>OY728119.1:261763183-266763183 GCA_963277665.1 Viscum album | reverse complement strand
CATAGATCACTGTTCAGTATAACGAGGTCAGTGTCATCACAAAGAAAAATGCAGAGGAATGAAGAACTTTTATGGGTAAAAATGCAAAACACAGAAATATTTTCCTATTTCATCAAATAAGTTTTAGGGTAGTTTGAGACCAAATAATGAAAATTTCACTGGCAGAGATTTTGGCCAGTAATTTTAATCAACTAATATATTTATATACATATTAATTTATAATATTATATTAACAAATAATTTATTCCAATGTAGCTCTGATATATTTTTCTTTATATAACATTTTCCAGGATTTGAAGGTTAGTGGAGTTGGGTGAAATGTGGAGAGAATAAAATTATGTCATGTATGATAGTTTTATATAGATAATTTATAACAACCCTATTATTTATTACATACTTAGACATGATTTATTACATAAAAATTCACTTAATAAAACACTGAGGATTGAGAGGATTAGTTTCATAGTAAATTAGGGACATTACATTACAACATAAGACATAAAAATAATGCATCTTTATTGAAAACATCCTTCATAATACCAAAACATTCCCTTGTACCTACCATTACATGGGATAACCTGAGGATATAAATGTGAAAAGTGTGATCTATAATGATCCGTAAGAGAGTTAACAAGGCATTACATGATGAAAATAATTCAGCTTAATAAATAGGAATATTAATGGAGAATAATAGAAACATGAACCTAATTTCATGGAATAGCATGATTATCAAAACATGGAAATGTGGCATCAACATTTAACATGATCTTAGTATGATCCACGGATCATTGTACATGGTTCATGAGTAAACACTCATTTCACATTAATTAGAATGATGAAACTCACATTTCAATTGACATACCATGATACTAATCTTTACCCAAGTCATTGGAGCGCTATCAGGGAGCACCCTTATTAATCATTTCATTTCATGCATAAATGTGCCACATGGATCTTAAAACATGAATTTATTACAAATCAAAATTTATTCCACAATAAAGGAATGTGGAATTCATAAATTAAACTCTATTATCCATAAGTAAATTTTCATAAAGGTGAATACCCTTGAGAGAAAATGGGAATTGTATTCACCGCACAATGACTTTGGCTTGAAAAATCATGGTGCAATTTCGGCAGCATAACGACGAGACAAAAGAATTCATAAAAATAGATGATGAAATAAAAAAAGGTGTATCATCATATGAACATGAAATGTATAGTAAGGAGTCATATAGATACATTTTGTAACATATTTAATGGAATTTAAGTTCATAAAAGAAAAGAATTTATTAATTTTAAATGAGAAGAGAGAAATTCCTTACAGAATTTCGGCATGGAAACATGTGTACATGGGAGGATTTAATGAGTTAAAAAGAGATATCATAGAAATAAAACATAAATAGGAATATATTTGGGAGGATATAAATCATAACCCAACATTTATAATTAAAAAAATTGTATAATAACATAATGAAATTTGGAAAAAAAATTAGAAAGGAAGAAATCCCTTACTTGGAAATGTGATACCAAAGGCATGAGAGAGTCTTGATAGAGGCATATTGGGAGCTTTTGGGGCCTTGGGAGGATTCTAGACAGAGGAGAGAAGGCGTTTGTTGAGATCTAAAGGCATTGAGTGATGAGGAAGTCGGAGCTCATGTGGGTTTATATATGAAAACAGATGGAATTATTTACTATTTCCGTTTTGGGAACAATACATTAAACTTATCCAAACCACTATCCAACCCATTGAATTTGACTATGGATTTTCCAAAGGGGAGTGTAAAACATTTTTCTATATGTACAATGGCTGATATTCTTAAAATAATAAGCTTGATTATGTCTAGGTGAGTCACACTCTCAAAGAAAATCATTTTAAAAAATTTAAAATGATTTATATGTCTCAGAGGGTCCACTAATGGTTTGTAGCATAAATAAAACAAACCTAAAATAAAATCATTTTAAAGGTAAAACATATTTTTTCCAAACAGACCATTTAGAGTATTTTATTTCATAACTATAGGGACATTAATATCTCATAAAACACATTATATATTAAAAAGTTATTTAATTTTTACACAAAAATTATACTATCTCAGAAAATTATGAAAAATTCACCGTTGGATAATTTTGATGCCCTAATTTTGAAAATGACAATAATTTTATCTAAATAATTTTCTAAATATGTGAATTTTTTACTTTTAAAATAGAAACAATCATTTATCGAAAATTCATGGGTTTAAAAAAAAACACCTTTCAAACCTTAATAACAATTATAGTTGTATTCCCCTAAATTATATGATAATTTATATTTAATAAAAGGTAATTTATTAATAATATTTTATTAAAATATTATTCAATTCAAAAATTAATAAATTCATTAATATATATTTCTTACTTGAATATTAACTAAAAATAATATTTGGGCTTTAAAAACTATTTACAAAGAAAAAAAAGAATGAATATTCTTTATTCTATACAAAAATAATGCGCATAATCATAGTGCATGGATCTTGTTACATATCCCCTTATAACATACACAAAAAACCTAATGGTACGGTGTGAGATTTTGATGGACTCTTGGGGTGTCTTGGATAAAATCGCCCGGGTGGTAATCTCTATCAACATCCACTTCTCCCAGAGGTGGTTCTGTTCAAGAATAACATATTGAAGCTCGGCTTGGACTTGGTCAAATGAATATCCCGATGATTCCACCTCCATTACGAGCTCTGATAAATGGGCCTCTTATAGAGAAATTCTACTAGATGAGGCCATTGCTTCATTTTTCTGAGTAAATTGGATTTGTTAAAGCTCTATATTTATACTAATCATGTGATCACTGTTCAATGGATATATTAGAAACAATAACTATTATTAATTTTATTTTGAAATCTAAAATCATATAAACAAAGAAGTTCAAATTTATAATAACCATATTACATATTAATACATTTAATTAGATGAAGATGAATTTTCATTAATAAATGTCTATGTCGTTACAATCTTCCCCCTTAAGAAATGTCGCCCTTGAAATTTCATTTCCCCACACTAAAAGAAATGAGGGTAACTATGCTACATCTCGTCCTATGATTCCCAAATTTCTTCTACAAACTTGTGGTTTCTCCACAACACATTGATGAGGGGACAGGTATGTACTTCCTCAAGATGGATACATGGAATACATCATGTAATTGAGGTAGGATCGATGGGAGGTCTAGTGGATAGGCAACTTCTCCATTGTGATCAGGGATATCAAAAGGGCCTATGTATCTTGGACTAAGCTTTACCTTCTTCCCAAATATCTTAAACCTCTTCCATGGTGATAAGTATAGGAACACCATGTCTCTGATATTAAACTTTAGGTCTCATCGGCGGTTATCAGCATAGATCCTATGTCGATTCTGAGAAGCTTTAATGTGTTTTTGGATTGTCCTAACCTTATCCCCAATTTCATCGACTTTTTTTGGACCTAGGAGTTTCTACACCCCATTTTTATCCTAACATGATTGTGTTATTCACCTATTCCCATTGAGGGATTCATAATGAGACATTTGGATACATGAGTGGATACTTATGTTGTAAGAGAAATCAACTAGAGGAAGATGATGATCCCATCCTCCATTGAAGTCCACTAAGCATGCTCTAAACATGTCCTTGAGTGTTAGGATAGTCCGCTCACATTGGCCATAATTTTGAGGATGATAAGATGTAATAAAATTCATCTAAGTATTTAGATCATGTTGAATAATCATCCAAAACACGGAGGTGAATCATGGATCTCGATCTGATAAAAGTGATAGTGGTACTCCATACAGACTTACCACGTAGATGATGTATATCTGTTCCATTTGATCGGATCAGAAATCCTCCCGAATTGAAATGAATTGTGCAATATTTTTAATATGATCCTCTAGAACCCAGCTATCATTTTTTCCTTTGGATGTCTACAGAATTTCGTTGACAATGTCCATGGTGATGTTCTCCCTTTTCATGATACTATGTTTAATGGTTACATCATCCCTATAGACTTATGCCTCTCTTCCTTTAGTTGTAGAGATACCAGGAACATTTATGTATACATAAAAATCACTTTCCTCAGTTTATCCACCCAATAATGCTATTAGAGATCACAATATATCTTTGTGTATCAAGGGTGAATTGAGAAATTCGAACTACGTGCATCATCCAAAAGATATTTCTTTAACACCATATTTGATGGGACACATAGGCTTGACCCTAATCTCCAAATTCCTTCTTCAATAACATTGATCTATGAGGATTTACCTTTTCTAATAGTGTCCACATTCATCTAAATTCCCACATCATCCTTTGGATCATCCATAAAACTTTCCAAAAGAGAAGTTTGATCAATAATTTTTGAAAGGATTGATGATGTTCCAATCTCTATGAATCCCATGTCCATATTCATGAAGTATAAGAATATTGGATCCTTTTAATTCAAAATAATGATAGAATTTATGGGTCCTTTATACATAGATAATATTCAACCTCGTTCGCTTTCCAAGGGTTGTAATGGATAGAGTAGTCATAGACATTGATTAGCTCTAACCATCATCGTCTGCGCATATTCATCTCTTTCTGTGTGAATATATACTTGTGGATTTTTTTTATCCAGGTATATTTCACACTTCTCCCGAAAGAGGTAATGTCTCCAAATTTATAAAGAGGGTATTACAGTAGCTGACTCCAGATCATGTGTTGGAATGTTTTTCTCATGAACTTTCAATTACCTTGAACCATAGGCAATGAATTAGTCAGTTGGAATCAACACACAACCCATTCTCTTCTTCAAAGCATCACTATATACCAAATAACGTTCTCCACTTATGGGTAATGTGAGCATGAGTGTAGTGATAAGACACCATTACAAATCCTCGAATCGCTCTTCGCATTCATCACTGAAAGAAAACATGACTCCCTTCTAAGTAATATTGGTAAGAAGGTTTGATGATCATGATAAATTTCTCACAAATCGGCGATAATATCCCGCTAACCCTAGGAAGCTACCGATATTTGTTACCAATGTTCATCTCAGTCATCCCTCAAGTGTAGTTGTCTTAGAAAGATCCATAGATATCCTATTTGTTTTGATTATATGACTCAAAATTGATACCTCCTTCAACTAGACCTCGCACTTTCTTTATAATGTATAGAGATTCTACTTTCGGAAGGTCTCTAGTACAGTGCTTGGATTCTCTTCAATATCCTCCTTGGTTTTGGGATATATTAGAATATTGTCTATAAATATTACCATAAATATATTGAGGTAATCCTTTAAGACTATATTCATCATGTTCATTTAGAATTTTTAAGAATTAGTGAGTCCGAATGGCATTATTTTTAATTCATAGTGCATGTACCATGTACGAAGAGAAATCTTGGGGATATCCTCATGATTCACCATTAAATGGTAATATCCCGAATTCAAATCTAGCTTTGAGAAGTATTTTTCTCTACATATATGATCGAAGAAGTCATCATTTTTTGGAAGAGGATACTTTTTCTTTATCATGATATTTTGAGTTCACGATAATCAATGAAATGGTGCATTGACACATCATTCTTCTTAATGAAGAGGACTAGTTCACCTCATGGTGAAGCACATGGGCCTATACACACATTAACCAGAGTCTCTTGTAGTAGTTTATTTAGCTCCTTCAGATCCACATCAGTCATCCTATATGGATTATTGGATATTGGAAATGTCCTTGGAATATAATAAATTGATAATTCAACATATCTTCTAGGAGAAAGACCAGAAAATTCCTCGGGAAACACTTCAGAAAATTTCCTCACAATAGGAATGTCTTCAAGGATGGTTGCTTCCTTATACTTAATCACCTATGTAATATATTCATGCTCATAAAGAATTAATATCCACACTTGAGATGATTATGATAAGGATTATTCATCCTCCTCTTTTTACTCATATAGAATGGGGGTTGATTCTCAATATGGAGAGTGATTTCCCACTAATAGCAATTTTTGTTGGCTCTATATAAGAAAAGCCAATACATGCCATGAATTGCATCAAATTCCACCAGAGGGAGTATGAATAGGATCATAGGGAAGTTCAATCCAAAAATTATGATAGAGGATGAGTTATATTCATGGGATGCAATGATTGCCCAATTTTTCGTACTCACCAACATATTTACAACCATGATTTGTGGTTATGTGGGTATTGTTCTACAAAACTTTTGGGATATAAAATAATTATTGAACTAGACTCAGAGAGTACATTCACTACTCTTGAATGAATAACTAGTGTAAATTTCACCACTTCATTATCAAGGTTCATTTCGGTGGTAGTGATGGAAAAAGCTCGCTCTTGTTACCTTGGTGGTTGTTGGTTTCCTCTGAAAACCATAGGATTAGGGAACTGGTTTAAAAATATCTCAAGTTGTTTGCAATTGAAGCAATGAACATCACATTGAATGTCGAACAGAGTATTCCTCTCCTCTATCGCATCCATTGATTTTTCTTCTTGGTAGTTAATGGCTAGGTTCTCTTCCCTTCCACATGTAAATCATTTCCACATTCCCTTCACACAATTTAAAGGGTGCTTCATTCCACAACATTGGTAAGTGGGGTGATGGATTATCATACCATCATTGGATTTAACCATCAACCCAACAAAATTGAAGTCCGACTTATTCTTATAATCCCCATGATACCCCTATGATTCACTGATTTACATTTCAACTTTGATATCACCTCTGAGAATTTCTTCATAGCTCTCAAAATCACGGATCACTAGTGATTTTGGAAGGATAGATTTTATCCCACCAAATAAGCAGTCAATAATGCCTTCTGGGGTAATGAAAAAGCTAAAGACATATCGTACAAGACTTCTGAGGTTTCCCTCATACAATTCTATAGATTCATTGTCTCTTTTTTCTTGAGGGCATGGAAGTCCCATTTCATCTTAATTCAGAGGGTGGTTGGAAATTATTTATCAAAAAACATTTTAATTGAAATCATTCCATTACAATACCTTAATATCAACATCAGGAATGGTATTTTTTTATCAGTTTCGACCATTGATCAGCTTCACCCTCCACACTATAAAAATCCAGAATAACATTCTCTTGTTTGGAACATTGAAGGATGGAGAAGATCATCAATATTGTGTTGATCCATTGTTCGATGATTGAGGAATCATAGGACCCAATAAAATTTGGAGGTCGTTGTCTCATAAATCTCTAGATTTTGACTTTTTCATTCTTAGAGGGAGTTTAAGATTCCTATTGTCCCATGTTTCTATTCAAAACATGAGGTAACTAAGAGATTATCGTGAAATAGTTCATGATTATCGCTCCTATCAGATTGTGCATCTCATTAGAATAGTCATCTCATTGATCATCACATTGGTTGTAAGCCTGAGCCCCCATATTACCAGTCATTGGACGGAATAAAATTAAATTTAGGGGTAATGAAAAAAGGGTAATCCAAATAAAAAATGGATGAATTATAAATTACTATTATTTCATTAACATATGAATTTATAGGCATTAATCTGTGTTATCCATGATCTAATTAAAAACATATATTATTAGGGTATTTTTTTATTCCCTCAATAATGGTTCATACTAAGCTTATTAATTTAACAAATAATATCTCCCAAGAGTGTCGTAACCAAGAGTGAGAAAGGTCCCATTGTCGTGTGCTAGTTCCCATTCAATTCTAGCTTGGATCAGTGTTTTCGGGTTTTACAATAGATACATCTATGCCATAGTTGCCTCTACCTACTCGTATCCCAAAAGGTAGGTGTTTCCTGTATAACACACTAACTAAATACTCACCCAAATTTAGGGATGTTTATATTATTCTTAATCTAATCCCTATGGTTTTCAGAAGGGTCTTCTAATCCTAATCCCAAAAATAACTAAACAACCCTCTGATAACAACTATAACTACCCTCCTCTTTATTACACAATTAAACATGATTTATTACATAAATATGCACTTAAGACAAATCGGAAAGAGATTTCTAGTGCCTCGGGAAAATTAGGGACATTACATGACAACTTAAGACATAAAAATACAACATCTTTAATGAAAAAATCCTTCACAAGACCAAAAAATTCCCTCATACCAGCATTGCATAGGATAACCCAAGGAAATACATTAGAAAATGGGGATATATAAAGCCCATTAAGGGAGTAAACAACAAATAACTTGAAGTATACAATACATGTTATGAAATAGGAACTTAAATTGATCATAAGATAAACATGAACATAAAGGAATAATATAACATGATTATCATAACATGGAAATGTTGCATCAACATTTAAAATGCTCCTAGAATGAGACAAGGATAATTTCACAATAATCATGAGTAACCCCCCATTTAACATGAATTATAATGATTAAAACATCATTTCACTTGACATTTCTTGATATTAATCCTTTCCCAATGCATTGAAGTGCTATCAGGGAATACCCTCTTTAATCATTTCATTTCATGTATAAATATGCCACATGGATCATATAACATCGATTCATTAAAAATAATCATTTATTCCATGATAAAGAAATGTATAATTAATACATTAAAATATACAATCAATATGTAAATGTTCATAAAGGTTAATAATCTTCATAGAGAACTGGGAATGGTATTCACTACATAATGACTTTGACTTGGAAATCGCAGTGTAATATCTACATCATAACAGTACGTCAAAAGAATTCATTATAATGGTTGATGAGAGATATAGGGGTGTCTCATTATATTTAAATTAAATTAACAGTAAGGGCGGTAATGTAGAAACATGTTCCAACTTATTTAATGGAATTTAGGTTCCTAACACAGAATAATTTCTGGAATGTAAATGAGAATAAAGAAATTACTTATGAAATTTTGGAATGGTAATGGTTTCACATGGGAGGAATTAATGATAGATAAATGGTTATTTCATCATTCTAACAAAAATAGGGTAGAATGGGGGAGGTTAGAAATCATACCCCAACATTTCTAATTGAAAAATATGTATAATAAGATAATGAAATTGGGACAAAAAATGAGAAAGTAAGAAATACCTTATTTTGAAGTTTGAACCCAAAGGATTAGGAGAGGCTTGAGAGAGGCTTTATGGAATCTTAGTGTGACTCAAGAGGATTCTAGAGAGGGGATTTCAGGTTTTTTTTGATCTTCAATGGATTTTAGTGAATAGGGAGTGGGAGCTTTGGTGGGTTTGTATAGGAAAAGATAGGAAATTATTTATTATTTAGGTTTTAACCACAATACATTAAACTAATCAAATCCACAAACAAACACATTGTTTTTTTCCAATGGTGTTTTCCAAAGGAGATTCGAAATCAATATTTTATATGTCCAAAGTTGGAATTATTAAAATATTAGGCTTTCTTATGTGGAGGTGAGTCACATTCTCAAGGAAATCATTTTAAAAAGATAAAATGTTTAATAAGTCTTGGAGGGTCCAATAATGCTTTGTAAAATAAATACAACAAACCTAAAATCACATTATTTGAAATTTAATACATATATTTGGGGAAAATATGATTTATAGTTTTTTATTATATCCCTATTGGGTAATTATGATTTCATAAAACACATTATTTATTAAAACATTATTTAATTTTTACCAAACAATCCAACTATCTATGAAAATTATAAAAAAATTAATTTTTGGATAATTTCAATGTCATGATTCCAAAAATAATATTCATTTTATCTGAATAATTTTCCAAAAATTTGAATTTTTAATTTTAAGATAAAAACTGACAATTATCATAAATTCATGGGCATTGACTATAACAGCTTTCCAACCTTAATAAAAATTACACTTGTATTCCCTTAACTAATACTAACATTTAAATTTACTAAAAATTAATTTATTAATAATATTTTATTTAAATAATATTTAATTAAAAATTCTATTAATTTATTAAAATAGATTTTTAATTGAATATTAACTAAAAATACTATTTGAACTTTGAAAACTATATACAATGTAACAATAATAAAATGAATGTATATCCATAATTCTATACAAAAAATAATGAACATAATCATAGTGATAGTGTCTTGTTACATAACCCCATATAAAACCTATAAAAGACTTACGGGTAAGTTCAGTGATGGTGACAGACTCCTGGGGTGGCTCGGGTAACATCGCTCAAGTGGTAATCTCTATCAACATCCACATCTCCCCTAGGCAGTTCTGTTCTTGCTTAACGTCGTGAAGCTTTCCTTGGGCTTGGTTAAGAGTGAAGCCCAATGATTCCACCTTCTTTCCAAGCTCTGACAAATGGGCCTCGTATGGAGTAATTCTACTGGATGATGTCATCGCTTCCTTTGTCTATGTAAATTGGATTTACTAAAGCCCTAGATTTATACTAATCATGTGACCATTATTCAACGACTATATTAACAATGGTAACAATTCGTAATGGTATTTTGAAATTCAAAATCATGAAACCAAAGAAGATAATATTTTATATAGAAATTTTAAATAATAATACATTTAATTAGATTAAGTAGAACTTTCATTTATAAAAGATTGGGTTGTTATAGAGTTGATACTAGGATTGAAGAAATACTGATCATTCATATTTTCACGATATCATAGTACTAGGAGATAATTGGGTATTGGAAGATTAAAATGTTGATGGTATTAGTTAAATTTATATATATAATAATTAATTTATTTGAAAAATATTTTATTGTATAAATTAAAAAATTTATTTATGTTAAAAAAATTATATAATATATTTGTATAGGATAAATCTCATTGAAATAAATGATATTAATGTTAAATGATATACATTTACACATTACCAAACATCTCTATAATATCATGATAATGAATCAGTAATTTTAAATTTTAAACACCAACCATCATTTTCTTGGAATATATATTTATTTCATTTAATTTCTTTGTGTGTCAAGTTGTTTTCGTTTATTTAAAACTGTTTTTTTATACCTATTTGTATACTATCAAACATAGAAATATTATTTTCCACCATCCCTATTATTCATTTCTAAATAAATATTGATTTTGAATTTTTCAACACATAATATTTGGAGATATGGTTTCTCTAATTGCCTGGATTGGAAAATCAATTCAATTTATTAACATCTTTCATTGATGAGTACTAGAAGAATTATTTATCCTTGATGATAATTTGGGATGGTAATATTCCACAAAAAATTCTTATTTCTCAGTGAATTTTTATGATAATTTACTGATCTTACCAAATTTATAACTTCAAATATTTCTTTATTTTGTACTATCCCTACCATATTATATATTTTTTGATCAAAATGAACTAAAATCCTTAAAATTCATTTATTTTTCATTATATTCTTGTTCATTATTAGTAATATTTTGGGAAACATTACTATTTATTCCCATAATAATTATAGTGAAAGTATAATAATTAACCTAACTAGAGGAACATTGAGATATACAACCCTAATAATCAAAGTCCTTCTCTTACTCTATAGGACCAACTCGCTCTCTTTTCAATAAAATGGGAGGTTTTAAAATTAGAAAATTCACCACGGACTCTCTATAGATAGATGAATGATCATTACTAAAACATAAAATTTTTCAAAGAAAAATATATATAATTTATAAAATATCTATAAATATTTATCATTAATCTAGATGATGAGTTAAAATATATTGATGAATCTTCAACCATAATGAGGACTCGAAATGTTGCATCTGATCAGGTCTACTAGTTAGAAAGGACATAAAATGACTAATCTGCTCCATATAATGTTTCCGAATTATAAAAAAATATCTTCCACATTCTTGATATCATTGAGATCATTCATATAAAAATATATCAAAATACATGAAATAAAATCCTTCTCAAACATCTCAAGAAATTCAACCCAAACCATCACATCTAGACTACTGCAATTCATCTTCCACCATCTTCAATCCTCATTTCAGAAAAATCCAATTACTAGTGTGACCAATAACCACTCCAAGGACCTAAATAGTTTAATTTCCACCCATATATTTTATACTTATTCCTAAAATTCATCGATAGAAGCTCCACCAAGGATTCATAGTACTTCCCACCACAAAAATTTCATTAAGGCCACATCCAAATATTATTATTTCTTCATTCCTTGTGAAACATCTTTATAATGTTCCAATGGGATTACTTTATTCCACATAAAATACCCAGGTTATCATATTTTTAATAAAATCGTATCATTTAGTGAAAACTACCATGGATCAACAAAATATATAAGAAGTAGGTAAAATAAGAAAAATAAATTTTCACTAAGAAATTATCAGACAAGAACTCAAATCATTCAATCATTCCAACCACCTAGTGTCATCCACATCACCATTTTGCATGATATAATTAATCATGTTATCACCAGCAAAAATACCACAATATCCCAAAGAATATTCATCCCACAAATTAACAATGTGTAACCACACTAAGTTTTCAACAATATTATCATACCAATTCATCACAACAATGGTCACAAAAGAATAATCTATCATTTAGTAAAGAACATATCATAGAGGATACATCATCAGTACATGACTAAAAATATAATAATTATAAATACATAATATAGGGTTAAACCATCATGGAATACAATAATTTATTAGATCCCTCATAGTATGATATTATTGAATTAAAATCATAATTCATGAAATACCTGAGTATTGGTAACATCCATCAAATTATTCATTTTCCTACTGAAGAATTGTAATATATTTTAAGTCCAATTTCTAAATAAAACCAAGTAAAATATGTAAATTTATATATTTTTTTAAATAATTTCTTTAACAATTAATCATATCATAAGTTTTAACATGATAATTACATAATAGTTACACAATTCATTCGTAACATAGAATTTTAAATTATTACCAGGGAATATATTACATTATTAAAACATTATTTGTAAAATTTTTATATCTTATACATGATATCTATGTTGGTAATTTAATATATAAAAGGTCACTTTTCAATTATATAATGTGACATTAATTACATTTTAATATTATTATTTTATTGGAATGAATAACAACATTACATTAATGTAGGTGGTTTCTAGCATAACAACATTAGGGTTTCATAATTATTATTGACTCAGAGGTAAGAATTGAAATTAAGGTGATGAAATATATTCAATGATTATATAGATAATGGTGGTTTCATTTCAATGGGATTGGAATAATTACCTACTACTATGACATAGGATCAGGTGGTCATGTTATTTATTTCATAACTTTAAAGGTTCATTTCAATAATTGTTAGAAGCCTACAATATAATAAAACCCCATTAATGGATTTTATTCTCATCCATATATTCCCTCCCAAATGTATCAATTTTTATTCACTGATCAGGTAACCTTTTTTCCATAATAATTGTAAATTCCTTCAATGGTGTATGCAGAATTATTTTTTCTAGAGATGAACATTCATTATGATTTATATTTTCTTCTCAAACAATAATTACAATGATTATAAGTATAATAATATTAATTATATCATCCAACATCATGAAAACATTAAGTTTTATATTTTTTCAAAATTTTATATCATCAAAATTTGGCCTTTACAATTTTATATAGTTGAAATTATCTTTCACTCATTCAAGTCCATTTTTTTGATTAAAATTTTATTATATTATTTAAATTCATTTGTATTGATTGATTTTGTTTTTATATTATAATATATTTTTTAAGGATAAATTTGATATGGTTAATCTTAGTTTATTGTTATTTTATTCACATATAATGTTTCATTACTTCAATGATTTTCTAAGAAAAAGTAATTGAATATCATTGCCCATTTTAGTCGCTATACCATTTTTTTGTACAAGCTAGAAAAAAGAGATATGGTTCAATGGTAAACAGAGACACTCAGGTTATGATTGTAAGTATATATAAATATCTTTTATTTTGAATTAAATAAAAAAATAATATTGTGTTATCATATTAAATTTGTAAACATATCAATAAAATATTTTTGGGGGGTCATTGGTAAAAAATCCCAATATTTTGGAACCAAAAATATTATCTGTATTGGGTATTAATAGATGAAAATGATGTATAAGTACATTTTAAACCTGGAGAGTAGATTATACCTTATAGATACCAGTATTCCAATAAAATTGCATTGAGTACCAATTCTAGTATTGGTACAGTGGAATAATTGAATTCCACAAAAAAACTCCCAAATTAGAAGAAGATACAATATTCAAAATATGATAAATGAATTGATGATAAATCCTATGTATTATTTTTTACCTAAACATACACTAGAAGCTACTAAGGGTATGACAACCCTGATCTTTTATTAAACAATTAAACATAATTTATGATATAAACCTCACTTGATACAATAGAGAAAATTTATAGGTATAGTGTTTTGGGGCTTATGATCATTACATAATAACTTAAAACATGAAATACAACATATTTATTGAAAACTTACATTACATTACCACTACATTACCCCGTACTTAGTGTTGCATGGGATAACCTGAGAACATGCATAAGAAAAGGGTGAGCTATAAATCCCAGAAAGGGAAATAACATGGAGTAACATGAAAAATACAATACATGTTAGACAATAGGAATAAAATTAGAGCAAAATAGAAGCATAAACATAAAGGAATGATAATCATGATAAACATAACATGAAAATGTTGCAACAACACTAAATAGGGAATTATCATGAGCCAAGGTTCATTGCACATGGAGCATGAGTAAATCCTCATTGCACATGAATAACAAGTAAAACCTCATTGAACTTGAATTAGTATGAGTAAACACCCATTTCACAAGATGTATCATGATACTATACCTTACCCAATGCATTGGAGTGCTATAAGGACACACCCTTCTTAAACATTTCATTTCATGCATAAGTGTGCCACATGGATCATATAACATGGATTCATAAAACATAATCATTTATTCCACGATAAAGGAATGTGGAATTCATATATCAAAAATTATAATCAATATTTAAATGTTCATAATGGTGAATATCCTTGATAGATAAATGGACATGGTATTCACTACACAATGACATTGTCTTGAAAAATCTGTGTAATTTCGGCAGCGTAATGGCGTGACGTAAGAATTCATAAAAAATGTTGATGAGAGAGAAAGGGGTGTCTCAACATATACATGAAATGGATAGTAAAGGGGTCATATAGATACTTTTAAAAACAATTTTAATGGAATTTAGATTCATTATACAAGAGAATTGATTGAATGTAAAGGAGGAGAGAGAGAAATTCCTTTCGGAATTTTGGCATAGTAACAGATGTACATGGCAGGAATTTAATGAGAGCGAAAGGGGTATAACATTATTAAAACATAAAGAGGGAAGTATTTTGGTGGTTTGAAACCATACCCAAACATTTATAAGTGAATATTAAAAGGGCATAAAAATATTAAAAAAATTGAAGAAAAATGAGAAAGACGAAAAAAACCCTCACTTGGAAGTGTGCTTCCGAAGGCTTGAGAGAGGATTTAGAGATGATTCTTCGGATAATAAGGCACCATGGGAGGATTATAGATATAGGAGGTAATATGTAGGACGAAATCCAAATTCTTTGAGTGAGGAGGAAGTGGGAGCTTGGGTGGTTTATATAGGAAAGTTGAGGGAATTCTTTATTATTTAGGTTTGGGACACCTCACATTAAACTAATCCAAACCACAAACCAACCCATGGTTTTCCCCATGGTTTTTGGAAAAGGGATGTGGAAAAAAATATTTTATAAGTTCAATGTCTTAACTTCTTAAAATAATGGTGGTTCTTATGTGGAGGTGAGTCACAGTCCAAAGGAAAACAAATTAAGAAGACAAGATGTTTAATAAGTCTTGAAGGGACCATTAATTCTTTATAAAATAAGTAGAAAAAAACCAAAATCACATCCTTTTATTGTTAAAAATATATATTTTCTGATCCTAAGGCATATAGTATTTTATTACATAACTATTGGGTCATTATGATGTCTTAAAACAAATTATATATTTAAACGGTATTTAATTTTTACCCAAAAATTTGACTATCTCAAAAAAATATGAAAAATTCATCATTGGATAATTTCGACATACTGATTATAGAAATAATATTCCTTTTATCTAAATAATTTCCTAAATATGTAAATTTTCACTTTTAAAATAAAAACTAACATTTATCGAAAATTCATGGGTTTGGAAAAAAATGGCTTTCAAACATTAATAAAAATTATGATTGCATTCATAAAATTATACGACCATTTATAATTAATAAAAATTAATTTAATAACAAAAATAATAATTTATTAAAATATTTTTTAATTCAAAAATCCATTAATTCATTAAAATATATTTCATAGTTGAACATTAACTAAAAATACTCATTGTGCTTTTAAAAAATCTATCTACTTGATAACAATAATAAAATAAAATTATATTCGTTATTATATAAAAAAATAATTTACATAACCATAGTGCTACGGTCTTGATACATAACCCCTTATAACACCTGCAAGAGACTGAAGAGTAAGGTGTGAGATGGTGACATACTCTTGGGGTGGCTCGTATAACAATGCTCGGGTGGTAATCTTTATCAATTTCTACCTCTATCGTAGGAGGTCCTGCTCGAGCATAACATATTCAAGCTCATCTTGGGCTTAGTCAAGAGTAAAACCCATTGATTACCCAACCTTTCTAAGCTCTGACAAATGGGCTTTGTATGGGGCACGTCTACTGGATGAGGCCATTACTTCCTTTGTCTGAGTAAATTGGATTTCATGAAGCCCTATATTTATACTAATCATGTGATCACTGCTCAACGGCTATATTAGTAACAGTCAAAAATCATAAAAGTATTTTAAAATCCAAAAACATAAAAACAATAAGTTGAAATTTTATAAAAACATTTTACATAAAGATACAATTGATTTGATCAATAGGGATTTCCAATAATGAATGTTTGGGACATTATAATCTTCTCCCCTTGTGAGATTTCTTCCTCGAAATTTCCTTTTCCCACATTAAAACAGATTTGAGTAACTCTGCTTCATCATTTCATTTGATTCCCACATCGCTTCTTCAATCTTGTTGTTTCGCCACAACACCTTGACAGGGGGCATTGTCTTATTTCATAGAACTTTTTCTCTACGATCTAAGATATTCCATAGTTTCTCCTCATAAGAAAGATCATCATCTAACTATACCACCTTTGAAGCGAGTACATGTGAAGTGTCTGGTATGTACTTCCTTAAGAGGGGTACATGAACGAAATCATGTACTTTGGTCATGGTATGTAGAAGTGCTAGTTGATAGGCCATAACCCCGACATGATCAAGAATCTCGAAGGGGTCAATGTACCTTGGACATAACTTCCCTTTTATTCCAAATCTCGTGACCATATTTCATGGAGATATGCATAGAAATACCAGGTCTCCAACTTTAAACTCAAGGTCTCATCGATGGTTATCTGCATAACTCATCTGTCGACTCTGGGATGCCTTGATAGGCTACTGAATGGTTTTCACCTTGTCCACCATTTCTTTGACCATTTCTGGTCCAAGCCTCTTATGCACAATGACCTCATCCTAACATGCCGGTGTTCTGCACCTTCTCCCATAAAGGGCTTCATATGTTTCCATTTGGATGCTCGAGTGGAAACTGTTATTATAAGAGAACTCTAACAGAGTAAGATGTCAATCCCATCCTCCTTTGAAGTCCATTGATCACACTCTCAACATGTCCTCAAGTGTCTGGATAGTCTGCTCGGACAGGCAATCAGTTTGAGGATGATATGCCATACTAAAGTTTAGTTTAGTATTTAGAGCAAGTTGAAGACTCTTCCAAAACATAGAGGTAAATCATGGATCTCGATCGGACATAATAGATATTGGTACTCCATGCAGCCTTACCACTTCTCTGATATATATCTATTCCAGTTGATCCAATTAAGAAGTCCTCTTGAATAGGAATGAAGTGTGCAGCCTTTGTAAGATGATCCAAAACAACCTAGATTACATTGTTGCCATTGGATGTATTTGAATGTGTGGTGACAAAGTCCAAGGTGATGTTCACCCATTTCCATTTCGGTATAGGAAATGGTTGCATCATCCCCTTAGAATTATTCCTCTCTGCCTTCACTTGCTGACACACTAGGCACAATGATGTATATTCAGTGATCTCCTTCTTCATATTAACCCACCAAAAATTCTCCCAGAGATATCGATACATATTTGTGTTTCTTGGGTGAGTAGATAAATTTGAACTATGTGCATCAACCAAAAGTTCTTTCTTCAGCTCCGAACTAGATGGAACACATAGTATTTTCCCAAATCTCACAATCTCTTCTTCATTAACAATAAACTCTGAGGATTTCCCTTTTCCGATAGCTTCCACTTATTCTTGAATTCCCACATCATCCTTTTGATAATCATTTAACCTTCCCAAAAGTGTCGATTGAGAAATAGTTTGTGAAAGTATTGATGATTTTCCCTTATTTATGATTCCCATGTACATCTTCATCAAATATAAGAAGATTGGATTTTTTTTCATTTGTCATCAATGATAGAATCGCTGGGTTCTTTCTACTTAGGGCATCTACCACCTTGTTCGCTTTCCCAGGGTGTTAATGGATTGAGCATTCATAGTCTTTGATCAGATCTTACCATCTTCATTGGTGCATGTTCAACTCTTTCTGTATGAATATATAATTGATGCTTTTTTGGTACGTATATATTTCACACATCTCCCAAAATAGATAATACCACCAAATTTTCAAGGAAAATATCACTGCATCCAATTCGAGGTCATGTGTTGGATTGTTCTGTTCATGAACATTCAAATGTGTTGAATCATATGTAATGACTTTATCAATTTGCATAAACACACATCCCAGGCCCTTCTTCGAAGATTCATTGAATACCTCAAAATGTTATCCACTTGTGGGTAAAGTGAGCATGAGAATAGTGATAAGCCTCCATTTCAACTCTTGAATGAATTTTTCGCATTCATCAATCCAAGAAAAAATTACAACATTCAAAGATATATTGGTAATAGGGTTGGACAATCATGATAAACTTCTCACAAATCGTCGATAATATCTAGATAACCCCAAGAAGCTACAAATATTTGTTACTAATGTTGGTCTCGTTCATCCCTCAATTGCATTCGTTTTGGAGGGATCCATAGATATCCCATTACTTGTGATGATATATCCCAATAATGATACCTCCTTCAATCAAAACTCACACTTTCTATACATTGCATAGAGCTTCTCCTTCTGCAAGGTCTCTAGTACATTTCTCAGATTCTCCTCATGATCCTCCTTGGTTTTGGAGTATATCAGAATATCATCTATAAAGACTACCACAAATTTGTCGAGTTAATCTCTAAAGACTATATTCATCATGTACATGAATATTTCTAGAGAATTAGTGGTTCCTAAAGGCATTACTATGAATTAATAGTGCTCATATATTGTACGAAAAGTAGTCTTGGGGATATCTTCCATCATTACCCTTACATGATAATATCCTGACTGAAAATCCACCTTGGAGAAGTATTGTGATCCACACTGCTAATCGAACAAGTAATTTATTTCTAGGAGAGGATACATGTTCTTTATCATGATTTTGTTAAGCTCATGATAATCGATGAAAAGGCACATTGATCCATCTTTATTCTTGACAAAGTGGATGGGTGCAGCCCATGGTGAAGCACATGGGCGTATAAATGCTTTATCCAGATTCTATTGCAGTTTTTTCTTCAGCTCCTCAAGATCCACAACCGCCAATCTATATGGAGTCTTACATATTGGAAACACCCCAGGTATAAGTAAAATTCAGATTTCAACATCTCTTCTAGGAGGTGGACCAGTAAATTCCTTGGAAAACACTTCAGCGAATTCCCTCACAAAAGGCATGTCTTCTAGGATGGTCGCCTCTTTAGACTCAATCATATGAGCCAGATACGCGTGGTCATAGGGAAGTAATATCCATGCTTGACATGATGGAGCTAAATATTATTCATCTTCCTCTTTGAACTTGTCAAGAATCGGGGTTCGATTCCCCTCATAGAGAGTGATTTCCCTATCACGACATTTTATGTTGGCTCTATATATGTAAATTCAATCCATGCTTTGAATTGCAAAAAATTACAGTATAGGGATTAAGAAGAGGTTCTCTAGGAATATTAATCCACATATTATGATAGGGGAGGAGTTATATTCATGGGATGCAATGATTGCACAATTTTCCATACTCATCGACATCTTCACTTCCATGATTTGTGGTGGTGCTGGGATTGTTCTACTAATCTTTTGAGATATAAAAGAATGAATAAAACCTGAATCAAAAAGTATGTTCACTATTATTGAATGAATATATAGTGTACATGTCACCAATTTGTTGTTGGGGTTCACTTCAGTAGTAGTGATGGAAAAAATTTACCCTTGTTGCCTTAGAGGTTGATGGTTGCCTCCGAAAACCCTTACCTAATACAGTGATTTGAAATATGACATGATTCTTTGAAGTTGTAGAAATGAACGACACGTTCAGGTTTGAATAGAGTGTTCCTCTCCTCTATCACAGCGGCGAGTCATTCTTGCTGATAGTTAATAGCTAGGTGCCCTTATCTTCCTCACCTAAAGCATTTCCTCGTCCTCTTCAGGCAATTTTTAGGGTTCTTCTTTCTACACATTCAGCAAGTGGGGTGTTGGATCTTCTTAGCACCATTGGATTTATCCATCAGACCACCAACATTGAAGTCCACATTAATATTCTTGTCCACATGATACACATGAGATTCTCTGATCTCTATTTCGACCTTGAGGGCACAGCGGTCAATTTTCACATAGCTGTCGATGTCACGGATTGCCAGTGCTTTCTGTAGGCTCGGTTTCACCCCATCAAATATGTGGTCAACCTTGCATCCGGGGTTAACGAAAAAGCCTCAAGCATATCATGTAAGCCTTGTGAAATTTTCTTCTTATGCTCTAACAGATTCATCATTTTTCTGCTTTATGGAAATGAATTCCCTTTCCATCATAAGACGGAGGTTGCGTGAAAAATATTTATCAAAAAACATCTTCCAGAAATACTTTCATTCCAACGCCTCGATTTCCTCCTCAGGCTTCTTATTTTTGATCAATTTCCAATATTAATCAGCTTCACCCTCCATACAATAAGCATCCATGAGAACCCTCTCTTGTTCAGAACATTGAAGGATGGAGAAGATCTTTTCAATGGAGTTGATCCATTTCCCAGCGATGGAGGGATCATATGATCTATTAAAAGTAGGAGGCCTTTGTCTCATGAATCTCTCGATAGCGACATGTTCTTTCATAGGGGGGTTGAATGTTATTCTTTACCCATGTTTCTATTCAAATCTCCAGTTACCTGAGATAGAAGCGTGACAATGTTTGCGATTCCCACTCTCATTGGATTGGGCATCTCAATAGTACAATCTTCACATTGACCTTCGTATCGGTTATTAGCCAGAGTCCTCCTATTACCGACCATTGGCTAGAATACAAGGCGTGTTGGGGGTAACACATAAAATGTAATCCAAATACAAAATCTGATGACTTATAAATAACTTTTATTTCTTTAACTTATGAATATATGGGCTTCAATCTATGTTATCCATGATCTACTTTCTAACATATATTCTTAGGGAAATTTTTTATAATTCCCTTAGTAAGGGTTCATACTATGCTTGTGAATTTACCAAATCACATCCCCTGGAGAGTTTTAACCAAGAGTGCAGTAAGTACCATTGTCATGAAACATTTCTAGTTCGATTCAAGCTCAAAACAGTGTTTTTGGGTTTTACCCCTAGGATACATCTTTATCAGAGCCGCCTTTACATACTCATTTCCAGACAGGGATGTATTTTCATGATAAACCACTTACTCAATACTCACCAAAACATAGGGTTTATTTCATTATACATAGTATTGTCCCTAAGGCTTCACTGTAGTTTTGTAATCCTAATCCCAAAAAAACTAAACCTATCCTCTGATACCAACTATGACAACCATGATCTTTTATTACACAATTAAACATAATTTATTACATAAACATCACTTGATCCAACATAGAAGATCCAAGGATATAGTGTCTTTTGGGATTAGGATCATTATATAACAACTTAAAACATTATATACAATATCTTTGTTGATAACTTCCTTTACATGACCACTATATTCCCTCGTACTCAGCATTGCATGGGATAACCTGAGAACATGTATAAGAAATGGGTGAGCTATAAAACCCAGTAAGGGAATAAACATGGAGTAACATGAAGAATACAATACATGTTATAGAATAGGAATATAATTAGAGCACAATAGAAGTATAATCATAAAGTCATGATAAATAAAGATAATCATAATAGTGAAATGTGGCAACAACACTTAACATGAAATTAGCATGAGCCAAGGCTCATTGCACATACAACATGAGTAAATCATCATTTCACATGAAGGATGAGTGAAACATCAAAGTACGTGGACTATCATGAGTAAACACGCATTTAACAGGATGTATCAAATATTATAACTTGCCCAATGCATTGGAGCACTCTAAGGGTGCCCCCTTTTTAAACATTTCATTTCATGCATTAGTGTGCCACATGGATCCTATAACATGGATTCATAAAACATAATCATTTATTCCATGATAAAGGAATGTGGAATTAATACATGAAAAATTATAATCATTATGTAAATGTTCATAAAGGTGAATACCATTGATAGAGAAATGGACATGGTATTCACTACACAATGACATTGTCTTGGAAAATCGGTGGAATTTTGGGAGCGTAACATCGTGACGTAAGAATTCATAAAAATGGTTTAAGAGAGAGAATGGGGTGTATCAACATATTTAAATGAAATGTGCCGTAAGAAGGTCATATAGTTACATGTTCCAACAATTGTAATGGAATTTATAGTCATTATACAAAAGAATTGTGTGAATGTAAAAGAGGAGAGAGAGAAACTCCTATCGGAATTTCGGCCTAGTAACAGGTCTACATGGGAGGAATTTAATGATATTGAAAGGGGTCTCCCATCATTAAATAATAACGAGTGAAGTATGGGGGAGGTGAGAAACCATACCACAACATTTATAATTGATATTAAAAGGGCATAACAATATTATGAAAATTAGAGAAAATGAGAAAGGAAGAAAAAAACCCCTTACTTGGAAGTGTGCATCCAAAGGATTGAGAGAGGCTTGAGAGAGGATTTTTAGGAGCTTGGGGAACCTTGGGAGGATGCTATAGAGAGGAGGGTAGAGGTTTGATTAACTCAAAAGGATTTTAGTGATGAGATGTTGGATCTTGGGTGGGTTTATATAGGAAAGGTGAGGGAGTTCTTTATTATTTATGTTTAGGACACCTCACATTAAATAGATCCAAACCCCAAACCATCCATTGGTTTTTGCCCATAGTTTTTTGAAAAGGGAAGTGGAAAATAATATTTTATAAGGCCAATGTCCGAACTTATTAAAATAATGGGGTTACTAATGTGGAGATGAGTCAAACTCCCAAGGAAAACAATTTAAAAAGAAAAGATGTTTAATAAGTCTTGAAGGGACCATTATTACTTTATAAAATAATTAAAACAAACCCAAAAGTACATTAAGTTAATGGTAAAACGTATATTGTCAGAAAATAGGTCTTATAGTATTTTATTACATCACTATTGGGTCATTATGATGTCATAAAACAAATTATATATTTAAACAGTATTTAATTTTTACCCTAAAATTTGACTATCTCAGAAAATTATGAAAAATTATCCATTGGATTATTTTGACATCATGATTCTAGAAATAATATTTATTTTATCTAAATAATTTTCTAAATATGTTAATATTCAATTTTAAAATAAAAACCGACATTTATCAAAAATTCACTGGTTTTGATCTAAATGGCTTCCAAACCTTAATAAAAATTACGATTGCATTTATAAAATTATTTGATCATTTATATTTTATAAAAGTTAATGTAATAATAATAATTTTATTTTGTAAAATTATTACTTAATTCAATAATCCATTAATTCATCAAAATAGATTTCTTAGTTGAACATTTACGAAAAATACTATTTGTGCTTTAAAAAACTATTTACAAGGTCATAATAATAAAATGAATGTATCTTCATTATTAAATAAAACAAATAATGTACATAACCATAGTGATAATGTCTTGTTATATAAACCCTTATAACACCCGCATATGACCGAAGAGTAAGGTGTGAAATGGTGACAGACTCCTGGGGTGTCTTGGATAACATTGTTTGGGTGGTAATCTCTGTCAACATCCACTTCTCTCGTAGGCGGTCCTTCTCAAGCATAACATATTCAAGCTTGGCTGGGGACGGGTCAAGAGCGAAGCCCTATGACGCCACCTCCTTTACAAGTTCTGACAAATGGGCTTCGTATGGGGAACGTCTACTAGATGAGGCCATTTCTTCCTTTGTCTGAGTAAATTGGATTTTTTAAAGCCCTATGTTTATATTAATCATGTGATTACTATTCAATGACTATATTATCAAAGGTCACAATTCATAACAGCATTTTAAAATCCAAAAACCTAAAACCAAATAAGTTGACATTTTATATAAACATTTAACATAAAGAGACATTTAATTAAATTCAGATGGATTTCCATTAATGAATGTTTTGGTCGTTACAATAGGGGTTTATCCTTCTTTGATTATGATTCATTCTTTTTGTATAGATTTATCTTCCCTTGTTGGTGCCAATTTCAATGCCACTACCGCTACCAATCTCTTGATGATGTTGATGCTTGTAGTATAATAGTTTGTGATGGTGTATCTATAGGAGGGGTTGATGAGTGTTATCATGGTACTAATAACAATAATATTGAGGGTCCCCAATAAATTAAATCTTATTTTTGTTTTATTTATATTAAGAATTTTATTATTTATTTTAGTTTTATTATTAGTATATTGAATTTTATTCTAGTCTGTCTGTTTTTTTCTTCATCTGTTAAATTATTATATTCTGGGGTCAATATATTTATGTATAAGGGTTATAGGAACCATATTTTCTTACAATTAGAAGACAATTCTATATCCAGAGTTTAAAATAAATGAAATAGGATAATAGAAATGGTTTCCACCATGGTTTTACATCTATTACCATGGTCACAAATCATGGCTATATTCTACCATAACAGTAGAAATGACGCTGGTTTAAAAACATGGTGGTGTATTTCCATAGTGGGAACCATGCGTATTTGTCTATTTCCAAGGTTTAAAACCCTGGATATTTATTTGAAGGGGATATTTTATATCCACACTGGTAAACTGTGGCTATAAGAAAATTATCGTAGTGGAAACATTTGTTATAGGTCTATAGCCATGTTTTTAAAATGTGGCTGTAGTCATGGCTCTATTTCCATTCCAATAAGAGCCTTGATCAACCAAACTAGGGATATTACATATAAAAATTGTTATAAACCATTTATATAACCTATGTCTCATATAGTTAATGTTATCCTATTAGGATTATTTTTAAGGAATTGATCATTTATTATCTTCTCAAAAGTTACAATGTTACCTCGTAAATGGATCGTCTTTACATGTCCTGGTTTTCACATCCCATAAATTTTATCCTTACCTGGGAACAAGATTATTTTTTATTCAATTTCACCATTCTATTTAACTTTTCTTATTCTCATGTGATGTTTTGTTATCCCTTTTTTGGATGTGGGTTCTCAAATAAGACATTTTTTATAAAATATATAAATTTTTCCCTTTCAAGATTTTATGTTTCATCTTTAACTCTATGGAACTAATGTTAGACAATGTTTTGAACCCTTTTATGACATAATAATGAAGTTAATTTTTAAATACCTTGATATTTTAAAATAATATATTTTTGATATCGTACATGAAACACCACACCGAGTTTTAACCACTATACTGTATTGTTATTTAAAATGAAAATTAGAAACTAGTCGTTTAATTGGTGGATATTTATAGGAGTAACAGAATTATGAAATATATATATATATATTTAACAATCAATATGAATATATTTATAAATTTATTGGAAATAAGCACTCAATTTTTAGTAATATCATTTTATGCTTCAAAAATATTATTCCTTTAAAAATGGGTTATATTTATATTTTGAGAAAAATATTATAATTATTCTCTACAACTTTTATAATTTTAAATTTATAAAAATTATATATTTTTTAAAATCATATTTCCCAAATAATCTAATTATGATATTTTTGGATTTTTCTAAAAAGAATGAATTTTCAATGAATAGTGAAAAATATTGGTATTATGGAGTAATATAATTTCTTTTAAATTATTTATAATATACCATATTATTTTTAATTATTTTTAAAAAATTTATTAGTTCTTTTGGATTATAAATAACCAATTTAATGTCATTGGAATAAATATAATGATTAATGTTTTTTATAAATACGTTTCTATAAATAAAAACGACTTTTTCTAAAAAACCTTGTTTCCAGGAATATTTAAAAGTTTATTTTAAAATTAATTTTTTACATATAATAGGATTAAATTTTTCAAAAATGGATTCCATATTTATTAAGGTAATTTACTAGTGTGGTAAATAAATCAACTTTATTTTGTCATAATTAACAGTACACGTGGTAAACATTTATCACCATAGTAAAAGATAAATTGGGATAAATATGGTTTAAACTAATGTTAAAATGAATTAAAATAACCATAACAATTTATTGTATTATATTTTTTTATACTAACCCTTAAAATCATTGAAAATAAGGAATTTTGGTACAATTTTTCATTTATAAAGTCATTTATAAGTAAATGAAAATTATGAAAAATCTCTTTCATGCTTTAAATATCTATAATATGTTGTGATATTGATAAAAAAATGTTTCAAATGGTTTTAAAATGTTGTATTATAGATTAATGTTTTTTATGATTCCAATTTAAATTTAATCTTTATTGATAAAATAATTACCTTAAATTATTACAAAACATTGATAAAGTGATTGTTCAGGACGTACAAAGAACATGTAAATGATTTTAAAAATTCTAAATTTAATACTTTTGGGGTGATTTATTTCGTTACATGAAATTTGTAAATATATATAATTCATTATTGTTGTTTTAAATTATTTTTATAATTACAACACTATATGGATAATCTTTTATGTCAAATTTTGTGAATACTACGAAAAAATACTTTAATTGTATTTTATGATTAATAATGTTTTATTAAATGAGTTAAAATTAATAAAATTATTAAACTTCATTATTTTTATGTTATATGGCCAAAACTATTAACCATTATCTACTCATGGCTCTATTTATAATTTATTTTAACTTTCATGATCTATAATGAGTAAAAAACATTGTTATCATGGAAATCATTAAATTGGTAAAAATAAAGTCAAAGCTATATGATAAGGGTTTAAAAATCAAAAAATATTGTCTAAATTATATTGTATAAGAAAATTACTATTTATATTAACCCTGTATTCAAAATATATAAACTGTTTTCTAGGATAACATAAAAATAAATTTATATTAATATAATTATATAAGTAATTCAAAGGGTGCCTCTATATTCTCTTATAAAAGGACCCTACCTCTCCTCAAATACTCTCCTAGATTAAGATCATTATTCATATAAAACCATAAAAAACATATTTTTAACTTCTATCAAAGCATTCAAGTGATTTTCATCTTCATAAAAGTCTTTCCCAACAGTCATTAATGAAGGATTCAAAAGAAGCTAATAAAAGAATTCGTAATATATATAACCAATATTATTTATTTTAAATCATATTATATCCCCTATATTAGTAATACCTATCTATTTATGTCATAGTAATTGAAATTAATATTGGTCAATTTTAATGGATAAAATGAATTTGGGAGTTATAATCTTAATGAATCATGTTTTATTTTAGAAAAAATCCATTATTAAAAACACAAGTTGAAGATGTCCAATGTTTTTCCTGGATTAATTGTTGATCCTAATGTAAAGACCATAATTAGTTTTTGAAAACAAGCTTATTCCCAATTTTAAGCGTCTAATATTTTATTATTTTCCATTTTAATAGGAATTCTAAAATAAATTATGTTTTGTAAGAGTGAAACATAAACACTATGTCACAACTATTTTTGTGGTGGGTGTTTTTCTAATGACTACATTGAAGCCATCATGGATGAATAAGAAGGCTATGTGGAAGATTGAAAAAATATGGTCAAACATGGATAGATATACAAGAATACCAAAACCCACTTTTTTATCCATATTGTCCAAATAGGGTAAAAGGAAAGGATACACATCAATGGTGGCACTAGAGAATTTTTAAAGAGAGCACATACATAGGTCATTGTATGCATATAGATTGGGGTCCAAGATGTTTGGAGGAACCATGGGGGATACAAGGAGTGAAAATTGATACTATAATATGTAAGATCAATGGAATGACTTATCGTATATGATATGGTAGTTATATAGAAATATTTTATGTTGGAATTGATAGCTTTTTTCTCTTTAATAGACAAATATACCACAACAAAGAGTGGATATAAGAGGTTTCATACACCCCTATAATTTTTGGTGTGTTAGTTATTGAACACATGGTCAATTCTATATCCCTATTTTAATAAGAGGGAGTCCACACAATAACTAGGGAATCCTATATAGAACGTTTGAATTTACTAGAAGTGGAGATTTTAGGATTATTTTCTCTATAGGAGACTATGCCATATTTGATTTCTCCATGCCATAGTTAATGGGAAGTAATAAAATTGGTTAGAAACTCATGTATTATCATGTTGGGAGTTATTTAAGTAGTTATGTGTGACTGTCTTTTAGATCTTATCTTATATATGACCATGTGATAGGGCTATTTCCAACATTGTATGAAGGATGGATACACTATATTATACAACGCCTTGTTATAATGTTCCAATTAATTCAATATAATATAAGACCATAACAAAGAAGATAGAAAGTGCTATATAATAATCTATTATACCACACCACAACCATTTGTTTTCTAGGTGTCAATTCATGGTTACTTCTCTAAATTTGTGAATAAATTCCTAAGTCTTTATAGGTGGTTTAAAGAGCCCAATAAAGTGGAAATTTGTGGAAATTGGTTGGAACCTGATTCAAAATTTATTATGGAAAATTTTAAATAAAAAAGAATTATATATAGAGAGAGAAAGATATATATTACGATTCTCTAAGTACATCTAGAATATCAAAAAAAATTGAGAAATATAGAGGAATATATGTTTTCCTGAAGATGATAATTCTAAAAAGAGAAGGAGAAGGTTTTATTCCAGATGAGGATATAGAATCTAGAATAATTTGAAACCATTGAGGTCATATAAAATGAAGAATATTTTTTTTTGAACTGACTATAATAAGGTGAAATTATTACAGGCATTCTTTAAACCAGTAGTACTGCATTATGATTTTTTCACATATCTTGAAAGATCATCAATAGGGAATCCAATAGAGAAACAAAAAATTTGTGAAATGTGAATTCAATGTTTCTCATGATGGTAGCCACATGTCCATAAAATATTTACAGATCTTATTTGGTAGGGAGAAAAGGAAGAGGAAGATGGTGATTTTTCACTAGGAAGCGATATAATGAATAATGGTTTGATGGAATGACCCTTGGGAAGTAGTTTGTTGTTGCTAAACACGAATGGTTTTGATAATAGTTATAAATTTGTCCTAGATAAAACCTATGTATGTAGTGAGATCCATAGCAAATTTTGGTGGATGAAACAATGATAAGGAATATTCATTTGATGTAGTCCCAGGAGGGTAACACATGTTAATATTTTTATCCATATTTAATTTATTTCTGAACACCAAAATAGATTAATCAATCTATCTAATAGTTGAGAAAAGTGATTAACAAGTGAACCTTAATGATGATAAGCCGAGATCCTATAGGTAATGTGAAACATTTAATGATGTTTGTGTATTACATAATATTAAATGTTCATAGACTGATTCAGTCCCCCCCTCATGGTAATATCTGTCTATATCCCTTGTATAAGGGTAACAATTAGTATCAGATGTGGTTATTTTTTTATTTGATTTTTCTATTAGATGATATGAAGTTTTGTTTAGTATGGAATCCATATTGAAGTAATCATTATTTTTTTGCAATATTTTCAAAATAGTGATAAAGGAGTTCATCCAATTTATGTGATTTTCTCAGGGAGTTTCTCTAGAATGGGTTGAATATGGAATAGTTTTATTGAAGATATATATATATTTTTATGTAATAGGTCTTTATAAAATTGAAATTGATGCTTTAGACAAACATGAATTATATTATTCTCATAAAGAATACCTAAATAAATAGTTGAATCATGGTATTTTATCCATTGGTATGTGGATGAAATTGGATGATTTATTTGGTAATGAAGGATGGAAATGTGGTATTTTCCTCTTGATAAAAGGAATGAAGAAGAAGATATATATGTTTTTATCCAAAAACATCATTTCCCCATCCATGGTTATGTTTAAACCTACTGTAATATATGATTCTAAACATTGAATAGATAAGGGAGAAAATCTTTTATACTCTCTTCTAGTACAAAGAATAATATTTGATTCTATAGATGAAACTACAAAAAAATCAAGTTGAAATACCATGTAGTTCTCCTGAAATGACAATGATGAACGTCAGTGAGTCATGAATGAAGTGTACATTTAAATTACTTAATATTTATCTTTAAAAATATTTTAAAATATGAATAATTGGTCTTAAATTTCAGAATTTATAAATTGATATGAAGATGATATATAAATGTGATATGCTTGAAGAGATTTACAAAAAAAGACAATTTCCTATTTCTATGTAGAAAGAATGAACAAAAATATTTCATTAACAAAGAACAAAATATAATGACTAAAGATGGGCTCTGAGCGATTTTGTCATTGATATGAAGAAGTTGGCTTTAAAACAATAAGAAAATGATAAAATGATAAATTACCATGAGAAGTTTATGGACAAATAAAAAGAAAAGTATGAATAAAAATATATCAATGTGACCCATCTAGATGTAAAAAATAGTGTGATGATGATACATAGTAGACATAAAAACATGTGTTACTTTTTTGGATGCATGGACACACCATTAATTAATGTGTCGAGGCATGGGTATATTTATAATGATGTGAATATAGTAGATACCATGAAATAATGAATCAGCATGTCCAAAATAGAGGTATTAATCTTCCCCCCAGTATCATTACCTTTCTAAACTTGTTAAATTTGTATGTTTCATTTGAAATTCTATAGGTATTAAATAAATATTTCAAAATGGATTCAAAGGGAATACTATTTTATTGAGAAATATATTTAAATAATCATATAAAGAAGATTCCATTTTTGAAACCAAGGTTTTCAATGGAACCAAATTTATCCCTAAACCATTGAAATCTAGGATATATAAGAAAATTTTTGGAAGTAATAAAATATATTACATAAGGATACAATTAATAATATTCATGATAAAGGTATATCCAAAATATATGAAAGTATTGAAAAATTAAAATTTCTCAAGGGATAGTCAAGGTATCCTAAAGGATTGGATAAATTGAAATCATCCTAATTTGGGAAATGAAGTCAATTCTAGTAAAGCTACACAATAAAGAATAGATTTTTGGAATATGAAAACCCCAACGAGCTTGAATGTTTGTTGGATTACAGTAGTTCAACTTCAATTTAAAATATAGATTCAAAATAAAAAGAAAATGGAAATAATTTTTGTCTTTAGCGACTCACCATTATCCACAAATTGATGAATTTCATGTTACCACTATCCCAGAAATCATTATTGTTCTAAATATTTTTAAAGTGTTTCAGAAGTAAAAAGGTGATAAAATCCATGGGATGCTTGTGCATGAAAAGAACATGGTTTATTATGTAATAAAATTATATGTTTTGATTCAGAAAAATCATAAGGGGATTGATTTGAATGAAAATATTGATAATAATAATGTTTTATATTGAAAGTGATTTCAATTGTGTACAAAAGATAAATTGATATAAATTGATATAAATTATTTTTAAGATTGAAGATGAATTCTTGTTGGATATTTCCATGATGAAATTATAGTGAAGGAAATCATGGATAACAAAAAAAAAGTTAGTATCATGATAGGTGTTTAAATAATTCCACAATTTTAGCAGTTTCATTACAATTGAAGATGATTGAATGGGAAATAGCAGTATTCACAAAAATTATTTTAAACATCTTTATTTTATTAAAAAATTTGGTTCCCTAATATTGAATACCAAAAATTGCTATAAACCAGTAATGTATAGAGGTAAAGACTTTAGGGGATTTTTGTAGAACATCGAATTATATTAATCCTTATTATTCATTTTGAATGAATCATGTGAATATATTAAAAGATTTGTGTTTCAATGAAATCATTTCTGTATATTTCACCTCTTCTTAAACACATGGTGAATTTATATCAATGGGTGTTATTTACATTATCATACTGTATGTTTCTAAAAAACCAATACTATTTTTATGTAAAAATATTTTTGTTGTGATGTTATGAAAATCTAGGTAATTTTTTTGAGAATGAGAATCCAAATTAGTTTAGTGTTTCTTGGAATATGTGAGTGGTATGGAAAAACATTTTTATTTTACATAATAAACATTTTACCAACCATGTACTTCATGTTAGTATTCTTATAGGATTTAAAGGAATTTTCATGTTCCAAGTTCTAAATTCATCTAGTGAATCACACATGAAAAATACCACAGAAAAGTTTACTAGATTTTGTAACATTTTGTTTTAACTGATTTGGATAATCAACATGAAGTTTATTAAAAAAATAAGGTCTTTTTGAAATAAGTGCAGATCAAATCCAAGATTCAGTATATATAATTATGAAATTATTTCAATACACCATGTGGGAGAATTATTTCAGAAGGAATGGGGGAGAAGATATTTTTCATAGTGGGAGAAATTTTGTACATTAATGGATCATTTCTAGTTACATTCAAAAGTCTAGTTGGAGTATAAGAAGATTTATTAACCCCCTGTTAATTTATTAACAATAAGGTGAATAAGATAGAATGAAATTAAGTTCACATGATCTCATAGTGATATTTTCATGATGACATTAGCATAAGTGAAAATAAAGTTTGTTTCTCTTATACTCAAGGTGATATTTTCCATGGGATATTGTAAACTAAATATGAATGGGGTATTTTTATGAATCACTATAGATTAATGTTGAATTTTTTCATAATAATATTACTCTATGTTAATGATAAATATTAGGATTATTTCTTTAATCTCAAAGAGTCATGTTGGATTTTTTGAAATTCCATTGTTGGCAACACATGTTGTTGATAAACTAGGTGTTTATTGGAATATTGGTAGTTCATAAAGTGAAAAACATGGAATGTTATTGACAACAATTGTCTTAGTTTTTTATGTATTTAAATGTTTATCCTTATTTAAGTAAATATACATCCAAAAGTGAAATATATTTCACTGAAATGAAAGGGAAACACCACTTCACAATGGTGGTTGTGGTTTGTGTGCTTCTAAGGACTATGTTATAGCCTTTGTCGCTATACTATAAGGTTATATGGAAGGTATCAAAAAAATTCCATCCTTGGTTGGTAAGACAATCCAGATTGACACCTCTTGTAGGAGATATTTCTTGATGGGGAAGGGGACATGGGATTCCATACATACATCGAAGAACTATATAATCAAATACAATATCATGCACTCAGGTTATCATATACACAGAGAAAGTGATACATGGTTTTTTGAGGCATCATAGAGGAGGTTGGTAGAGGATCTTGATAATCACATCTGTCTAATCAATGTGATGATCAATTAAAATATTTTCCTAAAAATCATTTGTATTGGTGGAAAAGTAAATTTTAAAAAGTAATTTTTTAGTAATACATGAAATAGCGAGTTTCTAAAATATATATATTCATAGTTCTTATATAAAATAAGAAAATTAGAAAGTCATAAAGTTTGAATGTTATTATATTTCTAAATTTAAGGTTGATGATGCTATACAGATGTCAATGTTCCTTAAATCCTGAAAAAAATAATGATACAATATTTTTTAGAAATAAGAAGTTGATGTTTTCTAGAAATATAGTTCTAGATAATGTTTTTTTATAGATCTAAATTTGAAATGTTGTTGATCAGATGGTCCAGATTTGATGTTTATTAATGCAATATTTTGTACAATGGAATCATTTAAGGATAATTAGATAAACCGAACTAGACAATTGACATCAGATGTAATAGAGAAGAAGAACAAGATTCTGATCATCAGATAGAAATTGTTTAGTAAAATATGAAAAAAAAATTATTGGGTTTTTTTTCTTTTTCTATATAAAAATTTTACAAAAAATCAATTACGATGTCATATTTGAATATCTAAGAAAAATAAGTGATGATTATTGTATTCCCATATATAGATTGTGACACAGAGTACAATAAAACATATCCAAACCATGAATGTGATGAAGTTTTAATTTTCTTCATCCAATATATGATGATCGAATGAGGGATGTTTCTAAACCATAGAATGTATCAACATATAACCATATGTAGATGATAAGAAAAAACATAATAGTATAATATAGAGAACAAAGATCCAAAATAAAATATTATAAGGTTTACCAATTTTTGTGTTTATTAAATAAAAAAGTGTAAAAATGAAATTTCCCAATATGTGTTGATGTTACTAACTGGAATAATATTGATGCTTTTTTAAGTTATTAGATGTTTCAAAATTTAAGTCCATCATAGTCTATTGGCTTATAGAATGAGAGAGTGCAATGTTTTCTTTGATTATTTTATGTGAGTTTTCTTCAAAATAGCCATAAAAATAAGATAGAGTAAAATGAATTTTTTGGGATTAATATTTTTTTTAATTTCTGAAGAAAATTTTTGGTAAATGTCAAAGTTTGATGTTTTGATGCTTTTAATAACCATTTAAATAAGAAAATTAGAAAAACAAATTAAGGTACTTAATCAGATAATATTTTTTTAAAGAATTAATTAGGAGAAATATTTGTCATTAAATTATTTTAGATAAGATTCTATGATGAGTCACATAATTTTCATTGATGATATAAGAAGATCAGATGGATTTTAATGAATGAAGAAACCAAAAAATGTATAGTTTTGTATTTAGAAAAATATTTATAGGAAAACATTTTCCAAACATAGATTTCTGAGAAACTTTTCATAAAATTATAAATTCATATGTTATGGATATATTGTTTTATTCATACAAATTGGTTTATTATAAAATTAATTGATGATGTTTTGATAGTTTCATAAACATAAAATTTATGAAAATTTAAAGACTGGTACAAATGTTGGAGACTTCTCAATAATTCATGAATATTATACAATTGTTTATTATAGTTCTAAAAAAATAAATTCAGTGTTAAATTTATATTTATGAATTTAAGTTATCAATAAAATGAAATTTGTTTCATCCAATTGTTATTTTGAGAGAAACAATAAATAGAGGTAGAAGGTACATGGATACATGGAACTATTCACTGAAAAAAAAAGTTGAGATGCTGAAAGAATTTTCTCAAAGTTGAGTTTCTAACCATGTCATTTATCATGGTGAAGAAGAATTCTAGATAGAGATTTGGTAAAAATGTATAGAACAAGATTTTAGTAAAGTGAACCAGATATAGTGGATCATATAGAGTAATCAGATCATGTTTTGTGCCAAGGATATTTTGAGGCACTCAGTTTTCTTAATTAGATCACATAGAATTTTGTATCATGAAATCTTTTATAAAAGTCATATCAGATAGGTATTAAAATAAATAGGAAAACATGATAGATAAATGATATAAATTAATCCTATACATATACTAGATAAAATTTCGTAGAACATAATTCATAATGTTATATTTTTTTATGGCTCGACTTCTGTGATAAAATGTTTTAAATTGGAATTATTCTATTAAATAATAATTATTTGTAGAAGGATGGATACCAATTGGATTCATATAAAAAAAATCTTCTTTATTATAGTGATTTTCCAAGGACCCATGGGAGTGTCCATGGAAAGGATGTATGTTCTCACACTGTGGATAGAACTTATAAATCATAAATTCCTTGTTTACATTCATACATTTAAAATATAGAGTGTTTCTTATAATAATTTATATCTGTGATATCTCTAAAAAATTTAAAGGGTTAAATTTTATATTGTTGAATTTTTAAGAAGATAATCCCTGGTTCTACCTCCTCGTTTCAGAGTTTCAATGATATTTTGGAACAATAATTAGTAACAAAGCCAATGTTCCCCTAAAAAACCCCTATCAGAGAAATTATCAATTTTTCTACAGTATAGGTACTCCTAAATTTGGTCTCAAAACATATCATGGGTATAAAAATATAATATTTCCCTATATTCTATCATTTGGACCAGATGTTATTTCTAGTTCTATTATTGGGTTTCCGCCCATTTAGAATGATTCTCTTATGAATTTTTCTGACAAGAGAAAAATTGAAGTTGTTGGAAAGATATAAATCCTATTCGTATTACACTATAAAATAAAATTCATGGTGGTGATGGGTATCAAAACCTCCAAGAAAAATTGAGAAAGGCATGAATGTCTCTTAGATGAAAACTCTCAATTGATATAGGAAAAGATAAAAGCATAGTGAAGTTAGTTAATGAAAAAAAATGATAGATGAATAAAATGTTGATGATAATTTCACCTTTGTTAATGAATTTATATACAACATTAAATATTTTTGGAATATCATGTAAGATTCTAAAATTTTATGGAAACTTATGAGAAACTTATTATATTGGATTTATTCATATATATTGACTTTATAAGATAAATATGATATATATCTTGATAAAATTAAAATAATTCTTATTGCATAAGAAGTGAGAAAATATTCATCATTCAAAAAGAACACCAAGGATGAACTAACATTTGAATCATTGATAAACTTTATAGTAAACCATTATGCGAATGTTTATATTAGTGATTCAAAATATAATAATGATGATGAAATGAATAAAAATATTATTTCACATATCTCCATGAACTCTCAAAGTGTCATAGTAATGTATCCAAGTAATAATTCACTCTAATTGTTCAAGTGTAGTGGTATTGTGACTTTTTTATTAATAGAATGATAATGTTTTCAGATTTTATTATTATTCTAAAGAATAACCTTAGTTGAAGAATAATGAAACAAATTCTATGGTTGATAAGAAGTAAACTAGTGGTATTGATGAAATCACTATAAATAGATGAACCACAATGAGTAAGAACTAATAATTTCACTCAAATGACAATAATTATTTCAAAACTACATATTAAGAAATGTTTAGATCCTTATTTTAAAAAAATTTAAAAAAAATAAGATTCATTAAATAGTGAATGCTTTAGAGATTTCAATCGAAGATATAAAATTCTTCCATACCTTGTTAAAAACATATAAATCAAGATATAAATAGAAATTATATATAAATTAAGTGGAAAATATTGTAAAGAAAGAAAGATATATTTTTAAAAATTAATATGAGTATGTTTCAGATATTATAAACCTGAAACTGAGAGTTACTGAACAATGAATAATGATGGATTATCTTGTTTGGAATATTCTGACTATTCAAGAAGAAATTATAAAACACCAGTAGAAACTTCATCATGTTGAATCTACCTTAAGAAAAATCAATGAAAATTTTAACAATGCTTCATAGGTAAAAGTTGAATCATCTCGTGATACTGAAAAATCTCACTCTAAGAGTAACAGGAAATCCCCAAAAACAAATGTGAATTTTTATACAATTTTATTTAAAATTTAGGTGTTAGTAAAACTATTGGGGATATATTTGGTTGAGAGAAGATGTGAAAAATATACCATATCAATAGAATTTGATAATTCCACAAAAATTAGTTTTTCACACACCCATAAGAAACTAAAATTATGAAAAATTTATAACCTCGAGAAAATTATTTTTTGGAAAAATCATATTTATATATATAATTGATGACATGTCGTTTGTGTTGGTGTTTTGTAATTTTTCATCACAATTATTACAACTATATTCACAACAGTTCATTAACTATAAATAATCTATAATGAATGGGGACCAATAGTTATAGAAATGTGAGTAGAACTCCTATATTGTAAGAAGATAGAAACAATATCACGATTTTAGAAAACCTATAATTAAAAAATAGTACTCATAATTGGGGTATATTTGTGGAATATTTGAAAAAATCTATTACAATTTTGTAGAATTAACTCTCTGGGGAAAAATTTGTAATTTTATAAAAGAGATACAGTTAGGAAAGATGAAATTTTATAATGATCTATTTTTTTGATGAATGCAGGAAAAAATGTAAAATGACCATACTGGGGGTTATTGATTCTATTTTTACCTCACATATGACGGGCGATCTAATATCTTAAAAGATGTTGAAAATCATGATGGAGGAAGATTTGCCTTCAATAATTATGTATTTTAAAAACATTATGAATTGAAATATTTGATATTAAATAAGAAAACTAGAATATCATGATGTTTTATTTTTTGACGGGATCAAAAATAAAATAATTAGTGTGGGAATGTTTTTTAATGATGTAAAAGAAGTAATATAATGAAAATATTCATGTTCCATAGGAATTTTTTAATGTGATAATGTTTTTACAATATGAGAACAAATAATTGAAATCTCTATAAGGTAAAATAACTTTTTAACTCCTTTTGTTTGTTTGTTGTTGATGGAAAACAATTGTAACATTGAAAGCATTAACATCATGTCTAGAAACATATGAATTGACTTTCAAAATAGATGATATAAGAAACATACCAAAATTGAAATAGTAAGAAGATGATACTGGTATAACATGTTAAAAATGAATGATGTTTTGTAAATCCAAGAGAAAATGAAGATTAAATATACCAAAAATATTGATCTTATTCACTAAAGTATCATTGTATCCACAATACATTAATCAACAAAATGGGATTTTTACATTATCATTTTTATTGATTATTTCACTAGGATGACCAATGTCATGTTTATGAAGACAAAACCAGAGGGTGTAGACATTTTCATATACAAAAAATGGATGTTGAGAGAGAAGTATGTGTTTATATAAGAAGTTGATAACTAATAATGTAAATGAGAAGATATATAATGATTATGAATAATACTATAAAAATAAGGTTTCAAACATTAATACAAAACTTTGTAAACTACTCAAAAAATGAATTAGTGGAAATGAAAATATATTTTTGGACAAAAATTTAAGAAGTATGCTGGCTAAGTAAAAACATTATATATTTTTATAGAGAGAAGATATTAGTATTATTGTCCTTATACAAAATAATTGTTTTTAATGCAGAAATACAACGTGAATTTCTATGAAATTTTCAATAACATAAAATCCCCAATGAAATATTTCATGTATTTTGGATGTACCTAGTAACTAATTATCAGAAATCCAACCCATGGAATAATTGATAAAAAATATGAGGAATAAACTTTCATTGGTTGTTCACCCAATATAAGTAGTTATAAATTATTGAAAAAGTGTTTAAAAATTATGGTGGATTCTTATGATGTGGATTTTAGTGATAATACTAATTCCTTAAGAATGTTTATTGAGAAACATGTTTAAATAAACTTGAATAATTACAATGAGGATAATACATGAAGTTGATAGAGATCTAAAAGAGGTAAATCATGATTCATCAGAATCATGTAGTGAGGAAAGTGAAACCGAAATAAAAACACAAAAATTTCTTTAAATTTTGAAATCAGGGAAAAGTGATATCATTATTATAAATATGAAAGCTCTTGTTTAGAAAAAATGAAAGTTGAGAATATAAAATCAAACATCATTTATCTCACCTCTTCAGTGATAAATTTTTTCATAAGCTATTAAACATAAAAATTGGTTCATGAAATGAATAATGGGTTTGATTTAATTGATAAAAATGAAATATGTGAACTTCTTCAACATCCAAATTAAAAAAAAATATTTGATCAAAATCAGTGTACAGAATCAAGTTCAATGAATATAACAGAATTTTGATAAAAAATAACATCTTCTTTGTAATGTCTATTAATAGGTACAAGGTATGGATTTTTAAGAAACCATTTCTTTCATTACTTGATAAGAAAAAAATAGAAATTTATTTATTGGGTCTGCACAGTGTTGATATAATGTTTATCATATCCATGTAAATATATATTTCATAAATGGGTAGAATGAGGAATATGACTACATTGAGGAACATAGTTTGTTTTTACATAAAAAAAATCAATGATGGTTTCAACGCTGAACAAATCCTTTTACGGCATAAATTAATCACGATGGGATTGGTATTAAAAATAAGAGAATTTTTTATATAATTTCAACTTTTTTAAAGTAATAGTCAATAAAAACATATATGTGAAATATGTGAGAATAGTTTCACTTATTTTTATTGTTCATGTTGATGATATATGTTTTATATGAGATGTGGATAAATCCTATAGATAATTTTCAATGGAAATGAATAAGAACATATAAATTTCAATGCTTGGATAATTGACATTTTTTCAGGTTTTATAGATGTAATAGATGGAAATATACAACATCCAATAACAATAAAAATATGTTAGAGAGTTGTTACAAAAGTTTGGAATAGTGTATTCCATTGATATCTCTACACCTATATTAGATTGAATAGAGATGAATAAAGATGGTGATGGGAAAAGTCTGAATAGGAAAAATTTTGGATACCTTATAAGAATATTTCTATATCTTACAGCCTCATGCACTAACATTGTATGGGGTTTTACAATTTATACCAATTGTCTAAGTGATCTAATGTAATCTCACATATTGTAATTAAAATGAATTCTAATATATGTCGAAGGAACATATTCTTATCGGATGTTTTATAAAAGTAGTTGAAATAGGAAAATTCATGGTTATATTGATAGTATTTTGGTTATCAATTAAAATGACAAAAAATATACATTATAAGAATCATTTTTCATTGTAAAATGATATGTGAGCTCGCATAATATGAAATTGAGTTCAACAAATTTGACCATCACAGAATAATAACACGATGTAGCTACCTTTTCCAATACTCAAATGTTATCGATGAAATTTAGACATGATGATTTGAAAGTATATGTTATCAAACTCTTGAACATACTTTGTGATAATCAGAGTTCGATAGATATTTATAAATGTCATATATAAAAATCAGGATCATAGAAATTTGTTAATATGTATCATTTAATTATGGATATAGTTTTTGGTGTATATATGATGCTAGAGTATACTTCTATAAAATATAAAATTATTGGTGTTTTCATAAAATCCAAGATAAGGGGTAGATTTGATTAAATGAGGTTGTAAATTCATGTACAACCTCCAATAAAAAATTCTTAAATCACAAAAGAGGTTTCGGGACTTGATCTTGATTATGTTGAAAAAGGGAGAGTGAAATTAAAATATTTATTATATTTTTTACCAACTACTTCTATTATTAATATAATGAGTTGGTTATTATAAAAAATGGATGAGAACAAAAAATATAATAATTAACAGTGTGAGAATGTTAAAAAAGTTCAATCGGGGGGGGGGGTAAATCTTAACTTGGCCATACATTTTTTTCATAGAGTTATGGAATTCCATTAAAACATTACCTTATATCGCAGTCTGGGGTCAAGACACTCTCCTTTGAGAAATTATGTGTTGTGTTAAAAGTTAAAAAACTGAGTTCATACAAATTTGAGTTTGGAAAAAAGGTCCAGTGATGAAAAATTCTGTCTGTTAAATGATTTTAATGAATGTTGTCATCAAGTCCAGATAGGGAGATTAATGGTCCTTAATAATGTTTTTTTAAGAATTATTTTTATTTATTAATGCAATTATTTTTTTATAATAATTTTTTTGATATATAGGAAATGAAGACTTTAATATAGCTATAAAGTCAAAGATTGTTTAAAAAAGAAGATTTTGAGATAGATAGAATGTTAGAAACTATTTACATCACAAACATCATATATGAAGATACTATGTAGATTTAATGTTTCATAAATTATTAAAAATATCATGAAAATTTAATTTTGAAAAGAAGAAGATGATTTTTTCTAGACACATAGTTATAGATAATGTTTCAGTAAGAATATATTGATTTTTAATGTTCAATATCAGACAATCCAATGTTTATTTTTTTGAATGTAAATATTCATAAAATGGCATCAATCAAAGATCATCAAATGAAGACACCAAGATAATGTATATAATATGGAAGAAATAATTATCATTATATTCATATCATTGGATAAAAACAATATAATAATCTATAAATTTAATGGTACATAGTTTTATGGTTTTAAAGAATGCATAAGAAATGAAAAGTGGTTCAAGAAATAATATTTGAATATCTGAGTGATGAAAAAGGGGGAGATCATATATGTAATCATAAATAGATCTATAGACACAAAACCTAAGACAAACCTATCTAGATAGTGATATTATATGTTGTTACATGGTGGTTTAGTGGATATATGTTTATCAGATGAGGGTAGATACTAAACCACATTAAAGAATAACATTGTAATCATTCAAAAATGGTCAGACAGAAGTGTGTAGTCTTACAGAAGTGAATAAACATACCAAATAGAATGTAGTAGGTTCCACCAAATGTAGATTTTTTTTATTAAAACACTAATTGAAGGAAATTTATGTTTCACAACATGGGTTAATGTTTCTACTAGTAATAATGTTATATGTTTTTAAAGTCATTAGATGTTTCACAAATAAGGTAAACAAAGATCAGTTGACTTGGAGAAAAGTGAAAAATTGTTTTTCATGTTTTTTTGGAATGATTATTATTCTAATGGATAGGTACAATCATATAGGGGTGACTGTTTTTTCAAGATAAGAACTTTTAATAATGTTGGAATAAAAAAAATTAGGATGAAGCTTGATGTTATTAATATTTTATGAAATGGTAAAATAATACCATCAAAAGAACGTTTTTTAACAAATTCCATCATATGAACATTATATATGTAAATCTTTTTAGAAAATATTTTTTACGAAATTACATCAAGAAATATTCTCTAAAATGTATTTGATGTTATGATATGTGGTTGAAAGATTGGATATATTCAACAAGATGAACAAACTTTAAGATGTAATATTTTGTCTTTGGACAACCATTTCTGAACAAACATTTCATAGATGTATATTTATAAGAAACATTGTATAACATTTTAAATTATTAATTTGTAATGTTATTATGTTTTTCATTCAATGACATTTCCAGTCAAAAAAATTAAGGATTCTTTGAATAGTTTACTAATCATTATGTTTAATGAAATTTGAACTAATTTAAAAATTGTAGAGAAATTGATAAGATTCATGAATGTTATAGAGTAGTAGAGAAGGATCCAAAAAAATCAAATGAGAAATAAGTTGGTATCTATCAATTTTAGTGAGAATGAAAATTAAATTGGTTTCATAGTATTTATATTTTTAAATATTGTTTAAATAGATGTTTAAAGTACATTGGTACTTGTCATTCTTCATTAAAAATCTAAGATGATGGAACAATTGTTAGAGATTAGTTTTTAATTGAATATAATGGACATGTTGAAGAAAATATTTGGAAATTGAATTATGAAAAAAGTGCAAAACGATCTTTTATTATTAGAACATGATAGAGAGTATAAAATGGAGGAAAGGTATAGTGTTTCTATACAAAAGTTTTTGTGATTTAGTGAGTTTACTAAATCAGATAGAAAAAAATTCGTTATAAAGAAAATTTTTGGAATAGAGAATATGGTGGAGATTATGGGATGCAGAATAGAGTATCATGAAATAAGATAGAGGAATCAGACATAAATTCTAGATGAACATTCCTAGAAAAGAATTCACAATATTATATTTTTCAATGGTTCTATTTTTTGAAAGAATATTTTTAAACTAATGGGGTCAGTATTATCATACATATTAATAGCTAGAAGGATACAAAAGAGAGTTGGCTCAAAATTAGTAATCATTTCCTTTTAATAATAAATTTCCATTGAACCATGAGTGTTTCTATGGAAAGGATGTAGGTTCTCACACTAAGGTCGAACCCTGTAAATCTCATGTACTTAGTTTACTTTTCTTCTTTTTTAGGATTCTGAGTTTCTTAAAATAATTGATTAGTAACATAAATTTAAAAATTTATAATGGTTATATATGATAAATTTGGAAATTTTTGAAACAGAATTCACTAATTGAACCCCCACACCCTCCCCCTTCACATTTTTTCAATGAACCTGAGGAGATTCAAAACGGAATGAGTAAAATTATATGCTCTGAGAATTTAAGAATAAGGTATGATGTGGGAATCAAATATTTTTATTTGTTAAATATCCAAATAGACCATGATTTTGAGTAGGAATGTGCGGTTTCTGGTCCCTTGAATTTTTAGGGTGTTGACACAGTAACACATGGCCTACACTATATCACCCATTAGAAAAAAGGAATCCACACCAAAATTGGGGCGTCGGACATGGAGGTCCAAAATTTCAAAGATGGGGATAATTTTTCTTTAATCTACAATAACTCTATTTAGTTGAATTTGTATCCACAATATATCAAATTCCATTTGATAAATAGGTTGGTAAGATCATGAATGATCTAGAGGCGAGTTATTGAAGGAGTTTTGTGTGAATATTTTGTGGATATTTTCAAATAGAAGACCATGTCACAGTGTTGTTGTCCATGGTATAGGAAGGATGGTTGTATAGTATTATTCCAAACCATGTACCAATGTTATATTACACACTAAATAATGTAGGACCACACCATAGATAATGGATGGTGTCACAATGAATTCTATTTGACCACACATTAGTCATATGTTTTCTAGGTGTCCCCAACCAGTTACTTCCCAGTGTTTATGGAGAAATTCATGGGACTTTATAGGTACTTTAAAATGAATAATTATTGAGAAACATGTTTATATTTTTTAGAACATCATTTCATATTTATTAAGGAATATTATAAAGTCCAAAGAGGAAAATAGATGGACATAGACACCTAAGGATTCACTATGCACATCTAAAATAATGATAAAATAAACATAAGTTTAGGAATATATTATTTCCTAAAGATTTTAATTCCTTGAAGATATTGAGAAGGTTTTTATTCCAGATGAGGGAATGGAATATTGAAGAAATAGAAACCATTAATGACATATCCGATGAAAAATATTATTTTTTCCCTATAGAAAAGTTGAATTGTTCGAAATATTCTGTAAAGTGGAAGTACTGCATCAATGTTTTTTCAAAGATTTTAAAAGTGTAAAAAAATCATCATGAATATAGAATCTATCCATTAGATAATGATAAATGCTTGTTTTCAAAATAAGGGAAAAATATTTTAATAAAATATATGAAGATCATTTCGAGAGTAATGATCAAAGGAGGGTGAATAAGGTGATTCATTCCATCAACAGTAGCCCAAAGATGTATGGTTCAAGGTAGTGACCCATAGGATGATGTGAGTTTTCCAAAAAAAATATCTGAGTGAGAATGGGCAATGTAATGCCTAATCTCAAACCTGTGAATTTATGATATTCATAGCATATTTTGGTGTATGACATAATGTCGATGCATGCTACATGGATGAATCCTACTGAGGGTGTGCCATTTAAATAATCTTGTACATATTAACATTATGTATACACACAGAAAAATATAAAAAAATATAAAAAATATCCAAATAAATATTACAAATTTACCCTCATGGTAGATAGGTCTTGATCTGATAGTTTAAGTGAGGAAGTTAATGAAATAAGTGTCTTATTTAAGATTGATAGTTCATATCCTGATTCACCCTCCTCTCTAGGTGATCACACTCTAAGTCCCTTTTATAAGGATTACAATATTTAATAGAATCCTAACCATTCCTATATAATAACATCAATAATTACCATATAATTATATTTCATTATTTCAATATAACATCCATATTTATCTATTTTTTTATCAAATGTGAAGAGAAACCACAATTCCTGAAAACGTGTAGACTACAACTACACCAAATGACATATTGTATTTATCATCGCATTATTTAAGAGATTTATATTATAGTGGATTTAACTTAATTATATTATATTAATGATATAATAATTATTTTATAAATATATCATATTATCAATCCCCATTCCATTCAAATCATTAAAAATAGAATCATCACATCTCTGTACATATAGTCTTCCATATCCACATTGCGATGTACATAATTTTTAAAAACTACCTCTCATAGAATGTAAAAGGGATAGATTTAATGAATTGTTTTTGTTTATAACGTTAAAATGATTCTTGAAATATAATTCTTTATTACATTATTTCCCATCCAATGTAAAGTAAGAACAATGCATGTTTGTTTGTGAGGACTACCACATCACTAGATGATTTATTTTGTTTCATATATTCAATTTTAATGGATGAATTTAAAATTTTATTTGATGTATGAAATTTTAATAATATTATGATTAATTTTTTAAGATGATATAATAAGGGCCCCTTTGACAATAGTTAACAAACCAAATATTGTTTGGGGATTATTAACCTTAAATAATCAAAAAAATCCAAATGAACTTAATTAATTTATTAACTATATAAGCAATTTTAATAAATAAAACAAAAGGGATTTTGATAATTTAATAGACCATAAAAGGTTCTTAAGAAATTTAATAATTAATATACATTCATTATACAAAATTTGAAAAATGTACTCAGAATGTTGGTATTTGAGGTAAGGGATCTATTGATTTAATTCCCTTTCATTGAGTTTTATGATATTTGAAGTACATGTTTTGTTTTCTATGGAGTATAAATATCCTTATGTATTTAATTTATAATTACTCTAAAAAAATAAAATTTTTATTAATCCATGCAATTTTCCTTACATCAATGTTTCATTGGTTGAAAATTTATCAAGTCATAAGTTATATTCTATCTTAAACCCATGTTTTATGATATTTAGAAGATATATTTTGATTATATTTCATCTTTGTTCATATTTCATGATGGATGTATGACTATTTAAAAAATTAATTAAAACTATAATTTTACCACTACATTTACTTTTTTAGAGACATTATTGGCTGGAATATTTTCTCATATTTCATATGAAATATTTGAAAATCATTACAAAGTATAATGGGAATTTATTTAACAAATACGAAAACATGGAAATTTCCTAAAACTGAAACTAGTATTTGTTATTTATCTTCATTCATAAGATTACACATTTTTTAAATATTTTTTATAATAATGGGTGAGCCTAATACACTTATCCAATTCATTGGGTAATGATTATATTTTAATGAAAAATTTGATATAATTAACCTAGTTGGTTATTCCATTTATAATGGTTCTTTTAATTGTTATTGTAAAGATTTTATGAATTTTGAAAAGGAACCTACATGGATTTTATAAGCATTAATATTAAATTTCATGAAAATATTTTTCTTCCATAAGGTAATTTTTCATTTTTTAAGGAATGATTATCACCATTATGGTTAAAACATATTTTTTAATGAAAATATTTTTATGGGTTTTCATGTCTTCTAATTAGATCTCAGAATAATTATTTTTCATTTCTATTTCTTAATATAATATCATCAATAACCATGGTTAGTAAATAAAATTTCTTGTATATATACATGTTTATTTTTTTCCCTAATATTATTATGGTCAATGAGGAAAAAAATATAAAATCTAATTATTCTGGAATGGGATAACATGTTTCAATTATTTTTTCATATATCCATTAACGATATTTATTTTCTTATCCTGTATTTTCAAGTAATTTTTTATTGGGATAAAGGTTGTTTGGAATCATTAATAATGTTATTATTTCAAAAATAGGAGTTACATTGAATGAAAAAAGTGTGTATTTACAATTAATTTAATTTTTGGAAAAAATGGATAAAAATTCGAAATTCTTGTACTATTATGTAGGTGTTTTTTCATATTTTCTATAATTATAAACCTAAAAGGTACTTGGATATGTAATTGATCTAATTTTAAATTTGATATTTTATATTTAGGATGGATAAAATTCCATAACGTTTATTGGTATCATTACTTGAAATGTAATCATTGTTCTTTTATCACCAGATCTGGGAGTGTGGGTTTGGGGTTATTATACCCCTCACCCAAATATATACATGTATTAAACATTTAAATTGATAGTTTGTTTTCAAATATATATCTTTATTGGAAACATATATATTAGTTATTAATAATGTATAAGATATTATAAAATTAACAATTAACTATCAAAAACCTTTTATTACTTTTCAAATACAATTCACCTATACCATAACTTTTTCAACTAGAATACATCATACAATATGATATTGTATAGGTTGTGGTTTGATTTAAATAATACCATAGATTATTTTATACCATTCTAAGGAATAAAATATTCCTCAAATTCATGAATGTCATACAATATGATTTATTATATATCATATACTATGATATTACTACAGATATTATAAAAAAATATTTCAATTCGGGGATATATCAATAAATACCACAGTTCCACTAAATACTTATATGCATTCATCCAATTAAAAATATATTATAAAATAGGAAATAACTAATGAAATAATATATAAAATTCCTTTTTGATCTTTCAATAACACTTTTGGAATGTTCTCATCAATTTCACCATGTATCATATCATATAAAATAGTTTTTTTAAAAAAATGAATGCTTATTTTAGAAAAACATAGAAGAACTTTCAATGTAGACCTATATTTTTTTTAAAACAGAATAAAAATATAGATATCTAGGAAATGTTATATTACATTATTTTATAGTGATGGAAACAAATATGAGTTCCCAAATCAATAAAAATATATAAATATTTTTCTTTAGAAAATCATCAATAATAATCATGTTGAAAAGGGATCTAGCCTGGTCTCCATTAAGAAAATGTATCTTTATAAATATTCCTATAATTTATATCATTTAAAACATGAATAGATATATCTTCCCTTTAACCATGAAAATTAGTATACATGACAGACATTGTATGTCAATCCCATGTTAAAACAAATATTTTCAAATTTTATATGTTCATACTAACCAGAGAAATTAATACATCACATGTGATTCACCCTAGTGGATGAAAACATCATATACAACTTATCCAATAAATAAACACCTCACATTAAACTAATGTATGTAAAATTGTTTTCTCCATTATTATATTTCAATCAAGTGACCAGATTCTATAGTTATCACATGAGAAGAAAAATCCAAATTTTTTTGAACTTTAATTGATGATATAATCAACATTAGGTCCAACCACATACTGATTAGATTAATTTGAAGGATATTAAAATAAATGAGTCAAAGTATGAAAGTTATCAAACATGTTATCCTTTCTAACATCCAGTATGAGGATTCCAATATGATATATACACCCTTATATTGTAAATATATAGTGTATAACACACAATTTTGTTTATATAGTTGTTCATAAAACAAAAAAAAACATAGTTTCTATCTCAAGAGAATATTCTACATATATATATATATAATCCTATATGTGAAGACAAAAAAATTCATCATAACCTCTAATACTAAATGGTAATCATCTGTTATACAAAACTCTCTATATTTTGTTTTAAATTTTAACAAATAATCCCAATTTTTTATTATATTGGAACCATATAATTGATGTGGATAGAAGATCAAAATAATCAAAAATAAAAAGAAAAATTTTAAACAAACAATAATGAAAATATTGGAACTGAATATGTGATGGGATGGTCCCTCAGAAGGAGGGTTGGTGTGTAGCCCAAAGAGAACTGCATTCATTGTCACGTGATCCTCACAATCATATAGGCGAAGCATCCCGTAGTCTAAATAATCTACAATCTACTGATATGATTTTCCATTAACTAGAAAAATATCCATTAATCATTTTTTATATAGACATCATACTCTATTAAAATAAAATAATAAAAATGGTCACTGAAGCCCAAACTAAAAAGAAGGTGCATAGAATAGATAATAATGAAGAAAACATCACTGAATTAACCTTCAAAAAAGTCAAGAAAAAGATCACCTGAGTACATCTCCAACTAAAAAAATATTACTGAATCTATTGTATTATATGAGGTAGAATAACCTTAGAACCAAAATCTTCAATGATCCATGAAAAACTACCACAACAAAAACCCACCATCGATGGGAAACTGCATCAAGCTGACTCACCAAAAAACCTATGATATTTAACTTGATCAATAGATATTCCACTGAACTAAAAAATAAACAATAGCTTTATCAAATGTATTACTAGAATTAAGGAAAACACATATAAAAGAAACCACCATAAATATCAAAATATAAAAACTAAAGAAACCCCAAACATACCCTCTTCCACTCTCCAAAAATAAAATGAGATTAGTGGAGAAAATAGAACCCCTAAATTCATTGAGTATGAAATATGAGGCCCATAGCATGAAAACCACCCTCATGGTCATGCCTCTAAACCTAGAAATAAACATTGAGATCAAGATTGGATAATATAGAAAACAAATACAACATAACATCTTGAAGAGGAAGGACTTTGATTCATAAAGGAAATATGGTCAAATAAGGAGGAAATGTGATGATTAATATAGGGGATGAATTATATTGAATAATGAGAGTTTATACATGGCTATTCCACTATTATAATGGTAAATGGTTCCATTAGTAAACCATAGAAAAATTATAGAAAAATGAGACAGGGATAGAGAAATAGAATTAGAGAGAACACCCCAGGAGATTGTGGTGGCATCGCCATATATTATAGATAACTCAAATCCATTCTTTAATATTTTAATTACCATTTCACTTCTTTATACATATATATGAGTCCAATGTTATTGAATGATAATAGAGAAACTAAACTTTAATAACAGCTTAAATTATATATTATTATACTCATTTAGAAATATTAATTGAATAATAAATATGTTACTAAGTTATTATATCAAATAGGATATACCACAATACATTATTTATTGTTAATAAAATTTTATGGATATGTTAAACTCGTTATCTAACTGTTTAATTCCCACAACATCCCTATGTGATCATTACATAAAACTAAAATATAATTAATATTTAAAATATATTCACTCTATATCATGAAATGAACACAATTCTTATTTCGCTTCTGCTACATGTAAAAACACATTCTTTGATGACTTGTGTTACACGCAAGATGGAGTTTTACAGAAAAATATATATATTATAATAACATTTTTATTTCTTATAACAAGTTATACCCAAGACATTAAATTATTAGTTACAAAAATGATTAAATAAAATATGAATACATATTATTGAATTCATTGGTTACAAAGTAATTAGAAATGAAAATATAAACCAGTTGAATATAAAGGCATTATATTGATTTTTATACTCCTAATGGTATTTTGTGTTAATAAAGAAAAGTAATTAATATTAGTGAATTATATTAATGATATATATATATATTCTATTCATCAAAATATTTTTTATATTCATACAATATATTAGATAAGCATAAGAATAGAACAAACTCAATTTTATGCAAACAATCCTATATTTTTCTAATGATAATTTTACCACCTTTTAATGGTGAAGATATTATAAATCCATTTTTGGATATTTTATAAATTTTTTATTTCAAAATAAAATAAAATTTTCAAAATAGAACATATAAATTATGGTAGGTATAATGTTGTTAATATTTTTGTGCTGTTTTATTTTTTGATTAATAGTGAAGAATACTAAATATTAAATTAAAACTACTTTTTCATCATTGATACTTATAAGTGTAAATATATTTTTTAAAGGTTTTAAATATTCTTTTTATAAATTTTATATCAATTAATCTTATTTAGTCCATTTAAATCCAAATTCACTTTGAAAGTATATATAAACACTAATCAATCTTTTTAAAATTTTTACATTAAAACCCTGCTTAGTCGTCCTATCCGTGAGATTAAATTTCATTTAATTTCATCCAATTATGTGATTGGAATTTCAAGAAAGAGATTCCATATTTTGAGTCAGAATAATTTATAATATATAATACGGTAATAAAAGTTATTTTAAAAAAATATTATTGAAAGTGGTTAAGATTAATTACGACAATTAGTAGAAAACTTACTTTAACATGGGACTACACCCTAAACCAATGGGCCAAAATGACCTATAAACTTTCCAAAAAGTAATATTATAGCCATATTTGGGACCTAAACTCCATTTTATATAATTTTTCATTATTTTATCCACTGTTCAATGTAAAAACACGGTTGGAATCCCTTTTCACAAATTTACAAGAATAACACTCGTCCTCTAAAATTAGGAACACAACCCTATAACTTATTCACTCCCCTAGAGAAAATTTTTATTAACCATTATCTTCCTGCTAATATCCTAAAAATAAATCCCCTAAACCTATAATTCTTATTCCGGACATAAAAAAATCCATGGAATCCCTTTGGTGCAAACCAAAAGGAGTTACCCGAATAAGAGGTAACATGTTTCCACACACTCTTTTGTTTTATCTTCATTATGCACACCATAAAATATTATTATTACACAAATATATAATAAAAATAGTATACTAAATGTAATTATATTTTTTATTACAATTTTTCTATAAACACTTACATACACGTCCATCTAATGGGTAATGAGCTTATGATTTTTCTGTACGGCGAACTACCGCCTCGCAAAATGATGTTATTATTTATCCAATTTCCACCACTTAGGAATGATACATATAATTTAAATTATGTTTATACATTATATAAGTTATATTATTAATGTATTTAGGATTTTTTTTGTTTTATATAACACATACCCTTATGCTTTCAATTTTGGAAAAATACGAAAACATCGTTTGGGGAAGTCTAGACTACCGCCTCCTCAAAGCGATGTGATTCATTCAGGATATAAATATAATTTATATATGACTTTTTTTTATAATACTATATTAAATATATGAAATTAATTTGACACTTTATTTATAATATACATATTTCTAATGATTTTTACCTCTGTAATACGGAAAAATAAATGAATATTGCGTTCAAGCGTACGTGCAGCCTACCATCTCCGTAAAAGGTGCATTCAGTTTCTTATCTCCAAATATAATTGATTAATATGAATAAATATACATTTAATATATATTATATTTACATAATAGTTTTATTTCTAGGGTTAATGAAGCCATAATAGTAAAAAAAAGTACGCAGTCAAACATACTTGAGAAACATGACAATTAACAACTGAAATTATGAAAATAATGAATGATTACAAAAAAACAATAAAAAATATATAATAATAAGATCATATATGATATAATAAATATTAATATGGTTTAGGAATAATCTATTTACATGTTTAAAACTATTATATACTAACATAAATTATGTTCACCCAAAAAGAAATACAGGGTAAGAGATTTTCATCTCACTTTTTACATCCGTGAGATAAATGTAATATTAAATACTTACATATATTTTTTGATGTATCTAATGATAATTATGATATATTTTATCCAGAATTATTTTATCATTATGTTATTTTGAGATTCAATTTTAATTATTTCTTCTATTGTAATTTTTGTTAAAAGTTACCCACTAGAAAATAATTTAATAACCCAATATTTTTATTAGGTCATATTACTTATTCATTATCATTAATATTATATGATTATGTGTGTAATTAATTTTTAATATATAATATTTTATTTAACCTAGTTTTATGTGTTATAATGTTTATACACATAATCTATATATTTATTGATTCTAAACTCAATATTATGGTCTTTTCAAGTGTTTACATCACAATATCATTTTAATCGGTACTACTTATACATGAATTTATATCAGATGAAATTATATGATCATTCTTCAATATAACCATTAATTATATTATAATCTTGTTATTTAGGGAATTTTTCAAGTAATAGTACCATATTCCTACTCTTTGATAATCATAATGTTTTAGAAAATGTTTTTATGGAAACTCGACCTCATTTATCTCTTTAGTGTAAGAACATGTTTACTTCTAAAAACCATGTCTTATAAAAATCATTTTAAAATTTTTTAACCATTCAAATTTTTTTATTATGAAATTTTTAGCCTTTTGAGTTTTTAAATGTTTTCAATGGAATCTCATTATCGCTTTCCTCACAAGGTATTTTTCATACCATTTATCATGAAAAATAAATTTCATTTTTACCTTGTATGACATGTATGGATTTACCTACATTCAGTTCATTGAAAATTCCTTTGAAATATTGAAAGATAACTATTTACATTTCATTATCAAATGTGATCATAAAAGAAAAGTATTTGAAAAAAAACAAAAACGATATTTTCTTCAAGAATGTTGTTAAAATATATTTTTATTGTAGTTGTATTAATCAGTGACAATAACCTATATTTTTTCACCACTTGGGATATGTTGTATTATTAACATCATTTTTATTTCACTTGAGAGTTTTTGATTGATTATTCTTTGTATAGTATTCAAATTCACATCATTGATTTCTTGGTTTCTCCGTTGAAATATTCATTATCCTATGACTATTAGACATTGAATTTCCCCTAATAATACATATCATTTATCTTTTATTTGTTTATTACCAAAAATTTATACCATTCTACATTCATAATTTACTTTTATATTTAATTGATTAATTGGGTAAATATTAAAAATTCTATATTCTTATTTAATACAGATATTTGATAAGGAATATTATTTAATTTGACTGTTCGATATGAGGAATTATTTGGATAGGAAAATATAGGTAGGACACAACATTATATAGACCCTCGATGCATCTATATAACACCCCATGTTTTTCTAAAAAAATAGAACTAAACGGAACTTTGTTTTATATAGATATTTTTAACTAGCCCTTAAAACATAACATTTCCACTTCTTTGTTTTGATTTTCAAGATACTGTCATTTACAATTGTGTTCAATATGTCATTTGGTGTCTATTGGAACCATCTTTTTTGGTGAATAGTAACATACCCTTATAAATAGTAATATGAATAGTAATATGAAAAGTAATATGACCATAATGAATAGTAAATTGTATTATTACCTTATTTTCTTAAGGCTTTAAGAAATTTACATCTTGATTATTTTTTCAATGTGATATAAAAGAAATTATAGTTTATAAATATTTTATTATTGAATTAAGTATAATTTTATTTAAAAATTAAATAGAAAATATTTAGAAATTGTTTTCTAAAAAATGGACTTCATTTTTGAAATCTACACGTCGATAAACGGTTAGGGTGAATTTTGGAAATTTTTCTGAAATAGTTGATTTTTCGGTGAATAGTAAAAAAAATACAGTTTTTAGTTTCTGTGTGTTAATGACATCATTAATGATGTAATAATGATGTCATAAATCTGGTCGACTTTTGAATAGTTAAATAAGAAGTGAGGTGTCCTAAGTGGCTTATACCATGGGAGAATACCATGGGCAAGCCCATGGTTTTTCAAATACCACCCATGAGGTGTGCCTTAAAAATTACTAAAATATTCCCTTACTTTCCCTATAAATACCAACCCATTCCTTCATTAACATCATTCCTGATTCCACCTCAACGAACCTCTGGCCTCCATACCATCCCAATAGTCCTCCCAAGGTTTCCTGAAGCCCCAAGGTCTCAACCGTAATTTTCTAAGGGTTACTCTACAAGGTAAGAAGATTCTCAATTTCTTTCCTTTCCAATTCATGTTCTCTTTTATGTGGTATAAATTTCAATTTTCCATTACATGTTCTTATTTCATTATTATTATGGATCTACTATATATTGTGATTAATTTATGTATGGTTGACCCTTTTCCCTACTCTTTTTAATATTTTCTAAAACCATGTTGCGTGACCATTAAGCAGCCGAATTTTTGTAAGGGATTTCTCAATTATTCTTTTATTTTGAGTTCCTTTCTCCTTTTTCTTCATCTCTTCTTACACAAGTGGATTGAAATCTTCTAAATTAATTTATATTTTGGATGTTCTCATGTTCATGGAAAATTTATCATCATTATTTTTCTCCTCTCCCACTTATTCAAGGAATAAAAACATTGTCTATGATTTGTCGAACTACCGACATCAGGGATGGTGTGATATCTATTTTTGTTAACTCTTTCAAGTACAATTATGAAACAATTTTTATAGTTGAAACATGTCATAATATATGTATTATTACTCATCCAAATTTCTATAATTCTTTTTAACATGTGGTTTTAATTTATAAAGTGAAATGAGGTCATTATTATCAAAGACCCACTAAAATGATCTAAACAAACATCATTGATGTTTTAACTTATGAATATTCCTCATGTAAGAATTCAAAATGATAAATGTTATAATTTAAGTTATTGGATATATTTAAATACAACTCCATTCCAATTCTCGATTTTCACTTCCAATCGACAAGAACATCCACCATAAACCAATCATAGAGATCATGTAAAGAACTCACCCAAAACAGTGTAAGGAGAAAAATACTAACAATTAAAGTTCTAAATGATGTTATGAAATGATAATATAAGATATCCTAAACTTGAAAATGTTTCTGTAAAATACTAATAACACTCTTTGAACAATTATACATAATGTTTAAATATTTTTTAAGTAATAAAAAGATAAGGTAAGGGAAACTAAACCCAATTTTCATTCTTTGGTTTAACCTTTTACTTCCTTATTTATGTGATATTTAAATTGTTTTTGTGATGGGTTCTGTTTATATAATGTTTTATTTCGTGTAATTATATTATATATATACATACTCTATCCACTCTATTAATTCTCTCTTCAATTTTATGTAATTTATAAGTGTCTTTCCTTTTTAAAAACCTTTTTTAAGATTCGATTTTACGAAATTATAATGAAATGTTTTTATGGAATTATTCATGTTGTATGACTATGTTCTAGTTCATGAGCATTGGTTATGATGAAGGGTGGGACCTGTATCTCCCTCCAATGGATTGGGTATGTGTATGTTGGAGGTCGACCGTATGGTTACTCCATGTGTAACTACGATGGTTACACAAAGAAAGGTAGCCATGAGGGTTACAAATTATAAGGTATCCATGATGGTTATAAGATTCTATAAGTAATGCCCCAAGATACCTTTATGGTTATATTTATGTTATCATATTTTTTGGGGATCTTGTGTAAATTTAATGTTACACAAAGTAAGTATATATGGGTGAAAAGCATGTCTTTTGTAAATACTATCATATATTACGAGTATTCATGGACTAATGTGCTCTTCCCTTCTTTTTATATCCTATACAGAGATTTTGTGCTCATCCCAAGTTTCTAAATGATTTTAACAGGTTAATATATGTGTATGAAATGTAAGGAATCTATGTTACATGTTGAAGAATTGTCGAGGATTCATGTTTATTTTTTAATGATTTATATTATGGAAAAAAATGGAAACTATTTTTATGGTATCCACTCTGTAATAATGTGTTATCTTATGAATTTATTGTCCCTACAATCTAAAGTTCTAAACTTTAATAGATATTCAATGTAAAAATCAAGTGTATTCTTTACTAAATTCAATATTATGCAATGTAATAAGGTTGGGTCCTTATAGTTGGTATCAAAGGATGGTTTATATAACTTTAGGGGTTAGGATAATGTAAAAAGAATACCATAAATTATTTTCACTCTATGTTTATTTTGAAATGTTATGGCATTTAAAGATTACCATGTTGCTTCATCTATGATATTTTTGTTCAGAATGGTTTTTTGTAGAAGGAACAGGGATATTGAAGAGGAGAGGCACTGACAGAATGACATCCTTCCGGAACTACAGCCCGGAATTGTAGGGATTGGAACCAAGCAGTTTTTGATATTAATGGCTCAGCTAACGCATGAAATAAATGGTGGTGGCATCCATTCAAGATAACCAATAGAGGTACCACAACAGAACAAGACAGTAGTGGAACATTTTATGAGACAACACCCTTCTTCTTTCAATGGATCTTCAGACCCAATAGCAGCTGAAGGATAGATTAAATCCCATGAAAAGATATTTGATTTTATGGGATGATCAGACAAAAAAAGGTAAGTCTTTCCCTTTATCATTTTCAAGGCAAAGTTGATCAGTGTAGGTCAATGGTAAGGAATTTTAGGGGTAGAGAGGATTTAGGTACCATAGTGTGGGATGAATTTAAAAGACTTTTCCTTGAAAAATATTTTCCTAAGGTGGTGCGATATATAATGGAGAAGCAATTCCATGAATTGAAATAGAAGGAGGAAGATTCAGTGGCTGTGTATGAAGCAAACATCACTTGACTGGTGAGGTATGATCCAAATCTTATTCTAGATCTTGATAGAAAAATCAACAGCTTTTACTCAGGATTGAATCCAAGGTATCGAATGGCGTTGGTCTCTCGTGAATTCAAAAGTTATGAGAAACGTTTCTGACGTACTAAGAGGGTAGAGATGGAGTTTGCTGATGATGATGTGTATTTTTGGAAACAAAGAGAAGAAGACGTCTAGATGGACAGAAATGGGTAAGAATCAACCAAAGAAATTTGATGGTAAAGAAAGTGAATTTCTAGTTTGTGAAAAGTGTGGAAAGAAACACCGTGGAGAATGTCATAGAAAAACTGGGAAGTGTTTTAAATGTGGTAGGTTAAGAAATATGGCTCTAGATTTCAATGAAAATGATCCTAATATTGTATAGTGTTTTAGATATTGTGAAATGGGTTATTATGAAAATGCCTACCCAAAGAGAGATCTTAATGATTCAAAGAAGCCAGACTACATGCAGAAAGGTGTAATGAGATCCTTTGCGACTAGTCAGCAGATGTCGGGCCATCCAATGAAGTTGTATAGGGTACTTTATTAGTTCACTTAGATTTTTCTAAAGTTTTGTTTGATATGGGGTCTACACATTCCTTCATCTCTGGGAAATATTTCGGTAAATTGGAAATATCACCTCAATAAATGAGACACCAACTTGTAGTTAAAATACTAGGGGGAAATGTTTTAGAAAAGGGGAATTATAAGAATCTTTCTATTGTGGTCTATGGAAAGAAATTACCTAAAATCCAAGTTGGTTTACCCTTAGTTGTGTTTGATTTTATTCTAGGAATGGGATGAATTTTTTATTATAATGCTATGATTGACTGTAGAGCTAAAAAATTTGTGTTTCAGAAAGAGTTTCAGTTTGTATACAAGAATGAACACATAAAATTAATAACATATTAGGAAGCTAAAAAACTATTGAAAGATGGAAATTAATTTTATCTTGCTCAAATTGTTGAAAACAAGAGAACTATTCAAATTAATGATTTTCAAGTGGTAAATTAATACCTTGATGATTTTCCTAATGAGTTATCTGGTGTCATACCTGATCGAGAAGTCGAATTCACAATTGTCTTAATTCCTGATGCTAAGCCAATTTAAAAATTCCATTATCATATGGCTCCAAAAGAACTTCATGATTTCAAAAATCAGTTGCATGATTTTCATGATAAATGCTTCATTTATCCTAGAAATTTACCATGGGGAGATTCTGTTTTGTTTGTTAAAAAGAAAGGTGGTTCCATGTTACTTTTCATTGATTATAGAGCTTTGAATAACATCAAAATTAAAAACAAGTATCATTTGCCTCATATCTATGACTTGTTTGATTATATCCAGGGATATCTATACTTTTCCATGATTGACTTGAGATCCAGATACCATCTACTGAAGGTGAAGGAGGGTGACATCCTGAAAACAACCTTTCATACTAGATATGGGCATTATGAATTTGTTGGTATTCCATTTGGATAAACTAATGCACCTGTTGTATTCATTAATCTTATGAATAGAGTATTTCATGAGATCTTGGATATGTTTGTGGTTATATTTATTGATGAAATTATGGTATTTCCTAAAAATAAATAAGAGCCGGAAAAACATCTATGGGTTGTTTTACAAACACTAAATGATAATAAATTGTATGTAAAATTCAGAAAGTGTAATTTTTGATTGCAACTGATTTCGTTTCTAGGGAACATTATAATTAAGTATGGAATAACAGTTGATCCTACAAAAACAAAGGTAGTTTATTAATGGACAAGAAAAACAACTGTTATAGATACTCATAGTTTTCTTGGGTTAGCAAGATATTACTGACAGTTTGTTAAGAACATTGCACAATTATCTTTCCCAATATATAAGTTAACACAGAAAGGAGTTAAATTTGTTTGGACATAGGAATGTGATTTTTTTTCAGGAACCAAAGAAGAGATCGGTGAATGACCCAGTTTTGGCTTTACCTTCCCAGAATGGTTACTTTGTCATCTATAGTGATTCTTCTTTGAAGGGACATGGTTGTGTTTTGATGCAGAATGATCAGGTAATTTCCAATGCTTCAAGAAAACATAAATTTCATGAGATATATTATACCACACATGATTTGGTATTGGAAGCCTTGGGTTTTGCACTGAAAATATGGAGGCATCATTTATACAGAACCAAATGTCAAATATATACTAACCATAAAAGTATGATGTATATATTCACTCATAAGGAATTAAACATGAGCAAAAAAAGATGTTTATAACTGATAAAGGATTATGACTGCATGATCAATTACAATCTTGGAAAATCAAACAAAGTGGTGAGTGCCTTAAATGGGAAACATCATGCATAATTAATTGTGTTACGTTTGGAACATGATCCCTTGATTAATGATTTGATGAATTTTGGATTAGATGTTATTGGTGTAGGTAATACCTCTATTTTTTAGGGTTTCAGTGCAGTCTTTGTTGCCAGAAGGAATCAAGAAAGCGCAGAAAAAAGACCATGAGCTACAGAAAAAGGTATAATTGGATAAAATGGGTATGTTGCTAGAATTTAATCTTGATAAAGATTGTGTTTTATGATTTGGTAAAAGGTTTTGTGTTCCTTGTGATTTCCTATTAATGAAATAATTGTTGTGTGAAGTTCATAGTTCCCCATTTTCAGTTCATCCTAGCAGTACTAAGATGTACAGAGACCATAAGGAGTATTATTGGTGGGATGGAATGAAAAGAGATATTACTGATTTTACCATGAGATGTTTGACATGTATACAGGTTAATGTAGAGAGACAGTTACCAAAGGGAATTCTTCTTCCCTTGCCAGTGCCAGAGTAGGAATGGTAGAACATATCCATGGACTTTGTGGTTGGACTACCAAAGACTTCTCAAGGTAACAATGTGATTTGGGTCAGTGTTGATCGGCTAACAATGTCTACTCATTTTCTTTCTAATTGAGATACAATGTCTTTGGATCAAATTTCTCGATTTTACCTCAAGGAGATTTTCATGTTACAAGGAGTTCCTCTTTCCATTGTATCTAACCGAGATACCATGTTCACTTCTATCTTTTGGAAGAGACTTTAGAAGTTGTTGGGAACAGAGTTAAATTTTAGTACACCTTTTCATCCTCAATCAGATTGGTAGTCAGAATGAATGATTCAAACATTGGAGGATATTCTTCAAGCTTGTTCAATGGACTATCAGGGAAGTTGGGATCAACATCTTTCTTTAGTTGAGTTTTCATATAATAATAGTTTTCATTTCAGTTTTCAGATGGCACCTTTTGAGGCCTTGTATAGGAATCTGTGTCGGACTCCAGCGTTTTGGGATGAAGTTGGTGAAATAAAGTTGATGGGTCAAGAATTAGTAGAAGAAGTGGGTGAGAACGTGAGGATGATCCATTAGAACATGAGGACAGATCAGTGTTTCCAAAAACATTATACAGATAATAGAAGAAAAGACTTATCATTTGAGGTACGTAACCATGTTTTTGTTAAAATTTCTCCTTGGGAAAGTGTGATGAGTTTCAGTAAGAAAGGGAAGGTGAGTCCACAGTTTATCAATCATTTTGAAATCTTGGAGAAAATTGGAACAGTTTCATATCGTGTACCATTTCCTCTGATTTTGTTTCAGGTACACAATGTTTTTCAGGTTTCGATGTTGAGAAAGTATGTGCCAGATTCGTCACATGTCTTGAGCCTAGAAGTAGTTTAGATGGAAGAGAATCTTTCTTATGAAGAGAAACTTGTTCAGATTATTGATCGAAGGGAACAGGTATTGTGGAATTAGTTAATCCACCAGGTAAAGGTTTTGGGGAGAGACCAGATAGTTGAAGATACAACTTGGGAGTCTGAAAATTCAATGAGGTAAAAGAACCCTCAGCTGATTAATAAGTAAATAAAATTGTGAGGATTCCATTTCGAGAAAGTAGGGATAATGTAACACCCAAAGTTTTCCTAAAAATAAATAGAAATGCATGGAACATGGTTTTCAGTAGATATTTTTATGTATCCTTAAAAACTTAACCTTTCCACTTCTATGTTTTGAATTTCAAGAAACTATCATCTACAATTGTGTTCAGTATGTTATTTAGAGTATATTGGAACCAACATGGTTTTTAGTGAATAGTAACATACGCTTATTAATAGTAATATGAATATTAATACTATTTTAATAAATATTAAATTGTATTATTATTTTATTTTCTTAAGGCTTTAAGATAATGACATCTTGATTATTTTTTCAATGTGATATAAAAGCATTTATAGTTTCTAAATAAATAATTTTTGAATTAAGTATGATTTTATTTAAAAATTATATTAAAATTATTTAGAAAATTATTTTCAAAAAATAGACTTCATTTTTTAAATCTACACATCAATAAATGGTTATGGTGAATTTTGGGAACTTTTCTGAAATAGGTGATTTTTCGATGAATAATAAAAAATAATGTTTTTAGTTTCGGTGAGTTAATGACAGCATTAATGATGTAATAATGATTTCATAAATATGGTCGACCTTTTTATAGTTAAATAATATGATAGCTGTCCAATGTGTCTTATAACATTGGAAAAAACCATGGTCAATCCCATTGTTTTGAAAATACCACACATGAGGTGTCCCTTGGAAATTATTAAAATTTTCCCTTGCTTTTCTTATAAATACCAACCCATTCCTTCATTAATTTCATTACTAGTTCCTCCTAAACGAATATATATCCTACTTACCTTCCTATTAGTCCTACCAAGGATTCCTCAAGCCCCCAAGGTCTCATCCATCATGTTCTATGTGCTACTCTACAAGGTAAGAAAATTCTCAATTTCTTTCTTTTTCCATTCATGTTCTCTATTATGTGGTATAGCTTTCAAGTTTCCATACCATGTTATTATTTACTTTATATTCATGATATACTCTATATTAATATTAATTTCTGGATGGGTGACCCTTGTCGCATCTCTTTCTATTAATTTATAAAACCATGTTGTGAAGCCGTTAGGCTCCCGAATTTTTGTAAGGGATTTCTCAATTATTCTTTTATTTTGAGCTCCTTTCTCATTCATTATTCATCTCTTCTCACCCAAGTGGATTGAAATCTACTGAAATAATGTATATTCTTTATGTTATCTTGTTCATGTAATATTCATTATCATTATGTTTCTCCTCTCCTACTTATTCATGGAATAAAAACATTGTCCGTGATGTGTCGAACTACTGACATCATGGATGATGTAATTTCAAATTCCATTAACTCTTTCATGTCTGGTTATGAAATCATTTTTATCGTTAAACTGGGTTATAATATATGTTTTATATCTCATAAATAGTTATGGATTTGTTTTTAACACATGGTTCTAATTTATAAAATGAAATGAGGTCGTTATTATTAAAGAACCACTAAAATGATCTAAACAAACATCATTAATGTTTTAACTTATGAAGCATCCTCATGTAATAATTAAAAATGATAAATGGTATAATTTATGTTAATGGATATATGTAAACACTACTCCATTCCAATTCTTGTGTTTCACTTACAATCGACAAGAATGTCCACCGTGAACCAATCAACGAAATCATGTAAAGAACTCAACAAAAAATACTGAAAGGAGAGAAATACAAACAATTTAAAGGTGAAATGATGTTATGAAATGATAATATAATATGTAATAAAGAATCACATGTTTATATAAAATATTAATAACACTTTTTTAACCATTATACAAGATGTTTAAAAAATGTTTTAAGTAAGACAAACCCGAGGTAAGGGAATTCTTAACCCGATTTCCATTCATTGGGTTAACCTTTTATTACAGTATTTATATGCTATTTAAATTGTTTTTTGTGATTGGTTCTATTTATATAATGTTTTATTTCGTGTATTTACAGTATATATACATACTCCATCCACTCTACTAAGCCTCTCTTAAATTTTTTGTAATTTATACGTGGCTTTCCTTTTTAGAAATGTCTTTTGAAATTCGGTTTTAAGAAATTCAAAAGTAATGTTTTTAGGGAATTAATATTGTTGTATGATTATGTTCAGGTTATTGAGAATTGTTTATGATGAATTGTGGGACCTATATCTCCCTCCAATGCATTGGTTATGTGTTTGTTGTAGTTCAGTTTTATGGTTACTCCAACTGTAACTGCGATGGTTACGTAAAGTTAGGTAGTCGTGAGGGTTACAAATTATAAGGTAGCCAAGATGGTTACAAGATTATGTAATTAAATCCACAATATATCTTTATGATTATATATATTTTCTCATTTTTTGTGTGGATCTTTTTGGAATTTCATGTTACACATAGTAAGTATATATGGGTGACAAGCATGCCTTTTGTAAATGCTTTCATATGTTACAAGTATTCTTGGACTAATTTTCTCTTCCCTTATTTTTATATCCCTTACATAGATTTTGTTATCATGCCAATTTTTTAAATGATTTTCATAGTTTAATGGATGTTTAAGACAAGGAAGGAAGCCATATTTCTTATTGAAAAATTGTCAAGGAGTAATGTTATTGTTTTGATGTTTTATATTTTGAAACAAAATGGAAACTGTTTTTATGGTATACACTATGTAATAAAGTGTTATATTATGTGTGTATTGTCCCAATTCTATAATGATATAAACTTGAAAAGATATTTAATGTTAAAACAAACTTAATTCTTGACTAAATTCAACATTATGCAATGTAATAAGGTCAGGTCCTTATAATCGACATGTTATCCGAAGACATATTAGTTGCACAAATTAAATGAGTTTCTACATATAGTTTTAAACCATAATGTGAAGGGTATGTAAGGTGTGGGTTTTCATGTGACTCAAATACGATGTACAATAATTAATATTTTCCTTCATTTTTATTTATTATATATTATCCAAATTATTTTCACTATTACAATGTATATAGACGAAATTTATCCTAATTTTATTGATTAAATGTAAAATGTCTTCCATTTATCAAATATTATCCTAATTTTTCATTATCTAGTTTTTTGAAGAAAACAAATTTCATTTATTACCTTTCTATATTGGTCTTCCCATTAGATTATTGATTATATGGTAATTGTGTTTAGTAATTACCAATTCATATTGACTATGCTCATGTTTTTAATTAATTTTCACACTATATTTGACCCTTATTAAGCATTTGATCTCACAATTATTATGTCTCATATCCTTAGAATTCACTGAAGATTATTAGGAATGTATTTCAAGGACATTCTAGATGAAATAATGTCATTATCCTTGAATGAAAATATTTATGTGGTAATTATTGTATTTATTTTTAATACAAGACTCATGTATGTATCTGTTTTACCACGACTACTAAACTCTTCAGTTATCCATGATTTGTTTCCTTGTAATCATTATAATGTAATGTTAGTATACATAATCTATTAGATTCAACGTTTGCGCCTCTATATTTGGTATAAAATGAAGTTTAGTAAAAACCATAAGATCTAGTTTTTGGAAAATGATTAGAGAACATATTACTAAGGTATACATTGAGGAGAAGTATAATGAACATACATGAATTTTTTATGGTAGAGATTTTGAGGCTCCTACTATCAATACAAACCTTTCTAGATATAACATGTGGATGTAGATTTGGCAGAGAATTACTTAGGGGAAACAACTCTAATATAGTGCATCAGGACCAACTCGATTGTATCATGGTACATGAAAATGGGCCTAACAATGAACCTTGTTGGAAACAACATGGGAATATTCCTGGGAAAATTCAAATTTTAATTATAAAACATTATAAACTATTTGAAAATAAAATTACAGTTAATTACTTATGTTAAACCTATGGTGTTTTTAATTGAAGATTAGGTATCATGATTTAGTAATATTGAAAATGATATTATGTATAATATCTAGAAAAATTAATAACCTATGAGGAAAGAAAAGGACGAGGTATATCTGTATTGAGGTAGTATTGAAAATTATAGTTAAAAGGATATTTAATAATTAAATTTCAAGGATATCCAATATATGATTTTTTAAAATTATATTATTATGGTTTTAGAAAATGTAAACATGTATAATGGGTGAATACCCACCATGATCAGAATGGTCATGGGACTTAAAACCATGACTAAAAGACAATATGGGTTTAACACCAACCATTAACCCATGTAATGTTCTAGAGAATAAGCTATTGTCTTCAGTTAAATAATCTGATGAATATATATTAGTGATAAACCCACAGTGTCAATTTTTTTTCTGATAAATTAATCTATTAATAATATTGTATTTGGAGAAGAGTTAGAGACAAATGGAAAGACTTATAACTATTTTATGGGCCTTTAAATCTGTAAAATGTGAATTTTAGTACTTAAAGCATAAAATTTAATTTGTGAAACTGATGGTCTTTTGAAAAATCATAAATTTATGTAATTATGTCCCTCAAAATTAAATTGAAAAATAAATTATTTATGATTGATGAATTCAATCACTCTCTATAAATAATTACATTTTTCATTCATGTTCATATCTCTACTTGCTACTAGTTTTTGTCTACTTAGATACCTATTTATATGTTAGTCTATGTGACCATTGTTCTTGACCTTATCTTTTTTTAGATGATTTTTTAAAAAACCTTAGCACGATGTGGGATTTAAACATAGGGAATATAAAACAATATATTACTGAATTCAAGTTTAAATTATGAGGACACAATTTAATAATGTTGGGAGAATCTGTTGCCTTAAAATTCTAAAACATTAACATTGTATTCTATAAAATGTATGATATGAAACATAATGTTAAAGAGGAATATTAATATACCTATACATTAAAATATAATTAGTATTTTAGAAAAAATAAATCTATATCTTCAAATGAATGAAATGTTGATTTAGATTGTGTTATACACAATAACGACTTTTTTTTGAAAGCTTTTATTACCAGAAAGACCAATTTTTACAGAAGAAAAATTTATTGATAATATATTATTAAGTGACATAATAAGTTATAACCTATTTATTAATTATTTTTTATAAATATGATTAAATAACATATTAATATGTTATTGATTTCATTAGTTCCCAAATAATTAAAAATGAAAATATAAACCAATTGAATATAAAGGATATATTTTTATTTTCATCATCCCAAAAGAGTTATGTCTAAAAAAATAAAATTAATTACTATTAGTTATTTATATTAATTAAATTAATATATTATATTTTCAATAAAATATTATTTTTATTAATATAATATAATTTATAAACATAAGACAAGAACAACCCCATTTTTACGCATAAAACCATTATATTTCTAAAGATAATCTTACTGCATTTTAATAGATAACCTATTTTAAATTATATTTTTTGAAATTTTATATGTTTTATATATTATTATAATGTTATTTTTTTAAATAGAAACATCAAAATTATTTTAGGTTGATTATTTTTTATTTTTCCTTGAAATTTCATTTCTTGATAAATATTGAAAAATAATGATTTTTAATTTAAAAATGTTTTCCCATCTAATTTATTTATAAGAATAAATTATATTTTTGGTTAGTTTTACTGTTAAATTATATGAATTATATATCATTTAATCCAAAATTGAGTTACTTTTATCAATTTAAAATTAGAATTTAATATAAAAATAGTTTAATTTTTTGAACATTTTTAATTTGAAAAACATTTTTTTCGTCCACTCTGCGTGATTAAATTAAAATTAATTTATACTAATTATCTAATTGGAATATTGAAAAATTTTATTCCAAATATTTAACTAGAATTATATATAATTTATATGAATTTATAAAATTAAAAAAAAATAGTGGATGTGATTAAATTAATTCCAAAAATTATGATCAAAAGTTTCTTAACAAAGGAATAAATCAGAAACATGATAGCCAAAACTACCCAGATACTTGTAAAAAATACTTTTTAGAAATATTAACACCCTATAATCCCTTTAATATAATTATAATTTTTTATTGGATCCACTTTTAATAGGTAAAATGTTAGAGAAATTCCATTTTAAAAGATTTATAAGAATGCCACACATCCTCCTCAATCAAAAGGCAGTCACCCCTCTAAATTATTCACACATTTCAAGACAATTTTGATTGATAAATACCTACCCCAATAACTTCTAATAATCCTGCCAATAATCCTACAATCCTCTATTTTATAATAAATCTACCCAATGAAGCCCTTTAGTGAAACCTGAAAGGCGTTACCCAAATAAGAGGTAACATCCTTCCTTAAGCATTATGGATTTATTATCATTCTATACCCCACTCGACACTTATTATTCCATGATTATATAAAAAACTAGTATCTTAAATATACTGATATGTTTTGATTCTATTTTTTCTAGCTACACATACTCACACTTCTATCCAATGGGGAATGAACTTATTGTTTATGTGTACGGTGAACTACAACCTTTCAAAACGGATTTATTGTTTTCATTTCTACTTTTCATGGAAAATAAATATGATGGAAAATATTCTTATATATGATATATATTATATTTATAATTTATATATACTTATGTAATTTTTATATAACACATACACTTATGCTTTCCATTTTTTGTAAATATGTTAACATTATTTGTCAAAGTGTGGACTACTTGTAACACATAATTTCTTTTTTGAAATATTCTAAATAATTTTAATTATTAAATAGGTTTCATTGCATGAAATAGTGAGTTAAAACGAACAAAAAGACTCCATTAATATAAAATGATCATTATAACCAGGCAGTTAGATTAGCGAAAATAAATATGATTATCTTATAAAACTGTATTGTGAAAAAAAATATAAATCAATTATATATTTGTAGATTTAGTAAGGGAAATTAATGAAATAAATTTTCTAAAAAATTAATAAAATATTTTTGATATTCATCCTATAGATATTTTTGTCACTGATTATGAATAAACCGTATTTGATATGTTAAATCATATATTTTTCAAAAGGGTAATTTTCCACTTTTTTATATAAAACCCCTTTCAAATTGAGATTTTGACACATTAATAATTTTATAATACAAAATAATAATTTTATTTGGATCCTGTAAATAATAATTTAAATTGGATGAAATTTTTATATTTTTTTGATAACTTTTAAGTCTTGATGGATAGTAAATATTAACTATATTTTAATTGAAAACACCTTTTTCATCAAAATAATTTATATGATTAAATTATATTATGGAGTGGTTATAATATATTAATATAATATTTTTTTATAATTCAATATAATGTATTTTATTTGGATAAATTTTATATTGAATTCACATGTAAAATCATTCCAATATTTTATAATGTTTTATCTGCAAAAACATGTTCTCTATTTCCGACAACATGAAGAATATTATATTATTTACTGAAACATATGTTCCTTGAATTTTGAAAAATGGGTTCTATATTTATAATCAGCAAGTCTAAATTATATAAATAGTTTACATTTATTTTTGGGATTATGAATAGTAACATTGGTAATTGTTATTAGTAATGTAAAAGGGTAAATCAGGTAATTAAGGGTAAACATAATATTATAAAATTACTCTAACACTTGTCATAATTCTATTGGATTAGTTTGTTTCAATCAAAATCATTCTTGGGTCAAAATGGTGTCCTTTGAAATCCTTTTGGGTGAGAATGGGACCTTTAATTAATTTTATTTTTAGAAAATTAAAACTTTCTTACTCAAATTTTAATAACTATATCATTTTTAGTATAAGGTTATACATATGATAAATTTGATTATAAATACTCATTTGAAATATATATTTTTTCTTAATCATGATAATTTATCTTAAATTTTTAGGAAATTAATCATTACCATAAAGATATTTACTATAATGATGGAGAAATTATATTATTAACATGAAAATAATGAAATAATTATAAGCAATGTTTTAATGACCATTAAAGTCACAAACAGTTAAACAATTCATTTCAGTTGAGTATATATCGAATATAATGTTCCAAGTGACGACTTATTGACCATTTGGAGCCTTATTGAATAGATTATCACAAATATATTATTGTATTTAAAGTGATGATAAACATGTCACATTCATTTTTTAATAATATAACATTTTCAATAATGGATTTTCCCAAAAATATATTTTATATAAAGTATTCTTATAAAATATATTTTTTTATCCTTATCATAGTATTTTATTTTTATTTTTTATTCAAAAAATAAGTGAAATGAATAATTACCCAAAAAATGATGTTGTAATTATTTTATTAATGTAGAGAACAAATAAATGATAATCAAATAGTAAAATAAATATAATTTTGGATAATTAATATGTACAATAAATTTTATTAATGACCTTTACCTATTAAAAGTATAATAAAATATTATTTTTTGAAGATATCTTGTTATGTTAATATTTTTAAAAATAAATGAATTTAAAATTATCAAAATTGACAGTATTGATTGTTTATGAAATTATTGTTTTATTAACTTAAAAATCATATACCATTTTTTAATAAAATCTAAAGTAATTATGTTTTGGTTGAAAAAATTCTTGTGTATTTATTTATGATCTAATTTATATGAAATTAGTAAATATTGCACAATTTTAATATTGAAATATTTTTTAACCATTTTTAAAAAATAAATAGACTAACTAATTTAAATGAAAATGATAATGATTTAATTTAATAATAAAAACATGTCTATAAATTATTTTTTGATTAGATTACAACCCTATCTCATATCATCATCAATATGTTATCATTTTGGATGTTTTTGGTTGCAAATTCAGTTTATATTAATTTAATATTTTTGAGAATACTAAAAGTTCCCCTCACCTCAATTATAAATGGTGACCTCCTCCCTCACCTCTTCACTTCATTTTGAGGCTTAATGGTCAGTCATCCCCTAACAATTTGCTTTTTTAACAACCATAGTTACATTTTAATGGTTCTGGTCTTCTTCAAAGACCAACACTATTGCTTTAAGAAGTGATTTAGTGGGATCATATCAATAAAGAGGTGATGTTCTCTACTAATTATTTCAAACTTCTTTCTTCATCAACATAATCTTCCCAATTTGTTTTCATATAATGTAATAAATCCAGTATAACTTATATACTACAATGTTTTTATGATTACGAAACAACCATGTTCTATCTTTTATCCATCCTACGAAAAATAAAATCACCACACACGCCTATTTATGGCTTACAATCTCAACGTTGTGGTGTAATATTTTATTCACCACTACCATACATAGATGGGTATAATGATGTAATTAATAACTATATATTATGATTATGACATTATTTTTATTCTGGAATAGTACACACCATCCACTTCAATATCATTCAATAATTATGGGAATGATTTCATTGCTCTTGATTGCGTACGACCTCCTATCTGTGAGTCATTTTAGATGATCCAAATTAAAGCATGATTATATAAATCAATTGAACGAATCATAATGATATATTTCATACTAATATCATTATGAATATTATATAACTATTACCCAATAAGTGGAACAAGAACTTATACAATTAAACTTGCGTAAGAAAATAAAGAAGTTAACGACAAATAGAAATGTAATACTATTACTAACAAACGGAAGATAATATGATCATATATGGTACCATAAAAATTACTATGATTATGAGATTATTCAATGAAATTATTTAAAACATTATATAGGATGTTTGTATGCATAAAATCAAAATCGGACCAAAGGTATGGGTTAATTTCACAATCTCGTTATTATTCGTGATTATTTATATCAAAGTATTTACTGAGGTATATTTATCATCCATGTACATGTTTCATAATTATTTATTCCAAAATACAGTTTGTATTTTTCTAAAATTATTTAGAGTCAATTTTAACCATTGGTGAATTTTTATTAAATGATATGAAAGGAATATTTTTCTATTTTCAATATGAGGTACTTTTTGACTTTTCTGGGAAATGTATGTTGAGGATAATTTTTTAACTTATACATAATGAATAGATTTTTACATTTTTATAATGCCTTATTTCAATGTATCTTACTCTACAAGATTTTATGTTTTTTTCAAAAAAAAACATTTGATTTAAAATTATGTGGCATGTTGGGAAACGAAAAGTTTTTGGAAGAAGAATGTATATTTCCCTGAAGAATTAAATTCTGGTGTTTTATAAAAATTATTTTCCATCTAAGATGACAATCTTTAAATATGGATTATGTTATGATGTTTAATAAAACCATTTTTATTACTTGGGTTATGCTATGATGAACGATTTTTGTTTTGTGTTACACATAAAAATGATTTCATTATGAGATTGGGGGGACCTTTATCTCCCTCCAATTCAATGGGTAAGGATTCATATCTCGTGATATAGACATGGTTAGAACAGGAAATGATATATGTTCAATAGTAAAGGGCTGGAAAGATGAGTAAACTTAGTTTAGTAATGTACTTTATATGCAATGGTGGTATTCGCAATGAGACATGACTAATATGTAATGATCATATATTCTTATGTGTATGCCAAAAAAATTTGGGTATTATGTTATGACTTTTGGGGATTAAGTTCATTGATTCTTATGAACTTTTATTATTTGTCCCACGGAATGATATCACAATCTTTCATATGTAGTATATGATTTTCAAATGTTATGTTATTATGTCTTATGATTATGATATGATTGATATCTCTCATTTTACCCTCACTGAGAATCTGATATCACCCTTTCATAAGTTTTTTTCCCCAAGTAATAGAGTAGGGTATTAAGTAAGATATTTCGAAAAGGGGTCTAGTTATGAAAAAATAATTGGGAGGCAATGATGATGTCTTGTTAACCTTTTCATGTTTTTTATTTTCCTAATAAACTATACCTACATAGTCATGTCATGTCTTTTCTATATTTTTTACTGAATATACTTCAATTTTAAATTAATATCAATTTATATAAAGTATGGGTATTTATAATTAGAATCACAGGAAAGGTATAGTTAACCTTTGGAAACTATGATGTGAAAATATTAGTAATAACCCAAAGGATATGTTGAAGTATAGGTTACAATCCTAGTGTTTTATAAATGATCATGAATAACCTATGATAAAACCAAAAGTGTCCTAAATTTAATTTTTATTCTTGATTATGTGGTTTTCCATTATGATTCATGTTTATCACACTATGCTTCTTGGTTTTAGTTGATGGATAGAACCTAGAGTAACCATGTTAATTTTTAATTAGACAAGTAAAAAATTGATTATCCTACTAGGAAACCAAATTTTATAGAATCTAAAATAAAAAAATTCATATATCTTTGCTCACATATCATTCTAAATCTATTAATCATGAAGGAAATTCAAACTATCAAAATAGGGAACAAAATTATATTGCGTCATTCATGAGGCATCGTACACCTTCATGTAGTGAGTTTCTTGATCCATTAGTGGATAAAAAATAGTTCAGTATAATTGTAAAAATATTTTCACTTCTCTAATGTTCATAATTAGATAAATTGTTTTTAACAGTAAATTTTTTGGATGTTGAAACTAATAAATGGTGGAACCTTATTAATAATACTAAAAAAAGTGATTAAATTGAATCAATGGAATGTTATGAGTTAAAGAATTTATATTTCATTAAGTAATATCCTCATATGTTTGGAACAAATATCGATAAAGAGATCCATGATCATAGGAAGTTGGATGACGAATTTGTTTGTTCCAATGAAGAATATTTTACAAAACATTTAAGGTACGCTTCAAGAATTATTATCCCACTTGAGAGTATAATTGATCGATTAATTAGTTTCTTAAACCCGATTATCTGAAGGAGATTATATATAATGTACTTAAATGGAAATAAATAAATAATATGATGTTCTCTCAAGGTTGAGATGGATATTGGAGTGATTCATCAGTCCTGTGGGTTTGATAAGAAGTGAAAAATGTGTATCAAGAGAAAATCAAAAGGCCAAATAGAAAAGAAGATGAGTTTTAAATTATGCGCAATGTGTGGTAAGAAACTTGGAGGAAATATTTCTTAAAGGGCTAGAAAATGATTTAATTTGTGGGAGGGAAGGTCATCATTCAGTTGAATGCCGAAGTGGTGGGAAAATATGTATAATGATCCGAATAAAGAAAAGTCTACCCCAAATTCTTCTCATACACTTCTATGTTACAAGTGAAAAGAAATGGGGAAATAATAAAATCAATTCCCTAATCCAAGGGTTATTGATGATGATCTACATCAACAAAATCTTAATTCCAAAGAAAAAATAAAGTTAAATGCGTTCATTATCAGCAATGTAGAGTAAGATAACGATGTTGTGAAAGGTATAAAAACTATTTACTCAAAAGTAGAAAATGTTTTATTTAATTATGGATCCACACACTAGTTTATTTTTTATACCTCTTTAAATGGGTATCTCTTTATTACCCACCCATTTAGATGTTATTTTTTCTCTACAAAAACTAATGATATAACAACCACAAAAAAATTATAATTCTTCTCAGATTGAAGTTTGTGGGAAAGAGCTTCTTGTAAATCTTGAGATACTTCCTATAGTGTACTTTTATGTGATTCGTAGAATTGATTGGATTTATTTACATGTATCTCATATCAATTTTAGTTTATGTGAAGTCACATTTAATAATTCTGATCAATCTATGATCATCTATTGATAAATGGATGAATACGACCTTCTAGTAGAATTTTATTCCATCTTATGGGTCATGATACCAATTAATGAAGGTTATATATCTAAAATGATTGGAGATAAACTATAAATTAATAATATACCCCTTTAAATAGAGTTTTTGATGTCTTTTCAAATATATTACTAGATCTTCCACCAAATTGTGAAGTTCTGTTTTCGAGAAAACTCATACCGGGTGAAATGACAACTTCAAAGAAACCTTATAGAATAGACCCAATTGAGTTTCATTAACTGAAGAATAAATTCTAATAGAATCATGAAAAGGAATTCATTCTCCCAATTGCATCACCTTGGGGTTCACATGTTCGGGTTTTTAAGAAGAACGATTGATCAATGAGACTCTTCATTGATTATCGTGAACATAATAAGATCTTTATCAAGAACAAATATCATATTCCCAATATTGTTGAATTATTTGACCATCTACAAGGACCTCAATTATTTTCCAAGATTGATCACTGTCCAGGGTATAATTAACTCAGGGTAATGAAGGTTGATATATCAAATACGGCATTCCCTACAAGGTATGAACATTTAATTTATAGTGATGCCTCTTGGATTTAATAATACTGCCGCTATCTTCTGGGATCTAAGGAATAATATCTTTATATAGTACCTTGTTCAGTTTTTTGAAGTCTTTATAAATGATATTATTTTTTATTATAATAGTAAGGAAGATCATGAAGATCCCATGAGAATTGTACTATATTCCATGAGAAAAGATATGTTGTATGAAAATTTTAACAAGTGTGCATTTTCACTTCAGAAAGTTCCATTTTTTGTGTCACATATTGTCAAGAGTGGAGATATATGTGCATCTTAAAATTAATAGGTGTCATTTTATATTGGAAAAGACCAATAATAGTAATTTATATTCAAATTTTTCATGGTTTGGATGGTGTTTATCATCGTTTTTTGTGAACTTTTTTTCTTGATTATGAAATCCACTCACCATGTTGACTCGTAAGGGAGTTAAGTTCATGTGTACAGAGGAATGTGAGGAGAATTTAAAAGAGCTAACAAGAATATTAGCCTATTCACTTATGATCCCAATTTCGTATAGTAGATCAATGATTGTAATCTATAGTGATTCATAAATTAACAGGTTAGATTGTATTCTGAAAAAAAAATTGAGGAGATAGTTTATGCCTCACAACAATGGGAAATCCATGAGCAAAATTAACCAACTCATGATTTAAAGATATTGGTGGTAATATTTTGATAGTAGATATGTAAGAATTATATTTATAGAGAGTGGTCTAATATTTAAAATAATCATAAAATTTTAATGTATATTTTCACACAAAAAGATCCGAATATACATTAAATAAGACAGTGGGATTTGATTAAAGATTAAGACTATTCAATACATTACCACCTAGGGAAAGAGAATATGGTGGAATATTATTTGAGTCAAAAGGAATATGATATAATATCCATGATTATTGTCTCAAAATATCCAATACATATGTATTTTCAAAGGATGAATCTTGAAATTCTAATTTAATGGGATAAATATTATCTTTCTCAAATGAATGTCAACTATCTATAAAAGTAATGATTAAAGAGGAAAATAATAAGGATACAGAGCTAAAAAGAATGTGAGAACTATTCCTAAATTAAACCTTGTTTGTGATGGAATATTAAGTTTAGGAACTGAATCTTTATTCCTCCCATACCTGAATTAATGAAGGTGCTATTGGATGAGGCTAATTGTTCTTCATTCTCTATTCATCATGGAAGCACAATTATGTAAACGGATTTGAAAGTGTATTTCTCGTGGGTTGGAAAGAAATATATGTTACTGAATATGTCTTTTTGTGCTTGGTTTTTTAGAAATTTAAGGTTTAGAGATAAAATACTATGGGTTAGTTACAATCATTACCCATACAAAATTGGAAATTTAAAAACATCACTACATATGTTTCATCGGACTTCGCCAAACATTTGAATTCCATAATGTTTTATGGTCTATATTTGATCACCTTATAAAGTTGGAACACATCATTACTACTAAAGAGGATTTATATCATAATCAGATTGATAGGATATATTTAAAGGATGTGGTAAGATTTCATGGAGTCACAGTTTACATAATATCTAATTGGGATCCATGGTTTTACTCAATGTTTTGGGAAAGTCTTCACTGGGCTATGGATTCATAGGTACATTTTAGTAATTCTTACCATCCTTTGACAGGCGGTAAGTCATAGAGGTCAATTTAATCACTAAAAGACATATTGAGAACATTGTATATAAATTTCTAATGTGTTTCGGATAAACACCTACCTTCGGTAGAATTTTATTACAATAATATAATTCACTCCAGTATTAAGATGGATCCTTATAAAGCCCTCTATAGAAAAAAAATCCATAAATACAACATTATTTGATGAAGTTGGGGAAAGAAAACTATTTGGACTTGATTTTGTTGACGAAATGGAAAAAAACATTGTCATATTTATTCAACAAGATAAGAGTAACTTAGAGTTAGAAAAAACATTATGCAGAATACAGAATAAAAGACATAGAGTTTGAAGTGGGTGACAATGTTTTTCTATGAATATCTCCCTGGAAGTGATTAATGGGATTTGGAAATAAGGGAATCATGATCCCTAGGTATATCAGTCCTTTTGAAATTATAGATCATGTTGGGAAGGTAACATACTGATTAACTCTTCTACTGAATCTATTTCTTGTTCATGATGTCTTCCAAGTATATATTTTGATAATGTACATTAGTGATCATTTACATGTATGAAACTAAGAATTTTTACATCTAGAGAATGATATTTCATATGCAGAACAACCGACAGATATTCTAGATCATAGAGAAAATGTTATTCAAAACAATACTTCTCCCTTGGTTAATGCTTTATCGAGGAACCACCAATTTGAGGTAGCTATGTGGGAAATTGAGAAAGTGATGATGTTGAATTATACTCAACTATTTGTTTCCAAAGGATGAATTTGAAGGATAAAATTCTATTTAAGGGGGTAGAATGTAACACGTGGATGTTTTTAAGAAATATATTTAATAATTTTAATTCTTTAAAAGCTTTCATTTCACACAATAGATATTTTGTTATTAGTAGAAAAACATGATGGAAAAATGATTACATCTCTTTTCTATGATTCATTATTGGTTGATGTCTGAGGTATGTGCTTCCTATAAATATTTTTATTTTCCCCTTGGAGGTTATTGATGTCATTGTAGATTTGTATTAGATTTAATTAAATTAATACAACCTTTATTTTGGAGGAAAGGATGTCCCTTTTAATATTCCGAACCAAACTATTATCATTTATTAGTGTGATGATAAATTTGAACTTTAAATTGAAATAAAATTCATTTTATGGGTCTGGGATTCTATTAAAAGGGGTATTTATCTCACATTTTTTGGGATAAAATATGCATCAAATATATCCCTACTTTTTTGGAGTTATTATTTTTTAAGAGATATACGTTTGAATTTTAAATCCAACTCACACTTCCAAAAAATTCATTAAAATGACCAATGTTTACATGAGTTGAAAAGCTTTTGAACTAGAAGGAAATTTACTGTAGGAAAATTTACATTACCATGAGAAAAATCAAAATTAGAAGGGAAAAATAAAGTCCCTTCAAAAAACAATTCTAGTCTGATGAATTAAACATATAGAGAAAGGTTCTATAATAGGTGGAAGAGTGTTCCACAGGCATTGAATTCATTCAAAATAGTGAAAAATAAAAATATGAAATCCACAAGAACTATAGAAGAGTCCTTCATGAAGAATTACACCATGTACAAGAACTAATCTGAAAATAGACTGAGAGAAAACTAGTAGAATCATTTCTATGGAGTAAAACTGAAACTAAAATTTGGGTATCACTTAAACTCCTTTACAACCTTGATAACATTATCCTTCCAAGGTCAAGATAAGTATCTACTGTCATGTCAGCATTTTTTTATTGTGGAAAGGAAGATGTGACATTCATATCTATCCAAGAATATATTTCTTAAGGAAAGACCATTTACTCTTATATTTGGAAATAATTTCTATAGACATTATCATTATCCTCATTAGAGGATGTTTTTGAATCACATGAGGATTCAGAAAACATTTTAATAGGAACCTATTGTGGTGATAAATGTTCTTTTCATTATAATTGGTAGCTAGAGTCCCTGTGACACTAGTTCTCTCAGTTTTATAGTACTTTCTTTCTTTACATGTGTTTCTAGCTCTCAGAGTAATGAAACCATCTATGATAATCATTGGCTTCTTTCACATTCTATCAATTGGTTTTAAAGATTCATCCTCATGTTGAAAAATTTTGTTAAGTACCTCTTGTATAGTTTTCTCCAATTAAGATTGAACCTTATCTATTTTTTATGCACTCTATTATTGGTCTCAATTTGAGGCTTGATTCTAAGACTCAAAATTGTGGCTTACTTCAAGTTTTATTCCTTTTTATAATCCCTTAGTATGAGGGGATGAGAGGTGGACACAGCCAAAGGATTATAATTTCCATTCTTATCTATCATTTTCATGCCTGAGAGAGTTCTTCCTTGGCCCAAACTTCTTGGAAAATTCGGGGAGGCTTCAAAACTACCCTTTGATCCTCACAGTCACCAATATGGTATACAATTCAACATCAATTTTTAAAGTATTCATGTACATTCTCAAATTATATATCTTAGATAAAATAATTGGAACTATTCTGAATCTAGAATCAAGAGGTAATTTCTTTTTATATGTTAATTTCATTGCATACTTTAGCTATTGAGGGTCAGTAAAGGTTAGAAGTTGCAGTTTCATTTTTAATTAGATGCCCAAATAAACTAAAAAATAGAGAAGATATATTTATTCTTGAAACAATGAAAATGGTTTCCTTGAAAGCCAAACCATATATGGACAGTAGACAGATTTCAATCATAAAAAATAGTTACCATTTTATGTAGTGGGAGTTATTTCATTCATTCTCAAATAATTTCTTGGACTTCTAATGAATTATGAAGTTCAGTTATCTATAGTACTTATTATTAGTTCTACACATAGTTCAATGACTACTTATAGAATTGACCTAATTGAGTTTCCACAAATAATGAAGAAACTAAAATAAAATCATGACATGTGATTCATTCCTCCAAGTGTGTCACTATAGGTTTAGTTGGTTCTTTTTAAAGATGTAACATTGATTAGTTTGTCTTTTCATTGATTATCAAGAACATAAAAAATCACTATACATAATAAGTATCCTATTGCCCATATCGGTGATTTTTTTGATCAAATATGTAGAGATAAATACATTTATAATATTTAAATTTATTCTATATATCATCAATTGAGGTTAATAAGGGGTATTTCTGGGATAAGTAATATGTATATGGTGTGGAAACTATGAATTTAGAGTGATATCTTTGGGTATTACTAATTCCCCCACTATCTTTATTGATATAATGAATATATTCTTTAGAGATTACCCTGATCAGTTTTTGGTAGAATTTGTAGATTATATTATTATATATTCATAGAAAAATTATGAGAATAAATATCACAGGAAAATTGTATTGGACCATATAGAAAGAGAATAGTTATGTAAAATTTTCTTATAGTGAATTTTGGAATAGAAATGATTCATTCCTGAGTCACATAATCTCAAGTGAGCATATATCAGTATATCTTTCAATAAAAAAAGTCATCAGACATTAGACATTACAAACCACTATGAAATATATCGGTATTTGTATTATCTTAGTTGGATATTATCGTTTATTTGGGGATAATTCCCCCACAACATTCAAATTCCCTCACCAAATTAACATAGAAGGGTGTAATGTCCCATTAGACAGATGGTTTGGAGGAAAATTTCCAGGAACTAAAAAGAGAATGCTAGTTAGTGAAGATATTATTTATTTACCCTATATTGGATAAGTATTTTTAATCTATAGTGATGTATTTTAGAATAGACTGGGATGAATTCCCATGAAGAACAATATGGTGATGATTTATCCAACATGATATTTGATGGTTAATGAGAAAAATTACAAAACTCATGATTTGAAGTTTTCTTCAATAATTTTATCATTAAATATATAGTGGAATTATCTATAAGAAAAATGTATGATATATACATACTAATCATAAAATTTTAAATTAAATCTTCATATCACTATGTTGGAATATGTACCGTATATTACAGTTGGAGTTGATTTATGGTTTTGACATCTCAATATATTACCACATGGTGAAGAGAATTAGGTGGAAGATGTTCTATACCAAAAGGGCCATTGTAGATTAACCATGATGAGGATAAATAAATATGAATTAATTCTATATTTGAAAAGGATGGATTTTAAAATACTAAATGAAATGGATAAATATTATCCTTCCCAGATGAGTGCTTAACCATATATCCAAGCAAGGATTAATGATGCACATAAAGAGGATATGGAACTAAAAAATAAGGGGATAAATTTTCCAGAGATTGATCATGATTATGATGGGATACCAATGATTAGAGACGATGTTTCTTTATATCCATATAACATTTCAGAAAGGAGATGTTGTATGAGGCTCAAAGTTATCCATTAAATATTCATCCTGGAAGTATAAAGGTATATATAGATCTGAAAGTGTATATATAAATGGACCATTTGAGGAGATATATTTCTGAGTATGTATCTGGATTATTTTTATATCAGTAATTTAATTAAAATAAATAAAATACTAATAGTTTTTAAAAACCATTACTTATACCATATTGGAAAGAAGAATACAACCCATTGGATTTTGTTATCGGGATCCCAAAAAAATCAAAAGTTCACAATGAAATATGGTTTGTATTTGATAAACATATTAAGTAAGAACACATTATTTTTAGTATATAATATTTCCATCTGTATAGTCTTCCTAGAATTTATATTAATGCAGTTTAATGGATTCAGGGAGTACCCCAATAAATTATATCAGATCGGGATCCAAGGTTTGCCTTGATGTTCTATTGATGTATTAAGCAAGATCTAGATACAGGGATGAGTTTCAGTAATGTGTATCATCCATGTATAGATGGTTAGTATAAAAGAATAATCAAACACTAGTGGATGTGTTGAGATCCATTTTTTATGGTTTTATATGTGCCTGAGATCAACACCTTTTTATAGATTAGTTTTCTAACAATAATATCTTTCACTCAAGAATTCATATAGAACCTTTTTAAGAACACTATAGAAAGAAGTGTAGAAATATAACATGATGGGGTGATATTTAATAATGAAATCTCTTTAGACTTGTACTATCTGAGGAAATGATAGAGATAGTTGGAGCCATGTAGCAGTGCATCAAGATAGCATAGATTCCATAAGAAAGTTATCTTAATAATCATCTATGAAACCTAAAACATAAAATTTTAGTTAACGTATTTCATATAATTTAGCAAAAGAATTTTATAATGAAATTCGGAAAAAAATAGAAATTTGGGCCAATGGTATATCTCCCCTTTAAATATTATTGATCGTGTATGGACAATATCTTATAGCATGGAACTTACTTTAATCCTCTTTAAAGTTCAAAATTTGTTGCCTGTATATCTCCTATGAATGTCCAACTGCTTATCAATCACATTTACTACAAACAATGTTCTTATCAGTGGAACATCATCTTTATTATGAGGAATAACCAGTACAAATCATGGATTGTATGGATAAAATACTGAGGAATTGGACTACTAAATTGAGGAATGATCCTTGGAAAAATCAAAATTTCTAAGAAGATACATGAGAACCAGTGGATATAATGAAATTAATAAATACTGATTTTTTTATTTTAATGTAACAAATTTTGAGTGATAAATTTATTTTAAGGGAGGAAGAATGTGACACACCAATAATTTATGAAATATTTTTTAATATAAATTATATTTCATCGATTTCTTGTATTGGATGAAAAAACAAGATTAAATGAATCATTACGTACTACTAAATTATAGATATATCCATGTAATTGGATTGAATGGCATGAGTTTGAATAACTAAACTATAAAAAAATATAGTTTCATATATATTAATTAATTCTTTTAGTATCATTTATTTATAATAAAAATAAAAATAATTGCAAAGTAAAATATATATTTTCATGAAAAAACTATTTTTATCTATAGAAAGTACATTTATCATAATAAATTAAATTAATCACTACTGGTCAATGATGTTAATTAAATTTGTATATTATATATTTAATAATAAAAATTGACATTAATTTAATATTTTTATAATGCATGGGACAAGAATTAACCAAATTTTATGTTTAAAATCTATTTTTATAAAATGAAATATTGGACATGTGTTGCAATCTTGTATTAAAAATAATTTTCGAAACATATAGAAATTGAGTTTTATAAAATGATTTCCATATTTTGAATCGTGAGGATTAAATTTGGTAAAAAAAATTCTTTTATTTTTTTCGAATTTGAATAGTAATTACTGTAAAATATATCCCCTCGGTAAATGGTAAATTCGATTAATCGAGGGTAAAACTATGTGATATTTCTATAATGTTTCATCATAATTTTTATTATAATAATAGAATTCCCACCATATTACCTTGGTCTATATATAGAGTTATTTAAGTCAAACTTTTCTATGAAAATGACCAATATAATATTTAAGCCAAATAATTTTACAAAATATGACTCCCATGATTTTAAATGTCTTGTATGTGTACATATAGTAAGAAAGTAAATTAATTAATGAATATGAGTTTTGATTTTGAGACTAAATATGTTTTTCAAAAAATAATTACTTTTAATTTTTTTAGTTATATAATGACATTAAATACTTATGAACCACTGATGTAGTATTTATCCAAATATTAAATATATTTAATATATTATATTAAAAAAATTAAATTTAATGTAATTTGATTGATATAAGGTTTCTTGTGAATTATTTTGATGAATTTACCCTGTTGTGTAATTTTGATGAATTATATTCAAATTAAAACTTTTGAATTTTTATTTGAAGTTAAATTAAAAGAATAGCGTCTCAATTGGAAATATTGATATTTTATGAAAATAATTTTTTAAAAATTTACGTAAAAACCATAAAACATTAAAATTGGATAATGGGGATAATATATGGACTAATTGCTTTCCATTTCCTCTTTTTATCCTTTTTGAAACCATTTTTATTGATTATGAATCTAATATATTTTAAACTTTTAGAAAATTCCTATAAAGACCCTCACCTAAATTATAAAATGGCACCCCTCTTTTCACTTATTCACACCACATTAACCTTATACATCAAATAAACTATACCGGGATCTCTTATTCAATCCCCTATAAACATTATATATGTATTATTCTTCCTTATATACAAACCCTTGATACCTTAAGAGGAGATCTAATGGATTTATTCCAAAGAATAGGTCATCACGTTAATCGACTACTATCTATTTAGTTATTATTTTAACTCATATTAATCTATTTTATTATTTATAAGATAATAAATTTATTATCTTAAATATAGTTATATATTATTATTATTATTAAATAACATCTATTCACCCTCTTTTCATCAAATTAGATGTTAAAATTTCCCTCATGTGTACGTACGATTTGCCGTCTCCACGTATCGATGCATTTTATTTCACATGACCAAATATTATACAGGGGTATCATGATGGGTAAAAAAATTTTATATGAAAATTATTATATAATGTTTCTTAAATAATTGTAATTTAATATCTACTTTATTAACATACAAAATGTTATAAAATGATGATGTTGATTATGCATACGTGTGGACTACCACCTTTATGAAGCGATGTGATTCATTTTTCAGTTATGTTTTAACTAGGAGGATATAAATATAGGTTTATATAATATGTTATATATCTATGATCTAAATAATTTTTTTAATGTTGAGTTATTATTTACCATTCTTTCATTTAATCCATAAAAAAATTTATGTAGTGTTCATGCATATATATGAACAACCATTTCAATGAATGATGTGATTCATTATATATATATATATAATGAGTGACTATTAAAATCTATATAACTAATATATATGATATTTATCCCATTATAAACATTATTTAGATTATGGAACCATGATCAAATATAATTCTCAAATTTAATGAACCAAAACATACCTGAAAGGTGATGTAGATATCACCTAGAGTTGTTATTTTAATAAAATAGTGTTTATAAATGGGTGATAAAAGGTTTTAAGTAAATAATATATGGTATGATCTATATGATTATGTTTCTATAAAATATTTTTAATTAATATATATTTATAATATAAGAGGTTCCAATACATATTAATGAATTCATAACTATGGTAATAGATTTTCTCTCACTATTATTTCTATGGGACACATGATCAATAAACAAATAGTTATTTTATGTCTCGTATATAATGAACATTAAAGTATTTTATAATTTTTATAATTAAAATTTTGGGTACTAAAATTTCCATAAAAATTTATTTCTTTCATGGAAATTATTATTCAAACGTATCAAAAGTGGTAAGGGTTTGATGAAATAATATCATTATTTATTGAGATTTTTTATATTGAAGATATAATGAAGAAATATTATGATATATATCTAAGGAAAAACATTTAATTTATTATTATATGGTTATTTCATTAAAATAATTTATTTTTTTTATTTTATTTTCCATGTATTATGTACACAATAGACTAAAATATGTTTCCAAGTAAAATTATCTTTATTTCACTCTTCGCTAGAAAATCAATTTTCTTCCATATCAATGATTTAGAATAATGTTTTAAACAATGTTTTTATTATTATAATATTATTATTTATATTAATTTCTAACCATGTTTTACATTAAAATATAAAATTAAATATTCTTATCATTTTACCATTGATGAACTCTTACAAAATATTAAAAAGTATTTTTTTTCTTTTAACTTATACTACCTCAACAGAGTAGTTATTGTGAGGAATTCCAAATGATTTGAATATTACATTATTTTATTCAATGTTTAATCTAATATAATTTTGTTCAATATTATTTCAAAAATATCTATATTTTTCGAGAAGTGATTTAAAAATGGATAGGTTATTTTCATCAAGGTTGTTTTTAATGATATGTTAATGGTATTTTAATCTATCAAGGATAAAACCCTTTTTTCACTTGTGTTTTAACTATGATATTATCTAAGGATACCATCCATACTAATTATATATATGGATCATGTTTATTGTGAAAAGATTTCTATGAAACTCATTCATTTTCCATAAGTTATAGTACAGTGAAATGACTAAATTCTTATGAAACATAGTATTGTTTAATATTTTATGTTGTGATTAAATGTGTAAAAATCTCATTTTTTATGTCTTAAAGGTTTTATGATATTCTGGTACACATATGTATGATTTTTATTTTCTAACGGTGGTTATGGTGTAATCCAGGATGATGAATACATTATATTTGAGGATGGTGGTAACATATAACCAAGGTTGGATGTCATGTTATAACCAAGGTTGGGTCGTTCATATATCTCCCTCTAATGTATTATAAAATGATTGATATCTCCTAAGATAAATTCAACTAAAATGGTGATTTATCCCAATTTAGTAGGGGTTGTTTTCCAATATGATATTCATGAGAGTGAACCATGATGATTCGAGTGGTTTCTAGATTAACCCCAATCTACTATTATAGTATTGGTTGTGAGCCAAGAATATTATGATAGTTTTGGGAGTGATCCAAATCCACTATGATAGTCTTTAAAATGATCCTTGAATAATAAGGAAATTATTTTCAATACATTTGTGTATGCAATAATTACATGTCTTATGCCAATGTTATGATTCCATGGAATTCTTTCTTTGAATTATTTTGTGATAAATGTCTTAAGAATTAAAATAATTTTTTCCATGACACAATATTAATATTTATGATATAGAGGGTATCATTTAAAAATGATATTTTCAAGTTCTAATACCCTTATTTTCATGTTATGCTAATGTTATTATTAACATCTCTCTTTTTATACATTACTGAGAATCTATACTCACCCTTTATTATGTTACCTTTTCCAATGTTATGAAGAATGAAACTAAGTATTATATGTCTATGAGGTGATTTTGTTATGAATAAATTTGTTGGATATGATTTACAACTTTTATAAACCAGTTTTTTACGTGTCTATGGTTTGAAATGTCTTAGAACTATATAGTTATATCCTATATTGTTAAATTATAAAATTAATATTCATCTTCTAAGATGTGATATCAATGTATAAAAAGTAACATTTAGTATATATATAGAGAGGGTAATCCATCCAAAATCCTAGATGTGAGAACATGATCGATGGGTTATTTGGAGATGGTTAATTCCTCCAGTATATTTGATATAAGAATTCAATGGATAATAATTCTCTTGTGTGAGGATACCCCTTGTCTTCCATAGTGTGGATTAAGGTGTAAAATGATAAAAAAACAATCACCCCTAATACTAATATATTTTGGATTCATGTGGACATGATATAGAACTATATCCCCATTGATTTTGATTTTCCACCAGTATACAGGTATATACCTTTATCCCTAGAGATGTGTATTTCCTCCAACATTAGAAGATGAATGCAATATTATCTATGAATATATGCCATTGGACTATTTATTTAGAGATAATTTTTGTTTTATATTTCTTATAATGTAATTGAGATAGGTTAAGGAATGTATTTATTCCAACATCACAAAGTTTGTGCATCCTAAGTGAATTATCAAGTGAGAAATATAGGAAGTGTTATCAGACCTGATTACTATTATTTTTCTAGAATCATTGTTATCTTGTTATTATTTTTAAAATTGATCCATGCATAGATTGACTAGGAATTATGAATTATATTTATGTTTCTAATAAGTATGTCAAGTGATGTTAGGTAGTTTACACATTAATTTTTATTGATTCCTGAAGAAACTAACAAATTATGGGGTTAGATTAGTACTTGTGATTATTGTACTATGTATTTCTATATTATCCATTTCATATGTTCTTTTAGGATTTCCAGCTTGTGTGTATTAAAATCAATAGCTATATAGGACAGATGATCATATAGCCTAATGGTAGTTTATAGATTTCGATGATTGGAGGAATGCGGATATTTATGATGACAACCACTCTCATGTCATCAATTTTTCAGATGGAATTTTTTTTTGGATGTGGTGGTTGTACTTGGTGATTCTTAAATTTTTTTACATAGTATCACATAGATTATATATATACATGACTAATATTGGTTATTATTATGTTTCAAGAATGTACGGTTGATGTTAGTGTATGATAATAAGTGGTGGGTTGATTTAGAGGTAATGCCTCACATATCATGTAGAGACCTCAGAACAATTTTCTATCCCCGAGACAAGTATATGTTGGAATAGGATGTTCACTTTAAACAATGTTAGGAAATTAAGTTTTAATATATATATTATTGGATGGAGCATAGTGTTTCACATATTTGGATTGGTTGGATTAAATGAATGGAGTCTTACAAAATTTATATTTTATATTTATTCATAATTAAATAATATGTAAATGATAGATTGGAAAATGTATTCCAAAAAATGACTATTATTAATAACACATTATAATGACCGTTTAATGTTAACATGGATTATAATGGGTGGTCATGTATAATATTGATATAGGTTATGTTGTTTTATTTCATAGTTGAATTAATTTAATTCATAGATAGTCTTTACTAGTCATTTTTTATAGGATATATCGATATATACATCATTTTATATTTCTTTTAGGCTAAGATTTTGTTTAGGATAAATTCATTATGCTTCATAAATTTCCAACTTTTGTGTTATGAATTGATCATAATTTTTAATTCCTTCATGTGTGAAATGTGGAATTCTAAGGATTTCAGTTTGAAGTCGAGAGCTATAACACTGATTCTTCTCCAATTATAACATTTAAAATATGTTATTTTGAAAATTTATGATTATTTAAACTATAATATCCTAGAAAAAGAGTAATGGGGTTGGGAGTTGTAGTGTTGATGAAAGTTATTTTCATGGAATTATTTTATAATAACAATTCTTCTATAAAAAAACATATAAAATTTTATTAAAAGGAATACAAAGTGTATTAATTTTTAGTTTTAGCTATGGGGACCCATATAGGAATTTACTATGAATAATATCATTCAAAATGAGATGGTTTATTGTTTGGATTATATTTGGATTAGTGGGAATGAACTCAAGGATTTATTGGAAGGATTATTAAGAGAATAATGATGAGTCTTTTCATGGTAGAATTAGACTCTCTATTCTCTAGATAGGTTATAATATAGAGACTATAATAAAAATTTTAATGTCATTTAATCATATATAAGTCCACTCATTAAATATATTGGGGTAATGGATCCACAGGAAGTATCAACAATTTTATGATTTAGTTGGGAAATAAATAATCATATCCAAGACAACCTTTATCTGTAGCTACCGCCACAAATCAATTTCGAGCTAGTCGGTCTGTCCTATATGTTTTAAGGAAATTATGGATAACCTATATTAATGGGGAATAGATTCCCTGGATACATAGACTAGAAAAAATTATATCAAGATTCTTGGTAGGTTAGTACTGTATTGATAATACTAGATAATATACGAGGTTAATGTTTTCCCATGTTTCATGCATGGATATTATATCCTTGAGAAGTTATTTAAAATTTCATGGGAATTCCAATAAGATATAGGATTATAGTGTTATGGGAATATTTTATTGGGTTTGGGGATGTCTCCTGGATATGATCGAAGGCTGAACATATATTCTCATTGTCTAGAGTGGTTGGAATTTTTATTAGGGGTAATATAAATATTGTATATAGGTTGTCATGAAACCAATATAGTGAATTTTTTTATTATATCATTACTCATCACCTACTATAATTTAATTAAACACTGATTGTTTGTACCATTTGATAAATTGTTAATGATGGGGTTTGTTATGATTTAATGTGTTCATGGAAAATCTGTGTACTCTTCCTGAAATGATTATATCTTGATATCTTTTTCTATGGTGAAAGATTAATATTGATGTAATGTGAATGAAATTTATTGAGAAAATCTCATTTTATGGTAAAATTATGAAATGAATATAATAAAAATAATTTTCTTCATAGGTTTTATGTGGTTATATTTTAGTCCGTTGGAAGTACTAACATGTTGAAAATGTTGATGGATTTCCACTGTCATTTCCATGTTTTTAAGAATCTGATTCTTTCCCAAAGATAAATAGAAAATTTAAATTTATATACATGGGATTTTTTGATATTAATTTATTTATAAAGAAATTCATGTCTTATTGTTCCCTCAAGATTGTGGTTGGTTGTGTGGTAATTCGAAATTTTCTATTGGGTCTCTCATTACGTTAATATTTTTTAAGAAAAATAGAGACATGAATTTTTAACCCAACTCATTCCCCTAGAAGATTTATTAAATACATTGTGTAACAATAAATGCTCTAGGTGTAATGTGTTTAAACCAACACAAAATGAGATCTATACATGAAGATATATCAATATGACTCAATCAAAATCCCACAATGAATTGATCTAACAAAAATAACATGCCTTCAAATAAGAAATCACCTCATGAAAAAGTTCTAGAACTCTAAGAAATATGAAATTTTTCAAAGAGAATTGATTTCTTGGTTATCATAAACTGAAAAAAAATCATCCAAATTGGTCTACGAATGCAGATGAGGCGGTATAGAATCAATGTTTTTGGCTGGCCTACACTTACAAGCATCTTCAGAAGTGGATTCACTGACAAAAACATGCAATATGAACCCAATGTAGTGCATCATCATGTCTTGGATGTCCTTAGTAAGAAAAATTACCACAAAAAAGAGGTAGGATAGAGAACATCCACCCAAAACTACCTAAACCAGTGGCATTATAAGGCCACATCAAAACATAAAAAGATGGAAGATGCTAGAGGAAACTAGAGTTTTAGGCCCCAGCACACCTGAACATTAGGCCTCATGAAACAAAACCATATTACATTAATCATGGACCATATCATAAAAATATTCCATAAATATAATCTTCCATATTTATTGATATTGAGAAATTCAATAGAAAACGGCAATGCCAGAGACCATGAAGTGAATTCTAAAGAAGATCAAACCCATGGTATGTCTCTGAAGTTGAACATAGGAATCTTAATTTATTCATCAACCATATTTTTGTACATTATTTTTCTAATTTCAAGGTATGTCATAGCCGAAATATAATGATAAAGATATTTATGATGTGTTATATAATCTTACTTCTCCATCCATGGAAAACCCTCATCACTCACTTCATTATCCTCCCTAATCTGATATGAATCTCTATACATAGGATCTTTGTTGTAATCCTCCTCCTTATTAGAGATGAAAAAAATTTCAAATAGCTGTTTAGGAGGCTCAACATCCTTAGAAGATTGTAGGGATATTCTAGCTATTGTTATTTCTAAATCATAATAGTCTCTATGTTTCCTAGTGTTATTGGGGTTTGGAGTAATGTATCCATCCCCATCCACTATTATTTTTTCCCTTTTTAAGAACATGATTTGAGATAATATTCCTCAATTTTATTTGGTGTTCTTCTACTCCCTGATGTGAGTCATCAGAGTTCTCTCATTTTTCCTTTTTCCTGGAATCAAGTGAATCAAGCATATTCATGTGATCCTCCACCAAGGAAACTGTGACACTATCGATACCAGTGATAGAAAGACCAGCGTCTATAGAGCTTGAAAAAATTCTCCCATGGGACTGACTATCTTTATTCACATCATTCATTTTCCCTCCACTATATCTAGATGGCATAGTTGTAACATTCATTCCATCAAGTCCATAATTTTGTTTACCTGTCACAATTAAGGTGGATTTCTAGACCCCAGGACATGTATGTTTTTGACCACATACATTTGAGGCATGCCCAAGCATTGAGAAAAGGATACAATAGTCTGAAATACATTCATACACAACCCCATGATAGAATCCATAATCTCCATTTTGAATCCAAATACGAGAGCTAAGATCCTTAGATACATCAATTTCAACACAAATTATGGATAGAGGGTTGTGAGAGATATTTTTTCACTGAATCTAATTTCAATGGATCACCAATGAGTTGAGAGATCAAAAAATAATTATGTTTAAATAGATGCAACCATAGCCTAGGAAAACAAACCCATATTGGAACTATAAGAGATTTAGTGATGGTATCGATGTTTAGGGTCCCTTTGAGAACATTCATGGAAGAACCCTCAAACAACCAAAAATTATTTGCCCAAAATTGATAGTAGTCATCCTAAGAGGTTAACCAAAACACAAAATTTGATTAATTGATAAGGAAGATGTGAAATCCTAAAAGAAACTATGGTTTTAAGGGATGATCATATAAATTTCAGCAAATGGTTTTTGCATTAGGAATTTTTCAACAAGAGAGAAACAAATATAATTGGAAAGAAGTTTTACGTTTGTGGTTGAGAAAGAGATCGCTAATTGACCGCCATGATGAAAATACTTAAGAGTAACCTGATGCTTTGAATATTTAGTAGAATTTGATTTGGGTTTCATGTTTTTAGGGGTTCTCCCAGCCACCACATCTATAAAGGAATAAGGACGTGTGTTAGCGTTTTCGTGGAACCGCATCGGGTGGATTGCTCGGTCGGTGAGAATATTCCTCTCCATCCTATCTATTTTATTATTAGGAATTAATTTATTTTGGGGGGGTGAGCCTCATATAATAATGGAAGGTTGGGGATAGGTTTTAGAGGAATATTTTTTGTTTTTTAGGTTAAATAATTTTGTGGTTGGGATGATGTAACTATTTGGGTTTCCTTTAGGGAATTTATTTTCCTCTTATTATAATATTATTATTTAATAAATGATGACATGTTTGATAGTACTAATATAAATTTAGATATAGTGATTTAATGGATATTTTCATCTCCATTTGTGAATTTCATTTAAGATATTAATTTTTTAATAAAAATAGTATATCAAATTATTCACCTTACACTGGGTGTCATATTTTGGAAATAGACTCTGGCACGTAGACTAGAATATAATGTTTACACTACAATAATTGTTACATAATTTTTTGGTGATGTTGATTTAGTTAGAACCATAATCATTCATATTTTGTGATTTATTAGAAAATAAATAATAAATAATTAAATTTCTTGACCTAAAATCCCCTAATAAATTTAATATTCAAGCGTAAGATAAGGTTTTTTTAGAATCCACAATAGAGTTAAAGTAAGATGGATCACTATTGATCCCATAGACTTTTAAGAGGACCACAATATCATTGTCAATTTAGTTGGTTTTTTATACGATGTTATATGTATAGCCTAAATTTCTCTCTTCATGTTATTCTATTACTTTTTCGAAACTGCTGTTAAAATATTTTATATTTTTCTCATTTCATTACCTTTATAAGGGTAAATGGGTTATGGGTTTTGATGATAATATTTTTAGGAATCATATATAGATTTTTTGGGCTAATTTTGATGTTTTTAAATAAATTCTTCATATAAATGAGTACGGTGACCTATCATATTTCATTGGAAAGGCATAAACAAGATGAAACAATGGGTTTTTCAATAACTATAATAAGATGGGTATATTAAGATATACTAAAAAGTTATTTTCCTTATTGCATCATATTCTCTTAATAATTTTAGGCTCTTAGATATTGGATTAAGAAAACACAAGGATAGATCAAGAATATAGGGTAAAAATTACCTAGGTATTGTGTTTAGTGAAAAAGTGGGGACTAATATAGTCCAACCCCCATGGATGGAGAATCACTTGTGCTTCTAGAGAGGATTTTTTATAAGGGATCGTATCTAACTAATAATCTATCTGATGACCCCTGTTTCCCCATGTATTTCCTAGGGGAGGGTGTAGAGTGGCTTCCAAGTGATTAGGATGTACATCTCATGGTAGCATCATATCCTTATGATTGAACTTCATATACTCTTTCATATTATCCCTAAATGCTGAAGGAGTGGGGAATTATTTGGATAAAAATGATAATTTTATTAGGAAAACTAAATTATTGGAACACAATGGGGGGGTTCTTTTTTTAGAGAATAACACTTCTCAATATTGGAATTATGATCAAATTTTCTTATGGTCAATGTTAAATTTGAGATATACGTGGTGTGTCTCCCTTATGGTAGCACATGGGGTGTCACATGGAACAATATAATTTTTTCCTTCTCAGAGTTGTATAAGGGAATGTGGGATTACTAAATTAAACCTTAAAAATTATATTGGCCTCCTTATCACAGCCCAGACCCAAAGAAATAGTGTTTGGGTCATTTTTTTTAATTTTATAGATAAATTTAGTTGGATGTGATTAAATTATTTTCGAAAGTTATATATAATATATTATTTATCTTAATCAATCATACTCATTTTTAAATTTTATATAATTATAAGAACATATTAAAAAATTATTATAGAAGGAAATGACTCAATAGTTAGTGAATTGTATGAAACATTTGTTTGTTTATGAAATATGATAACATAAAAAAGTATTAATATAATATGTAATAATGTTTCATGAATGTTTTTCAAAAACAAAAAGGGGATAAAATTTTTTATTTCATGTGTTTCTTAACTACTGGAAGTAGTGATTGTTCTAGGATAATTAACCATTGGTATGTATTAAATTCTAATGGAAGGTAGAAAATAATATGTATACTTTCTGGTGAGATCTCCAAAATCATTCTCATCAAACTTTGGGATAGTATGCATTCATTGTGATATAAGGTATTATAGACATTCATCATGCCTGATCGGGATGAATGAGAACAAAAAACAAAGTAAAAAAATAATGTGGGGTGCTTTTATAGAAAAGATAGAACTACATGAATAACTAATAAAGTATGCATTACTTTTGAAAGTTAATAACCTAAAAAATTATTAATTAAGTGAATTGGTGAATCTATTTAATGATCGGCTAGTAATAAAATCGTTATAAGTCTATGGATGATGTAAATATATTATTTAATATAAAGTCATGTCATTGTTTTGTGGAAAGTTAATGCGGATAAATGATAGAAATGGAAAAGGATAATCCCATAAGTCAATAATGAGGATAAAATATTTATATGTAACTCAAGATAGTTATTACAAAAAAATTGAAATGACTATAAAGAAATTAGAAGGGTATAATGAATCTCAATTAATTGACTAAAATAATATATTGAATTTTAACATGAACCATAACGATTGAGGTGGTAGATTGTTTTCCGAAATGATTATAGTTATTATTTAAAAGACATTATTAATATAGTTGAGTAACCTTGGTCACAATAGATAATTTGGGTCAGTCTCTAAGAGAGGATTTTCATATCATCCCGGTTCAAATGTTCCAAACAGAATTGTTCAAAAATATGTTTTGTTTTTATTGAACTATTAACATTATTATATTATAATTTCTGAGTGTCAAAATAAAATAGGGTGTTATAGAATATAAAAATATGCATATATAATTTAATAACAAAAAATGTTTGTTGTCACTAGTTGTATAATTAATTGACTAACATTTTTACAGAACAAAATTATCATTCTCCTTCAATAGCCTTGTTTGGTGGTAATATAATGAGGATAGTATAACTACTCTATTTTGACATACCTGAAGAATTTTGAGATTGAGATGGGTATCCTTATATGTGTTTGAAATAATCATTTACAAACTCATTTATTTGAAGATTCTGTGGAATATAACATAGGTAGATATTTGTTGTGATAGGATTTGGTGGTGGATCTATTCTACACTCTCCTACAGATTAGTATTGAAGTGGGATATCAATGATTATGATCTTTCTCACCTGTTGATCTGGAAAGATATTTATTTTAACATGTAAATGTATCTACCTGTACTCACCCATAGAACAAGTTTTAGGTAGATTATTTATCACTAATAGGAAGGGATATGGTTAATACCTATAGAATCATGGTTCAGGATAGATAGAGATGAGTACATTCTCTTGCATCCTCAATAGAAGAATACAATTCCTAGGGTTGTTTATGATTGGAAATTACACTAAAATCCTATATATAATAATTTGAAAGAAATTTATTCACTTTAGTGTCGACACTGCTTATTTTATAAAAATAGGTTTGAGGATGAAAATGATGCAGTATAAATTATATCTTCTCTAGCCTATACCTCTAGAATTTAGGTGTACTAAATATAAAACTATATCCCTTGATATGTTTTTTTCTTTTTCATTCCATTATACATCATTTTCCTAGGAGTTCAGTATTTATATTTAAATATATAAATTTATAAACTAATTGATTTGAATATGTTTATCTCATCCAATAAATTAGATATATTTATAGATGTGTATTTTTAATAGTTTCATTGAGAATAGAATATATGTGTATTTCCTATAATATCTCATGATTAGTTTTTCCATGGTGAAATACATTGATAAAAATATATAATTATTTTTGAGATAAAATTACAATTCATTTCCAAGAAGATGAATTATTTGCGTAAAATTTAGAACTGGTTCATGGGTAGTTTTGTTGTTAATTTTGATATGTCTGATAAGGAAGTAAGATGATGTTAGGTAGTCTATACTTTACATTATATGGATGCAAATAGACACCAGACATTAAGGGGTTCTATTGACCACTTGGGATGACTATACTATGTATTGTCATACAGACCCCCATATTCACACCAATAAGTCATTCTCTTTATGACTACGAAAATAATTTTATGTAGAGGATAGATAATCGTGGATCTTGGATATTTATGTTGGATTTTCAAAACATCTAAAGTAGAGATGATCAGGATGGTGACCACTCCCATGAAAACAGTATTTGGGATGGTGTTTTCTCGTGGTTCAACCATTATACCTAGTTATTCATATGTATATTTTCACATTTTATTATATTGATTTTGTATATATATATATGCATGTCTTATATTGTTTATTTTTATGTCACATGCATATATGGTGGATATTGGTGCGTGATAGTGGGTAATATAAATATTTAGAGGTAATTCCTCCTAAGTTATGTTGATTCCACAAAACATGTTTATATCCCCTGTTATACTGATGATTGGATTGTTTAGTTCACATATTAGGGACATATGACATGATAGATTGGTATCAAGGTTATAAAAAGGATTGTAAAACTTAGCACGCGTGAATATTGGTTTGGATTGTTACATACAGACTTACTAAGGAAAACCAGTACATGTAGTCACAATGGAGATTTATGTAAATGTTATTATGAAAAAATTATTCTAGGTAATTACTCTTATTAATAAAATAAGATAAAAACATAGAATTTGAACAATTATTATAAATGTGAGATCATGAATTTTTTAGATCATAATCATTATTTTTCAATTTCATGGATGAAATGATAAAATCCAGGTATAGGGTATATGAGTTAGACATGAAAATAATTTATACTTATCATCATCATATTATATTTTTTGAAGTCCATATTTTTTATCGGAAGAAGTGGGTTAGAATAATGATATTAGGGGTGTTGCATCTAGAATCAATGGTTTTGAAGGAGATGTGAGATTGTGAAAATAAATGGGATGATATCGAAAAACACTTAATTGATAATTTTAAGGGACCTGTGAAAAATTAGGTAGTATCCATAGAATATTGTATTTCTAATTCAATGTAATGGGTAATATAAATTCATTAATTTTTTGGGAATTTCTCCATTTTATTAGATGAGTTTATTTATATTTTGAATTCTTTCTTATGTGATATATGGGAATATATGGACTTAGTTAAGAGCATTAGACATATACCATTTATTTTTCACTATTTTTTGTTCCATCAGTGGATTTTGGATATTTTTAAATAGTGTAACTAGTATCCTCACATACCAAAGGAGATTGGAGTATCCTCATTTAATTTACATTAATATTGTTTTTATTTCACTGAATGTTAGAAATTCATAATAGATAATTCCTTTGGGCTCAATAATTTTAGTACACCTTTAATTTTTTGGTTTCCATGGACCTACCATAAAATAAGGTTTTATTTTCAGTGACTAAATAGTGTTTTCATTTTTTGGGTTATTATGACTAGGGTATCACTGCATACGCTTAGTGGGAGATATGAGCAGTAGTGGTGGTGAATAGTATTACGATGAATTAATTACATATTATGAATTTATGTTACTAACATACAAGTACAATTATCTAAATATATTTAAATAGTTTACAAATTATTGTTTAGGTAGGTAAAACCATATTTGAAAGTATTATGAATCTTCTCATTCAATCTAATGTCCATTATTAGTTTGGGTTCTATTTGATTACTTTAAATTTACTACAGTGATTAGTGAGAATAATAAGAAAATTATTTATGTCTATGTTTCTTAATGGAACCATTAATATTTATATTCCCTATCCCAACGATATAGTAGAGGTAAAAAACAATTTGAGGATATTTGTACAAAGATAGAGCCATGCACTTCAAATAAAGTAATAGGAGTCTCTATGAAATGTCAACCATTTTATGTCCTTGTTATGGATAAAGTGTGTAGATGAAAGTACACCCCTATAATTAGAATCCTCAACATTTTTATTCTATTCTAATTGATCCTTCCTATGTGTATTGATGAAATGTACAATAAGCTAATCTAGTGTTTAATGTATATGGAAGAAAGTCAGAATGATTGATGTGATATTAAGAATCATGTTCATGTATCGATCATGTGATAAAGATGAGAAGGGGATGTTTTTCCCTTTCTCCTGAGTGATGCATGAACATGATGACCTCAATAAGTTATCATTATATAGTTTGGGTTTCACGAATGATAGATTATTATTGTGTGATGATATTGTTTGGGGTAGTTTTGTGATGTCTTGTGTATATGATTGATGGTCAAGATGATGTTATCATTGGTCAAAGTGATGTGTCTTGAACCGAGGTGTTATTTAATTTAGGTAAAGAGGTCTGTTAGAAGAAAATTAAATAATGTAAATTTATTTTATCATTAATCATCACTCTATATAATTTTAATAACATATACCCTTTTCTTCCATGGATCAATGGTTGATGAGGGGTTCAGTTGGGATTTGAGGTATTCTAGAAGAATCCTTGATACCAATCTTAACTGTGGGTATTTTATGCTCTTTATAAGTATTATTGATAAATATTCACATAGTGTTATGGGTATCTTTTTATAATGTGTGATACTAAAGGGAAATAATGTTATGAAAATCTCCAAAATCCGATATTTGAGTAATTTTATGTCGGTATCTTTTAATCATCTTGTGGAACCATTATATTTATCCTTATGATATATATCTTCTATCATGACCATGTTTCCTTGTAATTTTATGATCATCCCAATATATGTTGTGTATGTTAACTTATCTTGAATGGAAACCTCTTGATTATTAGACCCAAGAACATAATCTTTGGTATTCTCTTAAGATTTTTTTGGTTGTCTCGTATATCCAAATTATCATGAATGCCTCTAATTACATTAATTTTGTCCTTTATGATTGATTGGAGGGTTCCACTATTGATTATGAAAGGATGATTATATTATTTGGAAAAATATTTATAATTGTTTTATTTTAATGGGAAAGAGTGTTGAGGTGGAGACTATGTAGATGTATATGACTCTTCAATAGATTTCATTTTCCTAGGATATGGGTTTTATACTAGAAATAGTGTAAAAGGATTTAATAACCATAATTTAAATTTAAATCAAGTTATTTAGAATCGTTTTTATCTCAAAATGTGATTTTCAATGAAAATACTGATTTCTAAAAAAATGGTTTAATCGGTAATTTCACCATCAATGGAATGTCATATTGTTAAACATGTTGTGTCATTAAGTCTGTAAGGTGGTTTTTACACTATATTGGATATTCATCTATTTCAATGAGACATTGAGTTTTTTCATTGTGGTGGCAAGAGTTTTAAAGGATTTATTAAAATTAAAAATATACCTAATTAAATTTCTTAAACTATAACTCTCCATAAAAAATTAATAATTTAAAGGTAATTTTTGTTTTATTGGAGGTTCCATTATACCGGGGTTCCTAGAGATAATAGGATCTTGGATGGATTATCATCATATCATTTAGGTGTAGTAATTTGATTTGATTCACCATTTATAGGTTTAATATCTCTATTTAAGATCATAGATTTAATATTTTAATATGAATACATAATGTTCTTAGGTTTTCATTTCTCTCATGACCCTGTATAATAGAATATAAACCATTTATTTTGATGTATTCAATTAATTAAATCTTAGTGAAAAGCATAAGGTACTAGTTCAATAATCATTAAATAACCTCATCATATAATGAAATGATGAGATTTATCATATATTATTTCAACGGTCTCAGTGAAAAGAATCCAATTTTACTAGAAGAAATATTATCATAGATGTGGATAAAGTATAATAATCGAGATATGTTTTATTATTACTATATTTTCTCCATAATTGGAGGGTCTTAGAATTAAAATCCTAGATAAATATGGTTGTATAGGGAATCAATGGCTTGAAAACATCATTGTATAATTTTTTAAATGAATATAAGTGGTAGACCCATTAAAAACACCATGGTTGGTGGAGTACTGATGATTGCAATTTTTAGGGTAATGGAGGGATATTGTACACATGATAATCCATTATATACCGTAGACGCACTAAAAATTTCCCATTGAGGATAAATCATGGATTCCACTCGATTTTAGTGGCTATATAGAAATAAAATTCTATCGTGATGATAAGATAATGAGAACACTATAATATTATCCTTAGTTTTTAGAAACACATTACACAACTTTTATATAGAATGAACATATGATAAGGAATATTGAATAACTATCATGTGAGGGAGATGATAATGTTGTACAGTAACACAACCTAATGTTGGTCTTAAGATTAAATAATCAGATGAAAAATGTAAAATCTTGGGGATCCATATCCTATTGTTTGCATAGAAGGTTGGGTTCCATGTGGCACCGCAAAATTTTTAGTTCTTCTATAAGGTACATGAGTAAATAGGGGGGATGAATAGTTGACACTAAAAATTATGTTATAAAATTTTTTATATCTCATATCAAATAGTACCATGTTTCTATAATTTTGAGAAAGTTGGATACAAGAAATAAGTTAAATGTGATTAAATTAGTTTGGATTATTGTTATTGTGAAATAATAATAATCTAAATTTGTTTTAAATGCTATGATCGTGGGTGTAATAAAACTAACTTCCGAGGAATAAAAATATTAAGGGAAATTACCTACATGTCAGTGTATTTAATGATAAAAAATCTATGATTAAGTGTGATGGTAATAAAAAATATTATTATTTTCTTAAAAGATAATGTTTGCTGTTATTTTTCAAACAAGAAAATATGTTTGAATCATTTTCTGTGATTATTTCATTAGTAATTGGAAGTGGAAATTAGTCAATGATAATAAACTAGTGAATAGAGTAGATTCTAGAGTCATGTAAAGAATATCCTTATATACAATGATTACTACACATTGATCATGTCAATAAATCTTATACTAATTTTGAACTCATTATGAAATAAAGAATTATTGTCTTTGGTAATGATAAATAAGTGGAAATGATAATGAAACAAATAAGTAAAAAATGATGATATGTGTTTATGAAGATAAAAGGAAATAATATATATGTTGAATATAAAATAGATAAATGTGACAAGATAAATACTTAAATAGAAAGTAGAGATTAAGTAAATTTGTGAATTAATTAAAAGTTTTTTCCATAATTAAATATTTAGAGATGGTTCGATGATATAAATTATTTAATATATATTAAGTCATGACATTTGTAATGACTAATTAATAAGTGAAATATATTTAAATTGTGAAGTAAAATTTTATATGAAGAAATTGAAGATGGAATAAGGATATGTCACTAAGGAAGGGTATTCTTGTAAAAGTGTGATATAATAAGAATTAAATTGTATGTGGTTAATAAATTTCATACAATTGAATAAAATAGGTTGATTAATGAATATTGGATCCCTATAAATTAATTTAGAGGAACATTTTGTATACTTATTTTGGAAATTGTTTATAATGGATAAGAAATATAGTAGAGTACGTATATTATATTATGATTAAATATATGATACTCTAAGTGGGGATAATTATATCATACTTGTTATGATTATCCTAGATGAAGAATTTATTTACAAAATATATCATTATTAAATTATTATAGATCACATGTCATGAGTTTCAAATTTAGAGACTTATTGAGAATGTTTGGTCATCTCATGATGAGTGTATGGAAAGTAATATAAGATGTGTTATTATGTGTGTAGTTGGATAATTCTATGAGTGAATTTAATATATTATCAAATTATCATTAGACTTAAATGATCATGAAAAATTGTAATTTAATAAATATTATATAAGAACTCCATATTGTAATATGAGAAGTCTTGTAAGATGGTTACGTATATCCTTAATTATGTCTGAGATGGTTATTTTTGTACTCATTTATTATGATATGTGGTTGGTATATGATAGATAGATACTGATGCTGAGGTGAAACAGTGAGGGATCTAGTATACACTAAGCCTCTTTCTATGATTATAGAAATCTTTTAGTAACTATTCAATTCACCCATTGATCATGGTAAGAATTGATGTTACCTTATACATATATCTAATTATACTAACCCATAACTCTAGGATGAGATTAATTATTTATCACAAGGATATAGGCAGAGATGGTAAATCCACCAATTAACATTAATTTGGGACATATTAAGGTAAGTAATTATTCATGTGTCCTAAATGAGAAAACATGATTTATTGGGTACATGGAGATTGGTAATTCCTCTAAAATCCCCTGTTTGAGAATGTAATGGATGAAAAATAACCCAATTAGCAAGAAAAATTTTCCTATGAAGTTTGGTTTATGGTTTATAATGATATACCATATACTATATATTATATTATCTATAAGGATGGTATTTAGGTTGAATAATTATATATTTTTTCCGAGAACATGTCTATTTAGTTACGTATTTTATTATAAAGTGTTATATTGAGTAATGTGTATATTCTCTAGAGTTCGAAATTGTATTTATTATTATATATGGAGATATTTATTTTATATAATACTTTTTACATAGTAAGATAATTTTATATCCCCTAGTGAAATTGATATTGGTGGGGATATGCATTTTGTCTTACATCTGATGATCGGTGCATCAATGGGGGATTACTGAGTGCACAACCAATGATGGGTTGTAGGATCCTATTGCAATTATTTTACTTGAATCTCAGTGATTTAGAGAGTTTTTTTTAATATATTGATTATTTTATTGAATGAAATTGATATAAACGATTATACATTTTATGAGTTTGTTGAATGAATCTGAGTGCCCCATATTTTGAATCTTGTTTATTCACAAAGACATTATATATTTATTCAGTAATCCAACTTCTTAATACTGTCATACTAGGTATAATTATACTCATTGATGCATGTACACTTGTGCATCATTCACTTTGAGTCTATGTAGATATGTTAATTCTAAGATTGAATGATCATTGAACCTGTAGATGGATGTAGAATTTGGATAACAGGTTGAGAACATATGATGTTGATGATGTCAACTCCCTTGGAATTTGTTTTGGGATGGAATTTTAATGGGATGTTGTGGTGGAACTTTGTTGATTCATATATATCATGTAATATTTCATAAATGATATTTTTAAAATACCGAAAAATGTCTTATAATATTTATTTTTGAGTTTCATGCATATCTGTTGGATTTCTGTGTATTGTCGAATTTTATTTGTGTATTTAGTGTTAATTTCTCCTTTATTATGTATAAATATTAGTGTTAGGGGATTTCCCCAATACTAAAAAAAGTGGTCACTGGGAAGTTCACTTTTCGAAGATGTTTGACATGACATACTCTATGTTTTGGTGGACTTAGTTTATAAATGAAGTATTATTTAACCATTTTGAATAACTTTTAGCAACTATTTTGAATTATTGAATCTTTATGATTTATTTTTCACATTCTTTCCTTCTAGATTTTTTTTATAATTTATAACTTCTTCATGTATGTAAGATCATACAAATTAATAAATTAAACTGAGAAAGAGTGGGGTGATTCAGAGTTGATATATCATTATATTTCATAGATAGTTTCTCTCATTGTGATAAATTGATGATCTCTCAATCTCACTTGGTTCAACGATAAAATAATGAGCACCATGGATTTAATTATATCCATCCACAAAGAGGGGGACAATATAAAATGTTTTACCTAATCACTAGGAATAATCTGTTATAAAAAAATATCTAAGCGAAATAGAATGAACTTTAACCATCTACAATACAATATATAACTAGTATAACAAGTAGTAAATTTTTACCTTGAAATAATAAAGTGAAGTTGTTATTTTAGAATAATCTAAATAAAAAATCTCAATTCACATACATATATTGAATATTTTTCAAAATATCTATAATAGTATTTTGGTATTGTGTTTATTGATACTAATGGTTTAGTAGGTTTTCTAGTGAAGGATCGTGGAGTCATTTTTGGGATTTTTTGGAAGAAGTTGGAAGCTTCTGTATTAGTTTTTTATATATGAAATAAACCACATCGCAACATCCTAAGTAATTCCATAGCATAACTCACTTCATATTAGTGTTATGTATCTATGTAAAGGAACATGTTGTGTTGGAATAGAATAATACATAATGGTTCTCTGTTAGGTGAAGATGTGGATATTTTAAAATAAATCATGTCTATGGATGATCATTTTTTTTATTCATCATACATTGAATATTTTAGTCACACTATAATAGATCTACGGTTCAATAACCTCTAATAACGATGGGTATTGTGTGGAATGGATAATGATATAAATACATGTTTCATGTAATGATGCATCACGAATGTGATTAAATTAGATACCCAAAAGAATTATCTATAAATGCTGAAATTTTGATGACACTATAGTCAATGTTATTGCACTATGATGTAGATAGAGTGATTTAAATTGTTCTTCGAAGAAGAAGGACACTACAAAAAGGGATGTGGAATGATCCATTATCAAAATAGAACACTATTTGTTTATGATAATGTTATTTTTTGTGTTTGATCCATGATACTTAGAGGTGAATATATTATAATTATGAAGAGTTTGTTTATAATGTAGAGTCCACATTTGTTGAAGCATGATTTTAGATTTTTCATGTGACCAAGTGAATTTTGTCATAAATCTATGTATAAAATTCAATATATTAAATTCAATATATTTCTTGTAGCTAATTTTTCTATATTTGTGGAATATAATGGTATAACAGGACAACTCAAGTGAACCCATAACATCACTCATGTTGTCTCTCCATAATTCCTGAAGTGTGTTCTTCCTCGCCACTGGATAATGACAATAACCATGGTATAACATGAAGGAAATCATGGAATGATTTCATCCCCAACTGGAATATGACGAGATAAATCCAAATAGAGTGATAATGTAGAGAAGTAGAATATATCATATGTCTCACATTAATAAAAATGATATATCTAACATCCGGATAAAAATATTCTCAATTAACAACATGAAGATTACCAAACATGGAACCTAAAGAATCCAAATGGTATATCTCCTCACATACATAAGTCGTCTCCATCCTAATCCAATTTAAGGAAGAATGAGCAAGGAGAGTAACTATTTACAAGATTCTCATCGCATTACTAGTATGATATAAAACTAAATAAACACACTCTTAGAGTCAAAAGTAGACTATGAGCACAAATTACCAGAAGGATACCACCAAAGAATCTAAATGAATCTATTAATTCATACATGAAATATTTTTTAATGAGAATTTAAGATAAATAATTTTCAAATTATTGAAATTATTCTAGTTTTTTTTCAAAATCATGTCATAATCAATAAAATAGATTAATATGAAGTTTTATATTTGCAATTCCATAAAAATAAACAGTTTTCAAGAATCAATCTTCATATCATAAATCAGTGAGAAAATAACAATACAAAAATTTCATTTACATAACGTAATAATAGGGAATCCAAAAAAGGGAAATCCATGACATGAGGTTGTACACAACCAAACCAATATAATGAAAATGGAACACTATTCAACTTATGTGACTCTTAATGTATGGGAAACTTATTCTAGTCAAAAGGATACCCGTAGTATCTAGGACATTGAGGGAACATCTCCTAGTAATAACTAACACTAATAGGGCTCGTATTTATTTATTTTTTACCCATACCCTATGCTCTCCAAATTTGATATTACATTATCATTACATTCAAGTCCAATAAAAAATGATAAAAACCAAATATTTTCCAACAAATAATCTGAAACCATGTTTTGTAAATAAGTTTCATTGATAAATCCATATCAATTACACACAGTAATTTCCCTAAAAAAATTATATCTTGTTGAAAAATTGTTCCCATTCTTGAATAATCATTTCCCTTTCAAAAACATCATTGACGTTTTTTTTGAAATACATAATGTTTATAAAACCTTATTTATATATAAAAATAATTTTTAATACCCCTTTAATAGTCCCCAAAGGTAAAATCCAAATTAAAAAATAAATTTCATTATAAAAACAAAGTGAAATAAATAGAAGAACATAAGGTATAGAAAGGGTGGCATAATTAGATAAAGACACCTACAACAAGAATTAATAAAACCGCCCTTCCTTTTGAATTGATTATAGGAAATGAGTAAGTAAACCCCTCACAAACCAAGATCAAAGAGAAATAGAAACATTTTCCAAGAAACCCTCTTTATCCTTCATTTATGGACCAATAACGTTCCATTGAAACAAGATGAATACATTTCAAAAATATTTCTAAGAATAGAAGAATAATCCAAAATAAACATTAAACTTACCTTAATGATATCAATAATTAATTCCCAATGATCGCCAATAAAATGAATAATAGATCCTATAGAGAATCATAGATGGGAAAGTTTGAGCTAATGTGGAATTATGAGTTGATTAGAGGTAAAAATGACCAAGTAAAGCGTGGTGATTTTACATTTTATGAATTATAGTAATGTCTATAAGGTTCGTCCAGATTGCTTGACCAACCATGTGGTGGAAAAATCCTTTTATAAACTATGTAGTATGGTTACTTGGGGACAGCTTCATAGTATAAAAATTCATTCCCATGTTGTGAAACAACCACTAGAACAAATCCTAGATAGCTTTATTATCCTTCTAGTGATTATCAAGGTTAAAACAATTATACTCAAACTATGAAAAATACAATGAGAATTATACAAATCCAAATCACAAAGTTACCAAATGGTTAGTTCAAACAATTCACCTTGAAAATTTCCTCCAAAACAGTAAATATTTAATACCACACAATCATTTCATACAATCCAAATAGATATTGTTACCATGAAACAAGTTGTCCTATTGGCCAACTATCAGAACAGGTTTATTAAAAACTAAGGTGTTTGGCTTAATATCAACATCCCTTAACCCAAGCATAGAGGACATATCATAATCATAATTCTTCAATTGGGATACATGGAACACATTGTGGGTAAAAATTAAATGAGTAGGTAAGTACAAATATTAATACAATGTCATGATTCACTCATCAATCTAAAATGGTCTAATATAATGAATATTTAACATTTCATGCTTCCCAGATAACCTTCAACCTAATAGATACAAAACAATGAGAAAAATCATATCACCTATTTCAAATTCCAATGGATGGTGATGCTAATAATCATATGTTTTATGGATACTTTTAGTTATCTATAATCATTTTATGATCATCTACATTATTTTTTTAATATACTAAATGATGACCAATATAATAAAAGACAATTCTCTAACTTATTTCAAAAAAAGAGAAAAATTGAAATCCCTCCCTTAAAATTCCTCCACTAACAAAATATATATCAATTCGTGTTAACTATAGTAATAGTAAAAAATTAATAAGGGAATATGTTTCTACTAAGATCCACTAAACTCAAGAGTGCATTACCAGAGTATGTTCTCAAGAATCTCGAAGTCTCTATCAGGCATTCCATCTTTCTGTGGATGATAACAAATTACTAACTTCAATGATTAGTGATTGAAATCAACTCCAAGATTGGGATTTAATGTTGAAGTCCACAAAATATAAAAAATCTCATATCACACCTTGAAGTCTAACAATCTCCCTCACATACATGCGCCAAATATCCTCTAACCTTTTAGACTCGTTTATAGAATGTAAATTGAAAAGTTTTATCTATCAATTATTAATCGCCCATATCACTTTTCCACTAAGATTCCTAGGTATCCTATTAAAAATGTTATTATATATATCATTCCATTTCCACACTATAATGGTATAATGTTTCAGAAATCCTACAGGTCTAGGATGTTCCACCTTTATATTCAAACATGTGATCCAATGATATAAAAAACATGTGATCGATCATCTCATTCCCAAAAAATTATAATGGTGTATCATGTCATGGTGCATCCTAGTATCCCTAAGCAATATATACTATCTAGATCGATATCCATTATGTATCTTCTCCTAAAAAAAATAAAATGTGTACAATCATTCTTCCTCGAATGTTCTTAACTCCATCATGAAAACGAGACCACTTAGTCAATGTCTCGACACAATAAACATTCTTTAAAATTTTTTACACTTGGAATCTATATCCTTCCATAGTTGAATATGATTATCCAAAAAATTTCCTCACCGAGTAAAATATATGGATACGTCTAAGAGAATCCAAGAAAACGACCTCATCTAGAACTACTCATCCATTGATTCCTTCACTACATGTGTTAGTAATTTTGTGATCAATGGATCTAAAACCACATGTCCTATAACAAAGGTGTAACAAATATCTAAATCCAATGTCTACCTTACTCTTCTAATATATATGTATAAAGTTAAAATAACACTAAGTGAAAATATTCTAATGACTCTTATGGCCTGAATACACTATAAATTTCTCCCTAAAAAATTAGTGGTTTGAAGTCTTTAGTGCATGCATCACTACATATAATTCAATATCATTAGATGGGTTGTTCTTCTCGTAAAAGAATAACTGACAAGAGAAATAATCTTCTACCCATTTCTCCTTAACCAGAATACAACCCAAACTCATCTAGAAGGAATCACGTTCCAATCTTAGGAAGACCCATTCCTAGAGAAGATTTATGTCTCATTTTAAACTTCTCAAAAGATATTTATCACTAATATCTCCAAAAAAATGACATCCTTATGCGTTATCTCTGTCATATGGGATGAAATCATTGAAAACTCCCCAAAATAATTTTTTATAATAACATGTTAGGCCCAGGTAACACTATATTTCATAAACACTTCTAGGACACTGTCGATTCATCGTCACAAAAATATTTTCATAAGTTATATATATGCACTTCTCAAAAATATTATATCCAATAATTTTTGCCTACTAATTACAAAAATGACATTTGGAGATAAATATGTATATGAAATTTTCTCCTAGGATTCCAAGGAAGACATTAAGAACCTCAATGTGGTCTCACTTTTTCAAGAAAAATGTATAATATTTTCACAAAGACAACCAAAAATGAATCCATGAAATGATGAAGTATTTGGTTTACCAACACCAGGGACACTATTAGAGAATTAATTAAGACAATTTTCATAGGAACGTATTGAAAATGTGAATAAATACTCTTAAAATATGTCTTATGATTATCTTCCACTCAGACACTCATTTGATGGTAACCTAATAATAAATAAATTTTTATAAATAATAGACCCCACCTTTATATAATTAATATGGTCATCAATCCAATGAAATGGTTATTTTTTCAATCCTATCAGATTATTAATTTTATGGTAATCATAAAAATGATAGAGAACCCCATCCACCATCTTTTAAAAGAGAAATAGTGTATCCCCTAGTGAAAGGGTAAGTTGAAGAGCACTCTTAGAATTAAGATCCTAATAAAAACCCCTAAATTATTTTAAAAAATTTTGTTTCATAAATCGCGAAGGTGTGGAAATGGGTTACATCCTTGAATGTGTGTTTATTGAGAACTCAAATTCAAAACAAGGAATTAACCTAGATAAATTGTATAAAAATGACTTGATACTCATACATCACCATATAATGAGGGAAACGATGAAATAGATCAATAAAATAAAGAACAAACACTAAAATATAGAATTAAATCATCTATTTAATATAAAATATGGTAAATTACCTCCAAAACAAGAGATCCCACCCACCTAGAAATTTTTTAGAGGCCCTATTGGGAGAGAGAAACTAAACTTAATGATGATTATAGTAAATATTAGCTTTATAAATAATCATTCAATCCATGCCAATTTTCATATTAATTATTTAAATTTCAATAAATAAAATGTTACACATTGTTTGATACTCAGAAATTATCACCCAAAATGTTGTACATTTACATTTTTTCTGCAAATTATGTTCCAGAGAAATGGAAAGAGTCATCTAGAATGGAATAAGATCTGAGTACAAGAATAACATATCGATAAGTATATATGATATAAATTAATGATTTGGACCTATGTTAAACAAATACCTAAATATAGATGATGCAATGAAAACTATTCATCTCCTGGTAGATGGTGCTACCTCTAAATCCTCCAATTCATAATCTGTTTTTATATATGGACAACATCATCAAACCCATTCTTCACTACTTGAGAATCACTCTTGGAACAAGGTTAATATTCCAACCATTTTCTACAACATGAATAAATTGAGAGATCTTGGTGAATGTAGATCCAGATCAATTTTTTCTGGGAGGCTCTATAGTAGAAACACTGAATATGACTATATTTCCCACAAATGTGACACACTCTGTGTATAGCCATACAATCAAGAATGTTTTGTCACATTTCCCCACACTTGTAATAGACACCCCGACTCTTCCCTTATGTCCATTATGAACTCCTACCACCTCAATTTGGGATATACCATATCAATTTTTTAACAGAATGAGAATTCATGCTACCTCCCACTATTACTAATCCTTTAATGAGTCATGTCTTTTCAGAAATGTCCACCTCAATCATAGATTCCTTCTCCAAAAACACTTTTTATGTGTGTAGCCATATAATATTCAATATATATCAAATAACTACAATGAATTCCATTTTAAACATTTTTTCCATGAAAAAATCATTGGAGAAAATCTGTTGAGACCACTTCACCAACTTAGAAAACCGAGTAACATACTCCATGAATAAACAATCTTCTTACTCTATAGTAAAGAACTACCCTTTCTTTCCCACTCTTTTTGTATCAAGATAGAATATTTTGCTGAAGGATTTATTAAATATTATTCATGTAATATCTTCATGAATATTTTATCTCATAATAAATTCCCACTACATTCCTCACAACACTACAAGAATATATATTGGGTAGTCATCTTTGGAGTCAAAAATTGATTTCAAGAAGAGGAAAATTCTCTCAAGTTTACTAACCCATCCCTCTACATCATGGGGACCATTGTCGCCATGAAATATCAATGAATTATTCTTAGGGGACTCTTAACAATTTTCACCTTTTCATTATGGTTCTATGTTGGTGATTTGTTTGATAAACTAGATCGTACAGTAAATAGTTTTCAACAGAATTGGATAAATGGGAGGACTCAACTATAGAGATTTATCAAAAACCTTTTCCCTATAAATACATGTATTCTTACTTGTAGATCCAAAATCTAAAAATAAAATTATGAAACCTACATATAATATAATTTCGTCCCCTTAAAAACCCTAATTTAAAGAACAAAATTTAAATAGTTAAAACCTTAATTAAAAAAACTATATGGCTCCAGAATTACAATGGTAAATTAAAGAATATAATCAAATACAGTCATCCCACCACACTATCTCCCTACCTATTGAGATTATATAGTCCTACCTCATAATTAAATATAACCACCTCGACATAAGAGGTTGATATAGAAGCATAATTATAGGCTTTAATAGAACCCAAATTCTCTGAATCTATTTTGTAACACACACACTAAGGTTAACCAATAATTTCAGCCAAGATTCCCCACAATATTCCCCAAATCATTTTCATAGTCATGACATGCTAGTGAAAATAATATGGGTTCACATAAATGGAATATGGGAAAATTTTTACCCTCAAATAACCTTTAATAAATAAACAACCAATCATATGATAAGGCCAAAAAAAGAATTTGAAAATTTTAAAATGTCGACTAAAAAAGATACATCCATGATTAGGATAACAAGGTCCCAATAAAAAACGGTTTTACAATCAAAACATTGAACCCAAAAAATCCATGGTTCCATCTACACATCACCATAAGTCCCATACATCCCAGAAAACGAGAAAAAAATGTGAGAAAAGAGATTATTCATCTTAAAGGTGACATACAATTTAAAATTATCCTCAGAAACCCAGGTCAAAAATTCCCAAAGGAAACAAAGTTGGTTGTGAGAAAAAATTCCCAGTAGAATATGACCAATGATTTTATACAACAACATTCCCCATATGTAAATTTATTCTCAATCAAAATATATTTCTAATTAAATTAAAATTAAATCATTTTCCATTTATAAAAAATCATATTTTATTTTCAAAATCATTCTATAATTAATAATATAGGTAAATTCGATGTAACACCCTAAAATTCTAATATAAGGACATTGTTTTTGATAGCATGTATGACATACAACACCAAGAGTGTAAGGTAATATAATATCCTAAGATATTAATTTATAAATATAAATTTATATAGATAAATTCTATATATTTCAATGCACGCAATACAAATTTGGCATTCATGGTACAAATCAAAGACATTCTTTGATACCTTGCGTTTCATGCCAGATATAGTTTTACCGAACAATAATATATTATTAAAATATTATTATTTTACATTATAAGTTATAACCAAAGTGTTAAATTATAATTTATGGATAGTACTGACAAAAATAGGAAAATATAATATTTCATTCATTGGGTCCCAATTATTAAAGATGAAAATATAATAAATTAAAAATAAAGGGTATATTTTTATTTTTTTCCCCCAAAGTCATTTGTCTTCAATAATTAAATTAACTTCTGTTAATTAATGATATAATAATATATATATATTATTTAATAAAATATTTTTTAAATTCAACCTCTAGAGTTTATATGGATAACACAAGAACATGCCAAATTTCATCCACAAAAACCTATATTTTTCTAAAGATAGTTTTACAACCATTTAATAAATAATTTATTTTAAATATAATTTTTTATTAAATATTTTATATGAAAAATAATCTTTATTTTTTAATTATATACATCAAAATTAATTTTAGGGGAATTTTTGGTATTTTTCTATGATGTATAATTTTTTGATGAATAATGAAAAATAATGAATTTTAATTAAAAAATACTTTTTCATTTATTTTATATATAAGGTTAAATTATATTTTTGAATTTTCTTTTAATATTAATCTGAAAAAATTTATACTGCTTAATCCAATTTATGTCATTTTAATAATTTTACCCTTGAAATTTCATATAAAAACATAATAATATTTCATTCATTTTTACTTTAAAACCGTGATTTCTCTCCCATGTGTAGGATTCAATTTAAATCATTCTCTACCACTTATATGATTTTAAAATATAATAATGGATTCCATATTTTCAATCCTAATAATTTATAATTTCTAATATGGTCAAAAAAAATTTGACAAAACAATATTTTTCAAAGTCAAAAAAATTAATTACAGTGATTTGGAGAACCATTAGCTTAACAAGGGACTAAACCATAATATTAAGGGAAACAAATGACCAAGAAACATATCCAAAATTATTTTTATGGCCATATTTTGACCATATTTTCACTTCGATGTAATTCTTTCCATTATTGGACCCAGTTTTAATAGGAAAATCAATGGTGGAATTCCCAATTCATGTATTTACAAGAATTCCACTCCTCCTCCATGATAAAAAATGCACTCACCCCTACCACTCATTAACAACTATAAAGTAACTTTGGATCAAAAACATCTACCCAAATAGCTTAAAAAAATCCTAATAATTAACCAATAATAATTTTTTTGGGTATCAATCCTTCCAAGGAACCCATTTGGGGTTAACAAAAAAGAGTGAACCAAAGTAGGGGAAACATCATTCTTCAAGGTCTTTTTATTTATTTTCATTATGCACACCATAAATTTTTTTATTTAGTTTTTAAAATAATGAACCTCGTATTATAAATAAATATATATTTTATTATTCTATTGTTTTTTCATACACCTACAGAAACATCCATCAAAAAGTTAACTAGTTTAACATTTATGTGCACAGCGAACAACCACCTCACAAAATAATGTCATTATTTTTTCATTTATAACCCACCATGTTTTAGAATTATAATGGAAACAAATTTTTATATATTATATATATTATATATATAATTTATTTATTCATCTTTTGTTTTTAAATAACACATACCCTTATGTTTTTCATTTTGTGCAAATACGGTAAAATCGTTTGTGGAACCGTGGACTATCGCATCCTCAAAGGTATATGACATGTATGGATTTACCTATCATAATTTTCTGGATTCATCATTTTCAATTTTAAATGAACTATTTTGAAAGGAATTTCAGATGTGGATTTTCAAAAAAATGTTTTTAAGAAAAAAAATCTAAATATAAAGTACATTATCTAGAATAATGTTTTTAAATGATCTTTTTAAAGTATTTATATTCCTCAATGACAAAAACCCTTTATTTTTAACTCCCTTTGAAATTTTTGAATCAATACAATCAGTATTATTATTATGGATGGTTTATGATACATTTTTCCGAGGATAGTATTTTCATTCACTTTGTCGATTCCTTTGTTATTCCCCTATATATATTCTGCATTATATGTTAATTAATCATTGATTTTACCCAAATTATCCATATCATTTATCATGGATATGGTTATTTACTAAACCGTAGACCATTTATAAAAATGTTATTTAATTTGTTAGTTATTTTATTTAAGGGGGAATATTTATAAATCTATACTCATTATTCAATACTGATATATGATAAGGCATATTGTTTCATTTTATTATTCAATATGAGTAATTCTTTGCGATAAAAATAATGTGGGGGGATCAAAAATTATATATCCTCTTGATGCATCAATAGGTTCTAATGATACAAATTAGTTTCCAAATATAATTGGGTTTCTACCTACAGTTTAAAACCGACTTTTGAAATTCCTTGAGAGTATATGTTTTTATGTGTCTCAAACATGGCATAAAATAATTAATCAATGCCTTTATTTTCTTTCAGTATTTATTAAGCATGATATTTTCACTATAAAAAAGTTTATGGATTCATTTCAATATTAGTTTACTAATTAAATGGAATGAGCTTTTATTTGATTACCTTTCTATATTGATTTTTCATTATCTATTTATTTCAAAGGAATGTGTTTCAATTTATTTACCTTTCTATATTTTTTATGAACAACCTTTTCAGTTTATCAATTTAATGGAATCAATAATTAGTTATTAATTTTCTATATTGATTATTCCCATTGATTCTTTATTACATCCATTTTATTTAACCTTACATACCATTTTATCTCACCATTATTATGTTTACACTACCATGGATTACCTGAAGTATATATAAAAATATGTTGAAGGATACGCTAGATAGAATAACATTATGCTTGAATGAAAAAAATACACTATAATTAGTGTAATCATTGGTAATAAAAGAATCAATTATATATCTAGTTTACCAAGACTACAAAACTCTTTGGTATTTTGGGATTTTATTCTTTCTTATCATTACAATGTAAGGGGGGTAGACATCAGATCTGGGATTTCTATGGTCAGGTCACTACACTGGACATTTAATATCTTTGATGGGATAAATTAAAAAATATATAGTTATCAATAAATAATTACCATATCATAAAAAATTGGAAAAATAATAACATTAGATTACCATTCATGTAATGTAATATAAAAATATCTAAAAAGTTAAAACTTTTCTATTTGGCGTTCCACAACCATACAACAATGACACACAAAATAAAACTAGATGTGAGATGTGACACCTAATTTATAGGAACCTCAGTCCCATAGAAAGGATACCCCTAGTCTGTATAACATTAATGGAAACTCCCATATTGATAACATACTCTATTAGGGAACATATTTTTTTATTTAATCCCCACACCCCATGATATCTCAGTATGCTATTACATTATAATTAAATTTAGTAAAAAATGTTTCATAAATATTTTGAAATGAATTGGTCGAATCAGGGTTTTGTAAGCATTATCTAAGGTGTTAGATATTTAAATTCAAAACCCACACATTCATAAAAAAATTCAATTGAGATATTGAACCACTATCATTCTTATAAAACCATTTCAATTTAAAAAATATGATTTATTTTTTCAAAACAAAATAGATCATAAGATATTTTTTCCCATAAAAACCCTTTTCAAAACACCTATTCAAAATCTCAAAATTTTAAATAAAATTTCCACAATCAATTTCATAATAAAAACCAAAGGAATAAATCATAGGAACAAATACCATTGAAATATTTTGACAGTAGTATAGATACACATACCTCACAAATATAGAAATACTTTTTTACTTTTTATATGGTAATGGGAAATGAGTTGGTTGGGTCATCTCTTACCATGATATATGAAAAACACCAATGATTCCACATCAAACACACCAGATCCTGAAATCATATCTTTATTAGGATCCATTGAGATAAATGTAACATATATCAAGATGGGATCTTTATAGAGGATGATAAATTTAGAGAAAACTTTAACTTACCATGAATTTATCCACAAATAATGATAAAGTATCATTATAGAATCGAAGAATAGAGACTCAAGAGCATCATGGTGTGGTTGAGATAATGAGGAATTATGAGGTGATTAAAGGTTAAAAGGATCATTGTATTTAGGGTAATTTTACATATTAATAAATTTAGATCTATCTACATAGTTTAAAAACCTTTATTCCAACCGTGTGGTGGACCCTAATTATTGAAAACCATGTCAGATGGTTACTTTGGGATAAGATCATTGTTTCAAATACAATGATTATGTTTTGAAACAAATACTGGCCCCAATACTATATATTCACATAGCTTTCTGGGAGACTCGCAAAGTTAGAAGAATCTTTCTCAAAAAAATTATAATTCTATTGGAATTCCAGAAAACCATATCACATAGTTATAAAATAATTATTAATAACCTTCTACCAAAACTATTTTCTTGGGATATTTTCTCCAAAACTCCAGGTTTTTATACACCATCATTCAAAATCCTCTAGATCCTAAAAAATATGAACCATTCTAGAAATAGGACATAATTGTAGCCCAATGGGTGTAACATATGGGATATGTTTTAGGTTGAGTTTTTAAAGGATTTTAAGGAATAATTGGTTACACATGACCATCATATTAAGCTAAATTAATATAAATTAAAGGATAAATATATAGGTTATACCGTGAATAAATTTATTTCCTTCTCTAAAAAAATGAATATTATTACATGAAAAAATATTGATTGATTCCAGAATAATTTTGAAGTGTTAAAGAAAAGAAATAAAGAGTATAAGATTGTCTACCTTTGTTAGAGGGTTTTGGGGTTTATTAAATATATGATAGTGGATCATATAGATACATCATTGATTGTGTAATCTTGTTCTTTGTTCATAGAGTATTAAGAAAATATATTTTAATTGTGTACTGAGATTTCCTATAGATTGATACCATTGAGTGTCATATCTTTTTATGTTATTAAAATACAAATGACTTTGTTTAGCTTCTTGGAATAGTTAGAGAAATGTGATGTTCATAGTGATTATAATATATCAACACATCATCAGTGTGTACTCCATAGAATATAATAGTTTGTGGAAACTAAATAAAAATTTCTTTCTCCCAACTTTAATTTATTTATCACTTCATATCTATACTGAGATAAATAGTACTTCCTATGTATAGTGGAATAATGTTTTTGGATAGGTTTATTTGAAGAAGTATACTTACTCAAATTCATCCCCACTTAGGTTATTTACCATTCTAAGGGACACAAAAAAGGATCTTTTTCATATCTTGTACAATAATTTCTTCAGGAATATCTATCGTAATCCATATTCCCACTTTTATAATATCTTTCTATCTAATAATATTTTCCACATTGTTTCTATGTATCCCATATAAAAATTTACAGGTCCATTAATCAAAATATGTTATCCCATTTCATTTATAAAATATATAGGAACACAACAAGTGTCCCAAACATCTTTTATGACCAAATATACCCGTATAAGTTCCTCTATTGTCAATGAAGTTAATCCACATTAATTGGATTTAAATTCAAAATAAAATATCATTTTTTATAAAGTTAACACTTCATCACTTGTGTGCCCCCTGTTATTCCCATTTTAGTCTCACTACTACATAACTAATTATAAAATATCAATTTTGGAATTGATATATATAGCCTAATATAATATCCATAACCAAATAACTCAATAGTCCCTTAAAATTTTGACTTTTCAAACACTTTGTACAACTATATCTTGGATAGTAATAATGTATCATTCCCATGAAAATGATATAGTCATCCTATAGAAAAATAACCACCACAAATGGTGTCCTCCATTATTTTTATCTCATTTATACTATAAATCACTGAATTATCAGAACATAAATAATTTTCTCCCTTAATTAGTATTTTTTCACCTTTTTATTTTAGTCTCTGTCTTTCAGCACCAAAATAGCTTATATAACCCTCATTCTTTCTCCTCTAATTTCCTATAGGTCAATATTGTTGATTCTATCCAATAAAAATATTTAAAAAATGCATTAGGAAATCTTTAGAAACACATATAACCTTATTTACTTTCTATTTCTAGATAAATATTGTTCTAGGAAATATAATAACCCTATAGCTATAATCTATTTAACCAAAATATATTATGTAAACTCAAAATGACTTCATGCTTTCTCAATAAAAAATAATAATTGAAATAGTATACAATATACATACTTTGCCTTATCAAATATTCTTAAAAAATAATAAGTATTATGAAAGTTAATGAAAATAAAATAAATCATCACCATGAAGGGATCAAACAGTCCCCCTTTGGAATTATTGAATATACTACTAAAAATTTTAGTTAAAATCATTTTCCATATAATCTCACCATAAATTCATAAATCCTAATTAATAAAAATGAAAATTATTTATCCTCATTTTTAGTAATAAATAAAGTGGTTCTTTGTTTTTGGGCAGTACCACAAATCCCAAATAAATTGATCATTAATAAAACAACATTATTTATACATGTAAATTTTAGATGAAGAAAACTAAATAGACTGAATTAGAGATATATGTTATACATAAATAACTTATATTTGTGATATTAACTAGAAATTCATAATTTTAGGAAACCCCAATAAAAAATTCAATGAATTTATATTATCATCCATCAAATTGATTAAAAATCATGAAATAGAAGGTTTCACCCCCTATAGAGTATATATCACCCTTTTATATCAAATAATATATGACCATAATTGAAAAAGGGCCCTATAGTCATAAATCTGTGGTAATGACTCAAACCTAGTTGGCTGGAGATGGAGGTTTAATATGTTATGTTATCCTAGATAAAAATCATGAATCTCAACAGACTGATCAGTTTATTAGTTTTTGAATCCATAATACATACATAAAGTTTCCATTACAACAATAATGGGAAAAATAAAACATATAACGGGTGAGATTTCATGCTTATTAAGGATATGAATTTATAAGAAGCTAAAAATAAACAATTATGAAAGGTGAATAACAAAAAAAAATTCTAATAAAACCAATACAAAAGCATAATATAGAAGGAATAAAAATAATTAAAATTTTCCATAATAAAACATAACCATGTATATTATTCTAGTTGAATAATAGCATGGAATATGAAATAATAATTTCATAATGAGGGTATTCATAATGTTGTACATCAAAAAAAATATCACCAAGGACTCGTGTCAAGACAATACATAAACAAGTAAAAACTAAAACTCGTTTGTCTCATGAGACCTACCGATGAACTGAGGGGCTACAGTGGGCCCCAACTGACACATACTAAGTAAAATAAATTCATCATATGAAATCGGTGAACCATAATAAATATAAAAATTCATTTTATAACTAAAATATGAAATTTAAATAACTTTTCCCAATCATTAATCATAGTCACTAACTATTTGGAGTAATAAGATTATTGGTATCAAGAGAGAACATCCATAGTCAATCTAATAATAAAACATTAAATAAAATATGTTAAATTATATCCTAAAATATTAATCCCAATTAAACATAATAATAAAAAGGTGATTTGAAATAGATTAAAATACTCCTATTAAATCATCTGGGAATTTTTTAGGCAAATATTATTTTATTTTACAAAGAAGATTTCTTTTAAAATAAGATTTGTGTAAAACTAGAAGTGAACTATGATATTGTTTCCATAATAATATGAGTTATTTTATAAAAATAACGGTTTCCTAAAATATATTATAGAGTTCACATGAAAATTAGTAAGAATTCGTGTCATTCCCATAAATTGGCCTTGTGTATCCAAAAGAATTGAAAAAGGGAACCTTGGAAAACAAGTATTACCCAAAAAAATATTCACTCTCTAAAAACATGATTTTTAAATGTAAAAACATAATTAAAAACAACTATATAAAATATTTTAATAATTACATTGGTTTATAGTGGAAGAAATCATAACCCGAATGAAAATTAATGTTTTGGAAGAAAACGCTTACCGTTTGAAATCAGTCGAATCCTATGTACAAAAACGAAATATAATCCAATGAATCATTTAATATCATAAATATTTGTAAATTCATGATTTTATATATCATTTTACTATATAAATACACCAAATTAAAAACATAATTGGTGAATAATGGAAATCTCATGGAAATAAAAGTGACAAGAGAAACCACTTAACTTATGTATGAATGTGTTCTCAACAAGACCTTAATATCCTAGATAATCAAATTAAATGAATAATTAATTAATTCATAACCTTATATACATGTATATAATTTTTTATAATTTAATTAGGTTAATTTATCTCTTTTTGATTTGTTATAATATACAATTTAATTTCTTAGGAGCTTTCATTTAAACAGTTTTCACAATCGATATACTTGTATATGAGTATGGAAGTTCATGTGGAAGGGGTGTAAATCTCAAAAAATAAATTTATAACTTATTAATGAAAATATAGAATTCTAAATCTTTATATATATATATATATATATAATTTTGTCATATGGTATATTTATATATAATTAGATGGTATATTTAGTGATTATCATTTATATTATCACACTGGTTTTGGATCGAAATGATCTCATTTTGTTTTATCATTAAGTATTTTGTAAATATGATACATTCAGAAAATAAGATTGTTTTAAATAATAATATTACAGTTAGTTTTAACCATAAAACCATTTCATTACCATCCTTGAAGAAGAAATTGAAGAATGAAAATCTATCAACCGTGAAGGTTGTTAATCGGCACCACAATAACGTTGTTATTGTTTTTAAACGAAAAGAGAGGGAGAGAGAGAGGAAGAGAGAGAAATGAGTTTGATGAAGAATATTTCATTAACATGTTACAATTACATTATATAGATTATTGTGGATTTATCATTGTCATTTTGATAGAGGAGGTGATGAGAGAATAATAAAAGAAAAGAACTTGAAAATATATTACAAGGAAAAGGAGGAGGGATTTACCTCTTGAATATTCCTCCTTGATAGCATCCTTAAAGGGATTAATTTTAGTCTTTTGATTTTACCAAGAGATATTGGATTTGGGGGAGATACCTGGGAACTTATTAGGGAAGAAATTTGGTGTGGCTCAATGCTTTGAGTATGTAATGATATGGGGGGTGAGGGTGGTATTTATTAAGGAGGAGAGCCGTGATTTTGGATTATTTTATTAATTTGATTATTATTTTGGATCAATACTATGAATAGTTTGATCATTCTCATGATATATATTAAATTATGGAATTATTGTTCTATATTTTGGGTAACATCAGCCATACATCACATATGACTCTATAAATCATTTATTTAGCACTTATCATAAACTAAAGTATTTTATTATTCACAAAAAGTTCAAATATTTTAGAAAAGTATATAAAATTCCATGTAACCATTTTCAAACATGTAATAATAAAAAATTAAATCCATTTAATGAAAATAATTTTCTATAGTTGAGATATTTATTTTTTTATGAAATTTTTCATTTACATGAAAAATATAGTTTTTAAAATTATAACTGATTTTATAACAGACTAAAAAATTAATTATAGTCAAATTAATATATAATAAAATCATAAAATACATATTATTTTTTATGAATACATTTTGTGAATATTAATTTTATTTTAGATTATTTCATTAATTATAAAATTGTAATTTAATATTTATAACTTACAAAAATACCAATATTTGAATATTATTTTTGAAAATATTAACTTACTTATACTATATTATAATAATATCATAACCTAATTTATAAGATTCATAATTTTTTTATAAATCCATGGTTTAGGTTAATATTAATTTGGCTGATGTAATATTTATAAAGGTTATATTGCTATTCCTATGGTCAAGTTACTATTTCTTATGTATAAGTTCTTTAACTTCTAGAAATGCCTCTTTTTCATTCATTCTTCGTTTATGATGTTTTTGTATTATGTTCTATAAGTGATTTTATGTGATACATACTATATAAAATAAAACTAAGAAGGGAAATATCATTGATAGAATTAGGGGTAGTTAAATTCTCCCCAAATACAAAAAGTGTTTCCCTAAAATTTCCAGAATGTCACCTAATAATAATAATTGGGTATTTTTTCATCATAAGTTCTTCAAGATCCCACATAACCTCTTCAATTTTATTATTTTTCAAATGTGAATTTACTATCTATGTCATACTATTCCTCAACTCAAATTCATTAATGTCTACAATATAGCTAGGATATTCTTTGTAAGATAATTTCGGTTCCAATTATATTCCATTAGAAGTGAGTATATGTGGTGAATCTATCATTTACATCCATAACAAGTATTTGTGGAACACATTGTGTACCTTACAAAAAAATAGAAGTCATTGAAAAATGACTATCCACGCCTCCAATTCTCTCTAGAATTTCAAAAGGACCAATGTACTAGGGGAACAGTTTCCCTTTCTTCCAAAATCTTATAACAGCCTTCCATAGATATACTTTTAATAAAATGTGATATCCCACAGTAAATTAGAATACTTCCATCGATTATAAACATATATATTTTTATTACATTGAGATTTTTTGACAAGGGTTTGATTATTCTTTACCTTCGATGTTCTTCCCCCACAGGTTTTGGGCCTACAAGCATTCTTTCACCAACTTTATCCCAACCAGTTGGTGTATGAAGTTTCTTTCCATAAAATGCTTCATATAGTTCCGTGTGAATACAGGAATGAGAAATATTGTTGTATGAAAACTACACCAAAGGTAAATAATGATCTCAAATAAATTCAATGTCATGTGATCATGATATCAACATGTATTCTAATGTTTGGATTATTATTTCGGACTGCCCGTCGGTTTGATGGTGACAAGAAGTAATCAAATGAAGAACAATATCCATAGTTTTAGGGTTACATTCCTATAATTTAGATTGAAATTTAGGATCATGATCAGAATCAATTAAGAGAGGTTATCCATGAGATATTACAACTTCATTAATATAGAGACGTGCAAGTCTCTCTAGTAGAAAATCCTCCCTTATAGCGAGGAAATGTGCATATTTGGTATGTAGATCAATAATCACCCATATTACATCATTATTTCTTGGATATTTTGGTAATACAATGAAAAAATACATATTAATTTTATACCATTTCTATATAGGAATTGATAGGGGTTGTATGAAACCTCTAAGATGTGGTCTTTCAGCCTTCACTTATTGACAAACTAAATATCTTGAAACATAATCATTAATTTCCTGATTCATATTATCTAACCAGAAATGTTCCTTTAGATATATCAATATCTTAGTGTTACCATGGTGTATATAGAAATTTGATCGATGGAAATCATCCATTAACCAAATTTTTTGCTTAGGCATATAGGGAAAACATATCCTCCTCCAAATTAATAAAATTCCATATTCACACATGATGGGTAGAAACATCCAGTCATTCAGAACATTAATTTTCCATTGAAGATTATAATCATTACTCTAAGAAAAGTTTATTATTTTTAATACTATGGTTGCAAAAAGAGTTGAAACAGTAATTATGTTTCACCTTCCTTCATAATTTCCATATCCATATTTTCTTGATCCATGTATGGAGGGTCTTTTTTAATCCTCATTTTGTTCATAAGTCTAAGATCATTCCTACTCAAACAATGTTCTACCTAATTTTTCATCCCTGTGTGGTAGTGTATTGAAAAATCATAATACTAGAGTATCTCGATCCACCATATTTTCCCCATGTTGACATATTTTTGTGAGAATATATGTTTCAAATTATTTAGATCCTTATATATCTAGAATATTTGACCATAGAGATACAGTCTTCATATCTTTAGAGAAAAGATTACTACTGCTAAATCACGATCCTGAGTTGGATAGTTCTATTCATGTGTTTTTAACTACCTTTATGCATAGTCAATAACTCTTTTATTCATCAAAAGGACATAGCCAAGTCCATTAATTGACTGATCACTATAAATAACAAACCCACCATTACCCAATGTAAGAGTCCAGATTAGAGCATTCACTAAATTCCTCTTCCAATCATAAAAACCTTCTTCACATTATTTTTTCCATAAGAAATTAAGCCATTTATGAGTAAGTATGGTTAACGAGTTCTCTAATTAGGTGATGTTTTTAAAGAAATGAAAATAATAACCAAGTAAACCAATTAAACTACATTCCTTAGTTATTTTTGGTGGTGTTGGCCATTCCTGGCCCACCTTTTTCTTCGTAGGATCAACTAATATTCCATCTTTATAGAGAATGTGGCCCAAATAATTTTGTTTGAAGATATAATTCAAAATTCCTAAACATCCCATATAACATATTTCTTCTAAGTGTTTCCATTAAAATGTGCAACTGATACATGTGATCTTTGTAAATTAAGGAGTATACCAAGATATAATCTATAAATACCAAAACAAGGTAAACAAGATATTTCGTGAGAACAATATTCAATAATTCCATGAAAATAGAGGGTGCATTAGTTAGACCAAAAGGAAATACAAAAAACTCATAATGCCTATACCAGGTTCAAAATGATGTCTTTGGAATATATTTCTTTATCACATGAAACTGATGATTTCTAAATAGAAGTTCAATCTTTAAAACAGTTTAGGCTATGTGAAGTTGATCAAATAAATCATCAATTGGAGGAAGAGAATATTTGTTCTTTATCGTAATAGCGTTGATTTTCTTATAGTCAATACACATCCTCGAGGATCCATCATTCTTCTTAACAAAGAGAACAAGGGCTTCCCATAGGGAAACACTACAGTGAATAAATCCTTTATCACACAATTTATCTAGATGTTCCTTTAGATCCACTAATTACACTGTGTCAATTCTATAATTTGTATTTGTAAGAGGCCTTTTAACAAGAATTAATTCAATAGAACACTCAGTTTTCTAATATGGATGATGCATATGTAAATCCTCTATAAGTACATCAATGTATTCTTGCAAAATTTGAACATACTCAGTTTGTAGATTTATTTCCTCACCCATAGATATTGTTTTCTCTTTCTCCCCAAGACTTGAATTTAGAGGAGCTACTAGGGGTGGATCTATATTAGAATCAGTTAGATAGGTTTCAAATGTTATGATAAGGGATGCAATAACATTCTAAATTTTTTTATCTTCAATATTGTTGAAATATATTTTCGTATCATAATTTAAAATTAAATACATAACAAAAATTATATCAATTTCAATCATACGTGTGTTGATAATGTCATCAACTAATGTATATTTAAGTTTTGTAAAGGGGCCGACTGTCACTTCTTTTTTACAATGATACTTCCCTTAGATTTTTTGACTGACAAATTCTTTATTGAATCAAACTCGAAATGTTTAATTTTCTTCAAAAACTAGATTATAAATATTGGGATGATATTGAATAAAGTAAATCATTGGCTATGTTTGAGGAAACAATTAAAGTACCACCCTCCATATCAATAGGAACTTCAACCATGGAATTTGTGACCACATAATCTTGTCCTTTTTCCATTGGTATTATTTAGGGAATGCTTCTTTGAAGTCTAAGAGATTCATGTGATTAATTTCCAATATCATTAAAATTATAGCACTGAACATTGACAGGATCTTTCATTACCTTGCAATAATGGGTTTGGTTTCCTTTTACTACATACTTGTAACAGACTCACATTCTCTTCATACAAGTATCAGGGTGATTCTCCCCATTATTACTACTGTGTGGATTATCAACTCTTCCCTTATTCCCAATTTTATTATTTTCTTTTACATACTATTCAATATCCCTCATCTCCTCTTACATTACTTTGATGTAATATGATTTGGAGAATTATTTTCTGTTCTAATAGCACATGAAATTATATCTTCAAATAATGAGAAATTTTGGGAGACCGGTTCTCTTCATATGAATGGTCATAAACCATCAATAAATTGATCAATCTTGATCCTTTTATTGTGTATGTATTCCACAATATTCCTTTATATCCTTGTGAAGTTGTCCTCGTACTTTTCCAAATTTTTATCCTCTTTCGGTATTAAATTCAATAATTGCCTCTCTATATCTTCTCTTAGTTCGCGAGGAATGTATTTTTCTAGAAACAATTCCATAAAATATATCCATTACATACTTGTGATTTTCCCCTTATATTTTTTAGAATTAGTTAACAAAATGGATTTTCATCCCTCAATAGATGATAAAATTCCATGATAACCTTCTCCCTTTCATTACATCCCAAGGCAAGAAATATGTTCTCTAATGAACTTATCCACTACTCCACTACAATGGGTTTGAAATACCACTGGATGATGGAGGTTATTATTGAATAAAGTGGTCTAACATTTCACTTCTAATTTGTAGTTTAGGGTTCTCCACATAAGAAATGTTATTATTCTTAACATGATTCACCTTCTTTATTGTTGTTATATGTTTCTCAACACTAGTCACATCACCAACACCGTAATCATTATATTTCCTAAGAGGGAAATCCATATATGGGATACATGTCTCAATAAAATTTTCATTCTTTACACTGGGTTTCATATCAAAATAATGTAATTTACTAGATTAGGTTATTAATCATAAAATATAATCTAAATCTAGAAAAACACTTAATATAAACTAAAATTATATGCATTATTATTCTCAAAATAATAAACATGGATATTAGAGACATATTTACTTTTAAATCCTTCATAATGTTTTGTAAATAAAATGTGACTTATCCTTGGAAATATCCCCCAAGTGTATCAAAATAGTTGCACGGTTAGGCCCATTATCAGGCAGTTGGTTCCCTCGATCCAGGATCGGGACACCTTATCGGAATTTTTGCCCCTAGGTACATTTGTGCCTAAACCACATACACTTGTATTATCCAGACAATGATGTATTTCAAGGAATTTCCACATAATATCTACCTTGAAAAAATTCATGGATGTTATTATATCCATATTCTAAAATTTTATGTTAGGGTTATGTTACTTAATATATGTTTTCTAAATATAGACTCCAAGGTTTTAACTTAACTTCCACCTATAACAAATGAAAATACCCTAACCATAGTTGAAAGGATCAAATGCCTTAATTGATTACATTGGCATAGATACAAGTATAAAATCCCAAATTATTGATAAATTTAGTATTTTCAGAATCCATAATAAATATATAATTTTTTCATTACAACATGAAAGGGAAAAAGAACATATAAATTCCATTATAAACCCCCACAAATCCAAGATTATAACTTAACTTAATTCATTATATAAATATTCACATCATGGGGGAAAATAAAACATAAGAAATGGGAATTCTATGATGCTCAATAAGGTTAATAATTTAGTGTAAGATAAAACTAAACCACTAGGCATGGTGAATAACTAGAAACACTAAATATTAATACCAAAATATGAACATAATATAGAAGGAATATAAGATGATTAAATAATTCTATATTAAAACACAAACATGGATATTATACTATTAGAATATTCACATTGAATATAAAATTAAAATAACATAATTAAAAAATTCAAAATGTGGTACATCATAAGCATTTAGGTAAGGCCCCATGCCAATACCAATGGGTAAAAACCAAAAACTACATTGTCTCATGATACCTACAGATGCATTGAGGGGCTATATCAGTCCCAATATACACTTACTACGTCTAATTCATTCCTCATATGAATGTGATGAAACATAATCCATGTATACATTTATATTGAAATTGATATATGCAATATACATAACATTACCCAATCAGTGAACATAATCACTCACTAATCATAGTAATATGATTAATTCTATCAAGATATAATATCAACAATAAAACAAATAATAAACAATTTATTAAAATATGTTTGAATAAATCATAAAATATTTACCCCAAATAAACATAAGAATCAATAGTGGTTTTGAGGAAGACAAAAATAGTTATATAAAACAATCAAGGAATTTTTAAGGGAAATACTCTTGTATTTTGAAAAGAATAGTTATTTTGGAAAATGATTTTTATAAGAAAAAAATTATAATAACATAGATTTTCCATAATTAGTATTACTTATTTGATAATGATAATGGTTGTATAAACAAGATTATAGAGTGCACTTGAAAATAGGTAAGAATTCAGGTCTTTCCCGTAAATTGGGCTTACGTATCGGGAAGATTTGAAAATAGAACCTTCTATAAAAAGTATTACCCATAAATGAAAGAGGAAATGATCTCAAAACAATATTTCAGAATGTATACACATAATTTATAATAATTATATAAAAATAATGAATAATTAAATTTGTGTATGGAGGAAGAAACCATGACCAAAATTAAAATGGAGGGTCGGAAAGAAAACCCTTACCCCTTTTAAATCAATTGAATCATATGTAAAAAAATTAATAATAAAAAAATGAATCAATTAATACCCTGAATAATAATATATTAATGATATTATATAACAATTTTCAGTATAAATACAGTATATATAGGAAATAAATGGAGAATAATGGAAATAAAATGAACTTAATAGTGAGATGAGAAACCTCTTACCTTATGTGTGATTATGTTTGGCACTTGACCTTAATTTTCTGGGTAGTGAAATTAAATCTATTAATTAATTTATTTATAAAAATTTATACTTTTAATTTATTTTTTATAATTCCATTAACTTTATTTATGTCCTTTTTAATGAGTTATAAGATAAAATTTTATTTCTTGTGTGCGTCTGTTTCCCTTGTTTTCCCTATCTGTATACTTGTATTTAAGTTTGGAAGATCATGTGGAAAGGGTATAATTCACCATAATTAAATTTATATGAAATTAATGATCATAAAAAATTTTAAATGGATATATAAATTATTTTATTATATGTTACTAATATGAATCATTAGACAAGACATTTAGTGATAATCATTTATATTATTAAGGTGGATATTGAACATAAAAAATTATTTTGTTTTATCCATTATTATTATGTAAATATGTAACTTATAGAACATAGTAATGGTTTTAATACTTATAATATAGTCTATTTTAACAATTAACATTATTTAATTACTATCCTTAAAGGTGAAATTATAGAACAATAATCCTTCCTCCATGGAGGTTGTAAATCATCACCTCAGAGACGAAGTTTTCATTTTTAAAATAAAAGAGATAGAGAAAAAAAATTTATAAAGTATATTCCATTAATAATAAATCATTATAGTATTTATATGATAATCGATTTATAAAGATCATTTGGATAGAGGATTCTATGGGAGAATAATAAAGGAAAAGAACATGAACTGAAATTAGAATGAAAATGAAGAGGATTTTACCATTTCAATTCTCCTCCTTGAGAAAAACTTTAAATGGATTGGTTTTGGTATATAAATAAGAAAAAGAGCTCCTGGACCTGTGGTAGAGTCTTACGAAGTTGTTTTTTTAGAAATTTGACTAGCTTTAATTTTTGGATTGTGTGAGGAGAGTGGGTGGTGAGGGGTGCTATAAATACTAGAGGATAGGTGATTTTGGAATATTTTTTTCATTTGTTTCTTATTTTGGTTCATGACTAAGAATAATTTGAGAATTATAAACACAAAATTAAAAATAATGAATAATATTTTGATATTATTGTCTTAAATCATTCATACATCACCTACTACTCAATGAATCATGTATCTAGCATTTTTAATAATTTATCGTATTTACTATTCACCATAAATTCATGTATTTCAGAGAAATATCAAAAATTCACCCTAACCATTATTTATACATGTACAATTTAAAATTTATATCCATTTTATGAAAATAATTTTCTTAATATGATAAATTTAAATGTAAACTAAATTCTTCATTTAATTGGGAAGTACAATTTTTTTAAATTATACCTAAATTTATAACACTCTAAATAACCAATAATTTATAATTAATTTTTTCTAAAGTCATAAGATAACACAATATTGATTTATGAATAAATTTTATGCAAATTAATTTTTTTTAAATCATTTCATTAATTATAAAATTAAAATTAAATGTCATGGACTTACAAAAATACTAACATTTAAATATTATTTTTAAAAATATTCGTGTACTTATATTATGATCTAATTATATCATTACATAATTTATAATATGGAAAAATTTTATTTATACATTCATGGGTTAGGTTACTATTCATTAGGCCATTTTACTATTCATAAGGATTATATTACTATTCCTATGCTCAATTTACAATTTCAATGGTATAGGTTCCTTAAAATCTATAAATACCTCTAATTTCTTTCATTCATAATTTATAACATTTGTATTGTGTTCTATAAGTGATTTATGTGATATATACTTTATGAAATAGACATAAGAAGGGAAATCTATTTGATAGTATTCTGAGTAATTGCATCAATGACGTGAGGAAATGGATTTTACCCACATCCTGTATCTCAACATCTCATAAGTATCTGTTGGGAGGGGTTTGTGAGAATATCATCAACTTTATCACTATAATGGACCATATCTTTCTTCAATGTGACTTCGTCAACCTTCCCCTTAATAAAAATAAACATTATTTACATTATCTTCGATCATGAATATTGCACTATATTTTTTAATACATTTTTCATATTTTGATTATCACCCCTAATGGCAAGTGGATACTCAACACCAAAATGAATACATTTAGTTGATTTTTCATCCATATCATTTCTATGAACACTTATTATATAGTTTCATATTCATTCTTAGTTGTTCTCAATGTAATATAAGATTAATATTTTCTATTTGATGGATCATATCTTCCCACAATAAAAAATTCTTCTCCTGATATGGGAATAAATTAATCAAAATAACCAACAAAAAAGGAATAAATAAATCATTATAATTAGAAGTATCCTATTTCATCATATATTAGGTCATAATTTCATTTATTATTCTAAAACATAAGAAACGTATTTTATGTTCTAAAGTGTGAATCCTAAGAATAATATTGATACGTAACCTAAACTTATATAAAATGGAAATGCACAATCATGTGGATATAAAATTCATGAGAATACTAAAAAAATTACAATAATATTTATTAATCACATATTCACATTCATTATATTTAAAAAAATTTGGGTGCACTAAAAATATTTTAGGCACACTTTTCAATTCACCCTGGTTATATATTTTTAGTAATGTATTACATGATTTTTAATGAGAGATAAAATCATTAATGAAATTTTTTTAAATTTTAACTCCAAGGAGTTATTTATCTCACAACGAAAGTAAATATCAAATCATGTTTTCATTTCTATGTAAAATTATTCAAAAATTGTTTTCTTATTACTAGTGAGAAATGAAATAATAATGAATGGTGTTTTGTAAATATTCTTAATATAGATGTTCATTTCCACTTTACATTTTCTAAATTTTATTCAAATATAGTATTCAAAAATCAAGAAATAGTGACCACTCGGGACCAAATTCAACCAATAGTGGTATTTTTTTAACATTTATACCTTACTTCAATCAAGATCAGGAATAAAACACTCAGGTATTTCCAGGTATACATTTACATTCAACTCACTATTCAAGTGTGTATATTTTAACACATTTTTATTGACTTTTAATTAATTTATATTATAATAAATTAAACTTTTTTATCATTTAAATTCTATAAATAGGGGGAAATGATCATGAAAATAGAATTCCTTCAATTTAAGAATATTTTTTGAAAACCAATCTGTAATTTTTTCTAACATTCTAACAATTTTTATTCATCTTCTTTCTAAAACCATATTTTTTACTAGTGATGTTCTTATCTTTAATCCTTATTATATAGTGTCATGTATTATTATCTTGAATTTTAATATTCTCTTTAATCATTTCATTAATCCATCCATTTAGTTCTATTGTTTCATCAATAGTTTTGGGGTCAAACTATTAAATAATACTTTATGAAATTTTTTATCTTATTTATTCTTATTTATAACTTTTTAGTTGTGATATTCAATGATATTATAATTTTCTAAATGCTTAATCATTCTCAGATTTGTTTCAATAATCCTCAGACCCAAAATACCATCACTATAATAATAATATCTATAAACAAAATTCTTTTATAATTTATCATCATATTATATAATGAGTTCAATAGTGAAACACATGTCTCTTCATTAATCATGAGTAATTTTCTAATCTCTTCTTAATTTCAATAAATGATATATTATCATATTCAAACACATATTATGGAACTAAAACTAGTGACCTAGAGTTATTGTTTACTTTAATACATTATTACAATGTACATGGGATCACACATTAAACGATCAATCAATTAACAGTCTTTGGAGACCATGTAAATTTCTTATTTAAATATTCCATTGAAAAATAAAACGTAGCATGAAAAAAAATCAACCTTGAAAATTATTTAAAGATTAATTCATCATATTCTATGGAATTGGAAACATAATAATGTGTAAGCTAAAATTATTAGAGACTGAAAGTGTTTGATATAATTTTTCGTGTGTGGATAAGGCATAACAATATAGAATAGCTTATAATAATCGCATATACCATGAAATGAATAACATGTTCATGGAATACACAAATAGATCATACCACTAAACCATTATTCCAGGAAATCATGAATATTTATATCAAGGCCTTATTCAGAGACACATTTAATAATTGGGTAAGAATAAACCAAATACATAGTTAATAAGGCATGCCACCTTGTTTGTCCTCAGAGACATGTCAATGTATTGAGAAGTTATCTATAACTTGTACCCACACATTACTTACATATTTACAATTAATTCTTAAAATATTGAATCATAAATATTAAAAATGATAAAAATTACATCTCAATTAATAAATATCTATATATTATTAAGATTATGAAATATCCATATTACCCCCAAAAAATTAAATAACATTATGAACATTCCCCATTAAACAAGATCTTTATAATAAAATGGAATATGGTTATGAAAATTTAAAATTAGTATAAATGAATAATTACAGGATATTGTAAATATAATAATTAATCACATAACTATTTTCTAATGAATATTGTAGAGAGATAAAAAAATGATCTTACGAAAGTGAATGATCAAAAATTAAGATTTGATCCTTAAATTAGTAAAAGATGATAGAATACCACCAATTCTTCTTACATGAATCATTGAACTGAATTAAGGTATTTTTATAATTAAATTATAATGTGGAAGAGAAAAATTAAAAATTACGTAAATAATTTGTAAATTTTTATTAAAATGAAGTTATAAGACATTTTGAAAATTATTTTAAATAATTTATAAATTAATTCCTATTTATTTTGTATAAAATCTAAAAATTCATAAATTAATGGAAAAATGACATTCTTTAAAAACTAATGGAATACTTTAGTATAATCTAAATATAGAATAATATTTATATATTTAGGAAAACTAATTAGTTTAATATGTATCAAATATAATATTCATTACCCACTTTTGTAAAAATACAGAGATAGCCTTTTTGGAAAGATTAAATCTCTGATTTGTGAAACCATTAAAAGTAAGTCAAAATTGGTTGAAAATTACTTTAAATAGTAATTATATAATTTAAAATAAAATTCTTCAAATGTTTTGGTATATCTCATCCTAGAATAAAAATATTCATGAACCAACAAAAGAAATGAGGAGGATTTTTCATAAAAATATTCTTCAAAAATATGAGAACAAAAGAAAGGAATAGATAAAATAAAATATAGTAAACCTAGATATAACTATAGTATAAAACTATAAATGGGTTTTACAAAGTGAAGAACATAATTCTTTAAACAAAAATTTAAACATGAATAATCATGAATAATAATGATATTATAAAATAACAATTTATAACTTTAAAAGTTTTTTAAGAACCACATATATAGTGAAATTGAATTAAAAAGTTAAATTACGTAAATGAGGATTAATTAATTTTATAATATTTTATATGGGTAGCATATAAAACATATAAAAAAATTAGGTTCATATTATAAAATATGTATCAATGTAGTGAAATTGAAATGACCAACCATTACCTTGGATTACTTCATTGTTGGATGTGTTATATCCACCTAAATAATAAATTTAAATTTATAAAATAATTTATTATGAAGAAATTCAATTTATATTACATCTATATGTAAATTCTTAATATTTTTAAATCCATTCATTATATAGTTGTTTCACACACTGACCATTTGTTGGCGCCAAAAATCCGGCCCGAAAGGAAGGGACGAAAAAGAGAGCCGACGCGCTGCCCCGCGAAGCACAGCCGCGAAGCACAGCCGCGGAGCCCGTCCGCGGAGCCCCGCCGAGCAGCGCCCCAACTTTCGCGAGGCGCCGCGAAGCTCCGGAGGCGGTAATCCTCCGCGAACCGGTTTGACGTTCGCGAGGCGCCGCAAAGCTCCGGAGGCGGTAATCCTCCGCGAACCGATTTGACGTTCGCGAGGCGCCGCGAAGCTCCGGAGGCGGTAATCCTCCGCGAACCGGTTTGACGTTCGCGAGCCGCCGCGAAGCCCCGAAGGCGGCGCGCGAGCCCTGCTTCGCGGCGCCCATTCCCTATAAATACTCGACTCCCCCTGAGTCCCCGGGGACGGACAATCCGACCTTTCGTCTTCTCCTCTCCCGAATCGCGAAGCAAGCTTTGCCCCGGGAATCATGAGCTCCGCGAGGTATTTCTACTTCGCGAGACGACTCTGATTTGTTTCGTCCTAAGCCCCTCTTCCGAGAGGGATGCCCTTCGCGAAGCCCAAGGGCGTTCGCGAAGGAAGGGGATTCCCAAGGGAACCCGGGCAGCCGCGGAGCACTCGTGCTTCGCGAAACACCCAACCCATGCTAGTAATCCCTATGCCAAGGCAGGATAACTATGCATCGCGAAGCACTTTGCTTGGCAGGACCCTGCTTCGCGAACCATTCCTTCTCCGCGAGGCAGTGCTCCGCGAACACTGTTCCACTTCGCGAAGCACCACCCACTCCCACCTATGCCCCATGCTAAGGCCAAGGTACCCCACTTCGCAAAGCACACTCCTCTGCTTAGCGATTCCTCCTTCCGTGCGACCCTCCAGGTTTGCACGATGTGATTTCAAAGTCCCATGGACAACACCTCCCGTAGCGTTTCTTCGCCCAATGCTCCTTCGCATAGGCACGCTAACGGCTATTGCTTCTTCGCATAGCCACGCTAACGTGGACCCCTCAATGGCTCCTCCCTCGACCCCCCTCTACCATGGCCTTACTGGTACCTTCCCTTCCCCAAGGACCAGAGGGTACCAGTTATGTAAGCCCTAGGGGTGTGGAGTGAACCCACCTTGTCCGAGCTGCAGGACGTTAAACTGCCAAGCACCACGTCTTCAACACATGACGTTAAACTGTGACCCAACCTCGTCTCCCTCACGAAGGGTCCCCCCAGCTCGAGCATTCATTACACCGCTCGTCTCCACGGGAATGGAACTCTTCCGCACATGGAATGAGATCCTCCTTGTCGGAGTGGTGTATGTTCGCAGGGGAAGGGTCGCCTAAGAGCGTAAATCCCTAACCCTTGGTACGTATGATTGCACCCGTGCATCTCGGTACTCCCCCACTACCAAGGTCAGTGGGGAACGTGATAGGGAATGAGGCACCTCCCATTATCGGACCAAGGTCCATCTTTCCCGCGCTTTGTCGCACCATGGGCCTCCATCCTGGAGTAAGTCCCAACACCATGGGCCGCCCAACGCGTAAGCCCCTCTTCGCTTCTCACGGACGCACCCTTCGCGACGTGATCGTCAGGTCCATGCAACCTCTTGTTTCTCACACCGAGCATGACTCACGTGGGCTTAGAGTGAGCACCGACCCTGACAAACCACCATTTGAACTACGAGGTCTTTGATCCATGTCAAGGCATGGTACGTAGGAAGCCTCCATGAGGTTCAAGCCCACCATCAGTGGACCAAGGTCTGCTTTCACCTGAACTACGAGGTCTTTGATCCGTGTCAAGGCATGGTACGTAGGAAGCCTCCATGAGGTTCAAGCCCACCATCAGTGGACCAAGGTCTGCTTTCACCTGAACTACGAGGTCTTTGATCCATGTCAAGGCATGGTACGTAGGAAGCCTCCACGAGGTTCAAGCCCACCAACAGTGGACCAAGGTATGCTTTCACGTCGGTTCACCGGCGAAACCCACCATCTGAACTGCGAGGTCTTTGATCCATGTCAAGGCATGGTACGTAGGAATCCTCTACGAGGTTCAAGCCCACCCGTCTTTCACGTCGGGTTTCACCCCCGTCCAGGACGACGTTAAACTGCACCCCGGTCCAGTGGTAAGCCATTGCGACCCACCATTTGAACTACGAGGTCTTTGATCCATGTCAAGGTATGGTACGTAGGAAGCCTCCGCGAGGTTCAAGCCCACCATCAGCGGACCAAGGTCTGCTTTCACGTCGGTTTACCGACAAACCCCCCACCTGAACTACGAGGTCTTTGATCCATGTCAAGGCATGGTACGTAGGAAGCCTCCACGAGGTTCAAGCCCACTCATCACCCAATTCACGTCGTGTTCTACCTACGTCCAGCACGACGTTAAACTACATTCCAGTCCAGTGGTAAGCCGTTGTGACCCATTCCCACCTGAACTACGTGGTCTTTGATCCATTTCAAGGCATGGTACGTAGGAAGCCTCCACGAGGTTCAAGCCCACCAATAGTGGATCAAGGTCCCTCACTTACGTCGGCTCACCGATACCCACCACCCGTCGTTTATTCACGTCAGGGTTCATTACCGTCCCGCATGACGTTAAACTGTATCATTTGAACTACGAGGACTTTGATCCATGTCAAGGCATGGTACGTAGGAATCCTCCCAGAGGTTCAAGCCCAACTCCCATCGGACCAAGGTCCACCCTCATGTAGGTACGCTGACGATGCCCATCGGACCAAGGTCCACCATCACGTCGGTTTACCGGCACCATCCCGAACTACGCAGACTTTGATTCCCTGCCACGGGGATACGTAGGAAGCCCCTTCAAGGCTCAAGACCAACTTCGTCGTCGCCACCCCTGCGATGGTCCCATTCCATTCTCAACCGTCTCCGCGAGACGTTAAACTCGCGACCTACCTCATGGTAAACATGAGATGCCTGAGGAAAACCTCGGATGGAACGCCTTTGGCGTAACCGTCTTTGCTAGACGTTAATCTTGCAAACATACCCTGTGTTGAACACGGGAAGCTGAGGAAAACCTCAGGTACGTGTCTATGACATGTAACCCCCCGCGCTCGATGTGGGATGCCTTGGGTTTCCACGCCCTCGAGAAGCCTTGTGATCAAGGACAACAGACAGACATGCCAGGTACCCCAGCATCCAGACACGCTACTGATGCCTCAAACGTGATTACTCCCCTGACCGAAGGTTGCTGCCCTGACCGGACCCTTTGGAATGTCCCGACAGAAGCAGTGTAATTAACCGGCGTCCATGGAAACATGGCACTGGGAAGAGTTTCACGAACTACGTATTAAATCTATAAGGGAGACCCGGACTAGGTGACGAGTTCTGAGGAGGAATCCACAGGAGGAAGAACCGACATCCCATCATCCCGTTTCGATCAAGGAGCAGACGTACCTGAATAAGGAACGAATGCCGCCCGCCTTTGGAAAGTGGGAATGCGGGGCAACAAAGCCGCGCGTCCCCTCCTCCCGATGGACGGATGCGCGCGCGCCCCGGCGAAAGCGTCGGAAACAGAAATGGTGAACCCAACGTGAAATTCTTCTCCTCAACATGGAGATTAGTAGCGTTCGAGACACCAGTAGATTGACGTGTCACCAGATCCAGGTATCCGGTGCCTGGTCCCGCCAAGAAAATGGCGGGCCTGTCGTGGAACTCACCAGAAGTCAGGGTAGTAGAACGTGGGGCGCTCCGCTCTGCAGCGTGTTGGCGTGGATCCTTCTCACAGACATGGGGATGGAAGAATGCTGGGGCACTGGCTGTCAATCCTTTTCCTCTCTGTACTGATGAGTTGATCCCTTCGCTTGCCAGGAACCAGGTTGCTATTTCAGAGATGCGGTCACCATCCGCTCCTCGCCCGCGCAGGGGCAGGGGCAACACCACGACGGCCACTTCACATGGCGCCACTACCGCCACGACGGCTGCCACGTCACGGGATGCGGGACGTCCACGTCCCCTTTCCCCATCAGAGGTCATCCAACGAAGGGTGATCAACAGCCTCGTTCGCAGGTATGAGGAACAAGGGGTCATCCCGACCAAGGATATGGCCCGTTTGGACCTGGAGGCTTCCAGACCCCGCCGTCAACGCCGCCCTAACAGGCCGCGCAGGGAGCCCCCGCTCCCCACCTCGACATTCAACCGTTTCGGGAGCCTATCCCCAGAACGCCTTGACGACTCTTCACCTTACGCCGAAGAGGCAGGCGCGGTCCGGCTCAGCCCGCTCAGGGCCCCGACCCAGGACCCCCAGGCGAGAGCTCCCGTCCGGCCACGTCAGCGCCGCCGTCCGGCCCCGCAGGAAGAACAGGCAGACTATGTCCCTGCACCACCTGCACCGGCCCGCCTGACCCGACGTCAGCGCCGGGCCCGGGCTGAGGACGCTCGCCTAGCCGCGTCCACATCGACAGCTATAGTGGCCCGAGCCACCGCCGACGTACATTATGAAGCCCCCGCCTACATTGAGCAGGGGCACCCCTTCGCTCAACCAAGATTGAGACCCCAGCCGCCCCATGGGCAGGCCGGGTTGACTCTCCGGGTTGCAGGCCCCAGTGATGATCATCGCGAGCTAACCCGCGGTGATGCCACCCCGTACGGAGGTCCTCCCCGTACCGCTACTCCACAGAGCGTGGGCCTTCCCCGCTCCGAGGTTCGTCGTGGAGGCATGCCTCGTGCTGCCCCCATCCTGCAGGAAGACCCGCCCCGAGGCAGTGATGCTCAGCGCGGAAACACTTCCCGCGCCCGCTGTACAGGGTATGAAGTCCATTCTTCTGAGGGCATCGTCCATCCGGTCCTTCGACGTGGGGGTCCCCCCTACGTCCTCTCTGCGACTGGCGAAGATCCTTCTCGCCCCAGCAACTCAAGGAGTGAAGGTCAGCCTCGCTCCACTCGCATCGACCATGGAGGCCTTCCCCATGCTCCTTTCGGTTCCAACAGAGGCCCCGCCCACGTGGGTACTGTCCATGGAGGTCCTCCCCATGTACCATTTGATATTTGACGTGGTGCCCCTCGCACCTCGGCTGTCTCAAGTGGGGGCCCTCTCCGCCACGGCGCTAGCGCCGCCCCAGGGCTGCCTGATAGGGGTCAACCCTGTCCCAAAGAGCCACCCAGGGGCAGAAGAGCGGGTCGTCGCCACCACAAGAAGAATCCTGGGAAGACCCAGGGGGGGATCAAACCTGCTCGCTTCTCCGATTCGGAAGCGGAATACGATTCAGCGATGGAACCTTCTCCCAGCTCCTCCGTATCAAGGACTGGGGCAGGAACCAGACGCGTCAGCCTCGTTCTCCACGAATTTGAGGTCCACCGGATTCCCGTCTCTCTCCGCAGGTACATCCAGGAGGAAGAAATCCTGGGAATTCCGCAGGTTTCGACCGCGCAGTTACCGCCACCGTCACCCGAAGCGCCCTCTACCTCTACTCGGGATCACGAGGAGCTGTTTTGGGGGTCAACGGTGGTAGAGCCACGACATGACCGGACACCGGTAACGGCAATTCTCGTACCCGAAGTAGTGGCTGTTAGCCCGTCCTATCGTGACATTATGGTCAGGTCACCTCGCTCTTCAGAGGAGGGCCCAGAGTACGGTGGCCAGTCTGCTCGCTCGCCGTATTCTCCACCGCCGAGTTTGCTATCCCAGAGGTCCGCCTCGGTACCGCTACCGGTCCCTCAGCCACCCCCGGTTGATGAGTGGGGAAATGTAGGGCCGAACCCCGAGGACGAACCGAGGAGCTTCTGGAGTATTCTTGTAGCGGACTACTTCCGAGAGAAGTTCTGGCCCACGGCGGCGCTAAATTTTCGCGTACCCGAGTCGCTTACCACTGAAGAAGTGGGATGCTTTTGTCGGACCCTGTGGGCGACGCACTTCCGCCTCCGTTGGGAATGGGTAGTGTACCCCAGGAGTCGAGAGCACTTCGAGGAGATTGGCAAACAGTGCCGCCTAATTGATGCAGCGGCGCTCCTTGCGGCCCAGCACCCCAAGTCGCCCGGTCACCAGAGTTCCCTCCAACGAAAATGCGTCCAGAGTTTCAAGGCACTCCGCAAGATCGTCAGGGAAGCCATCCCCCATGTGCAAGTCCGTGGTTGGGGACGCTATGCCGCTCTCCTATTCGACCCTATCCGACGACAGCCTGATTCGCTATGCGACATTGAGGATATGCCCTCAAGAGGGGTCACAGTCCACATGGCCGATGTTGTGGATAAGGAAGATGAGCTTGAGTTCCTTGATGGGGAATTACCATCAGAGGGCGTACCGCCGCTACTCGACCCATCAGGGAGAGTCACCCGTCAGCAAAGGAACCTGCTAGGCCTCCCCGTACCCACCGAGTCACTGGCACTCGGTCGAAGCACTGGCAAGGGTAAGGAGCATGTCGGGATAGTCAAGCACTCCGACCCGTCCGCCTCCGTGCAGAGAACGGACGAAGACCCTGAGAAGGCCACGTTGCGCCAGCAGCTTGCTGAGCAGAAGAGGCTGGTCGACGAACTCTTGGCTGAACGCGCTGCAGAGCGACGACCCGACTACGGTAATCCCAGGCCGGGACAGCAGGGGCAGGAACAATTTCCCCCCGGTGAGATGCCTCCGGGCAACCCTGATCATGCTACTGCCGCGGACAGGGCGGAAGCCGGAACATACGGCAAGAGGGCGCGATACGTCTCGCCAAACCCCCCTGAGCGACGGGGCAATCTGAAGAACCCAACCCGGGTTCCCCCAGTCGCCCAACAGGTCGTCCAACCAGTCAACCCTAGAGCAGCAGAAGCCGTCTACCGTGTTGAAGAACCTGGCAATGCACTTGTGGTGAGGGACCCCCGTCAAGACAGGGACCCCCACCCGGAGGACCTTATTGCGGCACTCACAGCCCGCCTCGAGGCGTTGGAGACACGGCAGATGGCGGTCCCACCCGATGGCAAGCCTTATCCCGCGTGGGTGGATGATATGCACGCGCCTCCGGGTTTTGGGAACCCCACTTTCTCGCCTTTTAACGGGACAGGGGACCCACCCCAGCACTTGGCTCATTTCTCTTCCAGGTGTGGCCCCATGCTGGGGACCCCGGCTCAGCAAGAAGCCGCTAAGCTCCGATGTTTTGTACAGACGTTGGAAGGTCCGGCATTCGTCTGGTACAGCCAGCTCCCCATCGGATCAGTGACCGGCTGGGAGGATCTTCGCCGGCAGTTCTTGTACCAGTTCAGCTCCACCACGTGGAAGACCATCATCGCGGACCTCTTTAAGTGCAAACAGAGGCATGATGAGCGGGTTGCAGACTTCATCGCCCGGTGGAAAGGACTTACGTATTCTCTCGATATGCCGCTGACTCAGGAGCAATTACTGACGATGTGTGTGGGGAACGTAAAGACAGAGCTGGTACCCTCCTTGATTACCCAGAACTACCCTGGGGGGTTCAGAGATTTCTCGGATAAGGCCCAGCGCCTCGAGGAGGCCCTGCAACAGGCTAGTCAAGCACGTTTGCTGCCCCCTATGATCCCATCCAGGAGGGCCGCCAGGGCTGAACCCGCCGCAGTGGCTCAAGTAGAAGCCCCGAGGCAGCTGGAATTGCTACCGGCGGTACCACCCCCGCAACCCCGCAGAGGTCCTCCACCTCAAGCACAGGCTCCTGCCCAGCAGCGACCACCTCAGAACCGACAGGTTCCTCCGCGCAATGCGCCACCGCCACCTAGGCGAGACAACCAGGCGCCGCCTCCTCGGCAGGCCCCTCCGGTCCCTCGACAGGACCAGGTCCCCAGGGCTCCTTACCCGGAAAGAAAGTACCATACCTATTCGTTTAACGAAAATCAGGTCCCTGGTTACTTCCGAAGTGCTCTAGAGCAAGGGATCGTGCGTCTGCCTGAGTGCAGGAGGCCGGCAGAGGCGCATCTCACTGATCACCCCAACTACTGCCCTTATCACCGGATCCTGGGGAACACCCTCAAGCGATGCTATGTGTTTAAAGACTGGCTTCAGGACCAGGTCAACAACAACATAGTCAAGTTGGGCCCAGCGCCAGCGCAGGTGGCAGGCATCTTCGCGGGATCGGAAATCGGCAGTGACAGCGAGGGTGAGTGGCAACAGGTCCCTAGCCGCGGGTCCTAGAAATACGACAACTGGATGGCTCGAAAAACTGTCGTCCGTGCCCAGGGTATCATCCGGGCATGCCTGAAGCAGTCGGAACCTTCAGAAGAAGTAGTTGGCGCCTCAGCATCGTCTTCACAGTCGACCTCTGCCCAAAAAGGAAAGCAGCGGCGACGCAAGAAGAAGCAACGTGCACCGCCAGTGCCGTCGTCATCCTGCACTCTCGGCGACTTTATGCCTCCTGAAATGGGCATTCCCCCCAGAATCCGCCCAGCGGTGGATGTCTCTTCGAGTGACAGTCAAGGGTACGCTTCGGTTAACACCGTGGAGCTGGTAAAGCCCTATATGACCCCCGACGAGGGGGAACCCCAGGCAGACCGCCCCAACGTTTCCAGCCGACGTCAACGTCAGCGGAATCGCAATCGCGCCGGTCACCGAGGTATGTCAGCAGGCACTTGTGACCAAGCCGTGCACGCTACCGAGACCAGGCAGCAGGCTCAGCGCAGATCTCAGCACGCGCAGACCCATCCAGCGCCCTTGGCTCTACCTCCACCGCCGTTCGTGTTGCTGGATCAGGGAGTGCCGCCTCGTTCGTATCACAGCCAGTCTCGCCCGGCGACGAGCCAGCCCCCGCTGTCCGATCTTAGCCCGGCGGCTACTCCCCAGGCTTCTACTAGCAGGCAGCAGGATGTACCCAGTGCTAGCCGACCGCCAGTTCAACCAGCAGGACCCGCTATGCCTCCAAATGCCGAAAAACCCACTGTAACCAGAGGTTCGCGTTTGGCACGCAAGTATGATGTCCTAAAGCACCTAGCCGGCATTCCGGCGAGGCTTTCCATCCTTGAGGCCCTGCGCTTGTCGTCCGAGATGCGCGAGGCACTTGCCGAGGCCCTAAGAAGCCCCCTCCAGTTCGAGACGGAAGTGGCAGCCGCGGAGGCCTTCCATACCGAGACGATTGAAAACGCCGAATGTCAGGCTGTTATCTCGTTCTCTGGTGAAGATGAAGACCCTCCTATACAGGGGCACATTCTCCCACTGTATATCACTGGCCATTTTAACGGTGTGGAAGTCCGTCGCTGCCTCGTTGACACGGGTTCCGGAATCAATCTAATTCCGACCCGGACGCTGCGAAAGCTGGGTTTGTCCGAAGGTGATTTGACTCCCTTTGACCTCAGGATTCAGGGGTACGACAGGACAGAGCAAACCCCGGTCGGCAAGATCCGTCTAAAGACCCAGTTCGGTGGCTTAATTGCCAGCACCGAATTCATGGTTGTTTCTCAGGACACCGCCTACAACGCATTGATGGGCAGGCCATGGCTCCATCTGCATGCAGCGGTTCCCTCGTCATATCACTAGTGCCTTAAGTACTCACTCAACGGTCGAGTAGGCGTGCTCCAAGGAGACGCGTCCCCTTTCTCTTCTTGTGAGGCCCGCTATCTGGATGCGGTTTATTACAAAAGTAAGGACAAGCAGATCCTGGTCAGCGAGGATGAGCCCGCCCCAATCACAAGTGATCCCTGGGCGAGCATGGACGACGCCTACATCCTCCCGATCCACCGATTGGAGGCCACGACCCCCGACATGGGACAATGTTTCGTTGTTGAGGGTACGCAAGGAAGGCATGTTCCCGCGTCCAAGCGACGGCGGAAAATCACCTCGTACTCCTACATCAACCAGGCTCGGGTCATCCCGGAATCTCCTACCCCTGTACGGTACCGGGATGTCAAGCTCATGACAACGGCGGTGCGCCATACGTGTCTATTTCGCCGGGATGGAATCAACCGACTCTGGCCGACACGTCACCACTGCTTCGATGTCGTCAAGCGTGGCCCCTTAGGCCGAAGGCCGGATGGGATAGGGTCAAATGCATTCATTGCTATGGTCTCCACGACGAGTGAGTCTCCTGATGTGATGACCGCTGCTGCCCAAGCCGGAACCAGCTGCCCCTCGGGTTTTGAGAGCCCAGAAGTACCTTCCGTCACGGGAAATCCCCCCACGGCTGGGGAGGAAGACTTGGAGGATGCTCCCCCAGCCTTTGAAGAAGGCGTCTCTACCACGGTCGATGAGCTGGTACAGGTGAACCTTGGTAGCGAGGCAGATCCAAGACCCACGTTAATCAGTGCGTCCATGTCCCTCGAGGAGCGGCAGCAGTATGTAGACTTCCTCAAACAGCACCGCGATGTGTTTGCCTGGAGTTACGATGAGATGCCAGGGCTGGATCCCCAAGTGGATGTCCACCGTCTGGGCCTCCCAGTAAAACATCGTGGGTTTAAACAGCCGCCCAGGAAAATGCACCCTTCCCATGGCGCTATGGTTGAGGCCGAAGTTGATAAGCTAATCAAGGCCAACTTCGTCAAAGAGGTCCAGTACCCCAAATGGCTCGCCAACATTGTGCCGGTCAGGAAGAAGAATGGGCAGATTAGAGTCTGCATCGACTTCCGCGATCTCAATCACCACTGCCCAAAAGATGACTTCCCACTCCCAGTGACGGAGCTGTTGATTGACGCCACGGCCGGATTCCAAGCCCTCTCCTTCATGGATGGGTATTCCGGGTATAACCAAATCCGGATGGCCCCCGAGGATGAGGAGTCCACTGCCTTCAGGGATCCCCAGGGTACCTTTTGCTACCAGGTAATGCCATTCGGTTTGAAAAATGCAGGTGCCACTTATCAGAGGGCCATGCATCGCATATTCAAACCGATCCTCGGGACATTGGTGGAATGCTACGTGGATGACCTTGTGGTCAAATCATGCCAGCGCCAGGACCATCTCAAAGACCTTGAGAAAGTGTTCGGTTTCCTCCGTTCCCGTCACCTGAAGATGAACCCGCTGAAGTGTGCCTTCGGGGTCACCTCCGGGATGTTTCTGGGCTTTGTCGTCAGATACCGAGGTATCGAGATCGACCCGGAGAAGATCAAGGCCATCAGCTAAATGCCTCCCCCGAGCAACATTCGGGAGCTTCGAGGCCTGCAAGGCCACTTAGCCTATATACGCCGATTCATTGCGAACCTAGCCGGCAAGTGTAAGCCCTTTTCTCGGCTCATGAAGAAAGGCGCTGCCTACGAATGGGATGAGGAGTGTCGGATCGCCTTCGAGGAAATCAAGCAGTACCTGCTCCAACCTCCGGTCTTGATTCCACCCGTCTCTAGAAAGCCGCTGGTCCTTTACGTGACCGCCCTGGAGAGATCCCTCGGCGCGCTGCTCGCCCAGAAGAATAACGAGGGCACTGAGAACAGTCTCTACTATCTCAGTCGCATGCTTCTCGATACGGAGGTCAGATATTCCCTTATCGAAAAGAGCTGCCTTGCGCTCGTCTTCTCCGTGCAGAAGTTGCGACACTACCTGCAACACCACGAGGTGCAATTAATCTCTCGGGTGGATCCGCTGAAGTACATCCTGAACCGCCCCATGCTGACCGGCCGGCTAGCACGGTGGGCGGTGATTCTCCAACAGTTTGACATCAGGTTTGTGCCTCAGAAGGCCGTTAAGGGACAGGCATTGGCAGACTTTTTAGCTGCCCATCCGACCTCCGCGGATCAATCCCTGGACCTGGATTTTCCCGATGAGACGATCCTCTCGGTCGATCATGCTGTCCCGTGTTGGCAAATGCATTTCGACGGCGCCTCCCGGAGCCCCACTGGTAGAAGGCTCAATGACCCCAAGCTCAACAGAGTGGGTCTGGGTATTGTTTTCATTACCCCGACGCAAGCCGTCCTGCCGTACTCCTTTCTGGTGTCAGAAGGTTGTACGAACAACGAGGCAGAGTACCAATCTCTCATCACCGGCCTCGAGTTGGCCCTCGAGATCCATGTACCCCATCTACATGTGAAGGGAGATTCTAAGCTGGTAATCAAACAGGTTAATGGCGACTACGTCGTCAGGAAGCCAGAGCTTGCACCGTTGCTGGAGTACACCCTCCTCCTAATGGCCCAGTTCTCTTCTCGGCCGGAGGTTACCCATGTCCCGCGGTCGCAGAACGGCCAAGCGGACTCCCTAGCTGGCTTAGCCGCATCGCTCGCAGAACCCGAGCAAGATGATTTGGTCATACACGTGGCCCACCGTAGAGTCATTGCTCCCGTCACCCAAGAGGACCGTGATAGCCTACGGGTAAGTCATCTCACCGCCGGACCCTCCGTATCGGGAGTCCCGGGTTCGTCAGACGCAGTGGTTGAAACGACCCCCGATTGGAGAGCACCTTTTGTCGATTATCTCCAAAATGGCCAGCTCCCGGACAACCGGGCCGAGCGCGAGCGAATCCGACGCCGCGCACTTCAATTTACCCTCCAGAGCGGCCCCAGTCTTGAGCAGACCCTCTATAAACAGAGTTTTGATGGTGTCCTCCTCCGTTGCATCCAAGGAGTAGAGATACCTCAAGTTATGCAAGAGGTTCACGCCGGTTCCTGTGGCGCCCATCAAGCTGGGCCGAAGCTGTCCCATCAAATCCGGAGGCTAGGGTACTTCTGGCCCTCCATGATCCACGATTGTATTGGATACGCCAAGAGATGCCACGCGTGCCAAGTGCACGCCAACTTCTTGCATCGGCCTCCAGAACCCCTCCACCCCACCAAGTACTCTTGGCCATTTGCGGTATGGGGACTCGATGTAGTGGGGCCGTACCCGCCGGCAACAGCCCGCCAGTGTAGGTTCATCCTGACTGCTACAGATTTCTTCTCCAAGTGGGCAGAAGCAGTTCCGCTCAAAGAGGTCAAGGCCCGTTCCGTCGTCGACTTTGTGAGCTCCAACATCATCCACCGGTTTGGGGTCCCTCACGCCGTCCTCACTGACAACGGAACCAACTTCCGAGCAGCTGAATTGAAGAAATTGTACGCTAAGTACGACATCCGGTCAAACCATACCTCCCGCTACCACGCACAGCCAAATGGACAGATCGAGGCGTTCAACAAGACCCTCTCTAACATTCTGCAGAAGATGGTTGGTCAGAACAAGAAGAGTTGGCCGGATAAGCTCCCCAACGCCCTCTGGGCTTACCGGACGACGACTCGCAACTCTACCCAGGTGACCCCATATTCCCTGGTGTATGGAGCTGAGGCCGTCCTACCCATTGAGATCCAGCTGCCGTCGCTACGCACTGCAGTTTATGATCACCAGACTTCAGATGAGGTAGCCGAGATCCGTCTAGCTGAGTTAGAGGCACTGGATGAGAACCGGCTTCGTGCCCTGCACAATCTGGAAAGGCATCAGGACAAGATGGCAAGAGCCTTTGACAAGAAGGTTCGTCTCCGCTCCTTTCTACAGGGTGACCTGGTACTGGCCCTGCGAGCGCCAATGATTCTCGGAAGGAAACCGCCCAAGTTAGAACCCAAATGGGAAGGGCCTTATATCATCCATAAGGTTTACCCCAATGGAGCTTACTCCTTGGTGACCACAGATGGAGAGCGTGTAACCCCTCCCACCAATGCCAGATTCCTCAAGTGATACTTTGCCTAGGGAAACAGTGGTCTTGCATGACCCTAAACTGCGAGAGGGTCCTGCATGACATTAAACTGCATTGGTCCTGCACGACCCTAAACTGCGACTTGGTCCCGCATGACCTTAAACTATATCTCCGTCCTCACTGCAAGACGTTAAACTGCAAGTCGGTCAGTTCTTCCTGACCGAGGCTCAGCCTCAGGCCCCTCGGCCTCTTTGGGCCCCTGACCCCGTTTCCACCGAGGTCTGGCCCCAGCCCCCTCGTTTCTCTCCGACTTACCCTCTTACGGGATTGTACGGTACAGTGTAGGACTACGTTCTCACGTTGAGATCATGTACCATGCCGCACACATCCCCGAACGAGATGCCCCTCGTCCCGCATGACGTTAAACTGCATGTCAAGAACTACGTACGGCTTGATTCCCATCTTTATGGGATACGTAGGAACGCTCGGACGCCTCGTCTTGAGCCCAGCCCCAAGCTTCTCTCTTCCACTATTCCCCCTGGGAATGGTCTCCTTGGAGGATCTTTGTGTAGCAGGGCGTCGGCTTTCTTGGCCCCGCTCATGCAACCCCACTCACGCAAAGATTGTAAAGGTCGCACCATGCGCCCACTCCCGTTCTTCTACCCTCCCACGTCCTCACCGCATGACGCTAAACTGCATGGCCTTCAAGAACTACGTATGGCTTGATTCTCATCCTTATGAGATACGTAGGAACGCCCGGACATTTCGTCCGTTGGCCCAGCCCAAAAGCCAAAATCTTCCCCTCGGGTTAAGACACGGCAGGGTGCACATTTTTGCCCCGACCCACGTCGAGCAAGCCTCGACCCGGCTGCACATTCCCCCCTGGAGGTGTTTGCCCCTTTCGTAGATGGATTCACACCCGGAGGGGCCCCCAAGAACGGCCTGGATACAAAGCCCAAGGGCTCTCCTACCGATACGGGCCAACGCCCCTGAGGGTTTCTCAAGCAACAAATCGAAACAAGTCCCGCGTTGCGAATTTGGTCAGCGGTCGACGCTCATTTATTGCCCCCATGCGGGTCACCATAGGAACGCTGTGTTTCGAATATGGTCAACAGTGATTCATTCTGCCCCATCCTGAGGCGACAAACTTCCCCAGTTGGTGCCAGTGATCGGGCCCACAGCCCAGGATTCCTCACCCGGAGCGTACGGTGTGGTGTAGGACTACGTCCTCATTCACGTCGGGATCATGTACCATGTCGTACGACTCCCCTTCCGAGGCTCAGCCCCAGGCCTCTCGGCCTTTCCAGGCCGCGGCCCAGGCCCTATCTTATAGGATTGCACGGCATGGCGTAGGGCTATGTCCTCACGTCGGTTTTTCGCCATACTGTACACCTTGCTTAGGGATATGTTATTCCCCTCCTCGTCCGGTACGACGTTAAACTGCATGTCAAGAACTACGTGTGGCTTGATTCCCATCCTGATGGGATACGTAGGACCACCTGGATGTCCAAGATCCGGGTCTAGCCCCATTCCTCGGGAATCCTCATCCCATCTTGGCCCCCTGGCCTATCCTTCCTCCATGAGGGGATCATATGGTGCGGTGTGGGATTATGTCCTCATTCACGACGGTCTCGTGATGACCACGCCATGCTCCCACCCCCTGCTGATTTGTTTCATCGATCCCTCTTTTTCGGCGGTTCTCCAGTGTGCTTAAGGGTACTCTGGTTCACTACCTGGAATGCCAAGCTTTACTCGGATACGTCCGCACCCGCTTTCCAGGCTTTGCGTATCCCCGCATCAGGGCTTTCACCATCTTTCACACCCGGAGGGACTCCCAAGAACGGCCTGGATACAAAGCCCAAGGGCTCTCCTACCGATACGGGCCAACGCCCCCCAGGGTTTCGGACGACAAATCGATAAAATCCCGCGTTGCGAATATGGTCAGCGGTCGATGCTCGTTTGTTGCTCCCACCTCAGGCTAACGCGATACAGACGCTGTGTTTCCTCCATGGATAACAGTTTTCCTCTGTCGCCACGCCAACCCATTAAGCCCAAATGTCGGGTACACAATTCACACCCTTCATCACTTCATCGTGTCCAAGTAGAGTCTCGGGATTCTTGGTACTTTTCCTCCGTGCACGTCAGCGCATTTGAGGAACAAGCTACATCAAAGGTGTCCTTCGAAACTTTCTGCTGACTCCCCTTAAATGGATGCCCCAAGTGTTGCAATGAGGGTCCCCCCCTTGTTTCCCACACCGAGTTTATCTCACGTGGGCTTAGGGATTGGGTTGACCTCTGTGCTTACTTGGGAGTTGTCACCATCCACGGTCCGAGCTCTAAGACCATAAACTAAGACTCTCATCTGGAACTACATTCAAGACCCCTTGTCCTCGGACCCGGCTTGAGTTCAGCGAATTTACCTCTCTAATCCTGCCTTCGGGACCCTGATCACAGGACCGCGTGGCGCAGTGTGGGATTACGTCCTCATTCACGTCGGGTACGCAATAGCTGCACCACGCACTCCCCATTCTGAGGTTCAGTCCTCCTATCCCCTGTCCTGCATGACATTAAAAGTCACCCTTTCAGAACTACGTGTGGCTTGATTCCCATCCTAATGGGATACGTAGGACCACCTGAATGTCTAAGATTCGGGTCCAGCCCCACCTCGGGGAGATCTCCTGATTTCCCGGTCGCCTAGGCCACTTGGTCCATCCCTCTCCAGCGGGGGGTGCGTAGGTATGATACAAGGTTGAGGGCATCATGCCCCCCTTCCCCTGGGAATCTGCCATCTCTCGATCACCCTCACGGTTGAGTCCCTTGGCTCCCTGTAGTGGTTCACCCATGTATTGAGAGTACTCTGGTCTAGGACCAAGAGTGTCAGATTCAACTTGGTCAAGTTCCTTCCACTTGTCAAGCTTCGTGTTCCCCTCTATTCGGACTTCCATCATCTTTCACACCCAGAGGGACCCCCAAGAACGGCCTGGATACTACGCCCAAGGGCTCTCCTACCGATACGGGCCAATGCCCTCCAGGGTTTCGGACAACAAATCGATAAAATCCCACGTTGCGAATATGGTCAGCGGTCGATGCTCGTTTTGTTAGTCCTCATTTCAGGCTAACGCGACAGGATGCTGTGTTGCGAACATGGTCAGCAGTAATCCTTTGTCGTCACGCCAGCCCCTTCAGTCCTTGAATGTTGGTTGCATGATTCACATCATTTTCCACCCCATCATGTCCAGGTGGAATCTCGACACTTTTGGCGCTATCCCTCAGTGCACCTTTGCATGCTAGGGGGACAAAGCTACAATCTGGCGTCCTTTGGGACTCCCATGGTCCGAGCTCTAAGACCATAAACTAAGATCCATTCGGGACTACGTTCAACCCGATTCCCATCCTCATGGGACACGTAGGACCGCCCAGATGCCCTGTCTCCGGGTACAACCCATTCAGGAAGCCAGTCTCTCCCCCTGTTTTACCTCCGGATGGCGTACAATTTGATGTGGGATCATGTCTATGTCAAATGTGTTTTATAAACACTGCGCACATTTCCCGCCTAGCATCGTCTCTGCTACGTCTACGCTGCATGATGATAAAATTCATGCTTGGTCCTATCATACGACCCTAAACTGTGACATTATCGTCCTGGCCGCACGACGAAAAACGGCACCGCATTGTGGTAACCTCGCCGTAGAGGACATCACGTTGGGTACTGGCCACGCGCCATGCCATTTGTCAACGCCCATCACGGCTTGATTCTTGTGGCGACATCACGACCTACAGTCCTAGGCCTGTCGCTTCACCAAAAAAAACCATTCACCTCAAAGAATAAACAAGATACATCAAATTCCGCTTCTTTTAGTGCAAGGGCCACGTCCGCACTTCCCCTTTCCCCTGGCACTGGTACCTTACCCTGCCACCTTCGAGAACTACGTATGGCTTGATTCTCATCCTCATGAGATACGTAGGAGCACCCGGGTACTTCCCCGCGGGTCCAGCCTAACCCTGGTGTTCGGTCCCTCGACTCGAGCTCATTCACGTCAGGTTGTGATGTCATGCGTCCCCTGATCCCTTTTTCCAATCCATGGTCCGAGTTCTATGACCCTAAACTAAGATCTCCCCAATGGAAAGGAATCTGCTCCCTCTCTCTAATACGTTTCGTTGACGTATTCAGATGTGTTTTGACAAAAAGCCCGAAGCATGGGATTTTCACGGGGACATTCCCCTCATCCCATGACCAAGCTTCGTGAGCTCACTATTTGGATCCTCATCCTCTTCCACATCCAAAAGGACCCTCGGACGACGTGGATACTAAGCTTAAGGGCTCTCCATGAATGCTGGACCTAAGGGCCCTTCAATCGTTTCGGGCCGACGTCCCCACGGATCTCTGGAAACATTTGTGACACGGTCCCGTGTTTCGAACATGGTCAACGGTCGACCCTCATTTGTTTGTCCTCATTTCAGGCTAACGCGACAGGATGCTGTGTTGCGAACATGGTCACCAGTAATCCTCCATCGTCACGCCACCATCATTGTGATCTGAATCTCGAGCACCATGATTCACACATTTCCACTCCTTCATGTTCAAGTGGAACTCCACCATACTCGGCTCTTTCTCTTCGCGCATCTAGATGCGCTGAATGATCGTGTTAGTGTCATTGGGCCGGTAGTCGCCGATCATCCCTTTTCCCCAACCTGCCCCTCTCTGCGTCGGGAAATTCCCACCACTACTACCTGTTTCCCACACCGAGCACGACTCACGTGGGCTTAGTAGTTTTGGCCGGATGTGTACCAACACGGTTAGGCTGCTCCTCGTCCAGTACGATGTTAAACTGCGTTTCCAGAACTATGTGCGGCTTGATTCCCATCATCACGTGGGATACGTAGAGACGCCCAGGCATTTCGCCTAGGGTTCAGCCCCAGGAATCACAAAATCCTGTTCCTCCTCATTTCCAGCGCCCCTGGTGTTGCCCTGTCCGTGCATAAGAGCACGTTGAAGAAACAGTGGTTCGGCTATCCCGGAAGTTCCTCCTCCGATCAAGCCTTCCCCATCTTTCGGGAATCTGGACTGGTTTGAGGGAATTGTCGTCAAACGTCCCGCAAACATTGCAGGGATGCAACAAGGCAATTCAACAGTAGAAATCGTGCGTACTACGGAACTCAAAACAAAGGAGAAAGAAAGAGTTGGAGCACAAAAAATGTTAATAAAAGCTTCTTTCGAGTTCGCTACAATACTTGGGGGTTGACTTCCCCCATGGACGGGTTGACTCCGTCAAAAGAGCGTTGCAGCTCCGCCACCCGTTGACTTGCGGCGTCCAGAGCCTGTTGCCGCTGATTTAACTCCCGCTCCTCTTCAGCAGCGGCGGGGCGTAATCCGTCAACCCTGGCCCGGGCCCTTTCCACCTCGGCCTGGACGACAGCCATCCTTCCAGAGGTCTGCTCCATATGCTCCTCAGCCTTTGCCAGCTGGGCCTTCAATCGTAAGACCAGCTCAGACTGTGCATCGAGAGTGGCTGAAAGCTCGTTGGCCCGGATCTGCATCTGTTGGACCTCGCCTTCAGCCTCCTGGAGCTTCCTGATGCTGGTCGCCTTCCTCCGCTGCCATCCCACGCTCAGCCCACGATCATGCTCCCGGATCTTCTCAGCCATGTGGTCTCGGATGAGCGCGTGAGGGCGTTGGGCATCCACTCCCCCGGCACACAGTTCGCGCAACCGCGAGCGGAGCCTATTCATTTCGGCCAGCCATTGCACTTGGGGAGTGTCCCTGATAAAGCGCGTAATCAGCTTCCACGACCGGCGGCGGACTATGCTGCTGTCTTCCTCGTCAGAGGCTGTTTCGTCCCAATCCGTGCGGTCAGCGGGCTCGTACACAGGATATGCCTGCAGGAATTCCTCAGCGGGATCCGCATCTGGTGTTGAGTCTGGTACGACACCTGACGCCGGCACAGGCACGACAGGACTGGGACTAACCGGTTGATCCTCTTCCTCGGAGTCCACCTCGATGACTTCAGGTATGACCCTGCTGGTGGTCTCGCCAGTGATGGTGTGCGCCGCAGCTTGAGGAGGTGAAGGGACTATCGTCACCATCACCGGCATGCCCCTGGGAGGGACGCCGCCAGACATCCCAACCAGCCTCGCTGCAGCAGCCCACGCCAGTCGGAGAACTGTATAACAGAAAGAGATATAAACGTTAGTCGACATGGCCCACGTGTGGCGACGCGGAGGCCGGTGGAGGAGACTTACGAAGGTTGACTTCTGAGCGCTGCTCCTGGGCCGGTACTGACGGGACTCCGAGACGGGGCCCCCCGTATACTGCTGGAAGATCTGGAGAGTCCAGAGGAGCCACCTCAGACCCCCTGGTCCCACCAGATGCAGAACTGGACGCAGCCATAGGCGCGGGTTCTGAAGGTCCCGCATCATCACCCGCCGAGGAGCGAGAACGAGGCCTACGAACAAGTTCCTCCTGCATGACCCAAACATTGGTAAGAAGTCCGTAGGGATTCAAAAACAGATCGTAAGAAGAGAAGTTCGGAATGTTACCTCGAGAGCCTCCGTGAAGTCGTCGGATTCTGAGCTTCGGTCTCCGACCTCGCCCTCCTCCAACGGGCTCCCTCCTCCAGCCTCGTCCCCCTGAGAAGAGTCCCCTGATTCCTCCGGCAAGGGGAAGCGCTCCCTCAGATCGGCAGCCGATGGCTGTGGAGGGACCGTCTGATTCAACAGTACCCTCACCCGGTCTGTCATTGGGCGAGGGACACCACTGGAGTGGATGTAATCCTCCAGCTCGTTCAAGTATTGCTCCGCCTCCGCCGGAGACACCATGAATCCAGCCCGGACTGGGCCTATGCCCGGAAGTCTCATCCTGAGGTGATTCAGGTGGGCCCACACCTCAGATGGGCTGAGGAATTGTCGGTTGACGTCCCAGACGTCCCAAGCTTCCGGAAAGACAGCATCTTCTGCCATGTCAATGTGACGCAGCCGCTTCCCGGGAGCCTGAGCGGATATCCGACGGAATCCCCTGATGGCCGCCCCTCCGGATGACCTTGCTCTCCCGGAACCACCGGATCCGCCACTGCTGCCATACCCTCGGCCGGTGCGGGTCTCTCTGCCACGGCAGCCCCGCTGACACGGGCGGCCCTAGCTGCCCTCCGACCCCGACCTCGAGATAAAGGAGGCCCACCGTCACCAACCCAGATCGTTGGCTGCATCAGCATCTCCCCAGGATAAGAGGCCTCCCAGCTAATGGCGTACTCCTTCACTAAGCCGAAGGCGGCGGTGGGTGGAGGCAATGTGATCTGCATCTTTCCATCCTCACGTGTGAACATGAGCCACAGCTGCCTCATCACACACGGGTGCTCCTCGTGACGCACCTCCCAGTATACCTGCGGGGTCAGCCGCTGGAGGCACCGGAACTGCCTCGCAAAACGGTGTGGGGTGTACGGTTCACAGATCGTCTCACGATCTATCCGAGCCACCAAAACTCCACCTCGGAAGGCCAGGAGGTAAGCCTGATGCTCTTCCGTTCCCCGTCCATCATCAGTAAGCCTTCCCGTCGGCAGTGGAAAGGGATGAAAGTTGAACTCGTCCGCCCTCCACACCCTATTCAACACCATCGGAACGGCCAGTTTGAATGGGAAGCTCCCAACTGCGTTCAGGATGGAAGGGCGAAAGTCTGATCCCGGCGGCGAAATGGGGTTTGGATACTCGTAAATCCCCCTGATGTGCGCCGCGATCCACCCATACAGGAGGTGGAAGGGCCCGCATATTCTTGGCGGCTTCTTGCCCTCGCTGATACGTCGCAGCATTCTGTATAGCTTGGCGAGCATCGGGATCCCCAGGTTGATCCGCTGCCCCATGGCCAGCATCGATGCCATGATGAACGAGCTGGGCCGTACCCCCATGCTTGTATCTCTCACTGGTAGGATCCACCCACATATGAGAGCCGCGATGAACGCCGCCAGCCTAACTATTGGCTGTTGTTCGGTGCTGACGCTGAAACCCCAAGTCTTCCATTGGCTGTCCTCCAAAACCCGCCAATACGAGTGCCCCTTACCCCGCTGGGCTGCCCTCGGACAAGTTCGAGGCCTTGGAGGGAACGCTCGATTCTCTGGAAAGTTCAGGAAACACTTGAACCACCTCTTGAAGTGGACGTCCCTCACGGACTCCTTGTCCTCTCCAGGGACAAGCGCCATCAGCGCTGACGCCAGCCGTGGCATTTCCTCAGCATCCCCCCACGCACTGATGACGGGGAGGAACTCGTCGTACATGGCCCCCAAGATCGGGACCCCAGAAACCTGGTGGACATCCCACAGGCTGATGCCCACCTCCCCGTGATGCAGATGAAAAGTGTTGGTCCTGGACGACCATCTACTCAGCAGTTCTGGCATCAGCTACTTTGGCTGGTAAATGTGGAACTGGGAGGCCCATGCCGCCTCGTACAATCCCACTCTCCTCAGCTCAGCCTCGAACTCCTCGCATGAGGCACCTACCCAGTAGGCCCAGGCCCAGTCGTCGGTAAAATTGCCGCCCTGGCGCAGGTCCCACTCATCGGACCATCCCTTCTTCGGATCCTGCAGAGCCGCCTTCAGCATGGTGCGGTAGAGAGGAGGGGACGTCTCTGTTTGCAGTGGCCTCCCGTCAATGTCGTTCACATGATTGTAGAGACAATCGACGGTGACGGGTGTGAAATCCTCCCGCGCGTGACCATCGGCCGCCCTGAACCATTGGTGTTGGCACGGTGTGCTCCTGAACCAACAAGCTGGTTCATCCCTTCCCGCCTCAGGGATGAAGACGTCATCCCTCAGCCCGAAGCCGTACAACGGAAGCTTTTTGCACTGCGGATAATCCTTCTGACCTTCCGACAGCAGATCTGTCAGAGAAGTGTGGTCTGAATGGCTGCGAACCATTTCCCCCAAGCCTGGACGGTTGGCCATCTCATCCCGGCGAGCAGCGTCTGCGAGCACTCCCAGCACAGCTTCTTGATGGGCCATCTTTAGTGTCGACCCTTAGAAAAGTTTTTCTCCCTGGCTCGCGAAGCTCGGCCGCGAAGCTCGGCCGCGAAGACGGATCGCGAAGATCGGTCACGAGACGAAGCCGCGAAGTCTGTCCAAGGCAGACAGAGGTTCGCTTGGCGCGGACGCGGAGTCGGAGACTCGCGGTTCGCCGCGAAGCTCGATTCGCGGAGTGCAGTCGCGGAGTACGCGGAGCTTCGCCAAATCGAGAGCGCACAAAAAGACAAGACACGTGAAGACAAAAGAGGGAGGACCCCCTATTTATTGGCGACGACCCCGGAGCATCGCGGCGCGCCTCACCCGCGCGAAGCATCGCGGCGCGTCCGGATCCGCAGCCCCGGCGAGCATCGCGGTCCCCCTTCGCGATGACGCATCGCGAACCACCGACAGTTTTTGGCGATTATCCCTCAGACTTCGACCCTTCGCCCTCCGCGGCTCCAAGTCTGAGGGGGGGCATTTGTTGGCGCCAAAAATCCGGCCCGAAAGGAAGGGACGAAAAAGAGAGCCGGCGCGCTGCCCCGCGAAGCACAGCCGCGAAGCACAGCCGCGGAGCCCGTCCGCGGAGCCCCACCGCGCAGCGCCCCAACTTTCGCGAGGCGCCGCGAAGCTCCAGAGGCGGTAATCCTCCGCGAACCGGTTTGACGTTCGCGAGGCGCCGCAAAGCTCCGGAGGCGGTAATCCTCCGCGAACCGGTTTGACGTTCGCGAGGCGCCGCGAAGCTCCGGAGGCGGTAATCCTCCGCGAACCGGTTTGACGTTCGCGAGCTGCCGCGAAGCCCCGAAGGCGGCGCGCGAGCCCTGCTTCGCAGCGCCCCTTCCCTATAAATACTCGACTCCCCATGAGTCCTCGGGGACGGACAATCCGACCTTTCGGCTTCTCCTCTCCCGAATCGCGAAGCAAGCTTTGCCCCGGGAATCATGAGCTCCGCGAGGTATTTCTACTTCGCGAGACGACTCTGATTTGTTTCGTCCTGAGCCCCTCTTCCGAGAGGGATGCCCTTCGCGAAGCCCAAGGGCGTTCGCGAAGGAAGGGGATTCCCAAGGGAACCCGGGCAGCCGCGGAGCACTCGTGCTTCGCGAACCACCCAACCCATGCTAGTAATCCCTATGCCAAGGCAGGATAACTATGCATCGCGAAGCACTTTGCTTGGCAGGACCCTGCTTCACGAACCATTCCTTCTCCGCGAGGCAGTGCTCCGCGAACACTGTTCCACTTCGCGAAGCACCACCCACTCCCACCTATGCCCCATGCTAAGGCCAAGGCACCCCACTTCGCAAAGCACACTCCTCTGCTTAGCGATTCCTCCTTCCGTGCGACCCTCCAGGTTTGCACGATGTGATTTCAAAGTCCCATGGACAACACCTCCCGTAGCGTTGCTTCGCCCAATGCTCCTTCGCATAGGCACGCTAACGGCTATTGCTTCTTCGCATAGTCACGCTAACGTGGACCCCTCGATGGCTCCTCCCTCGACCCCCCTCTACCATGGCCTTACTGGTACCTTCCCTTCCCCAAGGACCAGAGGGTACCAGTTATGTAAGCCCTAGGGGTGTGGAGTGAACCCACCTTGTCCGAGCTGCAGGACGTTAAACTGCCAAGCACCACGTCCTCAACACATGACGTTAAACTGTGACCCAACCTCGTCTCCCTCACGAAGGGTCCCCCCAGCTCGAGCATTCATTACACCGCTCGTCTCCACGGGAATGGAACTCTTCCGCACATGGAATGAGATCCTCCTTGTCGGAGTGGTGTATGTTCGCAGGGGAAGGGTCGCCTAAGAGCGTAAATCCCTAACCTTTGGTACGGATGATTGCACCCGTGCATCTCGGTACTCCCCCACTACCAAGGTCAGTGGGGAACGTGATAGGGAACGAGGCACCTCCCATTATCGGACCAAGGTCCATCTTTCCCGCGCTTTGTCGCACCATGGGCCTCCATCCTGGAGTAAGTCCCAACACCATGGGCCGCCCAACGCGTAAGCCCCTCTTCGCTTCTCATGGAAGCACCCTTCGCGACGTGATCGTCAGGTCCATGCAACCTTTTGTTTCTCACACCGAGCATGACTCACGTGGGCTTAGAGTGAGCACCGACCCTGACAAACCACCATTTGAACTACGAGGTCTTTGATCCATGTCAAGGCATGGTACGTAGGAAGCCTCCATGAGGTTCAAGCCCACCATCAGTGGACCAAGGTCTGCTTTCACCTGAACTACGAGGTCTTTGATCCGTGTCAAGGCATGGTACGTAGGAAGCCTCCATGAGGTTCAAGCCCACCATCAGTGGACCAAGGTCTGCTTTCACCTGAACTACGAGGTCTTTGATCCATGTCAAGGCATGGTACGTAGGAAGCCTCCACGAGGTTCAAGCCCACCAACAGTGGACCAAGGTCTGCTTTCACGTCGGTTCACCGGCGAAACCCACCATCTGAACTGCAAGGTCTTTGATCCATGTCAAGGCATGGTACGTATGAAGCCTCTACGAGGTTCAAGCCCACCCGTCTTTCACGTCGGGTTTCACCCCCGTCCAGCACGACGTTAAACTGCACCCCGGTCCAGTGGTAAGCCATTGCGACCCACCATTTGAACTACGAGGTCTTTGATCCATGTCAAGGCATGGTACGTAGGAAGCCTCCGCGAGGTTCAAGCCCACCATCAGCGGACCAAGGTCTGCTTTCACGTCGGTTTACCGACAAACCCCCCACCTGAACTACGAGGTCTTTGATCCATGTCAAGGCATGGTACGTAGGAAGCCTCCACGAGGTTCAAGCCCACTCATCACCCAATTCACGTCGTGTTCTACCTACGTCCAGCACGACGTTAAACTACATTCCAGTCCAGCGGTAAGCCGTTGGGACCCATTCCCACCTGAACTACGTGGTCTTTGATCCATTTCAAGGCATGGTACGTAGGAAGCCTCCACGAGGTTCAAGCCCACCAATAGTGGATCAAGGTCCCTCACTTACGTCGGCTCACCGATACCCACCACCCGTCGTTTATTCACGTCAGGGTTCATTACCGTCCCGCATGACGTTAAACTGTATCATTTGAACTACGAGAACTTTGATCCATGTCAAGGAATGGTACGTAGGAATCCTCCCAGAGGTTCAAGCCCAACTCCCATCGGACCAAGGTCCACCCTCATGTAGGTACGCTGACGATGCCCATCAGACCAAGGTCCACCATCACGTCGGTTTACCGGCACCATCCCGAACTACGCGGACTTTGATTCCCTGCCACGGGGATACGTAGGAAGCCCCTTCAAGGCTCAAGCCCAACTTCGTCGTCGCCACCCCTGCGATGGTCCCATTCCATTCTCAACCGTCTCCGAGAGACGTTAAACTCGCGACCTACCTCATGGTAAACATGAGATGCCTGAGGAAAACCTCGGATGGAACGCCTTTGGCGTAACCGTCTTTGCTAGACGTTAATCTTGCAAACATACCCTGTGTTGAACACGGGAAGCTGAGGAAAACCTCAGGTACGTGTCTATGACATGTAACCCCCCGCGCTCGATGTGGGATGCCTCGGGTTTCCACGCCCTCGAGAAGCCTTGTGATCAAGGACAACAGACAGACATGCCAGGTACCCCAGCATCCAGACACGCTACTGATGCCTCAAACGTGATTACTCCCCTGACCGAAGGTTTCTGCCCTGACCGGACCCTTTGGAATGTCCCGACAGAAGCAGTGTAATTAACCGGCGTCCATGGAAACATGGCACTGGGAAGAGTTTCACGAACTACGTATTAAATCTATAAGGGAGACCCGGAATAGGTGACGAGTTCTGAGGAGGAATCCACAGGAGGAAGAACCGACATCCCATCATCCCGTTTCGATCAAGGAGCAGACGTACCTGAATAAGGAACGAATGCCGCCCGCCTTTGGAAAGTGGGAATGCGGGGCAACAAAGCTGCACGTCCCCTCCTCCCGATGGACAGATGCGCGCGCGCCCCGGCGAAAGCGTCGGAAACACAATTTATTGTTGTTCACCCAATTTCTTCTAAACTATATAGAAATATTGACAATGATAAATTTTGTTGGGAAATTGTTCTTTAATATAAATAATTTTAATAATTTATTGAATATAATATTGATTATTTATATCTAATTTTTTAATATTTTATTTTTGATGGTAATATAAAATAAAATCAACTGCTTTGTGAAGTTGGTTGTCCAAACGTACACATGAGAGAAGTTATAAATTAATAAATTATAAATAGAGAAGAAGGTATATGATTTATTATATGAAAGTATTCATAATTATTTTATAAATTTTATATATAATCATTATTTTAATATTTATATCCATCCATGTAAATTTGGGATGGAAAAAATAATTACACAGATACGTGGAGGTGGTAGTCTATACATATGCACTAGTGATGTTTTCATTTTTTTATAGGATAGAAAAGGGATATATAATTAATATAAAAATATAGTATTATATTTAATGTACCATTTTAATCATTTTTATATGTTTAATTAATATTTTGAGGAGGTTTAATACGAAAGGAACATAGGAAACATCGATAAGAACAGATAATTATTCCATTTGGTAATCTCCTTTAGCTTACATATTATGCCTTTTTTAGGTGGTGTTTTGGTGATACCAAGACCTATTTCTCTAGAAAAATAAATTTGGGAGGGAATTTTGAAATTTATTTTTTTAGATAGGTGGCACATATATTTTGGATATGAGAGGAGAGGGGGTTCCCTTTTATATATGTTGCGTGATGAAAACATTTAAATAAATGAAACTTCGTTATAAAAACAAATATTACTAAAGAAAAAGTGACTAAAAGTTTTTATATATTTTAATATGAAACGTATAATGTAGAAATAAAACCAAAAAATGATATTTAATCATGTTTTTGTGTTATCTTGAATACGTATCCCTTTATTTTAAACTAATTTAACTCATTTTACCCTTAATTGAGTGATAAATATTTTCCACATATTCAATTTGTTATGAACAAAAAAAAGTTTACCATATTAACTAATATTAGTTATTTTGAATCAAAATATGTAACACATTACACATGAATAATCTTATATATGTTTTTAAAATTTCATTTAATATATGTTCTCGAAAAACAATCAAATCCCTTTTTGGAAAAATAATAGTACTAACGATAAAAATGCCTTTACCACAAAATAAACATTAATGCTCATTCCAATGGAAATTATTTGAATTAAGTTAAATAAATGGGGTCCTCCTTGAATATGAAACAAAATTAAAACCTATATATACATTTTGAACACATGATATTGAGAGATGATTCAAAAAATAATATTTATTTGAATAAAAACCTTTCATTTTCCAATATATTAAACATGTATTTATAAGTTCTATATTATACTTTTATAAAGGTTATTTTACTTTTAACATTTATAATTTGAATATAAAAAATGTTTAATTAAATTTTGGTTCAATATTATATCATAATAATTTTTTTAAATTGACTTTATTTATAAAGTCCTTATTTTTTTAATATTCACCCCAAATCAATAATTTAAAATAAATGCAAAAAAAAACAACCCTAATATAATTTGGAAAATTAATTTAAAAAATTATATTACTTTAATAAAATAAATTTTATAATATTTTCTAATTTAAATTTTACTCACATTCTTGAATAATGTAATGTGTATTATTTAATATTTTTTACTGAAATAAAGATTACTTACCATAATTATAGATTATGTGTTACATTCATCCACCTTAAAGAAATTTATCTATAAAATTTATAAAAATTAACCTCATTAAATGATATGGGTAGTTATGTATCATAAATTCCTTAGGATCCCACATTAGCTGTTTTATTTTATGATTTCTCCAGAGTACCATTTCCAGTTGAGTCATCAGATTCCCTAAAACATGTAATTTAGTATCATGAATCTAGAAATTCTCTTCATAATAAGAAATTTCATAATATAATTCTACTTCATATCCGGTGATTAAATGAATTGGATATGTTGTATAATTCCTATATAATGTCATATTAAACACATTACAAATATTAGAGATGATTGGGGGAATTTCCAAATGGTAAGACACAATTCCAATTCTTCCAAAAATATCAAAAGGAATAAATAACTTGGGACATAGTTTCCATTTATATCAAAAACTTATAACACTTTTATATGGGGTAACATTAAGAAAACATGTTCCCCTATTTGGGAGTCCAGATCTGATCTTTGGTAATTTATATATTTCTCTTACTGAGTTTGAGTTACCTAGATATGACTATGAGTAAATATCAATTTCCTTATTTTCCTGACAATAAGTACCAATACTCAAATATTCCCTTGAATAATATAATCCTAAAAAGTTGATATACAAAACATTTTCCCATACAACTCATCATAAAATTTCATTGTAATTCTATAATTTATGCTTTTATTATAATAAAATTCCACCATTGTTAAATAATGATCCAACGAACCATTAATGTCATGTTATCATAACAAAAACATTTACTATAATTTTTGAATAATCCATTCTAAATATCCATATGTGTGATTATGAAAATTAGTGATTAAAATTTACTTATTTTTTTGATCCTTCTAATTCTTTTCTGGAATTTAAATGTTAACCATGGGTCATGATCTCATTCAATTGAAATATGTGAAATCTAAATCCCCACATCTACATTTTTATAGAGTGGAGTGAGGTGTTGAAATATATTATCCTCATATATAGTGAGTAAATTTACAAACATTGTAATTCGATCAACATCAACCTATACTGAATCATTTATTTTAGGAATAATTTGAAATCCAGTGAGAAATTATATATATATATATATTATCACACATCCATGTAAGAATAAAGACAGGCTGAATAAATCCATTAGTACATTTCATCTCACCATTTAATAATTAAAAAACTAAGCATCGGGATAAATTTTTAGTAATTTCTTATTTAATAATATCCCAACAAAAATGATTCTTCCATAATCTAAAAATTTTGGGGCTACTAGGGTTTATAATAAAATTTAATATATGGGATTAATCATGTAATTCCATCTCTAACTCATCTATTATTGGAATACTTAGAGTATTTTGAAATTTAAGAACACTGTATTCATTAATAAAGTCTCTTGGATTCCCATCTTCCAAGATATTAATTTCCCATTTTAAACTCTTATCATCAAGATAGTTACTTTTTACATTTATTTATATATTTGGTTAGGTAATTATTTAGAAAAGGAGTGATGTTTCCCCTTTTATAATGTTTCCCATAACCAATATTACTATATCTATTAATATAAGATAGTCTTTTAGCCTAATTTTATTCATAGCACCATGATATTTTCTGCTCAAATCATTGCACGCCTTATTTCCATTCCAAGAGTGGTATTTTATTGATAAATAAAAATCATTCAATAGAAATCCATATATTTTTTTATTTTCAGAAAAAAAAATTAACATTGAGTCTTTACCCTTAGAGAAGGAAAACCATGGTGAGAACCCAATGAGAGATAATTCAAACTAAAAATTAAAAAAAACCAATTCCATCACTCCCTTTTAACCAAAAATAGATATTAAAATAATAATCTCTATAAATAGATCATAAAACACCATGTCATTTTCAACCAAATCCATCAATATTTCAAGCTTCCAGAATTCAAAAATCAACAAAATTCGTCCCTCAAACACAACACCATGAAATCCTTGACTCATGAAAACTTGATCTTCTAAGCCTCGATCGATCCCCCAATATGCATGATCACACTATTTTGTTCAGAAAAATTACAATGATATCTCACATGAATCTCAAATTTTCACCATTGAATAAACCCAAAATAGAATTCATGAAAACCATAGAGACAGAAACTGAAACACCTACACCATTCAGACAATAAAACAAAAGTCAAAATGAGCCACCGAATAATCAGAAAATATTCTAAGCACACCAACATTGAGAAATGGTAATCCTTCATTTCCTCTAGAAATATAATGTTTTCTAATTTTTTAATCATTATGGGAAAATATATTTATCAAAAAAGTTATTTGTATATATCTATTATCCTTCACTATGTTGATAATTTCTCTATATCATCGATTCAAATATCACAGATTCCAAATGAATATCCAAATTTGAATAAAGTTATTTATGGATCTGTACCTATCAGGATGTGTCACAAACCAAGTCGAAGTACAATCCAACCCAACACCGAAACCAACTCAAGACATATCCCGAAAGGAATTAATGATCCCTATAGACTAGAAAATACTACATGGGTATCAAAATTGCACTTTTCGGAAAAATTTCACCAATTATACATTAGAAAGAACAATACTAAAAATTAAACACTACCTAAATTATAAGCATGACAAAATAAATGGGATACACAAATTTTCAAATTCATCATTTTATAATGATAACCAAAGATAATATACAACAACAGAAAGGGAAACAACTAAACCACAACTCAAAAATCATAATGTGATGAGAGGGAGATCACCCTCAATCCACCACCACTGACACTTGAAATAAGTGGAATGATAGTGACTAGATCCACCATCACCACCACATCTAATCATTCCATTACCTAGGTCATGGGTAACAAATAATACATACAACTAGGGGTGTATATAGGGTATGAGCCAAATCCTATTAGGATTCCACCCAAAAAAATTATTTCATGATTTAACATTAGAAGATAAATCATCATGCATGTTTTATGTAAGAACATGGAAACAATTTTAAATAATAAATTTTAAGTAAAACATTTTTTATTAAATACATTCTTAATAGAATTGTGATTAGAAATTAAAATGAACAAAAGCTCTACCGTATAATGATGGCTAGAACTGCATAACAAAAACATCACATCACAAGATATAAACATGGTCATTCTCAAAATTTAATGAGAATTTATGGATCTATATAAAACTTGTACATCAGTTATAAGCTCCTCGAACCAAAACCCATAGTTTCCTCATGAAATATCCACTATAGTGGAACACATCCCATGGCCTAGTGGTCACCAAATATAAACTGAAGCCCACATCGTCCTCATGAATGAGCCACTAGATAGGAATGTATCCTATTGTCTAGTGTTATCTGATCATATATCATGTTTAGTTAGTTTTGTACCATTAATCCAATTATAAGAAACTAGGCCTCTACCACACCAAATCGACTTGCATGCTTGTTCTAGTTAACCCACCTAGATACTTGGAATTCCCATTATGCTAAATTTCCATTTGACATGTCACATAAATCATCACATTCACATACACATTCCATGAATCATGGAAATACATGGGAAAAAATTAATTTCAGAAGCATGTCCATCCATGAATAAAATCCCCCTTGGAAACTACCATTTTTCATAATCAAAATCCCTTTAAAATCCAAACGCACAGAAAATCCACTTTAAAATATGCTTTTTATCACTGAAAAATTGTAAAATAATTTAAAAAATCATAACAAAGACTCTCAAATGAAATAAAACCCTATTACCTTTAGAAAAAAACTTTCACCACATATATACTTCAAAACCATTTTAAAACATAATATTCACCATTCATGCATTCTCTTGAATATTTTTATAAAGTACAAAGAGAGTCACCCTGGAAACACAATCAAATTATTTTATAAAAACATAATCTAACCCATATGAACTTCAAATCACTTTGAAAAAAAATCACCACACTAATATTTCATAAAATATATTAATGAAACAAAATTGGCAAACAAAAATCATCTAAAAATGTAAAAGCATGGAACCACCTACCTCAAGTTTGGAAACTTTTGGAATCTACTAGAAAACAAAAAATGAAATGCAAAAGAACCCTATAAATGATAGAACAAACAAAAAACGTCCGGATTTTACCAACCAACTCAATATCTAACAATTACAACGTCAATCAACCCACTGGTAAATAAAACCCCAAAATGGATAAAGATGATTCCTATAAAAAGGAAAAATTCAGGACCAAAGAGACTTACTTGATGTTTCATTGAATATCCCAAGCCAAAACAACCCAAAAAATATATTTCAAGGGGTCCAAGAAAGAGTAGAGGAAGCTCTTAATGAAGAAAATCTCATATGGATAAAATTCGGATTCATTTAGTGTTAAATCCAAATAGAGAAAAAAAGTAAATTTCCAATTTATAAAGACCTCGATAGGTCACATGGTTAGACTGCACTGTATTCTAAAATATGTGGAAGCCATGTGGTCTCTTATTTTAAAGATTAAAATAACCTTAAAATCTCATGTTGTAGCATACATCTCTGTGCACCTAGCCTAGTGGCTATGATAGATCTGTTTTCCAACACCCATGGTTTTCATTGGTCTAGCTCATGGATTCCCATAATTGTGTGCCAAATGTCCACCACCTACTATTGATACTAAGAACTCCATGTTCCCATAATACTCTTATAGAAACCAAAATATAATTTTAATACCAATAATAAAGTAAGGAATACCTCAAAATATTATCTTGGATGTGAACATTCTCCCCACTATGAAAATTTTCCACCATCAGAATGTCAGCTTGAAGTCTTATAAAAGAACACAAATGGATACTTCACGTCAAGCCATATCATTCATACACAAATCTCATTCTCATCCTAACCATGATAAATAATCATGGACCAATAATATGGAGTTCCAATGATGCACTTTCTTCTGGGGATCTGTAATCGACATTAGTCGTTCCAACACAGACAAACTGAGCTCTAACACTAACTCCTCCTAATTCTGCACATGAGAAAGATCCAGATTATACATTTTCAAATAAGAGACATGGAAGACAACATGATTTAAAATCTACTGGGAGGTATAATAAAAAAGATGTTTCACCCTACCAGCCCTCTATGTGATCTCAAAATCATTGATATACCTTGACATTAGCTTCCCTTATTTACTTAAGAGATGGTGACAAACACAATGTGCCGCTATTAAAAACACATGTTCACCCACCAAAAATTTCAAATAATAGTGCCTCTGATTGATATAAGAGCTTTGGAACCCATATCATTGAGAGAAAATTTCATGATCAACTTGACTTTATCAGATGTTTCCTGCAGAAGGTTTGGTGCCAACAACGAGGACTCACCCACCTCTGACCAACAGAAAAAGGCTGACATGGACGATCATGAATCACCTAAAAGATATCCATACAGATTAATGATTGATAACTATTATTATATTCAATATCAAAAACACATAATTATTATCCCATGAGCCTTTAAAATAGGACACACATGCCCGAAGCATGTCTTCCAAGATCTGAATCTCCATCTCCATCTATCCATTCTTCTAAGTGCGGTAGGATGTGCTCAACTTCACTTTATAACATGTCACCTTCGTAAGGTCATTCAAATATCATGAGGATAAAATAGGGTCTCATTATTTAACAATTTTTTATGACACTCCACAGATCCTCATTTTCATGAGAACATACAATCATCCCTACTCATCCACCTTTGCTAAATCACTATTTAGAATGAAGTGGAAAGATTTGGTCAAACAATCAATAACAACCCAAGCATTATTTTTCCCCCAAGGTATATGAGGTAGGAAAAATTAAGTCCATGGAAATCTCATCCCACTTCTAGGTAGGAATCGGAATTGAGTGAAGAAAAATAGTGGGAATTTTGTTCTATTCTTTGTCATTCTTACTAGTATGACACCGTGATAAAAAGAGAGCTACATCCCCTATCATACATAGCCACAAGAAATTTTGATGTACAACGTATAACATCTTGATAGTACCATGATTAATTACCCACTCAAATTGGTGTACATCCAATATCACCACCTTTATTTAATGACAACAACACCATAAAGCGAATGTTGAAGCCCAAAACTCCCACAAGAGACAACGACCACTCACAAGGAACCTCCCTACTACTTAGGAACTGAATAGAATGTAGTCATAGCACATCACTACGATTATCTTTCTAAATAAACTCTATAAGGGATTGTGTTTTCCAAACACTATCCATGAATGCACCTCCTCTACACTCCCTTGTCTCAAGATGTATTAGATAAAAAATATCAATCAAATTACACTCATTAGTAGACTCTATCAATGCATGCACTGTCACCTTTCTTCTAAAGGAATATGTAACCACGTATATATTTTTTTTGTATAGATGAAATTTTAATCAAAACCCTGATGGTTCTCAACCCAATGATGCTACCTCAAATTAAATTCCTTCTCGTAAAAAATGTTGGCCAAGATCTTATGATCAAAATAACTTAAAATTTTCTCCATAAATGATAATAGTGTCATATATTTATGTCATGCATAACCTCTTCAAAATGTAGTTAATGGGATGAGTATTTCCTTTCTTATAGTTGGAGTGGAAGGGAACCATATTCCACAACATGGTCATCCAACATCCACACACACACATGACCCATACGCAAAGGATCACAATTGACCATGTACCCTTTACCATATTCTGAAAATATCAAAAGTGGTGCAATGGATGACCTATACTTATGTTCCAAGAATAATGACTGACATTATTAGATCTAAAAAAACATTACCCCATACCAAGTAAGTGAATAAATGGGTGAATGCAGTTATGATAAATATACAACAAACTACTTGTAATACCCTACCTGGCCCAGAATGCTACTATTCTCAGAAATATTCTTTGGATACTCCCACGAAATCGCAACACTACTCTTCTTAGGATCCAATTATACCCCATTTTATGAAACCATATATCCCATAAATTTCACCTCCATGATTCTGAATGTGTACATAGAAATATTTTCAGAGAGGCGATGGTCCTGATGAGTACCCAACAAAATACTTAAATTCCACTAAGGTTGTTCCTCAGTCTCTAGATAGGCATGTATGTAATCAAATACACCACAAAAAAGAGTTAAAGTAATGCTGGAACATTCAGTAAATATTTTTCAAAAATTCCTCTAGAACATTCATTAATATGAAATGCTTGGACAAGTACTCAAAATGGTGGTACCTACTATGGAAAGTTGTATTCAGATCCTTAGACACCCTGATTATCACTTGGGGATACCTAGAATTTAAATCTATCTTAGGATAAAACTTTTCCCCTTATCATGACAGAAAAGGTCATCAATATGGGTCAAAGGGTAATTGTTCTTGACCATCACCTTATTTATATTCTATAATCAATACAAAACTGTAAAGATCCATCAACATTTTTTGAAAATAGCACTGGGTTGGCCCAAGGAGAGACACTCTAGTGAGTGAATCCTTTGGATTCCAAATCATCCAGCTATATATTTAATACCCTCAACTCGGTGGGGTCTATATGGTATGAGGGAAGACATATCATATGTGTTCCCAGTGCCAAATTGATAGTGAACTCCACATTCCTCTCTAGAGGAAAAGTAGGAAAGTCATCTGGAAACACCGATGGAATATCATCCACCAGAAGAAGTAATCCTCCTTCTATAGAATAGTCATCATCCTCTAATGCGAGTGATGATATTTTCCAAAAGAAGATTCCCAATTCCAGAAGTGGAGGTAAAAAATATCATCTGAGGATCCTATAATCACTATAAACCCCTGGTACTTCCATCATGTTCCAAAACACTCACTCGCTATCTATAATAGTCAATGTGAACATGAAAATGCATTATCCAATCAATACCATGGTTCGCGTCAAATAGGTCCATCTCTAAAACTATAACATCCAATTCCTGTTGGACCACTAACACTGTGATCATGAAGGATAGATACCTAAAACTATAGTCTTGCTTCTTACTAACCAGTGTTAATAATTCCTCATGTAATTCATAAGGTTGTTTGACAACATTAACACATACCTAAGATGGTAATAAATATATTAAATAGAGGAAATGATATTAAATTTAATTGGAGCTAGTGATGTTGCAATAAAAACAGTTCCGTGAAATGTCTTATGCCATGAATCTGATTCTCTTAGAACATGATCCACAACCTAAAGATAACTCAACTCTACCTGACCTAATGAATAAAAACTAACCTATGGAACTTCCCTTAACTTACTCTTCATAGAAGAAGATGCAACCCTACCATTAGGACATTAAAACTGAGAACATACTCTCATGGATGATTCTGTCCTGGATGACATCACTTTGAACGCTACAGATATTGTACCACAAGGATGTTGGTGTGACACCCAGAAAATATATTCCAAGTGATCCATAAGTCCACATTGATGGAAGGGAGTGGTTGGAGCTAAACTTTCAGATTGCATATGAACCACCATTCCACACAAATAGAACAAAAAAGACCTAGCATCAGAAGCCATAAATAAAGACAGATTGGAAGGATGGCCTAAACTACCTCCTCCCCTATTCTCCCTCTTTTTCATGATTTATATACTTCTCATAAAATCTTATGTTACCCTGAACCACAACTAAAATTTATCCATAAAATCCATTTTTTCCTCTATGATAAATATCTACCATCAAAGCATGATCAACCACCTCAGCATAAGTCTTCAACGTGAATGAGAACAATTTTGGTCAAATATCTGATTGTAGCCCCATCATGAACTTTTGAGGCTTCTTCTTCTCATTGGAAACTACCACGAGTGTGAACCAAACTAACTCTATGAAGTGGTTAGCATAATCCATCATGGTTTGGTCTCCCTGATGATGATATAAGCACTTCTGGGACTTGGTGATGGATAATATCTCATGGAAATAATTCCCGTTGAATATGACCATGAATTCCTTTCACCCCAGCTAATCATTCTTCCTAAATTTATCACCTAAGTCTCACTACTTTCTATTGTGACCTTCCAACATGAAGAAGCACACATTAACCTCACTGCCTCTTAACTGTTATGAAACAAAAACACCTTATAAATATTTATAATACAAACCTCTTCTTCTTATGTATCTGTGAAACTACAGAATAAAGGATGATTTTTCCTAAGGAACTCTTAGTATTTTTCATTTCCAGGACCTAGTTCGTCTTACCCAAAATGAGTGAGACTAGATCCTACTCCTTGTCCCAAATCATGGATAGACCTAACCATCACTTCAACGAGTCTCTAATCAATTGGTGAGGGATAAATCTCTTTAGTTTCTTCCTATAGATGTATAAAAGTTATCCGGGGAGGAATATTGATACATAAAGTAACAACAACAAGGGAAAACAATAAATACACATTTATTAAAAAAAATTAGTAACAATACCATTTTCTAGACACTCCAATAAATCATCATGATGCTAAATTTATCATGATAACAAGTCAAACCAAATTACTCCAACCCCACCTAGTGTCCATATACAGTATATATCCTATATGTATAGTCTAGAAGTGTAGTTAAGCCATTTCCCAATATCCCAGAGTGACATGAGGTTCATTCGAAGGTGTATTGGCCAGAAATCCTACTCGCAACATTACCTCAAGCCCTGAAATCCATGCTCTAGTCTATACAAGCTCTTCCCAAACAACATGACCCAAAGAAAGTGAGAAAACCCCCTATGATACAATTTTCCAATGATATAAGTTGGATATCAATATAACTCAATACATGAACTGGCCTGATATGTGGCCCAAAGGGCATTCCCAATCCCTATGAGATGTAACTAGTTCTTGGGTACCAACAATGACCTTTTGAGAACGATTTTACCCATGACACATAAGCAAGAACAATACTGAAAATAAAAAATTTAATAAACAATAACCATTAAAAAATTAAAGGTTTACAAAAAAATTGAGATTTAACTTTTTAAAACAATAACCAAAGTGAAATACCAACTTTGAATGGGAAATAATTGAACCGCCTCTGAAAAACCACTATGGGGTGAGAGGGAAATCACCCTCAACCCACCACCACAAACACCTGCAATAAGTGGAAAAGTCACAAAAATATCCCCCATCACCACCATATAAAAACATTTATCCACATGTTTCATACGTAGAAAATCCACATACACCCAAGGGATTATGTCGTGTGTCTAAAAGATTGATATTTTATAGAATAGTTTTTTCAAATTTTCATATCTTTTCAATATTTTTCATTTCACGTGACAACGAATATAGTTCAATATATATATATATATATATATATATATTAAAATACTAGTTCAATCATTCCTTTCACACACAATATTGACGTGTATTACACTACACATAATACTGACTTGGAATAAACTACACGCAAATCCAAATTGGCTTCCGCTACCATCAGTAGTTACTTGACGTACGTTCAACACAACAACATTTGAGCTTACGATACACACAACATGGAGTTTATATGAAATATGTTATGTATATATATATATATATATTTAAATTAGATAATTAAAACCTTACAATTCAACTTAGTTATATGAATATAAATAAATAGTTCTCAAATATTTTTTATAATTTATATATACATATATAACATATTGATAATGAAAGATATGATTTTTTGTAAAGTCATTTTTTGTTAAAAATACAATTTTCTTGAATGAACTAATTTTAATAATAATATAGATTTTAGACACATTTTAAATTTTAATTTGATATAATAAACTTCTTTTTTGAATTCAGAACCTTGATATTTTCTTAGGGTTAATTCTTTGTATTTTTCTGAGAAACATCATTTTTTGATGAATGGTAAAAATATTGATTTTTAGTTAAAATTTTATTTTTCATTTAATTATTTATTAGTGGTAAATTATATTATAAGTTAGTTTTAAGGTAAATCAGATAAATATTACATCTAATTAATAAAATTTAATTTTCTATAATCAATTCACTTTGAAATTAAATACAAAATCATAACAACCTTTTGAACATTTTTCTACTTTAATAACACATTATTTTGTCATGTCAACAGGATTAGCATTAATATAACTTATTCCTCTTATGTGAATTGAATTTTGAAAATATAACATAAAAATTTATTTTTTATAGTATTTATTGTTTAATTATTCCATGTTTATTTTTGAGAAAAATTATTACTAAAAGAGATTAAAATTAATCACATCCATTACGGCCAAATTAAGTTTAATTATGAACTAATCATTAAAATTAATCTCTCGTAGATCTTAGATTCTTCTCCAAAACCCATTTTACATCCATTTTTCTTCCTTAACAATTGAATTATTTAGTTAGGGTGTATTTATATGACTTTTTTAGGTAATAACATTTGAACACATAACTTGTTTCTAAAAATTCCAAGTGAATACTTTTCCTTCCCTATAAAAGGCCATCACCACTACCATTTCCTCATACCTCTCAAACCTATTCAGTTTGGCCAATACCTATCCAATAAACTTACCACAAGTCTTCACATCCACCTATAATCCATTACTTATCCATAATACAATTCAAGGTATCCCTATGGAAGAAACCCAAAAACGATTCCAAATTAAGAGGTAATGTCTTCTCTTGAGTGATTTTTTTATTTTCATTCTACAACCACTAAAACTATATTTATTGTATTCTTATATAAAAACCACATTATCCAAAATATAATAGTATATTTTATGTAAATTTTCATACCTATACTTACACCCATGTCCATCTAATGGGTAATGAACATACTATTTATGTGTACGATGAACTACTGACACGCGAAATGATGATTGTTCATTTTACAATTACAAAATATCATGGTGGAATTTAAGAGGGAAAATATATTTATATATGAGATATATCATATTTATATTTCCATTATTCTTATGTAATTTTTATATCAAACATATGTGTATTATTTCCGTTATATTTAAATAAGATAATTTCTTTTGAGAGAGCGTTGATTACTGCCCCCTCAAAGGGATATGATTCATTCATACACTACTTGGACTGTATTAAGGATGGTTTCAGTGAATATATATTATATATATATTATATGATAAAACTAATGTGAAAATGTTATATATATATATATATTATTTTTTATTTTACTTTCTTTCTCTCGATATGACGATTAAACAGAAATAGCGTTCATGCGTACGTATAGCCTACTTTCTCCATGAACGATGTATTCCGTTTCATAATTATATATACAATACATTATTATAGTAACAATATACTATATATAAATGAAATTTATATCATTTTTTATATTCTGTAATCATGATATAATTAAAAGTACCAACAATATAATAAATTAAGACATATTTGAAAAAGAAATAGAATATTACCCAAAGATAAACCTTTACATGAGATGGCTATCCTAACGGTAATATAAGGTCATAATAAAAACATATATTGTAAAATATATAATAATATGGTTCTATTAAATATCTATAATAAATTTATATTTATTTTATAGGTGTGTTGGACAAGTATGGTAGGAGTCAAGAAACAACGTAAGGGGATTTCATCTCACTTTTAATTTTTGTGAGATATATGTCGTGTTCAACACTATTTCCATTTGGGTGGTGTATCTACTTATCATGATTATATTATATGTGTCTTAAAATTAAATTTATGGGTATTAACATATATTTTTAAAGAACATTAATTCAAGAGGTTTATTTTTCAAAAGTTACCAAATATATAAAAATGTTTTGTCTCAATTTACCTTCATTGAGAGTCATATCTTATTATGTACCTAAACAATTTTTGAGTTATATATAATTTTATTTTACATGTTCTACCACGAATATAATTTTTCCAAGGTATTTTATTCTTTATTTAATTTTATTTTCTTACATGGAGGGTTTGATCCTATGATACAAAGTTATAATAGTTTATTGATACAATCTCATCACTTTTTGACATTGATTGTGTTTATGCTTCCTATGATGAAATCTTATGTTCCATATCTCAATACTTTCATGAATTTTTTTCTCTTATTTTTACTCATGATATATTATTTCTTTGGTAACATTTTATATGCATTGGTACCTACGAAAGTTAATAATAAGTTTTTTAGAATTCCTGAATTTACAATCTCATTTGTTTGAAATGTATATTCATTAAAAACAATTTTATATTAAAAGGGTTTCCAAGAATATTATATTAATAACCTATGATCTCTAAAATTCATATTTACCCTTTTTAATTTAAAAATGTATTCAAAGTAATCTTCTTGTCACTTTCCCAATTAGGCAATTTTTTATCCTTTTTACCATGAAAAAGAAATATTCTTTTTATGTTGTATGGCATGTATAGATTTATTCATTGTCAATCCTTTGACGATTTATTTTAATATTAGGAGGTTATTTTTTAAGAAACTATTTTTAAAATATATTTTAAAGGAAAATGGTTTTCAAAATGCTTTCAAACTTCATTAATAAGTTTTCAAGGGAAATGGATTTCAAAACATTTTCAAACCTCTTTTATAATTTTTCAAGGAAAATGGTTTTCAAAAATCAATCAAACATCATTTCAAGTTTTTCAATGAAAATTAATTTCAAATAATTTTCAAGTTTACTCATAATTTTTGAAATTATTTTTGAAGTAATTATTTTCAAAACATTTTCAAGCTTTAATTATAAGTTTTCATACTCTTTTGGAAGAAAACAGTTTTTAAAATGTTTTGAAGATTATTTTATAAGTTTTCAAGGAAAATGATTTTCAAATATTTTCAATTCTTCATTATATTTTTTTCCTACTAAAATGACTATGACATGGTTTTATGTGTTGGAAATAACTTTTCAAATATGAAAAGATATTTTCCTTAATAAATATTTTTTAAATATATTTAATAATAATTTTCCTTCTATGATGACATCTGTTGATGATACTCATTCCCTTGTAAAAAATGGACCAAGGGTTCTATTAATGTTCGTCATATGAATGGTTTATTCTTATTGTCATTTTTTATGAAACCTTTTTTCTCTTTCATGAGTTTTATGTTTATGAAATCATATTCTCTTTCAAGGGTTTTATGTTTACGAAATCTATTTCTCTTTTATGATTTATTATTTTTATGAAATGATTATAAAACTTGTATCTTTTTGAAAAGTTGTGATATGTTTTCATGTTTATGATACCAATTTAATTTAATGGGTTAAGATTTGTTTTTTATGATTTTTTGGTACATTTATGCATGATTTCACTATGAGATGTGTGTGACTTATATCTCCCTTCAATGAATTCGGTAAAGAATTATATCTCATAAGATTGACTAAGATACTCCTAGGAGTGAACCTTTACTACTATAATGGCCTTGGGGGTAAACCATCACTACCAAGATAGAATGAGGTTTGAACTCCTGTAACTATGATGACCATGGGAGTGAACTATGACTACTGAGATTGTATAAGGAATGAATTCATTCTACTAAGGTGGTCATGGGAGTGAACCCTGACTACCAAGATTGTATAAAGAGTAAAATGATGCTACTATTCTGGACATGGGAGTGAACCATGACTGCCTAGATGGTATAGGGAGTGAACCCATACTATCAAGATGGTGTTGGAAGTGATTCCTTGACTACTATGTGTGATCATGATTACATTTTCAAAAATTATGCATGGACCTAGTTGTTTTTCCATAAGTTTATTTGTGGGTCTGATATCATGTCCTTAACCTAATGAGTGAACCTGTTTCTAATTTTTCCTGTTCAAAGTATTATATGATTATGTTTTTTCCACAATTTAATGTTTTATTTAGTTGTTATGCATTCATGGATTTGGTTATTTATTTCATTATGATTCATTTATTATGAACATAAAATCTTTACTATGATCTATAACACACTGGGTTTGGTCTTCGAATGTAATTATCTAGTTCCATAATTTTTTGTTCATGTTATGCATACACATTTATATTAATTACCCTTACTGGGCATCTGATCTCACCCCTTTCTTATGTTTCCTTTCCCCAGGTTATGATGAAATGTTTTAGGTAGGAGTTCTAATGGTGTAGATATTTATGGGTTATATTGAAGATATTCCACTAGGAAAAAATATATTTTTTTCCTAGTTTCATAAGACAGTAAAATATTATGGTCATCAGTCATGTATTGTTTCAATATAGGAAATATTAATATAAAATTATGTAATATCCTTGTATGTTAAGCCTGAGTCACTATATAGTGTGATAGAAATCTCTATAGGATTCCACCAAAAAATGAATGATTCTATGATACAATATTATAAGACATATCTCCATGATTTACATAGTAAATAACATGGAATCATTTTTAAATAAAAAACATTATAGAAAACGGTTTTTAAGAAATACATACTCAAAGGAAGATTTCATTGAAATTAAAAGAGACACAAGTTCCACTATATAATCATGGTTAACACCACATCACTAAAAAATCACATCACAAGATATCACTATTGTCAACCCATGTAGTGAATAATGATTTATGGTACCACAAAAACCTCATACCATAGAGATAATCTCCTCTAACCAAAACCCAAAACATCCTCGTGCATAAGCCACTGGAGTTCCACATATACCAAGGTCTAGTAGTATCAAAACATAAACCACAAAACATAACATCCTTGTTTATGAGACACTATAGGGTAACTCATCCTAAGGTACAATTGTCTTTAATTATATTACATTTTTAGTTAGTGTTGTAATGAAAACCCAACTAAAAGTAATCGGGCCTCAGTCCCACAAAATCAACTAGTATAACAGTTCTAGTTCACCCACCTTGATATCTAGAATTCTTTTTTTGATCAACCTCAATTTTACTTGTCTCATAAATCCTCACATTCGCATACACATTCCATGAATCATGAACACACATGAAAAACAAATTTCTTTGACATGAAATTTAATCCCAAAATCAAAGATCACATGGAAACCACCATTTTCAATAATCCAAACCCATTTAAAATCAATACTCACATGAAATACACATTAAAACGTGTGTCACATCACTTACAAAATTTGTGTAAAACTTGTAAGAAACATTAAAAATATGATCACATACCACAAAAACCCAGTTCCATTACAAAACCAACTTTCACTGCATAAGTAACTGAAATACCATTTAAAAAAATTTGTACTCAATTCACACAATCCGTTGAAGACATTTATAATGAACAATGAAAAGGGACAGATGAATCTTAGTAAAAAAAATTTATAAAAAAAAATATTTCAATTCATACGAATAGCAAATCACATTGAAAATACATTTCATACCACACAAATAATCCAAAAACACATTTATGAAACCAGTGATGCATTCTAAATAATAATGGAAATGTAAAACTAGGGAACAATTTATCTCAAGCTTGGAAACATCATAAATCATGTCTAACACCACAATTGTACCTCAAAAAACCCCTATAAAAGCAATATTAAACCCAAAAAATCACGATTTCACCCAAAAACTCATCATCAAAACCTTATTAGTTCAATCCACCCACTGGAAATCAAAAACCCTAAAATACAGGAATAAGAACACAATATAATGAAAAAAATGAGAAAAGAGAATTACAAGATGTTTCCTTTAAAATACTTTGCTAGATCACATAGAAATTGGACTTCACGTAGTCTAATATAGAATAGAGGAAGAAAATATGGCGGTAAATATCTTATGAATTGAATTAGGGGTGATTAAAGTTTAATATGTAGATATAAAAAGATTTAATTTCCAAATTTTAATTACATAAATAAGACTTACTATTAGCTGATGCGGTCTCCTCTATATAAGAGGAGACATAATACATAGTCTCCTAGGGGCAGTCGCATGGATTTGTGGTTGTTCATCTGGCCTAGACCAAGACATTGTCTCAGGAACTAGATTTTTTCTGGGCTAGTGCACAGTTTCCCCTCACCATGAACCATTCATGGACAACTTTCTACTAAGAAAAAACATCCATTTTCTTCTAAAAAATACCGTTGAAATCAAGGAATAATTGTAAGGAAAAAAACTACACAAAAAACACCTCAAAATAAAATCTTAGATGCGTCATTATTATTAATAAAAAACCATATCATTCTGTATAAGGACACATCTGATTCCTTTCTTCAATAAATACCTATATATCATAATATTATCCCTTCTAGATGCTAATGTTAATATCAGTTCATTGACAAGTCTCAACTTTATCTATTAAAAAAATTATTTTCATTCTTCTAACAATATGAACTTAACCCATTTACATGTAAACTTTATTAATGAGTAAGCTAATTGGGAATCATTTTTATAGAATCACTTCTAGAAACCTACTAATCTGGTGAAACTATGTTTCTTGATTATGTTATTTTTTGTGTCATGTTTTTTAACGGCCTCTTTATTTAATGATAATCTGAAATCAACTATTAAAAACAATATGTTCATAAACTAATCTCTATGAATCTATAAATATAACATTGTTAATTTCTCATAAAAACCATTCCTTTTAGAGTTTCATGAAAAATTATTAAATTGATCTTTTGATACTTACACCTTTTTAGTATATTATGATATCATTATTAAATACCATAAATACAATTTCAATATATTCCTTGAATACTTTAATTTTCAAATCCATAAAATCAAAGTGTGTATTAGTTATTCCAAATAGAATTACTATAAATTAATAATATTTATATAATCTTTGGGATGTATTACTATCTTACTCACAATTGATGATACCAAGAATGAAGATAAATACTTGAAATAAATTGTGGTCAATCATGTTGATTAAATATGTAATCAATACTATGTGGGGTTTATTTTTTCTCTATAGTAATGGAATTGGTTTCTTTATAATCAATAGACAACTGAATAGGCCGTTAATTATTCTAAAAAATAATATTATCTACAAAAAGTGAAAAACTAGGGTAAATAAATCAATTATTGCATAAAAATAATATTCATTTCAAGAGTTCCACCAACTAAATTTTTTCTATTCTATAAAGAGTCATAAATACATATTTGGAATCCGGGAGTTCACTAGGAAAATAATATTTATTCCTTGGTGGTTTTCTATGTTAATCATATTTAAACACATTAATGAATTAATTTACAATATGTACATATTCTATACTAATGTCATATTTCCCATCCATATGTTTCATATTCTCAACATATCCACTAATTTAAAATTTATAGATACTAGAGGAGGATCCGTACATAATTCATGTAATGTAGTTTCCACTCTAATGATAAAGGATCCCACACTTCCTCCAAGAATTATAATCTTCTTCTCTTCTAAAACAATTTCCCATTAAACATTAAAATCGAATCTATACTATGGTTTATATCAAATTAAACCACATATTTGATAACTAAGGTTAAAAATAGGGCATGTATATACATCATAACAGGGACTAACTAAGTTATCCATAATGTAATAAGATTTATACAAGAATTATTTATTGATAAATACCATATTAAGGTTCTAGAGGGAGATATAATGTTCTTTAAAAAACATAAGAAGATAAAAAAGATTGAAAATATGTAGAGGAAAACAATGGAATTTCAAAAAAAATTAAAACAAATTACATTCCACCACATACATATAAACATAAACATTAAAATATAATAATTTAATAATATTTTCATTCTGCTTGGCCTCTTTTGTAGTATGTTCTTTTAACACTTGGTGTATTTGTTTTAATAATTCCTTGTTCTCATATATTTTAAGGGATATAGAGTCATGATTTATTTTTTTTCCCTTTCAATCAGGATTCATGTGGCCCATGTCCTCAAACATGTAATAAATTCTAATTCCTTTTGAAAATTTACGAGGCTTTTTATTCCAAAATTATCACTTTATAGATATCCAATTTAGATTTCTTCTTCTTTGACACATTTATTTTTTCATTATTCTCAACTGACCTATTTTTCTCTTTATTTCCTTAAAATATGTAATACCTAGACAATTCATTCGCCAACATTAAGGAACATGATATTATATCATTAAATTATAAAAATTATTAAGATCATTATTATTTGTAGAGGATATTATTAATCCTATCAAATAAATGTTCCTATATTTCTTTTCTGATTATGAATGATGTTCATTACATGTTTTGATAAACATTTGAAGTTAGCCTATGTTTTAGAAACACTTTCCTCTTCTTATATGTTAGTTTTATGAACATTATCTCCATTTTAGATCTTTTATATTTTGGATAATATTTCTCAAAGAACGTCACTTTAAAGATTCCATGTTCCATAATTTTTATTTCATTATGTTTTTTGGAGTTTGGGATCAATGAAATCCATTGATTAACATATCCCTTTAAATAGTATACTTCAATAAAAAACATATACCTTTTATTACATCCCAAATACATGATTAACTTTTCATTGTATTTTATCCATTTCTCATAAACTTCTAGATTAGTTGTTCCATTAAAGGATGTAGGATTCTATCACATAATGTGTTCCAATATTGGTGCATCATTCAATTAACCAATGGTTTTATTCAATGGGAATGGTTATTTTTGAAAATCTAGGTTAGTTTCCTAATATTTCAATGATCTAATAAGATCCATTACCCCCTTTGCTTACATACTCATAAGGGAAATTTTGATGTTATCTATATGTGTTGAAAATATTTCTCTTTCATGTACTTGGTGTGATATTTGAATAATGCCACATATATATATATATATAGAGTTAGATCATAATGTAATGTTCAGTTTCATCACTTCCTTTTATCATTTCAATTTGGGTGGGAGAGGTGTTGAATGGAGGTTTGAGTTGTAAAAGAACTATTATAGGAAATTCACAGTATGAAAGGGTAATTCATGTCATAATATGGTTTTTTATCAGATTCGATGTTGTAGAATTATGGATTTTCTTAGGGTGGGGAGTTTTAGGAAGTACTAATTTATAATGTGAAAGCGTAATCCATAACATGAATTTAATCAAGTTGATATGCAATAAATTTCCGTGGAAGTTTGAGTTTTATGAAAATTATGGCTTCTATTTGTTTCATGTCTTATACAAGTATGTTGTTCCAAATCAGATTATGTGAATTGTCAGTTCTTGTATTGAAAAAATGTGGATTCAATGTTATTATAAACATGAGGGTTTGAATTGTATGATATTTCCCAATTATCCCCCTCTTGGTTTTTAGAAAAATATATTTTTTTTGGGGATCTACCAACCCTTTATATTCGGCATTGACCCATGGGTTTTAGAGGATGGTATTTGGAACTTTGTGGTTATTTCTTCTCTTTATCTTCTTATTTCCAAGTGTTCTCTTCTTGTGATACATTACAGGGATATTTTTTTGGTTCCAGGTAGGTTTAGGCTATGTTTTTTATGATCCCCTAATGTTTTTCAAGATGATCAGATAATTTATAGTGCGTTTGATGACTATATGTTGTAACCTCTTGGTACTATTTTATATGGTGAATCGGAAAAGCTTATTTTGAGTTATGGGGTCGTCATTCACTCATTAATATTTTGTATATGTGGGGATTTCAGGATTTTTCCTTAAATTTGGTTTGTATAAAGTGTGTGGTTATTAAAAATAATTAAGTGGTTTGTCTAATATTGATGGTTATGGTGAGGAATTTCATGTTTTTACTACTTGATGTTATTGTTAATGTGTTATGAAAGCTTGCTGACATGGCGAGAAATCCCACCTTTTGGGATACTTGTATGATTTTAATTTTAAATGTATGTGAGACCCTTTACATGATAATTTTTGTTATCACCCTCAATAAAATGAAAATAAAATATATATACATATTGATAATAAATAATCTTCCCAAGGAAACCTGGTTTTTCGAGTTATACCCTTGTTAATAAAAAAAAGTTAAGTGATGTAATCCCTTGATCATAAATTGTGGAATCCAAGATGTATTACTTTTACTGGTTATCCTTATTGTTTTTTCCTTGTGGGTTTTGGGATATTTGGTGATGATGGTGGTGACTATAATGGTTTTAAAATAAGTGGGGTAGTGATTTGATGATTGGATGGAATGGAATGTGATTGGGGTAGTTCTGAAATGGTTCTTTTCTTTAGTAGATTTTTTTAGTGGTGGAGATGTTTAGTGGTTGAGATGTGTGGTTTTTGTAGAGATATGGCATTGGTGATGTGGTATTATGGGACAGTTTATGTAATAAGGGTGAGCTATTTTTTGTTGTAGTTGAGATTTTTTCCCATTTACATATAAAATAAATTATATTATAAACATGGAATTTTGAGTTTTAGTAAATAAATAATATGGAATAGAACTAATATGTTGTGATTTGATTTAATGAATTGAACATTAAATTAATGGATCTGAAAAGTGAAATGAAATGGATTATTAAATTGGAGTTAGTGGAAGAGCATAAAAATGGTAAAATAGTGAATTTAATAACTATAAGAGGAAATTTGTGGATTTTGTGATGGTTGTGTACTGTGTTTAAAATTTTGGGGGTAGAGTTTGTGATAGTTGATGTTTGGTGAAATGGTGGTGTTGTGGTTTTTTTTAGTGTAGTTGATGTGAACCCATGTGATGAGTATTTTGTGATATTTATATATCTTTTTTTATGTTATTTCTATATGAACAGACCCATTTTAGATAATGATACCAATACCAAATGGTTTTGGTTTCAGGGTTTTTTTCACAACATCTAGGATGGTTGGTATACATATGGTTAGATACCCCATCTTACACGTGCTTTAACACCAGTGATTCTATTGTTTTGTGGTGTATATTATACAGTAGTGATGTGATGTGAATAGATGTGATATGTGGTGGTGGTCATGTGAGGTTGGAGGAGGGAACAAGGTTTATTTTCTTAACATTCACGATACCATACTACAATGGCTATATAAGGAAATGTGGTGTAATGGACCTGGAATCATCAGGATAAATACAAATTTATTTCCCATGTGTCTTCTGGTGAAATCTTTTGTTATAAACACGGTTTCCATAGGTGAGGTATAATGTAATGATGATTGATTATAGCACTGAATGCTAAACTATATGATGGTGGGGAATGAAGGGATGTGTTTTGACCCACACCAGATATGGATTGTTGTAATGTAATATGTAGCAAAGGGATGGGTGAATTGAATGTAAAAAATGGGGTGTGAGTTCAGTAAATCGGTGGGGAAGTTGTGTTGGGGATTTTTGAAACGTTTTAATATTATTTTACTATTTTTGATGCATGATTTTTTGAGTGATCCCTAGTGATTTTGGGATTGGTTTATTTACTTGTGTGGGTGCTTCGTGGTTCTACTAATTATCCCCATGTACATTAGCATTCTCTTATTCATATGTTCTCTAGAAACCTTGGGTATGATTCAACTAAATATACTTATAGGATCACTTTATTTATATGAACTATTTTTTAGGATTCATGTAATATTTTTGGGATTGTGATATACACTTCTTGAATTGGTCTTGTGGGTGTTTTTGATTCGCTATTGTTGAATATATCTTTTTTAATTTACTTGAATATTTTTAGTGTATTTATTGAAATTATTCATGCATTGTGGGATGATTTTTTGTTTCCTTTTAATTTATGTATTTTATTTTTTAGTGTTTTTTATCATATATCACAATCCTATATTATTATATGAGGTTAATATCTTTTATGTGTGATATTTATATACCATCAATGATTGTCGTGAACTAGGGTCCAATTGGATGTGGGACTCTATGGTAATTAATGTCCTTCCTCTATTTCTATCCCAGGAGGTGTACCATTAGAGGGTGAGTGTTTTCAAAGAGCGGTATCTGACCCTTTTGATATATAGAGAGAATTATGAAGTAAGGAATGGTGAGTATTGTAAATATTATTACAGAAAATGGTTCCTATTGACCTTGGTGTAAGCCATATCGCATAGATACGAGGTAGGATATAGGATTTTAGGGGGGACTATGAGTAGATCCTAGAACACTGATGTTGTTAAACTGCCATGTGATGTACACCTATTTTCAATGTAGATACTTATGTAAGGTACATGACTCAGGATCAATTGTATTCATTTTGTAATTGGGTAATTTTTGGAAATTTAAGTAAATAAAATAACTAACTAAATAAACCTATAATAAAATATCATGATATCATGATTAGGATTCCCCATTTATTTTTAATAATGAGTTTGGGTAGTCATTTACATGTATCTCATGTGGATGAGGTTATGTAGGTCGATCTATTTGATTATGGGAATAATAACCAAATATAGGAATATGTGGCATGAAAGAGGACCTATTGTTCCATTCAATGGAAGATTTTGGGGATGTATAATGGGATTTTATTAAATTAGACGATGAAGCACTAGTTGGAGGAGCTCCCGATCTCATTCAATATGATTTGAATTTATGAAAAGTTATTGGTAGCATTGATATTTACTCAGTTGTGTGTAGTTTTACTTCACTGGTGGATGATGTATCTTAGTGACTATAGGGATGAAAATTTATAATGGGTAACATTCAGAATGAGTTTTGTTTTAAATTTCAATCATCAATGATAATTGTTGAAATGTTTTAGTAGTTTTTCTCTCTTTATAAGCAGCTCCTAAGAGTGTAGGATATCGACATAAAAATCAAGGTCCACTTCACATTTCACCATATTTATTTATAGATGATTATTTTAAACCATGGAATATAGTAGAGGTGTTGTGCCCCATGATCTGGTATGTAGTAAACTAATTTATGTTTTATACATACATGTATGTTAAAAAGAAATCATATGTTATCGAAAAAATTATTTCTTTTGGAGTTGAGCCATGAGAGTGTGGCCATAATGTCATCTTAACGGGTAAAACATTAGGTAGTGGTCCACATAAATTTGGGCATTTGGGGGTTTGACCCATGAATATTTGACCACAGTAGGTATTTTATCATTCCCTAAGAACATTTGGCTTTTTAGAACCCACTTTGGGATTCCCTTTTTCATTATATGTTTGCATGAGAAATTTCTACTTCTATGATCATGGTTTGAACACATATAGAGGCTTGTTTTAGATCAAAATTCATCTCCCAGTTGGCATCATAAGTAGTTTCCTCTAATGATGTTTCAGGGATAAAGACAACATATGCTTTTTCTGTAGTCTAGGGAAGAGGGATTTATTATGGAAAATATTCAAGGTGGTCTCCATCCAAATTAACCTAGGATATGTCTTGATCATAGAGTCTAGTAGAAGAGTATTAGAGGAGATAGTCGTGGTCAAATTCCTGCATTGGAGGTAGCATGGAAAATATGAACTGTGGTTTTCATATGTATGATAATTTTATCATTTACTCATGTTGGTGAATTTTTTTTATTTGGGATACTATTAATTCTTTATATATGAATAGAATACAAGTTCCCCTGCAATTTTAAAAATCCATTATAGGGTATAAATATATTTTTTGATGTGTCCTTGGGATATAGACTGGTTATGGGGAAGCACCAATCAGTGGGAGATTCATTAATTTAATAGATACATATATATATGTTATCCTTAAAATAGATAAGATATATTTCATGCATAAATTCATCGATTGTTCTCAATGGTCTGTCTCATTTTCTAAGGTGGATGGGATGTGAGTTGCATACATTTTCAAGTGGGGTTATTATATGTGTAATAGGTGATTGCATCCCCTTTTGTCTTTGTTGTGGATCTATCAGTGGAAGCAAATGAAGACTATATTTCCAATTTTGTATAAGTGTTACAATATTTTAACCGATATGATGTTATGAAACAACACCCCCCAATAGAACTCCGGTTTTTGGATATATCTTCAACTAGGTATGTGATGAATTTATTTGTATCCAAGTTTAGTGGAACCTATGTGGTCATGCGATTGGTAGTATTAAGTGGATAATTTGATGAACAGGGTGTTCATCTGTCCTAGTGTGTCTCCATGGGGTGCCACAATGTTTTTCACAAAGATATAGAATGGTATTTTGAGTTTTTTAATAGACTAATAGAGGTTTAATCTATTAAAATTCAAGAATCAATTCATCTTCAATGTATTATTGATCTATTCGTCCATCTTAGGGGAGAAAGTTGGTTTTTAATGATATACTTGTAGACTATATATCACTTTATGAGAGTGACAGATGGGGATATCCTGAAGATTACCTTCACAGAAAATTAGTGGAACTTTGAGTTCATGGCCATGTATTTTGGTGTTAAAAAAGAACTGGTTCTGTTCACAGGGATCATGAGCTCAATATTTCAATAAATTACTAGACTATTTCATCATCATGATAATCAATGATATCATGATCCACAAAAAGTAATATATGGTTCATGTAGATCATCTTAGAGTTATCTTTATGTTCTTTTAACACAACCAGGTCGATGGAAATGTATCTATGTGCATGTTTAATAAGAGAAAAGTTTATTTTCAGTTTTCCTGGTGGTTTTTCCCTTGTGAAATCCTTGTTTGGGGAAGTCTATGATTTTATGTGTAATGACCAATACCAATTATTGTTTGATCTTAATATGAGGTTCCATTACCTCATCAATAAGTGAATTATGGTTTTCAGGGACCATAAGAGCATGAAATATGGATTTTCTCATTGGGATTTTAATGTACGCTAGAAAAGGTGGAAGTAGTTTCTTCAATATTGTGATTTTGAGGTATCTAACACCCATGTAAAGGAGATTTTGTTTGCGGATTCACTAATTCTAAAGTCACATGGTGATGTGTTTCATGATTATTGTGGTGTTTATAACATTAATGAGGAGTTTTCAATGATAAATATTGATGTGGCTGAGAGAAATGGTCATGTTTTTCTTCATCCGATGACCGTAGAGTTTCCAAAGAATTATTAGGTGGTGGAGTCTCAGTGGGTAGACATATAAAAATAGGTGATTTGTGATCTTGGTGGCCATGGTGATACTCTATGGAAATGGTTTTGGGAAATTCTAAAACAAATGTTTTATATGGGTGTTTTTTGGTTTCATGGGAAGTGTGTGAGAGAGTTCAATGTGATTTCTATATCTCACCTTAAGCAGTGAATACTAGTGTGACCAAGATGAATTATGGAATGAGTATATAGTTTTTTCTTCTATGATAAAATGGGTAGTGGAATTATTTTTTGATAACTTTATGTGTTTTCAGTAGGTAAAAGTGGATAACTGAGATCTTAGAGGTATTTCATTTCCTAGGGGTGTTTTTGGTCTGAAATGGTAGTAAATATCAATGTATATTGTCACCAGATTTACATGGTATCATGGTGTATGTGGTGTAGTTTCAGTGATAATGGACAGCTAAAATTATATTACTCATTTTCTAATGGTCCATTAGTCGATTACTAGATATTTTTTATTCAGGTGGTAAATGGATGATGTGGTTAGGATTCATACGGTACTGGGGACCATAATATCTAATTAGGATCATCATTTTACCTCACAAATCTAGAAGGTAATGTATCATTTTTTCTCAAAAATGTGTTTCTTTTCACTAATTTCTTCTCTCAAATAGATGTCTAGATAGATTTGATCGTACATACAATGGCCCATGTGTTGTGATCCTTTGATTGGGACTTTGGAAGATCGTGATTTGGGAAAATTATTTTATTTGAGTTTACCTACAACAATATCTACTAATCATCCATTAGCTTTGTTCCATTTTAGACCTTATATGAGAAATCATGTATTTTCTTATAATGAGGTATAAAGTATGGGAGGTTAGTACTTCTTGATCCTAGTGTATTATAGAGAAAGACCATGAAGATCCAGTTCCAATAAATTAAGATGTGGGTTGCATAGGACCATCAGATGGACTCTTTTGATTGTAGGCATAGACTGCTTGGATTTGAGGATAGATGCCATGTGTTCTTATGGATTTATCTTCAATGGGGTAGTAGTGGTTATTTAGGGGAAAAATCTATCTCCTCCATTTTTTTATTTTATGTGTTGAATGATATTGGCATAGTGGTGTATTGATTTGAACTCTCACCACAGATATGTAGGATCTAGGACAATTTCTGTAAATCGATAACTTTTTGGTATCTCAATGATGAATCTCGTGTCATTTATAAGGCTGAATTGGATATTGAATATGAGATGATTTTCAAGGACAGATAGGTAGAGATCCTTGATAATATAGAAAAGGTGTTCTGGGGCTCAACCATTCCCATTGTTCATGTGTTTTGGAGGCATGGTGGTCTAGATGATAGTACTCGGGACCATGATATGGATATTCATTCCTAGTACTTATATGTTTTTAGTTTTTTCTTACTCTACATTGATTTCATGATTTGATGTGTAACACCCCAAGATTGTATAGTTTGTTATTTCTTCAAAATAATACAATAACTTTCACTACACGCAACACCGAGTTCAAGCGCACTATGACTTACCAAACAAGTCGTTCAAAAGAGGTTATGAATAGTATTAACTAAATTTTTAACCTTATATAATGCGTATAATTTTAGATTCCATATTATTAGTTTCTTAGACATAATTTAAGAACAAATTTTTTTTTTAGATAAAAGTAGTATTTTTCAAAAATGCACTTTTACCAACTTTAATAGTGAACCCTTTTTGAATCCAATATTTTAAGCTTTTATATATTCAATTTGACTAAATAAATTTATTCTATAGAATGGGGACATAAAAAATTTTACAATGTAACACCCAAGCTTCTACGGTACGCTTTCCTTTGAATAATGCAATAGCGTGTGTCGTACGCAACATCGAGTTCTAACACACACACCACAACCGATCAAACTAGCCGTTACGAACAGTAATACCTACTTTTTGAAATTTTATCTCTCAAAATGGACATCATTTTTGGATTCGGAGTATAGAATTTAGCCTAAGGTGAAATTTTGGTACTTTTTGGATAACTTTAATATTTTGATGAATAGTGAAAATTACTAAATTTTAATTAAAAACAACTTTTTTAATCAAAATAATTAATAGTGATAAATTAAGAATTTGAGTGGTTTTAAAGTATATTAAGAATATATTTTTACCATTTAATACAATTTTGGTCATTGTGAATAATTTCACAATTAAACCGAACATAAACAAGTATCAATCTTTCGATGGCTATTATATCTTAAAAACACGCTTTTTGTTTTGACAGTGGGAATTAATTTTAATTAATTTCTGTCACTTTTGTGTTTTTAATTTGGAAAAATGGATTCCATATTTGGAATAAAGATGTTCAAATATTTTAAATATGTAACTTTTATTTTTAGACATTTTGAATAATTACTTCGGTAAATATTTTATTTACCATGGTTAAGGGTAAATCTGATAAATAATGGTTACAAAATAATATTATAATAATAATAAATTATCCTAAAACGTGTCCTAACGTTATTTGTGGATATATGTCTGACCATGGTAATCTTTGGGTCGATTTTGGGACCCCATGGAGCCACTTTTAGGTGATAGGGACACTTTATTTTAATTAAGTTAAAATAAGAACAAATATTACACAAGAAAATATCTTTTAGAAAAACAATTTTTACATAGGTTTATATATGTTGGATATTAGACTATAAATATTCATTAGAAAACTAAAACGTGTTACTACATAATTATATTTTATTTATAATTTTTAGACATTAAATAATTTAATTTATTTATGACACAATGATGATGCAGTAATTAACTAATTAATGAAAAATTAGAATTATTGATATTATAAATACCCAAATAAATATAATTTGAGAATTTTTATGAATTAAACTAATTTAATAGGATAATATGACATTTTAGGAATGATTTAATTGACGTTTTTCGAAGTACTAATTTTTTTATGATTTCTACAAAAATCAATTATTGAATAATGTCAAAATTGAAATAAAATAGTTTTTAAAATAAATAATATATTATTAATTGATATTAAATTTCTAAAAATCTAAGTTTTGGCCAAGAGACTTATATCATGATTTTTGTATCATTAATGGAATACTTGGGGGTCTCTTGTATTTATATAGTTATTTTATTAACCATATAATATAAAAATACAAAGAGACATTGTAAAAGTGAAACTAATTAACTAAGAGTTAATACTTAAAGATAAGGTTAGTATAATGACCCAACATGTATAAATTATATTGGTTGAGTGGTTTTCGACTTATCCCCACCTTAAAATTTAAATAATCCACTTTTGTGGCATTAGAAACCGAATATTAATTTATTGTAAAATAATATTTCTAGCTTTTCCAAAGGTGCCCCTCACCCCTCTTATAAAAGGGCACTCTCCATTCTCATTATCTCACACCTTCAAAGCCTTTTGGTTCGGCCAAAATCTACCCAAATACTCTCTAAACTTCCCTCACTCCATCCTAGAGGCCTTAATTTAGTCATAAAGACAACCTATGGAGCTATTTTGATCAAATCAAAAGGAAGAACCCGAAGAAGAGGTAATGAATTCACCACCCTTTTCCAAGTTCCTTTCTTCTTCCACTTCTTCTCTCTTTGCATTCCCCATTCTAAAACAATAAATCCAGTACATACTATATACTGTAATATTATTATAAATATGTTACAACCATATTCAGTATTCCATCCATCCTTTGAATAACATGTCATCATACGTGCGTACGTACGGCTTACCGTCTCCACATCGTGGTGTAATTGTTATTCAATAAATTATTATTTGGATGGGTATAATAATGATGTGTATATCATTTAAATAATAAATATAACATGGTAATGATTCTGTATATATGATATACCATCCAATTATATATTATTTTAATGTCAAAATATTGATATTGTCACTCGTGCGTACGTACGGACTACCGTCTCCACGAACGTGATAAGATTCATTCTCCATCGTATACATTCAAGTATAATTCTCATTTGATGATTAATAATAGTATCTAAGGACTTGATATAATTCTGGATATGATTAAGATACAACCTATCCATGACAAACACGTCTTACGTAACAAAACATATAAAAGAAAATGAGTAATTTAACACCCAAAACAATGATAATACTAAGATATTATTAACAAATAAATGTTAAAAGATCATATATGATATAATATTAATGTATATCATTATTGTATAATTTAATAACAATTATTTCACCATTATACAGGAGTTTAACCTACCCCCAACCAAGGAAAAGGACAAAGTAAGGGGTTTTCATCTCACTCCTTATTCTCGTGAGATTCATGCCATATTGCCACTATTACCTTTTGTGTGGTGTATGTACTGCCCATAATTGTATTCTTTCTGTAATACACATTAATTTATGTGTATTTACATCTTCATTTTATGATACCTATTTCATGGTTTGTATGTTTCGTATGTTACCAAATTGGTAATGTTTTATTTCGCAATCTCTTCATTATTCGAGGTTGTTTATACGTAATAATCATCTGAGATTTCTTTATCATCTACATCCATGTTTCTTAAAAACGTATTTCAAAACATTTTTACTGTTTACAGGAATATGGGTTAAAGTCATTTATACCCTTTTTTGACTTTTTATAAGAGGTTTATAAAGGAATCTTTCCGTCATTTTCCAAACAAGGTCCTTTTTAACCTTTTGACAAAATTAAGGTAAGAATGTCTTTTTTTAACATATACGGCGGGTGTGGTTATTCTCCGCCATTATTACACCTTTGAAGCTTCCTTCAAAAGCTTATGAAGATATTTTTAAAATAAAGGTTTTCTCTATAATTATGCGACTTTTAAATGATTTCCAAAAAAGAGATATTTCTCTCAAATAGTATTGATTTCATCTATGCCAACATCCTTTGATAAATATTAAACTTGTTTCAAGTTGATATATTATGATACAAATCATCCATATTGTATTTAAGGTTTTGTGATATTTTTGACTATGGATTAATTATTTTTTTGCCAATAATGGTTTATGATTAATGTTTTGACATTTTGTATGTTAGTTTTAATACGAATTTTTATGTTATATTTCATCCTCTTCTTATGATGAATGTGTTGGACTAGGAAGTTCTGGGTTGGGGACCGGTAAATGTAAGCCCTCCGAGTTGGTGTATGGTTATTAGAGGCACTCCGGGATGGTGTCCAGTTATTAGAGGCACTCCGGGTTGGTGTCTGGTTATTAGAGGCACTCCGGGATGGAGTTCGGTTACAGAGGCTCTCCGGGTTGGGTTCCGGTTACAGTTATCCCTTAGGTCTTGGCATCAGGCCTCGACACAGAAATTTAATTTTGGAATCATTCATTCCATCATTATGAAAGTGGTTATTGATAAAGCATGTGATTATTCGATTAGTATAATATCCATGTGAATTAGTAAATGGCATTATTTCATTTTACTTTTGCCATACTATGTTCATGTTCAAGTTTAAAAGGCTTTTGTTTTAGTTATACATTGCCTTAAATGTTTATTATTATTTATGAAATTTTCCAATATATTGTTATACTTACTGGGAATTTGATCTCACCCCTTTTCTATGTTTTATTTTTCCTAGGATGTGAATAAGTAAATTATGAATGACCTGCAGAGATTCTATGAGGGGATAATAGTGTGGACTATGGAGACATTATGTTATTGTAGTAGTTTTTCACTTTATGATGTAATGTAAAACTTTATGAATATATCTAGTGTTTCCAAGGCTACTAAACCAATCGGTCTTTCGAGATTTTATCTTTCTTGTGATCATGCCAATGTTATATAATAATGCACCGACTCTGGTTAACTAGTGTCGAGGCGTTATAGTTGGTATCAGAGGAAGTTTAGTACAAACCTTGGAAGCTAGATTTAGATAAACTCTGATTAGAGCATAGAGATTTAAGATGGACGTTGAGGATTAGTATAGAATAACTTCCTAGAATTTTGGTATTGTAGAGATTTTGTGAGTTTTCTGAGCAATACATCCTTTTCTGGATACGAGCAGGTAGAGGCGGCTCTGGCACAGATGTACCTAGGGGTAAAACCCGAAAACACCGCTTTGAGCTAGACCCGAACGGGAACTGGTGCACGACAACAGGCATTGTTGCACTCTTGGTTACGACACTCCCGGAGGATATGCTTAGGATAATTCTCATTTTCATTACAAACCATTATGAAGGGTTTATGAGTATATACTTCTTCAATGGAGACATTTTTATGATTATGGATTATATCCATAAACTATTTAATTTATGTTATGTGTTTTACATGTTTGGGATTAGGTATTGTTATTTATAAACTAATCTAGTGTATGCCATTGTTTAGAAATGGCGCCTAGTAGAAGGAATGTGAACTCCAACAATGCACATGATCCAATGAGAAAGAAGGATCATATCTTTCATGGTCTTAAGCCATAATTTATAAGAGAAATAGTCTCCCATGTATTATCATCATATGAAGAAATAATATCATGTGTTGATAAGATAAGTAAAGAGTTTACTGAGTCCTATGGCTTTGAAGGGAAGCAAGAGAAGAAAAGGATGGAAAAGATAATGATGGATAAAGGGAAGAGGGAAAAAAAGAATTTTCCCATATGTGATAACTGTGGGAAGAAACACCCTGGAACTTTCCTGAAAGGAATGGGAGTTTTTTATAAGTGTGGAGGAAAAGGGCACAAAGTACGTGACTGCAAGGGTAAGAAAATGGTTTCAAATATACAATGCTTCATTTGCAAGGAGTTTGGACACTACGCGAACCTATGTCCCAGTCATCAAACTATACTGCAAATGATGCTATTGGATAATAATCATGTTATGATACTACCACAGATGAAGAGGAATGATTAGAGTTCTTATGTTGATTATGTCATTTGAGTGTTGTATCAACAATGTACTTGTTATAATAATTATGGAGTATATAAGGATTGTACTGCAGTACTATTTCATTAAGGACTTGAGATTGTGTGGAACAAAGAATAGTGACTCAATAGCAGGATAAATATTTGTAAAATATATGGTTGAGAGAATGATAAACCATAATATAGTTCTGATAACGAGGTAGTGATTTTGGAATAATACTTGATTGATTTGGATAAATTATATTGGATATTATTGACTACCTTGAAACTGATTAATGATTTGTATATTCCATCATTGTTGGGGATTAAAACATTTTTTGGATTGAAGGAGTATATCTGTTATTCTTTAAGGAATAAGGGATCATGAATGTAATCAATAAGGTTTTATTGTAATTCACGAAGATGCAGGGTTTTAAAAGAATACATGATGAAGGTGTTCAAATGTTATTACGCGGAAAAAAAGGATTTTTATTGTGTTTACCTTCCTTATTAATTTTGGACTGAAGTATTTTTGATTGTTCTAGTATGGATTATTTTGGATTGCCTTAAAAGGACAACCTGGAGGTCGGGCGGCAACCCGTCGCGTCCGGCAAGGCCGCGAGAGTTGAACCCACAACCGAAGGGCGACAAGGGTGTATCACCTACCACTGACCCATGTGATGTCCTGGATTGAATAATGTCATTTTTTAATGGTTCTTCTATTATGAATTATAAATTCATTTTTTAACCCTATAAGAATAGGATATATAGAATATTATTTTTAAGTTCTATTATCTTTTAGAGTGAAAGATGAGTCTGTGGTAGAAATTAGTTAAAGGATGGAACTCTACTTGTCATGAATATATTTTTCTTCTTCTCCTATTCTATTAACAAATTAATTCTTATACTTTATTTAAGGAATCCTAAAACCAAAAATGTGTTATCCTAATACCCTATGTTTTGTTGAACCGATGGTATTTCAAATCATCATAGATTGATGAATTTAAGGACCTCAATTTTACACTTGTTTGTCATTGATGACCTCAATCACTACCTATAAATATTTACGTTTTTCCTCCAATTATATGTCTCTAATTTCCACCAATGTTCTCCTAATCGAGATCATAATTTGGTTGTGACCCTTTCATTTCTCTTTTCCTCATATTAAGACTAAATTTTAATAACCCAATTTCCAATGTGGGTTTTCCCACAAAGATATTTTCTATTTTCAACCTTTTATTTTTGAAGAAAAATTTCAAATTGTGAGGACTCAATTTATTGAAGGAGGGGAGAATGTAACACCCCAATATTTCATAGTGTGTTATTTATTCAAAATAATTCAATAACATTCACTACACGCAACACCTAGTTCAAGCGCACTATGACTTACCAAACAAGCCATTCAAAAGAGGTTATGAATAGTATTAACTAAATTTTGAACCTTATATAATACTTATAATTTTATAATCCATATTATTAGTTTCTTAGACATAATGTAATAACAAATTCTTTTTTTAGATAAAAGAAGTATTTTTCAAAAATGCACTTTTACCAACTTTTATAGTGAAACCTTTTTAAATCCGATATTTTAAACTATTATATATTCAATTTGACTAAATAAATTTTTTCTTTAGAATGGGGACATAAAAAATTTACAATGTAACACCCAAGCTTCTACGGTATGCTTCACTTTGAAAAATGAAAAAGCGTGTGTTGTACGCAACATCGAGTTCTAACACACACACCACAACCGATCAAACTAGCCATTATGAATAGTAATACCTACTTTTTGAAATTTTATCTCTAAAAATGGACTTCATTTTTGGATTCGGAGTATCGAATTTAGCCTAAGGTGAAATTTTGGTACTTTTCGGATAACTTTAAAATTTTGATGAATAGTGAAAATTACTAACTTTTAATTAAAAACAACTTTTTTAATCAAAATAATTAATAGTGATAAATTATGAATTTGAGTGGCCTTAAAGTATATTTAGAATATATTTTTACCATTTAATACAATTTTGGTCATTGGGAATAATTTCACAATTAAACCGAACATAAACAAGTATCAATCTTTTGATAGTTATTATATCTTAAAAACACGCTTTTTGTTTTGACAGCAGGAATTAATTTTAAATTAATTTCTGCAACTTCTGTGTTTTGAATTTGGAAAAATGGATTCCATATTTGGAATCAGGATGTTCAAATTGTGTAAATATGTAACTTTTATTTATATACATTTTGAATAATTACTTCGGTAAATATTTTATTTACCATGGTTAAGGGTAAATCAGGTAAATAAGGGTTAAAATAATATTATAATAATACTAAATTAACCTAAAACATGTCCTAACCTTATTGGTAGATACCTTTCCGACCATGGGCATTTTTGGGTTGATTTTGGGACCCCATGGAGCCACTTGTAGGTGATAGGGACACTTTATTTTAACTAAGTTAAAATAAGTACAAAAATGACAAAAGCATATATCATTTAGAAAAACAATTTTTACATAGGGTTATATATGTTGGATGTTCGACTATAAATAATCATTATAAAGATAAAAATATTTCCTACATAATGATATTTTATTTATAATTTTTAGTGACTAAATAATTTAATTTATTTATGACACAATGATGATGGAGTAATTAACTAATTAATGAAACATTTGAATAATTGATATTATAAATACCCAAATAAATATAATTTGAGACTTTTTATGAATTACACTAAATTTATAGGTTACTATGACATGTTAGTAATGCTTTAATTAACGTTTTTCGAAGTAATAATTCTGTTATTATTTTTAAAAAAATCAATTATTGAATAGTGTCAAAATTGACATAAAAGTGTTTTTAAAATAAATATTATATTATTAATTGATATTAAATTTTTAAAAATCTGAGGTTCGGCCAAGAGACTTATATCATGATTTTGTTATAATTAATGGACTACTTGAGGGGTCTTTTGGATGTATATAGTATGTTTATTAACCATATAATATAAACATACAACGAGACATTGTAAAAGTGAAACTAATTAACTAAGAGTTAATACTTAAAGATAAGGTTAGTATAATGACCCAAACCTGTAAAAATTCTATTGGTTGAGTGGTTGTTAGACCTATCCCCACCTTAAAATTTAAATAATCCTCTTTTGAGCCATTATAAACCGAATATGAATTTATTATAAAATAGTATTTCTAGCTTTTCCAAAGGTGCCCCTCACCCCTCTTATAAAAGGACACTCTCCCTTCTCATTAAATCACACCTTCATAGCCTTTTGGTTCGGCCAAAATCTGCCCAAATACTCTCTCAACTTCCCTCACTTCATCCTAGAGGCCTTACTTTAGTCATAAAGCCAACCTAAGGAGCCCTTTTGATCAAATCAAAAGGAAGAACCCAAAGAAGAGGTAATGATTTCACCACCCTTTTCCAAGTTCCTTTCTTCTTCCACTTCTTCTTTCTTTGTTTTTAAGATTCTAAAATAATGAATCTAGTATCTCCTATATACAGTAATATTATTATAAATATGGTACAACCATATTCATTATTCTATCCATCCTTTGAATAACATGTCCCCATACGCGCGTACGTACGGCTTACCGTCTCCACGTCGTGGTGTAATTGTTATTCAATAAATTATTATTTGGATGGGTATAATAATGATGTGTATCTCATTTAAATAATAAATATAACATGATAATGATTATGTATATATGATATAACATCCAATTATATATTATTTTAATACCAAAAAAATGATGTTGTCACTCGTGCGTATGTACGGACTACCATCTCCACAAATGTGATAAAATTCATTCTCCATCGTATCCACTCAAGTATAATTCTCATTTGATGATTAATAATAGTATCTAAGGACTATATATCATTTTGGATATGATTAAGATACAACCTATTCATGAAAAACACGTCTTACGTAACAAAACATATAAAAGAAAATCAGTAAGTTAACACCCAAAACAATGATAATACTAAGATATTATTAACAAATAAATGTTAAAAGATCATATATGATATCATATTAATGTATATGATTATTGTATAATTTAATAACAATTATTTCACCATTATACAGTAGGTTAACCTACCCCCAACCAAGGAAAAGTACAAGGTAAGAGGTTTTCATCTCACTCCTTATTCCCATGAGATTCATGCCATATTGCCACTATTACCTTTTGTGTGGTGTATGTACTGCCCATAATTGTATTATTTGTGTAATAAACTTTAATTTATTTGTATTTACAAATTCATTTTATGATACCTCTTTCATGGGGTTTATGTTTCTTAAGATACCAAATTGGTAATGGTTTATTTCGAAATCTCTTCATCATCCGAGGTTGTTTATACGTAATAATCTACTGGGATTTCTTTATCATCCACAGCAGTGTTTCGTAAAAATGTATTTCAAAAAAAATTACTATTTACAAGAATATGGGTTAAATTCAATTATACCCTTGTTTGAATTTTTATAAGAGGTTTATAATGGAATCTTTTCGTCGTTTTCCAAACAAGGTCCTTTTTAACCTTTTGACAAAATTAAGGTAAGAATGTATTTTTTTAACATATACAGTGGGTGCGGTCATTCTCCATCGTCATTACACCTTTGAAGCTTCCTTCACAAGCTTATAAATATATTTTCAAAATAACGGTTTTCTCTATAATTATGCGAGTTTTAAATGATTTCAAAAAAAGAGATATTTCTCTCAAATAGTATTGATTCCATCTATGTCAACATCCTTTGATAAATTTTAAACTTGTTCCATGTTGATTTATTATGATACAAATCATCCATATTGTATTTATGGTTTTGTGATATTTTTTTACTATGGATGAGTTATTTTTATGCCAATAATGGTTTATGATTAATGTTTTGACATTTTGTATGTTAGTTTTAATACGAATGTTTATGTTATATTTCATCCTCTTCTTAAGTGAATGTGTTGGACTAGTATGTTCCGGGTTGGAGACCGGTAAAAGTATGCCCTCCGGGTTGGTGTCCAGTTATTAGAGGCACTCAGGGTTGGTTTTCGGTTATTATAGGCACTCCGGGTTGGTGTCCAGTTATTAGAGGCACTCCGGGTTGGTGTCCGGTTATTAGAGGCACTCTGGGATGGAGTCCGGTTATATAGTCTCTTCGGGTTGGGTTCCGGTTACAGTAATCCCTTAGGTCTTGGCACGAGGCCTCAGCACAGAAATTAATGTTCGGCATCATGAATTCCATCATTATGAAAGTGGTTATTGATAAAGCATGTGATTATTCGATTAGTAGAATATGCATGTGAATAAGTAAATGGAATTATTTCATTTTACTTTTTCCATACTATGTTGAAGTTCAAGTTTAAAAGTCTTTTGTTTTAGTTATACATTGCCTTAAATTTTTATTCTTATTTATGAACGTTTCCGCTATATTGTTATCCTTACTGGGAATTTGAGCTCACCCCTTTTCTATGTTTTATTTTTTCCAAGATGTGAATAAGTAAATTATGAATGACCTGCTGGGATTTTATGAGGGAATAATAGTGTGGACTATGGAGACATTATGTTGTTGTACTAGTTTTTCTCTTTATGATTTAATGTAAAACTTTATGAATATATCTAGTGTTTCCAAGGCTTCAAAACCAATCGGTCTTTCGAGATTTGGTATTTCTTGTGATCATGCCAGTGTTATGTAATAATGCACCGACTCTGGGTAACTGAGGTCAGGGCGTTACATGATGTTTCGGACTGTGTTGTTTTATGAGATGTGGATTTTTTTTCCTTGCATATTATGTACTTTATGGATTCATGAGAATGATTAAGGTAAAAACCCTTTATAGTTAAGTAAAATTATATTACAACTCATTTTAAAACCTTTTCGGTGAGTCAGTGCCTTATGAAGAGGATTATATAATGATATATAATGTTGAATTTCTTTGATTTATGTTCCTAGTGTCGTGTTTTGTTTTGGTTTCGGTAGATGTTGGCCTAGACAATATAGAGTTTGATATGGTAGTAAAAATTGTTATTTGGAAAAAGAATTCGGTTTTGGATATTTCCAGGTGATGTGATTTTGTTCCTAGTCTGTTTTCAATATAGGGTTCTTTGTGGATGCTTAGGTTTGGTTTTTTTCTAGTGGTAGTGTTTTCAATGTAATTGGATCCATGGGAGTTATCTCATAGGGTGGTTTTTCTTACCCTCTATTTATTTTGGGTTTGTTTTTTGATTATATAGGATGATTATTATTTGAGAGGTATCTTATGTAATGGTATGTACCTTTTCAAATGGTTACTTTCCCAGTTTGGTTGTTGGAGGTTTTTTTAGGATGCTCGAGGAGGGTTTAGCGGATGTTGGAGCTATAGTAGAAATGTGGTAGAAAATTAATTACATGATACAATAATTATAATTATGAGATTTTGTTTAGGGTATTATGATGTCAATCATTCAAAAATTATATTTGGTTGATGTGTTCCATAGAGAATAGCTTCCCAATGTGAAATGGGAATTCACAAAGGTTATATAATCATGATGAGGGGCCATGAATATCAGTAGAGGTTCATGTTTTGAAAAACTCACGACATAAATTTTGGTAATGTCTTGAAGTGGGAGTTCATAAAATAACTCATGACATGAATTTGTATTTAATGTACTGAAAAAAACTTTTTCTAGGTTATCATAAACATTATATTTTGACCAATATGTCTCATTCCTCTTCTATCTATCCCAATTTTTTGAAATATCTTATATATTTTTGGAGTATATTCTTCCCCTTTTCCTCATAAGTGGATGCATATGATCCAGATGGTTTTTTTTGGTGATCTATATTTATTTGTTCTCTTTATCCCCTTATTTCCTTATGTTCTCTTATAGTGATCGATAGTGGTGATGTTCTTTTTTTTTGATTCAGGGTCTGTTTGAGCTATGTTTTTTTATGATCACATTCTATGGTTAAAGTTGATATGAGGTTTCTTAGTGTGGTTGTGGTATCCATGTTACTTCCACTTCACCCTATTTTGTGTCGTGAATCAAAAAGGTTCTTTGTGGTATGAGATCTTTATTATCTCCCCAATTTTTTATGTATGAATATTGAATGGTTTTTCATATAATTATGTATATAGTAGGGGTAAAATTATTTATTATAATAAATTTTCTAATCTAGAATCAATTCGAATGGGGAGATATAACATGTTTTTATTGGGTGATGTTATTTTATATTTTTTATACATGATTGTTGACATCACCGAAAATCATGGCAATTGGGATACTTTTTTGTTGTACTTGATATATATATATATATGATACCCATTATTTATTTTTTGTTGGTTTTCACCCTGAATAAAAGTCTAATAATGTATATGTGGAAAATGAAATAGTTTCTCATGGAAATTTGGTATGTTTGAAAATACCCTTTCTAATCAATAATTAAATTGATGTAATCCATTAAACCTAAATTGAATGAGCCAAAATGTTAGGATATTTGTATTTATGATTTTTATTGTAATATGTGGTGTGGGTTGTTATATAGTGATGGTGGAAACCGACTATGTTGTAAAATAAGTGGTGGAAGTTATGTTATGGTCAGTGGAAATGTGATGTAGTGAGGGAATATGTGTAGTGGTTGTGTTGTGAGAAGTTAGTGATGTGTAGTGTTTGAGATGTGTGATTTTTTTGGTGATATGTCCCTGATGATTTGGTGTTGTGGACACGTTTGATGTGAGATAGGTGAGTTTTGTTGTATTGGGGTTAAGTTAGTTTCCCAGTTAGTCATGGAATAAATTTTAATACTAAAATAAAATTCCATGGGTTGGTAAATGAATAATAACGGATAGATCTAATGTGTGGTAATTGGATTAAATGAATTAAAAATTAAATGAATATTCTATGTAATAGTTAAATAAAATGGTTAAGTAAACGGTAGTTATTGGAAACTCATTAAATTTTTGGTAAATATTGAAAACTTTTATTATAATATGGATTGTGTGGCTTTTGTGATGGTTGTTTGGTGTGTTGTATATTGTGGTGGAAATGGTTCTAATAGCATACATTTAGTGATAGGGTGCTATGTTATTGTATACTAGTGCATATTATGTGAATCTATAGGTTTGGTATTGTGTTCTATCTATATATCATGAATTTAACATTATATATATAAAAACCATACCCGAGTTGCATAATCATACCAATGCCCAATATTTTATGTTCTAAGTGTCTTCCAAAACATTCAACATAGTACTGATATAGATGGCTAGATTCGCACTCTTCCCCACTCATCCTTCAGTACTAGTGAAGATACTGGTTAGTTTTTGAGATTACCCATCAGTGATGTGATGTGATTTGATGTGATGTGTGGTGTGGGTTATGTGTGGTAAGTGAAGTGAATAAGGGTAATGTAATTATAATTTTTGATACCCTACTACCATGGTTATTTGATGAGATGTTGTATGATTTCACAGTTCTCTTCAGGAAAGATGTTTTATGACGGACTAGGTGTCTTCAAGTGAGATGTAGAGTGATGACCCATGGGTCATTGGGAAAGATACGATTTGATGATGAATAATTCAACCATAATGCTAGATCTTGTAATGGTTGGGTAATTAGGGATGTATCGGTACCCACATCATAGAAGGTTATCTGTGATGAAATTTGTGTAGAACATATGGGAGCATGGGACATTTGAAGTTGGAGTGTGAGAGAATAAAATTAGTGGGGAAACAGCAATAGGGTTCCTTTGAAATGTTTTTGATATTATATTACAATATAGGATTCATGATTTTGAGATTGATCAATGGTGAGCGTAATGTTTTTTAGTTGATCTGTTTAGGTGCATATTGGTATTTTTGTTTATTTAGAGGAATATTATAATAATATTTTCACATGGGAACAATAGACCATGTGTGTCATCCAAAATAGTGTACATGTATCCTCATCATACTCATATAATCTATTTTTTATGTTTCTAGGATGATTTTGGGGAGTATTTTGGACACTTTTATCTTGGGTTTTAGAGCTATTTTTGAGTCGGTATTGTAGGAAACGTCATTTGGTATTTACATGGAAAATTTTATTGAATATTTTGAAATTGTTCATTCGTTGGGGGATAGTTTTGGGATTAATTATAATTCATATGATTTGGTTTTTTGGAGTTTTTATCCAATATCCTGATCATATATTATTATAGGATTGTAATTATTTCCAAATGTGATATTTTTATACCCATAGAACTTGTCACTTACCTGAGACCTATTAGAGGTAGGACTTGGTGGTCATTATCTCTCTTCCTCCAATTCTGTCCCAGAATGGGTACCTTTGAAATTATGAGGTTGGGTCAAATACCATCATGCATATTTATCGATTATATAAAAATATATAAAAGTTATTAATCATTATATGGGTCTATATTAATGCTTGTGTTAGTTATGTTTTTCTAAAATCTAGTTCCCAGGGGTCCTACTAAATATTCATTGATACCAATTGTAATTAAAATGACACAAATGTCCAAGAGAATTTTAATACAATTTTAAATCTTTACAAAGTACAAGGGATCATACCGTGATGTATAGATCAATTTAGATGTCTTGGAATAAAAGATTTATATATGATATTTCCATAATAAATTGGAAAAATAAATCGTACCAAGAAGAACATTCTTGTGTCCTTAATATTCATTCACATATTCCTTCTTAAAATCCAAGGGAATGGAGAACATAATAAAGGGTGTGCTCAGATGCTCAGTAAAGGAAAGAGTATAATAGAATCTATCATGAGTAAATGAGGAATAAAAATATGGTAGAGTGAATAATTAGTATATATTCCATTTAATCAAAATATTTTTCTATAAATTCATCATTGGATGAATATAAACACATTGATAATGACAAATAAATACTCAATGAATGAAAAAATGATATTCGAAATTAATGATATTAAAAATACTTATTTGTTCCCTGAAATCATGAATAATTCCTTAAAATCAATGTGTAAAGACAATCTGTAATTAGGTGGGCATGCACAAAATACATAACCAAGAATTCATTACAACAAGTTTTCTCAAGAGACTAATTGAAGCATTGAGGCTAAATTTACTATCGGAACCCACCTATCATGTTTAATATTCTAATGAATTACTAATATAATGACTAAATAATATTAGACATAATAAAAAATACTTAGAAATCAATATATATCTATATTAAATTTGGAATAAAATACAAAAATGTTACACCATTAAATGAATTAACATTTATAGTAAGATTCAAGCAAATAACTCTTCATAATGAAATGTTACATAGTTAATAATTATCAATTTAGTATAAATCAATAAATTAATGAAACTAAAAATATAAAAATAAAGGTGAAATATAATATTCATTGAATAATAGAAAGTGATAAAGAACACGATCATAATAAATTTAAGGCTCACAAAATAAGGTTTATTCTATAAGTCAATACAGGATGATAGAAGACCATAAATTCAAAAACAAATAATGGTTTTATATAATTTAATTAATTCTAGTATTTAGGGATAAAATTTGGAGCGAAACATTGAAGAAATATCATTCCTTTAATCATTGGTAACATTATTGTGTAAATAAATTTATAAATAATATCTAAAATTCATTAAAACATTTTATAAAATAATTAATTTTCTTATTGAATATTAAATTTAAAATTTAAAAGAATAACAGAAAATGATTTTAATTTACAAAGCACCGAAAAATTTCAATGAATAAATATAGAATGAAGTGTTCATGGATTTTGGAAAAGTAATGCATATCATATATTTGAAATAGAACATTCCTTTAATACTTTTGTAAAATTTGATAAAGAAAATTTTCTTAAAAGAAAAAAAAATTAATTTTGTAACCATGATGTGAAACTAAAAAATTATTAAAATTTATTTAATGAAATCATTGGAGTATATAATATATCATTCATATACCATTTTACACAATCTCAATAGGGATGAAAAATATAGGTGTCCCAAAATAATAAATAATTTCGGTTTTCATAAAACACATTCTTTCAATCATTGATTAACAAAGAGATGTATATTTGAATGAAAACATGGAAAATACTTATATAAAAATAGTAGATGGAAATAAATTATTTTTCATATTATTAATAGTCTTTAAACATTCCAATGTAAATTTGAACATGAACAATCCTGAATATGAGTGAGATGATAAAATATCCATCTATGGTTTTAATAACTTTTGAATCAGACCTGGTTACAAGGGAAAAAATAGAATCAAACATTAATTACTATGAAAAAATATGAGTTCAGGATATAATATTTCAAATAGGTTGTATATATACCATATAAAAAATTAATTCATAATATAAAATATTCCCCAATTGAGTGGAATTGATATAAAAATATACTTAACATTGTTTCCATCTTGGTGAGAAACATTATCTAATACTGAATAATCAATTAAAATTTATAAAATACTTTATTAATTAACATTTTTAACTATATAGCATTTTTATTTCATTTTATACTAATTTTAGTCCATTTGTTGTATAGTTATTTCTTGCATCATCTACTTAAGGTTGTTCGTTCAATTTCTCCAAAGGTGTTTTTATTATTGATCATGTTCAAAGGTTTTATAAAATTCTTCATCATCTATAGAATTTAAATAATTTTATTAAATTAATTTCTAAACATTATATAATATTTTGGAATCATAAATTCATGATTAGAATAGAAAAACAGACCACAAAGCTTCCAAGAGGTGGTAGTCCACACGTACGGATGAATGTCGTTATAATTTTCCGATGGATATATGGATAAGAATTTAGATTACATGTCATATATAAATATTCATAATTATTTCTCATATATCATATATATATTCATTAATTTAATCTTTGTAACCATCCAACTAAATTTCTGATGAAAAAAATTAAACCGCAAAGTGGATACAGTTGTCTATATGTACGGATGAGAGATGTTTTCATTCTCCATAGTATAGAAGGATAGAGAAAATGGTTGTAAAATTAACATAAAAACATCTTTATTTGGTTAATATACGAATTTATGTTTGTTTAGTAGATTATTTATTATTATGAGTTAGTTTTAGAAAAATTTTACTTCAAGAAACTCACTATGAATGTATACTTCTTCCTTTGGTATTATCCTCTAGAAATCACCTTAATGCATATTGAAGGGATATTTTCATGAGACTAAGGCATATAGGTAGAGAATAATAACATTTTAATAATTTTTTTTGGTATTAATAAATCTATAACGATCATGTAATGTTGAGAAGAGAGGGGAGGGGGTTCTCTTTTATACTCATGGTGGTTGGAAAAATTATAAATACTGGAAAATTTATTATATATTATATATCATATTAAGGTATATTTGTGCACAGGTTTCACGAATTATAATATAAAATCATTAATATCTTTATAAACACGCAGAATTATATTTAATAAATTAATTTTTGAGTTTTAAAGCTTCTTCCTTTTATTTTAATCCCTTTAACTCATTTACCCCAAACTATTTAATTAATTTTTAACTGGGTAACTATTCATTATAACAAAAAACTATTTTGTACTAATAAAATAATATTAAATATTTTGGATTCAAATATTTATTCCATATCACATAATTAAATATCCAAAATAAGTAAATATTACTTTTAATATATGTTCAAAAAACATAAAAAATTGTTTTAAAAAAATAATTATTCTTAAAAAAAAAATTATTTTTTAGAAAAATAATGTATAATGTAGATTTGAGTCAAAATAAATGATTTAGGGTTGTTAATGTGAATGATATTGTAATTTTAAACCAAACTAAAATATAAATAAACCTTGGGAACTCGTTATTAAGAGAAAAGATTCACAAATATTTTTTATTCGAATAGAAAGATTAATGATATTTAGAAAATGTTAAACACAGATTTATAAATTTAATATTATAATTTTAAATGAATAATATTAAATAAAAAAAGAATATTTTCTTGAAAGTTGTTTCAATAAACATTAAATTCATTCTCCTATCTTAATATTTTAACAAATGTAATATTATTTATAAAACCTGATTTTTAAACTAATCATCCAAAATTTTAATTATTTCTAAAGAGTCACAAAAATTCCACCTATGATAATTTTCAAAACAAGTATTCAAAAATGAAATTAATTTCCCCAAATTAAATTCAAAATGTTTGAAATTTTAATTTTTAAATACATTTTTAATAAATTGATGTGTATTATGATACAGCTTGATTAGAAAGAAAATCAAACTAACACTATTTGAAGCTTGAGTGTTACAAAACTTCTATGTTTTCTTATTATATCTTGGAAAAATTCCATCTAAACCATTCTAATTTTGAGTGATGCTAATAAATTTTCTATACTCAACATTTTTATCAAATACTCTACTATTTTTGTAACATTATAGGTAAATAAAAAATAATACATTTTCATATTTATTAATATTTGCGAATTAAATATTAATTTCACATTAAAGAGGTTTCTATGTTAGATAGCGTGCCCGATACGCAACAATGAGTTTCTTTGAAATCTTACATTGGACGCTTGTAATATAAAAATATTTTTTTAAATACTAGTTAATACGTAGCCGTTGTATTGGAGGGAATGAATATAAATAACTAAAATATGATTATATATGTTTTTTAAATGTTTTCACATTTATCCAATAAAATATAAAGGCTTAAAATAAGAAAAGAATTCAATTTTTGGCATATATACTCTAATATTCACTAAAAGGTCAAACTATTGCTTTTTGATGGAGAACCCTCTTTAAATATAGTTTTGTTCACTCTTATGCATTCTATTAGACCAAATAAAACTCTTCATTAGAATCGGGACATCAAAATTTACTTTGAGTAAATTATTTGTATTTTTCTGATAAAGTACATTTTTTTAATGAATAGTGAAAAATGTTGTATTTTTATTCAAAACCACATTTTTATATAATTTATTTATATGATTAGATTATATTTTGAATTGGTTTTAAAGTACAAATAAAATATATTTTTACCATTTAATCCAATTGTGGTCATTGGAATTAATTTCACTTTGAAATTGGACTTAAACTAGTGTCAATCTTTTGATACATATTGTTTCATAAAAACACGCTTTTTTTTACAGCGGGAATTAATTATTAAATTATTTAATGCAACTTATATTTTATGAATTTTTTAAAATAGGCATCATTTTTGAATTTGGAATATCAAATATAGCTTAGGGTAAATTTAAGGAATTTTTCTGAAATACTTCAAATTTTTATGAATAGTGAAACCACTAAGTGGAAGTAAAAAAAATACATGGTTGTCATTAGGAAGTAATATGTGGTTCAATGGGATTAAAATAATTTTTGGTGAATAGTAACTTTTAAGTTTATTAATCGCGATTAGAGGTAACTAGTGTAATTTAAGGTAAAAATAATGTTTTAATAATATGAAATGAGCTAGAAACATGTCCTACCCTTATTGGATGTGTAATGGACGACCCAGACAATCCATGGCTCAACTTGGGGACCCCATGGAGGAACTTTGGTAGGAAAATTACATTAATAACTTTTTATTTAAAGTTAAAATAAAAATGTCACAAACATGTATTGTTTTGATAAAATAATTTTTATATGTGGTTATACAATTCATAATATTGACTATAAATATTAATTGGAAAGATAAAACGATTTACTACATCATCATATTTTTTTATAATTTTTAGACATTAATAAAATTAAATTATTTATGACACCATGATGATGCAGTGATTACCTCATTATTTAACGATTTAAATAAAATTAAAAGATAATGTAAAATATAAGACCTAAACTTGTCAAAAACCTATTGGATGGGAATATTTCGAACCCTTATCACCGTATCCTCGAAATTTATAATTTTGGGTCCTTTTTTTATCCGAAAATCATTTTATAATAAAGTATCATTTCTTAACATTCCAAGAGTGCCCCTCCTCTCCTCTTATAAAAGGCCCCCACATCTACCTCCTTAACCACACCTCTCAAGCCTTTGGTTCGGCCAAGATGTGCTCATTTTATCTCTACACATCCCTCCCTTAATCCTTGAAGCCTTACCTTGGGCAGAATGCTCTTCAAGGAACCCTTTTGGTTCAAACCAAGAAGAGTTACCCGATTTTAAGGTAATGTCTTCACTTGTGTTCTTTTGTTTTATTTTTCTTCTCCAACCATATAATCTATTTTTATTCCTTTATTTTGTAACAACACCAGTATCTTAAATATACTAGGATTTTCTATAAGAAGGATTCATGCTACACTTACAAACACCTCCGTCTAATGGTTAAAGAACGTACTGTTTATGTGGTTGGCGAATTTCTGCCTCAGAAAATGATGTTTGTTCAATATTCTTTTAACTCCTTTAATGATGGACATTAAGATGTCACTCTACTTATATATGATATATATTATGTTTATGTTTTCCTTATTCTTCTATATTTTTCATTTTTGGCATACCTTTATGGTTCCCATTACTGGTAAACACGATAATTTCATTTTAGGAAGTGCGGACTACCGCCCCCTCAAAGTGATTTGATTCGTTAGTACCATATGTGGTTCATATAAAGGATATATTTAATGATATTATATATGATATTATACTGGAATTATAATATACCTTTATATCATTATGATTTCACTCCACTAAGTAATAAATAGAAAATGAAAGTAGCGTTCATGCGTACGTACGGCTTACCATCTCCATGAACGGTGCATTTCATTTCTTACCTCTAAAATTTATATAATATTATAAATGCATGTATATACTGGATATATATGATATATATGATATCTAAATCATCAATATAATTATATATATAATGGATGTTTTACCCCATGAACAACTTGTAATTATAAAGAGTTTATTTTTTATTCAAGTACCAATGATCGACAAAACGACCATTATTAACATAAATAATTACATAGTGTCCATAACATTGTAATAAGTGATATAAAAGGAGTAATGAACCTGAAAAAAGGTTCTTAAGCAAGTAGAAATTAAATCAAGTTTATTATTCAGGAGATTAAAGAGCAATCGAGTCAAGTCGGACCCGAGGAATGGGACTTCATCTCAATTCTCTTTCATTGAGGCATATTTTGTTTTATACACAACTTTTTTTATGCGGTGTATAAACCCCTTTGAAATTTACGTTTATTCAAAAGGAATATTTTTTATACGAAGCATTTTACTAAATAACAAAAGGAATGTTTTTTTGTCGTACGTATGCGGCGACAACGACTTCTCCGCCGCCGTGACCATTATTTGAGTTTCGGCTTCCTCTACAAGCCATAACTTTTTTTAAAATGAAAAATAAATACCATGTTTTACTTTTATTTTATTTTGGTATTTAAAATGGTTTTCATAATGTTTTTATTATATCAATGTGTTATATTGATATCTTGTGATTGAAATGTGGAAATGTTATGTTTTCATTATGCATGTTTTATGTGATACGATTATGTTATGGTTCTTGGGCATTGTTTATGAAGACGGGTGGTTCTGTGATAAACTAAGGGCAGGTGAGCCCGATATATCTCTCCAATGCATTGGGTAATGCAAAGGAGTTAAACGTTAAGGTTTCTCCGATGAGATTTAGGGAATATACTGTGATGGGTATTCCAAACATAACCAATAGGGTTACTCCCTACATAAGAATGTTAGGAATGCCTCAAGTTACCGTTATGTCTTATGATTTTTATGATTTATTCATGATTTGATGAGGTATGTAAAAATGCTTATGTTTTATGAGTAATGTATGATTTCATAAATGGACTAATGTTTTTTGTCTTACTTTTATATCCCTTATTGAGCTTTTTATGCTCACCCCAAGTTTTTTTTGAAATGTTTTTCACAGTACATAATGTGGAATAGGGGTAAGGATGGGATCAGGGAAAATTCATGTTGTCTTAAACATGGAACTAGACATGACTTTTTTTTAGAGTCCATGTTTTGTAAAAAAAGTGACTTTGTACAACTGTCTACTGTGTAATCTTTTGAGATGTAATATTTATGATATAATTTTCTAAACCAATAAACCATTAAAAGATCGTCAATGTGAATTATTAATTTAATTAAATATTAAGAAAGGTTTAAGGTTGGGGCCTTATTGTTGGTATCAGAGGTCGGTTTAGATAACATTAGGAGTTATAATTATATTAAATGATTATCCAAAAATATTTTTTAGGGCCAAATTGAAATGATATTGCATTTGAAGATTACCATGTTGCTTCATCTAAGACATGTTTGTTCAGAATGGTTTTCCTCAAAGGAAACAACGAAGCAGTGATAGGAAGGCATAGAGAAGGAAATAACCTTCCGAATCAGCATCCTGAGATGGTCGGAATTGGAACTGAACAGTTTTTTGCAGTAATGGCACATTTGACTCAAGAGATAAATGGTGGTGGTATCCATGCACGAGATCAGCCAGATCAACCACAGAGGAACATGTCAGTGGTGGAACATTTCATGAGGCAACATCCCCCATCATTCAAAGGATCATCAGACCCTGTGCTATATGAAGGGTGGATTAAAGGACTGGAGAATATTTTCGATGTCATGGGGTGTTCAGAAAATGAAAAGGTTAGTCTTTCTATTTACCGTTTGGAGGGTGAAGCAGATTAGTGGTGGTCGATGGTTAAAAATATCAGGGACGTTGATGAGATGGATGCTCTCGACTGAGATGAATTCAAAGGTATGTTTCTTGAGAAGTATTTTCCTGAGGCTGTTTGACTTAGGATGGAAAAACAATTCCTGGAATTGAGGCAAGAGGAAGACTATGTGGCTGCCTATGAAGAAAGGTTCACTCGATTGGAAAGGTATGCTCTAAATTTTATCCGAGACCTTGATAGTAAATTCAATCATCTTTACTCAGGGTTAAAGCCAAAATATCGAAGGGAATTAGCTTCTCACGAGTTCAAGAGTTATGAAAAGCTTGTTCGATGTGCTGAGAAAGAGGACATGGAGTTTATCGATGATCAAGTGTTCTATAACAACCAGCAGAATAATAGACTAAGGATGAAGGAGAAAGGAAAGAATTATTCAAAAAGGTATGAATGTAAGAAAACTAAGTTTCCAATTTGTGATAAATGTTGTAAAAGGCATGCTGGGGAATGTCTTCTGAATTTTGGAAAGTGCTACCAATGTGGTAAGATGGGACATAAGGCTCGTGATTTCACTTAAAAAGATCAGGGTTATGGTAAGACCAAATTTTATTTACAGTTAGTGAAATGTTTTATGTGCAATGAGAAGGGTCATTATGCAAACGAGTGTCCGACAAAGAGATCGAGTGATGGGAAGTAGTTATACTACAAGTAGAAAGGGGTGGATAAATCCTTTTCAACTACTATAGCAGATGTCGGGCCATCAAATGAAGTTGTATCAGGTACTTTGTTTGTTTTTTAGATTATTCCAGTGTTTTGTTTGTTTCGGGGTCAATAAATTCTTTCATCTCTGAAAACGTTTCTATTAAAATGGGAATACCATCTCAAGAAATGACTCTTGAACATGTGGTAAAAACACCTGGGGGAAATGTTGAGGAAAAAAGAATTTATAAGAATCATCATATCCTTACCCGTGGAAAGAACCTACTTGAAAACCTTATTGTTTTACCTCTAGTAGAGTTTGATGTTATCCTGGGTATGGATTGGCTCTCTATTTACAATTCTAAGATTGATTATAGAGCTAATGAAGTTTCTTTTAAGAAATACTTTCAGTTTGTGTTCAAGAATGAACCCTTACTTTTGATAACATATCAAAAGTCTGAGAAACTTTTAAAGGATGGAAATGAATGTTTCCTTGCACATATTGTTGAAAATGAAGGAACTGTTCAGATTAATGATGATCCAGTGGTAAATGAGTATCCTGATGTTTTTCCTGATGAGTTGCCTGGAATAATACCAGATCGGGAAGTTGAGTATACTTTTTACTTAGTTGCTGATGCTAAGACAATTTCAAAACCCCCTTATCGAATGGCTCAAATTGAACTTTTAGAGTTGAAGGAGAAATTGCAAGATTTATTAGAGAAAGGTTTCATTCGACCAATCACATCACCATGTGGTGCTCTTGTTTTATTTGTTAAAAATAAAGATGGTTCAATGTGACTTTGCATTGATTATAGAGCCTTGAATAACATTACTATTAAGAACAAGTATCCTTTGCCTCATATCGATGATTTGTTTTATCAGCTCCCGGGAGCTCAGTATTTTTTGAAGATTGACTTGAGGTCAGGGTACCATCAGTTGAAAGTAAAATAAGCAGACATACCTAAGACTGTGTTCCGTACTAGATATGTCCATTATGAATTTGTAGTTATTCCTTTTGGGTTGACCAATGCACCTGTTGTATTCATGGACCTTATGAATAGAATTTTTAATGAGTTCTTGGATAAGTTTGTGGTTGTTTTCCTTGATGATATTTTGGTGTTTTCTAAAATTAAAGAGGAGAATGAATTAAATTTAAGGGTTATTTTGAAAAACATAAAAGAAAATAAATTGTATGGGAAATTCAGAAAGTGTGAGTTTTGGTTGTAAGAAATTTCTTTCCTCGGTTATATTGTCTCTAAATATGGGATAACTGTTGATCCTGTAAAAACAATGGTTGTTGAAGAATGACCAAGACCCATAAATGTAACTGAGATGCGTAGCTTCCTTGGTTTGGTAGGCTATTACCGAAGTTTTGTTAGAAATTTTTCACGGTTATCTAGTCCAATTACTAAGCTAAATCAGAAGGGTGTTATGTTTATCTGGAAAAAATAATGTGATGATTGTTTTTAGGAACTGAAAAGAAGATTGGTGAATGCTCCAGTTTTGGAACTACCTTCCAGGAATGGGGAGTTTGTTATCTACAGTGATTCTTCATTGAAAGAACTTGGTTGCATCCAAATTCCGAATGATCAGGTAATTGCGCATGCTTCATGGTAGTTGAAAACTCATGAGGTAAATTACTATACACATGATTTGTAATTTGGTGCTGTTGTTTTTGCTTTAAAAATTTGGAGGTATCAATTGTATGGAGTAAATGTGAAATATATACCGATCAGAAAAGTTTAAAGTATATATTCACTCAGAAAGAATTGAACATGACACAGAGGAGATGTCTAGAATTAATCAAGGATTATGATTGTACAATTCATTACCATCCGGGAAAAGAAAATAAAGTGGTTGATGCTTTGATTCGAAAAAGTAATGATTCATTAACAATGTTGAATTTGGAACGTGATCCTTTGGTTAAAGATTTGTTGAACTTTGGCATAGAAGTTGTTGGTGTAGGATGTCCTTCTGTTGTGTCTAAGGTATTAGTGAAATATTCTCTATCAGACAGAATCAAGCAAGCATATATGAAAGACAGTGAGTTGCAGAAAAAGGTAGAGCTGGTTCAGAAGGGTAAGTTGCCTGAATTCAACATTGATAATGATTGGGTTTTGAGATTTGGGAAGATATTGTGTGTGCCTTATGATTCACAGTTGAAGAGAGAGTTGTTATGTGAAGCTCATAGTTCTCCATTTTCAGTTCATCCCGGAAGTACTAAGATGTATAGATATCTTCGAGAGTATTACTGGTGGGACGGAATGTAAAGGAATATTGTTGATTTTACTGTGAAGTGTTTGACATGTCAACAGGTTAAATCAGAGCGGCAATTACCGAAAGGGGTGCTTCAGCCTTTACCAGTACCAGAGTGGAAATGGGAGAATATATCCATGGACTTCATTGTGAGATTACCGAAGACACCTCGAGGTAATAATGCAATATGGGTTATTGTTGATCGCTTGACTAAATCTTCTCATTTCCTTGCTATACGATATAATTTTTCCCTAGATCAACTTTCCCATTTGTATCATAAAGAGGTAGTCAGGTTACGTGGAGTTCCTCTCTCCATTGTATCTGACCGTGATCTCAGGTTCACTTTTAACTTTTGGAAAGGCCTTCTAAGTCGTTGGGTACTGAATTAAATTTTAGTACAGCTTTTCATCCGTAATCAGATGGGCAGTCAGAATGAACAATTCAGAACTTTGAGGATATGATACGTTCTTGCTCTATGGATTATCAGGGAAGTTGGGACCAACATATTTCTTTGGTTGAGTTTTCATATAATAACAGTTTTCATTCCAGTATACAAATGGCTCCGTTTGAAGCAATATATGGAAAATGGTGTCAAACTTCAGCTTTTTGGGATGAAGTAGGTGAAAGGAAGATGATGGGACCAGAATTGGTAGAAGAGATGGTAGAAAAAGTTCATTTGATTCAGAAACACATGAGAATAGCTCAGATCAGACAGAAATGTTATGCAGATAACCGGAGGAAGGATCTATCTTTCGAGGTAGGTGATCATGTCTTTCTCAAAGTTTCGCCATGGAAAAGCATGATGTGATTTGTTAAGAAAGGAAAACTGAGTCCAAGGTTCATTGGACCATATGAAATTATAGAGAAAGTTGGATCAGTTGCATACAGAATGGAATTACCTCCGATTTTACCTCAGGTACACAATTTTTTTCATGTTTCGATGTTGAAAATGTATATTCCAGATCCATCTAATGTTTTGAGCCCAAAGGTAGTTCAGTTGGAAGAGAATCTCTCTTATGAAGAACAACCAGTCCAGATTCATGACCATAGATAGAAAGTATTGTGGAATAAGGTAATTCACCAGGTAAAGGTTTTGTGGAAAAACCATATGGTTGAAGAGGAAATGTGGGAATCTGAATATGTTATGAGTGATAAATACCCCCACTTATTTTGATAAGTGAATAAAATTGCGAGGACGCAATTTGAAAAAGGGGGAAGGATGTAACATCCCAGGTAAATAAAGAATAATATATTTTCATATTTATTAATATTTTCTAATGAAATATTAATTTTACTTTAAATGGGTTGCTATGTTCGATAGCATGCCTGATACGCAACAACGAGTTTCTTTGAAATCTTACGTTGCACACTAGTAATATAATAATATTTTTTTAAATGGTAGTTAACACGTAGTCGTTGAATTGGTGGGAATGAATATAAATAACTAAAATATGATTATATATGTTTTTAAATGTTTTTACATTTATCCATTAAAAGATAAAGTCTAAAAATAAGAAAAGAATACAATTTTTTCCTTAGATACTCTAATATTCACTAAAAGGTCGAACTATCGCCTTTTGATGGCGAACCCTCTTTAAATATAGTTTTGGTAACTCTTATACATTCTATTGGACCAAATAAAACTCTTCTTTAGAATCGGGACATCAAAATTTACTTTGTGTAATTTTTTGGTATTTTTCCGATAAAGTTAATTTTTTAATGAATAGTGAAAAATGTTGTATTTTAATTCAAAACCTATTTTTAATCCAATTTATTTATATGATTAAATTATATTTTTAATTGGTTTTAAATTACAATTAGAATATATTTTTACCATTTAATACAATTGTGGTCATTGGAATTAATTTCACTTGGAAATTGGACTTAAACTAGTGTTAATCTTTTGATACATATTGTTTCATAAAAACACGCTTTTTGTTTTGACAGCTGGAAATAATTATTAAATTAGTTAATGAAACTTATATGTTATGAATTTTGTAAAATAGACATCATTTTTGAATTCGGAATATCAAATATATCTTAGAGTAAATTTTTTGTATTTTTCAGAAAAACTTCAATTTTTTATGAATAGTGAAACTACTAACTGGCAGTTAAAAAAACTGATTTTTTGTTTAAAAGAAACATTACCACTTCTGTGTCCTGATTTTCAAAATTCCTATATACATGGTTTTCATTAGGAAGTAATATGTGGTTCAATGGGATTAAAATATTTTTTGTGAAAAGTAACTTTTACGTTTATTAATCTCGATTAGAGGTAATTAGTGTAATTTAAGGTAAAAATAATGTTTTAATAATATGAAATGACCTACACACATGTACTACTCTTATTGGATGTGTCATGGACGACCAAAAAATCCATGGGTCAACTTGGGGACCCCATGGAGCCACTTTTGTAGTAAAATGACATTAATAACATTTTATTTAAAGTTAAACTAAAAATGTCACAAACATGTATTGTTTTGCTAAAACAATTTTTACATGGTGTTATACAAGTTATAATTCTGACTATAAATATTAATTGGAAATATAAAAATATTTCCTACATTATGACATTTTTTTATAATTTTTAGATATTAAATAAATTAAATTATTTAGGACACCATGATGATGCAGTCATTACCTCATTATTTAACGATTTAAATAAAACGAAAAGATAATGTAAAATATAAGACTAAACTTGTCAAAAACCAATTGGATGCATGGATTTAGAACCCTTAACACCTTATCCTAAAAATTTATAATTGTGGGACCTTTTTTATGCGGAAATCATTTTATAATAAAGTATCTTTTCTTAACTTTCCTAGAGTGCCCCTCCTCTCCTCTTATAAAAGGCCCCCACCTCTACCTCCTGACCCACACCTCTCAAGCCTTTGGTTCGGCAAAGATCTGCTCAGTTTCTCTCTCCACATCCCTACCTTCATCTTTGAATCCTTACCTTGGGTAGAAATCTCTTCAAGGAATCCTTTTTGTTCAAACCAAGAAGTGTTACCCGATTTTAAGGTAATGTCTTCACTTGTGTACTTTTGTTTTATTTTGCTTCTCCAACCCTGTATACTCTTTTTATTACTTTATTTTGTAACAACACCAGTATCTTCAATATACTTGGATGTTTTTATGATAAGTATTCTAGATACACTTACACACACCTCCTTATAATGGTTAAAGAACATACTGTTTCTGTGGTTGGTGAATTTTTGCCTCACAAAACGATGATTGTTCAATCTTCTTTTAACACCTTTAATGGGGGTCATTAAGATGTAAATATATTTATATATGATATATATTATGTTTATGTTTTCTTTATGCTTATTTATTTTTCATTTTTGGCATACCTTTATGGTTTCCAATGTGGGTAAACACGATAATTTCATTTTCGGAAGTGCGGACTACCGCCCCCTTAAAGTGATTTGATTCGTTAATACCATATGTGGTACGTATAAAGGATAGATTTAATAATATTATATATGATATAATACTGTAATTATAATATACCTTTATATAATTATGATTTCAATCCATTAAGTAAGAAATAGAAATGAAAGTAGCGTTCATGCGTACGTACAGCTTTTGGTCTCCATTAACGGTGCATTTAATTTCATACCTCTAAATGTTATGTAATATTATAAATGCATGTATATTAGGGATATATATTATATATATGACACCTAAATCATGAATATAATTCTGGATATAATGGATATATTACCCCATGAACAAATTGTAATTATAAAGAGTTTATTTTTGACTCAAGTACCAATGATCGACAAAAGGACCATTATTAACATAAATAATTACTAGTGTTCATAACATGGTATTAAGTGATATAAAATGTGTAATGAACTTGAAAAAAGGTTCTTAAGCAAGTAGAAATTAACTCAAGTTTATTATTCAGGAGATTAAAGAGCGATCGAGTCATGTCGGACCCGAGGTGTGGGACTTCGTCTCAATCTCCTTTCATTGAGGCATATTTTGTTTTATACCCAACTTTTTTTATACAGTGTAAAACCCATTTTACATTTACGTTTATTCAATAGGAAACTTTTTAATACGAAGCGTTTTACTAAACGATAAAATGAATGTTTTTTCGTCGTACGTATGCTGCGACAATAACTTCTCTGCCACCGTGACCATTATTTGAGTTTCGACTTCCTCTAAAAGCCATAACTTTTTTTTAAATGAAAAATAAATACCAAGAATTAATTTTATTTTATTTTGGTATTGAAAATTGTTTTCATCAGGTTTTTATTATATCAATGTGTTCTATTGATATCTTTTGATTGAAATGTGGAAATGTTATGTTTCTTTTATGCATGTTTTATGTGATACGATTATGTTATGGTTCATGGGAATTGTTTATGAAGATGGGTGGTTCTGTGATAAACTAAGGGCGGGTGAGCCCGATATAGCTCTCCAATGCATGGGTAACACGAAGGAGTTAAACGTTAAGGTTTCACCGAAGAGATTTAGGGAATATACTGTGATGGGTATTCCAAACATTACCAAGAGGGTTACTCCCTACGTAATAATGTTATGAATTCCTCAAGTTACCTTTATGTCTTATGATTTCTATTATTTATTCATGGTTTGATGAGGTATGTTAAAATGCTTATGTTTTATGAGTATGTATGATTTCATACATGGACTAATGTTTTATTTTCATACTTTTATATCCCTTACTGAGATTTTTATACTCACCCCAAGTTTTTTTTGAAATGTTTTTCATAGGACATAATGTGGAATAGGGTCATGGATGGGATCAGGGAAAATTCATGTTGTCTTAAACATGGAACTAGACATGACTTTTTTTAGAGTCCATGTTTTGTAAAAAAAAGTGACTTTGTAGAATTTTCTACTGTGTAATATTTTGAGATGTAATAGTTACGATCAAATTCTCTAAAACTCTTATGCATGAAAAGATCCTCAATGTGAATTATTCATTTAATTCAATATTATGTAAGGTTTAAGGCCGGGGCCTTATAGTTTTTTCCTCTCCTCTAGATCATGGATGGACTCTCAGACACATTAAAGTTCTTTAGATTTTGATTCAATATGAACTAAATTTTATACCAATCCATATCTAAATTCACCCTTAACAATCCCCTATTTTTATAGATTGTTATAGTTTTTGTTACAACCAAGGTAATTTCAAGATTAACTAATTTCATTTCTTTTTAATATTCATTATTTACACTTTGTTTGAGATATATTCCTTATAAATATATCATGTTAATTTTAAAACAAAAGGGAAAATGAATTATTTTTTAAATCAAGTTGGGTTTTCATATATTGTATGGTTTTTAAAAAATCATGAATTTAAAATTTTATAATTTTGATATTAAAATGTAAAATCATTTCTGATTTTATAACATCATTGTTATCTGACATTTATTTTTTCAATTTTGTTTTGAAAAAATTTATTTTCCCATGAATAAAAAAATAATTATTTTTGTTTAAAACAATTTTCCTTTTAGTGTATTTACTTGTAAATTTTATTCTGGATTCATTTTTAATGATATTAGTTCCTTTTAATTAAACATTATCAAATTATAGTACTAATAACTATTTTTATACTTTATTTTTTGTATAAAAAAAGATTATAGTAAAAAACTCATTTTCCTAAAAATCATTTTTTCATCATGTTTTTTTCTGTTTAATTTTAAATTAAATTCTACCACTGATATGAATTAAATTTTAAAAAATTAATTCCATATTTGGAATTAGTGGTTTAAATATTTTTAAATATTTTACATTCCTTTTTGGACATTCTGAATAGTAAAATTAGTAAATTTTTTAAAGGGTAATGTGGGTAATTAAGGTTCAAAATAATATGATAAGGAATAAACAATGATCATAAAAAATTATTTAATTAAAGTTGATTATTATGTCTTGACTATAATCATAAAAAAAATATATGGATCTTTTCCCATTTCTCCATGACATTGTACTTTATATTATTTTTTATACAGAAAAGTAGAAAATGTTATTCACTTTTTTATTATATATAAAATTTTGATATATAGATAAATATAGGATATTATAACTTCTAAATATTCATTAGAAAGATATTTTTTTATCATGGTAGTTTATTTTAAATTTTTAGTTGTGAAAAATTGCTATAAATGCTTATTCAACACGGACACAATGCTTATGAAAGAAGTAGAAAAAGAAATAAATTGGTTTTCAAAACACTAAAAAATACTATTTGAGTGGTTTATAGTCTCACATAAATTTAATATATTATTAAAACATATTTTAGGTTTGTTAAAAGTTTATATTCTAATCAAATCTATATCTTTATGTTTTTAAGGAAAAATTAAATGAATATTGTAAAAAATGACATTAATGATATTTTATATTAAATAATGTTTTATTAAATGATTTTAAGTATATTAAAATATTATATCTGGAAATTTTAATGGAATATGTTTTTCTGAATAAACATTGTCTATTAATGTTTCATTTACCATTTACAGTAACAATATTGACCCCTAAATACTAAACAACTTTTTTATATATGTAATCATGGAAAGGTTTTAAGGGATGTTAAAACAAAGATGAAGTGGTATAAAAATAACCTAAGGATGTGAAAATTTTATTTAATGAGATTATTTATAGCCATAAAAATCCTATCATTTTAATAAATCGGTTTGGATCCATATGTATATGAAAATCAATTTATATTAATTGAATATTTTATATAACACCAAGTTTGCCCCTCCACTCAATTATTAAGGAGAACTTGCTATTCCCTTTCCTTCACACTTCAAAAACATGATTTTGATTACAATAATAGAAAAAATACCTTCATTACATCTATAAATACATCCAAGAGAGATTTTTATTAGAAAACCAACCTAGGAATGATTTCATTTTAAGCTTTTAGAGGTTCTATAAGAAGATGTATGATTCCAAACCAAGAATTATCATTTTTTTTATTTTTATACCTCCTTTTAATCTTCTTCAACCACGATGAAATAAAAAAACAATAATATTTCAAATAATTATATTTTATTATGATAATTTAATAACCTATATCCATCTTCTCTTTCATCAATCTGGAAATGAAACTGACATTCATGTGTACGGTGGAATACTGCCTTGTGGACCGATGGAATTCATTTTCCATCACCATATATCAAGGTTTGTTATAATGATTGATTTAATTTTTACAGATAATATTAGTTACATATTTATCATTTTAAATGGATAATATATCGTACAATTTCCAACTATTATTTCCATTTATGACTGATTACATCGTTCGTGTGTACGTGTGGATGGTCACCTCCACGAAGTGATATGATTCATTTTTCATAACCACGTAACATTTATGATATACATATGTGTATAAAAATAACAAATATATTTTCTATGATAAAATGGAAATTATTTAATGATAAAATAATACATAACTTCTTTCCATAAATATCATTATAATTGGAAGCATTACTCAAGTGTGTGTACAACGTATCACCTCCATGATTGTAAAATTATTAATTTTTCATAAAAATATTTGAGGATTGGATTTGAAAATTATAATTTTGTAATATAAATGATACTTATTTCATTATTATTATTCTGGATAAACTAGAATAAATAACACTTTGACCATAGTCAGCATACCAACATCATTTTGGATACATGTGATGAATATCTTAAAAATATTCTACATAAACATAATTGATTGAGTAATTGATTATACTTTGGTAAAAGGAATAATAAATTTGAAAATTGTTCTTAAGAAATTAAATGATTAACATACTTTAATTATTAAATTAGGTAAATAATATTTTTGGTGAGTCTAACTCAAGGAAAGGGATACATTACTTTAATAACATTTTTTTTAAATGTTGTAAATTATTATTTCCAAAATATGTTCCTACCATGTCCATTCATAAAAAATAATTTTACGGATTTCAATATTTGGACATAAAAAAATTTTAATTGAAGTATTATAAAAAAATTACTTTATTTCAATGGGTTTAAAAATGAACCTTTTATGTGTTTTATATGGGACTTTTTCACAAAAATACAAAATGAATGTTCTATTTTTACAAAAAAACATCCACTTTTTTTTCTACCCTAATAACTGTTATTTCATGTCTAACATTCTTTAAAACCATCAATATTTTCATAATTTAATACCCCTTCATCCCATTTTATTAATTTTATTTTGGGAAATTTGTTTTTAAGGAAATGGATAATTCAATATCTATAAAATGTTTTATTCTGGATTAAAATCATACTTTTATGCTGAAATATTTCATGAATTATAAATAATTTTATGGTTCTTGGGAAAATTTTATGATGGTATGTGATTACATTATAATTATAGGATGGGTGGGTTCATGATATATCTTTAATACAGTAGATAATATTTAGGTTGAAAATTTGATATTGAAGGTTATCACATTTGTAACTGTGAAGGTTATTTTATGTGTAACCTTAATGGTTATTCTATGGGTAACCAAGAAGGCTATTCCATTTGTAATATGGGTATGAAAATGATTCCCCATGTTACCTGAATAATTAATTTATTCATTTTATGGTTTTAATAGACGTTTTATTATTTCATAAGTTAATTTAATTATATTTTCCTACTTCTTAATGAAAAACATTAAGACTTTTTAAAAAAGTTTTCATCTTTTTTCATGATTCCAAAAGTAAACTTTATGAGTTTTACTTTTCCATTAAAATTAAATTAAAATTTTATTTATAAATATATTCAAATAGATAGGGCGACTTCTAAGGTAATAAAATGTTTATTTTGATCCTGATGGTTTTTTAGAAAGTTAAATTCTATGGGAAGTCTATGATTAAAAGTTTCATTGTTTCTGTTTCATGTCCCATACTATTTTTTTTCTTACTCATATCACATTTTAAAATATTTTCAATAGTTTTTTAAGAATGAATAGAGATAAGGATGAGATCAATTTGAAACCTTTCATGATTTTCCTTGAAAATAAAAAGCATTTTATATTAAAAGTTTTAAATTTTGGAAAAATGGATATTGAGTAGATGTTTTCACATTGTAAAATATGGGTTTTTTTAAGAGTTTTGGGACTAATTATATAAAACACAAAACCATAATATATCCTCAAAATGAATGAAGCATAATGATTGAATAAAAACTCAATATATGTAATTATTAGGGATTTTCCTTAAATTCTTATCATATGAATGGATAAGAAAGTACTAGGTGTTATTATTATTTAAGAAGATACCCATAATAATTTTAAATGTATGGTTACCAAGTTATATCATTTGAATTTACCAGTTTTATTTATCTAAACTATATATGTTCATAATGATTTTCCATAGAGGAAATAGGGAAGCTAATCTAGTAATGTTTCAAGAAGATAATATCCATCCTTATCAACATGTTGGAATTGTTGGAAATAATACTGAATTGTTTTTTTACAATGGTATAGTTTACACAATATACTAATAGTGGTGTAGTCCAAATTAGACAATATCCATATCAAGAATAATGATACATTTTTATAATGGATTATTTTATTAGACAACAACCTCTAATATTCAAATGATCATTAAATCACATGGTTTTGGATGTATGGAATGAAGTCTATGAAAAGATATTTGATGTATTGGGTTTTTTTGATAATAAAAAGGTACCAATTTCTATTTAATGTTTTAAATTTGAATCCAAAAAAAGGTGGACAATGTTAAAAAGATGAGAGAAACTAAAGAGATTGACATCTTAGAGTGGGTTGAATTCAAGATTAATTTCATTGAGAAATATTTTCCAAATGTTTTTAAAATTAGAAAGTAAACCAATTATTTTAATTGAGGAAGAAATAAGAATATTATGTGGTCATGTGTGAAGTAAACCATCCCTGATTGGATAGGTACAAACCAATTTTTATACATGGTATTGCTAATATGATTAATTGGTTATACATAGGATTGTTTCCAGAATATCAAAGTGAATTGGATCCCTATGAAGTCAAAAGTTCTGGGAAACTTGTTCAATTCTCTAAAATAGTATAATTTTATTTTACTGATGATATGGTATTCTGTTTAAACAAGTAGAAAAGGTGGTCCATGTATCTGTAAATGGGAAAGAATCTATCCATTAATAGAAATAAAATCTTGTTTATTATTTGTGATTGGTGTGGTAAAAATAACCCTATGTATTGCATTATGAAATCTATAAAGTGATTTCTATATGGTATGTCTATGCATATGGCTCATGATCACAATAAAAAAGTCTCTAGTTGTGATAAGGTTAGTTTTAATAGGCATCCAGTAAAGTGTTATAAATGTGATGAGGTGGGGCACTATTTATATGATTATCTACAGAATAATATGAATTATTTTTTGTATTATGAAAATTGTAATAATTTTGTAGTAAAATTATTTTTAACTAATTTAGTAGGGTTTGGGCCATCAAATAAAGTGTTAATGGGTACATTATATGTTTTTTTGGACTATGAAAATGTGTTGTGGTCTATAAATTCTATTATTTATAAAACTATTTCTACTAAAATAGACTTTTCACCTAAATATATGAAGCAATTAATTTTGGTAAAAAAATTATGGGATGTGTCAAATAAAATAGGGATTATAGGAATATTCTTTTTTGTTATCTATGGAAAGACTTTAACTAAAAATTTTGTTGTATACTCTATAATAATGTTTGATGTTTTTATTGGTTCAATATTGTCTCTTTATCAACTTTGATAAGATATAATATATATCTAAAATTTTAATTTTCATAATATGTTGTACTATTTATACAATAATTAATTCTTATCTTTTCTAACAAATCATTTAGATGATAATATATTAACATATGTAAAAAAATTTGATTCACCAATTTTGGAAAATAATGGATTTGTTAAGATTAATGATGTTAAGGTAGTAAATGAAAATGTGGATGATTTTCACATTCATTTCATATTTTTAAACCTGATAAAAAAATTTAACATAAAAATTACTTAGTGGTTCGGGCTAAGAAAATTTCAAAACCTCCTTATTGAATGTGTAACACGCTGATGTTTTTATGAAATATTTTCTCTAAATAATTTTAATTCTTTAATAGCTTGAAATTCACACAATCGCGAGTTTAAATGATCAATGGGATGCCTTTATTATAAAATGACCATTTTAACCTAGATGTTAGGTTAGCGGAAATAAATATAACTAACTTATGAAAATGTATGGTTATGTCTATCACTATCAATTATTTATGAAAAAATATAAATCACCTATATTTTTTTATTTTTTGTTAATAAATCGATGGAATTACTATTATAAAATGAAATTAATGAAATATATATGTTATATACTTAATAAAATAAATTTATATTCATTAAATAGATATTAATGTCATAGGGTACGAATAAACCCTAATTGAGGTATAAAACCAATATTTTTTAAGAGGTTAATTTTACACGTTTTAATAGAAAACCCCTTTTATATTAATATTTTGAAACATTAATAATGTCCATATGACAACATAAACATGTTCTTTTAAATAGGGATATAATAATTTACATTGTATGAATTTTTAATATTTTTCTAACAACTGTCAAAATTTGATGAATTGTAAAAATACACTAAATTTTAATTGAAAAAAATATTTTTCAACAAAATAATTTATATGTTTAAATTATAAATTTTAATGGTTCTAAATTATTAATATAAAATAATTTTATCATTCAATGTAATTTTTTCATTCGAATTAATTTTACATTGAATTCAAATGTACAAACATTTCAATGTTTTTCAATGTTTTACCTTTTAAAACATGTTCTCTCTTTCCAAAAATGGGATTAAGTTTAAATTAATTGCAAACACATATGTGTTTTTAATTATGAAAAATAGATTCCATATTTGGAATTAGTAGTTATAAATTTTTTAATTATATTTAATTTATTTTTTGGCATTGTCAATCCTATCATTGGTAATTTTTATTAATACAGTAAAATGGTAAATCAGATAATTTAGGCTAAGAATACTATTATAAAATTATCCTAACACTTGATTTAATATCATTTTATGTGTTTTTTTGACCTAAATCATCCTTGGTTCAAAATGGATTCCATTGGAATCCACTTGGATGAGATTAATACATTTAATTTATTTTATTTAAAGAAGAGATAAATATTTCTCACTAAAATTTTAATAACTAAATATTTTTTAATATAATGTTATAAAATAGATAAATTTGACTATAAATAATCATTTGAAAGACTCGTTATTTTTATTTACCATGGTAATTTTTTTAAATTTTTAGGAAATAAACAACTTCCTTAATAACTTTTAAATTATTGATGCGAAATTATATAATTGATGAAAAATCAATAATATAGTTTTTATTAAAATTATAATAGCAATTAAATGATCCAAACACTTGACTAAAACAAATAAGTCAATTTTTATCTCTACCATAATCGTCAAACGATTGAGTTATTGAACATTTGGAGCCTTATATAAGATAATTTGAAACTTATATTATTTAATTTAAAGTTATGTTAATGTTGTTAAATTAAGAATTTAATAAATATAATATTTTAAATATTAGATTTTATAAAAGATAAATTATAAAAAAAATATTTTTCTGAAATCATACATATATATCTTCATTGTTTAACTTTATTATTTATTTTTATTCAAAAATAATTATATTAAATAATTACACAAAATTGATGTAGTGATTATTTTTTAAATATAGATAAAAAATAAATGTTATTAAAAATATTTTGGTAAATATAATTTTGGATAATTAACATTTATAATTTATTTAATATATTTAATATAACTTTTAGGAGTAAAATAAAATAGTTATTTATAAGTTAAAATGTCATCTTAATATTTTAAAAAACAAATAATTTAATAGTGTTAAAATTTCCACTATAGAATGTATTTCAAAATAATGTTTTATTAAATTATTTTAAAATAATAAAACATTATAAAAAATATATAATAAATATTTTATTGTATAAAATTTCCTAATTTATTTATTTATGGTCTATTTCACATCAAATTAGTAAACATTTTACCCTTTTGATATTGAATTATATGTTACCCTAGTTAAAATTTAAATAGAATGACTAAGTGTTAATTAAAACGATAAGGTTTAAATTGATAGAAAACATGTGAAGTATTTATTGGGTGAAAATATTACATCTTTATCTCATCTCATATTTTAAATTGGTGCATTTTGGAGGTTTTTATGGGGATTTATTTTATTATAATTTAATACATGTGAGGTTTCTAAAAGTGTCCATTACCTAAATTATAAAAGGGAACATCCTCCCTCACCTATTCACTTCACATTGAACCTTCATTCTCAGTCATCCCTTTAAATATTCCCATATCAACTTCTCTATTAAAATTATAGAGGTTCTCGTCTTCTTCAATGAAAAACTCTAGTGCTCTAAGAGGTTATTTAGAAGAAGTGCGTCGAAGAAGAGGTAATCTCCTCTAACGATTCTTTCCTACTACTTTCATATTCTAATTGATATTCATGAGTTGTTTCATTATAAAGTAATCACACATGTATAATTTATATAAATAATTTTATTATATTTACTAAGCAACCATATTCCATCTTGTATCCTTCCTATGAAAAGTAAAGTCCCCATACGTGCCTACGTACAACTTATCGTCTCCACGTCATGCTATAATCTTTTTTTACCACCACCATACATAGATGGGTTTAATTATTAAAGTGATAATATATATTATTATTATGAAATGATATTTATTCTTAAATATTATGCAACATCCACTTCAATACAACTCAATCACAATTGGAATGATATCGCCCCCCCCCCCCCCCGTGCATATGTACGGATTACCGTCTCCATGATGTGATGTGATTCATTCTACGTGACATTAATTACAAAAATATACTGAAAATATTTAATGAATAAATATTATAGATATTATAATAATATTATTCTATAAATTATACAACTATATCCTAAGTAGAGAAACAATAAGTTATCTAAAACAACATTTGTAAGAAAATAAAGAAGTTAATACCCAATGGATAAGTAATAATGTTACTAATAAACTGATAATAATATGATAATATATGGTATCATAAAAATGAATATGATTATATAATAAGTCAATGAAGGTATTTCAATTATTATATTGGAGGTTCAGATACATACTGAGGAATTCCGACCTAAGGTAAGGGAAAATTTCTCAATCTCATTATTATCCGACATTGTTTATACTTAATTATTTAATGGAGTATATTTATCATCCATGTCCATTTTTCCTAAAAATTTAATATTATTTATATACTTCTACAATGTTTTAATGAAAATTTTTACAATTTGTGAATTGTTTTAAATAGTAGTAAATGAAACTTTTCTTGTTTTCGATACGAGGGTCTTTTTGACTTTTCCAGAAAAAGTACGAGATGAATGTTCTTTCTAACTTATATAGCATCAATGGATTGTTAAATTTTCACAGTGACTTATTTCCATGAAACTTCCTTTACAATATTTCAATTTTATTTTCATTTATGTTATTTTATTTAAAATTTGATATGAATTTTAATAATAGAAAACATTTTGTTAAGAAGAGAGTATATTTTCCTCATTAATTAATTTTATGTTTTTTATCAAAATTATTTTCCATATAATATGAAATTATTAAAAAGTGTTATGTTTCTATCCCAATTATTACTATAACATGATTATGTTTATTATGAAATTCTATTTTCTAAATCCATTTGTTTTATATGGATTTTGATGGAATGATATTTAAGAAACCTATTTTATTCTTTGGGTTATGCTATTATGAATGATTTCTTTTTTTGTGGAACATGTAAGAATGATTTTATTATGAGATGGGTGGGACCTATTTCCCCTAATGATGCTTTATGTAAAAATTTATATCCCATTATATACAAATGACTATAATTGTAAGTAAATTCGATTCTATAATATAGGGATAGAATGAGGAGTGAACACGATTCTGTAATGGATTTTTTTCTGATATGATGGTCAAGGAAATCATCATTGACTAATATGAAATGATTTTCTATGCTTATGTGTGTACCAGGAAATTTCATCTCTTATGTTATGAAATTTTTCATTATGTTGAAATTTTATGATTTATCTTTTGACATGATATCATAATAATTTATATGCAAGGTAGTATTTTCAAATGTTATACTTTTATATCAATGATTATGATATTTTTGATATCTCCCCTATTTTCCCTTAATGATTATTTGAGATTACCCTTTCATTTGTTCTTATCACCAGGTCATGAAGAGGGGTATTAATTAAGCTATGTCAAAAATGACTCCAATTATGAAGAAATAAGAAGGAGACAATATATATGTTTTATGAATGAATTGTTTATTTTCCCAGTTTTATAAATTCATTATACCTATACGGTCTTGTTATCGATTTATTGAATTTTTAAGTGAATATTATTCAATTATGAAGTAATATATTTAATTTATGGGATGTTATAATTGGTATCATAGGAAATTTATTGGAGTCATTTTGAAACTAGGATAACAAAATGTTAGAAAGAACCCAAAGGACATGTCGATGTATTGGTTACAAGGAAAGTGTTTTAGAAGAGATCATGAATAAAATAGGATAAACCCTAGAGTTTACTAACATTAAATTTTATTCCTAATTATGTGTTTTTTATATTCGGATTAGTGTTGCTCACTCTATGCTTCTGGGTTTTAGTCAATGGCTTGAACCCGACAGAACCACGTTAATGTTGAATACGATATGAAATTAAATGATTTTCCTCTAGAGAAACCAAGTCTTATGTGAGATGGAATACAAAAATAGTGTAGCTATGATCACAAAACTTTCATAATATATTAATCTTGAAGGACATAACAATGAAAAAAGAATTGAAAAAAATATGTTGAGTCCTTTATGAGGCAGCGTACACCTTTTTTCGAAGGGCCTTCTGATCGATCAGTGTTTTAATAATGGATTAGTACCACTTAAAATATATTTTTAATTATCTAATGTTCAAAATGTGATATATTCATCTTATTTTCCTATCATTTGGATGGTGAAGATTATCAACAGTGGAATCTTATCAAGAATACAAGTCTAAAAGATGAAATTGATACCATGGAAAGGGATGAGTTTAAAAACTTATTTTTTAATGTGTAATTTCATTATATTCTTTTAAAAAATATAGATATGTAGTTACTTGAACTTAATAAAAAGTACAATGATTCTCTTGGTAAAAATGAATGAAATTTTACATGAAATTAAATGTATGATTTTGGAATTATTATCAAACATGAGTATAAAATTGATTTATTTTATAGTGGCTTAAAACTAAGTCTCCAAATTAAATTATCCATAAGGGACATAATTAATATGAAGAAATTTTTCGATGTGCTCTCAAGGTGTATATGGAGATTTAAGTAACCCATCAGTCCTATGTGTTTGATAAGAAGAAAAAAATGGAATTCAAGGGATAATCTAAAGACTTCACTAAAAAAAGATGAGTTTTACCTTATTTTTGAAGTGTGGAATGAAACTTGTAGTGAACTATCTTAATGGTTCTAGTAATTTTTTTGTGTGTGGAAAAGGAGGTCATCGGGTAGTTAAATGCCAATGTGATGGGAAAAAGGAGTCTAATGATGCGAATATTGAAAAGTCTTCACAGAATTTGCCTTCTACACTTCAATGCTACATGTGAATGGAAATGGGGAAATATTATAATTGATTCCCTAATCCAAGGGTTATTGATGATGATCGACATAATAATACTCCTAAGGCCAAAGATAAAGGAACGACACATGAAATCACTATCCTTAATGTAGAGTATGATAAGGAAGTGGTGAAAGGTACACTTACAAACTACTCTATAGTTAAAATTTTTTTATTTCATTTTAGATCCACCAACTCTTTTATTTCTAAATAATTTATAAAGGTATCATCCTATTACCTCAGAAAATAGATTTTGAGTTAGCTATGACAACTCCTAGTGGCACAACAGTCACATAAAAAGTTTATAATTCTTATATAGTATAATTTTGTAAGATAGTGCTTCCTAAAAAAATATTATGATCCTTCATATAGTAGAATTTGATGTGATTATTAGCATGTATTGGCATTCCCTATACGGATATCATATCAATTTCCTAAGTTGGGAAGTGAAATTCCATTTTATGGATCAATCTATGATCATCTATCAATGTAAGGACGAATGTAACCTTTCAGTAGAAAAATATTCCATATTATGGGTCCTGATCCCTATAAATAAAGGTTTTCTATCTCAAATGGTTGGAGAGAAACTCACCAGTAAGAATAAAACTATTATACAAGAGTCTTACAATGACCATTCAAAAGAATTACTATGTCTCCCACCAAATTGTGAAGTTGAGTTTTCAATAGAACACCTACAAGGTTATATTATTATTTCAAAGACACCAAATAAAATTTCCCCAATTGAGTTTTAGTAATTGAAAATGAAACACCAAGAGAATCTTTAAAAGGGATTAATACACATTAGTGCATCCCCTTAGGGTACACCATTTCTGTTTGTTAAGAACAAAGATGGATCAATGTGACACTTCATTGATAATTGAGAACTTAACAAGGTTACTATCAATAACAAATACCATCTTCCATGTATTGATGACTTGTCTGATCAACTACATAGATATCAATACATTTTAATGATTTATCTTCATTCTGGATATCATTAATAAAGGTTCATGAAGGTGGACATACCAAAGATGACATTTTGTACAAGGTATGGACACTATGAATTTATAGTGATTTTTTTGGTCTTACTAATTCCTCTGCAATCTTCATGGATCTAATAAATAGATTATTTAGAGACTATCTTAGTAAATTTAGGGTAGTCCTTATAGATGGTATTCTTGTCTATCTGAAAATCATGGAAGAGTGTGAATATAACATAAGAATTGTACAAAAGACATGAAGAAAGTATAATTTTCATGAAAAATTTACCAAGTGTGAATTTAGGATTCAAAAGGTTTCATTTTTGGGCCATATAATCCAATGATAGGGGACTTATATGGATCCAACAAAAATAGAAGTTATTGAAAATTGGATGAGACTAAGAACAGTAACATAGATCTGATGTTATCTTGGTTTTGGATCGACATTATCGAAAATTTGTGAATTATTTTTCATGATTATCAAATCCAATCAATGAAGCTGAATTAGAAAGGATTTATGTTAGTGGGGATGTTATAATGTGAATATAATTTGAAAGATCTAAAAAGAATGTTAGCATGTGTATCTATGCTCACGCTTCCTTGTAGTGGAGAATGGTTTGTGATTTATAGTTAGGCATCCTAGAGGGGGCTCATTTGTGTTCTCATGAAAAATGATATGGTTATAAATTATGCATTGAAAAAAAAAATACCTGATAAAACATAACAAACTCATTATTTTTAGTAAGCTGCATTAATCTTTTCACTTAAGATATGTAGGCATTATCTTTATGGTGAACAGTGTGATATTTAAACTATTCAAAAATGTTTACTGTATATTATCCACAATAGGAGAAGAATATGAATTTAGGAAGATGGTTATAGTTAATTAAAGATATAATCTACTCAATACATTACCACCCTAGGAAATCAAACAAGGTAGAAGATGCTTTGATTCAAAATTACTATACTAGCCTATCCATGAAAATGATTATAAATTTTTCAATATTTATGGATTTATGAAAGATGAATCTTGAAATATTGATGGAAGGGGAGAAATAATTTCATTCTAAAATAAATTTTCAACCATCTATACAAATAATGATTAAGGAGTCACATAAGTAGTATTTATAACTACAAAAGAAGATGAGAAATGTTCCTAAATTAAACCTTGATTGTAATGGAATAATATGGTTCTTGAATCTGGCTTGTATACCTCCTATAATAGAATTAAAGAAGGATCTATTGGGTGAGGATCATAGTTCCACGTTCTCTATTTATTATAGAAGCACAAAGATATAGAGAGAACTAAAATAGTCTTTGTGTTAGGATGGAAAGAAAAGAGATGTATTCAAATATGTCCCTCAGTTCTTGGTTTTTCCACAAGTTAAGGTAGAGGGATAGAAGTCTAAGGGGATGTTACAACCAATACCCATACTATAATTGAAAAGGGAAAACAATACTATTGGCATTTCTATAGGAATTCACAAAACATCTAAAGGCTTTAATGCTATATGGGTTATAGTATTTCACATTAATAGTGAGAACACCTCAATTCTATTAGAGAGGATTTTTCTCTTTATCATCATTCTAGGATATATGTGAAGAATGTGGTAAGGTTTTTTGAAGTACCACATTCAATTTTATATGATTAGGATCTGAGGTTTACCTTAAAGTTTTATAGAATTATGCAGTAGCATCTAGATACAGAGTTACGTCTCAGCACTACATATCATCCTAATATAGATTTTCAGTCTGAGAGGTCAATTCAAACTCTAAAATACACGTTGATATATTTCTCTATATATTTTGAAGGTGGTTCGGATCAAAACCTACATTTGGTGGAATTTTCTTATAATAATATCTTTCACTCTAGTATTCAGATGGATCCCTAGGAAGACCTATATTAAAATAACTATAAAAGATAAACTTACTAGGATGATGTTGAAGAAATAATGCTATTAGGACCTGATCTTGTTGATGAAATGACAGAAAACATCAGATCTATTCAACAACTCATAAGAGAAGCTCAAAATTTCAAAAACAAAAGTTATTATGATAACCAAATAAAAGACATAGATATTGAAGTGGGTGATAAGGTTTTTCTACAAATATCTCCATGTAATATAGTAATGATATTTGTAAAGAGAGGCATGTTGACCACTAGGTACATCGGTACTTTTGAAATTTGGGATCGTGTTAGGAAGGTAACATATCGATTGGCGCATCTACTAAATCTCTCTCATGTTCATAATGTATTACATGTATCCCTCTATTGAAATTACATACTACATACTTAACATGTACTAATCTCTAAAGTTGTACTGCATGATAATGGTCTTTCTTATAATGAACAATCGATAGAGTTATGGATCATAATCAAAAGGTTCTGTGAAACAAGACCACTTTCTTGGTTAAAGATTTGTGGTAGAATCATCAATTTGAGGAAGTTATGTGCAAACTTGAGGGTGTGATAAGGGAGATATAACCTCACCTTCTTGTATCCATGTGAAAAATTTTGAAAGAGAAATTCAGTTTAAAGCGGTATAATGTTACACACATATGTTTTTATGAAATATTTTCTTTAAATAATTTTAATTCTTTAATTACATACTCTGAATCAAATTGTAAGTTTAAATGAACCATGAGATTCCCTTAGTAGAAAATAATAATTTTAACCTAGATGTTAGGTAAGAAAGAATAAATTTAACTAACTTATGAGAATGTTTGGTGAATAGTTTCACTACAAATTATTTAAGAAAAATATAAATCATCTATATTTTTTTATTTTTACTAAAAAATAGAGTATATTATTATTAGAAAATGATATTAGTGAAATATATACCTTATATACTTAATAAAATGTTTTTATATTAATCTAATAGATATTTGTTTAAAAGGGTATTCATAAACCTTATTTGATGTATAAAAAGTATATTTTTCAAAAGGGTAGTTTTCCACTTTTTAATATAAACCCCATTATAAATTAAGATTATATAATATTATTAATTTATATATGAAAACATAAACATTTTATTTTTAATGGGGGTATAAAAATTTACATTGGATGAATTTTTAATATTTTTCTAATAATATTAAAATTTTGACAAATAGTAAAAAAACACTAAATTTTAATTGAAAACAACTTTTTTCATCGAAATAATATATATGGATAAATTAAAATATTTTATTATTTTAATGTATAAATATAATATATTTTTATCATTAAAAATAATTTATTTCATAAGAATTAATTTTACCTTTAATTCAAATTTAAAATAATTTGAATCTCTTCCTAGTTTTCAGCTTTTTAAATTTGTTCTCTCTTTATGAGAACATGATTAATTTAAAATTAGTTACTGAAACTTCTATATTTTAAATTTTGTAAAATTTATTCCATATTTTTAATTATTATTTCCTTATAAATATATGTATTTTGTTTTTTGCATTATGAATAGTATCTTTGATAATTTTTATTAATATGGGAAACGTGTAAATTGGTAAGTAAGGGTTAGAATACTATTATAAAATTATCCTAATTGTTGCATTAATATCATTAGATGATCTTTTTTTGACCTAAATAATCCAGGGGTCGAAATGGTACCCATTGGTATCCACTATGGTGAGATTAGGACATTTAATTTTTTCATTTAATGAAAAGTTAAATTTGTCGCACTCAAATTTTTATAACTATATCATTTTTAATATAAGGATATAAAATAGATAAATTCAACTATAAATAATAATTTTAAATATAAGATGATTTTAGTTATCTTGATAATTTATTTGTAATTTTTAGAAAATAAATAATTACCTAAATAGCTTATACACTAATGATGTAGAAATTATATAATTGATGATAAATCCATAATATAGTATCATTTAATATCAAAATACCCATTAAAAGACCAAAATACTAGAAAAAAATTTATTGGTCAAGTATATCTCATATATAATCATAAAACTGTCGATTTATTGCCCATTTGGAGCCTTATAGAAGGGATAATGAAACCTAAATTATTTTATTTAATGTGATGTTAATTTTTTCACATTCATAATTTAATAAGTCTAGCATTTTATATATTAGAATTTTCTAAATATAAATTCGACTAAAAATATTCTTGGGAAATATAACATATTTTCCTCCATCATAGAATTTAAATTATAATTTTTATTCAACAAATAAGTATATTAAATAATTACACAGAACTGATACTGATTAATTTATTAATATAGATAACAAATAAATATTATTAAAAATATTAACGTAAATATTATTTTGGGTAATTAAAATTTCTAATGAATTTTCTCAATTACCATTAGCTATAAGTAACATAATAAAATTCTTTTTTAAGTGAAATTGTTGTCTTAATATATTTAAAAATAAATAAATTGAATAGTTTCAAAATTGACTCTACTGATTGTTTATAAAACTAATGTTTTATTAAATTATATTTAAAATAAATAAACATTTTAAAAATTATATAATAAATATTATATGGTATATAATGTTCTAATTTATTAATTTAAGGTATATTTTATACAAAATAATTAAATATTTTATTCTTTTATTGTTGAGTTATTTGTTAACCCACTTAAAAATTAAATAGAACAACTAAGTGTTAATTGAAATGATATGGTTTAGATTGAAAAAAAAAATTAGTAAAATGTTTATGGTTTGATGTGATTATGACCAAATCTCATCTAATAATCTAAATTGGGTCATTTTGGTGGTTTCATGGTTGTGTTTTATGTTTTTAATAAATTACTATTTGCGAGGTTTCTAAAAATGAGCCTCGCCGCAATTATAAAAGAGAACATCCTCCATATCTTCTTCACTTCACTTTGAGACGTTATGCTCAGCCATCCTCTTCCCTTTTCATTTATACACATCCCTAGTAACGTTCTATAGGTTATTTTCAACTCTAAAAACGAACTCTAGTTCTCTATAAGGAAATTTAGAGGAAGCAGATCGAAGAAGAGGTAATCTCCTCTTCCGATTCATTCCATTTTATTTCTGCTTCTAAATTCCATTTATGCGTTGTTTCATTATAAATTAATAAATATAGTTAAACATATATAATGATATATTGTTATTATTATTATTAAACAACCATATTTCATCTTCTATTCATCCTACGAAAAATGAATTCACCACGCACGTGTATGTACATCTTACAGTCTCCGTGTCATGGTGTAATCTTTTTTTCACCACTACCTTTCTTGGATGGGTATAATAATGGAAGTGACAGCTATATACCATTATTATAATATTATATGGATTCTTAAATTTTATACACCATCCAGTTTAATACCTTTCAACTACTATGGGAATGATATCGTCACTTCTGCATACTTATGGCTTACCGTATTCAGGATGTGATGTGATTCATTTTTCATGATCTTCATTAAAGAAATATTATATATATTAATTTAATAAATAAATATGATATTTTTTACTAAAATAATTCTATAAATTATATAACTATAACCTAAGATAATGAGTAAGAACTTATCTAACACAACAAGAGTATGAAAATAATGAAGTTAAGACCTGATAGATTAGTAATAATGTTACTAATAAACAGATGATAATATAAACATATATGATATCATAAAAATTACTATGATTTTGGAATAATTAAATAATATTAATTTAATCATTATGGAGTAGGTTCATAAACATACATAGTAAATCATATATAAGTTAAGGGATAATTTCTCAATCTCATTATTATCTAAGATTGTTCATACATTAGTGTTAACTGGGGAATATTTATCATCCACATACATGTTTCCTAACTATTTAATATTATTTCTATTCTTCTACAATTTTTTAAGGTCAATTTTACCCATTGTACATTTTTTATTAAATGGTATGAAAGGAATCTTTTTTTATTTTCAGTATGAGGTACATTTGATTTTTTTTTGGAAAAAGTGTGAGAATAATATGTTTTTAAATTATACGGAATAAATGGATTCTTATGCTTCATAATTCATTATTTCCATGAAAATTCCATTACTAGATTTCTATTATATTTTTAATTAAATTATTTTCATTTAAAATTACATGGAATTTTGAGAAAAGAAAACATTTTTCTGATGAATAAAGATATTTTCTTTAGAAATAAATTTCATGGGTTTTATCAAAATTATTTTCCATATAATATGACATTCCTAAATACGGTTATCTTTTGATACCTATTATTAATATTATTATTATTTTTTGGATGTAATGATATTTTCCAAATCCTTTTTTTTATATGGATTGTGATGAAATTATTTTTAAGAAACCCATTTTATATTTGGTTTAATGCTGTGATGAATGATTTATGTTTTAGTGGAACATGTATGAATGATTTCATTATGATATGGGTAGGACCTATATCTCCCTCAAATTCATTGGGTGAAGATTTAAATCTATTGAGATAAGAATGATTGTAATTAAATGTAATTTTGATTTAGTAATACTTTGATGGAATGTGGAGTGAACTCGGTTCTGTAATGGACATTGTTTCCTATGATGGTCTTGGTAATGTGACTTGACTAATATGAAATATTTTTATATGCTTATGTGTATTCCATAAAATGTCATGTATTATGTTATGACTTTTGGTATTATATTTAACATTAGTGATTTTTTCTGGAAATTATATCACAATCATTTATATACATGATAATATTTTCAAATGTTATGATTTTGTGTCCTATGATTATGATATGTTTGATATCTACTTGGTTTACTCTTATAGAGTATTTAATATCACCCTTTCATATGTTTGTTTTCCCTAAGTCATGAGAAAGTTTATTAACTAAGATATTTGAAATGGAGTCTAGTTATGGAGAAATAAGTGGGAGGCAATTTAAAAGTTTTATGAACCAGTAGTTTCTATTTCCCAATTTCAAAAGACATTATACCTATACAGTAAAATCATAAATTTATTATATTTTCTAATTAATATTATTCAATTTTGAAGTAATATATGTAAAGTATGGGCTCTTATAGAATAGATCTAGTAAAACATCTAGAATTTGAAAATTAGTTTTAATCATTGCTTGATAAATATTTCATTCATATTAGTTCTTCACCATGGGGTTATCCTATTTTTTTTGTTAAAAATAATGATGTTTCATAGATGGTTAACATTAATAACATCACGTTGAAGAATGATTATCCTTTAATTCATACCGGTGGCTTGTTTGATCATCTCCAGTGAGTTTCTTGTTTATCAAATATTGATCTTGGATCATTCTATAAATAGTTGAAGTTGAATGAGATAACATTCATAAAATTCAATTTTGATCTGGATATAGAAATTAGGAGCATGTAGTTATGCCGTTTTGGATTCATAAAGCAATAAATATATTTACTAAACTTATGAATATATTTTTTTCATGAGTACATGGACAATTTATTGGTTCTGTTTATTGATGATATATTGGTATATTCTTAAATTCAATAGAAAAATTAAGGACACATAAGGATTTATTTCGAAACAATTAATGAAAATAAGTTATATGGAAATTTTATTAAGTATAAACTTTAGCTGAAAAAAATTATTTCCATGGGAATATTGTTTCTTAATATGGTATTAATTTTGATATCAATTAAACTGAAGTTGTTGAAGAATACACAATAACTAAAAATTTCACAATGATTTATAGTTTTCTGGGATTAGTGGCTTACTAATAGAGGTTTGAAAAAATACTTTATCAATTATCTATCCCGTTGAATATTTTGACTCAAAAAGGTTTTGAATTTATATGGACAAAATGATCTGATGAATATTTTTAAAAACTAAATAAAATATTGGTGAATTCTTTCGTTCTGGCCATGCCTTCTAGAAATGGTAAATTTTTCTCTTATAGTGATGTTTCATTGAAGGTATCTGGTTTTGATGTGAAGGAAAATAATCATGTAATTAATTATGATTCATAGAAACTAAAAAATCATGAGTTAAATTTTCCTAAACATAATCTGGATTAACTGATTATTGTTTTTTCTTAAAAATTTATACGAACCATTTATATGAAGTATAGTGTGAAATACTGATCCTACAATTTTTAAGTATATATTAACATAGAAAGAGTTTATCATGAGGTAATGAGGATGATTGGAATACATTAGCATTGATACATTATGATTTATTAACATCTGGGAAAAGAAGTAAAAATAATTGATGCATTGAGTCATAAAAATAATTCTACAACCACAATGTTACATTTGTAACAAGATTCATTGATTAATGATTATTTTTTATTTTGGGCATAGGAGTTGTGGATGATGTATGATTATTTTTTGTGTTTCAAGTTTCAGGAGAATTGTCTCTATCAAAAATAATTAGAAAATCTCTAAAAGAGTATCATGCTTTATATGAAAAGATATAATCTGTTAAGAAGGGTTAGTTATTTGATTTTAATGTCGATGAACATCAGTTTATGATATTTGGAATGTATTTATGTGTCCCTTGTGATTACCCAGTTGAAAAAGTAATTGTTGAGTAAAGAATATAGTTAACTATTTTTGTGAACCCTATAAGCAGTAAGACACAAATAGATTTTTGGGAGTATTACTAGTGGGATGAAATGAAAATATATATTTCTAAATTTACAATGAAATTTTTGACTTTTCAACTGATTATTTTTGAATGAAAATTACGAAATGGGGTTAGTCAAATGTTTACAATACTAAATTGGAAATGGAAAAATATATCCATATAAGTTTTGGTTAGATTACAAAATACTCTAGATGTAATAATGTGATTGGGGTTATTGTTTAAAGACTAAATAAATCTACCCATTTTCTTTAAATTCAAGATACTATATAATTAGATCAACTATATAACTTGTACCTAAATGAGATATTTAGGTTACATATAATTCCTCTCTCTATTGCATATGACCATGATCCAAGGTACACTTAAAATTTTGTACAAAGGTCATCAATAGATATTGGTTACCGAATTAAATTTCAACATAGATTTTCATCCTTAATATTATCGACTAAGTGAGAAAATAATTCATACCTAGGAATATATACTTCATTCCAGTTCAATTTAGTATCATGTAAATTGGGATTAGCATCATTTATTAGTTGAGGTTTTTTTATAATAATAGTTTTCATTCAATTGTATAGATGGATCGTTTTGATTAATTATATGGAAAATGGTGTTTGGATCTATCTTTTTGTGATAATCTTGGAGAATAAAACATATCGAGAATATAGTTGGAATAATAAAATGATTAAAATTTAATATTCATTTATATGAATTTGAGGATGACTCAGAGATGACAGAAAATGAATTCTGATAATTGGTGGAATGAAATTTATTTCAATGTAGGTGATCATATTTCTCTTAATGTATCTCTATGGAAAAGTGATATTCATTTTGGTGAAAAATGAAAAATTAAGTCTATAGTTCATTACACCATATAAAATCCAGAATAAATATATTATTAATTTCCTTCTGAGTGACCATTACTCTATTTTTATCAAATGTAGATAATATATTTCACAATTGTTTGTTATGAAAATATGTGATAGATTCAACTCGTCTTTTGAGACATGAAGTTGTTCAATTGGAAAAGAACCTTTTGTATGAATAATAGATTATTTATATTCTTTATTGTAGATATAAAGTATCATGGGAAAATGAATTTCATCAATTTATTTTTTTGTAAAATCTATGTGGTTAAATAAACAACATGGGAATTAGATAATGGTATGAGGTAAATATATCCACATTTGTTTAATAAGTAAATAAAATTTTGAGGACAAAATTTTCAATAGGGGAAATGATGAAAAAAAGATAACAATATGATAAATCATTTCCATTTCATGTTTTTATTCATTATTTTTGTTTTATAGATTCATATTAATCATAAAAATATCATATAAATTAATAGTAAAATGGAAAAAAGAATTTATTTTTTTAACCAAATTTGATTTTCATGTATTATATGGTTTTACTTAAAATATTTATTTCATAATAATTGAATTTAAATTTGAAAATGTGAAATTTATTTTCCATTTAATTGTATAAAAATTATATTATATTCAATTTTTTATAATTTTCAAAAAAAAAATTACAGTGAAAAGTGAAATATACTTTTTTTGTTGAATTGTTTTCCTTTTAAATTATTTATAAGTAAAATTATATTTGGGATTTGTTTTAATATTAAATTAGTTAAAATTGATTATCATATTCAAATTTTATTCCTTGTAATTATTTTCAAACATGATTTTGGTATAAATACATTTTTATACTAAAATGAATTTTTCAAAAAAATACTTTTTTTTTCTGTTTTACGGGTTTAATTTTAATTCAATTATTCCACTTCTATAAATTAAATTTACAAAATTTTAATAAATATTTTGGTCTAAATTTATTTAATAGGTTCCTATTATGTTTGTAAATAATGAATAGTGACCTTAGTAATTCACTTACCCTGATAAAGTGTAAATAGAGTAATTCATGTTAGAAATTAAATGATAAGAACTAAAAATGAACGTAAAACATTCTTTAATTTTACATAATGAATATACCTCATAAATAATTATCTAAAAGTAAAATAATGAAATTTTTTCCATTTTTCTATGATTTTGACCTTTGAATTATTTAATATAAAGAAAAGTAATAAATGAAATTCCCATTATTTTATTATCTCTAAATTTTTAAAACTTTTACAATTAAGGGATATTGTTAGTTATAAATATTTATTTGAATTATAGATTGATTATTCATCGTCATAACTTATTCATAATTTATAGTGAAAAAATAATGTCCTTAAATGATTATGCATTATTGACAGTGCGTGTGAAAGGAGTAGGAAATTCAATAAAATGATTTTAAAAAGTCCAAAAATTATTTTATATTCATCATTTATATATTCCCTTGAATGGTTTAGCAAATTATAACATATTTTAGGTTTTTAAAATATTTTTTATTAAAATTCCATAATTTGCATGCTGTTTCTAATGAAAAATTAAATGAATAGTATCAAAAATGATAGTAATAATGCCTTATCTTAATAATTGTTTATTAAATGACTTAAAATAAATAAAAATATTATATTTTTCTAGTAGAAATATATTTTGTTCAATTATACAAGTTAAATTTATTGGGTTTTTTTTAAATATATTTCCTATAATTACAAATAAGGAGTAAAATGTTTTTGTTATATTGTAATCACAGAACAGATAAGGGGTGGTTAAAAACTGATAAGGAAATAAACATCACATTAACCTGTAAAAAAATTTATTCAACGTTATGTATACCAATAATAATCATATATTCATCCTAAATAATTTATTTCTATTTTGTTATGAAAATGAATTTATATTAATTTACTATTTTATGTAATTCCATTACTGCCCCACCCCTCACTTTTGAAAAGAAACATTTTATCCTATTTTATTCACCCTTAAAAACATTATTTTTCATTCTAATAACTTGGTAAATTCAATAATAAAATTCACAATAACATTATAGAGTTATTTTTTATTATATTACCGAACTTGGAAATGGTTTGGTGTAAACCTTAAGAGGATGTCTGAAGAATATGTGTGTTTTTAACCAAGTATTTTCGTATTATTTATTCTTATAACTCATAAAAATATTATTCATACATTATAAATTAATAAAAAAATTATAAAACATATAATAATAATTTATTTTTTAATATGTAACCTATATCGATCTCTTTTTCAATAAAATTGGTAATGAAACCGTCATTGGTGTGTATAAAAGATTACCGCTTCGCGAACCAATGTAGTTTGTCTTCCTTCACCATATCCCATTGATGTTTATAACAATGGATTTAGTGTGTGTATATCATACTATTGACATGTATATCATTCTTAAAATATAATATATGATAACTATTGTTTCCTTTCCATCTATTATATATTGATGAGGTCATTCTTGCGAACATGTGGACTGCCACCTCCAGGAAGCAATGTGATTAATTTTCCATCACTTAATTTTTTGGATGATATATATATAAAGATATTTATCTCCTTAATATGTTATATGTAATATAGGTTTAATTCCATAAGTATAAAATATTTCTTACCTTCTTTTAATAATGAACATTGAAAAATGGAAATGCTACTCATACAAAGGTATGACATATTGTTTCCCTGATTATACTGTAGTTAGTTTTCCGTAACCATCATTTATATATTGTTTTATAATTATAATTAATCTATAAAATTTATAAATAATTATTTATTATTATTCTTCAGTTGATTTAATAATAAACACTTTTATCAAAATCAACCAACCGGGCTTCTTCCACTCTACTCAGGGATGGCCCCCTGTTCACCTGGCGCTCTTTGGAGCGTTATCTTCTCCGCGCTAGGGTTTCGAACCCTTGTTGCGGCGCACTCCTCTCTCAATTTTTAGTTTTTGTCTCACTCGCATCTAGAAATGCTGATCCCTATGTTTCCTGCTATCTTATTCGTTTCGGTCCCTGTTTGATCAGAGGTCCCTTAAGGATTCGTGTTCATGTTCTTCGTGTTCCTCCTCTTCACCCTGCTCTGTGATGTCATCCCCGACGGTTCCTTCAGGCCACGGTGGTGGTCCTTCTAGACCAAAGTGGTGATGGACTGTCCACCTTGACCCAACGATGAACAGGTGCTTCAGTAAGCTCAGACATATGCTGAGAGAAGTGGGGATGAATGTTTACGGGGATCGATTTCCTTCGGCTGGTTTGGTGTTCCGCGGTTTTGGTTTGTTGCTTCAGATCTTCTTTTCTCATGTGGTTTCTGGTATGTTCCCTCTGCTTGCGCTCCTCTTCGTTGGTTTGGGTTGGTAGTCCTAGAGTGGATGTCTCTCTGATGCGGCCCTGTCTGTTTCAAACACAGCTCTGGATTCATGATTTCTTCACTGCTCTCCCAGTCGGTCTGCTGCGGTGGTTTCAAGGAGGCTCTTGGATGTGTTGTTTGTTCGGTCAATGGTTTTCCAGGAGGCGCATCAGGTTCCGATCCATGCTGTGGTGGTTCTTTCTTGTAGATCGAAATGCTAATGTTCTTGGTTTTTTGGTTGTTTGTTTCTTCTTGTTTGCGTTGCTGGTTCGTTGTGTGGTCGTTTCGTTCTGTCATGGCCATTTCTGCTCGATGGATAGTCACGTTGTTCTGCTCAAGGATTCTGAGGTACCAGTGATGGTGTTCTCGTGATGGCGGTACATGGTGTTAGAAACTTCGGTGATGATTCGGTGTTACTGGCGTGGTGCGATGGTTCCGACGATGATAGTGTCAATGTCGATGAGCACCGATGATGATGTTGAATCTGGCGTCATGCGGCCTCGATTTGGGTAAGGCGCAGAACTCGATGAGTGCTTTTGGAATTTGAATTTTGAAATTTGAATGTGGAATTTGGGTTGTTTTGAATGTTGAATGTAGAATTTTGGGATGTTTTGAATGTTGAATGTGAAATTTTGTAAGGTACCCACTTCACCATAAAGTGGATATTTTGAACGAAAAAAAATGATTTGGAGCAACCAGCAAAAGTCATTTTGGGTATTTTTACCAAATATCGCAAAAGTGGCTGATGTGAACATAATTTGTTAAATAATTGATTATTAATTGATATAGGGGAAAGTAAACATGAAAATGGTTCTTAATTATAAATAATTAAAATATTTTTATTATTTAATAAGATAATGAATGTAAGTGACATTTCAGAATCAAGTTAAGAGACTCTTTTATTTAAAAACAAGGTTTTAAATGTTTTAATAGTTAATTTTCCAAATATTATTATTCCATTTAATTGTATTTAAAATTATATAATTGATTAATTTATATTTATATAATTAAATTGTAATTGAAATTTTTCTTTATTTTTTTCATTCACTGAAATAATTTAAAAAAAAACTTTTTGTTTTTTTATACGTAATATTTTGATAAAAAGAAAAAATTAATGTTCTATTTTAACATATACAACATCAATGGTTTTTCATATAATCATAACCATTTTTTAAAGATTGTATTAAATTATAATCATCAATGTTTTCTTAAACCATTACCATTCATCCCTTTAATCATTTAATTTTAGTTTTAAATTTTTTTTGTTAATGTAAAGGAAAATATTAATATCCGAAAATGTTTTCTTATAAATGAAAATAAAAATTTTATCATGAAATATTTATTTTATATTGAGTTTTCTTCTGAATGATGGTAATTTTTTAGGATAATTTTGTGTTACATTATATATCAAATATGTATGTGACTTTTATTTTCCTCTATTTCATTGGGTAAAATTTATTTTGTAAGTTGTATTTGATGATTATTCCTTTTGTAACAAAAAAATATAATTTCATATATAAATGTGAAGTTTAGACTATGTGTAACCGTTATGTTTTTTTCATTTGTATGAATGATAATAAAATTATGGACCAATGTAACTATTTGAATTATTTATGCTTTCTATGGTTTTTACGAAAGTCATATGATTTCACATGATATGTTAAGGAACTTATACTACAACATGAAGGTGAAGGGTATAACTTTGAGAAACAAATTTTTTGTGTTTCCATGATTATAAAAGTATCCATTTTGAGTTTAATATTTCCATATATATATATTATGATTTTTTTTATCAAAATAATTGTGTAGAGAAAGTTATTTCCATGGTATGATAATTTTTATTTTGAGCCTATATTTTATTTTGAAAATGAATACTTTTTATTAGTATATATTGACTAATGGTTTCATTCTTTCATTTTATGTCCCTTAAAGATGTTTTCCTGATCATACCCTATTTTAAAATTTTTCCCATAGGGTAATAAGTATGAGTGGGTACAATGACGTGATCAAGATGAAATTTTTTAATATTTATTATGAAAATAAAACATTTTTTATATTAAAAGCCTTAAATTGTTGGGAAAACGAATAGTGTGTAGAAATACCCACTTTCTAATATATGGGTTTGTTATATAAGAGTTATAAAATAATTATATAAAACTATAAACCTAAAAAGATCCTAAAAATGAAATAATTTAAATTCTTGACTAAAATCTCAAGATATGTAATGTTAAAGGAAATTCCATTATTTTTTTAATATCTTGCATAGAAAAACACCATGAGTTATCATCACCAGTCATCAGGATCTTGTCCATATACACAAGGTTCATATTATTCATTTCATCTTCATAATTTATTTATAGAGTATATGGATCACTGAACTAGTTCCCAAATCTATGTTTTTTAATATTCTTGGAGAATTATCTCTTACTATATTCACTCTTATTAGAAGATATAACCCATTTCTGATCATTACTTATTTGTTTATCATCATGAACCTTAAAACATTAAGTCTTACTAATGTATATGACATTAAAATTTTATGAATTTAATTATACTAAATTCATCAATTAATGTGACTCAATAAGGGAACTATAAAGATCAGTTCTTAATCACGGGCCTCAAAAGATTTGGGTTGATATACACTAATGGTCATTAGGTTTCAATTTCAACTATTTTGCATGTTCTTTTCACCATTTTTTCATTTTCAATTTTTTTAAAAATAGTGGTTATAACCTTCTCAAATGCTATAATATTTCTCGGAAAACATCTCCTTTAAATGACCTTGTCATTTTCATTTAGGGAATCTAACCAAGTTATTATAAGAAAAAAAAATTAGTATACATAAACATATTGAAATTAGCTTTTTTTCTAAATTGAAATATATTGAATTTATTTATCATCACTCATGAATCTACTGCTCCATCATTTAAACATTTCATGATGTAATAAATTTTCATGAATATAGCCCCATTTATATCATCAAAATCTTGTAACAGAATCGCTAAATTGTTTTCATTCAATAAACCAAAAGGAAATTAATTATTTTTTATTCAATACAATCCTATACAACAAACATTGACTATAATGATAAATAATTACCAAAGGTAACAACTTCACCTTACTCCATTTAAAAAAATATTTTATTCAAATCACTTTTCATGTGTGATGTCAAAACATATCCTAAATACATAGATTCTCATTTATTTATGCCTTTTTGGTAACTTATACAACATGTACATCCGATTTGGATTCATTATTGTTTTTAACTTTATATGAACTCAAATTCAAAATTAATTAATTTTTCATAATAATTGTAAAATCATTTGAAATATTTTTTTCTTATTAAATATTTTCACAATCTTCTTTACGTTATATAGAAATATATTATTATCAATTTCCCCCACAACTTGTGGATTAATTTTTCTTTTTTTTATTATAATCTCTATGTAATAAATTCTCACTCATTTATCCATCTAGTGAGATATTATAACATAAAATAAAATATTTTTGGCCAAAAATTCCATAAGAATAACTATAACCTTAAACCCTCTTTCATTTATTTAAATTATACTCTGTTATAGGATTTTATCCAACCATGTTTTTAGATGTGATGGTTTTATAATACCCTTTCATTGTACACATCCATGAGTTACTAAAATTAACATATAAGTTGTTATATAATTTATGTTTCATGATATTTGAACATGTAATAATATTATTTAATTGTAATGAAAATATATCTCTTTCTACATTCACCCACACACATGGTCATCTTTTTTGATGTTTGAGTGGTTGAATCCACTTCATATAAAAGAAATTTTTAACTAGAAGATCAAGTTTTTATCTATTTTATAATCTTGTTAAGTTATCTGGTAGTATTTATTAACATCTCATATATCATAGAAAATTAAAAATCTTAAATTATAGTTTTTCTCCAATTGAACTTCAATTTATTTATGATATTATCATATTTAACAATTTTTCTTTTCATTTTATAAATATATTTATCTATAATGATTATAATAATGGTCATGTCATCTATGATCTTATTTTTCTCAACATTATTGATATTTACATTTTCAATGTCCTTGATAAAATAAATTTTTCAACATGGACTCAATTTCAATCATCATGTTTCTCTCTATGATGTATATTTTCATCTTTCAGCCTTATAATATCATTCAATCACATCTTGATGTCAATTTTCTTTTTTACCATTTTTCATATCAACATTATTTTTTCTAAAAACACCAAATCAATTTTTGTATAATCATTTGATGATGTACTTTCCTTGTCATTATAAGACATTAAAATATTGTTCCATGATTTTTTATAACTCTCCTCCAGATTGATACTCTCAAAAATATTATAAGCATCTTTTTCTGGAGATATGAATTTTATTTTAATTAATTTTTTTGATATCTTATTTTTTCCATTTTTAATGGGATAATTAAATTTATAGAACACACTTTTCATACAGGAGACTTTAGGATCATACCCTCAATAATCATATTTACTGGGTTTTTTACTAAAGACATAATCATTAAGATCGATGATCAGCGGAAGTACAATCGTATAACCATGAAGGAAAGTGGTCCAGCCAGAGTTGGTCATTTTCAGGAGGGCCAATTACTGCCACATGATGGGCAGCCTTGTTTCCATCCCTTTTGATAAAGGAGAAGATGCAAATTGTGAATCTTTGATGGAGGGATTGGATTCCCGGATGAGTGATCAAAAAGGTTGGAAGCCACCATCCTTGAGGTTGATAGATTTGACAATGGTGAGACTATCTGATTCCATGTGGATTGCATCCCATCCGCGGCCTTTAGCAAACATCATCCCAGCGAGGATGGCGGCAGATTCAGCAACTACGGGTTCCCAAAAAAACGTGGTGAGATTCATGTTTGGCTTCGATGGTCTGCCCAAAATGATCCCGGGCCAAGAGACTAAGACCAATAGGTTTATCCATGGGAATAGACGCATCCACATTAATCTTGAGACTCCCTTCCAGTGGAGGGTTCCAATTGGAAGAAGAGGATGGGGTTCCAAAGGGATTTTTATGTCCAATGTGATGTTTCCATCCCTCAATCCATGAAGATGTCTGTTCGATCCAGAAACTGGGGGGCTTGATGAAGTTGTTTAAAATGGCATCGTTGCATCGCAGCAAAAAGATCCTGGCCAAAATGCAGAGTGATCCCACTTTGGCTAGAAAAATGGAGGAGCACCATTGCATCAGAAGAGAAGGGAGGTCTGATACCACATCCAATGAGAGATTCATACAAGAGACCCATTTGAACAGGACCTTTATTTCCCCCGGGCATTGGATGATAGCATGGATGGGAGTTTCTGGGGTGTTCGCGTAGAAGGGGCACATCATATCGCTGGAAATATGACGGTGGACGAGAAGGACCTTGGACGGGAGGGTGATAGTGCATACCATTCACCAGAAGTGGCGGATTTTTGGAGGGAAATTAAGCTTCTACAGCTCTTCCCAGGGCCCCCATAACCTACGCCTGTCTGATAACAGAGGGCGATCCGATATCCAGATTTAACTGTATAGCTTCTCGAGATGTCGTGGATCTAGTAGTGTTGGCCAGGGCTTACATCCGGCACACGGGGGATACTCAGGATAAGCCTTTTGTCCCTTTTTTTGATCCACAAGTAATGTTTTTCCATGCACCACCCATTCCCATTATTAGAAAAAAGGCATCAAACAGTGGCCCCTTCGAATCTTGGTTGAGTAGGGGATGATGCCCGCATACCTTCCATATCAATCAACTAGGGGTCAGTCCAAATATTAACAGTTGAGCCATTCCCAATCGTCCAACCCAACCCTTTATTTAGGAGACTTAAGGATCCCCATAAACTTATCCAAAGGAAGCTAGGTTGGGGGCCTAGAGATGAATCCTGGGAATCCTTGTGGGGGAAGTATTTTTCTCGGAGGACCCGCACGCAAAGAGAGGATGGACAGTTAATAAGGCGCCATCCTTTCTTAGCCAGCAGTGCATCATTAAAATGAGAGAGGCCCCGGAATCCCATACTTACCTCTGATTTGGGTTTTTAAAGTTTATTCCAGGTGATCCGGTGGTTTTTATTCCTTCCATTGTTTTTTCCCCACCAGAAGTTGGCAGTGCATGAGTGGATCTGGTTAACGTCAGTCGTGGGACATTTGAACAGGGACATTAAGTAGCTTGGGATAGACTTAAGAGTATCTTTTATAAGGGTTTCCTTTCCAACTCTAGATATTCTGTTTGGAGTCCAACCAAGGATTTTTTTCTCGATCTTGTCCAACATAGATGTGATGATTTCTTTTTTGGATCAGCTGATCACTGTGGGTAGCCTGAGGTTCTTTTGATGCTTCTCGACCATATGAATGCCTGTAGCAGCACAGAGTTCTTCCCTATTGGATGGTGGAACACCCCGAGCTGAATGAGACTTCCGAATTACCATGATTAATTTTTTTCCCTGAGGACCTCTCATACTGGTGGATCGCATGGCCGATAGCAATGCACTCATTATGGGTGGATCTGGAAAAAGGAATGCATTCGTCAGAGAAAAAGAGATCTGACACCAGTGGGATTGCATGAAAATCCTTTTCCCCATGAATTGTATGTGAGGGTGCTGCCATGGAAATGAGGTTAGAAAAAAAAGCAGTCACCAAGATGAAAAGAAATGGGGAAAGAGGGTCTCACTGGTAAAGGCCCCAAGAAGGGGATAAGCCTCTAGTAAGCACCCCATTAACATTAATATGGAAGGAGACCGATGAGACACAATGCATGATCATATCTGTCCATTTTGAGCAGAAACCCATTTTCATCATCACAAATCTGAGAAAATGCCATTACACTTTATCGTAGGCCTTGGTCATATCCTGTTGCCATGCCATGGTTCCCCTTTTCGCAGTGGAGTGTGTTTTCATAGAGTGGAACACTTCATGGGCCACGTTAGCATTATCAGTGATCAGTCTCTTGGCCACGAAAGCACTCTGATTTTCCGAGATGATTTCATGTAACCAATGACGCAGCCGATTAACAAGAATCTTTGAGAATATCTTGTAAGAGACATTGCAGAGGATAATAGGTCTGAAATCAGAGACCTTGAGCGGTTTCTTGATCTTGGGGATGAGGATGAGGACAGTTTTGTTAATATAGGATATGTGTGTTCTCCCCACCCAAATGTTCTTCATTAGATTGAAAATTTCAGGACCAATAATGTGACATTACTATTTAAAGAAGAGGGTGTGGAAGCCGTTCGGCCCCTACACTTTTATAGTGTGAATATGTTTTAGAGCCAGAAGAATCTCTTCATCCATAACATCATTGGTAATTTTTTTGTTCATCTCCTTGGTTACCACAGGTAATATTCATTCCTCCACCTCATCCGAGATGTTAAGGCTTCCTGTAAAAAAGAGATCCTAGAAATAACTGGATATAACATTGTGGATTCCGTCAGTGTCGTAGACATTACTCCCATCTGGGTGCGAGATGCAAGATATAAAATTTTTCTGACGCCTAGGTGAAGCTCTGTGATGAAAATATCGGGTGTTTGTATCCCATTCTACAATTTGGATGCCATGTGCCCGCATAGCCCAGAAGCTTTCTTTGATCCGCTGGGCGGCATCCAACTCTCGTTGGGTGGCTCCAATGTTGGAAAGATTACAATTGGATGGGGGTTTGTGGAGAAGGTTTGACAACTTTTTTTCAAGGAAATCACAGTGCCTGTCAGGTAGACGTAATATTTTGTTGCTCTAAGTCCTCAGATCGGTAGCCACCTATTGAAGGTTGGACCCAATATCAGTTTTTCCACACATCCAGCCTGATCGGATAACATCTTCACATTCGCGGTCTTTGGACCAGATGATTTCAAATATGAACAGTTTCCTGACTTTAGTGATGTTGTTACCTTGGGCGCACTCAGTGACAATAGGGTAGTGGTCCGAGAAGATGAGCTTCATGTGTTCGATGTGAAACATATTGAAAAAATTCGTCCAATCTGTTGAGCCCAGAAATCTATCAAGGCGCTCAGAAATATGGGTGCCATCTGTATTTCCTCTAAACCAAGTGAATGGGTTACTCGCGTAACCCAGATCGATCAAATCTGCACTAGAAATCGCCTCCTCGAAGTCTATTATCTACTTAGAGGGTCAATGAGAACAGCCTCTTTTTTCCTTCTGATACAAAATCTCATTAAAGTCCCCTCCGAATAGAATGGGGCTTCGTAGATCGCGTCGCATATTTCGAAGAAGATCCCATGATTTCCACTTCTCATTATGGGATGACCAACCATAGAAACCCACGAACGTCCATGCCGGGGTTTGGGCCTCATGGATTGTTGCCACCACAGGGTGCGGAGAGAAGGATAAAATCTTGACGTTGACATTTCCCTTCCACATGAGACAAATTCCCCTGGAGAGGCCTGGTCGAGACACCGGGAGGAAACCCTGAAAGCCCCATTTCTGAGCGAGAGCAGTAGTGTCCTTATTTTCCAGTACGGTTTTGGATAGAAAAACCTTATCAGGGCGACTTTGAGCGTAATGATGCTGGAATATATGAACCGTTCGTGGGTTTCCAAGCCCATGACATTTCCAGCAAAAGATAATCATTGCTCTAGGTGGGTTTGTGAAATACCTGCATCCGCCATTGAGTCCTCTAGGATCATTTTTTCACCCACCGCTTTCCATTTTTTTGGAAATTTTTCAGCCAAGTTACTTGTTTCAATTCGTCTTTTATGTTCACCAGGTTATGGGTTAACTATTTTCTCATGTATGTTTGCACAGTTCGCCCATTTCCAAGTTCACCGGGTAATTGGTCCTAAGGATGTAATTCCTGTCATCCCTGGGTCACCTTGTGGAGGGATGTCTGACATGGACATGTATGGATTAGGGTCAGGATCAAGTGGTTCGATGCACAATTTCTTTGGCTTTGGAATTTGATCCGGAGGGTCCAGATCTTTAGGAAGCATCTCTGTTGATGGTAATACGGTGTCTTTCTAGAGGGTAATAGCTCTTTATGGGTCGATGGGAAGCTTCTTCGTGCGAATCTTGTGTCTTTCCCCAGTATTGCTCATGATGTTTATGTCCTGGGGAGACTCGTCATTCTCTGATTAGTTGGGCTATCCTCAGGGAACTCTGGAGGTCCAAATATAATGACATTGTTTTGTTTAGGTTCTGCCTATTTAGCGTGGGCCCTCATGAGACGGTCTTTATCCCTTGGTTTTTCCACCTCAGGGATGAAACTATATCTTGATGTTTTGGAATGAAGCCATGGACCATAATGTAGAATGATATTGCCTAACTCATTCTTTTTATTTGCTTCACAAGTTCTCTCTAGGTGGCCAATGCGCCCACAGAAGAAGAAGAAAATGGGGAGTTTCTCGAACTCAAATGAGATCCAGTTGTTAGAGTCATCAATTTTAAAGAACATGCCCCTCATTAGAGGGTCAAATACTTCAACCCTGACATTAATCTACACCTCTGGTCCCCATTGGATTAGGTCGGAGCAGTCCCATTCATGGAAGTGGCCAATGCGATCTCCAATTTCCCTCATAACCCGTTCTGTTCTCCCATGAAAGGGGATACCTTTGACACATATCCAGAAGGGGGAACATGTAAGGCTAATATGCTGGATATCATCCCCACATATGAATTTTTCCATGAGGAGGAGTTGATTGTCAAAGGACCATGTCCTACCTTTTAGGATTTTGTCTCTATCTTTTTCATTGAAGAACTCAAAAACCAGAATGTTATTCTCCACTTCTCGAATAGCCACTCCAGCTTCCAGTTTCCATTGATTTTGCAGGGTGCTTTTGAGGGCCCACTGATTGACTGAGGTTTTTTCCACAAATTTTCCAACAACCAGAGGTGACATACGTTTTTCCAGAAGCATATCATCATTCCTCCGAGTCTCAACCAGTGCTTTTTCTTTGTCTGTTAAAGACAACATCATCCATTATTTCATTAGGTCGGCTTCCATGGTGCAGATCGCTTTATTTTGATAATTTTCTTTTTAATTTTGTTCTTTTTCCCGCACCTTATTTCTGCAACAAGTTTTTCAAATGCACCACCCTTGAGTAGTCCAGTCGTGGGTTGAGTAAATGCAGGTCTCTGGATATGACTGTTTCTCTGGCTCCAACTAGGCCCAGCCCGAAAACTCTTCCTTCAAGGGTCGCCCCCAAAGCCTTCGTCCAGGCTTGGTCCTTTGCAACCACGGGACTCCGTCAGTCACGCTCCTCCATTCGTAGTCAGCACATAGTGAGAGGTCTTCATGAAAGGATAACGTTCCCTACAACCAAGCCCACCTTCGCAATCAGCTCTTCACAAGCAGTCTTTGCGACAAGGCTACTGTGTTTCGGCCCTCGCAACCATTGCGACCTCATTCGTCGCTCTTCACGAACCAGGCGAGAAACGCTCCTCATGGACAGACAAACGTTGATCAGCCATGGAATCATCCGACACCCAATCACAAAGACGATGCAAACCAGAACCATGATCGCGCAGAAAGAGCAATAGAAACCTTCACCACAGAACAAGAAAACCAACCGCCGACGTGTGCAGAGTCCGATCTGCAGACATATGCCTTCGCGAATCAGATCCATTGCCTAAGATCTCCGCATATCGGGAAGAACGTTACTAGAGACCGTCGTTGAGAACCAGATCTGAGCCGCTGTGAGTCGGATTGCCGCCGGAACATTCTTACATTATAGAATCCTCAAATTTATTTTTGTTATTTAAAATTAATATCATAATTTTTTTTACTCCTTAATAGATTTTATAAAGGATTTACTATATCTAATTAATAGTTTCTAATCCCATTACGTGGTTAATTATTTTTCTCATAAAGAAGAACATAGTGAATTCATTATTTCCCCATCAAACATAACATTATTATTATTTTACAATGACCATAAAAATGTATCACTTATATCAGAAAACAATGATGTTTTATATTAAGGACATCAATACCTTGGAATAGAAGATAAGGTGACATTCATTCATTCTAACTATGAATTCATATATCATTAACGATTTTTATCCCTTTATTGTTCATGAAGTTGTGAAAATACATTGGAATCTTCACTGAGAGACCTCGAACAAGAAAAATATAGCTCTAATACCAATTGAAATTATCAAATGAATTATTATTCAACACTGAGTTGGAGGTGAAATTTTTTTTAAATCTTTTTATGATTGAAGAATAGTTATCCACTCTATATTAATGTAATGCTCTCTTATTATTACTTAGTGAAATGAGAAGATGATATGAAAAAAAATAGTTAACATGGTTTTTCAAAAATAGGGAGAATTTCATCCTTGGTTTATGGTGATTATTATCCCCCCCCCAATAACACAACCATAGATTACTGATATCTTATTATAAAAACCAACCATAGGCAAGAGAAAGGACCAAATACGAAAATATTAATTGAATCTGCTGGTTTAACTAGAACAAACTAGTCACCATGGTTGAAAAAGGAAAATAACTTAAATTATGATCCTGAATGAATAATTGAGTCACCATTGGGAATTTGGAATTTTATTTTCATCATATGTTTCATAGAAATATCTTCAGGGTTTTATCTATTAGATTATATTCTCTCTTTTACCCTTGTTTATTGTCTACTCAGAATCATTACACAATTTCAATGTACCCCCTTTCCAAAATTGAATGTCCAATGATCAATGGTTCATATCTCACAACATTTATTCATCCTTTAATATCACTAAATAATTACTATATGTTTATTTATCTGAAAATATTCCCATGAAATTAAATTTAGGTTAAATAAGTTTGAACCACCTCAAACTAAAATTAAATCAAAATGAATTCTCAATTTTAAAAAAATTATCTATCTACAGAATTTTTAACACTCAGATGAACTATTTAGGCTCACCACAAAATAATTGATTATCAAATTACTATTTAAGGATCGACATAAATATACAACTATGATCTCCATCGAATATTTCACTCATATTCCATTAAGTTATATCTATTTAAAACCCCATGTGTAAATTTATATCATCTCTCCATGGAAAAGTACAGTCTGAACCATAGCATATTACTCCTCTAAGTGAAACACCTTCTAAAACATTTCCCTCTATAGTTATCCTCCCATTATAAGTTTAACTATATTAGCATCAAAAACTAAAATTGTTTTATCCATTAATAAGTTTGTTCCAACATTAAATTTTGATATTTAGTTTTGAGCATCGCTTCAACTTTTATATGTTTAGATTTGGGAATATTGTTTCTCACCAAAAAAATTTCCACTTATTATTCCATGTGTTACAGCTATTTTTTAGCAATCTCATTTTTTATAGAATTATAACCAACCATAAAATTTTATGATTATATTTTCATAACATCCCCCTAAGTTTAAAATTTAATTTCCCATTTTTCATTTCATCAAAATTAATTCATCCATAGTATAAAATTTCAATCTATCTACTTAAATATTTCAAAACATTTACTATAAACTCTTAAAAAATTCATAATTCTCCCACAAAAAAAATCACCTTTGTATAAAAAATAGAATTGGAAAAACCAAAATTTCTACGGCCATGGTCTCTTTTACTTACCTCCCATTTTTCAACCCATATTGACTTCAAACATGTTCAATCTCCTTCAAACAATCAAAATATGATATAGTTAAAATGTTCCGTCCCATTAATAATTATTCCAAATTACATAAAACTCTCAATATGAATTAATAATCGATATAATATCATCCTCATCCAAGGGACAAAAAAAATATATTTTTTCAATTTTTTCCTTATTTTTCTATTTTTGTCATTAGTTTTTAATTTTTTCATTCAATTATTAAGATAAATCAGGTAAAGATGATTATACTTCTTTCTATAAAAATTTATTAGTGATATAGATAGTGATAGGTTGAGTGCATAAGGATAATTACTTGAATTGATTGTTAATTTTATTTACGAATGGTTGTTTAGATAATAAATTACTTCAGGTATTCCTTTTCAATTTCATTCATTAATATATATTTAACAAAGGAGATATATTATGGGAGAATCCCAAAAGTGGATGAGAGGATTCAGTCATGATAAATGGTTTAGATTTTTCTTCTCATTTAATATTTAACATAATGTATATAGTATGATTTAATTCTCTATATAGTTGATAAATGTTATATTTAGTATAATTACTATATTTGACCATAGAATAGTTTGAAACATTATAATAGTAATCCAACTATTTGATTAGTCTAATTCAAGAATGAATGTGATATATATCTTTTTTTAATAACCATCCTTTAAAATTGATGTATCATTTATTATTATAATTGGTTACATTCATCATTTTAGATCTTAGAAATAGTTTCGTTCAATACATTTATCTTATGAAACCATTAAGCTAATATCAAATATATAATCAAATTTCTTAGAGATCCTAAATTTTATTTGGGGGAGAGGCCTCATAAATGCATTATTGTATACCATTTTAGTATAATAAAATGATATATCATATAAGACTTATAAAAATTGATATCTTGTTAAAGTTAATGATGTCATAAGGATTATAAAATACAAATACACAAGGGTGATATTAGATAATTATAATTAATCCTTTTAATTATTATAATAAGAATCTAGAATATATTAATAAAAAGATTCACCTATTGGACATTAATAAATAGGTTTCTCTAAGACATCAAATTTTAATTTTATTTCTTAAAAAAATAATTCAATATTTGTACATTCCATATAATTCTATTCTTTAAGATTATCCTTTTTCGGTTATTTTTATAAATGTTGTGTTTTATGGTTATTAATCCATTTCATCTATTAAAAATGTTTAAATGAAACCATTATCATGTATTATATCAATTTAATACTAAATTATACTAAATATTATAACCCTGAAATAATAAACCCTTTATAAATTTTATCATTATAATCCTTTTTTATTTTCCATATAAACCACATTGATTATTAGTGGGAACCAAATAGCAATATTAATGGAATTATTCATAAATAGGTCATCCTGAAGGCCATCCCAATCCAAAATTCACAAAAACCACCAAAAAATGGAAACCCATAAACCGTACTAAAAAACATGAAATAATAATAAATGAGGTAATCTAGATAGTGATCAAGTAATATGTAAAGTAAATTTATCTTTAATTTCAACATGAAAGTGGAAATAGTGGTTTCGGTCTAATTCCCCATGTGTATCGAGACCATTTACCACAGAAATATTTCCCAATGATGTGATCACCTCATACCATCACTATCAAAGGTCAAGAACCCCCATAACTAATGTGAACCACTACCTAATAAACCCAAACCAATGGATGAGAAAAAATAAACATAAAATAATTCAATCATTCCTAAAAAAATAAAAAATAGATAATAAAATTCCCTATATGAAATGTTAATTTATCCACTATTGACTACCTATGATCCTCATAAACCATGTACCACGAAACAACATCAATTCTAGAAAAGGTTATAATCATCAAAGATGACAACACCGTAGAAATGGGAGAAGTAATATAAATGAGAGACCATTGATCAGTAAATGAAATCACCCCAAAAAAATAGGAACCTAAAACATTATCACCTTCCAATGGTAAAATTCATCCTTGAAGCATCACATTAGGTATTCCTCTTCTGGAAAGAGAACCAGAATAGTGGACCACTATATCACCAATGTTAAAATAAATATACAATTCTTTTTTGTATTGGAAGTAATGAAGCCACAACTAAATGGGAACACTAAGGATGGAGTAGAAATAACTAGGGATAAAAACTAATAAGGTGGTCTTGAACTAAAATCCTTATCAAAATCTAGATGAAATTAAAGATATGAGATACACTATATGATAATCGTGAAGGATGAAGAAATGAATATGGGGAATCTAATCAATTTGAAACATAATAATAAAAGGTATGGGGAGAGCTCCAATTACTTATTTTAACCCTTCACAAAGATTCTCTATAAGAAATTACCATAAACATTGCATAATCTGGAGTTTTAGTTAAGAGAATTACTTTCTTTGACATTGAAGATATTTTTAGTTTTACAGTTTTAGAGAATTAGGTTGTAGCTCATACAAAACAACTAAAATATTAAAAATTGTCACTTCAAATCAATATACATTTTTTCATGATGTAAGAACCTAGATCTTATTTTTAGGTATGCATCATGTTTTCAGGTTTTTTTAGGAAAGAGGAAGAAATAATGATCTAGTTTCTTACATGTAATCCCGCATTTTGACTATGTAACAGATGATTACATAGTCATGGGGTTACCTATCAAACTTTCTTATGTTGGGGGTCAGTTTATGAGACTACATAGAATGCAGTGTTAATAAACACACTTTTTAGTTTTCCTTTTATTTGATATATCAGAGCGGGTCATGCCTCATATCCGGAAACACTTTCTTCTTTCTTTGTTTTGTACATTAGGAATCTAGAATAATGGACTATGTTTGATCTCTCGATTCTTCATCAAATCTCTGATTAAGATACTGTTGGGTGCGTTGGAATCCCATCGGTGAGTTATCCAATTTCCTTGATCCTTTCTACTAGATTTCTTCTCTCGATTAATTTATCGAGGTTTTATAATTTTTTACCATTTTGTAGATCTATGTTGTTCTAGGCTAATTCTAGGTTCTATGTTCATTTATATCGATTGTAAAACATAGAGGTAGGTGGTTCTTGCTTTTTTTGTTTGCTATTGGATTATATATGCTAAAACTGTTGCATTCCCACGTTTTGGGTATTTCTTGATTTGGAATTTAACCCTGTTATTACCTAATGTGGTTTAATTGGTTGAAAAAGGGATGTTTCATCTAAGTAAGGTTATATACCTTGTCTAAGGGACACCCCATGGGGGTTATTCCCTTGTTTGATTGTTTATGGTTGTTTGGGCTAGTTTGACTTTGAGGCGTACAATTATTTACATGCCTAGTTTGATTAGGATAAATTCTAATCATATGAAATTCATGTGATAGGAATTGAGAATGTATAACCTTATATATGTTATAGATTATATTATCTACTTTCATATGATATGAACAATTTATTTTTCCAATGTATCGTGAGAGACTTGGGCCATTAAGACAAATGGGACTTCCAGATTACTACACGTATTATTTTTTCCCATAGACCACGAGAGCCTTAGACCAGGAAGACTGAGGGGAATTTCAGATTATTTACACAAGAATGTGAGAGCCTTTCTGTAGAACATTTACCGAATGGCTTAGATTGTGAGAGTTTTCCTAGAGGTTCATTATTTATTGAATTTAAGATGTGAGGGATAGATGTGGTTAGACTGTGAGAGATTTCCAAGGGGGTCGTTTGTGAATAGTTGAATGATTTTGACGTGTCTTCCAAACCAAATAACAAGCTTGGATTCAGTATTACCTGTTTGGATGATGGTCTTACAAGAGGTCAATTTTTGTTTTTTTACACAGGGGATACTGAGTATAGGCTAGATCATGGGGTTAATTTCTTTAATGAAATGAACAATTGATAAAATAAAATGATCGTAATTTTAAACAGTGGGACTGGTTTCTTTTGAGTACTTCCTAGTTTATTGCTTTATTTTTTCATATTAGATGCTATATATATTCATGAACAGTTAGGCACAGATCTATTGGTGGTTTCCTACTAGGATTTTTCTCACACCCTTTTTGTGTCATGTGTTGGACCCATGAAGATTAAATGAGTATAGGTATTGATAGGGGTAATCATCCTTCTTCATTAGGTACATAATTATAGTTGGTTCTGGAGATTGTGGGACTAAGATGAGGGATGTGATGCTACTGGAGATTACTTGTTTATTTTTTACTTCGGTTTTTGTATTTCTTTGCATTATTGTGATTTTTTGGATGTTTTCATGGATATATATTCCATGAATCAATTATATCTTGTGTATTCTGTTGGATTTAATTTAGTCTTTTTCTATTTAATTTTTTAGTATTACTACTTCGGCTATTTTTATTTTTGGATTCTGCAGTGTATACTTTTCTAATGATGTCATAATTTTCCTAATGAATTACCTTATCTCTAGCTTCTAGTGTACAACCACTAAAATTTTTGGAAATGTGCTTGAGTATATGTGACCAACTGGTTTTGGGGTACTTTTGGTTGGCACTTGGATCTAGGAAAATACAAAGTGGAATCATAGGTAGGTTCTTTTCTAGTTTTTCTTAATATTGGGAAATATTAGAAAGGGATTATAAGAAAATAGATTTTGGTAATTACTTTTTACTAGGATTAGCTACCCCTTATATAGGTAAAATCCAAATTAGTTCTAATTTAATTGTAATTTGGGGATTTTGAACAATTATAGTTAATTCAATTTCACCATTGGGTGACCCACTGGTTTTGAGCTATTAGTATTGATATCAATAGGGTTCTATTTTTTTGTATCCTGATGAGATGAGGTTATCCCTCTCAAGGATCATATAGTAACTTATTAGAAATCAATGTCCATGCATTTTCCCAATCGATTTAGAGAGCATTATTGATTCATGTTGTTGTGATAGATTTCTTGATAGAAATACATAGTATTTTGATAGGGTATTGGTATATGTAATGTTTCTTTTGGATGGATGCCAAGCTTTGGTAATAGAGGTGTTATGGGCCCTCTTGGATTTGAATTTGGTGGATCATGTTTGAACTTTAATTGAATTCTTATAAGATATGATTCGAAAAAGGATTCCAAACATTGATTTTCTAAGAGTATGGGCACTCACGGATTGGAACATGGCATGCCTTAGCAGATTATTTTATGATTTTGGGGTTTTTGATAAGATTTAGAGGCTTTATATCTAGAAAATATATAAAACACAGTGTATGATGTTATGAACACATGTCATGTGTTCCTATGGTATGGGAGAAATTAATTTTCTGAATTACACTCTTTGTACTATGTATATATGTCATGTAGTTTTGGACAGTGTGACAGACTATGTGAGTAGAGACATAGGGTTGGTAAACTTTTTGTATAACCTACCGTATACTGGTATTACATGCCATCCTGTACTAGGGGTGATGAGTTATCACTCACTAGATTATTTGAGTATGGTCTCAAGTATGAAATGTGATCATAGGTGAATATATTCAGGTTGACTTCTGTGAATACTATAGTAAACTATGGGCTGATTGTCGAGCACATTCTGATGGGGTGTGGAGCGATGAGCCAGGGGGTTCAATATTCAGGTCTGGTACTCCTGGGACTGATTGTAGGATGTACCATAGGGAGCCTTTGCGTTGTGATTCCAGTAGTAGTGATATATCATCAGGTATCCATGTGAAGCTATAATAATGCGGGAAGAGTGGGCACACAAGGGAACAGTGACCAGGAGACCCAATATAGTACTGAACTTGCGGAAAAATGAGTCATCTTCAGTGTTTTTGTAGGATGTTCTCACCAAAATCTAGTGAGAGGGGATCGGTCATAACTGTACATACAAGAGCAGCATTAATGTGTATTCATCCTTATAGGATGTCTATAGAAGAATAATAGGAGCTCAAGAAATAGTGAGAGTAGTTATAGGAAAAGGGTTTCATCTAACCCAGTACATCTCATTATGGTTTTCCTTTCCATTTTGTGAAGTTATAGGATGGTACCCTCAGAATTTGTGTGGTTTATTGGATTCTAAAATAGTTTATGATCAAGAATCAATATCCCATGTTGGGGATAGATGATCTCTTCGATCAGCTTCAAGGAGGCAGGGTGTTCTTAAAGATTGACTAGAGATCCAGTTATCATCAGTTTCTTGTTATGTCATCAGATATACCTCGAACAGCCTTTCAGAGCAGGTATGGTCTATACGAGTATTTGGTTATGTCGTTTGGTCTCACGAATGCACCAAAATGTTCATGACAGTGATGAATCAAGTGCTCCATCCATAGTTAGATTCTTTTTGGTTAGTCTTGATGGATGGTATCTTGGTGTACTCCCACACACAACACGACCATCCATCCATCATGAGATTGTATTAATTATAAGGAGAAATCATAAATTATTCTATGCTCTGAAAGTGAATCTTTTGGATATAACATATTCATTTCTTAGGTAATGACATCTCAGAGATAGGAGTACGAGTCAACCTAGAGAATGTGAGAGTGGTAGCATCATGGGATCATTCGAAGAACCTCTTTGAGGTGCAGAGTATTCTAGGGTTGAATGGTTACTACAGACACTTTATTCAGGAATTTTCACGAATAGCAACACCACTGATGGGCCTCACTAAGAAGGGAGTGAAGTACTTGTGGACAGATTCCTACTATTTATCCTTTTATGAGTTGAAAGGGATATTGACTTCAGCACTGATACTGATTTTTAATGAACCAGGTAAAAGTTACACTATTTAAAACGACGAATCGGGTATCTGGTTGGGAGCAGTTCTTTTTTGGGGGGAAGGAGTTGTGTCATATGGGTCTCTTCAGTTGAGGCCACATGAGAGGAACTACCCAACACACGATCTTGAGTAAGTTTTGGTTGTTCTAGCCTTTCACTTTTGGAGACATTGCCTTTTGGGAGATTATTATGTTGTATGAACTATCCACACAAGTATCAAGTATAAAATTACTCAGCAGGATGTGAATTAGATATTGAGAAGGTTGTTTGAGTACCTGAAGTCTTTTGATATAAAGCAAGCCTACATGACTGGGAAAGGAAACATAGTGGCTAATGTGTTGAGTAGGAGGACTCAGATACATGCAGCTCTATATTCCAGCAATGAGTGGCATCTTATGGCTCTATTCTCTGAGATGCATTTGGAGGATCATGACAGATAGGGGCAGAAATTTCTTCTTATATTGATCTTAACACTACTCTATTTGATGGAGTGAAATTGAGGCAGCTAAGATATTATAAACGCCATGTCCAATGGGAAAGTGTGTTAGGCGACGACCCCACTCCTGGGTGCACTGTAGGTGAGGTTGAGTTTTTTCATTTTCATGGGAATGTATGGCTGTCAACAGACATATGGAAGGAGATATTTTGATTCTTTCAAGCATTAGTATGAGCTATTTATCATATTGTCACCAAGATGTATCAAGATATATATCATCAGTATTGATGGTCTGGAATTATGAGGAATGTAACTGGTTTTGTTATGAGATGTTTCACCTATTAGCATGTGAAGGTGTAAAATCTGCAATCGGAATAGCTATTTGAGTAGTTACCCATTCCCAAATGAATATGGAATGATACCAAAAAAGATTTTATGGTGGATTTTCCAAGATTGCTTCAGTGAAATGATGTTGTATGAGTTATTTTTAACAGAATCACGATGGTTGAATATTTCCTGTCAAACAAGGAAACCTTTAGTATTTATTATCTTGGAATGTTTTACATCTGAGAGATAGTATGTTTGAATAAGGTTCTAAGCTGTATCATTAAAGATAGGGATATCCAGTTTACCTCTCATATCAGGAAGGGACTACAGAGGTATTTGGGTATATTAGTACTTATGAGTACAGTTTACCATACCTAAACAAATGGTCAGTATGAACACACGATTCATGTTTCATAGGAAATGATGTGAACATATGTCATGTATTTTGGGTGCTCTTGGGAGAGGCACATACCCCTGTTGGAGTTTTCCTAGAATAATAGTTTTTAGGCAATGATTCAGATGGAACCTTATGAGGCTTTGTAAGGCTGGCCATGTTGATCACCCCTATATTGGCTGGAGGTAGGAGAGGTAGTTATGCTAGGACCTCATCTTGTCCAGAAGACCACTGAGCAGTTGGAGTTGATTCAGAAGAGGATTTTTACAGCACGGTCTCACTATAATTGTTTTTATGGTCGATGGAGATGACCTCTAGTGTTTTCGGTCGATGATTAATTTTTCATGCATGTCACGCCTGGGTTGGGACACTAAGGGATTAGGAGATAAGGGAATCTTTCACTGAGATACGTCTGGCCATTTGAGGTTTCGGAGGGAGTTGGGATGATTGCCTATCAGTTGTAGTTACCTCTGAGGTGCCAGGATATGCACGTTGTCTTTCATGTTTCTCATCTACAGAATTACTTTTTAGACCAGTCTCATGTTTTTTAACCCGAGGAGGATGACATGGAGGTGGATTAATCCTTCGATGAGAACCCTATTCCAATTTTTTATCATAGTAATAAGGTTCTCTGTAGCATGTATGTTCCTCTAGAATGGGTTTTATAGAAGAAAAATCGATTGGATGACGGGAGTAGGGAGGGGGTGATGTGTAATCGCAGTGTCTAGAGCTATTATCATATTCTTCTTCACCATCCTTAGAATTGTAATTTGGGGATGGATTTCGTTAAGGCAGATTTTTTTAAGAACCTAGATCTTCTTTGCATGCATGGATCTTGTTTTTGGTTGTTTTGAGTAAAATGGATGAAAAGAAAATTTTCTAAGTACTTGATTTGTACTTTGGAGAACATAAAGTGTACCAATCTTGTTGTGTACAGTCGCATTTTGACCATGTAATGGCCGAGTATGTGGCCATGTGGTGACCTATCAAACCAACTTAATTCAGAGGAAAGTTCAAGCTACTAGATAGAATGTAGTGTTAATGAAAACACCATGTGGTTTTTTTATTTGTTATATTAGAGAGGGTTGCGTCTCATATCCAGAGGCAACTTCTACTACCTGATTTTCATATAAGAGTGCTCCAGAATGATGGATTAAGTTTGATCTCCCGATTATCCTTCCGAGCTCTGATTGAGACATGGTTAGGTGCGTTGGAATCCCACCAAGGATTTCTCTAACCCCCTAGATCCTTTTTTTGATTACTTATCATGATTGAGTTATCAAGGGGTGGTTTTTTTTACTGTTTTATAGATCTATGCTATTCTAGGATGATTCAAGAGACAGGGTTCATGTATATCGATCATACGACATCGGGGTAGGTGGTTTGTGGATTTTATTGTTCGTATTTGGAATATATATTCTAAATGTTCTATGTGCCCGCATTTTGGGCAATTCATGATTTGGAATTTAACCATGTTATTACCTGCAATGGTTTTATTGGTTGATAAAGAGTTGTTGCTTATGCATAAGGTTAGATACCCTATCTAAGGCACACCCCATAGGTGTGTTTAACTTGTTTTATTGTTTGAGGACATTTGGTCTAGAATTCCGTTGAGGTGCACCTTGTTATCCATTCCAAGTTGGATTATGATGATGTTCGATTATATGAAATTCATGTGATATGCATTCTGAATGTTTATCGATGTAGTAGTTTTAGATTACATGATCTACTTTGATATGATATGCGCTATTTTTTCCCCAATGGAATGTCCAAGACTTATACCTGGAAGACTGAGGGGACATATAGATTACTTGTACATATTATTTCTTTCCAAATAGAGCATGAGATCCTTAGAATAAGAAGACTGATGGGACTTCTAGATTATTTACACATAACTATGAGAGCCTTGGTGTAGAACTTTTACAAAAGGGGTTGGACCGTGAGAGCATTCCTTAAGATTCATTATTTATTGAATTAATTTTATGACAGACCAAAGGGGTTAGACTATGAGAGCATTCTCAGGGGGTCCTTTACGAATAGTGGAATGATTGTGTGACATCTTCCAAGCCAAATCAAAATCTTGTATTTGGTCTAACTTGTTTGTTAGATGGTTTTATGAGACATCTCTTTTGGTTACATTACTCAGAGGATACCAAGATTTGTCTAGATATTAGGAATACATGTTTCAGTGAAATTATTAGTTGATAAATGTAGATGAATGTAATTGAAAATAGCATGACTAGTTAATTTTGAGTACTTCCTAGTTTATTTCTTCAATTTTGAATATTACCTGCAATATATATTCACGAATAGTTAGGAATAGATCGTTTGGTGGCTTCCTACTGGGATTATTCTCACATCTTGTTTAGTTCATGAGTTGGACCTATGAAAATTATATAATTGAAGTTATAGATAGGGGAAATCAGTATTCTTAATCAGGTATATGATTACTGTCATAGATGGAGAGAATGGGACCAAGGTGAGTCTTGCGATGCTTCTGGACTTTACTTTTTTATTTTGTACTTCGGTTTCTGTATTGATTTCTAGCTATGTGATTCATTTGAATATTTGCATAGATACATATTCCATGCATCATACGTATATATATATATATATATATTCTATTGTATTTAATTTCTGTCTTGTGCTATTTGATTTTCTAGTATCACTACTCCTTATTTTATTTTATAATCTAATTCCATGGTGTATACTTTTTTAATGAGGGAAAAGTTTCCCCAATGTATTACCTTAGCCCTTGCTACTAGCCAGTAGCCTCTAGCATTTTGGGAAATGAAGTTGAGGTTCTGTGACCAACCGGGTTTAGGGAACCTTCAAGTAGCACCCGAATCTGGGATTCTACACATGAAAAAAAACATTTTCAAAATAAAACATGATTTATTTGTCATAAAAAATATTCATAAATTTTAAATTGACTTCCTTGTTTCTTTTAATAATCCCTATAACCTGTGAAAAAAACATTAAAACTTGTAATGATAAGAAAACTTTTATTATGGGACATAAAAAATATTGAAAGAAACTATTTTTCTATTAATACTTATAATCCCATGAACATTATTTCCTGATGTTATTCATTTCATCCATAAAACATAATCTATTTATCATTCCTCATGAAATCATAAGTTTCATATAAAACTCTATAGAAAACGTAAATCATCATTGTATCTTGTGGTATCATATCTATATCACTCTTTTGTTTAATGTATCTATCATGGATACAAAGGGAGTAACCATCATGGTTACATTTGGAATAACAACTACAGTATATTCCATTAATCAAATAGGATAAACTCTACCGGTTAACTTTAACTCCTTAACCAATGTATTAGATAGATATAATGGGATCACCCACACACAGTTTTTCATAGATGCACCTATACTCATAAAAATTTTACAAGAACCATAAAATAAAAATAAAACATTGATCATTTATAAAAGAAAAATAACTTTTCCACTTTCAAATCACTTTTTATTTTTACAATGTCTGTCACTCAAAAATGGAAACACATAATTTGAAAATAAAATTATAATCTTTTCAAGGAAGAATATAAACATTAAAGAGATATGAAAGATGAAATTCCATTCATGCCTTATATGTTTAAAAAAATATACTCTGGGATTTTTTTATAAATTATTGAAATCGTAACAATAAAAGAGGTTTTTAATAGAAAGTCTCATGCATAGAACCTGTAAAATATACCTTTTTAAAAACTGTTGTAAGAAATTAAAAAACTGAATTTTAAAAAAATAAATTTTCTTAAAAATAAATTATTTAAATTTTTTTAAAAAACAAGGACATGAAATATAAATATTTAGAATAAAATATCATTAAAACATTTAAAATGATTTTTTAGTTTACGAGTCCCTTACTACGATCATACCATTGAATAGAGTGTTAATCAAGTAAAATTATTATGTGTATCCTCTATAAATCCACATAAGATAATTGTAAATAAATCATAATATAATCAAATTTTTATTCACACATAATCTTATCATGAAATAATTGTTGATGTAGAAGTTTATCCAAATAATTGGAAATTGATTTAAGAAATCCCTTACTACAATGTAATCAAAAGCATCATTTTCTAAATGAAAGAGTAACATCTAAAAACATTAAAAATTCTGATTATAAATAAATTCATGATATAAGGGGTCAATGGAGTGTTATATAAACCTGATAATGGAATTTAGATGCATAACATTGAAATATTCCACAATGAAAGAAAATTGATATGAAGTCCCTTACCTTGAGTCTTACTCGTCGTGAACAATATTTATCTAGCTGAACAATAAAGTTACATTAATTATTTTAATTGTTTATAACCAATTTAATTATTATAATTCCTTTTATATCACTTAATATAATTTCATAACAATTAATTAATTATTAAATTCATGTCATATGTTTTCATGATATTCGATACATGAGTCCAAAATGACTTTGGTAGGATTTTTATAGTCAAAGTTGTCATTAATAAATAATTTATAAAATAATATTCATGAAATTATAATTACTTTTATATTTAAATTATTCTTCTAAATAAAGCCATTGTGTATCGTTTTGAAAAATTAACTATATTATAATTGAAGAGTCAGTAGGTCGTACATATGCATGAGTGACATTTCCATTTTTCAATGATCATTATGTAAAGAATTTAATTATTATTTTATATATATATATAATGATAATATGAAATTCAATATAATATAAATAATATAATTATACTTATATATATCTTCCATGTGATGTCGTGATGAAACATTAATCACATCATATCATGAAGGTGATAGTTCACAGGAACGCACAAACAACATTATAATTTTTTTGTGCATGGAAATGTAAGAAAATAAATGATATATTATTATATAATAATGATAAATATTTAATTAATCTAATATATAAACATCATTTCCATTATTATAACCATTCTATAATGATGGTGATGAAAAAATAATTACATGAGTTCGCGAGGTGGTAATTTGTTGTACACACGAATGATTAATTCTTTTCCTTTTTAATGGAAGCGGAGAAGAATTTTGGTGAGTATAATAGAATAATATCATCTCATTGTACTGAGGATATTGGGGTTGATATGTAATCATATTTTAATAATGTGTGAAGTAATTAGAGGACGGAATAAAAAATACTTGATTAAAAATTATATTGTTTCCTCAAACAATCATCTTTTCATATCACCACAAGACAACTAATGATGGTTTTCATCCTAAAGTAGGATCTCTAGAACTTGGGGATGGATTATAATAAGGTATATGGGAAGATATTTTTTGAACTAACTATATTTTTATGTGTGAAGATAATAAAATAAGAGATTCCCTTTAATAAGAGGGGAGGGGCACTCTTGGAATTCTTTAAAATATTAAATTAATATAAAATAATTTTCTATTACAAATGAATCAAAATGATTTAGATCAAAAAAAGTATGATTCTTGGTATAATTATATTCATTTAGTAAAATTTATACATGTTTTCATTTTTTAATCCTTATCTTTTCTCTTCAAACCTTATTTAACATCTTTTATTATTATAGTGACAACTCGGATTTTTATACATTAGGGGTTAATACTGTTACCATAAAATTACAAACAAATCAAAAATGTATTAGTTATGACATTTCGAAAATTACACCAAATTTTGGAATAATTTTATATTTCTATGAATTTTATTTAATTTTATAAAATATTATTCATTTTAAAATGTCATTAATGTCAATTTTGACATTATTCATTTCATTACATTACATTTTAAAAATATCATAACAACCGGACAAATTAGAAAATATTCTTATATATCAAATCACTAACATCTCATAAGAATATATAAAATTATTTTTTGACATTCATTATTTCAAAATATATTCATTTTTATATTTTAAATATCATTTAATTTATATTTTAAATATTGTTTATCTGATATTTCTTTTAATTAATCAATTATTGAATCATCATTGTATAATCCTTTAAGGTAGTTATTTATTTCCATAAAATTTAAAAAAAATCCAAGATGAATATCATCATTTTATCATTGAATGTTTTATTTATAGTCAAATATAACTTCTAAATAACCCTATAACACAATTTTTATAGTTATTAAAACATAAGTATAATATCTTTTACTTTTCATAAAAATAAAATACTATAAAGGGATTAAAGTCCTAAATTTGGATCATAGGGGAACTAAAATCCAAACAAAAGTTTATTTGGTCAAAAATAACTCATAAAATAAAATTTGGATAAGTGCACCGGTAATTTTCAAATGTTTATTATATTATTTTTACCATTAATTGTTCTATTTATCCTTAACCATTGTAATAAAAATTTCCAAAGTTATAATCCAACTGTCCAAAATTCAAACGGCCCAAATTTAAAAAAAAATTATACAACATGATTAAAAATATTTAATCCAATTTTCAAAATTCAAATCTCATAACTAGATAAAATATATTTAAAATTATTCATATTGACGGGGTGATAAAATTGTTTTTCAATGTGAAAACATTCAAATGGTTGAAATGTTTTTGTATACAAATTCAAAGTGAAATTTTAAAAAATGACCTAAATTAGATTAAATGTTATAAAATATATATAACTATAATTTTAAAAAAAATATTTTAACACTATAAATTATTTAGGAAAAAAATATTTTAAACTAAAATGCTGTATTTTTTACTATACACCTAAATATTAAATTTATCATAAAAATACTAAACATTTAACCAAATTAAATTTTCATATTCCTATTCAAAATTAGAAGTTTAGTTATTTGAGTAAAATTTTAAAATGTTTCAAAAATTATATTTAAATCTAGTGTTGCATCAAAATGAAACAAAACATCCTTTTTAAAAAAAATAATTCTTTTATGTTTAAAATTGGAGTTATTCTTATATAATTTCAATAAAACACATATGATTAATGATAAAAATTATATTTGATATATTATAAATAAATTTCAATAATGTAGTCTTCTAAAAGTTTTTTTATTTACTACTATAAAACACACTTGTTCAAATTTATATAGTTTTGAGAAAAAAAATTTCTTTTATTTTAAAACGGGTTTTATTTTCATTTATAATTAATTTCTTACAAAAATATTATTTATATATACATATATAAACCATATATTCATAATTATGTAAATATTTTATATATCCACCCATTTAATGGATAGGTTTTATTGGTAACATTTATATAAAAATATTTAGTTTTCTATGCAAGCTCGATTTGCTGTCTCATATAAACTATGAAAAATAGTGTTTCCTCATAAAAACATAGGATGATGCATTATCCCACCCCCCCCCCCTTTTAATTGCATCCTCACAATTTGAACTCAGGATCAAAAACATGTTTTTTTAAAATCCAAAATACCTTTGTTGAAATCCCTCATCGGAAAAATGAAAAAGGAAACTTCCACATTAAAATAAATAATTTAAAGTACAACAGTCACATGAGATAACACATACTAAGGATTAATGTAGGAAAACATGACTAAAAAGAGAAAAATAACTATAAATTTGTGATGGAGTGTGATAAGGAACTTGGTTTTGAGAAAGATAACAATCAAAAAACCATAAATCTATGATCGGTTAAAAGGTCAATGATTTTTTAGTAAGAAATGTAATTGGATAAAATATTTTTTTAAAGATCATTTTAATATATTTGAGAAATTATTTTAGTAAATTTAGTTGGAAAATAAGTAAATATACTTACTTGACAAGTAGTGTTTCATCCATTAGTCAAAGTGCACCAGAAACTCATCTTTTTGTCCAAATGAAGAATATTTGAGATGAGTATTCGTACTAGAAGGATTAAAATCATCTTCTACATATCAAAAAATCCAAAAAATTATAATGATATATTCCTCCTATGTTAATACATTAACCAAAATGAATCTGTTTTGGAAAATGTAAGAAAAATTCCCAAAAAATGTCATCCATTATATGGTGGAAAACTACTTAAACCTCTAAAATTCAAGAGTAATAACCAAAGTTTATCAATGATCATTAAACAAATAACATTATTACTTCAAAACTATTCTATACAAATATTAAAACCCCATAATTACAAGGATTTGATCACGTAGTCTTCTAAGTAACATCATTCACTCGTAATTTCTCATATAAAAAATTTAATTTACTAAAAAACATCATCTCGATGATTTCCTAACTCTTTACATAAATAATATGAGTCACCATATGTCTACACTAAAATCATATTTGACTCCAAAATAAAATTCATCCTTTATTTCATATAATATTTTCTTTATCTTAATCTTATAGTATTCCAAAAATAGAGAACGTCTTCTGAAATAACATTAATCCCTTAATCACCAAATCAATTTCAATCCCAATGTTATCTTGAAAACATATTTTCCAAAATGACCTTCAGCATTATCCATCAAAAATTTCAAATAAAGTAAAGACAATATACTAACCAGGACATAATTTAGACAGGATTTAGCTTATATGACCTTGCCACCATTCGGTTGTGGGTTTAATTCCTGTGGCCTTTTCAAACATGGCAGATTTTCACATAGTTTTCATGTTTTAATTTTTTGAGTAATATATTACTATAATACATATAAAGAATATATAAAAATGTGAGATACATTCTAAAAAATATCCATAATATTTTTTAACCACAAATTTTTATTTCATACCATTCATTTTTAATCCAATAATGTAATATCTCATAAGTAACTCAAAATAAATAGATCAGATAAACCCTAATGGTTATCCATACCCTTATAATTATGTTCACACAAGAAAAGATAATTTTCTTCAAATAACATTTTCAGATAACAAACATAATTTTTGCATATAAAAAAACTAAATAAATCCTTCAATATACTCTCATCCTCAAAATAGTATTCATACTTTTAAACATTACATCATATTTATATCTAACATAAATCATAAATTCTTTTATATTCACATCTTAATTATTATGAATTTTTCATAATACCTTAATGAATCTTTTCCATCTTATCTCTTAATACTTATTTCCCAAAAACAAGAATATCAATCATATCCTATGATTTAATAATGTTAAAATTTAAACCAAGAAATAATCCATATCTTTCATATGTAATTTTCAGTTTCCTCTTATTTAATGGTAATATCATTTGGAATTTCTAAAAATATATATGTATGGTCCAAGCGAACCCACCCATGATCCATCATCCTTTGAAATTGATTTTAATAATTATTATGCTCCACACCTTTAGAACATTTAGTGGATAAGTCGTGAAGAACAAATTTCCCTTTCATAGAGTCAACTGGATGTTTCCTTTTTATTTGGATAGTAATTTATTTATGACCACTATTACTACATTTAAAACATATTTATTCACATATAATATAATTTTCTATGTGTCTCTTTCCACATATTTGACATATATTTTGTGTAATATATTTACCATTATGGTCATTGTTACATAAAATTTCATAGAGACTCGTTTATCTCATATATTATGAATTAGATAACTCAAAAAGGTTCAATTGTCTAATTTTTACTCATTAAAGTTGGTTTAGAATAACCACAAAAATTATCATTGTAGCCCCTATTTCATTCAGTTTCTTATTCTGAGAACCATTGTTCTTACATCACCTCTATTATTACTTTGGTGCCTGCAGGATCCATCCATTTACTAAAACCAAAAAAGTTTGTGTGAAAAATAAAATCATAATACACCTTCTTATTTGGATTATAAATACATAAATATCCTTTTTCATGTCATCTCAAACTAATTCAATTTATCTAAAATAACTATTAACATTCATACCATGAAACCCATTATAGTTATATATGACTTTTAACTTATGATTAACTAACATCCTAAATACTATAGTTATCTAAACCCTCACTAATACCATATATAGGGACTCATCCTTAAACATCATATAATTTTGAGTTTTAGTCAAGAAAAATAATTTTTTCATAATGAGGATCTTCTGATGTTTTTTTCTTTAGATAATTTTTCCATTAATCAGACATAATAACTCAAATATTAAAATTTAGACACTTTTTCTAAATATCATTTTTTCACAAAATAAAACAATTTAAAACAAAACATGATTTCATTTTCAAGAAAAATAATCACAAATTTCACCTTGACTTCATTCGTTATCACACCCATCCTTATAACTTGTAAAAAACATTTTCAAACTGAGGATGGGAAAAAAATATCAATATGGTACATAAATAGGTATAAAGAAATGGTTAGCCCATGAATACTTATAAACCCATGAAAAAAATTCAGATTGTTATACATTTGACCCATAAAAAATTATCTCTTTTGATTAATTCATGAAATCATATGATTCCTCTTAAACTCATTAGAAATCGTAAATCATAAAGTTAAATAGTCGAATACTTTTTATATCACTCTTATATTTAATATATCTCCCATAGTTACATATTGAGGTACATTCATGGTTTAATTCAGAATAACCACCATTGTTTATTCCTTTAATCTCCAAATAGAAACCCCACTGGAAAACACTAACTCATTACCCAATTAATTAGAGATCAAAAATGGGTCACCCGCTATTGGCTTATCATAAAACCACCTGTACTCATAAAAATTTCTAAATATCAATAACATAGGAACAACACATAAATCATGTAAAAAATAAAAATAAGTTTTTTTTACCTTGAAATCAATTTTATTTTTTACATTGTCAAGCACTCAAAAATGAAAAAAAATTAATTGGAAATATATTTTTAGGCATGTAAAGGAATCACAAAAACATTAAAGTATCATGATAGATTAAAATTATGTTTATGTCATAATTTTTTAAAAGTCATTCAACTTATCTTTTTTAAAAAATGTAAAAAGTGTAACTTTTAAAGTGGTTTTTAAAAGAAAGTCCCTTACATAAAACCTTAAAATGACCAATTTATGAAAAAATTTGAGGTAAATTAAATACAAATAGGACATTCTTGTACCTATAAATACATTCATGAAATTAATTTCAAAAATATGGACATGAAAGAGAAATATTCTGAAGAATAAATCTTTAAAATAATTATGATGACGTTTTAGTTAATGCGTCTAATAAAAAGATTATACAATTGAACAGAGTGTTAATAAATTAAATATATTATGTATATCTTATATAAATCCCTTTAAAACTTGTGGAAATACAATTTACTAATGTGTCTTTATTTTTACACAGTTTTCTACATCTTTTTATTTAATTTATAGATATTTAATTAAATAACTTTACACTTCATGACAATTATTTGTACTATTGTATTTTTAAAATGAAATTTATTAAATAATCATCATTTATTTCATGCTATTTATTTTTTTCCATTAAAAGAATTCATTTAACCTTAATTTACAGGTCTAGAATAATTATTTATGAATTAATTATGTTAATTTTAATCTACTCAATTTTTAATAATTTAACACTTTTATTAATTAATCAATTAATTATTATTTTGTGTGTTAATTAACATAGTTTTTATTTTAATATTATATGTTGTGGATTAGATTGTTTAAAATAACATCACTTTTTTAATTTAATTATTTTGTTAATTAATTAAGTTCTTTAGTTCTAATTTGATTAACTAATGTGATTTTTCAATTTTAAGTGTATAGTCTACTATTTAATTTTTTATTTTTGTTTACTAAAACATTTTTTTAAATTTTATTTATATTGTTCTAAAAATTTTAGTCACTCAATTTTTAATTTTTGTTTATCAGTCTCTCCAATGTGCACCATCTGTGCCACCCTTTTTCTCTTCTATTGGTGAGTTATTTCACTCATACTTATTACCCATACCCTATTGGTCTCGCTGAGGTAGTACACTCTCACATACCACTATCCCTTTAGTAAAATTATTTACTAAATTTTAGGTTTAATTTTTTATCATTATATTTTAATATTAATTCAGTTCATTAATTAAACTGTTTACATTTAATAATTTAATATTTTAATTTTAAAAGATATATTTTAATTTGGTTAATAACCTCATTACATTTTATTTGTTTCATATAATTTAGTTTTTAACTTTTAATTTAAGTTTGTTTAGTTTATGTTTTAAATTTATCAGTTAAATAATTACATATCTTATTTAAGGTTTAGTTAAAAAATTTAAATAATTAATTGAACTATGTTTTTGTTGTGTAGAAAAAAAAATCCATGAGTCAGAGATGATTATTTTTCAAATCCGGGGAGACTGAGAGTGTATTTTAATTCAACTACTATCGGTGCCACCAGTGTCACGTTTCTTTGACAATGGTCTCACGTTTTCATCAGTGCCACCAATGCACCCTGTAGCATGACATCGATGCCTAAGTTTCACACTAATCCACATCAGCAAAAACATGCATCATTATTATCTACTAATAGTGATAAATGTCTCACTGATACCTCAATGTTTTCCCTACCAATCCACCCACTTACCAATTGACATCACACTGACTCAATCTATTTTCTACTCACCCTCCCCACACGTCTCAATAACGCTTCCCCTACCTTCATGCTGGCCAACTCCCTTGTGTCTCACCGATGCAAGCACGCCTCTTGAATCCACCATATAACGTGCTAGATCTGAGAGGTCTTCTGACTCATCTTCTTTAAGCCGAAAAGGAGCATAATGCCACCACTTACATCAAGGATGATCTTGGAGAGGATCGTGCACCACATTGAATATTCTCTTCTCCTAACTAGGAGAACCGCACCACCATCGATCATCTCGCTTCCTCCTTGATGAAGTTTCTCAAGATAGAGAGGAACTCGCGTGACTCTCTGATTCTTTGAGTGTTGGCCACCTATAAAAAACCCCCTTGATTGAGGAAGAAGACTCGAAAAAAGAAAAAATAGAATGTTAAATAAAAATAAAAAAATATAAATTAAATATTAACTATAAAATAAAATAAAACTATCGAATAAATGTTCAAACATCCCATACCCCCGTTGCATAGCATGATTTAGTGGGGGTAATGAAAACTAATTTATCAAAAACAATAACTAACCTTAAATTAAACACAAAAATATAATCTTGTTTAGGAACTAAAATAAACATTAATAAATTAAATTAATCAATTAATTAATTAAATAACCAAAATAATTAAATAAAAAATATAATTAATAAAACTTCTAAAATTTAAATTTTAATAGTTATTCATAAAATAAATTATCTTTAACTAACTTAATAAACTTAATATTAATTAAATATTTAATTAATTTTCATACCATAACTTCTATAATAAAATAATAATTTTAATAATACAAATATTTATAAATATATTTTAATTAATAATAATAAAATCTAAAAATATAATTATGTTATAATAACTAGTTACTAATAATAAAAATAAATTAACTTAAAAAATAATAACATATTGAAGACTATTATAATAAATTAATAACATAAATAATTAATAATTAAATAATTTTTCTTTGGGTTTTTTACTATTATGTTTTTTCTTTGTTGTGCAGGTTTATTAAAGAGGTATAAGCACGTCCGGGATCATTTAACTAACTCATAGTATGTTATTTGCGAGGGAATTTCTAGAGTGACATGTGTTGAGAGAAAATGTGCACTTGAGTGGTACAATAGTGAAGAACACTTGATGCCAGTGGAAGGAAGTAGTGACGGTGCAGTCGATGACCATGAGTTTAAAAACAGAGCAGTATTAGGGTGAGGGGGAATCATTCAAACATTGGACAACTTCTCACCAACTGAAGGAGAAAGGAGACCCTTGTAAAACTTCATAGAGAACCATTTTTTGAAATCTGAGAACCCAGATCATCAGTGATTCGAGCTAGGGGAGGGATATGTCATCCTATGTTATTTTTAAATTTCTTTAAAATGTAATTGAATGAATATAGTGTACGTACTAAAAATTATTGTTAGCTAAATAATATAGTCTGGGGAAATTTTTAGTTCTACTAGTTTATTCTTCTTTTTCTTATCACTTAAATTTTAAGGAATCCAGAAGTGATCAGTGAGGTCAATTCTGATTTCATAAAATTTCATTTTTCTACATAATATAAATGTTATATTTTATGACAATTTGGTGAGAATAACCAAGGATTATTTTTCTAAATGTTTTAATTCATACAACTTGAGAACTCACGATGAGTTTGTTATGTTGTCTTTTTCAAAGATAAATTTGCATAGTTGGACTTTCTTGGAGTTTAGAACTCTGAGCTTGGCCAATCTGTATGACTTAACTCTTGGTGAGAGAGTTAAGTCATTCCTTTTTCAGTGGAATGTTGCATCCATATCTGCGTGAACAGGAAACCTTTTAAACCTTTAGAATAAAATTTTCCCATGAATTTTCTCTTGCTTGTTCATCTTAGCATTTATTTTCATGTTGTTTTTCATTTTTTGAGTTTAGTTTTCTTATCTTTTAATTCATCATGTTTTAGTTATGATTTAGCATTCTTGAACAAAAATATATTAAAAAAAATAAAATTTATAATGGATAAAAATATTAGAAAGTCACCTCACTACTGACTACAGTGTGGTGTTTTGATGAAAATTAGAAATGTTTTTAAAAAGTTTACCTTCCCTGTGGGTTCGAACCTACTCTCCACTATTTAGTAGTTTGTAGGAAACCATAAATTCATAACTTTTCCTCAATTTTTATAATGATTTTGTAATGTTTTCTATTCCATTTTCAGGGAAGGCACTAACCATTACTTCTCTAAAAAATAAAAAAAACATATATAAAAAAATATCACAAATATTGAAAATTTGAAAACTGTTAAAAAATATGCATTATCTCGTTCTAAATTGATACTATTTTTCAATAATATTGATTTTCTTTCTTCCTTGTTTTGTGACGAATTTACTTTTTTATACACTTTTATGAGCACAAGAACGTCTTCTGGTATTCTAAAGCCCCTGAACTTAGAAATAGATAAACATCTCGCAGCTCTAAGGAAAAAGAAAAACAAACCTGAAATAAAGAACATATTTGATAGGCTTCCTACACATAATGAATTTCAAAATCATCAACCAAAACTATTAGATGAAGTAGAAAGGCCTTGGATGAGGGAGTTATAGCTTCCTCAAGATTCAAGAAATCCATTTTTCATTAGGTAATCTCCTAGAGCATGAAATTATAAGCATAAACAATCCCATATTTCACTGTTGCCTACCTTTAATGAACTATCTGATGAGGACTCTCTTGCCTTTACTAGGTATTTCTATAACACTGTGCTGGTACTACCTCTTATTGGACTCGTAGAAAATAATATGAGAATTATTTCCTTTACCATTTTCCTTAAAGGTAATTCTAGGAACTTGTTTCTAAGACTAGATGAAAATATATTTTAGAATGATCAAGTGTACAACTCATTCGAAATGAAATTTTATCCCCAATGACTGAAAGTTGCACTGATAAATAAGATAAATTGTTTTTTTCAAGTTGATAGAGATTCTTGATATATATTTATATACCTTATTATGTAATTTCCTCGTCATGAACTCCCATCCCACCTTCTCATGGATACCTTATTTGAAGGGTTATCCTCTAGTGGTCAGAACATAGTAGACCAAGCTAAAAGTTGTAACTACAATAACAAACTGATAAAGAGTTTAAACAAATGTTTAACAACCATGCAATGAACTCTCAACATAAGAATTCAAGAAGAAAAGGAGTAAAAAAAATTCCTAATTTCAATACTGGATCAGGTAAAATGAATGAAACTCAAGATCAACTATCTAAAAACACAAACTAACTTCTATCTTTAATGAACCTGGATTCCATACAATCTATTAACAAAGTAAGTTACCAAAACAAAAATCAATCTCTTTGTCAGTAGTGTGCCCAGTGTGGCATGTTTGGGCACACTGATAATTTCTATCTAAACATAGACTTGCCCGTCCAACATCTTGAAGATGAAAACATTGATAGCTATAGTAAAATAATGCATCATGGGATAATCCATTTTCAAATAATTTTAATCTGTGGTATAGTAATCAACCAAACCATTCTTAGAGGGAGCAGGGAGTTCATCAACCCGCTACCTCTTCAGGATTCTAGAAGCATTTTTGGTTGAAATTCCAACCCCAATCTCAACCTAAGGCTAAATCTTAAAATTCATAGGATGAGGTGAATGACATGTTTCAATAGTTGATAGGTAGGTTAGATTTAAAAAAGACAAAAATTATTATGATAAAATATAAATGGATGTAAGAATAAAGAATCATTAAATTTAAATTGGACAGTTGGCCTGGGATGCTAGTTCTAGGGAAAAAGGTAGAATTCCAAGCACAACTGAACTCAGCCATAGAGAGGAGGCCATGTTGGTAGTTACTATAAGTGGGATAAATACTCAAAATGTTACTAAAAAGATTTTAAAATTCCCACAATGAGAAAATTTATGAAACTAGTAACAAAATTATAGTCTATACACTACCAGGAAATTCATAGAAAACTATTGAAAATGAAGAGAATATAAATTCTTCACATTAAAATAAAGCTAAAAATTCATCTAAAATTCAAACGAATTATTGAAATAAGTTTTTGAAGAGGTGAAGGATATAACTAATTTTCTGAAAAAAAATTCTTCACCCATCCCTTTCTATGAGAATTTGACACTTCAAAGGAATACCAATGAAGAAATTCTTGATTTACTTGGGCTCCAAACCAAACAGGAAGTGAACATTATTTTCATTCAATATTTGATACAAATCCCATATTACTTGAAATATCTTAAGAAAATTATTTCAAATAAAAATAACCATGAAGAATTTTCTACATACAACTTCACTGAATAGTGTAGTACTTTACTCCAAATAAAAATCCAACACAAACTAAAAGACCTAGGTAGCCTTTTTATCCCCTGCACCCTAGGTAATCCTAGTCAACTGAGCTGCATGTGTGAATTAGGTGCTATAATTAATATACTCCCATACTCATTGCTCCAATATTTTTGGTTGGGTGATATTCAAGCCACCACTATCATACTATATTAATCTGACAGAACTTTCTCTCATCTTGTGGGTATGGTAGATGACCTTTTATCTAGGGTAGGGAAAATGTTTTTGAATGTTGAATTTCTGGTCATAAAAATTGAATGTGATAAACAAGTTCCCATAGTTGTGGGTAGGCCCTTGATGTCTATAAGTGGTGATATTATTGATATTTCTAAGGGTCAACATATCTTTTAAATTGGAGAACATCATAAAGAGATTTCCTATGTAAAAAATGTTAAAGGGATAGCTTTTTCTGAAAACCGTTTAGTGGTAGAGTCTTTTGAGGATTAAAACTCAACTGAAAACACTAATGAATTTTAAAATCATTCAATTTTTTAATAAATTCATTTGGAATTTAAAAATCATGATTTACATGTCATACAAATTTAAAATTCTACTCAAACAAGGAATCTGGAAAATTTTGTAGAACTGGACAACTGTACAGTTTCTACTATTGGAGAGTCCTCTGTTTCTGAACATAGTAGCTTTTGAGTGAATTATAGGGTGTTTCTATTGACACCAACACTATTAAACACATTGATGAGGTTGAGGGAGAACTTTTAGTACCACATGATGATTTTACCTTAATAAATCTTTCAAATTCTAATCTGGAAAATCTGGATAGTGTGATGTCCAATTTGGGTAACGGCACTATAATGTCTGAATCTGGATGTGATATTAAAAATATTTCATCATTTAAAACTCAAAAAAAGAGATATATTGAAGACCATGGACATCTTAAGCCTAAGAGTCTTCTTTCCAGTGTAGAACCACCCACTCTCAAACTCAAACCGCTCCCTACTCATTTAAAATAATCATTTTCGGGAGAGAATAAAATTTTGCCTCTAAAAATTTCTACCGAGTTAAAAGATAATCAAGAAAAAAGATTATTTAATGTTCTAAAATATTTAAATCTTCCATTTTCTACGCCATAACTGATATAAAGGTTATTATTCCATCATTCTGTATGCACAAGATTCCTATAGAGCCTAACTATATTCCTAGGGAAGAATGTCAATGAAGATAAAATCGAAACATGAAACAAGTTTTAAGAGAGGAAGTGATCAAACAGATTGACACTGGAATTATCTATCCTATTTTTTAAAGTGCTTGGGTCATCCCTTTTTAGGGTTTCCCTAAGAATAGAGGTTTCATTATTTTTAAAAATGAAAAAAATAACGAAATCCAAGTTTAGAAAGCCTCAAAATGGAGAGTTTGTACAGATTATAGGAAGCTTAATTCATCCATAAGGAATAACCATTTTATAATGCCATTTATTGATCAAATTCTTGAAATTATTGTTGGAAATAAATTTTTTTAACTCCTAGATGGGTATTCTGGTTACAACTATATTCTTGTTTCCCCTGAGGATCCTTAAAGGATTACTTTCACATGTGCCTTAGGTACATTTGTTATAGGAGGATGCCCTTGGGGATATGTGGAGCTCTAGACCCCTTTAAAAGGTTATTGATGACTATTTTTTGATATGATTGAAATAATAATTTATGTATTCATTGATGAAATCTCCATTGTGGGTAGTACTTCTGATACTTGTCTAGGAAATCTTGAGTTTGTTTTTGAATGATGCATTGAAACTAACCTAGTTCTTAATTGGGAGAAGTGTCAATTCATGATCATAGAAGGTATTGTTCTTGGTTATAAAGTGTCAGAGAGTGGTCCAAATGTTGATAATGCTAAAGTAGTATTCATTAAAAAACATCCACCTCCAAGAAATATAAAAGGAGGTAGATGTTTCCTACGGTATTCCAATTTCTACCAGTGATTCATAAAAGACTTTTCCTAAATAACTAAGCCCATGTATTCTCTGATTGTTAAGGATTCACTTTTCAACATTGATGAAATGGATTGAAATAGTTTTATTTATTACACGAAAAACTCACTACATCACATATCATCACTGCACTAGATTTTAAACGACCTTTTGAACTTATGTGTGATGCTAGTTATGTGGCCACAGGTGCTATACTTGGAGATAAGAGATATAGGAAATTAAATGTGGCGTATTAAACTTGTATACAGCTAGATGAGGCCCAAAAGAATTACACCACCACAAAAAAGGAATTAATTGAAATTTTTTCTCTAGAAAATTTTAGACAGTATTAGTTAGGCTCAAAATTCATCATTTTCACTGATCATTCTGTTTTGATGTTTTTGCGGCCTAAGAAGGAAACAAAAACTTGGATGATTAGATGGGTTCTGTTGAAACGAAAATTTGATTTTGAGATTAGCGATAAGCAGGGAGCTGAAAAAATAGTTTCTAACCACCTATCTAGGCTTCCTCTTACTCAATCTGAAGATCCTAGGGAGAAAAACTCAAACTTTCCTGATGAAAAATAGCTCCCTATTTCTATTAGGCAGTTTACATAGTGTGCAGATTTTTCCAACTTCCTGGAAGGATGTGTCTTTACCAAGAATATGTCCGACAACCAAAGGAATAAATTCATTTCTAAAGATAAATACTACATTTGGGATGACCTCCCTCTGTTTAGGAGATGTCCTGATAGTATTTATAAGAGATATATTCCAGAGGTAGTGATGCTTCCTGTTTTATAGAGTTGTCACTACTCACCATGGGGAAGTCACCTTGGTGGTGTAAGGATAACTCAAAAATTCCTTCAATCTGATTTATATTGGACCACTCTTTTCAAATATTCTTGAATATTTTTAGTTGGTTGTGAAAAGTGTCATAGGTTATAAAATGTTGGTTTGATATAAGAGTTACCCTATAAAGGTATTCTACAAGTTGAAATTTTTGATGTGTAGGGACTAGATTTAGTGGATCCATTTCCATCATCTCATGGGAATTAGTATATTCGTGTCGTTATGGATTATGTTTCAAAATGGGTAGAGGCAGTTTCACTACCCAACAATCAAGAAAACATTGTTGTTAAAATTTTCAAAAATATCATCTTTTCAAGAATTGGAGTTCCCAAATCCATTATCACTGATAATGGAACACACATTAAGAAGTAAAAAATTATGTTTTTGATGGAATATATGGTTGTGTTCATAAAATTGGTACTCCATATCATCCACAATACAATGTAAAATGGGAAATTTTAAATTGATAACTGAAACAAATACTTGATAAATTTGTTTCAACTTCTAATAAAGACTGGTCTTTTAAATTGGATGAAGCTTTATGGGCATATAGAAATTATTTCAAGACCCCAATAGGTATGTCTCCTTATAGGATGATGTTCGGTAAATGGTGTCATTTACCTGTGGAGTTCCAACACAAGTCTTATTAGGCAGTTAAGGAATTGATATTTGATTTTAAGTGTGCTGGTGAGAGAATATTACTTGAGCTAAGTGAGCTAGATGAGATTAGGAGATAATGTTATGATAATTCAAGTATTTGTAAACAGAGGAATAAATTCGTTCATGATTCTATCATAAATAACAAAGAATTAAAACCCGGATAGAAGGTCCTTCTCTTTAACTATAAACTCAGACTCTTTCTTGGAAAACATAAGCCCAAGTGGTCTAGACCTTTTACTGTGGTTAGTGTTTTAAAGAATGGAGATGTAGAAATTGTATGTGAAGAGAAAAAACCCATGTTTGTTGTGGGGTAGAGAGTGAAACCTTATTTTTAGGGATAACCTAAGGTATTTTATGCCTTCAATTTTCTTGAAAAATGATATTGAATAAACTCTGGCTGAAGACCTTTTAACATATCAATTCATGGAAGGCAACCCAAGGTTCTTGATTTATTCTTTTTTTTGTTCCATTTTTTTAATTTGAATAAAAATGTTTCATGCTATGTTGTTTCATTCTATATTTTTGTGAAATTCATACTGTTTCTTTGTTCTTCCTCCTAGTTCGTTTTTTATGTTAGGATGTTGTTTCTATATCACAAGGGAGTGTAATTTACATACTGGATGTGTAATGATAAACATTTATTCAGGGAATTACTTTTTGATAACTAGTGTATTCATGTTCTACACATATTTATCAAAAAATCCTGAAGCATTTTTCATTATTAGAAAAATTTCTACACATGTGATTTTGATATACACAAAAATCATCTTATTTCTCTTTGCTTAGAATTCAATTCCATATATTTATAAAACCCATTCACTTTAATAAATTGTATTTGGGGTTATATGTAGGCTATGAAATTTGGTATTGAATCTTCTTGGGTTGGGGTGTTAGCATGCATTTTTCATCTCTTTTTATCATTCTATTTGAATAAAAAAATATAAAATGGTACACCCTATACATTGTGCACCCACAAGTAAGAAGCAATATCTTGGGGTGTTTTGAAAATTTTTCTCACTTGAGTTAACTAATAATGCATGTCGTTGGATAATGAATCGGTTGTTAAGTTTTTTTGTCTGGAAACCACACCTATCGAACTTCAAAGACACCCCTGATACATATCCTAAATCTACTAAGTTTAACATCTATTATGAAATCTCTAAATTTGGTATCAAAATTTGGGGACAAAGATGGGTTTTAAGTGTGGGGGATGGGGTTAATTCTTTTCTAAGCTAAACTATGTTTAAATGACAATTCCATCAATTCCCACTGCAACTTCAATATCTTTGTCAAAATTGGGTAATGGTTTTCAAAATTGTAGACAAATTTTAGGCTTCACACTATTTCTCAAATGGGTCTTGCCTAAGAATGATGCTTTAATAGTAGTTATGAACTGATTTGTATCTAAAATTAATAAGGATGGATGATTCCTGAGTGATCATGCATAGTGATTTTGCGAAAATATGGTTTAGAGACAACTTTTGAGAGTGATTTGTGATACAATTTTTTGGAATTGAAATCATAGGTCTAGGCATTGGAAGTTTGAGCTTCCTCATAGGGACACACATTCTTTTTAATTTATCAAAATTAATCATGTTCATGGGAAAACATAAATGGTTTTCATATGAATCCTTTGAAACTAGAGTAATTTGGGAATTTCGAATCCCACAGTGAATCTCTGAGACCCTCGATGTCGGGTTCGTTTCTGTTAACTATAAGCCCTCTGTACACATTGAATATGTAAACATTCCCATGGATTAGCACATGATACATGTCTTGGGGAAAATAAAATAATGTTTCTATGGTCAGAAACGTGTTCATTAAGGTGAGGGAAAAAATGAACGCTACATGGAGAGGGGGTCAATTGGTTTATATTGAAATCGTTGAATTTGAATTAATAAGGTGATTCACAAAAAAATTATAAATATTTTTGTAACATAGGTGATGTGTCAATGTACAAAGTTCCTTGGGAGAAGTTCTTAAATCCACATATATTTAAATTATTTTCATTCTTGGATTTAGATCATAGGTTTGAATATAAATGAATCTTTAGGTAGAGTCATATGTGAGGTATGACATCTCATTGATAGATGATTATTTTCATTATTGATTACTATTTTAGAATTTGATCTAGGAAAGACTTTATTTGAACATATTTTTTGAAAATCCTATTGACAGTTCAGTCCTCTATTTTCAAATTGGTGGACATTTTAATTTTTGAGCATGGTTATCAAAACTGACTTTTGTTTTTCAAGATAATTAAACATGGGTTATTATGGGGGAAAACAATATTTAAGTGTAGGGAATTTTATGTGGCCTTATTTTTACACTGTTTGCAACATCGTTTTATTTAATTTTTAACAATTTAATTAATTAAATTTACACTTTTTGATAATTATTCATACATTTTTTTGTAATGTGATTTATTAATTAATAAAATTTTATTTCAAATTATTTGTTTTATTCCTTTAAAACAATTAATTAAATCTAACTTTACTTGTCTATAATAATTATTTAACAATTGGTTTTGTTAATTTTAATCTTCTCAGATTTTAATATTTTTTCACTTTTATTAATTAATCATTTAATCATCTTTTTGTGTGTTAGTTAACATAGATTCTAATTTAATACTATATGTTATAGATTAGACTGATTAAAAAAATATTACATTATTAATTTAATTATTCTTTTAGTTAATTATATTCGTATGTTCTCATTTGATTAACTAATTTTTTTTCATTATTAAGTGTATTGTTTGTTATATAATTAATTATTTTACTTTGTTAAAAAAATTATTTAAACTTTCTAAATGTAGTTCTAAAATTTTAAGTCATTGCCTTTCTAATTTATGATCATCGATCTCTATGATGTGCACCATCAGTGCAACAATTTGTTTCTTCTATCGGTGAATCATTTCACTGATACTTCTTTCCCATACCTTGTTGGTATCAATGACGTAGTACACTCTCACTTAAAATAATAACATTAATAAAATTATTTAAAAATTATATAGTTTATTTTTTATCATCTTATTTTTATATTAATCTAGTTGATTAATTAAAATGATTATATTTAATAATTTTAATTTGTAATTTTAAAAGATTTATTTTAATATGGTCAATAACCAGCTTACTATTTGTTTATTATATTTACTTTAGCTTTTAACTTTTGTTTTATGTTTGTTTAGTTTATGTTTTAAATTTATCTCTTAAATAATTATAATCTTATTTAAGGTTTTTTTATACTTTATAATAATTTTATTGAACTAAATTTTTGTTGTACTGAAAAAAAATATGAGTCATTGATGCATATTTTGTACTATCGGGGAGACTGACAGTGTATTTTAATTCATCTACTATTGGTTTCATCGGTCTCACGTTGTATCAGCATCGATCATTCCATTTCATCTGCACCACCGACGCACCCAGTAGCATGACACTGACACCTAATTGTTACACTAATTCATGTATGCATCACCACACACTTTTTTTCCCTTCAATCGGTGAGACATGTCTCACGGATACATCAACTTGTGTTCTACTGATCCGCCCACATACCGATTGACATCACAACGATGTTGTCTATTTTCTACCGACACATCAATACCATCCTCACACAGACGTTGGTTTATCATCCTACTACCGATGCCTTCCATTTATCTTACCCATATAATACATATCATGAGTCACACTGTTCCATTCTTCTATCACCCTCATACAAACACACTGACACCACACGTCTCAAAGACACATACCCTACCTTCATGCCAGCCAAATCCCTTGTGTCTCACCAACACAAGCTCACTGCTTGAATCCACCATCCACAGTGATGGATCTGAGAAGTTCGCCACATCGCCTTCTGTAAGTCGCAAAGGAGTAGCCACCAATACCTACTTCGAGGCCGGGTTAAGGGAGGATCATGCACCACTGTGCCGATTTTCCGTGCAATACTAGGAGAACCACACTACCATCGATCACCATGCCTCCTCCTTGAATAAGTGTTACCAGATAGAGAGGAACTCAGATGGCTATTTGATTTATAGTGTTGCCTAACCTACAAAAAACTCATTGATTGGGGAAGATGACTAGATAAAGAAAAATAGAATATTATAAAAAAATATATATAAATCTTTAACAGTCAAATAAAATAAAAATATTAAATAAATGTTAAAACAGACCCCCGCACTGCACTGCGTGATTTGGGGAAGGGGAATGAAAACTAAATTATTAAAAAAACAAGAAAAAACTAACAATAATTAAACAAAACATAACGAATAATCTTTTTAGAAACTAAAAAACATTAATAAATTAAATTAATCAATTAATTAATTAAAAGAAAACAATAAATAAATAATTAGTAAACTTTTAAAATTTAAATGTTAATAATGATTTTTAAAATTAATTATATTTAATTGACTTAATCAACTTAATAATACTTAAAAATTAAATTAATTATTATAACATAACTTGTATAATAAAATAATAATAATTATAATATTAATAATTATAAATAAATCTTAAATTAATATTAATCGAATATAAAAATGTAATTATTTATTAATAACCTATTATTAACAATACTAATAAATTAACTTAATAAATAATAACTAATTAAATACTATTATAATAAATAATAAACATTAATAATAAATATTTAATTATTTTTTCTTCATGTTTTTAATATTTTTATTTTGTTCTTTGTTGTGATGGTTCATTCAATAGGAAGAATCAAGTCCAGGTTCATTGATCTAACTAGCGGGGAGACAGTTACAAGGTAATTTCATTAGTGATATGTATTGATCCAAAAAGTGAACTTTTGGGGTTTAATAATGAAGAACGCTTGATATTGGTGGAAGGAGGTGGTGATGGTGTAGCATATTAGTATGAGTTTAAAAATAGAGAAGCACTAGGGGATGGGGAAACATTAAAATACTGAACAACTTCTCACAAACTGATGGAGCAGAGCAACCCAAAGAACACTTCTCAGAGAACCGTGCTTAGAGATCTGAGAACCAAGAGTAGTAGTGATTCAAGCTATGAGAGGGAGATCTCTTCCACTGTTCTTATTCAATTTATTTACATTGTAATGGAATTATTTCAGTGTATATCATAGACATTATTGTTAGATAAATAATAGGGTCCATGGAAATTTATATTTCTATAGGTTAATTCTTCTCTTTCTGATTACATTCATTTTAATAAATCTAGAATTGATAGGTGAGATCAATTCTGAATTCATAAAATTTCATTGTAACACTTAATTTAAACCTTAAATTCTATGCTTATTTGGATAGAATAACTGTGGATGAATTTTATAAATGTTTTAATTTATTAAACTTTAGAACTCACAGAATGATTGTTATGTAGTATTTTTCAAAGATAAATTTTCACTATTTGACTTTCTTAGAGTGGGGAACTCCTAGTTTCTTCTATCTGTATGACTAAACTACTATAGAGAGAGAGATGAGTCACATTTTTTTCATTGGTACATTTCTTCCATATTATAGTGAACAATAAACCATTCATACTTGTATACTATACTTTTCCCTCACTGTTTCTCTTGTAGGTTCATCTTAGCATTTGCAGTGGGTACGTTCTGTGGTGTTGTGTTTATTTTTCATATATTTTACTTCATTATAGTTTAGATAAGATTTATATCCCTAGAAAATATATATATATATATAATATAAAAGCTAAAAAGTATAATAAAATTATAATGTCACATAATTGCTGATAATAGTGGGGTATTTTTAAGAAAATTAGAAAAGGTTTGGTCACTTTCTTCCTCCCTGTGGGTTCAGCCCAACTCTCCATTATACAGTAGTCTATAAGAAAAAAATATTTCTATACATTGACTCAATTTAAATGATGGTTGTTTAATTTACTATAATAAAAATTATACACACAAATAATTTTATCATTACTTAATCATTTAAGAAGAAGTACGACCCACTAAATGGAATTTGAGTTAAGAAATCCCTCACCACTTTGTAATATATAAAATATTTTTCCACAAGAAATAGTAAAATATAAAAAATTAAAAATAATTATAATAAATAAGTTCATTATATAACATTACAATTAAGACTTATGTAAACCTCATAAAGAAATATAGGTGCATAACATCAAAATCGGCCTCAACGAAAGAAAATTGAGACAAAGTCCCTAACCTTGAGTATGAATCGTCAAGAGCAATATTTATAATCCAAAAATAATAAAATTAGTTTAATTATTTACTTTCATGAAAAAAAATTAATTTAATTATTCCTTTTTATGACTTCTTGTCATGTTAAAATAGTAACTTCATTATTTGAGTTCATGTTGGATGTGTTGAAGATATTCAGTACATGTGTCCAAAATGAGTTTTGAATGATGTCTATAGTAAAAGTTATTGTTATTTCATCATGTGAAGAATAATATTCCTGAAACAATTATAAATTTCTTACATATATAATACTTTTAATTAAAACCAATATTTATGGTAATGAAAAATGAACTACGTTGTAATCATGGAGAGGGTGGGTCATACGTACGCATGAGTAACAATTACATTTTTCAATGATAATTATTGAAATATGGTGATTATTATTTTACCCTCAAATAGTGATACTAATATAATCAATATCATATAAATATATTAAATATACTTATATATATCATCCATGTGATGTGGTGAGGAAAAACGAATCACATCGTTTCGTAGAGGTGATAGTTCACACTTACGCACAAATGACATTATTATTTTTATGTCCACGGAGATTTAGGATTTTAAATGATATTATATTCATTAAAATTTATAAATATTTCATTATTATCATGTATGAACATAAATTAAACCATTATGACTAGTCTTGAAAGAATGAAATGGACAACAAATTATATATGTTTCATAGGTGGTAGTCTATCATACCCATGTACGATTAATTATTTTCCCATTTGATGGAAGTGGATATGGGATTAGGTAATGATATTAATATAATAAAAAGTAATTATATTTATTATATTGTATTTATCATTACATCATGGTTGACGAATATTTTCAGTAAGTGGAAGAAAAAACAAAAATACTTGAGTAAAAGCAATATTGTTTCTTCGGACAATCTCTTTTTCACAATACCTTAAGACCACTAAGGATGGTATTATACATAAAATAAGCTCTAAAAAATGTGGGTATTAATTATAGGAATATATTTTGGTAGATATGGTCTAAAAAATATGTTTTTATGTATAAAGATAATAAGAGAAGATGTCCCATTTGTATGAGAGGGCTGGGCTACTCTTGCAATTCTTCAAAATATTAAATTAATATAAATTAATTTTCTATTAAAAATGGATCTAAAATGATTTATTTAGAATAAAATATGATTATGGGCTTAAAAAATTCATAAATTAAATTTATACATGTTTTGAGAAATATTTTATCCATATCGTTTAGATTTAACACGTATTTAACCACTTTTACTCTTACTATGACAACTTGGATTTTTACTCTCTAAGGGTTAATATAGATAATATAAAATGAAAAAACAACAAAAAATAGATGATTTATGAAATTATAAACCTAATCCCATGTTTTTAGCAAACTTTTTTATTTTTATGATTTTTTTCATTTAATAAAATATTATTTATTTTAAAATATCATTGATGAAAATTTTTACACGATACATTACATGAAATTTTAAAAATATCATTAAAATAAGATAAATTCTATAATATTATTCTAACACATCACCAAAATGTCAAAATAATATAATAAATTCATGGGTGATAGTAATTATTTCATGTTACATTTATTTTAATATTATAAATATCATATACTAGATATTTACACTAATTAAAAAATAGTGTATTATTATTATGTAAGCCTTTATGGTAATTTTTTTTCATAAAAATTAAAACTAAATTAACAAGTTGAATATAAAAATTTTTCTTTTGAAAATATTATTTATTTTCTAATATATATTCTAAAAAACTCTATATTAAAAATCTTATAGTTATAAGAACAAAAGAATTCCATTGTTGAGTTTTTTTAAAATAAAACACTATAAAGGGATTAAAATCATCCATGTTTATCCAAGAGGTCCTAAAATCGTCTCAAATATTATTTTATCCACAATTACTCATTCAATAATTTTATTACAGGTTTTAAAGTAATTTTCTAATAATTATAAAATTATGTTTCCCCTTAATAACCCAATTTACCTTTAACTGTGGTAATAAAAAGAATCAAAGATACAATTCATATTCGCCAAAAATAAAAGGGTACTATTTACTAAATATTAAACTTCTAATCATAAACATTTAATCTATTATTTAAAATTCAAAAAATAGAAGTAACAAAAATTAATTTAAAATTAATCTCGTTGATGAGGTGTGAAAATAATTTCTTAATGTGAAAACTATCAAAAGATTGAAATGTTTTTATATCCATACCCAAATTTAAATTAATTCAAATGACCTAAATTATATTAAATGATATATATTTTATTTAATTATAATTTATAACAGATTAATAATATAATTTAACACTATATTATTTTGGATGAAAAAATATTTTCAAATAAAATGCAGTATTTTTTGACTATTCATCAAAAATGAAACTTATTCCAAAAATACCAAAAAAATAACCAAGTTAAATTTTTTATATTACACATAAAAAATAATTTGTTTTTAAAAAAATATAATTTTTAATAGTTTAAAAACAGTATTTAAAACTAGTTCCCCATAAAAATGTGGTAAAACTATATTTTTGAAAGATACTTTTTATACATAAAATCGGATTTGTTATTATATAATATCTATAAAACACATGGGATTAATGAAAAATATTATATTTAATATATTATATAAAAATTTATTTAATATAATACATAAAGAATCATTTTTTTATTTATCAGTATAAAACACACTTTTCACATTTAAATAGTTTTTCAGATTAACATTTAATTTTATTCGAAAATCGGTTTCATCTTTATTTATAATTAATTTTTCCATAATTTATTAATTATATATATATTTGTAAACCATATTTTCATTATTCTATTAATCATTTTCATACATTCCCTTCTAAAGTTAGGTTATAATGATAACATTTAAATAATGATATTTAGTTGATTTTTAAGATCAATGTGAAATATCATGTATGCTATCAAATATAATGCTTCCATTTAAAAACATGGTATTTTAAATTATCCCAACTATATCCTCTAATGTCATAAATCTAATTGTTTTCCCAACTAAAACTAATTTAAATATCACAATAAGATTTTGTTACCTATATTTTAGGGTTAGACATTTCTATTATGTCGTACGTAAGATAATTAATGGGCACCCTTATTTGGAATAAGATACCCATTTTAATGATCATGGTATTTACTTATTTCTAATTTAGAATGAATCTAAATTTTATTATTTGTAAGGGGATTTAAGTAAAACTTCATCTTATCTCATGTATTCTCATTAATTTTTTTTCAATCTTATAGTAATTATTTTATTCCATATTCCTTGCAAAAAATCAATATTTTCGCACCATATTAATGGATAATAATTTCGAAACTCTTAGTAAATGTTACTAACACATATTAAAATCTTAATATTCTAATACATATCCAAATTCACCACATACATGTGGAAAATTAGAAAATATATAATTTCATTGAATTATATGTAAACAAAAAAACATTTTTGATTAAGCAATGTATGATCGGTATCCTAGCAATACTTTATAGAGAAATTCTAAGATATTAGGCTAGTGAGTAGTCTGACCGAAATTCCCACTATCCATAGTTTATTAATAAATAAAGACATCAAATTCGTCATAATTATAATACCTTATATGTATAAACTATATTTATTATTTAAATTCAATCTCGTAATTCATGAAAAATTCAATTTCAAGGTAGAAGAAAACTAAATCAATTATCATACCTAGAATGTAACTCTATGAATTCAAGCATGAAAAAAATATTTTTATTAATTCTATTCAACTAAAGATTTAAAAAATAATGATATAAAAAATCCATATTTATGAGTATATATGGTAATAATAGAGAATAAAGGAACATTAAAAAGAGTAGACATGAGAGAAACATTTAGGAATAATTAATAAATAATAAATTATAAAAAAAAGGCAATTCAACTATTCATTTCATAAATTCAATTAGAAAAATATGAATACATAATATTTATTTATAATAGGATACCCTTTTATGTTATAATTTTATATAGAATCTATCAAAATATTACATCTTCAATGAAAATATAAACATTTTATATTTCGTATTCATTCATAACAAAAATACCACTTATTAAAAAATCGTCTAAGCTTAAACAAATATATAATTAAATATCTTTTTTATATGGTTCAAACCATTTCATAAATAAGTACATTAATTTAACCTTTTCAAATTAATAATTATGTACTATTAATAAATAAAATACAAATTATTTACATATTTCCCAAAATTATAATATATTAATGTTTTACAAAATTCTATATTATTTCAATACAAATAATTCATATAAAAATTATAAGTCAATACATATATATCAAAGGTATTTAATATTCACAATTAATATAAAGGATATTCATTTACTAAATTTTTCAAAAAAAATTAAAAATTAACAAATAAACATTATAATTAATTTATTTATAAACACTTTACAAATAAAATAAAAATACAAAAATCCCACCAACAATAATATAGTAAATTTTTAATTATCTAAAAGAGTTCATAATTTAAAATGTAAAATTAAATAATTTTATCTTTATATTATTTCATTATTAATCCCCATCATATTTCATCATATAGCTCAGAACATATATCACATTCTATAATTGGCACTCAGTGACTGTTGATACCACTCATCAGTGCTATCCATAATATTTTGTGGTATCATTTTTAATCCTAATCCATATATCAAATATACATCTATGCCATATTCTATGTTATTCCTAATACTTCATTGATGATACAAGGCTCAATTTTACAGTTGTAGAATAGTGTAAATCATTAATATGATAAATTTATATTATCTATATCATATGTTATGATGGATAAAAATTAATGATTTATATTATGTCAATTTTTACAATATTATATAACTTATAGTTATATCCAACACTACTTATGACATACTTTTTTATCAATCATGTTATAATTCAAAAACTAAACCATATTTAATGATTATATATATTATATCCTTAATTCTGAATTTCAAACATGATTTGTTAAATGAAATAACTAAAAAATATCTTTAATACCAATGATTGGATTTTTAATATCATATACACTTAATCAAGTACTATAAGACAAAAAAACCAATGATTATACCATAAATTCTATTTAAATTAAAACCACGAATAAACTAAAATAAATAATATATCATTCTATAAAGATGAAGAAGCCTTACATCATCAATAATATGTGTGATGATGATCATTAAGAATAACCCAACAAAGTTACTTCAGTAAGGGTATACGTAGGTTAATAAATCGTCAAACTTTTTAGTGGGATCATTCTTATTTCTATAATATTCTTGAATCTCTCTATTCAAATAAAATATTGAGAATAGAGAGTTTGGAAAGATAATTAATAGAATTTTTTATTCCATTTTTAAAGATATGAGCAAAATATAGAGGCCTCAAAAAATCTCATTGAGCTTTCGATGAATTTTTACGATAATTGTGAAATTATTGATTAATTCCTTTTATTGGAAACTTTTTATCACCTTGGTTGAATGCATTCATGAATTTATCAGTTAAAATTTTCATTGAATCTCCCAAAATTTTACATTAAATAAAACTGATAATAAAATTTCCTAATAATTTTGAGAGACAAAAATATAAAACTAATTGTTTATTAACATTTATTAGTCACAAAATATAACTAAATTGTGTCCTAACATGTAAGTTGTTACTATATAAAATGATACAAATTAGGTAGGTGGTGGTGTGATATCTCTTATATAATACCTGAATATGTACCATGAAAATAATATGATTTAACTTATACTTATGCAAGTTTTATAATAACAAAAAACTTTATCGTACAAAATGACTAAGAAAAAACATTATTTGATTTATAATTTTTTGGGCATATCATCAACAAATGGTAAGTTTAGTATATAATACCTATGGATGGATTTTTAAAAACATTTATGTAAACCCAGAATCTTGATCAAATATATTTCAATGTAGTACTCTATTCAACTATACCACTTCTTTTAAATGTATCTTTGAATGTTGATCAAGTGAGAAATCCACTTGAATGGAAATAATGTGTTTTGAATTTTTAATTTATACAAAAAAACCATGTAGAATTCATTCCTATAGAGGTTTTGGGAAGAAATATCATAAATACATGGTGATGTTATCCCATTTCAATATTCTTATGGGTAATGGTTTCATTATCTCCTTAGAATTTAAATATTCATACGTAACGTTTTGGTTGAACAAGCCTTATGATGTATAATTCACAATATACCCCATAATTTCATACCCAAAAATTATCCATAAGCTACTTATTTGTATTTAAAATTTCTACATGAATGAAGAGTAAAGATCAATTTGCATTGTGTAATACCTCATTCTTATATTCTAATATTCATAGAACATATATCAATATTCAAAAAAATTATTACTCCATCTTTATCATAGTTAATATATGTTCTATTTACATCCTTCTTCTATAACACAATGATATCTTTTTATGCCTCATTTGTTATCACATGGATGGCTTGTTGATAAATCATTTGGGAAAGATAGTATTTCATAAAATCCTATATGAATTATATGTATATACTTTTAATATCTGGGTTAATTGGGTCTCTTTTAATTATCATCATGGATATGGTAGCATGATCATTTCTACACAGATCATCAATAAACATGTCCTCAATATCAACGTGGTAACATATTGAGAAGTTATAATACATATTCCATTTTAGCTATCACATTTAAAACATGTTTAACTCTTTCTATTCAAAAGTATACTTTATTCTCTCTTCGAAATTATTTCTATGAAAGTACTCTCCAGAAATATAATTCCTTCTAGTCATTAATGTAAATAATAATTAAATTAGTTCTTGATCTAAAGATTAGTAATTTTTCTTGTGAAACATTAATATATGCATTTTTAAAATCTATCACTGTGTCATTTTCCTTTATAACACAGTCTAATAACCCTATTTAAACCATAATTGTATATCAGAAACCATTATCCACTATAGGGTAATCTAAGTATAGTTTCAGTTACCATCCTCTTATAAATCCTCATGATGTTTTCTTCATAATAAATTGTCCATATAAACCCTACTTATATACACTTAATATAGGTTAGTTTGTTTTAAAATCAAGAAAATTTTCACAAAAAGTATTTATAGTATCTATGAACATTTAATAAATATATAGATCACTATTACATGTGCCAGTATAATCCATTACTATATCACTTTTACTTTTAAGGATCCATATAAATACCTCCACATATGTTTAAATGACCCAATTATTATAAATTATGTATCAAAAATTCAATATCTATGAATTTGTCATATATATTATCCTTTAATATGGTGTTTAGAATAACCATACAAATTCCAAACAAATTCCTTTAACAATGTCTTTAGAATAATCCACCTAAGGGTGATATCACATTTCATTACTATGAGGAAGGTGATACATTGTATTTATCCTGATATTATTATGGTCAGGATAATCAATTAAAAGAAACATCAGCCCATCCAACTTAATAATAATGAGGATTTGTAAACCCCATTATAAAAGAGTGGGACTAGTAACCAATCCCCATATTATCTTCTAATTGTTTCTTTAATTACTAAAATTCAATTTGAGGATTTCTATAAATACTCATTGATATAGGAATTCAAAAATGTATGATATTATTAGAAAACTATGTATCATTATTTAGGGAAATAATGGTTATCCCACTTAGAAATACAATGGAATACTCTCCAACAATTAGTATATAATGAATTTTCATTTTTCCTCTATACATTGAGAATTAATATCCATTGTTATTGGATATCAAGGCTAATATATAGGAATTAGTTTACAAATGAAGTTTATAATCATAATTTCATTGATATAAAATTATCATATGACTCGGGAAATTAAATTAAATTTTCACTATCTCAAATATTTATATGAGATTAGTGTATAGAGAGTAAATAAACGACCAAAATTACATTAAAATATAATAAGGGGAGAATATATTGATTTTTAGGAAGAATTATCCCAAAAAACTAAATAATATAAATTTTATATACTGGGATACAACTTTTACCACGTCTGTGGATTTTAACAATAACTCAATATCAAATATTTGTGGAAACAAAACTTACTATTTTCAAACTTATAAGATATAATTTATTGTGTAGAAATAGGATAAAATAAATAATTCGATGTTTTTGAGGGATAATTAGTATAACATTCCCCACATTAACTTTATGATTCACTTCAGTGGTAGTGATTGAATAAGATCTTCCTTTCTCTTATTTTTTTTATGGTTTTTTATAATAATTTTCCTCATTGCCCCTTAGTTTGTGCATTATAATTCATAATGGAAAAACAATTTTTAATTTAAACATTTATGTATGGGTATTTTAATATTAGGAACACTTTTAACCTTCATTGTTTCAATCAAACTCTGTATACATCTTTAATTATTATGTGTTGTATACTCTCCTCTTTTACACTTGAAATATTTTCATATTCCTTTGAGGAAATGTCCTGAGTTATTCTTTAATAAATTTTGGTATGTATGTAGTGTTATTTTCCATCCTATATGATCTTCAAAATAAAATTATCCATAAAAAAACAAATATTTGTATCATAAAATTCATGAGTATAATGATAATCTCTTATTTCAATTTCCAACTTAATATCACATCAAACAATTTCTTTGTAGCTACAAAATCCCATAATAATTAATGTTTTTTGAGACATAGTTTTAATAAACTAATTAAATTATTTATTTTTCATTGGGTAATAATGATAAAACCTATGGTGTGACTTAAAAATATGAATATTTCTTCATTAAATAGTATTCTCCTCTCTCATTCACTTAAAATCAATGAATTACCACTATGATTTTATTTATTGTGTTAATGGAAAAATATTATGGAAAAATATTTTTGAATACTCCTCCAATTTTATAGTGTCAATTTAAATATTTAAACTCTTGTTCTTGTGATGTTTCCACAATTTTTATACATCACCTTCCAAATGATAAATCGATAAAACAAAATTACCATTCTTTAATAAGTGATAAAATATAATATATATTTTTCTTATTGATATATTTATCCATAATTAATGGATCTGAAACCACTAAATGATGTTGGTCATTATTGTATGAAGGAATAGATATAAGTTCAATCCTTATTTTTTATATTCATCATATTGAAATATTTATGTTTATATCCCATAACCTAGGATATGATTTGTTTCTAATTTTTTTACACTATATCTCATCCCATAATGGTTTTAATTGGAAACGTCTTTTCTTTTTACATAATTCATTGTTTACTAGGTCCCTATTATATATTTTTATTGAAACCCAAATTGTTTAAATGTGATATTAATAATACTATATTATGAAAATTATAGTAAAATATTATATGAATATCAATAAAAAATTATCATAATATGTCCTATTATATGCCACTCTTGTTTTAATTTAAGATACGTTTTGTTCAACATATGCAATTTTATATTTCATACCATTATTCATAATAAAATATATTACAAAATTAACTAAACCCCATTATAATTCCAACTAAAATGAATCAAATGTAACATAAAAATATTATTCATCATTTAATTTTATTATTAAATAGATCACACAAATGAAGTACACTCTATAACCCAAAAATTTAGTTTCATTAAAGAATCTATATATCCAACTTATTCTATGATACATTAAATATTTACAATAAAATATATTTTATGATTTAATTCTTTATATAATATAAAATATTCTTCTTCATTACCTATGTAAAATGGATCCACAAGAAAAATTTTATCTGAAACACTCGATAAGGGGAAAATCATGTCAATGAGTCATTGGGAACTTTTAAATAGATAATAAACATGAGGGGAACATAAACATCGAGGAAATGAAATTATTGATGGAAAAAGATCATGAAATCATAAGAATTTATCATAAGGCATGATATCATAATCATATATTGTGGAATACAAATATTGAACCCTAAAAGGATGATCATGAAACCATAACATATAGTAAGGTATAATGATCTCGATTAAATAATTATGAACATGGTGGAATAACTTAAGATTGTGGTATATTGATAGTAATATAAAATAAATACATATGTCAATTTTAACCATGAAGAAGAAAAGAAAATAATACAAAACAATAGAGCCATTAAATATCCCTTCAAAATATACTGAACTAGGAAACAACATATATACCATAACATTATGGACTATGATAACAACCCTTTTCCCATAACATAGCATCTCCTGAGATATAATCATTTACCAATAAATTATCAGGATTTATAATTATGATCTCACCACATTATGATAAAATATACATATATGTGAAGTATGATATCAAACACATTTATTATCTTGATTATCTTATAGATATAAAATGGGTTTCATATCATTTTTTATTAGGAATCACATAATAATTAATATTCAATTGCATCAGATGATACCCAAAATTCAATCACCTAAAATAAAAATACCATACAAACATTTATAAATATACCCACATAGTTAAAACTATTTTTTCACCTTTTTCAACACATCACAAGTCCCACGTTCAATTCACAATCACTCTATGATGGAAACTTGAGATATGGAATCATAGAAAAAAAATGGGAATGATTTCACTATTGAAACCCAAATAAAAAACAGTGAACTCTTATCAGGAAACTAGGATGATTTTTTAATATTTTTGTATTTCTATGAAAATAAATTAATTATATTCAAATATTAAAGATGATAAAAATATACATAACACGTACACATATCAAAACCAACATTACAATAAATAACATAATCAAGTGTAAATAACGAGTAATGATAAGGGAATAAGAAAATATAAAATATAAGGAATATGATTATGGTCTATAAACTTCTAAAAACTCATGAAATATAATCACACACATGGACATCTCCGTGTGACTTGAGATAACAAAACACATCCAAAACATCCATCAATGTATCAATGAGCGTATTATTTATCATGACCAGGAATTTTTAAATGATAAATTATTTATAAATAAATGTATTACATATTATATTATATAATTACAATACGCATAGAGGATATAGAGAAAATAATATAAATTTAATTCATTAATAAATATCATTGTATTAGTCAGCTACGAAACCAATCAAAATTACAAAAAATACATCTAGAAAAAAATTGGAAATATTAAATGTGAAAATATAGATTTCCCAAATCTATTAGAATCATCACCCCATCATCCAAAAATATAGAAATAAAAAAAATTAATAGTAATCAAATCAACATCATGGAAAATAAAAATATTTAACCATGGGAGGAATTATAGTGAATATTGAGTGAATGAATGAATTTGTGTTTATATGATGTAATGTAACCATTGGAATAGTATTGTGACCACTGGAATAGAAAAATGGTTATTGAGAATACAATCCCATCCATTGGGAATTATATCCTAACCATTGGAATAGTAATTTAACATCATTTAATATTGTCTGATATATATAGTATAATATTCCAGACTTCTATGAAATTTGTTTTTTTTTATTTTGTTAAAACACTTTGATGTTGGTTAATAAAATATTTCCTAAGTTTTTGATGAGTCTCGGTGGTGTTCTAATGGTTCGGGAGATGAAATTGGGAAAAATGGGGTCATCTGTTGCATGTTGTGTGGTTGTAACATGGTTAGTATTAATTATTGTCTTTAATGATACCTTCCTAGAATGGTGGATCACAGTTGGTGAAACTAACTACGAGGGGGGGACTTTTTGTTCTTGGACAAAGCCATCCTACATGGTCACTACATGGTTTTCAAAACTGCTTTGGCCCCCTAGAAGATAGTGCACCAAAGAAATTGCTTTGATAGAGGTTGTTTCACATATGGATCATGGTTTGGAGAACCATGAAGCAACACTATGTGCCTCATTTAATTGGGGGAAATTGACCTCTTCACCCTTGGGATTTAGGTTTCATAACCTGAATGTCTTCACCATTTCTTCTACAATTGCCATGGGTGATGAACCCTTCCACCAAAACATCACAAGGAATTATCTCCCTCATTTCAAATCCATTTGTAGCATCGTTGGGTGTGGATCAACGATCCTAGTTATTCAAACACTCCTCCTTGATCCATTTTCATTATCAGAACTTCGGAAGTCATTCTTGTGCTTCTGAAGCTCTAAACCACATTTTTTCTAGTATTTTCTATGTTAATTCATTAAAGCTGATTTGTTTCTTAATTAAAATATATGGTTAATAATTTAGTTTCTTATGGAATTGATGTAGGTGATTTAGAGTTTATATCTCATGATATTGTTGATTTATTAGTTGTAGGTGGTTGTGCTTTTGTACAATTGTGTTGTCCATTTTTTTCATGGAATAAATAATGAATTAATTATTGAATTGTTGAATGAAACCCCTCATGATCCCAGTGGTATGCATTGTGGTTTATAACACCAGGTTAAGGGCCACCCATCGGGGTCTTCAACTTCTTCATCATGAAAAATTAAGATGTTAAGTGTGGTGATGTATTTTTATGAGATAAATTCCAAGATAAATACATTGAAATGTAATCTTCTTTCATATGAAACTAACAATTATTATATAGAGTTTTTATCATTCTATATGGGGGTGTTTGGTATAATGTGAATGGGTTAAATTAATTAAAGTGAATGTGTTAAATGATTTATGGGTTATAATGGAAATGTGTAAATGGATTAAGGAATGTAAATTATGAATTTGTTCACTTGGTTAATATATGAAAAAATGGGAAATTTATTAACCAGATAAGAAATGAAAATGAAAACTGTATTAATGGGTTAAGTCACGTAAATGAATGGTGTGTTAAAGGTCTAAGCAATCAAGATAGAATATGTGTTAAATGAGTTATGGTTATAAATTTGATATGTATTTAATGTTTAGGTTTTGTCTTTAGGAAATGAGTTATGGTTAAGGAATCGTGTGAACGTGGATTGGTGGTATATGGGGTATTGGACTTGAGGCTCTTCACCCATGGGTCGGGTTGAATTAATGCTCAAATCCCACCCGTATAATGTACGGGTTAGGGAGTCTAACTACGTAACTATTACCTTAATGGTTAAATGTGATGAACTACATAGACTAAACCTTTAAGTTAAGTGTTATGGATTGTTCATATTATGTTATCCCAATGAGGTGGGAAACATGATTATCTCCCCTTATGCATAGTGTATATGATTGTCATAGGTTGAATTGTATTTGATGGAAATGTTTAACCCTTGAAGTAATAGATGAAAATGGATAAAGTTGACTTGGGTAATTAATAGAATCTGGTTTAGTCCTAGTTTATCATGTTTTTCATTGTGTATATACACACACTGTCTATTTAGATTAGATATTTTGTAGACACCATTGGTGGTGGCCTACTAAGTTTCACTCACACCCTATATAGGCCTCCATTGGGTACCCCAGTAGACTTCATGGTTGCAGGTTAGGAAAAGGGAATGATCCCTATGCTAGATGGTTAAAATTGTCATGGCCTATGCATGTATGACGGATCTGGACCTAGTGTTAGGACCCATTTTGGGGATTCTTCATTTTAACTTTATTTTTTTGGCCTCTCAAACATTAAGCATGGTATAAAATTACATAGTTTATTTACTGTTTGGTTGTGGTCTTATGCTCGGTTTTGGGTATGGAAATGTGATTCTTATTAGTGCTTATTATATTAATTTATTTCATATTTTTATCAATTTTGGATTACTTTATCAAATATGGTATACTCTACCCATGTGTTCCATTATAACCTCACAACTTGTCGATTGCCACTGGTGGTTGGGGAGGCACGCCTGAGGTCATGTGGTGACCTGGCCTAGGGCACCATATTAGTTGATACCGAGCTGGGGAATTATAATGTGGTATCAAAGTGGTTATTTTGGGTCTCTTGCTATTTGGGAAAGGTGGATGAGAGACTAGGACATTTCAGGCCATGTCGCTGATATCGTGCATGGGATTAGTTAAGTCATGTATTAGGGAAATCCCAATTTTACAGGGTTTTATAATTTTTCTTAATGTGTGTTGTTATGGTTGGGTGATATTTCACCATTAGGCATTGCATATATTGGGTGAAGTAAATATTTTATGAAAGTTTTCTCTTAACCAAAATGGAATGTGGTTGTGCATACATGCATCATGTTTTCCACATGGGGATATAAGTGACATGCCTCGTGGTAGGAATATATGAGAAATATATGTGTGATGTGAGGGATGGAATGTATTTCATGTTTCATGAAATTTGAATGAATTGGTGTCTAATAAAGGTTATTAAAATAGGTAAATGGAATGATTATGGAAGAGTAGTTAAATAATCATTCCTAATGAAGAGTCACAGATGGTTTGAAAATATTTCATGACAAGTTGGAAATATAGAAAGGTTCCTAAATGAGAAACATTTATATTTTAAATGTGATAATGGTTAAAAATGGTATTTAAACAAGGATGTGTGACTGTTTCAATTGGTTTACCCCATGTCTACCATGGCCCGTGGTAGAGATGGTTGAGGGTAGTATATGAAATGTGAATATACCCACTGGGATAGTTTATGTTAAATGGGTTGTTTTTTTCTAGGAGAGAGATTTATTTTTTTAAACATTAGATGTTTTATGTTATGTGTTATGAGATGTGTGTTTATAATTGTAGAGAGATTCTAAAATGACACCTTGTTCTAGTTGGGATACAATAAGATACCACTGAGAATGATCCACTAGTGGTGGAGTAGTTAACCCCATTGATCTAAGGTAATATAGGGTAGGATCGGTTTTTTGAAAAAATTTATTATTTTATGAAGATAATGGAGCAATACTAGGGAGATTTTTGCTGAGTATGTTTAACTTGACAAGTATGATTAAGTTGCAATACCCTCGGACATTTTTTGGATAATGTGGGCCTGAGGTATCCAAATTCTAGATAGAGTACATCAAAATGATTCTGGATGACTTGGAGACTCCACCTAAGAAGAGATTCATGTTAGGGTCTTATATACAATGAGGACGGGTGAGGAACTAGTGTGTTATATTGGATAATATTGAATAATAATAATTTATGTAATGGAACATTTTCAAGGAAAAATTTCTGGAGTGCATATATTTAGATACCTTGAGATAGGAGAAGACTATTGATTTTATAAGGGTGACCCAGGGGAATTTTATAATGAGGGATAATATTGTCTACATCAAAATCATGAAACGTTTTTTACAATGTTTCAAGGGGATGATACATATATAAAAATAAATTTTAAGATATAATTTGACATGATTTCAAATCATAGGTGAATATATTCTATTTAAATATGTTTGTTGAGGTAGTGGATTGGTCCCTTATTTCAGAAGGGAAACTCAAGGAGGCTTTTGGTGGAGAACATGTGGTTGTAGCTAGGTGATCTAGTGGTGTGGTGTTCTATAGTAGGAAGTAAAATTTTTTGGGTTTTCACCAGGGAAGTGGTATAAAAAGTATCCTACGGAGATAATTGGCCTCCTAGGGTGGTGACTAGGTGTTTTGTTAATAGTGTGGTAGTCCAGGACACACGTGCGGTCAGTGTCCCCTGGGACCAGTGTAGGGACAAGTGTGTGGTATGATGGGTAATGTGAAGAGGTTCCCTGTGAACCCCAGATATATGGGAAGTGAAATAGGATCATTGTTGATGTAGAGTTAAGGCAGCGGGTCAGTTACCCCATACCAGGAAAGTATATGGATTTCTACTAGTCCTACCAGTAATGGTGGAAGTCGTGGTACTCCAAGACAAGAGAGTCCATACCAGTAGAGTAGTGCAGCATCTGAAACACAAATTGAATTCTATGGTAGAGGGATATGTCAACATAATAGAGTTCAACCACCATTGGATAGTGTCAATACTAAACAATCGATATTCAATGTCCAATTATTAAAGACTCCATGCCTACATGTTCTTTGATTGATACAGGTGTATCACATGATTTTCTATCTTCATTGGTTGTAAATGTGTAGAATCCATAAATAAATCATATGTGTGGGTTTATGAATATTTTTACACAATTAGGGTTTTGGGAAAAAAAATACTCGACAACGTAAGGACTGTACCCATGAAACTGGGGAGTACAATTTCATGTGGTATTTTTAGTGATTAGAATGCATGATTTTGACTAGATTTTGGAAATGTATTGGCTCGTGTTGAATCGTGCACATATTTATTATTACTATAATATGTTAAGATTCATATTCCTTTATAGGGATACTTATGTTCATTATAGAGATTGGGATATCTAGGATGGCTATGGAGGGATAATTTTTCAGTAGTTGGGAGAGATCACAACCCAAGTGGCATGCTTTTTACTTGATGGTGGAGGATTATTATAGCTTTTATTTCCTCCTATGGTGGATTAGTTTCACAATGGGTTTCTGGATGACTACTTGGGGCTCCTGGTTGGGAGATACGTGGAGTTCACAATTGGGTTACTGCCTGAAGTGAAACCATTTTGTATGACGCTATATAGAATAGAACCATATGAACTAAAGAACTTAATAAATAGTGGTTAGAATTGGGGAATAATGGTTTTATTCATCCAAGTTCATCACCATGGGGATCACAGTAGTTTTTTTCTACGAAGGCCAATGGGAGGTTGTAGTTGTGTATCGATTATCAAAATTTGAATCATATTATGGTTAAGAATCAATACCCTCTACTAAAAATAGATTATCTTTTTTTCCAGTTCAATGGTTCTACTATGTGATCCAAAATTGATTTGAGATCATTGTATAATCACGTGACTGTGAGGTATTATTATATAACATGAACGTCTTTCAAGAGAAGATAATTATTATATGATTTTTTTGCGACGTTTTTTCTGTTAACTAAAACACTAGTGGTGTTGTGGACCTGATGGACTGAATTTTTCTCCAATTGATGCATCAATTCATAGATGTTTTGTGGATGACATATTGGGGTACTCCATGAATCTTGAATTCCATGCCCAAAATATTAGAATAATATAGATTAAAAAAATATCATTGGTTATACTTCAAGATATCTAAATGTCATTTTTGTATTGAAATGGTTCATTTCCTGGGTCACATAATGTATGAGGAAGTTTTATTAGTTTACCCAGATAAAGTGAAAATAGTTTTCTCTTTGGAGAAACCCATGAATTTTTTTTATATTGTGATAATTTTTGGTTTGAAAGGATATTATCAAAGATTTATAAAAGACTTTTCCTATTTGGAATAACTTCTTTCTTTCATAACCATGAATGGAATCCAGTCTGACTAGTTTGGGCATGTGAGAATGCCTTTCAATAGTTAAATAAGAAGTCAAATTCAGCACTGATTTTAATCCAACCAAAGCTAGGTAATGAGAATACCTTATTTCTTGATGCATCAGTTTTTTGGGTTCAGTTAGTGTTGATGTATGATGACTGGGTTATAGCGTATGGGTCATGGTAGTTGAGGGATCGTGAACAAAAATACCCTATACATGACCTTGACTTGTCACGGAGGATTATGATTTAATGTGTTTTTTACTTTACTAATTTAAAGAAAGGTCTACATTTTATAGTGATTATAAGATCTAGAAATATATTTTCTCCCATCATGATTTATATCTTTGACATCTATGAGGTGTGGAGTATATTTTTTCCTTTGATGTTTAGCACATATACACCCTGGGAAAAGGAAATAGTGTTACAGATTCATTGAGTTTGAAGAATTCAAATCAAGTGGTTCAAGAATCTTGTTCTGGGTGTAGGATGATAATGTTGTTTGATGTGATGCTTCTATAGGTTTATAATGGGTAAGTGTATATGAAACTTACATTGTTGGAAGATGAGTCCACTCTTCTGAGTTAGATCAATGAGAGGCGTCATGGGGATCCAGAATTTTTTTATTTAAGGGAAATTATTGAAGTTGGGGATTTACCTACTTGTTGGATTGTTGCTTTAGATGAGATCATTTATGTACAAGTTAATGTTGTGTTTCCTATTTATATGCAGGAAGACTTGATGGGTAAGTATACTTCTTTGATGTGGAAAGTACATCAAGGTTTAACCAAAATTTATTATGATTTTTGTAGATAGTATTAATGGTCATGGTAGAAGAAGGAGGTTGTAGGTTTCATGATGTGATGCTACACCTGTCAGCTGGTGAAGGCCAAACATTAGTGATCGAGTTGTTAGATACAGTTGTTTCTAATTCTTTAAGGGATATGGGATGAAATTATTGTAGTTTTTGTGCTGGTTCTTCTATGGATGCCTCAGAATAAGTGATTTGATGTAGGGAATTTTGGATCATTTGATTGAGGAGGATCATTTATTACTAGTTCAGGAGAGGTTTAGCATCAATTAGTTGGGATACATGTATGATTGGTGGATAGTGCGACTTCACTTGATTCTATAGGCTTACGTTACAAATTGTAATCTGTAATTTAGTTTGATCTTTTGGTAAGGGTTATATAATTAAATTGGTACCTAGGTTTTTTTAGTACATATTTATCCATAGAGAATGTTGGGAAGTCAGAGCATACTATTTATTTGAAGATGATATATTGAGAGAATGAGACACAAACTATGGTGTCTCATTGGAAAATCAGTTGCAGCTTGTTGATTTTTTCTACAATAAAAGTTACCAGGAGAATATTCAGATGGAACCTTATGAGGAACTCTTTGTTAGGAACTGTAGATCTCCATTTTTTGATAGAGGTTGTAGAATTATAGTTGTTGGGATTGGATTTCATGCAAGAGATGTTGGACTAGGTTCAGTTGATTAAAAAATTTATGGATGTGAACTACAGTACGAAGAGGCCATATGCTGGTCGAAATCGTTGACTAATTGAGTTTATGGTGGATGCTCATGTGTTCCATTTGATGTTTCCTAGGTTTAGGATCTATTTAACTCACAATAAGGTAAGTTTGCACCTAGGTACGTAGGATCGTTTGAGATAGTAGAGAGGATTAGAATGGGTTTGTACTGATTGGATCTTCCATAGTGGTATAGTGGAATGCCTTGTTTTTCATGTGTTTTAACTATGAAAATATCACCCTGATACTTCTCATGTGATAAACATTGGTTAAGTTGAGATTGATATTGATACAACCTTTGTGGAGCATCTTTTCATATTGTGGACGGTGGAGAAAATGTTTTACAATGAATGATTGTGCCCTTTGTTCGAGTGTTGTGGAAGTATGGTATAGTTTAGGAAGAGACATGGGGGAGGGAGATGGATATATGGGCCCAACAGCTTGATCTCCTTACCGTGGAGGCTCAATGGTTCTTGGGAGTGTAGATCAAGCAGGATCAATAATAAGGTGGAGATTTTTTAAGATCTTATAGTTCTATGAGTTATTTCTTTAATATTGGTTAAAACTCTTTTTAAATTGATAATAAAATGTTTTTCATGTTTGTGAAAAATCATGGGCTGTGTTAGGGTTCAGGATATGAAAGGGTGGAAAATAGGTCCATCCAGTGTATGTTTCACAGTTAACGCATGGTTAATAGTAATTTTTCACCTTAATTGTACATTTTTATCAAGGTAGTGCACGGTGGTTGAAACAGTGCACAGGGGAACCAAATTGTGAGGGATTAGACATAACCATACCTCTTAGTTACTGCATGGTTTGTTAAAAATTTCAGACTCCCCATTAGATTGTCTAACCTAGACCCCTCTTGGATAGAGGGTAGCACACAGTTGGTGCACAGGTTGGAAAACTACGTAACAAAATTGTGTGCCTCATTAAAGTGAGGTAAATTTACCATTTCCTCCCTCGATCATTATGTTTATCCACTATAATTTCGTCCCCATTTTTCATACAGTATCCATGGGTGACAAAACATTCCTCCAAAATTTTCCAAGGTTCAATATCTCTCATTTCTAATCAATTTCGAGTGTCTTTGGGTGAAGATCGATGCTCTAGAGGAATATAATTCTCCCCATTTATTTTTTTACTAAATGGGGATTTTGGATTCATTATTCTTCTTCCAAATATCTAAAACCCTTTTTTTCTTGGGGTTTCTAGGTTCGGTCTTGAAATTTGGTTTGTTTCCAAATAAATTTATAATATTAAGCATTCTTCTACCTATGGGATTTAGGTAAGTGGTCTACAAGTAATATCACATAGTTTTGTTGATTTTTCATGGGTATGTGGTTTTGATTTTGTGTTATTGGGTTGTTTTTTGGGGTTTACATGGTATAAATGATAACTTTATTGGTTAATTAATGAATTTAACCCCTCATTGTAAGATCCTAGATTTTCTTTTCATGTATGTTTTTCTTTTTCCTGGAGTTTTTGAGAAAAGAGGAATTTCTGTAAATTTTGAAGTACAGGCCATGTACATTATGAGTTCAGGATGTGAACTCAGTTACCTCGGGTAGCCGTGTGTTGGACATGTAGTGGCCTTGCACATGGCCATGTGTTATGACATAGAGGCCACATAAAGTGGAGTACAGAAATGGTGAGTACATTTCATGTACTTCAAAAGTACACACCGTGTATTTTGTTTTTTTTCATTTACTGCACTGGGGTCACGTCTGAAGGATAGAATCATCCCCTTATCAACATAGTTCGTCTGAGAGCGCCGAGAAACTGTAGATTTTTGATGATCCCCTGGTCGAGCATCCGTCCTCCGAATCAAACACCGACATTTGCGTTGTAATTGCATCTGTGAGTTCTCTCTTCTCCTAGAGAACCATCCCTTGATTTCTCCTCTTTCGTGAGTTATCTTGGGTTGAACGTTTTATATGTTTTCATATATCCATGGTGTCCTAAGGCATTTCAATCCTCGTGATTCAAGTATCCTTATCTCCCAACACTGAGGTAGGTGGTTTGTGCCTTTCTGTTGAAATTCATTAAGTTTTATGTGCTCATTTCCCCAATAACCATGAACAGTGTATTGAACGTTAACTGTTTTAGCCCTATTGTTTGTCTGATATGCTTGTATTCTTGATTATAGGATATTTGATTATGAATATGGTGAATTATTGTGCTTTAGATGTGTTGCCCATGCACGTTTTTCCTGTTTTGACCTTTGGGTCTTGTTTGCCTGTTAAGCTGGTGTTTATTTTTCTATGCCTGGTATTGTAGGACGGTGTGACTGTTGTTCGGATATGCTAATACGATATATAATGCTTTCCAAGTAGATCTTGAGGTTTACCTTGGCCGATACATGAGGCTATACTAGTTGGATTACATAGGGCCATGAGAACCTAGTGTTGTAGACCATAGGGAGAATGGATGTAAGAGATTCTCCAGAGTGTCTTTTATAATATTACGATGCAAGACCACATGGGGAATTGACGTTGAGTTCTTCCCCAGAGAATTTTTAGTTCCTAGACATGGGCCACAGAGGGAATGTGACGTAAGTTCTTCCCTAGAGCACCTTTAGTACCGATACGATACTATAGGGGAAATTGATGGTGAGTGCTTCCTCAGAGAGTATATACTTTAGCTGAACCAGAGGGGTGATACTGTGTGTGCTTCCCAGAGGGATTAATGTACTAGTTAGGTAGGACCAGAGGGGTTAGACTGAGTATACATCCCATAGGGTTACCTGTTGAGTATATCTTCCTGTTTAGTTGTTTCTTGATATTGAAATTGTGGATTGTTTATTGTTGAGTACCTTCCTGTTTGTTGTTTCCTTTATTTTTTACCAGCCATATATTCACTGACTATTAGGCACAAATCTCATGGTGGTTGCCTACTGAGAGTTAGTCTCACACCCTGTTTGGGCCATGCATTTGGGCCCAAACAGATTATATTGTTGCAGGTATAGATAAGGGAAAGCACCCTTCTACTTCAACTACTTGACATGATATGGAGCTGGAGAGCATGGGACCAAGCTATGGCTTGCGATGGTGAGGAGTTTACCTTCTTTCTTTTTCACTTTGGTTTAGTACTATTGTATTCCATCATTGTGACTTGTTCACTGCTTTCCTAGACATATGTATTATGCATCACTTTATATATGTGCTCCAATTTGTTCTATTAGTCTTCCACTCTTTATTTTTTTTATGATATTATTACTTCTTCCACTCTTGTTTATATTTGTTTACTTCCCCTGTGTACTCTGCCAATGAAGTCATAGTTTCGCCACTATCAAACCCAAGGCCCTCACTGATAGTCTGCAGCCTTTGGCGTTCGGGGAAATGCACATGATGCCCGATGACTAGAGGGTATAGGGTGCCTCTGTGTGTCTTCAAAAAACAAGACGCTACAAAGTGGTATCAGAGCATTCGTTTCTCTTGACATACTGTTTGGATCCTATAGTCAAGGATATGATATAATAGGTACTTGGTAATAAGTTTTACCTGGGAGTAGCTAACCCGTGTATAGGGAAAATCCAATCTACATTGATTATTGAAATTTCTCTACTTTTGAAATTATTACAGTTGATTTGATTTCACCTTGAGTGATTCACATGATTTGTGTAGTTGTTGTTGATATTATTGAGGTTCTATTTCTATTGCAACCCGATGATATGAGGGTATTCCATCTCATGCATCATATAGGCACTTGCTAGAAATCACATGGCATGCATCTTTTCCATGAAATCTAGGATGCATTAGTGATTGCATGTTTTTGTGATAGAAGATGTGTGAAATATGAATTCTTTTGTAGTAGTTTCCTTGATAAAAACACCTACTATTTGATAGGGTATTGTTTTGTTTTATGTTTTTCTTGATTGGATGCCAGGATTTGGTTCTGGAGGTGTTATGGGACCTCATGGACCAGAATTTGGTGGATCCTTGCCTTGTTTGTCTTATTATAATGTGTAGAAGATGCCAAACATTGATTCGCGAGGAGTATAGGCCCTCACAGATCAGAATTTGGCACTTTTAGTGTTTATTTCAGTGTTTTCTGGGTTCTAGAGTATTTTTTGAGGCTTACTGTCCAGAAAACCCCAGAATACACATCATGTAGTGTTAACTACACGACATGTGTTCTTCTGTTTGGGAAGAAACAATTTTTCTTATGTACACATCGTGTGCTTTATGTACATGACATGTATTCTCTAACCGTGTCATAAGCGGTGTGGGAAGAGACACGTCACAGGGATTTTCTTGTAAAGTCACATCATGTACCATCCGTACATGCCATGTGGTGTTAACCTGGTGTCCGACTGGGTAACTAACAACACAGACAGATATGTTTAAAGAAATACATGTCGTGTCAGCCTTGAACACGCTGTGTATTCTAACCCAGGTACACGGCCATGTCACTAACAACACGGGTCAGTGAATCTTGTCTAGTACACGTCGTGTCTATCTTGAAAACGTCGTTTAGTCTTTTCTTAGGAGATCTGTGTGGCTTAACTGTGTAGACGGACTCGGGCAGGGGAGGAGCATTGAAGTACACACCATGTGTTAAGAAAACACATTGTGTGTCTGGGGTGTTACACGACCAGTTAGGGAAGGAGTCCATGCCCATGTAAATGACCTCTGGGAACATTCCATGTCGGAATTGTACACACCGTGTAGTCATGTTTGGTAAAACATGAATGCTTTCTTCCTCTTTTTCTCTTCTTACACTCCTTTTTTCAGTCCATGATAATCTTGTTTTAAGGTGTCTGTTTGACCTTGCAGAGTCATGCCACTGAGACGTCCTCTGGTTGTACGCCAGTTTCAAGGCGATGATCAGACACCGGACATGGCCGATCAGGGACTTCCCGCAGATCCTCCTATTGTGCCAGTCTTGGCACCAATAGTTATAATTGATACTGATAATGATTCAGAGTTTAGGGAGGGCTTTCTGAGGATGATGCAAACCTTTTAGGGTGTACCGCCTCCTGCCCCATCGATGGATGATTTGACATGGGTCTTCCAGCAGCATAATCCTCCCACTTTCTTCGGGGAAGGAGGACGTTAGGCTATAGAGTCATGGCTAGAATCCCTGCTAATGATCTTTGAGCATTTGAAGAAGCCTCTAGAGAGTAGGGTCAAGATCTCTACCCATATGCTTTGGGACTCCACCAAGAGGTGGTGGGATGTGATCTTGCAGGCGGTACGCAAACATGTTATGGTGTGGGATGTGTTTCAGCGCATCTTCTTTGATTACTTCTATCCGGAGACCCTGAGGGCCGATCAACCCCTAGAGTTTATGAGTTTGGAGCAGGGTACTCTATCTGTTATGGAATATTCCCCCCACTTTACCGAGCTTTATCACTTCACACCTATTCTGAGAGTTAATCAGTTGTTGATGGCAAGGAAGTTTGAGGATGGTCTGAGGAATGACATCTGATCACATGTGAACATCTTCTGGTTGACTTCAATCACTTCTATAGTCAACTAGGCACTGATCACAAAGTGCAATATAAGGGATTCTAGAGTTGTGAGCTAGGGCAGTTTGGCATCTAGAGTTAGCATCCCTCCTACTGACAGTAGGAAGCGCCACAGGGAGTCTTCTAATGGTGATCCGAGAGGGAGAGAGACACCTTCAAGTAGCCAGGTGGTATGCTACCGGTGTAGAAGGGCTGGGAAAATGAGGCCGCAGTGCCAAAGAGACCTAGTGGAGTTCCAATCTTGTGGAAAGATGGGTCATCTTTAGTGCTTCTGTAAGATCTTCTCACAAGAAGCTTGTGATAGAAGTTCTTCAATGACTCCGCGTTTAGGACCTGCACCACCAGTTTCTCACCATTTAGGGAACCAGAGTTCTTCCGGCCATTTAGGCCAAGGTGGAGGTCATGGTCATGGTACACAGTCGCCCAGTTTTCAGCAACATCAGGGCGAATCAACTCAAAGTGGTCAGGCAGGGTCACAGGGTCGTGGTATAGGCCAGCCTATTGCAGTGGAGAAGACCCAGCAAGGGCAGGATCCCAGACCTTCTACTATTCAAGGCATGATCTTAGTAGCCTCAGTTTTTATTTTTATCTCTTTTCGATATAGGGGATTCCCAAAGATATATTTTTTTCTATTATGGAGAGCCTCAGGCTCTGTATTTTTCTTCTGTTGATACCTTGACGCTAGACACTCCGTTGGAGACTAGAAAAGCTAGTGTATGTCAGTGCAAGGAGTGCCCTCAAGAGGTTGGTGGGTTTCACTTCTTATGGGATCACTATATCCTATAGATGACAGGATATGATGTCATTCTCAGAATGGACTGGATAGTTTCCTTCCAGGAAGTTGTCAATTGTTATCGTCGTAGGGTGAGTTTCGTATCAGCAGAGGGTGGATCCTTTCTTCATAGGGGCGAATGTGATATCCAGGCAGCAGAGCGGGTCCATAGCATCATGGTTTGGGAGGAGTTATAGCCCAGACTTCTAGTCTTTATCTGGATGACCAGGGGACTTCACAGTTTCACTTTTCTCCAGTGGTGGATCGTTTCAGAGATGCCATTCTATAGGACTTTTCAGGTTTTCCTCCAGAGCGTGAGGTAGGCTTCTCGATTGAGCTTCATCCATGAGTTACTACTGGAATTTTAAACTTTACCAACGATTCAAAATCATTGGTAAAGGCCTAAAAACTATTGGTATATAGTATACCAATAGTTCCCTTAACCGTGGCGAAGTAAGTCTTGACAATAGGCCTAAACTAATGATTCTGTGAAAACCGTTGGTATAGGTGTCAAAATAGAAGGTATACCAACGGATTTCTAACAACTGTTGGTATAGGTGTGTTAAATTATAACATATACAAATTTTTTTGTGAAACCATTGGTATATGTGTGTTACACTTATACCAATGGCTATAAACTATTGGTGTAGAGGGGATATGGAAAGCCATAAGGCTATACCAACGGTTTTGTTATAACCATTGGTATAAAACTATACCAATGGTTATAAAAAGAGTTGGTATAGTTATATTATCGAATCTATACCAACGGTTTTGAAAACCGTTGTTATACATTTGATCAACTCCACATCAGCATGCCCATCTCCCCTCTCTAGACCCGCAACAACACAGCTCCACAACAACATAGCAACACACCTCCCCCTCTCCAGATCTACAAAACCACCAATACAAAATCCCCATCCAAAGTATTCAAAATTTAGAATTCATTCCAAAATTTAGAAATTTCGAAATTTAGAAATTCAAATTCCTTAACACCCATAATAGAAAAAGCCTACATGTTATAGGAAATGCAATAACACTAATAAGAGTATTCCAAATTTAGAATTTATTCCTCACTCAAACCACAACACCAACACACATAAGAGTATTCAAAATTTAGAATTCCTTACTCACTCAAACCACAAAACCAATACACACAAAAGAAAAAACATACATGTTATAGGAAGAACGTGGGATGTTTAGTCATGGTCTTGGGTTGAGTATATTAAAACCAACAGGAAAAATTGGGTAGAGTGGACAAGGTTCATGATACCCATAAGATAGAAAATGGTAATGGTCATGTTCTTAGACCTAGGATGAGTTATAAGAAGCACATGGGATGTTTATATCTCTATAATGATTATGTATCCATGTATAAATGGTTCATGATGTGTTAGTGGGAAACATTGGCCAATATTGGCATATGAGATGGGTTACCGGAATAGCATACATGTTTTTCATAGACTTTTCAATTAGAATAAGTGGGTATGTGGATAATTGTAATTTTCTCTCCTGGGTCTGATGGGAGATGAATCCTTATCTTGGGCAGTGGGTATGAATATTCAATTATGTATTTGGTATTGTGTTCCCAAAGGGGCTTTGGTTTGTTCCTAGAACACACTTTTTAAGGATGGGATTGAGGTGATCCACAGGGATATGGTGTCACCATATGTATTCCTCACCATTGCGGTATTTTTATGAGACTTTGAAACTTATTGTTCAAGAATCTATGTGTATCCTTGTTGACCAATTTGTTATATGGTATGCTTGAGTGTTCATAGGTTTCATATGAAATCACTATATGATATTTATTTTTTGTATGTTATTTTATAGAATGAATGACCCATGATTAAGAATTAGAACATAAGAGTTGGTGCACATTCATGATGGGATATCAAGACTCATTCCTAATATAATTTATGTTTTTCTATATATACCATGACTCATTTAGTTTCAATATATGCCTTGTGAATATTTTCTTCTAATAATGTATGACCAATATACCATATTTTATTTTTTATCCCTAAATTTCAAGAATCTATGTGTAGCCTTGTGAAGATTTTCTGTATGCCAGTTGTTGTTTTCACTTAAAAGGTTGTACATTTCAATCAAAATTGAGACACTTTGAGTGATACCAGTAAAACTGTCCCTCATATTGAGGTGGGGTTGACTCGTACCCATCCCAAATGATCCATGGATCGTTGGGCTAAAGTATCAACACAATCTGAATGCATTTGGCCAGTTTTCTGAATACCAATTGTTTTTTTTTCACTTAAAATCCTATCCATTTCAAAATAAAAGTGAGACACTTTGAGTGGTACCCATCAAACCGTGCCTTGGATTCAGGAAGGGTTGACTTTTACACATCACAGATGACACATGGATCGTAGTCCTAATGTATCAACACAACCAAAATGTGTTTGATCAGTTTTCCCTATGCCTATTGTTGATTTCACATAAAATGCTATCCATTTCAAATAAAAGAGAGACACTTTGAGTGATATCAGTAACACCGTGCCTCAGATTGACGTGGGGTTAACTCGTACACATCACAAAAGACCCATGGATCGTTGTGCTAAAATATCAACATAGTTCAAATATGTTTTGTTAGTTTTCCATATGCAAGTTGTTGTTTTCACTTAAAATCCTTTCAATTTCAAGTAAAAGTGAGACATTTTGAGTGGTATCGGCCACACTGTGCCTCGATATGATTCAATAACTATATAAAATGATTGGATAGGATGAATTCAAATAAATTTGATTCATATAATCAGGAAACTTGAATTGTAGAATGAAAATAGAAAACAAATCAAACTGAAATTATTGGGTATGTCATGCCACACATGGCACCACCTGGTTTAAGTAAAATCAAAATAGAAACAAACAATAATAGATGAAAAGTATTATAACTATGAAAAGACTTACTGATTTGGAGTGAAGAACTAAAAAAGTGATTGACATAAGATGGATCTATAGGGAGGAAGGAGTTCCCAGCCTGGGTAAAGACAGGGGGATCTAGTTTAGACCAAATCAAAATGGAAAATAAAAAATATATATAAATACCATTAGGAATTATAGATTAGAACAAAATAATTGAGTGGGGGATGTCCAGGGGTGGGGGATGTTTGGGTGGTGTGTGGGGAAGTATGGGGGGTAGGAGGGCTGTTCGGGTGGTGCAGGGGGCTGTTCGTGGGGTGGTGGGGATGTCTGGGATGAATGGAAGGTTATCTAGGGGGTGGGGGCTATCCGAGGGGTGGGGGCATCCGGGGGGTTGGGGGCCGTCAGGGGGGTGGGGGCCATCCGGGGTAGGAGGTGATGTTCAGTGGGCAGGGGGGGGGCTGTTCGGTGTGTGGGGGGTTGTCCGGTGGGTGGGGGCTATTCGGAGTGGGGGGGGGCTCTCGGGGGGGTGTGGGGGGGCTCTCTAGGGGTGAGGGGGGCTATCCAGGGGGGCATTCCAGAGTTCGTTTTCTTCCACCATGATCACACAACACCTCCAATAGACGTGTCGTCTGGCCGACCATTTCTAAATTAACTCACTCATTCTTGTCATCTGATTTCATGGTATTCTGAGGTCATTCAGCTAGGTTTGACCACCCCACGCATGCTTTTCAAGCACGACAGACACCTAAAAACACATATTCTACCATGCTGCACAAACCGAGCATCCAAATGATGTTTCCTCTTTTCATACACCTGAAAAATAATAATTAGGGTGTTTTCATGTGATTTCACGTCATTCTGATATCCTTCGTTATGTATTTCACTGTAAAACGCATGTTTTAGTCATTTACGACACACGAAGTGTGTTTTCAGCCACCACGGTCACATGACCCCTCCGATTGACATGTTTTCTACCCAAAAATTTCACAATTCACTCACCCTTTGTTGTCATCTAATTTCATGGAATTCAAAGGTCGTTCGGCCAGTTTTGACCACCCCACGCATGCTTTTCAAGCGCACCAAACACATAAAAAACACATATTCAGCTGTGTTGTGCAATCCACACATCCGAATGATGGGTTGTATCCTAATACACCTCACGAATAATAATTAGGGTGTTTTCATATGATTTCAAGTCATTCTGATGTCGTTCGGTATGCATTTGACCGTTAAATGCATTTTTTGGCCATTTACGACATGTGGAGTGTGTTTTCAGCCACTGCGGTCACATGACACATCTTATTGATTTTTTTAATGGCCGACTATTTTAAAATTCACCATCCCTTTATTTTTGTCTGATTTCATGGCATTACGAGGCCGTTCAGCCGGTTTTGACCACCCCACGCACGCTTTTCAAGCGCTCTAAACACCTAAAAAACGCATATTCAGTCGTGCCACGCAAAACACACATCCTAATGATGTGTCGTCTCCTCGTACACCTCAAAAATAAAAATTATGGTTTTTTTGTGTGATTTCTAGTCATTATGTGGTTTTTCGGTATGCATTTGACCGTTAAATGCATGTTTTGTCCATTAATGACACGCGGAGTGCATTTTTGGCCATCGCGATCATAAGACACCTCTGATTGATGTGTCGTCTGGCTGACCATTTCACAGTTCACCCATCCTTTGTTTTCCTCCAATTTTATGGAATTTTGAAGTCATTGGGCTGGTTTTGACCACCCCATGCATGCTTTTCATGCGCGCCAAACACCTGAAAAACACATATTCAGTCGTGCCGTGAAAACCGTGCATCCGAAGGACGTGTCGTCTTTTCGTACACCTCAAAAATAATTATTAGGGTGTTTTTCGTGTTATTTGAAGTCATTATGATGTCTTTGGGTATGTATTTGACCGTAAAACACATGTTTTTCCATTTATGACATGCAAAGTGCGTTTTCGGCCACCACGGTCACACAACACCTCCGATTGACGTATCATATGGCCGACAATTTCATAATTCATCCACCCTTTATTGTTGTCTGATTTCATTGCATTTCGAGGTCATTCGGCCAGTTTTGACCACCCCGCGCATGCTTTTCAAGTGTGTCAAACACCTAAAAAACACATATTCAGTCGTGTCGCGCAAACCGTGTGTCCGAATGATGTGTCGTCTCCTCGTAAACCTCATGATTAAAAATTAGGGTCTTTTGTGTGATTTCAAGTCATTCTGATGTTATTTGATATGCATTTGACCGTTAAATGCATGTTTTGGCCATTTATGACACGTGGAGTGAATTTTCAGCCACCGCGGTCACACGACACCTCTTATTGACATGTCGTATGGCCGACCATTTCACAATTCACCCACCCTTTATTGTCGTCTGATTTCATGGAATTCCGAGGTCATTCGTCTGGTTTTGAACACCCCATGCACGCTTTTCAAGTGTGCCAAACACCTAAAAAACACATATTCAATCGTGTCATGAACACCATGCATCCGAATGACATGTTGTCTCCTCATACACCTTGAAAATAAAAATTAGGGTAATTTTGTGTGATTTCAAGTCATTTCGATGTCGTTCGGTTTGCATTTGACCATTAAACGCATGTTTTTCCCATTTACAACACTCAGAGAGCATTTTCGGCCATCGCGGTCACATGAAACCTCTGATTGGCGTGACATCTGGCCGACCATATCATAGTTTACCTACCCATTGTTTTCGTCCTATTTGATGGCATTCTGAGGTCGTTCGGCTAGTTTTAACCACCCCAAGCACAGTTTTCAAGCACCCCAAACACCTAAAAACACATATTCAGTCGTGTAGTGTAAACCGTGTGTCCGAATAACGTTTTGTCTTCGCATACACCTCACGAATAATAATTAGGTTGTTTTCATGTGATTTCAAGTCATTCCGATGTCTTTCGTTATGCATTTGACCATTAAACGAATGTTTTAGCAATTTACGACAGGCGGAGTGTGTTTTCAGCCACCTCGGTCACACGACACCTCTGATTGACGTGTCGTATGGCCGACCATTTTTCAATTCACCCACCCATTATTGTCTTCTAATTTCATGGAATTACAAGGTCGTTCGGATGGTTTTGACCACCCCCCCCCCATGCTTTTCAAGCGCGCCAAACACCAAGAAAACACATATTTAGTCGTGTTGTGCAAAACGCGCGTCCAAATGACGAGTCGTCTCCTAATACACCTCACGAATAAAAATTAGGGTGTTTTTGTGTGATTTCAAATCATTCCGATGTTTTTTGGTTTTCATTTGACCGTTAAATGCATGTTTTCGCCATTTACAACACACAGAGTGCGTTTTCAACCATCGCGGTCACCCGGAACCTCTGATTGATGTGCTATCTGGCTGACCATTTCACAGTTCACCCACCTTTTGTTTTTGTCATATTTCATGGCCTTCCGAGGTTGTTCGACTGGTTTTGACCACCCCACGCAAGCTTTTCAAGCGCGGAAAACACCTTAAAACACTTATTTAGTCGGGCCACGCAAACCACGCTTCCGAATGACGTGTCATATTTTTGTAAACCTCAAGAATAAAAATAAGGGTGTTTTTGTGTGATTTCAAGTCATTTCAATGTCGTTGGGTATGTATTTGACCGTAAAACACATGTTTTGGCCATTTACGACACGCATATGGAGTTTTTTGCCACTGTGGTCACACGACACCTCCGATTGACGTGTCGTCTTGCCTACTATTTCACAATTCACCACCTCTTTGTTGTTGTCTATTTTTATGGCATTCTGATGTCGTTCGTCTGGTTTTGACCACCCCATGCACGCTTTTCGAGCACATCAAACACCTAAAAAACACATATTCAGTTGTGTTGCACAAACCACACGTCTGAATGACATTTTGTCTCCTCATACACCTCATGAATAATAATTAGGGTGATTTCGTGTGATTTCAAGTCATTTTGATGTCGTTCGGTATGCATTTGACCGTTAAACGCATGTTTTGGCCAACTACGACCTACAGAGTGCGTTTTTTGCCACAACAGTCAGAAGACACCTCCGATTGACATGTCGTATGGACAACCATTTAAAAATTCACCCACCCTTTATTGTCGTCTGATTTAATGGCATTTTGAGGTCGTTTGGCCGGTTTTGACCACCCCAGACACACTTTTCTAGCGCGCCAAACACCTAAAAAACACATATGAAATCATGTCGCACAAAACGCGTGTCTAAATTACTTTTCTTCTTCTCGTACATGTCACGAATAAAAATTAGGGTGTTTTGTGTGATTTAAAGTCATTACGATGTCGTTCAGTATGCATTTGACTGTTAAACGCAAGTTATGGCCATTTACGACACACTTAGTGCATTTTCGGCCATCGTGGTCACAAGACCCCTCTGATTGACGTGTCGTCTGGCCGACCATCTCACAGTTCACCCATCCTTTGTTTTTGTCCTATTTCATGGAATTCTAAGGTCATTCAGATTGTTTTGACCACCCCACACATGCTTTTCAAACGCGCCAAAGACCTAAAAAACACATATCCATTCGTGTCGTGCAAACCCCACATCCAAATGACTTGTCATCCTTTTGTACACTACACGAATAATAATTAGGGTGTTTTCCGGTGATTTCAAGTCATTCGGATGTCGATGGGTATGTATTTGACCATAAAACACATGTTTTGGCCATTTATGACATGCAGAGTGAATTTTCAGCCACTGCAATCACACGACACCTTCGATTCATGTGTTGTATGGCCGACCATTTCACAATTCACCCACATATTATTGTCGTCTGATTTCATGGAATTCTGAGGTCATTTGCCTGGTTTGGACCACCCCACACACGCTTTTAAAGTGCTCCAAACACCAAAAAAAAACACATATTCAGTCCTTCCACGCAAACCACGCGTCTGAATGATGTGTCGTCTCCTCTTGCAACTCACGAATAATAATTAGGATGTTTTCTGTGATTTCAAGTCATTCCGATGTCGTTCGATATGCATTTAACCGTTTAACGCATGTTTTGGCCATTTACAACACATGATGTGTGTTTTTGGCCATCGCAGTGACACGAAAACTATGATTGATGTGTCGTCTGGCCGACCATTTCACAGTTCACCCACCCTTTTTTTCCGATTTCATGGCATTCTGAGGTCGTTCGGCTGGTTTTGCCACCCCATGCACGATTTTCAAGTGTGTCAAACACCTAAAAAGCAAATATTCAGTCGTGTCGCACAAACCACACATCTGAATGACGTTTTTTCTTTTTTTACACCTCAAGAATAATAATTAGGGTGTTTTCGTGTGATTTCAAGTAATTTTGATGTTGTTGGTATGTATTTTACCATTAAACGCATGTTTTGTCCATTTACGACACCGGAGTGCATTTTAGGCCACCGCAGTCACACGACACCTCCGATTGATGTGCCTTCTAGCCGACCATTTCACAGTTCACCCACCCTTTGTTTTCGTCCAATTTCATGGAATTCTGAGGTTGTTTGGCAGGTTTTGACCACCCCACGCGTGCTTTTAAAGAACCCCAAACACGTAAAAAACACATATTCTGCAATGTTGCGCAAACCGCACATCCTAATGATGTGTTGTCTTCTCATACATCTCACAAATAATAATTAGGATGTTTTCAAGTGATTTCAAGTCATTTTGATGTCGTTCTGTATGCATTTGACCGTTAAATGCATGTTTTGGCCATTTACGACACACAGAGTGCATTTTTTGTCACTTTGGTCACGCAACACCTCTGATTGACATGTCATATGGCTGACCATTTCACAATTCACACAGCCTTTATTATCATTTGATTTCATGGAATTCTGAAGCCGTTCAACAAGTTTTAACCACCCCACGCATGCTTTTCAAGCACGCCAAACACCTAAAAAACATGTACTCAGTCATGTCACGCAAACTGCAAGTCCAAATGACGTTATGTCTCCTTGTACACCTCATGAATAAAAATTGGGGTGTTTGGTGTGATTTCAAGTCATTCTGATGTTTTTCGGTATGCATTTGACCATTAAACGCATGTTTTGGCTATTTACGGCACACGATGTGCGTTTTTAGCCATCGCGGTCAGACGACACAACTGATTGACGTGTCGTCTGGCCGACCATTTCACAATTTACCCACCATTTTTTCATCCAATTTCATGGAATTCTGAGGTCGTTCGACTGGTTTTGACTGCCCCACGCACACTTTTCAAGCACACCAAACACCTAAAAAACACATATTCAGTCGTGCGGCACAAACCGTGCTTCCGAATGACATATCGTCTCCTCGTACACCTCAAAAATAATAATTAGGGTGTTTTTGTGTGATTTCATTTCATTCCATTGTTGTTGGGTATGTATTTAACCGTAGAACACATGTTTTGGACATTTATGACATGTAGAGTGTGTTTTCGGATACTATGGTCACACAACACCTCTGATGGACATGTCATCTGCCCAACCATTTCACAATTCACCCACCCTTTATTGGTGTCTGATTTCATGGAATTTTGAGGTCATTCGGAGCGTTTTGACCACCCTACACACGCTTTTCAAGCACGCCAAACTCCTAAAAACACATATTCAGTCTTTCCACGCAAACCATGCATCCTAATGACATTTCGTTTACTCGTACAACTCAAAAATAAAAATTAGAGTGTTTTGTGTGATTTCAAGTCATTCTGATGTCGTTCGGTATGCATTTGACTATTAAATGCATTTTTTTCCCATTTACGACACGCGGAGTGTGTTTTTGGCCACCATGGTCACACGACACCTCTTATTGACATGTCGTATGGCTGACAATTTCATAATTTACCCACCCTTTATTGTTGTCTGATTTGATGGCATTGTGGGGTCGTTCGGATGGTTTTGACCACCCCATGCATGCTTCTCAAGTGCACCAAACATCTCAAAAACACATATTCAGTTGTGTTGGGCAAACCGCACGTCCGAATGACATTTTATCTCCTCATACACCTCAAAAATATGATTTAGGGTGTTTTGAGTGATTTCATGTCATTCTGATGTCATTCGGTATGTATTTGACTGTTAAACGCATGCTTTGGCCATTTACGACATGCAGAGTGCATTTTCAGCCATCGCGATCACACGACACCTGTGATTGACGTGCCGTCTGGATGACCATTTTACAGTTCACCCACCCTTTGTTTTCGTCCGATTTCATGGCTTTCTGAGGTCATTCGGCCAGTTGTGACCACCCTATGCACGCTTTTCAAGCACCCCAAACACTTAAACAACAAATATTCAGCCGTTTCACGCAAACTGCTCATCCGAATGATGTTTTGTATCCTCATACACCTCACAAATAATAATTAGGGTGTTTTCATGTGATTTAAAGTCATTCTGATGTCATTCGTTACGCATTTGACTATTAAACTCATGTTTGGGCCATTTACGACACGCAGAGTGCGTTTTCGGCCACCGCGGTCACACGACACCTCCGATTGATGTGTATTATGGCCGACAATTTCACAATTCACCCACCCTTTATTGTCGTCTGATTTAGGGCAATCCGATGTCATTTGCCGGTTTTGATCACCCCACACATGCTTTTCAAGCGCACCAAACACCTAAGAAAACACATATTTAGTCGTGTCGTGCAAACCGTGCATCCAAATGACATGTCATCTCCCCATACACCTCGCGAATAAAAAATAGGGTGTGTTTGTGTGATTTAAAGTAATTATGAAGTCGTTCGGTATTCATTTGACCATTAAACACATGTTTTAGCCATTTATGACACGTGGAGTGTGTTTTCGGCCATCGTGGTCACAGGACACCTCTGATTGACGTGTTGTCTGGCCAACCATTTCACAATGCACCCACCCTATGTTTTTGTCCAATTTCATGACATTCTGAGGTCATTCAGCTGGTTTTGACCACCCCATGCACGCTTTTCAAGCGCACCAAACACCTAAAAACACATAATCAGCCGTGTCGCGCAGCCCTCAAATCCGAATGACCTGTTGTCTATTCTTACACCTCATGAATAATTATTAGGGTTTTTTCGTGTGATTTGAAGTCATTACGATGTCATTGGGTATGTATTTGTTGGTAGAACACTTGTTTTGGCCATTTACGACACACGGAGGGCGTTTTCATCCACCGCGGTCACATGACACTCTTATTGACGTGTTGTGTGGCTGACCATTTCACAATTCAACCACCCTTTCTGGAGCGTGATTTCATGGCATTCTATGGTCGTTCGGCCAGTTCTGACCACCCCATGCACGCTTTTCAAGCGCACCAAACACAAAAAAAACACATATTCAGATGGGTTACACAACCAGTGTGTCTGAATGACCTGTTGTCTCTTCATACACCTCAAAAATAATAATTAGGGTACTTTCGTGAGATTTCAAGCCATTCCGATATCATTCGGTATGCATTTGACAGTTAAACACTTGTTTTGGCCATTTACAACATGCGGAGTGCGTTTTCAGCCACCACGGTCACACAACACCTCTGATTGACATGTCTTATGGCCGACCATTTCACAATTCACCCACCCTTTATTTCCATCTGATCTCATGGCATTCTGATATCGTTCGGCCGGTTTCGACCACCCCACGCACGCTTTTCAAGCGCACCAAACACCTAAAAGACAAATATTCAGTCGTGTCGCGCAAACTGCATGTCTGAATGACGTTTCATCTCCTTTTACACATCAAAAATTAAAATTAGGGTGTTTTTTCTGATTTCAAGTCATTCTGATGCCGTTAGGTATGCATTTTACCGTTAAACGAATGTTTTGGCCATTTATGACATGCGGAGTGCGTTTTCAGCCATCGCAGTCACATGACACCTCTGGTTAACGTTTCGTCTAGAAAAAAATTTCAAATTTCACCCAACCTTTCAATTTGTCCGATTTCATGGCATTCCGAGGTCGTTCGACTGGTTTTGACAACCCCACACATGCTTTTCAAGCGCACCAAACACCTAAAAACACATTTTCAGTTGTGTCACACAAACCGTGCATCCGAATGACGTGTCGTCTTTTCTTACACCTCACGAATGATAATTAGGCTTTTTTCGTGTGATTTCAAGTCATTCTGAAGTTGTTAGGCATGTATTTGACCGTGAAACATATGGTTTGTCCATTTAGGACACGCAAAGTTCCTTTTCGGCCACTGTAGTCACACGACACCACCGATTGAAGTGTCATTTGGCCGACAATTTCAAAATTCACCCACCGTTTGTTGTCATCTAATTTCATGGCATTTGGAGGACGTTCGGTCGGTTTTCACCACCCCACGCAATATTTTCAAGCGCCTAGACCACCTAAAAAACACATATTAAGTTGTGACACGTAAACTTCATGTCTTAATGATGTGTCACCTCCTTTTACACCTCAAAAATAATAATTAGGGTGTGTTCGTGTGATTTCAAATGATTCTAATGTCGTTCGGCATGCATTTGACCGTTAAATGCATGTTTTGGCCATTTACGACACACAGAGTGCATTTTCAGCCACCACGGTCACACAAAAACTTTGATTGATGTGATGTCTAGCCGACCATTTCACATTTCAAACACCCTTTGTTTTTATCTAATTTCATTGCATTCTGAGGTTGTTTGGCCGGTTTTGACCACCTCACGCACGCTTTTCAAGAATGCCAAACACCTAAAAACATATATTCAGTTGTTTCGTGCAAACCACATGTGTGAATGATGTGTCATCTCCTCTTAAACCTCACTAATGACCCATTGATCATTGTGTTAAAGTATCAAGACAATCTGAATATGTTTGGTCAGTTTTATGTATGCCAGTTGTTTTTACTTAAATTTTGCCCATTTTAATCAAAAGAGAGACATTTAGTGTGATACCAGCCACACCTTTATTTGGATTGAGGTTGGGTTGTCTTGTACACGTCTCAAATGACCATTTGATCATTGACCTAAAGTATCAACATAATCAAAATATGTTTTGTCTATTTATCATATGTCAGTTCTTATTCTCACTTAAAATTTTGTCCATTTCAAACCAAAGTTTGACACTTTGAGTGATACCGGCCCCACTATGTCTCAGATTGAGGCAGAGTTAACTCGTACCCATAAAAAATGACTATTGATTATTTTTCCTAAAGTATCAACACAATATGAATACGTTTGATCAGTTTTTCGTATGTCAGTTGTTGTTCTCACTTAAAATCCGGTCCATTTAAAATAAAAGTGAGACACATTGAGTGGTACCGACCACACCGTTCCTTGGATAGCACCCCCACCCCTCACACCTGACAGTCCCCCCTGGAAAGCCCCCCCAACCCCCGGACACCCCCACACCCCGGACGCCCCCACCCCCCCCCCCCCCCGGACAACACCCCGCACCACCCAGACAACCCCCACACCACTCAGACATCCCGACCCCCCCCCCCCAGACGACCTGAACAGCCGCCCAATACCCCAGACAACCCCTCACCCCTGGCCGGACAACTCCCCTACCCCTCAGACATCCCCCTAACATGACATCCCCCCAACACCCTGGAAAACCCCCACCCCTGGCCGGAGAGCTCCCCCACCCCTCGGACATCTGCCCCCACCCCCCGGATAACCCCCCCCCCCCCCCCCAAGACAGACCCCAACACCCGGACACCCCCCCCAAACAGGTCCCCACCCCTCGTACAGCCCCCACGCACCACCCGGACAACCCCCCCCCCCCCACCCCGGATAGCCCCCTACCCCGAACATCCCCCCACCCCTCAGATAGCCCCCCTGACCCCCAAACAGCCCCCTCACCCCCCTCATTCCAAGAGGGTTCATTTTCATTTCACAAATTCAATCATTTGAAACTACTTAGAAAACATTAACTTTTTCAACTCATTTTGTTCAAATAAATTTATTTCATTATTTGAATAAAAAACTAATATAAATTCTCAATTTCACCAATTCATTCATTAAATATTCTTTGAAAATAAATCTAAATAGTCAGGGAATTGAATAATTCATAAAAAGATGAAATATGTCAAAATTCTAGTCATCAAATTCATGACTTTTCCAATTCAATAAGAATAGGAATAAAAAATATTTCACACGTAATTTCAAGGAAAACATTCATGGAAACTATGTTAAAAACTAATAAAAACATATAAATGAATTCGCAAGTAACAATTAATTAAAAGATGAAGAAAAATCAAAAAACACATATATAAAAAATATGGAATTCAACCGCAACAAATCAAAGAACACATATACCCACAGCCTCTAGCCAGTCCTTTGCCTCCTGCAGATCCATCTCACCTTGGAACCACGGAGGCCTCTGCCACTGAAACCCGTGCAACGTGCTCAGTCAGCGTGCACCCTCTATTGGTGGGGCAGGTGGAAATGACTACCTAATGGATAGTGGTACTGCTGGTACACCACCCGATGGTACTTTCTACGTAAGAGGGCCATGCACCGAAGCCTCATCGCTTGGTGGATTGTCATCATATACTCTCTCATGAATCATAGTTGGCTGTCATTGTGGTGGAATCTGGAAAGGAAACGGGTGTGCCACAATCAGTAAGTTATACCCAGTGAGGAGACTCGAAGAGGTCAAAAATAAAATACTTCCAAAACACACGCATTTACTGTTTTCGTTCTCCAAGTTGGAAATCAGAATTCATTTCCTGGTGTATGGATATGTCGGCCACCGCACCAACACTGGACTCCCAGAACTGAGAACCATACTCAAAACACATAACATTATTACTCTGTTTGAAGATCAGTGTCCTAGTCTCTCAGTTGAACTGACCCCTTTGATACCACTTTCTCATTACTCATCCCCTGGGGCCCATGTTGTGACTACCCCAAAATCGCCTTCCATAGGACAGGGGTTGGTGACTAGAACTGAAATGGAATATCCCTATAATGGGAAGGAATTGAATTTAAACCTATACAAACACACACAAACCAAGAACATAACAAGAAGAAACCACGAAGTAAAATGTTGTAGTAAAAAGTGAAGTGAAAGTAAAGGGGCCAGAATACAAGCCCAACTGAAAAGTAAAAGTACAACTGAAAAGGGAAAATAACTCTTGGATCATCCACCAAGGATCCCACCGGACAGGTAGGTATAGATCTTCTCCACATCACTCCACGTCATCCTGTCTCCTACATGTACTGCCTAGTCCTAATTCCCTCAAGACTGAGCCTAGCTGCTCGTCGTCTACTGAAGAAACAACACGGTACGGGGGAAGCCCAGGAAGGGGTGAGTATAAAAATACCCAATAGGGACCCCAAGACCCCTGATGGTCTCTCAGATTTCCACAAAGTAAAAACCACAAAGAAATACCTCAATCACAAAGCACGAAGTAATAGTCATCTCACACTAGGTATACAACTAATCGATCAGGAATAAATATGACTAGTCTTAGGCTGTATAACTTTATCCCATTAGGAAGTTACAAAACTGAACCATGAAGAAGTTATTCCATTGTTGATCCACACAGGGTCGTGTGTTTCGGATTCAAGACGGGTCGTTCTAAGGCCAGTCCCCATCGGGTCGTGCACTGATGATTCACATAGGATTGCGAAGATTCTAATCCACACAGGGTGTTTATAATGCTAATCCACACAGAGTAGCTAAGATGGTGATCCACACAGGGTCACTATGATGCTGATCCACACAAGTTCACTATGATTTTGATCCACATAGGGTCCCTATAATGGTGACCCACATAGGTTCTCTATTCAATTGACAGACATGCACAGGATTCCCGCTCATAGCACGCTATATTTTAGGATAACCGCTTCTCAAGACATCGTTCATCTTTCAACCAGTATGAAGTCCTGCAATAAGAATACCCATGGGACCAAACTGTCATAGGGGTCCCAACGAGACAGACGACACGTCTATCGGAATCCCGGTCTGTGTGATATGGGCACTTTTGTAATAATGGTCCAGTTGGATTCAAGTCTAATCCAGCCAAAGTTTCACGTCAAACTCCATCAAAAATCACTTAGAGTGCCTCCAAAGGACCTCCTTGTCAAAAGATCCCTTATTCCATAGACGGCTTGTCATTAGGATGCCTAGCCTATTAGTTATATCCATTTCTGTGAAACGGGGGTGATCACACCTCGGTCCGGCCCAGCTTAGTCGGGCCCGTCGGAATATGCCAAAGGGACTGCTTCACAAAAGGGATCCCAACGCCACTGACGACATGCCGAACGGACACCCAATTCTTAACTTATGGGAGTTTCTTTATTCAGGGACTAGTTGGGTCTGGGCCAGGTTCGACTCGGTCATACAGGCCCGAAGGAATGGGTCCTAAGGTCTAACTTACCCCACACAGGTGAGACCCATTAAGGGTAGGCCCAGTTCACTGGGTCCGGGCCATCGGGGTCGGTCGGGTTTGGTTTGTGCGCCTGAGCCGCAGATGGCCAAACCTTCCGGGTGGGGATCGTCCCACCCACGCTGGCCCGTCAGGCCACGGGTTCGGCCCACTTGGCCAAACCACGTCTGGCTTGGTCCACCCAAAGGCAGACCGTTCTGCCCCATTGGCCCTGCGGTTTCTAGGCTGTTTTGCCAACCAGTGGGGCTCTGCACCATCGCATGAATTTCCAGCCGTCTGGCCGACCGGGGTCAGCCAAAGCGGCATGGCAAGGGGTTGCACAGCTTCTTACTTTCACAGCTCACTGCCCACAGCTGCTCCAAGCCACCCCCTTCTGTCACGGCTACTTCGCGCCACCAGTGGTGCCTGTAGGGGCTTCCCTTGTCCTTCACGGAAATCTCGGTTCGGCCACCTTCGCCCACCGCGGCGCCCCATCATGTGATACCTTCCACCACCTACCGTCTGTTTTCACAGTTCTCCTCCATCCATTGTCGGCCGCTACCGACATGACGCGCCTACAGTTACTTCCACGGTCCACCGGACATGCTACGGTGGTCCGTTCTTGGTGTCGTCTGCGCCTACCTCTCTCCCGCACTACTCCCACCATAGAGTGACTGTCTATTTCTTCTTATCGTCAATCTTGAGAAACTATCCCCAAAGAATGGAGCATGGGAGAAGAGGTGGAGGGTCAGGGCCTTGTTCATTTTTCTCACACCCTCCGCGTTAATGTGATTGCAAGCGGGAGAAAAGTAAAACATCAAAGATAAATTTTAAACAAACCCCCTACCTAGGAGAGATGTTCGAAGAAGACGATCGATGGAACCTCCTTCTTCATTGTTGTCGTTTCATGATTCAGTGGTGCTCGTCACCACCCGCTGGAACCGGTCTCATCCCACAAGTGGTGGTCTTTTTGGTACTTTTCTAGAGCTTCATTGCTTGGTGAATTTGTGCCAACAATCCACCCCGAGCTCTATATAAATAGAATAGAAGAAGGGTAAGTAACTCACATGGAATTAATAAGGGTCAGTTAATTAATGAACCTTCCAAATTCCAATGGTGCAGTTACAAAAATAAAGGGTATTTAGTCCATTTAATGGCTTGACATGTCATTGGTCATGCCACCATCGTTCGTCCGTTGGAGGAAAAGAAAAAAGAGTAATAAAATAAAATTTTCATTTTATTATTCTTTTAAATTTTAAAACACCATATTTTTCTACAAACCTACTATGGTCAAATTGAAGCCTCCATTAAGTGAATCTCGGTGATACAGATTGAACGTTGCCCTTGTATTTTTAATCCGAGCATGGATTCAAAAGTCATAAAACATTTCTCACGCGTTTACTAAACGTACCTTAAAAAAGTTCAGAAAATCATTTCAGGCACACCGTGCCTCTGAATCACGCGCTGTCAATATTCACTGACTCATAATAATACCATATAATTTTAAAAAAATTATATAAACCTTCGGGGTATTTAGACTTCATGTTGAAATTTTTATCTTTCGGAAAAATACATTGAGAAATAAAATATAAAATTGATGTAAAGAGTCCATTCAATGATGGAGAGAAAAGTTAACTAAATTTTATGACCACATTTCAATGTTATAATTAGAATAAGTATGAAAATTACATCAATCAGCACATGAATCTAGGGGTTGATAATGATAATTGGCATTAAAAGCCTCTTAACAAAAGAAATAAATGAAAATCTCACGTGATCGCAACTTTTGAAGTGGTTCATGAAAATGAAGTGATGGAATTTACAAATTTCATCCACTCTAAAATAGTATATATATTATTTCAATCTATATTTACCCACTCTTTTATATTCCATGATTACCCTATGGGTATCACATCACCAACTTAATAATTAAATATTTATATAGAAGTAACAACTCTTAATTTTATAATAATTTCATCTCATGTAACAGCTTCTCCCCCCATTACCCTTTATCTTGGGAAGATGTGGGGGTGCTATTAAACATAGTGATATGTATTGGAAACAAAAAAGGATATAAAGATGTTCCATGGGAATAAAATATCATGAATGGGAGACTTTACCTGATATGAGAACAACCTATAAATAAAAACCATGATAAACACTACTAAATTATTCATATAATGTAACACAACATAAATCAAATCAAAAAATAACATATGATCATTATAAGATATAAAAAAGAATAAAATACATACATGAAACGTGAATTTTAAACCCAAAAAACCAATGTGGCGTTTTTTCATTAAAATGAGAAAAAAAACTTTTATTTTATATGGAATATAAATATTTAGTTTGACATAAATAATTATTTTATTTTATTTTCCTTGGGATTTAAATATCGAAAATGTGATTTTTCTATTTAAATCTTGGTTGATATTTTATATTTTATAAACAGTATAGTTCAAGGGTTTAAGCATTTGATGCACTCATTTTATCATGCATATTTTAAAATAAATTTTCATGATTCTGAATGGATTTTAACGAATATTTCCATTTAATCCATTGTTTTATTTAAATATTGGAATTTAAAAATTTGGGAATAAAATAATTGAAAATGGTTAAAATGTTGAGTTCAAAAGTTTTGAATTTATTTACGATATTATAATACAATTTTTTGAAGTGATGAATATTATTGTTGGTAAACAAATTGGCCAGCCTAATAGACCCCAATCTAAAAGTCCCATGAGCCAATTAGCTAGCCCAATGTGGATCAGCAGATCATGATAGCCTAAGGGGAAGGTCCTGGAACGGAATGAGAGAGTAGGTAATGAAAATAATAGTTCAGAGTGTTGAACAACAGCCCATGTTGGACATTCATGTCTATGTGGAACATATGTGAGTGTGAGGTATAGTGGGAGACCATCCCCAGAACAGGAATTTTGAAATATTGTTGGATTGTTTTTTCTTATATACGAGTGAAACCCATCACTGAAATTACATTGTGTGATGACCCATTGTGATTTCATTTTCATAATAAAAAAAATTGGTGTTGTTTTATGATTAATGTAGTGACATTTCACATCGGACAGTACCCACACCAATGCCTCTTTCACCTCCACCTCTCGATATCTTCATCCACCAAATGAAACTCACATGGGACTCCATTTCTACCACAAGATTGATCAAGCATCAGATGAATTAAACTTATGAGTCTATTGACCAAAATAGATCATCTTTGGATTCTTGAGCGACCACAATGTAGCACTTTTATAATAGGACCATGCTATGCATAGAGAAGAGGAGATCCATTAAACCAATCTGAAGGCCATATGGAAGAAGGAGAAGACCACATGATTTGTGTTGCATCCTTACACTTTTACAACCACCACTAAGCGATAAACCCATATTTACATAATCATCTACATGATTAAATGATTCAAAATGGGTGCATGGATAACATAAGATACGTATCACACTACCTAATTAAAGGGAAATATCTACATGGATAATAATGTATAACAGTTTCACTACACCTTACATAAAACAGAAACATCATAGACTATGTAGAAAATAGAAAAATGAACTCTAATACATCAACTGTCTACATTGTAAATAGATACATTACATGACATAATTAATTCACTAGAATAAAAATTATAAAACCATGCGGTAAATAATCGATCTAAAACACAAAAATGGAGAATAAATCTACGAATAATTTTAACAAAAAGATGAGGATATTGATGTCTTCTCTATTATTTATCAATTTAATTTATAGGATATGTTCATAACAATAAAAAAATGGAATTCTGGATAGTTTCACCATATTATGTTCCCTTACATTTATTAAGATTGGTTTCCCATCATGGAAGTTGTTGGATATTGATATTGATAATTCACGATATCCATGAAACAAGGTAAAAATCATAAAATAGAAAACATTGACCATTAAGACACAAAATATATTACATAAAGATTATGGAAGGGACTCCAACCTCTATAAATAGATATGTTATCTATTTTACTAAGTATCGATCATAGTATCACATGCTTCAAGTGTTACCGATGCTCTACTCCATTTTATTTTCCTACTCCCATAGTTTAGTTTCATTTCTTTATAACATCATTCTATTTTAATCCAATTGTTCTCCATTGTTTCCTTTCACTATTATGTAATTATCTCTCTCTCTATTTCATCAATTCTTCTCATTATTTCTATAGTGAACTCTTACTTCCAATAAATGATGACTAACATATTTCTTGGTATTGGGAGTGAATATCTGTTTTTGGAATTATATTCTTCAATTCTATTCATTAGGTTATCTCCAGAATCTAAATTTCAAAATCCAATTCTATATCAAAGATATATTTCTCCATATCTCTCTCTCATTCATTCATATCACGGTTAGTGGTAGATCTTAATTTTTAGGAGTGATATGGACTCCTAAATTATGAACTATTCTCTATTGATTATATTTTATTAATTATTTACCCTGAGACATGGGGTTTATTTAAAAATTACCCATAGATGTTGTGGCTTCATGTTCCATTTAATTACTTCACTATAGAGTGGGAAGGTATATTCGATGCATATTTTATTGTATATCCACTTCATGTGAGCAACATGTAAATTTTTTCCCTGAGTTCACAGAGTCATTTATGGTTATTCTTTACATAATAATTTTCCTCCATGGATTGCGTAGATGGTTCTTTTCCCAGGATCATGTACCAGATTTTTTACATGGTAGTTTGACTTATCCAATTCCACAAAAACATTTCCATCTCAGTTAATGTACATATTTTTATTATCCACTACATATCTATATTCACATTACTATTTCTTCACAAGGTTTCTCCTCGTATCCCCTTAGTTAGACCATGATCTCTAGTGAAAAATTTCAACCTCTCAATTCCACAACCTCGATAGTGGAAACAACAAAATTGGATTCCTCATGGATATTTTATCCTTTTCCATGGTATGATTGAGATCCCATAGCATGAAGATAATATTCTTCTTTAAATAGGGTTCCATTTGAGGTCGATTGGGGTTATAGAAGAAATCAATGATGTTCCCAAGATTCAATTGGGCTTCAGAAAACAACTTCAAGCATACCTAGAATTTCTGATGGTGTTTTTGGTAGTTTAAAATGGAAGTGGTTGATGTCAAGGTTTTGAAGATTATAAGAGGTATTGTTGAAAAATGTATTAGTTTAGGGGAACAAACTAGGATTGGAAGGATCATTTCAGTAAGTCAGGAATAGCACCAAGAACACACCATCCAACATTGATGATGAGACTCATTTAAAACCAATATATAATAAAAACATGCCTATCATGGTTTAGATGACCTTATTTGGGGATAGGATCCATCTACACTTCACACACACATATGGTCCACACTGACATGTATGGCACATATGGGAATTACCTAAACTCTTTTATTAATCATGTGCGTACAACACAAACTCTCTTTCCTCATGAGCATACCCTCATTGTGGGATAATGAGTCTTCTCAACCCTTCGTAGGGATGTATAAGAGTCCAATGGCCTATGGGATGAGGGATATCTTATAGCTGGCTAATTTTTTACCAAAAAAATAATCTAAATAATTACTAGTATTTCACTTGAATTTCCATATAAAATTACACATTCCAAATGCTTCATTTTTATTTATTTTCCTTTACATTGACTACTCAATTAAAATTCCCCACATTCAATTATAATAATAAATTTTGTGGAAATGTTTACTAAAAATCATTTAAAACTTTTAGAAATTGTTGAAACTTTTTTCAATAAACAATGAGTGCACGAAATAACTCCACACTTGAACTATTCTTTTTCTAGGGCATAAAATCTCAACATTGAATTAAATTAAAAACTCATGATTCCAATACAAAAATATAAAAAAAAAATTATACAATATAATTACGAATGTTAAAACAAATTTCCAAGTTCCACATAAAACATCAATTTAATATCTCATTTAAAAAACAATCGATCTAATATTTTAAGTTGTCCCATTTTGAAATGATGTATATTGTCCGTTATATAATTCAATTTTCTCAATTTATCATTATTAAACCTTATAGGTCATGACCTACACAACATTGAGTATTTTTTATCTAAACTAATGGAATGAAATAATCTTGAGTTATGACCATACCTTGAATATGTACTTCTTATCAATATTCTTGTAATGGAAATACTTTCTACACTTCGGTAATTTAAAAAACACAAAAATGTATGAGGGATTTAAATATACGTTGTAACGGTTATATGGATTAATTTTTTTATGGAATTTTTTGAGAAACATTCAGGATAAAACTTGGAGGTTTGTCTCTTTAATCCTAATGGATGATATTAAAAATAAAAGATAAATGGAAATATCCCATTCGAAATTACAACTCCCACTTCTCAAGCTCAAATTAAGATAATGAAATATGAAAGAGTAATCATTTAATTGTACCTTCTTGATTTTTCTCAACATTTCATTGTATTTTTTATTTGAAACTAATTGTTAATATCGTTTTAGTTTTTCAAAATATCTTCTTTTAATGAATATAACATCAACTAACTAACCATATCTGATAAAAATCAATAGTCTAGTAATGGTGATTTTTTATTTTCCAAAATCCCAACCCATTCCCATTTTTTATGAAGGGAAAACAATATTTTATAATGTATGATTCAAAAACATTTCTCAATCCCCAAAATACCGCCACCACAACTATTTTCCATACAATGTATTTCATTCCTTCCACCATGACATCCCTCCCCCCCACATCAACATTAAAATACCTAGAAAATTAATAAGAGGGGGTAATAATTGATATAAATGTCTTGAAATGTTTCCCATAACTAACTAGGACATTCATGGTAACAATGGAAAAAACTAAGATATATGTAAAATTTCATCTCAAAGATAAGGGCCAATAAATTTATGTGTATCAATAATTATAAGTAATTTTTTATTTTAAAATTCATTTCATTGACAAGTTCCTATACAACTTCAAGAAGTCATCATTCCTAAAGATAACCCAAGAGATATTCTCAAGATAATATTCGAATAATTGGTTTTTATCCCTCTTTGGAATAATACATATGAAATTTGGAAATCTATAATAGTATAGATAATAATAAAAAATCAATTCCAATTATTTTTATAAATTCTATGTCTGAAAAACTGTTCTGGAAAATTTCATCAACATGAAGGAAAAAAATTTCAAATTAGTATTCATCAAATTAACCTACATGATTCTCCCTAGTAACGAATTGTACACCAAACTCATTTGATCTATTTATAATATAAATATAAAACATAGAATAATTGGGTTCATAAGAAACTCATGTATTGTTGTTCATCCAAGTAAGGGAAATTTTTTAATGGGCATGGAATTTTTATTATATTATTACTACTAAGAGGTCTTTTTCAGAACATATTTTTACACAAAAATATTGGGTGTTAAAAATAATGATTTTAAAAATGAACTGCCAATTCCACATTAAGTTTTTGTTTCAATTACTTCCCTTATTTAGGATCTATATCTTTTTTCCATGGTGGTCATGTATAAAAAAACCACTCACACTAGTGTAAGAACCACTCCACTAAATTTGAAGGCATCAAGGGAGAAGAAACTATATCCAAAATTGATAAATCCAAAAGAAATATCATAAATTGGGTGTCATCCAAGAACCACCATTGGTTAATATTAATATATCGACCTAACCTCATAAGAAGTAGTTAGTAGATTGGTGAGAGAATATTGATCTCATGCACTGATTATTATAGACGATTCCCATGAAACATGTTCATATATTTCCCAATAATAGTGAATAGGATTCCATTTTTTTCTTTCCTTATCATAAATGAAATAAATGGATAGACAGGAGTAAAAATAATAGTTTATTCCTAGCTAAAATAGAGCTTATCCTACAATAACATATTTTTTGGATTTGTAAATAAGAAATTTATCTCTTGGTTGAAAGTAATTTTTCGGAATATATTCTTTCTGTTCCGCTTAAATTCACTCATTATAAATTCAAAAAAAATTAGAGTTATATATTTTTATTTCTTATAACATTCATAATCTAAGTTTTCTCACTTTTCTATCACTCACCAAAATGAAATTTTTCTTTTTAATATATCAGTAGTCTTGATGTTCCAACTCCACTAGTAGAATATAATTTTTTCTATTAATAAACTATATAGAGATCATACATATGGGTGTATTTTTTGATTTTTGGTAATCCCATATGGTGCCTTCAATAATTTTGATTCATTACTTCTAGTTGGGTTTATCCATTTTATCCAAAATACCTTTAATTTTCTTGTTAGACACATCATCGTGGCCATTTTCATTGAGGATGGAAGGGTGTAGATGTTTTGTGATTCACCCCATATTTTATAATAACATTCTCCATTATTCTATTAATAAAATTAATCCATTGGTTATTGATGATGAATCTCGACACTCCATATCGAGAAAAGACGATTCAAATAACAAAATTGCATAGAACATCAGCATCATCTTTGTTTGTGGTGATAGATTCTACCCATTTCAGGACATGATAAACACTAAGTAGACTGCAATAATTACAAAAATAAATGGGATATTTTATCATAAAATAAAATCTACAGACATGAAATATTTCATAAAATATTAGGTGTTTTGGTGCAGTTATTATTCTTTTTAAATATTTCTAGAAAATTCTCACTTTTCACAAATCTTACCATATTCATTAGCATATTTAAACATGATCAGCTAATATATTCCATATTCCACGATTTTGTTTACACATAATTGAGGTCTAAATTTTCCTCCAAAGATAGTATGTGATGAAATTAAAATGTAGAGTCTATTTCACTTTTAGAAAAGAAACTCTTTTTGACCTCATCTTTATAAACCACCCAACAGAATGGATCATTCCAAATATATAATCTAGGTTCATCCTTGAGTTTTTTTTATTTTGATGATATTTAAGGTGATATGGTAACTTGGATGTTTCAAAATAATTCAATATTTCCAAATACCATGGTACTTCACCTTCCATGATATAAAGTTTTTATTCGTGTATGTGATCATTGAGTGGGTTCAGTTTTGTAATTTATTTTTCTGCTGTACTGGGAGGTTTTCTAATATGATTAGACTCCAAATTTTCTACTCCCTTATTTTCCTTTATATATAGGTAAAAAATGAAATATTATTATTTGTATTACCATATTTGTAAAATCAACACCCTTATTCATTAATTAACTTGATGATTCCTGATTAGAAAAGTCAAATAAATTAGTTCCATGTAAATAAGATATTCATCAATATAATGCAAATATAACATTAAAGAACTCCTTTTAAGAGGTGGTATAGTTGATATCGGTAGAATCCATGGTTATTGAGGAATTATTTATCACGTTTTTAGATTATTAAATTCTATTGTATATGGGTTCTCCCATATATTAGTTTGATACATCCCAAAACAATTCAATGGGAAGCACCCAATTTAAGGGTTTCATTATTAGTGGGGTAATCAGTTTTTTATACATCTCATCAAATGACCTCATACAGTCATCACTAAAATAAATTAAACTTTTTTTAAAATAAATCTTGAAATTGGAAGAGAAATTATTCTAAATTACTCGATAAATCATGTATAGAATCCCACATTGACCACCTAATATATTTTATTCAAGTGGGATATGATAAGAATTTGTTACTTCTACCATTTATTTTTTCAACTAAATTATTTTCTATAAAATCACCCACCCTATATCTATTCCATTCCTAACACTCAATTGACAAATTTAAAATTTTAAAACAACATTTTTCTCTATTAATATTTTTTAATCATTTTCTTGATTCACTCTAAAATAATCAACATAATAGAAAAAATACATTAAAGTAATCAAGGAATATCTCCATGAATACATCAATGGGATTTGAGAATATTCTTACCATACATCTTTGAAATTTTCTTAGGGGATTTCATATCCTAAAATTTATCATCTCATAGGAAATAGATGAAAGGGGAAATTGAAGGTCATTTGTCCTTGGTCTCCTAGAGAAATTAGAACCTGATGTATCCTAAAAACCCATCCTTGAAATGGTATTATGTTTCCCCTCCCAACCTTTCTAAACTTTTATTAATGAATGGGATGGTAATGATTTATTTTTTATTAACATGTTTAATTTTATTTAATCTATACATATTCTCTAGCTGTTTTCACACTCTTATGAATCAATTCATTTTGACTTGTTTTTATAATTGTTAGACTATTTTTCCTTGGGACAATAAGGAATAGGTTGGCCCATAGTGAATAAGAGAATGATTAAATGGTATCATCTATCAGTAACCTATCAGTACCCATTTTTAACCTCTATATGATGGTGGGAATTAGCCTCATTTGGTGGTTTCTTAGCAGGTCTAAAATCCCATTAAAAATATTCTACAAGATCATATTTATTGGATTAATTCTAGGGATGTCTCATAAGTTCCACACAATGTCTTGGATGTTTCTTTTTGGAAGGTAAACTAATGTTTCTTATTGGTTTTTTGATAGTTTTTTATTTATTATTATCAAAGAATGTTCTCATTCAATAAGATACATATATTTTAAATCACATGGGAGAAGTTTTAATTCTAGTTTCAGGGGTTCCCTAGAGGTGAGATTAAATTTTCATAGACCACATGCAAATCAAGGATTTTCTTTGTAAAGGTAATCATGTCCATCCAAAATAATCAATTATAAAATAAATCATAGGTTATTCATCTTGAAATTTGGGAATATATTTTTTAAAATTTTCGACATTCACTTTTTTCTGTGTGTTTTCAATAGAAAGGTGATCTATTGATTTTATTAATTCTTAATGAATACCTAAGTCATCAATGGGATAAATACCTTCTTCATAGATAAAAAATATGTGGGCATTGTTTCTTGAAGGATTCCTTTGGGAATTAACCTTGTTATACCTAACCTCTATGGTGAGCATCCCCTCATGAACATTAATTATTGTCTTGTCAATTCTCATGAATTTTCTTCCCAAAATGAAGGGTGAATTTGCTATTTCTATATCTAACACCATGGTAAGCACATAAAATTATAGTAGAAAAATCAATTTTCAACTCTTACAATACATCTTCTTATACTCGTGTAGGAAAATTGTGGAGCTATTTTGCAGTTGGTCAAACACTCTTGTCTACTTTAGTAAACCAATTTTAAAAGATGAAAAAATCCTGATTCATGACATTTATTGAGGCACCAAGGTCACACAAAGCATTATAAAATTTTAAAGATAAAATAATTTTGGGAATATAAAATGTCCCTATTTATTAATATTTTATTGGGAAATTATGGATTAATCAAAGTCAAGACACGCCTCCCTCAGATGATTCTCTCATTCCCATAAAAGCTATTTCTTTTAGAACAAATATTTAGTATAAACTACCATATTTGTGAATTTTTGGATGTCTAGCAAGGGTGGTGTGTCAATTTAAACCTTTTGGACTGTATATTTGATCTCTCTTTGATGTTATTCTTCCTCTATATTCATCGATTGAGTAAACTTTAAAGGAAATGTAAGGAGAATATTGTTTTTCTACCACTATTTCCGTTGAAATGGATTTGTAGATTTTTACATCATAAACATTTTCCAAACTTTTTATTCCTTATTTTTTTTTATTCTTATGGTAGAGTTGGATGTTATCCTATGTATGCCTAAAATTTTTGGACATACCTTCTGTCCATTTCACTTTCATTTAATTGGATTATGTGACTTAATACTTATCCAGTAATTTTTATGATTATAAATATACTATCCTTCATATTTGGGATTGTTTTGGATGAAACATTTCCTATTATACTCTCTAGATTACATGAAAAATCCTTCACTATATTTTTTAGCAACCAAATTTCTTCTCTTTTTTGTCATTCAGTTGATAGTTTACTTGTTATGGATGAACATCAGTCAATTTTTGAAAAGTGTGTTGTTAATAATCTTTTTTGTAGTTTTTTTTTGTGTATTGTTGTTGAAATAGAGTTGGGTTTTGAAATTTCTATTTCAATGGAAAATAATTTGGGTATTAGATGGAAAATGGAGATCTATCATGGTTTTTTCGTCCATTAAATCCATATTTGGAATGACCTTCTCTCCATGTTTGTTCTCATTCAAATTTCACTAGCTAGAATACAGCTCCACAACTCTCCATACAATATATCTCAACACATCGATCGCTAAAATGATATGATGATCAACATAATCGACATAATTGAGGTCAGGTAGGTTTTTCATTCACTTATTTCCCCACCATCTATTTCGCTGGACATGTTAATTCTTTAAGTCAAATTTCTACTATAGGTGATCAGTTAGAATTAATAAACTCATGAATACCTCTTGTTCTTATGCCCCATGTCCCATAGAATTTTGTTTTTGTTTTCTTTTCATAATCAAGAACCTAGATTCGATGTATTATTTTTTTCATCAAAAATCTTTTGAATGATTCATATAAGGAGATACCATTATTTTCCATTAGAAATTGATAGAAAAAATTGAAATTGTTGTTCTTATATATCTTTAGGATGGAATATTACACAAATCTTCTTGAATAATTTCTAGTACTCCAAGAGGGTCTCACCTGATTCATATTAGATGGAATAAATTTCCTTCTTAATTTTTATGATTTGAGAGGTTGTAAATAATATTTACATGAATCTGTTTTTGATGTCATATCATTCATGTATTTATCTAGGCTTTAATTTATACAACCACTCCTTCAAAGCTCCCTCATGTAAAAATGGGAATTCCCTCCCCTTGACTTGGTCCATAGCCACTCTCCTTATCTTGAAACTAGAAAAACAAAGTCGAATTATTGAATATGAGGGTCAGTATATTCACATTCAAGCCTATAAAATTTAGGTGGAATAATAATCATATTAACACATAATTTCAAATCATTTTGTTAAGCATTCATGGCTAACTGGTTTTTTTATTGGAAAATTTTGTGTAATAAAGGACCCTTAATGTTTTTCTTTATTTAATGGTATTGTGATGGGATCAAAGTGATCACATTAGGATTCAATTTATCTTTATAAATTTATTTATTCAATGTTATTTTCATGATTATAATTCCTAATTCATTTTAAAAAATTCCTCTCTCTATTAGGATCAGAAGTAAATAGATCCTCATTGGAGGTACTACACATGAAGTTTTCTTAGGAATAGAACTCCCTCCCCTGAAATGGCACCATGATTTGATGAACACCTATTGGGATGCATAAAAATGATATTTAATTTCTATTAGGGGTGTATTAGTCGTATTTACCAAAGTCATCTCCAAGGAGAAGTTCGTCAATCTAGTTATCAAAGTGAAAAAATATTAAGTAAAACAAAATGAGTAGGACTAGAAAACAAGAAACAATAATTGATAAAAATATTTAATATGATAGATAAGTGATCAATGTTTAAATGTAACATCCATCTTATACTTTTATCAAGTATTATTACTAATAAATCTACAACCTTAATTGATTGATTAAATGAATGTTGCTTTAATTTCTTCCTTATTATCACCCTTGTTCATGTTTTGATGATGATGATGAGGGATATCATCATAATTTCCTTATTATATATTATATTACTTCCAATGTGTAAAATCCATAATGTTCATTCTTTGAATTAACTAGGAAATACCAAATTTGATATTAAAATTTATAATAATTCAATTTAGGTCATTGTCTCTTCCCCACATGTTTAGTAAACACTAATCACTCTCTACTCAATGAAAAACCAATCAATATATATGATTTAAAATCAAAACAAAGGATGTGAAATTTCATAACCATGGAAATAATTAAAATTTAGAAGTAATCATAAACTTAATTTCATTCAAATAAATTTCTGAATTTAAATACTAAAAAACAATTAATAGGGAAAATAATTCCCTAAATTCAATAATTTTTCATTGATTTATGCATTACAATTTGGTCACCTTCCCTTCATCCATTCACTCATAGATTATACCCTATTATCAAACAAGATATAACTGTATTATTAGTAGTAGAAAAATTTATAGAATAAAATAGATAAATAAAAATGGAGTAGAAAACCCCATAGTAGCAAAAGGTTTATCCTCATCTCTAAGTCTCAACTCCCTTGGTAGACCATTCCCACCTTTTAATTAATAAGAAAAAGAATTTTTAGCATGTCTCTATTATCTTATATTAAATATATAATTAAAAATTAGATATATATATATCTCTTCTATTAATATATTGGTGAGTGATTGATATTTCGTTTTTGGACTGATTTAGACTACTAAACTATGAATGAGGGAATATTGGTGATATTTTATAAATAACTCTTTCAATATTTAGAATTTATTTCACAATTACCAACAGATTTCATGGTTTCAAGTTCTATGTCATTACTTCACTGCAATTTGAGTGGGTATATTTGATGTTTATTTTCCAACTTATTCTCTTCTAGTGAGTGACATAGAAGTTTTTTCACACTGGTTCACATATGAATATGTGGTTATTCTTCATGTAGCAATTTTTCACCTTGTCTCACATAATAGATCCTCCACCCAGAATCATATAGTGTTTTCTCCACTTGGGATAACATTGATAATTCTATATGTTTATATTTTATAAATCTATCATGAAATAGTTTTTTGAATCTCATTTCACATATTCATTTATATTATCCCACATGTAGTTGTTTTCACATAACATACTATTCCCATGGTCATTCTAGGAATCTCCTTAATGAACCCTCCATACACATTGTACCTGTAATCCTCTTGATCCCACATCATAATGGATAGTAGTGATGATATTTGATTCCACTTCAAGAAGATCCTACCTTCATAGTGGCTACATCAAGAACTTGTAGCATGAAAAAAATAATTTTATTCGAAAAGGGGTTCCCTAAGGTTTCATAAGGAATATGAAATGATAAATGGCATTCCCATTAATCAATAATTTTTTATTGCTCAAGTTCAAAGATTCCATTGTATTGATCATGGGCTCTCATGATAGTTCTATATGGTGGTGTCTGATGACAAGGGTGGAAGAGTGGTAGAGGTAAAATCGATGAAATGTCTTAGTCTAGGGAATGTGACCATGGTGGGTCAACATCATTTTGGTAAGTTGGGAACAATAACTAGAACTTTTCGTCCCACATCAACGGTGTGGTTCTTCTATAGATAATATATAATAAAAAGGATGGTATAAACAGTTTATATCTCCTACTATAGGGATGGGAACCTGCTACACATCACACACACATATGGGTCACACCAACATGCATAGCTCGTGTAGGCCTTGACCGAAATGTTGTGTGTGCTCCTCCATGTGCAGAATACACTCGCATGCCTATCAAGAAAACCCTCCTCATTGGTAACATGGCCATTTAACCTTTTTATTACTGTTTAATTGGACTAAATCCAATGGGTTTATGTCTAGCTTGTAGTTGGTTAATTTTTTTACCTGATTTTTTTAGAATACTTGGTAGTATTTTACCAAAATATCAGTAGTAAAATCAAACCCTCTAAACATCATTAGTTTTATTTATTTTCATTTATATTAATTCCTCAATTGTAATTTCCTGATATTTAGGAATATAATAAATTATATAGGAATATTGACTCCAATAAATTAAAATTTATTATAAATTTATTAAAAAAATTCATGAAAAAATGAGTTTATCAACCATCAATCCAAGTATCACACTAAACAATATAAAATCTCCAAATCAACATCCCAATCCCAATATATCATGATACATCATTAAAAATGTAATACACCTTCAATTTACATGTATCTCAGTATATAATGTCAAACAATTCACCAAAGATCTCATATAGGGGGTTGGTATAAAACTCAGTAGGTAACCCCCAAAGACATCCCAACACATGCCACTAGGAATAAGAACATTTGATCATGCATTTATATAAAAATGAGATTGGGAATATCAAAATAGTTTTCATAATAAAATAGATTAATGAAACAAGTTAAAATAAATAAATTTTTCATCCTTGCTTTCCACTCGGAATTATGATTCATAACCCATACATCCATGCATACCCAATGATAGTTTCAATACTCATGAGCATAGAATCAACATATCATAAAGACATCCCTTGATGGAATACCATGTTTCACATTGGAACTAACATTAAGTATTAAATGAATAATGAGTGTCCAATGAAATTTCTTGACCCCACAACGACTAGACATGTCAAGTTCTCACGAAAAACAAATTACTTTTAAAATCTTTTTCTTTAAATCAATTTATCAAACACCTTATTCACATCATATAAAAGTAATCATTCTGGTTCCAGAACCAATAAATATTTTATAATAAATAGATGCATTTAGATTTAAGAATCATTCCCTATAGTTCTGGAATAATTAAAATTATAGACAAAATACATACCTAAGAGTGGTTGATGAAAATTATGAAAAACAGTACACCTCTAGATATAGATTTGAAACAGATTCCCTTCAATATTTCATAATAATATCCCATCAAAACACATCATATATCATAGGAAAATTCATAATATTTTAGATATAACATTATAGGTTATAGAATATCAAGATATAATGATAGTAAAAAATTAATAATCATTTATTCTAGATATATAACAAAGATTTATTCATTGAAACATTATTTCAGATCAAAATAAATAATAATGGATTACAAGGGAAGGATTTTTGTTTTATATCCATGGAGAGTAGAAGAAATTTGGGATTCTTGGGGACTTAATATGATCTCAAAACTAATTTTTGGAACGTTAAATTCATGTCAGACAGTTAGGCCACACGTTTTAAGAAAAATTTCACCAATCATGTGCATTCCATTGTCTCCAACTAGAGATCTGCATGGTTTTTCTTCATTTTTGGAAAATAGTGTCGAAACCAAGTGATGCTAAAATTTCAATGATATTCTGTCATATTTTTGTATTTTTTTTGATAAATCATGTGCCAAATGTGCTTCTCCCAATACTTCTAACTCACAACATCTATAGGGATGCACATGGTCTGGACTAGCCATGAATCATCCACATACATTCATAAATCCTATTTCATGGTTTCTTGGAGATATTTCAAGGTTTCCACAGACTGTGATCAAAATGTGAACCCATATAAACACTACTAAAACACTCTAAAAAATATAAAACTCCTAAAATACAACCCAAGTTACAAAATACATAGTTATTTACTCCAATTTCCATAGGGGTATAAGAAAATATTACAACATAACAACTGACTGTTGATGCTCCCCCTTGACTATGGATAAGTGAGGTATTTTGGGATAAACTTTGTCACCCTAATTTCCATGCTAACTCACTGAAATAGTTTCAAAAGAAACATATATATCATTTTAATTCCATGAAAAACAACACATATTGAGTGTTGGTAGGTAGAAATGATTTTTCCATGTTATGTTATAGAAACCAAAATCTGATCCCTGAAAGATAAAATTGATTTCCCATCTAGTTTCCATACCTAAATGGAAACCCTACCATTGTGTTTTTAACAAATTATTAAAAATTCAGAATCATATTTATAAGAATAATTAATGTTCATAGTCAAATTAGGAAAAACATAATCCAGAAATAAACCCACAATATCAGCTTGCTTAGTATAATTCAGATGCATATCAGCTATAAACATTGTCAGGTACCACATAACTAAAGCCTTTATTGTGAATTGAATATATGTTTTCTTACTAAAAGTGGCATCCAATATGTTTCCTTTACCTAGTTTATAAATAATGTGAAAATAAACATATTAAGGAATTACATCCAACATTGTTTTCTTAGATTCAAATTCATCTATGAGAATATTTGTTTCAAAATAATATAATCTGTGAAAACTATGAAATTTCCACCAATGAGAGAATGATTCCATGTTTTTATGTAATAAACTATAGAAATTAACTCTAAATCTTTTATAGGGTAATTTTTATCATTCACACTTAATTTCTATAACTCATAAAGAACAATAGGATCCCTCATCCTGAGAACACATCCCAAACTAGATTTAGTAAATCACAATTGAGTATATAGAGTCATCCTATATCATAAAATAAAATTATATGTGATGATCTAGGTTAAACATTAAACTATTTTAAATATTTCTATAAAATCCCACCACATTGAAAGGGAATTCCTTTTAGTGTTAAAGCTATCATCAGATATATGAGTGATGAAAATTCACAAACAATGAATCAGTAATATCCTATTATACCTAAGAAACTATGTGTCAAAAAGGAATTATTCAATGGTCTCCAAGAGATGGAATATTATACCTTTTTTGGATCTACCGATACTCCTTGATCTAAAATGATATGTCCATGGAAATATACCTCTTATATCCCAAACTCACACTTCAAAACCATTTCATAAAGGTGATTCTCCAATAATATACACAACACTCTACCAATGTTTTTTTATGTTTAGACATAGTATTCGGATATACCAAAATATCATTATCAAAAACCACAACAAATGAGTGAAGGTGACTCTGAAATAAATGATTCATTAATGATATAAACACCACTAGTGAATTCACAAGTCCAAAGGAAAAAACCGCATATTTATAATCATCGTAATGACTCTAGAAGTCTTTATTTAAAACATCTTCCTTCCAATATCAAATTTGGTGATTCCTTAGTAATTAATCAAACATAGATAACTATTTGGATCTTCTAAATTGATAAAACAAATCATCGATTCATGTAAGTGGATATCCATTATTTATTATAACATGGTTGATCTTATCACAATCCAGAAAAAGATAAAGAGTTTTTTTCTTTCTTGAAGAGATGAAATAGTGCTTCCCCTAGAGATGTACTTGTTCAAATGATTCATTTTATTTTATAATCTTCTAGAGGAACCTTCACTCCCTTAATTATAATTTTTCCATCCTATAAGATAGAAGTTAAATAGTACCAGTCCCTAGAAAGAGATCAATAACAAATTCCACCTATATATCAAGTAGAAACCCAACCAATTATCTAGAAATACATCATGAAATTGTCCCACAATAGTTGGAAAATACATATGTTTGATGAATCCAATATTTTCTAATGTAAATAATTCAAACTGATAAAACATAGTCCCAAAAAAAATTACCAATGTTCCTTTTATAGTTTTTTTCACATCCCAATGTCCTTTGATGTGATGATAAACACAATCTGACAATGTGAAACAAATATACAGAGTATATCAATCAATGTGGGTCATATAGGATGTCAGCTAATCCATTCCTAAAATTATTTATGTTTTCAATGTCAAGATTATAGAAATCCCAAAAAAATAGCATCATTGATGGATATTAAAAATAAAGCACACATAAAGAATTATATTTTCATTGTACGAGAGGTGCTTAATGTTTTAGGAGATGAGGAATCATTACCACATGAAATCCCATATGATCCAAAACATGAGAATAAATAAAAGTACTGGAAATATTAGTTTTAAAAAATATCACATGGGAGAATAGTTTAATATAATAGTACCCTATATCATCGAAGGACTAGATTGATCTTCTGTGTTTAGTTTCTCAACACCCTAATACTACCAAATAGGTGTTCCTAACAACAATTTATTGCTCAGTGGTGTTTATGATGACTGAAGAGGGGTTGATATAACCCAAGGGTCACCCAACATTGCTTGGTTCTAGTTGTGATTACCATTTCATCATAATCAAACTGTATGAGCACAAGAATAATAGGACATGTAAGAGACTTTTCCATTGGTCATCCTCTGAGTCATAGTACAATAACATTTCAAATATCCCATCATAACCTAATTTTTGAAATCATGTAGATGTACGATGCATTCCTATTTGTTTTTCTCATAAGATTCATACTGATAATAATATGTATGGATACTATAGTGTGTTATAATTATTGTTAAACCAGCTAACAGATTCCATGCTGTTTTACTCACATGGAAATAATTCTCTCTTTTCTAATTTTCCCAATGTTGTAGTTCCAACTTGTACCCATGTAGATAAAATTTTTTCCCCACTTGTAGGTTATCAATAAATCATTTTCCACTACCATATACCTATTTACCATCTCAATGTATTTTTCAATACTAATTAATACAAACATGAAGTGTCTGTTAAGTCATATCCCTACCTCAATGATCCTCAAAGTAATGTTTTCACCAGTAATAACTTCTGAAGAAAATCACATCAACATCATTAATAAGGTTCATACTCTATCGTATGTAGAATTTCCAGCTTCAGAGTAAATAAAATATTCATCCATATGATATTGAAGGAGTGGGGATAAAAGTTTTTGTTTTAAAACTCATCAAATATTGTCTATGTTTGATGGTGGTCCTATTTAGTCCGGAATATAATATCCTACCACTACTAGAATGATTCTCCAATATGAAATCCACTATCTCCACATTTATATCCTCCTAGATTCATAATAAATAAAAATTCCAATTTATCTTCTCTAGACATTGCTCTGATTATTCTGCTCTAGAATATCCCTTAGAGAGTAGTAGATTTAGATTCTGAAAGTCCATGGTTGTTTATTTCATGGAATGCATGTTGAATCACATTTCCCATGTTCATTGACTAAAAATCCTAGACTAGTCTCTAGATGATCTACTAATCAACAAGTGGTCTAAGTTGAATTACATTCTCATATGCTTCCTCCTATGGGTTCCCAAGTCATCGTACTAGTTCCAGTATCTAAAAGAATTAAAAAACACATAAACCACCAAAACATTTTACAAAAAATAGTATTGATATATAAAAATCCTAAAATGGGATACCCATCAAAACTAATTATCAAAAATAATCAAAAAAATTAGTAGCAGTTAAATCATCATTGGAAGTCTCATTACGAATGCTTGAAACTCTATAATCATCAACTAAAACTATAAATATGATATAAAAATATACCTTGAAGTGCCTTAGAACACTCTTTGTACCAGTACCATTGTGGTAACATAATGTTAAGTATAAAAAGGTTAGCTATATATTCTTATGTTATATATATAAAGTTGAAATATTCCTCTCACCATGAAATACCATCCCAATATAACATGACGACAAAGATTAATACCATTTATAACATCATTCCCCTCATTTATTGTCTTAAGAAGAGTTGAGGTGGTAATAACTTTACATGTTGTTCTAAAAACAAAAAATTTCTAGGAATATGTGACAAGGGAATATGTGACCATTGGGGGATGATTTTCCTTGACATGAGAAACCCATGAAGAATATTGAATAATAAAAAATACTATATTATTTATTTAATTTAAAAAACACAAAAAAAACTAGAGTTTGATATCAGTGTAGTTGATTAAATCTAAATGGTACAACACTTACAATGAAAGGAAAGTAAAACTCAAGAAATCAATATCACCTCATCCTAAGCATTAACCAAAAAAATATCTAATATAAACTCTATGTACCAGTCCAATCTCATTAATATGAAATAATAGATATGTATGATTCATTTCCTTTACCTATATCTTGGTTTACAACATCTGCAAATAAAAAAATATTCTTAAGAACGTGATGAGTAAAAACATAACTGGTATTCTAGAAGGATTTCCCAACATATTCCACAAGGAACAAAAGTAGTTTATTTTACATATATTTAAAATTGTGGGTTATAATATACAATTTATTATCACAATAAATCAGTTTATCTAAAATAATTGAACTAAATATATTTTCCTTCCTTTATTTAAACTTGACACCATCATTCATCAACTCACATACCAATAAATTTCCAATGATAGCCATGATACCCATGATGAGTGACACATCGCATCATCATGTCATAGCCTAATGGAATACCATGTGCCACATTATCTCTAACCCAATTTCTAAACACAACATGGATCCTCCAATGTAATTTTATGAACCCATGTCATCCACACATTCCATGTTCTCAATAAATACCTAATTCTATGATAACCATTTACTTTCACACAATTTATCAAAATACCTTAAGTTCATAATTTCAAAACAAATATTCTCTTACTAAAACCAATAATGATTTTCCAAAAATGAAATAAATGACTATTTATACATTATCCTTCTAATTATAAATTTATAAGAATATGAGAGAAGCCACCTAACTCGTAATGGTTGACCGAAATAAGAATAGAAATTGAAACCTATAAAACCAACCATCAATCCTCTCCCTTCAATGTTTCCAAATGTAATATCCTCAAAACACATCATAGATCATATATCTATCCATAACTGATTAGATATAAAATTTTGGGTGACTCTAAATGAAATGATATAGAGATAAAGGTAGGAAACAGTGGATTACCATTGATTGTAGAGATCCAACACACTCTAATTGTTAAAAACATTATTCTCAATCAAAATAAATAACCAAGCATATCTAGGGAAGGAAATGAGTTTGAGAGAATGGGATAATAGAATTTGAAAAAGAGTTTTGGGCCCTTATTTTAAGTTATACTCTAATTTTTAGATATTTTAATGCACAATTCATGGTTAGGCTACATGGTTTTATGAATCTTGTGTAGACCATACACATGATACTATATAAGAAGTAGTGAGCCACATTGTTGTTCCACATGGTTTGTCAAACCATCTTCCAACCATGTGATGATACTATCTAAAATCCTTCCCTATGCATATTTGGTTTTTATAGTTAGAGAAATTTTCTACTAGCCATGCTTCTCCCACTTCCTTCAACCAAACATTTTCTATTGGTTGGTTCATGGTTTGACCAAACCATGTGCCAATGGTGTGATTTCCCAAAACCGATAACACTATTTCATAGATATAGTATGTGGTTTCCCCTAACAATAGTTAAATCATTCACCTCTATAAATGCTTCTAAAGAAATCTAAATCCATTCTAAATCTATTAAAACTCAACCTAATTATAATATAACATAAAAATAAATAAAAAGGGTTGAAGTGCCTAAAAATAGGGTTGTTAAATATCATATATAAATCTTCTCTCTGGTAGAATTTTTTGGGAACTTTTTTCCTGCAAATGTTGTTTTTTTTTCTCTAGTTAAATTTGATTATTTTGTTGTGGATTATGTTTCTTTATATAGATCCCATATCAGTTTCTATGAAAGTGAAGTTACATTTAATACTCAAAACAAACCTATGATAATACTTCTTTGATAGGATGAATAGGAACTTTTAATGGAAATGTTTTCTATGGTATGGGTAAGAATACCTATTCATATGGTGGATATACCTCAAATGGTTGAAAATATTGTCAAATTTTAAAATATCCTTATTTTTTAGAAATATGCCGATGTATTTTTTGAATAATTTTATTGTCTTCCACCAACTAGGGAAGTTAATTTTTTTAATAGAAACCATAGCTAGTGTTATACCTATCTTAATGACTCTATATAGAATTCTCTTGATTGATTTGATGTGTTAAAAAAACTCAATGAGAATCTTGATAAGGGAGACATATTCTTGAGTGTGTCACTATAAGGTGAACCTATAATTTTAATAAAATAAATATAGTTTACTTTTTCATTTCATTTGTTATCATGAACATTACAAGATCAATATGAATAACAAGTATCATATCCCTTATCAAGAAGATCTATTTTCCAATTTTGAAAATCTTAAAAATTTTAAAAGATATATCATTGATCATGATATCCTCGATTAAAGGTTTAGAATCAGGATATACCCAAAAATATATTTTCTAACGAGGTATGGTAATTATGAATTTATAGTGATGCAATTTGGACAATCAAATTACCCTTCAATTTTTTAATATTTTATTAATATATTCATTATAGATTATATTGAATAGTTTGTGGTAGTCCTTAGAGATGATATTGTTATATATTCCAATTTAAATGAAGAGAATGAAGATAAATTGAGGATTTTGTTGAATACCATGATGAAGGAGAGACTATATTTCAAAATTAGCATTTGTGAATTCTGGGAGTAAAAGGTCTCATCCATGAATCATTCAATGCCAATATATGGTATAAAGATATATGGTTAGAAAAAAGATGTTATTAAATACTAACCCATACTGACCTTGAAGACTAAATCAAATTTTTTCCTTGGTTTGGATGGATTTTTCTGAATTTGTTTGATATATTTATCACAATAAACAAGTTGAATCGAATGGTATTTAAGTTTCTTTGGACCAATGAATGAAAATAAAATTTCAAGGAATAAAATATAAGGTTGTTCAATGAACATTTTCTCACACCACCCTATAGTAGAGATATATTTGTGATCGATAATAACGCATCAATAAAGGTATTGGGATGAATATTTATACAAAATGATATGTTGTTGACTTATTCCTCACTCCAATTTAAATTCATAAGAAAAATTACCTAACTCATGAATTAGGGTTGAAGACGATAGTTTTTTCATTAAAAATATGGTGGCTTTCTATTTATGGTGAAATATGTGATTTATATACTAATCATAAAATCAAGAATTATTTTTTCACATTGGAAGAGTTAAATATTTTCCAACAATGTTAGTTATATATGATTATATATTTTATCTACTCAATACATTATAACCATAGGAAGGGGAACATGGCGGTTAATGCTATGTATCTAAAAGAACATGTTATTTGTTCAACAATTCCTAAAATATATATGTATTATTTTTGAATTTTTTGAAGACATATCTTGAAACTATTATAAAAGGGAACATATTATAACATTTTTAGATGAATTTTCGTTCATCCATCCATATAAGGATTAGATAATCATAGACTAATGATGCGGAACTACAATAGAAGGTGAAGAATGCTATTGAGTTCAACCATGATTATGATTGGATGATAAGGTTCAAGAACCAATTATATACCTCAACAATATAAGATTTGAATAAGGTGCGTTTGGAGGAAGCTCATAGTTCATCAGCCCTTATTAATCATAGGTCTGTGAAGAGGCATATATTTATAAAAGATGATTTATTATTAAAAAACATGAAAAGGGATATTGGAGAGTATGTATCTTGATTCATTGAATATTAGTAACTTATGTCTATGATAAAAAATTCTAATGGGTTATTACAACCAATACCCATACTAAAATTCAAGTGGGAAAAATCATAAAGGATTTAGTCTTTAGAATCCCCAAAACATCTAAATGATATAATGTTATTTGGGTTGTTGTTAGTATCCATATGAATTAATCATATTTTATTAAAATTAGAGAATATTTCCTATTATAACATATTTAATGGATATACATTAATAAATTTGTAAGGTTTCATGTACTACCACTTTCTATTGTACCTGATCATGTTTGAAGGTATACCATGAACTTAGGGAGAATTGTTTAATAAACATTGAATATGAAATTAAAACTAGGAAATATATTTCCTCACTATATAGATTTTACGTATTATAGGAAAATTAAAACCCTATAAGATATGTGGATATCTTGTTGTATGGATTTCAAAGGAGTTTAGGATCAATTCCTTTCTCTGATCACGTTTTCCATCAGTAATAACTTTTACCCAATCAATATTATGGGTCCTCATGCAGCCATATATATAACAAAGTGTACAAAATCAATATTTTTGTATGACCATTGATATAAAAAATCTATTGGGACCTATGATAGTAAGGGAAACATAATATAATTTTAGATCCCTTTGACTTCACATCAAGGTATCTTAGAGTTTATAAAAATGTTATACAGTTAATTTTTTATGACATCTAGAGTTTAAAGTTGGTGACATGGTATTTCTAGGAATATAACCATCAAATGAGGTTATAATATTTGGAATAAATGATAAGAAAGTACCTATATATATATATATATCCCTTCAAAATTATTGATCATATCCAAATGGCTGCTTATCGCTTGGAACATCAACCAAATCCCTCTCAAGTTCATGAGTGTTCCATGTATCTAGTATGAGGAAATGTATACCCGATCCTTCACATGTAAAAAAATAATATATCATAAAACTGTAGAATGTTATAAGTTTGGAGTAACATCTAGTGGAGATTCTAAATCAATGAGAAAACATGTTAGGGAATAATACCACTCACCGGGTCAAATTTTATAGTGAAATCAAAGATTTAATAAAGTTATATGGGAACCTATGGATGTGATGAGTTGTAAGGTTCCTCGGTTCATTGTAACGAAGTTATGGAAGTTCATGGGAGAAATTATTATAAGGGGATTAATGTTTCTCCATAATAGTCTATGATATATTTCTTTTTAAATAAATTCCATGTTTTTTAAAACTTATTATACATGCAACAATGAGCTTAAAAGAACAACGATAGATTATTGAAATATTATTATTAAATGTGACTATTATATCCCCACTATTATATTATATGGTATGAATAGGAATAAATAATTTTTTTATTATATAAAATGTATTAATTACTTATCAATTTGTTAGAAATGAAAATAAAATCACTTGACTGTAAAAAGAGTCACTATTCTAAAAAATTGTTTTTATACAATATATCATTATCATAACAATATTAAGTAATAAATATTAGTAAATAAAATAAATTTTATCTATAATATATTCAATAAAACATTTTAACATTCATTTAATGGTTTCAACAAGGTAATGACTAAAAATAAAGATTGATTTATGCTTAAAAAATAATTTATCTAAAAAATTGTTTTCTCTTGTTCTCTTAATTAAAAATAAATATATTCCAAATATAAAAATTTAACATAGTAATATGGTTTATATTTTTCGAATCATAATTTAGGAATTTAGAATCTATTTCATTTTCATTTATGGCCATTATGAATAGTAACAAAGGTAAAAATTCATTATTACAATAAAATTTAAAAGGGATAATAAGGGGTTAAACTAAAGAGATAAGGGATGAAATAACATAAGAAATTTTATAAATCCAATTAGTTATGTTTACTTCATCCAAAACGGATCATATATTTTTATTATGTTTCTTTGGGGCCTCTTTCACATGAATGTCAATTTATTTTTATTTTTTTATGTATTTACATGAGCTTCACTCCCCTTACTTTTAAATACTATCCTCTATTATAAACACCAATTGTTAAAATTATATCAGAAATTATATACCTAAATACTATTAAAAATTCTTTATTCATGACTTTGAGGTTATGTTATTCTAGAAAGAACCATCCAAAAAATCATTATGTTATTTTTAAAGGAGGATATCCGAAGAAGATTTATATATTCCAACTGATCATTTTCATGATTAATTATTCTTAAAAATACTCTATATTTTCTATAACTAGAATAAAATTATGATATAAGTATATTCAATATACGTTTTTATTATTATATTTATTTTCTATCTTCTTCACACCTTTTGTAAAATGATAACATCGCTCGTTCATACGTGTGGGATACAACCTCAATGAAGCGATGTGATATATTTTTCATTTCATAGAAATATGATTTATCATAAGAATAAATTTAATTAATTTATGTGGAATTTATGAAATAATTATAAATTTTTTATGTTGATTTATTTTTTAAATTTCATTCCTTCCATCTATTGAAAACAGGGAACATTACTCATGCATACGTACAAACTATTTTCTTCAGAATGTGATGAAAGTCATTTTCATGAAAATTCAATAAGAATGGTTATGAAATTATATAAAATGATTAAATATGATACTTAAAAAATGATAGATATTATTTAAATAACTAAACCATGAAAAAATTGTAATTTTTGTAACCATCAAACCGAAATATTTATGGAAAACTGACTGGTTTTCCCTCAAATGTTCATTTTAATGGGGAACTATTAATAATAGGATAATTGGAATAATAAATGGAAATATACATAAAATTTTGTGTGTGAATATGGTTTTGTGATAGATTAATAAAACATTTATATTTATTATACATTTGGTTTGAATATGAACAAAGAAATAGGGGGCTTGACATAAGGGTTTATGTCACAATATAATTTCTCTTTGGGGTTGTCTATGCTAATTTTTTTGTTAGCTAAATTATAAGTATGTTATCATTTAATACCAATATATTTTTTTATACTATGGTTATTACTTACATTCCCAAGTAATATTATCATTTTAAACTCTTATTTAAATAAAATGAATGAGAAAGTATTTTAAAGAAAAATTGGCTTTATTTCCTCCATGGTTGACGAACATTTTATTCAATGTCTTTGTTGTTAAAAATGTTTTTTTAATTTCTTTCCTTCCCATATCACTAATTAAAAACATGAATAATGGTATCAACTATAGCTTTGGTGTACCACCATATACATCATAGGATTCCAACAAACAACTTGGTCTTAGGTGGTGTGGTGGGAGACACTATGCACTCATATCAACGAATCCACAAAGGAAATAAAGGAAATAAAATAAATATATATTGATAACATGTTAAAAAGAAATCCAAAATAATACAATTAAATCAAAAAAACAAAAATTACATCTAAAAATGAAACTAAATACTGTATTTCATGGATTTATATGATAATTGTATGATATAACTACATGAGAAACCAAGAGAAAAAAATAAAAAACTAGGAAAACCCTAGAGTGGTATTGATTCATTTCCAGAATAAAAACTACCATGATAAATATAATTAATCAAATTATCTTGATTTAGACATCCCAAACCTAGGTCTTTAATCAAGTAACTTCTTCTCATGTACCAAAGTGTGGTTGTTGTCAATGTATGGTGTGATTATAACTCAGTAGAGCACCACCATTTACATCCCTAAATATAACTAGTCTGTTAAAAAATTTATTTAGTAGTGATGTAAATAAATAATATAACAATTAAATAATTGAAAAAAATTAGTGAACAATATACTTCTCCTAGGTTCTAAAGAGACACATGATACCAGTCCATTCCATCATTGATCCTTAGGTTTGTGACCCCAATCCACCATACCTGCCTCATCTAGTGTTGGGGTGACTATGAGTGTGTTTCATGGCCCACACCAACCATAAACAATTCATGTCTCCCTAGTATATGGAATAAGTACTAGGAACCTCCCCTTTGTGATTTTTTCCAATAGGGGAATAATCTGATATGTAATATAGACCTCTCTTATAGGATTTGTTTTCAACCAATACTAAGGCGGACCGACTGAAAATGATTTTTTATTAAAATGTAGCAGGGACCCCATCATGGGGTTTTTTCAATATAATATCAACACTCTCCCCCAATATCATTTTCTATAAAAGTATCACAACATCCGTGAAGGTCTTTTTCATTTCCATATAAAAAAAGACAATATTATAGGGTTATTTTTATTGAATTTACACATTTCTAAAATAGAAAAATAAACTAAAATTAATAGGAAACATTTCCAACTCATAAACAAAAAAAATTATTCTATTTTAATAAAAACGATGTGAAGACATAAATTTACATTGTATGAAACCAAATTATTAATTCAATTAATTGAAATTCATTCAAATTCCATTTATAAATATGGATGATTATGAAATTCAATTTAATAATCATTGATTCATATCACAATTCCATTTTTAATCATTTAAAAAACATTACTCATTTTAAAAGATCAATACATTGGTATACTCATAATGATAAGTTTCTATTCTTTTTAATCTAAATAATTATATTAGGAAAAACATTTATCAATTTGATATACATGTGATTCCCCTTGAAATTTCTAATTTATATGGTTGAAAGAATATTATTAGGTCATTAAAACTAGGCTAAAACAAGTTTTAGAACATTTGATTGAGACTAGGTCAACTCACATTAAGTCAGGAAAGATAACATGATGCACCAATAGAAATCATGGTGTGACAATATGTCAATTTAATTTGACCATGTGCCTGAAGTGATGATTGATCACTTTATTTATTAAATCAACAACGTACTTCCATGGATTTTTTAAGACCAATAACAAATGCTCAAACAACCCCTAGTACAAAATCACATCTAAAAATGAGAGAAATTAATTATAATAAAATTATAATTGTATGAAAACTTGTAACTAATTGTCCATGTCCATAAAATAAGTCCTAAATGGATATTTACAAACCAGGAACTTCTTCAACACCTAAGACACATTCAATGACAATATTAAAGTCCATTAGATTCTCTAAATACTACCTCTACACAATGATCTTTCAACTATAATGAAAACTATTATCAATGACATTTAATTTAGCTCATAAATATTTAAAATCTCACATGTCAACATACCTCCATAATATAGATAGGTGAAATTTTGAAATAATTATCTCAAGAAATCTTCTAGAATGTATATATGGAATCCCCCAACATCTTTGGAGGATTCCAAAATTATCTCATGGTATATTCCACTAAATTCCCAATACAGAGACCCAAAATTAGAGATATTTTGGGGATAAGATGAATGGAGGTCACCATAGGGATAAAATCCAACGAACTCCCAATAGAAGGCTCAAAAAACAAACAAAAATGGGGGAAACAATAGAGGGTAGGGTTATCCACCACTACTACGTGAAACCAAAAGATACAGGGTGAAAAGGGCATGCCCCTATAAAAATACCCGGGGGAAATTATAATTCATCCTCCTATTCACCATACTGATTATAAAATGGGGGCCAATGGATAGCTAGTGGATATAACCTACATCCCCAACTATCATGACTTCCATCAAAACAATATTACTAGTCTCAGACCCCCTATGACCCTTACTATAAGACTAAAATAGTTATTTATGCTTCTATACTTCTCCAAATTCGTCTACAAAAATATGTCCTAAAAGTCATCAATAAAATTTGTTTAAATTGTAAATTTCCCATGAATTTCAAACACATATATCGACATGGGGTTTTAATATCTCCCAACCATGACACTTATCATCCTCAAGAAGTCTCAGTGGACATCCAACCAAACAACACAACCTACCTCAGTTATCAATTCCAGGTTAAATGGTTGTGCAATATCTTCAAATAATATCTACACTTTGTATTCCCTAAGCCACCCAACATAATGAAACACTCAAAACCATTATTTAAATATCATTAAAGTGATTTCTCATAGTAATTATTTCAAATTTGTGGTTGATTAATCATTCAAATCATAATATAGCATGAGGCACTACTCACCAAAACCTATCCTCAAAGGGAAATTCATAGCTATGTTCCTTCCCACCATTCGAGTCACATTCCAAAATTATATTCCTATGTTATAATGATGTTTCTGATGTAGTTTCCATCTCACTACACACTATCACCCATGAGGCCTCATTAGATTCCAATGTAACTCTATCTTTCTGATTCCAAAAAAAATTGGTGTGTACACAACATCCATTCAAGAAACTTATACATTACATAATTTATTAAAAAGTATTGGATGATTGTTGAATACCACAACCACATAACAAATAAATTTCCTAGCATGGATTAAACCTAGATATATCCAATTATACACACTGGTGACATTTTTATCTACTTCACCTAACTAGTCTCAAAACTGATTGATCGCAGCCACTACTATGCTTGATAAACTAACTGATCATGAATCCTTTAATCCTAAAGGCTCCACAATATAATTTTCGATATCTAACCATATTATAAAACAAAAATTTATTTTAAATCAATTATTGCCCCTCAACAAACCAAAACTAACATCATGCTTTACCATGAGAACCAATTCACCCTCGATCTAACTCCCACTCAAACCAAATTCCACCTTGACATCAATGTCAACTTTCATACTCCCACCAATGTCGTATCTAAGATCAAAATATAAAAATTCCTAAAAACCAATATAATTCATAATTCACCTACATTCGTATATCCAAGAGTCACTTTGACACTCCACCAACTGTTCTCATTGTATCTATTGTCCTACCCACCCATAACCATATTCCCATTACAAACTCAGTACACAAAAAGCACATGAGTACCCTCATCATTTATCCATTTTCCAAACTATAAACTCCATAGGGTATCCCTAGATAGTACCACACACAACGATTATATGTGACTTACCTTATAATATATTAGTGGTATCAGGAAAAATAAACCACAACCTGCTCCTAGCTCACGAAGAACATTGCCATTAAAATTGGATAATATTTCATTCAAAAATAGATTATGCATTTAACCATATAGTGGTTCACTCCTCAATATATGTATAACTAATATTTCTCCTCATGTTTATCCACAATAGGTTTCATCATCAATATATTTTTGTCACTCCTAATAATCTATCCACATTCATCATATTATCCCATGATAGGGGTCAAGCTCAAATCGACCATCCCCTTACACCATGACCCATCCATAATATCCAACCATATCACAAAACATGATTTCCCAACTGATAGTCTTAGGTCACCATTCATATAAGACTCTAATCACACCTATATCATTACCCAACCTACAAAAATGGTTGCAAACTCATTTATACATCATAGGAATATGCTCCCATACTACCTACACAATAATGAAAATGACCTAGAACATCTCTAACACATGGTTACCTCAAGGATTCCTTGAAAGCTCCATATTCTTTCACTCTTACAAAACCCAAACACAAGGACCTTACACAATTATAGTTTCTCACATCTCACCAAACTCATCTCGCAAGTTTAGGCCACTAGTTATGCCTCTCCCACATTCTAGTATCACCAAGCATAGACCACCCTAGGTGCTTCATGAAACCATAAGAATCTACCCGCACAAAAACAATATACTTTAAAACCCATAACTACAGTGTCTATATGAATTACAGTGGTATATTAAGAAACTATACTCATCCCTTTTATATTGACTTGGTATTACCATTGGCTATTGACTACAACCACATCGGTAATTTAGAAAATTAATAATCCAATAGATCATGCCACCCAAAACATGTCTCTAAACCAAAACACCCATGTCAATCCACATGTTCATTTACAATAGAACAAAATTGAATAGAAAGATGGAAACATTGGTCCAAAAATTCATGAGAAGTCTCATTATCCCCCACTACACATAAACTGTACTTCCAATGCATATGTCTCATACACAAGTACTCATGCATATTCTCATGTCTAAAAGTGATCGTATTTCTAGGAAACCCCATATTAGGTTACCCTTGGACATCCAAACTCTCTAAATAGAAACTATTATGATTCTTATATCAATTTACATTTGGTTATTTCACTTAATCCTATAAACAATTCCCCACAAGCTACTACAAACCAATTTCATCCTACCCACTCTCAGCCCAAGAACAACTTCTAGGGTTAGAAAGAGTAACAATAACAAAAAATATGTCACAACTTATTCCCTCTATCTATACCTTATACCCATTCACCATGTCAATCCAACATGATAATATACTATATTATAACATGCTTCCATTTAAAATTTACAACATTACAGTTCAAAAACATAGATAGTAAGAACACACCCTACTGACCCCTATACCTTGTATCATAGGGATATTGTATGAATAAATATGAATATCCCCAACCATGCATGAACTTTTTCAACCGCTGTCTACCTATTAGGTCCATATCATATACTTAAAATATTCAAAATTTACTCTTTTTGATTTTTCATTCACTTGGAATTCCCATAGTAAGGACTTGGTTAAATGAAATTTTAGGTACAATTTATGGAGGGAATTTTTTTCGATGTACATAGAATTCCATTGAGCTGAGGTCTTATAATTTAAATGATCATGTATTTTAATTTTAACTATTTACAAACTATGAATTAGTTAAATGAAATTTCAATTGCATGATATAGTGAATATCCCTCTGTAAATTATAATTTGAATTTCGTTTAACTAATAGCCCATAATAATCAAGGTAAGAAGTCACATAACATGGTTTAATCAATTCGTATATCATTTAAGTAAGATTCCACCTTACACTTATATAAAAATACCCAATAAATGGATCCAAACCCTTAAAATAGTTGACCAATATCATAGTCTAGGTAAACAATCCTGGGAAATCACACACATGGCATATTAATATATCTTTCACAATATGATGCATGCACTCAAACTCTATTTCCATAATAGGCCATCATATTAAAGATGATAAATCAACACCCACATAATAAAGTACATAATTTTATGTGACATTAGATCAACTATAATAATAGATAATAAGAACAATAGACCCATCCATGGTGATGTGAACATTCCTCATACATAGTGAGGCTTGTCCTAGGAAAAATATCTATTTCATGTCCCAACACAATCATATTTGGTTTTCTAAATTTTCCAAATTGTAATATGAAATAAAAACACCTCATATGCCATCTTGAATCTCCCCACATCCCCAGACCAATAATCAGTTACTGGAATATCGGTCGTTACTATACCTCAAGTACACCTCTTGGTATTTCAATGAATTTGGACTAACATCACAGGTTTAAGGTGGTATGGTGGGGAGAATATAGTATCATATAAATGTAGTCAAAATGTAATTAATTGAAAACATATAAATATATATCAACAAAGAATAAAATGTAATATAGAAAACTACAAACAAATAAACAAAAAAACTTGAAATATCAAAATTATACTAAATAATACATATTAGGAAGTCATAAAATAATGAAAGGTTATGGTACATCATAACCCAGGATCCAAAATTATAATACTAGGAAGAACTCACAAGTGGTCTTGAGACCTCTCCCGACCTTAAACATCCATGATATATCATATTAAGCAAATAATTTTGGATCAACCTTGTTGAAAACCAATCATTCAAACATTTACCATCTTCTTCGGTACCCAAGTGTAGTGGTGACCTGGGTAGGTTGTGAGTACTAATCAACAAACTACCACTAATAATGTCTATAAATACAACTAGTTTGATTGAAAAGTGTACATATTAGTTCAAAAAATAAGAAATATGACAAGCCAACAATTTTAAAAATTTAGTAAATAATTTTCGATGCTTGAGTTCTTTGGTTACACTATAAAATGGTCCAGACTATTTTTTGATCCTTAGTTCTATATGCCTGATGGACCATGCCTATTTTTTTTATAATGGGGTGTCACTATGTAGGTTTTGTAGACAGTTCCAACCATAAATGACTAGGGCCAACCCATTATAGAATATATCATTAAGAGACCTATCGTATGGGAATTTTCACAATTAATGTATAATCCAATAAGTAACATGGACCTCCCATATAGTAGTTTTCTCATCTAATATTAATCAGGGCCTCCCATACAGGAGTGTTATTAGAGAAATGTAACATTGGCCATCTATTAGCATGTTTTATTTATAATATGATAAAATATTTCCCCAAGTGATTTTTACATAAAATAGTCAATAAACCCCAAAGGTAATTTTAATTTCCCTATAAAACAAGAACATCCCCAATTGGATTTTTCATTAAATAGTTACATTTCAAAAACACTAACACCAACTTCCATTTATGGAAGAATTTTTAATTCACAGATTATGAAATACATTCTTCCATTTAAATAAAAACCATGTTAATACAAAGTTTCCATCTTACAAAACAACCTTAAAGATTCTATTAGTCCCAAATCAATAGAATTCCATTCAAAATTATCATAGATTTTAGAATTACATTTGGGAATCATCAATTCATATCCAAAATCACTTTTTGACCATTTAAAATATAAATATATCTTTTAAAATGATCAAGAAGTTTTAATATAAAAAATCATGCATTTGTATTCATGTAAATATATAACATTTTGTTATTCCACTTTCTTTCAAACACGTGACCCTTTAATGTTCAATTTTTTAGAGTTTAAATAATATTTTAGGGTATTCAAAATATTGTGGATCAACTTTTAATTTTTTTTATTAAAACAGATAAATTCATGGTATGGTTTACATGACCACATGATGCACCACTAGAAATTATGTTTATACTATGGGTTATTTTAAATTTTAAACCTAACTCTTCTAAATCCTCTTTACTTTAATTCTTAGACTAGAAACTTTCTTCTCAAGTTCATTTAACACCAACCACCAATACTTAGATAACTACTTGTCCCAATTTTCATAAAAAAATCCATACTAATTAACTATAGTAAAATTATAATTAATTAATAAGTTTTAAATAATTTACGAAGCATATTAACTTCTATATAAATGGCTATTCACTCAACGGGTACTCCCACCACACCTAAGCCCAGATCATTCCCCAAAGGTTCTTTTTAGTCTCCTAAAACTACCTCGAGTCAAATCCCAATCATCCAAAACAAAATCCATAATAATAAACATAAAAGTTTACTAAAAACCCTATATAACTTACATAGATACATGTATCCATTAAAAAATGTGCTAAGACATGTATACATTGTCTTGTGATATCATCATGTAAGGAAAAATGGAATCCCTTTCATGATGGGATATTTCAAACATTATTTTTTGGAGTTAAAACTCAAATACCAAACCAAGACATCCAAAATGTTGGATATCAGGAGTACAAGTGTAATCTATGATACATGTGGGAGAAATTACTATGATACACCAAGAGATGTTTTTAAAACCACCCTCAAAACGAAGGGGAAACAAGGGAGATCCACCCCCAGTCTATATAATCCGAAGTGATGGGGAGAAAGGGGTTTACCTATCTAAAACCTAAAATGTATGGAATTATAATTATTTCACCTAAAAATAACACCATAGAGCTAGTGGATCCCACTGAATGGTTGATGGTTATTGGTTTTGGATCATTCCATTTTCAAACTGCATCGAGAATCTATTATAGGGACACTAACATTGCCATTAGTGATTTGGTTTCTTAACAACAGTTGGTCAATGGTACCAGGCTATAACCTCAGCCTCTCAAACATCCTCCAAGTCTTTCCTATTACCCTTGGACACACTCTGACCCATACATCATACCCAAAAGCACTCATTTAAGGTGCTCCACCTTTTAAAAAGCTACTCAAAACATCTGCCCTCAAAAGAACCCCTCCACTATGTCAAAAGTTAAAATTTCCATTTAATTTCAAACATCCATATATATATGGGGTATAATATCCTCCAAACTATAACAGTTCCTATCATTGGGATGTGTCGGTGGCCTTTTAAATGGACATCCTTACCTTCTTATTTTTTAAATTACAAGGAAAAAGGGCAAAATTTCATCCTGAAATTCCACCCACGTTTCATGTCCAAACCCCAAACTAAATGATATTTTATAAATAAAACTAAAACATCACTTGTAAATATTATTGAAATTTGATGATTGTATTTCCACAAACCAACCTAACCCATGAAGTAACCTCATCATTATTCAAATAATAATAGATCTTGGGTCACTACTCACAAAAACCTCTATTAAAATGCCAATTACATGTTACAGTTCTTCCCACCACTAGAATAGCCTTCCAAAAGGATATTTATATTTATTAATAATTCACCTAATAAGGTTTTCAATTCATTGTTCCTGATTTTCAAAAAGACAACGGTTTCAGGTTAGGGAAACTATTCATTTTCTGATTTCAAACAAAAATACATGTCCACCTATTGTCCGTCCAAGAAGCTTCAACAAACACAATTTTTTTAAATGGCCCTAATGAATCAAAAATACCATAATTATTTCTATAATTTAATTCTAGGACTGGATTCCACCTAGACACATCCAATTGTACACAAGGGAGATAGTTCAGCCTACTTCGCTCGACCAATCTCAAAACAGCTCAACCTTAGCCAATTCAACAGTTGTTCAACCATCCTAGGACATGTCTCAATGCATCTACAGTCTTACCCACCTAGAAATGATGCTTTAAACTGACTTGATAGCTCCCATGATTACTTTTTCCAACAATCAATGTGGTAATTTACTTTTAATATTACATTCAAAGTTTCCATTTTTATCCTCAATGAAAAAGCAATTCTCAATATTCAGGGATTTTTTTAATGATACTAAAAGAAAATAAAATTTTCTAAATTTTCAATGAAATATTAGAATTGTCTTTTGAAGATATTTTTCATCTATTTTATCATCTGTTAAGGATTATTCTATATCACATGGGAGATGATGATCTTCATCCAGCCACATTATTTCTTTTTATGGATTACAGTGATCATAATTAAAGTAAAATTCCCTGAAACCCATTTTTTTCCAAAATATTAATTAATTTAAGATGAACCTTGCATGAGAGATATTTGTTTTCCATGGGGTTTTCTATGATGAAATTTTGAATATATCTATGATATTGTGGCACACCTATTTATGCTTATATATTTGGAAACAATTTATGTTATATTATAATGATATATTCACATGCGTTGTGATTTATTATTGATGATTTTTCACTATTATGAGATATGTCTATTAATATGATATATCCTTATTTCATGTATCATGACTATTGATCTTTAACTAACTTATTATGAATTTCGTCATTTAGGATCATTTTATCATACCCCCTTATACTTATCTTATTTTGAATTATGATCATTGATTAATATATCATATTATTACCCATACATAGTATCTGAGCTCATCCATTCTAATATTTCCATTACCTAGTTTATGAAGAAATGTTTTTCATAGATTATATCTAAAAGAGTAAAATGTGATAAGAAATTTATCTGAGATGTTGATTCTGTTTCATGAAATAAGATAATATGTATCTAGACTCCAAATAGACTAAACCATTATGATTTTTGGGGTTTTTATTATGATGAGATGTAATGAATATTCATGAATAATAATAAAATATTCATATATGTATTTACTGGGTCTCCTTAAAGGTTATTTCACCACTGCCTACTTTAATGCATGCACTAAATAAAAATCCATATCCATGTCCCTTAATCTTTAATATGAGTATGTTTCCTTCACCATAATCCCCATAGAATTAGGACCCATGATAGTTGACCTTTCTTTCCTTCTGACATAGGATACAATGAACACTTTCCTTCGTACTCCACATATTAATGTTAGAAAAGTATATGTATTTAACAACAATCCCTAAAATATCTTCGAGAAAATAAACCCCTTTATTCTCTCTTATCCTACGGAAGAAAATATTTTTTAATAAATCTAACATTAAAAAAGAGTTCTCTTATTGTAGAAGGATTTACTTGTAATTTAATCTTACATTCTTGGTTGATCATAAAATAGGATATTTTCATAGTGGTTCATGATTACTCTTTAGGGGGGGGGCCTAATTACTAGATCTAGGACTTATTATTCTATCATTCTTATCCCCAAGATAAATTATCCTTTTCCCATTCCAATATTTCCAACATTTTCTCATTTATAACTCCTATTACAAAATTTTGAAAAACTTTTTCATGAACCCTTAGAGCCTCTACATCTACAGGCCATCTTGATTGAATAGGGTAACTTCTTCATGGGAAGGAGAATCTAAGGTGTGTTCAGTATTGTGAAATATATGACTATTAACATTGATCATAATGTTAATATAGGTAATTATTTGATCTTCTTTGACATGGAAAATTAATAAATTAACATGGAATAGGGAATTTTCTCAAGGTTCTCATATCCATTGGTATTTTAGAATCGATTTCTAATATTATCTTTATATGCATAGAATATCATGGGTTTTGATCACTGTAATGAGTAGGTACTTTGGTTTCTTTAGTTTTATCCATGGCCTCTACAGAAGTGATCACCTTCCATTGAGCATTTTCATAATTTTCCAACACTCTTTTAGTATGAAATTGAATTAACTTATTAGATATATGAAAATTTGGATGTTCATTGGTATCATGGGACAACATATAATATCCAACCATTAATCTACTAGTGACATGATTCTCCATATTAATGGCAAGAGATCCCTGGTCATAGGTATTAATGGTTTGATTTATGACTATACAAGATAGAGTGTGTAATAAATTACTATAGTTGAAATATTCATGTATGTTTCTTACACCAATTCATATGATATGATCCTCTAAATGTAAGTATCATCTTCTTTTTTCTTTATCATTTTTATTATTAATTGTCTTTATATCCACTTAGTAAAATTTATGTTCAGCATATCCATTTCAACCCTCTGTTTGACAAGAACTGATCATGTATCAACAATTTTTAGAATTAAATTCTATATATTAGAGGAATGATCACCCTTATCGAAACGTTTCTAACATGAATACTTATTCATAATCAACATATGTTATAGGTTCCTATTTATATCATTATATTCATTATGACTCTATTCTAAAGCATCCTTTGAGATGGTCATTTGGAAAAATTCCTCCACTAGTTAAGCTATAAAATTATTTTTGTCCCCTTAAAAGAAGAGGGACTCCATATTCTTAACATATATGAAAATATAGATTTCATGTATACAAATATCCATGTACAAAATGTATAACCACCCAACTAATTTGATTCTATCAAATATTATAACTCATTTAATTACTATATGGAGATAAACATTTATTTTATTATTATGCATCAAAAATAATACTTTGTGTGTTGGTTGGGAAGGGAAACTGTAGTTCTAGAATAAATATTTTTGGTGTTCTTCTATTTTTCTTAGGCTTCCAAATTCCCAAGATCAACTTGAATTTACCTTAAACACATGCATCATTCCCCAACTCTATCCTCCATGATTTTTGAAATCTTTTTGGATGGATATGTTGTTTTTTCTATAAAAGGGATTATTTTTCCTTTATAATGAATGTATCATGATTCTTATCCTTAGGCCTCTTCCATTAATCTCAATGAAACCCTCAACCACATTTACCCCTCTTTGGGATCATCTGGAACGAGTGTATATTGAAATCAAGGACATTATTAACATTGAAGATATGTAATAATGAACTCCATTCAAATAATGACATCTAAAATAAAGTGATATATATATATATATATATATATATATTTGAGGTGATTGTGTTATAGTCATCGATATTAATAATTGGGTAAGAAATGTTTATTTATAGAAACCCAACTTCAGATCTATGGTTTTATTTCAGTAGACTCATGGACCTCCCACCAGACCTATAATCCTCTTAATACCATCATTCCTTCTATTTTTTATCACTAAACATAGATAACATTAAGGGGAACATGGGTCTTAAAAAATTTACAATCGTCTTCTTGTATATTTTAATAGATCGTAATGAAATCACCTTAAATAGCCCCTTGAGGAAATTCAACCATCTCTATACACAAGTCACCCCAAAATTGAGAGATGTCATTACCTCTATTAATATTAGTGATCAATAATTCCTCCTTGAGTTGAATTGCTATTTTGACCTTTAAGTCAACATGATGATAAGGGGAGACACACATTATCAGTGGATCAAATGGATCCTATCAACCTCAGGATACAATCTTAACTCTATAGGTTTATACAATAATATATATATGTATTGTGGAAGTGTGGTATAAAAAATGTTGGTGATTTTCTATTAATCATCAGTTATGATCACTATTCTCTCTTTGTGATTTCTAGAGGGATTCTCCATCATAGTGTGGAGATTTATTCTATAATATCCATTAATAGTCCTAATAATTCGATTCTGGTTACATGTTCGGTTACCTATATCATTTTTCGATGACTCGAAATTTTCTCTCCTATTACTAGGTTTAACATCATCACCATAAATATAATTTTGTAAAGATCCCCCCTTCCAAATCAAGAAGCTAAAAGGTAATGGATACTTTAGGAATAATCCATTCCAATCATCATGTTATCTAGGGTACAAGATCCAAATATAGAGAAAATAATAACATAATATTGTTGGTATCCATTACATGCTAGATGGTTTATCGTACTATTACCTTATCTCCATGTGTGAGGGATGACCATTTGAGGATTAATGATTCTTCTAAACACAGAAATCAAATATATTATTCAACCCATCGAACATGTTCCATCCACATTCATATTCAAAGTTCCCTAATAGATTCTAATATAGTTTGTGGATCTAACCAAGATCTACATACGGAATACATCCCAGAATACCTATAATAGATATTATACTCACAAATACATCCTTCAGTTTTAATAAGACCCTAATCCATGTAAGAAACACATGAAACATTAAATTTTACCTAATTCACGAGACATTCCACTAGGAAAATATATCCTCAATCCTAGAAGGTAGTAGGATCCAATGACCTACATCAAAATCCAATCACTGTCCCGATGACTATATTATTGAACTCACTCGACTGAATAACCAACCATCTAGATCTATTTGTGAATTGTATCTATCAATAAAATGGCCACAAAACTCATGATCAGATTCTGAACATACCAATTAAAATCCCCCTCTATAGTCATGTGAAATTAATCCTCCTCCATTCAAAACTAAGAACAATAATAATTCACTTCTAAATACACACCCCCATTTTTCACAACATTGTTGATATGAAGTGAATTATGGAAAATATCCAAAATAAGATGATTAACATGGTGGGAGTTGTGGTACAAAAACCTTCCAACACTAAAACTATGTTTTTGACAACCAAGGTACTGCTATCAAAATCCTTCATGCTAATGGCACCTGACCTCAAGGTCATAAACATGCATTGATACTCCTCCTTCAATAACACCACCTGATAAATATAGTGAGACTTCCCTTTATAAAAAATACCATTCAAGTGGTGATGTTTTGTCTCACTTTATAAAATTAAATATCATCCACTAGGAAACTATATAAGAATATCATGATTATCGTCCAATTAGATTTCCCGATGTCGATCTCTCCCCTACCAATGATCCAAAAAGAATTGAAATAGAGACTCAAGAAATATCCATGCATAGGCCACCAAATATTTGATGATTTTCCCATAGTCATGGGAGACGTCTCATCCCTATAGTCATAATTATCCCACATTTTTCTATCCCAAAGGTAGTGACCGCTAATAATCACCATAGTTTTCATGAAGGGAACAACCTCAAATACACATTAACATCTTCAGGGAGAGGCTACAAGGTTACTAGAATATATTTGAACTCAATATCCCTCCCTATTTATTATATAATATTAATTTTGGTTATATTATATTGAACTTTCTTTATTAGAGACACTATAGTATTTTATTTTTCTTCTTTCCTTATTTCATAATAAAAAGTTTTTGTTAATAGTATTAGGGAAGAAATTATTCTTGACATCATCATATTTTTATGATTTATGAATACATCATATGGTTGATTATTATTAGGAAGTTTAATTCCTATAAAACTATCGGTAAAAAAATAAATTGGTATAATAAATGAATATTGAAGATTACAAGTCAAGAAGAAGGAGAACGACCCAAAGAAAAGAGAGAGAGTTAATAAAACCATTACCTTGGATTCCCACATGTTTTAAAGAACTCTAACTCCAACAATAATAAGCTTGAAATTATTTTTAATCTATATTAAAACATAATTTATGCTTTATTTATTTGATAACATTAATTAATATATTTCTAATATCTTTTTAATAATCATTCATACATAAAATTAAGTGTTGGTTGTTAATTGTTCCATTTTTTCACACTTTATTTAATATGCCTATTTTAATTTATAATCCATGAATATTTAATTATCAACCTAAAAATTTCATGTAAAGGATTTTGATATATTTCACATTGTAATATAGTTTCATATGTATTTCATATATGTTATAGATATGGTTCGTAAAGTACAATTAGAAAATTCCCTTATTTTTGAATATAGAATCAATAAATAGAATTTCCTTTTTTTAGTGAATATAGTTATATTAATTATAAATCTATAATTACAAACACAATTTATTTTTATTTTTAATATATATATTATAACTATGTAAGTATTTATAATCATTCACAATGAAAATTTTCTAACATCATACATGTGGGTGGCTAAACCAGCTCATACCAGAACACACTATAATATAATCGACATGTATGATATTATTTAATTAATATCATTATAAAGTAATGATACTGATATGATATACATTTTATTATTTTTATAAATAATATTTTGTAAGGGATACGTAGAGAATATAAAAAAATATAAAAATTGCATTGTTACTTACTATGTATAAATTTAACCTCCATTCGAAACATTCTTCACTTTTGAAGGATTTAGTCATCCAACTTAAGTACAAAGGGATTCAAAAAATGTAGATGGGGTTATTAATAATGAAAATTTGAATGAAATATTAGTGAAAATATAATTATATGTGTTGTTTGTAGTTGGTAGTGAAGGGGACTTCTATAGATGAGTTTTTGTGGGATATTTGAAAATACAATTTCCATCTTGTGTAAGGAATGTAATTTCACATGGAATGTGGCTCAAAATTGTCAATGGATATGGATCTACCATTCATTATCGCATAAAAGAAATTTGGTAAAAATTTGTAGTGCTATTGTTTCAATTTACACCATAGTTTCACATTTAACCTTGGTTTATCATTTATTTTCCAAACTAACATTTTACCATTGTAAATAATTTTTTACCAGAAAAATTAACATATTACAAAGCTATTGAATTATAATTATAAATATGATATCTATTTTATAAAATTAATTTTCCAAATTTGGGGAAAAAATTAAAAACAGAAAATTATATCGTATATAGAATATTTTTTTAGAAAAATAAATTTTTATTAATTAAATGAATTAATTATTATTTGTTACGAATTAAAATTTATTAGATGAATAATAATATATTGGATTATTGATATATTATAAATAATCTTCAACAAATTTATTCTTAAAAGATTATGTATTTTATAAAAATACATTACATATTAAAAACTTATTTTTTTAAATATAATATATTTTTCAAATTATTTATTATATTTTTTTCAATAATTATTTATTATATGTAAATTACATGTAAAATATATTATTTTAAATATATAAGTACTTTTTATCTAATTTTTACTTAAAAAAATATCTCTTGGATACATGTATTCCCAAAAACCACATTTCCAACATACATATATCCAACATCCATCTAATAGTCATATTACCTTTTCTGTTTCTATATAAAACCATATATGATTTTCTAAAATCATTCATCATAATTAATATAATAACAATAATACTATATTTCCAATTTTTTTCATGTTTTCACTAATATACTTATAATTTTCATCTTAATGGGTGACTTAAACAATGGATAACTCACGATCGTAGTATTTTTATTTACAGATAGTTTTATTCGACTTGTAATTTTTTTTATTATGTTTAATATAGCTTTGTTGTAATATATTTATTTTTAATTTATATTATAACATTATAACTTAATGAAGTAATTCATTTAAAATTTTATATTATAATAACATGTATGAAATTTTACACACACTTTTAAATAAAAACAACTCTTTTGCCTATCGAGAAACCAGTTCATAGAAGCCAGGTCCCATGAGGTTCTAACATAATTTTTTACAGATTACATGATATCAATGGATTCCCCAAACCCCTCAAGAGTGTACTTGGTTCTTTTATTGAAACATGTCCCTTTTTATTTCTTATTTAAACCTTTTATTAATATCTTCTAGCTCTATTTATATTTTAAATTTCTTAGACATTAAAATTTAAAGAAAAAATAAATGTAAAAATGTTTAATAGAAATTATTGAAGCAATTTTAATAAAAATTGGTAAAAAATGATACTTGAAAAAATGAATAACCTAATGACAAAAAAATAAATTTAGAAAAATATTCAATCATGAAATAATATCCTGAAAAACATACATTCAAAAAATTAAAATAATTTATGCATTCCATTTAAAATACTTGTGTTAAATACATATTTAATTTGAAATCAATTATGATAAAAAATTTCAAATATGTGATAATATATTCATTTTATGTCCTATAGGAAAAAACATTATACAATATTATAATATATACCAATATTTGTGAATTATTTTCAACTCAAAACATTATCTTTAAGAGAAGGACATGGTAATATAAAATAAAAAAAATATTTTTCAAATAATTTGAGTTATATATAAAATAATTGTTATATATAATGATATATTAAATTTGATGTATACATATATGTCAAAGTTTTTTAGATATATATTAACTATTTTTCTTATGTGAAAATTGATCAAATGTTCTTTGAATTTTATTTGTTATGTTACACGTTCTCTGATCAAGATCCATGATTAAATTTTATATTCTGAATGTTAATTTTTATTGTTTAACCATTAATTTAAAAAACAATTCTCATATATATACGTTATGGACTTGTATGACTTGGTTAAATATTCTTGACTACTAATGTTTTTTCAGATATAAATTATTTATAACATAAATAATTTAAAATAAATTTTATCAAAAGATTTAATATAAATGATCATAAAATACATGCACACACACACAAACACCCATATATATATATATCTGTGTCTGTGTGCGTGTGTGTTAAAACATAAAACATTATCTAAATATCTATAAAACATTTATATATCTTAAATATTATTTCAAAAAATAGATCACTTTTTCTCTAAAATGTCATATTTAATATCTATTATAGAACAAATTTTAAATCCGATTAAGTTTTAAATATTTCTTGATTATTTCATAGGTTCTTTTTGATTTTGAAAAATAAAATATTATAATAAAAATATATTTTAAATAAGTAAACAATAATCATAAATTCAAAAAAAAAAAAAAATTTAGTTTCCACTTCATATTGAACAAAACACACCAAAATAATTATTAAAACCTATATACCTGATGGTTATAAGAATTATTAAGAATAATTTTATAGCGGTTTAAACTGCTATGAAATTAAAAAAAAGATATTTATAGAGTTTAGTGATATCCAATATCAGTGTGTAAATAAATTATTTATTATTAACACATTAAATATATGTTTTTAAAAAATGATAAAATAATTAAATATATTAATTTAGTTTTGGATTTGATTAAAATTAGATAATTCCATTAATTTTTTATTTTTTATTTTATGAAAATATTATGAAATGGTGTATAATAAGATCGAGTTAGAGTAAAATATTTTAAAATTAATTTGGCAATAAAAGAAATTTAAGTTTTTAAAGGCCAAAAAAATTATTTTGAATATTATAAACAATTACATATCCCAATACCCATAAATTTACTATTAAATGGGTATTTTTGATTTTATAAAATATTACTAAATTTATATTTGAAAAATAAATATAAATCTTATATTTATCAATGGGAACAGGGTGCGGGGGGGGGGGGGGGGGGTTGTTAAATGCTACCCATATCTGTCTCCATTCCATTTTCAACCATATTTTTTTCTAAAAACCATATTTAGTGACCCCCATATGTATATAAATATATATTAATAAATAAAAATATACTAATATAAGTTTTTGAAATGAAATTTACCCATGATATATGTTATGGATGAAAAATGGTTCCAATTTAATAATCAACTAACTATAAAGTCCGAATTTTTTCATGTTCTCAAATTTTTCATGTGTTAACTAAAGAAAACTAGGAATTTCCGGAATAGTTTCAAAAATATTGGAGATCTCGTGGTTTATAGTTATTTTCATTTTTTAATTCTCGTCGACCATATCTAAGGATCTAAAAAATTATAACGGTGCTTGATCTAAATTGTAAATATTTTAATATAATTAAAGGGAGTTCCATAATGCTAGAATATATTTTGAGAGGTTTGGAGATCAGCTAAAGCAGTTCGGGTTGAGTTGGTTCAGTTTCAAGACTTACATAGCCATTTTTATAGTTGGGCTAAATCACATAATCATTTTATAAATGAAGTCGAATTTGTAATTGGATATTGACGTAGGAAATTCACATTGTAATTCCTGAAACATAAGTTATTCACATGGTTATTTTTTCTATGTAAGTGATTCACGTACCTGATTTTTCTCTATAAGGGAATCATGTAGCCGATTAATCAACATAGTCACATACTCAATGTAACTGACTGAGAATCACATTGTCGTTTTTCCATGTAGCTAAATGTAGAATAACATAATTGAATATTCTATGTTACTAAATTTCATTGGGGTCTATATAGCCTATTTTTTTACATATCTAATTCTGATTTTTTGATATGGACAATATGAATTTCATTATGATGAAAAATTATACTATTTATGGATATTAATTTTATGAAACATACATGGACCATGTTTAAATTTCTATTCAATTATATCCATAATAGAGATGTAGGGGTTGAATGTAGATATATAGGTCTTGGAGATTTATTTTTTTTCATTTTTCTTTATAAAAAGGTGCATATTTTGTTGAAATATAGTGTGGATCTTATTGGAAAAAAAACAATTGATGATAAATGTGGACCAGAGCGATCAATGTCTAATTTATCCCTTGTCTTATAGAGATCTATTTTGGCATTGAGAATATTTTTGGATTCATTACATGAAAACACTGTGATTAGTACTTCCTTGCATATTGTAAAGGATTATTGATAGAGATCTACATTTTTCAATACCAAATCATCCCTTCTTTTTTGTCTTTGTCATATTTTGTAAACATATTTTGTGTCTTAGTGGGAATCTATGTTATTGTGTGTGACTCCTGACATGAATGGTGGCATGACGCGTGATTTGTTTAAGTGAATATTTCATAGGGATATAGTGAAACGAATCTATGGTTGGGGGAGTAACCAGTCGCAGTAAGGAGTATGTTTCCACATTGGATCAGAACCTTGTAAAAAAGTTTGTGTCTATTCTATCTTCTATATGATTTTTTGTGGATTTTTTATTTTTATTTTGAGTAGATCGCACTCTAATAAGTCACAATGGTTTATTTTAGTTAAGAATATTTTGAAACTGACCTCTACTGATTCAACCCCTTTCTCAGTAGAGGAATAAAATCCTATTAGAAATTTCAATTGGTATCAGTGTATGGTCCAATTTGAAGGATCTAATCAATTATCATTTGGTCCATGGATAATATTGACTCAGTTAATGGAAGGTTGGTACATATATTATAAGGAAACAATTATCACATTTGGAGGAATCTAATGTTTCCATATCTTTTACCCCCATATTTGGAAGTTATCGATATAAGAACAATGTGTTTTCCACCATTTTTTAACAATGATCATATGATATTTTCTGATAATATAAACATGAATTTAGATGAAAAATATCATAATTATATTCTCATATAATTTTCATAGAAATTTTACAGTAACATTATGGGTCAAAAAACTAAAAAATAAATCAAGGATAGGATGTAATGTCGTTATGACGTCAATGTGAAGGGTAAATAATTGAATCTACAAATCAAGAGAATGAAAATTGAAGAAATTAAAACGGTATAAGATAAATTCATTTTTTAATTATTTTCCTAGGTACATGAATTTTGGGTAATATTTGATGCTTTAGTGAGATGATTAATAACTATATGGTTTTTTATAAAATGATGAGAAGTTTTGTGGATATATAAGAACCAAAGGTCTCATCACTTTAAGATATAGAATATCATTATCTTGATGAGATTCATAAAATTCTCATTTATCATGAAATGGAGAAACATATGGTATTCAAAATAACGGTAATAGAATAGATATCTTTTAAAACCATGAGAAACATGAAAATTAGAAGTGATTAAGATGTTACAGAAATGGTTTATTCTAAATATGAATAATAATTTCAATATATTCTTGAATATATTCTGAAAATGTTTCAAAAATTTAATAAGAATGAATATAGGTACATTTTTAGGTAGACGATTCAATTTCATTGGTCATTGAAAGTTTCCAAATAATTTCCCAAATAAAAAATGAGTAGACTATAAATTTGGAGATAATGAAAAAAATCAATGTAATAAGTGGAAGAAAAAGTTAAAAGAAACTTCAAATTCTAGTTTAAGAATGAATATATTTCAAAGAACTAATGGATAAATATGAAGAAAAAAATAAAAAATTATTTTACCTTAGGTAGTGATTCTAATGAAGATACATGAGAAGGATTTGAAATCCTTATAAATCATGTTTATAATACTACTGATTCATCTAGAGGTGATGAATATGATTTCAGTCCAACTAATTCTGAAACATTCCCAAAGACAAAAATGATTCATGTATTGAGAAACATAGCATGCTAAAGAAAGAGAATAAAACAATTTTAATAGATAATATAAAATTGATTTATAAAAAGGTTATCAAGCCAAAAGGAAGACATTTAGTAAATATATAAATATAAATATCATCTTGAAGGCTGGGAAAAATCATATCTAGAATAAAATCACTATTTTAAGGATGAAAATTTATAAATGACAAAATAAAATTTTCTTCATGCTCATAATTATCGAGAAACTATCATGAATTAATTTAAAATTAATATGTAATATAATTAAGAATCATGTAAATATTCTAGAAAATGTTTTCAAAATTCTTCTTATAAAAAAATCTATTTATAAAACTACTGATACTAACTTGAAGTTATAAATCCTAAATCCTGTAAAATCTGAACAAAAAATAATTAAGGTAAATTACTAGAAAAAGTAATTGATAATAGAATAATATTTATTGAATATTCTTTTCAAAATCATAAGGTAAATAAAACCCCAGATGTTTAAAAAAAGTAAAATTTCAAAAATAATATTTTTGGATATATTAATGGTTTCTCAAGGAAATTCATATTTCGGGGTTATTTATGGTGTTTTGGAACGGTCATACATAAATAAAATACATATTGGTATACCTTTTATTTACATGGTAAAAATAAAGAACCCTAAGGGTGCAGTTCTAATTAAAATATAGCATATTATGAAAGAACACAAGCTATGAATGAAACATGTTACAAACTGAAAATAAAACATATATTACATTATCTTGAAGATCTGTGTAGAAGGAGTGATCAAATGTGTCATAGAGTAAAGAAATTTATGACACTATTACCCATTCAGTTACCACTAAATAATAATGTAAAATTATTTCAAGTGTCTAATGAAGAATATTTACGTATAGAATAAGTGTATTTCAAGGTTAGCAAGAAAACAGATTCTTAGATACATGAAATTGGGTGTTCATTGATGTTAGGTAATTAATCCTCCTTGAAAATAAATAGTATTGGTTTATCTCACATTGAAAATGGTATGTGGAGAATAGATGAATATTTCTATGCTGAAGGGATAGAAAAGTTTGTTATGTGTTATTCCAAATTGTGAAAAAGGTAATGAAGTAAAATTCAATAAAAATACCAAAATCATAAAAATATCAACTCACAAAAGAACTATTTCTAAAGACAATAGAAAAACTAGAAACATATTCTTGATTGGTGATTTATCCAATACATTCTTGTTCAACATAAAATAAGTCACTATATTATAGAATATTATACTTGGGTACCTTGTGAAAAGAACCATAGGAAATATTGTAAAACGTGATGTTTTAAGAGATTTACCAAATTTGAATAGAGATCGGAATTAATTTTGTAGAACATGTCACAATGAGATGATAACTCACATATCACATAAGAAAGATGACATTAAATCATAATGACAACTATAATTAGAAAAAAAAACTTGTGGACCCATGAGATAGAACTACACCTAATGTATTATTTAGTTTAATAAATTTATAGATATCTTCACTCATATAACCAATATTCTCTACATCAATAAAAAATATAAAGCGGTTAGGATGTTCAAAAAATATATATGATGGGTGAAAAACAATCATGTAATGTTTACTAAAAACCAAGATCATATAATGATATAGAATACACAAGTGATGCACTTGAAATTAATCTTTAAAAACATTGAATCAAGCATCATTATATCACACCTTGTAATATACATTAGAATAGAGTCAGAAAGAGAAAGAATTGAAGCTTTTAAGAAATGAGCAAAATAATCTTGTATGAATATAGTGTTTTAAAATACTTCTAGATATAAGAAGTAGTTATAGTATTACACAATCATAAATGATGTATCTTGATTCCTGGAACACTTGATACACCCTATGAAATTTTTTACCCAAAGAAGGATATAGTATAATATTACAAGGTCTTTGATAGTCCTTATTATATTAAAGTAAAAGTGAATATAATGGGAATGATTAAAGAAAAGAGTATGTTTGGTGTATTAATGGGGTATTTATCTAATGTAAAATTATGTATATATCTGAATAAACTATTTCATAAAATTATAGAGTGCTCCAAGTTAAAGATTCATGAAAAACTAGACAAAATGAATCATTAAAATCAATAATATTTCTAGTATTCGGCTAAAAATGGTTAGCAGATTTTAGAAGCAACAGTTGAGAAATTTATTTAAATCGAACTGAATACAATGGATGATTACTCAAAATGCACTAGTAATGATGTATAATACAATGGTAGTAAAAAAAACATTTCCAAATATTAATATAACATATTGATGTTGATAATTTTATTAAGAATCATAAATAACCAATTTAGATAAGAAGAATGCTAAGAATTAAAAATCAAATATCCCTTATTTTATATATTGATCCAAAAATAGTGGATGAGAATGATTAACATGATTAATAGTTTGAATAAATGAATGAATAACTTTATCAAATTGAGATGAAAATTATATAGGAACTTCTATAAAGACTATAAAATCTAATTTCAACCAAATTGGAATTCATAAAAAATTAATGAGAATGGTGAAGTATCCATGAGTACAACTTGGCTGGTGGGAAAATGATATTCTCAAATAGAAGTTGTTTCCTTTGAATAAAATATTTCTACTATGGAAAGACTACACATAATGAAAATGTTCTTGGTTGTGTCTTCTCACAAAAATTACAAATATTATCAAATGGATGTGAAATCTTCCATTCTAAATGACAACCTTGACGGCGAAGTCTATATTGAACAACCTAATTGTTTTATATTAGGCAAGGATGGAAGCATGTTTTTAGATAAAATTAAGCATTTTATGGTTTGAAATAGAAATCTAGAGATTCTTCTTCCATATTTTATGGATTTTAAGGCACATAAAGTTTACTAAAGGTAAATTTGATGCGAACATTATTGCGAAATAAATAATCAAAGGGCCAATTATGTTATTTCTATATGTGTATTGCATAATTTTTTGTAGATAAGGGCATCCTCTTTGAATATTTTTCAAAGTAGATGAAAAATTACTTTACAATTTCCATTCATGGTGAGATGACATACTTTTATGGATTTTAGATTAGGTATAAGGTAAATTAAATTTTACTATCTTAGGAAATGTATTTTGGTGAAATTATGAAGTTTTGTGGAATAGAAAATAAAAAATTTGACTTTAACTACAATTTTATTGGGAACTAAACTATATAAGGATTTGGTTGGAATAAGTATCGAATAGAAATATTTAAGAAGACTCATTGGGAGTCTTGTTTACCTAACATCAACAAGGATAGACTTAACTTATGTTTTGACCCTTTGTGGAAAATTTCAAAGTTAACATAAGGAGTTAAATTGTTTATATGCTAATAAAATAATGATATATATTCATGGAACTATGAACTATAGTCTAATTTACAGATATAGTATATGTTTAAACATATTGGGGTTCACATATACCCATTTGCATGAACACTATATGGATAGAAGTTTGACTTTAGCTGGACCATTATTTTTGAGAGATATTTATTTTAGTATTTATATCAAGAAGAAGAATTTAGTGAGTCTAATAATGGATAAAGTAGAATATATATCATCCACATAATCTTGAACATAATTGATTTGGATGAAAGTGTAGTTAACAGATATGAATATTTGAACTGGGAGACTTTTAAGGCTTTTTTTTGGATAACCATAGTTACATTGGTCTATATAAAAATCTAGTGAAACATTCAAGATCCCAGAACATTGATATCAAATTTAATTTTATCAAAGAAAATGTACCCAATTTAAATAAATAAATTGAATAAATTTATATAAAAACTAGATTGCAGAAATTTTAATCAAAGCTATGTTGGGAGAGAGGTTTTTGGAGTTAAATCTGAAACTTCATGTTTATCTTTCCCCATGACATTGAATTTAAATTTTTTTGTTACCACATGGTCCCATTGATTCTATTAATAAAAGGGGAGATAATTCAGTGTTGGTAAATGAAATTTACCTTACAAAGGGTGATTTTAAATTTGAGGATGTTGAATACATTCCCGTGTGATGATAAATCATAACAAGTGGTCTTGGTGAAAGCAGTAAGAATTTTTTTGTGAGGAGTGGATGATTTTTTTTTGTTTCAAAATAATCATACTTTGAGAGAGTGGATGAATCATTACTTACATGTTTATATATTTCATGATGTCATTAATAAGGCTCTGCACATCACATTGGGAAAGTAAAAGATGATTTTGTGGTTTATAATAGTTGTCTATTGGAGGATGATAAGCCATGGGATTTCTAAATGATTGTTAATATATTAAATGAGGGAGATTTAATAACACTATGTATTTTTTCCATGATGAATATTGAATATCCCATAGTTCTTGGTTAGATCAGGTCGTTTTATTTGTTTCCAACCACATATATAGATATTAAAAGGTATAATGTTGGTTGATCAAGATTGTGTGGATTAAAATATCATATAAGGGAGTTACATGATCCCAATATGTGTTTTTAAAAGTTATTGAGATCGGTTGAAGCAATTATAGTTGAGTTTGAGTGGTTTTTAAAGATATGTAGCCATTATCTTGAAGGGAATAAATATAGTCATCATTTGATCCATATAGCAGTATTGGTAAAGGGTGATTCACATTGTAAATTTAAGTATCTATTTTTTATTAGTATGTGATCCTTGTATTTGTTTAATATATATAATTGATTCATATATATATATTTTCTACATAAGGGAATCAAAAAGTATTTTCATCTATATAACCAAATTATCCATATATCCAGTTAATCTAGGTAGACAAATACTACACATAACTGATTGATAATAACATATCAATTTTTTTCATGTATATGTGTTTTGAATCATGTAAGTGAATATTCTACATAGTTATTGTTCATTGGGATCCACATAGCTGATTGTTTTACATGGATAATTCAGATTCTTTGATACGAATGGTTTGAATTTATGTACGTCATATAATTAAAGTATTTGTAGATATTTATATTATGAAATGTGCAATGACTATTTTTAAATGCATCCACAATCCTAGCCATGATAGAGATAAAGAGTTTGGTTGTAGTTAAACAGATCATGGGGATTTAATGTTTACATTTTTTTGTATTGAAAAAGGGGAGGTTTCCATTAACACAGAATGGGGAGATGATTTTAAAAAAACATTAATAAGGCATGTGGCTTGTGTGAGAGAAAAGGATGAGACCCATTTGTATCAAGGAAATGAGTGGATAGTGATAAAAACATTGACACACAGTAAAACCGGTGTGTAACGTATGATGAAAAGTAATAGGGGATTTGTCTGATGCTTGGATTTTACTACCGGTGGGATCATCATCTGATATATATCACATATTCTATAGGACTTTTTAGTTGATAATATTTGTTTATTGTTTACATGAATGCACTATCAGTAGTACTTTTTTCATATTCTAATGTACAATGCAATGAGTTCTCTATTCTCTGTACACAAATCAACACAGTCTACTTGTGGTCATTTTTAGTTTCTGTAATCATCTTCTGTATTGTTGTTAAATGTTTTATTGTTGGGTGTGATTCCTGACATGTGAGATGGGATCACTACTTGGAAATATGACTTTAATAGTGGTGTCATTTATCAGTGGTAGAAAAATGCACTGATAAAGTCCATCTCTATCAGTGATAATATAAGCATCGATAAACGGTGTTGTTTATCATCGTTAAAAAAGAAATGATAAAGTGTACCCTTTATTATTGCTTTTTTCGCCCCCATAAATGGTACCATTTACCAGTGCTTTACTTTAGCACTGATAAAGGCAACCCTTTGTCAACACTTTCTTAATAGTACTGGTAAAGGATTCCCTTTATCAGGGCTTTTTTAAGTGCTCATATAGGATACCCTTTATGAGAACTCTTTTATTGAAGATAAAATTCTAAAATAAATGAAATTATTTAATAAAAAAATAACAAAACTTGAACAATTTTAATCATTAAATAATTGTAGTTAAAAATGAATAAATTGAATGTACAAATACAAAAAATATTAAGAGTAATAAATAGTATATATAAAATATATAGATATGTAAATGAATGAAATGGAATATTAAACAAATAAAAATTATAATTGAGTAAATTAAGAACAATATTAAACATTTTATTAATTAAATAATTATTGATAAAAATGAATAATTATATTAAACATATATATTATTAATATCAATAAATAGTATATATTAAATATCGTTATATTAAATGAATAAATTATAATAATGAAACAAAAAAATTAAAAAGGAATAATACAAAAAAATCACATATAAATTTATTAATGAGACAATTATTAATAAAAATGAATCAGTATAATATATATATATATATAAATTATAAATACTAATAAATAATATATATTAAATATAAATATATAATAAATAAAATGTAATAATTAAAAACATATTAATGTCTTCTTCATTTTTAATGTTGTTTGATTTTTCAATTTAACAAATATCAAATGTTATGTGTTAAATTAATTTCACATTCATATATATATATATATATATATATATATATATAAATGTGGTTGTGTGTGTGTGTGTGAAATTAATGCATTTTTATATACAATACACACACAAATATATGTACGCAATTGATGGAATCTTATATTGAAATACATACACAGAATATTTATGAACCTTATTCAAAATTTAATATATTTTTAAAATTCATTAAAACATGATAAATTTTACATATTAGGTTCTTAATTGGTAAATTTTATTTATTTACTTTAATACTATTATAGTTAGGATATTATTTATTCATTTTTAAAATTTGTATTTTTTATTTTTTATTTTATTTTTGTATTTGATCATTTTCTTTTATTTTTTTATTTTTTTACTATATTTTAGTAATATCAATATTTATTCATCTTTTCTTCAATATATATATATATATATATATATATGGTTATAAATTATATTTATTAAATAAAGCTTTGTCATTTTTTCAATATTTTTAAAATGTCCCCATTTTGAATTTTTCAATTTCACTCATTTTCCAAATGCATGTGTTTAATATTTTATATCCAAAAATAATGTTAAAAATATATTTTAAAATACATATTTATAAGTAAATTTAGCTATAAATTTATATTTACTATATTTAAATTTTTTATATAATTAAAATTATTATAAATAAATCAATATTATTTTTTAAATAAGTCATTCTATAATTAGAAATAAATAAATATTTATTTTTAAATAATTATAAATTTGGAAATAAATTTATTTAAAAATATACTATGTGGGGCATGAACTTGAGACTCTACCTAAACCCACAGAAGTTCCTACCACTGAATTGCATCCTTGGGGCTATTTATATAATTATATAAATATATAAATGAATAAATATATTTTTTAAGTATCATTTATATATTTGTAAATAATGAATTATAAATTTATATAATTGTAATTTTATAATAAATTTTTTAAATAATTCTATTTATAAATATTTTATCAATTATAAAGATCTATCAATGATGAAGGTTCATTTTATCAGCTCTTTTGTAGCACTGGTAAAGGTCAAACTTTATCAAAGCTAAAAAAGCACTGATAAATATTACTTTTATCACTGCGTAAATGTTCATACTGATAAAAATTTCTTTTATTAGTTATTTTTAGCATTGATAAATCTCGACCTTTATCAACACTTATCAATTTAGCATTGATAAAAGGGATCTTAATCCACAATTTATTGAAATCATTGATATAAATGTCTCTAATCCATTTAAAATAACCCTAACCATGACACAATCATTCGTTATTCTCAAGATCTCACAAAACTCCCTTGCTACCAACATGACTCATTTACATTCTCTCAGAAAAATCAATGCTAGAATCCAATGTATGTTATTTTCTACTTTTCCTCTGTCGTTGGTTGATTTTTTTGGGTTCCTCAATTTCTTTTTTTCATTTTTTATTGAAGATGTTGAACCCTACTTCTCATATCTCTGTCTCTATCACTAACCTTTACCTATGCAACGCCACCCCTACCATGTAAATTCATTCCAGCTTCATAGAGACCACTAAAAACTGTATCCCCATCTAGGGTTTCAACTGATGGTTATTTTTTATGTTTCTGTCATATTATTTCTTATTACCTATTATATAGTGTTGTTTTTCATTATTTGAATATTGTTTCAATTGTCTGTCATGAACATGAAGATGAAAAAAAATTAATATTATATTTGACTAATTTTGGATGGTTTTTTATTTTATATGAATAATATAAAGTGGGTTTATGTGCATATTGTTATAATGTCAATGGGTTAATCTATTATAGGGAAATAATGTTCAAATTTTCCAGTTCATATTGTTTAACATTATCAATATGTTATATAGATATAATATAATAATAAATAAACTATTTATATTTTCATTGAAATCTAAATAAGGATACGTTTTCTATTCGTTATATCATCCAAACTCAAAACATTATGATGTACTATCAAAAAGATGTGTGTTTTAATTGATTGATAGGTTCAAATTATTGATACAATTACTAAAAGCATTATTCACTAAAATATTATATTTCTGATAGATATTCAAAGGGTTGGGGAGACCATTAAAGGATATACCATTTATTTCGATTATCAATGAATGGTTTCCATTAAAATTTGGGCCTACAGGCTATGTTATGGGATACAAGACCACTGGGCCTTTGGGCTATGTAATGGGTTTCCCTCTACCCAGTTAAAAGAGTTCTTTGCTTTGATTTAATAATAAAAATGAGGATGTGGCCCCTACCTTTAAAAAAATTAATAGTTTTTGTAAACTAATAGTAAATATATTCTATGAATTGACTTTATTTTACATTTATACATTAAAACATGTCATAGCACAACACACTAGATTAGATTCTAGAAGAATTGTTTTCATTTTAATCATCATCTATATAATATATAATATAAGAGTTTACTTTTCATTAAAATTAATTTATAAATAAATTCATATCTCTGAATAAAGTGATATTTTGAGTAATTAACCTAATTAAGGAAATGAAATTATTTATTTGTGTGTGTTATCATATCAATAAATTTATCTTTTAGAAAATTGTAACATCGCAATATAGTCCAATTATTGATAACCTGAACTAAGTAGAATCAAAATGTCCGTCAACCCTCAAAACCATCAACCAACATCCAACGGATTGACAATAAATATGTATATTTAAAAATTATCTATGGAAATTTTTTAGAAAACTAACTCCCATGAAAAGTGCATCTATATAAAATAGTATATAATATAATTCCGTGAATATAAATTCATACATGCATAAACACAATAACAATTAGTTAAATACTGGGTAAAAATAAAACCCTATGTAAGTAACCAATGAACCACTGATGACCCAAAATCCACAAGTCACCACTAGAAATAATTTGATACTTTATTCCTTCCAATATATAATAAATCCTTGCAACCTTCGACCCAAAGAAACATCAGTTGCATGTGCACCAATATGCACATAAAGTGGATATGTAAAGTAACTAGGTTGTCTTTATCTAATGATTTTCCATTCACTGGATCGACTTGAAAACCATGCATCTAATTTTATATTTTATGAATATATTACTAATATATGTTAATTAAAAGAAGAAAACAACACATAATATTCAAATTAAAAAAAACAACATTTCATAAAAAATGACCATGAGTTTTAAAAATAAGGTTTTGAAAATAAGGATTCATTTTGGTAAGATAGACATACAATAAACAAAAATCCATGCATAAACGTTCATGTTTTCAGGAATATTTCATCAAAGTTGTGACATTATTGAATAGAGATATAATACATCAACACCCCATTACAACTAACCTTTACTACCTTTATTTAATCTACCCTCATATGCTTGATTTCCATCCATCTCTCCCTAATGTATTGGACACCCTATTTCAAACTATACTTCCTCCCATCAAGGTGGTTCTAACGTTCATTGATGAAATACCTCCCAGTCAGATTGTATTCATTAATCTCTGTCAAATATATTCTCAATCTATGTTTCGTATGTGTTCATCATACAACAAAAATTTCTCTCTGGCCCTATTTTCAGCTTCATCTTCTACATATTTTCTCTTGGAAGCATGTAGAAATGAATTTTTTTCATGTTCTCCCATTCTCCTCAAACAAATACCACCAAAAGTTTTTTTTACTATAAGACCTTCCAAAAAAAGAAACATTTCTGAGGAAGTGGAAAACAATAAATGTTTGTGAGTGGAAGTAAATGACTACGAGATGAAGTCATGTATATTTGAATGTTCATTACTTCTTTTTATAAATTTAATATGTTAGAATCTATAATTAAAATTACATTTAGGTTATTTTTTAACCTTAGTGGATATATAGATCTTATATTTGAGATACAGGTGATAGAAAAGGACTAGTAACATATATTAGAGTCGATGCATCTCAGTAGATATGAGTTGATGTTCTCGTGGTAGTTTCAGGGACCATTCAACTCCCAAATAGTTATTATTGATTTTGGTTCTTGTTAATCATCCCCAATAACTTCTATATTGCATGAAATAATCTAGTAAGTAGTCATCCAAATTGATCTCTAGTAACCCGATATGGGATCAATTTTCGTTCGAGCAGTTCAAGAAACATATTTGGATGTCCATAAATGATTTGGGATGTATATCAAGAAAAAATTCAATATTAACTATTTTTACGGAATTTTATTAAGAAAATATAGAACCATAAGGATGAGAGGAAGGCTAGTTTTAAAGAGGGATCCCAATCTTTCATCAATAGATGGAAGACAATAAATTTTCTGGGGATAGATTATAAAATGGTAGTGGAGGATAGTTGTAATGTAGTATTGAATTATTGTATCTCTATTCAAGGTAGTAATAATTTTCATGAAAGATTCTTGAAAATGTGTAATTTTATGCATAAAGTGTATTGTATTGTGGTTATTCAGAAAAAATTAAATTTTTGAATACTTATGTAGAAAATGTCTTCAGCACATGATGAAGTCACCAATATTAAGAAATAAAAGGTTATTGATGAGGAAACTATAGAATTATTAGAGGATTGACATGATGTTGATGAAAAATACAATAATTGCGCAGTTTCATAGTGGTGAACAATATTATTAAGGTTAGAAGTCATGGTATAAAATTTGAGGTATGTTGGAATCAACATGGCTAACCTATTGGCCCAAATAATTCAATGTTTATTAGTTATCTGGGTGTCACAATGGGGATGAATGATCTGACTAATATTGATTCGTAGAACCATGTCCAAAGTGTAATGATGGAAATCCATTGGAATGATATAATGGTAATGTCATGATATATATTCTCTTTTTTTCAGAAAAAAAAATATATAATGAAACATTGATTATATTTTCATTATTCCTTATAGATTTCATTTATTTTAGAATATTTCCATATTAAATTTTCTAAATTTCTACTATAAAACAACATAGTGGTTTCTATACACATTGTATGAGGTTATATCTTAGGGATTTTTAGGGTAATGTAAAGCCACATCCACTAGTTTGGAATGCACGGGTTATAAGATTGGTAGCATAGATTACATTCATCAATCATCACACTGAGAAACCATTATAGGTGAATTTATTTTGATAATATATTATTTGACAATATTTATTTTAACTGACTTTATTTGAAAATTTTAATTTATGAAACTTCAAAAGAGTTCTGAAAATAAAGAATGTGCATCAAAATCAATGTACCCCTCTCACAAAGTAAGGTGTGGTATGCTTAATTAGTGAAGAAATTTATTTGTATTTTAAATCAACTATTAAATTTTTATTATGTGATATGAAATATCATATAATCCTTTTTTATTTGTAAATTTAAGATTCAAAATCTGAAGGCACTTCCATACCACGTCATGGGGTATAGAAGGAGGCTTGTGTAAACAAAGAGGGTAAATTGGTTGAGGAAAACCCAAAAAAATTATGGTAAACATGTTTAGGTATGAAATTATTGTAATTTCATATAATTTATAACAATATTACAGAAAAATTAAAAATTATGTTCATATTTTTTATATGTTTTTGACACAAGAATTGACAATGGTTGTACTAGAAAATAACGACTTTCAAAAACAGTCAATTAGCTTAAAAATATGGTTGTGTTAGAGTATTAGGTTTTGGATTATATCCTAAAAAATATTTCCATAAGATAACACCAAATTAAGAAACATATAATATGGTGAGATGATTAAAAACACAAATATACTCACTGTAATATATTATTGCTTGTTCCAGTCTGGTAGACCAATGTGTGGGAAATAATCAAAGTGAATCGATGGTGGAGTAAATATACAAACATGAACCTAATGATTCCACTATTTTTAGGCTAATAATTAACCCAAACTTTACATATTACCCATGGTAATAAATTTTTTCATCACACTTCCTCCAAAATTTGAATCAAAAAACTTCTGATAACACTCCATTACTAAAATTTTATAGGTTACAATTGTATGTGATTTGTATCTCTCAATAGCCACGTACTACTGTATTGTGATAGTTACGGTGTATAATATTCTTGGAGACAAGCTACACCATAAAGACCTCCCAAAAATCTCTTGGGAGTCAGGATTGAGGTAGCTGATGAGCTGAATGATAAGTTTCTTATTCTACTTGATGGTCTGGATATTAAAATGGTAAAAGATGCTACTGGATCATTAATAACATTGTCATATAATATTATAAAGATAAATAAGGTATTTATATCAAATGTTGTCGTATAATAAACTTATAACTATTGATGATAAAATTCCTAATGTAAGGTATGATATTTCATATGGATAATGCCACGGAGAAATGGAATGTTGAATCAAAAAAGACCAGTTAATCAACCAAGAAAACAAAACTGCCTTCCAAGAGTATCCTCTCTACAGCAGCTCTAGATAGAAAATTATTATAATTAAAACACCATATGAAAACTGCATTTAAAGATATATTTATGTCTTAAATTGAATATAAAGAACAAATATATGGAATTTCCTTCACATTTATAATTTTCCTTGAGACTCGGATTGAGATTCTCAAGCATCAATGGTTGGGCATCTCACATTTGAATATACACATAAGCTACATTTTCATAATATATCTATCCAAATTGTGAGATAATATGTTTATTAAAGAAAAAAATATTCAAATTTTATATAGGTATTTCTATTAAAACTATATAATGGGAATATCATATGAATCATGATTTTTATTCATTAGTCCTTGTATTATTTTGACGAAATAACATTATTATAAAGATGAACAAAATAATATGAAACAAATGGGTTACTCAAAGTGTTTAATCCATATTTTTTAGAAAATAGACTCTTTTATAATCCTTCAATGAAAAAGGTAAAACTCTATAATCTTGTCAAAAAATAATAATTTTAAATTTTTCAGTACATAATTTTATTTGTTTTTTATAGCTCACAAGATGTAGATAACATTCAATCAGGATAGCTAATGTATTTATTTATTGGATCCAATTCAATATATGTAACCAAAAAACAAAACATGATGTTTATTTTGAAAAAATAATATGCTAAAATCAAACATTTATAGATAAATTTGTATTATATGCTTCGGTATGTGTTGACAAGAACTTTTTTATGATAGGATGGTCCCTGAATATAGGATTGATCATGGCATGATGTAGTTATCTGAAAGGATAAATCCCATGAAATACTAAAAATGGAAAATGATTAAGGTGTATATAGTAGTATTTAACTATAAAAACATTTAAAAACAATTTACTTATTTTTTAAAATGTTTCTGAAGTGTTTTAAACAAGATAATGGCATTAATTTTGGACATTATGTTTTCAGATTTATGAGAGAGGTCATAATTCATGAAAATACCATCATCCCCTACATGTAATTTATAATGGTAAATACTATTTCAATAAATATATTTCATAATATTTATTTTCTATAATTTCTCAGTACTAGCAAGATTTTAAAAACATAGATACTCAAAAGAAAAAATAAAATTATTTAGAGATGAGTGGGAAGCATAAATTTTTGTAGAATGTATTCCAATAATAAATTTAGGAGAATACCTGTTATACTTGTGATATAGTGCGATTAAGGACCTTTAAATATATTTGGGGTTTGAATTATTAGTGTCATGATTCTTATATTTAATTTTTTATGTCTTTCTCAAGGATAATAGTAATGGAAGAAAACAATTGGTTTAGAAGCAGTGACCTCAAATAATTAAATTGGATGGAAGTAGAAATGGTGGAGGCATAAGAAAAGATGGAGGCAAAGTCAGAGTCATAAATTGATATGGATGAGGAGGAGGAGGAGGTGAAGAATTAGGAAGAGACCAAGGAGAAGGAGGGGATGAAGCACTGGCTTGAAAACAATAAAAAAAATGTCCAATGAGGTATAATGAGGATCATACAAAGATTTTGGTTGAAAAACTTTGTAGAAAAGTGCACACAACACTTTTCAAATAATATAAAACCCATTACGAATGTGTTTCCAGTGTCTTATTATAATAATTTTTTTCACCACTTGTTTAAGTGACTTTATATAGGGTAGTATTCCACCTGTAGGATCATTTTGTGTTGAAAGACTCAATTTCACCACTTGTGTTTTTGAAGCAACATATGAGAAACCCCCTAGTATCAAACATATATATAATCTAACGTAGATTTTTTAATACATGTGTGTGTAATCAGCCACTATATTCTAGTAGGTGTATAAGTGAAATATTATAGGAAACCCAACCTTGATATATCATGGTTATCGAGGAGGGCTGGTGTCAAAGTGGTCGTTAATAGTTTACAATCAACATTTTAATACAAAAAACTATCACTATAAAAAGACTAATAAAATAAACATGAATTATCATGATAATTATGTAAAATCATTCATAATTCATTTGTGATTTTTATGAATTAACCTCATGTCAAACCCTCTCATGATGCAACTTGTATGACTAAAAGTTCCTGTTTCCAATTTAAAATGGAATTTTACTAAAAAAACAAAAGTAGCATACTCACAACCAACTAAAACCATTCATATTGTTTTAATACCTAAGTAAAAAAAATCAAAAAGTCATTTTATATGAGTTTTAATCAGCCTCACCTCAATCCAAGACATGGTGTGACCGGTATGACTCCAAGTGCATCATTTTATTCAGAATTGACATTGATTTTAGTGGAAAAAACAACTAACATACTAAAAACTAACAAAAATATTATAGATTGTTTTTATACTTTAGGGAAACTATCCATACATAATTTCTGACATTTCTAAATCATCCACAACATAATCTGGCTCAAGGTGTGATCGATATGACTAAAAGTGTCTGTTGTCACATTATAATTGATTTTTTAATGCCAAAAGTGTCACTCCCTAAAAACTGGGAAAAACACTCGGATTGTATTGATAATTTAAGGCAGTTATTAGAAATGTATTTTCAAACATGTAGGAATCATTATCATGTCAAACACATACACTAAGAAACTTGTATGACTACAAGTGTATGTTTCCAGCTTAAAATGACATTTTTGTAAAATAACATAAGTTGCGTACTCAATCCCAAGGAAAACCCTTTGTATTATTTTGATACATTATTAAAATGATACATAAGAAATTTTATCGGTTTTATAATCATATGTGTCTCAATATTATGCATCTCGTGAACAGTATGACTAATATTGCGTCTTTTTATTCAAAACTAACATTAATTTTAGTAGTAAAAAACTGACATAATCATCTCATTTTTGTGAAAAACACAATTTTATTTTTTCGGTACTTTGAAAAATGATCCATAATTCATTTTTTGAAGTGTCGGAATAATCCTCAACACAATTTGATGCACAATGTGATGGGTATGACTCCAAGTGTGTCTTTTTATTCAAAATTTATCATTAATTTTAGTGGAAAAGAATCAATCAATATAATCAAAACCATGAAAAAAAATAAAATTTTTCTTTCAATTTAGTAAAATGATACATATGTAATTTTTGATGTGTATGAATTATATGCACATCAATCTGACTCACAGTGTGACTGGTATGACTCAAATTTCCCATTATAACTTTAAAATTGACAATTTAATATAAAAAAGTGTCACTCACTGAAAACCAAGTAAATGGGTTTGGATTTTTTGAATAGTTTAGGAAAATAATACATAATTCATTTTTTATGGTTATGAATCATTCACATGTTAAACCCACGATGGATGAAACTAGTATGACTAAAAGTGAATGATTACTATTTAAAATGTCATTTTAGTAAGAAACATAAGTGGCCTACTAAATATTGAGGAAACATTTTCAGAATATTTTGATACATTATTTAAATGATACATATGTCATTTTAGACATGTTGGAATAAGCCTCACCTCAATACAATACACAATGAGATCGGTATGACTCCAACTATTTCTTTTTATTCAAAACTGCCGTTAATTTTATTGGGAAAAACAACTAAAACACTCGAAACAAAATTATTATTATTATTTTGGTAATTTAAGATAATGTTCCATTATTTCTTTTTTTTACCTATAGGAATTACCCACAACTCAATCCAACTCACGATGTTGATGGTATGACTCAAATTGTTCGTTATCAGTTTAAAATTGATATTTTAATACAAAAAAGTAACATTCATTGAAAACCAGGAAAAGACACTCGTATTATCTTGATAAATTAGTAAAATGACTCATGATTCATTTTTTATGAGTACGAATTAATATAATGTCTATCCCATACACAATGTGACCTGTATCACAAAAAGTGCATGTTTCTAGTTTAAAATGGAACTTTATCAAAAAACATTAGTGTCATACTCAAACCCATGGAAATTCATTTGTAATGTTTTGATACATTAGAAAAATTGTCTATAAGTCATTTTGATGTGTCATAATCTGATGCACCTCATTCTGATGCATGGTGTGACCTGTATGACTCCAAGTGCATTTTTATTCAAAATTGATATTAATTTTTTGGGGAAAAAATATGACATACTTAAAACCATGAAAATGCATTCATATAGTTTTTTACTATAGGAAAACGATATATAAGAATTTTGTTACATTTTTTAATCAACCACACATAAATCTAACTCATTTTGTGATCAGTATAACTCAAAGTTCCCATTATAAATTTAAAATTGACATATTAATACAAAAGAGTATCTACTGAAACAAGGAAAACATGCTGGGATTGTATTAATAATTTAGTAAAATGATTCATATTTGATTCTGACACGTTTAAATGAGTTTCATTTAAATCCTAGATATCATGTAATGGTGTGACTCCAAGTGTGGCTTTTTATTCAAAATTTACATTAATTTTAGTAATAAAAAAACAATTAATATACTCCACACCATGAAATTACATTTTTATTACTTTTTCTATTATATAAAACTAATCTATAAGTAATTTTTGATGTGTATGAATCAGTAAAACCTAAATAATAGTTATAGTGTCACTGGTATTCCTCAAAGTTTCCATTATGAGACTAAAATTTAAATTTTAATACAAAAATATCACTCACTAAAAACCATGAAAAAATGCTCAGAATGTCATGATAATTTAGGAAAATGGTTTAGAATTCATTTTTGATGTCTATGAATTAATCTTACATCAGAACCCCAAATTATATGACCAATATGGCTCAAAGTGTTGGTTTCCAGTTTAAAATAAAATTTTAGTAAAAAAACTTATGTGGCCTACTCAAAAATGAGAAAACACATTTTGAATTTTCTAATACTTTAGGAAAACAATCCATATGTCATTTGAGATGTTTTAGAATTAGCTTTAACGCAATCTGATGCTTGATGTGACTGGTATGATTCTAAGTGCATCTGTTCATTCAAATTTGACAACAATTTAAGTGGACAAAACAACTGACATACTCAAAACTAAGAAAATGATTTTGGATTGTATTGGTACATTATGAAAATAATCCATACTTAGTTTTTGTTTTGTAGGAATTATCCTCCCCTCAATATGAATCATGGTGACTCCAAGTGTGGATTCTTATTCAAAACTGGCATTAATTTTATTAATAAACAAATTGACATACTCTATAATAGTGTGTTTTTCTATAGTTGGTTTTTTTTATTTGTGCTCAAAATTTTATATCATTTAAATTATATATTTTTATCAGTGTTTTCCAATTTTTTAATACTATTTAAGATGCCTTTCTGGTCATACATTGTTTTGTTTTAGAACACTACATGCCTTCTTTCTGGTGTTGTAGTGTGCTCTAGTATAACAATATAGAATTTTCCTTTTCCAGAACTACTAAATGTGAAAATAAATGTGTACTTTATCATTTCTTATAAATTCACTGACAATGAGTACCTTTATCATCACTTTTAATTGCGCTCATAAATAGACCATTTATCGTTGCTTCCGAATGTGCTGATAAAAGGAACCACTATATTCACTTGTGGAAGCGCTGATAAAGGTCTCCTTTATGATTGTATTTATTATTGTTGATAATGGATTCCTTTATCAGTTCTAATAAAATGAACAAATAAATGGGGTCCTTTATCAGCGCTTTTCTAGTGTTGATAAAATACATGGACTTTTAACCACGATGTGGTAGTTAGAACTTTCTTAGCACTAATAAATGTCTATTCAAGGATGATTAAATACCACTTTTTTAGTAGTTTATGTCGAATGATTTTTGTAAGGAAATTTCCCTTGGGGATATATTGAAAACAATATGTGGTTGGGGGTAACTAGTAGTGGAAATTAGTATCACTCCACATTGGATTTGGACCTTGTAAAAATATGCATGTCCCTTGATAATAACATCAATCTGATCATGTAAGGCTAAGTTTTTTTAGTGGATCATACGCTAATAATTCACATATTATTATTGTTCTTAATAGTATTTAAAAAACTAAACTCTACTAATTTGTCCCCCCTCATAGGAGGAAACTCATTCTGATAGGTGTTTCATTAAGGTTTACTTTGGTGGTGGATTGTTAAAGAATCCTAGAGTTTCTTCGCAATTTTATAGTGTCATATAATTTATGTGTTGATTCCATCCCATTGGATCATGGTTTTTTTGTGAGGGCTGTTGCAGGAGAAGATATTTTCCCAATCACTATTCCCTAGTGATTTCATCATGATTAGTTGGCTTGTGATCTCATGGTTTTCATTGTGTTGTGATCCATTGATAGTGATATTTAGGTTTTCCTCTATTTTTTATGGTTGAAGCCTGGATGTTGGTGTTCCACCCTGCTTTTTCTTGAGTGGATTCCAAATTTAAGAAGAGGGATGAGAGTTTCACTTTGAAGTTTGCAAGGAAATACATTATGTCCTGGTTAATCTTCTTATACTGTGAAGTTATTTGGTATCATCAATATTTGAGTCATCATCATAGGAATATTTGGTGATATTTAACTGTGGTTTTTAAATATTCCTTTAACCATACCATATATTTTCACGACAGCTTACATCATACCATGATTTTTTACACTGAATATTTAATTATTAATTTTATTGACTTCTTGAATCCCTTCATTTCATTTATATTTATTTGAATCCCTAGAATCCTTGGGGTCCAATTTTGGTCACTTTATATATCCTTAGTTAAATATTTATCATTTAGATTAATTTAATTAAATATCTCATTATTTATAGTTCTCTATTCTCCTCCTCTACTACTAAATATTTTTTTGTTTCTCTTGAGAAGATATGATAGTGGGTTTTTCTCAATTTTGTGGACTTTAGTCCATGGTTTGACACATAATTGACTTATTCTAGGTCTGGTGGGTAATAAATATTGATTTATTAGTATTATATAATTGGTTTTCCACACTTCTGGCATGTTTTTGTTGAATCTTTTGGTGATGTTACTTTTACCCAGTAAAGTGTTCATGATTAGAATAAGATTTTTGAGAGATTATGTGATCTATATATTATTATAACTATATTTTTGGAAATATTTTTATAATGATGATGGTTTTTTTACTATAGTTGACATGATGTGTGTAGAGACCCGAATCTTGACGTACATGGACATTACATTACTTTTGCGGAATACTTAGTACATAACAGAAACACACACACAAGGATCGTAATAGTTTAGTGTCTTTGGAAACTCGGAATATAATCTTTTAATCGTGGTGAAATATCATCAACATCTCCCATAAATATCTTCCCTTTTTTTACCTAAAACCTTTTTTTATATCCTGGGGAAAATAAAACATAAAAGGGTGAGCTCAAATGCTCATTAAGGGTAAACAAAAGAAATATCAATCAAATCATATTCATAAGAACATAACATTTTGGAAATCTTAACCTGAAAAAGAGAGCATAATTTCATAACATGGGATAAATCATAGTAGTGAAATGAAATCCCAATAATCATAACTCAAAACATGAAACTTTGTGGAATACACACATAATCATAGAGAATCATTTCTTATTAGTCAAGACTCATTGCCAAGACTATCTTAGTGGACAAAGTCCATTTCTGAACCGAGTCACCCTCGTTTCAGTCCTGTTTCACTGAACCGGTATAACCTACCATTCCAGCCTTGTCTATCTCATGATATATAAAATCTTTACCCAATGCATTGGAGGGAGATATAGGTCCCACCCATCTCATAATGATACCATTCTTATGTGTGCCATGAAATCATAAACCATACATTATAGCATAACCCATGTAATAAAAATGGGATTCTTAAACAACATGACATCATAAAACAATTCATATAAGATAAAGGAATTCATAAAAATATTTCCATTACAACATAATCAAATCCATTTATTAATAGGGATAGAAACAAAACCCTTTATTATCTTAGATGGAAAATAATTTTGATAAAACAGTTGAACTCCATTCTTGAGGAAAATATAATTTCTACTTCAAAAACACTTTTCCTTTCTTAACATGTCGTAAAATTATAAACTAAAAGAAGCTGATTAAAAATAAACTTGAAAACTTGTAAAGGAATCTTCTTTGAAATAATTTTTTAAAAATCCATTCATGTCTTATAAGATAAAAAAACATTCTTCGTACTTTTTCAGAAAAGTCAAAAAGTACCTCATATGAAAAACCACAAAAGATTCCTTTCATATCTTTTACCAAAAACTCACCGAAGGGTAAAATTGGATTTAAAAAATTGTCGGTGGATGGAAATAATATTACATATTGAGGAAACATGTATGTGGATGATAAAATACACCCTAGTAAATGCCAAAGTATAAACAATCTCAGAAAAAAATGAGATTGTGATATTTCCCTTACCTTAGGTCCGATTTGCTTCGTAAGTGTCCGAACCTCCTGTATAATGATTTAAATAATATCATTGACTTATTACAGAATCATATTCATTGCTATGATATCATATATGGTTCACTTATGACTTTATATTACCCGTTCTTTTGTAAATTCATGTTAAAGTAGCATTTTGGGTAAAATCGTTTCATTTATCGTAGGTGTTTGGACTTGTTGTTATTGACATTATTATTACTTATATCATGATTTAATTACTTCCAGAATATAAAACATTATTTATATATCATGTATATTCAGTATATATATATATATAATAGATAGATAAATGAAATGAAACACACCGTTCATAGAGACGGTAGTCCGTACGTACGCATGAACGCTGTTTTCCTTTCCTTATTGTCTTGAATGGAAGTAAGTAGATGACATACATATATATATATACATAAATCCAGTAGATTTAACATGTCATATATTTAATTATTATTCATTATATATAATTTATAATCATTCATGAATGGTTAATGTGGAGAATGAATCTCATCGCGTCGTGGAGACGGCAGTCCGTACGTACGCACGAGCGATGATATCGTTCTCATGATCGTGAACTTGTGTTGAAGTGTATGTATACTATTTCAGTATCAATATCACTTTATAATAATAATATATAGTTACTCATTACACCATTATACCCATCCAATTAAGGTGGTGGAGGAAAATAGATTACACCACGGCGTGGAGACGGTATTCCTTACGTACGCACGCGCGGTGATTTCCTTTTTCCGTAGGATAGATAGAAGGTTAATTAGAGTTGTTTCATATTTATAATAACATATAAGTATATAATAAATACTGATGTTATTACTTTATCATGAAACAACTAAAGAAGAAGAAGTTGAAGAAGAAAGAAATTGAAAAAGATCGGTAATGGATATTACCTCTTTTTGACGCTCCTTTTCTTAACCTCTACTTAAAGAACTATGGATGGTCTTTGAAGAAGACCAGGACCTCTAGGATGATACTAGGGAAGTGTAGAAGAGATTTAGTCGGGGGTTGGCCGAGCTTGATTGCTCAAATTGGTGTGAGGAGGAGAGGGAGGAGGTGCCCTTTTATAAGGGAGGAGAGAGGCACCTTAGGAAAAGCTCAAAATATTATTTTATATTAAGGTCAAATTCGGTTTGTAATGGTTCCAAAGGGTCTTATTTCGAAGATAAAGTGGGGATGGGTAGAAATCATCTCATCCAATAGGATTTAGACAAGTTTAGGTTATTATTTTAACCTTATCAATTAGATTTAACTCTAAGTTAAATAATTTAACTTTTACCGTGTCTTTTTGTTTTCTTACACTATATGGTTAATAAACTTACCATAACAAGCCAAACGAACCCCAAGTTGTTTATTATTAATATATCTATCCTTATCTAAGTCATTTGGCCGAACCTTAGATTTTTAGGAATTAAATAACAATTAATAATATAATATTTGTTTTAAAAACTAATTTATGTCAATTTTCACACTATTTGGAACATGATTTTTATGAAATTTATAACAGAATTATAAGTTCTAACCAAGTTACTTATATCAACAATAACATGTCATATTAACCTATAAAATTAATTTAAGTCATAAAAATTCTCAAATTACATTTATTTTGGAATTTATAACATCAATTATGTCAATATTTCATTAATAAGATGATTACTGCATCATTGTTGTGTCATAAATAAATTAAATTATTTAATGTCTAAAATTTACAAATAAAATACCATTATGTATGAAATATTTTTTGATTTCTAATGAATATTTATGGTCTAATTTAACTTATGTATAACCATATATTAAAAATGATTTACTTATTAAACTTTGATTTTAACTATTTTAACCCTTCTTTAAATAAATTAATAATAAATGTCCTAATCTAATTCAAATGGTCCTAAATGGTCATATGTTATTCCTAAGGTTGTTTTTGGTCGAATTACACTTGTCCAATAAAATTATGACATGTGTTAGGGTAATAATAATATCCTTTTTACCCTTAATTACCCTGTTTACTTTTAATCGTGGTAAAAAAAGTAAAAAGTTACTATTCACCAAAACATTATTGTCATCTCATTGAACCACATTTTACTTATTGACATCAACCGTGTCTCTCGGATTTTCGAAATTCCACTCACAGAAGCGGTAAAATTACGTTTTATGAAAAACTCAGCTTTTTAACTACCACTTAGTGGTTTCACTATTCATCAAAAATTGAAAGTTTTCAGAAAAATACCAAAAATTAGGGCTAAGATATATTTGATATTATCAACTCAAAAATGATGTCTATTTTACAAAATTCAAAACATATCAGTTACATTAACTAATTTAAAAATTAATTCCCGTCGTCAAAACAAATGGCGTGTTTTTAAGAGATAATAACTATCAAAAGATTGACACTTATTTATAACTGGTTTAAATGAGAAATTACATCCAATGACCAACATTGTATTAAATTGTAAAAATATATTCAAAATATACTTTAAAACCACTCAAATTAATAATTTATCACTATTAATTATTTCAATTAAAAAAGTTGTTTTTAATTATAATTTACTAATTTTTACTATTCATCAGAATATGAAAGTTATTCGAAAAGTACCAAAATTTCACCCTAAGCTAATTTCGATATTCCGAATCCAAAAATAAGGTCCATTTTAAAAATTAAAATTTACAAAATTTCAAAAAGTGGTTATTACTATTCATAACGGCTAGTTTTAATAATAGCACATCGTTGTTTAGTGAAACTCAGTATTGCGTACTACACGCGATATCGAGGAAGGTCATGATTGCGTGTAATGCAAGGAAAGTCAAGGATGTGTGTTGTGCAAGATCCTTTTGGTGTGGCGTACAACACAAGACATTAATGAAATTAAAAAGAATATTTTTCAGAAAATCTCTGGGTGTTACATTCTACCCCCCTTAAAATGAATTTCGCCCTCGAAATTCGTCGGGGTTATATATGGTTTACTAATTGAAAGTTTCATTGATAGAAACCCACATAGTAAAAAGGAATACCAAAACCAATCTTTAAAAACAAAAGTATGAAACGTAACGTTTACCCAAATAAACTAATCACTGGGTTTCTACATAGGTGAAAATATGGATATGAAAGAGAAATCTAACCATCATGTTCTGATGGAGAGTGGTAGAGAACATGATTATGGAAGATCCAGCAATCACAAAGCCATAAATTTGTGATGATCTAAGGTACCATCTGATTAATCAGATATAAGAGCACTAGGAAAACATTTTTGGTTTTCAAGATCATTTCCCTAAAGTTGAAAAATTTGAATTAGAAGAAATACTTACTTGATTTTGGTACAATCTCAATGTTGTTAGTGCTTTGAACAATTTCCACTTCATCTCTTTATGAAATGAAGTTGAATTTGTTATTCGTGAAGTGTTAACAGATCATGTGATAGAATGATGGTTCATTCCATCTGTTTCAAACAAAAGTTTAGCAATAGTTATCAAATATACATAAGTTCGTCTTTGTTGAGGTTAGTCATATACGATTCCAAAAATGAACTTATACATCATATATCATACCGCTTAATAAAATAAAACTAGTTTCTACTAACCAGGAACTTTCTGTAGGCCAATGGTATGTGATAAAGGCTCGTCACACTTTAGTTGTGGGTTCGATTCCCACAGCCTTAGCCGACGCGATGGGTTGTCGCACATCCTGCAGGCTGTCCTTTTTCTAAAACTACATTATTATAACATCCCATCAACAATATCAAAAAAACTTCTATCATTAAACAATACTAACTTATGTCCAACATAATCCATTCCAATCTTTAGGCTTATCCATAATACTGTAGTCCACTCTCATAATATAGTGAAAACGATTACCAGAGATTTAATACCATCGTTGATCCCCACATATCATAAGATATGTCTTGTTGGTCACATTCCAAACATTCGAAGGCCTTAATCATGTATTCTCTTGAAAATTGAATACTCATTGAACCTTATTGAAAACATGAATGCTGTTAAAATTTAACTCTTTCAACATACCAAAATCCTCAAAATTTTATATACTCAAACCATGATATCACTTAGTCCTTATATCAATCATGAGCTCATGAATACTGTTAAACATCTCATTTTCTCGTTTTCCCTTCATTATGCGCATATAATCTTATTTCAAAAAATATTTCAATCACTTTTCATGGTTACCGATGCCATAAAATTATTGAAAACCACAATAGACCAATACATAAATATTCCAATATTCCACGATACTATATACAACATTATTCTGGAATCCCATTACATAAACACTTAATCATTCCACCACATCGTTGTCATATTCAACATCACCAATGGTGATCGCTTTTGACTTCCCTTTGTCCTTTTCCTTAAGTGGTTGCTCATGTCGATCATCACTAAACCTTGGATTAGGGCATTTATTATCATAATGCCCCATTTCCATGCACTTGAAGCATTAAAGTGGTGGTGGTGCATTCTCTGCAGTGTTTGCTTTATTCGCATCATTAGAAACCCTTTTTCCATTACTTTGACACTGAGCTACTCGATGACCTTCTTTTCCACACTTAAAACATTTTCTAGTCCCTTTAAGACAATCTCCACCATGCTTCCTTCCACACTTTGTGCATAAGGAAACATTCATCTTCTTTTCGCCATTATTCTGAGATTTCTCCTTGAACTCCATCTTTCGTTTCTGGTCAAAACCATGAGATGGATATGTAACACCAACTTCTATTTCTACCTTGATAGAACAACGCACAATTTCTTCATAGATACTGAAGTCTCTTATAGCTAATGCCCTTCGAAGACTTGGTTTTAAGCCACTAAAAAATCGATCAACTTTACTTTCAGGTTGGATGATAATGCCAGATGCATACCTTGCAAGTCTTATAAAATTCGCTTCGTATATACCAACAGATTAATCATCCTTCTGCTTCAGCTCAAGAAATTCCTTTTCCATCTTTGTTCTAAGAATACGAGGGAAGTACTTACTGAAAAACAAGTTCTAGAACTCGTCCCATTCCATGGACTCAATTTCATATCTTGGCCTCGTATTATTGATAAGATTCCACCATTGATCAGCTTCACCTGCCAAATGATATACTGCTAAGATGACTTTATCATGTTCAGAACATTGAAGAACTAAAAATATCTTTTCAGTGGTACTGATCCATTGTTCAGCAACAAGTGGATCGTAAGACCCACTGAAAGAAGGTGGGCGTTGCCTCATGAAGTACTTAATAGAATATTGTTCCCTTCTCTGCTCATTTGGAAGTCCAGAATGATTCATAGCTTGTGTAAGTATAGAAATAAGATTTTCCACTCCATCCCCCATAACATTTGTTTGTTCAGGAGGACAATCATTGCATTGTCCATTGCATTGATCAACACGGTTCCTTCGGGTTCCAGCCATCATCTAAAACCCAAAAAGAATAGTGTGAGAGGCAAAAATCATGCTAGGGAAAACAACATAATAAAAGGGGAGTATCCTCAATATGTAACATCGTAGGTTAAATTCTATGATTGTTACGGTAGTTCTAGGACTGTATCCTATATGTATACTTATCCTTAGAGACATCCCTAGACATACCTTAGAAATATCTCTAGGGATCTCACTAATGTTCTCACATCCTAGTTTCCAAAGGTTGACTAAACCTTTCCTCTGATACCAACTATAGAGACCCAAAGCATGACGTACATGGACATTACATTACTTTTTCGGAATAATTAGTACATAACAAAAACACACACACAAGGATTGTAATAGTTTAGTGTCTTTGGAGACTCGGAATATAATCTTCTAATCGTGGTGAAAGATCATCAACATCTCCCATAAAGATCTTACCTTTTTTTACCTAAAACCTTTCTTTATATCCTGGGTAAAAGAAAACATAAAAGGGTGAGCTCAAATGCTCAGTAAGGGTAAACAAAATAAATATCAATCACATCATATTCATAAGAACATAACATTTTGGAAATCTTAACCTGCAAAAGAGAGCATAATTTCATAACATGGGATAAATCATAGCAGTGAAACGAAATCCCAATAATCATAACTTAAAACATGAAACTTTGTGGCATACACACATAATCATAGAGAATCATTTCTTTTTAGTCAAGACTCATTTCCAAGACTATCTTAGTGGAAAAAATCCATTTCTGAACCGAGTCACCCTCATTTCAGTCCTGTTTCACTAAACTGGTATAACCTACCATTCCAGCCTTGTCTATCTCATAAGATATAAAATCTTTACCCAATTAATTGGAGGTAGATATAGGTCCCACCCATCTCATAATGATACCATTCTTATGTGTGCCACGAAATCATAAACCATACATCATAGAATAACCCATGTAATAAAAATGGGATTCTTAAACAACATGACATCATAAAACAATTCATATAAGATAAAGGAATTCATAAAAATATTTCCATTACAACATAATCAAATCCATGTAATAATTGGGATAGAAACAGAACCCTTTATTATCTTATATGGAAAATAATTTTGATGAAACACTTGAACTCCATTCTTGAGGAAAATATCCTTTCTACTTCAAAAACACTTTTCCTTTCTTAAAATGTCGTACAATTATAAACTAAAAGAAGTTGATTAAAAATAAACTTGAAAACTTGTAAAGGAAGCTTTTTTGAAATAATTTTTTAAAAATCTATTCATGCCATATAAGTTAAAAAAACATTCTTCGTACTTTTGTCGGAAAAGTCAAAAAGTACCTCGTACGAAAAATGACAAAAGATTCCTTTCATATATTTTACTAAAAACTCACCGAAGGGTAAAATTGGATTTAAAAAATTGTAGGTGGATGGAAATAATATTAAATATTGAGGAAACATGGATGTGGATGATAAAATAATCCCCAGTAAATGCCAAAGTATAAACAATCTCGAAAAAAAATGAGATTGTGATATTTCCCTTACCTTAGGTCTGATTTTCTTTGTAAGTGTCTGAACCCCCTGTATAATGATTTAAATAATTACATTGACTTATTAAAGAATAATATTCATTGTTATGATATCATATATGGTTCACTTATGACTTTATATTACCCATCCTTTTGTAAATTCATGTTAAAGTAGCGTTTTGGGTAAAATCGTTTCATTTATCGTAGGTGTTTGGACTTATTGTTCTTGACGTTAATATTAATTATATCATTATTTACTTACTTCCAGAATATAAAACATGATTTATATATCATGTATATTCAGTATATATATATATATATATAATAGATAGATAAGTGAAATGAAACACACCGTTCATGGAGACGGTAGTCCGTACGTACGCATGAACGTTGTTTTCCTTTCCTTATTGTCTTGAATGGAAGTAAGTAGATGACATACATATATATATATATAAACATAAATCCAGTAGATTTAACATTTCATATATTTAATTATTATTCGTTATATATACTTTATAATCATTCATGAATGGTTAATGTGGAGAATGAATCTCATCGCGTCGTGGAGACGGTAGTCCGTACGTACGCACGAGCGATGATATCGTTCTCATGATCATGAACTTGTGTTGAAGTGTATGTATACTATTTCAGTATCAAGATAAATTTATAATAATCATATATAGTTACTCATTACACCATTATACCTATCCAGTTAATGTGGTGGTGGAAAATAGATTACACCACGGCGTGGAGACGGTATTCCGTACGTACCCACGCGCGGTGATTTCCTTTTTCCGTAGGATGGATAGAAGGTTAATTAGAGTTGTTTCATATTTATAATAACATATCAGTATATAAGAGATACTGATGTTATTACTTTATCATGAAACAACTAAATATGAATAAGTTGAAGAAGAATGAAATTGAAAACGATCAGTAATGGATATTACCTCTTTTTGACGCGCCTTTTCTTAACCTCCACTTAAAGAACTAAGGATGGTCTTTTAAGAAGACCAGGACCTCTAGGATGATACTAGGGAAGTGGAGAAGAGATTAGGGAAGGGGTTGGCCGAGATTGAATGCTCAAATTGGTGTGAGGAGGAGAGGGAGGAGGTGTCCTTTTATAAGGGAGGAGAGGGGCACCTTAGGAAAATCTCAAAATATTATTTTATATTAAGGTCAAATTCGGTTTATAATGGTTCCAAAGGGTCTTATTTCGAAGCTAAAGTGGGGATGGGTCGAAATCCTCTCATCAAATAGGATTTAGACAAGTTTAGGTTATTAGTTTAACCTTATCAATTAGATTTAACTCTAAGTTAAATAATTTAAATTTTACCGTGTCTTTTTGTTTTCTTACACTATATGGTTAATAATATTACTATAACAATCCAAAATAACCCCAAGTTGTTTATTATTAATATATCTATCCTTATCTAAGTCATTTTTCTGAACCTTAGATTTTTAGGAATTAAATAACAATTAATAATATAATATTTGTTTTAAAAACTAATTTATGTCAATTTTGACACTATTTGGTACATGATTTTTATGAAATTCATAACAGAATGATAAGTTCTAACCAAGTTACTTATATCAACAATAACATTTCATATTAACCTATAAAGTTAATTTAAGTCATAAAAATTCTCAAATTACATTTATTTGGGCATTTATAACATCAATTATGTCAATTTGCATTTATAAGATAATTACTGCATCATTGTTGTGTCATAAATAAATTAAATTATTTAATGTCTAAAAATTACAAATAAAATACCATTATTTATGAAATCTTATTAGCTTTCTAATGAATATTTATAGTCGAATTTATCTTATTTATAACCCCATATTAAAAATGATTTACTTATTAAAATTTGATTTTAACTATTTTAACCCTTCTTTAAATAAATTAATAATAAATGTCCTAATCTAATTAAAGTGGGCCTAAATGGTCATAGTTTATTCCTAAGGTTTTTTTAGTCGAATTACACTTGTCCAATAGTATTAGGACATGTGTTAGGGTAATAATAATATCATTTTTACCCTTAATTACCCTATTTACTTTTAACAGTGGTAAAAAAAAGTAAAAAGTTACTATTCAGGAAAAATTTATTTTCATCTCATTGAACCAAATTTTACTTATTGATATCAACCGCGTCTCTCGGATATTCGAAATTCCACTCACAGAAGCGGTAAAATTAAGTTTTATGAAAAATTCAGTTTTTTAACTACCACTTAGTGGTTTCACTATTCATCAAAAATTGAAAGTTTTCAGAAAAATACCAAAAATTAGGCCTAAGCTATATTTGATATTATGAACTCAAAAATGATGTCTATTTTACCAAATTCAAAACATATCAGTTACATTAACTAATTTAAAAATTAATTCCCGTCGTCAACACAAATGGCGTGTTTTTAAGAGATAATAAATATCAAAAGATTGACACATGTTTATAACTGGTTTAAATGTGAAATTACATCCAATGACCAACATTGTATTAAATTGTAAAAATATATTCTAAATATACTTTAAAACCACTCAAATTAATAATTTATCACTATTAATTATTTCAATTAAAAAGTTGTTTTTAATTAAAATTTAGTAATTTTTACTATTCATCAGAATATGAAAATTATTCGAAAAGTACCAAAATTTCACCCTAAGCTAATTTCGATATTCCGAATCCAAAAATGAAGTCCATTTTGAAAAATAAAATTTACAAAATTTCAAAAAGTGTTTATTACTATTCATAACGGCTAGTTTTAATAATAGCATATTGTTGTTTAGTGAAACTCGGTATTGCATACTATACACGCTATCGAGGAAGGTCGTGATTGCGTGTAATGCAAGGCAAGTTAAGGATGCGTGTTGTGAAAGATCCTTTTGGTGTATCGTACAACACAATACATTAATGAAATTAAAAATAATATTTTTCATAAAATCTCAGGGTGTTACAATGTGGCCATGGAGGATGAGTTGGTTATGTTGTTTTATTGTAGTGACATAGTGATGTTTGGGTGGATTGTATGGTATATGTTGGGTGACATTGATTAACACTAAAATTGAAATTTTTAGTGAATAATGGGAATGGATTGTGGTGAAATAATAATTTGGGGGAAATTTTAAACTAATTGTTATGTAAATGATATTGGGTATTGAAAATATAGATTAATATAAATTTTTATGGGAATGGTATAACGTCTGGACCCAGATTCCACTAAAACAGTTCCTCGAGATGATTTTCTAATAGTCTTGAAGCACACCTCCCTATATTCTACAGGATAAAAACTATAATCAATGGTATAGAGGTAGTACAATGGGGTGACTATACACTCATATAATAGTAAAAATGGTGTAATAACTAGATAACATCCATAATAATAATAAATAGAGTGAAGAATAAATAAATATAAATAAGGAATTAATAAATGAAAGGGAATGTACTAAAAGCCTAAACGGAAACATCATATATACAAAAATGATCACCCATAAGGCCAATCATACATATAAGAGTACATAAATGAAACTAAAATAAAACTACAGGGCTCTCCTACTAACATTGATCCAGACCATACACCCATTCTCTAAGACACTGTCATGCTTCTCCAGCACAACACACTAGAAAATGTGATCTATCCTAGGAATCCATGTTATAATCTCTACTCAATCATAAAACCCTATGCCTCCTCCCTTTCATCATGTATTCATGCTCAACCTGAAGAAAAAATATATGGTTTGAATGCACATCAAGGTTCAAATATAGGGGTGAGAAAGAAACTCATTAGTCCACCCCAATTATGAACCTATAATCTACTATCATAATGGATTTCTCGTGAAATATTCTTAACCAAGTTGATACATAATTAGAAATGACAACCCAAATAAATAAATTGAAACCAAAATTGATCCCTAGGTCCATGATCCAGGTGAACTCAGAAATGTTTCAAGATATATATAAATTTATTTGTCTATACATATATTTTTCAATATATATATCTATACATGAGTAAGTTGAATAATAACACGAATCAATAGTTGTAAATCCTTGGGTCTATAATACCAATCAAAAATACCTACTTAGGCCAGAATTATAAATTTATCTGAGAAATATCTATTTCTATTGGAGGATACAAGTCCTACCCATAAGATCACCCATTCTCGCTTCCCATATCTATAATGAATGTTGTCATACACTGAAGGAAAATCCTATAAATATAGAACTACATCAACTGTTTCATGTTCTATATGCATCATGTATTAGACATGTGGGGAACAAGACCACGTGTCGTTAACCAAGGAATCCAATCTAAGTACATAGATATCATGCCTAGAAAACTTAGTATAATATATACCTACTAGGCCCACAGACCAAGATCATTATCTAAGGAATTATCATTATGTCCATGGAGCACATACATTGAAAACTCAAAATAATATAAACATCCATGGGCATGAACCAGGGGCCATTAATCAAGGTTCCCTCCATGTGTCCATGGAATACATACATAGAAAATTCAGTAAATGGTGTAAAATCATCTTATAATTTCATTTCCATACCACATTTCCCATCATCAATGTTATAACTTGATTCCAATAATTCCTCAGATAGGCTCTACAGTTGGGTCCTAGGATGTACCTTTTGGCACCCCTATCAAGTATCGTATCACATCAGGCTCATGGAAAAATATTAGGATGTGCCTTTAGTAACTATAACATAATCAATAATAATAATGTGAATTCATAAAACATTATTGAGGGTCTTCGAACACTTAGACCCACCAATACTACAATAACCTCATTGGATTACAGGTTCGTTGTTGGTTTTAAGGTGACAACTTCAACTATCTCCACCCAACCCACATCACATTGGCTCAAGGTTTTTCAAACATCAGGGCATCCAAAAGGTCACCTAAGTCATTACTGTAAGAGTTGGTGTCCTAGAACCAACTAGTTTTACTTTGATTACATGGATATTTATTGTATTATTACATATTTTTCATTTTTATTCATGACTTTGATGTAATAATGTCCAAGAGTATTTGTTTCATTGATGAGGTCATGGAAGTTCCCCGCTATGATGAGAACCTTGAAATGAAATAACAATATTCTTAAATATAGTTAGTTGGTTGGATGACATGTGGTGATGGGAAACATAGCATGCAGACCGTAATGTGAGAGTACTCATAAGTATACGAGACTTCCTCTCATGAAGTTTTCACTTGGTAATCTCCAAGATAAGAGATTATGAGAATAGACCCACTAGTATAAATTCCGGATGTTTTGGTGTCATCATATATTTATATCTACGAGTGTGTGTAATGATTCTTAGAAATTAAGATTATCATTCAAATCTATCATGACTTATACACTTTGATTTACTGACGAAAACTGTCAAATAGACAGTTGGTGGGAAGTAGGTTCCGTTGGGTGCATCTTGAGTGGCATGTTATTAATGGATAAGTTGAGGAAGGATTTGTCCCTTCCATTTATGGAAGTTGATATCTCGGACCTTTTATTGAAAAAGAACTGTCGTGCAAAATTCCATGTCCATGGTGTACTGACAAGTTTATTTTAGGTAGTCAAAGAACGACATATCAAGCATAGAATTTGATGACACAATCATGAAACCTTCTTGATGAGATATTGCAACAAAGGGATTATATTGCAACGTTAGAGTTCATATGTGGATTTTATTGTTGTGACTTTACATTCTATCTCTTGGGTGCCTTGAACCTTTGATAGACAATACTCTTGGACTTTAGGCAAGAACACATAATTCCAATGAGAAAGAATCCTAAAGGGTCACACACAAAGTATTTTCGGTGGTCTCAGTTAAATTCTATTTGAATTTAATTAATGAAATAAATATTAGTCTCAAGATCATCGAATAATTTTATTCAAGTTACAATTATTTCATAAATTAAACAAAATATATTCATTTATTTTATTGAAAATTTAATAAATATTTATTTAATATTTTGTAAATAAAATATTTATTTAAGAGAACAAATATTTTGATTGGGTGTTCAATAAATGAAAGTGGAGATTGAGAAGTCCAAGGTCGGTCCAGTAGTAAAATAATTATTTTCAAGATGGTAAATAATTACTTAACTTGTTGGAACAAATTAAAATAACACTACTCTAATTTTATGATGCAGAATTTTATTTATAATTTCATTTGGCGGAAGTTGGCGCACCATAAATAATGATGCATTATTATTATTAAATTCATGGGTTTCCTCTAGGTTTATGAAGGTAATTAATTGTTGTTATGAAATTAAATATTGTAACTGAAGTTCTAGGTATATAAATAGGAAAATACGCATATTGTGCCACACACCACACCACACGCCTGGTGAATTTAGAATTGTTGAGCCAAAAAATTTCTCTCTCGAATACTCTTCTCTCCCCTCTCATGAAAGAGAGACGTTCTTGAAGTCTAAAGAAAAAGAGATCTAGAACGACTGACACAAGACACTCGCTTCGCCGTGGTCGCACCCAGAAAACGAGCAGTGTCTATCAGAGGACATTGAAGCACATGTGGATCACCACTAGATGGATTCTAGTTTGGATCCTTACAAGTGAAATGAGATAATCCGTAAGGTTCATTTCAGATGATCAACATCATCAATGAAGAAAAATACCAATGATACAGAAATTATTTTTCTTAATGCAATTAATTAAATTAATTATAAACATGATGTGCAATATCCTCCCTAAGGATTCAGGCCTCTTTCTTCTTTATCTAAATCTTTGATTATATTACATGGAGACTAGCGTTCATCATCGTATTAATCCTGGAATAATCATTGATCATAGTAAAAATCAAATTTGGTTATCGTTACAACCACGGTTCCCCTCCGAACAGAACCTTCAAGTGGTATCAAAGAGGTTACATCATAGTTTATTATTATTTAAATATTTCATTGATGACATATGCATTTTATAATTTAGTCGTTTCAATTCAAGTTAATCATTCTGCAAATTTGAATCTCAAGATCAATTCCTCCTATTTTGATTCTCATTCACCTTATAGAAACTATCATTTCTTTTAATATTGATTAAAATAAAATATAGGATCTCATCCAGAGGTTCCAAAGAATCTTGGACATTCAACACCAGAACACACGGTGTGTATTAAACTGTACATGTCGTGTAGTCAATATTCAATGCATCAGACTGGTCTGCCAAACCAAACCGTGTGTTGGAGTCATTCTAAGTCCTAAATGACTCCATGTGTTGACCAGGAATAGGTCGCACATTTTTTCTGGATTACAGGTCATGTGTCCCAATGGACACGGTGTGTAGTCCCTTCGGGTTAGGGTTGGACCATATACCCCATACACGACTTTCCCTGCTAGAGACCGTGTAATGAGGAACTACATGGCCTGTGGACCACTGGTCACGCCGTGTACTCTAAAGATTATAAAACTATACTCACACGCTGTTTCCCCGGGCATGTACTTTGGATAGACAGGGAACAATAGTACACGACATGTAGTTGCGACTATACATCATGTACTCATCCAAATTATGCAAATTTATTATAATTTATTATTATATTATACAAAACATTGAGATGAGTACCATCATGCGAGCGTAAAGTGGAGGCACAACACATGATAGGTGTTTTATATATGTGTGTTTAATTTAACATATGTGTAATGTTCATTTCTACTCAATGGGTAGTTATGAATAGGAATTCATCGGGTTGCCTCCAAGGTACAAGTTACGTATGATGATAAGATTAAATGAATTAATTTGTTTATAATTAAAATGGAAGGGAATCTCAAGGAAATTTAGAAAATGGTTTAAGATAAAAGGATTGATTAATTAAAGATGATAATTAATTGATTTTAGCGTGATATATCTTAAACAAGAACAATTAAAGAATTGATTTCAAGTTTTATTTATGCATAAATATTGTTGCATGTATAGATGATCATGAGCTAGACCAAGACCTATGTATGTGGATGGTTTCTTTTAATTTATTAATTTGAAATAAATTTTTTGGCATACGAGACTTGTTGTCATTAATATGTAGGGTATGTGTGCCCAAGGATTCATTTATGTAAAACACCTTTTTACCCCTCACCTATATGTGAGTTAAAAAAACGCATATGTAATGGATGGAACTCCCAAGCTAGTGGAGGTAGATCAAGCTGGAGTCAAGATGAAACCAATCCCATGAGATATAGAGGTGGACCGGTGGATGCTATAAACACAAACCCAAAAGGATCAAGGTGTTTCTCCCCTAGGTTAGGGTTATTTTATCAACCGCTAAATAAACTAACCATAATAAAATCTCATGATAATGCTATTTAAATTATTTTATTTCTGTCAATTTCATGGTTTATCATTATGGATGTGTTGTCACGATCACATAATTATTGAATTAAACAAGCAAGCATGATGGAACTAAAATAAACCAGAATAATGTGTAAATATTTCCAACACCTGGTTAATCACTTAAGTAAGTTTTAATTAATACAGACAAGCATGTCATGATGATAATAATAAATTCACGCATAAGAGATAAAAATCCATAAAATAAAATATTAATTCCGAACAAGCCCTATGTTTCATGATTAAGTGAAAACTCGATAAAACTATGTGTTTAACCAACCCTTTTTGGGACACTTACTTTTATACAAGAAGACCTTATAAAAAGATTCGGGTTGACTTATCCATATTACATCAAGAGAAGTATCCCTTGAAATACTTGGTGTAATATTGGAGGCAAGAGTTTAGGAAATCCAATGTCATGATTTCAGGATTGGGGAGTCTACTAAACATATCAAGGAGCTGCAAGCCCACAGTTGGCAAAGACTGGCCTACCTAAATACCTTCTCATAGCTTGAACACCCCTTGTTAGCGTTATTTAAGGGGGAACATGGATCCTTTCCACTAGAATGTCATGGAAATTGGACATTCTGAGTTCAATGGTGATGGCTATTGGGACATGATAAAATAGTGGGACACTTAATGAAAATTTTTATTTCTTATAAAATGTAATCAAGAAAGTACAAATGATTTTCTCTTTTAATGGTAGAATAAAAATGAAAAACTCATCAACCGCACTATCCCTACAATCAATTCTGGACAAAGACAACATTCTCACTGGCAGTAACTTCCAGAAATGGTTTAGAAACCTTCGGGTTATCCTACACCATGAACGGAAGTATTATATGCTACAGTCAGCATTACCTGATCCACCTTCCAAAGAGGATAGTGATAAGGATTTCCTAGTCTATGAGAGGAATATAAATGACACGGTTGATGTTCAATGTTTGATGTTATCATCAATGTCTAGTGATCTCATGAAGTCTCATGAAATCATGGATTCTTATAGCATGCTCGAGCACCACTATGGTCTTTACCAGGAGAGGGCAATATAGGAAAGGTTTGAGATCTCTATGACACTCTTTTAGAGTATGCTTGGAGAAATTTCCCTAGTTTGGCCTCATGTAGTCAAGCTCATTGGCTACATTGAGCGCCTAAAGGTTCTAGGTTTTAAACTCCCCGATGAACTAGGAACCGATATCATTATTTCATCACTCCCTCAAATCTTATCGAACTTTGTTGTCAATTTCAATATAAACAACATTGATAAGTCTCTATCTGATCTTATTATCTTTATTCTCCAAGTGGACAAAGATATAAAATGAAAAAATCTTTCTGTCCTTATGATAAATAAGAGGAAAGGGAAGGTGAAGAGCTTTTATCCCAAAGCTTCTTCACGGCCTTCCAAGAAAAGGAAGATAAAAGGGGACGCAAGAGAACAGTAGGCTATTTGTTTCGCATGTGGCAAGAAGTGCCACTAGAAGAAGAACTGAACCCAGCCTAAGAAGTAAGGGGAAGCTTCAGGTGCATTAGTTATCGAATTCATTCTATCTGTTTCTACAAATTGTGTATTAGATACAGCTGTGGCTCTCACATATGTATCCAAATATAGGAACCAAGTAGATTCAAAAAGATTGATTAAGGCGAGGTAGATCTACGAGCAGCCAATGGTGCCAGAATGGCTATTGTAGATGTCAGGCACAACCACCTCCCGTTGACAACTAGGATGATCTTAGTGTTAAAGGGTTATTATTATGTGCCTTCTCTAACTAAAAACATTGTTTCTGTATCTAGATTAGATACAAATGGATTTTGTTTCATGTTTTGAAATGAATGTTCATTCTTTTACAATGATAGATTTTCTATGGTAGGTCACATTTATACAATGGACTTCACCTGTTGGATTACACAACCCAAGTAATGAAAAATGAAAACAAATATACTTCACATAACTCATACCACACCAAAATTTGGTATCACCAGCTAATTCATGTAAATGAGAAACGCTTGACAAAGTTACATCAAGATGGGTATTTAGATTCTTTCAAACTAAACCCACTTGGTGTATGTCATGCATGTTTACAAGGAAAAATGGCCAACTCCCCATTTAGTGGGAAAGTGGAAAGGGCTAAAGAACTTCATGAATTGGTTCACACCTATGTCTGTGGACCATTTCTAGTTGAATCAAGGGGGTAGTCATACATCATAACTTTTACTGATTATTTTAGTAGATATGGATATATCTAATTAATGAGGTATAAGTCGGATTCTTTTAATAAGTTCAAAGAATACAAGAATAAAGTTGAGCACAATCTTTGTAAAATGATTAAGAAACTCTTCTCAGACCGAGGTGGAGAATATCTTAATCAAGCCTTCATTGACTACATATGGGAGTTTGGGATCCTATCCCAACTCACTTCTACAAACACGCCCTCGTGGAATGGTGTAAATTAGAGGAGGATCTACACCTTGTTGGACATGGTGAGATCAATGATTATTCATGCGAGTCTTCCATCATCATTTTGGGGATATGCGTTATAAACAGAGGAACCCATACTAAACCAAGTACTAACTAAATTGATAAATGTTATTCTAAACACGTTATGGAGTGGAAGAAAAGCCATATTATTGATGAAGTCGAGGCTCAAGGTACACATGAGTTGGTACAAGAACAGATTCCACAAATCCCCATGGATGATGAATCTGTTCCAGAGACACATGTACTGTATAGGAGTAAAAGAGAGTTTAGAGAACCAAAACGACACATTTCTCTATTTACTGAAGATGTTGACTCATTGTTAGTTGATTATAGTGATCATCTAACCTACAAGGAAGCAGTAAGTGGAATAAACATTGCCAAGTGGCAAGAATCCATGAATTTTGAAATAGATTCCATGTACCAAAACCAAGTTTGGATTTTGGATGATCCTCAAGTGGATGTAAAGCCTATGGGTTGAAAATGGGTATTCAAGAAAAAACTAGACATGAAAGGACAAGTCAGTACCTAAATGGCACGACTGGTAGCAAAAGGATTTAAATAGCATCATGGAATTGACTATGATGAAACTTTCTCACTAGTTTCAATGCTGAAATCCTTCAGAATTATACTTTCCATTGTGGCTTACCATGACTATGAGATTTGGAAAATGGATGTCAAAACAACATTCCTTAAAGGGAACCTTTAGGAAGATGTCTACATGGAACAACCTGAAGGGTTTGTGACTCTGAAGGATGACAATAAGGTATGCAAGTTACAGAAATCCATTTATAGATAAATGCAAGCATCCAGGTCATGGAACATTCGTTTTAATGATTCCATAAAAGAATTTTTTTATCAAGAATTAATGTGAGCCTTGTGTCTGCAAACGGTTTAGTGGGAGTGTAGTTGTTTTCCTAGTAGTATATGTTGATTACATGTTAATTATTGGAAATGAGAACTAGTCTTACATTATATTAAGTCATGGTTGAATCAAGGCTTCTCCATGAAAGACTTGGGTGAGGCATCATATATTTTCAGGATAATGATACATAGTGATATATCGAAGACATTTATGGGCCTAAGTCAAAGTACATACATTGATAAGATAATGAAGAGATTCAGTATGGAACAATCCTAGAGGGGATTTTTACCAGTGTCACATGGCATTCATCTTTCTAATAAAATGTACCCTCATACACATGAGGAATGAATGATAATGGCAAGGACTCCAAACGTATCAGCGATTGGGTCAGTCATGTATAACATGATATATACTAGGCTGGATTTCGCCAACACATTGAGTGCGGTAGGAAGATATCAGGATGACCCAGGTGACTACCATTGGATTGCAGTCAATACAATCCAAAAATATTTGAGGCGTACTAAGGATATGTTCTTAGTTTATAGAGGAGATGAGGGGATAGTAATCAGAGGATATGCATATACTTGTTTCTAGACTGATCGTGATGAGATGAAGTCATAAAAGGGATACATCTTCACTTTGAATGGAGGTGCAGTGAGCTGGAAGAGATCAAAGAAGAGTGTGGCGCAGATTATACAACAGATTTTGAGTATATGAAAGATTCTGAGGCAGTTAAAAAAGAAATACAGATGCGAAGCTTTTTCCAGGAGCTAGATGTGATACCTAGCAGTAAAGATCCCATCGCATTGTACTATGATAATACTATAGCGGTGGATCTCGCAAATGATCCATGGTCATATCAGTGGAAAAAGTACATACTTTGGAAGTATCATCTCTTGAGGGATTTTTCTCATAGAGGTGAAGTTTCACCGAGTAGTATTCCCGCAGAAGACAATGTGATGGACCCCTTGACAAAAGCCTTGACTTAGAGAAACATGATAATCAGGTGAGGTCTAGAAGACTAAAATTCGTAGGCAGTTGTCTCTAGTTCAGGTGGGAGTTTTTAAGAGTTTGTGTCCATGAACAAACTGGTTTTACATTGATGACATGGATATTTAATGTATTATTACATATTGTTCATTTTTTTCATGACTATGATTTAATAATTCCCTAGAGTATTTGTTTCATTGATATGGTCATGGCAGTTCCCCACTATGATGATAACCTTGAAATGATATGACAATATTTTTAAATATAGTTCTATGGTTGGATGACATGCTATGATGGGACACATAGCATGCAGACTGTCAAGTGAGATTACTCATAAGGAGATGAGACTTCCTCTCATAAAGTTCGCTCTTGGTAATCACCATGGTATGATATTATGAGAACAGACCCGCTATTATGAATTCTTCATGTTTTGGTGTCATTGGATATGTCTATCTGCGAGTGTCTGTAATGATCCTTAGAATTAAATATTATCATTAATATGTGTCAGGAATTATGCACTTTGATTTACTGATGAAAAGCGTCACACAGACAGTTGGCGGGATGTAGGGTACGTTGGGTGCCCCACGAGTGGCATGTTATTAATGGATAATCCGAGGAAGAATTTGTCCCTTACATTTATGGAAGCTTATATCCCGACCATTTTACTGAAATAGAACTGTAGAGCAAAATTATATGGTCATGGTGTAACGACGAGTTTATTTCAAGTATTCAAAGACTGATGTATCAAGCAGAAAAGTTGATGACACAATCCTGAAACCTGCTTGATGAGATATTGTGACAGAGGGATTATATTACACAGTGAGCGTTCATATGTGGATGTATTTTTTTATGACATTGCATTCTTTCTCTTGGGTGGCTTGACCCGTTGCTTGACAGTATTGTTGGACTTTAGGCTAACCTGCCTATTGTCAATGAGAAAAAATCCTTGAGGATCACATAGTAAGTATTTTTGGTGGTCTCAGTTAAATTCTATTTGAATTTCATTAATGAAATAAATATCATTCTCACGGCCATTGAATAATTTTATTAAAGTTACAATGATCGCATAAATTAAATAAAATTTATTTATTTATTTTATTAAACATTAAATAAATATTTATTTACTAGTTTGAAAATAAAATATTTATTTAAGAGAATAAATTATTTATTTTTGTGTTAAAAAAATGAAAGTGGGGTTCAAGTGGACCAAGGTCGGTCTAATAGTAAAATAATTGTTTTTAAGATGATAAATAATTATTTCAATAGTTGGAACAAATTAAAATAATGCTCCTATTATTTTATGACATTTAATTTTATTTATAATTCAGTTTTGCGCAAGTAAGAACACCATAAATTATGATGAAGTATTATTATTAAATGCATGGTTTTTCTCAATGTTCACGAATTTAATTTATTTTTGCTATAAAATTAAATATTGTAATAGAAATTCCGTGTATATAAATAGGAGAGTACGCCTATTGTGCCACACACCACACCACACGCCTGGTGAATGGATAATTGTTGAGCCAAACAATTTCTCTCTCGAATCCTATTCTCTCCCATCTCAAGAATGAGAGATGTTCTTCAAGGATGAAGAACAAGCAATCAAGAATGATTGACACAAGACACTAACTTCACCACGCAAGCACCCGGAGAATGACCGGTGTAGATCATAGGCTATCAGAGAACATGTGGATCACCGCTAAAGAGATTCTAGTTTTAATCCTTACAAGCACAATGACATAATCCGGAAGGGTTATTCTGGAAGATCAACATCATCAACGATGTAAAATACCAAATATACATGTATTATTCTTCTTTATGAAATTAATTAAACTAATTATAAACATGATGTTCAAGATCCTCTCTAAGGTTTTGGGCCTCCATTTTCTTTATCTAAATCTTTGATTATATTCCGTGGATATTATCATTCATCATCGTATTGATCCTAGAATAATCATTGATCATGGTAAAAATCAATGTTGTGTACCGTGCCAACCACACTTCTGCTACGCTCAGAACCTTCAATAACATTGTAGAGGAAACCTACTCGAGATCCAATGGATGGGTAATAGTAAGTAGAGGTATCTTTCTCAGGATACTTGAATGTACTAAGAGTCAACATAGGAATCCTACATGGGATCAATGATATCTACAAAAAAATGGATACCGCTTGTGATCCTTCTAGCCCACACATATGAAGAGGTGTTTTATATAGAACCCTCATAAATGGTATTCATATGCATATACATCCCCTACAGAATCCACCAAAAAATGAAATAGGTGGAGGGTTCCTAAAAGGTATTCTATATGTTATAATTTCAACAAAGGCATCGCATAATACACCACTAGAAAAAGTACTAATGTTGAGGCATCCTACTCAAGATCCTCTAGGTCTAAAGATATGATGACCTATTGGCCCAAAATGAAATGTATTTGGATTAAATATGTGAGATATGTCACATAACCCATCTTAGATTAGGGTTATCACTCTCATGAGGTAGATGGACTCATTTATAAGAGGAAAAACCTCTCTATTTTTTAAAAACCCCAAAACACCTCCTCAGATTCTTCAAATAACCAAAATTGTTTCACTATTGTGGTATATGTAGAAAGATACTTAATATACACTACTCATGATTCCAATTTTGAGTTCATGGTGTAAAATAGTAAAATCCCGAAAAATCATAGCTAGTGTGGGGTATACGTCAGGTATTCCCATGTATATGGTATGTACCCTCAACGATCCACCTCGGTGTGTACTTCAAAAATAAATGGCATGTAAATACCATGTACAAGTTTTGTAAACCATGTACATGGTGTTTACACTACATGGGGTACCTTCCCATGAACCTCACATGCTCGGGAAATGTATATAACCTTGTTGTGAACCTCTACACAGTGTGTATCCAACTAGAGGTCAAGTTTTGTACATCACATGACCAAGTACCCCAAAATATGATTTTTGTCCAGATACCTATATACATGGATGAGTACCAGTATATGGAATGTACACCCTATACATGGATTGGGCAAACAAAATATCATCTTACTCAAATGGAAAGAACACATGACATGTGTTCCTAAAATAAATCCCTTCTGATCCAAGTTTTCGAACATGAAACCCATCAAATCATCCTAAAACAATAATTTTCTAACCAAAAGATATTAATTGACACTAAAATGGTATTCATCGGTGATAATAGGTCTATAAAACTATATATCGGTAAATATATATGGATATTTGGAATGAACAAAAAACATATAACCTTTGGGCAGAATTTGTCGAAGGTTCACCCATATCCTTGGTCTATGACTGCCTCATGATGATTTGACTCCTCCCAATCTCTATGGAGGCACCTCCATTCCACTCCATTTTTCCCTATTTTTCTATATTACTTTTTCACTCGCAGTCACATAAAGTGGAATCCAAAATGGAATACTCAGGATTCCGGGGTCAAGAGAAGAAAAGAAAATAAGAATAAAAGGATAAAAAGAATATAAAAAGGGTTCCAACCCAAACACCCATCATGAGTTTATAAATTTCCTAGGAAAACCCCCATGTTCTGGAATAAATAGAAGAGATAGACTCCCATTATAATTGTCTATTCAAATTATATTTTCAAATAAACATGTGAAATTAAATTAATGATTATTTAATTAAATATTAAATATTTATATTTCCATAAAATTTTGAATGGGTTGGAATCCTACTAGACTCTTGTACGAGGGTAAAAAAACATTTTCACAAACCAACAAAATGTCTATAAAAATTATCTGATATAATCTTATAGATAAATATTACTATTTTACCCATTATAATCATCTGGAATAAAAATTTGAAACATACACTCAAAATATATCCTGGAAAAACATGGGCCCTTAAAATATCCTCGCCATAACAATTATTGTCCCTAAAAAGATTTAGTGGTCAAATGCAGTCATGCTCTCATCTCAAGAATATTCACAATTATGTTATCATGGTCATACAATGAATGTTATCCTAGAATTCACAACTCTCCCATCACATGATCCATATGATCATGATCGATCTAGTAGTACCCACCATCGAAGTATTATTACCGTCACTCTAAAATGGATCTCTAAGCTAAAATTCCCACACATCATCCTTTAACAAACAGAAATATTGGAATGGCCAAAACCTCTCATATTAGAGAACTAATGTGGAAACATTAAGCATCGACCAATCCCACATCCTAATAACAGATTAAAAAAATTCCAAATTTTGAATAAGAAGTAGGGCCACATCCCACAAAAGGAACAAATTTCACTCACATCCATATGGATTACATTTTACCACTCCTTGAGAGTAACCTCATTGGGTTCATTCTTCAACCCAAGAAATATAATTAAATTTATTTTTTTATAACCAATGATCTCTCAGATGATTTAAATATATATATAATTGTGATCTATAAAATACAAGAACAATAAGATTCAATTGAGAGGCATGTATAGCTATCTTTCATCCACACTCACCATCCTATCCCCACCTTTCCATGATTTAGCTATTCAACCTTTCCACAACATCTAATACATCCTCAATTTCTCCTCTACCACAAAGGAACATTTTATACATTTTTAAAAATCCTAAAAATAATGCATGTTGTATTTATTTAAAACCATTAGTCCATAGAATTCACCTGGCTACTCACTGATTTAATATTAAAATGGAGACTTTTAAAATTGATGTGTACCATTTTTATCATACACAACATAGTGGGTGTACAAACCCATACCAACTTTTCATCCCCTAACTCACACAACCATTAGTTATATAACACTAAAAATAATCTATGAAAACTACATGAAAAGTAAATATCTTTAATATGGAAGATCCCCAAGAATTCCTCTTCTGAATTAGGAGTCGATCTTTTTCAATAATTTCATTCCCTAACCACCCATCACTCAGAATAATTTATATGAAATTTAATCATCAAATTCATAAATATTGGATGAATGTACAAGGAATACAAACAATCCTACTCATCAAAGTGAGTCTTGAAACATAACCACCAAAGTGGAATCCTCAAAAACCAAAGCCATCATCATGAATATATAGAAAAACCTAAGAAACTATCATGCATCAGTGTTAAAATGAGCATATAACAAAGTCTATTTCCTAAAACAGAATTCAAAAACATGGTCTAACCTCACTCACAGATTTCCCTCAATTAAACTAAATTTCAACCTAGAAGGGTCCAAGTTAAACCTATGGGTATCTAGGTATTCCACCTATCCTTAATGATTAAGGCTCCTAAGAGCATCATTTTGTCTAAACACCTTGACCAAGGTTTAAACAAATCAATAAAGTCTCATATCATGGGGTATCATATGTGCACCCATCTCTATATAAGGCATCGAACGCAACTATCAAATCTTTCTCTAAAAGAGGGAGAGAAACGTTTGACCTATAAGGTCCAAAAATATAATGCATCAACTTACCTAGTCTATAATCCTCTCTGATAATCCTCATAATGTATTTCTCCATGGTGTTTATGACATCAAGGAATATATAATGATCTAATACTCATTGGGTATCATTATACAGTAATACCCCCTCTAGGTTTTATTTCACTATAAACATGTATATACCTACTAAAAACACACAATATGACCTGTCTAGATAACCATAAATGAAAGTACCAACATCCAACATTGATGCACAAGAGTAAATAGTATGATCAAAACATCATCTCAACAATTTATGTCATTTATAAGCATGGGATTCGGTTAAATAATATGTCATTAAAATCTATAAAAGTAAAAATTGTATATTTGTTTACTTACACATTAAGTAATTAATCCTAAGAAATAATTCCCAAAAGGGGTTTTAAACATTGGTAAATACATGATTTTTCATCCTTTCAGGCTCATTTTACCTCGTGGTCATGTGGATTGATTCATCAGGCTCACTATCAAATGAATCACCATAAATCCACATAGCATTCCATCTGAGGTAAATACCTATACAAGATAGCTCAATTGGGTAGAATTCCGCCCAGAACCTATATAGAAAAACCCAATTTTCGTTATTGTTGACACTTTGGAAATTTTTTATATTCCATCTATAATGTAACACACTAATAGGCCTATAAAATATGAATCTTTCATGAAAAATATGATACATGATATGAAACTTTCATTTATCGTTAAAAAATCAAAATCTATCACTAGCCTCTTTATAAAGAGAAGAGAGGAATAAATATACTATAAATCATAACTTCCACACAACAAATGTGTTTCTCAAAGAGAAAATCATATAAAACTATAACAGAAAAAATAAAGTACCACAATCCAATATTCCAAAAAAATTGGGTTTCTAACCCAAATCAGAGTTCATGATGCACTAGTCTAAAATTCATCACAGATTCTGACACATTTTGAATACTCCTTCCCACCATACCCCAAATAATAATACAGTATAAAGGGAATTCCTTTGATTACAATTTATAAATTCTTAAATTGGGTGCCACCAAAAATTTAGATCTTATTTAGTTCAACACTGTGCCCCATGTGCTCCTCCTCATATACTAGAGAATATCTTATAGAAGTGTGGGTCTAAAGGTGGTAGAGTGGGGATATTGTAAAATTGTATCATAGAAACGACATCAAAATGAAAATATATCATCCATAGTAGTAATAAATAGATTTTGGAATCAATATACATAAAAAATGTAGTAATAAATTAAATTTAATATAGTGAAGGTCCAAAAATCCATGTCAAACATAGAAAATTATTCAACCACTATGACAAAAATAGATTAAAAAGTATATAAAGTAAACTATTATAAAATTATAGGACAATCATATAAACATAAATCCATATCACATACTCGGTCTCCCAGACAAAATCGACCTACTACAACATTATAATAAAAATCAACACGAGTATCTCCACTCAATTGTAATAATCCACATGAGTAGCTATGGTTAATCATGCACCCTTGGGACTCATCCCTACCATCTTATATTTATGCGGAACCTAAAAATAGAAATAAGGTATATATTCACACTAATGTGCATGTACATAGGAGGGAAATTATCTCAGTAGGACACCATGACAATGAACCTATAAATATTTTATCATTAGTGAATAATCATTCAGTGTTCTCAGCCTATCTAACAAAGAACTAGAAACGATAAAAAAATAAAGTGAAACAATAGTCAACGCATGTGTATTTGATCCTGGTAAATTTAAAAATGGGTTGTTAGATCTATTTCTATATGTGTGTTTGTGTGTGTGTATGTATGTGTATACATATATATTCCAATAAATATATAAATAAATATACATATATGTATATGAGTGTGTTGAACATTAAAATAAATCAACATTAGTAGATCCCAGGGTCCATAATCCCAATCAAAAATATTTTCCTTAGTTATCACGGAAAATGTCTCTATAAAGACAATGTAGCTACAGGGGATACATAACATATCCCTAGGATCACCTAATATAACTGCCAATCCCTATAATGAAGGATTTCACGTAGAAAAAGAAAATCCTATAAATATATAACAATATAATCTATGGCCTACATTTTCTGTATCTGTCATTAGACCTTTATGGGCCAGAAACTAGGGTCATTGAACCACACATCCTATTTGATCCTATAGATCTCATACATTGAAAATTAGGTATAATATAGACCTACTAGGTCCAGTACCCAAGTCCATTGACCATGGTATCCTTTTTGATTCCTTGGATCACATCCATATTTAAATCAGTATAATATACACCTTCATGGGTAGACCCAAGTCCATTCACCATGGAATACTCTTTGAGTCCACAGAGCAAATCCCATGAAAATTCGGTATGGAGTTCCATATTTTCATGAATTGTAGGTTCTATATAGAAATTCTGATCATTGGTTTCATACTGAAATTCCTATAATCCATCAGGTAGGCTCAACATCTACATCTCTGGTAGCACCTTTAGGCATCTTTGTCATGTACCGCTTCACATTAGGCTTATTGTACAAATATCACGAATTAACTATGTCAATGGTAACTACATCAATAATAATCTGTTAAATGAATAAACAAATGAGTGATGGTGGATAAATTCCAAAACCGAACCCTACTTCCACAACTTCAGGGGATTACATGTTCAATACAGGTTATATAGTGACACCTTCTAAAATATCTACCCAATCCACATCGCATTGGCTCAGGTTTGGCCAAACACTAGGGCACCCACTGGGTCCCCTAAGTCATAACACTAGAGAGGCTTCCTAAACAGGATCCTATAGATGAGAAAATGTATGAAGAGGCATACTCATTGTGTTCCTTGAACAATTTATGTGTTAACAAAGGAACCTATAAGGAACCCTCGAGGACTAAAATTGTGTGAAGGGATCCCATTTTTGGATCATAGTTGTCAGTACATTGGAAGAGGTGTCCTACATGGAACCCCCAAAAATAGTATCCATTAAGAACGGAAACCTTTGGGGGATACTCAAAAGGAGAAAACTTGTAGATATATCCTATAAGGGATTCTCTATGTTATTTTCTAATTGATGGAATCCCATTGGGGACCCTCTGAAATAGTGGTAAGGTCGAGGCATCCTACCCAGGATCCTATAGGTCAAAAGATAATATGGCATATTGGACTAAAAGGAAAATTTATTGTATATAAGACTATAGATATGGATCATGAACTATCTCATATAATGGTTCTTTAACTGAAGAGATAATTATACATGATTAACAGAGGAAAAACCACTCTATTTATTAGAAATCAAAAAATTCCTCCAAGGAGTCCTCATATCACATCACGGTTTTCACAATCATGATCTATCTGGAATGTAATGCCCAGACCCCAGGTGCCCAGAGTCAGTTCATTATTTTAATACATTGGCATGATTACAAGGAAACAAATCATGAAGTTCCGGTTAGATTAGATATCTTGGAAAATTGATTCCATACATGAACTTTACATTGCAATTCAAAACATAAAATACAACATTGATAATTCTTTTAGAACTCCATTATTCGCCTAGCATAACCCTACATATCAATAATAAAAAAACTTCTTGGTAACTTGGGAAAATAAAACATAATAAAGAGGTGATCTCATATTCATATTAATGTTAAACAATTTAGCAGATTATTTCTTAAATAACCATAAAATTAATAGAAATTATAAAACCAAAACCCAAGCCTTTAAAACATAATATTAAGTATTATATGGAAATAATAAATCGACCATTACCAAATAAACATTAACATGGATATTCTACTAGTCTAGTATTCACATGTAATAAAAAAAATTATAAAGAGGTAATACATAATGCGGGACATCTTAAACACACTGTCAAGGATTCAATGAAGACACTATACATAATTGGGTAATACATTATCCAAAACCCAAACCTAATTGTCTCATGAGGCCAACTGATGTATCGAGGGGCTAATGATACCCCCCCAACACTTACAAATTCCAATGTGTTGGTCTTATGAAAGGGATAAAACAAAACCAACATAAATATTTATATTAGAACTAACATTCAAAATGTCAATACATATACCATAAGCTATGAATGATATAAAAATAGCACATCCACCTTCAAACATATCATAAGACCTTCAATAAAATATGGAATATTGTATCATAATATATTAACCTTAATTGAGCATAAAATCGAACAAAGGATGTTGATATAGATGAAAGTGATTTAACAAAATCATCAATAAACTTTTACAAATATCCCATTTTACTTTGAAAACATTAAAAGTCACAAAATTTATAAAAGAATACATTTAAAAGAGATGTTTGAATCATATTTTCCCACAACACTTTGAAACATTGGAAAGGAATTAACCTTTTAAAACATTTATGTCCTTATAAATAAATAGTTAAAACCATTTTGAAACCCAATACATTAATGAGAAATGTTTAGAATTATAAATCATTAAAACATTTATAATGATGTTTTAGTTAAATATTCCTTCAAATAAATCCATTAAAATATTCCTTTTAAAAAAAACTATGAAACATGGACATGAATCATAAATATGTCCCAGTGGACAGTTACGGATAATCAATCTTGGATAATAATTATATTTCAAAATTTACCCCTACCTTGTACTTTCCTTCTGAAGAGGGGGTGTTAACCTCTGGTATAATGGTTAAATATTGTTAATAAATTATAAAATGGCCACATACATATTTATGATATCATATATGATCCTATTACATAGTTATGTTAATAATATTTTTGTATTACCATTATTTCATGTATTTACTACTTTTTTTTTCCTATACATGTTTTGTTAAGTAAGTCTTTTCTATTAAGAATATGATATATTTTATTCAAATACAAAATGTTATTAAATTCATAAAAATTTATGTTTACTTATCATATGAATTTTATAATCATTCTTTAATTGTTAGTATAGGGAATGAATCTCATCACGTTGTGTGGACGGTAGGTCGTTCGTACACACGAGTGACAATATCATTTCATTAAGGACTAAATGGGATTGAATTGGATTGAATATAAATTGTAAAGAAACAATAAAATGTCATATTTATTATTTAAATATTTTATATTCAATGTTATACACATCAAAATAAATTAAATAGGAGAAACAATTTTCACCATGGTGTGGAGATGTTTAGTTGTATGAACAGATGCATGGTGATATTGTTCTTATTAGGATTTGTAAATGGAGGAATATTGTTATAACATATTCATGAAAACTTTTCAGGATATATTAGATGATATATTTAGTAATTTATTATGGAAAAAAATTAATAAGTGGAAGTAGAAGAAGAAAAATAACTTTAAAGGATGTGATCAAATTATTAACTCTATTCAGGTGTCTCCTTTTGATTTTTACAAAACTGCTACTTAGGTTGGATTTATTCACAAAGTGTAGACTCTATAATGAATTTATAATTTTTTAGGGAGTAAATGAGTCGGTTTTATCTAATACAAAGGGCTTTGGAGGTGTGAATTAAAGATAATTAGAACTACCCTTTTATAAGAGAGGTGAGGGGCACTTTAGGAAAAGCTTGAAATATTAATTTATTATAAAATGATAATCAGTTTTTAATAGCTCCATTTTGATTTAATTCAAGGATAAGATGTAATTGGGACAAAATCCTATCAACTTATTGGTTTTCAATTTTTTTTGTTCATAACATTGACCTTATCGTTTAGATTTAACCCTAAGTTAAATCTTTTAACTCTTACCATGTCTTCTAGAATTTTAACACTACTGGGTTAATAGAGTTTCTATAAAATTCCAAGAGAACCTAAAGTGGGTAATTTATTAAATTTGAATCAAAATATATGTTATTTTTCTAACCATTATATTTTTAGTATATTGATATCATTTAATAAAATAATATTTATTTTAAAAGCAGTAAAATTATGTTTTATGTTAATTTGCAAATTCACCTAGGAGATGGGTAAAAGACGGCGAAAGTTCAATAAAATTTTTATATATCTAAAATTATTAAAAAATGACTCTAATGAATTACATTGAAATTATATAGGTATTATGTATATATTTTTGACCTAAAATAAATTTAAATAGAATAAATAATTATTTAAATAAAAATTCAGTTTTAAACTATAACTCAGTGTTTTTCACTATTCATCAAAAATTGAAAGTTTTCAGAAAAATACCAATATTTCACCCTAAGCTAATTTCGATATTCTAAATCCAAAAATGAATTCCATTTTAAAAGATATAATTTTTAAAATTTCAAAAACTGGGTACTACTATTCATAACGGCTAGTTTGATTGGTTTTGGTGTGTTAGAATTTGAAGTCGCGTACAACACACGCTACTGTATTATTTAAAGAGAAACTTACCGTGGAATCTTGGGGTATTAGAATTATGTAATGGCACACTGCATTTTTATTACTGCCCGAAATGGAAAGGTTTAGACTCTATGGGTGCCGACCTACTGGAATTGTTTTCTCACACCATGTCTGGGCATCATCGACACACGAGTAGATTACATGATCACAGGTATTGATAAGGGGAATCATGTTGATTCTGATGTTTGACTGTTCATTACAGCTTAGGATGGAGACTGGGGCAGAGGACCTGGCCTTGCACGCGATGCAGTTGTTTCTTGTGTCTTTTCTTTTAGTTGATTGTGTGTTGAGTTCTGTTTTTTGTACTTTCAGTTTAGACTTACATCATGGAATTTCATCTTTCCGTGAGCTTCCACATTTGGTTATTATCATTCAGTTGGATTATTTACATTTCTTCTTCTGCAGTTTATTTATTTACATTCTTCTCCTACTTCCTATTTGTTGTGGTTTACTTCTGTTGTGATATTATATGTTACCTATGACGGCATAGTCTCCTACAAGGACACAAAAAGGGCCCTCGCTGCTAGTCGGTAGCCTCTGGCAGTCGGGGAGATGCGTTGGAGGTTATGTGACCCCCGGTCCAGCCACTGTCATAGAAGTGAGATGGGTTGGAACATTACAAAGTGGTATCATAGGTGTTTTTTCCTTTTGTCATACTCTTTGGGTTAGACAGGAGACTAGGATATAGGGATTTGGGATATACGCTGTTCTTGGATGTATCTAACACATGTGTGGGGGAAAACACAAATTATTGGGTTGGGATTATAGTTATTGATTATGCCAGTTATTGTTGATATGGTTTCATCATTGGGTAACTCACTTGTATTGTGTTGTTATTGTGTTGATATTGTTGAGATAATGTGTTTACCATTGTAGCTTGATGATATGAAGGAAATACATTCCGTGCATCATACTAGGTACTATAGGATTTAAATTCCATGCATATTGAAATACAATATCAACTTTCAACATGCATTTTCCTGTTTTCATGTGAGTGTTGTTGTGCCTAGTGTTAAATTTTTGAATTGCTGGTTTATTGAATATAAAGTTGTTATAGTCTATTATATGTTAGCGTTACATAACTGAGGAGTGTACTATTGAAATTGTTTAGTAATCCCTTTTAGTTGTATATTCAATATCGAAACCGATATCTTGAGGCTGATTGTCTGTTACTTAGTACTCAGAGGTAGGCTATGTACCTAACCTCTTTTTCCTCCTTACTTATTTTTCTCACCTTCTTCACTCCATTATATCTGATGCTATTTTTAAGAGTCTTGGTTTTCTAATTGAGTACCCTTCTAGTGTCATGTGTCTCAACACCTGTCTTGGGGTCATGTCAGAGGGCATATGGAAGTACCAATAGTTCCCCCTTGATATAGGTGGGTACAACTTGGTTTGGAATTTCTATATCCTTGAAATGTCTGGCATCGAAGTCATTCTTGGTATGAACTGTCTTTCTCCTTACTATTCCAAAATGGATTTATATCATTGTCCGGTGTCCTTCATATCCCCTGAGGGAAACACATATCTTCACAAAGGATAATGGGACCTACAGGAATACCGAGCTAATCCTAAATATGCAGGGTTGGGTAGAGTGACCGCTTAGTTGGAAAGTCTCTTCATGAGAGATCAGGGAACACAACTAGTTGAATTCCCTCTAGTGGTGGATCCTTTCAGGGATATCTTCCCTAATGATTTATCTGGCTTACCACCTATGAGAGATGTGGAGTTCTCTATTTAGCTTGTGCCAGGAGTAGCACCAGTGTTTATTCCTCCTTATAGGATAGCGCCAACAGAGCTACTAGAACTCAAAAAGAAGCTTGAAGACCTTGAGGATAAGGGTTTCATTAGACCTAGCACATTGTCATGGGGTTAACCTGTCAGTTTTCCATGAAGGTGGACTGTACCCTATGATTATGTGTGGATTATCATCAACTCCACCAAATCATGTTAAAGAATTGATATCCATTTCCTCGTATAAATGACCACTTTGACCAGCTCCGGGGTGCAACTGTTTTCTGCAAGACTGATCTGAGGTCGAGATATCACCAAGTGCATGTGTGATAATCTGACATACCACATACAACATTCCGTAGAAGTTATGGATTGTATCAGTGTCTGGTTATACCTCTCGGCCTCACAAATGCACCGGCAGTCTTCATGGCCCAGATGAACCGGGTTTTTCATTTGTATCCTGATTCCTTTGTGATAGTCTCTATAGATGAAATCTTAGTGTGTTCATGTTCTAGACATGACCATTCAACCCATCTTGAGATCGTGCTGAGTACACTGAGAGAGAACCAACTATATGCTAAGCTCAGTAAATGCCACTTCTGGATTGATAAGGTAAACTTCTTGAGTCATATAATATCTAAATCCAGGGTATCAGTAGACCCAGAAAAATTGAGCGTTTTGGTTTCATGGGAGTGTCACAAGAGGGTATTTGACATCCACAGTTTCTGAGGGATTGTAGGCTATAACAAGCGATTCATCCAGGATTTCTCCTGCTTAGCATTGACTCTTACGGCCTTTGTTAAGAAAGGTGTATTTGTCATCTGTTCATAAGCTTGTGAAGAATATTTTTTGGAGTTGAAAGGAAGACTGACCTCAGCCTTGATCCTGATCCTTCCTGAACCTGGTAAAAGATATAAAATTTATTGTGATGCTTTAGAAATTTGATTTGGTCCAGTTTTTATGCAGGTTGATCGAGTTATGGCTTATATATCCCACAAGCAGAGACCTCACGAGTGGAACTATCCTACACATGACCTTGAGTTGGCACATGTGGTTCATGGTCTATGAAGTTGGAGACCCTATTTGTTGGCTGAGAGATTCATGTTTTACGCGAATCATAAAATATTGAAATATATCTACACTCAACGAGCCTTGAACTTAAGGTAATGCAGGTTGGTTGAATACTTTCAGTCGTTCGATTTTGAGCTTGCTTATACCCCTGGTAAGGGTAATGTTCTGGAAGATTCTTTAAGATGCAACACAAAGACTCTGTCCATGCAGTTAACTTTTAGTGAGTGGGAGATGATGGCCTTGTTTTCAGAGATTCATCTGGAGGTTCAAGAGTAGAGTGGACAACTAGTTCTAGTAACTCTTATAGTGATATCCTCTCTTCTAGAGAAAGTTCGTAGGCAATAGTTGATTGACCAGGAGGGTCTCATTTTGAGGGAAAGTGTTGTATTAGAGAACCCACCTTCTTGTTGGATTATTGATGGCTGTGAAAATCTCCTTTATCATGGCCCTATATGGGTACCTTCATGTATGCGGGAAGTGCTGATGAAGGAATCTCACACCTCTATTTAGGCAGTTCATCCTTGGCTGACCAAGATGTATATAGGCATGTGTCTATAGTATTGGTGGAATGGAATGAAAAAGCAGATAACATATTTCATCACTCAGTGCTCCACCTACCAACAAGTGAAGGTAGAGCACTAGCGACCTGCTAGACTCCTACAGCCTCTATCTATTCCTAAATAGAAATGGAATGACATCACCATGGATTTCGTTACAGGCTATCCAAGATCTCCTCAAAGCATCAATGTAGTATGGGTGGTTGTTGATAGGTTGAAAAAAGTTTTTCACTTCTTTCCTATCTGAGAAACCATTATGATTGATGATTTGGGGAGGCTGTATATACGAGAGATTGTGTAACTTCATGGTGTACCTTGTTCTATTGTCTCATACAAGGATGCTTTCTTTACATCATGGTTCTGGTAAGGGTAGAAAAAGGCACAGGGTTCACAGGTACTTATGAGTACTGCATATAACCCTCAGACCAATGGGAAATCCAAGAGAGATATACGAGTGTTAGAGGATATGTTATGGGCTTATATCCTTGATTTTGGAGGTTCATGGGAGAAACATTTACCTCTTGTCAATTTTACCTATAATAACAGCTTTCAAGAAACAATTCAAATGGCTCTGTATGAGGCCCTCTATGGTAGACCGTGTCATTCACCTTTGTGTTGGCTCGAAGCAGGTGAGGAAGCTTTGTTAGGTCTTCTCATGTTTAGGAAACTTCTAAGAAATTTCAGCTGATTTCGAAGCATATGACTACAGATCAGTCCAGGAAAAATTCATATACTGATCATCACCGAAAACCTTTGGTGTTCGAGGTGGGACATCAAGTCTTTCTACGTTTTTCTCCGACGTTGGGTCACAGGGGGGATTAGGAGATAGGGGAAGTTATCACCGAGATACATCGGGTCATTCAAGATAGTAGAGAGAGTTTGGCTGGTATCCTATCGGTTATTACTACTTCATAGGTACCATGCCATGCACGATGTTTTCCATGTATCTCAGATTCGACAATATTATCCAGACCCATCTCATTCTTTTGAACCTAACGACATCGAGCTCGATTATAATGCATCCTATACAGAGCATGTGATCCGTATCGTTGACCGTAGCATGAAATTACTCTGAGTAAAGTCAGTCCAACTGGTCTGGGTGTTGTGGAAACACAAATGCGTTCAGGATAAGACCTAAGAGGGAGAAAAGGATGTACGTGCGTAGTGGCTGGAACTCTTCTCTGGCGATGTTCCACTACTCTCAGAAGGGAAACTAGGGAACGTGTTGTCTTAAAGAGGGGAGGCTGTAACATCCCATCCGTAATCAAGTATGGACCGTTTTTACTTTATTTTAGTCTAGTTAATTATGCGACCCAGGTCACGTGCCTGTGCACCTCACTGCAGGTCCCAGGTAGTTTTTTTAATTGCAGACGTTTCATGAAAAATGTCATGTCGTGCTTTGGCGCAATTTTTTGTTATTAAATAATTAATTAAGGGTTAGAAAAGAGTAATAATAAATTTAAATAATATTTAAAAGAAATAAATAAATGATAAAAATAAATTTTTGAAATAAAATAAAGAGGGGGTTATGGGAAAAATAAAAATAATTGAAATGGGGGATTCGCATTTTTAATAATTTTTATTATTTTCCATTCAATTTTTTTATTTTATTTTATCTTTTTATTTTATTTATTTTTTCCTTATATTTTATTTTTATATTATTTTTATTTTATTTTATTTTTATTTCTTTTCTCTCTTTTCCTTTTTTTCTCTCCTCTCTCCCTTTCCCACTCATCACTTCGCACCCATTTATCTCGTTACACCAACCAACAGCCCCTTCGGAAGGTCGTTGCTCCTCCGTTAGACGTCTGATTAATTCACCGTCTGTTGAGCATCAGACCTTAAATAAAGGATAACATTGCATAATTGTAATCATGTATTTTCGTTGAGTAATCTGTATGCAGTTCATCGTGGAAGATTATTACCTAATTTTGGGGGTTTTCTAAAATCCTTCATTTTCATCCATTTTAGTTCAAATCAAAGCTCACTATGGATCTTTGAGTCATATACGGCTAAAAGTTAGGGTTCCAACTCACATTACCTCTGTTTCATTGTGATTTATAAAAACACGACATTCTGTCGTTAGTCGGTGCCTATCGGCTTTGTGCAATTTTACCCATTTTAATTAATTTAATGGTTTTGCATAATTATTTTAGCCTTAATCACCATAAATTAATTTTTTTGACTGGTTGTAACATGATTGGATTCCTCTTTGGGTGTGCTGACATAGTCAGTGTATTTTTTCTGTTAGACGGGTTATTAGTTTAATTAGCTATGGGTATTACACAACCCCTTTTTATTGTTTTTAAATTAAATGAATAGTTGTTTGAATTATTACATAAAAGATGGACACCCCTTTGGGCATGCTGACATGATTGGTGTATTCTTCCAGTAGCTGAGTTTATTATTTAATTAATTGCACGTGCTGCAAATCCCATTTTTATTGTAATTAAATGTAATAAATTGTTTCTTGAAACATGAACCTGAATTGTTGGATTATTGGCACTTTTTATGCTGAAATGCTTATTATTTAAATTTTCATTATCCAATGAGATTGATATGATATGTATATTTCCTTGCAAGTTTTCATGTTATACTCTTATATTTATTCCTTGTGATGCGGGTGTTTCTGATTAGTTTTCAAGATGCGACTTTATATGCTGATTATTTCATATCTTTTGCTATGAAAAGTTTAATTAAGTTCAGGGAGGGGAAAGGGGGAGGGTCATGTATTATGTTTCATTCTTATATCCTCTTTTCTTAATGGGTTACCTCTATGTGTTGGGGTGGGGGAGGGGGGGTCGTTGGCTTTGCCGAATTGAGACTTCCTTGGACATTCTAATACTTTTGAGTGATACCGGTTCGAAAAGGTCCCATCAGGACGAATCCATTGGAAATGTGGCTAAGCCATCCTCGGATGACACTCGATCCCTTTTTGAAGGATCTAGATGGACTCAGGGTGAATCCATACCTCGGCCGATACTTGGTATTTCAACATAATTCCTTGAAAGGGCTTGGTGGTATTGGATAAATTGACAGATCTTCCATAACGATACCTTTCGGACAGGCTCAGACTCCAACTCTCAACTTGAACCTTAATAAATGAATCACTTAAGGGTTGATATTATTTACATTTGAGTTTTTTGGGAATTGAGATATCCTTCTGATATGTGGTAGTACACCTTGTTAACACTTGACTTAGACCTCAAGTCAAAGCACAAGCTTAGGGTATACCTCTTTCTTGTTTACCTTGCCTCCTGGGTTTTATGCATATATACATGTCCATGCATTTTTCTAATAGGTACCCTTTCAGACTACCATCCTAAGCTGAAGTAGGTGACTAGGCATGGGTTTCTTTTAGAACCAAAGCTGACTAATTTATTTCATTCCGTTTAAATTAATTATCTGGGATTATAAATTAATGGCACAATGCATTTTTATTGCTGCACAAAATGGAAAGGTTTAGACATTGTGGGTGTTGGCCTTCGGGATTTTTATCTCACAACATGATCGGGCATCATTGACACTTGATTATATTACATGCTCGTAGGTATTGACAAGGGGAAGCGTGTTGCTTCCAATGTTTGATTGTTCATTACTCCTTAGGATGTAGACTGGGGAGAGGACTGGGCCTTGATCGCGATGCAGTTACTGCTTGTGTATTTTCTTTTACTTGACTATGTGTTGAGTTCTATTTTCCGTACTATCAGTTTAGACATACATCATGGCATGTCATCTTTTCGTGAGCTTCCGCATTTTTAATTATCATTCAGTTGGATTATTTACATTTCTTCTGTTGCAGTTTATTTTTTTACCTGCTTTCGCTAATTCCTATTTGATGTTGTTTACTTCTGCTGTGATATTATCTATTACCTATGATAGAATAGTCTCCCCCATGGACACAAAAAGGGCCCTCGCTGCTAGTCAGTAGCCTCTGGAGTTTGGGGAGATGCGCTTGAGGTTATATGACCACTGGTACAGCCACCGTATTAGAGGTGAGCTAGGTCGGGGAATTACAAATGGTTTATATGGAAGTTATTTAGGATGTATCATTAAGGTGATTTTAAAAAAATTATTTATTTTTGGAACATAGGTGATGAGTCAAAATGAAAATTTCCTCTAGTTAAGTTTTTCATTCCACTGGTTTTTTACCTCTTGTCTCCCATGGACTTTGAACTTGATCCTAGATTGAAATGATTCACTAAGAAGGTTCACATATGAGACATGACATCTTCAATACTCGATGATTCATAATTCTCTAGATTACCGTTTTACTATTTGTTCAATTAAATATTCATTTGAACAATTAACTTTCAAAAGAAGATAGTCTTTTTTCTTTCTTCAGTTTCAAATTGCCGGATGTGTTATATTTTGAGCAATATCGTGAATACAATACTTTTGTTTTCAAAGATAATAAAACATGGGATTGTTTGAGGGAAAAAAAATTTAAATATAGGGAGATTTGATGTGTTCTTATTTTATATAGTTTTTTCACATCATTTTATTTTATTTTTAATGATTTAATTAACTATTTTTACGATTTTTATTAAATATTCAAACTTTTGTATTTTTATAACTAAATTTGATTTTAATTCAATTTTTATAATTAAATGTCTGATTTTAGTTTTTAAAGTAATAAAGTAATGACTTTCTTTAATTTAACATGTTTTTTATATTAATATTTACTTTAGAAGTGTAATTTCTTTATTAAAATTCGACATTCTTATTATTTAATCAATTAACCTAAATTTATGTATTTAATTAATTAATCCATTACTTCCAATTTTATTCTTTTAACATTTTCTTTTTTACATGTAATAACTCTTCTAAATAATTTCAATCACTTTACTTAAATTTAATACTTTTAACTCAATTTATTAATGATTAATTATTTTCAATTTATAATTATTTATTTTAAATTCACTTTTTATATATATTAACCTTAATGTGTTGAAATATAAGTATCTATTTAGTTATAATTTACGTTTTATAACTTGATGTTTTTATTAATTAATTTATGTTTTATTTTTTTAATAAATTTATTTATGTTTATTAGTTCCTTAGTTTTTAGTTATTTTAGTTAATTCCTTTTTCAAATTAATTATTTTGTTTAGTTTTAATTTTAGTTTTAATATATTTTTTATTTTTCTTTTCTTTTTAGTGTACTAGTGGCACATATAACTCCTCACACCTTCTCATTCACAGTGCCACTATCAAACCCTTTCTGTTGTCCCACCGGTTCCTTTATTCAAGGTGGCACCACAACCAATACACGCCATTTCTATTACCTGTGGCACATCAATTCCTGACACTACTTCCTTTCCACTTTTCCCCTACCACCAGTTCTCCTTGACACCATAAACCTCCTTCTCGATTCCACCTCCCCATGGTTTCATCCAAATCGTAATTACAGACACCACAACCTATCTTCTGCAGCCCCATTTCCCTCTTCCCTTCCCACTGTTTCATGCACTTCTTCATTTTCACCACAATTCCTTCCAACCACTGTAACATCCTCTACCCAACCCAAAGCACTTGCTCCACCTTCATTGTTTCACTTTCCCACCACAAACCCATCCTACCACCATTGATCCTCTTGTCTAAATAAACCAATCTCATATTCAAATTGAGATTTTACCATAAAATATCAACAATCGAGAAATGCAGATTTCAATCATATGAGAACTAATATCCATCTTAGATCTATTGTGCGAAGAGGACATTGCCATCTCGATTTTAGCCACCACCGCACCACCGAAGGTGGTAGGAGGTTGGTACCCAATCTAAGAGGATAAAGAAATACTTGTACAGTTGTCGAGCTGCAGGTGGCATGACTAGATCCCCCACAAAGAATAGTTTGCTACACTGCATGTGAGGAGAAGGCTGACCTGATTTCCAACCTTCGATGCAAAGAGTAGATGTAACATATTGATCAACTGCGCTATGGAGATCTGAAGATATTGGTTGATGCGGTGTCGACCATCGCTACTGGAGGAGGGAGGAGGTACTGGCATCGCCAACTCTGTCGGTTTTGTGAAGTAGCAGACCAGAAACCCTCCTTTCGTTTTTCTATGCCGAAATTGGGGGAGGAGAAGGCTTTAACTAAATTAAAAGATTAATATTTCAAATTATAATAATAACAAATTAAAATGTATTAAATATATAATTGATAATAATAATAGGTAAATAATAACAATATAAAACTAATTAAATAAAATATATAAAATCTGAAATATTAATCCTAAACTTATTAATAAAATTAATATAAATAAATTTAACACTTAAATGAATATAATAATTATAAATTATATTATTTTTTAATAAAATAATTATAAAATATAATAACTATATAAAATATTATAAATTGTAATATTTAAAATAATTTTTTTTATTATAAACTTAAATAATAATCTAAAAACATAAATATTCAAAAACTAAACTCAAATAATTTAATAAATACTAAAATTTTAAATTAATATAATTATTAATTAATCACCTTAATAATTAAATAAAAATAAATAATATCATGTAACAACCTGAAATAAAATAAGTTAGTTAACAAATAAAATAATAGCTAATAACTATTAATTTAAATTTAATAACATTTAAGAATTATTTAATGAAATTTTTATTTATTTATAAAAATTTAATATTTAAACATTGATTCATTTATTCATTTTTCAATTCTAATTATGCAGGTTCACACAGAAGGTAGAAACACATCTTAATACATTCAACTAACTCTGCGGGAGTTAGTAATAAGGGAAAAACTAGAGCGACGTGTCAGTCATGAACCAAATGCACGTGTGCGGTGCATTAGTGGAGGACACATATAGTCAGTGGAAAATAGGGGGGATGTGCAGAAAATGATAGTGGTTTTTAAGGTAGTGTAGTAGAAGAATTTTGTAGCACTCTCATTCGGATTCAACATGACATCCGTTTGAGAGAAGATTCTTGCATGATCAGCACTGAAGACGAATTGGAGGACAAGGATCCTGAGAGTAGAGTATTATTTTGGGAGTTCTTCTTCCTCTGTCCTTATTTTTTGTACTCTATTCTTGGATGTTTTTCACTTATTTATTAAAAATTATCAAAAGATGAATTTCCTTACCTCTAGAATTCAATTCTACTGGTTGATATTTTAAACATCTTCATTCACTTTACATTTTTCAGAATCTTAATCAATCGACCAGATTGATTAATGATTATATGTTTAGATGTTTCACACCTATTTTTTTTTTAATTCATAAATTCAATATCAAATGGAGAGGTAGTTCTTGAATACATTTATCAAAGTATTAATGTCTTTATATTGGAAATTTATGACGAGTTTATTTCCAAATGTTATCCTTTTCTAACTGTCAAGCATTTAGACTTATTTTAGAGTAGAAAACTCATAAAGTCAGTCTTCTGTGTGGTGAGTTTTCTATTGAGGGAGACTTTTCACCATCTTCATGATGTATTATTCAATAAATAGTAGTGTATAAGTTATCATTTAAACTAGTTTTTTGGAAATCTTGAGTATCACATTTGATCAGCTACTTCGACTTTGTTGCCTTATTTTAGTATTTTGTTCTCCTATGTTAGTTTTAATGTAGTTCATAGTTCATTAGTAAACTAATAAATGATTTAGTTTCTTGTCAAAAGTGTTATATTTACTACTTTCTTAAAGAAACGTAGAAAAAAATTACAAGTAATAAATATAACCAATGTTTACTCTCTCCACTGCTGACAATAGGGGAGTTTATTTTGAATAAAACCTTAGATTTCTTACCTGTCTACCCTTAGGTTCGACCTTTCACCACTATGCTAGTGTAGGACTAATAATTTTTTTTTTCAGATTTGTGACGACCTCGGGCCACATCTCAAAACCCTGCATATCAATAATAAAACAATTCCTGGCATCTAGGGAAAGTAAAAGATAAGAAAGGGGTGAGCTTAGATGCTGAGTAAGGTTAAACAACACAACATAATATTTCTTAAATAACCATAATATTTTAAGAAAGTAAAAAACCAAAAAACTATACTTTTAAACATAATATTAATTATAGTATGGGAATAATAAATCAAACATTACTTTATAAACATTCACATGGATATTCTATTGTTCGAATATTTAGATATAATAACTAACCGTTTAAAGAGGAAATACAAAATTTGGGGCATCTTAAACACACTCTCAAGGATTCTACGAAGACACCATACATAATTGGGTAATAAATTAGCCAAAAACCAAACATAATAGTCTTATGAGACCTTCTGATTCATTGAGGGGCTATAGCAGCCCCTGCTCGTCAATTATAAATTCCAATTCAATCCTCTAATGAAAGGGAAAAAACATAACAAATATAAACATTCATATTAAAACTAGAATATGAAATATTAGTACATAAAAAATAAGCTATGAATGATATCAAAATGAAACATTCACATTAAAACATATAATAAAACCGTTAATAAAATATGGAAAATTTCGTCGTGATGTATTAACCTTAATTAAGCATAAAATCCATCTAAAGATGTCGACCTAGATGAAAGCGATCTAACCAAATCATTAAAAATCATTTTGAAATATACCATTTTAATTTGAAAATATTTCAAGTTGAGATATTTATAAAAAAATAAATTTAAAAGAGATTTTTAAATCCAAGTGTCCCATAACTCTTTGAATTTTTTTAATGGAATTAACATTTTAAAACATTTATGTCTATATTATTAGATCATTAAAACCATCTTGAAAACATAGACATTAATGAGAATTATTTAGAAGTATAAATCATTAAAACATTTATAACGATGTTTTAGTTAAATATTACTTTACATAAAACCTTAAAAATATTCCTTTTTAAAAAGTTAAGAAACATGTACATGAATGATATATATGTCCCAGTAAACACATACTCATAAACAATCTCGGATAACAATGAGATTTCAAAATTACACCTTGCATTGAACTTTCCTTTAGTTAAGGGTGAGTTAACCTCCTGTATAATGGTTTATGATTGTTATTAAATTATACCAGGACTATATACATATTTATGATATCATATACAATCCTCTTATATTATTTTGTTAATAATATTTCAGTATTTCAATTATTTCGGGTGTTAACTGCTTTGTTTTCCTATGCATATTCTGTTAAGTAAGTCATGTTTCTTATGAATAAGATATATTTTATTCACATACATAAGGATATTAATTTTAAAAATAATTTGTTTACTTATCATATGAATTTCATATTCATTCTTGAATGGTTAATGTGAGAATTAATCTCATCACATTACGGAGATGGTAGGTCGTACGTACACACGAGTGATAGTATCATTTCTTTAAGTATTAAATGGCATTGAATTAGATGGAATATTAATTGTACAAAGACAATATCATGTCATATTTATTTGTTAAATATTTTATATTCAACATTATAGCCATCAAAATAATGTAAAGGGGACAAATAGTTTACACCATGGTGTGGAGATGGTATGTTATATATATGCACAAATGGTGTTATTGTTCTTCATAGGATGGGTAAAAGGTGGAATATGTCTTTCCCATATTCAAAAAAACATATAAGAATATATTATATGTGTTATTTATTAATTTATTATGGAGATAACATAGGAAGTAGAAGCAGTTGAATAAAAGAACTTTGAATGAAGTGATAAAATTATTACCTCTACTTTGGTTATCTCCTTTTGATTTGTAGAAAAGGAATGCATTGGTTGGATTTTTTCCCAAAGTGTGGAAATTTGGAAGAATTTAGGGACGTTCTGAGAGAATATGGGTAGGTTTTGGACGATCCAAAGGGCTTTGGACGTGTTAATTAAAGAGAAGGAGATGTGTCCTTTTAAAAGAGAGGTGATGGGCACTTTAGGAAAATATTAAAATATTAATTTATTAAGAAATTATTTTCTGTTTATAATAGCTTAAAATTTATTTAATTCAAGTATAATATGAGTATGGGTAAAAATACTCTCAGTCAAATGGTTTTATACATGTTTAGGGAATAAAAGTAACCTTATCGTTTAGATTTAATCCTTAATTAAATAGTTTAACTCTTACCATGTCTTCTTGTATTTTTACACTACATGGTTAATATAGTTACAATAAAATTCCAAAAGAACCTAAAGTGGTTACTTAATTACATTTGTATCACTATCCATGTTATTTTTCCAAACATCAGATATTTTGGATTTTGATATCTTTTAATAAATTATTATTTATTTCAAAATCCAATTTATATAAATTTTGACACTATTTAATACATTTTTCTAGAGTAATAAAAACTTTATTACTTTGATATAAATGAAATAACTCAATTATAACATGTCATAGTCATCCCTTATTATTATTTTTTGAAATCAATATATTCAAATTACATTTATTGTAATATTTATATTATCAGTTATTTGAATACTTCATAAATATGGAAATCACTGCATCATCATTGTTTCATTATTATATTTATTTATTTAATGTATAAAAATTATAAACAAAATACCATAATGTTTTAAATTTTTTTATATTTCTAATTACTCTTTATAGTCTAATAGTTTACTTAATAACTCCATATTAGAATTGTTTTACTAATTTGAGCTATGTTTATGAAATTTTTTCCTTTAAAAAAATTAAATGTTATAATTGTCTTAATCACAACCAAGTTGAATAAAAAGGACAAATATGTGTCCCAAAGGTTTCCTTGTTTGGCCATTAATCATCAAATAAGGTTAGAACATGTGTTAGGGTAATTTTTTATTATTACAATATTATTTTTATCTTTAATTACCCAATTTACCTCTAATTGTTGCCAATAAAATTCAAAAGATTCAATTAAAAATTATATTGATCCTATTAAACCAAATTTATTACTGTGATAAAAACTTTTTATGTCATATTTTAAATATTCAATTCACATATGCTATTAAAATACGTTTAATTCAAATTTTCAAATGGGCCTAGAATGCGGGTAAAATACGTTCCATTGTTCAATAAAAATTTTATATCTAAATCTATTATAAAAATGATTTTAATGAATTAAATTGTAATAATATATGTATTATTTATATATTTATACTTTAAAATGAATTTTTATTAAAATAACTATTGCAAATAAAAAGTCGGTTTTTATCCACAATGCTGTATTTTTATCTATTCATCAAAAATTGAATGTTTTTATAAAAATACCAAAAATTCACACTAATCTAATTTTGATATTCTGAATTCAAAAATGAACTCTATTTTACCAAATTAAATTTCAATGAGTTTTAAAATTTTATTTTATTATTGTTCACAAAAGTACATACAAAATAGTTTCTTTAAGAAAATAGTATTTTTAAACATATAACTATTTATCAAAACTTATACATTTTATTATACAAATGTTTTATTTGGGTGAAAACCATATAAATAAAATTTAAAATTTAATTATTACTATTCATATTACTATATTTAGTTTATATGTGAAAAATATTTCATTTAAATAATTACTACACTAAAGTGTTTTTTCGCATGAAGTCAATCTCGTGTGTTAGGCAAGAAAAGTTGGTGTTACGTGAAACATAATCTATTAAAGTTAATGAAACATGAAATATTGGGGTGTCACATGTAATGATACATAACATAGACCAATAATGTGTCCAATTATGACTCTAAGTTGTAAAATAGGAAAATCCCTAAAAAGGATAGAAATAGAGGAGTGCATGGCGTGCATTCCTTATTATATGGCGTTTACCCTCGAAGATATACTTGTGAATTTACTTTATTTGGACAGGTCCTGTAACTCTCATGTACATGTAATGTGTAACATGTACATAGAATTTACCCTACTTGAGTATCCTTCCCACGTATCTAACATGGAATTTCCATGTATCTAGCCTGGTCGTGTACCTCTACAAAACATACTGCCCACCTAGTGTCTTGTCGTGTACTTCACATGGCCAAGTTCCCCTACATAGGTTTTCTAGAAATGTACCTGGATATATTGGTGGGTACCGATACATGGAATTTATAACCTATACACAACATGTGCTACCAAAATATCAACATCCCTTAATTGAAGAACATTCATCATGTGTTCCTCAACTACAGTACATTTGATTAGGATTTCTGAATGGGAAACAACTACAATCTTCTTAAAACCCCGTTTTCTCCCAAAAGATATAGATCAACCATCAAGTGTTCCTAAGCACTAATAATGGGTATATAAAACTCAAAAGTGGTAAATATATGGGTATCTATGGCATAAATATAATAATATTATACCTTTGGGTGGAATCTGCTAAAGCTTCACCTATATCCATGGTTTACGGCTGCCTCATGATGATCGGGTTACTCCTAAGCTCTATAGGGGTACCTCCCTTCTCGTCCCTCCTAATCAATCACTCCCTCTACCTTTCTCTCTCTTGATCACATGAGTTGGAATCCATTAGTGTGTAGATGAGAATCCAGGTGGTAGAGGAAAATAAAAGAAAAAAATAAAAGGGGGAAGGGAAAACAAATGTGGCTCAGGCCTATCCTTAGTTCCCACCATGAAGTGTTGCCTCACCTAGAAAAACATGAATTATCATGACTCAATAGTGAAGATATTATACCAGTTAAATTCTCCATAAAAAAATTCTAGTTGAACAAACATTTGTGAAAAAAATAATATTTAATTAATTAAATATTAAATATTTATTATTCCATGAAAATTAAAACATCATGGAATCCTACCAAACTCATGTAATAGGGTAAACACCCCATTCTGGGACAAACAATGTGGTGATAATTTTTTTTGAGATCATCTTCTAGTGGAAAAATAACATTTTATCCTTTATAATATCTGGAAAAAAAATCAAATTTCTAATCAAATTTCAGTTTGAAAAAATATCAGTCCTTACAAATGAGAATTTGATATATTTTTTATACAGTTAATAAATCACGTGGTTAATAATTATTAATAAAATTGAAATAAAGGTTAATATATGAAGTTTTATGAGGATCTATGTTGGGTAGAAGTGGTGATGTCTTATTATAATGTAGATGTTTTGGATAATGGTGTTAACTGCTGATGTTCTCTAGTGACAGTGATATGGGTTATGGTAATAGAGTTGTTTCACTAGAAATATTACCTTTAGTATCCAATTTTTTGATATTATAAGTTCATTTATATTTTTTTTATTTCCTACACTCTACCTACCCTATGAGAAAACCATACTTACACTGATTTTAGATTTTCGGTTATAGATATACCCTCCAATTCAATGATATATGTGATACGAATGGATGAATACACCCCCTGCTATGTTACCCTTTCTAAACATGGTATAGGAAATGATATAATATGGTTTTGGAATATTGTAATATGTAATTTACGTGGTTATGAAATTTTTATATTCATGGGAGTGGGCATGTGGTTAATTTACTTCATGATACATCTCAATTGTACTTTGGTATGTATCTATAAAAATAAAATATATTGATATGTTAGGTTTAATTATGCTTTGGTATGTGGTTGGGGACTTAATTTGGATATATATTATGCAATATTGTGGATATTAAAAAGATATAATATCTAGGATGTATTTCATTGGCATATGAGGGTGACTAAATTTGTTTGGAAGTTAGTGTGGGGTTCCTTCATCATTATATTTTCTTGATATTATGTTACTATAATTATGTGAATATTATTACTACACCTTAGTGAGGTTGTTTTAATAGTTCACCTAGTCAGTTAATTTGTCTGTATCATTATTTTTCACTAAGGCTTTATTATACTTCTTCTAAATTTACATTAGAGGTTCATAGTGGGAACCTACTTTTTAAACTTGTATGATCATCTCTATATTATATATATATATATATATATATTTAGGATTTATTTTAAAATTAGGTTAGACATAATTAGTTCCAGGTTATCGTTAGTGTTTTTTTCCATAGTAAAATCTATTTCATTAGGTATTATTTTGGGTTTACGTACACCATTATATGCATTGTAATATATTGGTTTCTGATTATTTAGTTATATTTTATTGGTGGATTATTATTTTCATTTCTAGGATTTATGAGGACGAATCCAATAATATTTTCATTTTATGCCCTCTATTATAGTCTCTAACTACTATACTACAACACCCTGAGATTTTGTAAAATATATTTTTTCAAATAAATTTAATTTCATTGATATCTTGAATTACACATAACATCATGTTTAATTGAACCACAATATACTATTAAAATATTATGATTTAAGATAGTTTAAAAAATGTTAAATTAGAGGACATGAATAAGATTAACGACTTCTAGAAATACATATAAATGTATTACTCAATATAAGTTTATCAATAAATTATTTTTAAATAGTTACTCATTCTTTTTAAAATTCATTGTATTTATTAAAAATATTAATTCTTAAAAAATGATTGTTATTGAATTTTTTTGAAAATATTATGTTAAATTAATAAAATTTTTATAAATTTGATTTTATAAAATGAACATCATTATTTAAATCAAAATATTAAATTTATCTAAGGATAAATTTTGGATGATTTTGTGAAAATATATATTTTTTCGAGTGAGTAGAAAAAAATGGATTTTATTGAAAATAATATGTAAAAATATCCAATTTTTAAAAAATGGTTTCAAAGTAAAATTAGTTTTCTTATATTAAAAATAGTATAATGAAGTCCATTGGAAACAATTTTATGTATGACATTCATAAAAACATTCTAATAGGTAAAAACACATTTTCTTTAAAGATTGTTTCAATGCATGAAATGTATTTTTCACTAAATAAATTACATTAAACCCTATTTATAAATTATTTTAATGATATCTATATATTTTATTTTCAATAAAATGTATTAACATTCATATCAAATTTTTTAGCCATGGGATAAGAATAAATCTGGTCTTATGCTCAAGAAATGTTATTTCTCTAAAAAATAATTTTTGTAGCATTTTTTTCACTTACAATAACATTAATATGTTAAAGTTATAGTTATTTAATTAGATGAAATAAATTAAGTATTTATAATCCTGATTTTCAAATTTTGTAAATATACACCTTTAATTTTTGTTTAACGTGAACAGTAACTTTGGAAAAATGTTATCAACTCAAGAAAGGTTTAGTCATGTTAATATAGGTTAAAAATAAGTGATAATGCCATACATTTTTTCCTATATTTTATTATATAAAATTAAATCTACCATTATCACCTTTTTCTCTAAATTTATTTATTTAACAGAAAATATTCTATGAATAAGACTAATATATTATTCAAATCAAATAATGTTACAAAATGTCACACTCTTTGTTTTTAATATATCTTATGTTTACACATAGGAAAAAAGTAATTAGTGAATGAAAATAATTATCTATTTTTGGAATAATAAAATTATTTTCTTGGTATATATTAATTTTTAATTTTTTTAATTATATAACAACCCTGCTTTCTTATACAGCATTGATATAGTATTTCTCCAATTAATAAAAATTATAATAAATGGTTTTGGAAATATTAAAATATATATAATTTGAATTATATAATGAGTGACAACATTTTAATATCTAATTATATCATATTTGAATTAAAACATTGTATTTATTTATTTTTAAGTGAAATTACTTGAATAGCGTCTAAATTAAAAATAATGATATTTTTTTAGAATAGTATTTTATTAAATCACATAAAAGTCATAAAAATATTAAAATGGGACAAATAGAATAAGTTATGTTCTAAAGTTTTATCCATTTACCATTTTTATTTATTTTGGAGGCATTTTATTTGGTATTTACTATTTTATATTTTAATCTTTTAGGAAATTCCATGAGTTACAATCCCCTTCCTTATAAAAGGGAACCTCTACTTTCACTCATTTACTTTATATAGATCCTTATATAATGAACATACTCTATTGAAAAATTTTATAAACTTATTTAAATACATTATAGACGTGTTTTATTCTAAAAATACCAACTCTAAAGTATTTATGTGAAGATCTAATGGAGTTCTTTCCTAGAAGAGGCCATTTCCTAATAAGATCACTTTATTTTCTACTCTTATTTACCTCTTATAAATATATTGTTTTTATAATTGAATAATAAATATAGTATCCTCAATATTCTTAAATTATAATATGTTTTTTAATGCACCATTATAAACCCTATTCTACATCAAATGAGATGTGAAAGTATTTATCATATCCACATAGGGACACAATTCATATTTCATCACAATATTTTATGGAAGGGTATTAATATGGGTTTAATATTTATATTTGATATTTATGACATAATTGTACTTTTATAATGACAATGTATTTTCAAACTTATTGATATCCAATCCTTTGGAAATTGATAATGTATCCCATGTGTATGAGTGAACTACCATCTCCCCAAAGCGAAGTGATTCATTCCTCGTTTATATTATAATTGGATGGTAATGAGGATGAATTTCATACATATATATGATATATATGATATAAAAATTATTCTATAAACATGAATTATTATTTATCATTCTTTAATTCCATCTGTCGAAAAATTGAAACAATGTGCATGCGTACATATGGTCTACTGTCCCCATTATAAGTGTAATTCATTTTTATAACTTTGGTTTTTATTAATGATTATATATATATATAATTAATATATAATTTTTTTTTACCTTGATTAATATTTTGGAATTTATTAAAACGTTATTAATTTATAAGTATGGAGACTTCTGAACTCAAACATGCTTTGAAAATAAAGAAACTATCACCTATAATAGTGATTTTAATAAAAAATTATTAATATTAGTATGATATGATGTCCCAAATATATCATACATAGTAGATAGACATTATGATTTTTATTTAATAAATTTATAATATTTTAATATTATTTATAATAAAGGTTTGAATGTGAATGATGAAAGGTGAGACTTAAGGTAAGGGATTTATGTCTCAATCCTATTTTAATCGAGATTATTTATACATGAATTTCTATTGAGACAATTTTAGGGTCCTTATTTGATGAATCATTTTAATTTTTTTACCATAAAGTTGTTTATTTATATTATATTGTTTCCTTGAATATTAATCACTTTAATTATATAATATATTATAAGAGTGTTTTTAAATAAAACTGAACTCATTTTTCTCGCCAGTCAAAAATATTTTTTGTACCATATCCATTTTTTGTATAAAAAATTATAGGATTTTTGAACTATAATACTATGAATTTTTAAATTCATTTTTACCCTAGTTTTACTTTATACATAATGGTTTGAAGTAAAACTTTTTTTATTTTCCAAATGAGTTACTTTATGACTTTTCAAAAACAACCATGGAAGGAATTTTTTAATGTATACAAAATGAACATATTTTCCCTCCCTCATGAATGATTTTTATTTTTAAACTTCCAATACACATTTACAATTTAATTTTAAAATAAAATTTATTCCTTTTTAATTGTGTAGCTTTTTTAGATAATTTGTTTTAAAAGGGAATGGTTATTTTCCTAAATAATGTGTTAATGATATTTTATTGGTATTTATATTAATCAAAGACAAAAACCATTCATTTTAATTATTCTTTAACAGGGACATGATAAATGGAAATCATCCTTATTCTTTCTCAAGATGGTTTATAAATATAATGACATAATTTATATGAAACCCATTTCTTTTTCATGGGTTATGCTAAATTGAAATGTTTATGATACCCATTTCTTTTCATAGGTTCTAATATGAGGAATGTTTTATGATCTTTTTGACATGCATGAATTATTTTCATTATGTAATGGGTGGGACATATATCTCACTCCAATTCATTGGGTAAATATGGATAAGACATTAGAAAAAATATGTTACTAATGTACCTGATTTCAAGTTCATAATTGTATGTGTGGAACTGGCATTCATGGCTATAAATTTATGTGTGGAACAAGATTAATTTTCCATAAGTTTATGAATTTAACGAGATTTCATTTCAATTAGATAATGAAATGACTTGGTTTCAAGTACATAATATTTTTTGAGGACATAATTTTATGTCCTTTACTTAATGAGGGAACCTTTTGTCTATTTATACAAGTTCCTCATTTTATAATCTTTTTAGTATGACACAATATCATGTATTATGATAATGTTATGCTCTCGTGGATTATGTTATCTGATTCCTTCATGATTCATTTCTTATAAATTGTAAATATTTATAACACGGTTCAATATTATGATATTTAATATGTAGGGTATAGTTTTCTACTATTAATCTCATTTTCTTATACCATTATGGTCATAATATGTTTATTTGGTCATTGATATCTCCATTTTTTACCCTTATTGAGCATCCAATTTCAACCTTTATTAGGATTCATTTCCCCATATTTTGAAGATAGGTTTTAGGAATGATATTTCTAAAAAGGATTATAGTTTGGAAGAACATAATTGGAGACTCTTTTGAAATAGTTTTTTATAATTCCATGTGTATAAATATACTATACTTATACTATTCTGGTGTGGATCATTATGTTATGTAATGAATATCCATCTATCAATTTGTAATATCTATGTATAAAAATTATATATCATAATTTTTGGTTTTTGAGTGTGTTTTAGTTAACCTTTTGAAATTATGATGATAAAACATTAGTAAGAACTCTTGAAATAGGTAAAAGTATCGGATAATATCCTCATTTTTTGTTAACCATCATTGATGACCTAGGATAAACCCATGTTGTCATATATTGAGAAGATTGTTTCCGCATTTATACAACCAATGAATTTCATTATAATGTGTTTTTTTACTTTGATTATTATTACTCACACTTTTTTTATGTTTTAGTAAATGGATGGAACCTGATGGAATTGTGGGAATAATGAATGAAATACAAAAAAAATGACCATCCACATGAGAAAATGAACATCTTAAGAGTTGGGATGAAATGCCTTATAAATATGCTCACTATTCTCTCCCGAGCTATTAGTGGTAATACAAATCTTGTTGAAATCTCAAATACACCAAAGAGGGAGAAACGGGATATTAAATCATTTATGTGACAATGTCCAGCTTTATTATATAGTTCTTTTGATAAATTGGATGTTTACTAATGGATCAATGTGATGAATAATTTATTTTCCATTTTTTGATGCTCAATCCATAAAAAGGATTTCCATCTTATTTATAGTTTTTAAGTAAAAGTATATCAATATTGGAATCTTATTAAGAATGTGAGGAAATATGTGGAAATTAAATCCATTGAATAGAATTATTTTAAGGGGATATTTTTCTGTAATTTCATACCCCATGTTCTACATAAAATTGGAGATGTAATTAATTGAGATTTAAGTAGAAGGCTGATTAATTCCTTTTTACCTAGGAGGAAAATGTTACAAAACTATAAAGGTATGGCATAAGATTAATCATCATTCTTAGAAGAAATATTGATTTATTCTTTAGTGGTTTAAAACCAATTATTTGAAATGAATTATCTATAACGGACATTTGAATCTATGATTAAATCATTCAATGTGAACTGAAATTATAAATTAAATATTGATACCCTCAAGGTTATAGTGATTAGATATGGAATAATTGAATATTTAAAACTCTTAATTTACAAAAATGTGGGAAGAACAACTTAGATGAATGCTTGAAGGGAACCCGAAATGATTCAAGTGTGTGATTCCTAGAAATCAAGAAAAAGAAATTATATGTTTTGTAAATAATCTAGTTGAAAAAATTAATATAGAAAGGGCTCGGTAGAATACACCACAAGCACTCTAGTGATATAAATTAAAGTAATTTTGGCATTGTTTGAATCAATTCTCTAATAAAAGGTAAAATGAGGACAATAATTACCCACAGCTGTAAAATTAAAAGTAAAAAATAGAAATATTATTAAATTGTAATAGATTAAGTGAATGATGATAATTGTGTAAGATTTATCCAATACTCTTGGGTTGGGAATTTCATGTAGATTTTTTTAATTCACCCTATAAAATTTTGTTCTAAAAAATTTATTAAAATTTGAAATCATTTTTATTATATTTTAAATCTCTCTACTTAAATTATAGAATTAGGAAATTAAATTTTATATTATAAATAAATTTTTTGACATCTATTGGTGTAATGATAAACCTTTACATACAATGGAAATCAATTTTGTTTTTGTAGAATCTTATTTAATGAATAAAGGGTAAATTATCTTTTAGAGGCATATATGTTTTCATGTAAGGTTAACATAAAATTTTATGATGTTTTCATGGATTTATAACATTAATGTTTATCATAAGTTAAAAGGAATTAACAACCCCTTTTAATATTTTGAGTAATTGGATTTTGATGTAAAACTTTTTTGGGTTTTAGGATGAATACTCTATTGAGGATTAAATACCCTTTTATGTTTGTATATAATTTTATTATAAGTTAGTTATAGACTATTGGATAGCATAATATAAATGATATATCTGGTAGAAATTATATTCATTGATATGGTGATAATTTTCATGACATGTATGGTCAAGTTTATGATTACGTTTTAGGTTTGTGTATAAATTTGATTCGGAATATTTTTGTGAATATAATTACATTTCAATACTATATATTTTTTTCATTGTAATTAATTGTGTTGAGGAAAATTTTAGAATTAGGTTTAATATTTAATTTATCATAAATGAATTTTTTGGAATAATTAAATTAAAATTTTAAATATGAAAGCTAAAGGGTTCATGCTTTGTGGTTATTGAGGCCATTAAGGCTTTAAAGATTAATGTTGTATTTAGTTATTTCATTTTTTATTTATTTTTAATATTATCATATGCTAAATTGTATTTGTTTTGGTTGGTTCTTACAGAGTAGAGGAAGGCCCTGATATAATTTTTAATTCATTAGAAGATGATATTTTTTCTTCAGACATGAGAAAGATGTCTTGAATACTCATTGTTTGGAGGAATAGATTAGACTATCACGAAAATTGATTAAAGGATAAAATTTTTCTTTTCAAGTTAGTATGTTTCCTTATTTTAATTATCTACAGGGTAGCTAAATGGCTGAAATCTTGGAAAATGTTGTCAAGAAAAAAAATTTCCCAATAACCTTCAATTCTGATGAATTGGTTGTCTTTTAAATCTTCTCTAATACATGGATTTTTTATTTCTAATGATATCCAAAAAGTATTCTATATCACTCTCTATCAATCCATATGAGTTATTTTTACCTTCTATGTCCAAATTTTAAATTACCATCAATTTTCCCCTTATTTTGGAATCCGATTTTAGGTTATTTCAGGTAACCTTTATGTTTTCTACTTTCCCTTTTTAAAGAAAGTTTGATTATTATTTTGTATGGTGTTCGTTTTGAAAAAGAAATTTTATAATATTAAACAATTAAGAATTGAGACAAATTATTAGGTTACAATTTATTTAATGGGGGTGAATGTAATACCTTGATATTTTTTAAAAAAATATTTTTCAAAAAATGTTAATCTCTTCAATATCTTGAGTTACACACAACGTCGTGTTTAAACAAACCATGATATACTATTAAAATATTATTATCTTTCATAGTTTTAACCAAGATTTTAAATTGGCATGTATGAATAGGATTAAAAAATTTATTAAATATATATATATATATTATGCTCAATATAATTGTATGGATAAATTCTTAGTAAATAATAAATAATTTTTTAGTATAATAATTTTTTCTTAAAAAATATTTTTTCTTGAAAACAAATTATTGATTTTTTTATAAAATATTAGGATTAATTTTTTTAATGTTGAGAAATTTTATTTTTTAAAATGAAAGTCAATTTTGAAATCAGGATATTAAAATTTAATTATAATGAATTTTTGTGATTTTTCAAAATAGATTGATTTTCCAGTGAATAGTAAAAATGATTATTTTTTTTAAAATTTTAATTAAAAAGAAACATTCGATTTTAAAATTATTTAAAATTAAAATTATTTTTCATATATTTTAAAAGATCCAAATAATTTCATTAGAATCAATTTTATGCTTGAATACAAAATTCAATTTCTTTAATATTTAAAATGAAATTTTCTGGTAAAAAATGTTTTAATGGATACAATGTGATTTTAACATCATAAATTAAATTTAACAAAAAATTTGAATTATTTTAATTAAATTTAAATATTATATACTCAATAAAATGGTTTAACACTCGTTGAATAATTTCTAGTCATGGAATAAGAATAAATATAGTTTTCTCTTTAAAAACAATTCTTTTTCTAAAAAAATGTTGTATTTTGTGCACTTAATTTAAAATTAATTTAAATTATTTATAGGTATTCTATTATATAAAATTAATTAAATATTTGAATAAATATGTTAAAATTTATCAATGAGAAGACTTTTATTTTTTGTCTATTTAAATAGTAATTGTGGAAAACTTTATCAGCTCGGTAAAGGGTAAATCGGGTTAATCTAGGATAAAAATTAGATAAATTGCCATTACATTTTATTACTATTTATTATTTTATGAGATTAATTTTACCCTTAAAACATTATTCTATAATTATATTATTTTAATGGGAACCTATCCATGAAAATGATTTACATGTTATTTAAAACAAAGAATGTCACAAAATTTCACTCTATTTGTTTTTAATATATCTTACGTGCCTACATAGGGACAAATTATTGTTATGAAAATATATAAGAATCCATTTTAATTATAAGAAATTTATTATGATGACAAAAAATTATTTTTAATTTTGATTAATTATAAAATAACACCAATTTCTTATGCAACTTTGATGCAGTATTTCTCTAATTAATAAATAAATATAATAAACAATATTAAAAATATTAAAAGAAATATAATTTGAGGGATTTAATGTCTTACAAGAATTTTCAATGTTAATATAATACATTTTTATTGTTTTATAATACTATATTCAAATCAAAACTTTTTATTTATGCCATTTATGTTAAATTAAATGAGTAGTAACTAAATTGAAAATAATGATTTGTTATGACAATAATATGTTATGAATTAGCATAAATATCATAAAAGTATTAACATAAGACACCTGGATAATATATTTTCTACTATTTCATCCCTAATCCATTTATATGTCATTTGGAACCATTTTCATTGAGATTTTCTAAATTATATTTTAATCATTCATGAAATTCCTAGAGTATCCCTCCCCTCACTTTTAAAAGGGACTATTTCCTTTATCTTTTTCAGAACACATTGAGCTGTATATGTCAAACATAATCTAAAAAATTCACTCTATACTTCCCTATCCTCATTCTATAGGTGATGGTATTATCATAAGACCAACTCTAGGGTGTTTAAGAGAAGGTCTTAAAGAGATCTTTCATAGAAGAGGTAGTCGCCTTACCAACCACTTTCTTCCCTACTCTTCTTTACCACCTATAAATCCATGATATTTGTCATAAAATAATAAATTTATTTTAATAAATATTATTAAAAGAAATTATTAGTATTAAAACACCATTACACACCCCATTTCCCATCAAACAAGAAGTGAAATTATTTTTCATGTGTACGTACGACTTATCATCTCCATGTAGCGATACAATTAATTTTTTGACACCATATTTTGTAGATGGATATTATGATAGTTTAATATTTATATATTATATTAAAACATAATTATACCTTGTTATTTTTAATATCATATCGACCATCTTACCATCCAATCCATTGATAAAAACGATAAATCACCCTTGCATATATGTGGACTACGTCCTCCAGAAAGTAACATGATTATTTTTTCATTTACTTTTTCCATATATGGTAATGTGGATTATTTTTAAAAATATATATGTTATAATATTGATTCAATAAAATAAAATTATTATTTACCTTTCTTTCTTCCATCAGCCAAAAAAAAGTAAATAATGTGCATTCATACATATGGCCAACCGTCTCCATGAATGGTGTAATTTATTTTTTATCTACTTATTATGAATGATTATAAGTATATATATAATTATTTAATTTATATTATTTTTATAGCATGATTATCATTTTTGAAATAATTTCACTATGATCAACGTATATTGATCAGGGTTGTCGAACTAAAACATGCATGGAAAATGAATCACTTATCACTTGGAACATTGATTTGTATAACAGACTTATTAATAAGTAGGTGATAACATGTCATAAATAAATCATATATGATATTATAGATACTAATATTGTTATTTAATACATTTATAATATATCAAATTTTAAAATATAGAATGTTTTAATGTGAGTGAGGAAATTTAAGACTTGAGGTAAGGGATTTATATTTTAATCATATCTTAATCTGGACTATTTATACTTAAATATCTATTGAGTAAATTATATAATAATTATCTGATGAATCTAATCATTTTCTTATCCACTATTTATTTCTTATGATAAAATAATTTCCTTTCATTTTCCTAAATTTAAATATTTAAGATATTAAAAGAATGTTTTAAGTAAAACCAACTTTATTTCTCTCTTCTATTAAAACCATTTTTCTTCTATATCCATGTTTTGTTAAAAAAACATTTTAAGATGGTTTTTACAATTTTACTATGAATTTTTAAATTAATTACTAAACATTTTAATATTTAAAAAAAATAGTTTGTAATGTTTCTTTTTGTCATTTTTTAAATGTTATACACTGTGAATTTTCCAAAAAAAGTATAGAAGGAATTTTTTTTATCTTATATAGTATGAAAAGCTTCTACCACAATCATTACTTCTTTTTAACATTCTATTAAAATTTTACAATTTAATTTTAAAAGACAATGGGTTCATTTATAATTTTCCCATTTTTTAAATAATAGATTTAAAAATAGAAATTTTCAATTTCTTCTAGAATTTTTTAATGATCTATTAATGGTATTTCTATTCATCAAAGAAAACAACCCCTAAATTCACTTATGATATTTAGTGGATATTATCTGAGGATACCATCCTTATTATTTCTATAGATGGTTTGCGAATATGATGACCTAATTTTTATGAACCACATTTCTTTTCAGTGGGTTATTCTATGATGAAATTTTTATAAACCACAATTATTTTCATGGTTTATGATATGATGAATACATTAGGACCTTATGAAACAGATATGAATTATTTTGATTATGTGAAAAGTGGTACATATATCTCCCCACAATGCATTCTGTAAATTTTGATAACTCATGTGATAAATATGTCATCGGTGAACCTGATTTTATGTTCATAATTTTATTCATGGACATGGATTTCATGTTCACAACTTTAAACATGGACCTATATTTCAAGTAAATAATTTTATATGTGGACCTGAATTTCATGTCCATAATATTTTGTATGGACCTGATTTCATGCCTATAAGTTTATAAGACGGACTGATTTTATTTCCATTGATTAATTATTATACATGTTTTCTATTTATTTATGTTCACAATGTTTTAAGATTATGTGTATGGAATAAACTCATCTATTTTGATAATGTTATCCTCTCATAGATCATTTTATTTAATTCCTTCGTGATTCATGTCTTATAGGGCTTTCAATATTTATAACAACACTCAATATTATGATCATTGATATGCAGTGTATAGTTTTCAAGTGTTAAGCTAATTTCTAATACCCTTATTCTCATATTATACTTAAGTGACCATTGATATATCAACTATTTAACCTTACAGAGAATCTGAGCTCACACTTTTTTATGATTTATTTCCCCAGGTTATGAAGAACAGTTTTAGGATTGATTCTTCTAAGAAGGGTTCTTTCTAAAAAAGATCATAAAGGCTGACTCTTATGAACTAGTTATTTATATGTTCATGTTTCTAATGAAACTTTACTTATTTGATTATTTATTGTATAATTATGTTATGTAATGAATATTTATGTATTATGATGTAATATCTTTGTATGAAAAATTATGGGTGTTTATATATATTTTCTAATGTTGGATTTAGGGGTTAATAATTGTCTTCATTGCTGGTCCAACTAGTTTCTCTTGGGGATAAATCATGATGGATTAGTATCAGATCTTTTTTTGAAGTATGGGTGAGAGTTTGAATAGGTTATTGGGGGTGATTCATTTGGTATGTATGAAAACAGTATTATTTGAATTAGTAAGTCATATTTTCTAGGGATAACGACTAAGATGAATAAAGGGCCTCTATGATAATATATATGGACCTTAAGATTTTAGATTATATTTAAGGGGAATTATATTGATTACATGGTAGATACTTAGCTAGAGTACATGAATTATATTTTTTCACATGTGTTGGAGTTGAGAAAATTTCGGTGAAATTAAATGAAATAGAATAAAATTCAAAAAATTAATTACATACTATATACTTAAAATTTCTTTTTTATTTTTATAGAATAATATAATAAAAATTCTATAATATCCCCATACTTTCTATAAATTATGATTTATTCTTTTTGTTGTTGGGATGTCAGGAGAGGTGAGTGGTAGAGGATAAGTGGAGTTCTTGGCTAAAATTTTAGTAGATAGAATAGTTAAAATGGTGACCATTTATAATGTTTCATGGTTGATTAGATTAAAAATTTGGGGTTTTGTAGTCTAATGTGTTTCATTTTCTTCATTGAGGTTACAATGCAGGGATTGTGTTAGTGTGTGATGCTTATGACATAATATTTTTGTTTCATTCTATCTAGGTGTGAAAATACTATAGTGGAGTTTGGAATTGTGTAATACCATCAGGCTTATGGATACTTTTTTTGGAGGATGTGTTGTATTAGGTGAATCATAAATGTTGGAATTAGAGTTTGTTATTTTTCTGTGATTTTTATGTCCTGGTGAAGGGAATTATTCCATGGTCTTAATTTATGGAGTTATTAGATTTGAGGTGGAGGCTAAGGATTACATCATAATTATTTTATGTTTATGATTTATAGAGTGAAGTTCGATCTTATGTCATCACCTTTCATGTTTTTGTCGATTTTTAATGGTTTGGAACCAAATGATTTGGGGAGGAACACATCACAATTCAAAAATTAGACTACCATTATGATATAAACAAGCTTGTAACATTATGATGTTTTGTTCACTAGTCATAAATATAAATTCTGGTGTTCTCATTTAATATTTTCATTTCCATCAACCTCCATCTTTCCTTATGCATTTTTTATCTCATCATGGGTGCTCATTAATCATATATTTTTGGTTGTTAATTTTTGGTGTCATGTGATCAGGATCATGCTATACAAAGTGTTTTGCAACATCCTATATTCATAATTATTCATTATTTTGGAGGCTATAGAAAAGTTGTAGTTTTTTTGTCGTGTTGGTTCAATTAGTTAATGATTATTTTTTATACCATAGGTTGTTTAGGGTTTATTTTGGAATTATTGGTGGTGTGATCATCTTTTCATCAATTTTCTTGTCCAGAAATTGTTAAAGCTCCAGTATAGGTAGGAGATTCAATATCTTTATCCCCTTTTATTTATGTTTGTATGTTTAATTATCATTCATTATGAAATAATTAATATACATTTAGAATTAACCAAATAATATTTATTTAACTGGTTAGAGTAAATTTTATGTGGAAATATGATTTATATGTGTCTTCTATGATTTCAATTTTATTTCCATTTCATGGTATCTTTGTTTGTTAATTTGACTAATTTAGAAACCCTTATTTATAATATTTATATACCTTATGAACATTATAATTTTCTAATCACATAAATATGTTATGAAAATGGAGATGATGGATATATGTAATAATCATTGTTCTTGTAATCTATAAGTGGTTAAAAAATATCGAAGCACGTTTATGAGAGGTTCTTTGATATATTTCAATGCAATTTTTATTTATTTCTATGCTTTTTTTACTAATTTATATTATGGTTACTATTTTATTGGATAGTTATTATGTATGGTTGATCAAGATTTGTGGGAGTATTAGTAGAATATTTTATATTTTTAGTTGGAATGATGAGGTGGATATTGGCCTTAATTATTGTGCTCGCTGATTCGGGGTATGGGGAGGCAAGTGTGATTGTGTCTTAGTAGCCTGAAAATATTATTTAGGAATAATTAAAAAATAATTAATGATTTATTTAAATTTAAATGAATTAATAGGTTACCCTTTTTCTTGAAATAATAATGGGATAAATAGTATAGTTCACATAAATTTTTATTCGCTAGAATAAGTTCCTTAAGTGAATAATAGTGGATCAAATCAATAAATTTAAATGAATGCAATGTGTTCAATAATGCTAAAATTATAAATTATTAATCATTTGATAATAGTGGGATGTTATTTTTTATATGTTTATTTTGGGATGCACTTATGGTTATGTTGTGTTGTGGTAATTGTAGGAGTGGTTGTTGGTGTGAGGTGGTCGGGTAAATATGTTTATTAGAGGAAATAGTAACAAATGAAATTTATTTTTATATAGACCACAAGAGAATGGTGTTGGGTGGTTTATTTTATTTTTTATGTTACCTCTTATGAATGCCCACTTGAGCCAAGTGAAATTATAGACACCCAAATCTGGTTATGGGTTATCATTTTTTTCCTTAACATCTATGATGGATGTGACACATATGGAAAACTGTTCATAATTATCAACTCTCTCTTCAAAAAAAATGTATTATTTTTGTTGTCATAAGGTTATGATATTTGTGATACAATAGATTTAATATAGAGTTCCTCTGATTTTGTTATGATGAGGACACATGGTGGATGAATTACATGGAAGGAGGATTGCATGATTTTGGTGTCGTTTATGTTTAAATTATCCATCTATGATGAGGAAGATGATATTTTCAGTTGTGATTTAGTTATATGGAATTTGGAAGTGTGTTTTATGATTTATTTATAGTATATGATATATAAATATGGATGTGTGGTTGTTATTATGACATGGTAGTGTGATTATGTGGTTGTGTGGATATTGAAGGGATGAGAACACCAATAATTATGATGTAAGGGAATACAGGTGACTAGATCCGTGGGAAAGTGATAATAGTGTACCATTTGGATATATTCTCTTAATAGTATTTTACTATTCTTGGATTCTTTATAGGGTGAGTGATACTAGGTGTGGTTGAGTGGTAGTTTACTTTGTATACTTAATGAGTTGGTCCTTCTATTTATTTACTAAGGCATTAATATGCTTCTTCCATATTTAGATGAGTGTTTTTTAAGAAGATCCAAATGTTTATACTTTTATACTCACCAATATATAAATATATATGTTATTATATGTGTGTGTTTCTCTTTTCATACAGGTTTCTAGGATGAATTTGGTGATCATGTTATACCCTACCAGATCGTGTAGATTGTGATCAGTGTTGTTGTGACTACCTTAAGAGTTTCTTTAGTATATCATTTTAGTGTAGTTTTTTAGGTATTATATTATCATGCATTATGGTTTTGTTTTATTTTATATTATATGGAATTTATTGGTGGTTTCATATCATTGTTGTGGGATTATAAGGGTAATTATTATTGTAGTATGTTTATATAGCCTATGTAATAGTTACAACCTCATGGCCTATTGGGGTTGGAATTTGAGGGTAATTATCATATTCACTTCAGATTAAAGAGGGATTATATTGTGGGTTGTTCATGATATAGAAGTATATTATTTATAAATGAGAGTTAGGATAGTGTTTGGAGTTAGGAACTATATTGGAATGTGTGGGTTTTATAGGGAAATAATATTAATTAGACTTATCAGGTGACATAGCAATGAAAATCTGCTACGACATAGATATGCAGTCCCCCTATGATCCAATGTAAGGACATTAAGGCTAATAAATGTATTATGTAATATGATTCTAATTATAAAAAATAGACCTTCTAAGTTTATAACTATCCTGCATTATTTCACTTGTCTCGGGATTGAGATGGCTACCGGGAAAAATTTACATTAGTTTAATTAAAGTGAATCACATTACAAGTTATTAAGTGAGTTATAAGTTCCTATGATTTAGAGTTTTATTTTATTTTGTATTGATAGATAGTGGGAGTCACCCTCATATAGTTAAGGACTTAGAGGTATATTATTGTGTACTGTTTGATCATAGGATAGTTGATGTTGATGAAAATGATTATTGTGGGAAATTATTTGGGAATTTTAGTTTTAGAATTCAGTGTAGTTTTATGGTCATTTTTCTAATAAATAGATAGAACAATGGTAAATGGATCTCATGATTTCTTTTAGTATGATCCATGTCTGGAAGGATAATTGGATTCAGTTGGTTTTTTTAGTAAATAGGATTTTTTTCAGTGGTGGTTCCTATTTCTTAGAGATCATTAAGAGTCATTCGTCTCATAGGGTGATTTTCAAAATATGTTTCATGTCAATATTTTATCTCTATTTTGGAGGAGTCCAAGATGAATATTATACCCTCTCTTCAAAGGGGGGATTAGTGTGTAGGAGCTTGGAGTATGGTTTAAGAATCGTCTCTGTTTTCTCTTTATATTTTCACATATGGGGAGTCTAGACCATAATATTTTATATAGACATTGAATTCATAGATATATCTATATTTTTTTACCTATTTAAGTTATCAGCGTATCTCGAGGTGATAGTGAAGATTGATGTGATCAATAATTTGGATATGTGTTCCATATAATCTTATGAGTGGAGTTATAATAAAATATCAAGGATAAGTATAGCAGATGAAGGATCTCGTTTATTTAGGTAGTAAATATTTAAATGTGTGTAGAATTAGTATTTACTTTATTACAATATATTATCAAGAGTTTTTAGTTCTAAATATTCTACTAAGTGTTCTACACTATTTTATTTATTCTTTAAAGGCATAATCCATCAACAGTTTCAGTGCACAAACATTCTGCTAGGAAGTGTTGATTATGCAGTCAGTTTCCTATACTTCCTCAAAATCAGTAGCCTCCAAGATCTTATCAGAATCAACAAGATTATATTGAATCATTCCCCAATAATATATATTAGTGAATTATTATATAATTAAATTATAAATTTTAATGATCAGAACACTAATTTTGTTTAAATTTTTTGGTTTTTTATTTGGGGTAGTATTTTATTTATGGATATAAATAAAAACTTTTGTGTTGGATAATGAAAATTTGGTATTTTGTGATTTTTTTTGTGGTTTTACAGAGATTTCAAAGGTCCATGTGGCTTATATAATGAGCTACATATAGTTTGTAAAAACAAGTGACATAGATCACCCTGTGGGAGGCACCGAGTACTAATTATGTAGGGGATGTGGCTTTATTTCCAGAAGGTTCCACTAGGTACCCTATAGCACAATCTAGTAACTCAGTAACATTAATTTTTTATAAGGTTATTTTTTATTTTTTCATTCAATCCCATTTAGACAATCACTTGAGCCTCACTCATTCCATCCTTCTAAAAACCTCCCTCATGGTTTTTTCTTGTCTCCTCCTTCTTGTCCATATCCAACATGATTCAAGAGTATCTCAAAGGATATTTTCAAGGATAAATAATATTTAATCATCATACTCCTTAGCTTATTAATTATTCAATCTATATTCTATAATTAATATTATTTTACTATGGATTATATAACGAATTCCATTAAATCATGGTGGAATGTTTTTGCATCATTAAATCACCTATTTTCCTATCTAAAAGAATCATGATTGGGTTTATTTTGATATATTGAAAGTTGTTTTTATTTTACGAATATGGGGTAATATTTGTTATAGTGTTTTTATAAATTTTGGATATAATTAGAGGATGTTTAGCTTCTTTTAATTATTTCTTTTGGATTACATTTTGTTAGTTTTTTTAGGAAATATCCATATAGTTTTTTCTTGAGGTGTAGTCTTATTTGATTATGGTATTTTGTTAATTGTTACAATTTGATAATGGATTCATGGTTAATTAATTTCATAGATGTCATGGGAAAATGATTACTATGGGATTTCCACTCTCAAATTTATACATCATCCCTACTAATTTTGACTATTGTTTACCTTGAGTTTCTTCTCTCATGGGAGGTTTTTTTCATTTCCTAACATTGTATGTGAATATATTTGAAATGCGAGACATTAAATTACATATTGAAATTATAAAATGGAATCTAATTATAAATTATTATGAATCATGTTAATTCTTGTTCAAATATATGGGCATAAATGTCATTTCCATTATGAATGATATCAAAATGAACCCAACATCAATAAATTAAAAATATGTTTGATGTTTTTCTCTAAAAATGAAATCCCAATACAAAAAAACTATAACTACTTACTAATTCAAATAAAATGTTGACCTATAAACCAAGAGTCATTTAAAAAACTAATATCCAATAATCTATGAAGATTTATTCAGTACAACATACGAATCTTATAGATTTAGAATTCGTCAAATTCTTAATGTTTATTCAGAAATTTGGACAAGACATTTAGAAAAATAACTACACTAAATAGCTATAGAATTTAAATTAAAATGAAATCAAGAAAATACAAACATGATAAAGAAAACATAATAGTGGGGAAAATCATTATTCTTAGAGAGATATTTCTGGAACAATAGTTTCCAAAAACTACATGACCTAGCCTACTCTAACTAGTATAAAATAATAAGTAAAAAATATGATATTTATAAACTAACCCTACTTCAAACTATAATAAAAATTGAAAAACATCAAACATTAAAAATTACCCTAAACCATATGTGTAAAAAAAGTTTTAAAAATAGAGATAAAATGAAAATGGTGTATTTCTATAATGAGATCTTGAATGAATATATATATATCTATATATATATATATGGAACTCTTGATCTACTTCACATGAATCTCAGAATTGGGATTACGGATTCGTAATTAAGAAAGTTACACCAAATCAAGGTTAATTCATGACAAAACATGTTCTCTCCTTAGTAACTGACTCAAACTCTCTTCCATCACCCTCTAATAAACTACCGACTCAACATCCATTGTCATAGTTTTCTTATTTTTCTACTATCAATGTTCATAGGTTCATCTTCCTCTAGAATCTTCCTAAACTACTGTTCCATTTCTAATTTTTCTACACCATTTAAATTTCATTAGAAAAACCAACTCCAGATCTGAGACTCCAACATCTTCAAATCCTTGATTAGATTCCCCTATCATGATTTTAATTGTTTCTATAGTAGTTTCATTCATTATTCAATCAGGTTTAACTAATTTGACCAATTTTTTTATTTTGATTTCATTAAATCCTATTATTATTTATTGATCATTAATCATTGGTTATTGAATAATATTACAATATATAATATATACAAATTGGTTTAGTCGTCCATGAGCCTTGATTTTTAATTGATGCATATTAGGATTTCTCCAATGAGTTACTCTTACATAGAGATTGAATTCTTATGTTTAATTTTAAATAACTGAGCACTGATCTATGATTGTAATCTTAGGTGAAGGACCTCACTAAGATGTCCAGATTCAAATTATTTTTATATGTATATCAGTAAATCTTACACCAATTCCTACAATGCTTGATTTATTCTTTATTTAATACCCCATATAATCATTCCAGAGATTTGGTTCTTCTATTTTATTCATACTCAGATTTGAACTAGGAAATTTTCAAAAAAAATAAACAACAAATTATTATATATAAACTATTAAACTAAAAATACAATAGCTATATAATATAAAAATAAAATAATTCAATAAAATATTAAATTAAAATTAAAAAAGAAAACATAAACTATACATTAAAAAATTAATATAAGAGTGGATAAATTTTAAACTAATGTGTAATATTACAATACACCCAAATAACTACATAATTGAATGAATTTATCATCTGTTAAAATTAAAATAAGATAAAAAAACATATATAATATTAAGTCAGTATAAAATTTAATAATTTAATAATAAAATAAAGTTTACACAATATATAGATTATTAAAAAATATACATATATAGAATTAAAATTTCACGACCCATCCTCGGGGCCTGTGTCGTGACTACCCTAAGCCCACCTTCCATAGGCCAGGGGCTATCGACTAGCACCAAAGGTGAATCCCTGATAAAAATGGGAATGCATTTCCTTTAAACCTGTAACACACACAGTCTGAAAACAAAAGTATAGAAAACAAGTAATAAAATAGAAAATAAAAGTATACTGAAAGAAAGTGGGCCAGTATACAAACCCAACTGAACAACAAGTACAAGTACAAGTAAAAAAGGCAAAACATCTCCTAGAACGTCCACCGGGGAATCCTACCTGATGGGCAGGTGCATAACTCGAACAACTCGTCCCTACGGTAGGACCCATCAAGTCCAGCTCCGAGAAGCCTCATGTCCGTCACACATAGCCTTGATCACTGTTGTTTGTCATCTGCACAAAACACAACAAGGTATGAGCGAAGCCTGTCCATGGGTGAGTATAAGAATACTCAGTAGGGGACCCCATATAACGACCCAATGTTTTTCAATGGAAATTACCTTCTTATATTTATGTCATAAAATAACCTGAAAACACAGCATAATGAACTACTAAGTGATAAGTGACCTTCAAACATAAGTTTGTAACTTCTGTGTTTGGAATTTTAAAAAAACAACATACACGGTAGTGCTCAAGATGATTTTTGGAGTCTAATGAAACAAAAATAATTTTCAGTGAATAGTAACATACCCCTAGGAATAGTAACATACCATTATAAATATTAATATGACCCTTATGAATAGTAAATCATCCAACATAAGAGTTACCTTACCCATGAATAATTAAATAGAAGTTAGACATCTTAAAAAGTGACAATTTGACCTTAGTAAACGTTTTGGAATTTTGTAAGTAATAAATAATTAATTATAACAAATTATTTAATTTAAAGGAAAATTTATTTTCTTAAAATGTATTCATTATTTATCAAATAAATTTCTTATAGTTTTTAGATAATTTTATAAGACACTACGTAATTTTTGAAAGCACTATAAAATCAGTTTTAATCTTAAAAACTGTTTTTTTAAAGTAAATTATGATTTTAATTAAATATTAAATTAATAATATTTAGAAAATTATTTTTGAAAAATGGAATTAATTTTTGGATTCTACCCGTTGAAAAATTGTTGGGGTAAATTTTTGTGATTTTTCTAAGATACTTGAATTTTTTAGGAATAGTAGAATCCGATAATTTACAATAAATGCAAAATAATGGATTAATTGAGTCATCGATGATGCTCTGCTAATGTAAGCCCACTTGTTTCAGGATCACATGAGAAAATTACTATTTTTTCATTCAAGACTAACTATTCCTTGCATTAGGGAAAATTAATAAACTAATGAATTTTATATTAAGGACACCCCTCTACCCTCCACTATAAAAGCCACCCTTCACACCCTCATTTACTCACACCTATCAAGCTCCAAAACATCTCTAAACTCTGCCCAAACACCTTCTCTATCCCCTCCCACACGTCCAAGATCCTCTGGTCTCATCAAAAGACCATGATTAGGCCCTTAAGGCGGTTCTCAAGAGAAGGATTCAAGAGGTAATTTCTCTCCCTCTTCTCCTTTAATTTCCTTTCAAGTTCAAGTTCATTTCTTGATCTACGCCCACCTATATTCATCAAAATGGAATTTTAACTCTATTATTATACATATAATGAAATTCCATTACTCTAATGGTATATTATATCAGCCAACCCCCTTTCCCTCTTCCTTTTATTTTATTAAAGAGAACGTTGTTCGTGAGGTGTCAATTTATCACCTTCAAGAACGACATGCTTTCTTCTTCCATTTCTACCTTCATATCTGGTCATGATACCATTTTTATGGTTGAACCAGAATATTTAATATATATTATGTCCTATTTTAAGTTTTTTAACTGACTTATGAACATATTACTAAGTGATAAATTAAAACAACTTCATTGTGGTCGAAAAACCGCCCAAATTAACCCAAACAATCTTTATTTAATTCTTATATAATGATTCATCCAGATGGATCTGATATAATTAATTATAAGATCATTAAAAATACTGTAATATAATTAATTACATGTAAAATCATTTCTGGATGTTTACTCATGTTCTACACGAACTTCAATTTATGAATACAAGTGAACCACCCAAGGAAAACCATAAAAACGAACATCCCCGAGCAATGTTTTTAAACTCTATAATTCATCCAAAGGAACATAAAATGACATAATAAAATCAGAATGAACCCTATTAATTTATAAAAGGTTCTGTAATTTCTAATTAATTAATATAATTTCATTATACAGGACATTAAAGAGAAGGAAGCATTCAGATACAAGGTAAGGGGAAATCTCGAACCAAATTTTCTTCCCTTGGGTTCTCCCTCTTTCACTCCATTTTTGATATGGTTACTCCATAGAGATAATTTTTTCATATTTTTCGTTAAATTTATGGGATATACATTTTTTTCACTGGTTTTTATGTCATACAAAATGTTTTCCAAAATAACTCCTCTTTTAAGAACACCTCCTTTACTTCTCACTCAAAGTGGATGGTTCTTGTAACATGTATGTTATTCCCTCTTTATTTTGGGAACCCAAATATTATGAATCTTTTATTATGAGATGAAACTCATTATATTCCATGGGTTAGTTATGTAAATTTTTTATATGTGTTCTATGTGGAAAGCATAATAATGATAATGTTATGATGGGACGGGTGCGCCTGAAATTATATAGCGCAGTATGAATGTTTCAATGTTACGGGTGCTCGTAGAATTATATAGTGCTCCAATGCATTCGGTTAATTGATGAATCTCATGAGTAAATGTGAAATGATGTGTGAAAAATATTCTAGCTTGGTTCACAAGTATGTGTGGTAGTTAACCACTAAGACATGATGTTTCATTTTTATGAGTCGCCACATTTCAAGTATTTTATTTATGCTCCTCTCATGTTCAGGACCTTTTGTCTATGTTATGATTTTTCTCACCCCATTATATAATGTTATTATCAATCCTCTTACTGGGATTCTATCTCAACCATTTTGATTTATATCCTCAGGTGGATACATGTACTAAGGAGAGGACAAGAGCCAATAAGAAGCTAGAGAAGAAGAAATTAAATAATTGTTTATGCTTGACGTTGTATTTTTTATGTATGGTCCTAGTTTTCCAAAGACACTAAACCTTTGTATCCTCTATGTGTAATACTATTATGTTGTTTATCTTTAAAATGATGTAATAGTAATGTAAGAAAAGGCTGGGGTTTCTATAGTTGGTATTAGAGGCAAGGTTTAGTTAATTTAGGAATTACGATTAGTGAACCCTAGAGAATAACTCTAGTATGAGATTAAGTACAAATATACACACAATAATATTTACATAGGGATCCCATATGTTATGATTTTAGTATAAATTTTTCATGTGAATAATTTATGTATTCATGACTTGTTTACTTATGTTTGGTTCTAACCTTTTCTATTTTAGAAAATAGTGGGAACTCGAAGAAATCAGGCCAACAACTCGTGCGAGGGACAATGTAATGATTTCCCGAACGACATCCCCAATGATTTGGGAGGTGGATTTCAAAACTTCATGGTGATGCTTACCCAATTATCTCAGGTTATGAACAATAACCATAATAATTGGTAACATCCTCCTTCACCAAAGAGGGAGAAACTCGCTATCGAATGTTTTTTGCAGAAACGACCACCGACATTTAGTGGGTCTTCTGATCCACTAGTTACAGAATGGTGGTTCAACTCCATGGAGAAGATATTTTCTGTTCTTCACTATTCTGAGATGGAGAAGGTGACTCTGGTCATTTATCATCTAGATGGAGAAGCCGATCAATGGAGGGATTTGATTAAGAGCACCAATCCAAGGGATGAAATTGAAGAGATGGAATTGGAAAACATTAAGATAATGTTTCTTAATAAGTACTTCCCACGAACTCTTCGCACGAAGACATAGAGAGAATTTATAGAGCTCATGAAAAAAGAAAGAGAATCTGTCACAACCTATGAAGCGAATTTTACAAGGCGTGAAAGGTATGCTTTGGGTTTTTTTATCAATAATGATAGCAAAATTGATAGATTCTTTAGTGGATTAAAACCACACCTTCGAAAGGCTCTTGAAATTCGAGACTTTGGTAGTTATGAAGAAGTTTTTTGGTGTGCTCTAAAAGTGGAGATGTAGTTTGGATAATGGTCCCATGGGTATAGTGATAATAAAAGAAAGATGGATTTTCAAGCTGGTGGATATAATGACAAAGGCGGGAAGAAAAATCAACCACCCACATGCCAAAAATGTGGGATGTTGCACCATGGGAACTGCCTTAAAGGGAAGAGTAAATGATTCAAGTGTGGGAAAGAAGGACATAGTTCTCAAGAGTGTTGAAAAGACGTGAAAAGGAAGGAGAATGTAGCTGATGAAAGGAGAGGACCACTCATGGTTCAATGCTACAACTGTTGGGAGCTAGGGCACTATTAAAACCAGTGCACTAAACCTCGAGCTCTCGAGGGTAATCAGCATCAGCAGCCACCACATCCAAATGAATAAGGGAAGGAATATGCCATCACTACTGCGGAGGTGGATCATGATAATGAAGTCTTACAAGGTACACTTCCTATTCACTCAAGAATGGCAAAAGACTTATTTGATTCTGGTTGTACACATTTCTTTATATCTTGCAAGTTTTCTAGAACAATAGAATCGAAGCCCTGAAACATTGAAGTATAGATATATATAAAAACACCGAGTGGTTTAATCATTGAAACCCAAGTGTTTGACTCTTCTCCTATTGGAGTATGTGGGAATATTCTTCCGGAAAATATCATAATACTTCCCTTGGTGGAATTCTACGCTATAATGGGAATGGATTGGCTCTCATTATATAGAGCACATATCAACTGTCGGGAAAAGGAAATATCCTTTCATATTCTGAACCATCTCATGATCCTCTAAAAATTCTAGGAAGATCATGAATATCCTTTGAAAAATCCTTCAATGGTGTGGGTTTTGATTCCCAATGAAGAAGAATACCTCGCCCAAATGGTTGAGTCAAAGGAAAGTGCCAACCTGGATAAAATTCCCATCATGAGGGAATACAGTGATGTATTTCCCGAAGAGTTACTCGGAATTTCCCCGGATCGTGAGGTAAATTTCTTAATTGAACTCATTCCTAGATCTACTCTAATCTCGAAGTGTCCCTATAGGATGGCTCCTATCAAACTGGAGGAGTTAAAGAAGCAGTTGCAAGAGCATCTTGAAAAAGGGTTCATACACCCTAGTGCATCACATTGGGGTGCACCGGTGCTCTTTGTGAAGAAGAATGATTGAACAATGCGGCTGTGTATCGATTATTGGGAACTCAAAAAGATCACCATAAAGAACAAGTATCCTCTCCCAAGTATTGATGACTTGTTCGATCAGTTAAGAGGACCTCAATACTTCTCAAAGGTGGATCTTTGTTCTGGATATCATCAAGTAAAGGTTAATAAGGAAGACATTTAGAAGACTTCCTTCCAAACAAGGTATGGTCACTATGAGCTTTGGGTGATGCCCTTCGAACTTACTAATGCCCCTGAAATATTCAGGGATTTGATGAATAGAGTCTTGAGACATTACCGTGACAAATTTGCAGTAGTTTTTATAGATGATATTATCATCTACTCTAAGAGCAAGGAGGAGCATGAAGAACATATAATACTTCTGTTGGCGACATTAAGAAAGGAGAAGTTGTACGCCATGTCCCGCAAGTGTGACTTTTGGATGAAGAAAGTCGCGTTCTTAGGATATGTGATCACAAGTGAGGGAATTTCTGTGGATCCTTCAAAGACAAAGGCTATTGAAGAATGGCCCATACCCTCTAGTGTCACAGAAATCTATAGTTTTCTTGGATTAGCTGGGTACTACCGACGTTTTGTGAGAAAATTTTCATGATTATCATGACTTCTAACTAAGTTAACAAGGAAAGGGGTAAAGTATGTCTGGACAGAAGAATGTGAGGGGAGCTTCAAGGAGCTAAAGAGAAGGCTGATCATTGAACCTGTTCTCACACTACCAAATAGTGGAGAAAGTTTTGTGATATATAGTGATGCTTCAAAGAAAGTCTTGGGTTGTGTACTCATGAAAAATGACAATGTGATAGCCTATGCCTCACGACTGTTGAAGATCCATGAGCAGAACTACCCGATGCGTGATCTAGAGCTGGCAGTCGTGATTTTTGCCTTGAAAATCTGGTAGCACTACCTTTATGGCCAGAAGTGTGACATATACACTAACCACAAGAGCCTAAAGTATATATTCACACAAAAGGAGCTCAACATGCGTCAAAGGAGATGGTCAGAGCTAATCAAGGATTACGATATCTCTATTCACTATCATCCTGGAAAGGAGAAAAAGGTAGCTGATGCTCTAAGCAGAAAAGAACCTCCTACTCTATCCATGTTGCGGATTGAGAAAGACCATATCTTCTTGGATATTCAATGAATTGATTTGGAAATAAAAAGGGTAGGGAATACATCCTACCTTACCCAAATTATTGTGCAACCATCCATCCAAGAGAATATTAAGGAAGCACAATGGGATGATATAGATATACAAAAGAGGGTGAATGCAGTAAAGGATAGGAAGCTGTAAGATTTCCATATCGACGATTGTGGTGTGATTTTGTTTGGAACACAAATTTGTGTTCCTTAATCACCCGAAATAAAGAAGGAGAAATTGGAAAATGCACATAGCTCAAATTTCTCTATCCATCCGGGGAGTACCAAGATGTATTGTGATCTCTAGGAACACTTCTGGTGGGATAACATGAAGAAGTATATTGCAGAATATATATCAACGTGCTTGGTATGTCACCAAGTTAAAGCTTAGCGACAAAAGTAAAAAGTTATGACGCAGCCATTGCCTATACCCATGTGGAAATAGGAAAATGTTACTGTGGACTTTGTCATGGGTCTCCCGAAGATGTCAAAGGAAAATAATGCGATATGGGTTGTGGTTGACCGACTTACCAAGACTTCCCATTTTATCGCTATTCGGGATGACCTCTCACTTGATCAACGTGGAAAGATATATGTGAAGGAAGTTTTGAGACTGCATTGTGTTCCACTCTCAATTTTCTCTGACCATAATCCAAGGTTCACATCTATGTTTTGGAGGAGCCTTCCACATGCTTGGAGTAATGAATTAAATTTTAGCACGGCCTATCACCCCCAAACTAATGCCCAGTCTGAAAGGACTATTCAGACGCTTGAAGATATGATAAGGGCCTACTATCTTGAACTCAAAGGTGGTTGGGATCAGCATCTCCCATTGGTTGAGTTCTCATACAATAATAACTTCCACTCGAGTATCCAGATGGCTCCATATGAAGCTCTGTATGGAAAGCGATGTAGAACACCAACATGTTGGGATGAAGTTGGAGAAAGGAAGATAAATGGACTTGATCTTGTTCAAGAGATGACAGAGAAGGTTTAAGTCATCCAGAAACACATCAAAGCTTCTCAAAGTCGGAAAAAGAGCTATGCTGACATTTGTCAAAGGGAATTGATGTTCAACGTTGGAGATAAAGTCTTCCTTCGAATATCCATATGGAATAGAGTCATGTGATTCGGGAAGAAAGTGAAGTTAAGCCCAATGTATATTGGCCCATTTGAGATCATTGACCGCATAGGAGATGTGGCCTATCATCTTGGACTTCCACCAAATATGGCTCAAGTTCATGATGTGTTTCATGTATCACTACTGAGAAAGTGCATACCAGACCCCTCATATGTACTAAACTCAGAGGTGGTGCAGTTGGAAGATGATCTCTCCTATGAGGAGCTGCCAATAAAGATTCAGGATCGGAGAGATAAGGTTCTACGCAACAAGACAACCCATCATTTCAAAGTGTTGTGGAGGAACCATATGTTTAAGGAAGAAACTTGGGAACTATAAGAGGCAATGAAGAAGAAGTACCCTCACTTTTTTGTGTAAAGTGAAACTTTGGGGGTGAAATTTCTTAAGGTGGGAAGAATGTAATGACCTAGCGATTTTCAATGGAAATTCCCTTCTTATATTTATGTCATAAAATAACATGAAAACACAACATAATGAACTACTAACTGATAAGTGACCTTTAAACATAATTTTGTCACTTCTGTGTTTGGAATTTTAAAAATCCGACATACACGATTGTGCTCAAGATGATTTTTGGAGTCTAATGAAACAAAAATATTATTAGATGAATAGTAATGTACCCATATGAATATTAACATATCCTTATGAATAGTAATATGACTCTTATGAATATTAAATCATCCAACATAAGGGTAACCTTACTGATTAATAATTAAATAAAATTTAGACATCTTAGAAAGTGACAATTTGACCTTAGTAAATGTTTTGGAATTTTGTAAGTCATAAATAATTAATTATAACTAATTAATTAATTTAAAATAAAATTTATTTTCATAAAATGTGTTCATTATTTATCAAATCAATGTCTTATTGTTTTTAGATAATTTTATAAGACCCTGCGTAATTTTTGAAAGCACTATAAAATCAGTTTTAATCTTAAAAACTGTTTTTTAAAGTATATTATGATTTTAATTAAATATTAAATTAATAATATTTAGAAACTTAGTTTTGAAAAATGGAATCCATTTTTGGATTCTACACGTTGAAAATTGGTTGGGGTAAATTTTTGGGATTTTTCTGAGATACTTGAATTTTTTATGAATAGTAGAATCTGATAATTTACAATAAACGCTAAATAATGGATTAATTGAGTCATCGATGATGCTCCGCTGATGTAATACCACTTGTTTCGGGATCACATGACAAAATTACTATTCCGGTTCATTCAAGACTCACTATTCCTTGACTTAGGGGAAATTAATAAACAAATGAATTTTATATTAAGGAAACCCCTCTCCCCTCCTCTATAAAAGCCACCCTTCTCACCCTCATTTCCTCACACCTCTCAAGCTCCAATACTTCTATAAACTCAGAGAAAAAATCATCCTTATCCCCTCCCCCACGTCCAAGATCTTCTTGTCTCATCAAAAGATCAATCTTAGGCCCTTAAGGTGGTTCTCAAGAGAAGGATTCAAGAGGTAATTTCTCTCCCTCTTCTCCTTTAATTTCCTTTCAAGTTCAAATTCATTTCTTGATCTCTCACAACCTATATTCATCCAAATGGTATTTTAACTCCATTATTATACATATAATGTAATTTTATGATTATAATGTGATATTATATAATCCAACCCCCTTTCCCTCTTCCTTTTATTTTATTAAAGAGAACGTTGTCCGTGAGGTGCTAATTTGTCACCTTCAAGAATGACATGCTTTATTCTTCCATTTCTACCTTCATATCTGGTCATAAAATCATTTTTATGGTTGAACCAGAATATATTATATGTATTATTTCCTATTTGATGTTCTGTAACTGAATTACGAACATATTAATAAGTGATAAATTAAAACAACTTCATTGTGATCGAAATACCGCCCAAATTAACCCAAACAATTTTCATTTATTTCTTATCTAATGATTATTCTATATGGATCTAATATAATTCATTATAAGATAATTAAAACCCCTGTAATATCATTAATGACAAGTAAAATAATTTCTGGATGTTTACCCATGTTCTACCCGAACTTCATTTTATGAATACAAGTGAGCCACCCAAGAAAAACCATAAAAACGAACATCCAAAAACAATGGTTTTAAACATTATAAGTCATAGAAAGGAACATAAAATGTCATAATGAAACCATAATTTATCGTATTAATTTATAAATGGTTCTGTAATTTCTAATTAATTAATATAATGTCATTATACAGGACATTAAAGATAAGGAAGCATTCAGATACAAGGTAAGGGGAAATCTCGTACCCAATTTTCTTCCTTCGGGTTCTCCCTCTTTCAATCCATTTTTGATATGGTTACTCCATAAAGATCATTTCTTCATATTTATCTTTAAATTTATGGGATATTCATTTTTTCACTGGTTTTTATGTCAAACCAAATGTTTTCCAAAAGAACTCCTCTTTTAAGAACACCCCCTTTACCTCTCACTCAAAGTGGACGGTTCTTGTAACATGTATGTTATTCCCTCTTTCTTTTGGGAATCCAAAGCATATGAATGTGTTATTATGAGATGAAACCCATTACATTATATGGTTTAGTTATGTACATTTATTATATGTGTTCTATGTGGGAAGCATAATGATGATAATGTTATGATGTGACGGGTGCGCCCGGAATTTTATAGCGCAATATGAATGTTTCAATGTGACGGGTGCCCTTGGAATTATACAGTGCTCCAATGCATTGGGTAAAGTGATGACTATCATGATTTAATTTGAAATGATGTGTTAACAAGATGCTAGATTGGTTCACTAGTATTTGTGGTAGATAACCACCAAGACATGATGTTTCATTTTTATGCGTTGCCACATTTCAAGTCTTTTATTTATGCTCCTCTCATGTTCATGACCTTTTGCCTATGTTATGATTATGCTCACCCCATGATATATTGTTCTTATCTATCCTCATATTGGGCTTCTAGATCACCCCTTTTGATGTATATCCTCATGTGGCTACATGTACTAAGGAGAGGACAAGTGCCAATAAGAATCTAGAGAAGAAGAAATTATATAAATGTTTATGCTTGATGTTGTATTTGTTATGTATGGTCCTAGTTTTCCCAATAAACTAAACCTTTGGATCCTCTATGTGAAATACAATTATATTGTTTATCATTAAAATGATGTTATAGTAATGTAAGAAAAGGCTCAGGTCGTTATACCTCGAGACCCTCAAAGGTCTCCCAAAATCTACAAAGGATAAACCACAGAAGAAAGATACAATCTCGAAGTATCAACCAACCATACTTAGGTATATTCTCATACATATACCTAAGTTACCAGTCATAGTCCGGCTCCAACTCTCGAGCCCAAACACAACCCAGACCACAAAGGAAGTAATTTCTATCACCATGTTGATAATGGTTGAAAGACATGACTCATCTCACACAGGTATATATCTTTCGTAGAGTGATAGAGATTATCAGATGTAGTCATTGATTCATCTAAGATATCGGACCCATATAGGATATAGGGCCAGCTAAGCTGTCGGACCCACAAAGGATACAGGACCAGCAATTTTGTCGGACCCACATAGGATACAGGAACAGAAGTTAGAACTGTCGGACCCATAGAGGATCCTCGTACAGTAGTCATGTCTGTCGAACCCATTTAGGATTCCAGTACAATATTCATCGCTATCAAACCCATGTAGAATTATGGTACAGTATTAGTCGTTTTTGAACCCATGTAGGATTCTGGTATAGTAGTCGTCGCAGCCAGCTCTAGGGTTCCCGCACACAGCACCCTCGATTTCGGGATGGTCCATTCTTTGAGTCAAATTTTGAAACATCAACTATCACAATGTCCGGATTTGATGTTTCTCGTAGTTCCATCTCATCATAAGGAACCCAACATGATAGACGACGTGTCAATCGGACGTCCGGTCTGAGAGTTATTGGAATTTCTGTTCGAGGGGCCCGATTGGATTTATGCTCGATCCAAACCTGGCCGTTTTCCAAATTTGACCCAAACTCACTTACTGTATCACAAAAGGACCGCCTCATCGTGAGGGTCCCAGTTCTGTAGAAGGTGCATCGATTAGACGCACAGTCTAGGAGTTATTCACATTTAAGAGAAGACGTGCCCGGCCCGTCAAGCCCAGTGGGATGGTGGGTCAGCCCGACCCAGCTCGGCGGGTCCGACCCGGCTGGGGGGTTCGCCCTGTACAGTGGGGCACATCCCAACTAAGGACCCGGCCCGTGCTGCGGGCCGGTCAGGTTTGCCCGGCGATGCCAAGCGGCACTGCCTCCTCCCCAGCCTGGTCGGCCGTAGCCGGCCGGTTCTGCCCGGTGCATGCAGCTCGCGCTGTGGGCCGCGGTTCTTCCCATGCGGTGCCTGTGGGCGCCGCGATTCTCCTTCCCGGCCAGCCATAGCTGGCTGGTTTTCCCAGCCATGCGGACCGTGGTTGCGAGCCGTGGTCTCCCTCCACGCGGCGCCTATGGGCACCGCGGTCTTCCAGCGGGCCGGTCGTCCCGCGGTCCGGCTCCCTAGCGGTCGGCTCGGCCAGCCGCCACCGCACCTCTACCACGGCGTGATAGCGTCGCGGACCTACTGCCCTCTGCACGGCGCGGCGGTGCCGTGCCGCCTCTACTGCGGCCCGACGTGGCCACGACCTCTGGCTTCACCTCGTGGTGCAACGGCATCATGCATCTTCATCCGTCATGGCCCTCCTGGTCGTGGTTCTACTTTCGTCGTCGTGGTTCTTCTCCTGTGCGGTGCGTTGGCACCGCACCCTTTTGGCTCTGCCTCTGACATCAGACAACAAGAACCAACGGAGGGGCGTCGGGTTGTGTCTGTTCAGCCCGTGCCCTACTCATTAGGTGATATCAATTAGCCAACGACGAACCAAATCATTCATCGAACAATGAGGGTATAATTTTATTCATTTAAAAAATAACCAAATCCCGCTAACTTGATTCAGTGTACATTGTTGAAGTCACAAAATACGGGCGTCGTAGAAGACGGACGTCGTTCCGACAACGTCGGCGGGAGTAGAGCTTGGCGAAGTCGAGTTGAGATGACGCCCTCAGTTTACTTCGTGGCGGCAGTGCTTCCTTTCCATGCTATAGTTGAAGAAGATAGAAGATTTTGCTTCATGTTCTTAGGTGACGTGGAGTGTTCTTCGTCGAGAGGATGGTGTTCTTTCCAAGAGTTCTCCCATGCTCTCCAACAAGTATGCCAACCCCAAAATAAATGATTATGTTCCCTTATTTTAATGTGGGAATATTGGATTCAAAAGAATTCAAACACTCAAATTAATCAATTAAGTTGGTCAACTTAATTAAAATGTATGGAGTTTGCAAGAATTCCAAGGGATCCAAATAATTAATTACAAGGGTGTGTTGGCACATTAATGGGAAGTCCAAGTGTTTAAAGGGGGTTCAAGTGGAGTTGTGGGGTTTGAGTTTGTGTGGGCCCCAACACATAATATCCTCCCATGGGAGGTTATGTGGGCGTGGGCCCCACCTCCAACATCCCCTTGGATGATAAAACCACCATTTATATAAAATTATGTCACACATAATTTTTATTTAATTTATTAATTATCCCCAAAAATTAACTTCCAATCTCGATAAAACGCAACTGCGGTAAAGGTATCCTTAAGCGAATATAGACGTTGTGAGTTCATCGGTGTCCTCAGATTTCAATTCCGAGCACTGGTTAAAAAGATAGAAAAACCCACACGTAGGTTTACTGAACGTACCCGAAAAAACATCAGAAATTGATTCTGGCCACCCCGGGCCTCGGAATCAAGCGCCGTAAGAAACTGCGGACTCGTAAAATTCTCATGTATTTAAGAAAAAATAATTTCATAGGATTTTCGGATCTTTACATAAAATCGCTAAAATATTTAATACTCTGAAGTAAAAAATAATTAAAAAAATTATGTTCAAATAAAATATTTATATCCATTCTAAATAATAAATATATTTGATCAAATTAATTAGAAAAATTAATAAATTTTTTATAACAATTATATAAAGTTTTAAAATCATAAATATATAATATAAAATATTTATTACATTAATTTTTTTTAAATATATAAAATATTTAAATATTAGTAAAAATTATTAATAATAACATTTAAATGGGAATTATAAACTTCCCCATATTTAAGAATAACCATATCCTTATTTTATTACACCAACACAATCTAAATAATTGAAAATTAACACAAAATGTAATGATTGAATACACATAATGAAGCAGAATCATAAAATACCAATAAATAAAGTTATCAAAAATACATTATTACCGTCTAAAAAAAAAATTTATTAAAAATGGGTAAATTTTTTAAAAATTATTTTTTATATTTGGTATTATTAAAAATAATTTAACTAATTTTTTAAAGTTTTTCAAATATTTCATCAAAAACATATTTTTCTCCATGGTCAAACACATACACATCTTAAAAAATAATAATCATTTGTGGAAAACATAATTAATTAAATGAATCCTTTAAAGTCATGAGTGATAAATAAGTTCATGAAATAAATACAAACTCAACATAATAAAAATTGACTCTTCCATCATCATCAAAAACTAAAATTACCCTATCATATATTAACAGTACAATTTTAGGCTATTTGAATATATAATTTAAAATATTAATTCTAATCGATGATTCCAAATTCAGTAGAAAATGTAAAAAAATATACTAAATTTTAACAAGAATCTGTTTTCAAAAGACTAATACAAACATCTTTACTGGATTAAATCCATAAAAAAAATGAAATGTTTACCCACTTCAAATAAATAAAACTATCTTCGATTTTGAGAAATAATTTCACTCGATTCGGGATAAAAAACAATTTCTTGGGAACAAATTTTTTTATAAAAATCCATTTATCAAAAATCGGATAAATACTGTGAGAAATTGAGTTAATAAAAACTCCTCCACCAAACATAAACTGAGTATTTTCCTTAATGTAATATCATAATGTTAAATAAGATAAAAATAAAAATATAATGAATAATATCAAAAATAAATTGATTATATCAATAAAATATCTTATTCAAAACACAATTAATACTTGAAATGAATAAATGAATCAAATTTTATACTTAATGAAGTAGATTAAAAACATTCTCTATTAAAAACATATATCATATGTGTAAATATAATAAATATGAAAATTATATTCAAAAATGGAAATTATTAAACTTCTTAACAATTATAGATATATATATATATACATAAAACATCAAAAAACAAGAAAAAAAAGTAGAATTTGATTTATAGAATTAAAAAGATTTGTTATAAATTATATTTCTCATGAAAATTTAGTTAAATAAAATACCCATAAATATTCTAAAATTGAATAAGAAAATAAAATTTAATATAAGAAACTCCCATGTCTAGATAATATTTTAAATACATGAGAATTAATAACCATATTAATGGAACAAACCCCAATTATTATATAAAACAATAACTAAAAAAATTGGTTTATATATAAACAAATATGAGTAATATAATATAAAAAATAATAGAAACACTTATTTACATACAAACTATTTATAAGAGTTTTATAAAAATTAATTTTTTTATGTTTTTTGTGTTAAAAACTAAGAGAAATCATATATTTAAAAACAACAAAAATATGTTTGTTAAACATGTAAAAAATATTTATTTATAAGAATATTTAATGCACTTAAGATATATGTAAAGCACCAAAACATAATTTTTTAATAATTTTCTTATATAAAAGAGAGAAAAACTAAACACTCACTCAAAAAAACAAATATTAAAAACACTTTGTTGAATATTATTTAATGAAAAAATCAATGTTTTTTCTACATTGACTGTATTTGACTATTCTAATCCATTTTATTTATCTTTAAAATTTTATATTTTTGTGATGTTATATTCATTTTCATGTGTCATGATTTTTTTTAACTTTTTAATATTATTGGATTTTTTATAAATTTTCAATTTTTTAAATCTACTAACAAAATTTTGTATTCTTAATTTTAAATGGTTTTTTATATTTTTTTAATTGTTTACTAATACCAAGAAGTATTAAAATTGAATAATTAGCTCTAAAAAAAGTATACTTTTATTTATTTTTGAGAGGGGGTTATATATAACCCCCTCTGAATCATTTTTCTTGGTAATTTAGCTACAATTTTCCCAAAACCAACACTAAATTAATATTTCATGATAGTTTTAGGATAGACTCCACTAAAAATATTTTCAATTTATTAAAGAAATAAAAAATAGACAGGGTTTAAATATATGCTAAAAAAAGGTATTAGTTGTGTTTTGGAACCCCCTATTTGTTTTATTTTTTTAATAAATAAATTATATATTTATCATTAGTTTTCCCAAAAACCTCTAAATATATAAATATTTTATTATATAAATAGGAAATTTTTAACATGTGTTATAATTTCTTTTTATTCCTTTATATTTATGTAGGTTTAGAAACCCTATTATCTTTATAATTTTTTAATTAGATTATATAATATATATGGTTATGATCACTTGGGATTAGATAAACACTAAGAGGGGTGAATCAGTTATTATATTTTCTCTTTCAAATCCCAACTACTTATATTGTTATTCATTATGTCCCCATATAACTCTAAATGATATAAAAACTAAAATAAATCACACCATTTTTGTTAATGTCGTTCACCTTCTCGATGGATAACCCGACTGTACAATGTTTTTTATCCCACACACATATATTTTTCATTTTACTATCAACAAATATGTCATGAAAGGGTATGTCTTTGAACTAGTATAACCATACTTTATTTCAATAACCATCTCTCTATAACAACTATAAGAATAAATCTCTAAATAACTACAACCAGTGATAGTATGTCTCAAAGGACTGAGTGGATGTGATCATCTTTATTTTCCATTCAAAAATTTATCTCTTCATATTTCTTATACATGATTCTTCGTATCCAAAAATATAATATTATATCACTTCAATAGGTTTTTATTATTTTTCACAAATTTTATATTTACAATATTTTTAGTATATTTCAATAATTAAACATCAAAATTATTTCTTAATTTGAGTAAGTAATTTTCCTCTATAATATTCATTTAAATCCCAATCAAATATATCCATTGAAACATCCAAGTTACTCTAAATATAATTATTTATGAAATATTAAAAAATACATTAATAACATCTATAAAATTTATATCATTTTTAATTTCTTCCACATTTTCATTACATCATGAAATTTTACAGCGTAGATAGATCTCAAACTCAAAAACTAATATCGACGAGAATTTTATTCATAGAAAACATTATGACATGGAATGCCTCATCCAAGAATAACCTTCTTAACACTCATCTTGAATCATAAATTAAGACTCATAACACATTTAATGTGTTTATCGGCATCATTTATACTATAATATAAAATTTTATCATAGAAAATATTAGTCTTCGGGAATATATACTAGTTAATAATTCAAATTAAATAAAATTAGTATATTAAAATTATCTATAAAATTAATCTATTTTACAAATTTATTCAATCAGATGATATATTTTTCATATTTTAAAAGCATTACATACTACATAATATTTTTTCCTTTGGAATATTTATTCATGGTTTGAAAAAAAAACATACACAACATAAAATATATTGTATATCAGCATTTTTCCAAGACCTTTAAATAATTTTCTTAGGGAAGAAAAAAAATATGTTATATATTCTACTTATTACATATCAATAAAGCTATATACTTTCTTAAAAACAATTAGGCATACATTAAATATCTTATACATAAAAGTAAGATCATTTATGCTTTTTCAAACATCATATGTTGAGAAATATGTATTATTTATCAAGATCATTCACTAATTTCCAATAGATATAACAAAAATGTTGATACTCATCCCCTAAAATTCTAAAACCTTCTCTAAACTACTCATTGTAACTACAGACTCATTCCAAATATGTTCATATGAAATAATACATCCTGAAAATATACATCCATTTACTATAAGTGTTGATAACAAATATAATATCATATTAAAGTGGGTTCAACAATCACACCAATTGGAATTGTGGTTAATAATATAAATTTTATTTTCCATGTTCTCTAGCACAATAATAAAATTAAAAAATAATGATTGAAATCTTTTTCTTCCTTTTGTACCACTTATTTAAAATAAATTGAAATAATAAAAATAAATAAAGGTATGAAATAAACCTATTCAATGAAAAGAATCATAAATCAATAAAATCTAAGTCTACATGAGATATATAGGTTTAGAAAACATGTTTGATTAATCCAGATAACAAATTTATCCCTTAAATACATTATAGATAACGAAACCCAAAATACAGATTAATGATGTTGAATAAATATATTTTACAATACAAATTCCACCACTCACTCATAAACACATAACCATAGTTTCTAAATAGAATTTTTTCTTCCATTACATATTAATTGTCTCTATTAAAAATATTAAATTAAAAAGAGGGGTAAATCTTAAAAACAAACTTTAGTCATGGTAAGTGGGTTTCACTCCCAATTGAAACCTCATCTTATTTGAATGTGTCTTGGTAAGGATATCAGCAATCTTCTAAATTTATTGACCAAATTCTTGCTTCTATATTCCTTTATACACATTTTCTTATATAAAACTATACTTAATATTAGGTTCCTTGATATAGAATGTGTACTGGATTTTCATATAGATTTATTGAACATTGACTATCATAACCAAAAATGAGTGGCTATTTAGAAATAATCTCTATATATTTAAATAGTTTCTTCCTCTAGATCTTCTATGTAGCTATGTTTGGTGAAATCAAATATTTACCATTGTATGAAGATAATTTAACTATTTATTACTTCTTTGAGTACCATAAAATGCAACAATTACTAATGAAAAATGATCCACCAAATGAGGAATTTGTATCGTTAACTCCTACTTTCTAGTTGGCATATGTAAACACTTTTAGAACCATCTCTATAATCTTCTTGTACATCAACGCAATTTTTAATGTTTTTGAGATATATCTCAAGAATATATTTTCTACTAGAATATGTGATTCCTTGGGACGGAATCAATTTCTATCACATACATTAATTTCATAAACTAAATAATGATTTTAATTTGTTATCTATAAAATACTTCTAATTAATTTTATGAATTCATTCTCATTAACATATATCCCTTATTCATCCTTGAAAATCATTATTTGTATTTAAATCATTATATTAACTCTTATAGTCTCATCATAATTAACTTATTTATCACCTCTTTAACATACTTTTCCTAAGAAATGATGATATAATCACCAGTTTCAGTAATCTTTAAAACTAAAAATAATTTATATAAATAAAGACATATCAAATTTCTTCTTCATATTGTTAAAAAAATAATTTAATAATTTCAAAATATTTATTGTAAACATTACATCATCAAAAATAACAAACTCAAAGTGTGATGTTGTATTGTTCCTCATTACAAATAAATTCTCTATCTTACTACCCTTTCCTGAATTCTTTACTCCTCAACTACTCACCCAGAAAGAAGTACCAAGATCTTTAATCTTCTTTTAATCCATAAATTGTGTCACACTTTACCAAAATACATGTTAAGAATATAGGCCTAATTTCATTACATGTATACTTATTCATCAATCTCACCATTAAGAAAATATAATTTTACTCCCATCTATAAATATTTGAAGCAACTTTGTGATACAAAAATATGAAATATTTGAATTGTTTGAAGTCTAGAAACAAGATTAATGGTTTCACCAAACCCAATAATATCAATATAAGATTTACTCTTTCATAGAAACTTTGATTTGGTCTTACAAACATCATATTTTTCATCTAGATAATTTCTTAAAACATATTTTTCAATAATAAAATCTTTCTCCTTGGGCCTAGAAAAACGTTCACATTCTTCATTATTTAAAAAAAAATTAACTCCCCATTAATTTCATGAATCCTCTATTTATTCTCAGAATAATGATAAATAGTTTGAGGTTAAATATTTGATATAAAACTAAATTGAATGGTTCATGAAATTTTTATCTTATATAAACCCCCTGATTATGATCTTAAGAAATATTTTGATCATCAACATGCTTCTTCAATTTTGATTTTATTACTCTTAATTTCATCTCATCAAAATAAAAACTATAATAAGAAGAGTATATATGTTATACAAGAATATATATATTCTTTCTTTGTTAACTACAATTGGTTCATAACTAAAATTATCATCCAAGTATTATTCCTTGCTAAAATTGTTTCTTTTTTCTTAATTTTAAAACATTATCATATTATCAAGATCTAAAATGTACTGACCTCAACCACAATAGTCCAGAGTCGGTGCCTGAATTAACTACATTGGTACCATGAACAGGATATCACATCCTAGTGGACCAAATAGATTAGTATATTTTTAAAACTATGTACAAATGTAATTTTTACATTAACACATTGAAAGTAAAAAAAAGAGACAATATTTTAACTCCATTAGAGACACCCATAAACTTCTAGATTGTCCCTAAAAGTCATTTATAATTTACCTCAACACCTATTAGGGTAAATAAAACATATGAATGGAGTGATGTCAAATTATCAGTACTGCTAAGAAATTCATTGGAATCAATTGAGAAGATAGACAATAATCGAGGTGATTAACTAAAAATAGAATCCATTAAAACAAAATCTTGAGCATAATATAGAAGGAACACATGTAGATTGAATAATACCATATAAATAATAAAATAAGAATAAAACTTAACCATGGAAAATATAATAGTTGAATAATCGCATGGATTATCAATTACAAGTATCGTATGGATGTAATTCATAATTTTGGACATTTAAAACATAGATTCTAGGACTCCACCGCAACATCAAAAAATAAATGGCTAAGGCCTTGGAAAAATCCTAATCTAGATTTTATTAAGAGAAAACCTGATGAATCTAGGGGCTCTAGAAGATGCCTCCTAACACTTACCAAGTCCAATTAATTTTTCATATGAATGGGGTAAAACATAGATAACATATAAGAAACACAAATTACTTTCCCCAATTAGTAAACATTATCACTAAGCCTTCTAAGTAATATATTGAATTGTATCAAGATATCACATCCATAGTAAAACTGATCAGAATACATTTAATAAAATATAAAATATGATATCATAAATGATAAATCCCAACAAAGAATATTATTTAATAGAGGTTGTTACAATAGATTAAAATAAAATAATAAAATAATCAATGAATTCTTAGGAGAAATAACATTAATTAAATTTCAAAGAAAATTTATTTTCAAAAAAATCCTTTGTATTAGTCATAAATCAAATTAAAAACATGTACACCCACGAAAATAAAGGGTAAGGGAAATGAAATAGTTATTTATTTATAAATAATGTCTAAATTAAGTGAAAATATGTAAAAACTATTTTTATGAAACTTTGTAAATGGACCACTTCAGTGTGGTTTAAAAGAAAATATAAGAGTATTTAAAACAAAAAAATGTATAACTCTTTGTATTAAACTAGAAATTAATGAGGATAGTTTTTCATGATAAAATTATAAATTTAATAAAAAATAATGGTTTCTTAAAATAGATAATGGATTGTACTTCAAAATTGGTAACAAATTGGGATTTTCCCTTTAATCGAGCATGCTTATCAGGGGGAGTTAAGAAGGAAAGCTTACAAAAATTGTATTTACCCATAATATAAAGAACAATTCAGCTAGGTAAATATGATTATAATATACAAATAGAAATCATAAGAAGTATATATAATAAATAATAATTAAAATGGATAAAATAGATAGAAATCATAACTTGAAGGGAAAAATGGGGGTCCTAATAAATCGTTACATTATGTATGAAAGTGTTCTGCACCTGTACTTAATATCCAGGATAAAAAATTCATATTGAATAATAATTTAATTCATAACCTAATAAAAATATATTTTATTTATTATAATATAATTTGGTTGATTTTTTTCTTTTTTGATGAGTTATAATATTCAATTTCATCATTGGCGAGTGTTGATTTCCTTGGTCTTCATGAATGGTTAACTTGAATACTTGTACGAATGATAATTAAAACAAAAATAGTAATCATGAATTGATATTATAACTTATTTATGAAATTCTAGGAGAGTTTATGGTATTATATATCATTTTATTCCAAATATGAGGATGATTCATTAGATAAAGGGTTAATGGTAACCATTCATATTATTTTTCTGTTTTTTTATCATTAGGAAATAATTTTTTCTTAAGAATTAATATTATAAATATATTCTGGTTAATGAAAATCAAATAAGATATATTAAATATATTAAATTCTTTATTTACCATTAAAATCGATTTATGATAAGACTTTATGGGGGGATTACAAACCAAAATCTCGTCATCCAAGAAGGCAGTAAATCAACACCTCAAAGACAATGGTTTTGTTTTTGGACTAAAAAGGGAAGATAAGGGAATTGATGGATGATATAACATTAATAAAATAACATTAAATTATATAAAATACAATGGATTTATCATGTCACTTTGGAAATGGGAGTTAAGGAAAGTATAAGAAAGAAAAAGACTTGAATTCGAGAGAGATAAGTTTTAACCTCTAGAGTATCGCATCTTGAGAAATTCTTTAAGGGATACAGAAATAGTATTTTGGTAATACTAGAAAGACCATAATGTGTGGAAGATATTTTGGACGTGAAATTGTAATACTTCAAGAAACCTTCAAGACTTTTGATATGTGAATATAACGAGTGGTGAGGGGTGATATTTGTAGTGGTGGAGAGTGGTGTTTTTTGATTGTTTAATTCATTTGTTTATTATTTTGGACCAAGACTATGAATATTATTGATTATTATGGCTAAATAAAGTAACTAGAGCATGTTATTTTAAACTAAGGAGTTATTTCCTCATCCCTACATCATCCGTGACTTAATAATACATTTATTTACTTATAATGCTATATATAGTAAATTACTATATTTCACCATTCACCAACATTTCAACTATTTTAGAAAAATCTGAAAAATTCACTGTAATTATTTTTCATTGTGTAGAATTAAAAAATTGAATCAATTTTTGGAAAATAATTTTCTAAATATGATAAATAAAATTTTTAATTAAAATCATCATTTATTGGAAAAATGCCAATTTTAAAATTATAACGGATTTTATAACACTTTTAAAAATTCATTAAGAACTAATAAAATTTTATTATAATAATAATAAAATAAAATATTAATTCATGAATATATTTTATGAAAATTAATTTCCATATAAATCATTATATTAATTATGAGATTTTAAATAAATATTTTTATTTCATAAAAATACCAACACTTAATTTATTATTTTTAAAAAAATTATCTACTTTTGACAGGATATAAATATATAATATTTTCACTTTCAAGAAACCTAAATTTTATTTATACTTTAATAGGTTTGTTTATTATTCTATTGGTCAGAATAATATTCCTAAGGGTCACATTACTATTTAAATGTTTATATTTAATAGTATATTACCGTTTTAAACTATGTGTCGCAGAAATCCTAAAATGTCAAAGGTATTAAATTTTAAAATAGACATACCATAAAATATTGAGCCGTTATATTCTCCCCTCTTTAAAAAATTATCATCATAAAAACTTCTAAAATGTCAATTCATAAAAAATTTTGGTGAGATCTCTATCATAATTTCCTCTAGTTCCAATGTCACCTCTTCAATTTTATTATTTTTTATAGTGCTTTTACACAACGATTCGTTGGGTTCCTCAACACATGTACTTTATAATCAAGAATATGGATAGGAACTTCATAGTAAGATAAATAAGGTTTTAATTATATATCTTTAGATGTGAGTATATGTGTTGGGTCAAGAATTTACTTCATTAACCAAGAGATGCGGGAAAAACTATGTACTCTAGAAAGTATAGGTGGAATTTCCAAATGATAACAGACATCACCAATTATATCAAAAAGTTTGAATGTTCTGATATACCTGGGGATTAGTTCACCTTCCTTACTCAACCTTATAACACCCTTCCAAGGAGATACTTTTAGAAAAAACTTGATCTCCCACTTGAAACTCCAAATCCTATCTTTAGTTATCAATATAGATTTTTTGTAAACTTTGGTCTATTTTGATATGGGATTGACTATTATTGAAATTTTTTGTTTCCAACACAATTTTTCTATCAAAGATCTTCCTCTCAACCACTTTATCCCAACAAGTTGTAGTATGACATATCTTTCCATATAATGATTCATATGGTTGCATTTGAATACTTAATTGGACACTATTATTATAAGAAAACTCTTAAAATGATAAATATGGATCCTACATACCTTGAAAGAAAAGTTTGAATGGTCTCAATATGTTATATAATGTTTCAATTGTGCTTTTAGACTACCATTCGGTTTGAGGTGATAGGTTGTGCTCAAATGAAACTCATTATCTAAAGCATTCTAAATAATTTTCTAGAATTTTGATGTGAATCATGGATCATGATTAGACACAATTGAAAAATATACTTCATTAATCCTCACCAAATAATTAATATATAGTTGTTAAAGGATCTGTGTGGTAAATTCTCTCTTATAGCGAGGAAATATGAATATTTGGTAAGTCGGTCAGCAATTACCCATATTTTATCATTATTTATTAGATTCATCAGTAATCCCATGAATAGATCCATAGTAATGTTATCCCATTTCCATGTAGGAATAGAACGAGGTTGCATGAATCCATTATGATTTTTTCTTTCAAACTTAACTTTTTAAAAAACTAAACACCTTGATATATAATAATCATTTTCCAACATTGTATTATCCTACTCGAAATGTCCCATAAAATATATTTATATTTTAATACTACCAGGTTTTATATATAAATTCAAGATATTATCATCATACAATAATTCCATTTTTAGCTCATATATAGAGGAAACACAAATCCTCTTCCCAAATTTCAAAATTACATCATCATATATGAAATCTATTGATTTACAATCATTCACATCTTTAATTTCCATTGAAAATTCTCATCATCATATTAAGAACATTGAATCATTTGTAATAAATATGGTCTAGAAATTATTTGAAAAATTAGTGATGTTTCGCCTCCCTTGATAATTCCCATATCCATATGTAGTATAACTATATACACAAGACCTTTTTCGACCCTCATTTTGTTCAGAACTCCATGATGCTTCCTGCTCAAAGAATCCACAACCTTATTTTACTTACACGGGTGGAAGTGTATTGAAAAATAATAATACTTGAGTAGCCTAAGACATCACATTTTCCTCATGTTGAGTTCTTTATATGTGAATATATATTTCAATCTCTTATGAGCTATATATATATCACATCTTTCATCATAGAGATAGTGTCTCCAAATCTTCAGAGAAATGATTACAGCATCTAACTCAATTTCATTAGTTGGATAGTTTTCTTAATGAGTTTTTAACTACCTTGATACATTGTAAATAAATCTATAATTCTATTTAAGGAAACAACCAAGTATTATATTTTATGCATCACTATAAATAAAAAATAGCATTTCTTGATAATAGAGTCAATATTTGGGCATTCACTAGTCTCCTCCTCAATTCTTAAAAGATTTTTTCACATTACTTCATCCAAATGAATTTTACCCCTTGAAGAGTAAGCTTGGTAAATCGGTTATCTATTCAGAAAATATTTGTAATCGAATACTGATAGGAATAATGAATCTATGTGCCTTTGTTATGTTTATTAGTGTATGTCATTCCTGAACTGCCTTTGTCTTTTCATGACCAATAGTTATTCAATCCTTAGAGGCAATATGTCCAAAAAATAAACTGTTTGAAGCCAAAATTCATACATTCTAAATTTCCCATATAACTATTTTATTTTAAGATTCTTCAAAACTATATAAAATAGTTTTTCATTGTCTTTAAAGGTATTGGAATATATCAATATATCATCAATGAGTTCCACAAAAATAGTCAATATATCTCTTGAAAACACTATTCGTTAGATACATAAAAACATAGGATGCATTAATTAGTGAAAATGGAATTATTATAAACATATAATTTCCTTAAATGGTTTGAAATATTGTCTTCATAATATCTTCCTTCTTCACATGAAATTGATGACATCTAGATTGAAGATCAATTTTTCAAAAATATTGATCTTTTTTAAGTTGATCAAATTAATCATCAATGTGAGGTAGAGGATAGTTGTTAATTATTATAATATCATTTATTTCTCCTTAATCAATGTAAATCCACATGGATCCATCTTTTATCTTAATAAAGAAAATGGGGGCTCCCCATGGAGAAACACTAGTCCAAATAAATCCTCTATTACTCAACTCCTCTAGTTGTTATTCATCTCCAATAATTCCATAATTTCTATTATAGAGGGTTTTTTATATTTTCCCTGCATGAGAGATTGAATCAATAAAATACTCATATTCCAACTCTATAGGAAGTCTAGTTAAATCCTTTATAAATACGTCAATGTATTCTTGTACAATAGGAACAACCTCAATTTGAATATTTCATTCCTCATCAATTGATGATTTTTTTCCCTTCCTCCCCAAAAATTTAATTCAATATTTCAACTGTGGGAGGATATATATAATAATAAAATGATAAGGTTTCTTCTCTAAAGATAAGGGATTATACATATTCCTCACAAATCAAAATTTCATCCCACAAGAAATTAATTTTTCCATCATTTTTTCAAATCCCATCTATATAATGGACTATATAAAACTCAATCATAGTTATGATGATATGGTAAGTAACAAAACAATATTTCTGTTTCATAATTGTGTCTAAATGACACATTTTCGTTGCAATGAGACTAAACTTATGAGTTTTGACTGATAAAACCCTTATTAAATAAAAAAGTAATTGTCTAATTTTCTTAGAAAAATGGGTAGATATAGAAGAGTGTGGTGATCCAAAATCAAATAGATCATTGAGTAAATTCGAACATGAGATTAATTTTCCCTTGACCACATTACTAAGAACATAAACTTCATATTTTTTTATCAAAAAACATTTCCCTTTCTCTCATGGCCTTTTCTGAGGAATGTTTCCATAACGCATCAGAACATAATTTTCATTGTTTCCCAGATCTCTAAAATTATGGAATTGAACATTGTTGGGTTCTTTCTGTACCTTGAAATCATCATCATGAAGAAATTTAATACCATACATGATGAAAATCCCATTTTTCCTTTTAATCAGTAACTGGGGTGTTTCCTTCCATAAGTATCGAGCATTAGAAATTTCATTTTTTTATTCTTCCCATTCTCTATTAATTTCTCTACAACCATATTATTTACTTGTTTTTGCTTAAAATAATAGGAATTAGTTAAATATTTATATATCTTAATACCACATGAGACTATCTCTTCATATGATAAGATATATTAGGAGACCAGTTCCTTTAAGAGGAATGGATTTAGCCCATCAAATAATCGATCAATATTGGTATTTGGATTAAGTATGTAATCTATAGCATGCCTTTCTAGCCTTGTAATCTTGTCTTCATACTTTGAAACATATTTATACTACTTTTCTTTTATACTTATGAATTTTCTCTCTGTATCTTATCGTTTTACCTGAGGGATATATTTTTCGAAGAAAATTTTCTAAAAATTATCTCATTCCACATTTTCAATTTTTCCCTCCTCATTTTTGTTTTGAATCAATGACCACCATTAATAAGCATTTCATTATCAATGATAAACTTCCATGATAACATTTTCCCTTTAATTACTTATAAAAATGAGAAATATCTTCTCTAATGAACTTTATCCATTTCTTAGAACCAAATGTATTTCTAGACCCATTTTATAATGGGGATTTATTTCATGTGAAGCGGTTTATAATTGTTGCCCCACATTGGGAATTAGCCTACTCCATGTGAGTAAGGTTATTACTTGTATCCTGAGTCAGTTTCCTAATTATAGTTATAATTCTTTCATCTTTAGTTAATGCTTCTGCTCCAACATCATTACATTATATAGGAGGAAAATACATTCATGGAATACATGAATTGTTATGATTTTCATTCCTCCTACAAGATTCTATTTCTAAACTATAAAATAAATTAAATTAGGTTATGAATCATAATGTATAATTTCTAAATGAAAAAACACTTTAAATAATTTGGATATTTTGTATGGATAATCTCATAATCATAAACATGGTTTCTTTAGGATCATGTTTACTTTTAAATAATTTATAATGGTTTTTAAAGAAAATTTTCATTATCCTAATAATGTACCTTTTGAGTTTTAAGACAAGTGCATAGTAAGGCTCATTGTTGTGTACCAGCTTACACTGAGTCAGACCTAATACACCTTGCTATAGTTATTACTACTAGGTACATCTATGCTAGATCCATGTCCAATTATATTATAAAAAAATGGGTATATTTATATGAAGACCCATATAATCTATACCTTAACAAAATTCTAGGATGATATTAAATGATTATCCTCACAGTCTATCTTAGGGTTATTCTTCCAGAGCTATGTTTTCTAAATCTAGTTTCTAAAGTTCCAAATAGACTTCCTTTGATAAAAAAAATAAATACCTCAACCCCAATAGACCAGATATCATTCCATACATAATAACATTGGTACAATGAAAAAGATATCATATCCAAATGGACCTAATAGTTTAATAGGTTTTTAAAACCATATGAAAACATAATTGTTACACTATATCATTAAAAGTAAAAAACAACATAAAAACACCATTTGAAACACCCATAAACACAAATATTATCCATGCAATTAATTCATAATAAACACCTTCGCAGCCTTGGAAAAATAAAACATAATAGAGGGGTGAAATTAGATGCCAACTAGGGGAAATAAATACAACAGAACCTATCACAAACATAAGCTATAAGAAAATGTGGTTGAATAATAACCTATTCCATTAAAACATAATCTTGAGTATAATATGGAAAGAATAAATTCTTATTGAATAATACTATATAAATAATCATATTAGAATAAAACATAACCATCGAAAATATAAAATTATAATAATTTCATGTATTATCTATTACTAATATCATAATGATGGATTGAAAAATATTGGACATATGAAACATATCGTTGATGCCTTGGCCAAGACATCTAAAAATAAATTGGTAAGGCCTCAACCAAATCCAAATCAGGTTTGTCTCATGAGACCTACCAATAAGTTGAGTCTATAGTGGGCACCACCCTTAAATTACTATTTCAAATTAATTTTTTATATGAATGGGATAAAACATAAACAACATATATGAAATGTTAATTACTTTCCCCAATGAATAATTATAACCACTAACGATTCTGAGTAATATGGTTAATAGTAGCAAGATATCACATCCACTGTCAAACTGGTCATAACCCATTTAATAAAATATGGTATATTTTATCATAAAATAGAAATCCCAATTAGGAATAATATTCAATATAATATGTTTAAATAGAATAAAATGGAGAATTGTAGATAGAAATTCTATTTTTACATTTCAAATAATAGTTCTTTTAGAAAAATCATTTTTATTTGTTATAAAATTTAACTAAAACCATGTATATCCCAAAAATTAAATGGTAAGGACATTTAAATTATGTTTTATTTATAAAATATTTCTAACTGAAGTGAAAATAAATGTAAAAAAGTTTTTTTGAAACTTTTTAATGGGCCACTTCAGTGTGGTTTAAGAGAAAATATATGAGTATTTAAAATAGAAAATGTCATAATTGTTTATATAAAACTATATATGATTGAAGATAGTTTTTCATGATAAAAATTTTGATTTTAGAAAAATAATAGTGTCTTAATATAGACTAAAGATGGTACTTGAACATGGGAAAAATTGGGAAGTTCCTGTTAATCAAGCTTTCTTGTTATGAGGAATTGAGAATGGAACATTATAAAACATATATTTCCCTATAAAATAAAGAATATTTGAGGTAGGTACATAATTTTGTAACACAAAAAAATATTTGTGTTATATAAAAAGATATAATAATTACATTGGGGTAAAGAGAGAGAAAACATAACTTGGAGGAAAATGAGGGTTCGGGGAGAAACCCATACCTTATGCACGAAAGTTTTCTGCATTTTTATATATATATTAGGTTCTTAGAGGTAAAATTACATTAAACACACACACACCACACACATGCCATAAAGGAAGACTGTATCCCCCTCCAAAGGGATATCCCACATATCAAAGCTTATTTATTAAGTTCTTGTTCTGAAGGCCCAGTGCATGTGAAACCCATTACATATCCCAAAGGCCCACAAACTAACCTGAAGGCTTAGTGAAGCATCATGTCTGTATGATGCCTATGGGACCGCCTTCCTACATCATGTTAGTGTCACCTCCTACCGAAATCATTTTTGTGCCACCACATACTAACATCATTCCTACATCATGAATGCATCACCAAATTCTTACATCATTCCAACATCACTACCTACTGCTGCAAATTTCCACCCACCTGGATTTGAACCCGGGTATAATGCAAAATTGCTGGTATCCTTTACCACTCCAGAAAGCTCCCCAACTGCATTCATCACTTGTACTTAATATCCTATATAATGAAATATGGGTTTATTAATAATTTAGTTCATAAATTCTTCAACATGTACTTGATTTAGTACGATTTTATTTAGTTCACTTTTTTTCTTTTTTGATGAGATATAACATTTAATCTCTTTGTTCATGTGTGTTCTTTTCCTTGGTTTTCATGATTAGATCACCTTTATACATGTAAAAAATCATGTAAAATTAAAATAGTAATCCAGAATAGAAACTATATGTTATTAATGAACATAAAATATAATTAATGGTCTTATATATAATTGTTTTTATATATGGGGATTATTTATTGGATAAAGAGTTAATGACAACCATTAATATTATTTTGGTGTTTCTTTATCATCACAAACTAATTTTAATTTATGAATTAATATTATGTACAAGTACCAGTTCCAGAACATTAAATAATTTTTATTAAATTTTTTAATGTTTGGTTTAACTATAAAAATGTTTTTATGACCAGTCATTTAGGTGTAATTAGTAAACCAAAACTCATCCTCCATGAATGTGATAAATCGACACCTCATGGAAGATACCTTTATTTTTTGAATAAAAAGGGGGAAGAGAATATAATTTATGGTTGAAGTGCCATTAAAATAATAACATTCCAATATATAAAATAAATTTTATTTATTGTACCACTTTAGATAGGGTAGGTGAGGGATACAAAAGAAAAAAAATAAATTGAAAGAGGGAGAGAGAGAGAGAGAGAGATAGAGAAGGTTTTACCTCTTGAATGTCACCTCCATGAGAACCTCTTTAAGGGACAAAGAAATGGTCATTTGGTAAGATAAGAAATACCAGAATGTGGGGTAGAGTTTAGGGAGGGAAATGGGAATAATATAATCAATATTCAAGTATTTTTAGGTGTGATGGGAAGGGGTTGTGAGAGGTGGTATTTATAGTAAAGGTGAGGGCTTTTTTATTATTTAATTCAATTATGTACTATTTTTTATCAAGAACATGAATAATGTTGATTCTTGTAACTAAATATAGTAACTAGAGTATATGAGTTATAAATAAGGAGATCTTACCTCATACCTATATCATGAATGACTCAATATTTCATTTTTTTACTTGTAATGTTAAATACTATAAATTATTGTATTTCACCATTCCCCAAAACATGAACTATTTTAGAAAAAACTAAAAAATTACCCTTTAACATTTCTCAATGTATAGAATTAAAAAATGGACTCCATTTTATGAAAATAATTTAATATATATGATAAATTTAATTTTTACTTAAAAAATCATTTATGTGAAAAATGTCGATTCTAAAATTATAACTGAATTTATAACAATTTGAAAAATTAATTAAGGTTTCATAAAATTATCTTAAAATATTCAGAAAATAAAATATTAATTCATGAATCTATTTTATCAGAATAAATTCTCTTTTAAATCATAATAATTATTAAAAACTTGTATTTAAAAATTCCTATTTCACAAAAATACCAGCACTTAATTTATCATTTTTAAAACATTTATCTACTTTTTCTAAGATATAAATATATATTATTTTCATTTACAAAAAACCAATATTTTATTTATAATTTCATAGCTGAGGCTATTATACTATTGGTCGGACTACAATTTTTAAGGTTCAAATTACTATTCCAACTATCATATTTAATAGAATATAAGAGTTTTAAACATAGTGTTCTGTGAAGCAGAAACAATCGAAGATGTCAAATTTAAGAAAAAACATACCATAAAATATTGTTGTATTAAACAAATCCTCTGAGAATTTTTATTATAGCATCAATAAGAACATATATTGGGATTGTAATCTAGAATTCATCTATCTTATGCCTTATGATATACATTTCACCGCTATTATACTATATTTTGATCAATGATGGAATAAAAAATGAACTTGAATTTTTTTACAAGTATCTTATTCTTGAAACACTTCTTTTAAGATTTCAAGTCTTAATTTTATCTCAAACAAAATATTTTTTATTTAATTTCAAACATGGTAATTACTAATAGCTAGAAAATTATTGAGGTTCCAAGCTCAGAAAGGGTTGTGTTATCCATGTCAACAAGGCATCTATTTTTTATTTCATGTGACCCATTTTTTGGTGAGTATATGGAGCACTCAAATTATGAATAACTCAATGATTTTCCTGATATTCTAAAAACTAGTTTTTTTATACTCAATGACATTATCAGACCTCATCATCTTTAAATAAAATGAGTTTTTTTAATTCCTCCTAATGATTTAAAATTCTCCCAAGGATTTAGTCTTGTAATACATTAACCTGATACTATCCATTATGGTTAATTAATCTATGTTTGCATTGAAGGGTTTACCTCTATTTGTAGAATTATTTTTCACATGTTCAAAAAATATTAGAGTATACCAACTCCAACAAATTTTTAGTTAGAATTTCAACCCCCTTACGATAGGTTTTAACCATTTTTCCTTTATTCCATTTTCAACTAACAGTAATAATACTTCCATTCAGATCATGGATATTAATCATAGAATATTATCTTATCGATGTATATATATTATTTTATCCATGATGAATTACCATTTTATGCCACAAATTGTATTTGGATGGAAATCTCAAGTAGTAATAAATACTGGATTCTTTATCACGAATTGAGTTACCTACGTTTACTAATTGTTTTATAATAACTATGGTACCTCCTAACCAATTCAATAAAACCTATTATTTAAAAAGAAAACTTTATTTCCATTATTAAAATTTTATGATACACTCAATTGATTATCTTTTATCCTATCAAAAAATAAAAAATTCTTTGGAATAATATGATTTTTCACAATGTTTTCCATTCCAACTCCTTAGATATTTAAATAGATATCAACTCAAATGGGTTTTTAGTTATAATTTTAACCCTTTTCTAAATTGTTATCACCATTTTTATTTTATGTAATTTTCAACAAACAGTAATAGTGTTTTCTCTAATAATGAAGATATTTATTAAAAACACATCTTTGATCAGCTTCCACATATTATTTTAGCCATGATTGATAAGACATATATTGCAATAAATATATTTATGTTGAAAGATAAACTAGTAATCCTTCTTGGATTCGTTAAGATGAATTTGGTTAACTAATTTTTTTAATTGTTTGTTATAATAACTTGACCTCATAACCTCTTCACTAAAACAGATTTTTTCTAATGACTTCCTCATTTCCATCATTAAACAGTTTTGATACACTAAATTGATTATTTTTTATCCCTTCAACAAATAAAACATTATTTTTAATAAAAAAAATTTCTAATGTTGTCCATTCTAGCACCTTTGATATTTAATGAGATTCCAATATAATATTTGATAGATCCTTTTTCATATATTTATATATTTTCTAAATTTATTAAATACCAAATCATATGATAGGAACACCCATTTTCCATGTTCCAGGGCTTCTCAAATTTATTTCCTTAGATGAAATATTAACCACAAAATCTTCTTGTTTAAAATGTTTATTTTATTATAGATTATTGATTTAAAATAAAGGTCAAGTGGAGCAGGTATAAATATAAATGTTCATTTTATTTTTTTTATTCTTTATCACACCTCCCGCTAACTTCTATTTAATTTTCTGTGTAACAATTGGGCCCAAATATTGGGTACAAACTCCGCCTTAGCAAGGTCATCTGCTCATGGCCTCTCAGGAACCACTAATTGCCCCCACAGACTTAAGGTCAACTACAAGGGTCTCATAGATACTCTTTCATATATTTATATATTTTTACAAAATTTAAATCCATAGATCTTATTATAGGAACATTCATTGTCCACGATCTAGGGATTCTCAAATTTATATGATTTAGATGTAACTTCAACCACATTATTTTGTCGTTTTACCTAATTTTTTTCAGCATATATTTGATTTCCAAAAATTCTCATATATAAAGAGAATGAATTTAGTAAATTAATTTGATCTATGTAATTTTTTATTACACCTCCCACGAACTTCTTGTAATCATTCTATATAAAAAAAAGGGCCCTATTGAAAGAACAAACACCTCTCTTTAACAAGGTCATCAGGTCCTAGCCCTCCAGGTACCACCAGTTTCTCCAAAAATATGTGGTCCCCTACCTAGGGCCCACCCATGTGCCACACTGGTCATCAAACTAATGACTACCCCAATAGGCCAACACATGTTCTTTCATTGTTCTTTTTCCTCACCGACACACACCCTCTAAAACATCCCAACTGTCTTCCAAGATGACCACTACTTCAAGACAAACATGCTTAACTATGGAGTTCTAATATGGTAGACTCTAAAACATAAAGGTTCACCTTATTGAAATGGATCATATAATTTAGTAATTTAACTATTTATTATTTTTGGTTGTTATATGCCCCCCCCCACCCCACTTGGCATAAAACCCTCATTTTAGACCCTACATCTTAACCCTGGCATGTCCTCCAAACTTTTGGATGCGTTCCTTCTATGATACTGAAGTTACAATTGGGACCTGCATATGGCACAAAAACTAAACCTTAACATGGTCATTAGGTGTTGCCCTTCCAAGAATTACAAGTTTCCCCACAAAAACACAGTTCCCTACCTCAGGCCCACCAGAATTATTAAACAGGTTGACATGCTAATAACTATCTCCATAGGAATACACATATACTTTACATGTTCTTTTTTCCTCACACACACACACCCTATGAATCATTCAAGGAGGTCACCCATTCTGAACACTACCCCAATATAAGAAAGATTAACTATGGAGTTCTAATAATGTAGAGCCCTAAAAAGAAATTTGAACCTTGTTGACATGGGTCATATCTTTTATTAATTTAACCCTTAATCATTCAGGGGTGTTACACTCTAATATATTCATTGATTCAATATTATTCTAGAAATTTTGGATATTTTGATCAAATATAATTTACTATTACTATCTCCCCAATGATTCTTACTACATTTTTAGTCCTGGTAAGTCATATTAGATAAGTAATTAAAATATTTATGACCAGATATACTACAAAACCAAAAATAACAAAGAAACCTCCTTCTTTGGTAGATACCACTTTACTACATGAATTTTTATTTTACTCCATTTTAAAACTTATTCATATATAAACCCACCAATAAATTTTTTGGGATTCTTATTTGATTATTTAGATCTTTGATGGTAATTTTTCTTCATTTTTCCTCCTTTAATAAATATGAATGTTTTACATTTTCTTCTATAATTATGGTTAATTTAGAATATTTTTCATTCAACGAAATAATCTAAAATCATAAAATTATATTTTTTAGGACACTAATATAATTTACTTCTTTTTATAATTTTTTTGAACAATATTTACCTTTCTTGGTAATATCAAGTTTTAATTTTTCATTTTATTTGATCTGATTTTCTTTCTCAATCTGAATTTGACTGTACTCATTTGGGTTCTTATTGAGATAATAATTCTTATATCTCAGTCTTCTAATTTCCTTTAAAAAAAATTTGATTTTAATTTTTGTAGTATAATCCTTGGTAGATTATCATTTCTCAGTTACAAAGTCATTGTTAACTTGTGAGTCATATTTTAAGAAATCACCCTCTTATTATTCTTAATCCATGAGTTGTTTCTGAGAAATCTCCCAAGAAATCACTTCATTTTTAAAAAAAATTAATTATCAGATATAACAACATCAATTAATAAAAAAATATATTAAATAACTTGTGTGAAATTTTGTACTCTCCATCTCATTATATTTTCTTTTGATAAATTCCCATATTAGTGACCTTCCTTATTTATTTATCATCTTTACTATAGCCAATTATTTTCCTCAGATATTTGTAGAAAAATGTACATCATTTAGACAATTATTTCATTTGAGAGTAATATTACCATTATATTAACTTATATCATGTTTCAAAACTTCTTAATATCATATAAAGAGTTTCTGTAACAACCTCGATATTCTCCTCTTTAACAGAATCAATGTGCTTATATTTTACATCTAAATTATTTAAAGATTTAAATGTAATATAATATACTATATTAACTTTTCTTTTAGTATTTTATCATATTTTCATCTCATAATTTATAAGAGTGGTGTGAATTTTATCCATTATAAAATCATCATTATCTTTTTCATCAAGTATTTAGATCATGACATCTAATTTATCTAGAGGAATTATAATAATTTTCTTCACTATAGTTGAGTCATTAATAGATTCATAAAATACTTGAATAGAAATTAAATTCACCTTAAATCTTGTATAAACCCCATAAACTTATTCATATTCATGCATTATAATATCTTTAATTTATTATCTATTATATTGTAACTTGTCTTCCATTAAAAATTTTCTTCATCCGTAATTTCTATATATTTTTTCCCAAATCATAATTTTAGTTATGAAATACATGAATTTTATATATTATTTCTTAGATAAGGAATATAATAGGGAATTTATTTCATTTCTATCATCATACCATTATTATTAATAAGATACCATGTTGAAGTCAATTATGGTTCTATAAACTCTAGTTGGATCAAATCAAGAACATCGAGATCTAAAGATAGAATGTGTGGTGTCATTATACCCTTCCAAATATGAAACCATCATCAATTAAATATTGGAATACATTTTCTTTATTAAGTTTTATCTTAATATCTACTCCAATTCACATCTTATAATTTATGAGTGTTGTTAATTTCATCAATAGTAAAATCACTAATATCTTTATCATTAACTATTGAGATCCTAACGTCAAACATTTATAGAAGAATTGTCATCATTTTCTTTACCATAGTAGAGTCTTCATGAGTCTCTTAAAATCCATAATGGAATTAAATATCACATTAACTATTCATAAAAAACCCATCAAGTGATTCATATTCATGAATTTTAAAAACTTCACCCTATTATCTATTTTGTTGTCTCTTATCTTCTATCGCCATCTTGTTTCCATCATAAATATTATAAAGTATTTTTCAAATCACATTTTTAGTTTGGAAACCCATTACATTTATGAGTTTCTTATTAGATAACGAATATAATAAGGAATTTATTGCATTTATATTACCATAAAATTTTTCATATTAATAAGAGACCATGATGAAATATCTCATGGTACTATGAACCCTAGTTGGAAAAAGTCAAGAACATCGAGTTTTAGAGATATAATGTATGTAACCATTCTCCCCATCAAAATATAAAACCCTTTTCCATCAAATGTTTGAATAAATTTAATATTGATAGAGTTATTTTGTCAAAAAACTATAAATTAGACAACTGGGATGAATCTTGGGCTTTTATTCCAATTGTTAGGATCATATGAGAAGAGATATACACTCAAAGATGGAGGTGAATCAGTGTTTATAATTTGTCTTCCAAATCCTAACTGGTTATCTATTTGTTAGAACTTATCCATCAAAATCATAGTGATTTATAAATAAAACGTAAGAATTGTTTTTAAAATTTGGTTCACCATCATGATGTATGCCAATATCCTCAGTGTGGGGGATGTTTTATCCCTACCCCCATCTACAAGGTAACACTATCTTTAATAGAATTTTCTTCTCTTCTCACCTCTTTAATATTTATAATCTCTTAAGTAAATTTTCATATTCAAATATAAAAATTCTCCATTAAATTTTGGAATTGTATTAAATTTTAATATTTATATAGATAACATCCAAATACCTCTAGTCAAACATCCAAGAAACTCAAGATTTAATTATTCCCCCAATATTCATAAATACATTGAATCTCCTCTGTAAAATCTATTGAATTTTTACTTTCTTACACGTTTGTTGTACATCAGGAAATGGTGTTGTGTGGATATATCACAGAATACATAAATATCTTCAGCTATTATTTTTCTTAAAAGATAAATTTACTCCATGGAACACCTCATCAGAGAAAAACATTATTAACACTGATCTCGAATAAAAAATTGTGATGTTTTGTACTTGGAAAAAATATTTATCGTATGGCTTAACATATGAAAGATACTTCTATAAAATATCCATCATTTAATATTTCTTCTAACAAAGAAATCAAACTTGATATAATAAATATTTTATTACTCTGAGTATAATTTTTCCTTTTTCCTCATTTATTCAATATGATAATACTTTCATACTATTTTGAATATGTTACATATGCATAATATTTTTAACTTTGAAATATTTCTACTTCAGTTTTGCAGAAAAAATATGTAACAGTAAATATATTATATATCAACCTGTTCCCATGAAATTCTCATATTTTTAATGGAGGTGAAAAACATATATAGCCCTTTAAATATATTACACATCACTAGAAACCTTGAACATGATCTGAAAATATTTTGAATGCTTTAAATATCTTTTTCATATAGGGAAGCTCATGCATGACTTTTCAAAACATTAGAACTTAAAAAATATAAATTATGTCCCAAATACATTGACAAATTTCCAATAGTCTATAACCATAATTTTGAAACTCCTACTCTAACCTACCCAAACCTTCTCTAAATATCTCACATTAACACTATCTTTATTCCAAAACATCCTTAGATGTAAGAATCCATGTCAAACATCTTTATCCATCATCCATTGGTATTGACAACAAAAACAACATTATCCTGATGTTTAATATATATATATATATATATATTTAACTATTAGTATTTATTTTTTATTTAATATATTTTTATTTATATTTTTATTTTTTGTTATAAATATATATAATAAATAAAAATCACATATATAAAAATATATTTTTGAATTATATGTAAATATATTTTACAAATGTATTTTATAATTATATATTGTGTAAATTAATTATATATTATATGATATGTTTTATAAATGTTTATAAATATACCTTAAAAATATATATTTAAATATATCATACACACATATTATATACATGTATTTAAATACATTATATAAACCAATTTTATGAATTTATTTTTAAATACAATATAAAAATAGATTAAATATATATATATATACATACATAATATAAATAAGAATATTTAGATACATAAATATTTTACAATAAAAAATTCTGAATATATAGATATATTTATTTTTTTTAACATAAAATAAATTATTTTGATATATATGTATAAAAATATGTTTTCAAATATATATAAATTTAAAATTCAAAGGAATTTGTGCCTAAATACTCTATATATATATAATAAATACATATATAAATTATTATATAAAGGTATATAAATTTTTTATTAAATTTTTTCCCACACATGTATTAATTTATAACAACATACTTATAAATTATAAAGTACATCTGAATTCATGTTATAATATCACTTATAAATATAAGTCTAAATATATATATGTAAAATATATTTATATATAAATATTTGTAAAAAATTATTTATATGTATTATTTTTTGTTATATGTGATCCTTTATATATATATATATATATATATATTAAATAAACATGTGTGTATTTATATATAAATATGTATTTAAATATATAAATAATTTACAAAAAAAATATTTATAAATATATAATTTTTTTATGTTTGTACACATTGTAAATATGTTAATAAATATATGAATATATATATATATTCAAATATGTAAATATATAATTTGTAGGGAGTTGTGAATAAACATATAAATTATATAAATATATATATATCTCTTAATTATATACAATTGATATGCAAATATATTATATAAATATATATACAGATTTTATATTATATATTTGTGCACACACATATTTATTTATACATAATTACATTCAAATATTTATATTTATATATATACAGACACATATAAATTTTTATTAATATGTATTTATATATATTAATTTAAATTAATATATTAAATATATTTTATTATATATAATAATATTGTATTTATAAATATATATTTATAAATATATATTTATGTATAACTATATATAAATTATATATATATCATATTATATCATATGTATATATATTAAGTTATATATTATATAAATATATACCCTTATATATAGGGTATATTGTAACACGAGACATGTTCCTTGTTGAGTTGGCACACACCTTGCCTTCCTTCAAGGTCATAGGATTGAATCCCCTTCATGGGAATAAATGAAAATTCCTAGTGTGGGGGTGTTATCTTTGTTTACAATGCATGGTCATGGGTCGGGATGGGAGGATTATAGCAAGGCGTGCATAGGGTTCTTCTTCTTAATTTTTTTCAATGATCAAACAATGCTTGGGGTTTTTAAAAGCTCGAGTAATATTTTTTAAAAATTATTTTCATACAAAAACCAACACTATTTAATAATTCATATTTTTTATAATATATACCACTTTCTCTTGAAATATTATATTGAAAAAAATAAAAGGAGTTATAATTTATTCTAATATAACCAAGAATATATTTTTACATTATTAATAGTTATGCAAAAACATTATTTACAGATGTTGGTGGTCATGTTTGGGGTGGTTTTTGCATAACTATCACTAATACGTTTATAGGGGTCATTACTTCCACTATTGATAAAAATAAGCTCCTATAAATGTATAATTTCTAGTTGTGTGAAATTTTTAAAAAATTAAAACAAATTGTTTTTAATATTTGTATATAAAATAAATCGTCTAAGAACAAATGAAACAAGAATACATAAAGGAATATTATCCGCCAAATATTTAGTTCCCTATAGACACAATTTATGACACTTATCTGCACAATTACAAAAGATGTTAGATTATATGTAAGGAAGAATAGATAAAAGTTAGCATTTCATTTGAAGCTTATAAAAAGGAAGATGGATTGATGAGAAATATTCATGATAAATTAACGACGCTGAATCACTAAAAATCTATTTCAAAAAAATGAAATTTTGGAAGTTTAATTCAGTTAAATGCGTCACTTATTTATTTAATTTCAAGATCAATGTCATGTTTATCCTAAACACTCAGTGTCAGTATTCCAAAACATGATATAAAAGGCAAATATTCTTTTTCAAAATTCTAATGAATCAATCAATAAAAATTCACAATTAACAAGGATAAGTAAATTAATCACATCCCATTTTAAAATTCCAAAACAATTAATCGTTTCAAAAAAAATATAATGAGTCGCTCAATTTCACATTTAATTTTCAATAAAATAGTTTCGACACAATTGGTACACGATTCTAAAAATTAAAAAAAAGTTTAAAAACATTATTCAAGAAGTTGATCTGTAATTCCAAATAATATTTTATAACATGGGAGTAGTAAATAATGAAATATTTGATTTTTATTTTCAAGGAAAAATGTTTTTCAACTAAATTTAAGTTAATAAATGTCAACATTATAGACCATATATTAACACGTCTAATCAAAATCCTAAAAATTCCACATCACTCAAAAAAGAAATTTCATCTAAAATTAGATTAATGTAAAAAATTCCATTGAAATTTTCAATGAATTATTCTTCACTTTACAATTCAAAAAATGAATCATTTTCAATGTAAAGAGTTTTAAGTTCAAATTTGTTGAATGATGTAAATTTTGAAATAATATTGTTCACCCAACATGATTTTTTTGCAAAAGAATCAATTCCTTCAACTCCAAAATAACTTCCAGCCTAAATAAGTTTTTTAAGAACTGAATATCTTACCTAAATATGTTTTTAAAAAAAATTTAATGACTTTTTGTAGAGAATAAAAAAGTAATAAACTCATCTTCTAAGAACAACTCTGTATGGAATTCATTTTTTCTATTTTTTTACAGCATAAAAATTATCAAAAAAAAGTTCTAAACATTTTTTTGTTCACATAATCTTGGATTTTATCTTTATGAGCCTAAAATGAATAAAAATTTGTAGAAATAATTAAACAAATAGTAAATGTTAATTTGAATAAAAAATTTAAACAATTTACCACATGATATTTGTAACACCATGATGTTATTTATTAAATAATTTATTTACATAATTTTTATTCTTTAGTAGATTGAGTTGTACGAAACCGTGAGTTTAAACAAACCAAGAGACTCCTTTGGTATAAAATTACCATTATATCCTAGCTGTTAGGTTGGTGTGAATAATTATAACTAACTTATTAAAATTCATTGTGAATTATTTGGCTATAAATTATTTTGGAAAAATATAAATTAGATATTTTTATTTTTGTGTGAATTAATTTTGATGATAAATTTAATGAGATATATATGTTTTTTATACTAAATAAAATATTTTTAATATTTATACAATTGATAATTTAGTCATAGGCTCTGAATAAAACCTTATTTCATGTATGAAAACCTATTTTTTTAATGTTTAATTTTACTCATTTGAATGGTGAACCCAATTTAAATAATGATTTCGACACATTAATATTTTTTTATGACAATATATTCATTTTATTTTTTAAGAGATATAGAAAAAGTTAACTTTGGATTACTTTTTGTGTTTTTTCTGATAACATTCATGTTTTCATGAATTGTAAAAATACTCTAAATTTTAATTGAAAATAACTTTTTTCATTGAAATAATTTATATTGTAATATTATATTATTTAATGGTTTCAAAGAATAAGTATATTATATTTTGACCATTTAATATAATGTAATTCATTCAAATTAATTTTATATTAAATTCATATGCAAAAACATTTCAATCATTTGCAATGTTTTACCTTTTTTTAAAAAACAGATTCCATCATTCCAAAAACAGGATGGATTTTATATTAATTACTGTAACTTCGGTGTTTTGAGATTTTAAAAATGGACTCCATATTTGGAATCATTAGGTATAAATTATATTAATATGAAACTTTTATTTTTGTAAATTATTAACAGTAACTTTGGTAATTATGTTAATTTATGTGGTTAATGGTAAATCTGGTAATTAAATGTAAAAATAATATTACAAAATTACCTTAACGCCAAAAAAATTGATTGGATGACTAAATTATACCTTTATCACATATCATTATAAATGGAATCACTTTATGGATACTTAGTTATGTTAATGACATAAATGTAATAATAACATGAAAAACAAAATCACCGCATTTGTGTACGTACGGCTTACTGTCTCCACGACGTGGTGTAATATATTTTTCACCACCACCTTACATGGATGGATATAATGATGGAAATAATAAATATATATGATTATAATAACATGATACTAATTTTTTATTATCATACATCGTCCACTTCAATACCATTAAATAATCTGGGGAATGATATCATCACTCGTGCGTACGTACGACCTACCATCTTCACAATACAATTCGATTCATTCTACACGATATTCATTAAAACAAGATTATATACATGAATTGAATGAATAAATATGATATATATTATCCTAATAATATTATTTAAATTATAAAACTATAACTTAAAATGAGAAATAATAACTTATCCAACAAAACATGCTTAAGAACATAAAGCAGTTAATACCTGAATAACAAGTAACAATGAAATATTACTAAAAAATGGATGAAAATATGGTCGTAAATTTTATCATAACAATGGTTATGATTTTTAATAAATAAGTAGAATTATTTAAATCGTTATATAGTAGTTTTGGATACATATGAATCATATTAGACCTATGTTATGGGATAACTTTGCAAATCTCGTTTTTATCTGAGATTGTTTATTCGCAAGTATTTACTGTGGTATGTTTATCATCCACACCCATGATTCATTAATATGTATTTCAAAATATTATCTATATCCTTAAAGATATTTTTATAGACAATTTTACCCATTTTTTAATTTTTACTGAACTGTAAGAATGGAACCTCTTTTTGTTTTCAGTACAAAGTACTTTTTGACTTTTCCGGCAAAAGTACGAGAATAATTTTTTTAACTTGTTCTTCATGAATGGATTTTCATTATTTCATAATTAATTATTTCATTGAATCATCCCCTATAATATTAAAAGGTTATTTTCACATTAAATTATTTATTCTAAAAATATTTGGCAGTTTGAGGAAGGAAATCATTTTTGAAGAAGAAAGAATATTATCCTTATGAATTAAGCTCAGGTATTTTATCAAAATTATTTTCCATATTTGATGATATAGGTTTATGTTTATATCAGTATTATTACTTTGATTTTATTATTTTTATGATGGAAATATTTTAGTGAAATACATTTATCTTATATGGATTATGTTATGATAGAATGATGTTTACGAAACCCACTTTTTTTGTTCCTTGGGTTATACTGTAGTGAATGGTTTTTGTTTTGTGGAACATGTAAGAATTATTTCATTATGAGATGGGTGAGACCTATTTCACCCTCCAATTCATTGGAAAAAGTATTATATCTCATGAAATAGACATGACTATAATGGCTATTAAATCTGGTTTAGTAATACAAGGCTGGAACGAGGAGTGAACTCGGCTCAGTAATGGAATTTTTCGTTTATGAAGGTCTTAGCAATGATCCTTCACTAATATGATATTATTTTCTATGATTTTGTTTGTATTCCTTGAAATTTATTTTATTTTGTTTTGACTATTCATATTACATTTCACATTTATGATTTATCCCATTACATGATATTATGATCTTTTATATGTAGGATGCGATTTTGAGATTTTATGTTCTTATGATTGTGATATGATGGATATTTTCATTATTTACCCTCACTGAGAATTTTAGATCACCCTTTCTTATGTTTCTCTTGCTAAGGTCATGATCAAGGTTGTTAAGTATGATATTTCAAAAAAGAGTCTAGTTATGAAGAAATAAGTGGGAGACAATATGGGTGTTTTATAAACCAGTTGTTTATGTTTCCCAGTTTCTAAACACACTAAACCTATATCGTCCAGGTGTGGTTTTGTTATGTTACGTAACAAATAATCATAATTGTTGAATTAATATCTATATGTAATGTATGGGTTGTTATAGTTGGTATTAGAGCAAAGGTATAATTAACAATTGGAAACTAGGAGGAGATAACCTTAGTAAGAACCCAAAGGATATGTCTAATTATAGGTTACAATCCTAACCTAGTGTTTTATAGATGTTCATGAATAACCTAGGATAATCCTAAAGTGTCCTAAATTGAATTGTTTTCTTGAATTATGTGTTTTTTTCATTATTATTAGTGTTTCTTACACTGTGCTTCTTGGATTTAATCAATTGATGGAACCTGAAGGAACCAAATTAATGTTGAATGTGATAGGAAATGAAATGACTATACCCCTCAGAATCCAAATGTAATGGGATTAGGAGTGAAAAATATTTTATTCATGATCACAAAAAATTCTCAAAACACGAATCATGGAGGTCTTCTATATGAGAAAAGGAGGTAGAATAATTATGTTGAATCCTTCATTAGGTAGTGACCACATTAATTCAACATTTCTTCTGATCCATTTGTTGATGAAAAATGGATCAGTAACACTGAAAAGATATTTTTAGATATAAAATGTTATAAACATGATAAAGTCATATTTTCAGTATATCATTTGGAAGGTGAAGTTGATCAATGGTGGAATCTTATCAAGAATACAAGGAAAAGAGAGGAAATTTAGTCCATGTAATGGGACAAGTTCAATAACTTATTTTTCAATAAGTACTTTCCCAGTATTCTTCTAACAAAGATGGAGAAGGAGTTCATAGAACATAACCAAAAGGATGATGAATATTTTGGTACCAAAGAATAAATCTTTACATGACATTCAGGGTATGCTTCTGGAATTATTATCCAAACTGAGATTAAAATTGATCGATTCTTTAGTATCTTAAAACAAATTCTTCAAAGGGAATTAGCCATAAGGGACTTCAACAGTTATGTGGAAATTGTTCGATGTTATATTAAGGTTGAGATGGAGATTGTAGTAACCCATCAATCATAAGGGTTTCATACGAAGAGAAAAATGGTATTCAAAGGAAAATCAAAAGGCAACACTAAAAAGAAAATGAGTTTTCCCTTACACTCAAAATGTAGAAAGAAACATGGAGTAATCTTTCTTAAAGGGACTAGTTACTATGGTACATGTGGAAAAGAAGTTAATCGGGCAGTTTAATACTGACGTGATGGAGGAAAGATGTTTAGTGATGCGAACAAAGAAGAGGCTTCACAGAATGCACCTCCAACACATCAATGTTGAATGTGTAAGGAATTGGGGAATTTTTCCAATCAATGCCCAAATCCAAGGGTAATTGATGATGATCGACATCAAAAATCTTTTAAGTATAATGAAAAAGAACCGTCACCTGAAATCACTGTCAGCGATGTGGATTACAATAATTATGTGGTGAATGGAAATATTATCATGCACTATAAAGTAGAAAATTTTTATTTCACTCTGGATCCTCCCACTATTTTATTTTTGAAGAATTTTCTAAGGGTATTGTTTTATTTCCTCAACAATTAGATGTTGAGTTAGCTGTGAAAAATCCTAATAGAACAAGGGTCACATAAAAAGTTTATAATTCTTATCGATTTGATGTTTGTGGGAAGTTGTTTCCTAAAAATCTTTTGATCCTTCCTATAGTATAATTTTATGTGATTACTATCACAGATCTGCATTCTCTATAAGGATATCATATCAATTTCCAAGGAAGGGAAGTCACATTTCATATTCCAGATCAATCTATGATCATATATCGATGCAAGGATGAATATAACCTTCTAGTAGAAATTTATTCCATATTATGGGTCTTGATTCCTATAAATTAATGTTATTTATCTAAAATGATTAGGGAGAAAAGTACGATTAATAATACGCCCATTGTATTGGAGTTTTATGATGTCTTTCTGGAGGAGTTGCTATGTCTTCCCCAAAATCGTGAAGTTGAGTTTTCAATAAAACTCATATCGGGTGTTGTGCCTATTTTAAATGCACCTTATATAGTATCCCCAATTGATTTGTAGGAATTGAAGCAGCAACTTCGAGAGAATATTGGTAAGGGATTTGTATGCCCTAGTGTGTCACCTTGGGGAGCACCTGTTTTGATTGTTAAAAATAATTATGGATTAGTGAGTCTTTGCATTGATTATCGTTAACTTAACAATATCACTATCAAGAACAAATATCATCTCCCCCATGTTGATGACTTATTTGACCAACTATGCAGAGCTCAATACTTCTCCATGATTTATCTTCATTTAGGATATCATCATTTAAGGGCCAAAAGGGGGGATATACCAAATATGGCATTTTGTACAAGGTATGTACACTATGAATTTATAGTGATTCCTTTTGGTCTTTATAATTCCCATTATATCATCATAGATATAATGAATAGAGTCTTTAGAGACTATCTTGATCCGTTTTTGGTAGCCTATATGGACGATATTATTTTCTATTCTAAGAGTAAGGAAGAACATGAAGATCAGCTGAGAATTATATTGGAGAACCGGAGAAAGGAGAAGCATTAGGCCAAATTTACCAAGTGTGAATTTTGTATTTAGAAATTTTTATCTTTGGGTAACATAATCTCAAGATAGGGGAAATCTATGGATTCAGCAAAAATAGAGGTAATTTAATGATTTTCAAAACCAACAATGGTAACTAAGATCCGATGTATTCTTGGTTTGGCTTGATATTATTGATGTTTTTGAAATATTTTTTATGGATATCTAATCCACTCACCAACTATACTTGGAAAGGAGTTAAGTTTGTTTGGATGAATGAATGTGAAGAGAATTTCAAAGAGCTAAAAATAAGGTTATTCAGTGCAAATTTGCTCACACTACCTTGTAGTGGAGAAAGGTTTGTGATCTACAATAATGAATCCAAGAAGGGGTCGGGATGTGTCCTCATGAAAAATGATATAGTGAATGTTTATTCCCCACAGTAGTTGAAAATTCATGAGAAAAATTACACAACTCGTGATTTGGAGTTAGCTACAGAAATATTGCATTAAATATATGTAGGCATTATCTTTATGGTGAAAGGTGTGATGTTTATATAGATCATAAATGTTTAAAGTATATTTTCACAAAAAAGGAGTTGAATATACACCAAAGAAGATGGTTGGAGTTGAATAAAGATTATGAATGGTCAATACATTATCACCATGGTAAAGAGAACAAGTTGGAAAATGCTTTGAGTCGAAAATACCATGATATCTTATCCATGATGAGGATCACGAAAGAACCAATATTTATGGTTTTGAAAATTATGGATCTGAAAATTTTAATGTAAGGGAAGAAATATTATCATTATAAAATGAATGTTCAACCATCTATAAAAGTGAAGATTAAGGAGGCATTGGAGGAAGATTTATAGTTACAAAATAAGGTGAGAAATGTTCATGAATTCTACATTGATTGTGATGGAATAATAAGGTTCAAGAACCGTGTTTGTATTCCTCCTATACAATAAATAAAGATGGATCTTTTAGATGAGGCACATAATTATTTATTCTCTATTAATTCTAGAATCACAAAGTTGTACTAGGACTATAAAGAGTATTTTGGGTGGGATGGCATGAAAATAGATGTTGCTGAATATGTCTCTCGTTGCTTGGTTTGTCAGCAAGTTATGGCTGAGAGATAGAAGTCTTAGGGGATGTTACAACCATTACCCATACTATAATGGAAATAGGAAAACAACACTATGGACTTTGTTGTTGGACTTACCATAACATCTAAAGGCTATGATGTTATATGGGTTATAGATGATATCCTTATAAAGTCAGCACACTTCATTTCCATTAGAGATGATTTCACACTAGATTAGCTTGCCATGATATATATAAAGTAAGTGGTAATATTGCATAGATTACTACTTTCCATTATATCTAATCGGGATCCTATATTTACATTGAAGTTCTGGTGAAGTCATCAGCATGCTCTGGATAAAGAGTTATGTTTCAACCTTGCTTATCATCATAAGACACACTGTCAGTCTGAGAGGAAAATTCAAACTCTGGAAGGCATGTTGAGAGCATTCTATAAGGATTTCAATGGTGGTTAGGATCATCACCTACCATTGGTGGGATTTTATTACAATAATAGCTTTCACTCCAGTATTCAGATGGCTCCTTATGAAGCCCTCTAAAGAAAAAAGTACAGAACTCCATCTTTTTGGGATGAACTTGGGGAAAGAAAGCTGTTATGACATAATCATTTTGATCAAATGAAAAAAAAAGGTCAGATCAATTCAACCACACATAAGAAAAACTTAGATTCGAAAAAAAAAATTGTGCTGAAAATTTAAGAAAATACCTAGAGTTTTTTGTGGGTGATAAGGTTTTTCTATGAATATTTCCTTGGAAGAGAGTAATGAGATTTGGAAAGAAGGAAAGGTGAGCCCTAGAGATATTGGACCTTTAGAAATTTTAGATCGTGTTGGGAAGTTAACTTACTAATTGGCACTTCCACCGAACCACTCTCATGTTCATGATGTGTTCCATGTATCTCTCTTAAGAAAGTACATACCTGATCCTTCACATGGACTATGTTAATAAGTCATACTGTTAGACCATGAACTTTCTCATGAAGAAAAACTGATAGATATTCTAGATCATAGAGAAAAGGTTCAAGTAAAAAATACCACTCACATGGTTAAAGTTTTATGGAGGAACCACTAATTTGAATAATTTATATGTAAATGTAAGGATATGAAGAGGGAGTCGAATCCTCATCTTTCTGAATTATTTAGCTATCAATTATTTATGAAATATATAAATTAAATATTTTTATTTTTTAGTGAATAAATTTTGGTGATGAAATTAATGAGATATATATGTGTTATGTTCTAAATAAAATATTTTTAATATTAATCCAATTGATATTTTAATCGTAGTCTATGAATAAAACCCTATTTGATGTATAAAAAACTATTTTTTAAAGTTTAATTTTACCCCTTTGAATGGAGAACCCATTTTTAATTAATATTTTAACACATTAATAATTTTTTAGGAAACAATAAACATTTAATTTTGAAGTGGGATATAAATAAATACTTTGGATGAATTTCTTATTTTTCTGATAACATTCCAGTTTTGATTAATAGTAAAAATACGTAAATTTTAATTGAAAATGACATTTTTCATTGAAATAAATTATTTGGTTAAATTGTATTATTTAATGATTTCAAATTATAAATAGAATAAATTTTTATCATTTAATATAATTTAGTTCGTTGGAATTAATTTTACATTAAACTTACATGTAAAAACATTTCAATCTTTGCTAATGTTTTTACTTTTTTTTTAAAAAACTTGTTCTCTCATTCTGACAACGGGATTGATTTTAAATTAATTACTACAACTTTTGTGTATTTAATTTTTAAAAATTGACTTCATATTTAAAATCATTAGGTCTAAATTACGTTACTAGGTTACTTTTATTATTTTACAATTATGAATATTAATTGGTAATTATTTTTATCACCCTAGTTAATGGTAAACTAGGTAAATAAAGGTAAAAATGATATTATAAAATTTCCTTAACAACTGTAAAAAACCTATTGGATGACTAAATTCGACCCTTATCATTTATAATTCTAAATGGAATCACTTTATGACCACTTACCTATGAATATGACATGAATGTAATAAAAAAACTAATAAATGTGACAAAAATATAACAATATAATTTTATATAAGTATATTAATTTTAATATATGGTTAACTATGAGATAATATCGACTATAGATAGTCTCTTGAAAGGTAAAATAATTTCCTACATCATAGAAATATATTTATAATTTTAAGAAATTAAATAACTACCATTAATGATGACACAATAGTGTTGTAAAAATTATTTTATTAATAGAAATATAAAATATATGGTTTTAATATCATATGAACTCATTGATGTGCTCCATGAATTTTCTATGGGACTATGAAATGTTAGGAGTTTATTAAAAAAACATTTTTTGAATTTAACTTCTTTGTGGAGTTTTGTAAGTCAAATAAATGAATAATGTCAAAATTTACACTTGATATTTTTTTAAAATAACATTTTATTAAATTATTTAAATATCATAGATATATTTAAAAATTAAAAAGTGATAATTATAAGATCTATAATTTCATAAAATATCCATTTATTTTCAATTAACATCATATAAATACATATTTATAACCCTTAAATATTTAGAATGTTATTACCAGAGTTAAAATTAAATTGAATAACTAAGTGTCAGTTCAAAATATATGGTTTAAATTAACAAAAATTATTGTCCAAAAATTATTGTCTTATGATATTACAACCCTATATTATATCATATTATAAATTGGTAGATATTTGATTTTTTTTGTAGGTTTTTATTTTATTATAAATTATTATTTATAGATTTTCTAAAAGTTCCCTTGACCTCAATTATAAAAGGACACATCCTCCATCACCTCTCTGCTTCATTTTGAGACTTGAAGCTCAGACACACCATGAAATGTTTCTTTATAAACTTCCCTATTTTACATCTATATGTTCTTTTCATCTTCAACAACCGACTCTATTTCTTTTAGATGTGATTTAGAGGAAGCACGCCAAGGAATAGGGGTAATCGTTTCTGTCGATTCTTTCAAACTTATTTCTTATTATACATCTTATTCATTAGTTGTTTCATTGTAAAGTAATAACATCATTAGTAGTCATATAATTATATGTCATTATAAATATCAAACAACCATATTTCCCCTTCTAGTCATCCTATAAGAAAATAAAATCAGTACACATGCGTATGTAGGGATTACCATCTCCATACTGTGGTGTAATATGTTTTTCACCGCCACCTTAATTGGATGCATATAATGATTAAATTAATAACTATATATGATTTTTATAAAATAATAATAATTATTAATTATCATACACAAACCAATTCAATACCATTCTATAATTGTGTGAATAATATCATCGCTTGTGCATACATTCTGTCTACCGTCTCCACGAGGTGATGTGATTCATTTTAAATGATCTTCATTAAACCATGGTTATATACATGATTGAATGAATAATGAAATATGATATAGAATTAAATAATACCCTGATTTAAATGATATAACTACATATTAAAAACATGAATGAGAACATATCAGACAAAATATGCATAAGAACATAAAGCAGTTAATACGTGAATAACAAGTAACAATGAAATGTTACTAACAAAAGGATAAAAGTCTGATCATAAATGTTATCATAAAAATGGTTATGATTCTTAAATAAATCACAAAAAATATTCAAATCATTATAAATGAGGTTATTATATGTATGAAACATATTCAGCCTGAGGTAATGGATAACTTTAGAAATATCATTTTTATCCCAGAATATTTATTCGAAAGTATTTATCGGGGTATATTTATCATCCATGTTAGTGTTTCTTAAATATTTATTTAAAAATATTAATGATATACTTCTAAAAATTTTCAAATTCAATTTTCCCAATGGTGATTTCTTAGTAAATGGAAATAATGGAATCTTTTGTCATTTTTTGTATGATGTACTTCTTGGATTTTTCGATAAATGTACAAGAAGAATTTCTTTTTAAATTGTATGGAATGAACATATTTTTATGATTTCATAATTACTTATTTTATTTTAGAATTACCTATAATATTACAAGATTATTTTCACATAAAATGATTTCTTCTAAAATTGTGCGCCATTTTGAGGAAAGAAAACATTTTGGAAGAAAATATAAATTTTTCCTCAGAAATTAAGTTCAAGTGTTTTATCAAAATTATTTTCCATATAAGAAGACATAAGTTTATGTTTCTATCCCAATTATTTATTTTATTTTATTTTTCTATGATTGAATTATTTTTATGAAATACAATTATCGTATATGGATTATGTTATGATGGAATGTTATTTAAGAAATCCACTTTTTTTGTTTCTTGGGTTATGCTATGTTGAAAGGTTTCTGTTTTTTGGAACATGTAAGAATGATTTTATTATGAGATGGGTGGGACCTATATCTCCCACCAATTCATTGCGTACAGATTTATATCTCATGATATAGACATGAATATAAGGGTAAGTAAGCCTATATCAGTAATAAAGGGCCGGAACGAGGAGTGAACTTAGATCAGTAATGAACTTTGTCTGTTGTGGTGGGCTAGGAAATGAGCCTTGACTAATGTTAAATGATTTTATACGCCTATGTCTGTACGATACAAAATTTATTATCTTATGTTATGACTATTGGCATTACATTTCAATTTTATGATTTATCCCATGGCATGATATTATGATCTTTTATATGTAGGAAAATATTTTCAAATGTTATGTTCTTATGATAATGATATGATTGGTATTTCCCTTATTTACCCTTATCAAGAATTTGGGTTCACCCTTTAATATGTTTCTTTTCCCCAAGTCATGTAGATGTTTATTAGGTAAGTTATGTCAAAAAGAAGACTGGTTATGAGGAAATAAGGGGGAGATAATGTGGAAGTTTTATGGACCAGTTTTTTATGTTTCCCAGTTTCTAAAGACACTAAACCTATACAGTCCTAGCATGGTTTTTGTTATGTTATGTAACAAATATTTTTTAATGTTGAAGAATTATATATCTATAATTTATGGGACTTTATAATATTTCCATATAAATAATTATTTTCAGCAGTAGCATCATGTGAAAGCTTTTGAACTAAATCAAAATGTGTTTCTTTTTTATTAAAGACAATAAAACAAGGAGAATAAATTATTTTAAAATATAGATAATGTTCACATTTCTCAAAAAAAAAATATATTCATATTTATAATATATCAAATAATTCTATAATTTTTCTTTTTTTTAATCTTAGTAAACTCAATTGATTTTTCATCTCTCATATCACATTCCTCACAATAGTTTTTTGAAAAAAAAAATAATATAAATTCATCAGCGTATTTAAATGATGAAATATATTAATTACGATTATTTTGAGTGGTTTTTTAGATACCCTTGATCAAATTTTTAACAAACAAAATAAATGACTTGTTATAATCAAACTACTTGACACATCACCATTTTGGAATGTAATTTGATTAATAAATTGTGGTTTAAAATTATATTCAGGATTTTTCATTTGAATGTTTTTGTTATTTTAATTAATGTGATGTTTTTTCAAAACCACCACATGTTTTATTATTAAAATTATAACTTCATCTATTTTGATTGAAACATTTATATTCCCATGAAACAAAATTTAGATTATATTTAAAATCTCAGGGGTTATTAAACTTTTAATTTTATCAATTTTAATTCGAAAAAAAATTTATTTTTAATTTAAATGGAAATACCATGTTTCTTTTTTGAAATCCATTTTTTAGTGGGAGATTAAAATGATTTTGATTAAAATGGTTAGGTGGTGTTTCATTATAATAATATATTCCTTGATTTTGAAAAATATTTTGATATGGAAAACTAATTGGGCGAAAGGTATTTGGGTTGAAGTTACTTTTAAATTGATTATAATTACATGATAAATATTTTTTTCATTGAAAATGATTTTTATTAGATTAAAAATATGAATATGTCACTAGGAAAAAAAAGACCATGAATGCCATATTCCATGAATTGCTTTTTAATATTAAAATAATTTTTTTTATTTATGAATTAATTATTTATGGATAATTACTATTAACATTATAGTACTATTTTTTGAATCATTTAAACAGGATTTTGGATAAAAAATATAAAAAATTAATTTATGGAACAATGAATGAATTTTGGAAAATGAAAATGTTGAATGAGGTAAAAAAATAAAAAAAAAACATGCATAGAAATGGGATAATGTATTTCCACTATTAGGTGGTGTATATTATTGACCACAATTGAGATTGGGTGGTTTGGAAGATAATGTGTATAACTATCATGAGGATTTACTAGGAAAAATAGAATGCGCAAAACATTGGGATCCTGACGAAGGACTAGTAGTCATAGTGCAGGGAAAACCCATAGAAAACAATTGTTGTATGGAGTGATGAGTTTGATAAAGAAGTTATAGGACTTATAGAACTTATATGGGGGAAATAATCTATGATGAACTAGTTATGAAATAAAACATGTGTGGAAACAATTGATATGACAACATTTATGTCATCATCATTTCCACTACTAGGTTAGATATATAAACTAATCATGTGGAATTTGTGAGTCCTATGTCGCAATAATAGGAACACCCTGACACTAGTAAAGTCATGGTAAAGCTCAAAGATGGTATAATGGCCCTATTTTAAGAATATACCACACCACAGCCCCATAGGAGTTTGACAAAACATTTTTAAGGAACTAGGGTGACATGTATCTGATGTTTTGATATCTAATCTATTTCTACACTATGTATAAGGATGTAATACCATGAAATTTTTAGAGGATTATATGTAAGAATAAGATCATGAAAATTCATCATATAAGAAATATTTATCCTATTTTCGGAGTGTAGTGAATTTTTAAGTGAATATTTCGGTTTCATAAGAGTAACTTTTATACATCATAAAGTTCCTTGGAAGACTATAAGATTCTCTATGTGTTTTTTTTGGTCTATTTCCTTTACAGAATTTTGAATAATTATTCACACCATAGAGTGGGGCTTCACGCCATGATGTTTTCTTTATGAAATATTCTAGGCTAAATGGAAGTTGGCATGCCACATGGTGTGAAGCTTATAGATGTGAAAAGAAATGAATATTTGAGGAAAAATTTGATGATGTTTTTCACATTGTGAGAGATTAATGTCACATCCAAAAAGGATGATGTGGTGTCATTTTTAATTGGGTTCGATTGTTCATGTAATACATAAATTAAAATAATAAAATATATAAATATATAGTGGAGTAGGATTTTAGAATAATTTTTTTCTTGTCGATGGGATTATTTTCTGATTTTGTGTCATGAAAATATGAAAGGATGTCGATATTTCGATAAATATAGAGGAACAATCATAGTCATGAGGTTTTCAGTTGTGTCATGTTCATACAGAAGCCATGCATGGACAGTTTTGAGGAATTTAGACCATTCCATAGTTTCTCCATCATGTTTTTTCAATGTATGTAGTCATGAGTGGTAGTTTAAGTGCACAATTGTTCATACTGTAAAGTAAATAATTAGAATAAGAGGGATTATATCCTCTTGATGTAATATTTTAGACTCTCTTAGAATCACTTTAGACCCAAATACGCTTATCGGATACTAAAAATACTTTCTATAAATAATGGATTTGATAAAAATTCAAATGATACAATATTTAATTACAACATTACACTAATTTAAACATTACATATAATAAATAGTCACATCATCCCAATAATAGAAGGATTAATATCTTTTGGGGATTATCTATATAAGTAACTAAATTTATGATACTTGTGAACATTTCTCCATATTCAAACCACACAACATCCACATCTAGAAATATCTTAGGTTATACTCATCATTATAACACTGTGAAAGAAAAAAAAGAAAAGGGTGAGCTTGAATAATCAGAAGGGGAAATATTATCAATATGTCATCAATGGACAGATCATAATAAAATGATAAAACATGATTCGGGGAGAAATATATTACTAAAATAACATAGAATAATATGAGTTGTTCATAATTAATAATAGAAGTGAATTTAATCACAAAATAACAACTTATACCCTGGAAAAAGAGTATAGAATCGTGATATAATAAATATGATCATGGTAAAACATGGGCTTATAACATAGAATTATGGAATGAGTATAAGAATGTAGATTCATATCGTTTTGAAAAAAGCTAAAAAAAATTTAGTTCAAGCATAATCTGGTGAAGGTATCTAATCTACATCATGTTCACAATAAATCATGTGAACATTCCTAATCGAAACCATGTCCTCTCTCTATCATGTGAGTATAGGGAATATTTACCATGTTCCCACTCATCCGCGTGTAAGTATATAATATTCATTATTTTAATGCTAAATAAATTTATCATGAGTTATAAAATATTACCAATAAATTTAAGGGTGATATAGGAATCCACCCATCTTCATCCACACATAAGTGTTCCAAAAGATATCAATTATTCAATGTAACAGAAAAATATTTTGGTATAAAATTGTTTACATTCATCGCATCATAAATAACCCTTGGAATGGAAGATGGGATTCATAACATTTCTAGATTGTATCATAAACAAATTTCCACATGAATTTAATTGTTTGATAAAAAAATAAATCACCCCAAAAAATTATTTCTTAAGAACATTCATAGTTTTGATCATGAAAAATAACATCCAAGTAAAAAATACTTTAGAGATAAATAATAATCTATTATAGAAATCGTAAAAAAGATTTGTATAAAACACTTTTATCATTATCATAAGTGACAATGATATGAGTCACTTTGATAAGTAATTATCAAAAAGTTCAAATTCTATAAATTAAAAAGAACTCATTTTAAAAATAAATGTTTGGAAATAAATATCAATAATCAAACCTTTGAAAAGATTAAATATTTCAAAATTTTAAGTGAAATTTTTTTGAGAACCATTAAATTTAAAAACAAAACATTAATAATAGGGCCTGTAAAAAGAAAAAACATTTGCAGAATGTGAATATAATGATTTTTAAAACTCATAATATTGAAAAATGAAATTAAATAACAGATCCCTGAGATGAAATTAAGTTTATCAAAATAAATTTAGGGTGTAAGATAAAATAATTTATTTTTAATGGATAGAAATACATTTTAATATTTTGAAAAACCTATTTTAAAATTAAAATAATAAAAGGAATAAAAATACATTTTTTTAATAGTGGAGTTGGTAAAATTGAGGGCTACATTTGAAAACACATAATTTGGTTTCCAAATATAAAGGAGTAAATTTTTACGAAAGGAAAATATGGACAATGAGGGAAACAAATGTTAGAAAGGTTGAGAATGATTATTAAAAATGAAATTATATTTTATGTCGATATTAATCATATTAAAATCATTAAATTAAATATAATTATCATTATACAGGAAGATAAATCACCTAGAAATAAAATACATTGGTGGAATAAAAAAATCTTCGAATGAAGGAATTCAAGATAAAGTATTATAACTTCAATGAATGGAGTTGAGTTTATAGAAAACCAGATAAATTTTTTATATTTAAAAATAATGGTTATCTACAGAGAGAACATGATATTTCTCTTCAAAAACTATGAATTTTATGAATATGGAAATGGATAATAATATTTAATTAGTCACACTATATATAATAAATGATGGTGCATAATGTCAAACATGTCTCATGGATTTTCAAATAGTACAAATAAACCCTTACATTTTATTCTCTCTTTATCGAACACACTCAAACCTTTTGTATAATAAATATAAATATAATAATAACATATTTAAAAAAATTATTCATATCTATAACCATTTATAAATTTATTTTATAATTATTATCTACTTGTATATTTGTAAGTTATTATCAATTTTTTATAATGGGTGTGACTAATCATGATTATTTTGAACTACATTCTTAATAGTAGTGTTATTATTAATTCTTATCCTATTGTTCATTATTAAAAGACTATTCAAGATAAAATAATTAGTTTTTTTCAATTATTCATCAAGTCCCATTTCATTAAGTAAAATGCATGTATATGGTTTAGGAAAAAAGAAATTTTGAAGAAATAGTTCTGGAGTGTTTAATGATTGAAATGCGATATATTAATAAATATATTAAATATTAATCTCTATTTTACAATATTATTAATATATATTGAAATAAATATTATTAAATTATATTACCATTATATAACATTCATTAAATATTCATGTATTAATCATTATCACATCATTCACAGAGGTGATGAAAACCGACCAAAACATAACCCTTTTATATTGATTTTTAGAGTAAGAAAGTTCTTTTATATAATGAAAATATAACTTTTTTAAAAGACTGTACATTTAATCAATAGAATTTACCTTCATTACATTCAATCAAATAAAATTATTTTCTCTATATTCTAGAAATTGTTATATAAAACATTATCTAAATAAAATGATTTTTTCTCATGTTTTCCAAGAAGGGTTCAAATGTTCTTTTATGGATATTTTCAACTATATAAAGATAAATTAATTATTACTATAAATTACTAGGTATATAAATTAATGGTATCATCAACCGTAATAATTCTTGGGGCTAATTATCAAATTGTTCTGTTTATTGACTACGGAAAATATTGACATTTTATATCCTAGTTTCTTAAAAAGGATATTTTTTATGATTATGTATTGTACTATTTTTCATACACATAATAAATAAATTGGAATTAGTACGTAATAGGTGAGACCAAATTATTTATATCCCCTTGGTGAATCAATAGCTATCATAAGACAAACTGGCATAGAAATTTGTTTATTCGTTCCCAATTATTTATTATTTCTTGGAACAATGCCTTGTCGGTATGACTATTATTTATGAAATTATGTATTCCATAATTATGAAATATGTTATTCTTATCATTTTGGTTATTTTATTTGTATCCTTTGATATATTACATGATCATGTTATCGATGGTTTTTATGTAAATATTTTTATTTCATAAGATAAGAAAATGATATTTCATTTAAAATATTGTTTGTGATTTCTTATGGGTAAAAGGTTTTTTTATAAGTAATATATTTCATGATTATAAACAAACCATCATGAACTATGATTTTACATTTATTATTGCTTCTGAAATTTTTTTAGAAAAACATTGGGAAAAATTTTGATTTCAAGAGTAAGTGAATTTTTTAAAGTCAAAGTATGTTATGATAAAATCTAGAAATCCATATGGGTTTTCAAGAATATAAAATAGGTTAATGGGTTTCCTTAATTTTTATATCCCTTTCTGATATGTTTTTTCTCTTACCACATTTTCAAAAAAAACATTCATAGGGCTTAAGTATTAGTAATAACTATTTGTATTTTGGGGTTCTGTACCAAAATAAGTTAACATGTTTTGAATGAAGAATGAATTTAAATTTTAGAATCCTATTTTTGTGGAATAAAATTGAAATTTAGTGGAAGTGTTTACTTCTTATTATAAGGATTTTATCCGTACATTTGTTTCCTAATTATCTAAAACACTAAACAGAAATTATAATCAAAATAAATTAAAGTATAACACTTGTTAAAAATCGTGTCGTTGTTCATTATTTAAGTTATATGGAATCACATAATGTATCAAAGGAATGGTTTAGATAATTTTGTAGGTTATGATGATTAAAATGAGAATATTTTTAAAAACAAATTAGATTACACAATTGATTAATTAGTCTGAGGTTCATCATAAGTTTAAATGAATTGATTTCCCTTTGGAGGTTTTATAGGATGGTAGTTTAAGATGTTTAAGGATATTTAGGAAAATATTTATGGGAAGAAATCCTTTTGTTTTTGTATTTGATTTAGGGAAAATAATATTTGTGGAATAATTATTCTATATTTTTTTGACATATTTTTAAAAGAAACTGTGACCTTTAGGGTTAATGTGATCTTTAATGTTAAGGAAATTATTGTTTATTGGTGTAACATCCCTGCATGGGTTCCATATGTTGGCACCCCATACCGGTTTGTCACATGACCTCATGTGAATCTCCCCATACTCTAGAGACTACCGACTATTATCAAGGGTCCAATGTGTAATATGGGGTGACTAGACCTTCTCTATAAAAGTACCACAATATTGAAAATACATAACAAATATCCAAAATAGAATAAGTAAAAACTTATATAATACCATAATCAATAATCAATCAACATCACATCATGAATCCAAAACTGGAAAAATACTATAAACCAAAATAGTAGATATTTCATGTCGTATATGTGTCACATATAAAATGAAATCCAAAAATAAAGACACATTCAAAACTCACAAGGAGTTCCTGAAATCATGTATGGTTTCCATATACAATCTCTATCCTCAATCCCATCATATCCATCTAACATAGTGGGTTTTCCCTTATCCCATCCTATATTCATAAAGACTATTCAGGTACTGATCGGGTAGCCCAAATTGGGTGTAAAAAAATCAGTAGGCCACCACCAATAACATCTAATGAAATATGTAGTCAGTTACAATTTATGCAGTTTTATATATAATAATGTAAAAATAATATACGAAAAATGTATTTCGCTTCAGTGGTGGTGCATTGGTGAAGGTGAAGATCATAACCACCGTATTCTTTAGAAGGTGTCGAGTTAAATTCCTCAAAGTCTGTTCATTGGAGAATTTATCCTCCCCTCGGAATCTACTCATCTTTCTAGGTCACCCGACTCCTAACTGGGTGGGTGAAATGATCCAAAAACCACCTATGCAGATGGATTATTATGTCAAACCATTGCTAATTAGGTTTTCACCCTCAGGGATGCTCTACCATCTTGGATGGAAATGAATCCATCCCAGATGGGGATCTCTTTAGAGTGACTTCTTCAGGGGGGAGGTGGTTCCCTTGTATGGAGGGTTCAAAAAATCCACATATATAGATTCCCATTAATAAAGGAAAATAATGTACAAATAATAAAGTAATTATCACATTTAATTATTCTCTAAACATCACATAAGCTACCAGGTTCACTATGACACCCAAACAAAACATACCTACATAGGCTTGTACCGAAGTATATAGCTCCCACCAAAGCTATATCATAGTTCATTCTATCATGGGATTTCATTCATTTTATTTCCATTTTCACATTTACACATTGGGTTCCTAGAGAATCAGTCTTTCACCCAATGGATATTTGGAGAAGTATTCCTTGTCACACAACTTTGTGATCACATGCCATAAACATATGTAACTTTGGGGCCTATAATGTCAGTCTATAACCCCATGGGTATTTTGAGAAGCAGTCATTATCCCACAAACCATTGTACACAACATTCACAATCATCACTTAACATGATTCCAAATTCATAACTCATTTATCAACCATATTTATAACATGTTATTTCAACCAATTTCATAATCCCATTATAAAACAAATTTGAAAATCCCATTATTCCAGAAATTTCATAATGACATGGGAACAACAATCAATTAATTGAAATTGAAATTGAAATTTTTGAACTTGAAAATTACAATTTCATAATTATATACGCACAATTATAATCAATACTATGGTAATTGACTGTTGGGTAACCTACATCAACATCATTGATGAGAATTCGCCAAACTCAAATCCCTAATTTGATGTGGAATAGCCAAAATCATAATAGAGGATGAGATCTAGGATAAAAACCTAGGATCAAGATCAATAGAAATTAGATCTATCAAAACCTATATCTAAACCCATTTCCAATGGATGTAATCAACCCTCTAATAGAAAATATAAATACATAAGGAATTAAAATGAGAAGAGATTACATACTGGAAGAGGGGTTGAATCCTTCCATCTAATCTTCCATTTGCAATGTATGGGGTTTTAGGAGCCTTGTAATCCTCCCAAGAGCCTAAAAAATATAATTTAAATAGGTTTAGGTCAATCTAGAATGATTTGGGGTAAAAACTAGGGGATCGAAAACAAAATAAAAAAAAATAAAGGGTTTAAATTCCATGTGCATGATTTCCCGGGTGGAGGTGCATGGTTTTCCAAACTGTATGCCTTAGCTATACACCCATATTCCTAGGGTTCACAGTTTCTACTAATTGTTTCATGGTATAAAAAATTATAATCCAATAATGAAAACCCCCACTGTCTTGGGGTTCATGGTTTGGGGAGGGTGGAAACATGGTTTAGTCAAACTATTCACCACCACCTTTGGCTCCAAAAAGGGGTCAACAATTTCCAAGGTCAAACTGCATGTTCTTTCCTAACTGTGTGCCAACCATGCACTGCCTCCATGGAATCAAAATTTCTCTAAATTTACCCCAAAAACGCCAATGTAAAACCCAACCAATATATAATAACATCAAGGGTAAAATAATACCCTAAAATGAGTACATGGAATCTCCAAAATGGACAGGATCTTATAGTCTCCCCACCATATAATAGCCTATCCTCAGGCTGTACTCCCAAGCATTTCTAAGACTATAAAGTAAAACTGGTTTGTCTATAGAGCTTGTATATACACTTCCCCCACCTAGGTTTCTTCATGTACATGGCCATGTTGCCTCCACTCTCAGACTATAGGCATAGTTTCCCTCACTACACTTTCTCATTATGATCTATAATATGAATTAGATGATCCTCAAATGACGCATCAACCTCAAGCTCAAAATCATTAACTTCTATTGCATTAAAAGGGTTGGGGATACACTACTGAAGCTATAAAATATTAAAAACATCATTCGTAGCACTATACCTATTTGTTAGAGCCAATCGGTGTGACACTAATCTAATATTATCTACATTATTAAACAACCCAAAAACCTGGGCACCAAAATTCCCAACCTCTGAATCCTAGAATTAACCAATCATGGTGACACACAAAGTAATACATGATCACCCATTATAAGTAGAAAGGGTCTTAAACATTGATCATCATAAGATGTATTCCTACTCTAAGACATAGCCATACATTTCTCAATCCACTGGACCTCCTCCAATGTTTCTTTCATGAGACTTAGTCCCAAATACTATGGCACACCAACCTCCATCTAGCATTGAGGTGATACAAATTTCCTACCATAAAGTGACCCATATTGTGACATATGTATTTCCTCCTGATAATTTCAATTATAGGTGAACCCAACCAATGATACTTTTTCTCCAAAGACCCACCAAAATTGTGAAAATATATATATATAATATCCTCTAAATCCTAAATAGTATACTCTAATTTCCCATCGATCTATGGGTGAATGTCAATTTTTAGAAATACATATGTACCAAGAACCTTCTGAAAGCCTTTACAGAAGTGAAAAGTGCAACATGAGTGATTCTATTCAACTATGCTCTACAGAACCCAGTTTAGATGGAATATCTCCCTAATGTACAAGACCCCTAATTGATCCATTTTACAAGACTCCTAGATAAGAAAGAAATGGGATAATTTCAACAATCAATCCATAATCACCCATATAAAATTATTCTTTTGAGGAATATTTGAATAAACCACCACGATGTACATGGTACTTTCATCCCACTTTTATTATGGATTGGGAAATGAAAGTAATAAACCACTCGGTCATTGAGTCTCAAAATTCACTTACTGATAGTTGTAGTATCATGTCATTAAAATTGCAATCTCCTTTTTGATTCCCTATAATTTTTATGTAGTTCATGGTACATTTTTTTCAAACTAGGATGAACCACCAACATTGAGGCATAAAACTTGTGTATCAACTCCTCATGCATACACATAGGCACAATAATATGGTTCTAGAAAAGGATGATCTCGTTCCCATCTATAGACCAATAGGTAGGAGACTCCCCACATTCAAGGATTTCCCTCAAGGAGAAAAACTTTGGGTCCTCATACTACATCTCCATGATCCAGATAAGAAGTGTGGAATCATTTGATAATGATACAAGGGTTATCTTATACTAGCCCTCATAAACGTCAATATGCATCTCATCTAAGGATTTCATCATATTTTGCTAAAAATTAGAATAACAAACTACCTGAGTCTATGTAGTACTTCTTAATGAATTATCCAAACTGTTTACCTTCCTTGGTGTATAAGATACCTCAAAATAGAATGACCGCAGATACTCAACCCATATTCATTTCCAAAGGTTCAAATATTTCTATGAGAAGATGTACTTTAATCTCTTATGATCGGTATACATATTAAGATTTTTTATAAATAGGTAATTTCACCAATACTTTGAGGCATAAACCACCATGCCCCACTCAAGATCATGCAAAAGACAATTCCATTCATGTGGAATAAACTTCGATGAACCATATGTCAAGACTCGATCACCGTGAATCATCAATACTCCATTTATACTCCCATATTCATCACAAAACATGATATACTACTCACCGTGATCGAGTATAAACAAAATAGGAAAAGTACTAAACTTGTTCTTCAACTACTAAAAGTTATTCTCACATAATCCAGACCACTAATCTTTGATTCCATTTTTGTTCAAGCCTAAAAGTGGTTCTTACAAATGGGTAATATCCTAGAGAGAACTATGATAATATCCCTCCATCCCTAGAAATATTCAGATATCAAAACAATCATTGGATACTCCTATGAAACAACTTCTTTATCCTTTTCAACTTCCATTGATACCACATCCCCATAGATAATGCGACCCAAGAAAAGTACCTGATTGATCTAGAATTGACACTTCAAAAGCATGGAATATAGATAATTCTCCCATAGTGTACTCAGGATGATTTCATGATATTGGGTGTGATCTTCATGAGTCTTGATGTACACCAACATTTCATCCACAAAAACAATCATAAACTGATCCTGGTATGGGTGGAAGAGTCAGTTAATCAGGTCCATAAAGATATTAGGAACATTCGTCAGCCCAAACATCATCCAAACAAACTTCTATAGGATACACATACTTCTTCAATTATTTCATGGTAAATAAAAATATATAACTCTAAACTGATGATACCCAAGACTCAAGTCAATATTGCAGAAAATACAAGATCCTCTCAACTAGGTAAATAAATGGAAGATGATACTAGTCATTTACTATATTCTAGTACAACTTCTAGTAATATACACATAAACTCAATGACCTATCAGTATTCATAGAAAAAAAAGGAGAACCCCAAGATGGCATACTAGGATGGATAAATACCTTATCTATAAAATCTTATAATTGATTTTCAAATATTTAATATCTTTTGGTGCAATTATGTAGGGTGGAATAAAAATAGATTTAGCTTCATGAATGAGCTCAACTATAAAATCAACATCCCTCTTAGGTGGCAGACCAAATAATTATTTAGGGAAAATGTTCAGGAACCGGTCCATTATGGGTAGAAATACATCATGCTTCACACTCCCATAATCAAAAAATGACTTGAAACCTAGGTTTTGATATCCCCCAGTTGGTAATGAACTATCCCAACATTGCCCACCTAAATATCTCATTCCCAATGATGACCATAATTGTTACCCTCATGAGATGTATAGTCTAATCTCCAATTGTAACAATCCATGTGGAATTAGTATGATACAATACATTCTATACCCAAAAATTAATTCAAAACCTGACATGTCATGTATTTAAAGATCACAAAGGAAATGATAATCCCAATCCTTGATAGAACACCCCTTATATAAACAGATTTCCCTCAAACATACTCTCAATCGTTTGTCGACCTTTATAAACCCAATCATAAATTCCACCGGCATACTCAACCCATTCACAACCTATGCATATATAAAATAATGAGATGATCATGTATCAAATAAATCACTAACAAGAATAGAATCTATAAGAATAGTACCTCTGACAATCAATGGTTCAACCTCTATATTGAAAAGTGTAGTCTGAACTGTTTGAAAATATCATGTACATATTCCCTATATTATAGTCTAAGTATTCTATGCTTCACCACTTTGCTGATATGGACTCACTTATCCCGAAGTACCATGTCCACCACCTTGACAACGATTCCCAAATGAAATCAAATTTCCTGACTGATATTGTGTAGAAAAACCCCTCCCTATGCATTGATTCTTCATGTCTCCTCAGTTATTACCCATCATTCAAGGGTTTCTACAGTACCTCTATAAGTGATCCATCCTGCCGCGGGCTCGATACTCAACTTTTGATGGGGGACATTGGCGATTAATTTGAACTAACCTACCACAATGGTGGAAATAAATATGGTTACTACTCTAATTAACCAATCCTTATCCCTAGACACACTGTTTTCCATATTTCTGGTTGACATTATCATAGAGAACCTTCCTATAGTTAGAAGATGTACCTTCTAGTCATCCAATATAAACCACATGCATTTCACAGGAAGCCTCTTTTAGGTTTCCTTCAAAAAAATGAGTTCCCAATTCACCACTCCAGAACACTAATTCATCTAAAATATATTAACTTCAGACTTAATATCACATTTAGTCCCATCCTAAAAACTTTTCTCTATAATTGCCTCATCTCCTGCTAACATCAAAACAATGAACTGCAAGTATGTGAAGTGAACAGAATATCCCATCACGAACATACTCCCTTGTGTCATCAATTTAAACACTACTTACCTCTCAAGCCTTATAATATCAGGGTAAGAATTTACCATGAATGTTTTACAAAATTCCATCTATACCATGTTCTACAGCTTCTCATCTTCAGTCTAGATTTCGCACCAACACTTCGTTGATCCATGCAACATATAATCCTCCAATTTGACTCACTTCTCTATAGGAGTCACTAAATTGTCAAGCATCATTTGGAGAGACTCAATCCATAACTCATCTGCCTCAGGTCCACCCACTCTAGTGATGGTCAAAGGGTTCTAGAATAGAAACTTGTTTGCCTCATCATACATTTTTCTTGTACACATCCATGGGTCTCTTTCCAGGAACTTATTAAACGACTAAATTTTTCATGTAACTTCTCTCATTCCCATCACCTGGAACTATCGGGGCCTCATGATCCACTATTAGAGGTTCATTTGCAATGATTTTTTTCTTCCATCCTATCAACAAGTTTTAATGTGGAGGCATATATCTACAATTAAAAACACTTACTTAGTACACATAATAGATAATTAACAAAACAAAATAGTAGGGATTCATATAAATCCCAAAATATCCATCCCCCATACCCCACCACATGGTCAAAACTGGAGGAAATAACACTACCCACTACCATCACTTACATGGGTCACGGATAACATAGGGTAAAACAATTTCATGTTTCAATGTTTTTCAACCAACACACATTTTAACCATTTTAAATTCCCCCATTTAGCATCATTATCATTTATCACTTTTTAGTTAGGATTTATTTCATTTTAGATTACTCAAAAAATGAAGATCATTTAACTTTAACAACAAACTGAAAACAATATTTTCCATGAATTCCTAAAATAATACATGTCACATAAAGTCCTAGATACCTAGAGTAATCCATGTATACTCAACTTTTGTTCCATGTCAGGCTATGATGAAAATATTTTACAAATAATAACACCACATAGAAATTTATTCACATAAGGTGAAATAACATTAAACTCTAACATCAAACATCAAGAAAAACTATCCCAACCTAGGTACTCAAGTTTTCTCCCACGCATAGGTTAGAAACACCCTTTTATGAGCTCATGACCAAGGCCCAGCTCATCCTAGACTCATGTCTAACTTTACCAAATAATTATAAAATTGAAAAGAAAAAAAACATATGATATGACTTTATAACATCTCAAATTGGGTACAACATGTTTTTTCCCCATTTTGGTTCATCACATGAACTTAGGCGCACCACTTTGCATGACATAGGCTATCAACTAGCAGTGAGGGTCTAATATGTAATATGGGGAGATTATACCTTATTTATAAAAGCTCAAAAATAGTGTAAATAAATAAAAAATATCAAATAGATAATAAACAACAACCAAGATAATAGCGTAATAAATAATCATCCAACGTCACATGATAAATCCAAAATAGGAAAATTGACCATAAAATAAAATTTTTGATTTTTCATATCGTATATGCATCATGATTCAAATGAGAACCCCAAAAAAAGATACATTGACAAATCCCAAGTGGGTCTCGACATCATTTATGGTTCCATCATACATTCTCTATCCTAAATCTGAACTCAATTATCTAACAAAGTGCTCTGGCACTTAACCTGTCCGGAAAAGATGATGAATCTTCTAGCATTGATCAGGATTCCTAAGTAGAATATGAGTACATATTAATAGGACCTAACTAGTAGCGTCTAAAGAAGTATCTGGTCAATAATAGTGTATGCAGTTTTATGTAGAATGCATTATAACTAATAATGTTAAGAAGATGTCACATTTACTTGTTATTTAAACAACACAATAGTTACCAGGTTCACAGTGACACCTAGACCAAACATACCTATATATTCATGTGCTAGATTATGAACTATCCACTATAGGGATGCCACATATCATTTTGTTATGGGATTTCATTAAGAATTTAATTCCCAATTTCATATTCATATATTGCGGGCCTAGAGTAGTAGTACGGAACCTTGTGGGTATAGGTAGAAAATTTACCTATCCCAAAACTCAGTGATCCCATTTCATAAATATATATAACTTCGAAACCTATAGTAGAAGTCTCAAACCCCATGGGTATTTAGAGAAGCATTCCCTACCTAAAAACTCATTTTTCACATCATTCACAATCATCCCATCCAATGGTTCCAAATTTATAACCCATTTATCAATAATTTTTTAAACTTTTTTATTTCAATGAATTTAATAATCCCATTATTACACTAACTTTGTAATCCCATTATTTAACCAATTTCACAATCACATGGGAAGAAAAATTAATTAATTCATATTTAGATTGTAATTTCCGAAATGGGAAACTGAAATTACACAATTCTAAACACCCAATTATGAATAAAATTGTGGGAATTGACAATTAGACTACATACGTCAAAATTGTGGACAAGTGTTTGCTAATCCAAATCAGCAATTTGATATGTAATGCCTAAAATCAGAAAACTGGACGAGACATATTATCAAAATATAATATCAAGATCTATAGAAACTAGATCAATCAGAACCCAAATCTGAACTAATTTCCCATTAAGGAAATAATCCATCCAAAATAAGAGAGAAATGTAGGATAGATTAAGTATACCAGATGATTAGATATTACATATTGGAATAGGGGTTGAATCCATCCACTAGATCTTTAATTAACCCCAAAAAAATTTCAATGAGCATTAGAATCCAACTAGGATCCTTTAAAAATGATGTAATTAGGTTTAGGTCATGAAAGGATGATTTGGGTTAAAACCGTGGTGGTTCATGAATTTTTATTTAAAAAATTGGGAGTTTAAAATCTACCTGCACGGTTTCCTGGGAAAATATGCAACATTTTCCATACCATTTTCCTTAACCACCAACCCCAATTCATGGGGTTTGTGGTTTCTCTTAAGTGGAACACTTTTTTACAAATCATGCACTAACTGTGTAAACCCCCACTATCTTGGGGTGCATGTTTTGGGGAGGGTTGATGGAAAATTTGGTTGTTTCCTCGACGGATTTCGGGGATGACCTCCTTGACGGGAGATTCAAACGTTCCGATCAGTTTCTAGCGGGTTTGTTCGTAGAACCGGAAACATCCAATGATTCCACATCCGTTTGGACCCACTTTCCAAAGGTAGGCGCTCATTAGCTTGTGGACTAATTAGGCTTAGGAATTTGCATTGGTCGAGAGGATGGGAGGTCGGACTCATCACACCTTTTTGAGGGGAATTATTGTCTACTCCCGGACTCTCTTTATAGATTTAAGTTACGTTCGTGAATCCTTATTACATTACCAAGTATAAAATGTGCTTTCCTTTAGTTTTAACAATCAATGATTAAATATGCAAGAAATTTAGAGAATCTTTTATATGTATTCGAGGTTCTTCATCAATAGAGAATCATCTATATCTGTTTAGAGATTCTTGGTCAATGGTATCCTTCAAAACATTTATATAAAAGTATCTTGGTCATTATGATGACCAGGCTGGTTTTAAAGCCACTCAGTGGGGCACTTGAAGTTTATCGTCATTCAGAAGGATAGGGATTATTTCAAAGTTGGGATCGAACCCATAAATGGGCTACCGACGTATCCTTTGTTTTGGAAAAGGAATCAGAACCCACGTAGTTCGAGTAATGGAGTATGATGTTTATGATTGATGGCTCAAAGAAGAATGTCATAATTACTTTTACACTCTAAGCTCACGTGAGTCATGCTCGGTGTGAGAAACAAGAGGTATTGGTAAATATTAGAAAATTGTGCCATGAAAGATGCAATCATAAGAAATTGTTTGGGGCTTAGGTATGTATGACTTCCCAGATAGATGAAGGTTTAGGATTCACTTTTAGGGAGAAAATCCCGGAACAGGGTCCATAAAGGTATATGTGCTTTATGGAGATTTGAATACTCTAATCTTGGGGCTTACTCCTAAGGAGGATGCCCAAGTTAGGAGGGGACTTATGATTGGGTTTTAAAAAGGAAACTCAAATCAAGGGTAAATTAGGACTGGTTAAGAGAAATTTAAGGGGGCTTGGGGTTTACTCCTGAAAAGGAAACCCAAGATTATGACTGGGACTTACTCCTAAACAAGGAGGCCCAGGTTATGACTGAGTCTTATTCCTAAAAAGGGAGACCCAGGTTAAGGGACTTGGGGTTTACTCCTGAAAAGGATGCCCAAGATTATGACTGAGTCTTATTCCTGAAAAGGAGACCCAGGTTAGGAATTAAGGTTTGGGGCTTACTCCTGAGGAGGATGCCCATGTTTGGGAACTTTAAGAATTTGGGGCTTACTCCTAAAGAAGGATGCCCATATTTGAAATTGGGTCTTACTCCTGAGGAGGATGCCCAAGTTAAAGGATTATGATTGGGGCTTACTCCTGAGGAGGATGCCCAAGTTAAGGATTATCTCATTTTAAAGGATGAGGTTGAATGAATGAACTCTCTATATTTAGTGACATAAGGATATTTAAATCACTGAGTATTGAGAGATATTCCACAGAATTCCTTTCAGATAAGGAATTCAAATCAAGAAATCATGCCATAAATGGCTTTGAAGAGTGTCTTGATGAATGAATCTTGAAAAGGAAAGGTGTAATGGCTTAAGAGGGGTAAAATGGGCAAGATGGGCACCCAAAAAAGTAGGGGCGCGCAAGTCTTTAAAGGCGCACAAGTCTTCCGTGGGCGCGCAAGTTTTGGTCGCGCAGGTATACCTGCGCGACACATGGTGTACTTGCGCGATTTTCAACCAGCATTGAAATATTTGAGCGACTATTTTTTAAACCCTTTAGAATCCTCTTGAGGTTCTTCCAGAAAAGGGATGCGCAAGTTATATTGAAGGAAATAAATCGGCGCGCAAGTGTGTGATAAGTTTCCACACTTGGGCCTTCTTTATTCTCTTTACATCTTCTGTTCTAGGTAATAAATTACCTTAGAAGTGTTCCGGAAGCTTTGAGAAGAGACTTGGGCGTCGGGAGCTTCAATCTGAGTTTCCGGAAAAATATCCCCTCGAATGGGGGGCCCACAGGGTCTATTTATAGGCAAAAGAAGACCCCGGGAGGTTACAGGGCGGTTACCACTTAGGTCGCGCAAGTCACCTGCGCGACCAAGGGTGTCGCGCAAGTGTACTTGCGCGACAGTGATAAAACTTGCGCGGTGCAGTTGCTGTCGATCCTTTGTTCATGCCTTTGTCAATTTTTGATGTTTTCTTCAAAGGTTGAATCACTTTGAGCTCAGATATTCCCTTTTCCGATCTTTAGATTCTGTGACGAAAGGAGCGTCAACAAAAGTCCCCCCTCAGAGTTGGATCCCGAGAGAAATGAGGATTTGACTCTGAGGAAATCGAATCCCTCCAAAGGAAAAGGGAGGCGTGCAAGTCTTCATTGCATAGAGGGCGGCGCGCAAGTTTTCGTCGCGCAGGCCTTAAGCGCTCTGAGTGCGGCGCGCAGATAAGCCTCCTAGCCTATAAATACACGGCCCTCACCTCCATACAAGTATCCGGATTTCCGGACATCATACCTTCTCGAGCTCTCGCCGCGCAGGTCACCTAAGCCGTGCAAGTCTCTTTTCCACTGTTCCCTCGCTGTCGCGCTCCTTTAAAGGTATTCGTACTTGCGCGGTTTAGACTTGCACGTCAAAAACTAGCGCGACACACGAAATACTTGTGCGTCATTGTTTAGACTTGCACGACTTAATGCCTTGGCCATTTTTCCCGAATTCTTTCACAAATTTTATGAAAAATAAACCCATTTAAGAGTTAAATTTGTTCAACTTTTGTGCAGATTCAATGGCTCCTAAGGGAATTGGAACGGCTGATGAACTGGCTAGCAAGCGGATTGATGACATGATGAACATCATTGTCCATGATTACTATGATATCTGCGACAGCACTCTCCCAGATTTGGATAAGTACTTGAAGAAATATCATCTTAATTTCCCACAGAGCATCCATCTGCCTCTGTGTGGTCATGGTCATCTGCAAGGAGTCAATGTTCCAAATGCAAATAATTATACACCTGAGATGCAGCTGCACTGCTACTCCTCTATTTCGGTTATGCTGTGCATTAAGAGCAACAACAATGGTGTGAACTTTCAAATTCTTCCTCCATGTCATTTCCTTGAAGATATGAAAATGGAAAACCCATGGCTGAAATGTTTTCCACTGCCGGTTGGTGGAGAGAAGACAAACATGGTATTAGAGCAATATCTGAAAAGAGTACTCTCTTAAAATGGCTCTTTACTTCCAATGCTCCATTCTCAAATCCATGTATCCATCTTCCAAGTCTCTTGGACAGAAACAGAGTCATTGTTTTATCAGCAGAAAATTATCTCAAACCGCACTCAAGAACATCCTTTTACAATTATTCCAAGAAGAGCTAGTATCACTACATCTCTTATTGTATCCAGTTGAATGAATGAATTCCAGGTGGTTTCTGATGAAGCTCGGGATGCCGTAAATCAAATGAAGTGTTATGTTTAAAGCCTCTTGTAATTCTTGAAAAAGAGAAGAGACTCCAGTCTGTGGATGTCCTTCTAACTCTTGTGTATCAATGAAAAAATACTTTCATCTTCAATCATTTGTACCTGCATTCTTTCACTACCTGCTTCAAATTTACTTAAGACAATGGGCTTAGTAAGCATAGTTTGATTTTTACTAGGATTATTACAAATAATCCTACAAACTTTGAACTTTTTAATTGCTCAATATTACCTAAATTACACATAAATGTATATTTAGTGAGCTGGAACTTGACTTTTATTCAGAGTTCCTTTGTCTTTTTTGGGAAGTTTAAAGTCATGCATGCCGGACATAAAGGGGCTAATGTTTAAGGTCGAAATAGCTTTGACCAAAAAAATATATTAAAATTGATTCAATTCCTTGACAATTTATCTGAAAACATATTACCATACTCAAGTATGAGAGAAAAAAAATTTAAACTATGGCTTAAGAATATTTGAATCTGAGGAATGATATGAAAAAGAGCTAAAAGGCATTAGAAGAATTAGTTTCCAAGAATGAAGTTACTATTATTTAACAAAACCCGTTATGGGGTTGAAATATGCAGGGCCACCTATGGGCATTGGCTGCATGGTCAAATAAATAGCATCTTTTGGCTGACAAGTCTGTTATGTGGACTGTTTATGCAAGGCCACCTATGGGCATGTGCTGCATAGTCAGGCAAAAGAACTCCCAGAAATTTACTTTCCTAATGCTAAAAGCCAGTGAAAGTTTATGGAGATTCAAATTTTCTAAAGTATAGAGTTTGTTGTATGGAAAGAGGTACTTGAATATGGAGAAGATATTTCCGAACAAGAATATCGAAGAACTGGATGAATAACAGTCCTACGAAGGTCTGACCCAAACGTAGGGAAGAAGAATAAACCATATACTTGAATACTTTCAGATCATGAAAAATGATATGGGACAAATATGTTAAGGATTGATATTTTTTGTGGATCCCTACATACTGTCGTTTAAGACAAATAAGGACAAAAGAGGCATTCTTCCCAAGAATGAAGTTACCATTATTTAACAAAACCCATTAGGGGGTTGAAATATGCAGGGCCACCTATGGGCATTGGCTGTATGGTCAAATAAATAGCATCTTTTGGCTGACAAGTCTGTTATGTGGACTGTTTATGCAAGGCCACCTATGGGAACGTGCTGCATAGTTAGGCAAAAAGAATTCTCAGAAGTTTGACATTTTTGTGACTAGAAGTCATGAAAAGGGTTATGAAGATCTGAAAATATTTTAAGGTTAGGATTATAACACATAAAGATGGGTATTGTCAAATGTATATAGAGATACATAGGTCAATGAAAACCATAATCATGTTGTGGCTGGGTCCTGAATTGAAATTTTGGACTTCACTACGTATCTCATAAGAATGAGAATCAAGCCATACGTAGTTCTTGAAATGCAGTTTAACGTCGTGCAGGACGAAAGTATGAGTGATCTTAGTTTAGGGTCATATAATTCGGACCATAATAATGAATACACAGTGTGTGTTTTCATGAGGACTTTTCATCCAAGGGACTGAAAGTGAAATTTGGGGTTAGGCCCAAAAGAATTGGGACTGGATTCGAGGGACACTCGAATGTTCCTACGTATCCCATAAGTATGGGAATCAAGTACACGTAGTTCTAGAACTACCCTTTGTACAAATTTGGTTCGTACATGTGAAGGGTGAAAGGGGACTTTTGTGCAATGATGGTTTAACCTAAGATAAAAAGTTTAGGCATTACCATGTATGCATGTAGTCTTTTGAAAATGAAAACCATGATTGAAAAATCAATGTCAATAATAGTTCCTTATCAAATGAAGAAATCAAAGAATATTGTAGTTTATTGTCGTATCGGACAAAAGTGTTGTATAGTTTAACGTCATATAACAAGGACGAAAGTGAATCAATGTAAAGATATTGATTCCAGGGGTGGTTTCACGAATCAACATCATATGAGATGGTGGTGAACCGATGTGAAGAGATTGTTTTTGGGCTTGAACCCTGGGAGGTTGCCTACATACCCAGCCTGGAGGGCAAGGATCAAAGTCTGTGTAGTTCAATTAAAGAATGAATTAATGATCAAGTTGTTCTTGTGGACAATGATCTAAATAAAAAATTTTGTTGGGACTTATACATGGTTAGTGGCCCAAAGGGAGTGTTATGGTTGATGTTCGCTCTAAGCTCACGTGAGTCATACTCGGTGTGAGAAACAAGAGGTAATAACAACCTTAACGATGCACAGTTTAATTTCATATAGGACATAAAAAAGGGACTATGCAGTTTAAATTCTTGCAGTTAGGACTATTGGTGCTGCACAGTTTAGTGTCATGTAGCAGGGATAAAATAACAGTTTAATGTCATGTAGGACATATCAAGGACTTTCTGTACAGTTTAGCGTCATGTAGTTAGGACGATTGGGACAATACAGTTTAACGTCATATTGGACGAAAGGGGGACTGTGCAGTTTAATGTCATGCAGTAAGGACAAAAGAGTGTACCATTTTAATGTCATGTCGGACGAAAGTGCGAATAGTTTAAGGTCATATGCATGGACCGTGAATGGTGCAGTTTAATGTCATACTGGACTTTTGAGATTATATAGTTTAACGTCTTTCCGGACGTGAGGGACTTTTATACAGTTTAGCGTCATGTAGTTAGGACGTCACAGTTTAACGTCTTGCTGGACATAAAGGATTTGGAAATAGTTTATGGTCATATACATGGACCAGGGATGATGCAGTTTAAGGTCATGCTGGACGGTTTAGGGAACTTTTTCACAGTTTAATGTCGTGTGGGACGAAGTTGCAGTTTAAAGTCATACTGGACCATTGTTGTATAGTTTAACGTCATATAGCAAGGACGAACTGGTGCTGTATAGTTTAAAGTCATGTAGCTAGGACTAAGGTGAACCAATATGAGGATATCAGTTCTGGGGACTTTTTACAGTTTAACGTCATGCTGGACGATGAAAGTGCCACACAGTTTAATGTCATGTTGCTAGGACACAATATAGTTTAATGTCATCTCGGACAAAATATAAGAACTTCTGTACAGTTTAACGTCATGTAGATGGGACATAATACAGTTTAGTGTCATGTAGGACATAATATAGGGACTATGCAGTTTAAAGTCTTGCAGTTAGGACTATTGGTGCTGCACAGTTTAGTGTCATGTAGCAGGGAAAATATAACAGTTTAGTGTCATGTAGGACATAATATAGGGACTATGCAGTTTAAAGTCTTGCAGTTAGGACTATTGGTGCTGCACAGTTTAGTGTCATGTAGCAGGGACAATACCATGAGCCAATGTGATTTTTTTGGATCTGGGAACAATATTTTGTGTTTATACAAAATACTTCTTCAGAAATCTGGCATTAGTTGGAGTCGTGATGTGTTCTCCATCCATTGAGATTAGAGAATATGCTCCATTAGAGTAGACCTTATGTATTGAATAAGGTCCTTCCCATTTTGGTTCAAGCTTGGGAGGCTTCTTTCCTGGTATCATTGGTGCTCTGAGAACCAATACCAATTCTCCCTGAATGAATGAACGAAGACGAAATTTTTTGTTAAAAGCTCGTGCTATTCGATTTTGATAGATTTCCAAGTGGTGCAAAGTGCACAATCTTTTCTCATCTAACTGTTCCAATTCATTCAACCGCTTTTGGGATTTCTCATCTGTAGATAACTGATCACAAATGGCTATTCTGAGTGAGGGCAATTGAACTTCAATTGGAAAGACTGCTTCTGTTCCATATACCAATGAATATGGAGTTGACCGCGTTGCATTGCGAGTGGTAGTCCGATAAGCCCATAAAGCATGAAAGAGTTTATCAGGCCATGACCTCTTATCTTTATCCACCGTCTTTTGCAGTATATTTGAAAGAGTCTTGTTGAAGGCCTCTATCTGGCCATTAGCCGCTGCATGATATCGAGATGAATGGTTGGACTTAATGTTGTATTCTTGATACAATTTCTTTACCTCAGAAGAACAGAAGTTGGTGTCATTGTCCGTCAATATGGTATGAGGGACACCAAATCTAGTAATGATGTTAGACTTGATGAAGCTAACAATGCATTTAGAACTGACTTCTTTGAGAGGTACTGCCTCTTCCCATTTGGAAAATAAATCAGTAGCAGTAAGAATGTACTTAAACTGCTTGGCCACAGCTGAAGGGTAAGGTCCCACCACATCCATTCCCCATGTGGAAAATGGCCATGAGTATTTAGCTGTATGAAGAAACTCTGGAGGTTGATGAATGAAGTTGGCATATACTTGGCATGAATGACACTTCTTTGTGAAATTAACACAATCTTGTATCATTTAAGGCCAAAAGTATCCAAGCCTTCGAATTTGATCAGACAGTCTATGTCCAGACTGGTGGGCACCACAGACTCTTGCATGCACTTCTTTTATGACAGCCATTGTCTCTTCACCATCAATACATCTGAAGAGAACTCCATCAAAACCACGTTTGTAGAGAATTTTCTCGAGGTGGTTTGGGCTATAATAAAGAGTAAAATTGACCACACGTCGCCGAATTTGTTCTTTCTCGGCTCTATCAGGTGGAAGTGTTCCATTTTGAAGTTATTCCCTGATAGGTGACATCCATCCTGTAGTATGACCATACGGTTCAGGAATGGGACTAATTTCATTAATTTCCTCTGTTCTGACTTGAACATAAGGTGAAATTGCACGACGGTGGGCAATACAGATGGTTGTCTCGTCCCGATTTGGATCTGCTAAAGCTGTGGCTATATTAGACAGTGCATCAGCTTGAGCATTTTGTGATCTTGGGACATAAGAAAATGTCGGTTCTGAAGGGAATTCCGACATTAACTCTCTGAAATAATCATACAAAGGGATTAATTCTTCTTTTCTTATGGAATAATCCCCATTGACTTGTTTGATTACCAGGTCTGAATCACCTTTCACCATTAAGTGATTCACTTGTGCTTGAAGCGCTAATTCCAAGCTTGTAATGAGAGCTTGGTATTCAGCTTCATTATTGGTACCACCTTCCCACAACAAAAAGGAATAAGGTAACACTTCCTTATCTGGAGAAATGAGCACAATTCCTAAACCAACTTTGTTGAATTTAGGATTTTCCATTTTCTTCCCTGTTGGACTTCTAGAAGCACCATCAAAATACATTTCCCATGTTTGAGGACTCTCTTGATAGAGAAAACTTCCTCATCAGGGAGTTCGATATTTGAATACGTGTCTTCCACTGAAGGATGTTCATCTAGGAAATCAGCCAGAGCTTGGCCCTTAATTTCCTTTTGAGACACATACTGAATGTCGAACTGCTGAAAAATAACCGCCCACCTTGCCAGACATCCTGTAAGCATTGGACGACTAAGGATGAATTTGAGCAGATTATTACGAGATACCAATTGGACCTCATGATGTTGCAGGTAGTGTCTCAGTTTCTGAACTGCAAATATTAATGCTAGGTAGCACTTTTCAATACTTGAATACCGGGTTTCTACTTCAAGCATAGTTCTACTGAGATAGTAGAGACTATTTTCATTCCTAGCATCATTCTTTTGAGCGAGAAAGGCACCCAATGATCGCTCTAAAGCTGTCACATAGAGGATAAGAGGTCTACCCTCAACAGGTGGCATGAGTACTGGTGGACTCAAGAGGTATTTCTTGAGGACATCAAATGCTTCTTGACATTCTTCATTCCACTGGTAAGTGACTCCTTTCTTCAATAATTTGGTAAAGGGTAAACTTTTGCCTGCCAAATTAGCGATGAAACGCCGAATATAGGCTAAGTGTCCTTGAAGTCCTCTTAATTCTTTCAAATTATGAGGAGGTGACATACCAAGGATTGATTTGGTCTTCTCAGGATCGACTTCAATACCACGATGGCGTACAACAAAGCCGAGGAATTTTCCTGAGGTTACCCCAAAATCACATTTTAAGGGGTTCATCTTCAAATTATGTTGTCGAAGCTTGTGGAATATGACTTTCAAATCAGCCAAGTGATTAGAACGTTGTTTGGATTTAACCACCAAATCATCTACATAGAATTCAACAAACTTCCCTAAAAGAGGTTTGAAGATACGATGCATGGCACGTTGATATGTTGCACCTGCATTCTTTAAACCAAAGGGCATCACCCGGTAACAAAACACACCTTGAGGAGCTCTGAAGGCTGTATATTCCTCATCTTCTGGGGCCATTCAGATCTGATTATATCCAGAATATCCATCCATGAAAGAAAGTACTTCATAGCCAGCAGTCGCATCAAATAAGAGTTCTGTAATCAGAACTGGGAAATCATCTTTAGGACAATACCGATTAAGATCTCTGAAATCGATGCAAACCCTAATTTGTCCGTTCTTCTTCCTTACAGGGACAATATTAGCCAACCACTTTGGATATTGAACTTCTCTGACGAAGTTATCTTTGATAAGCATATCCACTTCAGCCTCAATTTTGGAAGCATAGGTTGGGTGTGTTCTTCTCGCGGCTTTCTTGAATCCTCGATGTTCTTTTGGTAAACCCAAATGATGGGTGGAAACATCAGGATCAAGCCCAGGAATTTCTGTATAATTCCAAGAAAAAATATCTTTATTTTTCTTTAGAAAAGAAATATACATCTCTTGCTCTTCAAGGGTCATGGCCGCACTAATTAAAGTGGGGCGTGGATCTTTCTCTGTACCCAGATTTACTTCTCTGAGTTCATCCACAGTGGTAGAGATACCCTCTTCAAATGATGGAGGAGCATCTCTAAGATCTTCCTCTTCCTCTTCATCATGTGTTATTTCTTCCGTTTCTACTTGCAAAGTAGATGAAAAAACGAAATACTCATGATCATAAGAGATGTCAAAATTTTCACATTTTGAAGAAGAAGCTTCCATTTCCGACCCTATTGATGATAAAGGGTCTTCTTTGGGAAATAAAGAGGGGATGATGGATTGAGAATCGACATCATTATTCACCTCTGGTGTTTCTATAACTTCTTCTGGCATGATTAGTGAAGTATAGACTTGTTGGATTTCAGCAGACGAAATGAAGACGTCACCACTTATGCTTTCATCACTGCTTGGTAAGTTACCAATTTCTCCTATGTTGTCTAGCTCGATTGCCGTAATTGACATTATGGATCTTTCCATAAGAGTATTTTGATTTGAGCCTATTTTGTCAATTTTACTGATAGGTAATACATAATCTGTACTCACATGTGAAAATGGATTTATTGGAATTTTCTCCAAACCATATGGAGCATTAACTTTGGTAATTTCCTTCATTGTAGATTTTTATCTTTCCTTCATGTGATAAAATTCCGCCTCAATGTATTGAGACTCACATGTCTTGAACAGGGCCTTATCACCATACAATGTTCCAACTTGACCATCGAAACAGTATTTGAGACATTGATGGTATGATGAAGGAATAGCTGCATGCTGATGTAGCCAGGGTCTTCCAAGCAAGATATTGAAAGCTGAGTCCTGATCAACAATCATGAAATCCGAATTGGAAACAAGATCTCCAAACTGAGTTATGAGTGTAACTTCTCCCAGTGGTTCTTGTTCATTTTTATCATATCCTAGAAACATCATGGTAGAAGGAGATAAATCAGATTCCCTGAGGCCCAATCGACGAAGTGTACGAATGGGCATGAGGTTGACTCCTGAACCATTGTCAATGAAAGCTCTTCGAACATCTATACCATTGAATTTTCCAGATAAGTACAAAGGTTTTATGTGCCCATTCACAACATCATATTCATCTTTATCAGTAAAAGATATCACTGCATGGCATTCTACAGGATTATTCTCTATGTGATAGATTTCAGCTGCAGCAATTTCAGCTTCAAACTCCTGAGGACTTGACAAAGCTTCGATGAGTGCTTCCCGAAGATCTTTTGACAGATTCAAAGCATCCAAAATTGATAACTTGGATGGTACTTGGGCCAAGTGTTTCAATATATCATACTTTTGATCTAGAGGTCTGCGTTTCCCAATAGGAATATGCGGTTTAGCAGGTACCTTGGAAGCAGATGCTTTGGAAGCCGATGAATCTTGTATTGAAGTTGGCAACATCCTTGGTTTTGGAAGATTAGACTGATTAGATCCATTTACTTGCTGAGATAAAGAAGATGGAACCTTTAATCGGTCTTCCAAAATAATTGTGCCAAAACTGAGTTGACCATTGGCAGAAGAACTTGCTTGTTCTTTTTGATCTCGTTGAAGGGCTCTACCACGAGTTTCTGCTGCATATACAGTTCTAGCAGGGGTAAAATTAGAGTAGTGGATTTGGAAAGATCCACGTCTTCCCCTATATCCTGAACCTCTAGAACCTCTTCGGATTCCCTTATTTGATACAGGGATTTCAGGCTCATCAAGACTGGAATATGAATCTGTTAATTGAATCATATTAACAGAACCAAAGATTAACTCTTCATCTAATAAAGACTCTGCCAGGTTAGCCTGTTTAGGCTGTGCCATTTGATGGGACGGTGCCCGTGGCTTTGAAATAGATGTCATGAAATCTGCCAGAGTCAAAGACAATTTAGGCTTTGATACATACTCATCTTCTCCTGATTCCTCTTTCTTCTTTGAATTGTGCTGCCCTTTTGAGGATTTATCTTTTGATGGAGGCTTTACTGCAGATTTTGTAGGAGACATAATTGGCTTCTTCAATTGTGTTCGCAAAATGGAATGGGTCTGATTGATTGTCTTTCTGACCATCCAATCATCATATTTTTTCGCAGTTTTGCTTTTGACTTCCTGCCACTCACCTCCTTCCTCTGGATCTGTAGCGGTAATACACACTACATGAGCTGAAGAACCCTTCAATTTGACTTGTCCCAAGTCGACCATCTTTTTCAGGAGGTCTTTAAAGACAAAACACTCCTGGATGGGATGCCCCAACATTTGATGGAAGGGACAATAATTGGGACGGTCTTCATCTCCTTCCTTGTTTGGCCTCTTCGGCACTGGTAATTGAACCAAATTATTTTCCAGAGCTGAAATGAAGTAACCAGGAACTTGCTCACTTCGGAAAGAGTAAGTTTTACTCTTCATATCCTCAAATTGTTTTCATCATTGATCTTTTTGATCATTTGGATGAAACAGCCTTTGTTGTTGGCGTTCAGGAGGTGGATCCCTTCGAGAAGATGAAGGTTTTGAAGTAGAAATAGGTACAGGTGCTTGTTTAAGCATAACTGTAGCAGTTTCTGCTTTACCCATTCTTCTTCCTGGAGCTGATGGAATTACACGAGATTTAACCTTAGCCTGTATAAGGTAATCTTCAATCTGTTGGGCGATTGAAGTAAGGTCTCGAAACCCTCCTTTGTATTTCACAGGGATCAATGGAGTGCGTAATTCGTCACGCAAATTTGCCACACAGATTGGTAACAATTCCTCCTGAGGGAGTACTGAACTCAAGGAATACGTTAATCCCTTCCAACGAGCAATGAAATCAGAGACTCTTTCATTCTCCCTTTTCTTGCAGTTTGTAAGATCGAAAACTGTCGTTTTTGGAAAAGTTGAGCTAAACTGAAGAAGGAATTTTTGACGAAGATCCTCCCATCCGATGACTGACCGGGATTGCAAGATTTTATACCAGACAAAAGCTAGTCCTTGCAAGGTTCGCACGAAGCATCTGAGTTTCACTGCTTCTTGCTGCTCTGGAGTTCCCATCATAGGATCACAACAAGACACGTAATGCGTCAAATGTTGTTCAGGGTCGCCTGATCGATTGAAAGTAGGGAAAACAGGGTTTCCAAAACTGGATGGAGGAGAAATTGAATCTACCCATTCAGGGTAAACTTTCTTTTCAGGTTGAACTTGTGCCCGTTTCCATTCCATAGTTTCTAACCGAGCTGTTAATGACTCAATAGTAGTTATTAACGTTTGAGAAACGTCAGGTTGAACTTGGTTTTGGGTAGGTGCAATGAATGGCGCTTGGACAGACGTGGTGGTTGGTGCTGCAACTGATGGTAATGCTGCCAACCGTTGTTGCGTTTGACTTGTAGGATTAGACCTCTGAGGGTGTACTGATAAAGGAGGATATTCCTGATCCATCTCAGTAGTTACAACAAATTCCTTCGGCTGTCAGACTTCAGCATTCTTAAGAATAAGACTACTCTGAAGTAGTTCTGCATTCAACCTTCTTAATTCTTTCATTTCTTCCTCCTGTTGTGCAAACCTTTGCTCTAATGAGAGCGATTGACCTCCTTCAGAGGAAGGGTGAGAAGTAACCTGATTCTTTCCTTTCCCCTTATTGGATCCTTTTCGGAGAGGGGGAAGTGGGTTACTTGAAGGAATACCCAGATTTTGGGTAAGACTTTGATTACGTGTGCACACACCTTCTTCATTTAGGTATGTGTGCGCAACTTCTTGAGCAGGAACCTCTTCATCTGATCCCTCTGATTGAGCCTCATCTGGTGAATCAGCAGCAACGGCATTGATGACATTAATGGATGCATATTGCATGGAATCCTTTCTATCAGCATTTCTGTGATATTTTCTTCTTCTATGTCCATGATGAGACATGGCATTCTGTTGACTTGATCCTTCAGGAACTTCTTGGAGAACCGTCACTTGGAGAGAATCTTCTGATAGCTTGGCTCTTCGTTCCTCTTGAGGCTTATTCCCTAATCGAGAGAATACTGACTTTCTCTGAGGGAGGGATTGAGGATTTGAAAAATTCCCCAGTCCGGTGGACTGGGGATGTTCCTGCTGCTTCCGCTCAACTCCTCGAATCCCATTTGTTGACTCTGAAGGTTGGGTTAGATAAGTCCCCAGTCTGGCAAGCTGGGGTGTCTCTTGACATGCTATGTCTGAGATCTTCTTAAAATCTCTCTTGATCTTGCGAATCTTAGTTCGGAAATTAGCTGGATGCATTAACCTGTATCCACTTTTATCACCTGGTTCAACAGGCCGTTGGATGATTTCCGAAACTTCTGTCATTTGATGACGTGTTTGCTCCAGACGAGAGGCTTGTGCAATATTCTCGCCTTCTTGATGTAGGAGAAATTCAACAACTTGTTCTCTATATACTTGATTTTGAGAGGAACTAGTTGAAGCCTGTTCTTGAGCAAGCTTTTGATTATGAACAAAGCCCATTGACTGTGGCCGGCCATGGGCAATAACATTGCATGAGACCATTTTCGGCGGGCTTTGCTGACTGGAAAGCACTGTGAAATGTAGTGCTCCGTGAACACCCCATCCTCTGATATGAACATCAGATGTAGCATTGGCAATTAACTGACGCAATCTTCTTAGTGCGCCAAGGCATGAACGTTGAAGGGTTCTCTGTTTCTTTTCAGCCTTCGGATACCGAGAGACTGATAGAGATGCCAAATCAATCTGACGTTGTAACCCTTCTATTATCTTAAGATGATTTTCATATTCATCGTAAGAAAATACCTTCTTCTTTAATTGACAAAGAGTTTTCCATATGTTGAGACGAATATCATGGATTCCATCATCCGTCAACATCTATGGAATGTCGTACTGGGAGTCAGCCAAAGGCCAAAACATGACTGGTACTTCACCTTTTGCCAGTTTTTTCCTCATGTTCAGCATTTACTCTTTATCATTAAATGAAGATTCTTCTACCTGTTTTGACCAGTGTTGGTGTTTCCTTGTTGCTTCATCGGATTCAACAAGATTGGTAGAGAGATCACTATTCATGCTGGAAGATGAATGACCCAGGGATGGTTCGGAGAATAACCTGAACCCCAGGCTATCTTCTGATGGAGAAAGAGTTTCACCTGCCGATAGTAAAGCATCATACATGACTGGTTTTACGTTTGCAAGTGCCTCGAGATAGGAGGGCTTTCTCATCACTACATTGCCTTCTGAAGAATTTTCGAGACAACGTGAATCACTACTGCGGAAAGGACTTTCGCAGTGAAGTTCATCACCATGAGGAGGACCGTCATGATGGGTTACAGCAAAAGATGAAATCTCTTGCTCCTTGGTCTTCTGACCACACAGAGGGTTCCTGTGGCTCTCATCTGAAGAAGAAACTTCAAGATTGACCGAATTTTCATGAAGCAAGACTTCATGAGGATGTGTCTGTTGAAGACCTTCAGAATTAATGTTCCTGTTATTGGGAACTGAGGGAGTAGAATCTTGAATTCCGATAGATAAATGTCTGAGGGATTCAAGAACTCCAGCATTGAGCAAGGCTTGGTTACAGATTGTCCTTTGATCTCCTGACTGTGCTGGGCGGATCCTTTTCTTAGATGCCTTCTTACTCGCTTTAGAAACCACTTGATGAAGAAAGTGATTGCTCTGAGTAGGTGTATGTGCCTGATCAGGAAATATGGTCAGGTTAGGATGATGATCTCCACTCAAATCAGGTGTATGTGCCTGACTTGGTTGTCCGTATGATATGGGGGAGTATGCCCCATAACCCTCTTGGATTGGAACAGATGTGTGTGTCTGTTCCAGAGTGAATCGTTGATGTGTCACTCCATTGCTAGGGATAGATTTATGTGTCTGTCCCTGTGATGATGCTGAAGCTGTTATGATATCCTGGCAAGCATCCAGAATATGAGCAGGAATTTTCTTCTGCTCTTTCACCATTGACAAAATATGTTTGGTGACTTTAGCCACCGGAACGGGGATATACGTCCATTCCGGGCTTGGAGTAGGTGTATGTGCCTGCTCCTGTCCTCCTTTTCCTGTCAGTGAATCCTGACAGTACTCTAGTGTGGAGGCAGAGAGTTGAGTCTGCCTCCTGTTTGTCATCGGGACTTTCCGACTGACTTCTCCGTGCGCTACCAAGCGAGACTGTTGGTAGGATTGATTATTATTAGCAGGTGTATGTGCCTGCTGATTACACTTAGCCAAACGCGGTTGACGAGATCCATCATATGTAGTCAGACAAGCCTGCTGACTAACTGGTGATGTATAAGCAGCTGTATGTTCTTTCCTATGGTACTCCGCCGGAATTGCCTGGCGGGATTGGCTTGATGCTGCCAGACGAGTCTGCTAGACAACGGAATTAAAACGGGCAGGTGTGTGTGCCTGCTCGTTGTTTTCCACCAAGTTAGGTTTGTGGACTTCTCCGGAGATGGCAGGGATGACAACCTGCCTATTGTTAACCGGATTCCGTCTCTGGCGGTTCATCTTGCCTGCTCGGGTTCGAGGAACCTGAGCTGAATGCCTGGAGGCGGTACCCTCATCATGTTGAGGGCGCACTACTGCACGAGTCTGGCGGCGATTGTTGATGGGAGCCCTTGAGAAGGACTCCTGTCTTTTTGAATTAAGGTCATGTGGGACCTGCTCATTCACTTCCTCAGAGTAAGGGAGTGAATGGAAATTGCGTCCCGGGGATAACGACCCGAAACGGTGGGAGATGGTAGTCAGCACCGCCTGCTTCTTGATCGATGGCCGACGTTGTCCGGACGACCAGGCAGAGTTGTTAACTTGGAGGGCTTGACGAGCGGCCTCCAGAGTTGGGATAGTACCGTTGCGACGGTACTCCTTAACCAGTGCATTAGAAACCCAGCGTTGAAGATGCTGAGATGGTGATGTCATCCTCAGAGCGGACGACGTTCCAGCAGGAGTAGTATCATTGGTTTTCACAGCAGTAGACCTCACAGTAGAGGTGTTCACAGCAGCAGTATTCACAGAGGTGAATTTAAGGAAAGCCATTTTGCAGAAGATCTTGAGAAAAGAGTGCCTGTTCCATATAACAGACATAATCAAGATGAATCCGGCCACTGCATCTTTTCGATGAGGACATTTCGATGATTTCTTTGTTGGCCCAAGGGGCCTAACAAATAATAAGAATATCACTTTAACTTGGTTAAGGATTCACGTCGGGTTCACCATTTTTGTTTCCTTGACGGATTTCGGGGATGACCTCCTTGACGGGAGATTCAAACGTTCCGATCGGTTTCTAGCGGGTTTGTTCATAGAACCGGAAACATCCAATGATTCCACATCCGTTTGGACCCACTTTCCAAAGGTAGGCACTCATTAGCTTGTGGACTAATGAGGCTTAGGAATTTGCATTGGTCGAGATGATGGGAGGTCGGACTCATCACACCTTTTTGAGGGGAATTATTGTCTACTCCGGGACTCTCTTTATAGATTCAAGTTATGTTCGTGAATCCTTATTACATTACCAAGTATAAAATGTGCTTTCCTTTAGTTTTAACAATCAATGATTAAATATGAAAGAAATTTAGATAATATTTTATATGTATTCGAGGTTCTTCATCAATAGAGAATCATCTATATCTGTTTATAGATTCTTGGTCAATGGTATCCTTCAAAACATTTATATAAAAGTCTCTTGGTCATTATGATGACCAGGCTGGTTTTAAAGCCACTCAGTGGGGCACTTGAAGTTTATCTTCATTCAGAAGGACAGGGATTATTTCAAAGTTGGGATCGAACCCATAAATGGGCTACCTACGTATCCTTTGTTTTGGAAAAGGAATCAGAACCCACGTAGTTCGAGTAATGGAGTATGATGTTTATGATTGATGGCTCAAAGAAGAATGTCATAATTACTTTTACACTCTAAGCTCACGTGAGTCATGCTCGGTGTGAGAAACAAGAGGTATTGGTAAAAATTAGACAATTGTTCCATGAAAGATGCAATCATAAGAAATTTTTTGGGGCTTAGGTATGTATGACTGCCCAGATAGATGAAGGTTTAGGATTCACTTTTAGGGAGAAAATCCAGGAACAGGGTCCATAAAGGTATATGTGCTTTATGGAGATTTGAATACTCTAATCTTGGGGCTTACTCCTAAGGAGGATGCCCAAGTTAGGAGGGGACTTATGATTGGGTTTTAAAAAGGAAACTCAAATCAAGGGTAAATTAGGACTGGTTAAGAGAAATTTAAGGGGGCTTGGGGTTTACTCCTGAAAAGGAAACCCAATATTATGACTAGGACTTACTCCTAAAAAAGGAGTCCCAGGTTATGACTGAGTCTTATTCCTAAAAAGGGAGACCCAGGTTAAGGGACTTGGGGTTTACTCCTGAAAAGGATGCCCAAGATTATGACTGAGTCTTATTCCTGAAAATGAGACCCAGGTTAGGAATTAAGGTTTGGGGCTTACTCCTGAGGAGGATGCCCAAGTTTGGGAACTTTAAGAATTTGGGGCTTACTCCTAAAGAAGGATGCCCAGATTTGAAATTGGGGCTTACTCCTGAGGAGGATGCCCAAGTTAAAGGATTATGATTGGGGCTTACTCCTAAGGAGGATTCCCAAGTTAAGGATTCTCTCATTTTAAAGGATGAAGTTGAATGAATGAACTCTCTATATTTAGTGACATAAGGATATTTAAATCACTAGGTATTGAGAGATATTCCACATAATTCCTTTCAGATAAGGAAGTCAAATCAAGAAATCATGCCATAAATGGCTTTGAAGAGTGTCTTGAAGACTGAATCTTGAAAAGGAAAGGTGTAATGGCTTAAGAGGGGTAAAATGGGCAAGATGGGAACCCAAAAATGTAGGGGCGCACAATTCTTGAAAGGCGCGCAAGTCTTCAGTGGGCGTGCAAGTTTTGGTCGCGTAGGTATACCTACGCGACACATGGTGTACTTGCGCGATTTTCAACCAGCATTGAAATATTTGAGAGACTCTTTTTTAAACCCTTTAGAATCCTCTTGAGGTTCTTCCAGAAAAGGGACGCGCAAGTTATATTGAAGGAAATAAATCGGCTCGCAAGTGTTTGATAATTTTCAATACTTAGGCCTTCCTTCTTCTCTTTAGATCTTCCGTTCTAGGTAAGAAATTACCTTAGAAGTGTTCCGGAAGCTTTGAGAAGAGACTTGGGTGTCGGGAGCTTCAATCAGAGTTTCTGGAAAAAGATCCCCTCGAATGGGGGGCCCACAGGGTCTATTTATAGGCAAAAGAAGACCCCGGGCGGTTACAGGGCGGTTACCACTTAGGCCGCGCAAGTCACTTGCACGACCAAGGGTGTCGCGCAAGTGTACTTGCGCGACAGTGATAAAACTTGCGCGGTGCAGTTGCTGTCGATCCTTTGTTCATGCCTTTGTCGATTTTTGATGTTTTCTTCAAAGGTTGAATCACTTTGAGCTCAGATATTCCCTTTTCCGATCTTTAGATTATGTGACGAAAGGAGCGTCAACATTGGTCAAACTATGTCCCACCACCTGTGGCTCCAAAAAGGGGGTCCCGATTTCATGGGGTGAACTACGCTATATTACCTAACTGTATGCTAAGCCTGCATATCCCCCATGGCATCCAAATTTCTTCAAATTGACCTAAATCACCTCAATGTAAAACCCAACCAAGATATGATCAAATCAATGGTAACATGATATCTCAATAAATGCATGAGGCATCTCCAGTAAGGTCAGGATCTTACAATTTTATAAAAGGTTTATTACATTTTGGGAACAAATGATTCACCCTATAAATAACCATGAGATTAAAATGTTATTTAGTTTTATAGTAATTAATTTTTTTAATAATTTTACTATAATAATTTAAGTTAGTGTTTTTATATTTTTATAAGATGAGATTTTATTTTAAGAAATGAGTCTGAGTTAACTTTTTAAAGAATATATGATTTTTGTGGCTTTATAGTGATTCAGGTTATTTATTCTGGGGATTAAAATATTTTGGAGATTATATTATTTGGTCATATATATTTTTGGCATGTAATGTTATGATCGGATTATGTTTTATTGGTCATAAATGTCAATGTTATCTCGAACGAATATGATATCAAATATCTTTGAATTTTGGTTTTTAAAATTATCCTAGAAAATTTTGAAGATTTTTAAAGATAGTTACTTGGGAAATGACTTAAGTTTAATTATTGGTGTTATTGTTGAGGATTTGGAGATTAATGTATCAATTCTTCATATGATGGATTACTCATATTAGAAATTATCGTACATTATGCTAACCAATTTTTTATTAATATATAGGAAAAGGATAAATATATTTTTATACTTTTGTGTATATTTTTATCCATTAGAGGTTGAATGTTATACTTTTGGTATGAAGAAATCATCATGATCATGATAATTCACATAGAAGGATGAAATAATTCTAATTGAATGGGATAAAATCAAGTAAGTGAATTTTATTATATTTTTTATCCCAATAGTAAAATAATTTCTCAATCTCAAGAAAACTGAAGATAAATTCATCAAGAATTATGTATAAATTAAAAATCATCTACTGAGATATTATTTTAGAAACTCATTTAGATGTATGAGTCCAATTAATGCATATACAGAACAATTTTCTTCATCTTGACTTAGAAAATAGAGTTTATGATAAAATATATGTTTAATGTTTTTTTCTATATTCTGATACATCCATTTTGGGAGAATCAAATTCAAATTTCATTGATGAAAGTTTTGTAATAATGGGAAAATTTAACACTCAAATATTTCAATATGTAATTATACCTTGAATAATACTATGTGTAATAGTGTGTACCACATGAAACAATAATCTTAAAAATCATGATATACTTATATCAGCTAATTTCTTTAGGGCACCTTATTCTTGTGTCGATTCAGGATAACATGCATTGTTTCCCTGCATTACCACTTTCCAATGATTAATAGAATTCATTTCATTCATTAGTGGTGTCCAATCCTTGATTGAAATGGGATAATGAGATCTTGGTTTCTCATTCAATGGATTCCTCTTTAAAAGTCATTGCCTAGTCTGGGTATCCCCCTTAAATTATGTTTAGTTTTAGAAACTCACTCTTGTGGCCATATCTTTGTCAACTCTTGTTAATTATGATGCTTTATTATAGACATTCCAAGGGTTCGTGATAGGGTAGTAATCTTTAGTCAAGTGAGTCATCTTGTAGGGAATTTCTGACATTTCTAGATGCTATAACATTGGTAACCAGTATTATTCCTCATTAGAGGGAATCTGTGGGTACAAAACCCCCAAGGAATTCCATTTCAGCTGATTCCCGCTCAAATTTACCCAAGATATGATGGTAGAATGGTTCTTGTAGTTTATCTTGGGTTTTCGAATCCCCAGAGACATAAGAAGAAACTTATAGTCACGTACATTCTATGGACTATTTTTGGATATGATGTGGCCAAATTGGGTTGGTTTTATATGGGTTTAATGGAACTATAAGACACTCAAGTTAATTCAATTTTAATGTATGAGTTTATCCTAGGTTATCACTTGGGGTGGATTGGATGCCTTCCCTTTTCAACTACTTCAATTTCATATATTTGAGATGAGTTCATTTAAAAAGATCAAACAAAATCATCACTCACTTGTTTAATGACTAAACACCCTAATACTAATCACCTATACACTTGAATAATCAAATCATTGATCACTCCAAGGTAAATGTTCGAATTATCACTTGATGTGTGTGGCCTTAAAATTCAATAAGGATGAATAAAAATTAAAATCATCAAATAAATATATCATTTCAAGGAAGTGAATTGAGATTAAGGTATTGATAAATAAAATCAAATATGGCCCCTTTATACTCACTTGGATCAACCCATAAGTGTGTTAGCCCTCCATTGATCCTATGGTTTCAACTGAAGTGGAATATAGACTCATGAGGGAGGAATTGGAGAGGTAAAAAAACAATGAAATAATAATCACTCAACCGTTGTGTGATAATCTCACATGGTTTGGTATGAACAAGTTCACACCTTGAGGAAACAGTATCAAAGTGATAAGAAGAATAATAGAAAAAGAAAATATGAAGAACTTTTATAAAGAAGCTAAGGTAAATCAAGGGACTTACAATTGAGGGAATGTGATTAAAACATCAAATTGGAAGCATAACATTAAGATAAAACAAAGCTCAAATATGATAAACTCCTCCACCACCACTACCTTAGATATGAATTTTTTATTCCTTGGGTCGATCCTCCAACAATCCAAGTGTCCTTAATTAATTTTGGTCGGCCATAGGTTGGTGGGAAGTTGAGGGAGAGTTGATTTTACCACCCTAGACATGAGGTGGCATCCAGCTTTCATCCACAGAACAGACGTGTCTGAATGGACTTCTATATTGCTGAATGAGAGTGGGACATAGAAGACAAAAGTTAAGCTCTGGATTTCTCCAAGCTCTTTGTAAGTGTTCAGCCAAAATGGATATGTTTTTTCCGAGATATGATTAAATTGGTGGGATAGTTTTTTGGGCCGCAGAATCTGGCCCAGAATTTTGTCTCTAAATTTGGACGCCTTAATAACCACCATGGATGCCTAATTAGCACTAGCTTATGAAGACTTATTTTTTCCTCTATATGTCTTCTAGTATACCACGAAATTTGGGCTTCATTGGGCCTATATGTTGGGCCCCACATTCTCATCAGTGGGCTGGTATCCAATATGACTTCTCCAGATTTGTTTGCATGAAATCCCATTTTGGTGGTCTTCCAATGTGAATCTCCCAACACTCCACAAGTATGAATTGTTTTCAATATAATTAAAAACCTGATAATTAAATATGAAAATAAAATCAAGATCATTGGGTACTTTAAATGATGTTAAAAAATGTACCACATAATAGTTCATTTTAAGAATGAATTACAATCATAATGTGAAATGATGTTCAAAGTGTAAAATGCACTAAAATGGTGTTTATGAATAATAAATAACATGAATATTATATATATAACAATGAATATTAGCCTAATTTAGTGGCTAATCACACCCCCCAACTTGGGTTTTGCTATTCCCAAGAAAAATATATCTCAACAATATGAAATTCAAATTCCCTTTTCCAAAAACATTTTAATACACAATGATCACCAAAAACCCTTATTCCAAACAATCATGAAACCCATCAAAATATTTTAATACAAGATAGTTTCATATGCAAATCCCAATCCCAAGACCAATCCTTTGTTCAAATTCATCGCCATATTTCATCCAATATCAATTAAGAGTGATGATGTGTTGTGCTTCGCATAAGACATGGTGGGTTCATCTTTATTCAAGACTGAAATGATGGAAGCTCTAGGTAGAATCACATTTCAATATTAAGATGAGTATTCAAAAAAAATATTTTCTGTTTTTTTGTTTTTGTTTTTCAGTTTTCCCAGGGTAATTGAAATTTCCCTCAAAATAGTCAACCCCTGTAGCGAGACTTTTCCAATGACTCCTAGGATCAAAGACCATAGGGCACCATGTTAATCTCACATACACAGACATCATCTCGAGTTAAATCAGTCAAAAACAAATTAAAATTACCAAAAATATATATATAATTACTAACTCTGGGCTAGACGACTATGGAGTCACGATCCCCAAGTGTCGAAAGCCACACATTAGGTCATTTAATTGCTATACGTTTAAAATCATGATTCACTGGTTTAATGCATACAGACCCTAATACTAATCACCTATTGTTTCCTCTAGAAATGTAAATGACCTCATTGATTTAAGGTTCAAACATTCCAAGCGGTTTCTAACGGGTTTGTTCATAGAACCTAAAACATGCAATGATTCCATATCTATTTAGACCTACTTTCCAAAGGTAGGTGCTCCTTAGTTGTGAACTGATGAGACATAAAAATTTGAATTGGTCGAGAGGATGGGCGGTTGGACTCATCACACCTAAATTTTGGGCATCCTCCTTAGGAGTAAGCCCCAAGTCTCCTATTCATGGGCCTCCTTTTTAGGAGTAAGCCCCAGTCTTCAAGTTACAATAATATTGGGAATCCTTCTTAGGGGTAATCCCCAACCATAATATGGGCATCCTCCTTAGAAGTAAGTCCCAAGTTCCCAAAATCCAAATTCCCTTAACCTAGGATTCCTTTTTAGGAGTAAGTCCCAGTCATAATTCCCTTTAACCTGGGCCTCTTCCTTAGGAGTAATTCATAGTCATAATTTCTCCTAACCAGACTTAATTTACTTTTGACTTGGGCTTCCTTCTCAGGAGTAAAACCCAATCATAAAGTCCCCTCCTAATTTGGGCATCCTCCTCAGCAATAATCCCCAAGTTAGAGTATCCAAATCTCAATAAAGCACATATACCTTTATGGTCCTTGTTCTCGGGTTTCTTCCACAAATTAAATTCTAATCTTCATCTATCTAGGCAGTCATAGATATATAATCCCCACATAATTTCTTATAATTGAATCTTTCATGGAACAATTGTCTGGTTTTACCAATACCTATTGTTTCTCAAACCAAGAATGATTCATGTGATCTTAGTGTATAAAAGTAATTATGACATCTTTCTTTGAGCTATCAATCATTCATAAACCTCATACTATTTTACTCAAACTACGTGGGTTTTGATTCCTTTTCTAAAACGAAGGATACGTAGGTAGCCCACCTGCGGGTACAATCCCAACTATGAAATAATCTATATCCTTATGAATGAAAAAAAACTTCAAGTGCCCCGCTAAGTGGCTTTAAAACCAGTATGGTTATCCTAATGACCAAGATATCTCTATATAATGTGTAGAAGGATACCATTGACTAAGAATCTCTAACAAATACAGATGATTCTCTATCGATGACGAACCTCGAATACATATAAAAGATTCTCTAAATTTCATTCATACTAAATTATTCATTGTCATATCTAAAGGAAATCTCATTTTCATACTTGGTAATTGAATAAGTATTCACGAACATAACTTATATTTATAAAGAGAGTCCCGGAGTAGACAATATTTCCCCTAAAAAAGGTGTGATGAGTCTGACCTCCCATCCTCTCGACCAATGCAAATTCTTATGTCTCATCGGTTCACAACTAATGAGCACCTACCTTTTCAAAGTAGGTCCAAATAGATATGGAATTAGTGGATGTTTCCGGTTCTACGAACAAACCCATTAGAAACCTCTTGGAATATTTTAACCTTAAATCAATGAGGTCATTCCCATTTCCAGAGGAAACAAAAAATGGTGAACCCAAAGTGAATCCTTAACCATGTTAAAATGATGTTTTACTTATTTTGTTAGGCCCCTATTTAAACTCAATGAGAGCCAACAGAACAATCAATAACATATGTTCTCATCCAAAAGATGTAGTGGCCAAACTTATCTTGATTGTGTTTTTTATATCAAACATGCACTCTTTTACAAGATCTTTTGCATTAAAGAAATAGCTTCTCTTATGTTCAAGCATGTGAATACCTCTGCTGCTAATCTGGCTGGATCGTCGTCCGTTCTGAGGACGACATCATCTACTCAGCGTCTTCAACACTGGGTATCAAATGCGCTGGTTAAGGAATACCGTCAAAACAGTACTATTTTGACTATGGAGGCTACTCGACAAGCCCTCCAAGTCAATAATTCACCCTGGTCGTCTGGTCATCGATGACCAGCAATCAAGAAGCTGGCGGTGCTAACCACCGTCTCCAACTGTTTCGGGTTGTTATCCCCGGAACACAACAACCATTCCCTCACATATTCTGAAGAGGTGAATGAGAATTCCACTCAAGGACTTAATTCAAGGAAATAGGAGTTCTTCCTGAGGGATCCCACCAATAATCGTCGCCAGACTCGCACGGCAGTGTGCTCTCAACTTGATGAGGGTGTCGTCTCCAGGCGTTTAGCTCAGGTTCCTCAAACCTGAGCAGGCAAGAAGAACCACCAGAGGCGATGACCAGTTAACAGTGAGCAGGTTCTTATCTCTACCATTTCCGGAGAAGTCCACCAACCTAACTTGGTGGCAAGCAACGAGCGGGCACACACACCCATCCGTTTTAATTCCGCTATACAGAAGAATCGCCTGGAAGCAACACATCATTCCCACCAGGCAATTCTGGTGGAGTACTATAGACAGGAAAATACACCTGTTTATAAGTGGTCATCTAGTCAGCAGGCTCGTCTGACTACATACGATGAAGCCTGCCAACCCAATGTGTTGACAACTAGTAAATAGGCATATACACCTGCTTACACTCAACAGTCCTACCAGCATCTTCCTCTATCAGTATTGAAGGAAGATAATCAACCACATTCAGTGGAGTGCAATCAGGAGACACATACACCTGCTAGTATTGATCACGACTACCAACAGTCTCGTTTAGTAGCACCCAGAGAAGTTAGTTGGAAAGCTCTAGTGACAAACAGAAGGCAGACTCAACTCTTTTTCCCCACACTTGAGTACTGTCAGAATTCACTGACAGGAAATGGAGGACATGACCAGGAACACACACCTACTCCAAGCATGGAATGGATGTATATTCCCATTCTAGAAGCTGAAGTCACCAAGCATATTCTATCAATGGTGAAAGAGCAGAGGCAAATCCCTGCTCATATTCTGGATGCCTGCCAGAATATTATAACAGCTTCAGTAGTATCACAAGGAAAGAAATGAAAATCTATCCCTACCAGTGGAGTTCCACATCAACAGTTCACTCCAGAACAAACACACACCTCTCTTCCATTCTAGGTGGGTTGTGGGGCATAATCCCTCATATCATACAGACAACCAAGTCCGGCACATACACCTGATTTGAGTGGAGATAATCATCCTAACTTGATCAATTCTCTTGAGCAGGCACATACACCTTCCCATAATAACCACTTTCATCAATAAGTGGTTCCTAAAGTGAGTTAAAAGACGTCTAAGAAGAATACCCTCCCAGCACATTCAAGAAATCAAGGGCCAATCTATAATGAGGCCTTACTCGATGCTAGAGTTCTTGATGCACTCAGAAAATTATATTTTACAACTCAAGATTCTACTCTCTCAGTTCCCAATAGTGGGAACATTAATTCTAAAGGTCCACATTAGACACTTCCTCATGAAGACTTGTTTCATGACAATTCGTTCGATCTCGAAGTTTCATCTTCAGATGAGAGCCATAAGAACCCTTTGTGTAGCCATAAGATCAAGGAGTAAAATATTTCATCTTTTGATGTAACCCACCATGGTGGTCCTCCCCATGATGAAGAATTTAGCTGTGAAAGTCCTCTCCGCAGTAGTGATTCACATTTCCTAGAAAATTCTCTAATAGACAATGTAGTGACGACAAAGCCCTCTTATCTTGAGGCACTTGCAAATGTGAATCCAGTCATGTCTGATTCTTTAACAATAGCAGGTGAAATACTTTCTCAATCATAAGATATCTCGGGGTGTAGGTCATTCTTTGAACCACCCCTGGGTCGTTCATATTCTAGTTTGATCAGTGAATTCTCTACCAATCTTGTTGAATCTGATAAAGAAACAAGTAAGCACCAACTTTGGTCTAATCAGGTAGAAGAATATTTAATGAATGATAAAGAGGAATTACTGAATATGAGAAAAAAACTGGCGAAAGGTGAAGTGCCAGTTATGTTTTGGCCTTTGGCTGACTCTCAGTATGACATTCCAGAGATGTTGACAGAAGATGGAATTCATGATATTCGTATCAACGTATGGAAAAATCTTTGTCAGTTGAAAAAGAAAATATTATCTTATGATGAATATGAAAATCATGTCAAGATAATAGAAGGGTTACAATGCCAAATTGACTTGGCATCTCTCTCAGTTTCTCGATATCCGAAGGCTGAAAAGCAGCAGAGAGCCCTTCAGCGTTCATGCCTTGGCGCACTAAGAAGATTGCGCCAGTTAATTTTCAATGCCCCATGTGGTATTCATATCAGGGGATGGGGTGTTCATGGAGCAGTACATTTCATATTACTCTCTATTCAGCAAAGCCCGAAGAAAATGGTCTCATGTAATGTTATTGCCCATGGCCCGCCACATACAATTGGCTTTGTTTGTAATCAGAGGCTCTCCCAGAACAGGCCTCAATTAGTTCTTCTCAAAATCAAGCATACAAAGAACAAGTTGTTGAATCACTCATGCATCAAGAAAACGAGAATATTGAACATGACTCTCATTTGGAGCAAGCACATCATCATGTGACATAAGTGTCAGAAATCATCCAACAGTCTTTTGAGCCGGGTGATAAGAGTAGATGCAGGTTAATGCATCCAGCCAATTTCTGGACTAATGTTCATAAGATCAGGATAGATTTTAAGAAGGTCTCAGATATAGAAACTCAAGAACCACGCCAGCTTTCCAGATAGGGGACTCTTTTAACCCATCCCTCAGAATCAATAAATAGGATTCGAGGACTTGAGCAGAAACATATGGAACGGCCCCAATCCACAGGACTGTGGAATTTTTCAAATCCTCAATCTCTCCCTCAGAGAAAGTCAGTCTTCTATCGATTAGGGAAGAAGACACAAGAGGAATGAAGAGCCAAATTACCAGGATATTCCCTCCACATTACGGTTCACTAATAAGTTCTTGAGGGATCGAATCATCAAAAGGCAATGTCTCATCAAGTACATGGAAGAAGATAATATCGCAGAAATGTCGATAAAAGAGATGCAATGTGTTATGAATCAATTAATTTTATCAATTCTGTTGTTTCTAATTCCCCAGATGAGGCTCACCCATAGGGATCATATGGGGAAGCTCCTGCTCAGTAGGGTGTATGCACAGACACAAATTAAGAAGGTGTGCATACATGAAATCAAAGGATTACCCAGAATCTAGGTAATCTTTCAAGTAACCCACTTCCCCCTCTCCAAAAGGTGTCCAATAAGGGTAAAGGAAAGAATCAGGTTACATACCCTTCCTCTGGAGAAGGCCAATCACTCTCATTAGAGCAAAGATTCCCACAACAAGAGGAAGATATGAAGGAATTAAGGAGGTTTAATGAAGAACTACTTCAAAGTAGTCTTCCTCCTAAGCGTACTGAAGTCAGTCAGCCAAGGGAATTTGTTGCGGAAACTGAGATGGATCAAGAGTATCCTCCTTTATCAGTACACCCTCACAGGTCCAATCCTATGGGTCAAGTGCAACAACAACCGGCAATACTACCATTAGTGGAAGTCCCGGTCGCCACACATATCCAAGCTCTAGTTATTGCATCCGCATAGGTCCAAGATCAACCATATGTTTCTCAAAATTTAATGACTACCACTGATTCATTAACAGCTCAGTTGGAAGTTATGGAAGGAAAGTGTGCACCGGTTCAACCGGATAAGAGAGCTTACCCTGAATGGGTAGACACAATTCCTCCCCCATCAAATTTTTCAAGTACCACATTCCCAATCTTTAATGGTTCGGGAGACCTAGAGCAACACTTAACACATTTTGTTTCTCGTTGCAATACTATGATGGGAACCCCTCAGCAAAAAGAAGCAGTTAAGCTCAGGTGTTTTGTACATTCATTACAAGGACCTGCTTTTGTCTAGTATAAAAGCTTGCAATCTCGGTCAATTACCAGGTGGGAGGATCTTCGTCAACAATTCCTTCTTCAATTCAGCTCAACATTGCCAAAGACGACAGTTTTTTATCTTAAAAATTGTAAGAAAAGGGAGAATTAAAGGGTTTCATATTTCATTGCTCGCTGGAAGGGATTAACATATTCCCTGAGCTTAACACTCCCTCAAAAATAATTGTTTCCAATCAGTGTGGAAAATCTGCATGATGAATTACGCACGTCGTTGATCCCTGTGAAATACACATGAGGGTTTCAAGACCTTACTTCATTCACTCAACAGATTGAATACTCTCTTATAAAGACTAAGGATAAAGCTTTTGTAATTCCATCAGCTCCAGGAAGGAGAATGGGTAAAGCAGAGACTTCTACAGTTATGCTTAAACAAGCACCTGTACCTGCTTCTACTTCAATGCCTTCATCTTCTCAAAGGGCTCCACGTCCTGAGCATCAACAACAGAGGCCATTTCGTCAAGATGATCAAAGAGATCAATGACGGAAACAATTTGAGGATCTGAAGAGTAATGTTTAATCTTTATGAAATGTACAAGTTCCTGGTTACTTCATTTCGGATCTGGAAAATAATTTGGTTCAATTTCCAAGGCCCAAGAGGCCAAACAAGGAAGGAGATGAAGACCGTCCCAATTATTTCCCATTTCATCAGATGTTGGGGCATCCCATTCAAGAGTGGTTGGTCTTCAAAGAACTCCTGCAAAATATGGTGGACTCGGGACAAGTCAAACTGAAAGGTTCTTTAGATCATGTATCATGTGTTACTACTACAAATCCAGAGGAAGAGGGTGAGTGGAAAAAATTAAAGAAAAAAAATGTGAAAAAATATGATAATTGTATGGTCAGAAGGATGATCAATGAAACTCATGTCATTTTGTGAACGCAATTAAAGAAACCAATTGCGTCTTCGGCTATGAATGCCACAGCAAAACCCTCTTCATCAAAGGGAAAATCCTCAAAGGGGATGCATAATTCAAAGAAAGAGGAACAATCAGAAGAATATGAAATTCTATCAAAGCCTAATTTTTCATTGACTCTGGCATATTTTAAGCCATCTACTTCGAAGCCACGGGCACCGCCCCACCAAACGGCACAGCCTAAATTGGATAATCAGGTAGAGTCTTCATCAGATAAAGTGTTGATCTTTGGTTGTGTTAATATGATTCATTTAACAGGTCCTTATGCTAGTCGCAGTTTCGATTTTGATGTGCCTAAATTTCCTATATCAAACAAAGGAATTAGATGTAGTTCTAGAGGTCTGGGATATAGAGGAAGATGTGGATATCCCAGAAGTCACTATTCCAATTCTACCCCTGCTAGAACTTTGTACGTAGTAGAAACTCATGGAATATCCCTTCAACATGCTCAACAAGAACAAGAAAATTCTTCCACCAATAGTAGACTCAGTCCTGGAACAATTATTCTGGAAGGTCGGTTGGAGGTTCCATCTTCTTCCTCTCATCATGTAAATAGACCTAATCGGTCTAATCTTCCAAAGTCATGAATATTGCCAACTCCTACCCCGATACAAGATGCATCTACTTCCAAAGCATCAACTTCTAAGGTACCTACGAAACCAAATGTTCCAGTTGGAAAACGCATACCCTTGGATCAAAAGTATTATGTATTGAAACACTAGGCCCAAGTACCGACCAAGTTATCAATTCTGGATGCCTTGAATTTATCAAAGGATCTTCGGGAGGCACTCATCGAGGCTTTGTCAAGTCCTTAGAATTTTGAAACCAAAATTGCTGCAGCTGAAGTCTACCATGTAGTGAATAATCTTGTAGAATGCCATGCAGTGATATCTTTCATAGATGAAGATGAAGATGATGTCGTGCATGGACATATTAGACCTTTATACTTATCTGGCAAGGTCAATGGTGTAGACGTACGAAGAGTTTTCATTGATAATTGTTAAGGATTCAACCTCATCCTCATTCGTACACTTCGTCGATTGGGCCTCACAGAATCTGATTTATCTACTTCTACTTTGATGTTACAAGGATATGATAAAAATGAACAAGAACCACTGGTCGATATTACACTCAGAACTCAGTTTGGAGATCTTGTATCCTATTCAGATTTCATGTTTGTTGATCAAGACTCAGCCTTCAATATCTTGCTTGGAAGACCCTAGCTACATCAACATGTGGTCATCCCTTCATCATACCATCAATGTCTCAAATATTGTTTCAATGGTCAAATTGGGACATTTTATGGTGATAATTCCCCGTTAAAGACATTTGAATCTCAATAAATTGAGGCGGAATTCTATCACAAGAAGGGAAAGGAGAAATCCACAACAATGGAGATTACCAAAGTTAATTCTCCATATGGTTTGGAAAAGATTCCAGTAAACCCATTAACACATGTGAGTACAGATTATGTATTTCCTATCAGTCAAATTGAAAGGATATACCCAAATCCAAATACTCTTATGGAAACTTCCATAATGTCAATTAAGGAAAACAAGCCAGACAGTATGGTAGAAAGTGGTGATCCACCAAGCAATGATGAAAGCTCAAATGGACATGTATTCATTTCATCCGCTAAAATCCAGAAAGTCTATACTTTTCCAATCAGGCCATAAGAAGTTATAGCAATATCATAGGTGAATTATGGTGTCGATTCTCAATCCATCATCTCCTCTATATTTCCCAGGGAAGACCCTTCATTATCAATAGGGTCAGAAATGGAAGCCACTTCTTCAAGATGTTAAAATTTTAACGTCTCTTCTGATTATGGAAATTCTGCTACTTCATCTACTATGCAAGTAGAAACATAAGAAATAACACATGTTGAAGAAGAAGAGGAAGATCTAAGGGATTCCCCTCCAGCATTTGAAGAGGATATCTCTACCACCGTGGATGAACAAAAATAAATAAATCTGGGTACAAAAGAATATCCACACCCTACTTTAATTAGTGCGTCCATGACTCTTGAAAAGAAAGAGATGTATATTTATTTTTCAAAGAAAAATAAAGATATATTTTCTTGAAACTATACAGAGATTCTAGGGCTTGATACTGTTGTTTCCACTCATCGTTTGTGTTTTCCATAAGAACGTAAAGGATTCAAACAAGCTGCTAGAAGAACACACCCAACCTATGCTTCCAAAATTGCAGCTGAAGTGGATAATCTTATCAAAGATAACTTCATCAGAGAAGTTCAATATCCCAAGTGGTTGGCTAATATTGTCCCTGTGAAAATGAAGAACGGAAAAATTAGGGTTTACATTGATTTCAGAGATCTTAATCAGCATTTTCCTAAGGATGATTTTCCAGTTTCGATTACAGAACTCTTTATTGATGCAATAGCTGTTTATGAAGCACTTTCCTTTATGGATGGATATTCAGGATATAATAAAATCTGAGTGGCTCTAGAATATGAGGAATCTACAACCTTCCGAGCCCCTTAAGGTTTGTTTTTCTATTGGGCAATTCCCTTTGGCCTGAAGAATGCAAGTGAAACATATCAGCGTGTCAGGCATCGAATCTTTAAACCCTTTTTAGGGAAGTTTGTTGAATTTTATGTGGACGATTTGGTGGTTAAATCCAAACAACGTTCAAATCACTTGGCTGATTTGGAAATCCTATTCCACAAACTTTGGCAACATAATTTGAAGATGAACCCCTTAAATGTGCTTTTGGGGTAACCTTAGGAAAATTTCATGGCTTTTTTGTATGCCATCGAGGTATCGAAGTCGATCCTGAGAAGACAAAGTCAATCCTTGGTATGTCACCTCCTCGAAATTTAAAGGAATTGAGAGGAATTCAAGGACACTTAGCCTATATTCGGTGTTTGATCGCCAATTTGGAAGGAAAAAGTTTACCCTTCACCAAATTGATGAAGAAGGGAGTCACTTACCAGTGGACTGAAGAATGTCAAGAATCATTCGATATTCTCAGGAAATATCTCTTGAGACCACCGGTTTTAATGCCACCTGTTGAAGGAATACCACTTATCCTCTATGTGACATCTTTAGAGTGATCATTGGGGGGCCTTTCTTGCTCAGAAGAATGATGCTGGGAATGAAAACAGCCTCTACTATCTCAGTCGGACTATGTTTGAAGTAGAAACCCGATACTCAAATATTGATAAGTGTTGCCTAGAATTAATCTTTGTATTTCAGAAGTTGAGACAATAACTGCAACATGACAAGGTCCAATTGGTATCTCACAATAACCTGCTCAAATTCATCCTTAGTCATCCAATTCTTACAGGACGTCTGGAAAGGTGGGAAATTATTTTGTAGCAATTTGATATTCAATATGTGTCTCAAAAGACAATAAAGGTCCAAGCTCTGGCTGATTTCCTTGCTGAACGTCCTTTAGAAAAAGATACATCTTCAGATATTGTACTTCCAGATGAGGATGTCTTTTCTATTCAAGATAGTCTTCAAACATGGGAAATGTACTTTGATGGTGCTTCCAGAAGTCCAACAGGGAAGAAAATGGAAGATCCTGAGTGCAACAAAGTTGGGTTAGGAATTTTACTCATTTCCCCAAAAATGGAAGTGCTACCTTATTCCTTCTCATTGTTGGGAGGTGGTACAAATAATGAAGCAGAATACCAAGATCTTATAGTAGGATTGGAGTTGGCGCTTCAAGCACAAGTGAGTCACTTAAAGGTGAAAGGTGATTCAGACCTGGTAATCAAACAAGTCAATGGGGATTATGTAATGAGAAAAGAAGAACTTATCCCTTTGTATGATTACGTCAGAGAGTTAATGGAGGAATTTCCTTTGGAACCAACATTTTCTTATGTCCTGAGATCACAAAATTCCCAAGCTGATGCACTGCCTAATATAGCCACAGCTCTGGACGATCCAAATCGGGATGAGACAACCATCAGTATTGCCCACTGTCATACAATTTCACCTTATGTTCAAACTAGAATAGAGTAAATCAATGAAATTAGTCCCATTCCGGAACCTTATGGTCATACTACAGGATGGATGACACCTATCGGGGAATACCTTCAAAATGGAACACTTCCACCTGACAGAGCTGGGAAAGAACAAATCCGGCGATGTGTGGTCAGTTTCACTCTTTATGATAGCCCAGATCACCTAGAGAAAATTCTCTACAAGTGTGGTTTTGATAGAGTTCTCTTCAGATGCATTGATGGTGAAGAGACAATGGCTACCATGAAAGAAGTACATACAAGAATCTGTGGTGCCCATCATTCTGGATGCAGACTATCTGATCAAATTCGAAGTCTTGGATACTTTTAGCCATCAATGATACTAGATTGTGTTGATTTCACAAATAAGTGCCATTCTTTCCAAGTACATTCCAACTTCATTCATCAACCCCCAGAGTTGCTTCATATAGCTAAATACTCGTGGCAATTTGCCTCATGGGGAAAGGATGTAGGGGGACCTTATCCTTCAGCTCCATCCAAGAAGTTTAAGTACATTCTTACTGCTACTGACTTCTTTTAAAAATGGGTAGAGGAAATACCCCTCAAAGAAGTAAGTTTTAAATGCATTGTTAACTTCATCAAATCTAACACCATTACCAGATTTGGTGTCCCTCATACCATATTATCGGACAATGGAACCAACTTCTATTCATCTGAGGTGAGAAAGTTGTATCAAGAATACAAAATCAAATCCAATCATTCATCTTGGTATCATGCAATGACAAATGGCCAGATAGAAGCTTTCAACAAGACTCTTTCAAACATATTGAAAAATATGGTGGATAAAGATAAGAAATCATTGCCTGATAAACTCTTTCATGATTTATGGGATTATTGGACCACCACCCACACTACAACTCGGTCAAATCCATATTCATTGGTATATGTAACAGAAGTAGTCTTTCCCATTGAGGCTCAGTTACCCTTGCTCAGTGTAGCCATTTCTGATCAGTCATCTACAGATGAACAATCTCAAAAGAGATTAGATTAATTGGAATGGTTAGATGAGAAAATATTGTGCACCATGCACCACTTGGAAGTCTATCAGAATCGAATAACACTAAATTTCAACAAAAAAGTTCATCTTCATTCATTCGTTTAGGGAGAATTGGTATTGGTTCTAAAAACTACAATGATACCAGGAAAGAAACCTCCCAAGCTGGAGCCAAAATGGGAAGTACCTTATTCAATATATAAGGTATACTCCAATGGAGCATATTCTTTAATCTCAATGGATGGAGAACTCATCACTACTCTAACCAATGCTTGATTTCTGAAGATGTATTTTGTGCAACACAAATACTTTATTGTCCAGCAAGACGTTAAATTGCAGCATCAACAGTCCAAGCATATGACCTTAAACTATTTTCACCCATTTCATCCAACAATACATTAAACTGTGTTGTACTTTCTGGAAGACTTTAAACTGCATAGTCCCTTATGTCCAGTAAAACATTAAACTGCACCATCACCGGTCTATGCATATGACCTTACTACTATTCGCACCATCGTCCAACATGATGTTAAAATGTGACGTCCTATCTACATGATGATAAACTGTACAGAAGTCCCTTACGTCTAGCAAGACATTAAACCATAAAAAATCCATAATATGTCTAACATGACGTTAAACTATGTCCTCTTTTTTCCTTACTGCATGACATTAAACTGCACAGTCCCCCTTTCGTCCAAAATGACATTAAACTATATTTTCCCCATCATCTTAGCTACAGGATGCTCAAATATACTGCTCATTCGTCCCACTGTGATGTAAAATTGAATAAAGTCCCGTAATACATCCTACATGATGTTAAACTGTATTTTGTCCCAACTACATGACACTAAACTGTGCAGCACCAATAGTCCTCATTGCAAGACTTTAAACCGCATAGTCCCTTCATATTCCCTACATGACATTAAACTATGCATCATTAAGGTTGTTTCTTCCTATTGTTTCTCACACCGAGTATGACTCATGTGAGCTTAGAGTAAACTTCAACCATAACACCCTATCTGGGTTGCTAACCATGCATAAGTCCCAACACCATTTTTAGGTCGTTGTCCCCAAGAACAACTTGATCACTAATTTATTATTTAATTGAACTATGCGGACTTGGATCCTTGCCTTCTAGGATGGGTACATAGGCAACCTCCTAAGGTTCAAGCCCAAAACCAATCTCTTCACATCGGTTCACCTCCATCTCATACGATGTTGATTCATGAAGCCACCCCCAGAATCAATCTCTTCACATTGGTTCACCTTTTTCCTTACTACATGACTTTAAACTATACAACACTTTTGTTATGTATGACAATATACTACAACATTCTTCGATACCCTCACCTGAGAGAGAATCATTATTTACATTGATCTCTAATCATGTTATATTCCAAAGACTACGTGAATACATGGCAATGCCTGAACCTTTTATCTTGGGTCAAACCATCATTGCATTAAAGTTCCCTTTTCACCCTTCATATGTACGAACCAAATTTGTACATAGGGTATTTAAAGAACTACGTGTGGCTTGATTCCCATCCTTATGGGATATGTAGTAACATTCGAGTATCCCTCGAATCCATCCCCAAGTCATTGGGCCTAACCCCAAATTCTACTTTCAGTCCCTTGGCTGAAAAGTCCCTATGAAAACACACACAGTGTATTCATTATAATGGTATGAGTTCTATGACCCTAAAATAAGATTTCCCATACATTTGTCCCACATGACAATAAACTATATTTCAAGAACTAAGTATGTCTTGATTCCCATACTTATGGGATACATAGTGAAGTACAACATTTCAATTTAGGACCCAGCCACAACATGATTATAGTCAGTATTGGTCTATGTATCTCTTTAATGCATTGGATAATGCCCATTTTTATATGTCATACTCCTAACCTTAAATAGTTTCAGATATTCATAACCCTTTTCTTTACTTCTAGTCACAAAATTTCCAATTTCTGAGAGTTATTTTGCCTATCTATGCAGCACGTTCCCTTAGGCGGCCTTGCATAGGTAGTCTACATAACAGACTTGTTAGCCAAATAATACTATTATTTGTCTATACAGCTAATGCCCTTAGGTGGCCCTGTAAAATTCAACCCCATAACAGGTTTTTCAAATAATGGTAACTTTATTCTTAGGAGGAAAACATCTTTTGTTCTTAGTTGTCTTAACGACAATATGTAGGGATACACAAAAAAATATCCATCCTTAACATATTTGTCTCATGTTCTTTTTCATGATCTGAAAGTATTCAAGTCTATGGTTTATATTTCCCTTCCCTACGTTTGGGTCAAACCTTCGTAGGAGTAACATTCATCCAGTTATTAGACAATCTTGTTTGTAAATATCTTATCCATATTCAAGTACCTATCTCCATACAGCAACCTCTAAGCTTTAAAAATTTGAATCCCGATAAAATTCCAATGTCTTTTTAGTAATAGAAAAGTAAATTTCTAAGAGTTCTTTTTCCTGACTATACTGCACGTGCCCTTAGGAGGCCTTGCAAAAGTAGTCTACATAACGGACCTATCAGCCAAAAGATGATATTATTTGACTATGCAGCCAATTCCCTTTGGTGGCCTTGCATAATTCAACCCCCTAACAGGTTTGTTAAATAGTGGTAACTTCATTCGTGGGAAATAATTCTTCTAATGCCTTTTTAGCCATTTTTCATATCATTCCTCAGATTCAAAATTTCTTAAGTCGTCATTTACATATTATCCCTCACAATTGAACAAGGTAATATGTTTTTAGATAAATTATCAAGGAATTGAGTCAATGTTAATCCATTTGGTCAAAGCTATTTCGACCTTAAACATTAGCCTTTTTATGTCCAACGTGCATGAATTTAAACTGCTCACAAAAGATAAGGGAAATCTGAATAGAAGTCAAGTTCCATCTCACTAAACATACATTTTGTATGATTTTAGGTAATATTGAGCAATAAAAATATTCAAAGTTTGTAGGGTTATCTATAATAATCCTAGAAAAAAATCAAACTATGATTACTAGGCCCATTGGATTAGGTAAAATTTAAAGCATGTAGAAAAAGAAGGAATTCACAACTGATCAAAGATGAAAGTGTTTTTCATTTGATACACAAGAGTTAGAAAGAAATCCACAGACGAATGCCTACTTCTCTATGACTCAGATGGAAATAATTGGTTTCTAGGCACCATTGGCAGAGTATCTCCGGCACAAAGTCATAATTTCTGTAAACATAGGTTTTCCCAGCCCAGAAGGCTTCATATATTTCAACTCCTTTTAAATCCTTGAAAAACTCTACACAGGTTTGTCATAGCCAGAATTCCCACATCCAAGTTGGATTCACACCTCCTCCAGGACGAAAGTCCAAACTCTTCTTCTAGCCTTTGGAATGATCCATATGAGAGTTTCAGAAAATTGAAGGATAACAATGTGGTTGAAACTCAGGATTGTGAGGTTTCAGATCTGAGGTAAATTGGATATGATGCATTATGTAGGCCTTCTCCACTTTTCCAGTATTTATAAATGATCCTCCACTGGAGATATTTGCTGAAGAAAAGGTGGTATAATTCTGAAACAAAGAATGTGGGAGATAGTTCTTTGCCTCTGGAATGGTGACTTCTCGTAGATGACCATAGCCATACAAAGGTAGATAAATACTCTGTGGGAAGTCAAGATGATACTTCTTCAGGTACTTGGCCAAATCTGGAAGAGTGTTGTCGTAGATAGTATAATACTCATGTCCAATGATGCTCATCATATCATCAATTCGCTTGCTAGCCAGTTCATCAGCCCTTCCAATTCTCTTGGGAGCCATTTTATCTACACAAAATTTGAATAATTTTCTCTTAAGTAATTTTATTTTTCATAAATTTTGTGAATAAAAGTGAAAAAATGGCTAAGGCATTAAGGCGCGCAAGTCCCAAAGTTGGAGCACAATTATCAGTGTGTCATGCAAGTTTTGGCGTGCAGGTATCACCGCACAAGTCCAAATACCTCTACAGTAGCGTGACAGTAAAGAAATAGCAGAAAACAGAGAAACTTGCATGGCGAAGGCAGCTTGCACGGCGGGAGAAAGAATTTTCAGATTCGGTGCTTTGCGCGAGGAATGACCGCCTATATATAGGCAAGGCCGCACCCCTGCACGACGAAGCCTGTGTGACTCCACTTGCGTGCCGCCATCTGCACGCTCAACACTTGTGCACCTGAATTCCTTGGTTTTCTTCTTCATCGCAGAGTCACATCCTTTTTATTTCGGATCCAACTCTAATGGGGGACTTTGTTTTATGCTCCTTTCCATCACAGAGTCTAAACGAATTAAAAGGGAAATACCTTAAACCCAAAATGATTCATCCTTTGATGAAAAATCAATAATTGGCAAAGGTATGAACAAAGATTCATTTGCACTTGGGTCACACAAGTTCCACCAAGGTCGCACAAGTATACTTGCGTGCCACCCAATGGTCACGTAGGTGACTTGCGCGCCCTCTATGATTTTCGTCCAGGGTCTTCACCAGCTTATAAATACCCCCAGTGGGCCCCCCATTTCAGGACAGAAAAATTCCAAAACTCATATTCGAGCTCCGGTCTCCCAAGTCTCTTCTGGAAGTCTTTCGAACACTTCTAAGGTAATTTCTTACCTAGAATGGAAGGTCTAAATAGGGGAAACAAGGCCTAAGTGTTGAAACTAATTAACACTTGCGCGCCTAAGTGGCCAGCCCTTAAGGGAAATGACCACACTTGCGCACCGCCTTATCCCTTCAATAAAACATGCTCGCCACACTTTTGGAAGCCTTTTTGGATAATACTAAGGGCTTGAGCCCAGTCTCACCCAAGTATTATCCCAAGGGTTGATCGTCGCGCAAGTACCCATGTGTCGCGCAAGTATACTTGCGCGACCAGGACTTGCGCGCCCACACAGGACTTTCGTGCCTCTCTCTTTTTGGGTGCCCCTCCTGCCTATTCACTTGATTTATTCAAATCCACCTATCCTCTTCATGATTTAGCCTTCATAATCCTCTTCAAAGCCATTTATGGAATGATTCCTTGGTTGGATTCCTTATCTGAAATGAATTCTATGGAACATCTCTCAAAACTTAGTGATTTACATATCTTCATGTCACTAATGTGAGAGAGTTCATTCATTCAACCTCATCCTTTAAATATGAGAGGTTCCCTAACCTAGGCCTCCTTTTCAGAAGTAATCCCCAGACATAATTTCTCTGAATTAGGCATCTTCATTAGGAGTAATCCCCACTTATAAATTCCATTAACTTGGGAATCTTTCTGAGGAGTAAGTCCCAATCTCAAATCCCCAAATATGGGCATCCTCCTTAGGAGTAAGCCCCAAGTCTCCTATTCCTGGGACTCCTTTTCAGGAGTAAGCCCCATTCTTCAAGTTCCCACACATTTATGCATCCTCCTTAGGAGTAATCCCCAACCATAATATGGGAATCCTCCTTAAGAGTAAGCCACAAGTTCCCAAAATCCAAATTCCCTTAACCTAGGATTCCTTTTCAGGAGTAAGTCCAAGTCATAATTCCCTTTAACCTGGGTCTATTCCTTAGGAGTAAGTCCCAGTCATAATTTCTCCTAACCAGTATTAATTTACTTTTGAATTGTGCATCCTTCTCAAGAGTAAAACCCAATCATAAAGTCCCCTCTTAATTTGGGCATCCTCCTCAGTAATAAACCCCAAGTTAGAGTATCCAAATCTCCATAAAGAACATATACCTTTATAGACCTTGTTCTCGGGTTTCTTCCCTGAAGAAAATCCTAATCTCAATATATCTGGCAGTCATACATACATAATCCCCACATAATTTCTTATAATTGCATCTTTCATGGCACAATTGTCTGGTTTTACCAATACTTCTTCTTTCTCACACCGAGCATGACCCACGTGATCTTAGAGTGTAAAAGTAATTATGACTTCTTTCTTTGAGCCAGAAATCATGTATAAACATCATACTTCTTTACTAGAACTATGTGGGTTCTGATTCCTTTTCTAAAATAAAGGATACGTAGGTATCCCACCTGCGGGTACAATCCCAACTCGGAAATAATCTATGTTCCTCTGAATGAAAATAAACTTCAAGTTCCCCGCTGAGTGGTTTTAAAACCAGTATGGTTATCATAATGACCAATAGATTTATATATAATGTATAGAAGGATACCATTGAATAAGAATGTCTAAAAAATACAGATGATTCTCTATCGATGAAGAACCTCAAATACATATAAAATATTCTCTAAATTTCATTCATACTAAATTATTGATTATCAGATCTAAAGGAATGCTCATTTTCATACTTGGTAAATTAATAAGGATTCACGAACATAAATTAAATCTATAAAGAGAGTCTGGGAGTAGACAATAATTCCCCTCAAAAAGGTGTGATGAGTCCAACCTCCCATCCTCTCGACCAATGAAAATTCTTATGTCTCATCGGTTCACAACTAATGAGCACCTACCTTTGGAAAGTAGGTCCAAATGGATATGGAATCATTGGATGATTCTGGTTCTACGAAAAAACCAATTAGAAACCTCTTGGAATGTTTGAACCTTAAATAAATAACTGTTTAGGATAAATTATGACTGGGAGTTACTCTTAAGGAAGAGGCCCATATTAAAGGGAATTATGACTAGGACTTACCCTTGAAAAGGAAGCCTAGGTTAAGGGAATTTGGATTTTGGGAACTTGGGGCTTACTCCAAAAGAGGATTCCTATATTATGGTTGGGGCTTACTCCTAAGGAGGATGACCAAAATTATGGTAACTTTAATACTGGGGCTTACTTTTGAAAAGGAGGCCCATGAATAGGAGACTTGGGGCTTACTCCTAAGGTGGATGCCCATATTTGGGGATTTGAGATTGGGACTTACTCCTCAGAAAAAGGCCCAAGTTAATGGAATTTATAAGTGGGGCTTACTCCTAAAGAAGATGCCCGATTCAGATAAATTATGACTAGGGCTTACTCCTGAAAAGAAGGCCTAGGTTAGGGAACCTCTCATCTTTAAAGGATGAGGTTGAATAAATGAAGTCTCTCACCTTAGTGACATGAAGATATGTAAATCACTATGTTTTGAGAGATGTTCCACCGAATTCCTTTCAGATAAGGAAGCCAACCAAGGAATCATGCCATAAATGGATTTGAAGAGGATTCTGAAGGGTAAATCTTGAAGAGGAGAGGTGGATTTGTAGAAATCATGTGAATAGGCAGAAGGGGAACCTAAAAAAGAGAAAGGCACGCAAGTCCTGCATGGGCGCGCAAGTCCTGGTTGCGCAAGTATACTTGCACGACACATGGGTACTTGTGCGACGGTCAACCCTTGGGGTAATACTTGGGCGAGACTTGGCTCAGGCCCTTATTATTATCCAAAAAAGATTCCAAAAGAGTGGTGCACAAATTTTATTGAAGGGATAAGGCAGCGCGCAAGTGTGGTCATTTCCCTTAAGGGTTGGCCACTTAGGCGCACAATTGTTAATGAGTTTCAACACTTAGGCCTTGTTTCCCCTGTTTAGACCTTCCATTATAGGTAAGAAATTGATCCTAGAAGTGTTAGGAAGACTTATAGAACATACTTGGGTGACCAGAGCTCAAATATGAGTTTGGTAATTTTTTCATCCTGAAATGGGGGGCGCACCGGGGGTATTTATTGGCAGGTGGAGACCCTGGGTAAAAATCATAGAGGGCACGCAAGTCACCTGCATGACGATTGGGCTGCGCACAAGTATACTTGTGCGAACTAGGTGGAACTTGTGCGACCCAAGTGCAAATGAATCTCTGATCATTCCTTTGTCAATGTTTTATGTTTCTTCAAAGGATGAATAATTTTGGGTTTAAGGTATTTCCCTTTTCATTCGTTTAGACTCTATGACAGAAAGGAGAGTCAACACCTATACACTTGAATGATAAAATCTTTGAGAACTCCAAGATAAATGTTCATTTTATCACTTGAAGTGTGTGGTCTTAACATTTAATAAGGATGAAGATGTTTTAAAATCATCAAATAAAAATCTCATTTTAAAGAAGTGATTAGAGATTAAGGTAGTGATAAATAATATCTAATCCAGACCCTTAATACTCCCTTGGATCAACCCATAATTGGGTTATCCCTCCATTGATCCTATGGTTTCAATGGAAGTGGAAATTAGACTCTTGAGGGAGGAATTGGAGAATTAAAAAAATAATGAAATAACAATCACTCCACTGTTGTGTGAAAATCTCACAAGGTTTGGTACGAAAAAGTTCACACCTTGACGAAATGGTATCAAAGTGATAAGAATAAGAATATAAAAAGAGAAGATGAATAACTTTTATAAAGAATCTAATGTAATTCAAGGAACTTACAATTGAGGGAATGTAATTACAACATCAAATTCGCTGCATAACATTAAGATGAAACAAAGCTAAAAGAGGATCAACTCCTCCACCACCACTGCATTAAATAGGAATTTTTGAAACCATAGGTAGAGCCTTTAATAGTCCAAGTTTCCTCAATTAATTTTGGTAGTCAATAACAGGGTGGAAAGTTGAGGGAGAGTTAATTTTTCCACCCTTGACCCGAGGTGGCAGCCAGCTTTCATCCATCGAACAGATGCATCTAAATAGCCTTCTAGAGGGCCGTATTGGAGGGGGACATAAATGAAAAAAGTGAATCTTTGTATTTCACCAATATCTATGTACAATATCAGCCTAAATGGATATGTGGTTGTCGAGATATGATTAAATTGGTGGAATGTGTTTCTTGGCCGCAGAATCTGGCCCAGAATTTATCTCTAAATTGGGCCTCCTTAATAACCACCATGGATGTCGAATTAGCACTGGCATCTGAAGAATGATTTTTTCCTCTATATTTATTCTATAATACCAAAACTTTTGGGCTTCATTAGTCCTATATTATGGGACCCACATTCTCATCAGTGGGTTGGTGTCCAATCTGCCTTCTCCAGAATTGTTTGCATGAAATCCCATTTTGGTGGTCTTCCAATGTAAATCTTTTAACGTTCCACAAGTATGAATTGTTTCCAATAAAATTAGAAACCTGAAAATTATATATTAAAATAAAATAAAGATCATTTGGTGCTATAAATTATTTTCAAAAATGTACCACATAATAGTGCATTTTAAGAAGCAATTACAATCATAATGTGAAATGATGTTCAAAGTGTTAAATGCACTAAAATTGTGTTTCTAAATAATAAATCACATTAATATTATATATATATATAACAATTAATATTAGCCTCATTTAGTGGAAAATCACACCCCCCCCCCAGGTTGATTTTTGCTAGTCCCGAGAAAAATATATCTCAATAATAGGAAATTTGAATTCCATTTTCAAAAAACATTTTAATACACAATGATCACCAAAAACCCTTATACCAAATAATCATGAAACCCATAAAAATATTTTAATACATGATAGTTTCATAAGCAGATCCAAATCCCAATCCCATTCCTTTGTTGAAATTCATCTCTATATTTCATCCAATATCAATTAAGAGTGATGATGTGTTATGTATTGCATTAGACTTGGGGGTTCATAATTATTCAAGAGGGAAATGTTGGGAGCACTAGGTGGAATCACATTTCAATAATAAGATGAGTACTCAATTTTTTTATTGTATTTTTTTCTTTTTTCTTTTTTTCTTTTTTTCTTTTTTTTTTGTTTTTTTTTGTTTTTACAATTTTACCATGGTAATTGAAATTGCACTCAAAAGAGTCAACCCATGTAGTGAGACTTTGCTGATGACTCCCAGGCTCAAAGACCTTTGGGAACCAAGTAAAACCCACATACTCGGGCATCATCTAGAGTTAACTCAGTTTAAAACAAATTCAAATTACCAAAAATAGAGATAAAATTACTAACTCTGGTCCAGACAACTATGTAGTCATGATCCTCAAGTGCAGAAAGCCACGCATTAAGTCATTTCATTGTTGTACGTGCAAATTTATAGTTTTTTTTAAAAAAAAATTATTGAATACTCATATTAAAACTAAAAAGATCACCAAACCTATGCTATTTATTTGGGGGACCCCATGAACACAAAATAATACCCCACTATCGAAAGGACGTGCATTGTGATATTTTTTTTATTTGGATGAAAATATAAATGATGAAATATCATATTGGACAGCCACACTTTCCAAAATTTATGCTCATGAAATTATGCAAGGATTAAAATCAAAATCGGGGCATGCTAAATTATTTGATATTCAGTTTCAAAGTGTGCAATGTGTATTACCATGTTCAAAGTTAAAGGAATTTTTCCTTCCATTTACACACATTTTTTTTCAAATCATTATTTTTTTAGAAAAAGAATTTTTTATTTTATCTACCCCCCAACATAAAATAACATTATCCCCAGTGTTTAAATAAAATAAAACTTATAAGGGGGAAGAGGCAGAGAATGGAAGTTCAAAAAGGAAATCGAAAACGAAGATCATGGAATGAAGTCACCTGGTGGTTGAAGTTAAAATTCTGGTTTCTCCCTTTTAATACATTGATCTCGATGTCACTCTGAGAATTCCCTAGTGGAAAAAAACAAACAAACAAAAAACTATATATATATATAATAAAGAATGTAAAATATAAGTATATGTATAAAAATTATAGAATAAGGAAGCACAAAAAGTCTTAGGTCAGTAGTAAGTGCGCGCCCCTATCTTCCTTCCGTCCCGGGTTCGATTCCTTATAAAGTTTACGGTTGTGATGGGGTTTGACCCACGACCTATGATGTGCCCTTTTTTTATTTATTAAAATATTTTTATTTTTATTTTTTTTTATTTTAAAAATAAAACAAACTGATGATACATTGTCTTCCTTTTAAATTTATTGGTAAGGTATTACTCAAGGATCACACCACGTGACACAGATGAATATTGTGCTCCCCTTTCATACACATCCATACTCATAATAGAAGAATAGTTCAATAGCCTTTTTTTATTTTTTAAATATAAAAATGATTAGTTAATCCTATTTAAAAAATAAAGATGATTCCAAAAATATTGGAAACATGAAAACCCTGGGTTGCCTCCCATGCTGCACTTTTTTTAACATCGTTAGCCCAACAAGGATCCTAAATCTATCGATTTTTTCCATGTTTATATGTTGGATCATTTAACTCAACCTCTATTTCCTGTTTATTGAATGATTCAATGAATGTCTTTAACCTATGACAATTAACCTTGAAAATGTGACCACTAGTGGGATCCTGAATCTCTACTTCCCCATGGGGGTACACATGATGCACTATTAAAGGACCTGACCATCTAGACCTTAACTTTCTTGGGTGTAAATGAAGTTTTTAACTATAAAATGGCACAAATTTTCCCATTACAATGTGTTTGGTTTTTATATTTTGAGATTGGTAGTCTTGAACTTTAGCTTTATTGATCCTTGAATTATCATAAGCCTCCATCCTAAGTTCCTCAAGTTCATTGAGATCTTATTTCTTTTTTTTTGGCCAATGAGAGGTCATAATTTATTTCCTTAATTTCCTAAACGGACTTATGATTGATCTCCGCTGGAAAATGGAATGATTTACCATAAACCAACCTATATGGGAACATTCTTAAAATGGTTTTATATGCTGTTCGATAGGCCCAAAGAGCATCCAAGAGTTTCTCAGACCAATCATTCCTAGTTGATTGACTGTTTTTTCAAGAATATTCTTAATCTCCTTGTTTGCTAACTCATCTTGTCCATTGGTTTGAGGATGTTATGCAGTGGAAACTTTATGAGAAATCACATACCTAGACATGAGTTAAGATAATGGATGGTTGGAGAAATGGGTTCCTCAATCACTGATTGTAGCCCTAGGAATTCCGAATCGAGAAAATCTGTGCTCTTTCAGAAATCAGATCACAACATGATGGTCATTATATTTGGTCGGAATTGCTTCAACCAATTTTGAGATGTAATCAACAGCTAAGAAGATGTAGAGGTATCATCTAGAGTTTGGAAAAGGACCCATGAAATCATTTCCCCAGTAGATAATGATTTCAACCACTAAGATGGGAGTGAGTGGCATTTGATTCCTTTTTGTGATTGACCCTACTTGTTGACACTTAGGAAATCTTTGAAAAACATTATATGAGTCCTTTGAGAGTTTTTGCTAGAAGAGACCACACTTAATAATCTTAGTAGATGTTTTCTTAGAGGAAAAGTTACCTCCACTTGCCTCACTATGACAGAATTTAAGGATGGACTCTTGTTCAGATTCTGGGACACACATCCTAATGAATTGGCCAGGGAAGAATGTATAGAGGTATGGATTATCAAAAACATAGTTTCTAACATCAGAAAATAATTTCCTTCGAGATTTATTCCCTAAGAATTTTGGAATGACTCCTGTAACTAAGAAATTGGCTATGTCGACAAACTAAGGGAAGTCACTCACAGAGTATAGGTGTTCATCTGGAAATGAATCAGACATAGAAATTTGATTTGAGTTGTATTTTAATTCCATTCTATAGAGGTGATCAGCTAAAACATTTTCAATGCCCTTTTATCCATGATTGCGAGGTCAAATTCTTGTAAGAGAAGGACCCACCTAATCAGTCTAGCATTAGCATCTTGTTTTTGGAAGAGGTATTTTAGTGCAGAATGGTCAGTGACCACAATGATGGGGGATCCTAAGAGGTAGGACCTAAACTTTTATAAGGAAAAAACAATATCAATTAACTCCTTTTCAGTGGTGTTGTAGTTGATTTGGGCATAATTTAAGGATTTTCTTGCATAAGAAATGAAATAAGGAGTTTTATCACAATGTTTTCCTAACACAGCTCCTATAAGAAAGTCTCTAGCATCATACATAAGTTTGAAAGGATGTTTCTAATTTAGAGATTTCATAATGGGAGGAGAGGTGAGAGAGGATTTGAGGGTTGAAAATGAACCCTCACAGGTTTCTGTCCAAACAAATAGAGCATCCTTTACTAGGATAGCACAAAGGGGATGGGAGATTGAACTAAAGTCCTTGATGAATCTTCTATAGAAACCACCATGTCCTATGAAATACCTCACTTCCTTGATAGTTTTGGGTCATGGAAGGTGAATAATGATGTCAACCTTTGATTTATCAACTTCAATCCCCCTACTCGAGACTAGATAGCCTAGAACTAGTCCCTCTTTAACCATGAAATGGAATTTTTCCTGGTTTAGAACCAGATTATTTGCTTCAAATTTTGACATGACTCTCCCCCAATTTCCTCAGACATCACTCAAACGTATCCCCAAACATAGAGAATTTATCCATGAAGACCACAAGAATCTCCCCTACCATGTTTGAGAATATTCCCATCATGCACCGCTGGAAGGTTCCAGGGGCATTGCATAACCCGAAGAGCATGCATTTGAAAGCAAAGGTGTCAAATGTACATGTTAATGTAGTTCTCCCTTTATCCTCTAGGGAGACCTCAATTTGATTATACATCAAGGCCCCATCTAATAAACAATAGAAGGAATGACCAGCCACTCTCTCAATGACTTGTTCAATGAATGGTAAGGTAAAATGGTTCTTCTTGGTGAATGGGTTTATCTTCCTATAGTCAATGCATACCCTCCATCCACTACTCACCCTAGTTGGAAGAATCTCTCCATCCTTATTGGTTATCACTGTGATTCCTTCCTTCTTGGTAACAGCTTGGATTGGGAAGACGCACTCACTCTCAGCTATGGGATATATGATACCAGCTATTAACAATTTCAGAAGTTTCGTTTTTACTACCTCCATGAGATTGGGATTGAGTCATTGTTGAGGTTGAAGACATGGCTTCTAATTAGATTCCAGAACAATCCTATGAGTCCTGATAAGTGGGCTAATACTGGTAATATCAGACATGGTCCAACCAATGGCTTTCATATGTTTCCTAAGGACATCTAAAAGCATCCTCTCATGATTGGATTCAAGAGAAGAATAAATTACAATAAGATGTGGTTGATTGTCCCCTAGGAATGAATACTTGAGTGTAGTGGGAAGTTCCTTCAATTCAATATCAGTTTGGTTCATAATTTCAATAGAAGATTGGGAAATTTGATCAAGATCAATTTTATTTCCTACAGTTTTATATAGGATTGATTCCCCACATGTAGAAGTTTCAGCTACTTGATTGGCTTGATCAGATTTAGGGAAGGAAGTTGTTGTGGTCTCCATGAAAGTGGTTTTCTGAAATTTTTCACTGATTGTTGGACCTAAGACATAATCATAAGAGCAATTTGAAAATGATTCAAGCCATGGAGATAGAAATCCTTTATGTGAACAAAGTATATCAATCTCATCCTTACTAATACATCCATCAAATATTCCTTGATGTTATATGGATTCATTATCAATGCTTCCTATCATGTTTACTTCATGAATGTCCTCATCATCCTCTATTTGTGAGATTGCATTATAGATGTTCAAGTCTAGACTCATGTTTCCAAAGGTGATGGTCATGTTTCCATTTTGGACTCGAATAACAAAGTTAATTGTTTCAAGTAATGGACAACAAAGGATAATTGTGGTTTGTTCCTTATTTCCTAAGTTTGGATGGTTTACCAGGACAATGAAGTCGGCAAGGTAGATGAAGTTTTCAACCTTTACCACAACATGTTTTAAAATCCCCTTTGGAACCCTAATTCTACGATCAGCAAGTTTAAGTGTGATAGAAGTGGGTTGGATCTACTCACGGCCTAACTAGCAGTACACAGCACAGGGTATGATATTGGCACTAGCACCTTGGTCATACAAGGCCTTGACAACTTTGATCTCTCCTAGTTCAACATTGATGAAAGGGTAACCCGGGTCTTTCAACTTAGGAGGAATGGTCCCTTGATTGGTGGTACTCACATTTACAGCCAAAAGGACTTGGTTTTTATGTGAAAATTTTATTTTAAAAGTGCACAAGTCCTTAAGGTACTTTGAGTAGGTAGGTATGGTTTGGATGGAATCTAGAAGGGGAATGTTCAACATGACTTGTGAGAAGATTAACCTCAATGTTTCACTCAATTCAGGCTTGATTTTTCCCCTCATCCATTGAGGAAATGGTGCAAGTTGTGGGGTTGTTTGTTGATGAGTTGTTTCTTTGACAATGTTATCATGTTTTTCAGTTTGATCATTTGGTTCATTTGAATTTTCATCCATGTTTTAAATTTTAGGTGGGTTCTGAATTAGTTGTTCAGGTTTCTCAATTGATTTCCCACTTCTTAAAACAGAACTAGCCTTTAGTTTCTAATGTGTTTTTTGAGTGCAACTTGACTCTCCCCTTGAAGTTGTGGATGGTACCACATGAGTAGTCATGGGTGCCTTTCCAGTTTGGATGGTTTGAAGTTCTTGTTTTAGGTAAGAGACTTCCGAGTTCTTCCTTTCCATTTGCTTGCATAGTTGTTCTAGTAGGATTTATGGAAAATTTTGGGTTGGTTCTTGAGAAGATAGGTTTATCCGAGGGGGATATTTTGGAGGTGGGATAGTTTGTTAAAAATGGACCAGTGGTCATTGGTATGGGATAGTTTGGGTTTGAAACTAGTTATGGGTTTTTTAGTTTTGATCGGGGTAAGTATTTTGTCCATGTGGTTGGCTAGGTTGTTGGTTATCTTTCCATTGGAAGCCTTGGTGGTCATTATACCTTGGTTTGAAGTTGTTTTGGTATTGAGGCTTTTGAAATTTCAAAGCATTTACATCCACTGGGGGTCCTCCTAAAAGAACAATCTGGATGGATGGAATGGTTAGGCATTAGTCTTTCTTATGGTCATATTTGTCACATATTGTGCAAATAGGTTCTACAGTTTGGATTTCATGGACTTTCCTAAGGTCTATCTCTTCAACCTTCCTAAAGAGTGCTGCGATTTTAGCCCTAAGGATTTCCTCTTCTCTAAGTGTATGAATTCTAGTTGTTCTTTGTGGATTTTTAGAATAAGGTGAAGTTCCCCATGTTTGGTTTTGTTCATCAAGGCTTTCTAGATACTCATAAGCATCATTTTGGGCTTTGTTTTTAAAGGTTCCATTACACATCATGTCAATGAATTGTTTTTTACCCAGACCCAACCTGTCATATAAAATTTTCCCTTATTCAGGAATAGAAAAACCATGGTGTGGAACTATGTTTAGAGTGTTTTTAACCTCTCCCATGTTTCATAGAATAACTCTCCCTATTTTTCAAAAACGTTTTGGATACTCTTTTTAAGTGCAATTGTTTTGTGGTGGGGAAAGTATTTTTTGTATAATTATCTTTGTAGTTGGTCCCATGATTTGATGGATGATGGTCTAAAAATTTTTTATCCAATTTTTAGCTCGATCCATTAAAGAAAAAGGAAATATCCTAAACATAGCTGATTCTAGTTGATGTGGGGGTCACATGGTTTCTACAACGTCATTAAACTCTATAACGTGAAGGTAGGGAATCTCGGACTACATTCCATGGAATGTGGGAAGGTGGTTTTGGAAATGGGGTTTAAGGATGTATTTGGAATCTCCTAGGTAGTTGTGTCTAATTCTTGAGGGGGAATTGGTCCATGAAGGTGTGAGGTAGTCATTCATGGTTTGATCGACCGCATTCCCCATGTTTGGGGCTGCCTCATTTGGATTTCCATTTTGGTTCCCACCTGGGTTTATGAGTTGGTTTCTTTGAAGACCTTCCATTAAAATGGGTCAATTTTGGACTCTGGAATATTAATAGGATTAGGGTCTAATATAAATAATCCCCTAGGATAACTTGACTCCCCAACCCTAGGACTTTCCACCCTAACTAGACGGTATGATTGATCGCAGGTATAGGTGGGCATGCACCAAAAGAAAAAGAAATGAGAAACGGACAAGATAAGAGGTCTTGGGTGAGAATAGAAAAAATGGGGGAGAATAGAATGGGTGTTGAGATGAATTAATTGGGTCCCCCGCAATGGTTCCAAAATTTCATTGACGCTCAAATTTACCCAAGAGATGAAGGTACAATGGTCCTTGTAGTTTAGCTTGGGTTGTCGAATCCTTAGTGACCTAAGAAGAAACCTTTAGAAACATACATTCTATGGACTGTTTTTGGATATTAAGTGGATAAATTAGGGTGATTTTATATGGGTTTAAGTGAACTCTAGTACACTCAAGTTAATTCAATTTTAATGTTTGAGTTGATCCTAGGTTATCACTTGGGGTGGATTGGATGCCTTCCCTTTTCAACTATTTCAATTTCTTATATTTGAGATGAGTTCATTTAAGAATATCAAATAAAATCATAACTTTCTTTTTTAATGGCTACACAACCTAATAATAATCATCTATACACCTGAAGTATCAAAGCTTTGAGCACTCAAAGGTAAAGGTTCATATTAGCACTTGAAGTGTGTGGCCATAAAATTCAATAAAGATGAATAATTTTTAAAGTCATCTAATAAAAATATCATTTTAAAGAAGTGATTAGAGATTAAGGAAGAAATAAATAATATCCAATCCATCCCCTTGATACTCCCTTGGATAAACCAATAAGTGGGTTATCCCTCCATTGATCATATGGTTTCAATGGAAGTGGAAAGTAGACTCATGAGGGAGGAATTGGAGAAGTAAAAAACAATGAAATAACAATCACTCCACCGTTGTGTGATAATCTCACAAGGTTTGGTATGAAAAAGTTCACACCTTGAGTAAATGATATCAAAGTGATAATAAGAATAATAGAAAAGGAGATGTTGAAGAACTTTTATAAATAATCTAAGGTAATTCAAGGAACTAACAATTAAGGGAATGAGATTATAACAAAACATTGGCAGCATAACATTAAGATGAAACAAAGCTCAAAGATGATCAACTAATCCACCAACACTATCTTAAATAGTCATTTTTGAAGCCTTTTGTCAGTCCTCCAATATTACAAGTCTCTTCAATTAATTTTAGTAGGACATAGGTGGGTGGAAATTTTTGGGATAGTTGATTTTTCCACCCTTGACCCGAAGTGGAAGCCACCTTTCATCCACCGAACCGACATGTCTGAATAACATTCTAGAGGGACAAATTGGAGTCATCCATAGAGTAAAATCATGAATCCCCAGATGTTTCCTAGTTCTCTATAAAATTTCATCCCAAATGGATATATGGTTTCTGAAATATGATTAAATTGGTGGGATGTTTTTCTAGGCCGTAGAATCTGGCCCAGAATTTTATCTCCAAATTGGGCTGCCTTAATAACCACCATGGAGGCTGAATTAGCACTATATTATGAAGCATGATTTGTTCCTCTATATGTATTCTAGAATAACACGAATTCTTGGCTTCATTGGGCCTATATGTTGGTCCCCACATTCTCATTAGTGTGTTGGTGTCCAATTTTCCATCACGAGAATGTTTTGCATGAATTCCCATTTTGGTGGTCTTAAAATGTGAATCTTACAACACTACACAAGTATGAATTGTTTACAATATAATTATAAACCTTAAAATTATGTATGAAAATAAAATCAAGATCATTGGGTACTTTAAATGATGTTAAAAAATGTACGACATAATTGTGCATTTTAAGAAGGAATTATAATCATAATGTGAAATGATTTTCAAAGTGTAAATTGCACTAAAATAGTGTTTATGAATAATAAATCACATGAATATTATATATATAACAATTAATATTAGCCTATTTTAGTGGATAATCATCAGCTATGAGGTATCTAGTGCCAAATCCATATCTTCCATAGATTTCACCTTAGGCATCCCACGTTTAGCATGAGGTTGCTGATTTTGTTGGTGTATATTTTACAAGGATTTCACCTTAGGTATACCATGTTTAGAATGAGGTAGAATATGTCATAGGCACATAACATCGAAGGATTTCACCTTAGGCATCCCATATTTAGAATGAGGCGGAATCATGAGACATGTCATGAGTTTAATGACTTTTGGAGATGAAATGAAGATGATCAGAACACCCTTAGATATGGATTGATGAGGTGTGTCCCCAATAGAGAGAACATGGATGTTTACAGATGGATGGATCAGAATTCTCAGTATAGGTGGACCTGGGAGGTGTGTCCCATAAGGGGATGATTTCACACCATTAATTCTAATCTTAATGAAATATAAGAGACAACCAGGGAGGTTCACCCCTTGGAGGGGGGCCCAAGGTATATATTTTTTCGAGATTCAACTTCAAAGATGAATCTTACGTACCCTTTTTAGGTAAATGGGGTCAAAACATAGATAGTAATTTGGACGGTTTTGGACTTATACATGGGATCATCCCTTCACAAGAGGATTTGTCTTGGTTGGATATTGAGGGTCTTTGGATAGGGAAGTAATCTTGTGCTACTAGAAGTAGTGATGAGGTGAATGGGTCTTTTTCGTACGATCTACCCAGGTGGGTGGCATGATCTCACTAGGATATGGAAGCATGGGTAATATCGGGAAGGATGTGGATGAAATGTTAGGTGGAATGGATGTAATGGATGAAGTGTTGTGTTTGAACATCAAGAAGACTTACTACGTATCCCATTTAGTTGGGAATAAAATCCCACTTAGTTCGTAATGGGGAATTAGGGATTATGCATAAAAGCTTCCCATTTGGGGGTACATGGTTAGGGACTATTCTATGAGGGATGCCTGTGAAGCATGTATGGTGTGGGGCTTACACGTGGAAGATACTTAAAGAATATATATATTGGGTATTATTCCATGAGGGATGACCATAGGAATAGGTGGATGGGTTTCATGATTTCTATTAGCCTTTAAAAAAATGTGATTCATACTCGGTGTGAGATATAAGGGGAAGTAGAACCCCAATGGCCATATCACAAAATTTTAGTCTACAAGTGATGGTCTGGGGATAACTCACTGGTGTATTCTAGAAGAAGATATTATTACATGTGAGGAAGATCTAATTCTATGTGAGGATGATCTCATTCCATGTGAATGGGTCTTATTCCTGGATTCCTCTAGAATAGGATCACATTCTATGTCACTCATATACAAATCATCCTATGAAATGTGTGTGGCGAATACACATAGAATCATTATTTGGTATTGGTCATGTCCCACGTGGTTGGAGGTGGTGGCATCCCATGACGATCATTCATGGGGAATCCCATGTGAATTGCTTGGGGTAAGACTAAATTTTTACTTTATGTGTTGAGGATGTTGGTTTCAAGAAGTTTTATGTCATGCATCATAGATGTGGAGAACTCACTTCTTACCCCATGGTCATACAAAACCATAGAACGATGAATGGCTTTGGTAATTCCGGGTTTCAATGGTGTAGATGAGTGGTCAGTCATGAGTTCCACATTATTGTCCATATGCTGAGAATCCAAGGGTATTATTTTACTAACGTTGAGGAGAATAAAGTAAATAGGTGTCTCATTCCACACTAGGAATAGAGTGGGTCACTGGATTGGGTAGTGTAGGTAACATGGGGACTTTAAGTGTTGTTGAACCAATCTTGGATGGGTATGGAGTCTTGGATCACTTGACCTTCTTGAAGAAGTTCCAATAGAAGGGAGAAAAAATAGAGAGGTCTTGAATTAGGGTTTAGAGAATCATAGGAACTCACATATGGGTTCTTGATGAACCTAGGGTTCTTTGTGGAGGTTAGGAGGTTCATGAAGGAAGTTTCTTCATGAAACATGGTGACCTTTCTTCAGGATAGAGTCTTTGTTCAGTAAATTAGTGCTTCCTGAAGGCTTAATGCTATATGAATCCTCAATTACCCCTAAGTTCCATCCTCCAATATGAAGGGGGTAGGCATTCATTAAATGCGTCCCCAGCTTATGTGGAAGAATTTAAGAATACATGGATTGAGTTTTCTCAAATTTCAAGTACCTTGGATGATCCAGTTTAGGTTTGGATCATGATGCTAAGGTGCTTCATGAATTTGGGGAAATCCAGAAGTTGAGGAGTCAGGTGACCATTTCATTCAGATTAGATGAGATGGTTATTAATATAAAAAAGGGTTTCCTAAAGCTTATAAGTAATTTTAAAGGGGAATGTGGGCTTCACAACTGGTTGTGGATGCATCAGACTCGTAGAGTGCATCATCAACCCTTGGAATGATCGTAAAGCTCCGTCAGATTCATGGAGCATTATTCCAGGACCTTGCATACGTGGATCTTCATAAATGGGATTAATAAAGCAGGCCTTTAAGAGTTTCTTTATGGAATTTTGATATTAGTTTCACTTTTGAATGGTTTTGGCCTCCAAGACAAATCCCATGGCATGTATTTCAGTGTCAAAAAATTCTCAGCTCATAATTGGAGATGATAGGAAAAGAAAGGTCATATTTTGAGGGAGAATTGCTCAATATGATGACAAAAAGATCCATTTCACCCCATAGCAGTGCTCTCTTGGGATTCTATCATGAATATATTGACGATTTTAACTTCATCATGATTTTTCTTCTACCATAAACCTATAAATTTAATGGTCGGGGCCCTCAAACATACTTGACTTTATGCAAAGAAAAGTTCTAGCGCTCTTTTATTACGAAGCTCACAACCTCTTTGACAGTTCTCCATGAATGAAATATTATAAAAAATAGACTTCTGTGCCTTTTCTCCATGAATTCTACTTCATGAACTGAACATTATGAAGTGAATATTTGTGAATTTATTTCTGTAACTCTAGGATCTATGAATCGGCCTCCCCGAATGATCATCATGAATGACCTCCGCACCCACCATTATAAAAAAACTAAATCCTATATTCAATGGAAGCTTGGGAAGCTTCTTGGGATGTCCTTATGGATGCTTCTAAAAGGGAGGAAATGGAAGACAACATCATGATTGTGGAATACTCTCACACTATCTTGGGAAATGAATTTCATCTTGAACTACTAATACCAGCTTAGAAAAAATTACCATTATGAAAGAGGATACCTATATATGGATTTAGTTTGACGGTTGACATCATCATCCCACAAGAAAGTAGGGATGTACTATACTACTAGTTTGGAGGCATACCAGGACAATACTTCTAGAATAGAGCTACTGCATGCCATGTTTAGAAGGATTTCACTTGCATTATGCCTGATTGTCTCTACAAATTAATTAATAATATTGATTAGGAGAATCTTGAGGATGATTTGTCTCTATCGCAATACCAAATGATCATCAAAGTGGAGTAAGAAACTCACAGAAATGATAGAATGATGGCTGGGATCCGCAATTGGTGGAAATTTTACAGATGAATGGGTCTGGGCCTACAGGGTATGCACGTCATGTGATGAATTTAGGGAATAACTGAGGCGGGTATGCCCATATGATGTAGTACGGTCTAATTAGTTCCATGTTTACCGGCCACAATAGATCATGTCAGATCTATTGAGCGGGTGGTTTCTACGGACCAAAACATTTCACCTATACCATAGGGTGGTCAACATCATCCTTTGGGGCCTTTATAAGATCTCTAGGATCAATATTCTAGGGGTAATGTATGAAAAATTTCACCCAATAGAGAATTTGTGAGAAGATCAAGTGCAGCTACCGGTAGAGGATACTGATGGATGGGAGGATCCATAATCATAGGATCTAGAATATAAATTCCAAATGAGGTCACATACATTCCCTCGAGGGCCTCAATGTTTCAATGAGGGATCCTATTATCAAATCCTAGAAGCAATCCAATAGAAACTATGGTGGTACAGCATCAACACAAAGCCTCAACCCATTGTTAGGTTGTTGGGATTCATCTTGGAACTCTTTTCTGGATGGATTCTTCTAGAGAGGGATACACACTTGGGGTCTTAGAGAAGCACCCTCGTAATGATGGAGATGTTTTAAATAGGGTAGTGCATTAACCTTCAAATCCCAACATGGGAAAAGTTATATAAAGTACTTCATCACATTGTAGAGGGGAAGATTTCATTGCATGTGTGTGGAACATTCCACTTTTTGTATAGCTGGGGGGCTACACACATGGGGGATATAAATATCCAAACCCTATTTCCCCTCCTAAAACAAATATCTAATTGGTGAATTTGAAAATCATGGCAGGTTTCCCACTCAACATTGTTCTGAAGAATGTGTTGAGAAAAGTCGGGATAGTGGATTGATTTACCTTTCACTTATTTCCTCAGTCAATGGAAGTGAAAATCGACGATGGAAAAGGTATCAAGGAACATAGATTATATCTTCTGGACTTCTGAGGTGGGATGCTAGTATAGAGGATTGATTGTGTACCAATCTACATGTTGTACAAAACAAACTGGTTTTCAAGGAAACTCAGGTCCCTGCAAAGGTTGACCTTTAATGTGTACTCAGAGGTGTGTGATGAGTGTCATCCTTCAGTGATTAGGAAACTTAGTATTATATTCACACGGTAATATGGAAACATGTGGAATGGATACCACCTCCCACTATTGGGTATAGGATAACCCATTAATAAGAAAATAGATTGAAAAGTGAATATCTAGTGGTTATTCTGAGACAACAGACCATCCATACTAATGAACCGGTGATCCATCCACCGTGGAGAAAAGGAAGAGACATGTATTGAGTGCACCATGGTGTAATAGCTTTAATAATGGGTAGCCTAGAAGAAGTCAGACTAGTGTTTTATTGACGGAATAGGCATGGAAGAGAAGAAGCATAAGAAATAGCACCAAGACTAACACTCTTGGGAAAGTGGATCTGAGATGAATGGGAGCTATCTAGGGGGTTTCGTAGGATGTTTGTTCAGGCTCCTAGCAAGAGGTTATGTCATGTGGACATTCCGGAGGATGTTGTATTTCCCAAGGCCTTGGGTAAAATAGGATCACATCATGTAATTTTTCTGTATTTGGGGAATGTGGCATCATCTCATTAGTCAAGGGATGCATCTCTCTAGGATCGGCTATGCCAAAACCATTTTCCTCATGTTCTAGGAAGAGTGGGATTGGTTCATGGTGGATCTAGAGGACCTAGTGCACTCATAGGGTGTTGTGAATCTATTAACTAACTATGTGAGTGGGATACTAGACATGAAGTATCCTCCATAGATGTTAGCGGTTGAGCTGGTTGTGCATGCTCCCCTACCCAATGAATTAGATAAATCTTAGGGGTAGATGCCTTTGTAATCATCCCCCTAGAGAGTGATGATATCATAGCCTCCCTGGGAGAACTAGATGAACACTTAATGGTATGTTTTGACTCACTTTAATATGTCCCACCTTTCCCCTCTTATCATCCTATGACTGAAAACTGTTCTCTGAAAGAAAATATCGAACAAGAAACTCATACTTGAAGGAATAAAGAAGCATTAGCAGGTGCAGAGGAGCATGTTCTCGGGCCTATTCCTGGGATAGAAGCATCCAGTGGGCCAACCAAAGTTTAGGTGGTCAGTTCAACCAAATTTGAATTTTTAGAACTCCTAGTCATCTACAGGGGGCATCCCATGGAATTACAATGATAATAACCTAGGAGATCTATATTTTTCTACTCAACATTCATAAGTATATCATCTTCATGGAGTCATACTCATCATTGGTTGATCAAACTAACTGACATATTACTTTCCTAAATAGTGATGGAGGAACAACATGCTTGTATATTAGAAGTGGTAAGGGCATCTGGGGTCCCCGCTCGAACAGGGGAGAAGGTCCATGCGGAGCTGGTCATTTGAACTGATTAGGCCATGGTCCCATGTGGACTGTTTTCAGGGATATGAGTGATTCCACTTCTGGGGTGGAACATAAGGCTATAAGAGACAACATATTTGAGGTGGGATCAAGCGAGGATAAAAAAACCCATGATTTGGAGCCTATACCATTTAGAGGATGTCGGAGGAGGATCCTAATTCTGAACTGATCATAGCAATTCCTGACTATGAGCCTACAGATCCTGAATAGCTGGAGGATTCTAATCCTTACATGGATAAATGGAATCAAATCATCTGGGTGAGGGAACAAGAATGTATCCAATGTTTCATCCATCATACTCTATATCTATACCTAGTGGGCTAGATGGGATCTCTTCCCCACCCGTTGTGAAACCTATGTGCTAGAGGGGTAGATTCTTGGGGCCTTTATGTGCTGATTTGCAACTTCCATATCGAGAATATGTTGGAATTCTTCCAACACAAAGATTTTTCCTATCATCAAGAGAATTATAATAGCATTAGGATGTTCCAGGATATCAACCAGGAGATCCACCACCTAGAAGAATAGTCAGATGATCATTTCTCCTTTATCATCACTCAATTGGAACTCATCATACAAATGAGGGACCATCGGGTAGAGGCCTGGGAGCACATAAGTCATGCAGAACATCAAGTGTATGATATATTGGTTGAGTAGGACCAAGAAAATATTAGCAAAGATAAGATTCATCCAGTGGCTAGTGAGGAAGAAAGGGAGCTCAAAAAGTGGTAGAAAACACTAGATTACACACGCTTGAGGTTAGTGAAGAAGAAACATTAGAACAAAATAGTAGAGCTATAAGGGTAATTTTGCTAGAACTTTTTAAGAGGATATTATATGTGGATGACCCTTTATATTCCCCGACTTTCCTATTTTCCTGTGAAACATTTTGTGTGAAAGGGAAAAAATTTATTATTTTAATAATCTCACTTCAATCATATTTGTTAGATAACTAATGACCAATAGTTGAGCTCTCGAGGTTCATACCAAGTGTGAGAAATAAGGGACGATCACATGATTTCACATTTTTATGAGAATGATAGATAATCATTGAACACTCAGGTTCTTACATTATTGACTGAACACAAAGAGTATTCAGGTGGAGAGAGGTTGTGTCTAGGGGACAGGGCTCTTATAACATTCATGTTTCTTTTTGAACATGTGCTAGTGTGTGAATGGGATAAATCTAGGGGTATTAAATCTATATGAAAAAATGGGATTGAGAAATGTGAATCAATATTCATAATATTCAGAATATAAGGATATCGTCATAGAAATACATGATAAATGCTAACCATGTGTGAAACCAACCATCTGTACCATTAACCTGGAATGGGGATAAACAAATAAGGTTCAACCACTAACCGTGTTAAAAACACAGATCCTATTTTGAAATTTCATTTGAACTCTTTGATAACATTGGCCCAGGATGGTAGGTGATCCAAAAATGGAGTGGGGCTAGGCCATTATGGGTACCCTTCTAACATGAAAGAGGATGAGTATCCAAATTTGGGGAATACGAAGAGTGTAAATAGAGTGATGGAATGTATGAATGAATTCAAACACTCTTGGAATTTTCCCACTATGACATAGAGAACATTGGTATTGGCACGTTGTTATGAAAAAAATCAAAACCAACTTCTATTTGAGTAATTGCTCAGATGTCGGGCGATGGATAAAAATAGGAACAATGTGGTAAATGACCAACATTGGGGAAGAGGACCTCTTAGGTGACATCTTGGGATGTTTTATAGTTTTACTTCATACAACTAAGTATGATATGATTACTTTTTTATGTTGTATGATGAAGATGATGCAGAGTATAGTTTAACGTAATGTTATCGGGATGCATATCACAGTTTAACATCCTATGGCCAGGACATCGCACATAGTTTAAGGTCATACTGCCTAAACCGATTTCAAATAGTTAAAATTTGGGTTTCATTGATTATAGGTTCTTAGTTTAAGGTCATAGAATTTTAACATGGGGAATACCTAGGGAAGGGGCATCCTAGTATGGTCATATATGGCATTGAGGAGTGAAAAACTCGATGTGAATGGGGCTGAAGGAGGACAATCACCAGACCGCATTTTCCTAGTGAGGTTCTTAGTTTAAGGTGATAGAGTTTGAGTCATAAGGGATATTAGTTTAAGGTCGTGGATTTTGGATCGTAATGGGTCTTGTGAAGCTCAAACACATCAATACACACCCTAAAAAAACTCTTAATCCAACATGATCCATGTTCGGTGCGGGAAATAGTGAACAGTATCAGAGCTCTCTTGTAAAGTGGGAGCACAAATGGATGACACCACTGGTTTGTAATTTCACCATGATATAGTGGAGTGTAAATTAGGTAAGTCAAGACTTTCAAGATTTGGATAAAGTGGAAACCATTGAGTCGATATTAACTATTTAACATGTTTAAAACAAATGGACCATGACCACACCAGTCAATAATGGAGTGATAAAACATGCAATCACCCATTTACCATGTTCAAAACATAGGGTTCACTATTTATATCTAAAGAACCATTCTGGGGTTGGCCAAGGATGGGAGGTGAGAAAAAATGGCATGAGACCATCAGTTTTACGTGGTCCTTATATATTTGAAAAATGATGGAAACCCAAACCAAGAATGGATAGACGTGTGGAATGTGGAGGTACCATAAAATGGGATTCCAATCTGAGATTTAAAAAATGTTTAGGGTCATATCACATGGACCCTAGTAGATAGTTTAGAGTTATATCAATTAGACTATAGCCTCTTGTCTTATGGTCACAGATCTTAGACTGATGAGACGTATCTAAATTAGATGTGTGTAGTGTAATGTCATGAAAAAACAATGTGGATGAGGACAAAGGTTCCAATAACACACAACACATTCCTTAAAAAATGGACATATATTTTAAAGTCATAATGCTTGGATTATAACTAAGGAAAAGGGGGAAAAGATTAATGAACCAACACCAGGGCCTAAGAAAAATTATTTGGAAAATTCTATATATCTCATAAGGATAGGAATTAGGCCACATGTATTTCTGAATGTACAACATATTGGGAGACCATCACTGGTGAGAAAAATCATCTCTTTCGAGGAAACGGAGGCATCCCATGATCAACATGAGGTATCTTGTAAATTTTCAAGGTAAGTTCATAATTTAAATTCACACATTAAGGATGTTAACTCTTTTTTAACGCCCTAGATCTCAGAACAAAATGGGAGAACACCTCAAAAGGATGTGTATATTGTTGTGTAGTAACAAACATTATGTGAATGAGGACCATGGAGTCCCAACAATACATGGAAAACCTTGAAGAAAATAGAACATACTGTCTAAAGTTGTGATGCTTGGACTTAGCATGGATAGTTTCAGGTGATTTTTTTGTTCCATCATATTTTAGTTTATGGTCATTGAGTTTGGACCTCAGTGTGATCACTACTAAAAAAGAATATCCACAATCAGGTGGCATAACAACCTTGATGTAAATTAGGACCAAGGAACCCAACACCACATTTTAATTCTTGAGGATGATTTTGTATTATTTTGATTCATGAAGCTTCGACTAAGATGAATCCAAAAGGATAAAGGTATGAAAAAATTTTAGTTGCGCCTGAGGAAATAATACATTGGTGGTTTTAAATATTCCATAAGAATGGTAATCAGTCCACACATAGTTATTAAAGAAAATCTCCCAGTGTAGGTTTGATCCTAACACAAATGGTTGTCATTTGATTTTTGTGGCTAGACAAGGATGTAAAAATCCAAGAATCACTAAATATCCCAAAAATGATGGGAAACAAGCAGTATGTAATTATTAAACATGGCATTGTAGATGACTGATGCCAAAAAGAGATGTCTCATTGGGAAAGAATGTGATGGGGTTATATAGTTCATCATCATATGGTCAGGATGATAGTTGTTAAATATTATAAGGTCATACAGCTAGGATAGTGGTGCTATGATGTTTATTATCATACGGCTGGGATGATAGTAGCACAGTTTAACATAATGTTGTGGGGATTATGGGGAGAATGCATTCTAAGGGGGTGTGATTGGTGCATAATATATAACCTAACATGAATTAGGACCAAGAAGGACCATATCCACACCACACACTCACATTTAAGGCCTACACATAGTTGAAAGTCATGATGAATGGACATGGACTCTTAGTTTATGGACATGGAGCTTAAACCTTTTTCCTAGTTTAATTTCGTCTTCTTCGGACACATATGTCTTTTAACCTCATGAAAAAGGAACATAAAACCTATAAGATATAATTTCATGATGCTAAGACACTAATTAAATTCAGTTTAAAGTCATCGAGATCGAACTATAAGGGTTGTGAATTGTTTAAGTTCATATGTATTGGACCTCCAGTGAACATTTTATGGTCACATTTCATGGAATGATGGATCTTACATTAATTTTGTAGAGTTTGGTCCATCATCGGACCAAGCTTCTAAATTGGGTATATGTAGTGTGGTGTTAGGAAAAAACCCAACATAAATGAGGATAAAGGAGGACCGTCACAATGCAACACATTACTGATAATAAATCTCACATTGTTAACATTCATGATCCTTGGACTGGGTATATGCAGTTTAAAGTCTTACAAATTTGTCTATAGAAACAGAGGTTAACATCATGATATGGGAAGAAGAGAAATCCTTTATGAAAAGTATTTCTTGAGAAACTTGGAGTTGGTTGGAGCGGTGATTCTCTCTCTGTCCACAGTTATCAAAGAATAGTCACCATTGGGGTAGACTTTTGGAATGATGTATGGTACTTCCAACATGGCCTATAACATTGTAGGATTCTTACCAGGAATCATCATAATCTTAAGAGATAGTACTATATCACCCTATAGGAAGGAGCATCGATGACCTTTCATGTTGAACACTCTAGATATCTTGTTCCGGCACCTCTCTAGATTATTCAAGGCATGGAGCCTATTTACTTCAATGGCTTCCACCTCAACCAAATGGATTTATTCCATCCTTATTTTCATCTTCTGGTCATATATAGTTGATTGGAGTAAAGGAAACTAAATCTATATGTGTAGAACTACTTCTGTTCTTTACATAGATGAATATAGAGTCTCTTTGGTGTAATTTTGATCCATCCACTGATAATCCTAGATATCATTGGGGATCTTTTCCACCTTACATTTCTTATTCTTTCCCACCATTTTATGAATAATTTTTTAGAGGGTTTTATTTAATGCCTTTATCTAAACATTTTCCTTACATGGTACCGAGATGTATGGTTGGACTGGATGTTTTAATTGGAGTATAACTTCTTTATCTCTTCTACCTGGAAGTTATATTGTTGTTAGTGGGAATATTATGTGAGACTCTAAATTTATGGATGACATTGGAGCTCATGAATTTAAAAACTAATCAGGCCTTGAATTCCTTTAAGAGGGACAACTTCTACCCATTTAGAATATAAATCTATCACAGTCAGAATGAATCTACATTAGAGAGATACTGCTAGTGGATAAGATCCAATGAAATCATGTCACTAGAATTTTAAGGTACAAGAATACCTCATAGTATGAAGGGGTCTAATGGTCGATACACAAATTAACAAGTATCTTACACATTTGACACCTTTTGGAGAAATCAATAAAGTTGTAGACCATGGTGGGCCAAAATTATCCCTACCATTGAAACTTGTGGGAGAGTTTTAATCCTACCTGATGAACACCCCAAGACCCAGAATAAACTTTCTACATAACCTGGGGAATTTAATATCCTTGGATGAAATGGAGGATAATTCCATCAAACCCAAGTCTGTAGAGAGTTTTTTTGAGTTTAGGTCACGTTCGTCTTTGTTAGGTGGGAAAATTCTATGCTGGAGATACTGGATGAAAGGGGTTTTCTAATCCGGGGTTTCTTTAGATATGATGGGATATGGAGATCTCCATTTTTAACCACATGTAGTCTGGTGGTTTACCAACTAGTTGTTATCAATGTCTAAAATTTTGGGAGAAATGACTCAATGATGTTCTATATTAATGAGAAAATCATCCTGGTCAAGCTCTATGAACGAGGAATCTGGACTAGCTAGGGAATCAGCTCAACCATTATATGATTGAGGAACATTAATCACCTATGGATGTGAAGGGATCTGGTCCATAAGCTGGTGAGTGTTCCTGAGAAGAGGCACAATCATGAGATTTTGGAAAATATAGTCATCATTGACATGCTTGATAACTAACTCATATTTTCCCTTCACATTCAAGTAGGGAAAATCAATCTTGAGTTCCATCTCAACACCATTAACGAGATCCTGATACTCTACCTCATTTTTTGTGTAGCCTTCTAAAAATAGTAATTAGAAGGGAATGACATCTTATGTTGGGGGTGATGAAAATGACCTTAAACCCACTCTCTTGAGCTTGGTATCATTGAGCCTTCAATCATTTGGATCCAGGATTCACCATCCAAATGCATCTGTGAGCATGTTATGAATTATTCCAATGAGGGGAGGGAATCATCTAGGAAATGAACATCTATATGAACTTCTTCAAGAGTGGGATGGATGGCCAAAAAGTCTTCCCACGCTTGACACTTGATGTCCTTCTGTGGATACAACCTGCTGTCAAACTATTAATGTATCACTACCCAACAGTCCAAACATCCAATCAACATCAAATGATTCATGTCTTTCTATAGTGAATCCACCTCAGAAACTAGCTATATCTCATGATGCAACATATAAAGTTGCAAATTATTCACTATGAAAATGAGTCTGAGGAATCTCTTATGGATAGGAGAGTATCTAGAATCTGAGCTGATAAACATGTGACAGAGATATTATAAAGTGTTCTATATCCCTTTTTTATTCTTCAAAGCAAGAAGGAAACTGAGGGATCATTCTATGCAGTTCACATAAAGGAAAAATGGATTCTAAGAGTTGGACAGAATCAGAACCAGAGGCTATAAAATGTACTTCTTAATCTCCAAAAATATGGTCTGGGACTCTTCATCCCACTAGTTCATTCCACCCTTCTTCATGATCTTGGAAAAGGGATTACACTTTCCAGAAAGATTCACAATGAACCAAAGAATATATGATAAGTGGCCATTAAGGCCTCCGAGCTCTCAGATATTTCTCGAAGAAGGAATATCATTGATAGACTTGATCTTCTTCCATTGATACTGATAACTCTGTATTTGACAAATAATCTGATAAAGTTCCCATAGGGAACCTCGAAAGCGCATTTCAAGGGGTCCATATTTAATTTTTGGGATATAAGTAAGCTAAAATCTTTCCCAAAATCTATAATATAGTCATGGTGCTTGTGGGGTTTCAACACAAATTCATCGACATAGCGTTTCACTCACATCCCGATGATCGGTTTGAAGATGTTGTACATGGATCGTAGATATGTGTTCCCTTCATCATTAGACTAAAAGGAATTACCAAATAAAAAAAGTAAATTGTGATACTCTGAAGGTGGTAGACTCTTCATCTTTAGGGGCCATCAAGATATGGTTCTACGTGAAGTACCCATATCTGAAGGAGAGTTTCTAGAACCTAGTTGTGGAATCAATCAACAGTCTACCATAGAAATGGGAAAATCAACCTTTGGATAGAAACTATTGAGATACCAGAAGTCAATATTGAATCTGATCTTCCGATTCTTCTTTCTAATGGTGGTGATGTGGGCTTTCCATTTTGGGTACTAAACATCATTGACGGAGCAGGCCTTCATAAACTTATCAACATTATCCTTGATCATGGGACCATGATATGGGTGAATTTTTGTGGGAGGCTTCTTGAACCCCTGATGACTCACCAGGAGACCAGGATGGTGCGGGGTGACCTGAGGCTCTTATCCTCAAATATCATCATAACTCTAGGAAAATATATAGCGATATTGCTTTAAGAAATCCATGTACTTATTGTTGGAACCATGGTAGTTATATGCTAGAAATGGAGTATGGTTTGTGTTTGTTGTCAATTCTCATTTTATGTTCATGAAGGTTTCCATGAAATCGATCATACAGTTCAAGTGGGAAATATTATTGAAGGTGGTTTGCAATATTTAAGGCTGTTTAAAAATTGCATGAAAGGCTCAATTTGGGATCAGTGCATCAAAATATGGGAAAGGAAAAAAGAGTGTACAATACTTGAATGTGTGAGAAATAAGGTGTTGCGTAGAAGTATCTTACGTGCCCAATGCGACGTCAAAAGGGGTTTTGCATGATCAGAAAGGAACTTACACACACCAACAAAGACGTGTCAGAATATTGAGTGCAAGGTCATCAAGGCCTATAAATTTTCGGCTACCCTCATGGAAGACTTAATAAATTTTCAATGAAAATCTGGTCACTCTGCTTCACAAAGGATTTGTGCATGAAATAATTATAGAAAGTAAAATTTTCACACAAGGTGTTCCTTTAGTCTAAAAAGACCATGTGAACACTTCAATGTACTTGTGAAAAAAATAAGGGTTCTGTGGAAAGTAGGGGCTGAAGAAATTTAATATGCATGATTCCAAACCAATTTCTACTCCAATTTTAGTTGTAACAAAACTTATAAATCATGAATATGGTACATCTGTAGATCCCACAATGTAGAAAGGATCATTGAGAGATTATTGTACCTAAAAGTAAAATGACCAGACATTGCCTTTGAAACATTCTTAGCATTCGTCTTTCAGAGAAATCCAAAGGAATAACATATGGTAGTAGTGAAAAAAAATCATGAGGTATATTCAAGGTACTCAAAATTATGTATTATACTTTTCTACAGGTAATGATATCGAACTATCAGCATTTTCTGATTTTGACTCGGCTAGGTATTTAGTGGACAGAAATACTACCAGTGGTGGCACATTCTATATTGAGATAAAATGTGGGGGTTGGTTGAGAAATATACAAGAATGTACTTCTCTTAGTAATACTGAAGTTGAATATATATCTACTACAAAGGCTTTCACTATGTTACTTTGGATGAAGCAGAAACTGACTAAAATTGATGATGAGGTGAAACAAAAAATGGTGATCTACTATGATAACAATAGTTCAATTGATCTTACGAAGAATCTTGTTTAGCATTCTCATATAAAACATATCTAAATTAGATATAACTTAATCAAGGAAAAAGTTGAACAAGGCATGATTAAAATAGATCATGTGGGAACTTATGATCAAGTGGTTGATATCCTGACCAAGACACTGTTAGAGGCTATGTTTGAGAAACATCAACTGAACCTTGGTGTTCAGCCACCTCCCAGTGTATAAAGAGGTTACAAAACTCCCATATCCCCAGTTATGTTAACTATTTTTAATCTGTTTGTGGATGTGATAAAGGTTTATGGTGGAGATACTATAAAGGGATGTTTTGATATGTACAATGAACAAATACTGGTATTTGGGTTTATTTTCAATGGGGGTTGAAGGAATAAATTCAGGAAATGTAATGGACATGTAATGCATCTGTGACACAGTGAGAATCCAGGGTTAAGAGGAGAAAGAATACATTTAGGACATGTAATGCTTATGTGACACTGTAAGATAATTGCTTCGGCATCCTTAAGAATTCCAAAACATGGGAACCCAATTCAAGATTCCCCTCTTATTTTCCATATCGAGCATTTCTCACGTAGAATTTGAGTGTTGGATGAGTTGAATCTTGTGTATCAGGTTTTGATAATGGCAAGTGCTCTATAGAATTTATCTGGAGATTTCCAACAAACCCAAAGTGGGAGATTGTTGGAACCATGGTCATTATATGCTGGAAATGGAGTATGGTTTGTGTTTGTTTTCAATCCTCATTTGATGTTCAGAAAGTTTTCCTAGAAAGGGATCATACAGTTTAAGCGGACAATAGTATTAAAGGAGGCACCATTTCCTAGTGTTTGCCAGATTTTTGGGTCAAAAAATTGGAATATGGAGAAAAGTGTTTTGGAAAAGGGATTTTCATGAAAGATTGAAGGGTTTTTAGAAACATGTTCACAGGTATTAATTTGATATCAGTCCATCATAATATGGAAAATGCAATAAGTTCGTACAAGATATTAATTTGTGTGAAAGATGGTGTTGTGTGGAAGAATTGTGCACACCCAATGTGACGTCGAAAGGGGTTTTGTTAGCTCATAAAGGAACTTATGTGCACTGAAAAAGACATGTTAGAAACTTGTGCACAATGTCATTAAGGACTATCAATTGGTGGCTACCCCTATGTAATACTTAATAATTTTCCAACAAAAATATAGTCGTTTTATCGTGCGAAATATTTGTGCGCGAAAAATTTACAGAAATTTAATCTTGCATGAAAGGTGTTCCTTTAGTCTAAAAATACAAAGTGAACCATTCAGTGTCGTTTTGAAAAAGATGAGGGTTGCACAAAAAGTATGGGTTGCACTAAATTCATCTTTCCCAACAATTCCCAAATCTTGTGTACAAGTTGAGGTATTGCACGCAAGTGTGGTGTTATGCCTCTGGTAGGCTTTTAAATATCCAGTTTTTGTGATCAGTGCCTTCATGTGCATCAACTCATGAATTCGATTCAAGTAGTGTCTCATGCTAAACAGAGATGAAGACTTCAATGAAAATATATTGAAGTGACCATCAAGTCGATAAACTGAGTTAGACTTATCTCAAGGTAGTGAGCTAGGGGGAGTCGACGGAAGTGATTCAAGGGAGAAATTGATCTATCACTGAACCATTGTTAAGGTAGTTCTCCTAGAAAATAGTGACTATGATTGAACATTGCAATCCATAAAATAGTAAAAAAAATTCATTTAGGTACGACTGGCACATTTTCGATGTATGCTCCTTGGACGTAGCCCTTTGCTATGAACCAAGTAAAAGTGTTGCATAATCTCCTTACGTTATTTTGAATGATAAATTTCACAATTTTCTACCAACATGAGAACAAGATCCACAACTTTAAAAAGAAAAAATTGACACCCTGATTCACCCCTCCCCTCTTAGGGTGTTTCAGGGTCCTTAACAACTATTATTCTTCTGGATCCTTGGATTTATTGATGAGCATCACTCTTGGATATTTTTTTAGTACCAAGGTTCACCTGATCCTACTAATAAATGGTGGTAGTGACTCACTATTCAAAAATTAGTGGATCATATTCCAGATATTATAAAATTTTTGAGGAAGGGGGATCATAAGGCGGAGATGGTTCTTCCAGACTGACTGATTCGGGGGGAATATTGGTACCTACTTGGTCATCGGGGGAATCTTCACTAGGGGACTCCTGTAGTACTAAAATCATGGAGAAAGAGGACGTTGGTCCAATTACATTTTCCATTTAACCAGGATGTGCAGGATTTATATAAAATAAATTTATACAGTTTGACTTATGCTGGTTCACTACATCTCAGATATACAGGTGAGTATAATAAATGGATGTAGTGATTGGGAGAATACCTCAATACTTAATAGGGGTATGTGTTTCTAGTATTAATAGAGCCAGAACTGTGTCAGTGTACGATGTAATATTACAATGTTCCTTGTATTTTGGGATGCAATGAACTTTTCTCCCACAAATGACAAACAAATTTCCAAATTTTGGCATCACAGCCAAAAACTGGTAAATCTGGAGGATGGATGCATCATCTAAATCTATCCATGGGATGGATGAGATGGTGATGTGTTCGACCTCATGGGTCAAAACCTGCTTTTACTTTCTCTTATAATATATGGAGTCCATATATAATTATTCAGAAGAGTCATAGGTGGACACATCACCTTGAAGCATTCCTACTCAACCGTTGAGGGAGTACATGAGGAACTGGTGACACGATGGGGGAATTGCAGCATGCATATAGAGATAGTTCCTACCCATCAATGAATTGAAAGTGTTTTCCTATGAGACAACCCTAGTTTTAGTGTTTCTACCAAACTATCCAACTAGGTCTTTAAATGGATCTTTCCACATATTCTCTCCTAGTTCCTATTGTAGTCCTAAATCTTCATGAAAAATGGACTTAGATCTATTTTTGTCAGTCCCTACCTATAGAGCATTTGATTCTGGATGACATTGATCTTAGATCCAATATTTAGTAGATAGTGATGGACCACTCTTCCCATTAATGGGCTGGTGGTGTATAGTGGGAGGATGTTACCCTACACAATAGAGCCTTCATCTTCTCCAGAGAATGAGATGATCTCTTGGCATTCTAATCACTTGAATTCCTCACCAAAGAAGGCCTAAATGGATGATACCTATATTTCAAACTAGAGCAATCTTTTCAATGATTATGTGAGGACCTCATGCATCTCTTCTAATTGGTGGAGTTCTGCAAGGACCTATAGTTTTTTAATTATACTGTTGAGGTTCTTCTACACATCGTACTTACATTCCAAACACACATTGTTTCCCAAATGGGTTGCTCTATAGAAGGATTCATGGTGGGTACTATTGGATAAACTACTAGATTTGGACTGGTTCTAGTAATGTCCTACTATTCACTAGGCAACTCACCTAGATCTACAACTGGTAGATTGTCAGTTGGCTGAGGTCTAGATTTATATGGACATGGTTGGTCATGATACAGTCATGGATGTTCTACCCATTCAATTAGTATGGTCAGTTTTAGTGGTGAGTCTGACAGAACAGGATTAGATGACTATTCCTGCGGATCTCTATATAGAATCTATTTTCTGGTCTTGATTACATGCATCATCTGTCTTGAAGCACTATAATCCTAATTTTGGTGATTTTCATTCCCTAAAAATTTTCTTTGATGAAATATTCTGGGAGAGATCAGAGGGATTTCATGATATTACTCATCATCTGGGAACATATAGAGGTCCACTAGTTCAACAGTATTCAATGAGGTAAACTGCAGGACATCGTTAGATGAGTCTTCTAATGTCAAATGGACCCTGGGTTTGATTCTCTTTTCTAGAGGCATGAATTTGCTGAGGGTACATGACGTCCTTGACACTATGGGGTGATTTTTCTTTCCCTTTCACTGTCATCTCATACTCTTATGAGATTTCTATGGTTCCAATGTGGATTCTTAAGCATCTTCCACATAAGGTGTAGCTGCTTTAGATGTTTCAGGTTGGCCAAAGTAGGCATGGATGATACCATAGGCATGAGGAACCACCTTATGAGCCAACTAGACATATTACTTTTGAGCCATGTGATTGGAAACCCACTAAAATTCACTAGATACCTAATTATCACTCATGGTAATGACAGAGATGTGTCCCACCTATGTAAGGACATGGCCCAACCAGACCACACCATTATCCAATTGGTTTTAAATCCAGTTATGAACACATAACATTGTCTAATGGTATTTAAATTGACCTTTTAGTAAAGACACTGATCAGGTTGATTAGTGAGACCATCTCATGAGGTTTCTTTCAGTATGGAATCTTCACACTCCCTATTCCAAGGCACTGCTGAAGTAACATGATAATAATGCTTCTTTGAAAAAATATTTCTGATTTCTTCTATCTATGAAGGGAGATTTGGAAGATTGACATTAACGAGTGGCTGGATCCTAATGGGGGTTCCTAGAGACATTATCTCTCCTAGGTGGTGGTTCTTGATGAGGAGGAACATGACGATTCTATACTAGGAAAGGCTAAGATTCATGAATATACTACACTCGATGTGGTTATTCTTGGTGAGGCTCTACTGGAAACAACTCTAGCAGTTATAGGGCCCCCACTTGCACTAGAGTAGTTGTTTCTGCATTGGAGTATCTTCTTAAGGGATCTGGAAGACACAATGGATGTGTCTTCTTGGCCTAAGTTTAGGCTTCCTTAGGTTACTGATCCATATTGGAAAAATCCTAAAACCCTCCGGGGATTTTCAATGTTATAAGGGTAGAGAGTATTTCAGTCTTGAAAATACCCATGAACATCGTTAGTTGTTATTCTTAGGTTAGTGGATTATTGAACAAATATGTAATCCCCTTTCATATGGTAAGAAAATATATGATGTTCTCATCTAGTAGTTTATTTACTTGAAGAGGTCATCAGTACATTTCTTGTGCATGGTGGAGATGAACTAGAAGATAAAATATCTATGAAATTCTTCTCAACCAGTGATGGACCCTATGGGTAACTAGATATACTAAAAGAATGAAGGAACTTCCAATATCTAAATGAAACATAAATGATTGGATACATCCTTCTGATCTGGGGTTACCAACATGGTTCCACACCCAGAGATGAAATGGGGAAAATTCTAGATCAAGTCACCTAACCCATTGAAGGGGGTGAAGTTATGATTCCTTAAATTTGGGGGTGCTCGCATGTCATCCACCCATGCCAGATACAACTTTTTATGAGGTTAGATTTCCACTAGTCACATCTGAAGTGATTTGAGGTGCATATTGATAGAGGATATCAAATTTTCTTATATTGGATTTCTTTATATATGAGGATTCCAGACCACCAATGCGTCGAAAGGCTCATCAACCTAATAACCATGATTAAAGGCTCATGCAACAATATGTTAAGTGGCTTGGTCTAGATCATGTTAAACGTTATAATGCTGCTCGGGTGGATTCAACGAAGTATATAGTGGCTATTTTCTATAAAATTCAGCCTCATCTCTATTGAGATTTGCACAATTTAAGGGCTCAAATAGTATAATCTTTCCAAAGAAAACATTTCCATTACCCTCCTTCCACAGTGAGGAATGGACATGATCTAGTTGATGAGATCCATAATCTAGGAGTTGGCCAGTAAGGATCTCATCAATGACCTACTTCTGATCTTTGATCTTCTATTTTAATGTTTCTATAGCGAGATCGAGCTCTATCTTATATAAAATATCATCTTGATCTAAGGGATTGAGATTTATCCTTCCCTTGTGGAGATTTAAACCAGTGGGAAAATATGTAGAGGGATCCTCGAGGTGGAGTTCCTACCTTAGTAGGTGATCATGAACACCTTTATTAGGTTCCACCTAATATTGTGTTATCAAATAGGTGGTTTATCTCTATTATATCCTACATTGGTATCTCCATAATTATGAAATATGAGATTATCCATATTAATCACAACATTACCCAGAGGGATATCTTCAATTACACTAGGTTATTTGGGTTTTTATATGATAGGAATGAAGTGGAGAGTAACATATTATCCCAAACAATAGATATTCACATACATAGACAGCACTTCAATAATTCTATGGAGAACTGAGAAGCTCTAGGAGCATTTGTATTGAAGGTTCTAGTGGCATCTGGGTGATTTATGATTATGATCCAATGGGAGTTCTTCCAACTCAACCATGTGGAATTTCTAATGGATGTCACCAAAGTGCTCTAGATTCCTTGGATAGACAAGTTTATGGTCATCGAGGTAAAAATGTGTTACCCAGATAGTCTGGAAGAATCAAATGACCTGGTCCTCAATGAGGGACTCTAGGATGTCAAAGTCACAAAGCACATTAGGCTAGAAAAAATCTGATGGATGGTCTGCGACTAGAGTATCCCATAGGCTTCCTTATTTATAAGAGGTTCATAACTCTTGGTTGGAACAATATCATTTCAGTTTCAGTCTATGAACTAGTGATAGTACAAATGTGGATAGGTGTGGGGGTGAGATAATAAGTTGAGTATACACTATATGATCCGACTGAACACTACACGATGGGTCATCTCTCGGGGGTGGTGTTGACTTCATCATCACATCCATATAAGATAAGGTGTTTACTACTACCTCATGTATGGTTGAAACAGAAGTCATCTGTAGGTGTTCTATGTACTTTTTTTCTATCATCCACCAAAATAAGACTTCTTTATATCAGGTAAAGGCAGATAATGAAACTGGAAATCATAATGATGACTGCACCGTAACACCCTAGAAGGTAGCCAAATATTCCTCCACATGCATTTTCGGTGAAGGGATTCATGAATTCTGTGGATCTTAGTTTCTGGGATGTAGAATTTCACTTTTTTAGCTCCTTCCATGAACTCTAATGTAGAAGATTGGGATAAATTATCCATCATTAAATCGCATTTGGCATCAAATTATGATAAGAGACATGACTAAAAACAACTTGGAACATTATGGTGTCTTGTATTTGGTAGTAATTGTTCACCCTTCTTCCCCAAGATTGTTCTTCGGAGAAAAGAATATCTTTAACATGGGTAGGACATCCATTCTGGTGACTGATGGTCGATGGAGGATATCCTCCTAGATTGGTTGGTATAATGGTAGGGCCTCCATATTGGTTACTATAGGAGTTGGTACGACCGCCACTTTGACCACTTAAGAAGTGGGTAGTACCTCCACTCTAATGGGTTGAAGTGAGTGGAGGCCCTTTGCATTGTTCAAAATGGACACGAGGAGGACATTTGTGTTGGGTGATGAAAGTACGGGATGACCTCCACTATGAATATTGGAAACATGGGGAGGTCTTCCATGTTGACCATTAAAGCAGTGGGTAGGACCTCCACTCTAGTTAGATGCTACATGAGGAGGACCCCCATACTAGTTGTTGTTGTAGAGGGTAGGGAATCCACTTGTGTTGGGAATAGTGTGAGGGGGCCTTCCCACTGATTGTCTATGACATGGGGAGTACCTCTATATTGGAAACCATGAGTATGGTGACAAACTCCACACTGGGTGTTAGTGAATTGGGGAGGAAATTCTCATTGAAATGTGCCAGGAACATGGGGATAACTTCTATATCTATTATGGGAGTGGGGATGGACTTTGCTTTGGCTGAAGATAGTATGAGGAGGGAATCTGTAATGTATCTTGTCAGTATGGAATGGTCTATAATTTCTGTTGCTGATTCTAACAGTTGGCGGAGTATATCAAACTGTATTGTAGAGTGGATTAGGCCTCGATCCCAACTGAGCACTAATCCGTCCCTACTACACAATGGTACAGATATGGTGGAATTCCTGGATGTTGGAAGGAGCCACTGGAGTTGTAGAAGATGGTGCCCCTTTTTTAGCATCCACTTGAGATTTCACCCAACATTGGAATCATGACATCTAGACTAGGGTTTATGGAGCATGGGTGTAGTCCGCCTATTTCTCATCCTAGAATACCCTTTGATGTCGGTACTGATGAAGGCCTGGTGGGAGTCCTCCTATGTGGTATTTATTTCCTAGGTGACTCAAGAATCCCCTACCACGTTAGGATAAGGGAGTGAGTCATAGGATTGCATTGGGGAGAGGCTCCTGAAGTGGTTCATCGTTAGAGTGGGGAGTAATGGCTCCCTATGCATCCCTTGGGTATGGAGGTGTTGGTGAGGCACAAAATTCTTCATGTCCCATCAATTCATATTCCTAATGGGAATAACCCCATCTTCCACATACCAACATACAAGGGCATCCATAACCCTCCTGTAAATTATTTCTGAGGGTGTGAAAGAGTGTGAGATGTCAATATCAAATGGTGTAGCATATGTAGTGGATGAGGTGCGGTCATGTGGGATTTCCTCATTAAAATGTTTCCTTCCCCCACATCGGCATGAACTTGGTTGCTGGGTTCATGAATCTTGGGCCCTGTAAAGTATGATGATTCATCTTTTAGTAAAAGCACCATGAAATAAATCCCAATTCCCCAATATCATCTAATCTTCCATAGTTATAGTGAGAGATCTATGCTAACAATGATAAAAACTAGAATGACCAATATTTTAATTCCCCAATTTTTGGTGAGTTCCACGATAGGAACACTACTTATTTTTTGGTTCCTAGAATCGGATAGCTAGATCTTTTTAAATGATAATAAACTGATGTCTCAAATTCTACTGGTCCCTATTTTGAGGTGAAGACTTTTACATCGGGTTCACTATTTTTGTTTCTAGTGATTTCTCGAGGGTGCCCCACCTCTCATGTCGATGTGTGCTGGCGTGAATTGTTACCGCTCATTCCTGGATTCCAAAAGTTCCTGGAATTCATCACTTTAATCTTTGATGTATTCTCCTTGATCAAAATGAGATGATGTGATATTGGTTTCTCCTTCTATAGATTCCTCATTAGAAATTGTTTTCTAGTCCGAGTCTCCCTCATAAATTAATTTGTTTTCACAAAACACATTCTCATTGTCATCTCTTTGTTGATGCTGGTTATTTATGTTGCTTTTTTGTAGATATTAAAAGTTTTCTAGATAGGGTAGCAACCTTCAGTCAGGACAGTAGTCATGTTGTCCAACGCTAGCATGTTTGGACCCTGGAACATTGGTCACATGTATTCTTCCTCATAGGAGGGAATTTGGGGATAAAGAACCCAAGGCGTCCCATATGGATTGTGAGGTATCTGATTCCAAATACATGTCTTCCAAGGATTTATCCTGAGGAATCCCAAGTTTATCATGAGATAGCAGATTTCATATGAACATGTCTTCCAATGTTTCACTTCCTTAATCCCAACTTTACCATGAGTTAGATGATGTCACAAGGACATATATTTAAAGGATTTTAACTTCAGCATCCCATGTTTACCATGAGGTTGCTTCATGATACCAATCACAAGGTAAAAATCTTGCGGAGATCAAAATAAGATGATAATAAAACCCATAAATGTTGATCAATCTAGTGTGTCCCTAGGAGGGAAAACCTAGAATTTTACCGATGGATGGATCAGAACACCATGTGGAGTTTGATCTAGGAGTTGTGTCCCATAAAGGTTAGATTTAAAACCATGAAGGATTATATAAATTCCCTATTAGAGGAGACCAAGGAGTTTTAGCCCTAGGAGGGGCACCAAGGTTTACCTTTAGTCAGTATTAAACCTTAGAGAGGCATCTTACATACCCTGTTCAGGAGATAGGGATAAAAACCCATATAGTTTGATAGATGTTATAGGGTTCATCAATAAAATCTTCCCTTCACAAGATGAATGATCTTGGTAGGATAGTGTGGGGATCATTCATGTTAGTTTCTTTGGTGTTTCTAGGAGTAGTGATGATGTGAATGGGGCTTACACATATGATCTGCCCAGGTAGGGGCGTGATCTCACGAAGATGTGGTGGCCTGGGTAAAATATAGATGGATGTGGATGGAATGATGGGTGGAATGGATGGAATGGATGGTGTGTTGGGTTTGGACTTCGGGGATTCTTATTAGGTATCCCAGTTGGTTGGGAATCAAAGCCCACACAGTTTGGAATTGGGAATTGGAGCTTACACATAGAATATTTCCATTTAGGGGGACATGGTTAGGGATTACTCATGAAGGGATGCTCGTGAAAGATGAATGGTGTGGGGATTATGCATGGAAGATTCCTAGAAAAGTTAGAGACTATGTAATTTTCTAGGTGGGATTCCGGTAGGAAGAGGTGGATGTGTGTCAATATTTTTACTTTCTTTTAATCCCACACCATTCAAACAGAGTGTGAGAAATAAGAGGAAGAAATAAACCTGATGTTTTTTCCATGAAAAATGCATCAATGAGTGATGGAGTGGGAATTATGTATGGAGCATGACTGAAGAGGATCTTATTACATGTATAAGGGAACTCATTCTCTGTGAGGATGATTTCATTCCTTGTGAGTGGGGTTTACACATAGATGATTCTTAAGTAGGTTCTCATTCCATGTCACTCAAATATGGAGAATCTTTTGAAAGATGTGTGGGGATTATAAATGGATGTTTCCCTTGAGAGTGTTCATGTCCCATAGGGTGGTAGGAGTTGACATCCCATAATGATCCTTCATGGGGAATCCCATGCGCATTTCCCTAGGTAAGACTACAGTTTAACTTCAAGTGCTGAGGATGTTGGTTCTTGGAAGTTTTACATCATGCAGCGTGGAGGAGGGGGACTCACTCCTTACCCCTTGGGATTACATAGCTATAGTACATACACACTTTGAGGAGGAATGGATTTAGAAATTATAGGTTTCTATTATGTGGAGGATTGTTCAATCAAAGGGTCAATTTTAGCATCCCAATTCTAAGAATAAAGGGGTATTAGCATAACTATGCTAAGAAGAAAAAGGTAAATGGTAGACTTGGGATGCACTTGTAATAGAGTGTCTCAAAGGATTAGGAAGAACAAGTCACATTGGGACTATAAGTTTATTTGAACCAATCTTATATTGGTATGGAGTCTTAGAGCAATCGATATTCATGAAGAGCATCCAATAGAAGGAAGGCTACATGGAGAATCCTTAATGAGGGGTTTGTGAAGTATAGGGCCTCACCGAGGGGATAGTCGTAATGATTAGGTTCTTTGTGGAGGTTAGTGTCTTGGTGAAGGATGGGTCTTCATGAAACATGGTGACCCTTCCATAGGATTAAGTCTTTGTTTGATAAATGAGTGCTTCACTTAATGCTCCATGAAGCCTTAAGTATCGCTAAGGGTCTTCCTCCTCTATGAAAGGAAATAGGACTTCACAAAAGGAATCCCTAACTTAGGTGTAGGTATTTTAGAACACATGGAATGGGTTTTCACAAAGCTTAGGTACCTTGGGTGATCCATTTATAGTTTGGCTGGTGATGCTCAGGTGCTTTGTTAATTGTGAGAAATCTGGAATTCAAAGATTCGGGTGAACATTACTTTCAGCCGGGATGAGAAGGTTATATATAGAAAAAATGTTTTTTTGATGTTCATAAATGGTTCATGAAGGATATATGGGCTTCACAAATGGTCACAGTTGCATCAATCTTGCAAAGTGTAGCATTAACCCTTGGCACAGTCGCAAAGTTCCTTCGGACTAACAGAGTGTTCCGCCTAGGCCTCGCATAGAGTGGTATTGAAGAATGCGCTTCATGAATTAGTACCTTAAGAGAGTATTTTAGACCATTTGACCTTACGTTCACTTCAAAATGGTTATGGACTCCTCACATAATCCTGTAGAATTATTTTTGGTGCCAATAATACTATAGAAATATTATTATTTAAATTCACCTGTAATAACTTATTAGTTGTTTTTGCAGCTATGAATATAAATAATTATATTATGATATATATATATAATTTTTCTTAATATAAATGTACAAATTAATTCTTAGGAAATAATAACTCAATTCTAAAAAATTCATATAATATTTAAGGATATATTATTTTAGAAAATTGTTTAAAATACAAAATATATTTTCATAAAAATAAATTAATTTAATCATAATAGATTATTTTTTAATGAAATTTATAGTTTATATAGTTAATAACATAAAATGGCATTCATATAATGGGTTTTATTATATAATGAATTATTATAAATTCATTTTATACTTTAAAAATAATTTTTTTTAAAAATCGGTTTTGTTTCTTCTTGTGCATCGATATCTAGATTAATTTTAATCACTTAAAGAAATTTTAATTTTAAAATAATCACCATTTTTTAAATTATTATTTAAAAAAATTGTATAAAATTTTGGTATTTTCCTAAAAAATAAAATGTTTGGATTAATAGTGAAAATTACTGATTTTTCAAAAACTGATATTTCTTTACTTTTAATAAAAGTAACAACAAATTTCTATTATTTTTGGATTTTTTTAATGTAACATAAGATTAATTTTTTGAATCACAATCCAATTAATTCCATTTAATTAACGTTATACTTTATTTTGTTACAAATCCATTTTTCTGCTTAAAATTAATTTTTTTTTAATTATTGTTTTTCATTGCGATTTGCACACAATTATTAAATTTAATTTTTACCAATTACGAAAATAAAATCATGGATAAATTGATTAAATATTTGGAATTAGAATATTAAAATTATTTAATAATTTTCATTTCATTTGTATTCATACTTAATAGTACCATGGTAAAAAAAAATCAATGGTAATGGGTAAAATGGATTAATCAAGGATGAAATTATTGGATGAGGCCTGAAAATATCTCAAAAACATCCATTTTATGTATTTATATCATCCATACTCATTATAAATTATAAATTATGAAAATTTTATGCCACTTTATTTTCATTATGAACATTATAATATTTTAAGTAAAGAGTAATTACAAAATATCACTTTCTCTCATATATTATCTTATTACAATTTTTATAGAAAACTACAATATATGAATGAATATATATACTTAAATTTATTAATAATAAACATTATTTTTTATGATATCTTATTTTTAATTTTTAGAGTTTTTATAATTACCCAGAATGCTTTAGCAACAACAACCCGGTGTTTGTGCAAGTGGTAAAAAAGCCAAGTAAATTATTTTAATAACATTTAAAGTAATATTTTTGGGATGAATTATGGTGTTACATGAATTTATTTGATCATTAAAAAATTTATTGCTGGATAAATAGTTTAGACTCTAATTTTGGTTTTTTTGATATCTTCCAAGTCATCTTTTTTAATAGTCTTGAAATGACTTTAAAATAAGGGTTTAAACAAAATGATATAGATTGAAATAAAAATTAAACTTGTATAAATTGCATTGGATTAATTTATTTAGACCTTATACTCCTTCTGTTAGGTTATGTGGAATGTTGGATCCATTTTACATTAGTTATACACATATTATAAATTCATATTTCAGGTATTTATAATATTGTTGTCTGCCTCACTTAAAAAAGGGTGCCTCTTCTCCTCTCTTCCTCGAACTGGATGAGAAATTTAGTTCCAAAATTATATTGAAAATACCCTTCCTAGTTTCATTATAAAAATATAATATATTTTATTATTCCTCTAAGACCATCCTAATAAATCTTAAGTTGTAATCCAAATAAGGATTTCAAAAGAAGGGGTAAATATCTTAATTAAGAAACTTTATTTAATTTATTTTTATACATAATTAAATTAAATACCATACATGAAAATATAATAATGGAAATATATTAGATATATATAAAATTTATATGATGATGGAACAACCCTTATTCATCTATGCTTCCTTATTATGGGAAATGAAAACATCGCTCATGGGTAAAAGTAGACGACCACCTTCATAAAAAAATGTGATTCATTTTTCATCGCTTCATCACAATCCAAGTTTTGATGATGGATTTAATTAATATATTTGATATAAATTATTTAATTATGATTATTTAAATATAATTTATTACTTAACTTCTTAGCCTTTGACCATATAAAAATGATGATGTTGCTCATTCTTATGTGTGGATTATTGCCTCTAGGAATTGATGTGATTCATTTTTTATATAAATGTTTCATGGATTATATAAAAAAATTATTTAATTTATCAACATTATAATTATTTCTTGATAAATTTTATGTCTAGCATGGAACCATTCCTCTTTGACCATACTCAACCTACTAAACTTATTTTGTGATTAATAACCCAACATCCATAAAACTTATGATGTAAACTTAACTGATTTTCTAAGTAAATAATTCATGGTAATAAATTAAATGAAAGAAATAATAATAATATAATAAACAAGAAAATTTTTATTGAAAGGGAATCTCATATATTATCGATTTATCATTGAGATGCAGATGAATAAATGATTGTACTTATTTTATGGTTTCTTAGTGAAATGAAACTCATCACCATTTAAAATTAATCTTTATTGATGTTTAACACACATCCACACACAAAACAAGGGCCCAAATAATTTTAAAGGTTCACCTATAAAAATGATATTTCTTGACCTTAGCTTGACATCAGCTCCACTAAGATCATAAAAACTACTATTTTCAAAATCTAAGTACAAAGATCAAGGTTTATCTTTGGACTCATATTACTTCATGTCTCTAAACTTTGATAGTTCCTCCCACACTATAACACCCCAAAATTTTATAATAAGTTATTTTCTATGAAGTAACTCAACAGCTTGTGCTAAACACAACACCGAGATCGAGCGCACCATAACTTACCAAACAAGCCGTTCAAAAGAGGTTATGAATAGTATTAAATGAATTTAGAATTTTATATACTCCATATAATTTTAGAATAAATATTATGTGTTTCTTATACATAATATAAGAACAAATTCATTTTTCAGATAAAAGAAGTATTTTTCAAAAAATGAAATTTTACAACCTTTTAATGGAAAACCCTTTTTAAAAAAAATATTTGATACTTATATATATTCAATTTAATGAAATTAAATTCTTCTTTAGAATAGATACATATAAAATTATTTTGGATAAATTTTTGGTACTTTTCATATAACTTTAATATTTTCATGAAAACTGAAAAATACTAAATTTTAATTGAAAACAACTTTTTTAATAAAAATAATTTATAGTGTTAAATTATGAATTTTAATGGTTTGAAAGTATAATTAGATTATATTTTTATCATTTAATATAATTTAGGTCATTATAAGTAACTTCACATTTAAATTTGACTTAAACACAGGTCAATCTTTTGATAGTTTTTAATTTTTCTAAACCCACTTTTCAGTTTTGACAATGGGAATTAATTTTAATTTAATTAATGAAAATTATATGTTTTTAATTGGGTAAAATAGATTTCATTTTTGAATTATGAATACCCAAATTTTCTTAGGGTAAGTTTCTGGTATTTTTCTGAAAACATTCAATTTTTGATGAATAGTGAAAAACACTGCGTTATAGTTTAAAAATGACATTTTATTTAAATAATTATTTATTTTATTTTAATTTATTTTAATTCAAAATAGATATATAATACCTGTATAAGTTAAATTTAATTCATTGGAGTCATTTTATAATAAAATTAGATGTATAAAATTTTATTGAATTTTGTACCGCCTTTTACCCACCTCCTTGGAGCATTGGAAAATTTGCATAAAACATAATTTTACTGCTTCTATGAGTTGAATTTAAAAAATACAAGAGACACGGTTAATATTAGAAAGTAAAATTTGGTTCAATAAGATGAAAATAATATTTGGTGAATAGTAATGTTTGACTTTTATTTACCACAGTCAAATGTAAATAGGGTGATTAAGTGTAAAAATGATATTATAATTATCCTTACACATGTTATAATTCTATTTGATAAGTGTAGTTAGACCAAAAAAACCTTAGGAATAAAATATTACCGCCTTTGGTCCACTTGTATAAGATTAGGAATTTTGTTATTACTTTATTTAAAGAAGAGTTTAAAGAGTTAAATTAAATGTTTAATAACTAAACCATTTTTAATATATGGTTAAACAAAATATAAATTCGACTATAAATATTCATTATAAATATAAACATATTTCCTACATAATGGTATTTTATTTATAATTATTAGACATTAAATAATTAAATTTTTTATTACACAATGATGATAAAGTAGTTACCTTATTAATGCAAGATTAAAATAATTGATATTATAAATATCCAAATAAATATAATTTTAGACTTTTAATAAATTCCACTAATTTATTAGATTAATATAAAATGTTATGGTTGATTAAAGGAATTTTTTTTAAATTAATAATTTTGTTATGAATTTAACAAAAACAAAATACCAAATAGTGTCAAAATTGACATAAAAGCATTTTTAAAAAAAATATTATATTATTAATTGATATTATATTCCTAAAAATATAAGGTTCTGCCAAAGGGTTTAAATATTAATATATATGTCATTAATAAACCAATTTATGTTCTCTTGGATGTTTATAGTATGTTTATTAACCATATAATATAAAAATACAAATAGACATGCTAAATGTCAAAATATTTAACTACGAGTTAAATCTAAAAGATATGGTTAATATGATGACCTAAACCGGTCTAAAACATATTGGTTGAATGGTTATTGACCCATAAACACCTTATCCTTTAAATTATTCATTATGGATCCATTATAAACAAAAAATGATTTTATTGTAAAATAATATTTCAAGCTTTTCCTAATGTGACCCTCACCTCTCTTATAAAAGAGCACTTCCCCTTCTCTCAAATTCACACCTTCAAACCTTTTGGCTCGTCCAAACCCTGCCCAAATATCGTCCCAAATTTCCTCATATTATCCTAGATTCATTACTTTGGTCATAAATCCAACCTAAGGAGCCCTTTTCATCCAATCAAAAGGAAGAACCCGAAGAAGAGGTAAATATTTCATCAACTCTTTCAAGTTCTTTTCTTATTCCACTTCCTCTTTCTTTATTGTTTCCATTATAAAATAATAAATCCAGTATATTCTATATAATGTGATTTTATTTTAAAAATGTTAAAACCATATTCATTATTATATCCATCCTATAAATGACAAATTCATTATACGTTCGTATGTACGGATTACAGTCTCCACGTCCTGGTGTAGTTAGTTATTCAAGCACTTCATTATTTGGATGGGTATAATAATGATTATAACTGATTTAAATAATAAATATAACATGTTAATGATTCTTTATATATGATAAAACATCCAATTACATACTATTTCATCATCAATATAATTATATTTTCCCTCGTGCGTACATACGGATTACCATCTCCACGAACGCGATGAGATTAATTCCCCATTGTAATCATTCAAGAACAATTTTCATATTATGATTAAAAATTATTTTTATAAACATAATATGATTATATATATGAATAAAATACATCGTATCCACAACAAACATGGCTTATGTAATTGAATATATAATGGAAAACAGATCAGTTAACAGCCGAAACGATGATACTACTAAAATATTATTAACAATGAAATATTAGTGGATCATATATGATATCATATTTATGTATATAGTTCTTTTATAATTTAATAACAATGATTTAAAAATTATACAGGAGTTTAACATACCCTCGACAAAGGAAAAGTACAATGTAAGGGGTTTCTAATATCACTTTTATTTCCGTGAGATTTCCATTGTTCGCCAATTATTTATTGCATGTGGTGTATTGTGTAATACCACTTGATATGTATTATCATGATTCTATTTATATTCATGCTAATATGTGATTCATTTGGTAGGTATTAAATTTTGGTCATATGACTCGACAGATTACAACATGGTAAGGGGTTTTCATCTCACTTCTTATCCCCGTGAGATTCATGCTATATTGCCACAATTTCATTTTTGGTGGTGTATGTACTACCAATGATTTTATTATTTGTGTAATATACTTTAATATATGGATATTTAAATCTTCATTGGAATATACTTCTTTCATGGGGTTTAGTTTCATAAGTTACCAAATCTGTAAGGAAATTTCAAAATTCAACTACCACTCATTGGGCTTTACACATAATTCATTGATTACATTACTCCAAGATTTTGTGTCAAATCACTATTTATTTAATTATTTAATAATTTCCAATCTCATTTATGTGGATATACTTTTAATAAAAATAATCACTCCATTGATAAATTTTCAAGTCATCAATAGAAACTTGATAAGAGTAATTTTAACTCAATTTCTATTCATTGAGTTAAACATCCAAGTCATTGGTGTTGTTTTTACGAGAATATGTGTGAATGTCCTCTGATTAATTTACATTGAATATCCAATCATATTTAGTATATTTATATTTTTCACACCTAATTATTTCATTAATTTATACTTAACCAATAGATATGGTATTTTTAAAGGAAGTCATCTCAACATACATTCCATTTAGACTTCTTTGTCGTTATGTGCCAATTCACTTTTATTTAGTGTATATACTTGACATAGTATATAATGAATCCCTTTATTCCCATAATATTATAATGTTTTTATTACCTCAATTATTTTTATTCAAGCATCTCTTATTTGGTTAGGAAATCTAACTAAAATATCATTTTAAATGTTTTAAAAATTAATTCTTCTAAATAATTCTCATTAATGTCCACGTTTTAAAAATGGTTTTATAGTTTTATTTATATGGATATTATTGTTTTAAAATTTAAATTCCATTTAAAAGTTTCAAAGTGGTATGGGACACTTTGATTCAACAATCTATTTTAAATACCTTCTTGATAAATAGTGAGACTTTTAAATATTTTCATGAAAAAAGGATATTTCTCTCAATGATTTTTACTGGTCATTTTCAACTACGTCAAAATCATTTATGGGATATTATTCTTGATCAATGTTGACTTATTATGATATAAATATCTCATATTATATTGAATGTTATGTGATATTTTGACTGTGGATGTTTTATTTTTATACCATTCATGGTTTATGGATAAAGTATTGAAATTTTGTATGCTAGTTTTAATAAAAATGTTTATGTTATGTTTACACCTTTTCATACGAGGAATGAATTGGACTTATTAAGTGACGGGTGAAGCCCGATATAGCTCCTTGATTTATCGGTAGGTCTCATGAGACAAACTTGTGTCTTGGCACAAGGCCTTGACAAAATCTTATTAGTAGTATTAACACAAGGCCTTGACTATGTGGTTATGAAGTCTGGCATTATGCATTACATCATTATAAAAGTGGCTATTGATATTTCATGTCATTATTCGACTAGTAAAATATCCATGTGAATAAGTAAATGGGATTATTTGATTTTATCTTTTCCATATTATGGTGAAGTTCAAGTGTAAAATGATTTTGTTCTAGTATTATACATTTCCTTAAATGTTTATGTTTATTTATGAAAGTTTCCACCATATTGTTATCCTTAATGAGCATATAAGATCACCCGTTTCTATGTTTTATTTTTTCCAGGATGTGAAGAAGTATATTATGGTTGACCTACAGGGATAGACTTAGGATATAAGTGTGTTTCAAAAAGGGGAAAATGTTGTTGAGGTTTTTATTTCATGATGTAATGTAAAACTTATGATTGTATCTAGTACTTCTAATGCTACTAAACTGATCAGTCTTTAGAGATTTAATTCCTTTTGATCATGACTATGTTATGTAATAATGCACCGACTTTGGGTAACTGGGTTCGGGGCATTACAGTTGGTATTAGAGGAAGTTTGGTACAAACCTTGGAAGCTAGATTTAGAAAAACTCTGATTATAGAACATTACCCTAAGATATACTTTGACGATTAGTATAGAAGAACATCCTAGAATTTTTGTACTATAGAGATTTTGTGAGTTTTCCAAGAAATACATCCTTGTCTAGATACAAGCTAGTAGAGGTGGCTCTGGCACAGATATACCTAGGGGTAAAACCCAAAAACACCGCTTTGAGCTAGACTCAAACGGGAACCGGTGAACGACAACAGGCCTTGCTACACTCTTGGATTCTACACTCCTAGGGGATATTCTTAGAACAATTCACATTTTTATTACAAACTGATTTGAAATATTTTAATATAAGATTACAATAAATAACCTTGGTTAATCCTAATAGAGTTTAGATTGAAAATAAGGTGTTATGATTTTCTCTAAATTATTTTATGACTCACACTATTCTTTCTTGTGTTAGTCAATGGTTGTATTCCAAGGAAGTCATCGTAACATTGAACATGATGTACAAGGTGGTCACAACGGTGGAAATGAACAAAAAAATGGAATGTTGATAGGAGTAAAAGATATTGTGTTCATGTCGAATCAGTTTTCCCAAAATATGATCAATAACAAATATATTAACCAACTCCCAGAATCAACAAAGAAGAGGAAGATGGTGAATTATAAGAGCTTTAGCAGTGCATGACATGGAGAAAAGAAAGCTCAATTACCATCATGCAGGAAATGTGGAAGGAGACACCAACGAAAGTGTCTCAATGGAACAATGAAATGCTTTATGTGTGGGAAAGAAGGACAGAAATTAAATAATTTCTGAGGAAAAATTAGAATATTATAGAAAAAATAAAGATGATCCTAGGAATCCAATTACAGTAATTTTCCATAAATGTAATGGACCTTGGCATTACCTGAGTCAATGCCCTATTATATTGGATAAACTCTAAGTCAAGGAAGAAACTATTTGGAAATAAATGGATGGAGAAATGTTTAAAAGTATGGGATTACATTGGAAGAATTTTCTCCTGTATGTGTAACCATGTAGTTTGTTTTGTGAAAATGCTATTTGAGAAATAATTATCTTTTCTTTTCTGGATATAGTTATAAAGAACCATTTGGTTTTATATGATCCTTGAATTTGAGGAAATTACATGGTATTAATTTTTGTGATGAAAAATGTGAGGTATGAGATAACGTTTGTGGTTAAATTATGTTATATTTATTTTGAGGAATTTATCTCATTTTAGGAATATTATAAAATATAGTTTTTGAAAAATAACAACACGCAGACCGTGTGACAACCCATCATGCCGGACAAAGCTGCGGGAATCGAACATACAACCAGAGTGTGACTGGGATTTCTCGTTTACCACTGGACTGCGTGAAGTCCCTGGTTAGTGTGGCTAGTTATTTTTAGTTAAATGATTTAATTAAAAAATAATAATTTTATTTTGGATATTATTTCTTGTCAAATGGATATCCTTAGTATACTAAAATGATTTGGTGATTAAGTGATAAATTTTATTTTGGAAGACGTTTGCTCTGTTGGTAACACTATATGCCTAAGGAAAATAGAATACTATTGGATTTCATTTTAAGAGTAATGGTGTATTATTATCTACGTTTTTATTGTATATTTATATCAATTTGGGTTATTTATGGAAATTATTAACCTATCATAGAGAATATGTGATTAGGTTAAAAACTTTTAAGCATGTGACTTTAAGAGTAATTGATGTTATTTGGAGATACAATTTAATTTGGAAGACTGTGTAATCAAAATCTTCTAAATTTATGGATTCAATATTAGTTTGTATTATATTGAAGTATTTTAAGGACAATTTTTTATTGAATGGTATTTATTGAACTTTGTGTGTTGTTGGTTTAATTTTAGAAATTAAGATTAGTAATTATTTCTCTAAAGGATTATCCTTTTGGGGGGATCATCTGATCTTGTACAAACCATTTTTTTTCTTAATCTCTAAAGACAAGGTAAATATATATAGTTTATCCTTTGTGGATTATGTGATTCTCTAGAAGTTGATTCTAGGGCCTCAGGTGTGACCAAGTCATCTTGAATACTCATGGTTTGAAAAAAAAAGATGATTTGGTGGATGAAATTTATTAAAGGATGATGTTATACTTAAAAAGTAAGTATATCTCTTTATGTTCATAGTCAATATCATAAATAAATTCCTCAACTTTATAAAATGGAACATAAAAACAAAAAACATTATCTGTTTACTTTTCCTACTACGAAACTAATGATTATTTATCCCATCACAAGTTTGTGGTTTTATTATTGTTAACTTTCTACTGATCATGTTTTCTATCACTCTACACCAGAACATGACATTTAGTTTGTCTTCCATATCCATGTTGTCCTACATGGAATACTAGTATGGGTAATCTCAGGTGACCTTTGTACTTCTTTTTCTTTCTTTTAAAGAGATAGTTTTATTAACTCTTTTTCTGATGTGGGACTTTAAATGAAGTTCCCAAGACCAATTTTAAAATTTCAAGGATGCAATTTCTAAAAGTGGGGAATAATTTAACACCCCAAGATTTCAAAGTAAGTTATTTTCTTTAAAGTAATTCAATAGCTTGCACTACACGCAACACTGAGTTAGAATGCACTACGACTTACCAAACTAGTCGTTCAAAAGCATTTATGAATAATATTAACTGAATTTTGAATTTTATATACTCGATATAAAATTAGCATACATATTATTTGTTTCTTAGACTTAATATAAGAACAAATTCATTTTTTCATATAAAAGATGTACTTTTAAAAAAATGAAATCTTACCTCCTTTTAATGGAAAACCCTTTTTAAAACCAATATTTGACACTTTTATATATTCAATTTAATGAAATTAAATTCTTCTTTAGAATCAAGGCATATAAATTTATTTTTTATCAATTTTTGGTAATTTTCTGATAACTTTCATATTTTGATGAATACTGAAAAAACTAAATTTTAATTGATAACATATTTTTTATTCGAAATAATTAAGAGTGTTAAATTATGTATTTTAATGGTTTGGAAGTATTATTAGATTATATTTTTATCATTTAATACAATTTAGGTCATTATAAGTAGTTTCACATTTAAATTTGACATAAACACATGTCAATCTTTTGATAGATTTTATTTTTTTTAAACCTGCTTTTCAGTTTTGACAATGGGAATTAATTATAATTTAATTAATGAAACTTCTATGTTTTAAATTTGGAAAAATATGATTCATTATTGAATTCTAAATATCCAAATTATCTTAGGGTATATTTTTGGAATTTTTTTTAAAAACATTCAATTTTAGATGAATAGTGAAAACACTGTGTTATAGATTAAAACAAACTTTTTATTTAAATAATTATTTATTTTATTTAAATTTATTTTATTTTAAAATATATATATACATATAAATGTTCAATGTAATTCATTGGAGTTATTTTATAATGAAATTAGATGTATAAGATTTTATTAAACATGTTACCGTCTTTTACCCACCTCCTAGGAGCATTTGAAAATTTGCATAAAACATAATTTCACCGCTTCTGTAGATGAATTTAAAAAATCTGAGAGTCATAGTTAATATAAGTAATTATATTTTGGTTCAATAAGATGAAAATAATTTTGGGTGAATAGTAACTTTTGTCTTTTATTTACCACGGTTAAAAGTTAATAGGGTAATTAAGGGTAAAAATGATATTATAATTACCCTTACACATGTCCTAATTATATTGGATAAGTTTAATTCGACCAAAAACAACCTTAGGAATAAAATATGACCCCATTTGGTCCACTTGGACTAGATTAGGACAATTATTATTATTTTATTTAAATAAGAGTTAAAAGAGTTAAATTCAAAGTTTAATAACTAATTTTTTTTAATATGGGGTAAAACACAATATAAATTAAAATATAAATATTCATTATAAAGATAAAATATTTCCTACATAAATTTATTTTATTTAAAAAAATTGGACATTAAATAATTTAATTTATTTATGACACAATGATGATGCAGTAATTACCTAATTAATGAAACATTAAAATAATTGATATTATAAATATCCAAATAAATATAATTTGAGACTTTTAGTGAATTAAACTAATTTTATAGATTACTATGACATGTTAGGGTTGATTAAAGTAATTTTTCTCAAAGTAATAATGTTGTTATGAATTTAAAAAAACAAAATACCAAATAGTGTAAAAATTGACATAAAAGAGTTTTTAAAATAAATATTATATTATTAATTGATATTCTATTTCTAAAAATATAATATTTAGAAACAGGGATTAAATAATAATATATACGTCATTAATGAACCACTTGAGGTTATCTTGGAAGTTTATATTAACTTTACTAAACATATAATATAAAAATACAAAGAGACATGGTAAATGTCAAACTATTTCTCTAAGAGTTAAATCTAAAAGATATGGTTAATATGATGACCTAAACCTATCTAAAACCTATGGGTTGAGAGGTTTTAGACCCATCCCCACCTTATCCTATAAATAATTTATTTTGGAAGCATTAGAAACGGAAAATGATTTTATTATAAAATAATATTTCAAGCTTTTCCTAAAGTGACCCTCACCGCTCTTATAAATGGGCACTTCACCTTCTCTAAAATTCCAACCTTCAAAGCCTTTTGGATGAGCCAACCCCTGCCAAAATATCGTACCAACTTTCCTCCCTTTATCCAAGAGGCATTCCTTTGGTCATAAATCCAACCTAAGGATCCCTTTTGATCCAATCAAAAGAAATAACTCGAAGAAGAGGTAAATATTTCATCACATCATTCAAGTTATTTTCTTGTTCCTCTTCCTCTTTATTTATTGTTTCCATTATAAAATAATAACTCTATTATATTATATATACTGTGCTGTTATTATAAAAATGGAACAACCATATTAATTATTTTATCCATCCTATAAATGACAAAGTCACCGTACGTGCATACGTACGGATTACCGTCTCCACGTTGTGGTGTAGTTTGTTATTCAAACACTTCAATATTTGGATGGGTATAATAATGAGTATAACTGATGTAAATAATAAATATAACATGTTAATGATTCTGTATATATTATATAACATCCAATTACATACAATTTCACCATCAATATAATGATATTGTCGCTCGTGCGTATGTATGGATTACTGTCTCCACGAACTTGATGAGATACATTCCTCATCGTAATAATTGAAGAATAAATTTCATTTTATGATTAAAAATAATTTTTATAAACATAATATCATTCTTTATATGAATCAAATACATCCTACCCATAACATACATGGCTTACGTAACCGACTATATAAAGGAAAACATATTTGTTAACACCCAAAACATGATACTACTAAAATATTATTAACAAAACAATATTAGAGGATCATATATGATATAATATTTATCTATATAGTTCTTGTATAATTTAATAACAATTATTTAACCATTATACAGGAGTTTAATATACCCTAGACAATGTAAAAGTACAAGGTAAGGGGTTTCTTATCTCACTTTTATTTCCATGAGATTTCCATTGTTCGCCACTTATTTATTGCATGTGGTATATTGTGTACTTCCAATTGATATATATTATCATGATTCTATTTATATTCATGGTATTTTGGGATTAATTATGTGGCTATTAACTTTTGGTCATATGACTCTATTTATTAGAACATGGTAAGGGGTTTTCATCTCACTTCTTATTCCCGTGAGATTCATGCTATATTGCCACTATTTCCTTTTGTGTGGTGTATGTACTACCCATGATTATATTATTTTCATAATATACTTTAATTTATGGGTATTTTCATCTTCATTGGATTATACTTATTTTATGGGGTGTATGTTTCGTAAGTAACCAAATCTGTAAGGAAATTTCAAATTTAAATTTCCACTCATTGGGCTTTACACATACTTCATTGATTACATTACTCCAAGATTGTGTGTGAAATCACTATTTATTTACTTATGTAGTAATTCCCACTCCTCTTTGTGTGGATATACTTTTGATACACATTATCACTCCATTTATACATTCTCAAGTCATTGATATAAACTTGATAAGAGTAATTTTAACTCAATTTGTATTCATTGAGTTAAAGATCCAAGTTATTGGTGTTGATTTTACAAGAATATGTGTGAATTTCCTCTAATTGATTTACACTGAATATCTAATAATATATTTTATTTATATTTTTAACACATAATTATGTGATTGATTTATCCTTAACATGAGGATATGGTCTTTATAAATAAATTCATCTCAACTTACATTCCATTGATACTTCTTTGTTGTTATACTCTAATTAACTTCTATTTGGTGTAGATACTGTACTTTGACATAGTATATCATGAATCACTTTATTCTCAAGATATTATAAATTTTTTATTACCTCAATTATTTGTATTCAAGCGTCTCTCATTTGGATAGAAACTCTAACTAAAATATCATTTTATGTCTTATAAAATTTTATTCTTCTAAATATTTCTCATTAATGTCCATGTTTTAAAAATCATTTTAAGGTTTTATTTATATGGACATTATTGTTTTAAAATTAAAATTCCTTTTAAAAGATTCAAAGTGTCATGGGAAACATTGATTCAAAAATATTTTTTAAACATCTTCTTGATAAACAGTTAGACTTTTAAATGTTTTCAGGAAAAAGGGATATTCTTCTCAAGGATTTTTACTTATCATTTTCAACTACATCAACATCCTTTATGGAGTATTATTCTTGATCAAGGTTGATTTAGTATGATAAAAATATTTCTTATTTTATTTAAGGTTATGTGATATGTTTGATTGTGTATGTATAATTTTTATACTATTCATGGTTTATGGATAAAGTATTGACATTTTATATGCTAGTTTCTATATGAATGTTTATGTTATGTTTACACCTTTTCATATGAGGAGTGGATTGAAGTTATTAAGTGACGGGTGGAGCCTGATATAGATCCTTGATGCATCAGTAGGTCTAATGAGACAAACCAGTGTCTTGGAACAAGGCCTTAACAAAATCTTATTTGTAGTCTTGCCACAAGGCCTTGACTATGTGGTTATGAAGTCTGGAATTATGCATTCCGTCATTATGAAAGTGGATATTGATATTGCATGTGATTATTTTACTAGTATAATATCTGTGTGAATATATAAATGGAATTATTCTATTTTATCTTTTCCATATTATACTCAAGTTGAAGTTTAAAAGGCTTTTGTTTTAGTCTTAGACATTTCCTTAAATGTTTATGCTTATTTATGAAAGTTTCTGCTATATTTTTATCCTTACTGAGCATCTGAGCTCACCCCTTTCTATGTTTTATTTTTTCCAGGATGTGAAGAAGTATTTTATGGTTGACCTGTAGGGATAGGCTAAGGATATAAGTGTGTTTAAAAAGGGTACAAAATGTTGTTGATGTTTTTATTTCATGATGTAATGTAAAACTTATGAGTGTATCTAGTACTTCTAAGGCTACTAAGTTGATCGGTATTTTGAGATTTGATCCCTTGTGATCATGCCAATGGTATGTAATAATTCACTAACTCTGGGTAATTGTGGTCGGGTCATTACACACAATAAGATAATAAAATAGAAATTTGGAATAAATAAGAATAAATCCTTCTGACCATATATCTTACTTTTTTTATGTATTTCTCCTCTTATTATTTTTAGAAAACTTAAAGAAACATAGGTGGGATCTATTTTCTCTATTCCAATATGAAAAACCACTTCGTCTTCTTCTTCTTCTTCTCTTCTTCTTATATTCTTTCTATCATAAAAATTTTAACCCAATGTTTCTCACATCTATATTTAATAGTAGAATGATTTAATTATTTTCATGTTTAAATTTGAAATGTAAATTCAAATAACCTACTATTTTTTACTCTTCTTTCAAACTCAGCCTTTGTACCTTTATTCAAAAGATAATGATTATCCAATTTGAATTAATAGTTATTTTAGACTACAATATTCACCATGATTCTTAGATGAATCCAAGTTAGAATTATCCCTTGAATCTTCTTAGAAGTCACTTCTATGGCATCTCCATGGTGATCGAGGCATAGACTATTTCTTTTCAGTAGTTTTCACATAACTATTGAAATGTGTTTTGGTATGGTGATAGGTGTTGTGTTGTACTCCTTCATAAATTTACATGGAAATGGTGTGGATTTGGTATTTGTAATAGAGTTACCAAAAACTTTATAGCTAGTAATTTCCATCGAACTTACATCTATAGCATTGACCACCCACCATAGTGTAGTCTCCCACACATTCTGCAGACTATGGAAAAGAAGATGGGGTGTGTCTTGAAGGTTACCAATTCTACAGAAACTCTAAATTACATCATACAGTTCCTATGAGAATGGAATCCAAATTAAAATGTGAAAAAATGATACAAAATAGAAATTAATGTTGTCTAATGTTCTTTACTCCTTCATGCCAACATCTCCACTTCTCCTCCAATACATCTTGCATCATGAAAACTATTCAGGATATATAAGCACTGAGAACCCATCACATAAAATTGTTTAATTTAATAACTTAGAATATAATTTATATATTGGATCCAAAATACAATATACTTAATCATATCCTCTTCTCCAAATATTCACTATCAATAAAAACCACCACCAAATAACCTCTTAGGCTCAATAATCTAGCCCCTAGGATTTTTTTGGAAACTAAGGAACATAAATCAAAACTAATGTCTAAAAACATAATAATGGATCACCATTCAATAATTATAACCTCTATTATTGAAATTAATGTAGGAAAAAATAATTGAATAAATAAAACAATTTTTTCTATATTATTGTTATCTATATATAAATTTCTTAAACAGAAACTCTACAACCTTCAAGCTGAACATTACTGTAACATCAGAAATTAAATCAAAATTTAAAGATTCATACAACCACTTACAATAAAATATTAAAATAATTTACACAATATTCAATAATATCTTAACCCTTTTAAAAACTATTTAAAAATATATGATTCCCCAAAAGGTAACAAATATCAATGGATAATCCACTAACATTGTATTCTCCCCTTTTGAAAACTAGTTGGAAGATAAATATAAGCAAAGGGTTTATGTTTTAAATTATTCTTCCCAATTTAAAAAAATATCAAAGGATATGATTAGAGAAGGTAAAAATACACTATATATTATTCCTATAAAGAGTGAGGTCGAACAACAAATTTCAACCTCATATTCTAGAATGCTTCCTTCAATTGTGGTTAGGTGAACACATTCACAACTTACAACTTTTTGGAAACAAATTACACCTTTATTCAATTCTTCTACACTATCCATTTGATGTAGTGATATTTTTTTATAAATTTGATTTAACCTTAAATGAGGAAATGTATTTTTTGAAAGTTCAATTACCATTTTATTTTCACATCCCAAAAGTACTAGTAACTTAAATACAACTTTCATATATAACAGTTTAGTCTTCATACACAAAATATTATTGATGAATGAGTGGAATCCCCATATCTACCCTCCGCAGTTCCTAAGGTAAATTAATTTTTCATTAATTAATTATGGAAAACATATATTTTTCCTAGAATTAAATCCCAACTAGATGTAGACCTATTATCATCAAAAAATCCTACACATTATATATTTGAATAACTAAACGTATAAATATTCCCTTTGAGGTCATATTTCAACACAAAATATTTTTTTCCTTTGATGTGTCTATGTATTTTATTTCCATATATAAAATGGGACAATTTTGATTTAATTTTATACCTATCACAATGTTTAAATATATATATATATATTTATTTATTTATTTATAATATCCAATCTTGAAGGTGTTACTAAAAGTAATCTATAGATTATCTTCTATAATTCCCTTGGATTGACTTCATTTCCCTATTTATTTTCTGTTAACAAAATTCCAACATAAATTAATTTATAAATAGAATTTAAATCATCCATTCCAAATATCTTCAATATTTAATTAACATGAATTTATTTAGATATAAAAATATTACCCTTTTCTTGACAAATTGTTAACCAAAGAATGTATCTCATCTCACCAAGAATAGATATTTCAAAAATCATTTTCATTTATTTTGATATTTTTTTACAAACTTCTTAATTATTTACAGAAAATATAATTTCATCAAAAAAAATATTGACAACTAAAATTACTTAATTTTTATCATTTTTTAAGATATTCTTTCCAACTATCTCTTTTTTAAAATTCTAACTCTTCATGATGGTGTCACTCTTAGAATACCATGCTCTTGGGGCTTGATTTTTCCAGTATAAATCCTTATTTAACCTATAAACATAATTCTTATATTCACCAAGAAATAAACCACATGGTTTTTCAATATATACTTTCTATTCCAATTCACCACTGATAAAGTCAGTCTTAACATCCACTTGATATATCTCTTTGTGCCTTTGTGTTTTAATGGAAGGAAAAGTTCTTATAGTTTCACTTATTGAAACTGGAGAAGAGTTTTTATCCAAGTCAAATCCTTTAACCTATGAATACCTTTACAAAAAAATATTTATTTATTTATCACTACTTATATTTTTCATTATTCTTGATTCAAAACATAAACTCTGTCTCAATTATATTATTTTAATTGGGATTGAGTGCCAACTCCCAAGTCTCAATATTTTCAATATGATCTTTATCTTCATTAATTGTATCAATCCACTATTGATGTCAGATTTCAACATACACATATTTCGGATCAAATTGAGAGAAGAATAAGTTTTGAGATTTTTTCCTAAAAATTATTTTAGTTGAATCTATTCACCATGATCTTTGATGATATTTTAAACTTTAACTTTATTTCATAACCTTAGATGATGTGAACATGTTTTTTCACCATCACACAAATTTCTTAAAAAAAATCTTCAACTAAACTTCATTAATATTCTTACTATTTTCTCATGTTTAACTTTACTATTTCACAAAAACATATTCAACTTAATAACTTTTTAAACTAGATTCTTCATCAGAGTTTAATTTATTTATATTATTTATCACTTTCATTTCAATATAATTTAAAATTTTTCTTGTATCTTTGTTTTAACAATGATATCCTCTTCCATTTGGTGGATAACTGATAAATATACAATTAACACCGTTTCTTTAAAATTTTCCAAGATTTTCACCATTAACATTAATAATGCAAGGGGACGAAAAACACTCTTAGATTAAATAAACATGGAGAATTATTTTAATAAATCTCCTAATATGAAATATAATCATTTATTAAATAATGTAAATGATTTTTGATATGAATCGCTTCTCTAATGGATTAGATTTATAAAAACGAGATGTATCATACTCTAGGAAGATAGTTTGTGTCATCTCCTAAAGACTTATATTCTTCCATTCAGCCACATCATTTGGTTATAGCATGTACGGAGTAATAAGCGCATTACGAATTCCATATTTTTCAAGAGATTATTAAAATATTCAAATGCTATACTCAGTACCATTATATATTCGAATCATTATCAAAGAGTTACCAAACTACCTCTCAGCACTTTTCTTGAAACAATTAATAATTTTTATATCCATTAATTTATGCTTAATAAACATAATTCGTATAATTTGAGTAACATCATAAATAATAGAAATAAAATATGTATATTTATTTTTGGAATTCTTCCTCATAAGCCCAAAAATACCAGAGTGAATAATCTCCAAAGGCTGAGTATTCATTATTTAAACCTTAATGTGTAGAGTATTCACAATATTTCCCATTTGAAAAGTGGAACACGTACAATTAATTTTATATTTTAAACTTAAGAACATCATGAACATTGTCTCTATAAATAATATTACACATCTTATTTTTTCCATAATGGAAAACTCTTCAATATCATGGTTTATTTATTTATTTCATTCTTAAAAAGAAATAATTTCCAGCATCATCAATCTAAAATAAATTAACTCTAGATTTCTATCCTATTGTAAAGATACAACCAAATTTCAATCTCTTCAAAATAAATCCATGTTCATGAAAGATCACTTAATTTCCTTCCTCACACAACTACAATGCACTAAGAATATTCTATTTCATTCCTTCAATATAAAATTTGATTTTGGATTTTAATTGATCTTTACCAATAAATTGGGATCCAACCACTTTTATATTGATTGATCCATTAATTCAATAGGTCACTGAGCCTTAACTATATTTTTTATCATTATTTAGAAGATTCATATTTTTTATCATATGTGAAAAACAACCAATGTCTGAAATCCATGGAAATTATCTTTTGGATTCTTTACAGACAACATAAAAAATAAACTATATTTCATTGACTTTATCCATCTCAATTTAAAACATATCTGAACTCTCTCTATAGAAAATTTTAGAAGATAAAATAAAAAAGAAATCTTTTACAAGATTAAAAATTTGATCACATTGTTCACAAACATATTCTTATAGTTAAAATCGATTTTCATTTTTCTATTGAGATATAAAAGTTGTCTCTGAATTGTTCTCATCTGAGTGAAATGATTCTTCATTAATTATTATCTTATATACCATCTAAACTCGTCATTGTATTAGTAATTAAACCAACACATCCTTTACAGGTTCCCAAAAACATCATAGTGACATAAATAGCCATAAAAATTATAGTTTTCTTTATATTTAACAAGTTATCTAGAACGTTGATCCAATCATTCATCCTCCATACCACTAATAATTTTGGATCCCTTAAATAAAACTGATGTTTTGGTAAACTCCAAACACTAATTCATATTAGAATTCTTATTAACCATTTTCTCTTCATCATTTGTACCAGTTGTTACATTCAAATACATGCACTTAGAATTTCTACAATCTAGAAAATAACTTGATTTTGATACAATCGTGGTCTTATTGATTTGATTCCTATTCCGAGACATAGAATAAATTTTATAATTATTTTATCATTCTTTTATGACTAATATTTACTGATTCAGACAAGTCATTTCCTTGCATGAAATTTCCTCAACATAATGAATGGAGTTACACTAATTTATCTTAAATTTTGCATGATCTCGTTCCATACTCACAAAAGTTTTAGGTAAAACCTCGAACGTTGTCTCATTATCTTTCACAAAATGTTCCATCCTCACTCTTGAAGTCTCTAGTTCAATAATAATATTGTTCAATTCATTAACATGATTATTGAACTTTAATTTTTATAAAATAATAACTAATTCATTTCTTCTAGATGATTGATATTCATTTTTCATTTTTCTCATCTCTTTCTTCCTCATAGAGATCTTTAATAGAAACTCCATGAGTAATCTCTTCAGGAATAACTCAATTATAGTTCCTTTATTATCTTCAATATAGCTATAACGTTCACTAGTGATATTGTTATCATTTAAACTAGTTATGAGCACTTTTTTCAACCTCCCTTGATATCTTATTTTCCCCTTCCACATCACTACTTTCACTACTATCATATTTAGATAAGATATTTTCATTTATGAATTTGGATAAAAAATATCTCTTACCATTAGAAGAAACCTATGGGGTTTAAATAATTGTTGATCTCTTATTAAAGACTATTCTTTGATGTTTTTCTTATTCACAACTAACTCCATATACTTTTAACTAAGGATAATTTGTATCAAAATTTATATCTTCTCCACACCCAAATTGTTTTGTGAAGTTTACCTTTAAACATTCCCTTGCTTCTTCTTATATTTATAGAGATGGATACGTCATGTTTTCATAATTATGAATAAAATAAATATCAGAATCATAAAAATGAACATCTTCTTCATTATATTTATTCTTATACCTCTCTTTCTTTGAGGCCTTAAAAGATATTTTCTTTATAGACTTTCACTTCCTCTTGAGGTAATATTATTTCCTTATCTCATAGACAATGAGAAATATCTACAAATAATCTAGAGGAAGTGATTCTAGGTCCCTAAAATCAAGAGTACATACTATATAATCAAAAGTATTTAAAAAGATAAGAATTATTTTCTCAACCACTGTTGTATTGATACCTCTCACTTTGATAAATTAATTCTCATATAAGGTCAATATTAAATCATTTTTTTAGGACCATATTTCTTAATATTCCTTCCATTTGTCTTTTTCAAAGAAATATCCTCACCACAACATGTAAACCCATTAATTACATCCAAAATAACTTCTATATTGATTGTTAAAAGATAAGGAAATATATTATCATTTAGGTAATGATAATTGTTTCCATTAAAAGTGGGAATACCAAAAAAATCGAGAAGCAGGCGAACCTGCTCCGTTGAAATTTATTAAAAAATGGAAAAAAGTACAAACAGAGTCAGAAAGGAATTTTACAAAGATGCGTATAAACATCACCACAACAATCAGCTTGAATAAAGCTATTACAAAAATCAGGTTCAACAAAGGACCAACTGGAACTTACATCCATAATCGCCAACTTAGAGGGAATATTTTCAACTTGATTCGCCTCACGATAAACATGAAGAACATCAATATAAATAGTGTCTTCTAGCCAAATACACTCCGCCAACTCTAAAATAATCCTCTAAGGCACATTTCATGATCGATCTCGAAGAATTTGGACAGCAGTAGATGAATCAGATTCAAGCCATATGGCTTGCCATCCATGGAGAGAAACGTACCTGATAGCTTTAATCATGGCCCATAACTCTGTCTCCAGAGCAAACGCATTACCAATGTAATGACAAAAGCATCCTTTTAAAAATCCCCTATGATTGAAAAAAACACCTCTGCAACCAACCGGACCTGGTTCTCCAGATGTTGCGCCATCTTCATTAACCTTAAGCCAATGAGAAATGGGTGGAATCCATCTGACATGCTTCAGTATTAAAGGTTTCTTTTCCCTTCCATTGACACCATGAGACCTTAGCAAAATTAAACCAGAAACATCATTTTTCAAGGTTCCAGTTTGAATATAGGAGGCCTCCTACACTGCTGAATGAATTTCCAACACACCACCATGAAAAGAGGGTACACGATTATTGAAAATAATGTCTTTTCTGGACTTCCAGATGAAGGAGAAAAGGCTGGCCACCGCAGCATATAGCAGTGGATGCACCTACTCACTGCATTCTGCACCACGCAGTTAGTAGAGAATATTTTCAATGGAGTTCAAAGTTAGACAGCTATGGAAAATACCCTGTAGATAGTTCCACATTTTAGAAGCAAAGTTTCATGAAAAGATGATATGATCATCAGATTCATCAGCATATAGACAGAACAAGAAGACTGAGGCTAAGCTAAAGTCAGCCTGCTGCAAAGTAGATTGAATAGGAAACCCCTTATTCCATAACCTCCATATAAGCAAAGTATAATCTGGAGGAATAAAAGCCTTATGAAAAGAAATAATCCACGATGGGGGATAAAAATAAGGACCACATAAGCTTATATAACAGTCTCTAGTGGTGAATTTCCCATTAAAATTTGACATCCAAATACGCATATCAGTATCATGAAAAGAATATATTTCAATTTCATAGTCAATCTGACTAGGTAGATTTCAGATTATAGAAGGATTAGTTTGATAATCATCAATGGTCAAATCCCTTAAAGAAGTGGGGATTCCGGTATAATCATAAATAGGTCGAGATAGCCAGTGAGTGGCCCAAAAAATGAGGGAGGATCTTTTAGACACAATCCATTTTGAAGATGTCATCAAATCAGAATAATTCTTCTTGATTGCAAGCCAAATGGATGAGCACAGATTGATCGAATACCCTTTATGAAGTTTGTAAATCAATCTATTTTGAAGAAAATATATGGAGTTAACAAAAAAAGAGATTAAGTTCCAAGTGAACTTATTTATCAATGTGTCATTAAAAAGATGGATGTCCTTAACACCCAGTCCACCCATTTGAATAGGCTTAATGCAGTCTCTCCAAGCCATAGTGACCAGATTTTTTCATGAATAGAACCGTTCCAAATAAAGTTTATGATTTTACTAGCAATCTCTTTGATCAAAGATCTAGGCCAATGATAAACTGAGAAGGAGTAAACAAACATCGATGTAATCACTGAATTAACTAAACAAATTCTTCCAGCTAGAGACACATTTTTACCCATCTAGTTGGATAATTGATTCATAATTTTTAGAGCAATATTCTCTAAGAAACCTCTCTTGATCAAACCCCAGAAAAGAGGTACACCAAGATAGATAAAAAGAATCACCCCTTTCTTAACACAAAGCTATTGAGCCACTATAATCTTCTTCAAAATGGAGATACCTTTACCAAACATGACAGAAGATTTTCCCCAGTTAATAACCTGACCTGAAACCTCTTCATAATGTGAGAAAATTACCTTAATATAGGAGATGGTACATTTATCCGCTCTTCCAATGATAAGGATAATATTATCATAAAACTGATGTGAGGGTGAAAACAAATCCCATTGAACTTTCATCCTCTGAAACCATCCATAGTTAGAAAGATCAATTAGACACCAGCTCAAATAATCTTCTGCAAAGGTCAAAAGAAATCCAGAAAGAGGATCACCCTATCTGACACCTCTTAAACATTTAAAGAAAACCCTAGGAGATCCATTAACAATGATGGATATTCTGGCACTAGCAAGAATAGAGTTGGAAAGGTCAATAAAGTTTTTTGAAAACCCATGCATTCGGAGAATATGGAAAAGGAATCTTCATATTATAGTATCATAGGATTTGGAAATATCAATTTGCAAAGCCATATTTCTATCCTTAACCCTTATTTTCATCACATTGACACACTCTGAGGTAGTGCATAAACAGTTCCGAATGTTCCTTCCACGTACAAACCCAAACTGGTTGCTTGATATAAGTCCCTTAGAAACACTACCCAACTGATGGGTTATGATCTTACTAATCAGATTTGGTATAGTAATCCCAATATCCACTGGTCTGAAATCTTTAATGTAAAGAGCATTATATTTCTTGGGAATAAGGGATATGAAGTTTGAGTTCATTCCGAAAGGCATGTAGGCAGATCTGATGAAATCATTCATAGCTTTAGTCACCTCAACCTGAATAATCTACCATTAAAACATAAAGAATTTATTCATAAAACAATCAGGGACTTCCACACTATCAATATTTAAAGAGAAGAGGGAATGATGTATCTCTTTTTCATTAGGAGTACCAACAAGCATCCTATATTGATCATTTTCAATCAAAGGATCAAAACATTAAATAACGTTGTCAGAGATCTCTTTATCAGAGTCAGAGTATAATTGCTCAGAGTAATTAACTACAGCACTAGAAATCTCCATTTCAGAAGAAAAAATATTTCCTTCGATAGTAAGAGTATGAAGAGATCTCTTAACCCTTTTTTCCCTATTCATAGAGTGAAATAATTGTGAGTTTCTATCTCCAGCTTTAAGACACCTAATGTTAAACAGATTCCGTGCTAACTTCTCTTTCAGATAAATAAGCTTTTCTAGGTTAGAAGTAGCTTTAATTTTATTCTGAGATGGCAAATCCTGAGAGGAATTCTCCTGTTGAAAATTTAAAAGAGACATTTCAGCCTCCTTAATGTCAGTATCAATGGAGGAAAATGACTCTTTAATCCATTTCTTCAATATTTCCTTTACAATATTTAACTTAATGCATAATGAGTGAGAAGGACTACCCAAACATTCAACTTTTCAGGCATCCAAAACAATTTCCCTGCAACCTGGGATAATCAGCCAAGCATTATTAAATTTAAAGAAAAGTGGTATATCCCTCTTAGAACATAAACAAACGTCCACAAGAATGGGATTATGATCAGAGATTAATCTGGGAAGAGTTCTTCCAGAGACATCAATTGCATTGTTTTTGTCATCCACTTACACAAAACAACTATCCAACTTGCTAGCTTTCCAACCATCTATAGTGTATCTCATCCAAGTAAACTCAGTTCCATAAATGGGGAGCTCAAGAAGACCACATTTTCAACACAAATAGAATGATCATGAGTTGAGGCACGACAAAAATTCTGACCAGTTTTCTCTTCATGTCTTAAAACCGTATTGAAATCTCCCATCAGAATCCATCTATTCATCATAGTCTTAGAGATATCCACTATGTTCCTCCATAGTGCACGTCTTCTAGTGTAAAGATTAAAAGAATATACAATAGTCACAGAAAGGGGGGCATTGTTAAAAGAGCAGGTGAGAGTGACCGATTGAAAATCAGATAATACAGATTCAAGTGAGACACTATCATGCTTAATCACCCATAAAGATTTAGAGTCATTAAAAGGTAGATTACTATCAACAAAATAATAACCAAGAGAGGACCATTTAAAGGATCCCCACTTCTCAAACTTCATTCTTGGCTTAGCTATACCAACTAATAAAGGCTTGTTGGTCACAAGAAAGTGCCTAAGGGACCTGACTGTGGGAGAATTCCCAATCCCTTGGAAATTCCAAAATAGGATACTCATTTCATTGACCTGAGCCTAGTACTAGGCCTATCCTTTATACTTGTAACATTCCTCCGAGGGGAATTAATCTCAATTTCAGGGGAGGCACCATCTTCCCCATCATCATCCTCAACAGTTAGTAGTGAGAACCTATTAGGAGATTCAATAGGAACAATCGTAAGACTAGCAGGTAAGACTCTCTTTATCACATTATCTGAATTGACTGGCAAGGGCTCTCCCGGAGTGAGAGATTCTAGCCCAATTTCTTGTGTAACTTCTATATTGTGGATTGAATCTGGGGTGGATCATAAGGGTATCAAACCTTGAGCATGATTCTTAAATGAATAAGAACACATTTGAGTCTTCTTATGGATAGATTCCAGAATAGGTTCTGCTGTTACATCCCCATGCTCCATTTCATTAGCATTCTCATTTCTCACCATATTTACATCCTCATGCTCCATTTCGTGAATTGGATGTAGATGGATGCTTTAGCCACAAGGACCTCTTCAATCTCTGTTTGAAGGATCCATCTGTTGCCTATTGGGGAGATGGATATGATAAATAATTTTTGGATGTTGTAAAAGGGAAGGGAAACCCATCATTCCTTTATTGTGAGGCTTCGGCAGGAAGGATAATTATAAAAGGAAGAACTATTCATGTCTCTGTGAATCAATACATCTTGGATGAAAGATTGAAGTTGTGCCGATTCTCAATTATTTCTTGAGTGATAATTGCAAAAGGGATGAAACCTTGGATGTTTCCGGAGCTCTCTGGTCGACTTTCTGAGATATGGGGCATTGCTGATTGGAAGATGATGGCGATGGGTTGAGGGTTTTTTCAAATTTTCTTCCCCTCAGATGAATTAAAGTGGTGTGCCTAGAGTTATGGCCCGATGCCTCCTTCTCTTGGATTTCTATGGATTCATGAATGGGATCAGAACTTCGATCCCAATTCGGTCAAGAAATCCTATGCTCAAATCTGGATTCGGGTATGCAATCTTAAAATTGGGAATATCTGGGTTATTTAGTAAATTAGGATTCTTTATGACATACCACAAGAATGCAGTGAAACTTACTTTGAATAGAGATATTTTTTAAACAAACAATACAAAATATCCCCAATGATGGGAACCTCCCTCTGATACCACTTGAAAAGTAACCTCATGTATCCTTGAGGAATCACTGAGAGGGGGGTGAATCGATGATTCTACATCTTTTATGTTTTCACTTTGGAACAACCATTACAAAATGTTAAAGTTAATGTTTATCTTTATTCAACACATACACGTAATAATGGAACAACATATATATAATGTTTGCCTCTAAAATGAGATGTCTACTGAATGGAATTATCAGGACACAATTGAGATCATATAAACTACTAGTTTCAACATGTTGGTACAAAAATCAGGGTTTATCATTGGACTTGTATTGCATCAAGTGTCCTGATTGTGATATTCACACCACACTAAAACAGTAAAAAATTGATATAAATAAGAATAAATATTTCCAACCATATACCTCAATTTTTGATGTAAAGAACCTCTACTTTACTCTTCAAACTATAGAAACATAGGTCAGAATTTGTCTCTCTCTTCAAATATTTACACTAACTTTTCTTATTTTTTTCTTCTTTCTCTTTTTATTCCATTTTTTCACTCATAAAAATTACTACAATTTTTTTCTCACCATTATATTGTACAACATCCAATTTGTTTATTTTCAATTTGAAATTTGAAATTCTAATTCAGACAACTAATTCTAATCAACTATTCTTTTAGAATCATCCTTTTTTATTTTTGTTCAAATGATAATGATCATCCAATTTGAATAAATAGTTATTTTGTACTAATATAAATAACAAAGTTCATAGATTAATCCAAGTTAGAATTCTTTCTCTAATACACCAAGAATTAAATTCTACATCATGGTTGTAGTTATAGTTTTATAGCCTATTAGTTTTTAGAAATTTTCTGAAAATTGCTATAAAACATGGTGATATGTGTTCCATCATAGTCCATCTGAGGTTTTTTTACTATGACATTGATGAGGTATATGGAATGGAGTTTCAAAAAACATTAGTGCCACAAAATGCCATCTAACATACCTATACTATGGGGAATCACAACTGCGGTGTGGTCTTTCACATATTATATTTATTATCTCATTGAATATGGTTTGTTTCATGGATGTTATCAATTCTCCAGAAACACTAAATTCCATCAAGAAATTACCAATGACGTCGACATAAATTAAAATTATTATTGATATTGTGGCATGGTCTTTTCTCATGCATGCCAGAATATATAATTATAATCTGATAAACCTAGCATCATGAACTCCTTTAATAATATATAAGAACGAAAAACACATCACATATCATCATCTAATTCAATCACTTAGAATTTAATTTATGTTTTAAAAAAAATACCACATACTTAATCATATACTTTTCTCTAAATATTTAATCTCACAAAACACAACAACTATAAAATCATCTATAAGGATAAATAGTTATTAAAAATTATAAATCTATTTTAATTTTATAATCCATGTGTTAGAAAACATATGAAATGATTTATGACATGAGTAATTTATTTCTCATCTCAATATCCTTTCATTGATACTCATGACTTTTTCAACATAATATTTCTTCTATGTGGTTAATATACTACCATATTGATGTATTTTATCATTTATTTATAAAAACTTTTATGGTTGAAATATCATTTTCATTTTAAATCATTCAATGATGTTTTTATTGAAAAGTTACCAAAGTGGTAATGTATTTTCCTTTAAAACCTCATTGTAATGTTTATATTTCAAAATATTTCTCCTCCAAATCCATGTTCATAAACTATTTCAATAATGTTCTCATTTTTGTTTAAAAATTTTGTAAAGGTAATTTTTAGATAATTTTTACTTTCTTTTTAAATGAATAAAATAAATATTTTAAAATGTTGTTTGTATGACTCACATTTTACTTGTAACCAAAGAATAAAAAAAAATTCTTTTAATGTATATAACATAAAGATATGTTTCTTATATTATAACCATTTATTGATTTCAATTTTCCTTTATATTTAACATGGTCATTTTCAATGAATGTAACTTCCCAAAATTTAGGAAAATTTTATATAAAATGTTATCAAAATAAAATAATATGTTTCTTATATTTTCATATAATGGTTTAGATGTTAATTTCAAGGTATTTTTATATATATAATCATCCTTTGATTATTAATGTTCTTTAGTGGTGATATAATATAATGATATTATCTACCTTATATATATATAGATTATTATCATTGTGTCATATTTAATTACTATTGAAATCTTTGACTTTTCATGTTCTAGTTTTTCAAAATTAATATTTATCATAATTATTTATTTTATTATCATTCATTCATATGATGAATTCATTTTAAATATTAAGTGATGGTTGGGGACATGTCATGTATATTCCCTAGAATAATTGGTAGGCATAATAAGACAAACTAATCTAGGTATTTAGTGTATACCTCCCCAATTATTTAGAATGTCTCAGCATAAGGCCATAATCTTTTAATTATGATATCCCACATTAGACATTCCATCATTAAGATATCAATTATTTTTATCCATTTTTTTTTTAAAATTACTTTTATATATTTCATTTTATAGTTTTTATTTTCTTTTATGGAAATCTCTTAATATCATAAAATAATTAAATAAACATTGAGTTGAAATATTTTTTATCTTCTATGATTAAAAGGATTGTTTTCAAGGGAAATAATTCTCTTTTTTTTCATGAAACCCTCATGAATTATAATTTTACTTTATGTTTTATTATGAAGTGATTCATGGAAAACATGGGGAAAAGGATGACTTTAACTGTAAGAGATTATTTTGAACTCAATTTTTATTTTTCTAAGAAAAGGGAAATATCCTTGTGGGTTCTCAGTAATTTCAAATAGATAAATAGGCTCCTTTATTATTTTATCCATTAATGATATTTTATTTTCTCATCAAAAATTTACAATGGATTTTCATATTTCTTATTGATGGGTTGGAACTATAAAAAAGACAATATTTCAATTATGAGGATCCATCTTAAAAGAATCAAACATTATTTGAATAAAAAATGAGTTTAAATTTAGGAATTAGAAATTTCTATAATAAAATTAACATTTTTTGGGATATTTTATTTTTATTTTAGGGGTTTTATAAGTAAGAGTTTTTCCTAAATTTCCGAAATTCTACACTGAAAGAATCATTAAAATGTAAGAAACTAAAACCCTTTTATAAATCCTATAATTGTTGGTTGTTTAATTAACAGGTAATTACATTTGTTATTAGGGGAAAGGTTTGGAAAACTTTAGGGGTTAGTATGATTTGGATGTGGATATTTTAAAAAAATTTGTTACCCTTATTGGATAATAATTCTAAGGTTGATCGTATGTTTAATGGAATACATACCTTTTCTGTGGTTTTATTTGATCGGAGTTTATAATAATTAAACATATTTTGGGAGACATATATCAGATTAAAACCCTCCGGTTTAGTATTAATTTTATTGAAAAGGTAATTTGATGAATAATTATTTTATATTTTTTGGAAAAGTAAATAGGTGTTGATATCCTTTAGGTTTAATATGATCTTTGATGTTAAGTTAATTTTTGTTAATTGGATTAAATGGTAATTATAGTTTGGGAAAATATGTTTTTTATATAAATGATCATGGGACTAAAAATTGGTTTTGTGACTAAGTGATTAATATAATTCTTGATTATGTTCACAATGTTTATTATGAAAAATGGGAAAAAATTAAATATTTGTATTTATTTGAAAAATAATGGTTTGGTTATTTTTTAAATCACATATGATTTTATTATGGATTTATGGTGATTCAGGTTATTTGTGAGAATGATTAGCATATATTTATGATCAAATGATTAGGTCATATACATTTTTGGTATGTATCATTATGAGTGGTAACTATATTTTAGGGATATTTGTTAAATAGATCTTTAAATAATATGTGATCAAATATTTTAGATTTTTATATTTTTAACAAGGAAAGTAATATTTTGAAGATTATTATGGTTAGTTACTTATTTAATGATTTGTTTTGAACTTTGGATTTATTTTTTTATACTTTGGAGTTTGATGTAGTATTTATTTATATGAAGGTTTATTTATATTTGATATTGTATTAACATTTTCTAAAATAATTTTGTTTTGATTAATATATTGAAATTAGAGAACTAACTTTTCCTTATTTTAAAGATAGTTTGATCCATTAGAGGTTGAATTTAGTGCTTTTGGAATAAAAAATACATCATGTGTCATGACCCGTCCCTCGGGGCCCGCATCGTGACTACCCCAAGCCCACCTTCCATTGGCCAGGGGCTGGAGACTAGCACCAAAGGCGTAATTCCCTAGATCTGGGAAGGAATTGCCTTTATAAAACGTAAACACACACAACCAAAGAACAAGCGGAAAAAAACACTAAGTAAAGTAGTATAACAAGTGTGTTGAAAGTACCAAGGGGCCAGAAATACAAGCCCAACATAAAGGTACAACTACAACTGAAAAAAGTACAAATGAAAAAAAAACCGCTGGAAGATGAAAGCATCTCCTGAATCGTCCTTCGGGTTCCTACCTGAAGGGTAGGTACAGATGACCTCCTCAGCACTCCATGTCTTTCTGTCTCCTCCGGGTACCGACTCGTCATGTGGTCCACCTCCGGGTACCGTCCATTCCTCATACACTCTTCCTTGGTCAGCACTGTCCGTCGTCTGCATCCAACACAATGAGGTGCAGGCATAGCCTCTACAGGGGTGAGTATAACGATACTCAGAAGGGACCCCAAGACCCTCAAGGTCTCACAAAATCCAACAAAGATAATCCACAAAGAAATATCTCAACAGATAACCTTTACTTAGGTATATGCCCATACATATACCTATGTTATCAAGTAACCCATCTCAATCATGAGGAAAACACAAAGGTCATCGACTCAACTCAAACCAGGATTTTATGCATGATGTCAAAATCACGGCTGATAGAGAACTCCTCCTCTGTTGAGTGCAGTAGTCATGTCACGACTCCGAGGTGCTACTCACTAACCTTAGACTACTGAGTTACTCCTCCTGTCGAGTACCATGGGTCTACCTCCCAAACAGAGTATCACATCCCTCCATGGGTCTACCGCCCCAACACAGTAGCGCTCCCCACTAGGCTAGTCAAGTCACTCCGAAACGAATTGGACAAGAATTCATCAGGTCTCAGCCATCTATAAGGTCTCCATACTCTGTACGCTCGTCTCCGAGAGTATCTGCTCCATGAGATACTAGTTGAAACTTACAAATGTCACTTAATCTCACATGGAAGTATCTCATGGGACTGCCTCTTCATAGGGGTCTCAACGCAACAGACGATGCGTCAATCGGACCCACGGTTTGTGAGTTATTAGCATTTCCCTTCCAGGGGCCCGGTTGGATTTCGAGTACAATCCAACCCGGTCATACCTCAACTATGTCCAAACCTCAAATGGAGTATTCCAAAAGAACCATCTCATCAAAATAAATTCAACAAAGTCGACGGCACGTCAATCGGACGTCTGGTCCTTATGTTATAAGTGTTTCTGCTCCGAGGGCCCTGTTGGAATTACACTCATTCCAAACCCGGCTGTTTTCCAAAGTCATCCAAAACTCACTTATAGTATCTCAAAAGGACCACCTCATCACGAGGGTCTCAGTTCTGCAGACGGTGCGTCGATCGGATGCACGGTCGTGAAGATATTCGCATTTAAGCGTACGGGCCCGGCTCGTTAGGCCCAACGGGCTAGCGGGTCAGTCCGACCCGGTTCGGAGAGTCCAACCCAGAATGGGGTGTCTCCCCAGCCTAAAGATACATGACCCGGCTCGGTGGCAGGAGCATCCCAGCCCAAAGGTAGGTGCGGCCCAGCCCAGTGCAACTTGAAGGGGGCTGAGTGGTCCATGGTAGGGGGCGCAGCCCCACCGACTACCCGAACCGGTGGCCTCAAGCGGCGCCGCCCTCCCTAACAGGTCGTCCATCATGGCACTAAGGGCCCGCTTCGGCGGGCCTCAGTTCATCCAGCGTGGCACTCTCCTGGCGCCGCGGTTCTGCTCAGCCCGTCCGGTCGCCTGCCGGCCGGTTCGCCCGCCGAGCCGCCCGGGGAACACGGGTCGCGGTCTTCCGCAGCGCGGTGCCCCATGTGGTGTTGTGGTCCTCCTTCGACCCAGCCAGCTTTAGCCAGCCTATTCTTCGTTGGCCGAGTGGCCCGCGGTTGCAGGCCGCGGTTCTTCTCCACACGGCCGGCATACGGTCGCCGCTTTTCCTCCAGTCTCTGACATCCCTTCTGTCGCCTTCGCCATTGAAAAATAACAAGGATCAACGGAGGGTCATTGGGCCATGTTCATTCAACATGCGCCCTCCGCGTTAGGCGGTATCACATGGCCAATGACAATCCGCGGTTTCAACGAAGGTCTAAGCACAATTTTATTCAGTTAAAAATTGAAACAAACCCCTACCTCGAATAAAGTTTCACAGTAGTCGAGCGTCGCGGAAGATGGCATCGCAGAGGTCGGGTGTCGCGGTATACGGACATCATATTAAGACGTCGGGGTGCATCCGAAGGGAAGCATCGATGTAGAAGTATTCTGTGTTCTTCGTCGGAGACATTCTTCATTGAAGGTTGGTGTTCTTCATCAGAGAAGAACACTTCCTTCTAAATCCTCTCAAGAGCTCTCCCACGAAAATTTGCCAACCAAAACAAATGAATAGGCTTTCCCCTCTTTTAAAAGAATTTCCCACCAATTCAAAATAATTCAAAAATGAATTGTTGACACATAGATTAATTAATTAAGGGATTAATTAATTCATTATGCGGGGTGGCACAATCAATGGGTGGAAGGTGGAGAGGCTCCACATAATAAATGAGGGGGAGTTGTCACAATAAAAGAAGAGAAGTTAATTAGGGTGTTTGAAGAGAGTTATGGGAGATGAAAGGGTGGGGCTCGTGTGGGCCCCACCTCTCAAATATCGACACTTGGGATGTTATGTGGGTGTGGGACCCACCAATAACTTCCCATGGGAGGAATTAACTTCCATAGTTAAATAAAATTTTCTCCACAATTTTATTTAACTATTTCCAATTTCCTCAAAAATTAACTCTCAACTCGCATAAAACGGAACAATGGTAAAGGTCCACTTAAGAAATTATCGGCGATTCGAGTTCATCGGTGTCCTCGGATTTCAATTCCGAGCACCGGTTCAACAGATAGAAAAACCTGCACGCATGTTTATTGAACGTACCTGAACAAAAATTCAGAAATTGGTTCTGGGAACACTGGAGCACCGGTTGAAAAGATAGAAAAAACCGCACGCATGTTTACTGAACGTACCCGAACAAAACTTCAGAAATTGATTTCGTGCACACCGGGCCTCGGAATCAGGTACCGTCAGAATCTACAGACTCGTAAAATTCCAAAGAATTAAGAAAAAAAATTCCTTGAAAATTCATTATCTTTACATCATGAACGTGTTGATTTATATAAACGGATAAATGCATTCATATATAATGATAAGAAATCAAGTAAGTAGATTTTACCATATTTTATATCCCAATAGTAAAATAATTTATCATACTCAAGAAAACTGAAGACAGATCAGTCATGTTTTAAGTGAAATGTAAAACTCATATACTAAGTAACTTTATTAGAAACTCATTTTCAAGTATAATTCCTATGTAGGTTCTTGCATAATATGTTTCTTAGTCTGGAATATGAAATTAAATTTCATGATAAAATCTATATCTGACTTTTTTACTATGGAATGATATATTTCCATTTTCATAATCAAATTCAAATTGACATAATGTAATTTTTTAAGAGGTGGAGAATTTAAAACAATAATATTTCAATATTTAATTCTATCTTATATAGTGAATTTCTGATTATGTGTGCCACATAAAACACTAAGATTAAACGAACCATGATATACTATATAAATATTTTCTCTAAAATATTACTATTATAACCTAATGGATTGTATAAATAATAAGAATAATGATTGAAATATAATGCTATATATATATATATATATATTTAATACAAACTTTCTGATTAATTATTTTGAAAAAATAACTCATTTTTAAATAACTCAAACAAGATTAAAATAAATAAAATTTCAAAAGTCTATCTTATTGGTGCAATGTATTTTTTGAAAATTTAATTAAGTTAATAAATATAGATGAATATTTTCATATAAATTTTAGATAATATATTTAATTAAATAATGTATCATTAATATAATTTTGTTTCCTACTAAATTAATGTGTACAATGCCATTTTATGCTTCAAAAATATATTATCTTTAAAAATTAGTTTTATTAATTTTTGTGTGTGGATATCATGATTTAATTATAAAGAATTTAGAAATGGTATTTGATAAAATTAGAATAATTTTTAAAATCAAAATGTAAAAATAATCTTACGAAATATTTTTGGAATTTTTCTAAAAGGGTGATTTTTTTGATGAATAGTGAAAATACTAATTTAAAAAAAAATCATTTTCTTTTATTTAATCAAAATAGATTAAGTATTCCATTTGGTATAGTATTTAATTTTAATTCACACAAGTATCCTTTTATTAACTATCATATAATTAATTCAATGGTAAAAAACATTATACTTTATTTTTGTATAAAATCAATTTTATGTTTAATATGAATATTTTTCTTAAAGTTGTTTTTCGTTGCCCATTGCACACTTTTATTAAAATTAATTTTTACCATATACATAAATTAAATCATTTAAAATGTATTCCATATTTTTAATCATAATATTCAAATTATTTATTGAGTTCCAATTCATTTTTAGTCATAATGAATAATACCATGGTGAATTTTTATCTCCATAGTAATGGGTAAAATAAGTTAATCAATGTTGAAATTAAAGGATAAGGCTTCCAAATATATCAAAAAATTAACTTACTCTAGTTTTAGGTCTTTATTTCCTCCAATATTCACATAAATTATAAAATATGTCATTTTGATGCCATTCTGTTGTGATAATTTCCATAATGTTATTTTAAGTAATGAGTAACTTCAAAATATCTTAATCCCTCACTTATTATGTTCTGATGATTTGGATTTAGATAAAAATAATGTATTATTTAATATTGATGATAAAATTTCTGAATAAGTCTCTATATTTATTATAGTAATTTATTTTAACTTTTTAGAGAGCATATAATTACCTTAAACGCTTATGCAGCACCAAAGTAGTTCTTTTACAAGATGTTGAAAAAGAAATTACATTATTTAAAAACATTAAAAGTAATATTTTTTGGACAGATTATTAATTTACATGAGTTTATTTTATAATTATAATTTATAAGTTATTGTAAAATAGTTTATATTCTAACTCCATTATTTTATTGATTTTTTAATCCAAATTTTCTGAATAGTCTCTAAAATGACTTCAAATGGTGTTTAATGTTTAAATTTTATTTAAATCGTTATAAAATCATAAATACCATGTATTAAATCAAATTAGTGTATATTTTTATAACATTACTTTAATTGTTCACATTTTTACAGTTTTAATTTTTCAAATTACTTTCGCGGCACTTAAAGACTCAAAAATGTCTTACAAGGGTTAATGTAAAATAGGGTAAACGAAGCGGTTAAACCCTGATAAGGTTTAAAGTTTCATTTAAACATGTATAAATTTTATTTTTGGAAATTATTTTGAATTTATACTCATTATATTATAATATATGTCACTTTGAATCCATTTTATATGAGTTAGACACATATTATATAATAATATTTCGTATATTTATATGATTGTCACCCACACCACTTATAAAAGGGCACCTCCTCCTCTCTATTCCTTGAAATTCATGAGCCATTAATATTTCTCAATACATACACAAATACTTTCCTAAGTTCCTTATACACATCTTATAAATTATATTCCACTCTTAAGAGCATCCTAAGAAGGATTAAGGTTTAATCCAAAAGATGATTTCCAAATAAGTGGTATGACTCTTGTCCTAGTTTTTTTATTTTATTCCTCATTATACCTCATTCAAGTTTATACAAAACATGATGATATAATAAAATTTGTATCTTAATTGTAATTAAATGGTATTATGATTATTTAAAAATCTTTTTTAAACTATTTTTCGATCCTATGGGAAATGAAAACATAACTCGTGTGTACATGTGGACTACCACCTCCACAAAACGATATGTTTTGTTTTTTATCACTACCTCATATGGTCGTTTGTTAAGATGAATTTAATGAATATTTATGATATTAATAAAATAATTATGATTCTTTAAATACTATATATTACTTACCCTCTTACCCTTCCACTGAATAAATATTATAACATTGTTTGTGTAACACCCTAAGATTTTATGAAATATTGTTTTCGAATTAATTTAATATTTTAAAAAAATCATTTCACCCAACACAAAAAATAGTTTATTTTACATTAAATGACTATGTTTTTTTACAACGCACAAAAAACCAATTTAGTGATACACTACATGCAACACTGACTGTGAATATGTTACACGCAACACCGACATGGCCTATGATACACGCAACACTGATGTTTCTATAAAACATCATTTTATTATATTAATAATTAAAATGAAATAATTATAACATAGCCATTAAAATTACTTATATGAGTAGTAATAAATAATTTTAAAATATTTTTTATAATTTTTTTATTTAAATTAATTATATTGACAATGAAATATATAATTTTTGGTAAAGTCCTTATATCTTTGAAGATACTATTTTCTTAAAGGAACTACTTTTAATTTCCTTCTGTGAAATATAGAAAAAATTAATTTTATAGAAATTTTGAAATTTAATTTGATAAAATAAAATTCATATTTTATTTTATAATGTTGAAAAACTATTATAGATAACATTTCATATTTTTTTGAGAAACTTTATTTTCTGATGAATATTAAAAAATACTGAATTTTAATTCAAAACTGCCTTTTCATATAATTTATCAATAAAGATAAATTATATTTTAATTTAGTTTAAAATTTTAATTATATAATATTTTTATCAATTAATCCAATTTAGTTCATTTTAATAAATTTCACTTTGAAATTCCGAATAAAAACTTCGAAAACATTTAGACACTTTTAATTCAAAAACCTGTAGTGTCATCTCGTCAGCGGGATTATTTTTAAAATAAATTAAACTATTTTTGTTATTATAATTTTTAAAAATAGATTACATATTTCAAATCATCATAATTTATAATTTCTAATTATTTAAACATAGTTTTTGACCATAAAATATTAGTGAAAGTGGTTAAAAGTAATTGCAATGATTTGGAGAAAAACTAAGTTTACAAAGTACTGAACCTTAACTTTATACCAAAATTAACCTATAAACTTGTCAAAAATCTATTTTATGACCATTATATGGACATTACTCATCCATTATTGAGTTTTATTTTGTTTTTTATGATGTTTTTATGTAAAAAAGTGGGTACACCTAACTTGTTTTTAAAATTGTGTTGTGTGTACTTTTCCTTCCCAATAATAGTCCACCACCCCACCCTCTTCTTTTCACATCTAAAACCACATAGGTTCATACAAGATCAAACAAATACACTTTAAAAAAATTTATATCACTCATTGAATCCTCACCTTGGTAATAAATCAATCCAAGGAAGCCTTTTGGAAAAAACCAAAAGGATTTACCCAATTAAGAGGTAACATCTTCTCTCAAACTCCTTTATTTTATTTTCCTTCTCTGTCACTCCACTATATTTATTAAATTATTTCATAACCATACCATTATAATAAATATAATATTATGTTTTTATTTTAATGTTTTTACCTACACTTACACACACCTCCATCTACTAGGTAACAAACATACAGTTTATGTGTACGGCGAACTACCGTCTCACAAAATCATGATTGTTTGTTCTTCCTTTACAACCAATCATGGTGGTAATTATGATGTATAAGATATTAATATATAATATATATGTTATTAATTATATATTTAATATTATTTAATCCTTTTACAACACATACCTTTATACTTTCCATTTGATTTAAATATGATAAATTCATTTTAGGAAGTGTGAGATGTCGCCCCCTCAAACTGAGGTGATTCACTCACACACTACATGGATTGTATTAATAATATGTTTAATTAACCTATATGATATATATGAAATAATAATTCTAATTTAATTATATTATATATTTATATATATTTGTGTGTGTAATTTAATTTCATAAAATACATGAATAAAACGGAAGAAGCGTTCTCATGTATGTACGGTAGACCGTCTCCATCAATGGTGTGTTCCATTTCATAATTATAATGATTATTAAAATACACGTATAATGAATATAAATTATATTTATATAATGTTTTAAATTCTTAAAATCATGATATAATCATAGGGACTAATGACATCACAAATTAAGGCACTTGTGAAAAACCAAGCGAATATTACTTAATGTGTATCCTTAACATTGAATTGTGAGAAGGATTGTAATAAAATTCATAATAAAACCATATATGCAATTATAAATAAGAATATATCTCTGTAAAATATTTATAATAAACTTATATTTATTATCTAGGAGTTTATTATGAGTACTAATAAATTCAAGACACAAGGTACGGAAATTTTATCTCACATTTCATTTCTATGATATACAAGATTTATTCACAATAAATTACTTTTGGGTGGTGTGTATATAACCATGGGTAAATTATATGATTATTGTAATTAAATTTATGGGTACTTACAAATCTATTTGAGGATCTTTCTTTCAAGGAGTTTTATGTTTCTAAAGTTACGAAATTGGTAAATTAATTTTTTCTAAATTTTCCATTTGGAGGCACATGGCATGTTATGTGCCCATATTTTCGATGAGGTGTATATATTTCCCCTGAAATGTTATATCATAAATATCATAATTTTAATTATATTTTAATCTTTATGTGATTTCATTTGGAGTATGGTTCAAGGATACCAAGTGGTAATAGTTTATTGAAACAATCTCTTCACTATTCATGATTATTTATGATTAGGATTATTTTGATAAAACCTTGTGATATATCTCTCAAGAACACTAATGAATTTTCTTATCCTATGGTTATTCATGATATAATCATGTATTGGTATAATTGTTTCCAATCATTATTACCTAAGATAGTTAAGATAGTGCTTTTTATAAACCCTAACTTTAACCTCTCTTTGGTTGGAAATTTGGGATCCATCAATCCATGTTTTCCAAATATAAAAGTTTCTAAAAATATTAAAATATTATCCTATGATAATTAAAATAAATTTATATGCATGTTTTATTTTTTAAAAAAAATATTTTCAATGAAATGAATCTTCTTGTCATATTTTGGGTGAGGAACTTTTCGAATGTTTTTATAGTGCCAAATTAATGTTTGGAATATATGGATTTACCCACCATCATGATCGACATTCCCTTGCAGCTTACTTTACAAGATTGAAAATTTGATCTTTTTAAAAGAAAAATATTTCCAATTTTTTTTATATTCATTATTTTTAAAGATTGATCCAATGAAAATGGATTTTCAAAAATTATTTTAAATGTATTTTAAAAAATTCAAACCCTTCTTTATAAGATTTCAAAGTATTTTCAATGAAAATTATTTTCAAAAGGTTTTAGGTTTTAAAGATCATTTTTTAAAGAAGAAAGTATATTTTCCTCAAGAAATCCTTCAAAATTAATTTTAGAATCATTCCCAACTAAGACAATATATGTTAATGTTGTAGATGTCTTTATTGGAAAATATCCAAAGGTTCCATTAAAATTCATTCTCTTAATGGTTTTGGTTTTGATGTCATGTTGTTTTTGAAAAAATGTTTCCATTTCAAGAGTTACATGTCTATGTAACATGTTCCTCTTCCATAAGTTATATGTTTATTGAACCAGTTCCTCTTCTACAGGTTATATGACTATGAAACCTGATTCTCTTTAATGATTTATACCATGATAAATTCTTATGAAACTTGCTTCCTTTCATGGGTTATTTTGGGATAAAATGAATATAAACCCTATAAATTTTTTATATTTTATGATACTATCCCCTTTTATGGGTCATGGTATTATGAAAGATTTATTATCTTGTTTCACATATAAGTATAAGTTTAATTATGTGATGGGTGGGAATTATATTTACCTCCAATGTATTGGGTATTGATGGATGAATCATGAGTATAAATGTTATGCATGAATAAAATTACATAGCCATAATATTATACATGGACCTGGTTTTATGGTCATAATTTTATATGTGAACCTGATTACATGTTCACAATGTTATGAGTGAACCTTATTATATTTTCATAATGTTATGTGTGAACTTGATTACATGCTCATAATGTCATGAATAGACTTGGTTGCTTTTCCATAAGTTTATTCATGAACATTATTACATGTTAAAAATGTTATGTGTGAACCATAATGCATGTTCACAACATTATCTGTGGACCTAGTTGCATGTTCTTAAGTCTATGGGACGGCCTGATTTCATGTCCTTAACATAATTTGTGAATCTAGTTATAATTCTATACAATCATGATGTTATATATTGATGTGTATTCCACAATTCCATGTCTTATTCATATGTTATTCTTTAATGGATTATATTCCCAAATAAATTGTTATTAATATCTTATGACCTACTAATATTTATTCCATGATTCATGATTATAATCTTTTATATAAATGGTATGATCTTCTAATGATACAATAATTATCTCATACCCTTATGTTCATGTTATTATTATGAGTTTCTTCTATTTACCCTTTCTGACCATTCAAGCTCACCTCTTTCTTATGTTTCCTTTCCCTAGGTTATGAAGAAAGGGTTTTAAATATAGTTACTAAGTGGAAGTTATTTTTGGGAAACATTTAGGATCTTTCACTCAGTTAGAATATTTTTGTTCTATGTTTCCAAAGGAATTAACTAATATTGTCTTTGGGCATATATTTTTGTAATGTACTAAGTATTCCACAAAAGTTTTGAAATTTATATGTACATTAAGACTAGGAAGATATAGTTGGTATCAAATAAAATATTTATTCAACCTCTAGAAACTATGATGAGAAAACCATATATAGAACTCAAAGTACATGTCTAAGGAGAAGTGTAAGGTTAAGAAAAATTATGGGAAAATGTTCTGAAGTTTTTGTAAAGGATAGAGTGAATTTTTTCATAGAAATAGATCCTTATCTATATACTATAAGTGGATTTGGATATGGAATAGATGTACCTATAGGTAACAACTCCAACAAAAAGTCTTAATTCTGGCCTAGGGTAATCTGGTACATACCAACCGGCCTTACTGGACACCTGGTTTGAAACACCCCGGAGATATGATTTTGGAATTCACAAAATCTTCTTGAACCATCATGAAAGATTTAAATATAAGTTAGTTATGAATAACCAATGATAAACATAAGGTGTTATATATTAAGGATGGATTCATAATTTAGACATCCTATAAGTGACCTCTCATGATTATGTTGTTCCTCAAAATGATAACTATTTCTCACTCAAAGCTTTTGGTTTTCATAAATTTAGAAACCTAAAGGAACCACAGTAATAGTGATTGTGATGGAAAACTAAATGATTGTTCTCCAGATAATTTTAATTCTATGGGAGCTGTAATATAAAAGCCTTACTTCTATGCTAACACATATTTCCAAATCTATGAATCATTATAGGCTTCCAAAATAGAAAAGGAGGGAACAAAGTTCTATTGAATCGTTCGTGAGGAAACTTCCAACTTCTTTCAGTGGATCTTATGATAGACTTTTTGTTGAAGACTGGATCAGTGCCACTGAAAATATATTCTCTATTTTCAAATGTCTAGATCATGATAAATTCATTCTAGTTTTTTATCTATTAGAAGGTAAAGCGGACCAGTGGTCAACTCTAATCAAGAATGCGAGGAAGAAAGATGAAGTTGAATCCATTGATTGGGCTGAGTTCAGGTACTTATTCTTAAATAATTACTTTCCTCATGTTCATTGTGTGAATATAGAAAAAGAGTTTCTTAATTTGAAGCTAATGGACTATGAATCTATCAGTACCTATGAGGCTAATTTCACAAGACTTGCGAGGTAAAGTTCTGGTATTATCCTCCAAACTAAATTTAAAGTTGATAGGTTCTTTAGTGTCATAAATCCAATTCTCATAAGGTAGTTTTCCATAAAATACGTTACTACATTTTACAAATTGTGGGTTGTGCAGTCCAAGTTGAAATGGGGGATGTAGTAATGTATCAATCTCATGGTTTTAACAAGAAAATGAATATGGAGTTCAACGGAAAATATAATAACTATGGATAAACGAATATTTTTCAAACTCTTATGTTCCAAAACTGTGGGAAATAGAACTTAGTAGAGTTCCCAAAAGGAACAAGAATGTGTTTCAAGTGTGGGAAGTATATACATAGATAAAGAGAATGTATAAGTGAAGTAAATAGAAAACTCTATGAAATTAATGTAGATAAATCTCAACAGAATAAACCACCCACACTTCTGTGTTTCAAGTGCATGTATTTTGGTCAATATGTGAATAAAATCCCTAATACAAGGTCAATATGTATGATAATACACAACAAATTTTTAATAAATAGGAAAATTTGAAATATTATGATATCATAATGGATTAATTAAATGATGACAATTTGGTAAAACTTATCCTTTTCCTCCTTTTTTGGAAATTTCATGTTTGGTTTTGTGTGAATAAGTCATATGATAATCTTATTGTTCATATTTTAGTGAAGTTTCATGTCATTATATCCTTTACAAGGATGTTGGATTATTAATATCATATTTAATGTTTTATTAATACTAGTATTAACCCATGTATCCAATATAAATATTTTTGTTATAAGATAAGAGCATTTATAAGGAAGAAATGGTGAATTGTATTTTGGAAGGGTTACAAGGTTTCCGATTTATGGAAATTTTAAGTTAAACTTTGAAAAGGGTTTGTGATATTAAAGTACTATCTCACCACTCGAGTATTTATTCAGATTTTATAACTTGTTATAACCACTTTCTGTGGATGTTAACTAAAGACAGATGGGATGACTTATCATTGATCTCTTGATATGTTAGTACTTTAGGTATAAATAATTCTTCTAAATTTCTAACGGTAAGAGAGGAAGTGGAAATATATCAAGGCATAACCAATGGGTGAGATTGTGTATAAGAAAAGGAATAAAATAAAGTAAGCATATCTTTATTAGAATGTTCATCAACTTTATGAAAAAGGATATTGAATCCAAAAATTTTATCCTAGTACCATTGTTTCTGATGGATCAAATGGTCGTTTAGGTCTTCACATATTTATGGAGATATGCTTTTTATCTTTCTTCTAACCAAGTTCATTATCACTCTCCTCCATAAATTAGTAGTTCTACATATCTTATATTTTTATCTTTTCACTTTCCACCTATCTTCTCTTATGTGGAAATCTAGGTATGTGCTACTCTAGGTAACCATCATGGTTCCAAATTTCTTTTTTTAATGGAAGTTTTAATGTTCACTTTTATGATGTGGGTTTCTATTAAAGGAACTAAAAAGTATTGAACCTTTGATTACCCATATTAATTTTGAGGTAAACATTCATCGTAACTATGGTATAATGTAACTCCCTGAGGTTTTGTGAAATATTTTTTCCCAAATTAATTTAATCCTTTTCATAATTTTCATTTTTTGCAACACTAAAAATATTTTATTTTATATTAAATCACTATGTTTTTCTTAATTCCTATGAAAAACCAAGTAAATCATGCACTACATTCAACACCAACTTGGCGTATGTTACAGGAAACATTGACTTGGTGTACACTACACAAAACACAGATGTTTCTACAATACATCATTTATTTGTTATATTTTTTAAATGAGATATTTATAACCTATTTTTCAAACATATTTATATGAATATTAATAACTATTTCTAAAATATTTCTTATAATTTTTTATATTAATAAAATATGTTGATATTTAAGGATATTATTTTTGGTAAAGTCCTTATATTTTTAATAATACTATTTTCTCCAATAAACTCCTTTTAATGTCCTTCTGTGAAAAATAATGAAATTAATTTGATATAAATTTATAAATTAAATTTGATAAAATAAACTTAATTTTTTATTTTATAATATTGAAGTTATCTTATGGTTATTTTTTGTCATTTTTCTAAGAGACTTCATTTTTTGGATGAATAGTAAAAAATACTAGATTTTAATTCAAAAAGGCATTTTCGTCTAGTTTTTTTATAAGGTTGGAATATATTTTAATTTGGTTTAAAATTTTATTTATATCATATTTTTATCAATAAATCCTATTTATGTCATTTCAGTCAATTTCACTATGAAACTTGGTTAAAAATTTAGAAAACGTTTGGACGTTTTTACTTAAAAGACCTGCAGTGTCATCCCCTCAGTGGGGTTATTTTTAATTTAATTTCAACAAATTATGTAATTATAATTTTAAACAATGTATTAAAAAAATTTAATTAGAATTATTTATAATTTCTAATAACATAAATTAAGTTTTTGACCAAAAATATTAGTGAAAGTGATTATAATTAATTACAAAGATTAAGATAACAATTATGTTGTCAAATTACTAAACATTAACTTTAAGACCTAAAATGACCTATAAACTTGTAGAACCCCATTTTATTGAAATTAATAGACCATGAATATTCAATTAATTATTAATTTTTGGTTTGGTATTACTTTTTTAGGTAAAAATGTGGGTACACCTAACTTGTTTTCAAAATAGCCAAGAGTTTCCTTTCCCTTCCCAATAAAAGGCCACAAACTCTCCCTGTTCTTAACACCTCTCAAAAAACATAGGTTCAGAAAATATTTATCCAATAAACTTACCATAATCCCAAACATAGTCATATAATCCTACACTTGGGTAGAAATCAATCCAAGGAATCCTTTTGACACAAACCAAAATGGAGTTTCCAAATTATGAGGTAACATCTTTTATCAAGCTCCTTTATTTTATTTTCTTTCTCCAGCCCCTGAACTCTATTTATTCCCAAATTTTATAAAAAAAGTATCCTAAAAAATATATGATTTTTTATGATAATTTTTTAACCTACACTTACACACACAACCCTATAATGGGTAATGAACATACTGTTTATGTGTATGACAGACTACCACCTCACAAAATGATGATTGCTTATTCTTCCATTACCAACTATCATGGTGAGAATTATTGTGGAAAATATATTTATATATAATATATATGATATTTATTATTTATTTTATATTCTTCAATCCTTTTACAAAACTTATATTTATACTTTTCATTTTTAATATATGATAATTTTTTTGAGGAAGTGTGGACCATCACCCCCTCAAAGCCACGTGATTCGTTCACACACTACATGTAATGTATTAAGGATATGTTTACTGAACCAATTATATATATATAGCATAATAATTATGCTTTAAATATTTTATATAAATATAAACATATACATATATGTCATTTACTTACTTTCATTTGATACATCAATAAAACAGAGGCAGCATTCCTGTGTATGTACGCCCGACCATCTCCATGAATGGTGTATTCTATTTCATAATTATATAGATTATTATAATACACATATAATTAATATTAATTATATTTATATCAAGTTTTAAATTATTTAAATAGTTGTATAATTATAGGGACCAAAAATATAACAAATTAAGATGCAAGTGAAAAACAAAGCGAATATTACCTGAAGCGTAACCTTAACAAAGAATTATTAACAAGTGGATAATATCAATTTTTAATAAAATAATATATTGAATTAAATATAATAATGTAGTTCACTAAAAGATTTATAATATACTTATATTTATAATACATAATGTTCTTATGAGTATAAATAAATTCCAGACACAAGGTAAGGGAATTTCAACTCACATTTTATTTCCAGGAGATACATGCTTTATTCATCATCAATTACATTTGTGTGGTGTGAATACTGCCCATGTATTAATTGAATGATTATTATAATTAAATTTATGGGTATTTAAATATCCATTTGATATTCTTTATTTTCTGGAGTTTACGTTTTAATAGTTTCTAAATCTGTAAAGTAATTTCGTCTCAATTTTCTTTCTTTGAGGCACATTCCATGTTATGAACCTATATTTTACATGAAGTGTTTATACTTCCATTGAAATTTTATATCATTAATATCATAATTTTCTGGATATTTTAATCTTCATGTAATTTCAGGTGATGTATAGTTCAAATAAATAAATTGTTAAGAGTTTATTGAAACAATATTATCACTTTTTAAGATTGTTTATGGTTAGTTTTATTTTGATGAAACCTTATGATCCATATATTAGTAACACATATGAATTTTATTATACTATTCTAACCCATTATATAATAATTTATTGGAACCATTTTCCCACTCTTTTTTACCTAATATAGATAAGAAAGTGTTTTTAAGAAATCTTGACTTTACCCTCTCTTCATTCGGAAATTTGTGTTCCCTCAAGACTTGTTTAACAAAAAAGAATGTTCTCAAAAAATATTCGGATACTATACTATTATAATTAAAATAATTTTTTACCCATGTTTCAATTTCTAAAAAAATAATTACTTTTAAAAAAAGTAATATTCTTATCATATTCTGGTCAAGGAAATTTACAAAACTTTTTATAGGAAAAAAGGAATGTTCGGTGTGTACGGATTTACCAGCCGTCATGACCAAAATTCCATTGATGCTTCCTTTACAATACTAAAAAGTTATTATGTTTAAAATAAACTGTTTTCCTAATATTCTGGTTTTTTGTTATTTTTACAGTGGTTTTCAATGAATAAGTGTTTCCAAAAATTATTTATATTTTAAAAAATTATTTTAAATGTTTTATAGCTTTAAGTATAAGTTTTAAAATAATATTCAATGAAAATGGTTTTCAAAAGGTTTTAAGTTTTAAAGTTCCTTTTTTAAAGAAGAAAGGATATTTTCCTAAATAAATTTTTTAAAATACATATCAAAATTATTTATCATCTAATACAATATCCATTGATGTTGCTCATGGATTTCTAGGGAATTATCTAAAGCTTTCATTATTATTATTTATTTTAATAGTTTAGGTTTTTAAATGTTTTATTTTTGAACCTCATTACATGTTCAAAATGTTATGAATGGGACTGGTTGCATGTCCATAATTTTATGGGTGAACCTGATTTCATTTTCACAATATTATACATGAACCTGATTTTAGGTTCACAACATTATGTGAGGACCCAGGTGCATGTCTATAAGTCTATGTGATATCTTGATTTCATGTCATTAACCTAATGTGTAAACTTTTTTATACTTACACATGTTCATGATGTTATATGTTCATGTGTATTCCAAATTCCATGTCTTATTCATATATTATGCTATAATAGCTTAATTTCTCATTTATCTTATGATTCATATCTTATGAACTACTAATATTTATTCCATGATTCTTTTTTACCATCTTTGATATGAAGTTTATGATATTATAATGATATGATCATGTTCTCTTACCCCTATTTTCACGTTATACATAAGAGTTTTTTTTTATTTACCCTTAATGGGCATTTGAGCTCTCTCATTTCTTATCTTTCCTTTCAATAGGTTATGAGAAAATGTTTTAAAATAGAATTAGTAAGTGGGATTTATGGGAAACCTTGAACATATTTCACTCAACTAGAAGATATTTGTTCCCTGTTTCCAAATTAACTAAACTAATACTGTCTTTTCGAATCTATCTCTATAATTTATTAATTATTCTGCAAAAGTTATGTAATTTATATGTACATTAATTATGGGTGTTTGTAGCTTGTGAGTATGTATGGACTAACACATATATGAAGTTATTTCATTCATTTATCATGTATTACATTCATATGTGATTATAAACATTCACAGGATGTATAAAAATGATAATTATATTACGATTAATATTCTAGAAATGATGTAACTACAGCCACTTCTACTTTGGTCAACATACCGAAGTATTTTTGGAATAATGAACCAAATTTCCACAAAACATATAATATAAACGTAACTTATTTAATAACTAAATAATTTATTATAATAAATTAAATAAAAGGAATAATTTATTTGGAATAAATAAAAAAATAATATCAATAAATTATAAAAAAAATATCATTATATTTTTTTTTAATTAAGAGAATGTACAATGTGATTCGGGGCATTAGGTAAGATATTTCTCGTCTCAATTTTCTTTTATTGAGACTTGTTCCATGTTCACCACATATTGTTTTTTAGTTAATTTATATATTTATTTATGTATTTTATCTTTTATTTATTAATATTCAACTGGCTTACAATTCCTTTCTTGTTCTCTCCAATAATGATACAATGATTCAAAAGCTATCAAAGTGGCAAGGTACTTCCCTTTAATAACTTTTTGAAAAGTTTTATTTCAAAATATCTATCCTCCGTGTCTATGTTCTAAAATATGTCAAGAAATATATTATTTATGTTTCAACTATTATTAAATTACATTTTAAACTTTATTTTAATACCTTTAAAAAATATTTAAAAATATTGTATTCAAAAACAATTTGTATGAATCACTTTTGACTTTTACAAATGAATGAAACTAATGTTCTATTTTAATGAATATAACATAAATAGATTTTACATCTTCCAAGAAAATTATTTAATTTAAAACATCCATTATAAGTTTAAAAGGTTATTTTAAATAATTGGCATTTTTTAAATATTTGGAAAAAAATTATTAAATTGTTATCAATATAAAGGGATATTTTTATTATGTTTTCAAAGAATGTTTTTAATCTTATCTTGAAGTTATTATTATCTATGTCACCAACCATTAATAGTTATTATACATTTATGGATATATAATCTTATCATACTATCCACCATATTCTTATGGATGTCTTATGATCGTGTTGTTCTATTTATTGACTTATTAAAATACTTTCATTAAATAAGATAGTTTTTCGATATGAATGTTTATAATAATTATTTATAGTATTATTATTCATTCATTTTAAGAATTAATTAAAATTAATATGTAAAGGGTAGGTATAGTTATAGATATCCCTTTGATGTATCAATAGGTCTCACAACCCAAGTTATCCAGGGTATGTGGCCTTTGTCTTCCCAGTTATTTATGATATCATAGCACAGGGCTTCGATGGTATGATTTTGATGTCTTTTATTTTTTTCATTCCATCATTATGAAATCAGTTATTTTTTCCATTTATTTATTTATATTTTTATCCTTGGATATATTTCATGTTATATATTTTGATGGTATTATGTATTTATTTTTATTTCATTAGATAATAAAGTGAACATTGATTTAAAATATTTCTCATGATCTCCTATGGGTTAAAATAACGTTTCCAAGGAAAATATTTCCTTATTTTTAGGAATCCTTCATGAATTTTTCTTTTTATGTTGTGAATTTTTATTAAATGTTTTATGAATATATTTGGGGAAAAAAATTGATTCAAAGTGTCAGTGATTATTTTGATGTCAATATTTGCTAAAACAAAAGTCTAACAACGTTATTGGTTTCATGAATTTCAAATGGATTAACAAGTTTCCTTTATTTTTATCTCCCTTGTGATGATTTTATTTTCTCATACCTCATATAAAAAAATTCAAAGGGATTACGAATGAGTAGACATAATTTCAAGTATAACATTTTTATTATGGGGATCTATCTTAATAGAAGTGAACCTGTTTTGAATAAAACATGAGCTTAAATTTAAGAGACCTATTGTGGTAGAATATCAACATTGAGTGGAAGTGTCAACATTGTGTTATAAAGGTTTCATATGTAATTTTTAATCTTAATGGTAAAATATTAATAACATAAAATATACTAAAAATGTGAGAAAGTGAAACCATTTTTATAAATCATGTAATTATAGATTTTTTAAGTTATTGGTCATTTTAATGACCAATTTTATTTCTCAATGAATGGGATAAAATGGATTTATATGTAAAATTATAATTTTAGAATTATAATTTTGAAATATTCATAATATTCATTTATCAAGTATGTCTATGTTACCAACCATTAATGATGATGATGAAAAATAGAGGATGTCATTTCATGGAGGCGGTATTCTACATGTACGCATGATCGATGTTATTATATTTATCTAAGTTTAGGGTAATAAATATATAGAGGGTTTTCCATTAACATAATAACACTAAAATATTCCAATTACACTAGGGTAATTATAATACCATATTTAGTATATGTGTGTATGAGAAAATTTAAGAAGAAAAAGGTAAGGATTAAGTAATACTCGGGTTGGGAACATGAACATTCTCTTGAAAGTATCCTTGTAAATGAAGTGGGTAAGAGAAATAATTCAGACCCACATATTATGAAGATGATATATTTTATAGGATAGAAAAAATTATATTTTTATGATAAATTCAAAGGAATTAGGTTCACCTTAAGGGGTTGAAGTGTTCCACAACTATAATTGAATAAAAGGGAACCTTTTTAAATATCTATTATATTTCAATATTGGAATGACATCACTTTAGGTTAAATGGCTCAAAACATGAAACTTAATTTAGTGTGGGTTGATATATCATCGATAATTACCCTAAAACTCATTTTCACATATGTTTTAAACAATTTTCAATCCTTTCACAACTTGTTTTTTACATTTTACCATTTTGGATTTTACGTGGTAAACTAGTTTTTACAAAAGTAATTTTTATTTTATTAAAAATATAAATTAACCCTATTAATAAATTTTAGTATGATGAAACTAAATTAAATCCACATGTAATCTAATTAAATTTATAAACAACTTAAAATTGACTTTTAAATTAAAACATCTAAAATGTAGAAAAGGTTTTAAAAAACATTAATTTCAATAAGTGTTATTAATATTATATAACATTAACTAAAAAATAAATTAGTGATAAAATATTTGAGTACATGTGAAATTTTAATAAAATATACATTATATGAAATATTTCATTTTATTTTATTTGATAAAAATTACATAAATTTAATCAATAAATTATTTGAATATAACTTGTCCGACATTATAATGGTTATTAACATTAATCATTGGGACCATAATTTTATGCCTAAAATGAAATTAAGCATATTAAATAATATAAACATATAGATATAAAATATAAAATCCATTTTTTATATTTTATTTTCAATAAGTTATGAAGAATAATTTATAATATATGTGAATATAAACTATTCTTTGAGTAAACTATTTCTTAAGCTTCAAAAAGGTTAAATATAAGATTAATAAGTTAAAAATTGTGTTTTAAAATGTTTTTTGTACTTTATAATATATATTTTTATAGAAAAAGTTTCAAATGAATTTTAAGTATTTATTTTATTATTATCATTTCCTAAAAGAGATGATATTAACAATATCATTATTTTTTACCATTCACCTAAAACTAAATTATTATAGAAACATATTAAAAGAAACACCTTGGGATAATATTAATATTTGTATTTAGAAAATGAATATAATTTTTTAATATTCAAATTCTAATATTAATAAATTCATCTTATAAGTTAAATTTTAATATATATAAATGAAAACTTCTTTTATTGAATTATTCTACTTAAAAAAATTATGTTTTCTTGATCACATTTTTTCATTTTAAAAGTGATTACAATTTCTTTATTTACTAGAAGTTTTATAATTATTAAATTTTCAAAATAATAAAAAAATTAAAATCATTTTAATTCAGTTTTTCATGTGTTGAAATATATTGAAAATTGTATTAATATATATATATATATACTATAACAATATATTCTAAAATCTTGAGGTATCACATTCCAACCACCCCTAAATAAGTTTTCTCCTTGAAATTTAAACTATCACTAGAAGACTATGTTTATTTAAGAGACAAATATGAATTGTGATTTACTTTCTAGAGTGATATCAACAAATAGAGAAAATATATTTTTTCAATCAAAATAGTGTAATACTAATATTCAGTATTTATAAAATAATTTGATCTAAACATACCCAGATGATTTGGTATTATAACTACTATAATAAAGTTTGTTTTACAATATAGATCATAGTCATCCTTGTACATATGGATTATCATGGGTTGGCTTGAAATATAAAATTTTATTTCCCTATTTTATTGATTATTATAAAAATTCAAAATTTGCTGCAAATTCATTTAAATTAAGGATAATAATATTTTCATGAATCATATTCCATAAACCACAACTTAGGATATAATAATAATAGAATTTTTTCCTTGATAATATCACATATTTTCTGTACATATTTAGTTCACTTAGAAAATACCCTAGTCCTACTATAGTAGTAAAAACTAGATCCAATTTGAATGTAAATAATTCTTGAGTGTAGGGGGAGTGTATGTTTTACCCATATTTTAATGACCAACTTTTCTAATTATGGGTATCATAACCATTCTATGGTTCCCCAGGTATAATAGGTTGTGGATATTTATTTTCCTCATTGGTCTTTGGGCTAGGGAATCATTTTTCATAGTGCCTAAACATTTCTAGAATTATACATTTTTCAACTCTAATTCACTAATTGGATTTCTCGGTATATATTCAAAACCATGAGCTCTATATAAAATTATTCTTTAATTAAAACAATTTATTATTACTTTGAGGCATTCACTTGGTTTCTTCATTCAATACTTTTTACATGTATGGTGTTAAATATTTTTTCCTTCATCATCTTTGCTACTTTATCTTATATGAAACTCTATCTTTATCTTATTTTGTTTGTTTAGATGTTTGTAAACACTTAATTTGTTAATTATAAATTGATATATTTGGGTGAAAATAATCATAACATTTTCAACACCAGCTTGTATCCCATTTGGTTTCTAATTAATAAAATTACAACATTATCCATCATATCTAGTATTAACATGGTCCCTCCTTGATCCAACCATTTCAAAAACCAATAGAGTTAATCAGGCATAATAACTAATAACATCTTATGGTAAATATCCTAAATTATCTCAATATGTCTCACTTTATGACACCATAATTTTATCTTATAATTCATTTAACTCAACAAAGATAACTTTTAGTTCAACCTTGGTTTTTTAAGTTAGGTACAATCATAATTTTAAACCTTTCCCCCAAAGTTTTCATGAAATAATTACTTTATAAATGTTTTTAAGTAAATTTGATTAAAAAATCAAATCTAATATTAATTTATATCTAGGTGTCTGATCTTAGGCCCACTCATCATAAACTATATTCAAAATTAAGTTGATCCTCACCCAAAATTGTTTTGGGTAATTACCCCTATGTATATATATACCACAATGACATCTATTGGCTATTGTCTTTATAGGGATGTAATATCTTGGAAAACCATAAAATATCTACATTACTAAAACTTCATGATTTTTTCACTATACTTATAGATATCCCTTAAAAATATTAATTGGGGTTTCACTAAAGTTCTCTTATCATAATCCCCAAAATAACTAAATTATTCCTCTAATGTAACTAAACACTACTCTGATACTAGATATTGTACATAATACATGCACTACTAAGTTCGTCATTACAAACACTTTATTAAAAAACTATTTTTTATATAGGGCCCTATGAACCAACATTTATTTAAAAAAATCCATAATTTAGAAATTACATCTAACAAATAATCATACAATCCAAAGAAAATGAGGTTTCGTATCTTTGAGGATTCATACTATAATAAAATTATTTTATAATAATTATGACCATTTATTAATATTCTAACCACACTAGATCCATATATATATATATATATATATCATAGTTTTTACGTGTATTTTTTACCAAGTGAAATAAATTGAAAGAAATGGGCGATCTCAAATGCTTAGTAAGGGATATCTTACAAACATCTCATCAAGGGTTAGATCGTAATCATATGATAAAACATGATCTATTTAGAAATATCTTATTAAAATAACATGGAATAATAATAGTCATCCATAATTCATGATATAATGAAATGTCATCTCATAATAACAACATATACCATGAAAAAGGTACGGAAACATGATATTACTAACATGATCTAGGGAGATTGACATAAGCACTTAACAGTGAATTATGGCCTAGAAATAAGTATAGTAATTCATTTCATTCTAAAAATATATAACCTCATATATTTGATGTTCAATATTGTGAATATATATAATTTACATCGAGTTCATGTTCAATCATGTGAAAGTAGCATATCTGAATCATGTTTACACTAAATTTTTAGAATCTAGATAATATGTTTCATGTTCACACTCCATCATTATATCATGAGGTAAAAATCCGTAACCAATTAACTGGAGGGTGATATAGAACCTGAACCTTCATCTTTGATACATAAGTTTATTATATTATATCAATCATTCAATATATCAATAAATCCTATGGGTATAAAATGGTTTCTTTCATCTCATCATAAAAAGCACAAATAGGGGAAGATAATTCTAAAAATATTTCTATATGGTGTCACAAAAATTTCTCTCAATAATGTAAATATTTAAAACCTAAATTTTAATCACATAAAAATATTATTTAATAAAAAAAATCATAGGTTGGTTCTTTAAAAATAACACCCATGTAAATAAGTCCTCTATAGATAATGAAGAAAATTATAATGAAATTTTAAAAGTGTTTTGTAAATTTTAATTTTAACTTTGCTGTATGTGATGAAGTAAAATGTCACCATAAAAATTCTTTTTCAAAATAGTCTCCATTGAGAAAAGGAAAATAAATCACTTTTAAAAACAATACTTAGAAATAAATATCTATATTTAATCCTAGTAAAAATATATAATGTTTTCAAAAATCTAATGTTTAAATTCTTTCAAATAAATTATTTTATAAAAATTCTTTAATAATAGATTATTGAAAAATATAAAAATAATTATAAATGTGAAGTGAAATATTTGAAAATACATAATTTAGACAAAAAAGTGAATTAATATATCCTTTATATTAAATAAATGTTATCAAATTAAATGTGGGTTGGAAGATAAAACATTTTACTTTTAATTGATAGGAAACCTTTTTAATATTTTTAAATACCTTTGTTGAAAACCCACATCATAACAAGAGTAAAAAACATAATTTTTAAAAGTGGAAAAGGGAAATGGAAAGTTTATATGAGATAAGTAATAATTTGGTTTCCAAATATATAGGAGAAAATTTTGAGATTGGATAAATATGCACAATGAGGGGAAACCATCCTTAAAGAGGATGGGAATTGTCATTAACAATGATATACATTTTGTGGATGATATTCATTAAGAAATAGTATTAGGATTAAAAATTAATTTTATAAAGATTAAAATATAAAGTAACATAAAATAATATCATAGCATGGAACAAACCAATATTGAAAGAAATAATTTCATGAAAAAGTATTATAACATCGAAAAATGGAGTTGATTAAACAAAAACACATAAAAATTTGGTATATTTAGAAATTAAGTCCATCTAAATAGTTATCTTGGAATGATTCTTAAAAACACAATGAAAATAATGAATACTAAAAAATAAATTCATTTTGAAGTAATCACTCCATATAAATGAAATTATGGCGTGCAATATCAAACATGCCTCGTGGATTTTAAAATGAGACAAAGAAACCCTTACCTTGTATTCTTGTTTACTCAAAAATACTCAAACCTCCTATATAATAAATATGACAATAATTATCACTTATTAAATCACCTTATTATAATATAAAAAACATTATATATTTATTTTATAACTATTATCTATAATTGTATAAGTTATTTATTTACTATTTTCTCTCTCGGGCCTGGGTAATCTTGGTTGTTTGGAACTATTTTCATCATAGTGGTGTTATTATTCATTATTCTCCAAAATTTAATCATTAATGTATTATTCAAGAAATAATAATAATTTTTTCAATGATTCCGGAAGTTCCATTTCATTATCTAAAAGACATGGATATGGTACTTTAAAAGGTAAATTGTTATGGAATAGTTATCATGTCTTAAATGATTGAAAGTAGATATAAGTAATAAATATATTAAATATTAATAATACATTTTCAAAATTACTAAAAATTATTAAATAAAATAATATTAAAAGATATTAACATTATATTACATTTCTTAATCATTCATTTTATAAACATTATAACATTGTCACATAGGTAGAAGAAACTGAACCAAATTAGTATGTATTGTACTGATTTTTTTAGTAATGAAAAGTTTTTATATAATGCGGAAATTACTTTAACGTAATTCTAAAATTTTCAAAAATAATTTTTTACTTTATTAATTTTATTATTAGAACCATACATGTATGGTGGTGATGAAAAATTAAATACATCATTCGTGGAGGTGGTAGTCCGCCATGTACATGATTATCAATTCCACTTCTCAATGAATGGTATACAATGAATGTATATCTTAAATTATAATTTTATAATTATAATTGTGAAAAAAATATTAAATCATAAAATCCATTATTTTTACTCACAATTAATGGTGGTGATGAAAAACATAGGTCATTGTTTTTTGTAGGAGGTAGTCTCCACAAACACACTATCGATGTTATTTTATGTTTAGAAGTGGTTGGCAATGAATAAATAATTGATTATACATTAATATAATAAGGATTTAGTATAAAAATTATACTTATATCATTATTTTATTATGGTTAGGATTGGTTTTGAAGTGAAAATTAAGATAAAAAGCTAAGGACTGAGTAATTATCACATTGAGACCTTGGAATTTCTCCAGAAAGACTTCTTGAAAGTGAAGAGATTAGAATAATTAATTAACACTATAGGATTTTGAAATTGAGAATGGGTTATAGGAGGAGCAAATTAAATATTTTTAGGTTTAAATTTTAAGTAATTTGGGCTTCATGAAGGACTGTAAGTGTTCCCATTTTACATGTGAAGAAAAGTGCACCTTTGTGAATACCCAGTATCTTTTAAAAATGGAATAAAACTATTAGAGGGTAAATATATCCATAAGAGAGAAATAATATATCTTTGGGAGAGATGACTATATAAATCCTCTTCCAATAATTTTCACACATGTGTTAAACTTGTTTCAATCATTTTACCACTTTTTTTTACATTTTACTATTTTTGTTTTTACTTGGGAAACATATTTTTAATAAAGTTATTTATATTTTATTAAAATTAAAAGGTAAGAACACTTACTAAAATTTTTTGTGTAAAAATTAAATTTAAATCCTTTATAATATAATTAAAATTGTAAATAATAGATAACTAACTTTTAAATTTAATACATATATATATTTAGAAAAACTATTTTGTATAAAAATGTTGATTTCTCCATTAAGTTTTTTTAATATTATATAACATTGATTAACAACTAAATGAGTTAAAAAATATTTTTAGACACATCAAAAATTTATATTAGATAAATTATATAAAATACATAAATTTTAATTTATGAGATAAAAATTAAACAGCATTAATAAATTAATTCATTAAAAATAAAAATTTCACCAATATCACAGTCATTAACATAAATCTTTGTTATCGTACTTTTATGTATAAAAGGGAATTGAAATTTTTACATAATAAAAACATTTATATATAAAATATGAATTATATTTATTTATATTTAGTTTCTAGAGGTGATTAAAACTAAATTTTAATATAAGTGACAAAAAATATTTGGGTAAAATATTACTTGTGTTCCTAAAATTTTAAACATAGGTTTCATAAATTCTATATAGGGATTTAAATGTATTTTTTTAATTTATATATATATAACATAGTTTCGATTACTTTTAATACATTCTCTTATTATAATAATTTCACAAAATTAGCAGTATTAACAAAATGTGTATTTTTTAAAATATTCAATAAAAACCAATTATTTTAGAAAAATATTAAAAATTAATCTTATGATGTTTTTTATATTTGGTATTAAAAAATTGAATCTCATTTTTTTAATTCAAATTTTATAATTTATAAATTTATCTTTTAAATTAAATTTCAACATATAAATAGGAAAACAAAATTTTTTAAAATATACCCTTTTAAATACTTAAGTTTTCTTAATCATATTTTGGTGACACTTTTTAACTAATCAAAAAGATATATATATATATATATATATATATATATAATAGTTATTTTATTAAATTTTATTAATAATAAAAATGTTTTTTAATTCATTTTTTCTTATAGATAATGTTATCAGACTTAGTAATAATATATATATATATATTCTAAAAATATCAGGGAATTAAAATTTCCCTATCCACACATTATATATATATATATATATATATTCGAGGGAGATAAAAGAAATTTTCCATGTGGTTTTTATGCACTATATATAAGATTTTTGGTGTTTTGGAATGAGAGGTATATATATACATGAATATTGGGGAAATATATTGATATACAAGTGGGTAAATTCAATCTATAAATAATGGTTACAACTTTAGAAATAATACTTCAATCACATGATTTTCATTCGATCTAGGGGATTCATTCTATATATTTCATGCCTACAGATCATGTTTTTTGTGGATAGAGGTTATTTTTATCATCACACCCTCTCAGGACTTCCATGATGGGGTGAGGTATTTTCGTTCCAAGTATATATTGAAGGTGGAATTTATTTTTTGATGATAAAATTTTATGATTAATTTATTTTGGGGTTTTCATATATTATATTCTTCCATATCTCTCTTTCTCTTATTCATGCATAATAATTGTGTGTTGTGAGATGGAGTGGTCATTAATGCAATAACTAGATAATTTATCTCATGCATGACCAGTCTGTGGGATGAGGGAGTTGCATTTAAATATTATTTTTGGTTTCGAATTTTCATAATAATCCAAAGTATATGACAATGAGAAAATTATAGTTTTTCAAATAGAGAAAGATTATCTAGACCAAAACCTTTTCTTAAAACTAATTCTGTGGAAGTCTTGGTGAATTCTTTATCCCTTCAACTTTATTTTTAAAGAAACAAAAAAATTTTAACTTTGTGTGTTTCCTTTATTTATTTCTCCCAAGTTATTTATGTTTGTTTCCTCAATTATAATTCTCCTTAAGTTTTTTCCAAAATTAATCTATGTCGGTTGGACGTTGGAAAACCACTTTTTATAACTTTTAGTTAGTAGTTGGTAAGATTAAATATTATAAATTAAAAATGTGATTATATTATAAGAATTAATAAAAAAAATTGTTTGGAATTCTCTTATAACCATTACCATGGGTGATTCTTCAAGAAATATAGGATAACTAGATTATTATTCTTCTTTTTAGTTTTTATTTTCATAATTATACTTGATTCTCTTAGACTGTGTTTTCTAAATAAAATTGTTGATGCATGAGTACTCAACTTTAAATATGGGAAAATAAGTCCTTTAATTTGATCTCAATTTATAGAAGAGACTATAGAAAATAATAAGAAATAAAATATGGATGGAGTGAAAAAACGTAATCTAGGATCTGAATAGGTGGTGAAAGGAAGCGAACCAAGGCAATGAACATTAATGTAGTATGGTAAACCTTCAAGATTTGGGGTCCTACTAAGAAAACTAGTTCCTATAGTGGGTAAAAATAACATTTAAAAAAACTAGTGTTCATTCAAATGATATTTAATTATACTTATTTAATTAGGAAACCACATGAACACACAAACAATCACTTTAGAAGTTTACTTGAGCATTATAACAGTTTAAAATTTACAATTGTTTCCAATAATTTGTCAAGGTTAAGACTATATCATTTTTTATTAAAAGATAATCTGATATAGTGGATCTATATATTTACACTTCATTCCATTAATACAAGTGATGAGTTAGAAATAAAATTTGTAATGTGATTCTTTACTCTCTATAAATCTATAAATATTCATGTCAAAGCTTGAAATTTTTATCCCTCAGATGATGAATCACTAAACATTACATGGTAGAGATTCAATTTGTTACTAAGTAAATACCCCCAATGATTTTATATAAATTTTTTTATAATAAATTTTTTTAATGAGGATTAATATAAATAAAATAGGTCAATCATGGATTTAATCACCTGAGTATTACTTATGAAGAATCATCAAAATTAAAGCTATGACTTATTTGATTAGATTTTAATTAAAATTTTATAATGGAAAAAATGAGTAAAAAATTATTCAACATGGTACAAAACAATAGATGGAAGGATTAAAAAATTAAGGCATTCACAATGAATATGGATGTAATTATGGAAATTAATCAACTTCAAGGCAGGTATACTGAAGATAAAAAATATTTTTATTATAACTATAAAAATAATATTTCTGGTTCGAGGCCACAAAAAATAATTTAAAGGGTACTTGAGAAGATCTCTAAGTATGAACAAGTATTTGGTATTATTTATGAGTAATTAACCTCAATAGGAACCTCGGATTTATTAATTATGAAAAGTCTTTTCATAACATTTTAGATAAAATAGTTTTGTCTTATCATTTGTTTCATTTTTATATACTAGGTATTTTTTTATGGAAGGTATGGAATTCTTTTTGTGTGAACAAGTTTGGTTCTCCATTAATATTATTGATATTATAAATGAAATTGATCAACTCAATGAGTATATCTATAAGAAAAGAATATATTCCCTATAAACATACTGAAGTTATAATGATGCACCATTATACACCCTAAAACGTGTTTTTAGACAATCATTTTAATATCTATAGGTAATAAAAAATATTATGCCTAAATATTGGTATCCCAAGAGGTATCCAATTTTTCATAAAAACTTTAGGAAAAATCCATGGGTGATACAAAGTTCAATAATGGATTTGAGGCAACTTCCAATAATAAATCCAAATCGAAAAAACCTTGGGAAGACATTAACACCATTATTGAGGAAGATGAGGAAGTAGAAGAAAAATATTTTGTGGATTAAGAAATGTAATTGAAGGGGAAGAATATTTAAATAGAGATGAAAATTGAATAACTAGAATAAAATAAGCTTGAATAAGTATGAAAAGAGAAGTATTATCATATTTTAACAATCAATAAACTACTTCTTCAATATTTTGGACTCTCTAAATTCTAGTTTCATCCAAAATAAAGTATCAAGTTTATTTCATTGAGGAGGGGAAGTTTTACATTGAGTGAAAATAATTTCTAGAATTGGATAAATCCAAATAATGTAACTTCTTATCATACTCCTATTACAATATATAAGAGGAATGGTTGAGCTATATTACCTAAAACAAAGTGCTTCATTGCAAGTAACCTGATTTTTTTATTGCTTTCATTTTTATTTAGAAATTAGTTTTTAAGGACTTTATTTTCTGAATTTTTTATGATAAGATTAAATTCCCTTTTTTACTTCTTATATTTAATCGAGGATTCTCCACATACTTATATATATTTTTTGTGTATTTTTATATCTATGATTATGAAAGAAAAGGATGAAATAATGATGGGAGAATGATATATTAGATAGTGTATTATTAATTTTAATTCAATAAATATTTTAACGTCCCCGTTATATGTTTTCATGAATAATGAGTTTTATGGTGAATATTTAGGCTAAATATAGACTTTTTTATTTATTTTTTATATTCGATGAAAACTTTCCATAAGAATCCTATCATTCCATGTTTTTGATAAAAGTATAAATAATATTTAATAAATAAGATTTGGGATGAACGACTATGGATAATCATGAACGTATTAGTGTGATAAATCATGATTTTGGGGGATTAATTAAATTTTGTAAATGAAATTACACTAAATTTTTTATTCTTTTATTTTAAAAATTTTATGTTGATAGGTTTTCTATTATCATTCATACTGTGAGTAAATTGTCCATATTTTTATGTTTCCCAATACCAAAAGGGTTCTATGAAAAAAAATCATATTCATTTATATACCCTATTTCATGAGGGATACTTGGGACATATAGGTGTACATGAACAGTCATTGATATCTTAAGAAATTTATGAAGGAACAATATCACATTTATATGATAGTGAAACAAATCATCACTTTATTACATTAACAACTACCTTCACTCTAAATATTTCATTTAAGAACATATAAGTCAGGAAAACCATGATATAAAAGTGAAATTATAGGCCTAATTTATCATTAATAACCTACACTATGTATTGTTTCTTGAGTTTCAATGGAATAATTATGGGGGTGGAGCTTTTCCATAATTTTAAAGGGATTATTTGAATTTGAAAAGTGACATGTGAGGTAATATCATTTGTTTTGCGAGAAATTGATATGGATTACATTCATTTTCTTTCACTGTCTACCCTCTGAAGATGGTATTAAATACAATTACTTATAAATTAAATAAGAATCATTTTCTAAAAAACGCATGAGAAAAAAATATTAAAAATAATTATTTCTAAAAAGATGGTATATATTTCATTATGATTATTTTTTTGATTTTTTACCCTTGACATGGAATTAAGAGTGTTTGTTAATTCAAATCTTGGAGAAGGACTTTTTTAGTATAATATTTTTTTTCACACATAGTATATTAGAGGAAACCTAAATTTTTTACTTTTAAATTTTCATATCATTTACCCACCAAACATTATCATCTGATTCATTTTATCCTTTAATGGAAATATTCATGATTAATATTAATATGTATCATTCTGGGGTTATTAATTTAAATAATTTTCAGGAATATTGTTAGGATGCATTTACTCAATGTTTGAGCATGTCTTAGGTTAAGTATGTGATTTGAGTAATGAGATAAATTTTTTCATGGTAAGGTAGATTAAAATATGGCATGAATACTAATAATGAATTAAAATATGTAAATAGATATTGAAATTTTTTTAAATTTTTCAAGTGGTTGAGTAAAGAATCATGATAAATACTTCTTCTGGAAAAAAGGTGTTCTTCGAAAAAAATATTTTATAATGACAGTTGAAACTTTATTATTTTTTAAAAAAAATGATCTGGTTTATTATTAATTTTTTACCATTTTCTGATGGGGTTTCTTGGTTATGGTGTGGATATTTTATTCTTTGGGATAATGAAGATTTTAAGTGTGTTAAAGGATTTTATAACCATATTTCATGTATTAATTTTTTAATATTAATTCTATAGATTTAACAGATTGTTTTATTATTTATAACTAATGTTCATTGATTTTAAATTTATATTATGAGTCATTTATATTTTTATTTGGATCATAATAGAGAAAAGAGGTATTTTTTAAGAATTTATTATTATTGGAAAATTCATGTAAAGTACGTGTTGGAAAAAAAATTCAAACCTTGGAGCCCCACAGGATCATTGATTGCTTCTATGAGGTAGAAACCAAGCTCGACCAAAAATTTTCATTGATGATTCTGAAGAGAAGGATAATACCTAGAAATGTGAGGTTCTAGGAAAAGGATATCATATGTATCATGGGGGAACTCGATGAACAACCAGTGGTTATAGTGTGGGATGACACCATAAGATTTCAATGGTATCACTATGGAGCCTTGAGTTTGATAAAGAACATGAATGAATGAAACATTGATGTGGTAAAACTGATGGGTGGGGAACTATTTATATAGAAAAATAGATATAAAATTAACAATGTTGATGTTGTTTGGGTTATCGACTTCACTGCTATTAGGGTTTCTATTTGGACTACTCATGTCATGTCTATGAGTATAATTTTGTGACCATAGGAACACCCTGATGACAACGTAGTAAGGATAAAGCTCTAATATAGCATGAGTAACCAATTTGAATAATATGAACATCCAAAAACCCATCAGGGTTTGATACCACATTTGAAAGTGTAACACCTCGGCACTAATTTCATGAAAAATATTTGGGCAGGAATATAACGCGACCTTGAGCATGCCCCCCCAAATACAAAAGGCTAATGAAAAGTAATGAATTCCTAAAATATTCATGGGGATACTATACCCTCAAAAATAAATCCTGAGGGAAATTCCCAGATCTAATAATTATTTTACATGGATAATCATTATTAAAAATATCCATAAAATACATCCCAATAAAAAAAATGACCCAAGATGTCCCCCGCAGTCCAAAATAGAAAGAATTAAAACTGTCTACATGATGAATGAAAATATAATACAGCATTAGTAGATAAAAATGAAAACTTCATAAAATAAAACAATGGAAAATTGGTTAGTAAACAATCAGAACAATATCTAAAAATACTCTACATTGTTCTCTTGCCTAACTCAAATGATCACCCCACCAAATATGCATCCTCCATAACTTGATATACCTATAACATGTGTCCACCTCTAAGAATTACATGTATCCTATATAAAAACAGGAAGATCTGCCCAAACGCATTAGAAAACATTTGATGTAATCAAGAAGGTGGTGAGTTCATCAAACTAGTAGAAACCCCCAATGGATCAATAAGACTGAATACAAATACATTCAATTAGATCTACATGAAATAAACAGATAAGGAGTGTAATCAGAAATGTGTAAAACATCCACCACGAAAATATAACCCACCATAAAAATTAATGAATACATAATAGTTTTTTGTGTGATAATCTATGCCACCATAACACAAGACCATACCTAATTTGGATCGATGTCGGAAAGAAGAGAGTCCCCTTGTACCGCCACCGAACTTGTACTTGAAGATATTGGGTAGCATGTTATACCAAGCCTGACTAATACCCAAAGATAGAGGGTAATATATAATTTTGAATCTATATAACTACGCAAAGATCCATGAAAGGGTGTCTTCAAGCCTTTAACCATCCATTATCACTCAAGGGAGGTCACACACTATGAGTACTTTTTATCCTTTCACACATAAGGTATGTTTCATAAAAAGTACCCGATCAATACATTCGTAATCCACACCTTATTTCTCAAGATCAGCCCAAACATTACTGACATCTAGGACCCCATCTCATCCATGGAGTGCTATCGGTGCCTTCCAACTCATGGTGGGGCTAGGTCTCTCGATCTGCATCCCCCATACTAGAATCTATGTCAAATAACAAGCACATAGTTAACACACACATTATAAATAAATACATCATGAAACCCATAATACAAGCACAACATCTCATCACTAGGCTGTGATTACCTCAATACTCCAGACCATATAACTCATCATTCATCCATCCTTGTAGGATAATCTTCCCAAACCATTTCTCTCTTCACTATAAAATTACCTAACTCTATAAGGGTAAAATTTTGAATCATTACCTAACTTGAGATTTAATACCAAAACAAAATATCATAATTCAATACATAGTTAGCCATAATAAGTGGAAAATCCATGAAATCACTCTAAAAATAGGGATTTCCTATACACATTAAAATGAACCCAAAAAATCACAAACCAATACAATCAAAAATTCCATTTAAATGATTTAAAACAATATTTTAAAATATTTAGAAATTGAAACATACGTTCTGTTACACATAATAATCCTGAGGCCAAATATAACATAAAAATGAATTAGAAAAAACCGTGTTTGTTTGAAACACTATTTCAAAACTAATTTATAAAATCACTTGTTTCTGTTTAAAATTAAACTTAAGTTGGACCACATTTTTTAAAATTATATTTTTGAAAGGAAACCTTATTCCCTTAAAAATACACTCATTTCACTAAGAAATATAAAAAAAGGACCACATAAACTTTCTCAAACATGGTTCCACCATTGAAATGCTTTCTATGTTATATGGTCCATGTTTAGTATTTGGTTGGTGTGATCCCACCCCAATTAATGTTATGAAACTGAAAAGGCCATGAAATGTGTATAAAACAATAAAAATTATGGCATAAAAATATGAAATTGATTATATATCAAGAGAGATAGTAAATTCAAGGACACCTACCACAACACATAATTCTCAATTAAATTCCAATCTTGTACTAGCCTCCTCCATTTCCACAAGTACCTAACTCACCCACAAGAATATTAAAATTAACAAGGTAGTCATTTAGATCCCAAAAATAAAAAATCATTATAAATGATTCCAGGGTAAATGGGCAAGACCGTCGAATAGAAACTTTGGGAAACATGGTGTGGTCCACTCCCGTCGTGAATACAAACCTAAGACACAAAAAATTCAAAACATATATTTTTGATAGAATGGGAAATTTAATCCAAATTTTCTAAAAACCTAAAATATTTCATTGATGTCACATGCCTTCAGAAAACAATGAATGGTGTCATGAACATCCTCACCTCATACCTTGTCTATAATATTCACATGAAAGACCCAAAAAAATGGGACAAATTAACCATACTTTGGTTGGATTTCCTCTTTTAAACACAATTCTGTAGAATCAAAAATTATATAGAATAAGTAATTGATAATAAGTATTAAAAGGGGAGAGATATTACTAATAATCCACATCATGTTCCTCTTATGAAACATCATTGTCAAAGGGGATAAAAGAGGGGAAGGCGAATATTCAAAGGGGGATATGCCCCCCTCACTTGAGCAGTAAGAGCTAGCGGGGAATCGGGAGTTCCAAATAAGATCCCCAAAAAAGATAACAAAGTTACCCTAAAAACCCTACATATAGGACACAGTATAGTGAATAGCGGTCATGTCATAGTGACTCCTTGTTAATATACATTGTGGTGTGGTTTTCTTATCTATAATGTAACCAGCCCCCAAAGGAAATGGGGTCGACCCCACAAACCCCCTGCATGGAATGAACCATATAGGCTATGTATCAGGTTTAAAACCCTAATATTTTATAAAAACAAATAAATAACCATAATTTCATTGATATCTTATGTTACATATAATACCATGTTTTAAAAAAATGTGATTTTCTATTATTTAAACAACATCATTATAACTTACATCTTAACCTTGGAGGTTTGAATAGAAATAACCACTATTTTAATATTAATTATAATGGTTTTATATAAATAAAATGAATTGATAAAAAATTACTTAATTTTTAGTAAAGTCTTTATATGATTTAAAAATACTATTTTCTCAAAAACTAATATTATATTTTGTGAAAAAATAAGAAAATTATTATTTAACACTTTAAGGAAATGTATATGAAAAAATAAAAAATAGTTTTTAAATCTATATATCAAATTTATCTTTGAGTGAATTTTTGAGGATTTTATGAAAAGATTAATTTTCCAATGAATAGTAAAAAATACTAACTTTTATTAAAAATTTCATTTTCATTTATAGAATTTATAAATTTTCAGAATATTTAAAAAAAAATTAAAAGTAAATTTTTTTAAATTTTATATTTATTGATCCAATTTATTTTTTGGAATCAATTTCATATTGAATTTTCATATAAAAATTTGTTATATTTATGAATCTTTTCTATTTGGAAAACTACTTTTCCATCACATATTTGCGTTTAATTATAAAATAAATTTTTTTAATTATATGAATGGGATTTATAAAAAATGATTACTTATTTTTAATCATAATAATTATTATTATATAATAATTACAACTTAATGTTTTTTAAAATGAATAGTAAAACCGATCATAATTAATTAGCATGCTTTTGGCAAAAACGGGTTTACCGGGGGTTAAAATAAAAAGATAATGGGTAAGATGTCCTGAAACTAGTCTAAATCATATTTTATGACCATATAACCTATATGTTTTTATAATGAACCGTTATAGAACCTTTCCTCGTGTGAAAAACATGGGTACTCTTTATTCCTTTCAAATATTCCATGTGTTTCCTCTCCCCGAATTATAAAATCCCACCTCCTCCTATCCACTTCACACAAAAAATTTGTTTTAGCCAATACCTACCCAAATCCATTCCTATATTCCATCACTACATTTTATACGACTTATTTTATTATTAACCCTTCTTAAAAAGAAATATTTACAAACCTAAAGAGTTTCTCTGATGAAGAGGTAAAATTCTAAAACATGCGTTTTTTTAATTTATTCTTCCACCTCCTTAAAATATTATGAATATAGACTAATATAATAAAACTATTATCTAAAATTCAATTATATTTTATTTTTTTAATTTAAAAACCTATATCTACCTCCTCTTCCATTGAATGGAAAATAAATTAGTTGATGATGTGTGCGGGGAACTATCACATCTCATACCAATGTAATTTGTTTTCCATCACCACCTATTATAAATAGATATAATAATGGATTTTATATAGGTATATTATATTTCTGAAATAATAAATATTCAAAAATTATAATATCATATATACAATCTAACTTTCCTTTTTTGTGGGTACGATAACATTGCTCGTGTCTACGAAGGACTAATGCCTCATGAAGCGATGTGATTTTTTTCAATTACCAAATTCATGAAAGGTAATAACAAAAAATTTAATTAATATATGTGATATATAAAAAATAATAAATAATTTTAAAATGTGATTGACTATTTAAATTCTTTTCATTATATCTGTTAATAAAATGGAATCAAGATTCATGCATATGTGTGACCTACCATCTCCATGAATGGTGTATTTCATTTTCAATCTATAACATTTATGGATCAATATAAATACATATAAATATATATATATAATATGATATTTATATCATAGTTAACATTATAGAGAATATTGGACCATGATAGATATAATAGGACCAAAAAAACCAAATATAAACATATACAAAAAAACAAAGCAATTATTAGACAATATGTGATTTTGACAAAGAATTGTTAATAAATGGGTAATAAAAGGTCATAAGTAAATATTATAGGTGTTTTATATATAATTATGTTTATATAATAGATGTTTTTGTAATAGATTTATAATAACCTTATATTTATTATATAGGATAATCTAATGTATAATAAAGAAGTTCAGACATTAATTAAGCTGATTTTGTATTAAATTCCCTTCTTTGAGACAAAAGTTATGTTATACACCTATCTTATTTTATAAGATGTATATAAAGTCCATTTTAAATTTTATATCTTGAATATATTTATTATAATGATAAATGATGTTTCATTTAAATTTATTCTTTCATAGGGATTATGATATAAAAGTTACCAAAGTGGTAAGTGTTTGAAGTTATAATCTCATTGTTTATCAGGATTGTTTATGGTTTTTATTTCAATGATGAGATATTATTATCTATTACCCAATAACATCCAGAATTTTATTATCCTATGGTTATTTAATTATAATAAATTTTTTAAATTAATTTTCCTCCCTTTATCTACTCAAGATTCAAAAATAATTTTTTAAAGACAACCAACTTTATTTCTCTCTTTGGTTGAAAACCCTTTCTACACCATATCCATGTTTTCAAAAAAAATGTTCTCAATAATGTTTTAATTTTCCTATATGATTATTTAAAATCTATTTTACCCTTTTTAAATTTTTAAAAAATATTTTATAAGGGATCTTCATGTTGTTTTCCAAACAAGGCTCGTTTGGATTTTATAGAAAATGTGAAAGGAATAATTTTTTAAATATGTACGACATGAATAGAATTTCTCATCCTCATGAAAACTTATTGTTTTTGTGATTCATTTTTTTTAGATTTTATTTTTAAATAAAAGTTTTTTAATGAAATTATAATTTTTTAGTTTTAAAAAGTGATTTTCAAAGTAGAAAAGGATACTTTCCCTAAAATATGTTCCATGTGGTATTTCAAAACAATTTTTATCTAAAATTAAATCCTTTGATATAAGTTATGACATACCTTGTATATGATCTGATGATAAAATTATTATTCTTTCCTTTTATTTTCTATGTTTATGATGAAGAATGTTTTATGATGACCATTACTTTTTGATAGTTTATGATATGATAAAATGTTTATGAAATCCATTTCATTTAATTGGTTCTAATATTATGAATGTTTTATGATCTTATATCACAAATATATATGATTTTAATTATATAACATGTGGGAACAATATATCCCTCCAAACCATTGGGTAATTATGGATAAATCATGAGTTAATTATGTTATTCATGAACTTGTTTTCATGTTCAAAATGTCATGTGTTGACCTAATTTCATGTCAATAAGGTTAATAGTTGGCCTAGTTTTCTTGTCCATAAGATTAATCATGGGCCTAGTTACATGTCCATAAGTTTATTAAAGGGATTTATTTCATGTTCATAACATAATAAGTGAACTCGTTTCTATTTATCTATGTTTATAATTTTATAAGATTATGTGTACGCCAAAAATATATGTCTTATTCCAATGTTTTTCTATCATAGATTATGTACATTGATTCATTTATGATTCATGCCTCATAATCTTCCAAGACATATTCCATGAAACAAGTTTTTATGATATGATATGCAGGGTAGGGATTTCAAATGTTAAGATCGTGTTTTATACCATTATTTTCATGTTATTATTATGTGATCATTGATATATCCCTTATTTACCTTTACTGGGTATCTGAGCTCAAATTTTATTATATTTTCATCCCTAGGATATGAAAACATTTTTACATTTGAAAAGTATAATAAGGGTTATATATATGAAACAAATTAAGGGTACTAGATATGTAACATGTAATATACCATTTAGGCTATGTAAGAAAGGTTGGGATTGGTTTTCATCGAAAAAAAAATCACTCCGGGAAAATTTCATCAAGGACATGTATGGGAATGACTCAAGGAACTTCACATTCCAAAAATTGATATTTTCTATCCTTATTATATGATAACATAAACAAATAGATGAGGTATAGGGGAAAAATTAATGGGTTGCATGTTTTGGTGATATAAACATGAGGTAGAATAACTAGTTTGGGGAGATAGTTTTCAACTCGGGGTGCCCAGTTCTGAATATCTCATTAAAAGAAACAAGCATATACCCTACTTTACTTGAAACAATTCTTGATAACAGTTAAAGAATTTTTTTTGATAGTTTTAGGATGTTGGAGGAACAAGACATAAAGTATTTTTCAGGATCTATCATATAAACATTATGTGGGTGGGATTATAGGAAAATGGAACATACAATAAGTTGGAGGGATGAATTGGGTGTGAAATTATGGTACGTGGATTAAAATGATAAGGTTAATTTTGTTTTTTTGGAGATTTATGAATCAAGAACTACCTATGAATGAAAATATTTATAAGAAAGTATTCATTCTGGCTTCACAGTTCCAGTGGGGTACCCATCCAAAATAATAAATGATGTGGAATGTTGTTTTTCAAGGTGAATGGGATAAATGGGTGTAGGAATTCAATGAATATGGAATCAATTTAAGTAGTGGTGGGCATACAATTTATGGGGTCATCAAGGATTGTTTACAAGGTGCTAGAAAATAAGAAATGGAGGTGAGTGTTCATGGTATGGAATTTATGGATGTATGAGGGATCCACTGGGAAGATAAAAATATGGTAAGGAAAGGAAAGAATCATACCTCATTTTCTTCATGTTCTGGGTGAATGGGTTGGTGGTGGAGATAGGGAGACTCATTAAGGTCATAATTCATTCTGTTTCTTTAATAAGGATTATTTTAGGTCCTTGGTAGAATATGTAAATCATTAAAGGCAACCAAGGTGGGTGGGTCAGATAGAAATATCTAATTATAAATTTGAAACTTAATGTGGATGGAACATATATTGGTAGAGATATGAGATTTGGATATATTGTTAAAGATATGATGGGTTTGGTGATCATGAGATTTAATTCCTAATATAGCTCATATAACTCCATTGGAGTAGATGCAAGCTGCATGGAAAGTGCGATTTTCTTATAAAAGATTCAAAATATTCATATTGTGGAAATTGAGTTAGACTCAACTTTGTTGGTCAGGTTTCTTCAAGGGAATATTAGTACACCATGGGAGTTGGTATATTTATATAGTAGATATAGTATCTTCATTAAACAGGGTGTTATTATCATTCAAATGTGGTGGTAAGGTAACTTTATGTCTGATTCACATTTCATCCAAGTTATAACATGAGAGATATTGATTATCTACATCAGTCTAGGGTACTACAAAATGTATATAAGTTTTTTGTTAAGTGTTATTTACTCAGCCTTAATTATATCCACACCCCCCCCCAGAGTATTGTTTTTGTATGTTAGTATGATATCTTGCTGGAAATCTAATTTTTCAATAAAAAAATAATTTTCAATCAAGATATAATTCACCTATTAAATAGTTATTTATGATTACATGTTTCAAAATGAAATAGACCTAATAATTTTTTGAAATTATCGTTATGTTATGTAATAAATATTCATCTTTTAAGGTTTAATATTTATGTATGAAAAATGAGGGTCACTGTAGTTTTAGTGGGATAAAAGTTTTAGTTATCATTGGTGAACTTGGATAAGAGAACATTAGTGATAATACTAGGGATAATACTATGTTTAATAAAAAAATTGTATAGAAGAGATTATAATGTTTTTTTAGAAATACATCCTTCTTTAGATACTAAAAGTGTATGTGGTTTTGAAAAAATGCATCTAGGGAATGTATCCCTAAAAATATTTGGTCGATTATATCTCGGGCATCATTCTTGTGCATGATGAGTGTTACCTTACTATGTACCTAGTTTGACACTCTTGAGGGATATTCTTTAGTTGATCCACATTTTCTTTAAGAAAATTTATTAAGGATTTGAATAGATGATAATAAAGGATGGCCAAGGATAAACCTAAAGTTGTATAGATTGAAATGAAGGTTTAATAATTTATACATCCTATAATTTATTTTTCATGACTATTTATTTTAAAATTAAGATTATAGTTTCTCCCACTATTCTTTTAATTTTTATAGAATGGATAGAACCTAAATGAATCTTGTTAATTCTTAATTAAATGGAAAAATCTATTATTATAATCCAAATAAAACAAATGTTATGGGATCTGGAATGAAAAATATCACTTTAATGCTTACACACATTTCTCAATGCATGAGTCATGTAGAATATCCAAATAAGAAAAGGAGGTAATAGCATTTTCTTAAGTCTTTTATGAGGCAACATCCACCTTATTTTATTGGGTACATTGATCCACTAGTCACTGAGTAATGTATTAGTATCACTATAAATATATTTTTATTTCACCAATGTTTAGAACATGGAAAATTCATTTTGGTTGGTTATCATTTGAAAGTTGAAGCAGGTAAATAGAAGAACCATATTAAGAATACAAGTAAAGAGAATTAAATTTACTTTATTGATTGAGATGATTTTAAAAAGATATTTTTTAGTAATTAATTCTCCACTAAACTTTGAAAAAGAGAGAGAATAAATTTATTGAGCTCAATTTGAAGGATTGTGAATCTATTGGAACTTATGAAGATAATCTTACAAGACTTTAAAACTACTTTAATTGTTTAATCATTATCAGAGAAAGAAAAATTGATCAATTCTCTGGTGTCCTAAAACAAAGTCTTCAAAATCTATTGGTTATAAGAGAAATTAATAGATATGAAGTAGTCAATTGATTTGAATTGAATGTAGAAATACAAAATTGTGTATTATGATCATGACCTTGGAATTGATAAGAGAATGAAGATCTAACCTCATAATAACTTTAATAAATAACATGGTGCAAATAACTTTTAGTCACATACATTCCGACAATATTGGAATATGAACTCAGGAATGCATGAAAGGAAAAAAGATGGTGCTCCATGTATAGGAAGCATTAGAATCAAGAAAAAGAATCTATGAGTGGTTAGAAGAGAACAATCAATGAAATGAATATAGAGAGATATCAATGGAATTCACCACCCACACACTATTGTTTCAAATGAAAAGAGTTTGGGCATTATGAGATTCAATGACCGAATCCAAGGGCTACTTAAGATGATAATCTAATAAAACATTGAATAAAAATGAAGAATGGAAATCTTATTCAGTCATAACAACTGAAGTGAATCAAGATTATTAGGGAACACCATTGTGTGGAATTTCAAGTTTGAATTTATATGATTGAGCTCTATGAAAATATTATTTTGAATAATTTAGTGAAATTTATGTAATTTTGGGCATTTATTTTCTATCTCTATACATATTCTAGAATAATGAAATCACATTTGATATTTTGAATCAATTTATTATCATTTATTTGGTTCAAGGATGAATCTATATTTCTAATGGAAATGTTTTTGGCTAGAATAAGGGATTATTTAAGGCCTAAAAGGTTATTTATATTTTGGAATCATAGATGGTTTTATGGTGAATTTTTTTAATATATTAGGGTTTATACATTTTTTATAAAACTTTATTATTTTCAATTTGATCATAGAAGGATATGAGAACAATTCATTCCAATATTCGGGATTCAATTTTGGTTAAAATTATTTTGGAGGAACCATATGGTTAACAATTTATGGAATGGATTAAATAAAACCTTGCATGTTATTAGATAACTTTGTCTAACCATATTAGTTTGGTGAATATTTAGAGGATGAAGGAATAAGTTATGGATCTTATGATTATTTCAGTACTTCAGAAATGAAAAAAATCATCATGAATATTCATTTTATTAAGTAAGAGATGAATTGGAAATTAGTCAAAGAACAAAAATGATGAAATTGTTCTTATGATATAATATAAAGTTATGACCAAGATATTTAAGTCCATTTGAAATACTTGACTTTATCAGGGTGGTATCTTATCATTTATCACTTATACTAACTCTCTCTCAAGTTCACAGTGTGTTCCATGTATCTATCCTAAGGAAGTATATACTTGATACATCACAAGTACTAAAAAAGTGTTCATACCACTAAAACATAGTGTTTATTATGATTAATAACTAGTAGAGATTTTGGATCGTACCAAAAAAGTGATATGAAATCGGACTACTCACATGGTCAATGTTTCCTGGAGAAACCACCCACACGAGGAAGATATATGGGAACCTCAGGATGTGATGAGGTAGGAGTATCCTTTGTTTTTTGTACCAAAGTAATATACTTTTAAGGGTGAAATTAAATTTAATTGGCGTATAATGTAACACCACATGATTTAATGAATTTTTTTAAATAAAATAAATTTCTTCGATAGATTAGGTTACACACAACATTGTGTTTTAATAAACCACGATTTTCTAATATTTAAACAAGACCATTATAACCCACCCCTTGAAATTGGTGCTATGAATTGGAATCAACACTTTTAAAATGTTAATTATAATGGTTTTATATAAATAATAAATATTTGTAAAAAATATTTGATTTTTAGAAAAGTCTTTATTTTTTCCAAAAATATTATTCCCTTATAAAAATATTTTTAATTCATTTTTTAGAAAAAAATAATGAAATTAATTTTTACCACATTAGAAAATTTTATTTGAAAAAATAAAATTCATTTTTTAAATCTACATGTTAAAATTTTATTTGAGTGAATTTTTTATAATTTTTTGAAATGTTTAATTTTTTTATGAATACTAAAACAATTCTAATTTTTATTAACACTGCATTGTTATTTAAATAATTTTAAAATATACAACTGGTTTAAAAAATTAAAATAAAACTATTTTTGATCTATATTTATTAATCCAATTTATTTTATAGCAATAAATTTTCATATTTAATTTTAATAGTAAAACTTTTTATATTTATGAAAATGTTCTCTTTGGAAAATTGTTTTTTCATCATGTTTGTGGGTTTAAATTAAAATTTATTTTTCCAGTTATATGCATAGAATTTTGAAAATGGATTCCATATTTGAAATTATAAAAATTAATATTATATTTTAAGTTCAACATATTTTTTGGCCAAAATGAATAACAAAAATATTAAAAAAATACTAACACAGTTGAGGTTAAAATAGTATTACATGGGGATTAAACTAAAAAGATAAGAGGTAAAATGACCTGAAAACTTTCCCACTCCCATTTTGTGATCATATTTTAACCATCATCACCTATAATTTTGATAATTAACCATTTTGGATCCTTTTGGCATGTTAAAAACATGGGCACACTTTATTATTTTCAAAAATTCTATGTGTGTCCTCTCTACACTAATAAAAGGCCACACTCTCTCATCTACTCTTCACACTAACAAAAACCTTTGGTTTCTCCAATAACAACCCAAATACATTCCTTACATCCCTACCCATATACTATAGTAATTATTTTGATTATTAAAACCTCAAAATAATTATTTGGGTATGAACTTAAATATTTTCTATGAAGAAGAGGTAAAATTCATAAACAAGTGTTTTTTTATTTCTTCTTCCACCTCCTTCAAATTTTCTATAGCTATATTGACATACCCATAATATCCAGTATCTGAAAAAAAATATTTTCCTAAAATTTTATGAATGAAAAAGTAAAAACAATTTCAATTATTATAATGGGTCTTATAGAAATGAGATTGGACCACTCCCCACATATCTGCTTCCACCATTGGTGTACTGTAGTTCAGTGATCTAAAATATCAAATCATACACATTTATGTTATCACACTCTTAGATAATGAATATTTAACTTGGTTCTACTCAATTTATATATGTTTAATAATAATATTGATATTCTCTACTAGATAAATAGATTCAATCATGAATGGTGAGTTACTCCTCAGAACATTCATGCTTCTTACATTGAATTCTTTAACAGCAAACTCCAAGTCAGATTCAAACAAAAGTGGGTTCCAATTTTGGTGGACAGCATACCTAATGGCATAAATAATTTCCCATAATATAACTTTATAGCCAATTATATTCCCAATATAGTGATAAAATAATCCTTTCACAAAGTCATGGCAAGTACAGCACACACCTCCACATCTTGAGGGTCTAAGAATGCCAATCGAAATGCCACCAACATTAACCATCAGCCATAAAGAAATTGGAATGATCCAATTAACATATTTGGGCACCATATCTTTCTTTCAACTTCTCAAAAAACCCAAAATTTATAGAATTTTCAGGACAAAAATTCCATTAACCTTGGACCACATCCAAATGTTTGAGGAATTTTATACTTCTATGTGTATGGAAAGAAATCTTGTGTGAATATAGAAAGATTTATTGTGTAAATAGATTACATTCCAGACAGATGTAATGACTGAGGTCTCTGATTCCAGTAGAATATTTTTATGTTTATCACTATGAGCATCCAAACTGATGAAATCGATAAGGTCTGCAAGCTGACATGTTGTCCATATAGTAATTTTAAAATGTCTACCTGTATATTTCCATATCTCCATGGAATATTCATAACCCTTGAATAGAAGTGTTATAGTCTCCTAGGCTCTCTAGTAAATATGATATGATGAAATAATGAATTTTCCATCCTTATTCATTCAATCATGGGTAGGTAGTCAATTTTTTCATATCCTTCATAATATGAGAAATTGAGTAAAATGAATAAAGGATGCCATGAAATTCATAATACATTGTGGTAGGATAATAAAACCTTAAAATTAAAGTTTTTATTCCTCCATGAAATTAAAATAACCATTTATATTGGGTCTCTAAATATTATTATCATCATCCACTAAGTTATATTACTGAATGTATAGACTATCTTGGGATGAGACAGGGCCATCTAATTAGTTGTGATATGCAATAAATTTAGTAATTTTTATTTGTAGCATGTATGGAGGAATATTAATGGTGTCTTTTAGAGGTCCTTCTATCCCGTTAGTGTCACATCAATTAATTTTGAATTATCTATTGACCATCCATTTGAATTGATAAATGATATAATGATAATATTTCTTAATAGAATACCAGATATATGATGCAAGATATTGCATATTCCCACTCAAAAACCACATTTTAAACCTGTAATATAATAATTACAAGGGTGATTCATTAGAGGTATAATGGTTCTATGTTTATTTTCTAATAATACAATCATTAAATATTTTTAGATCCTTGATTTCAAGTCCCCATATCTCAATGGGTTTGATACAGTCCTTCCAAGAAATAGTTGTCATTTTCCTTTCATGTAATGAACTAGTCCATATGAAATAATTGATCATGCCAAGTAAATCACTAATGAGATTTCTCATCCATATATAAAGATAGAAGGAGTATAAAAACATGTATGTGATCATCAAGTTAAAAAAGGAACACCCTTCCAGGTTGGGACATCACTTCCCTTTCCACTTATCCAATTTATTAATGATGCTAGAGCAAATATCTCTGATGTATTGTCTTCTTACCTTGCCCAAGAATAATGGAACACCAAGATAAGTGAATTGGGGTGATCCTTTTTCATCCCAATAATTATGATTATCCTATTTTTCCTCCCAATAGGTATTTCATAATCAAAAATCATGAATGATTTACTCCATTTGATGGAATTCCTAGCAACTTCTTCATACAGTGAAAATATGTCTTTTAAATCTAGAATGATTTTCCTTGAATATTGCATACAAAAAAGGATATAATTAGAAAATAATATGTTAAATGTAGTGAAATCATCTATCATATATTATATTTTCTTATAAATTCCAATCTGAACAAGATGATGAATGTCTATACTCATATAATCCTCAATTATAGAAAAAGAAGTCCTGAGAGTGGGTCTCCTTGTCTAACACCTATAGTGCATCAAAAAAATCCTTTGGGGTCCATTTATAATAATGTACAGACTTTTATAGTTAATAATGTTGTTAATAATCCTAAAAAAGCATTTGATAATCCATATCTCCAGAGGACAATAATGATAATGCTCCATTTAACCGTTTCAAAAGAATTTGAGATATAAATTTTGAGAGCAAATTGTTGTTCCATTGTTTTCTTCCTCATATGTTTAAAACCTTCTAATACAATGAATAATCATTTCAAAAAAATATATACCTAGTAAAAACCCAATTTCATTGGGGATGATGTGTTATTTAATTATTCCTCCCAACCTATTCATAACGATCTGGATCATCGATTTTGAGATAGTGTTCCCAATTACAGAGGGCCTAAAAACTATAATGTCAATTGTAATTTTTTTTATAATAATATTAATTAATATATGTGATATATATTAAATATTAATTAATTATTAAAGGTTATGTATTATTTACAATCCTTTCATTCCATCTGTCGAGAAAAGGGAAAAAATGTGTATACGTACGTATGGACTACCATCTCTATAAATGGTGTATTTCATTTTCTATCTTGAACTTTTATGGATTAATTTACAAAAATAAATTATGGATATATATGAAATTTATATCCTGGTTAACATTGTAGATATTATGAAACCATAATCAATTTAAGAGGACTGAAAATACCAAATCAAAAACATACACGAAAAGCATAGTAGTTATTACCTAAAACATTATTTTGACAATGAATTGTTAATAAATGAGTAATAAAATATCATAAGTAAATCATACATAGTATGATATATGTATGTATGTATGTATGTATGTATGTATGTATGTATGTATTTATGTTTATTCAATATATTTATAACAATGAAATATTTATTATATAGCAGTTTTAAATGTGTATGAAAGAATTCGAGACTTATGTTAAGGTATTATTGTCTCAAATTTCCTTCTTTGGGAAATAAGTTATATAATGCACCTATCTTCTATTATGATATGTATATAAAACTCATTTTACATTTTATATAATGAATTTATTTATTCTCATGATATTATAATTTTTATTTAATGTTATTCTTTCATGGGGATTACAATTCCAAGGTTACCAAAGTGGTAAGTGTTTCATGTTACAATATCATTATTTATCAGGATAATTTATGCTTCTTCTTTAAATAATAAAATATTATGATATATTTCTCAATATTTTCGTGAACTTTATTGTCCACTCATTACTTATTTACAATACATATTTCCCATCATTTTACTCACTTTATGTACTCAAGATTCTGAAAGAATAGTTTTAAAGAAAACTATCTTTCTTTCTCTATTCGATTGAAAACCCTTTTTCTTCTATATCTATGTTTTCAAAAAAAATCAATAATTTTTTAATATTACTATATTATTGTTTAAATTCAACTTTAACCTTTTAAAATTTTTAGCTATTTTTTTAAAAGGAATCGTTTTTTCATTTTTTAAGCAAGCCCATTGGGATTTTACAGAAATTTAAAATGAATCTTTGTTTTAACAATTACAACATGAAAAGAATTTCCCACCATAATTACCACTCAATGTTTTAAATATTATATTATAATTTTCCAAGGTAATTTTTAAAAAATATATTTTTAATTTTTTTTTATTTTTTTAGTTTTAAAAAATATATTTAAATTTCAAAGACGATTTTCGTCAAGAAATGTTCCAGTTGAACTTTTAAAATAACTTTCCATCTAAGATGATGTAATTTGATGTTAAATATACTTTAATGGGGATATTATCCATGGATAAAATCCTTATTTTGATTTCAATTATTTGTTATTATGATGAAGAAATGTTTATGAACCCAATTCCTTTTCTGTGGATTTTGATATGAAGAAATGTTTACGAAACCCATTTCTTTTCTTGGGTTCTCATATGATGAATATTTTATGTTCTAGAAAAAATGTGTATGTTTTTATTTTTTTCATGGTTGGAAATAATATCTCTATCTAATTCATTGGTAAATTATGGACAACTAATGATTTAATTATATTATATGTGAATAAGTTTTCATGTTCATAATGTTATGTGTAGAGCTGCTTTCATTTTCATAAGATTTTGCATGGGCATAGTTTTTATGTCTAGAAGATTAAGTATGGGCCTGATTACATGTCCATAAGTTTATATGTGGGTCTAAGTTCATGTCCTTAACTTTATGATTGAACCTTCTTCTATTCCATGGCTCAATTTTATAATCTATGATATAAAATATATGGTTCTAAAATGTGAATATCATATTCTCATGTCCTTATTCTCATGTATTTATTATGTGAATATTGATATCTCCCTTGTTCATCTTTAATAATCATCTAATATCATCCTATATTATGTTTTATTCCACATTTTATAAATAAGGGATTTATATATAATAGATCTAAAAAGGATGATGGGTATGATTAAATTACTGGGTGAATATGTAGTTCATTTATGAACAAGTTTTTTATGTTTCCATGTTTTTGAATGCACTAGATATAAATGATTCTAGAAGGGATCATTATGTTAGGTAATGAATATACATTTATTAAGAAGTAATATTCATGTATCAAAATTATGGGTTCTTATAATAGGTCAGTCCCACTAGGGATATATTACGGTGTGGCCCTTGGATTTTGACATATCCACTCACCCTAGGAGACATTATATCATGGTTTCTAGACCAAATCATATCTTACTCCAAAAAGGTAAGGGGTATATCCTCTAAAACCCCTAATAACTAGAATCTGAATCACATTGACTCCTAATATTTCACTATGGCCTACTTCCTACACCCAACACCACTCAACAATTCCCCTTTTTATACAGGGATCCTCTAACATTCTTGAGGGATTCATCCTCCAATTACTTATAACACACTCCTAGAATTGTTTCACAAAATTAACACACCTAAAATATTAAAACTACCACTCCTAACTCTCAATATAAAAATTTGAATTCAAAATTATCAACACTAACTAGTAATAATTTGGGTCATTATAGTATGGACTAAGGGTTACATACATGTAAAGTGAGGGTGTGTAAGATGGGTTCATGTATCATCTGAGATGATACCATAAAGAAGTGACAAAATATGATATATAATAATAATATCAAAAAGAAGCTGGAACAGATGAAATATCCATGCCAATTATAGTGTGTTTTTCACTATTTAATGATGATATAAAAATCATAATAATTTATCTAATAATTTTTATGGTACATTAAAAAATCATTAGATTCCTTGGATGTTCTGAATAATTATTTACTTTGAAAATTTTTATAGAATGATTCATGTCTCAAACTTGTGGTTCGCCTAACAATGTTTGATATAAGGAATGTTATTGGTTACATGGAAGTTGTCACACCCCATGGTGTGAATCTCACAAATATGAAATTAAAGAAGAGATAAGGAAAATTTTGAAGAGGTCTATTGTGTCATGAGAGATAAATTTCATAACCATAGGGGATGAGGTAGTACTGGATATTGGTGGATTCGATTATTAATTCCAAAGTTGATTGTTTATAGTCACGTTTATGAAGAGATAGTGAATGAGTTGTTCATTCAAAGTTGGTTCTTTCCCATGGAATGAATAATCCATGCCACAAAATGATAATTAGTATAGATGTTGATATTTTTATAAAAATTTAGGAATATTGATAGATGATAATGTTTCTTTCATTTCATGTCCATGAAAAATAAAAGACAGTGAAGTTTCAAGGGATTTTGAAAGTATCATAGTTACCTGTTCATTCCTTGTTAATGCATGTGAAGTAGAATGATCATTTGAGTACAAAGTTGTTTTATTCTGTAATTTATAATGTCATGTAGTTGGGGTTTATATTTTACGGATATAAATGTTAAAATTCTCTCTATATATACACATTTTTAGATAATTTTTTATATGAATAAATAAAATTTTCCATGTGGTTTTTCTACCAAATATCTATCGAGTTGGAGTTGGATAATGAGATGTATAAATATAAGAAAATAGGGTTAAATATATTGAGTTTTAAGTGGGTAACATTTTTATAAAATAAAGGGGTAGATGTTAAACTAATCATTCAGTAAAGGGAGGATCATCTTATTTTTAGGATCAAGTCAACAACATGTGCTCCCTAAGTTGGATTTTTCTACAGTAAAGGGTTATTTTTATTTTCACATTCTACCATGAATTTGATGAGGGTGATCCCTTTTAATGATAAACATGTATAGAAAGGGGATTGAATCAATTTAATTTTACTTTTTATGATTAATTCAAGTTAGGTTTTTGAATCTATTTTATTCTTTCATATCTATCCCTCAATTATTCATGCAAGATCATTGTGATTTGGGTGAGCTATTTGACTTTTATGCATTACTAAATACTTTTTTTATTCTATTACCGTTTTTTGGGTTGGGTTCTCTACATTTAAATATGATTTTATCTTATCTATTTTCTTTTTAAACTAAAGTAAATAACCATGATGAAAAAAGAAATTTTTGGTAATAGAGAGTGATTACATATACTAAAGGATTCTTTTAGACCCATTTCTAATGATAATCTACTTAATCTATTATCCTTTTTAACTACCCTACTATATGAAATTTTATATAGTATGATTGTTCATTTATTAGGTGTTTTCAAGTTATTTTATTTTGTTCCAATTATTCTGATTCTTATTAAGTTGTTCCTAAAAAAAATTCTATGGATTTCACCAAAAACTGACACATTATACACCTATTTACATACCTATAGATTACCATAAATTTATAAATTTATATTTCTCTTAAACTATCACTAATTACTAAGGTGTAGAGTAGTGGATGTATAAGGTCGGTCCCATAAGAAACTGGAAGGATCAGTGACAAGTATAAACTAATTATATGATTTTCATGATCTTTTGATGATAAAAAAATGAATATAAAATAATAATAAAATTAACATAATGGTGGATCAAATAAAATAAGATGAAATACATACATGAGGATGAAGATAGAGGGGAATGCATATCAAAGGGAAGTATTACCAAAATAATGACTTGGCTCTACTCCAAAAATAACTATACTCAATAGGTTTATGATCATAGGTGTATTTGGTATTAATTTTTTTAGTTCCTCTCAAAACTATCCAAAAACTCAATTCCCCGTCATCACACAATTCTAAATAACTAAATTTCATTAAATTTTAGTTCACAAGTGTAGAATTATAACCCTATGATTTGATCCTCAATTAATTTTATTTTCTATTTTGAGGTTCATTAATTGTTAAAAGTATTTATCAAATGATCTAATAATGAAGATTATAGATAAAAAAATCATATTATGATATTAAAGAATAAAATGGTCTCATGAGTGAAGAAGAATCATAAACAATGGTACTCACCCTTTTCAACCAATTCCACTCTCTCTTATATCGTTACCCACACATTTTCAAGTGGTATTTGATGACACATAATCCACACTCTATATAAAATATAAGAGCGTAATGATAATTATGTGGGAATTTAATTAAAATTATAAAACATTATAGAATTACACAAAAAGAAACTATAAACAATTAAAAGACAACAAGTTTGAAAACTAAGCTACTAAAAATTTCATCCCATCAAACCCTATAAATCCTTGATATGGATAAATTATCACCATAAAAGTTCCTCACGTATACCTTTTATAGACCCTATAATTCCACAAGATATTTTCTAAGTCATATATGCATTATTTACTCTAAATATATAACGAAATTTTTTATTTAAAATATTCTTTTGAAATCATCACAGTGTAATGGTAGAAGTTGGAGAACGAACTAACGTTCTTATTATTCATTGTTTAATTGAAAAAACATGCTTGTATACACTCATGTCAGGACATAAACTTAAAATTATTCGAGATAATAAAATGTTTACTTCTTGAATATCCATAATAAAAAACTCCCATTCATGATCATGATGAATCTCCATAACTATGAAATTATATTTTATTTATTCATGTAGTCATATCATTATCCCTATGTGGAATAAACTTCTACTCACTATATTATATCCATTTGAACCAATAGTTACGGAGATACCTAATCCATTTAGGTTTTGATCTTATTTCTTTAAAAACCCATGAATGGATTTACTCTTATAAATTATAGAATGACTATTACAAAGTTCATGTCCCCTTGTGTCAAAAATTATAAAACTAAAAATTTATTCTTAACAATGGAACCTCTAGAAATTTATCATATGATATTGAAAGTCAAAACATATATCTTCTTCTATATTCATGATAAAAATTTGATGTAAATTCATACGCGACATGAAAAAAACATGGAATAAGAATTCTATCTAAAATATCACAAAGGTAATAAACCTTATGAACTGACTCCCCCTTGTAGTGAACCTCATAGGATAACTGATATCCTCTAAGTTATCTTATGAAAACTTTCATATTGATACCCTTCTAGGGTGTGACCACGAAAAATATATCGCATATCATCCACTAACCTAACATATAATTCTTCATAAATGTATTGAAACCCAATCCCTAAATATAATTAATTTTTGGAATTGATATGGTGTGAAAACATTGGTAGAGACATAAGAATATTTTTTTTATCACATTCCTTCAGCATTCCTTCATAGTAAAGGATCATATTCCTTATAGAATAACTAAAAATTGAGAACCTTCTAAATGAAAATATCAGTCCACAACATGAATTGGGTTTCTATGGAAATAAACCCTACCTCACAAATAGATGAATAATTGAGATTATTATGCTTGGGAAATCCTGCACACACTTTTTTATACTAAATAGTTCCCTCAAAAACACATTCCCCACATCAGTGTCTTTTTCTTCTAGAAATACCATTTTCCTGTAATATGCACATCACTACATCATTTTCTCTCATGGTTCCACCCCACACTATGAATACATACCACTGGTACCACCTTATTAATACTCTACCTCTTTCCTAGCTTTTCCTTGCATTGGGTACTCCTTTCTTTAGTAGAAATAGCTTTGTGTGATAAATATTGACCCCTACCTAATAGAAAAAGATCTTCACTCATACAGCTAGGCACGGGAAGGCATTTTATCTTATTTTTCATTCATTTTTCCTATATTTATTTAGAATTGTCTAGATTTCCTAATAGGCATAAAACATAAAAAGCATATATTGATCCTATAATATTCCATTTTACAATAAAAAATCAATGAGACTATATATAATCCAATGAAAATATAGATATAAAGTACAATCATCAACTACCCCCACCCCTAACACAAGCACACACATAAAAACTCAAACAATTTATTTAAATCAAGAAAAATACCAAAATCTATAAAAAAGGGTCTATACTTTAGTATGGGAAAATTTCAAACCATTATGATCATAAAAATAAAGTTATAAATAAAAAATTTTAAAATTAATAAACATTACTAATAAATAGTTCCCAATAATGCTTTATCTGTAATTTCAAATTTATGAAATGTTTCTTATTCTAAACAAGTTATTAACTATTCGTTATTATTCATCAAATTTATGATTTTTCATATAGTTAATACTTTTCACTAATCACTAGATATCATTTATATAGAGTTATTCTCAATCTCACATAAATAGACTTTATCCATTGGCTTGAAAGATATTTATATCTACACATATGAAAATAATCCAAAAAATTATGATTACATTATGTTGAGTTTAAAATTTATTTGAGTATAAGGTAATGTGTATTATGATGTTAAAATTTAATTTCATGGGTAGAAAATGTGGGTTTTTTCTTGATGTCGAATGCACAATATTCAAGAAAAACTCGATGAAATAAATATTTCCCTTTGAATCTCTCAAAAAGAAAAAATATACACTTATTTTCATATTTTATATAGGATTAAAAGACAACTTTGAGTATGATAAATGAATATAGTAATTTTTTTAAAAAAATCAGAACTGTTTTCTTTTATATAATTTTTTTCATACCTTTACAATTTGTTTTAGTTATTATTTTTTCGAATTTATTTTTTTCATTAATTTTAGAACCACCAAGAAAGCATAGAGAACAAACATTTTCAACCCTTTCCCTATAAATAGTCAATTTATGCTTCCCCCAGACTCATTTAAGGTAAATACACCTAATGATAACAAGAAACAAACAAATCCTTCTTAAAAGACTCAAAAGAATAATCATTCAATTATACCAATGAACAAGGGTAAAAAGGATAGATAGATATGTAATATGGCTTTTTATCATTGTATTTTATAGTCTTTATGGTTTCAACAAAATATAAGATGTAGGGTGGATCTTATGATTAAATTTTCTAAAATTATATTAATCAGTTGTTTCAATAATTTTAAAATATTAGAAAATCATCGTGATTCACTAATATAAATAAGAAATTTCTAGTAGTCAAGTTCATCCCAAATATACTCAAGAAAAAGGGTATAAGAACAAATATTTAAAACATTCATAAAACCCTCTTAGGAATGGGAATCATATTATATGTTTTAATAGGGTTATGGAATGAACCCAAAAAATATATTTTACCAAATAGAAGCTTGAAATAATCAAAATTAAGTATTAAAATCATATCAAAAATCACATTTAAAACAACTAGAAATTGGAAGAATGTGTCTTTAAAAATTTCTAATTTATATCTATAACATTTATGGCCATGATTAATCACACTATCTAACAATTCAAAACAATATTCCAAATATTTTATGTATCCATGATTTGGGAGAAAAAATCAAGCATTCTATGGGTGAATTCAATAAAACTAATTTATTACAAAAAAAATATCCCCCTTTTTAAAAAAAATATTTGATGGATAAAAGGCGGTAAAAATGTAAACATATTAGGATAATAATCCCCTATTATGAAGTTTTATCCTTTTTCATATTATTTTATTTTAACTTATTCCTCGTTTTAGCCTACCAAGTCAAGAAAATACAGCAGGTTTCTATCCAATTAATCTAAAAAATATAAGGGAATCGACCACTGTGAGAGTTCGTAAATGAAACTAATTTTCTAAACTAAGTCCTATAAAGTAATAAATATAGGGTTTACCCTTGAAAATGATGTGTTCAAGTTCATTTAGCTCAGCCTATAATTAGTTTCACATAATAAGTGAATGATAAAAAGTTACCTAGTATACAATTAGAAATAACTAAAAAATATAATTTCTAGGTTTACATGATCTTTTTCCCCTTCATTACAACTTGTTAACATTGATTTGTGGCATAATATATATTTTGGGTATCTTTGAATAATAATAAAAAAAATATCCAAACCTTATATTATTCTAACAACATTTCTTTTTTATTCTCATACATAATTTTCCATATAGAACATTAAGGATTAGAAACTATCATTGATTATTTTGGTCTTGGACATTATTTTAAATAATAATTTATTCTGGTTCTAAGATATATTTAGCACACAATTATTATTTTATTTCCCCATTAAAATTTTTTTACCGATTATTGAATTTAATCATACTTTTTAACTTTATTATGTGTTGGATTTTCTTCTTCTTTAAAAATTTCATCATGTATATTGAACTCACTCACCTCCACCGCTTCTTCTATTTGAACCTCTTTTAATCATGTTCTTTATTGGATATATTATTTCTTCAATTTATACTCTAGTATATCATCAATCGTATCTATCATGTAATTTAATTCATCTTCTTATAATTTTATGGGGGATGGTTGTACTTCTTCCTCTTCTTCAGCAACCAAAGTCTCATCTCTCTCCTTAAAAACTTTAGTCAGCTCAAGACACTACTCTTGTTTTTCCTCCCAATACATTTCCTTAAAAACATGAAACACTTATACATTCTCTTTTTTTCCACTTCCTCATACCCTATATTTGTATGTGATAGTGAGTTATTTAAAATTTAATCCAAAACCATACAATTTTTTGTAATTTTATGGTCAATATATTCTTATTCCTTGATCTATATATCTTATTGCTTGATTTGTGACTCATATTCCTTGACATTAATATCAAAAATTCTACTGTAATTCATGAGCATTGACATTAATATCCCTTATAGTTTTTTCCTTATGACTTTAGAAAGGCATGATCTTCTTGACTGTACTGCTCAGTCCACTATTTTACTCAGTAGATCTAAAAGTTGATTATTCCTCTAGGATATTTATAATAGGTTTAAATTAATTTTTTATTTACTAAGTTGTTGTATAAAAAGTAATACATATTATTTTATCATCCTCCTTAATGTGACCACTAGTTGATATTTTTTGTTGTCCATGAAATTGGATCTTCCAGATAATATGTAATCTCTAATGGATAAGAATTGTAAAAATTTCTCTAATATTCCATCATGCACACCACCATTAACTCTAATAAAATAAAATATAAAATAGAAAACAAAATAATAATAAAATATTCTAAGATTATGAAAAAAAATGAAAATAAGAGTATTGACCAAGTAAATTAGTCTTGGGTTGTTTTCAATTTTATGATGCTACCTAAAAATGATTCTCAAAACCTGGAAAACCATAGGGTGTTGTTATATCCCTATGACTAATTGAATTTTTATAAATTTTTGGTTCTCCATGACTGATACTAACTAATAAGGTGTTGCTAATGTATTGTTGAGTTCAATCCAATAAGGAATAGGGAAGCTCAGTGGAAACTCTAAAATAATTATTTGATCACTACATGTCAAGATCATGGAACCCAATATAAAAAAATTGAAATAAAAAACAATGACACAAATAAAATGATATTAATTATAGACACAAGGAAAAAGATAGTGGGTAAATCATATCTAAGGCTAGTTTTACTAAAGGAATAAATATAATCAACTCCAAAAATGGCCAAATTTTATAGATTTGAAATTTAAGAGTATTTGATGTTAAATTGTTTAGTTCCTATCAAATATTCCCCATCATTTAAATCCATCACTATCAAATGAGTCCAAATATCTAAAGATATTTAATTATTATATCGTATGTCTTGAATAATAATATAATCTATTATTCTAGAATTAAATATCTCTTTTGTGATGGGATTCATTCATTATTAAAATCATTTTTTCAATTATGTAACAACATATATGATTAATAACTAAATCACATCATAATATTAATGAATCAACCATCTAATAATTGAATAATACTAAATACAAATCGTACACATCCTTTTTAGTGGGACCCACTTTCTCCTAAATTTTTAGCTACTCGTTTTTATATGGAATTTAATAAAACAAAATAATAAAAATAATATAGAATTGAGAATAGTTTTAATTTAAATTTTTTGGAATTGAATAATATTATAAAACATTCAAGTATTTCACCAAAATAAACTATAAAAGTAATAAATAAAACAGCAGAGAAACCAATATACTATAAAAAAACCTTGGCATAAGCCCTAATCGTCCTTCCTGTGGTTGAAAAATATCCTTAAAAGAATATTGAGTATACCATTTAAATACCCGGAATTTCCATATAATATTTCCATGTTCAAAGATGAAATATTTCGTTTAAAGATATTTTAGTAATGTTTCATTTAAAATCCTCATTGAAAAAACATCATGACTAAAGATACAAGTTATGTTAAAAACTAATTTCCTCATTCATCATCCTTCTATGGATGAGATGTAGTTTTATTCACTCACATCATTTTATTATCTTCAAATACAAAAAAAATAATCACATATTAACTTCTTTTAGAGTTGTGATATAAAACATTCAAGCATGAGTATACCACATCTTAAGAAATATACATCAACACTGTAGTTATTATCATAATAATATCATCATCAGTTACAACTAGTGGGTTATCTATTTGATATGTTGAAAATAATTCATGGATAGTAAATGGAAAACACAAAATGATATTTATAAAAATATTAGAAATCATTAAGGTTAAATTTGATGAACTATATGAGTTGTATTTGTTTCTAATTTTTCAAAGTGACAATATCTGGTGAGAACCTTAATAGATTTTTGATAAATAATGTGTTCATTAAAAATTAAAGATAAATATAATAGAGGTTTGACAATTCAAATTGAATATTATTTGTGATGTTCAAAAAAATATGCAGTGAGAAATATTGATAATAGTGTGTATAGCTTATTCATGAAATATGAGTATATTTAAATGATTTCGTATGAATAAATACTTGGTTGAGGTATGGCCTAAAAATTTCATCATATTTTGGACAATGATGTTATATATTTTTTAGATATTATAAATAAAATGGGGGTGTTTTTAAAATTTTTTCAAATTTTCTATGTGTGAGATTATATGAATTATCTAGTGTTGAATGGGAGATGTTTTCTGAAGAAAGATTCACCTTACCATGAACTACACTATGGTGATACCAATGTTGAAGATTGGTTAGTCCATTTTCAAGTTTGTATATAGTGTTGGTCATCTGGTTTATTATTTTGTTGATTGAGAAGTTTTTGAGATGATTAAATAGGAAGAAATGATTGACCATGTTGTTATCAGTGGAGTTTTATTTAACAAGTTATCCTATGATAGAAAATTAGGATATTTTTATCACAAAGGGAGACACAGTGGCAACTGTGGACATTTGAAATCATATAATGCCTAGAAATTTGGAAATAGCATGAAATAAATATCAAGAAGTGTTTTGAAAACTATGTTGTTAATGGATGATGTAAAACATGCTGGAGATGATGACTATGCCAAATAAAAGGGAATTTTCATTTGATAAAATTACTATAAAACATCAGAAGGATAGCTATAGGGATTTTGACCAGTGGTGGAACTCAAAAATAAGCATATAAAATATCTCAAAATAATAAAATCTTCTAATAGAAAATTCCCATAACATGGAGCTTGTCATGGTGACTATATAGATTTCTGGAAGAGAAGAATAAACAGGAAGGATACCATAGATGAAGTAATTTTGGATAATTTTTTCATTATAAAGTTTTATTATGATATTGTTCTTGGTATAACATTCCATGGATAGTCATATATATAACTCAAAATGTGTTTTTTGAGAGGATTTCATGCCATATAGTTTGAAAAACTGGAGGTTGCATCCATTTCTATTTATTTGGAGTTCCTACAAAAAAATTGAATCAATGGATATGGTTTTAATTACCTAAATGGATTTCAAGGGTTGAAATTAACATTAAGATAATCTGAGAGATAAGATTTATGTAATTTAAATATGAGGTATTGATGTGAATGAGTTTGGATTTAAAATTCAAATCTCCTTCCTGAAAATAAAAATAATATATTAAAAAGGAATGATAATAATTCTAAAGTGGAACAAGAAATTTAAAGATATAATTGAGGGAGTATAAATAAGGGATAAAAATAATAGTAACTCTGTTCTGTGGATGAATGAGCCAATGACATGGACATAAAACCAAATATGAGCTAGAGAGGAAGTGTTGTTGCTTAACTGAATCATGTTGCAGACCTGTATTTAAGAAACTAGTGTGTTTTATTCTTAATAAATTAAAATTAAAGATAATATGTGGATTTCTATAAATTATATCCAAATTTTAGTTTATAAGAATAATCAGGGATTGTGTAATATCATTGATACATATAATTTATATAAGTTAAGTAGAAATAATTTATCAATTAATAATTCTCTTACTGGAGTTGTTTTATCTATAGTAATTGATTCTATCGGTACATGTTTTTAGTATCAAAGTTTTAACTCATCACAAAAATAGATAATCATATTATGTAGTGAAATTGAGATAATTATATTTAAATTCACCAATGAATCGTATCTAGAATCAAATGATGAAAATTTGTAGTGTAGATATTTTTGTGACATTTGGTTCATTAAAATGATAAGGGACCTACATGATTATAACTTGATACCATCACCAAATTAGTGTTTTCAAGAGAAGATGTACTGATCCTTATGAGGTAATAATGTTATCCATTAATTTTCAACCCTCTTGGATACTATGAGTGAACGAGATAAAGATGCAGTGAACCTTAGTGAAGTCTGAATTTCGAAAAATATTGTATCCACTAAACAATAGGTTATATTGGGTTTTTGGTGCACTATAATAATATTGAGTGTATTATCTTTGGATATATCCTAGTTTGGGAAAATCATATAAAATCTCTATATAACATTCATTTACATTTTTGTATCTACATGTTTGTGTGTGAATAAAGAATCAAAGGTTGAATTGTATTCCTTTTAACAAAGGAACAATATCCAAAAGGAAATGGATATGGATAAAATTTTAATTCTTCCAACACCTCAAATTACCCCCCCCCCCCCCCCCCCCGGATATGGTCTCCTAGGTTCCTAAAACATCCTTAAATGATTCAAACTTCTTCTCAATTTGGTATGTCAATGAACCCCAACAATATCATCACTGCACAAACCTATCTTGAGATAATCTAATTTCATAAAAATCGTAAATAGATTTATTCTTATGAAATCTAGAACGAATCATAAGAAGTCCTTATCCCCTTGAAACCACTCTTAAAACCCCACTAAATTATTCTTATGTAACATATAATCTATAAGGTCCTTGGATGATTTGGATAGGTGTTGTGCATATCTTTTTTAGGAATATCAATTATAATTCTATACACATAATGAAATTTTTCTTGATGTATCAATTTTATATCTTTATGTTCATTGGAATTTATTTATATTATCATTGGTTCATGGTTTTAAAATGGGAGATTTTAGTACCATTATGTTTTTTGGTATGATTTTTTGCTTGCAAGGAAATGTGAAGTATTCTATGGAAAATAATGAAAAAACTATAAAATATATATGTGTCATCCCTTGGCTAGTATTATGAGTGAATATCTACAATAATGAGTACATGGAAAATATGAACTATATCTATCTAGTGCAGTGGTGGAGAAGAAAACCAAGCATAAGGTGACATTATGAGGGAGGTACAACCGATGTAGGGAGGAACTTATAGTAAGTGGTCATAGTGTAGGATAGAAGAATTAGAAAACATAATGTGGTGAGGAGTGTATTGTATGATAAATAGGTGACCATATAAACCCATATTTTATTTTAGAGAAATGTTTAATGGGTAATAATTTAGTTTAATAAAGTGTGTGTGGGATAATTAATAAATCATCATCTCGTATATTTAACTTTATCTGTGAAAGCGTATCACATTGTACCAGCATTATTTGTGTCATGGGCTTCCATTTCCATAATCAGGTAGACCAAGATACACTGAATCTATTAGGAATATACACTATAGTCATGTCATTTTACACTGCATCCCCATGGTCACAGGGATAGAGGTTAACATGAAAGGATATTCTCACACTAATACTACTAATTTTATACCACAGTAACATTGGTAGTGTATGAAGTATGGGGCTTGAGAAATGTTTTCTCTTTTCATACTAAGATTTGGGGGTATTAGATAATATGTGATTATTCATGATCTCTTCATGGATGTTTTATACCATTTTATTTTTAATAAGGATGCTTAGAGGATAAAAATGATCATGTAGGGTTCATTATAAAGTTGATAGAGTTCATACGGTCCATTGAAATTATGATGTTTGACAAGGAATTATCCCACTGCGTTTTATGTTTTCATATTGTGTCAATGATTACATAAAATTACATTCAATATTTAGGAAAAATATATGTGCCACTCCTATTGATTCATTACCTTACATAGGATATTTTTTTTAAGAATTGGCCATTGGGTTCATAATAGTGGTTTTAGGGGGAGTATTAATTTTTAAGATTCATGCTTGACTTCCTAAGATTCAATCCCTTTATGACTTTTTAATGATATGATCTCATCCCAAGACTGGTTTTGGTAGCACTTTGACTATTTGTGTGAACTTATATATTTTAGTGAGTATAATTTAACACCGTGAAGGGAATATTATGTGGTCATGATAATGAAGATAGATGATATGCATATTTATAGAAATGATTCATTTCAATTCATAGGAGTATCTCACCATGGCTATGTAACCTGTGAAGGTGTGATTATATCAATGGATTTTAAGAGGATGGAATTGTGTGAGTGTATTAAGTTGAATTTCATCCATGAAAGCTCAAGGAATGAGAATTTTGGATCACACGATGACTTCTACATTCAACTCTAATGCACTTTTAGGGTACCCATGATTTTTTTCCTTTAACCTTGAAAATTATTTTGATGATATTAATCAACATAATTTGTATCTTGGACACACATTCCTCAGGGGTTTTGAATAACCCCAGACCTACACTCGTGGATCTGGTTCCAAAATACAAACTCTTTACATATGATTTGATACCCACTAAGATTACCAAATCATAACACACATGTATTATAAATTATTTTCGTAAAAACATTACATCTCAAAAAAATGAAAAATCTTGAACCCAATGTTTTAGTGTCTTTGGAGAGTATCTATAAAAATATATTATTAAATATTATTTCTTTAACATCTCCTATAAAATTTTATGCACATGACTTCCTTATAAACATAATCCAATATATAATTTCATCGTGAAAATGATATCATAATAAGGGGTGGGATCAAATGTTAGTTACAGTAAAAATATATCAATGAGTCATAATTAATTAGACCATAAGAATGTGGGGAAACATGACCATGGAAGAAATATATTATTTAAAATAACAAGGAATCCTAAGAGTAGTCCATAATCATTATAGAAGAATTTCCACCCTAAAAATGGTTTGTATATATATCTTGGAATAATAATTGTAAGATATGATAAAATATTCATTGCCATAGAGAATAATATAGATGTGGGAATTTTTTAAATACACAATTATAGAGAATTCACCATTATGTCGTGGCTCACAGCCAATACCATCATCATATAGTCGATAGATTCCCATCGTAGATTGGGTTTTCTCATAAATCACTTTTATGTAAACAAATGTGATATAATTCATTACCTAATGCATTATAGGGCTATATTATTCTTGTCCTACCCATCACATAGTGGATATATTCCATTGGGATTTGGGTTTTACTCCCCATTAGAGGGATATATAATTCTATCCCCACCATCCCATTTTGAAAAATCATTTGTACATGTGAAAAATTAAACAAATCATTCATATTGTCATGAAAATATATATCAAAGGATATGGGTAACATAAAATTTTCAAATGGTATCATATAAAATGACTTAAATAATTAGATCAATTCATACAAAAATATTAATTTCCAAAATAAGTGTACCATAATACATTTTTAAGATTTATAATGAGAATAGATCCATTATATGAAAATATTACATAGATATAGAGTAAAATGGTAAAAAATAATAATAAAAAGTTTTACTAAAACATTTTTAACACTGATAAGAAAATATACAGTTATAAGTCGCTTTTAAAAATATTTTTCAAGAAGGTGACCTGAATACTTATAAACAAATTTTTTTAAAATAATAACCAAAAATGTAAATTAGAAAATTAATTTAAGTTAATTGAATAATTATTGGTTAGAAGATACAAAAAAATAATGATATAATAATAATTTCATTTTTAATATTTTTTAATTTTAGTGAAACCATGCATCAACTAAAACATTTTAAAAATTATTTTCAAAAAGGGATAATGAGAAATATAAACCCTATACAATAATATATATATATATATTTATATTTATTTATTTATTTATAATTTAAAAATAATAAATGAAAACATTTTTTTAATGAAATAATATTGATATATGGAGAAAGAGCAGATATGGAGGTTAATAATTATTCATGAAAACAATATATTTTTATGGAGAAATAAATCCAACAAGAAAGATAATTTTGACATAAAAATATAATTTACACAAAGTTAAAAATAAAATACCACCGTGAATAGATAAATGCTAAAATATGGAAAAAGTATATAAACAAAAACTGGGAAGAAATTTTTCTATTCAATGAAAATATATTTTGTCAACAAAACCCATAAAATTATAATAACATTTATTTTAAAATGAAATATTTTATAAAACAATCAGAATAGAAATTCATTTTGAATACCATGAATAATTAGACAGTAATATTTTTAGATAATCTCAATGTGTATTGAGGGGAAATTTGATCATATCTAAATCATTAAATAAATTATTATATTACTTTATGGAAGAAAATTGAGTTAACAAATACCATTACGATTTGGAAATCTTGAATAAAAATCAATTAAAAGAGACAACATGAAATGGAAATTTAAATAAAATGAATAAAAATATAATTATGATATTATATATCTATGAGGTTGTATATACACCATATAAAATTAAATTGGTTCGTAATAGGAATGATATATCAATTATAATGTATTAAAACGAAAAAACCTTACCCTGGTTTCATTATTGGTCGGATTAACTCTAACCTCATGTATAAAAATTTTTAAGAAAATCATTCATATATACCATAACCTAATTTTCTATTTATTTTAATTTATACCATTCATTAATAATTTATCATTACTAATTTATTAATCATTATTTGTTAAAATGAATATTTGGGTATTAATTTTTCTATTTCTTCTCAACTAACTTCTATATGCTAGTTTTTATCTGTGGTCATTTATCACGTGTCAATCACCTCCCAAATGTCCATAGAGTTTAATTAGGTTTTTTAAACCGTTCTAAAGTCTAAAATTCATATTATAGGACTTTTATAGAAGGTTTATTTAAAGTGGTTAAAATATAATTTTTAATAAATTTTGATAAAATAAAAAAAAAATTAATTTTATTAATTAATATAGTTATATATATTTACATTCCATAATTATGAAATAATATTAAATTAATAATTTTTATATTTTATTTATAGTATTTAAGTTTTCTTTTTTATTCATGACTTAAATTGTATAATGTTGTTCAAATAGGTGGTAAAACCAATCAAGACAAGAATGTATTTTAATGAATGAATAAGTATAAATAAGTTATACTATAGTTATAATATCACTTTTATTGAAAAATAATTATTTAAAAAACTTTATTAATATTATATATCATATTTGATGAGGGTGGGTGAAAAATATAAAGTGGAAATGATTAGGTGGTGGATAATACTGACGTTAGAGACTTCAATCTTCTCTTAGAGAAACTTTTGGAAATAAAGGACTTAGGACTCCATATGATCAGATATTACCAAAAGTGAGAGATAATTTTTAACATAAAATTTTTTTCTAGTATACAATATAAAATTAATGTAAATTTATTATTTGAGGTGTGTAGTGGAGTTATTTTTTAATAGGTGCGTTTGAGATTCATTTTTGAAAATACTCATTCCTTAATGAGTAAGGAATTTAATTTCTCAAGGAAAGAGGATCTAAAGAGGAAAAAAATGAAGATAATATATGGTGAGTTGTATAAATCTATTATACACTCATTTAGTGATTTTATGATAATTTAGTCCTTTATCCATTAGTTGAACTCATTTAATTCATTTTACCTTTACCATGGAAACATAATATTTACCTTGATAAATTATTTTAATGCATTAAAATGGAATTGAAAAAATTACCTGATTTGAACTTGATAATTAAAAATTTAAAATTAATTTTATTAGAATTAATTTCTAAAAGTAATACAAATTTGTTTTAGTATAAGAATAAATAATCCAAAAAAACAATCTTTAAGAAAAATATATTTTTAATTTGAGGAAAACACTACATTTTAATTAATTTTAAAGTGTAATTGGATTGTGATTTGATAATTTGATCCAATTTTGTTTATTGGATGTAATTTCTCATTTAAATTCGATGTAAACACATTTCAATCTTTTGATAGTTTTTACTTCTTAAAAAACTCGGTTTCTGGTTTTGACAATAGAAATTAATTTTAAATTAATTAATGAAACATCTATGTTTTAAATTTTGAAAAAGTGATTTTATATTCTTAATAATTGGGTCCAAATTTTTTTAATATGTTACTTTTATTTTTTGTATATTATGAATAGTATCTATAGTAATTTTTATTAACCACAGTTAAAGGTAAATCGTGTAAATTAGGGTAATAAACAATATGATAAAGATAATAAAATTACCCCAACACCTACCAAAATCCTATTGCATGAATGAAATTTGATCAATATCACCTAAGGGTTAGAATTTATACATTTAATTTTCTTTTGTCTATGAAAGTGAAGTAATTATAATTAACACAAAAGAAAGTGACAACATGTCACTCTCATGTATCTTATAAGTATAATAATTTTAATGTATGGATAAACATAATAAACCTTAAAAAAATCTATATAAATATAAGGAAATTATATAAATCATTTTAATTTATTTATAATTTTAAGATATTAAATAACTATCATTAATTATGACACAATAGTTATGTAAAAATCATTTTATTAATAGAAATATTAAATAAATTCTTTTAAAAATATTAAAATAAATATTATATTAACTAATTAATGAGATCCAATAATTTTTTATGTGATCATTACATGTTAGGAGTGTATTAAAATATTTTTATCAAGGTTACCTTCTTATGTTTATATTTTTAAAAATCCCTGAAATAAATAGTGTCAAAATTGATACTATTGATATTTTTTCAAAATAAGGTTTTCTTAAATTATTTAAAAATCATAAAACATTTTTAAAATTATATAATAATTATTATATGGTCTAAAATGTTCTAAATTATTCATTTTTTGTCTAATTGACTTAAAATAATAAATATTTTACACTTTTAATATTGCAATATTTGTTACCCTGGTTAGAAAATAAATAGAATAACTAAGTGTTAATTAAATTGATAATGCTTAAATTAACATAAACAATTGTCTAAATTTTATTATCTAATCAGATTACAACCCTATATCATATAATAATTTGAATTGGGACATTGTTTAGGTTTTTAAGAGGGTTTTTATTTTATTATAAATTAATATTTTTGAGGTTTCCCAAAGTGCCCCTCTCCTCAATTTTAAAAGGGCACTTCCTCTCTCAACTATTCACTTAATTTTGAGGCTTCAATATCGACCATACCCTAACAAGTTTCATTCTCAAAATACATATAAAAATTCTATAGGTCCTAATATTCTTCAAATACTAACTATAGCACTCTAAGAGGATATTTAAAGTAGGAACATCAAAGAAGAAGTTATATCATTTACAAATTCTTTGAAACTTCTTTCTTATTCTACTTCCACATCTTGAGTTATTTAATTATAAAGTAATAACTCCAGTAGTGATTATATAATTATAAGTTATTATTATTCTGAAACAATCCTATTCCACCTTCTACTAATCTAATTAAAAATGAAATCACCACCCGTGCGTACGTACGGATTACCATCTTTACACCGTGGTGTAATCCGTTTTTCCCCACCACTTTACATGGATGGGTATCATGATGGAATTAATAAATATATATATTGTTAATATAAAATTATTTTTATTATAAGATATTATACACCATTCATTTCAATACCATTCAAAAAATATGGTAACAGTGTTGTCGCTCGTGTGTACGTACGACTTACCGTCTCCACAGTCTGATGTGATTCATTCTACATAATATTGATTTGTTCAACATTGAATCATGATTATATAAATTAATTGAATAAATAAATATAACATACATTATACTAATACCATGCTCTAAATTATATAACAATAACCTAAAAATATTAATAAGAACTTATTTGACAAAACATGCCTATGAACATGAAGCAATTAATACCCGAATAATGTGTAATAATGAAATTTTTCTAACAAATGGATGAAACAATGATTATAAATGTTATAATAAAAAAAATTTATTCTGGAATAAATAATTAACATTATTTAAATCATTATACAGGAGTTTCATATACATAAGAGTCATATCAAACCTAAGGTAAGGGATAATTTTGTAATCTCATTTTTATCTAAGATTGTTTATACATAAGTATTTACTGGGAGTATATTTATCATCCATGTCCATGTTTTCTAAAAATGTTTTCATAAAATGTTTACTATTCTGAAATTTATGTTTAAATTCATTTTTACCCATTTTTTACTTTTACTATATGGATTGGAAGTAATCTTTCTTTTATTTTCCATAAGAGTTACTCTTTGACTTTTCCAACAAATATATGAGGAGAATGTTTATTTAACATAAACAGTACGAATAGATTTTTTTCATGTCTCATTATGCCTTATTTCCATGAATATTCCTATAAAATATTTCAATTTTATTTTTAATTAAATTCTTCTCTTTTAAAATTGCATGTAATTTTGAGGAAAAAACGTTTTTGAAGAAGAAAGTATATTTTCCTCAAGAATTAGGTTCAAGTGTTTTATCAAAATTATTTCCCATTTAAGATAATGATCTTTAAATAGGGCTATGTTTCTATCCCTATTATAACTAAGATTTAATTTTTTTAATGATGGAATGATATTTTATGTGGATTATTATATGATAGAATCATGTTTAAGGAGAACATTTTATTTCTTGGGTTATGCTATGATGAATGATTTTTGTTTTTGTGGAACATGTTTGAATGATATCATTATGAGATGGGTGGTACCTATTTCTCCCACCAATTCATTTGGTAAGGATTTATATCTCATGAGATAGACATGACTGGAAAAACAAGAAAATCTATTTCATTAATATAGGGTTGGAATGGCAAGTAAATCTGGTTCATTAATATATGGTCGGAATAGCATATAAACCAGGTTTAGTAGTGGACTTTATCCACTATGCTGGTCTTAGAAATAATTCTTTGGATACTATAGAAATATTATTATGTTCTTATTCATTTTCCACAATTCCACATTTTATTCCAATGCTATTTTATCATGGTAACTGTTTCTTTATGATCTTTTCCTTGCATACACCCATGATTTATTTCATTCCTCAATATTTTGGTATGTTTTTTTCAAAACTTATTCTCATGTTTTTACTTTATTTTGATTATATTCTATAAGATATTTTTAATGATTACCCTTACTGAGAATTTGAGCTCAACACTTTTCATGTTTCTTTTCCCCCAAGATTTTAAGAAGGGTATTAAGTAAGATGTGTTAAAAAGGGGTTCTAGTTATGAAGGTTAAAAGATGAGATGATGTAGATGTTTTATGAACCAGTTGTTTATGTTTTCCAGTTCCCAAAGGCACTAAACTAATATGGTCTTTGGACGTCTATTTTCTTCAGGTATTAATTATTCCAAAAAAGAAATTTAATTCCCATGTACGTCAAGCTTGGGTCCTTAGAGTTTGTATTAGAGAAAAGGTTTAGTCAACCATTGGAAACTAAGATGCAAGAACATTAGTGATATCCCTAGAGATATTTCTAAGGTATGTCTAGGGTATTTGGAAGGTAAAGTATAACTATCGGTTACAATCATAGAAATATTGTAATGATCATGAATTAATAAGGATTAAACCTAAGATGTTAGAGATTGAAAGTACTCTCCCTTTATTATGTTGTTTTCCTAGTATGATTTTTTCCTCTCACACTACTATTTTTGGGTTTTATAAAATGGCATGAAATAGAATTATTCATGTTAATGTAGAATATAATGGAAAATGGAATGATATTATTCATGAGAAACCAAATGAAATAGGAGTTGGAAGGTTAAACTTCATTGTTACACCTAATCAACAATCCAATAAAATGATCAATAATCTCACCTTTCATGAGTTTTCTGACCTAGAAAATAAGAGAAAGATAGAGTTTCATGGTGATTATAGAGGAAATAAAGTTATATTTTCCTAATGTAAATCATGTGGTAATAGGAATCAAGGAGAATGTTTCAAAGTAATTGGAAGATGCTTTGGGTGTGGAAAAGAATCACATAAATCCAATCATTAAAACGGAAAAGGTTCAGTTAACACAATTGACAAGGATAATGGTATTGTTAAGACATCAACGATGGTTAAATGTTTTAAATTCGTATTGTAAGGGAATTATACAAATCGGTTCCCTAAGTGAAAATATCATGAAGATAATTAGAATGTTTGTATGGGTAGTATTTATGTTCATGATGATGTAGAGACTATAAATGATATATGAAATGAAAGAAGTGTTAAGGAATAAAATGATGATGCTCGGTCAATGGTGAAAGAATATAGTGGAATGATTACATGATTATCAAGAATAAGGTTGTATAAGTAATTTTATAGTATTATGGAATAAAGAATCATTTAAGGATTGTTACACTATTATGTTTCCTAAAAGTATTTGAAAGTATATGTTGAATGATACTAGTAACCATTAAATGTTATTCAGATATTTTTGTAAGAAGAATGATATGTGCATAATCATAGGATAAGGAGATAATGTGTTGTTTGATAGTATTAACAAACTCATGACTGATATAAGGACAAATTGATGTCATGGTTTGAGTATATATATGTTTTTTTATTTTTGGTGTGTGGAAAGAGTTAATTTTTATAGAACACAGGTTTTCACTAAATTTCTACTGTAATTCATGTTATTATAATGTTTCAAGAGAATACATGATTAAGGTATTCACATGTTTGGAATGTGACAACCATGAACTACCTAATGCGATATGGGAGATAAATGTTATGTCGATTTAGTTCACCTATTTCTAATGTTTTATATTTTTTGTTTTTTGAAGGATTGTAATGTTATCCATTTATGGATAGTATAAGTTATTTTCTAGATGAAGTTAGTTAGATTAATGTATTATCTCCCTATTGGTATACTTTGAATATTTTACTACCTGTGATTACCTTTATTTTAGATACATGAAATGACCTATCATTCTATCACATGATCTTCTAGTATTTCAAGAATAAAAAATTCAACTTCATCTCTTTAAATAAGAGATGGAGTGGAAATTTTTCAAGGAATGACCAACGGTGATATTGTACTGAAGTAAAGTAATTATTTATTCTCATGTTATTCAAATTTAGGAAAAGGATCTTGAAAAAATAATTATCTTAGTACCATCTTATCCAATGAATCATATGGTCCCTTAAATCATCATATATTTATGGATTTCTGGTTGTTACCTTTCTCCAACCTTGTTCTCTATCACTATCCATCAGAACATGATGGTTATATTTATCTTCTATATCTATGTTTTCACTTCCCATATATATTCCCTTATGTTGAAACCCAGTGATGATTTAATTTGGGTAACCATTATGTTTCTAACCTTCCTTTTTAAAATGATGTTTTAGTATTCCTTTTTATGATGTGGGTTTCCATGAAAGAAACTTTATAGTAGTAAACCTTTTGTAACCCCTTTTAATTTTGAGGGAAAAATGAATTTTAAGGGGGATATAATGTAACACCTTGATTTTTTATGAACCTTTTTTTTGAATAAGTTGAAATTTTCATTATATCTTGAAATGCCCTAAGTCAAACATACATTTCACACTAAACTGTCTTATCGTATGTTATACGCAACATTGTGTTGGCATACGATACATGCCGCACTGAGTATAGATTTAATTTAATGTATAGATGAACTATGTTTGGATTATATTATGCATAACACCAAAGTAATCTTGGACTACATGCAACATTGTACCTGTCTTGTGTTACATGCAAGAGAGACCTTCTTCGATAGCTTTCTTTGTATGCAATACTGAGTTTCATTAAACAATGATATATTATTAAAATATTATTATTTAATGGAATAAAAACTAGATATTATAAATATTATTAACCACATTTTGAATTTTATATAAAATTAACATTCATTTTTTTCAAAATATTATATTAGAAAAAAATTCATTTTTTCGGATTAAAGAATTATTTTTCAAAGAAATACAATTTTACCGCCTTTTGATGGTGAACCCTTTTTAAATATATTTTTTGAAAATTTTATAAGTTATATTTGAGAAAATAAAATTATTATTTGGAAGAATGACATCAAAATTTACCTTGGTTGAAATTTTGGTATTTTTCTAATGAAATTCATATTTTAATAAATAGTGAAAAATACTGCATTTAACTCAAAACTATCTTTTCTTCAAATTTATTTATATAGTTATATTATAATTTTAATTGGTTTTAAAGTGTAATTGGATTATTTTTTTATAATTCATTCCAATCATAGTCATTTTATGTAATTTCACATTTAAATATAACATAAACACATGTTAATCTTTTAATAGTTTTTACTTCTTAAAATCCCATTGTCTCGTTTTGACAATGGGAATTAATTTTAAATTAATTAATAAAGAGTAAATGTTTTAAATTTAAAAATATTTATTATATATTTGGAATAATTGGTTCCAATTTTTTTTAATAGGTTACTTTTATTTATTTTTTGGATATTATGAATTGTAACTACAGTGTTATTTATTTAACACAGTTAAAGGTAAATCAGGAAAATTAGCATAACAAAAATTATGATAAAGATAATAAAATTAATCCAACAACTGTAAAATCCTATTGTATAAATTAAATTGGTCCAATATCACCTAATTTTTATATTGGATTCATTTAATTTAATTTTTTCTTTGAAAGTGATGTAATTATAATTAAAACAAAATAAAGTGACAACATGTCACTCTCATATATCTTATAAGTAAAATAATTTTAATATAGTGATAAGTTGGATAAATCAATGAAAATAAATAGTCCCAAAAATATAATGAAATTATATATATCATGTTAATTTATTTTTATTTTTTATAGATAGGATAATTATCATTAATGATGACACAATAGTGATGTAGAAACAATTTTATTAATAGAAATATTAAATAAATGGTTTTAAAAATATTAAAATAAATATTATAAGAACTAATTAATATTCTAAAAGAATTTTCTAGATGCATATGACATGTTAGGAGTGAATTAAGATATTTGGATCGAGGTTCACTTCATATATTTTTATTTTCAAAAATCTATGAATTAAATAGTGTCAAAATTGATACTATTGATATTTTGTCAAAATAAGGTTTTCATAAATTATTTAAAAATCATAAAACATTTTAAAAAAAATAGAATAATTATTATATAATCAAAAATGTTATAAATTATTCATTTATGTTAAAATTTAATTCAAAGGAATAAATATTTTACCCTTTTAATATTGAAATATTTGTTACCCTAGTTAAAAATTAAATAGAATAACTAAGTGTTAATTAAAATGATAATGCTTAAATTGACATAAATACATGTCAAAAAATTTATTTCATGATCTTACAACCCTATATCATGTAATATTCGTAATTGGTATATTTTGGAGGTTTTTATGTGGGGTTTTATTTTATTATAAATTAATATTTTTGAGGTTTCCAAAAGTTCCCATCACCTCAATTATAAAAGGGAACTTCCTCCCTCAACTCTTCACTTCATTTTGAGCCTTAAATATCGATCATCCCTTTCCTACATACATTATGAACTTCTATATAAAAATTATAGAGGTCCTGTTATTCTTCAAAGACCAACTCTAGTTCTCTAATAGGATATTTAGAGGAGGCACGTCGAATAGGAGGTAATATCATTTACTGATTCTTTCAAACTTATTTCTTCTTCTACTTCCACCTCATAAGTTGTTTCATTATAAAGTAATAACACAAGTAGAACCAATATACTTATATGTTGTTATGATTATGAAACAACCATATTCCACCTTCTACTAATCCTATGAAAAATGAAATCACCACATGTGCGTACGTACGGCTTACCGTCTCCACACCATGGCGTAATCCGTTTTTTAGCACCATCTTACATGGATGGATATAATGATGAAATTAATAAATATATTTATGATTAATATAAAATTATATTTATTCTAAGATACTTTACATCATCTACTCCAAAACAATTCAATAATTTTGGGAATGATATAGTCGCTCGTGTGTATGTACGACTTATCATCTCCATGGTGCGATGTGAATCGTTCTATATATTCCTGATTCATTCTAAATTAAATCGTGGTTATTTAGATGAATTTAATGAATAAATATGATATATATTATAATAATACAATTCTTTAAATGATATACCTATATCCTAAAATTAGGAATAAGAACTTATCTGACAAAACATGCATAATAATATAAAGCAGTTAATACCCGAATAATGAGTAAAAATGAAATGTTACTAACAAACGGATGAAAATATGATCATAGATGTTATAATAAAAATGAATATGATTCTATAATAAATAAGTAATATTATTTAAATCATTATATATTAGTTTTAGATATATACCAAGCATATCAGACCTAAGGTATGGGATAATTTTTTTATCTCGTTTTTCTTCGAGATTGTTCATACTTAAGTATTTACTAAGGGTATATTTATCATCCATGTTCATGTTTTCTAAAAATATTTTCATAAAATGTTTAAATTTATTTTATGTATTTTTAAAGTCATTTTTACCCATTTTTGACTTTTATGAAATGGTTTGAAAGGAATCTTTCTTTCATTTACCATATGAGTTACTTTTTTACTTTTCCTCTAAAGGTATGAGGAGAATGTTTTTTAGAACCTTTACCGCATGAAGGTATTTTTTACGGTTTCATGAAACCTTATTTCTAGGGATCTTCCTCAACACTATTTAAAGTTTATTTTTAATTAAATTCTTTTCTTTTAAAATTTCATGTCATTTTTAGAAAATTAAAGTTTTTTGAAGAAGAAATGATATTTTACTCAAGAATTAAGTTCAAGTGTTTACTCAAAATTATTTTCCATATAAGGTTATGATATTTAAATACGGTTATGTTTATATCCCTATTATTACAATGGTTTTATTTTTTTAATGATGGAAGGATATTTTATGTGGATTTTTTTTATAATGGAATGATGTTTAATGAGCCCATTTTATCTCATAGTTTATTCTATGATGGGTGATTTATGTTTTTGTGATGCATGTAATATTGTTTTGGAACAGAAAGTAAATCTGGTTCTGTAATACATGGTCGAAAGGGCATGTAAACCCGATTTAGTAATAGTCTTTATCCACTATGATGGTCTTGGAAAAAATTCCTTGGATACTATAAAAATCGTATTATTTTTTTATGAGGTTTCCACAAATCCATGTATTATACCAATGCTATTTTATCATGGTTAATGTTTCTTTATAATCTATACATTAGGTACTACCAAGATTTATTTCATGACTCCAGATTTTGGTATGTTTTTTTTTCAGAATTCATGTTCATGATTTTACATTATTATGTTTATGATTTGTGAGATATTTTCCCTGATTACCCTTACTGATCATTTTATCTCACCCCTTTCCATGTTTCCTTTCCCTCAGTATTCGAAGAAGGGAATTTAGTAAGATGTGTCAAAAAGGGGTTCTAGTTATAAATGATAAAGAAGGAGACGATGAAGATGTTTTATGAACCAGTTGTTTTTGTTTTCAAGTTTCCAAATGCACTAAACTAATATGGTCTTTGGGAGTCTATTTTTGTCATGTATTAAGTATTTCGTAAAAGAAATTTAATTTCAATTTATGTCAATCTTGGGTCATTAAAATTATCCTCAGTTGTTTAAACCAAATGGATGGAATTTTGAGGGATAAATTCATTTTAATGGGGGTAGAAAGTAGCACTATCTTTTTTATGAATTTTTTTTTAATAGATTAAATTTCTTTGATAGTTTGTGTCACACACAACACCGAGTTTTTAACGAATCACGAAAAACTATAAATATTATTATGTAAACAAAAACATTATTACCTAGATGTTAAAATTGGAAGAAGGAATATGAATAACCCAATTTTAAATATTATTTATAATGGTTATATATAAAGAAATTTTTTTCAATAAAAACAGTTCAAAATTTTTAGTAAAGTTTTATTTGTCTCAAAAATGTGGTTTTCTTATAAAAAATCAATTATTTTTGTGGAAAATAATAAATTACTTTTTTGAAACTTTTAGAAATTTAATTTGAAAAAATAAAATTAATTTTTAAATTCATAAAATAAATATTATTTTAGAGTCAATTTTTGGGATTTTTTGAAAAGGTTAATTTTTTGATGAGTAGTTAGAAAATTGGTTTTTATTGAAAATCGCCTTTTATTTTAAATAATTTATAAGGTTAAATTTTTTAAAATGTTTTTAATGGGAAAATAGTTCAATTATATATCTATTGATCAAATTAATTCCATTAGACTCATTTCCCATTCGATTTTGAAATGAATATACTTAAAACATTGAAAAATTTCTATTTGGAAAGTCGGTGTCTGACCTATTATTAAAAGGATCTCCACAAAACTACATCAGCCCTAGAATCAAATACTATTAGAAGCCATAATATTTGGGGTGTTTGGATTTCACCAAGACTTCTGTTTGTTGTGGGTGCATGTGGTTTGCATGAAGGCCCAAGATGAAGGGTTAAATGTTTGGTGATGGTGAACCAGGGAAATCCAATGGAATGAAGGATTGTCGGTGGGAGGTTGACACAGGAGTGAAACAGGAACCTCAGAAGAGTGTGGGGGCCCTTAGTGGAATCTCATGTGATAATAGCATCATCGGGATGGCGGAAGGTTCTATTAAGGTTGGAACAGTGTCTGATAGTATATGATAGTGAAGGCATATTGGTGGTCCTCCCTACATGAGAGATGATGGTAAATCCTTGGAGGTCAATGGGGGACAACTACACAAGGGTGGTTTGATGGATGGATCGAATATTTGAAGAAAAAATAGGTTCAGATCTCCAGATGCATACCAGATTAGGTCAAGATCAAGATAAGGAACACCAATAATGAAATAATATTATTATTAGAGAGAGGTTATATCATTACCATCGGTACTAATCCTCATTCAGTATTTCATGTGGATTTCTTACTGAGTACATTCCATGTTTGATATTTGGAAAAAAAATAAGAATCTACAAGGTGGGTATTTTTGTTAGGTGACAGGTCTTGGGGCATGAAAACCCTACGTATTAAGTATTTATGCCTTTGGGTCTATGAATCAGGTAATAAAATTTTTCCCTCAACCTTTTAAAGGGGGTTATCATAAAATTAATAAAAAAATAAATCTTTCGGGATTTCAGTCATGAACATTTTTTCTTTCGAAAACTGCTTTCACATCACGATTGTGAGTTTAATTTTAAATTAAAATTTTCCACTTATAAAAATAGAATTTGGAAAAAATGGATTAAATATTTAAAATAAAAATAATTTATATTATTGAACTATTTAAACTTAATTTTTTATCATAATTAATATTAATAAAAGTAAAAAATTATCTTGGTTAAAGTGAAAATGGGTTCACTTAGGGGGTTAAAATAAACTGATAAGGGTTAAAATAAACTGATAAGGGTTAAAAATAACCCTAAACTTCTTAAAACCCCATTGGATGGAAATATTTAGACCTTATATATTATATAATTGGTAATTATACATTTGTTTCCTTGTTTCATGTGAAAAATGTGGGCATGCCTTTTTATTTTAAAAAATTACAAGTATGTCACTCACCTCATTTTCAAAATTCCACCCTTCTAATCTCCTCTTCACACTTCCAAAACCAATTATTTCAGACAATACCTCCATAAATAATATCTATAATTCCATATTTTCATCCTAGTGGATTTAATTTTATCATAAATCTATCATAGGAAATTTTTTGGTGCCCCCCCCCCCCAAAGAGGTTACCTGAGAAAGAGGTAACATTTTTCAATAAGTATTTTTATTTTATTTCTTCCTCCACCTCCTTAGATTATTATTAAACCAAAATGATATAGTAACATAATTATCCTAAATATATTGATATATTATTAGGTTGTGTTTATGAATTACATCTATCTCATCTTCCCCCAAATGGGAAACGATTACATTTCTCATGTGAACGGCGGACAACCGCCTCGTGAACCGTTGTGAAAAATTTTCTATAAACACTTCTCACTATTGGGTTTGATTATGGATATACAATATATATATATATGATATTTATAAAAAAGATATACATCTATAATTATATTATCATATATACCATTGTTACTTTCTATTCTATAGAGAATACGATAATGATTCTTCATGTCTACAGCGGACTACCGCCTCAAGATGTGATGTGATCCGTTTTCACTTACATTTTACATGGAAGGTAATAAAGGATATATTTAATTAATATATGTGATATATATAGAATATATTTGATCTTTTAATTTTAATATATTATTTACCTTTCTTTTTTTATCCTTTAAGAAAATATAAGATGCCTTCATGTGTATGTACAACCTACTGTCTCCAGGAAAAATGTAGTTCAGTTTCTATCTCTAATTTTTATGGATTTCTCTAAATAAATATTTATTGAATATAATTGATATATATATATATATCATTGTTAACATTATATAGTTTATATAACCATGATATAATAAATATGATCAAAAATAACAAATAAAAACATACATGAAAACCCTATGGTTATTTCTTAAGAATAAATTTTTAACTTCATTTTACTCTCTTTATGTACTCAATAGCCCTAAATAAGGTATCTATGAAAAATCATTTTTATTTCTATCTTCGATCGAAAACCCTTTTTATTCCAAAATCAAGATTTCTAAAAATAGTCTCAAAATGTTTTTATAATTCTACAAATTATTTATTTAATTCATTAATATAAATGTTTTAATTTTTACAAAAAAAAAGTAATCTCTATTTCCTTTTCTGAACAAAGCATGTTTGGCTTTTACCAAAAATGTGAAAGAAATATTTGTTTTAAAGTGTACAAAATGAACAAAAATTACTAATGTCATGACCATTATTTTCTTTGCAGATTAATTTATAATTTTTTAATGTTATTTTCAAATAAAAGGATTTCCAAAATATTTTATGATTTTTAATTTTTTAAGAGGTTATTTTCAAATAAAGTATATTTTCATCAAGAAACTTCATAGGTGATTTTTCTTTCAAAATCATTTTTCAACAAAGATGAAATCCTTTGATGTTACTTAATATTTACTGAAGATATGACCCAAAGATACCATATTTATTCTTTTATCTTTATGTTCTATGTTTATAATAACAAGATACTTATGGAACCCATTTCACTTACACAGGTTATACCATCATAAAATTATTATATAAAAAGATTCTTTTTCTACGGGTTATTAATTGATGAAATAATGAAATTATTATGATATCTATTACTTTTTCGTAGGTCATGTTATGAGGAATGTTTATAAACCCCATTTATTTTAATTTTTTGTGATATTATGAATTTTTTATGAACTTGTGGAAGACATATGTATTATTTTCATTATATGATGGGTGGGGACCTATATCTCCCTCCAATGTATTGGTTAAAGATTGATATCTCATGATATAAACAAGACTAAAATCTAGAGTGAACCCAAGTCAGTATGGGAATCTATCCACTATGATAGTCTTGGTTGTGAACTTTGAGAAATATAATGGTTTAGGGAGTGAACTCATTCCACTATGATTGTATCATCAATGAGCGTTTAACTACTAAGGAAATTATTTTCTATGTTTATGTGTATGCCAAAATTCCATATATTATGCCATTTTTATGCTCTCATGGATCATGTAACTTGATTCTCTTATGATTCATGTCTAATTAAATACAAATATGTATTCCATGACCCAAGATTATGATCATTGATATATAGGGTATGGTCTTTAAATGTTATGATACTTTTATCTGACTCTTATATTCATGTTATGGTTAGATATCTCAACTATTTATCCCTACTGATCATTTGATCTCACCCTTTGTTATTTTTATTCTCCCCAGGTTATGAATAAATGTATTATTTATACTTTTTATAATAATGGTTCTAGTTATGAAGAACTTGGTGGGATATTATGAAGTTCACCTATAAACTAGTTTTTTAAGTTTTTATGTTTCCAAAGGCATTATACCATTATGATCCTCTAACATGTGTTTGTGTAATGTAGAGAATGTCCCTAAAAATGATGTAATATCTTTTTTATGAAAATCATGGTTCGATGTATTTGGTATCATAGGATAGGTTTAGTTAACATTTTAAAACTAGGATGAGAATAATTTTGTGAGGACTCTTAGGATAATCATAACTATAGTGTAACATCCTTAAGTTTTTTAAGAAAGATATTATGAGGTTTACCTAGAAATAAATCCCAGTCTGGATAATAAAAGTGGATGTTGTTTTGGAACATAAGTACCTATGGGTAATAAATTGAAAAACTATTGGTGTCGGGTTTGAATCTAGTGTTCCCTGGTACATGACAACGGGCCTTATTAAGATTTTGGTTTGATACTCATGGGGGATATTCTTCAGCTAAATCACATTTTAGTTATGAACCATCATAAGTTATTTGAATAAATTATAATCATGGATGACCTAAGTTAATCCTAATGTGTCGTATATTGAAAAAATTATCTTGGTTTAGATATCTTAAATTATTTTCCATCACTCTGTGGTTTTCCACGGAGATTAGTATTGCTTACACTATGTTTCTCCATTTTAGTCGATCGATGGAACCAAAATAAATAATGTTAATGTTTAATGGGATGAAAATTCAATTTTTTTAATCTTTAGAAACCAAATGTTATGGGATATTTAATAAAAATATTTTTTTTATCTGTACAGAACTTTCTCAGGATTTGAATCGTGCTGGAATTCTAGATGAGCAATAGAGGGAACATTATTATTTTTAGTCCTTTATGAGGAAATTTCCACCTTCTTTCAGTGTGTCTTATGATCCTCTAGTTACCTATTAATTGATACACACCACTAAAAAATATATTTTCCTTTCTCCAGTGATCAGAGGATGAGGAAGTCAATTTGGTTGTCTACCATTTGAAGGTGAATCATATCAACAGTGGACTCTTATCAAGAATATGAGGCAATTGGTTGAAATCAACTCCATAGATTGGTATGAGTTCAAAAACTTTTTTTCATTAAGTAAATTTCATGTATTATTTATATGGGGAGGGAGAAGGAGTTCCTTGATCTAAATTAAAATCATGATGAATCTTTTTGTACCTATGAGGAAAGTTTTTCAAGATGTTTCAGGTATGATTTTGGAATTATAATCCAACCTAAAATTTAGGTTGATCAATTCCCCATTTTCTTAAAAAAAATTCCTGAAGGGTGTTGTCCATAAGAGACATTATTAGATATGAATAGATATTTTGATATTCTATCAAGGTGGAAATCGAGGTTGGATTTACATATCAATATCATTATTTTTCTAAGAATAGAAATATAAAATTCAAAAGAAAATATAAAGACCATGGATATTAGATGATGAGATTTCATTTATTTTAAAATTGTGGGAAGAGACATGGAGGAAATATTTTTTTGGGTATTAGTAAATATTTTTATGTGTGGGAAATAATTTCTTCTGGAAATCAACCGCCAAAGTGATGGTAAAAAGTTATTTAATGATATGAATAGAGAGAAAGCTCCATAGAATACTCTAGACACACTCCAATGTTTAAAATTTAGGATTATGTGAACTATTTTGACCAGTTCCCAAATTAAAATTTTAATGATGATTATTGATGTCAGCAACCTCTTAAGCTGAGGTAAAGGGGAAATATCATTTGATCACTATTTCTGATGAGGGGTGTGAGAATGGCATGATGAAAGGTATACTTACCATCCACTCTATAATTGATAATGTCTTATTTAACTATGGATCTACACATCCATTCATATCTAAATAATTATATAAGGGTGAAAATATTTCACCCACATGATTATATATAGAATTAGTAGGGAAAAACTATAATGGTACGATGATCGCATATCAAGTGTATGATTTCTATTTGGTTAAAATTTATGGAAATTTTATTCCTGTAAATATTTTCATTCTCCCTCTGGTTGAATTTGATGTTATATTAATCAGGGATTGTATTTCTCTACAAATATCCCACAATAATTTTCAAGGAATGGAAGTCACATTTGATATTCGAAACCAATATATGATCTTTTATCAGTTCAATGATAATTATGAACAAAAAATGAAAATCACATTCATTGCATGGGTTTTAATTCCTACTCAAGAGTAGTGTTAATCTTAGATAGTTGGGATGAAACTCAAAATCGATGATATGACCATTGGGTGGATGTCTGTTAAGGTATTTATGAAATAGTTTCCTAGACTTACAACAAAATGTGGTGTTGATTTCTTAATAGAACCTATACCCGGTTCCATGCCTATTTCAAATAATCTACATGGAATGATCTTGATTGAGTTACAATAATTGAAGAAGAAACTCTAGGAGAATATTGGAAATGGATTCATTTTACCAAATGTGTCACCTTGGGGAGAACCCATGTATCTTTATCAAAAATAAAGATGAATCGATTCTACTTTTCGTTGATTATTAGGATTCAAACAAGATCACAATCCAGAACAAGTATCATCAACCCTATATTGATTACTTCTTTGTTCAATTATACAGATCTCAATACTTTTCTCAGATCGATCTTCATTCTAGATATCATCAATTGAGGGTCAAAATGAGGATATACTCAAGATAGTATTCCATAAAAGGTATAAACACTATAAATATAAAGTGATTCCATTCATTCTTACTAATTTCCCTAATGTATTCATGGTTTTAATGAATATATTATATAGATACTAACTTGATCATTTTGTGTTAGTCTTTATATATGATTTTCATATATATTCAAGTATAAATGAACAGAATAAAGGTCACTTTAAAGCTATACATAGACCCTTATAAATGATAAGTTGTATGAAAAAATTATGAAGTTTTAATTTTGGCTACAAAAAGTTTAATATTTTTGTCATATAATCTCAATAGTGGGTATATTTTTGGATCCATCAAAGATGGAGACTATTGAATTATGTCCCAGACAAACTATGGTGACTAAGATCCAAATTTTTTAGTATTTAGAAATATATTATCAATGATTTGTGGAAAATTCCTAAATAATATCTAATCCATTCATCATGTTAACTCTAAAGGAATCCAAGTTCCCCTAGACATATGTGTGTGAAGAAAATTTAAAGGAACTAAAGAGAAGATTATTCAGCACACTTGTGCTTACATTTCCCTATATTGGACAGTAGTTTGTAATATATAGTAATTCATCCAATAATGTATTGTAATGTGATCATATAAAGAATGAAATGGTTATAGGTAATTCCCCATGAAAATTTAACTTTCATGAGAAAAATACCAAAATCGTGATTTAGAGTTAGCAGCAGTAATTTTTTCATTAAAAATATTGAAGCATTATCTTTATAGAAAAAATGTGATATATATATTGATCAAAAAAATTTAAAGTTTATATTAACACAAAAGGATCTGAATATATTCCGTAGAATATGGTTAGAGATGACTAAATATTATAACTACTCAATACATTACCACTCTAGGAAAGTGAACAAGGAGGCTGATGCTTTGAGTTGAAAAGATAATTATAGCTTATCTGTGAAGAGGATCTCAAAAATCCAATATTTTTTGGATTTTAAAAGGATGTATATATAAATCATGAAGGAAGGGTAGAATACATATCTTACTCAATTCAATGTTCAAACATCTACCCATGTTAATATTAAATAGGTGCACGAGGAAGATGTACCACAATAAAAGAATGTTAGAAATGTCCCTGAATTTAACCTTGATCAGGATGAAATGATAAGGTTCAGGAACCATGTATTTGTTATATCCATACTATATTTAATGGATTTGTTATAGAAATATAATAGTTCTTCATTCCCTATCAATCCTAGAAGTATGAATATGTATTGATATTTGAACGAGTATTATTGGTGGGATGGAATGAAGAGAGACATCACAGAGTATGTATCTAGACTCTTTGTCTGTCATAAATTAATGGCTGAGATACAAATATATAATGGGATGTTACATCCATACCAAAAAATGAAATGGGAAAACAACACCACAGATTATTTTGATGGACTCCCCAAATTGTCTATAGGGCATATTATTTTATGGATTTTAGTTTACCACCATACAAAGTCATCAGACATCATAATGATAAAATAATTTTTATCTTTGGATTACATTTCTAGGATATACATTAAGAAATTGGAAGGTTTTTACGGAGTACCACATTCAATTATATGTGAACAGAATTCGAGGTTTACCTCAAAGTTATGGAAAAGTCTTCTTAAAGATCTTGATATAGAGTTGAGCTTCAGCAATGCGTATCAAACATAGAAATATGGTCATTATAAGGGAATAATTCAAACCCTATATTACATATTGAGATCTTGTTCTATATATTTTAAAGGTTTTTATTATAAACACCTTCCTCTAGTTTAGTTTTCAAAAAACCATAGATTTCACAAGCGTGTTCAGATGGATCCTTGTCAAGTCCTCTGTAGAAAAAAGTATATAGATATAATGTATTGGAATGAATTTGGAGAAATAAATATATTAGTACCTAAGATAGTTGAATAAATTTTTGATAAGGTTATATCCATTCACAACACATAAGGGAGACATACATTCTAAAAAAAGTTGTGCTGATAATCGATGGAGTCATCTAGAATTTGAAGTTGGTGATAACATGTTTCAAATAATTTATCCATGGAATAAGGTTATGAGATTCAGGAAGAATGGGAAACCAGTCCCTGGGTACATTGGTATATTTGAAATTCTTGATCGTATCTTAACGGTATCCTATTAGTTGGTTCTTATACTAAACCTCTCCCATGTCCACGATGTGTTCCATGTATCTATCCTGACAAAGTATATACATGACCCTTAACATTTACCAAACTCAGAGGTCATACCACAAGAGCATGATATGTTTTATGAGGAACAACTAGTGTTGATTTTGGATCATACATAGAAAGTTCCACAAAATAAGACCACTCACTTGGTGAAAGTTTTTGTGGTGAAAACAACTTCTTCCTCTTCCTTTTCTCACTTTTGTGGCAAGGATTCATACATAGTTCATGGACTTGTAGGTCCTCTCATTAGAAATTATTAATGAATCCTCAATTTTAGGTATATTATCTATTGAAGTTATTTTTGAGCTGCTCCTTCACTTCAATTAAAACACCTTGATGTAGTAATTTCACTTTACAAACACTTGGAACAATCTTCTCCTTGATCTAGATGTAGAAATTATAAAACTCAATCATTGGAAAGATCTCCAAGGGATTCCACAGGATTTGATATAGTATTGAATAAACTTCTTCTGCAAGTATTTTTAAATTGTGAAGATCCTCTACCTTCTTATTATTTTGAATTTACATATGACAATGATATTTATCACAATTTAATGTTGGCATGTATCTTCTAGTGCAAGATCTTAACATGCAACCCCTTGCATGAGATCCTAAAAAGTAACCATTATGTGCGATCCTGGCACAATTCCCCATGCTTTTGATCCTGGCATGTAACCCGGGCACAAGATCTTGGTGGGAGACCACATTCGTGAGATCCAAGTGTCAAACCCATTTGTGTGAGTTCCTAATGTGATACCCCTTTCAAGAGATCCTAGCACAAAATGCCTTTGCCCAAGATCCTGGGCCAAGACCCATTTGTGCTTTGTGTGAGATCTTGGCATGAGGCGCCTTTTTTCTTTGTGCGAGATCCTAGAGAGAGACTCATTTGCACAAGATCCTAGAGTAATATCCCTTTGCACTTTTCATGATATCCTAGTATGAGAGTCCTTTAAATGAGATCTTGGAGGGAGACACCTTTTTTGGAGATCCTAGCATGAGACTCCTTCACATCATGCAAAAACTCTTCTCTAGATGTTACATTAGATATAAGTTTTAATCAAACCATTTTCACCTATTATGGATGGGTCATTGGGTATTTATTAGTGATATTACACCTCCTTAACTACAAAAATCATGGACAACCATCCATTCCACCACCAAGAAATCACACACTTCATGATATCTCATCGTGTTATCCCAATACAATCATGTTCATTATGAGACATTTCCACAAGATCCTTTGAAAATCATGGTTTTTTATCATTTTCTTCATGAGATCTCTCTGTGATAAATTTTTACCATCATTCTTTGTCATCATGCACTTCATGATATATATATATGAGATCTATTTAGACATACACACTCCATGAGTTCAGTTTAGACCCTTGCACACCATGAGATTACTTCAAACTCTCGGATTTTGTGAGATTATTTTAGACTATCACGCTCTGTGAGATTAAATATTTTAGTTTTCATTAAATCAAACATTTCAATATTTCCTGATATTTATACATTTTTCTCTTTCTTAGTATCATACATTTCACTCTTTCATGAAATCAAACATTTATCTCTTTTGTGATATTAGGAATTTTTCTCATTAGTGAGATCATACATTTCATGCTTCTGTGAGATTATTAATTTCACTCCTCCATGTGATCAAGAATTTTTATCTTCCATGAGATCATTCATTTTTCCTTCCATGAGATCAAGCATTTATCTCTTCTGTGAGATAAGGCATTTCACACTTGTGTGAGATCAAACATTCTTACTAACTTTTCAGGCCTTATTTGACATCCAGCCTCTATAAACAACCCCAAACATTATCAAGAAACACAATAAACCCAAAAGTTCCAATAAGATTTATTTTTTAAAAAATCTCTCTATTTGGGTCGGTTAACGACACTTATAATCATCATGAATCAACTTATAGAAAAATAATATGCATATGAAACCATTTTCATTTTGTATCCCCCAGAAAATGATCAAGGACTACCTTATTATATGATCTAATCCAACATGAGTCAATCTTAGTGTGCGAAATAATAAATGCATGAAAAGTTCATCAATGATGCACTTAAATCTCAATCCTTATACTGAAAACCTTCTTGATACATTAAGATAAAACACGCTCAACCTTTGATATCACCTTATAACTAGGAAATGTTATATGCTTTTCTTGTGGGTGCAAAGAACACTTTTACATGATTCTTTATCATTTATAGATGAGTTTTATCATCTTAATATTTAAAAAACCCATTTTTTATGCACCCTCTCTCATCTTCTCCCCATGTCTTGATTAATACATTTTATCCCCCCTTTTTCAATGAATCCAAAGGTCACTCCTTTGTGGTATAAAACATAATAAAGAACAAATTCTAGTATATACTAGAAAACACACCATAACTTGGGGATATAGAGACCCATATCCACACTGTTTATGTATGGGGAGTTGATTGAACTCCAAGATTCATTTGATGCCTTTAAAATGTTTCTCTAGGTAAGTACTTTTTCATAATGTCTAAAACTTGTAGATTAGTAGGCACATACACTAGCTAATACCCCATTTTAAAATAGATAATCAAGGAATACATGAATTTTTCTCCTTCTCCCCTAATTGGCCTTCTTTTAGTAGAAAATAATACTTGAACTAATGCATGATTCCCATGGATAAATATTCAATGTGACTTGGAACCACTTGATCATTCAAGTATAGTTTTGAAATCTCTTTAGTTTCACATTAGAATATTCATAATATAATCTCAATGTCCCATAGAATACAAATTTTAGATAATACTTAAAAAAAATAGAGTTGTCATGTAACACCACTATTTAAATATGATTCCATATTTGAGTCTCAAGATTTTGGATTCTTCTTGTTGCATGATTCTCTATTCAAATTTAAGCACATGTTCCCTTTAAGCACACACACCTTCCAAGGATTGTTTCTCCCCATTAGTCATGTACAAATTTTAACAGGTATTAGATACAATTAACACATTGGGGGATAGGTTCCTCTGGAATCCTTAATAAGAGGATTGTGGCTAATCCAAATTGACCAACCCTTTGATATTTTCTTACAATGTGTTATACTATTATGATTGTTCAAATTTTCCATCCAAATTCAACTAATCTGGCCATATAACTAGACATTCAATACAAACATACACAATATTCTTCTGATATGTTAGTTTTGTAGGTTTGTACTTTTTCACAATTTGGGGTTTAAACCCACTAGTATGAGTTTATTTTATTTCTCATCCGCATATAATCCATTTTCAGGGATTCTTTTTCTAAGAAATAATATTTCCACCAGCCTTATACTATTGCTTCATCCACTATTGGTGGGATATTTCTCTTTCCTTCACTTCTCTCTTCATGGAATGACATTTGAATTCATCAAAGAATTATTTAGTTTTATTTTGTATGTCATATGAGTCAACTCAACCTAATGTGTTGGGAGTGTATCCTTCACTGAATGTACATTATTTTTACTTACAACTAGAGTGGAACCTCCCTTTTTTTTCCTATTTCATTCACATCCTTTTCAAGGTATATGTTTGAGTGCGATGAAGGAGGTTCTTAGTACACATTTTTTTGTCTTCTCTTTGTGTTTCCTCCAATACATTAAACCTTATTTTAAACTTAGAAGGTTGTATTCTAGTATAAACTTTATCAATATACACAAATCAATTTGAAGATTAAATTTCTTATTCCTTCTCCTCACCTTCTTTCTTCTGGATTAAGTCTTCATTTCTTAGTTGAGATGTTGATTTATCCAAAAAATTCTTCTAAAATTGATCCATAGGTATTCTTGACACATACTCATGGTGTGTCCCAGTTTTAAAAATAATATAATTTTATAGGAACATTTTTTTGACAGACTCTTCTTTCATATTTATCAAGAAATTTCTTCTTGTTCTCATATTTAGCAATATTTTGTTCTTCAAAATATGAAATGTATTCCAATGATTCATAAAAAAATTAGAAATATCACCACACATTACACATAAATAGCACATTGGTTATCATTTCTATCAAAGTGTAATTTTTGGTGATCCAGATTATATTACCCTAACAAGAATAGTACCAGTAAGGGATCGATCCACAGAGAGGAGTTATCTCTGTTTTTCTTATCAAATTTTTAATTAAATTAGTGAAGTTTTTTGCAATTTAAAATTTTTTTTTTTTTTGTGTTTGGGTAAAAAGTGATTGTATTTCAATTTCTTAATAAATTTCTTAAAAGATTAAGAGAAAACAAAGAAAAAACACAGGAATTTAGTTCTGATGATAATTTAGAGAGAAATGCGTTGGGTCTATGGATTTCAAAGGTTGTTATTAAATAAATTTTCTTATAAAGTTGTTTTGTTCATAATAATTCACATCTCTGGGTTAAGATTATAACAGAACCCCCTTAGTCCAGTGAGTTTTGTTTAAATCACTAGATACCAATTCCTTGGTCTGGATATTAATTTATCTTAATTTTATTATTTTTAGTCCCTTTTTATAGGACTAAAACAGCCAATGGTTATGGATTTTTTTAAATCATAATTCATTACAGGATCCCTATAAATCTTTTTCTTGGTCAGATATGAGATTTCTAGTGATATTTAAAAATATATTATAAGGAATTATGAGAATGAAGAATAAATAACACGGTTACAACACCACAAATGACAAATTACAACTCACAATAGTTCGCAACCCCAACACATAATGAATTTATATACTAATAAAGTAGCAAGTAATTAAAGAACTTTTAGTATCTGAATACATCATCTTGAAATCCTTGGAGCGAGGGTCGTCGGGAAGGTAGCACAAAATCACCTTTACTCATCTCTTCTCTCCAATTTTTTCTCTCTATTCTTATCTTCTTTTCTGTCTCCAGAGAACTCTCTCTTCTAATATCATATAATGGATGAATACTGAATGAATGAATGAATCCAAAACTTGGAGGGACTACCACATATTTATATGTTTTAGGAGTACACCGCGTGTACCGTAAAGTACACGGCATGTACTACTAGTAAAAACATTTTGGCTATCTTTTCTCCACCAGTAGGTGAGATAACTTTCCATATTTGACTTTGAACATGGAACCACTGGGTAGGTGGATGTACACGATGTGTAGTGCCACCCCACATGCCATTTAATATGGTTTATTGGCCACCAACTACTTCTAGAATGTCCACAAGGCCTGTATAGGGGATGTACATGGTGTGTGTAGGGGTCGTACACGGCGTGTAGTCTTCAGTCGGTAACATGGGTGAGTAGTTTCTCTCAGCCACCAACCACTCCTAGAATGGGGTACACAACAGGTACCAGGACTCATATGGCATGTAATGGTTTTTAGCTACTTGGGTATGTACATGACTGAAAATTAACTTTTTTATTATCAAACACTTTTCAGGAAAAAGTGTGAAACCCAATTTTCAACCACATAAGGAGATAACAGTTCTATTAAAGTACAATTTTAGCCTACCAGATTTAATATCTCTAAATAATTTTCAAGAGATAGTGTTTACCAACAAATCTGGTTCATCCATTAGATGATCTTGAAATTGGAACTCCAACTTGTCCCGTGACTGAATATACTTCTCAACATTGTTCTTCCCCTCATTGAACCCCCTTATCATTATGATATTTTACTTGTTGATCTAATAAAATTGTTCCTCATTTGAATAAACCTTCAATATCCTTCTCATCATCCTATTGGCATCTTCATTAGTGTATTTAATTGTCAAAATAGATTCCAGCATTTCCTAACCCGAGTGCATGAGCAATTCCAACGATTGCTCAAGAACTGCACTAGACTCCACCTACTGGTAGATGGCCTTGAGGGGTTTATTTTCCACCATCTTAGATTTCAACATATTTGCAGATCTAGTCTCCATAGGAAGCGGAATATAAGGTTAGTCTTCTCTTTCTTTGTGGATTCCCCTATGACTTTCTTTTCCCATCGGACAAGAATTTAAATCAACAGCTAAATGGAGGGAATGCTCATCGCCAGACTCACTCCCATGATCCTTCTATACGTCCAAATAGAACCTAACCAGATCATTATCAAACTCCTGCATCGATTCATCATTAACCAAACCTTTAAAACGATTACCCATATCTATCTCAACTCCCTCCCTTCTGGGACTTAACCTGATTGGTTTCTTATAACCCTCTGCCTGATATCCATCTATGAATCCTTTCCCTGACTGGACCACCTCAGCCTAAGAAGAAACTTTGGAAGTCGTGGGGACTTACTCTTCCTCCTTGAGAGGTTCCATAACTGAGTTGAGGTGCTGATACATGGCGCATTTACTTAATTACATGTCGTGTAGTTTGGAATTTTTTATAAACTTCCCCTGTTTTGTGTCCTTGGCATGGAAATACCTGAAAAATCATCTTCATCACAAGTAAAAATAATTTGAACCACAAAATGACTGAAATTTTATGGAAAAAAAATTATGCTCATTAAAATGTATGGATAAGTATATAAAAATAGGTTATATCAAACTCCCCCACATTTAGTCGTTTAATTTTCCTCAAGCAACATCTCAACATGTAATCAATAGAATTCATACTCTAAAAGGGAAGAATTTAACTAATTCTAACTGTAAATAATAAAATCATAGGAAGAAGATTTTTAAAAGGAAGAAATAAAATTTCATTTCCATAGACATTTTAATCATGCCTCATATAATCTAAATGAAAACTTACATCCTATATCACTCAAATTGTTTAAATTTTTATAAATAAACATGCCACTTGATTATTTACCTCACCACAAGATACCACACTCATCAATCAAGATTTATTTAATATGGGTTATTCTCAATCTTAAGTATATGTACCCTATCCATAGGCTTTAAAGTGTTCTCATTATCCAATTTAAAATTTTAAATCACAAAAATCATGAGGGATTTCATCAAGGCTCAAATGTTTCTAAGGATAAGGGTTGGTAGTAACTGACAAAAATTAATCTCAGAGGCTTCAAAAAATGGTTGAATCCTAAAAAAATAATGCATGATATTCAAAATAGATTTTAATTAAAATGATCCACCAATAAAGATATATCAAAGGAGACATTACCAAGATATTTATTTTCCAATATGGTCCCATAAACCAATAATTTATAATAAAGAGCCTGGTCCTTATTTTTCAATTTTTATATTTTTGTTTTTTTTATGACAAAAAATTGAGGCACCACCAAGAATGAAATGGATAATAGGATCTGGGACCCTTTTTCCAAATTAACAAGTGAAAAACTCCCCCACACTTAAGTTCAGGGTTTCTTTACCAAAATGTACCATGAAGAACCAAAATAACACTCTAAAGATCAAGTGAATACTCATAAAAATTTATAAAATAAATAGGGTAGGAAGGAAAAATGGGCTTTTAATGTGGATTTCTATCAAGTTAGTTCATGGTTTATAAGGGTTTATGAAGATTAGATATAGGTTATGTCTCAAGGTTGAAATGGATGAAAAAAAATCAAATTCCTCAATCATTTTAATGTGTTTCAAAAATTGTCATGTTTTGAATAGAAAAAACTAGAAAATTCTAGTTGTTATGAATATCCCAAGAATATTTTATGAAAGAGGGTATAAGAAATAATATGTCAAAAAGGTTTAGAATACCTCTCAGAAATATAAAAAAAATTGTGTTAATCACATCATTGCATGAATAAAAAATGATTAGTCTGTTAAATGTAAATGTATAAGGCTTAAAATCCAAAATCAAACTATATCAGAAATCATTTTATAATGATTTGGAAATTGAAATAATCATATAAATTTTAAAATTCCATTTTATTCCTTTATTATTTATAATTATAAGTAATCAAAAAAAATCCACAATTTAAAATATTTCAACTATTAATGATGTATCCTAGATTAGTTTAATGCAAGGACTAGTGTAATCAAAGGCCCTCCACCACACTTAATACAGCATATGGTCCCCCAAGTGCAATACCAAGGAAGAGGAATTAAATAGGAAAACAAGGGTAAATATTAGGGGAAACTATGGAAGAAGTAAACCCAAAAATAGAAAAGAAAAAAGAAAAATATAAAAAATTCACCCCTCATAAATAGAGATGCCCAAGTTGCTCCAATGCACCTGTGACTGTCGTGGGAAAGGAAACAAAGAAAAAAGGAAGGAAAATACAATAGTACATCCCAAGAATAACACAAAAAAGATATATATAAAGAAAAAAATGTGCTAAAAACTAGTCATCGAGCCGCCAAAGAAGATGCATTGTGTGTAATAGAAGGATCTGGCAGGGAAGGTGCGGAGGAAGCAGTGGAGGATGGAGACTCGGGAGCTACGCTCAGAAAATAAGTCATACCAGTTAGAGGCTTAGGAGAATAACCTAAAGTGGGTGGCTTGGAAGTGATTCATAGGCTGGTAACAGGAGTGGTATTAGTGGTGCCGATGGTGGAGAGTAGAACTCAATCTGTGGCCAGCGTTGTAAATAGTGTTGGAGCTGCTAAAGAAGGGCTTGGAGCAGAGGTAGGAATAGGTGCTGAGGGTAGTAGAATGCCAGGACAGTGAAGAAGAAGTCTCAACATCTTCTCAAGTCATTCCAGATGATGATCCAGACAAACCCAGTGCTTCTCCACCGCAGCTAGGCAGAGGGTAAAGCGGAGATCGACTGAGGTTGTAGAGTGAGGTGGGCAGTAGAAGGAACCGAAGGAGAAGTAAGACAAGAAGAAAGAAGGTCAGAAGTAGTAGTGTGGGGTGGGGAAAGGGCATCCACGGGTGAATGGGGTGGATCATGAGAAGCAACACCAGTGAGAGTAGGTGGGTCATCCATCACCACTATAGGAGCAGGGGCATCATGCACAAGCACAAAGCGCTCTCCCTGATGCTCGACCAACCTCATGTGGATAAGAATGAGGAAGTCCATACGCTGAGGAGAACCCAAGTGGTTGTGAGGGATAGAAAGCTCAAAAACCCCCAAATGGTGTGTGAAATGGTTTTCATTGAAACCGTCATTCAAGTTTCCCTGAAGACCATGGATCATGGAGTAGAAATTATAGGCGGCCATACAAGTGAGGTTAGGGTAGTCATGTAGGATGATACAGGTCAGGAGCTCCATGTCCCACCCAGACACGACACCCATATCCTCGTGGTGTGGAAAGAGGAAGGCACTAAATCACTAGTGAAGAAAGTGAAAAAGAGGGCCAAGGATGAGTGTGATCTTTTTCAAGGTGGGTGTGTACCTGTGGTCAGTCCCAACAAGATCTAACCACATTTCTACAAGATCAAAGTGCTTAGGGTGGTTCATAGTGGAGACAAGTGGTGGGGTGGAAGGATGGGGATAGAATTCACACCCTCAGCCAAACTCGGCCATAGTAAGTGAAAAAGGTTGTCCCCCTATCCAGAAAAGAACTAGGATAGCTGTATATATGGGAGTCTATCGGTGTGTGGTCTCATCGAACTCGAAGGTGGCCATGAACTCAAAAAATAAATTGTGGTATGTAAGAGTACTAACTTGGAAATTATCTATTAGGTGAGTATGGACCAAAATCCCCTCAAGCTCCTCCCATATGTTGAGGTGTTGTGGCACTGTAATATTCAGAAAGAGGCTGATCAGCAGGATAGTGTGGTGAGAAAAATGCCACAAGTACTCTGCTGTTGAATGATTATCTGGAAAAACTAGGAATAGATGTGGCAGAGGTCGGGCAGCAGCCGGTGTAGGAAGTGGTGGAACAGTGGGGGCCGGAGCAGATGATCCTGCTACTGTGTTAGAAGGTAAAATAGTGGATATCAGAGCGGGCTCAGAGGTCTGGCCAGTAGAGGATGGAAGGGACGGCTTGATCAGGTCCACTGTGGGTGCAGATGGTGGCTCAGAGGGGGAGTGGAGCGGGTTGATGGAGCAGTGGTAGAAACGTTTGTGGCCTCAGTGGATGGGGAAGAGGTCGCTGCTAGAGAATCCGCAGTAGAATATTCCCCAAAACCACTGGACTGGTAGATGTCATAGAGTGAGGTGGCATCAGAAGAGGGTGTAAGGATTCCAACACTGGGGGCTGGAAAACTGGAATATCCAAAGCTTGATGCTCAGCTTGTTGAAGAAAAATCTAATGGTGAGGAGGTTGCTCACCCTCAACAGCAGAATTAGGCCCCTTCCCACTCACAGAATCGCTATCATCATTACTTGAAAAAGAAAAAAAATAAGAAAAGAATAAGAAAAATGACAAGAAGAAAATGTGAGATAATCATAAAATAAGTAGGGCGTGTAATAAGAGTGTGTAAGAACTAGTGTACCCTGGATAGACACGCCATGAGGGCATGTGTTAGTCAAATAGGAGAACACAGTGTGTATCAAATTTACACGTGTTGTACTACAACATGGTGTGTTGCTCATGTAAGAATCAAGACAAGGCTCAATGAAGGTAGTGTAAATGTGGGATACATTTCGTGTCGAAAGGCATGCATGTCGTGTATGTAAACATGGATTGTGAGCCATGTACATCCTCCCACACAAGATCCTTCATTGTTTTGGTGGCCATGGTGTGTCCCGAACAAACATGTCAAGTAAAGAGACATGGGGAGGGGTTCGTTTCTTTAATATACATGGTCTGGGACAGAAGTCCAGAGAGGGCATGATAATCAGTGCCTACCAAACGTACACACCATGTACCGACCGAAGTGTAACAACATTCCATGTGTGACCGTGTACAATATATACACAGCGTGTGTTCTTTGTGCACCCCATGTGCTGCGTAGGAAGCTTAATGGTTAGTTGATCCAAAAATCTATCTAAATTCCTATAAAATGATGAAATGAGGAGAAGATAATGGCATACCTGATCTGGGGATCATATTGTAGAAGCAATTGGGCCAAACAAATGCACAAAATCGGTGGTTTTGAAATCAAGGAGGCCTAAGGGAGTGTGGGAGAAGAAACAAGGATGAGAGGGGGGTCGCGACACGGCCTCTATCCGGGTTGGGAATCCCAACTTTTAAGGAAAGGTATACGGCGGGTACAAATTCCCACACGCCATGTATCACTATGTTTTTTAAGATCGAGTATAAAATGAATAATAAATATATATAATATAATTATTATAGTAAACTATATAATAATTAATATTAATAATCAAAATAATATATATATATATATATATATATTACTAAGAATAAATCTATACATGTAATGTATCGATAAATACACGCCTTGTGTTCTAAAATTGGAAAAAGAGAAGTACAACCTTTGGTCTGGTGATTAGGGTGAGGTTTGAAATGGCATTCAACTATTCTAAATGCAAGCACTCAACCACTGGAGAAAAGTTTGTACTGTTTCTCATGTTTATAAAATATATATATAGTTAATGTATAGGGCCAATACTACATGGGATGAAGAAAAGGCATGACGTGTGGTTTTTAATTTGAATAAAAGGGATGAAGTAGGGAGATTAGACGAGTTTGAACTTGGGTCTTTGGGATCCAGGGCCAAGACTCTTCCAATTTTCCAATTTCACTCACATATATGTTAGTATTTCAAAAACTAATTAAATTATTGAAAACTAGGCACACATGACATATATCAAAATGCACACCACGTGGTATTACAAATATGAAAAATGATGGAAATGGGCCGGTTGTGGGGATTCAAACCTTAGTCTTGTGGAAACCGGTATATGACCCTAGCCATCCAGTCCATCCACATCATGGGTTCTATTTTATTTAGAATAACATATATATTATTTTGAAAAATTACACACAAGAAGTGTAATAAAACACGTGTATCAAAGGGATGAACCCCTGTACCAAAGGTAGGGATAGAGGGATTTGAACCAGTGACGGCTCGGAAACTCCAATGAATTAACCATCGGAAACATCATCATCCCTATTTATTAATTTATTTAATATGTATATTTATAATATTAGGGATATATACTTAAATGATTTATACACGCTGTGTATACAGGTGGAACATGGCGTGTATCCTCTAGGTTGCCTCCCAGGAAGGGCCTTTGTTTTAGGTCGTTGGCATGACCTACCTACCTCTTGTTACCTAAAATGAATGGTGGAGATTGTATCAACCATATAATTTATGTTATGATAAAGCATTAGGCATTGTCCATTCACCTTAAAAGGTTTTCCATCTTCACTATCAATTTCCACCGCACAATGGTGGAACCGTTTGAGCAATTGAAATGGTCCTGACCATCAGGACATCAACTTACCTTGGAACAATTGCATATGTGAGTTAAAGAGAAATACTTGATCATTGGGATGTAAGGTTTTGTGGGAAATCATCTAGTCGTGGATTGCTTGTGTCTTTTCTTTGTAAATTCTGGCATTCTCATACTCCTACCTTCAGATCTCATCAAGATTCGCCAGTTGGAACTTGTACTTCCCTTCTGCAGCCTTCAAATTGAAATTTAGGGCCTTGATTTTCCAGTTGGCTTTTTGCTCCAACTCCACTAGTAGGTGGCACGGCTTCTCATAGACAAGATAGAATGGAGACATCCCCAGAGGTGTCATGAAGGTGTTCCAGTATGCCCATAAGGCATCATCAATATTTTTGGACCAATCCTTCCATGAATCTCCCACCATTTTATCCAGGATATATTTTAGTTCACAATTGGATAATTCCACTTGTCCACAAAAATGGGGATGATATGGTGTTCTCACATGATGCATCACCACATACTTGAGTAAAACATTCTTCATTAAGAAATTCCCAAAATGTTTTCCCTTATCTCTAATCAACATGTGAGGAATTCTAAATTTTCTGAATATGTTTTTCTTTAAAAAGGACACAACTTCCTTGGTCGTGTCATGGGCTGTAGTAGCAGCTTACACACACTTGTAGACATAGTCCCCACAGACAAGTATGTATGAGTTCCCATATGATGGAGCAAATGGGCCCCATGAAGTCAATTCCCCAGACATCGAAAATTTCGACCTCTAGGATGGGATTTTGAGGCATCTCATCTCATTGTCCCATATTACCTGTTCTCTAACTTCAATCACACCTAGTAAAAAGTAAGGAGTGTCTCGGTGCATGGTAGTCCATAAAAATCCAGACGACATGATCTTCTCTATTGTATGGTATAGGCCATGATGTCCCCCAACTGGTAAGGAGTGACAGAAATATAGAAATCCTTGAACTTCATTCTCTGGGATGCACTGGAAAATCACCCGATTTCCACATGATCAAGAGTAGAGGGTCTTCCCTGAAGTACCTCTTGACATCGGATAAAAACTGATTCTTCTAATGCTAAGTGAGATCAGGTTTAACTGCTCCTGTAACTAAATAATATGAAATGTCTACATACCAAGGTTGAGTTGGTCCCTTGATCAAGAAAATTTTATCGTTGAGGAAGTCGTCCCTAATGTCTCTGTCATCCTCCTTCTCCAAATGAGTTAGTTCCAGACATGAGAGGTGGTCAGTAATAACATTCTCACTACCCTTCTTGTTGCAGATCTCTAAATTGAACTCTTGGTGGAGAAGCACAAAATTGATGATTCATGTATTTGTATCCTTCTTATTGAGAAAATACTTGAGTGCGAAATGGTTAGTATATATAATAACTTTGGACAACACCAAGTAAGAATGAAACCTGTCAAATGAAAACACCACCACAAGAATTTCTTTCTCTGTGGTGGTTTAATTCATATGTGCTTTTTTCAGATTTATGCTGAAAATTTAAATGGGCTGGAAGATGTGATCTACTGATTTCCCCAGTACTACTCCCACCGCATAGTCTCTATCATCACACATAACATCAAATTTCACCTCCCAATTTGAAGTAATCATCACCGGAGCTTCCACCAGTTGTTGCTTTAGTTAATGAAAAGTTGTGGAACACATCTCATCAAACTTAAAGATGGCATACTTGGAGAGGATATTAGTGAGAGGATGGGAAATCATTGAAAAGTCTTAGACAGAGCGTTTATAGAAACTGGCATGCCCCAAAAAACATCGGATAGCTCTAACAGATGTTGGGATGGGTAGATTTGAAATGACTTCTATATTTTCAGGATCAACTTCTATTACTTTCATAGAGATCTAATTTCCCAATACGATACCACTTTGCACCATAAAATGGATTTTTTCTAGTTTAAAACTAGGTTAGTGTGCACACACCTTTCCAAAACCATCTCTAGATTCCTCAGACAATTTTTGATGGATTTTCCATAGACAGAAAAATCATCCATAAAAATCTCTAGGATTTGTTCATCCATGTTGTGGAAGATTGCCAAAAAAACATCATTAGAAGGTAGTGGGAGCGTTTCACATCCCAAAATACATTCTTCGATAATAAAATGTACCGTATGGATATGTGAAGGTGTTATTTTCTTGATATCCAGGGGAAATGGAGATTTGGTTATATCCAGAATAATCATCGAGGAAGTAGTAAAACTTATTCCCCGCTAGTCATTCCAGTATCTGATCCTACAAGGGTAGCAGGAAGTGATCTTTCTACGTTGCATAATTCAGCTTCTAGTAGTCTACACAGACTTTCCAACCCATGACTATCTGTGTAGAGATGAGTACATTTTTGTCATCGGCGACCACAGTGATACCCCCTTTTTGGGTACCACTTGAAGAGGACTCGCCCATGGACTGTCTAAAATGGGGTATATTATTCCTATAGACAATAATTTGATTACCTTCTTCTTCATGAATTCATTAATATGAGGGTTCATCCATCATTGTGGTTTCCAAGTGGGTTTTTCTTCTTCTTCTTGGAGCAGCTTGTGGGTACAAATGGTGGGGTTGATGCCCATTAGATTAGTAATTGTCCACCAAATGGATTTTTTTTCTTCTTCGCAGAACTTTTAGGAGTGCATCTTCTTATTCTTCTATGAGTGAATCATGGAGGATTACTGGCAGAGTGTTCTTGTCACCCAGGTATCCATATTTTAGATATTAAGAGAGAGGTTTTAGCTCAAGTTATGGGGCCTTCCGGATCGAGGGCACAATTTTTTGAACCTCTACTCACTCAAAAATGTCTAGAACAACTATGCATTTCTAGTAATGACCACCCTGGACTTTGATAAATTGCAAATCCTCAGGTGAATTCTGGGTATCTGTGAAGAGTGGGTCAATAATGATAAAATAACTTACCAAACCATATTTCTTTTAGATTAAGTGATCGTACATTATTGTCACCGCATAACAGTACTCATGTTCAAGAAGTGATGCCTGCTTGATATCCTTGAGGATGTTGTAGGAGACTCTTTCATCACCTACTCAGAAGATCAGTTCTCCTTGGTGGACATAAATAAATGCCTTACTAGTAGCCAAGAAAGGACATCCTATAATCAAAGGTGCCTCCTAGTCCTCTTCTGTATCAAGAATGATGAAGTCGGTCGGGATAATTAACCTTCCTACCTTCACCATCACATCCTCAAGCAGCCCCTTGGTATATTTTATAGAGAGATCTACTAACTGGAGAGCCACTCAGGTGGGATTGATATCATTGAGCCCCAGATTCTTGAATACTCTGAAGGGAATTGAGTTAACATTGGCTCCTACGTCACAGAGATATTTTCCAAACTCATAAGAGCCAAAAGTACATGGGATAGTGAAGCTACCAGGATCTTTAAGTTTTGGAGGAATCGAACATTTCACCACCTCCAAGCATTCCTTATTTAGTGAAATGGTTCCCAGATCCTCCATATTTCTTTTGATGGAGATAATCTCCTTCATGAATTTTTTGTACATCTACATTTGAGTTAAAGCTTCTGCAAAAGGGATATTGATGTGTAGCTTCCAGAATACCTCCATGAATTTTCCAAACTAGTGATCCAACTTTCTTTGTTTCATCTGCTCTGGAAATGGTAAGGCGATATCAAAAGGATTGACCACATATTTCCCCTTACCATGTGAGGCCTACTTCTCTTTTGATGCTTCTTTTGATGAAGAGGGGTTTTTAGTTGTGGTTTCTTCGGCTAGAAAGGGTGAAGTTTGAGCTAAAGTTGGAGCCTCTCTTTGTTTACAGTTGGTGTTTGAGGAAACTTCTTTACACTTCGTAAAGTGATTTTATGGGCCTCTTCTTGAGGGTTCTTCTTAGTTTTTCATGGTAATGTTCTAGAAAGTTGCCCAATTTGATTTTATAGGCCTCGAATATAAGATTCATGGTTTTGAAATCTTGTTTCAACAGTTGTTATGAATTTTTTCATCATTTCATCAAGTTTTGATGGGGGTTCTTGTTGAGTTTGTTGTGCATTTGGTGGATGTGGTGGCTGCCTTGGTTGCTGCAGGCATGGGTTTTGGTACCCTTACTATTGGAATGTCCCCTGTTTTTGTTCTCTTGGATATGGGTTCTGGTATTATTATTGACCATAGCCAGGTGGTCACTGGGGTGGAGGATTTTTTTGTTCCTGCTGGTACCCCATATTCATTTGTTCATGCCATGTTGGGTTCTGGTATTGAGGATACTTATCTGGCCCCCAGTTCTGAGAAACGTATCTCACCTCACTTGTTAAAGGGATGGCATTTGACCCCAGGCATTCACCAATGGTGTGGTTGTCACCACATTCACTACATGCTAGATGGTTTTCTACTTGTACTTTGGATTCATTATTCGGGTTTAACGCATCAATTTTCTTGGATACCGTATCTAATTAGGTATCGAGCATCATGGTGGCATCAATGTTGTGCATGCCTTGATTTTGAGTTCCTCGATCTGAGTGCCACTAGAATCTGTTGGCCGACATGTCCTCCAGGAGTTCAAAGATACCATCAGTAGATTTATGTGTTACCGTTCCTCTAGCAGAGGCATCCACCATGGATTTTGTGTTCATGGTTAGGCCGTTGTAGAAGGTTTGTACTTGCATCCAAAGAAAAAGTATATGATGAGGACATTTTCATAGCATCTCCTTGAAGAGACCTTAGGACTCAAATAAATATTACGAGTCATACTGCCAGAAGCTGTGGATATCATTCTATAGAGTCACCGTCTTTAATGGTGGAAAGTATTTAGACAGGAAATCCTGGGCTAATGCATCCTAGGTGAGGATAGACCATTGAGCTAGTCCCTTGATACAGTCTTTTGCCTTATACCTTAATGATAAGGGGAATAGGTGAAGACAGATGGCATCATCTGACACTCGGTGGTAACAAAAGCTGTCACATATCTCGAGGAAGTTGGAGAGATGAGCATTCGGGTATTCAATGGGTAGACCACTGAATTGTATCGTGTTCTAAAGCAGCTTCATAATGGCTGGTTTGATCTCAAAGTTCTGGGCATGCGCGGGTGGTCGGACGATCCCCATATCTGACCCTTGGATAGAGGGATGACAATATTCCATAAGGGTATGGCGTGGGGGAAGTTCCTCTCGAGCAGGTGGGGGCACAAATTATTATGTAGAAGAAAAGTATGGGCCCTAACCTGGATGCAGGTATGGAATCTACAATCATTGGAATTGTTTAATTTGTTATGGGACGTACCCTAGAAAAATTTGATCTTGCTGATTTTGGTTGTCATTCGGGCCAAATAGTTTTCCAGCTCCTTGGACAGCAGCTGGATCTCCCTCTTCGTTATTTGCCCCGTGATTGTTTTAGTTGCACTCGTACATGAGTGCACGTCGTTGCCTCAAAAGTGTTCATTTGATCTCTGGTTCAATTGGAAAAAATCCTTGATGTCTCAGTACTCTTGGAATGTTTGATGCTTCCCCTCATACAACTATGAATATGTACAGCACTTAACACACCAAGAATAAATGAGGAAGACAAAAAATAATTATTATTATAATATAATTGAGAGTAAGAATTGAATTTTTTAATTTTTAATATTTATTATCACTAAAATTTATACAAACATAAATTAAACAAAAATAATTGTTACTTTGATTCCCAAAAACAGCTCCAAAATTTTGTTTTTATTTGTGGTGAAGTATTATTTTTGGAAATCCAAATTATATTACCCTAACAAGTATATTACTAGTAAGGAATCAATCCACAGGGAAAGGGAGTTATCTCTATTTTTCCTATAAAATTTTCAACTGATTTAAGGAATTTTGTTGTAATTTAGAATCCATTTTGTTTTGTGTTTTGATAAAAAATTATTGGATTTCATTTTCTTAATAAATTTCTTAAAAGATAAAGAGAGAACAAAGAGAAAACATAGGAATTTAGTTCTGATGAAAATTTTGAGAAAAATGCTTTGGGGTTTTGAATTTTAAAGTTTATTATTAAATCTATTTTATTATGAGGATGTGTTGTTCATAATAATTCACATCTATGGTTATGATAATAACATAACCCTTTTTGGTTCAGTGAGTGTTTTTCAAATCACTAGAAACCAATTCCTTGGTCTGGATATTAATTTCTCTTAATTTTATTAGTTGTAGTCCCTTTTGAGATGACTAAAACACCCAATGGTCCTGGATTTTTTTAAATCATAATTCCTTAAATGATCCCTATAAATCCCTTTCTTGGTCTAATATTAGATTTCTAGTGATATTTAGAAAGAGATTATAAGAAATTATGAGAACGAAGAATAAACAACATAGTTACAACACCACAAATGAAAAATTACAACTCACAATAGTCCACAGCCCTGAAATATAGGGAATTTAGCTAATAATAGAGTAGATGGTAATTAAATAACATTTATTACCTGAATACAACATCTTGAAAGCATTTGAGTGACAGTCATCAGGAAGGTAACACAGAATCACCTTTTCTCCTCTCTTCTCTCCTCTTCTTTATCTCTCTTCTTCTCTTCTTGTCCATATCTGGAGTACCCTCTCTTAGAATATCACAAAATGAATGAAGACTGAATGAATGAATTAATCCAAAACTTGGAGGTCTTTCCACCTATATATTGGTTTTAGTAGTACACAAGGTGTACCATAAATTTCAGGGCATGTACTAATACTAAGTGTGTTTTGGCCATCTTTTCTCCGTTGTTAGGTGAGATAACTTGCCGTCTTTGACTTTGAACACAACACCACCTGGTAAGTGGATGTAAATAGAATTTATCACCACCCGAACACTGTTTAATATGGTTCATCAGACACCAACCACTTCTAGAAAGTCCACACTACGTGTGAAGGGGTCGTACATGGCATGTAGTCTTCAGCAGGAAACATGGGCATGTACTTGCCATTAGCTACCAATAGCTTATAGAAGGGGGTACACAACTTGTAACAGGACTCACATTGAGTGTAATGGTTTTTGGCTACTTGGTCTTGTACTTGGACTCGTCAATCTATGTTGGGGTTTTAATACACAGCGTGTTTCCTAAAGTACATGTCATGTAGTTTGGAATTTTTAATAAACTTCCCTCGTTTTGTGTCTTTGGCAGGGAAATACCTGAAAAATCATCTTGATCACAAATAAAAACAATTTGAACCACAAAATGATTAGTTAAAAAAAGTTTTTATGCTCGTTAAAATATATGGAAAAGTATACAAAAAATGGGTACATCACACAAGTTCTCATCAATTTTTGTATAAGTCTTTTTAGGACTATTTTTTCACCTATAGGATTTTTCCTATTTCTGGAACTCTGTATAGTTTTTTTCCTTTTATGAAAGTGAGAGGATTCATCATATCTAATACTATATTTTCCCAAACTGTATGGCATTTGTGATGACACGATAATTTTATGTTTTTTCACTCAAATAGAATCTTTTATTTTCATTTCATTATTACCTACTGATGAATATTAAAATAAGAAATGCAAGGAATCCTTTAATTTGGTCATTTATTTAGCATTAGATTTCTCCACTTATTTCTTGAATGATTATACCTATTATCCCAATTATTTAATCTTCATGTCCCTATATTTAAGTTAAACATTATTTTCTATCAAGAGATTCTTACCACTACTCATCTCATTTTCTAATTATTGGGAGATCTTATTTATCATGTCACTTTTTCCTTTTATTGTATAATTCATCTAATTAATAGGATCTTTAAGGCGTGAATTCTCTAGAACCAATTCTAATGGGTGTGTATCAAGATAATCATTCCTATATTCTAACTTTTGAATGTATTTTGAGTTTACATTCATTTAATTTTCATCAGTATTGATGTTTTCCATCATTGTGGACATCACTTTTAATTATTCAACATGGGAATCATTATTCTCCTATAGATCTATGGACACTTCAATAAGTATTTATTTTTAAAGCTTTTACTATGTTGACATAAACTTCCTGCACTTCGATTTGGATATCTTTAGAATTATTTTCTTTATAAAATTTTTTATATAATTTTTTAATTTCATATAAAAATTCCACTTTTGGCCTTCTTGAAATTTCTTCATAATCACTAGTTATAACATCACTTGGAATATCGGGTTCTTCGATCATTCCTATAGTGTCATTAAATGAGTAAATGTTTTCACTATTTGATTCATCCAAACAATTCTTCAGTACATTTTTTGTTTCCTTTGACTGTACGACACTCTTTAAATAGAAACATCCACACTAAGGAACACCATCATATATCTACTTCTTCTTTTAAGTTATTTCTTTTTCCATGGAATAATGAGATAACATTAGACTGAAACTATAATCTCAAAAATTGAATGAACCAGGGTAGAGATAAAAAAATCCTTTGGTACCAATTTTCAGGTAAAAACGAGGATTATATACCATAAGAGGGGGCTGGATTAAGGTATGAATATTCTTTTGAAACTTCTTCCTACCCCAATGGATCTTGACCTTGTTATTATGAGGGTCACGTATTTTTATATTTAATGATAATGTTAATCTTATCCTTTCCAATGTTATTTTATGATGATTCAAAAAAAATAAAGCAAAAAATCAATCCCAATGACACACATATTTTTACTTGGTTAACCCTCATTAGACTATATCCAAGGAGCACACAATGAAAATATAATTATGTACCAAATCCACTAAATCTCACTTCCAATACAATTTTTGGTCTATATCACTTCTATTCCAAGGATCACTACCTTACAATATTTACAGACAACTCACTACTTCTAAAGGGTCACTCCCTTTATCTTTCCTTCAATGGCTCACTGCTAGTGGAAGGGATAACCTTCTTCCTATTCCTTTTCCAACTACTTTGGAAAGGATTCATACATAGTTTATGGCCATGTAGGTCCCCCCATTAGAAATAATGAACACATCCTCATTTTTAGGTATATACACTCTTGAAGTTCTTTCTAAGATTCTTCTTCCCTTATATGAAAACACCATGATGTAGTACTTCCACTTTCTTGAAATCTAGAACAAACTTCTCCTTACTATAAACACAAAAATTACAAACCAATCATTGGAATGATCTATTATGGATGAAAATTGTTCCTTTCACTAGATTTGATGTAGTAGTAAACAAACTCATTCTACAAGTGTTATTAGTGTGGATCCTCTATCTTATTCTTATTCTTTTCAATTCAGATATGACAACGATATTTTTTATAGAGTAATGCGGGTTCATATCTCCTTGTGCAATATCTTGGAATGAAACTTCTTCTGCAAGATCCTAGTGCATAACCCTTGCACAGGATCCTGGTGTGAGAACCCTTTCACAATATCCTAGAGTGTAACCCTTGCGTGAGATCCGGGGGTGAGACCCCTTGTGCAAGATCCTATTGTGAAATACCTTTGTGGAAGATCCTGGAATGAAACCCCTTATGCAAGATCCTAGAGTGAAACCCCAATAGATAAGATCTTAGCGTGATACCCCTTTGCAATTTGCATGAGATATTCATGTGAGATCCTTTGAAATTTGTCGAAAATCATCGAGTGACAATTATTTGCATGTGATCTTAGTTCAATACCCCATTTCACTTTGTGTGAGATCCTATCATGGGACTCATTTTCATGAGATCCCTATACAATACTCCTTTTCCTGAGATCCTAGCATGAGACTCCTTTACATAATTTTATACCCCATCTCCATATGTTTCTTTAGATAAATATTTTAAAAAAAACGTTTACATCTATTATGGAAGGGTCATTGTTTATTTATTAAAGATATTCTACCTCTTTAAATCCATAAATCATGGATAGCCATCTGTTTAACCACCTTGAAGCCAAGCACTTCATGATATCCAATCTTGAGATCCAAATACTATCATGTGCTTGATGAGATCTTTCCACAAGATCCATTGACAATCATGGTTTGTCATCATGTGATTCCTGATATATATCCTTGAAATATCAAGGAAATAATTCTTTTCATAATGAAATTTATGAGATCTCACCACAATATAATTTTAGAAATTTTTTATTTATGAGATCTATTCAGAATCTTATACTCTTCAAGATTAGTTCAGACTCTCATGCTCTATGAGATCAGTTCAGACTCCCACGCTCTGTGAGATCATACATTCAACTCTTTCATGAGATTAGACATTTCCCTCTTCCAAAAGTATTATACATTTCTCTATTTCTCAAGATCTTACATTTCCCTCATTCATGCGATCAAATATTTCCCTCTTTCATGAGATCAAGAATTTCACTCTTCTGCGAGACTTAAAATTTCATGCTTCTATGATATCAGTGATTTATCTCTTCCATGAGATCAATCACTTTTGAATTCCATGATATCAAGAATTTTTTTCTTCCATGAGATAAATCATTTCTCCCTTATGTGAGATTGGGTATTTCATGATTGTGCAAGATCAAACATCCATTCTAACTCTTTATTCCTTCTTTGATAGCTAACCTTAATCAACAGACTCAAAAAATTTCATTAAACAGAATAAACCCAAAATCAGTAACATGAATTATTTTTTCCAATAACATGAAAAATATTTGATTCTTTAAGGTAATATATTAAATACCATTCTATTTATCCATCCATCAAGGAAATAGATATAGCGTTCATGCATATGTACAGCTTACCGTCTCCATGAACAGTGTATTTCATTTTTTATATCTAATGTTTACCCTAAATACAAATATACAGAATATATATGGTGTTTATATAATTTTTATCATTCTATAGATTATTTAACCATGATAAATGTAAGAGTTATAAAACTAAAAAAAATAAAAATATACATGAAAAACAAATCAATTGTTACCTGAAACGTTACTTTTGTAGAGACCCGAACTTGATGTACAGGGACATTACATTGCTTTTGTGGAATACTTAATACATGACAAAAAAACACCCATGGACGGTATTAGTTTAGTGTCTTTGGAAACATGGAACATAATATTCTAATCATGGTGAAAGATCTTCAACATCTCTCATAAAGATCTTCCCCTTTTTTCTTACCTAAAACCATTCTTTATATCCTAGGGAAAAGAAAACATAGAAAGGGTGAGCTCTAATTCTCAGTAAGGGTAAACATGGAGAACATAAAACAATCAGTAAACATTTGAACGTAAAAATATGAACATAAAATATAAACATAAAAATCTTGATCAATGACATAAAACATTATAGTACACACGACATAGATCATAAAGGAACATTTATCATGATAAATTAGCATGGGGATAAAACATGTAATTGTGGAAAACCATTAAGCACATGTTATGATTTCCATAATAGCCAAGGCATTGCTTCCAAGACTTTCATAGTGGAAAAAGTCCATTACTGAACCGGATTCACTTGCCGTTTCAGACATGTATATCTCATGAGATATAAATCTTTACCCAATGGATTGGAGAGGGATATAGGTCCCACACATCTCATAATGAAATCATTCTTTCGTGTGCCACAAAATAAACATAAATCATTCATCATAAACCAAAGAATAAAATTGGTTTCATTAACATCATCTCATCATAACATAATACATATAAAACAAATAGATATCATTTCATCATAATAAAAATCAATCCATTTAAATAATAGAGACATTATACTTGAAACATAAACATACTAAATAATTTCATCTTAGATGGAAAATATTTTTGATAAAACACTTGAAATGAATTCTTGAGGAAAATATCCTTTTTTCTTCAAAATCATTTTCTTTTCTCAAAATGCCATGAAATTTAATAAAGGATTTTGTTGAAAATAATCATGAAATGGTGTAGAAGAATCTTCATGGAAATAATTGGTTATGAAACCGTAAAAATATGTTCAAGCTGTATAAGTTAAAAAAACATTATCCTCATACTTTTTACCGGAAAAGTCAAAAAGTACCTCGTATGCTAAACAAAATAAAGATTCCTTCCACACTACATAGTAAAAGAAAAAAAGGGTAAAACATGACTTTAAACATACATGGAAGAATAGTAAACACTTTATGAAAACATTTTTATAAAACACGGACATGGATGATAAATACAACCCCAGTAAATACTTACGAATAAACAATCTCGGATAAGAATGAGATTGGAATAATAATATCTTACCTTAGGTCCAATTTCTTCCATACGTGTCTGAAACTCCTGTATAGTGGGTTTAAAAATATTATTAACTTGTAATAGAACCATTATAATATTTATGATATCATAAATGATTCACTTAAGACTTTATATTACCAGTTCATTTGTCAATTCCATGTTAAAGCAGTGTTTTGGGTAAAATCGTTTCATTTTTTGTACATGTTTGGACTTTTTGTTCTTGATATCATTACATATATCATGATTTACTTAATTAAATAATTTAAAACATGATTTATATATAATATATATTCAGAATATAATATACATAATAGATCGATAAGTGGAATGAAATACACCGTTCATGGAGACGGTAGGCCGTACGTACGCATGAACGCTGTTTTTGATTCCTTATTAAATTGAATGGAAGCAAGTAAATAACATATAAATGAATCCAGTATCATTATTATGTCATATATTTCATGATTATATATTATATATACTTTATAATCATTCTTAAATGGTTAACATGGACAATGAATCTCATCATGTCGTGGAGACGGTAATCTGTACGTACACATGAACGATGATATCGTTCCCATAATTATTGAATGGAATTGGAATGGATAATATATCATAATCAGTATGATGTTATAATAATCATATATAGTTATTATTTCCACCATTATACCCATCCAACTATGGTGGTGGTGGAAAAACAGATTACACCACGGCGTGGAGATGGTATTCCATACATACGCACATGCGGTGATTTCGTTTTTCGTAGGATGGGAAGAAGGTGAAATAGGGTTGTTTCATATTCATAATAAAATATCAGTATATTAGTAATACTTATGTTATTACATTATAATGAAACAACTAAAGAAGATGAAGTATAAGACTAAAGAAACTTGAACGAATCGGTAGAAGAGATTACCTCTTCCTCGACGCACCCCTTTAAGCTTCCTCTTAACTGAGTAGAGTTGCTATTTTGAGAAGAACAGAACCTCCAGAATGTGACTAGGGAATCTTAGTAGAGTAATAGGTAGTTTTTGGCCGAGCTTGAAGGCTCAAAATTGTGTGAAGAAAAGAGGGATAAGGTGCCCTTTTATAAGAGAGGAGAGGGGCACTTTTGGAAACCTCAAAAATATTAACTAATAATAAAATCAAACCCCACTTAAAAACCTCCAAAAATCACTCAATTCAAAGATGACATGAGATAGGGTAGTAATATTATCAACCAATAAATTTTATAAAGGTTTTATGTTTATTTTAACCCTTATCATTTGGATTTATTTTTATTTAATCTATTTAATTTTATTTGCGTTAATAATATTCTAATTTTTAAATTTTTATAAATACTTACTTATGTGTTGTGAATTTTCCATAATTAGATAAATTTTTACATTTTAGACAATATAATTTTAAATTTTAAATTTTTAAATATTTTTGTTATTTTTAAACAATTTAATAATATGTTACTTTTATTAAATATCAATAGTGTCAATTTTGACACAATTCAATTATTTGAATTGAAATAAAATCCACATAGAGGATATATTTGATCCAAAAAAATTAATAGATTTTTAACATGTCATATTAATCTCAAAAATCATTGAGAACATTAATTGGTTCATATAATATTTTTTTAAATATTTTTAAAACGATTTACTTGATATTTTTCTTAATAAAATAATTACTACAACATTTTTGGATAATTATTTAATATTCTTATTTTTTCCATAAAAATTAAAAATAAAATACCATGATGTAGATAAATCTAATATATTCCATTAGAATACTTTTACTCTAATTTATCATCTTAAAATAGCAATATTTAAATTTTTATATTTATTAAAGTATGAAGTTGACAACTTTGACATCATTTAAAATAAAATAATATAAGTGTTATAATCACTTACATAAGGCTAAAAATATACAAAAAGTTGATCCTTGTATTATTAGGGTATATATATACTCTAAAAATATTGTTTGGTAAAGTTTCTTGTCCTTTTGATGGGTATTATTATTTTAAAAAACAATATATTATTGATTTTTTGCTAAATAAATAATTTATGCATCATTAATGTATAAGCTATTAAGGTAATTATATATTTCTTAAAAATGACAAATAAATTACCATGATGAAGAAAAACATTTTATCTTTCAAATTAGTATTTATAATCTAATTTATATTCTGTATAGCCTTATATTATAAATACATTAATTATTAAAGTTTGAGTATGACATATTTCACTTTCTTTCAATAAAATAAATTAAAGGTCTTAATCACATCCAAGTTGGTTCTAAAAGATACCATTTCGACCCAAGTATATTTTAGGACGAAATATAATCATCCAATTATATTAATACAAGTGTTAGGGTAATTTTATAATATTATTTTTAACCTTAATTACCTGATTTACCTTTAACTGTAGTAAATAAAATTTACTGTAGTTACTATTCATAATTTCTAAAAATAAAAAGTAGCCTATTAACATAATTTGGACATACATATTCCAAATATGGAATCCATTTTTCCAAATTCAATACACAAAATTTTCAATATTTAATTTCAAATTAATCCCACTGTTGAGAAAACGATTTTTAAAAGTTAAAACATTGCAAAAGATTGAAATGTTTTTACCAATGAATTCAATTTAAAATTAATGATAATGACATATATTATATTAAGTGGTAAAAATATATTCTATTTATACTTTAAAACCATTCAATAATATATTTTAACCATATAAATTATTTTTATGAAAAAAGTTGTTTTCAATTAAAATTTAGCGTATTTTTACTATTCATCAAAATATGAAACTTATCAGAAAAATATCAAAAATTTATCCAAAGTAATTTTATATATCCTGATTCCTAGGAAGAAGCTTAATTTGTCAAATTGAACTTATAAACATTTTAAAGACTATATTTGAAGTTGGTGCACCATCAAAAGGTGGAAAACTGTATTTTTTTAAAAATACTTATTTTACCTGAAAATTTTATTATGTTCTCATACCAAGTTCTAGAACATGTGTAAGATGAATGATATTGTTATAAAATAAAAAATGTGGTTAATACTATTCATATTGGCTATTTCATAATAATTTTATAAAAATATAGCGTTGTTTAGTGAAACTCGGTATTGCGTACAAAACATGCTATTGAGGAAGGTCGTTCTTGCGTGTAACACAAGCCAAGAATAGTGTTTCTGTATAATACAAGCCAATACGGTGTTTCGTATAGTGCAAGTTAATTTTGGTGTAGCATACAACATAAGATATCAAAGAAATTAAAAAGAATATTTCTCATAAAATCTCGGGGTGTTACATTCTACTCCCCTTAAAATAAATTTCGCCCTCAAAATTCGTCGAGGTTATAAATGTTTTACTATTTGAAAGTTTCTTTAATAGAAACCCAAATTGTAAAAAGGAATACTAAAACTTAATTTTAAAAACTATTGTATGAAACTTAATGGTTACCCAAATTAACTCATCACTGGGTTTCCACATAGAAGAACATAGGTGAAAATATGGATATGGAAGAGAAATCTAACCATCAAGTTCTGATGGAGAGTGGTAGAGAACATACCTATGAAAAATCCAACAATCACAACGCCATAAATTTGTGATGATCTAAGGTACCATCTGATTCATCAAATATGAGGGTAATAGGACAACGTTTTTGGTTTTCATGATCATTTCCCTAAAGTTGATAAATTTTTGCATAAGGATAAATACTTACTTGATTTCGGTGTAATATCATCGTTGGTCATTCCATGAAAAATTTCCACTTCATCTCTTATTTAAATAAACAAAAGTTTAATTTTTCATTCTTTAAGTATTATCAGATCATGCGACAGAATGATAGGTCATTCCATCAGTCTCAATCAAAAGGTTAGCAAAAGTTATTAAATATACATAAGTCCATCTATGGTGATATTAACCATATATGATTCCAAAAATGGACTTATACTTCATCTATCATACCGCTTAATAAAATAAAACTAATTTCTACTAACTAAGGACTTCATGTAGGCCAGTGGTAGGTGGTAAAGGCATATCATACTTCGGTTGTGGGTTCGATTCCCACAGCCTAGTCTGACGTGATGGGTTGTCACCCATCCTATGGGTTGTCCTTTTTCTAAAACTATACTATTATAACATTCCAGAAATAATATCGAAAAAATTTCTATCCTTAAACAATAATATCTGATTTCCAACTTAATCCATTCTAAACTTTAGGCTTATCCAAAATACTTCTATCCAAACTCACAGTATAAAGAAAATGATTACTAGAATGGTCATATAACAAGCATGTGAATACCATCATTTATCCCCCATATATCATAACATATATCATGTTGGTCACATTCGAAACATGTGAATACCTTAATCATATATTATTGAAACATGAATTACCATATAACCTTAGTGAAAACACAAATGATGTAAAAAAGTAATCTCTTTCCACATACCAAAATCCTAAAAATTCTATATACTCAAATCATGATATCACTTTGTCCTTATATCAGTCATGAGCTTATTAATAATATCCAACATATTCTTTTCTCATTATCCTTTCATTATGCGCATATCATCTACTTTCTAAAAATATTTCAATAACTTTTCATGGTTACCGGTACCATATTCTTATAGAAAACCACAATGGACCAATACATAGATATTTCAATATACCATAAAAGTACCTCAACAACATTATTCTTGAATTCCAATACATAATCCCTTCAACCCATCTTCTTCATTGATTATCATGGAATAGGTCCTTCCTCGATTTAGATGTAACCTCTTAGGTAAGGGCATTGAGTTGGGTAATGCCCATGTTCTCCATAGATAAGGCGTTGAACTCGGTAACAGTCCATCACTCTATGCCCCTTTTCCCCACATAGATAACATCTTCCCTTCTATTTGAGGTATTCCTAAATGTTCTTCTTCCCTTCCTCTTGATATGTAGAAAGATTAATCTTCCTTCCTATATTTTCCCCACCATTCTAACATGCATAAAAGTATATCTTCCTCTTATTTGATGACTTAGGAATACAACTAATGTTCACCTTGTTAATCATATATCGCGATGACTGATTATGCATAATCACAATATCTTTCTCTCCAAGCATTACACAATTTCCTTGATCATTGTCACCAATTTTTCCATTGTAATCAATGTTAACTGAATTCCTTCTTGTTCCCTCCATTGACTAAAACCAGAAACCATAGTGTAAGAAATAGTTAAAATAACGAGGAACCACATAATCATAAAAAGTCACTTGTGGGATGTCTAACTTATCAAAACTTTTTTATTCCATGACACCTTAGGTTCACCCTAGTTTATTCATGATCGCCAACATAATTCTAGGAATGTAACCTATACTTATACTTAACCATAGGGACATCCCTAGACATACCTAAGAAATATCAGTAGGTATCTCACATAAGTTATCACATCGTAGTTTCCAAAGGTTAACTAAACCTTTCATCTGATACCAACTGTAGAGACCCAAACTTTTCGTACAGGGAAATTAAATTACTTTTGTGGAATACTTAATACATGAAAAAAAAAGCACCCAAGGAACGTATTAGTTTAGGGTCTTTGTAAACATATAACATAATATTCTAATCATGGTGAAATATCTTCAACATCTCCCATTAAGATCTCCCCCTTTTGTTTTCTTACCTAAAACCTTTCTTTATATCCTGGGGAAAAGAAAACATAGCAAGGGTGAGCTCGAATGCTCAGTAAGGGTAAACATGGAGAACATAAAACAATCTATAAACATTTGAACATAAAAAATGAACATAAAATCTAAACATCAAGATCTTGAGCAATGACAGAAAACATGGCAGTACACAAGGCATAGATCATAAAGGAACATTTATCATGATAAAGTAGCATGGGGATAAAACATGTAATTGTGGAAAACCAATAAGCACATGTTATGATTTTCATAGTAGCCAAGGCATTGCTGGAAAGACCATTATAGTGGAAAAAGTCTATTACTAAATTGGGTTTACTTATCGTTCCATCCTTGTATTACTGAACCGGATTCACTTGACGCTCCAACCATTTCTATCTTATGAGATATAAATCATTACCCAATGCATTGGAGGGTGATATAGGTCCCACCCATCTCATAATGAAATCATTCTTTCGTGTTCCAAAAAATAAACATAAATCATTCATCATAACTCAAAGAATAAAATGGGTTTCATAAACATCATCACATCATAACATAATCCATATAAAAAATGGATATCATTTCATCATAAGAAAAATCAAACCATGTAAATAATAGAGACATTAGACTTGAAAAATAAACATACTAAATATTTTCATCTTAGATGGAAAATAGTTTTGATAAAACACTTTAAATGAATTCTTGAAGAAAATATCCTTTCTTCTTCAAAATCATTTTATTTTCTCAAACTACCATGAAATTTAAAAAAATGTTTTTTTTTTGAAAATAATCGTGAAATTGTGTAGAGGAAGATTCATGGAAATAAGTCATTATGAAACTACAAAAATATGTTCATGCTGTATAAGTTAAAAAAATTATCCTTGTACTTTTTACCGGAATAGTCAAAAAGTACCTCGTATGGTAAACAAAAGAAAGATTTCTTCCATACTACAAAGTATAAGTCAAAAAGGGGTAAACATGACTTTAAACATACATGGAAGAATAATAAACACTTTATGAAAACAGTTTTATAAAACACGGACATGGATGATAAATATAACCCCGGTAAATACTTACGAATAAATAATCTCAGATAAGAACGAGATTGGAATAATTATCCCTTACCTTAGGTCCAATTTCTTATGTACGTGTCTGAAAATCCAGAATAGTGGGTTTAAAAATATTATTAACTTTTAACAGAACCATTATAATATTTATGATATCATATATGATTCACTTAAGACTTTATATTACCTGTTCTTTTGTCAATTCCATGTTAAAGCAGCGTTTTGGGAAAAATCGTTTCATTTATCATACGTGTTTGGACTTGTTGTTCTTTATATCATTACATATATCATGATTTACTTACTTCTATAATTTAAAACATGCTATATATATAATATATATTCATAATATAATATATATAATAGAACGATAAATGGAATTAAATACACCGTTCATGGAGATGGTTGGTCGTACGTACACATGAACGTTATTTTCATTTCCATATTAAATTGAATAGAAGTGAGTAAATAACATATAAATAAATACAATATCATTATTATGTCATATATTTCATAATTATTTATTATATATACTTTATAATCATTCTAAAACGGTTAACATGGAGAATGAATCTTATCACGTCGTGGAGACTGTAATCCGTACGTATGCACGAGTGATGATATCGTTCCCATAATTATTGAATGGAATTGGAATGGATAATATCTCATAATCAGTATGATGTTATAATAATAATATATAGTTATTATTTCCACCATTATACCCATCCATGTAAGGTGGTGGTGGAAAAAGAGATTACACCACGTCGTGGAGACGGTATTCCGTATGTACGCACGCGCAATGATTTCATTTTTCATAGGATGGGTAGAAGGTGAAATAGGGTTGTTTAATATTAATAATAACATATCAGTATATTATTTAAATTGATTGTATTACTTTCTAATGAAACATATAAATAAGACGAAGTATAAGAATAAAGAAACTTGAAATAATCAGTAGAAGAGATTACTTCTTCCTCGATGCACCTCCTTTAAGCTTCCTCTTAAGGGACTGGAGTTGGCCTTTTGATAAGACCAGAACCTCCAGAATGTGAATAGGGATGTTTATAAGAGTAATGGTATGTGTTTGGACGATCTTGAAGGATCAAAATTGTGTGAATAGGAGAGGGATGAGGTGCCCTTTTATAAGATAAGAGAGGGGCACTTTTGGAAATATGAAAAATATTAACTAATAATAAAATCAAACCCCACTTAAAAACCGACAAAAACCACTCAATTAGTAGATTATATTAGATAGGGTTGTAATATCATAAACAAATAAAATTTATACATGTTTTATGTTTATTTTAAACCTTATCATTTTAATTTATCCTTATTTAATCTATTTAATTTTATTTGCGGTAATAATATTCTAATTTTTAAATTGTCATAAATACTTACTTATGTATTGTGAATTTTCCATAATTAGATACATTATTACATTTTAGACCATATAATCTAAAATTGGTAATTTTTAAATATTTTTGTGATTTTTAAAAAATTTAAAAATATGGTATTTTTATAAAATATCAATAGTGTCAATTTTGACACAATTCAATCATTTGAATTTAAATAAAATCCAAACATAAGATATATTCGATCAAAATTATTTAATATATTCCTAATATGTCATATAAATCTAAAAAAACATGGATCACATTAATTGTTTCATATAATATTTATTTAAATATTTTTAAAACCATTTATTTGATATTTTTTTAATAAAATAATTACTACAACATTTTTGTATAATTATTTAATATACTTATTTGTTGAATAAAAATTAAAAAAAATACTATGATGCATATAAATCTAATATATTCCATAAGAATACTTTTACTCTAATTTATCATCTTAAAATCACAACATTTAAATTGTTGTATTTATTAAAGTATGAAGGTGAGAACTTTGACATCATTTAAAAAAATATAATACAAGTGTCATAATCTCTTTTATAAGGATCCAAATGGACCAAAAGTAGACCCTTGTATACTTAGGGTATATATATACTCTACCAATAATGTTTGGTCAAGTTTATGGTCCTTTTGATGGGTACTATTATTTTAATAAACACTATATTATTGATTTTTCACTAAATAAATAATTTTTGTATCATTAATGTATAGGATATTAATGTAATTATATATTTCTTAAAAATTACAAATAAATTACTATGAGGAATAAAACAATTTATCTTTCAAATTAGTATTTATAATCTAATTTATATTCTATATATCCTTACATTATAAATACATTAATTATTAAAGTTTGAGTAAGACATATTTCACTTTCATTAAATAAAATAAATTAAAGGTCTTAATCACATCCAAGTGGATTCTAAAAGATACAATTTTGACCCAATTATATTTTAGGACGAAATATAATCATCAAATTATATTAATAAAATTGTTTGGATAATTTTATAATATTAATTTTTACCTTAATTACCTGATTTACCTTTAACTGTAGTAAATAAATTTTACCGTAGTTACTATTCATAAAGTCTAAAAATAAAAAGTAGCCAGTTAACATAATTTGGACCTACTGATTCCAAATATGGAATCCATTTTTCTAAATTCAAAACACAAATTTGCAGTATTTAATTTAAAATTAATCCCACTGTTGACAAAACGGGTATTAAAAGTTAAAACATTGCAAAAGATGGAAATGTTTTTACCTATGAAGTCAACGTAAAATTAATGATAATGACATATATTATATTAAGTGGTAAAAATATATTCTATTTATACTTTAAAACTATTAAATAATATATTTTAAAAATATAATTTATTTTGATAAAAAAATCTGTTTTCAATTAAAATTTAGTGTATTTTTACTATTCATCAAAATAAGAAACTTATCAGAAAAATATAAAAAATTTATCCAAATTAAATTTTTATATCCTGATTCCAAGGAATAAGTTTAATTTTTCAAATTGAACTTATAAAAATGTCAAAACTATATTTAAAGTGGGTACGCCATCAAAAGGCGGCAAAACTGCATTTTTTGAAAAATACTTATTTTACCCGAAACAATTATTTTGTTCTCATACCATGTTCTAGAATATGTGTAAGATGAATGATATTGTTATAAAATTGAAAATTTGGTTAATACTATTCATAATGTCTAGTTTATAATAATTTTATAACAATATATCTTTATTTAGTGAAACTTGGTATTGCGTACAACACATGCTATTGAAGAAGGTCGTTCTTGCATGTAACACAATCGAAGAATAGTGTTTTCATATAATACAAGTCAATACTTTTTCCCTTATAGCACAAGTTAATTTTGGTTTAGTGTAAAACACAAGACATCAAAGAAATTTAAAATAATATTTATCATAAAATCTCAGGGTGTTACAACATTAACATGGAATTGTTAATAAACGGGTAATAAAAGGTCATAAGTAAATAATATATGGTATGATATTTATAAGTATGGTTATTTAATAAATTTATAATAAAATTTATTTATTATACAGGAAGTTTGAATGTGTTCAAATGAATTCTAGACATAAGGTAAGGCATTTTTCTCTCAATTTTCATTCTTTCATAATATGTTATGTCTTCCACCTGTCCTCTTTTATAAGGAGTGTATATATCCCCTTTGACGTGTTATTTCATGAATTTTATTATTCTAATAATATTTAATGTTTCATTTGATTTTAACATTTAATGGTACTTATGATTCAAAATATACAAAAGGGGTAAATATTTTATGTTACAATCTCATCGACTATCAGGATTGTTTATGATTATGATTTCGGTGATGAAATATCATGATCCATATCTCAAGAAACTCATAAATTTTATTCTCCTATTATTATTTCCTGATAATGCATGTTTTCCCTTCATTTTCCTTTCTTTATGTACTCAAGTGTTTGAAATACTTTTTTAATAAAAATCATCTTTATTTCTCTCTTCAGTCGAAGACACTTTTTCTTCCAAAATTTTGTTTTTTTAAACATTTTCAAAAATGTTTTTTCCATTATCCAGATTAAATATTAAATAAATTTTTACCCATATTTTAATTTTATCAAAAATATTTGAATTAAATCTCCTTGTTGTTTTCCAAATAAGGTTTGTTTGAATTTTACTGAAAATTTGACATGAATGGTTTTTTAACGTGTTCTGTATAAATGGAATTTCTAGATATCATGACCACTATTTTATTGGAATATTAATTTATAATTTTTCATGTTTATTTTAATAGAAAATTATTTCCATAAAATTTATGAATTTTTAATTCTAAAACGGTGATTTTCAAAGAATGGATACTTTATTCAAGAAAATTTCCAAGTAATTTTTCTTTCAGAATACTTTTCCATCTAAAATAACATATATTTATACTACATAATATTTATTGGGGATATGATAAAATAATACTACATTTATTATTTATCTATGTGTTCTATGTTTTTGATGAAATTATTCTTATGAAACCTATTTATCTTCCTTGGGTTATACCATGATAAAATTCTTATGAAACCTGCTTATTTTTTCCTGAGTTATGCTTTGATGAAGTGCGGAAATTATTATGAAACCTGTTTCTTATCCATGGGTTGTTTTATAATGATTTTTTATGAAATCCATTTCTTTTTTGGGTTTTGATATGATGAATTTTTTATGATCTTATGGCACACATATTTATGGTTTTCAATATTTGATAGGTGGGAAATATATCTCCCTCCAAGGAATTAGTTAAAGATTGATATCTCATGAGATAAATAAGATTGGATGGGTGAGTGAACTAATTTCAGTAAGGGGATATTTCCACTATGATAGTATTAAGAGTGAACCTTGAAAACTGTTATGGTTTTAGGTATAAAATCATTCCACTAGGGTAGTCTTGGAAATGATCCTTGAACTACTATGGAAATGTTTTCCTATACTTATTTGTATGTCACAATTCCATGTCTTAATACATTATCACACTCTCATGGAATATGTTATTTGATTCCATTATGATTCATGTCTTATAAAATTCATATCTTTATGTCATGACACAAGACTATGATCTTTGATATGCAGGGTATGGTTTCCAAATATTATCTTATGATCTCATCCCCTTATATGTTATATTTACATATCTCCATTGTTACCCCCACTAATCATTTGAGATCATACTTTCTTATGTTTATTTTCCCCATGTTATGAATAAATTTATTGTGTGTGATTTTAATAATAATGTTGATAATTTTGAATAAATTAGTGGGAGATGATGTAGTTCACCTGTGAATGAGTTTTTTATGTTTCTAAGTTTTTAAAAGCACTATAAATTTAGGATCCTCATGCATGTATTTGTGTAATGTAATTAATGTTCATCAAAAAAAAATATGTAATATCTATGTATAAAAATCATATTTCAATATAGTTGGAACCATAAGTAGTACAAGAAATGGTTTAGAATTTAAATATGATTCTCTAGAACATGAAGATATCCTAGGGTAGAAATAAGAGTTGTGCAGAACATAGGAGTAAAGATCTCTCATTTTAGGTAAGTGGTCTTTTTCTCTTAAATTGTCTATATGGATAAGATTTATGAATTTTGGAATTTATAGTTAATACTATGGTTTATTGGTCTATAAGAAATTGTAGAAAACTATAGGATCAGTTTCTAATATTGTATCTTTGCCTATATGGTTATCTCAGGTATATGATGTGTTTCATGTTTCTTTTTTAAGAACATATGTACTTGATGTATCTTATGTTTTGATCCCTAAAGTGGTATAGTAAGAGGATAATATATAATAAAAATAAAATATAGATTAAATTTTCGATCATAGGTAGATGGTATTGTGAAATAATTTGATTCACCTAGAAATGGATTTAAGGAAGAATCACATGATTGAGGAAGAAACATGGAAATCAGAATACTCTATAAAGGAAAAACACTATCACTTGTTTAATTAATGAATATAATTGTGAGGAAGAAATTTCCAAATGGTGAGTGAATCTTAAAACCAAGGTAATCCAAGAAATAAATAAATATTGTGATTTATAGGAATTAATTTTATGTATTTATATTCATCCAATTTTTATAAATAATTTTAAACAAATCAGTTGAAAAAGGAATAGTTTTATTGAATAAATTGTTTCCCAAAAATTAAATGGATTTATTTTAAAGATAAATTTTTTTATTTTATAAATTTAAGTTGATAAAAATGAATAAATTTTTTATTTAACATATAAAATAAATCTTAGTACTACATTTTGGTTTTTTTGAAAAGATTGATTCTGGATAAATAGTAAAAAATGATGATTTATTTACAAAAGTGTCATTTTACTTAAAAAAAGTAATTAAAAATTACTATTATATTGTGGATTTTGTGTTAAAATAAAAGGAGATACATTTTATTTAAAAAATATATATAATTACACATTAATAAATGATAGGTTTTATTTTTGTATTAGTTCATTTTTCTGCCTAAAAACACAATTTTCTGAAAACAGTTTTTTAATGAGTTATGCACACTTATATTAAAATTATTTTAATTCAATTATAAAATTTAAATATTTTAAAATCGATTCCATATTAATAATCATTATGTTCAAATTATTAAATACTTTGATTTCATTTTTCATGATTAAGAATAGTAACAATGGTAAAAATGTGTTACCTCTGTAGAGGGTAAATTAGATTAATTAATGTAAAAACAAAGTAATAATGCCCGAAAATATTAAATTAATTTGAATAATAATATACAAAAAAATTACATTATCTTTGAAATTTTATTTTTCAGTTCCACCATCCCATTATTAATATTTTATTATATTTAATGTTTTAGAAAATTTACAAATGTGCACATTCAATCACTTATAAAATGGAACCCCTTCTCCTCACTTACTCAAACCTTTTGAGAACTCCCGTTCATCCATTTCTTACCCAAACCTCAACAAAGAAATACCTCCCCACATTATATAGGTCTTTTTCTTCTCAAAATATTAATCCTTGTATGATTAAGGTGTAAATTAAAGGGTTGTATCTGAGGAAAATGTATATGCCCTCACTGACATATATCAAGTTTATATCTTATTCTACATCCTCAAAATATTCTTCAACCATGATGAAATAATAAAATCAATAAATTACACCTACTCAAATTATATTATGATTATGTTCTAACCCATTTTCATCTTATGGGAAGTGATAACATCACTCGTGTATACATGTGGACTACCACCTCTATGAAGGGATGTGATTCATTTTTTTTCACCTTTTAAGGATGGTCATATGGATGGGAATAATTAATAAATATAACTTTTATAGAAATTTTATGATTATTTAGAATTTTAATTTTATCTATATTATTTCTTTTCCACCAGTTAGAAAAATGAAAATTATTTATCATTCATACATACGGACTACCGTCTACATGAAATAGTGTGGTTAATTTTTCCTGACCACCTTACAGAGTTAGTTTTAAATGTGTATATATTGTATAAACATGATAAATATATCATTTTTAATATTATATAGATAATTTAATTGTATCCACTTTTATAGTAATATACACAATGATGTGGTTTTTAGGTTATAAAACGAACGATCCCAAAACATACAACATGGAAATAACAATTTCAGTAACTAAATAAAACATGGAAATAAATGAAAAAAATAATAATAATAATAACTAAATAAACATGGAAAAGGTTATTAATAAATTGTAAAACTAATATAATTTTATTGTTAAAGATTTGGAGTTCCATGAATAAGTTCCTCTAAAGGTACAACTCTTTGGATGACATTGAATGAAGAGAGATAATGACCCTTGAGTGCCGTAAAGAGTAGGCCCTGGGTGGGATACCATTATTGAGGGTATAAATAAAGTCACACATATATTAAAAATTACTTTCAAAGGTTAATAAATTAGGATCAAGAGATTTGATATCAATAACAGATAAATTCCATAACATAAATAAAATATAAAACTAGAATCACCCCATAATTCATGTAATATCATACGAATATAAATAAAAGTTTCCATAAATAATGCCAAAAGTAAATCCTACACTAGAAACTCAGCATCCCTAATATCTAAGATAGAAATTCCTAACTTGGTCTTCATATCCCTCTTCATAACCTAAAAAAAATTTATATATATCAAGGTGATCATAATAGGTATACTCAGTTGGATCATACCCAAGGACTCTCATCCAAAATATGAGAAGAGGATATAAATTCCCCAGTGAACAAAAAGTAGAATCAACAAGAACCTATCAAGTCAACTAGTTACTAGCCTTGCTAAGTTTTACTCACTATATAACGTATCCAAGTGTAATAATATAAGAAATACCATATCATAAAAATGGTACCTCACATTGTTTCCCCACTAATTCCACTCTCAATCCCCAATGTTGTATGTTCTAGTGCTCTAAACTCTTCGATATCCATCATCATTATACCATAACAAGCCACTTAGAAATTGGAAACAAAAAAATCTCAACCCATGCCAAAACTATCACATAATCATCATCTTATAAGAACTTCTAAAAACAAGAATAGTGGGGTATCGTAAGAATGAATGACATCAACGTCATTCCCTCCTCCTACCATGCATGACCCCCACCATGAACCATCTCATCCTTTCATCAATCATCATCCCTGTTGTACCTTATCTATAATACATAATATCCATTGCATAATAACCTCACATAGAATAGATAGTGGTGAATATGGGGTATCCAAAAATCCATCCTTTCCCACCATGATTTTTGGGGGAAATACCCAGAACCCAAAACCTTTTGGCATTGGTTTAAGCTCATGGATCGGGTGGAGTACATCTAGAAATCCCATGAAAACAAAATATATGAAATTTTTTGAAAACCCCAATTTATCATTACACATAACCAAAAAACCCAAATATTATAACCTCTACACCCCCATGGACACATTCTAACATCGATTTCATAAATCTATCCACTCATTCAGTTCTGCTCACCATGAACACAACTAGTCATAAATTTCATAGTTCCCATTGACCACATTAACTAATAACCAATTTAAAGTTCAATAACCATATTTTTAAATTTAAATTAAATATCATTTTTAATCCATTTACAATTACATAATTCATTTACTTCCATCCCCAACCCAATTAGTCTAACCCAAGTTCATTTTATTAGAACATGACCATTTTTAAATGCTCCACAACTACTGGCATCAACTATGCCAACACAGAATTCCATAATCCATTCCCATACCAAATTTATGATTCCACATCAGACATCATCACCATACTATAATAACCCATGATTTTTAAATAAATACTATTCAATATCATACAAAATATGCAACATTGAGCGTAATTGAACCACTAAATATTATTATTTAAATATCACCAATATAATATAGTCATTAAATTGGTTGGTATGAATAGTATTAACTAATTATATATATACATATATATAATTTATTTATGAAATAAAAATTTATTGATTAATTATCAGGAAATAAGAACTCATTTTTTAGTGAATCCATTTTATTCTTCAAATATATATTTTCTTCAAAAATGATTTTTTTTATTTTTTTGGTTAAATTATATAATTAATTTTTAAAAATTTTACAAAATAGATTTTATAAAATATATATTATTTTTGAAATAATCATATCAAAATCATCCTACGCTGAAATTTTGAAATTTCTCTAAAAAGATTGATTATTCAGTAAGCAGTGATAAATAATAATTTTATTGAAAACAACATTTTCTTATCAAGTATTTAAAAAGTAAGATTAAATTTTTTTATTAGTTATAAAATTTTATTAGTAAATTTTAATTTTATAAAAATTTATTATGTTTTTTAAAATAAATTTTGTACTTTAATCTAGTATAAATTCATTTTATATTTAAAATTGGATTTTTTCTGAAAACATGTTCTTACATCGCATTTTTCTAGTTTGATTTTAAATTAAATTGTAAGTCTTAATTTTTTTTGAGTTTTAAAAAATGGATTTCATATTTTTAATCTCAATATAAAAAATTTATAAATAGGTCCCTTTCATTTTTTAGTTGTTATGTATAGTAACCATGGTAATTTGTGGTACCATGGTAAAGGATAAATCGGGTAATTAAGGGTTAAAAATAATATGATAAGAACTATAAAAAGATGCTAAAACATGCCTAATTATTGTATGGGTAAAATGTTTTCATACTCATCTAATATGTGATTATGTGACTTTTTTCCATTTGGATGAGACTGTGACCTTTATAATATTTTATGTAAAAAAGAGTAAAAAATGTCACACTATTCTTTTTAATAACTATAATATTTTTAACATGTAGAAAACCTGAGGGTGTGATTCTTTCTAAATAGTATTTTTAAATAAAAATGATTTTTATTAATCAAAATTATTTATTTTTAATTTTTTTGACTAAATAATTACATTAAATGCTTATATAATGCCAAAACAGTAATTATTCAATTAATGGGAAAAATGATATTAAAAATAAAAAAAGTAGTATAATTTGAGATAATTAATATGACCCAAAAAAGTCTAAGAAAAATTAATTATTTTTGAGTTTTTTATTCATTTTATTTTAATTCCTTTATTTTATTAATATTATTAAATTCAACATAAATGAATTGTTATAAAATTGACATTAAGGATATTATATAATAAATAATATTTTATTAAAAGATTTAAAATTAATTAAACTCCTAGATTAATTAAAATGATTATAATATGGATAATTCCATCAACCAAGGTATATTTATGGGTCTTTATTTGTTTATATTAACATTATTTACCCTCAAAGTTTAGAAAACATTAATATTATGGTAATTATCAAAAGGGTTAATGAAGGGTTAAAATAAACATATAAGTGAAGTATTATGATATAAAATTTTAAAAAACTTATTTGATGAGATTATTGATCCTAATAATCATATTAGATTCCAATATTATAAATTTGGATCCATTTAGACATCAAAATTATTTAAATTGAATTAATATATTAATAAATTCCAAGAGTGCCCCTCCCCTCTCTTATTAAATGGAACTACAAATTTTCATTCCTTAACATGTAAACTATATTTTGGATCAACCAAAACCTATACAAATACATTAATATCATACATACACATTTTATAGAGGACTTAATTTGTGCATAATTATAATCTTATAGGTCTTCATGTATTAAACAATAGAGACTCTCCAAAAAAAGTGGTAAAGTTTTTAACCTCATGTTTTGGTTTTATTTCTTCTTCAACTTCATTAAAATATTATTTAACAACAATAAATAAAAACACCAGTATTATATGTATACATATATGTTATTATGTTAATTTTATAACCTATATCCACATCCACTTCCATCCAATGGGTAAAGAAATCATCATTTCTGTGTGTGGCGGACTACCACCTCATGAACCTGTGTCATTAATTTTCCATAAACATCTCTTATGGATTGATTATAATGATTGAATTTATATTTATATATGATTATATTAAAAAAATTATAATTATATAAAGTTAATATATCATTTACCTTCTGACCTTTCTATAAACTGGAAAATGATAACAGCATTCGTGCCTATGAGTTGACTACCACGGACATACAGCGATGTGATTAGTTTTTCATCAAAATAACAAATTGATAAAATACATAACAATATTTAAAGAATTAATATTATATTTATGATATTATTATAATTCTATAATTATAAAATAATAATTAATTAATTTCTTAAATGATCTCAGAATAATGGAGATGTTCTCATGTGTACGTATGGCCTACCATCTCCAGGATTGTAACATAGTTCATTTTTCATAAACAAATTTCATTATTGGTTTTAAAAAAATTATTTATGTTTAAAACAGATAATAATTTATTTATAATTATTCTAGAAATGATGGAATAATGACCTCTTTGACCATAGTGAACTTACCGAAATCATTTTGGACATATGAACTGAATATCGTAAAAACATCTAAAATTGACATAAATTATTAAGTAGTTATTATAACAGGGTAATAAGTGAGATAAAAGGAAAAATAAAAATTAAAAAGGTTTTAAATAAGTTATATAATTAACATAATTTTATTCTTTGAGAATATAAATGATGTATGTGAAAATTTGAACTCAAGGTAAGGAAATTTCTTTTTAAAAATCCTATTTAAACATTTCCCTTAAAATTATATTTTTCTTCCCTCTAAATATTATTAAATTTATTTTATGGATGTATTTATATGGAAATAAAAAAATTATAAAGGAACTTTTATATCTATTTTTAATTTCTTTCAAAGGTTTTGAAAAGGAATCTTTTTAGGAAGTGTTTTTACTTTCCTTACAAAAGAAAAAAATAAATATTCTACTTTATGATATACAGCAACAAAGACTTTTTCTGACACTGTAACCATTAATTGATTATTATTTTAATTTATAATATTTCTTGTTTTATTCAAATAAATACCCTTCTTCCCTATATTATAGTTATTTTAAAAAAGGGTTTTAAATTTCAAAAAAAATATTTTGATTTCAAATAAAATTTTATGATTCAAGGTTTTATGTATTTTATTATGGTTTTTGGGTATTGTTTGTGGGGATGGGTGGTTTAGTTATGAAACAAGGGAAAGTGAGCCTGTTATAACACTTAAATTAATTTAGATAATATAAGAAGTTAACTAATTTGGTTTTTTCAAAAAAATATGGTAATATACTCTAATGGATATTCTAAATATGGGACTAAGTTAATCGATTAGGTTTCTCCTAAGAGATTATGGGAATATGATTTTATGGTTAGTCCAATTGTATCCATGATGGTTATTTTATTCATAATAGTGATGGTTATTCTATGTGTAACCATATAGGTTATCCCATTATCAAGATTGATATAAAAATGATACTCTAAGTTACATATATTATTTATCTTTTCCATTTATGGTTTTTTATAGAAATATTCTGATTTCATGTTGTAAAGGAAAGTATATTCTACTTCTTATGGTTGAAAGTATAACTTTGTAAAAAAAAGTTACCATGATATTTTCATGATTTTAAAGAAACTGTATTAGTTTTATATTACCTTTAATATTTCTTATAAAATTATTTATGAAAATATTTGGATAGATGGTGTGATTTATTGGGAAAGAAAATTTTTATTTTGAGCCTAATATTTATATTGAAAAAGGAAAAAAATTATAATTATGCATGGACTAATGGTTTATTTAATACTTATTATGTCCCTTTCTGAGATTTTTATTATCATCCCACATTTTAAAAAAATCATAGGATTTAAGTATTTGTAAGGGCAAAGAATATGTTGAGTTGAAAGTCATAATGATTTTCCTTGAAAAGAAAATATGTTTCATTTTAAAATAATTATATTATAGAAAAAATAAATATTGATTATAGGTATCCACTTTTTATATATATGGGTTTGTTATATTATAGTTATGATATAACTCCCTAAAAATATAAACCTAAAATATCTTAGGAAATGTAATTCTATTTTAAATTCTCTCGAATATGTAATTTTTATAGTTACGTCCTTACTATTGATATCATAGTTAGGTTTAGATTTCCTTAGAGGTTAGGATGTTATTTTAACAAATATTAAATTCTTCTATAACCAAAAAGGATAGTATGTTATGGATAATTTTTCTTATTTTATATAATAGAAAATAGTTAAATATACCAAGGTAGATGCTATATTAAATTTTATCATCCTTGTAAGATGATTTATTGTTATTTTATTGATATGATCACACAAACATTTTTGGTTTAGTAAATAGATGGATCTAACAGGATCCAAAGTAATAGTGGATGTTAATGAAAATTTGGTGGTTTTGGAATGAGAAACCAAAAAAATGGGACATATAGTGGAAACTGTTATGGTTTTTCTTAAGAAGATATCAAATGTTATTATTAAAAACATGAACCTTGGTGAGTTCCCCAACTCGTAAAATAAGAGATAAGTAAAGACCCATGGAATTTCATGTGATAAATGTCATAAAGGTAAAAGGATTTAATGACTTGTGTGTCATTAATGTGGAAATAAGAACCTGAGAAAATGTATTAAAATAATAGAAATTTTTTATATTGTGAAGGAGTGCATAGAGAAAAAATATTCCAAGGATTAGGCAAGTGTTCAGTTAACACTATGAAGCGGATTAAATTTCTTATTGATGCATCCATTGAATTTTTAAAATGTATAGATTATGGGAATTTTTAAAATCAATGTCCTAGGGAGAAATCTCCAGAATGTGATTTAAAAGACCGTACAGATGAATGTTTTATAAGGGATAATTCCATTATTATTTAAGATGAAGGAACTAATAATGACATGTGAAATGTATGGATGGTATCTTAGCTTATTTTTTTATATTGTTGAATATTAGGGCGTGATTTATATTTTTTTAGGAATTAAGTATTAAAAAATAAGATGGAAAAAATTAGGTTTAATAATGGATGTTTAATGATTAAGGTTTCTACAAATTTAGATTCAAGAGTTATGATGTATTGGTATATCATGATTTCAATGTCTCGTGCACCCCTTTTTAGGTTTTATGTGATGATAATGATTTGAGAGACATTTATTGAGTTTTGGAAGATGTTTGAATTATATATAACACTTAATTTTAGCCACGGAAAATTTTATTTAAGGAAGAATAATCATTTCATTTTCTGGACATAAGTTTAAAGGTATTGATAAAATTTATGGTTTATATGATCTTTGATGATTAATATTATTTTTTAGAAAGTTCATCATAGTTTTGTAATTTAAAAGAAATTATATAAATATAGTATTATCAAAAGGACAAACCAAAGTTGGTCGATGACCCATTGCATCTGTAATAAAGGGATTGAACCCACAACTAAATGGAAATAAGGTCAAAAAATCTACCACTGGCCTATGTGAAGTCATGAGATTACAATGGGATTGAAAATAGATTTTTTTTTATTATGCGTATAACGTTATTTTAGAAGAATTTTAATTTTTTAAGAAACCTTATTTGATTAAGTTAAATATAATATTATGGGATTTTATTTTATAATTGAATATTAAATTACTTTTTGTAAGAATATATTATTTTAATGTGTATTTATAGTGATTCGGGTAATTTATGGAAATGATACTAATATTTTGGGTATTATGGCATATACATTTTTTGGTACATGAATTTATGTTGATTAGAGAAAAATGTTAGATTTATTTTGGATGAATATGTAATCAAATACTTATTATTTTTGGGTTCCAACCTTATTTTGTAATAGTTTGAATAATGTTAAGGTTAGTTATTTATCGACTGATCTAAGTTGAACACTGGGTGTTATCATTGAGGATTTACATATTAATGTTGTATTTATTCATATGAAGGATTATTATATTAGGGAATTATCTTATCTTGTTATAACAATTTTGGATTTGGATAATGTCAAAATATAATGGTATAGCTTTTATCCATTTGAGAAAGTATATGATTCAATAAAACTAGATTTTAGTGCTTCAGGCATTAACAAATCCATCTTTAGTACTCATTATTCATAGAGAAAGATGATATTTTTGTATTAATTGACTAAAGGATGAATTTATACATGTCAAGTAAGTATATTTCCATAATTTCATAGTCTAGATGGTATAGGAATTCCAAAAATCATGGAAAAGTATCTTGAAACAAAATGTTTTTCCATTACCTTTATTTCTGATAAATCAACTATTTATTCACCCTTCACAAATTAATGATTTTGTGTTTGTTAAAGTTATCCTAAACATGTGCTCTATCACTCTCTATCTATTATTGGGCATTATTTTTCTCTTTCATGTCCATACTCTCACTTCCCACCAATGTTTTCCTACATAGACACCTAGTTATGTGTTATTCTATAAAACCTTCTTATTTTTAATCTATTTTTTAGAGGAAGATTTATTAACCCTTTTTAAGATGTGAGATTTCAAAAAAGGTATTTTAAACCTTTGATTACTGAGATATAGTTCAAAATTATGAGGAAAAAAATTTATTAAATAGGAGAGAGTATAATATTCTAATATCTCATGAGATGTTAGTCGAGTGGGGGTCACTGGTTGTACCCCTCACTCTTTGTGGGAAATGTCGCACGATCAAGTCTCAACAGACTTGAAATTTTTTCATATTATGCATAGGGTGATTCAAATCCACTTCCTAGATAGGGAAGGTGGAGCACGCTATGGGTTTGGCACCCCACCCCCCCAGTATGAGGTGAGTATTACCCTTACACATGAGTTATCCATGAGAGGGTCGAGCATGGATGGGTTAATGAGGGCTCATCACCTTGGTTCATCGACTAGAAATATTCTTCATTAGCTTCAAAAGATCTAATTCACTAGGTTTAGATCTACTTTATTGAACCAATTTCTTCATCTTCTTCTTCGCGTTAGTGGATTCCTTGGGTTAATATTTGTTTTTTCCATTATAGTTGGATTTGGATCTGCATCGGGTTTAGATCATATTGCGGCTTCCAGATCTGTTTGATCTAATAATTGTCAGGTTGGGAACTTTATCCTACTTCATCTGATCTAATTAATATTATCATTTACAAATCAGTATTTCTTTCATCGTCTTATTAGTTTCATCTGGCTACATTGAGGTTAGATCTTCTTTGTTGGACAGGTGAGTTTTGATTCACCAGGGTCTTAAGATCACTGGATTCATCTACATTTTTTTCTCTACCTCTAATATATTATTGATAATTATAATTCATACCATTTCTTAACTACCTTGGGTTCATGATCATGTTTGTTGGAGAGGATGCTACTCAGAGGGGTGATGTGTTGCTAACTGATTAAGTCAGAGATCATCGATCTTTAGTGGAACTAGACACTGTAGTAACTCCCTAAGGATTTAAAAATAAATTTAATATAGAATGCATGAAACACTGAGTCTCTAAGAAAGAAACACTTTTTATTTATAATAGATAGTTATTACCTAACTATTAAACATAATTTTTCTGCTTCTGTGTTTTAAATTTCGAAAAACAGATATACATGGTTGTGATCAATAAGATATTTAGAGTCTGATAGGATCAACTTACATTTTTTCTGAATAGTAATTTGAACCTTATGAATAGTAATGTGTCCTTATGAAAATTAATATGACCCTTATTAATAGTAAATTCACCCATGTAAGTATAAATTAAATTTAGGCACCTTATAAATGAGAGTCAATATTTTAAAAATAAATAATTAAGTGTTGGTATTTTTGTGAGTAAAAAATATTTAATTACAATTTTAAATTAACAAATTGATCTAAAATAAAATTTATTATCATAAAATCTATTCCAAAATAAATTTTTATTTGAACATTGATTTATGATAATTGTATGAGACCTTAGTTCATTTTTTAAAGTATTATAAAATCAGTTTTAAAATTAAAATCTGTATTTTTCAAGTAAATAATGATTTTATTTAAAAAATAAATTTCACATATTTAGAAAATTATTTTGATAAAATGGATTCCACTTTTTAGTTTTACACATCAAAAAATGGTTATATTGAATTTTTTATATTTTCCTAAAATACTTGAATTTTTGTGAATAGTAAAATACGGTAATTTATGGTATAAATACATTAGAATATAAATACACTATTACTTGAGCCATATATAATATAAGAACACATGGTTCAAATTAAAATTCACCTATTACTATTTTTGTTACAATAATCCACACTATTTCTTCTCTTGATAAAAATAATAAAATAATGTATAAGATATTAAAAAATCACCCCTCTCTTCCACTATAAAACCCACCCCTCACCCCCTCTTCTCTTCAATGCTATAAGCCTTGAAGATTCTAAAATTTCTTACCAAATGATCTTCCCTATTCTCTCCTTACACCCAATATCTATTGATCTTTCCAAAAGACCAAAACCCCTTCCCTTAAGGAGGATCTCAAGGAGGATATTTCAAGAGGTAAACCCTCTTCCTTTTTATTTTAATTTCATTTTCAATTTTGTTTCTTATCATATACTCACCTAATATATGTAGATGACCATGATAAATCAAGTATTATATATATTCTATAATGATATCATTTTAATGTAATATCCTTCCACAAAATACTCTCTCTCTATTAATACTAAAAATGAAATCATCGTTCGGGAGGTGCCGATTTACAACCTTCATGGATGATGAACATTCATTCTTCAACTAAAAATCTGATCATGAAACAATTTTTATGGTTTAACCAGATTATTAAACTTATATTATTACATATATAATGTTCTTAAACAATTATATATACATAATACTAATTCATACGACAAAACTAGTTTGTAATAATCAAAATATCCCCAAAATAATCTAAATGATTATCCCTGATGTTCTATATAATAACTCTTAATACTACCATATAAAAAAATAAATTATATCACCATTTAATATTTTTTATGTTCATTAGTATCATATAAATTCAATTCTGGAAAATTATACTGATTCCACATTAATATCCAGACTCATCAACAAGTATACCGATCAAGAAAACCAAGGAATTGAATGCTACCAAATGATAAAATTGTATCTTATAACTAATCTGAAATGCTATAAATTAACTTAATAAAACTATACTAAATAAAATATATTAATATAAGGTTATAAATTATTTAATTAATGTATTTAATTTGATTATCTATAACTTTAAGGTTAAGTGTAGAACATATTTGGACATATGGTAAATTCCTCTTTATTACTTACCCTTACTGAAAATATAATTTCACCCCTTTCTTTGGATTTATTTTTCCCATATTGTAAATATAAATATTATTATTAAATTTTGGGGATAATCTAGGATTCATAGATGTTTCCAATGGAATTTATATTATGTATTTTATATCAAGTTGTAATATAGAACTTGTGTTTGTATCTTGCTTTTCAAAATTACTAAACTATTCATTCCTTTAGGATACGACTTTCTTATAATCATACCAATTTAATGAAGTAAGGAACTATCTCTGTGCAACTAGGTTCAGCATCTTTATAACTATGGTGGAAAATCATGTGGATGAAGCTCATTTTATGGATCTTCCTAGTGATTGGAGGGTCGTTTGATGGAAATCAGAAATATGTGACATGGATCAAAGTCCCCATAGTTTGGGATAGATTGGGGCTTACTCTTTGAGGCAGCCCAAGGTGTTGGGGATTGAACCTCGTGGAGGCTTTCTACAAACATGCCTTGACATGGATCAAAGTCCCCGTAGTTTGGGATGGATTGGGGATTACACTCGGAGGTAGCCCAAGGTGTTGAGGGTATATTGGGGCTTACACTCTGAGGTGGACCAAGTGGTGTTGGGCTTGAACCTCTTGGAAGATTCCTACGTACCATGCCTTGACTGGATCAAAGTCCTTGTAGTTCAGGTGGATTGGGGCTTACACTCTAAGGCGGCCCAAGAGGTGTTGGGCTTGAACCTCGTGGAGGATTCCTACGTACCATGCCTTGATATGGATCAAAGTCCCTGTAGTTCAGGTGGATTGGGGATTAAACTCTCAGGCGGATCATGTGGTGTTGGGCTTGAACCTCGTGGAGGCTTCCTACGTACCATGCCTCGACATGGATCAAAGTCCCCATAGTTGGGGATGGATTGGGGCTTACACTCGGAGTCGGCCCAAGGTCTTGGGGAACCGATGTGAAGGGGGACGGAGTGACCAGTGGGTGGTTGGATTGAACCTCATGGAGGCTTCCTACGTACCATGCCTTGACATGGATTAAAGACTTCATAGTTCGGGAATGGGTTAGGGCTTACACTCTGAGGTGGCCCAAGTGGTGTTGGGCATGAGCCTTGTGGCGGCTTCCTATGTACCATGCCATGACATGGATCAAAGTCCACATAGTTCAGGTGGATTGGGTCTTACACTCTGAGGTGGCCCAGGTGGTGTTGGGATAGAACCTCGTGGAGACTTCCTACGTACCATGCCTTGACATGGATCAAAGTCCCCATAGTTCGGGATGGATTGGGGATTACACTTTGAGGCGGCCCAAGTGGTGTTGGGCTTGAACCTCGTAGAGGCTTCCTATATACTATGCCTTGACAGGGATCAAAGTCCTCGTAGTTCAGGTGGATTGGGGATTACACTCTAAGGTGGCCCAAGGTGTTGGGATTCAACCTCGTGGAGGCTTCTTACGTACCATGCCTTGACATTGATCAAATTCCATGTAGTTCGATATGGATTGGGGCTTACACTCTAAGGCGGACCAGGTGGTGTTGGGCTTGAACCTCGTGGAGGCTTTTTACGTACCATGCCTTGACATGGATCAAAGTCCTCATAGTTAGGGATGGATTGGAGATTACACTCTGAGGCGGCCCAAGGTGTTGCGGATGGATTGGGGCTTACACTCTGAGGTGGCCCAAGGTGTTAGGGCTTGAGCCTCGTGGAGGCTTCCTACGTACCATACCTTGACATGGATCAAAATCCCCGTAGTTCAGGTGGATTTGGGGCTTACGCTCTGAGGCGGACCAAGTGGTGTTGGGGCTTGAACCTTGTGGAGGCTTCCTGTATAACATGCCTTGACATGGATCAAATTCCTTGTAGTTCGAGATGGATTGGGGATTACACTTGGAGGTGGCCCAAGTGGTGTTGGGCTTGAACCTCGTGGAGGTTTCCTATGTACCATTCCTTGACATGGATCAAAGTCCTTGTAGTTCATGTGGATTTGGGGCTTACGCTCTGAGGCGGCCGAGGTGGTGTTGGGGATTGAACCTCACAAAGGCTTCCTGCGTACCATGCCTTGACATGGACCAAAGTCCACATAGTTTAGGATGGATTGGGGCTTACACTCTGAGGCGGACCAAGGTGTTGGTGAAATAGCGTGAAGGGGGTTGGAGTGACCAATGGGTGGTGGAATTGAACCTCATGGAGGCTTCCTACGTACCATGTCTTGACATGGATCAAAGTCCTCATAGTTTGGGAATGGTTTAGATATTACACTCTGAGGTGGACCAGGTAGATGTCACGGTCGGTGTTCACTCTAAGCCCACATGAGTCATGCTCAGTTTGAGAAACAAGAGATAGCAGAGACCTAACGATCATGTCGCGAAAGGTGCATCGGTGAGAAGTGGAGTGTGGCTTATGCTCTAGGAGGCCTAGGTAGAGAAAGATTGGGACTTAAACCAGGATGGAGGCCCCATGGAGACAAAGTGAAGCGGGAGAGGGACTTGGGACCGAAGTAAGGAGAAGCATTGTTCCCTACCACGCCCTTCGCTTTCCCAGGGGACCGAAGATGAAAGGAAGATCAGGGATGCTACCTCCTACAGGAAATCTAGGGGCTTACACCGAGATGGTTGCCTTTACCCCACGGACAAACACCACTCCCAGAAGGAGGATATCATCCCCTATAGAGACCAGGGGGCGTGGAGAATGTCCAAGGTGGGGGCACCCCGCGTGTGAGGCACGGGGCGAGGTCATAGTTTAATGCCATGTGTTGAGGACGATGGTGCTTGGCAGTTTAACGTCTTACAGCTCGGACGAAGGTGGGTTTTCTCCGCACCCCTAGGACTTACATATCTGGTACCCTCTGCTCCTTCTGGAAGGGAAGGAATCAGAAACACCGTGGTGAGGGGGTGTCATGGAGTGAACCATCGAGGGGACCACGTTAGCGTGGCTTTGTGAAGAATCAATAGCCATTAGAGAGACTATGTGAAGAAGAATATGGTGAAGAAACACAATGGGTAGTATCATCTAGGGGACTTTGAAGTCACATCATGCAACCCTGGAGGGTCGCACGGGAAAAGGAATTTCCAAACAGAGGGGTTCATAGGCAGGGGCCTTGTGAAGCTCTGTTGCTCCGCGTGGCGGAGGGAACTTGTGAAGGGGTTTGCTTCGCGAAGTGGGGTGCCTTAGCCTAAGCTTAGGGCAGAAGTTCATATTTGAGGTGCCTCGTGTAGGGGAAAGGTGTTTTCGGAGCATAGACTCATGGAGAAAAGGTTCCTCATGAAACAAGTTATTGGGAAGCAATGTGCTTCGCGAAGTACAGCGACCCTGCCTTAGCATGTGGATCATGTGTACATGAAGGGTGTTTCGCAAAGAATAAATGCTATGCGACAACCCGGGTCCCCTTGGGGATCCCCTACCTTTAAGAAGGTCCTTAGGCTTCGTGAAAGGCATCCCTCTTGGAAGAGGGGTTCAAAATGAGACAAGGGGAGGCACTTCGCGGAACAGAAGTACCTCGCACAGCTCACGATTCTCCGAGCAGAAGGATGCTTTGTGATTCAGGAGCTAGGAAGTTGAAAGGTCTAATTGTCCATCCTTTGGTCTCAGGGGGATCCTGGTATTTATATACAATAGGTGCCATTAATCGAACCTCATACAGCGTGAAGAGGGACTTGGTTGCTTCACGGCGGGTCGACAACGTCAAATGCGGTCATGGAGCGTCCGGCCTCCTTGCTTCGTGGAGGGTGCGTGAACTTCAAATGCGTTCATGGAGCATCCCACCTCCTTGCTTCGAGGTGGGCGCGTGAACATCAAATTCATTCATGGATCGTCCCACCTCCTTGCTTCTTGGTGGGCTCGCGAACATCAAATGTGTTCGTGGAGCGTCCCGCCTCCTTGCTTCGCGGTGGGCTCGCGAACATCAAATGCGTTCGCGGGGTGTCCTTCCTCATTGCTTCGCAGTGGTCATGGTTCTAGGGGCAGTACATGAAGTGGCTTCATGAGGCAGTCAATGGGGACTTCATTTGGGATTTTTCATTATCCCAAATTTTGGATCCAAAAATCCCCCCCCCCCTCATACTTGGAGCCATAGAGTGATCAAGGGTCAAAGTCTGAGGGAAATCGCCAAAACCCTCAGCCGTTCACGATGCTATCTCATAAAGAAGGTTCTCAAGGGGGATAGGGGACACGCGGGCCAAGCATGTTGTGATGCTCTGCGCGAACTGGACGTTCCGCGAAGCTCCAAAGGTCATCGCCTATAAATATGGGGTAGACCAGATCTTTAGTCCTTTCCCTTCTCTGTGAATTTTTCCTTTTGTGCTTTCAATTCGCGAAGCTCCATGTACTCTACGAGTCTTCTCTGCGAATCAAGTCTTCGTGGCACACGGCGAGTCCTAGACTCCGCGTTGGTGCTCCGTGATCCGGTTCTTGAATGCCACGATAATGCTCTGCAAACAGTCTTCGTAAATAGTCTTCGCGATCGCACTTTGCGGATGAGCTTCACGAACCAGCCAGTAAATCATCCAAGTTCCAGACCTGAATGGACCACCAAGAAGCTTCCCAGGGGGTAATGCAGATGCCGCTTGGAGGGATAAGAGGGAAAACAGTATGGGGCTAGGAGAGTTGGTTTGTAGTCACTCGGACCATAGTTCACTGGTGGAGCTATTATCAGAGAGACAGAAGAACTCCCCATTGTGTAGGAGGTTGCCCTTATATGGATTCGGGCTGACGGATGACGTCTTTATCCCTGAAGCAAGTAAGGACGAGCTAGCTTACTGTTTTAGGAGCACGTTGTGCCAGCGCCGATGGTTCAGAGCACCCAATGGTCATGCCTGGGAGGACTTCACACCCATCATTGTCAATTGTTTATATAACCATCTGAACAACGTAAACGGGAAGGCATTGCAGCCAGAGATGTACCCTCCTTTGTACCAAACTATCCTCAATGTGGCACTGGGGAACCCGGAGAAGGGGTGGTCTGAGGAATGGGACCTGCGCCAGGGCAGCAACTTCACTGATGATTGGGCCTGGTCCTACTGGGTAGGCGCCTCATGTGAGGAGTTCAGGGTGGATATGAGAAGAATGGGCATGTATGAGGTAGCTTGGGCTTCCTAGTTCCATATCTACCAGCCGAAGCAGCTAATGCCGGAACTATTGAGCTGGTGGTCACTGGGGACAAATACCTTCCACCTGCATCACGGGGAGGTTGACATCAGCTTATGGGATGTGCATCAGATCTCGAGGGTCCCGATATTGGGGGAAATGTACTAAGAATTCCTCCCTTATATGGGTATGTGGGATGATCCAGAGCAGATGTCGCATCTGGAAATGGAATTGATGGAGCTTGTTCCAGGGGAGGATAAGAAGGCAGTGAGGGATGTCCACTTCAAACATTGGTTCAAGAAGTTTTTGAACTTCCCAGTAGACCGTCAGTTCCCAGCAAGACCTAGAACTTGCCCAAAGGGGGCCCAGAGTAAGGAACACTCATACTAGAGGCTGTTGGAGAATATCCTGTGGAAGACCTGGGGGTTCAGTGTCAACACTAAACAGTAGCCAATAGTCAGGCTGGTGGCATTCATTGCAGCTCTCATCTATGGTTGGATCCTTCCGGTAAGGGATACCAACATGGGTGTGCGATCAAACACTTTCATCATGGCATCCATATTAGCGATAGGAGGGTGGGTCAACCTAGTGATCTCGTTGCTCGCCAAGTTGTATAAGATGTTGTGGCACCTCAGCGAGGGGAAGAGGCCACAGAGGCTATGCAGGCCATTCTATCTCCGGTACGGGTGGATTTCGGCACACATATGGGGGATCTATGAGTATCCAAACCCCATATCGCCTCTAGGGTCGAACTTCCACCCATCGATCCTGAATGTCGCAAGGAACTTTCCAACCAAGCTGACTGCACCATCGGTTCTTAACTGAGTTTGGAAGGTAGAAGAGTTCAACTTCCATCTGTACCCATTGCCAATGGGGGCCTTCACGGATTATGGTCGGGGAACGAAAGAGCACCAGGCCTACCTCCTGGCCTTTCGAGGTTGAGTCCTGGTAGCCATGGTGGACCGCGAACGTCTCTGCGAGCCATACACCCCACACCGGTTCGCAAGGAAATTTCGGTGCCTGAAACGGCTTACCCCACAAGTCTAACTAGAGGTTAATTACAAGGAGCACCATGTGTGATGAGGCAGATGTGTCTCATGTTCACACGGGAGGATGGGAAGATGCGGAATGAACTACCTCCACCGACCGTCGTTCTCGGGCTGATAAAGTAATATTCCCAGAGTTGGGAGGCGGCCTACCCAGGGGAGATGCTGAAGCATCCAACCACTCTAGTTGGTGATGGTGAGCCTCCCTAACCTCGGGGCAGAGGCCGAAAGGAGACAAGGGAATATCGCAGTGGCGGGGCTGTTGTAACGGAGACGCCCACACCAGTTGAGGGGGAAGCAGTGGTGGCAGATCCGGCAACGTCTATGGAGCTGATGGTCCCAGGAGAACAGAGTCATTCGGAGGGACGGCCACCAAGAGGATTCCACAGGATTTCTACTCAGGCCCCAGGGAAACGGCTACACCATATTGACATACTGAAGAACGCTGTCTTTCTGGAGCCCTGGGACATCTAGGAAGTAAACTGGAAATTCCTCGGCCCATCTGAGTTATGGAATCACCTTAACCACCTCAGGATGGACTTTCTGGGGATTTTCCCTATTAGAGCTGGTTTTGCAGTATCCCAGGCAGAGTTGGAGCAATACATAGTCGAACTGGAAGACTTTATCCATTCTCAGGGTGTCCTGCACCCAATGAAATACCAGGTTATGGTGTTATTTGGTAGTACGATCCCTCTTCAACTGTCAGCTGCTGACCTGAGGGAGCACTTCCCTCTTCTGGAAGAATCGGAAGAGTCATCCTGGGGAGACGAGGCCGGTAGAGAGAGTCCATCGGAGGAGGGTGAAGTCGTCGATCAGTCCTAGGATCTCGATGATTTTGCGGAGGCCCTCAAGGTAAAATCCCAAGTTCCATCTTCAGGGTCTGCTCTTAGGTTACTCTAGATTCCTTATCAGCATCTGCACTGTGCAGGAGGACCTTGTGCATAGGCCTCATTCCTTCCCCTCAGTGGGAGACAACGGGGGACCTTCGGCATCCACTCCCATGGCTGCATCAACATCCATGTCTGGCGGGGTTGGGAAACTTGAGGCGGCTCCCCCAGAGTCTCCAGACCTGCCAACCATATACTGGAGGCCACATCTTGGGGTTCCAATGACATCAACCCAAGAGCGAGACCAGGTATTTGACCTCTATAAGTCTCCTCTACCAAATTTACAACTTCCATCCCCTGACCATGTTAACTGACAATCACGTCCCACTTTTTGGTGTGTACAGTTCTTCAATTGGCCTGGGCTGCTACGGTGAAGTTGGCTGGGACTTCTGGGGGCGCCCTTCCTAGGGGCATGTCAATGGTCGTGGAGGTGGACATCTAGCCTGATCGAACCACAGTGCTCCCGTTTACTGGAGGGGATGCCAGTGGGACTACACCTGAGGTTATTGAGGTGGGATCCGATGATGAGGATCAACCAGATAGTTCCGGCCCCACCACGCCTGATCCAACACCAAACGTGGACCCGACTGAGGAGTTCCTGGGGGCATTACCTGCATATGAGCCTTCCAATCGTGTCGACTGGGATGAGACGGCCTCTAACGAGGAGGCCAAAAAAATATTCTGTCGCCGGTCATGGAATTTGATCACGCGCTTCATCGATGACACCCCCCAAGCACTATGGTTGGATGATATGGACAGACTTCACTCATGATTGCGGGAACTATGCGTCGGGGGAGTGGATTACCAGCGCCCTTACATGCTCATTTGAGATCTTATGGAAGAAAAGATTTGGAATTATGATCATGGCCTCAGCGTAGGATGGCAGTGGAGGAATTCGGTGAACATCAAGAGGCTCCTGAAGACAAAAAACGAGGTTGAACGGTTGTAGGCCCGAGTATATAAGCATTCTGCTTCTCTCGATGTGCAATCAGAGCTCGTCTCACAACTGAAAGCCCAGCTGGAGGAGGCCGGAGAGGGAATGAAGCGAGCCTCTGTGGAGATGGCCACCATTCGGGCTGACCTGCAGCGGGCTCAGGTCGTGGCCGGCGAACTGTGCCCTCTCGCTATCGAGGAGGAGAATGAGGTAAATAAGCGGCAACAACTCCTGGACACCACCAGCCAGAGGGTGGCAGAGCTGCAAAGTTCCTTTGATGAGGTCAATCCATCCATGGGGGGAGTCGACCCCTGGGTATTGTAATTATTACAAACCCTTAAACATACTTTCATGCTTTGATTATTCGATGTTGTAGCATGCATGAGTTCCATTGTTTACATTGGTTTATTTTATCCTTGTGATGTTCGCAGATCATCCAGCGATTGTTCCCTAAGCTTACCCGGGTCTGGCCTGATGTGAGAAACATGGGATGACCACCTTATCCCCCCATCCAAACGTTGGTGTGCATGCCAAGCTTCAGGAATCCAGGGTTAGAACAACTGATCCGGATTTTCAAGAGGAAATAGGAGAGACCTAACTGGAGAATGAAGCTCTCAAAACAGTTGAATTACAGTTTTCCTAGCGTGCTCTTGTGCACGAACAGGGTAATGCCAGGGGCACTGAAATCGATCTGAACAGATGGGAATGGGAGGTGTGAATAACGATACCCAGGATTTAGAACATTGTGGGGGTGGCCTGACAATAAAGAATAACTGTTGACCGCATTAGAAACATAGTATCCTTATTGTATTAGCCTGGAGTGGAGATAGGAAATGAGGGCCGACCACTGAACATATAAAAAACATAGGGCCTAACTCAAAATGTCATCTGTTGGTCTTCTGGAATGTTGGCCCAGGACAATAGGCAGGCCATAGGCCGAGCATCTATACTATTAGGGGGTTTCTCCAGACGTGAAAGAGGATGAGGGTCTAAATAAGGGGAACGAAAAGCGTGGAATATGGAGTGATGGTTTGTTCGAACAAAATCCAACACTCTCGAAATTACGCCACCGTGGAGGAAGCACCTTAGATAGGTGCATTAGTCTGATCATGGATCATTCGTTCTTTTTGTTAGGGCCTCTATGGAGAGGGATTCATCGCTTCCCAATGTCATCCTGGGGCATCCCGAACTTGTTCAGGGTAAAATTGCAGTTACATGGTTCCCCACAAGGGGTCAGGACAGGGGCCAGAAATGAGGAGGAACAGGACTTATGATTCCTGGGGCTGGACCCTAGGCGAAATACCAAGGTGTTTCTACGTATCCCATGAGGATGAGAATCAATCCGTATATAGTTATATAAGCACAATTTAACGTCATGCGGGATGATGAGAAGCCTGGTTGCACCGGTGCACATCCTACCAAAACTACTAAGCCCACATGAGTCATACTCGATGTGGGAAACAAGAAGTAATGGGGGAGTTTCCCGACATAGGAAGGAACGTATTAGGGTGAAGGGATGCTCGGTGAATTCCATCCCAATGATGCTAACCCGTCTATGTAGCGCACCTAGATGCGCGAAGAGGTAAAGTCGAGTTTGTCGGAATCCCACTTGAACATGGAGAAGTGGAAATGTGTGAATCCTAATGCTCGAAATCTGGATCACAACGATGGTGGAGTGAAGATGGAGGATAATTGTTGATCATGGCGGAAACACAGCATCCACATCACATTAGCCTGGAATGGGGACAGACCAATGAGGGTCGACCATTGACCATGTTCGAAACACGGGACCTGTCGTAAATGTCGTCTGAGATATTTAGGGATGTTGGCACGAAATTGTAGGAGAGACCTTAGTCCTAGAATACATGAAATATGGGGGTCCTTTTGGATGTGTAAGGGGATGAGGATCTAAATAGCGAGCTCACGAAGCTTGGACATGGAACGAGGGGAATGTCCCCATGAAAATTCCATACTTTGGGCTCTTTGTCAAAATGAATCTGAATACGACAACGAGACATATTAGATAAAGGGAGTCGAGTCCCTTCCCATAGGGAGATCTTAGTTTATGGATGTAGAACTCAGACCATGGATGGAAGGAAATGCGGGAGACACATGGTGTGGTAATTACAAAAACCCGATGTGAGTGGGAACCTGGGGCTCCGACCACCATGTGTTCCCAATGAAGGTTCCAGGTTGAGGGACTGAAAATGAGAGTTAAGCTGGGCCCAAGGCAAAGTTCACAGGCATTCTTACGTACCTCATGAGCATGGGGATCAAGTTTTACGTAGTTCTTGAGGTGGCACGGTAAGGTACTAGTGCCGGGGATAAAAGGGGTGTGCGGGTGTGGCTCTCACCCCAAAAGAAGCGGTATTTGATAAGTCTTGTTTGTCCTTTAAGGTGATAGGTTTTCTTTCATGAAGCGATAGGCCTAAGATAGTGGGTCTGGGCATCTCCATAAGAATCATGTCATAGTAGGCGTTGACAAATGGTATGGCGTGTGACCAATACCAAACATGGTGTCCCCTTGAGGGAGGACATCACAATGCACTGTCGTTTTTCATCGCGTGGCCAAGACGATAATGTCACAGTTTAGGGTCACGTGATAGGACCAGGTGGCATAGTTTAAAGTCATATGGCTTGGACATGAAGGAATGCATACAACGTGATACAGCATACCTAACGTGAATGAGGATATAATCCCATACCACACCGTACGCAATTCCAAGAAAGGAGCCTCAGGAAAAGGGGCCTACATAGAGGTAAGAGGGAAAGGGGTAGGAGAAACTAGCTCCCAACTGAGATGGACCCAAAAATGAGAGTCGACCCAGCCTACCTTTGGGGTGGCATCGCTGCGGGTTGGTTTGCGGTGACCACTGCTCATGCCTGCGACCAGGAGAGTCGACCCAGCCTACCCGTGGGGCGGTTGGGGCCTCGATCCCATTTGGGCATATAAGCGCCCCTGCTCAGTGTGTGCAGGGACCTGATGATATGTGTCGGTGGTTGCTCGGGCCACATTAGACATTGACGTTGATGCCCCTTGGTGGGCGTTCTCCTCAGCTCATGCCTGACGCTGGTGTCGGGTCGGACGAACTGGGGCTGGTCGGGCAGGTGCATAGATTACTTGCTTCTCCTCCGGCAAGGCCGGGTGGTGGCGCTGACGCTTCTAGGTGGGAGCCCTTGCTGGGATACCCTGGATTAGTACTCTTACCGGGCTAGGTCGAACATCGCCCACCTCATCAGCGTGAGTCAAGGAGTCGTTAAGATGCTCCGGGGACAAGCTCCCAAAGCGGTTGTATGTCGGGGTGGGGAGCAATGGCTCCCTGCGCAGCCCTTGGGGGTGGCGTTGACGGCGGGGCCTAGACACCTCCAGGTCCAAGCGGTACATATCATGGGTTTGGATTATTCCCTCCTCCTCTTAAAGATGTATGATATCGTTAATTACCCTCCGTTGGATAACTTCCAATGGAAAGATGGGGTGTGGGATCCCTGTAGTCGTGGACGCAGAGGCCGTCGCGGAAGCTGTGAAGCCACGCGGAGTGGCTATGCTGGCATTTCCCCTGCCCCTGTGTAGATGGGTGTGAAGTGATCGTGTTCCAGTGGTAGGAACCTGATTCTGGAGAAGCAAAGAGATGAACTCGTATGTGTGGAAAGAAAAAGGAATCGAAGACCAATGCCCCAGCGCCATCCCATCTCCTGTGATCGGTAAGAGGGATCCACGCTGACAATGTCGTAGAACGGAATGTCCAACATTCTACTGCCCCAAGTTCTGGTGAGTTTCACGCTAGGCCCACTATTTTCTTGGTGAGACCCGGCATCAGACAGCTGGATCTGATGACACGTCAATCTATTGGTGCCCCGAGTGCTACTAAACTCTATATCGAGGAGAAGATCTTCACATCGGGTTCACCATTTTTTTCCGACACTTTTTTCAGGGCGTGCACATCCGTATGTGGAGGATGTGCAGCTATTTCCCTGCATTCCCACTTTCCAAAGGCCGACGGTATCCATTCCTTGTTCAGGGGCGTTTTCTCCTTGATCAAAATAGGATGATAGGATGTCGGTTATTCCTTCCGTGGATACCTCCTTAGAACTCGTCACCTAGTCTGGGCCTCCCTCATAGACTTAAGACATTTTTCGTGAAACTCTTCTTGGTGCCATATCTTCATGGACACCAGTTAATTACGCTGCTTCTATCAGGACATTCCAAGGGGTCTGGTCAGGGAAGAAACCATCAGTTAGGGGAGTAGTCACGTGGGGCATCACTGGCGTGTCTGGACGCTAGGGGATTGGTGTGTCTGTCTTCTGTCCCTTATTATATGGCTTCTCGAGGGCAATGAAGCTCGTGGCATCCCACATCGAATGCAGGGAATCGTATTCCATGGGTATGTATCTGAGGTTTTCCTCAGCTTCCTATGTTTAACACAGGGTATGCAACAAGTTTAATGTCCACCACAGATGGATCGGGCTGATCAGAACACTGACTAGAGTGGATCAGATGGAGGAACCCCCTAGAGGGAACTCTGATATTGGGGCCAACATATGGGTGGCTTCACGAATTCTGTTAGTGGGAGTGGGGAATGGGGTGGCATTATTCCACCGGGATGTGGTGGCCTGGGTAAGAATCAATATGGGTGATGGATGGTTGAATGGATTGGATGGGGGTGAGATGGAACTGTCATGTGAATTAAGATGGTTTTGGTCGTGAGCCTCGAATAGACTTCCTACGTATCCCTGTGGTAGGGAATCAAAGTCCACGTAGTTTATATGATGACGACTTACTGCCGGTTGGGAGTTTCAACAGCTTATCTTTGGTTGATGTTGCAATGGCTTAACACTAGATGGGGTCGCAATGGCTTACCGCTGATTGAGGTCACAACGGCTTACCGCTGGATGAGGTTGTCATGCGGGATGGGGGCAAACCGACGTGAAGGAGGACCTGGGGTCCAATGGTGGTGGGCTTGAACCTCGTGGGGGCTTCCTACGTACCATGTCGTGACATGGATCAAAGTCCCCATAGTTTGGGGTGGATTGGGGCTTACACTCTGAGGCAGCCCAAGGTGTTGCGGCTTGAACCTCATGGAGGCTTCCTACGAACCATGCCTTGACATGGATCAAAGTACGCATTGTTCGGGAGGGATTGGGGCTTACACTCTGAGTCGACCCAAGGTGTTGGGGATGGATAGGGGCTTACACTCTGAGGCGGCCCAAGTGGTGTTGGGATTTAACCTCGTGGAGGCTTCCTACGAACCATGCCTTGACATGGATCAAAGTCCCTGTAGTTCAAGTGTATTGGGGCTTACACTATGAGGTGGACCGAGTGGTGTTGGGATTGAACCTCATGGAGGATTCCTACATTCCATTCCTTGACATAGATCAAAGTCCTCTTAGTTTAGGTGTATTGGGGCTTACACTCTAAGGCGGCTCAGGTGGTATTGGTCTTGAACCTCATGGAGGCTTCCTACGTACCGTGCCTTGACATGGATCAAAGTCCCCATAGTTTGGGATGGATTGGGGATTACACTCCAAGGCCGAACAAGGTGTTAGTGAACCGACGTGAAGGGTGTCGACCAATGGGAGGTGGGCTTGAACCTCATGGAGGCTTCCTACATACCATGTCTTGACATGGATCAAAGTCCTCATAGTTCGGGAATGGGTTGGGGCTTACACTCTTAGGCGGCCCAAGTGGTGTTGGGCATGAACCTCATGGAGGATTCATATGTACCATGCCTTGACATGGATCAAAATCCCCGTAGTTCAGGTGGATTGGGGCTTACACTCTAAGGCGACCCAGGTGGTGTTGGGCTTGAACCTCGTGGACGCTTCCTATGTACCGTGCCTTGACATGGACCAAAGTCCCCGTTATTTTGGATGGATTGGGGCTTACACTCGAAGGCAGCCCAAGTGGTGTTGGGCTTGAAGCTCAAAGAGGCTTCCTACGTACCATTCCTTGAGATGGATCAAAGTCCCCGTAGTTCAGGTGGATCGTGGCTTACACTCTGAGGCAGTCCAAGGTGTTGGTCTTGAACTCGTGGAGGCTTCCTACATACCATGCCTTGACATGGATCAAAGGACCCATAGTTCAGGATGGATTGGGGCTTACACTCTGAGGCGGCTCATGTGGTGTTGGTCTTGAACCATGTGGAGGTTTTCTACGTACCATGCCTTGACATGGATCAAATTCCCGTAGTTCAGGATGGATTGGGGCTTACACTCAAAGGTGGCCCAAGGAGTTGGATTTGGATTGGGGATTACACTCTGAGGCAGCCCAAGGTGTTGGGGCTTGAACATCGTGGAGGCTCCCTATGTACCATGCCTTGACATGGATCAAAGTCCTCGTAATTTGGGTGGATTTGGGGCTTATGCTCTAAGGAGGACCAGGTGGTATTGGGACTTGAACCTCGTGGAGGCTTCCTACATACCATGCCTTGACATGGATCGAACTCCCCATAGTTTTTAGGGTCGTGCAACCTTAGAGGGTCGCACGGGAAAAAGAATTGCAAAACAGAGGGGTTCATTGGCATGGGTCTTGTGAAGCTCTGTTGCTCTGCGTGGCGGAGGGAACTTGTGAAGGGGTGTGCTTCATGAAGTGGGGTGCCTTAAACTAAGCATAGGGCATAGGTGCATATGGGATGTGTCTCACGAAGGGGAAAGCCATTCTTGGAGCATAGCCTCGCGGAGCAAAGGTTCCTTATGAAACAAGGTGTCAGGAAGCAATGTGCTTCGCGAAGAGTAGTGACCCTGCCTTAGCATGTGGATCATGTGTACATGAAGGGTGTTTCGCGAAACATAAATGCTATGTGGTGACCCGAGTCCCCTTGGGGATCCCCTTCCTTTGCGAAGGCCCTTAGGCTTAGCAAAAGGCATCCCTCTCTGAAGAGGGGTTCAAAACGAGACAAGGGGGAGGCACTTCGCGGAGCAGAAGTACCTCGCACCACTCATGGTTCACCGAGCAGAAGGATGCTTCATGATTCGGGAGATGGGAAGTCGAAATGTCATATTTTTCTCCCTTTGGTCTCAGGGGGAGACCAGTATTTATAGGCAAGAGGCACCATGAAGAGGAGCTCGCGCTGTGCGAAGAGGGACTTTGTTGATTCGCGGTGGGTCGCGAACGTCAAATGCGGTCGCGGAGCATCCCGCCTCCTTTCTTCGCGGCGGGCGCGCAAATGTCAAATGCATTCGCGGAGCGTCCCACCTCCTTGCTTCGCGGCGGGTGCGTGAAAGTAAAATGCATTCGCCGAGCGTCCCGCCTCCTTGCTTCACGGTGGGCTTACGAACGTCAAATGTGTTCGCGGAGTGTCCCGCCTCCTTGCTTCCCGGTGGGCTCGCGAACATCAAATGTGTTTACGGAGCATCCCGCCTCATTGCTTCGTGGTGGGCGCGGTGTTGGGGGCACTCTGTGAAGTGGCTTCACAAGGCAGTCAACGGGGCCTTCATTTGGGCTTCTTCTTTGTCCCGAATTTTCGGGCCAACAATATTACAGAGGAAGGAACATCAAATTATTGTCATTCTACCCCTTCTAATGTTAAACAGGGGTCATATTTGGATCCTATTGGTATCATTTCTATGGATGCTGATTATTCTCCTGGTGGGGTTTTTAATAATTGGACTAGATCTCCAAATAATTTTCATCTCATAAGGTTGATGTTTCTTCTACTTTACTAGTTAGCCTAGGTGAGGCTCCGTAGGCAGGGGTTGGAACCGATTTGGAACAGGGTATTTTTTCTTATTCTCACCCAATTGATATGGATTTTAGTGATTATTTGAATCCTAAGCATGGTTTCAAAGGTGAGTAATTGCCACATGATCCTGAGGTTGTTAACTTCCAAAAATCTATCCAGGATTCCTAGAAAATTTCTATTTCCTCAGGAATTGTTAAATGGGGTACCATTTCGAATGATGTAAGAGATAAAGAGAAGTATATGTTTTTATTAGAAACCATAGGAATTGGTGGAGATTTTTCCTTTAAGTATTTCATTATTAAGGTTAGAGGAAATAAAAGTGGAAATAAAGGGACAAATATGGATCCTCCAAAAATAAGTCCATAGAATGATTACTTCACTCTTCCACGGAATGTTTCTACCAGATCATCCTACTAATATTTAAAGCTAGAGCCCACTCTAGAGAAAGAAAGGTCCAAGGAAGTGATTCTTAGGATTCTCAATTAGGCTCACTCATAGTTAGAGTTGGAAAATACTAATGATTTTGACTATGGATATGAAAATGATCTTTCATTTTATGACTCTTAAACTAGTTTTCTGGATGAGGGCATGTTCATTTGTCTATCCTCATCCGTTATCTTTTTATCTTATCCTTTTATTTTTTAATAAAAGGTAAAGATATTGGATTATGTATTTACCATCTTCATATAATATCCTAATATTTTTTTTAAAACGACTATGTTTGATGGCATACCAAATATACAAAATAGAGTGTAATCGAACCACGAAATATTATTATTTAACTATAATCGTTATAAGATAGTTGTTAAATTAAATTTTATGAACAAGATTAAAAAATATAAAATATATATAATTGTTCTAATCAATATAAATTTATTGATTAATTCTTAGTAAATAATCACTCAATTTTTAGTAAATCCATTTTATTCTTCAAAGATATGTTTTCTTCCAAAATCTATTTTATTTATTTCTGTGAGAAATTTATATAATTAATTTCTAAAACTCTTATAAATTCATTTTTATAACATAAATATATTTTTTAAAATCTTCATATCAAAATTATTCTCTGCTTAAATTTTGAAATTTTCTGAAAATTTTGATTTTTCATTGAATAGTGAAAAATACTAAGTTTATTGAAAATTTTATTTTATTTTAAATTATTTAAAAAGTAAAATTATATTTTGGATTAGTTTTAATATTTTATTATTTAATTTAGGTCTAAAAAATACATATATTGTTTTTAAAATTAATTTTATACTTCAATTTAGTATAAAAATATTTTATATTAAAAATGGGAATTTTTTTGAAAATTCATTTTTCATCACTTTTTTATCGATTTTATTTTAAATTAAATTACTCAAATTATTTATTTTTAATTTTTATAAATATATTTCATATATCTAATTATGAATTCCACATTTGGTAAATACTTCTCTTTTATCTTTTAGTTATTATGAATATTAACCTTAGTAATTTCTATTACCATGATAAATGGAAAATTGTGCAATTGAGGGTTAAAATAATATTATAAGGACTATAAAATGACCCTAACACATGGATAAATTTTACTTTATAGGTAAATTTAATCTATAATAATATCATTTTCGGTTATTTAACCCTTTTTCCATTTAGATGATATAATGACCTTTTTAATATTTTATGTAATGGCGTGTAAAAAATGTCACACTTTTTTTTAATAACAATAATATTTTTAACATGAGTATATTCAGAGGATATGTTTGGTTATAAATATTATTTTTAAATATAAAATATTTTTATTCATCTTGGTAATTTATTTTAAATTTTTAGTGATGAAATGTTTACCTTAAATGCTTACACAACACTGATGGAGTAATTATTCAATTAATGAAAAAATTATATAAATTGTATTCAAAATAATAAAAGTAGTATAAATTGAAATAATTAATGTAAAAAATTAATTTTCTAGTTAAAAAATATATATTATAGTGTTTTGGATTTATTTTATTCTAATTAATTTATTGTCATGATGTTATTAAAGTTAATGTAAATGAATAGTTCAAAAATTGACATTAATGATATTTTATAATAAATAATATTTTATTCAATGATTTAGAATTAATGAAAATAATATATTCTATAAAATTAGTGGTATGTGGTTAATTAAATAAACCGTGGTCCATGTATGGGTCTTGTTTAATTTTATAGTAACTTTATTAACCCTTAAATTGTAGTAAACTTGAATATTACGGTAATTGTTAAAAGGGTTAACGAAGAGTTAAAAAACGATAAGGGTAAAAATATGATCTAAAATTGTACAAATATTATTTCATGAGATTTTTTAGACCCGCACTCATATTATATTACAATAAAATAAATTTTCATTCATTTGGTCATCAAAAATAACTTATATTAAATTAATATTTTAGTAAATTCCAAGAGTTACCCTCTCCTCTTTTATAAAAGGGAACAACTTATTTTCATTACTTCACACTTAAATTCCTTTTTTCTAGACATTATAACCCACATACCATACTATAATAAATATTCTTGTTCTATAGGAATTATATTATGCATAATACCAATCTTATAGGTCTTAAGGTATTAATAAAAGGAGACATTCTAAAGAAGAGGTATATTTTTTAATTGAATGTTTTAATTGTATTCCATCTTCGAATTCCATAAAATATTCTTAAACCATGATATAATAAGAACCTTGGTATCCGGTATATACTTATATGTTATTAAATAAATGTAATAACCTTTATTTGTATCCTCTAGCATCAAATGGGAAATGAAACCATCGTTCATATGTACAGCGGACTACCACCTCATGAACCGATGTAATTTTTTTCCATAACCATCTGTCACGATTAGATTATAATGATGAGATTACTGTTTATATACGATATTAATTAAATATGTATCATTATAAAAATATAATATATCATTTATCATTTTACCTTTCCATACACTGGAAAATGATAACTTCATTTTTGTGTACGTGTGGACTACCATATCCATGAAGTGATGTGATTTATTTTTCATCACCACATCACATAGATTATATATACAATTATATTTAAATAGTTATTATGATATTTATTATATTATTATCATTATAGAGAGAGAAAATAATACTTAACTTCAATTTATACTGATCTCTGAAAAATTGATATGTTACTTATGCGTATGCATGGCCTACTGTCTTAAAGATTATAACATTGTTAATTTTTCATAACCATCATTCATAGTTGTTTTTAAAAGTATAATTTATTTATAAAAATGATTATTATTTAATGATTATTATTATATATATTATGTAATAATGACCACTTTGACCATATTCCATGTACCAAATTTGTTTTTTGACTTCTAAATCGAATGTCATCAAAACATCTAACCAGATCTTAAATGATTAAGTAATTATTATAACATGGTAATAAGTGAGATAAAATGAATAATTAAATTTAAAAATGTTTCATGAAAGTAAATAATTAACATAAATATATTATTCATGAATATAAAATATGTACGTGACAAGTCACACTCAGGGTAAGGGACTTTCAATTTAAAAATCCTCTTTGTAAGTTTCTCTTAAAATAATATTTTTCTTCCATGTTCATATTTTTAAAATTATTTTATAGATATATTTATATGAAATAAAAGGATTATAAAAGACATTTTATTTCTCTTTTTACTTTATTTCAAAGGTTTTGAAAAGAAATCTTTTATGGAATATTTTAAATTTATTTACAAAAGGAAGAAGGAATGTTCTAATTTAACATATACGGAAACAAAAACTTGTCCCAGTGCCATAACCATTAATTGATTTTTGGATTCATTTATAAGATTTAATATTTTATTCAAAGAAAATACATCCTTCCTTATGTTATGATTATTTTTAAAAATATTTTTAAAATTTGAAAATGTTTTCTTATGGATGCAAAGAATATTTTTATGATCATGATTTTATATATTCTGTTATATTTCATGGCCATTGTTTATGCAGAGTGTTGGTTCCATTATAAACCAAGGTAGGGTGAGCCTGTTATATATCTCAAATTTATTAGGTGTATGGATGGAGCAAACTGAATATGTTTCTGCTAAGATAATATGGGAATATATTGTGATGGTTATTCTCAATATGGGATGGATTTAACTGATTAGGTTTCGCCTATAAGATTATTGGAATATATTGAAAGGGCTATTCCAATTGTAATAATGATGGTTATTTTATGTATAGTTGTGGTGGTTATTATATGTGGAACCATGAAGGGAAAAATTTTATAAGTATTCATGTATTAATGGTTTCTTTATTTCTCTTTATGTCCCCTACTATTTTTTTTATGTCCATCCAACATTTTAAAATATTTTTCATAGGGTTATCGATGGGTAAGGAAAAATAATAAGTTATGTTAAATTTCATGAAGATTTTTCATCAAAGGAAATTATTTTTTATTTTTTAAAAAATTATATCATGGAAAAAATGGATACTTATTAGAGGTTTCCACTTTGTATATATATGGGTTTTGATATAAGATTTATGATATAACTATTTAAACTATAAACTTAAAAGATATTAGGGAATGTAAGAAAGTGAATTATAGTATAAAGTCACTATAATTTGTAATATTTAAGGTCGGGTGCTTACATATATTCTCAATCACTACATACCAATATCATTCCTAACCCATTTCAAGTACAAACCAACCATCACAACACAACAAATGCACATAACAAACCCTACACATCATCCCACATCAAATCTCATACCAACCAACCAGGGTTTCATATCCAAACACATTCCACATTGAATAAGGTCATCATTATCATTGATAAAATTCTAAAAAGGTCCACACACATTACCAAAAAACAACATAACAATAACATCAACACGTAGTATCAAAATTCCAAGATTCATGATACTATTTTTTAAATTAAATAAAAGGGGATTTCTTAAATTCATTAATTACCACGGTGTTCTCACATAATTCTATATTTTCATGGGAAACCAATTCATTATCAAATTATAATTTCTTAACCTTTTATTTATGGTTATATAAAATATTCAACACTAAAATTTATTTGTAATCATAAAAACTACAACATAAACAGGGCTCCAAACAACTGTTATTTTTAATAACATTATAAATAAATTATAATTTCATTCAAAATATCATCAAAATCCATAAGAATATGTGAATAATCCATTTAAAATTTAATTTTATATTAAACCAATTCATGAACTTGTTATGTTAACCCATAATATCCAACCAAGGGAACACAAAAGCGTGTAATTCCCATAGATTCACCAAATATAAGGAGATATTGAGGATCCCCTACCTCTATTGTCACATCAAATAGAACCAAACTAACAATAGATGAATCAAGAGGTAAAAATCTGCCAAGATCATAAGGGGAAACAACTAGAATCTACCCATGGAAAACTATATCAAACCATTCTTAGAACTGAGCCCAAAATAAAAGGGTTAACTTTGATGAATATTTGGAAAAAATAGAAAATAAAATAGAAAAATGGGAGATTAAGGTACCTTGATTCAAGGGTACTTGATTTTCCATGATATAAGAGGTTGCAAACCACAAAAGAGATTATTATGGGTGGAAATGTGGTATAGAGACATCCAAATATTGAAATAGAAGGAAGGGAAGTGATATGATGGAGGTTGGGACCTCTCTTTATAGAGTAATCTCGAATGGCCTCGACATGGCATAGAGATAGCTCGTTATGACATGACATACCTTGGTCAAGGGAGATATGAATCTATCATAGTTATTTCACCCTTTATCATATGTTTTAAAGACTATATTAGATTGTCACCACATCCTGGGACATAACATTGTCCAAGACATGTTGACTCCTATGATTCCCTCCATGAAAAGAAACTATGGATAGAATAAAAGTCTTGGCCGTTTTATCCTCACCAAGACTAAGACCATAGTTTGGGGATATTTGGATCCCTGTTTTACAAAATACCTCCCCCAAAACACCATACCCAATGCCATGAACTTCAATGGGAATTTCAAGGCTTCCCATGTTACAATAGGAAACTAATCTAGCGCTATGCTCAACACCATATCTAACCAAGTTGTTTCACTCATTGTAGTGCACCCTGACGCAACACATCCAGCAACATGATCAACATCCATTGACCAAAATCCATAATATCTATCACTACACTCATCACCATGGCGTAGTGAGCCTTTGGAATTATAGTACACTTGTTTAAACTCTAGAACATCTCTAAACTCTTTATCAGAATCACCAAACCCTAGAAAAACATAAAGGGAAGGTCTTTAGGAATTTGGTCCACCGCATCAGATACCTATCAAACAATTTTCATCATTGAGAATCAATATATAACATATATATAAATAGGGTAAGGCAAGGTTCCAAACAACCATCCCACTCGATACTTATCATGGGTATCATTATAGCTTAGAAGAAACCATTATCTATGCATGATCAGTTTGAGGAAAAAATAACATTTCATTAATTTCCAAAAACTAATAGTTTCATCGCCCAAGGAAAACAAAACAAAACATAAACTCAAAACAACTCAAGATGCTGACTACACGTCTATGTATCACATTCATATACACTCTATTCCAATCCACTATACCTCCATAGAAAACAAACTAAAGGGATTAAATGATGACATCTCACTCTCTCTTGATGTTATTAGACCTAAACTAGATATTCCATTAATGTTTCCTCATCCTTGATATCTAAATATCCCGAATAAATGACATAGGATTTATCATGAAGATTTCAGTAATGTTAAGAATTGTGGAATTTCTCATGGATTCTTTCCATTTACATAGGAACTTCTAGCCAATAAGACACCTCACAAACACACTCCAGAACCTCAAAAAGTCTACAAAACTCGGGTTAAAACTTAGTCCCCTAACTAAATCTCTAGTCACAAGAACACATGGTCTCCAACCATGAAGTCGAAGGGCCTACACCTACATTTGTTATAATAATTTTTTACAATCTTCACCCCATCATGAACCATCTCAACCTGCTTGATTATACTATATACCAAATCAGGATAAAAAATAGATGAATCTCTATATTTTTTCAAATGTAGTAGGGATCTACATAGCCTCCCATACATCACCTAAAATAGATCCATGTCAATGGATGAGTGTTAGTTGTTATTATAGGTGAAATGAATATATGTTATGTTATTCACCCTGGGTCCGCTGAAATCCACAACACATCCATGCAACATATCCTCTAGTTTTTGGATGTTCCTCTCTGTTTGTCCATTTATCTGAGGGTATAATATAGTTTTAATGTTTAATTGAGTGATAAAATTAAGTTGAAATCCTCTACAAAATAATGATGTGAAATAGGCATCCCAATACAAGATAATGGACCTTGTCACTTTATGTAGCTACACAACCTCATCTACATAGCTCCTTTCCAAAACTTCCATGAATTTTGACTCTCCAATTTCTAAAAAGTGATCCAACCTCGTCATTAGATCTTTTATTACCTAGAAATCCTCATATACTCATTAATTGTGGACTAATTCAATAAAAATTGTATTTATATGAGTTCTCACTTCCACTTAGTGATATCTAAGGGCTGCAACAGACAACCAAAACATGATGCTCTACCTTAAACAATTGGAAACCCAAAAACTTGAACATAAACTCTACCACTTCTCATTTCATCCTAAGAAACCATAAAGTTAAGCTCATAGACTATTTTGTTTTAGATACGCATGGGTTTACTACTAACGGTGAGTTATGAAGCTCATGAAGGACTCTATATCACATCATAATTTGAATTAATAACCTCCAATAAAACATCAATTGATGTTGATCATCCTCTAACCACCCTCCAAGGGAATAACCCAAAACATATTTATCCCACATCACTTCCACCACCTTTTCTCCCCACTCATACACCTTTACCTCCCATATAAAATAATTCTACACTTCCATCTTAAACAAGAAATCACCACTTACAACCGCCCTTGAATCACAGTGAATGGACATCAATTCCTCCATCACCCTATAAGAATATCATACTCAAAAAAACATCATTTCATGAATTCCTACTCATTGTGTGATCCATGATATTCCCTTTATATAAGCTATAAGATATCTTAAAGTCATAGTCTTAGACAAACTCCATCAACATCTTTTATCGTAGATTTAGTCCATGTTAAGAAAAAATGTACCTCAAAAACTTATCATCGGTAAAGATCACAGATAATTATATAATGAGTCAATGTCACCAATGTTTCAGTAAAAACACCACTTCCACTCATTCTAAATAATGTCTGGCACAGTTATTCTCATGATAGTATAGTTTTCTATACCAATAGGAGATCAAATCTTGTTAATTCATCAAGACATAACCTAGACCCAAATGGCATGTATCACAGAACACCTCAAACATCACCCCATCCTTATAAAACTAGATAAATGTGGTTTTGACTAGAATACCTTCCAGGTACTAAAAATATTTCTAACACTAATCGATCTAAATAAAGGCATGGCCTTTTAGGGTCAGATCTTTCATCTAGGCCACAATTTGAGAAAATTTGGATGAAAACATCTATTAATAACCTACAAGATCAAGAAATATGTGAACTTCCGCCACATTCTTGTCATATGTCTAAGATAAAATCTCCTCAACCTTTGATGGATCAACTGATACTCCCTATTGAGATGCCACATGTCCAAGGAAATGCACCTCCTAAATCTAGAACTTCAACTTGTTAAATTTCCCATAGACTTGGTAGTGATGGAGAGTCTGTAAAATGATTCTTATATGATTGAAATACTCCCCTTCATAGCTTGTGTATATCATAATTTTTTTGATGAAAAAAACTATTAACTAGTCCAAGAACTCATGAAAAATAGATTTCAGGTGCCCTAATAACACTATCAGTGTGTTCGTGAAGCAGAATGGTGTAACTAAAAATTTGATGTATCTATATCTACGTCATAAGGAAATAATTATGATATCTTCCTCCTTTAACCTAAAACTGATGAAACCCAAACCATAGAAAAACCGTAGAAAACCAGTTGGCTCATCTCAAATTGAAAAATGAGCATTGATAAACATATGAGGGGAATGGTTCTTTATATTGGGAGTGGGTTCCCAAAACCCAAATCTTTTATGAACTTTGATTACTATTACTTGTATATAGTTTGATATATACATATGTTTATTATTACCATAATAATGTTGATACTTATGTATCCACTTGTTTACATGTAAATTTACTTATATTATGTTTCATATAAAATGGTTATAGCAGTTCCCATCTATAATGAGAACCTCGAGATAAAATGATAGTAATCATAAACATATGTCATGCATTCTAGATACATCATACTAATGGGACACAAATGATGTTTTACTAACAAGTGTTGGGGGATCATAATCATTTATACTTATTCTCATGATGTTTGCATATGGTGATATCAAGTAGATGAGACCATATGGATAGAACCTCTAATAGGAATCCCACATGTTTCAGGTGTCATTGGTTGTTGTTATCTATGAAAATGTGTATCGGTCTCCAGAATTGAGTTCATTGTCAATGTATACCAATTTATTGTGTGCTTTGATGTAAGGAAAAAATCATTACATTAAATTCATGTGGAGGTATCTTGTATTGGGTGCATCAATTGTGGTATGGACATGATTGAATTATTAATAAAGAATTTTTCTTTTCCCAATTGAGGAAGAGTTATCTCATGAGCCCAAGTTGAACAGGATGGTAGTGTCTTCATTAAATCCAAGACCATAGAAAAAAAATTAAGTCCATCCTGTAAGATCACGAAATATATAAATAAACAAAAGGATGATGACACAAGTGTTCATCCTGACTTATGAGATATAAGAAGACAAAGAGATTGTATTACACGAAACATGTTCATATGAGGTAGTTGTAGATATGAAATTCCTTATATCCTTAGGGTTCATGGTGTATTACTAGAAATTAATCTTGGTATCTGGGTTGGACTCACTTCTATCAAGATAAGGACCTATAGGGTCACACAAAGTGTATCCACAAGTTTCACCTATTCTAATAAATAAGAGTTTAGGATGATGTTAGAACCATGTGTGGGGTTAGTGAACATACAAATATTTTCGATCACAATTAAAAATAATTAAATTATATTATTAATTTTATAATGATGATGATTTAATTTATTTATCAAGCTACTCACAAGTTGTTTGATTATAAAATTGAATATGAGAAAATATAATTTTTCAAACGAACATAATATTTTCAAGGTTTATTAAATTATTTGGGGAGATTATGGAAAAATTTAATGGTTAAAATTTTATAAAATGACATTTTATTGTGTTACAAGTGAGTGATAAAATATTTGTGACATTTATGATATGTTCATTAAGTCATACGTGTGTGAAATGTCTAAAATGAAGGTTATTTCATTCAAAGGAAAAATGCGAAAAAAAATTTAAAGTATAACCTAGGTGTAAAAATTAATTTTAGCTAATTTAATAGGAATCTATTCCATTTGGGTGAATTTAGTGAGATAATATCTCCTCACATATCCTCTCAAGTAGTCAGAGAGAGATTTTGAAGAAAGAACAAGGTCGGATCGATCTCCTCTTCTTGATCGAGTCTACAACCTTCACCCGATCAAAAGTACGTATTAAAGTTATTTGACTTCCCATTATAGAACCCATTAAATGTAGATCCAAGATACCAGAGCTTTGTTGAATGTGTGTATGATCTATAGGGTTCCTAGCTTGGTGCCTTTTAGTCATGACAGGTTAATAGTGATAGATCCAAACTAGTGAATTCAAACAAACACGGTACCACTCACTATTTTGTTTGATTTCATTTTTAATGCATAAATTAAATTATTCACGATCATTTAAGAAATATGGGAAAGGTTTTTTATGTATTCAATGTTTTTAACATGAATCTAAACCCAAAAATTGAAGATTTTTTTGTTTTTCCTGCTTTTGTTGATCCTCAGATTATTTAAAATGGTAACAAATAGAGCATGTAAATATTTAAGTTTAAAATGTTTAAATTTCAATTAAATTTTTTATAATTTTGGAATAGGGTTTTGATACGGTCTCAATAAAGCTAATGGAACATCGAACTGAATTTGTATCATTAAGATATGGTCGATCAAAGATCAACGGGTTTTATATAAAAATTATGATTAAAATTAAGGTTTTTTATTTTTCTTCACTTTGATGGACATTATTGTAATGGATTGGTTGTTAGATTACAATTTTAGTATGTTTTGTGTTAGCTTAATATACCATAATCTTGTAGGGATAGTCCATTTCCAGTACAAGCTTACTATGGAATCTTGATTTAATTTTCAAAAATCAAAACAAAAGGGAACCCAAAACATCCATGGGAAGCTTATATATAAAAAAATAAAAAAATTAAATATTTCATGTTTTTAATTATATATATTTATATATATATTATAATTTATATTATATAATATTAATATTATATCATTATATATATATATATATATATTGTTTGTGTGTGTGTATTTCCTTAAAAGGATTCCCCATCTCGGGCAAGACCAATTTGGTATTGGTCTGAAAGGCATAACCCATTTTACCCATCGCAAGCACTAAATTAGGTTCTAGGGATCTAGTTTAGGTCCAAAAATACCCAAAATATTATAAAAAATCTGAAATTATATTTATTTTTATGATATTTAATAAAAACAATTAGGGTTATATGGGACATATCCATAATTAATTAAAATTATTTTAATGTAATTTAAAGAATAAAAAATAAACTCATGTTTAATTTTAGATAGTTTAGTATTTTTTATGCAATATAATTTCATGTTGTTTGGTCATGAGTTGAGACCGACCCGTTCATGTTTGGTTTATTTTTTATTTAATTTAATTATTTCATTTTAGTTTTTTAAAATTGAATAGTTATTTTATGTTGATGATATGTGCATCATCCCCCCATCATTAATTTGTAAAAGTACTTGTTTGTCCACATTTAATTGATAAAATATAATTTATTACAATAAGTTCCCCTCGCCTTCATGTGAGTATAAATTTTAAATATATGAGTAGTTCGTTGAGACACTGTTTGAGTTGAGAGCAATCATAGACCAAACAAGTGAAGTGCATTGGAGTTGCGAGCGATGCAATTCATGTTAGGTATTGACTTAAAGAATTTCCCAAGGGTCTCAGTTAATCTATTATTTTCTCGATGGATTAACCAATAGTTAATGACTCGTGATCATTTCATTATTTATTTATTTTATCATGTTCATGGTTTTTAATTTTTTTTAATGTGTATTTATTATGTATGATCACATATTATAATAATAAAAAAGCATGAAAAGATAAAATGAACATTTACGGTCAATGTTTTCTATTTAAAAGAATGGTTGAGTTGTGATCATGAATAAAAAGACAATCGTTTTTAATAATAAAGGACTTCATTCTCCATTATAAATTAATAAATCCCTCAAAGAAAATATTAAGTCATTAAATGTATTCCATTGCTTGAATTTGTTAAAAAGATATTGATCAATGTGCTCATCAGCACTAGTTGAATATTTCTATTACTATCGAGGAGTTATTATGAGAGTAGTGGGTTGATTTGACAAATGTTATAAGAAAAGGAGTTTCTGTAGATATCATTTTTCAAATTTAGAGGTAAAACATTGAGCAATGAAATATAATTATTTATAGGACATGGGAATCCACTCAAAAGATCAAGGATACATGAGTTAATGTGATTGACCATTTAGATACCTACCATGAAATTCTAGGAGTAGTGGTGTAACTATAGCTTGTAGACTATGAGGAGAGGTTTCAAGGATCCTTTCCACTAAAATACTCAAGATGTAGGGTATTTTGAATCTAGTAGTTGAGGGATACTAGGATTTGATAAAATTGTGGAAGGAATTTAAAATTTTATAATTTGAAAATGTATACTAGAAATCAAGATAAAGAACTAATCTAATAATTTTATTTGTTGTAGATCAAAATAGAAACCACCTCCAAATTCAATTTCACTATGATCAATATTTTATAAATAAAATATATTAACCGTACAGAACTTCCTAAAGTGGTATCGGTGCTTGCACATAGTATTGTTCAAAGAGAAGAATATTTATTTACTACAATATCCACATCCAATTGAGATACCTTAGGGAGAAATCTAGGAGTATAAATTTAAATGTAAGAATCGTATGGATGATGCACTAGATGTTAGGTGTTTCATGTTTTCATCTATGTCTAGTGAGTTATAGAAAATACATGGGGACAAAGATTATTTCCCAATGTTATCTTGTTTCCAACAGTTATACTGAGAAAGATCTCGACAAGAATGATACGAGATATCAAGTGCTCTATATAGATATAGGATAGTAGAAGAGAATAAAATAGGACCTCATGTACTCAATACGATCATGTACATTGAGAAACTTCAATCCCTTGGGTTCAAACTGAATCAAGATATAGAAAATAATCTAATTATTTCCTCTTTACTGCAAAGATAATAAACTTTCATTATTAATTATAATATTATTAACATTAATAATTAAATACTGGATTTATAGGATTTAGTCTTCCAAGTAGATGAGAATATAAAGAATTCTAACTCTTAAGTCCCTATGGTGAACAAGAGGATGAAAAAAAGGATAAAGTTCCACGGACTAAGTCTAAGTCAGTGACACCAATACGCTTCCCTTTCAAGGAAACAAACATACAGAGGGAGAGAAATGTGCTGGAGGTAGAATATTTTACATGTGGTAAGTAAGAGTACTAGAAGAAGAATTGCATAGTTAGGAAGAAGAAGAAAGTTGATGATTTTGCATCAGGTATATTTTTCATTGAATGAAATCTATTTATTTATAAAAGTTGGGTATTGGATACTACATGTGGCTCACACATTTTTTTTCAAATAGAGGAACCAATTAGATTCAAGATGATTGAAAAATATTAAGTAGATCTCCAAACATCAAATGGTATGAGACTAACAAACTATTAATAGGGGATTATCATCTTACTTTTCTTATAGGGATTGTTTTTGTACTGAATAATCGTTATTATGTACCATCTATTACTAGAAACACAATCTCTGTTTTGAGTCTAGAAACTATGGAATTTTATTTCAAGTTTGGAAATATATTTTTCTTATGTATAAAGATAACATATGTTATGGTATGACACATTTTAAAAATGGGTTGTATATATTTGAACAATAAAATTTAGTGTTGGAAATTAATGAAAAATCTAGCAAGAATAACTCATATCCCACCCACCTATGGAACTTTAGGATAGGTCATGTAAACGAGAATTAATTACACAATGTATATCAAGTAGAATATTTAGACTCCCAAGGTTTAAAAGACTTGTATGTATAACATTCTTGTTTACAAAGTAAAATAACCAAAACACCATTCATTGGGAAAGGTGAAGGAGCCATAGAACCACTGTATTTGGTTCATAATAATGTATGTGATTCATTTATAGTATAGGTGAGGGTTGGTTTTTATTAATTGAATACTTTTACTGATGAATATAGTAGATATATATATATACTTAATGAGGTATAATTCATATTCCTTTAGCATTTTTAACCAAGATTTCTTTTATCATTTAAAGGAGTGTGGGGTTATTTCCCAACTCACTCCTCCTTATGCACCTCAGTTGAATAGTGTTAGTGAAAGGAGGAATCATCGCCTATTTGAAATTTTCAGATTGATGATGATTCATAAAACTATTACATTATCCTTTTGGGTATATTCACTATAGATTGTGGCATATAAACTAAACCAAGTACTAAATAAATTATTGGATGGGATTCTATAAGAGTAATGGTATAGAAAGAAATCCATTCTGTCAGACATACATGTATGGGGATGCGAGTATTTTGTCAAGAATATTCCAAGTGAAAAATTATCATCTCTAGGCATGAAGTGCATCTTTATAGGTTTTTATAAGGAGACTAAAATGTATTACAAATATAAATATTCATATAGAAAAGGTTTTGTAGAAATAAATGATTCCTTTATATAAAGGGAACACATTTCTAATGAAAATAGTGTGAGAAAGATAGACATTGATGAATTTGATGATCCATATTTGAAAAAGTTGGTACATGAACAATCTCCACAAGAGACAGTGGGAGAGAATGATGTTCTTGGGACATTAGTACTATGTAGATATACTAAAGAGGTTAGAGAACCAGAGAGATATATTTTTCTGTTCAACGTGTTAGGTGATATATTAATCATATATAATGTTGTACATATGGCCTACAAAGAAGTGGTATATATAATAGATGTTGCTAAATGGAAATGATCCATGCATTCTAAAATGGAGTCCTTGTACCAAAATCAAGTTTCAATTTTTGAAGACACACTAATATATAAAATGTGTATTGAGTTTAAATATGTATTTAAGAAAAATATAGACATTGATGGTCAAGTAAGAACCTATAAAGAATTTCTAGCAGTAATGGGTTTTTGGAAAATTCAAGGAATCGACTATAATGAAACCTTCTCTCCAGATAAAATGTTGAAATACATTAGAACATTATATTTAATAGTAGCTTTCTTGGATTATGAAATTTGGAAAATGAATATCAGAACTGCTTTTCAGAATGTTAATTTAGTTAAAGATATTTATATAACAAAAGTTGAAGGGTTTATTATCTCAAAGAGTGACAATAATGTGTGAAAACTATAGAGATACATTTATGGATTTAATCATGTATCAAAATAATGGAATATTATATTTGATGAGGTTATAGGATAATTTGGTTTCATTGGTAATGAAATAAATCCATGTTTCTATAACAAGGTCTATGTAAGTTCCCTCGTTTTCTTAGTATTATATGTTGATGAAATATTATTAATGGGAAACGAAGTGCAAGTATTATAGTCAGTGAAGAATTTGTTAAATGAATGTTTCTTCAAGAATGATTTAGGTGAAGGAGCATATATTCTAGGGATCACGTTCTATAAATATTTATCTCAGAGGCTAGTCGGGCTATGTCAAATTACCTATATTGAAAAGGTACTCAAAAGGTATAATATAAAACAATCTAAGAGATGAATATTTCCAGTGTCACATGGAATTAATTTCACTGAGAATATGCTTCCACAAACATTGAATGATATTAAAATAATTATTGAAATCCCTTTTTATTTAGTAGTGAGATATATCATATATCTCATGTTATGTACTGGGATTGATGTTTCCTTTTCTTTAAGCATGGTGTGAAGATATAAATCCAATCTGGGAGAGCTGCATTGGGAAGCTGTAAAAACAATCATAAAGAACTTGATATGTACAAAGGATATATTCCTACTATTTAGAGGAGATAAAGATCTAGTCATGAGGGGATACATTGATTCTAACTTCTAGATAGATCATGATGATCTAAAATTTCATTTAGGATATGTCTTTTTCTTAAATGGTGGTGCAGTGATCTAGGAGAGACCAAATAAGTCTTTAGTTGTAGATTCTATTTTAGATTTTAATTATATAGTAGATTCTGATGTAGCTAAAGAAAAAGTTTGGATACATATATTTGTTTCTAATCTTGGAATTTTACCTAATAGTTCATACCTTGTTACATTATAATGTAATAATATTGTGGTTGTTATGTTTTCCAAGAAGCCCTGGTCACACCATATGACAAATCATTTACATTGGAAGTTTCATCTCTTGAGTGATTTTACTTAGAGAGGTTGAGTTATGGTTAGAAAAGTTGCCACATAGGATAACATGGAAGACCCCTGACTAAATCCATATCATAGTAGAAGTGTGATAATCAGGTGAAAGCTATTTTGTTGAGAATTGTTAAAGGTTGGAGCTAGTGAAAGTGGGAGTGTTGTGAGTGGATACCCTAGACCAAACTCCTTTATATAATTTAATTATCACTACATGTATACAATTTGATATATACATGTGTTAATTATTACCATAATAGTGTTGATACTTCTATATCTACTATTTATATTGTAATTTTGATAGATTATGTGTCGTATTAAAATGTTATAGTAGTTACCATCAATAAAGAGAAAATCGAGATACTATAACAGTATTCTTAAACATGTTTCATATGGTCCAGATACATCATACTTATAGGACACAAATCATGTATAAATATTATGTAATGGGGGATCATAAGCATTGATATTTGTTCTCATGAGTCTCACACTTAGTGATGTCAAGTAGATGAGATCATGAGAAAAAACCATCTAATTAGAACACCATATGTTTCAAGTGTCATTGGTTGTTCCTATCTATGAACATGTGTATTAGTCTCCGAAATTGATATCATTATAAATGTGTATCGTTTGATCATGTACTTTGATACAAAGAAAAAATCATGACATTGAATTTGTGGCAAGGTAACTTGTGTGGGGTGCATTATTGGTGGTATGGAATTAGTTGAATGATCAAGATATAATTTTTTTCATTCGAGTTGAGGAATGTATATCTCATATGCCTAGGTTGACAAGAATGGTATTAACATCATTAAATTCATGGTCATTATACAAGAAGGAATGTTTTTTCTATAAGGTCACACAATATATAAATCCACAAAAGGATTATGACATAAGTGTGCATCCTAATTTATGAGATATCATGAGGAAAAGATATTTTATTACATAGAATGTGTTTGTATGAGGTATTCATAGTTATGGCATTCTATATCTTCTTACAGGTCAATATAGGTTTTTAGAATCTACTCTTGGTATGTGGGTTAGACTCACTTCTATGAGTTAAGGACCAAGATGGTCACACACTTAGTGTATCCACAACTTCCACCTATTCTAATGAATATGAGTTTAGGATGAAGTGGGCCCCATGTGTGAGGTGGGTGAGTGTATAAGTATGATCGATCATAAGTATAAATAATTTAGTTATATTATTCAACTTTATAATAATAATGATTGAATTTATTTATTAAGGTATTCCTGAGTTGTTTGGTCATAAAATTGAATAGGATAAAATATAATTTTTCAAACCAACATTGGATGTTTAAAGTTCATTAAATTATTTGTGAATATTACAGGATGAGTTAGTGTTTTTTATTATATCATGTAACATTTTATAGTGTTACAAGTTATTGATAAAAAAATTTGACATTTATGACAAGTTTATTAAGTCAAAAATGTGCGGAAAGGTCCAAAATGAAGGCTATTACATTCTAAGGACCATAGTGAAATTTTGGAAAGTATAACCTAGGTAAAAAAGATCATTTTGGCCTCTTGAATATGAATCTCCACCATTTGGAAGAATTTAGAGGTATAATCTATCCTCTCTTCTCCTACCAAGTTCTTGGATAGTGATTCCAAAGAAATAATAAGTTTAGATCAATCCCATATTCTTGATTGAGTCTGATTTATTCACTTGATCAAAGGGACACCATAAAGATATTTTATTTCCCATTATAGAACCTAAGAAGTGTAGATTAATGATCTAGGATCTATGGTGAACATGTGGAAGATCTATAGGATTCCTAGCTTGGTACCTTTGATCCACGACATTTTAATGATGATCATATAAAACCCGCCACTTTAGACAAAAAAATGTACCATTTATACTTTCATTAAAATTAATTTTTCATGATTAAATTGAATTTCACATGATCCTTTATGAAATTTGGGAAATGGGTTTTTCAATTCATTTTTTTAACCGGAATCCAAACCCAAAAATTTTCAATTGTTCATTTTTTATTATTTTGATGTACATAGGGTTCCTTCAATCATCACCTAATTTAGACTTTGGTAGTTTATAAATTTCCTCAAACAACCATTGATCTTCTTGGAGAATAACACCAACGAACCCCATGGTAGCACATTGGGATAGATGAAATCCTTCTTCATCAAACAATTTATTTGAATACTCAAGTCCCATAACTTGAAAATTACTATCTGATGAAGAGACATTGAAATTGGAGATATGTCTGACTATAAATATATCCAAAACTCGACATCATATTAAGGGGTAATGTTACAAACTATTGGGGAAAATAGGAAAATCCTCAAAAAATCTAGGATCCTCCTCTCTCACAATAGCAACTGACTTCACGAACAATATTACCATCTAGGAAAGAAGGGTCTCTATATGACTACTACACATCCAATAACCCTTCCTATTAACAAATATTGTATGGTGATCATCTATATCATAGAAAAAGATGATAATCTAAAAGTATTTGATAACCACATATACTGAGTAAAACCAATCCATGTTGAGGATGAAATCATATGTTAGTATCTATAGTAAGATGAAATTCCCACATAACTGATACTTCCCCATCCTCAGTCGATACCCTAGACACACATCAAATAATCAAGTATAGCCTCTAAATAGTATAGTCATTGTGATGGGCATAGGAAGCCTCTATGAATCTAGTCCCAAATCATTGACTAAGGTGGGAATAACAAAGTACTATGAGGGTCCATAATCAAATAACATTTACATGAGCGTGGATGACAAGCTAATTGTACCTCTCAAAAACTTTGGCCCCTATAGCACTTTCATCTCCATGGTATGAAACTGTTTATGCCAAGATCTATTACCACACTACTATTGAATAATTACATGGCCATTCTTAAGTATGGGTCCCTAAATAAAATGAACATCCTGAGGATATCCCATGCCTACCTCATCTTCTCTCATAGGTGCATAAGACTGCTTCCACTGCTACTGATCATGAAGTTGAAGTTGACTGATTCCATCATATTGAGCCCAATGGATCACTAGGAATTGATATTAGGAATGACCATAAACCTAAAAAAAATTACACTTTTCCAGATCCCCCATGACAATATTGGGAACCAATGGATCTAGAAAACTAGAAAGGAAGCTACTATGCACAACTCCCATCTGGTTGAAACCTCAAAGGACCTAGCTTTTAAGATCATCTACCTATAACCTTGATCCCTGAGGAACAATATTGACTCCCATATTTCTACATCGCCTCTTATGAGTGTATTTAACTGATCACCTCTACCTTTTATATACCTGTAAATATATCAAAAATGTAAATGGAGTAACCTCATAATGGATGGATAGGCGGAGTGCCTCCCTATGATTTCACACATGGGAATTTCCATTGGGAAAAACATTTGGGGAAGAATGAAAATGGTCCTTAAAAATGATCAAAAGAACTAACAAAATAACACAAACATGATAAAGATAAAGAAATTGCTATACCTTTTCCTTCTTAATCACCAAAAATAGTAATTCCACGTGGAACTCATTTTGAAAATTTTCCCCTAAAATGTTGGCCTCCTTCTGATCCATATGATACAACATCCACCACTGACACGATGAACCTGTAATCTGACAGAATATTAATGGGATCCAATAATCTTCCTGGGCCCAAATCAAAGTGAAGGTGATATTGAGATCCCTTAACCAGCAATATTTATCTAGATCAGATATTCTACCCTCATACTATAAAAATATCTTACTTCTAAAAGGAATGAAATTTCCTTTATTATAGCTCATCCTCCTCAGATGAATCAACCCTCTGGTGTCCAATTGGGTCAGTTTTTTCAGCCTTACCAACCTAAACCACATGTGGAAAATTTAGAGAATCCATTACTAAAAAGGGAAACAATGATTTTTTCATCCCGATAGTAAGGAATATTAATTTCTTTTAATTAAATTCATTTTAAGCCACAAAATTCACCTCATTCAATCACAAGCGCATATAGTATGATGCATGAACCCTTTCCTAAGTATCTACACTTCAAATAGTATAACTTCACCTATAATTCTTTGTAGGATTAAAGAACTTAAATTGGATCACAGGGGGCCCAAAATCCTATTTCTTAGATGGTCTCTGTTTTTTACATCACATGTTAGGTTTTTTGACATTGTTTCCCTACCAAACCCATGAAATCCTCATTGCAGCTAACCCCAAGATCCATCATATCCCTTAATTAACACCACTTATACCGCATTCTCATCACCCCATCCCTCTAAATGTACCCCTCATGAGCCAGTAATGAAGGGGGTGATATAATGACCCTTAAGTCCTACCTACAGTAGACCTTGGGTTGGTGACCAGGACAAAGGGTATAAAGAATGTCACATATATGATCAAAAGAAAAAAATAGTACGATCATGGTATAGGATATAAACCATTAATAAATTCCATTACATAAAGAAAATACAAATCCCACAACACCCAAAAATGGATCTAATGTAATATGAATACAAATAAAAGTCACCAAAATAGTACCAAAACAAAATACTCTAAAAGAAACTCAATAACCTCAATCTCTATTCTAGAAATGTCCAACTCAGTCTCCATATCCTTCTTAATAAGTGAAAAAATAGTTTTTATATATATCAGTTTTATCATAACATGTATGCTCAGTATGATAATAACCAAAGACTCTAGTGAAAATGTGAGAAGAGTATAATAATTCCCAAGTGAACAAATAGAATAATAAAAAAGAACCTATCACGTAAACTAGTTCTAGCCTCAATAGGGCTCACTGGCCAAATAAATCATCCATGTATAATAACATAATAATAAGTATATTGAAAAAATTGTACATTTAACCACTTCCCCACTAATTTTATGCTCTCATTATGCAACATTGTATGTCATGGATATCACATCTATTTCACATCCATTAGCCTCATACCATCAGAATCCTCATCATAATGGGGAACAACCAACTCTCAATCAGTGCCACAACCATCACATCCTCTTTATCCCATAAACACGACCATAAACCAAAATTTTAGGGTATCATGAATATGAAGTAAATTAACCCTCCCCCCCCCCTCCTACCTTGCATGACCCCCACTATGAACCACCTCATCCTCTCATAAATCATCTCCCTTAGTGAAATATATTCACAAGTCATCACATCCCATGCATAATAACCTATCTTGGAAGAGAGAGGATGAAAGAGTGTGTAGTCATCCATCCATCCTCAAGACCCAGAATGTTTGGGTAAAATACATGAAACCCAAAACCTTTGGGAATCAATGAAAGCACATGAATTGGGTGAGCTTCATATATAAATCACAAGGAAAATAAAATATATGATAGTTAAATACAAGCCCAACTTATGGTTCTACACAACCAAACCACCCAACTACTACAACCTCTACATCACCAGGATCTCACACCAACATCCTAACCATAATACCTTCCATCCATCCATTCCTACTCACCCAACACACAACCTCACATTAATTTCATAGTTCCCATTTAAGAACATTAATTACTAACCAATATTATGTTCCTTTTCCATATTTTTACATTTAAATTAAACATAATTATTAACCCATTTACCATTAAATCATCCATTTATTTCTAACCCAAAAATAATTAGTCCAACCCAAATTCATTTAATTATAACCTACCACTTTTCAAGAATTCCAACACTACTGAGAAAATACCAAGATAAAACCCAACCCCATAGATAATTCCCATAAAAAATCATGATCCTATATCACAAATCATCACCACAACCATAATCTATACACAACTTAATCCACTCCATCCCATGAAAACCACAACCCAACCATCACACCGCAAAAAACTCACCTCACAACCACCGTACATCAACCCAAAGCACATCTCATGACAACCAACGGTCGTTTCACCATCCAAAACATTCCTCCATGAACTTGGTTACTATCATCACTAATAAATTAACCACATGATTTACACACATTATGAAAAACAATTCATCAAGCACATCAGCATATAGAATAAAAATTCCAACCTTCACAACACCACTTATCAGATTCGACAAAAATGGATTCCATTACTTTACTTCACTATTTAATATGGTTATTCTCACACAATTCTAGATTTTAATGGGAAACCAATTTATTTCCTATTTATAATTTCTTGCTATTTTATTCATGGAGAGATTAAAAAATCAATCCAAAAAGGGTTTCACAATCGTAATAACTATAACAAAATTATGGCTCCAAACAACCCTAATTTTCAGAAACATTAGTGAGAAAGGATAAATCTATTTGAAATATCATCAAAAGTAGTAAAAACATGTGAGTACTCCCACTACCATTTAATTAAATATTAATATAATTCATTATATTATTATATCAACCCATAATATCCACCCAAATGGGGATAAAAGCATGAAATTATCAAATATGGACATAAAATAAGGAGAGAACGAGGATCCCCTAAATCGATTGTGTCTTTAATGAGAACCACACTCACAATGGATGAATCAAGGGGTTAAAATACACCAGGATCAAATGGGGAACCCACTATAATATGCACATAGAAAACTTTTCCCAACCATGCTCAAACCCTAGCCCAAAATAGAGGGGATCACCACAAAAAAAAGACAAAAGGGGTAATCGAAGAGAAAATTAGGAGAAGAATGAACCTTGATTCAAATTTACTCTATTATCTACTGTCTAAGTATTTGTAATCCTAAAAATAGATGATGAAGGATTAAAATTGGCTCTAGGGTCATCCAAAACTCGAAGGATATAGAAGGGAATGAAGATGAGGGTGGTCTTTCCCTATATTTAGAGAGGAATCTCAAATGGCCTCGACATGAAATAGATATATCCTGTTATGTCATGGTCTCTCTCAGTCAAAGTAGATCTAAATCAATCATAGTTGTTTCCCCCTTATTCACATGTTTTAAAAACTCAATTTGATCATCACCAAGGCATGGACCACATATTTATTCTAGAATGGTTTTCTCATCTGACACATTCCACGATTATGCACTATAGTATAGAATAAAATACTTTCCCATTTTTCCCTTACCACACCTAGGACCACATCATGGTGAGGTCCATCTCCTGGTTTTACATAGGCGCATCCCTTATTTGCAGCCAATTCCACTCCATTCACTGGTCATTTACAAGTTTCATGTGTTATATAGGGTGAACACCCAAGCTTCACACGAAACAATAAGCTCAATCAAACTATTTCACTCCCAATGGTACACCTTAGTACCACACATCATACCTCATAGATAACCTCCAATCACCCATGGCTAAAATGGCTTGAACCGTGCTAGTCTCTATAGTCTAGTGAACCTATAGAAGGATAGAACATATTCTCAGTCGTAGGAACACCTCCTAAATCATTCTTGGTAAAAAAAATAATAAAAATTTAAATGTAGGGTATTCATAAATCTTTGTTCTCACAAAGATAATGTATAAATCTAGACGGGACTTAAGTTATGGTATTGTACAATTAAAATGTAGTTTTAAATTTTTTAAACACTTTTTCCTTCATATACATATTCTTTTAAATGTTTCATGAATGTTATTATTTATGATTAAAAGTTTGATAAAGGTTATTTTAAACTAAATTTTAATTTCCTTTCAAAGGATTAAAAAAAACTTTTCAAAATTTTCTATTTAGGATATTTTCAAAAAAAAGGTACAAAAAAGAATATTTTTACAAAAAATACATTTTGACCACTTTTTCTTACCATCATAGTTGTTATTCATTATCATACTTCCTCTAAAATTTAACATTTTCTTTAAAATAATATTTTACTCTAACTCTTCTACTAATTTTTCATTTCTAAGAGTTTCTAAAGAAAAAGGATATTTCTCCTTTTGATTATGAGAAAAATATAAAGTGTTTCTTATGGGTTCAAATGAGTTTTTTAATGGTTTTTTGATTAAAAGGTGAAATGTCATAAATTTTTTATTCATGATATGCTACTTGATAATTATAGATGATAATGGGTGCGTATGATAAAGCTTATAATGACAGGTGATCTTGATATTTCTCTCCAATGCAATGGGTAATGAATTATCTTTAAAGGCAAAAAATGAGGGATGTAAAAATTTAATTTACTCATATGGAATTGATTAGGCTTTAGTTACTCTAAGATTGGTAAAAAATGAGTAATAATGGGTTTTGAATATGATATTCAAAGATACCTATATTATTATTTCAAGAAAAATTTTCTTATGAAAATATTTTGATTTCATGAGGTATGTAAATCTTAAAGGTGAATATTTTTCTTTTAAATGGAATTTCCTCATGAGTTCCCCCATGCCTCAAGATGCCTTCAAGGATTTTCTTATTATTTATAATATGTTTTAAGGTTTTTATTTGAGTAAATATATACTTTCACTTATGGAAATATTTAATTTATGTGCCTAAATATTTATTACTAAAAAATTAAACATCCTCATGGGGTTTTGTTTTTTTCACTCGACTAACAAAATTAATTTATTTTTATGTCCATTACTAAGATTTATTTTTATCATCATGAATTTCAAAATTATTTTCATAGGATATAAGGATGAGTAAAATATTTATCATGGTTAAGATTTATAATATGGTTACTCATTTTAAAGGAATAAAAAGTGTCATGAACAAAATAGGGGTGTAAACTTAAAGCTCTAGTGTTTTTAAAAAACGTATATTGTGTGAAAGTGCACACTTTATTATGAAATGGTTTTACCTAATTCTCTAAAAAAACAAAAATAGAAAAGATCCTCAAAATTTATGAAAGTGAAACCTCTATTATAAACCATGTAGTTATGAGAATATTAAGGCATAGGGGTATATATATATTTACATTCCATAATTATGAAAACATCTTAAATTCGTGATTATTATATCATATTACCACTATTTCAATTTTCTTAGTCATTCATGGTGAAATGTCCTAACATCATTCATATAGGTGGTAAAACTGACCAAGAAAAGAATGTGTTACAATGAATTAATGATTAATATCATGTTATACTATAGTTTTATTACTACTATTAGAGAATATTAAGAATTTATGAAACATTTTATTAATATGATATATAGTATTGGATAAGAGGTGGATGAAAAATATAAAGAATAATTGATTAGGTAGTGGATAATAGTTACATTGAAGAATTGAATTTTCTCTTATAGAGCCTCTTGGAAATTAAATATTTGGGACCCCATCTTATGAAAACATATTAGAAATGTGAGGGGTGTTCATTAGGAAGATAATTTGGATCAGTATTCAATAAAAAATTGTAACCTCCTAGTTAAAGGTAAGATCTCTTTTTAGTGTTTAAGAGTGTGTTCATCAGGTTTGGATGGGGGTAAGAGATTTCTAGGAGTCTTCTGTGGGAATTAGGTCTGAGAACTATCTATGGGAAACTTTCACCCCAAAAATTTGATTTATAACATGAATCCGTTTTTTAAGATAATACATGAACCATGTTCATGATGTAAAAAAAATCCATGTCATGAATCATGTTCATGATGTGAATTTTTCAATCAGTATTTCTAACCAAAGCCAATCCATTTTTCAATATATATACAAACTATGGTTTTAAATCTGTAAATCCATAATTCATGAAATTAATCCCACCTACCCAGCGGGTTTTTATCAAGCCCATGCTTGAATCTCTATCACTCGATGTGTAACATCCTCCCATAAACCCTAGGTTTACCACAAGAATTTTTGGGTGGTTACAGCCCATTAATTACCTTATTTTATCATTTTAATTTTCTTTTTGGTTATTTGCTTATCCCTTGGTGATTGATTCCTTTTATTTCCATTTCTATTATTCTCTCTGAGCTTTCGCAGTAATGTTGCAATATAGTTATGGAATCAATGGATCAGTTTATGAACATGACAAGATATTTCATCTATCCCTTCTAAATATTTTTTGTGGACATATCCTAGAGGTTGGTACCCATATTGGTTTTCATGTGAAATATTAGGTTCTTGTGGGACTCTATTGATGATATTAATTTTATTATGGTTTGTGTGGATCCCATTATGGGTGGAATTCAATAAAAGTTTGAGGAAGTTCATCCCATATCTAGCCTATGTTGGTTGAACCATAAATTGATCTTAGTTTTATAAATTATTTTATACATAATTTAAAATTATTTTTTTTGGTTTATTTGAGTTTTAAATTGGTTTTTGATAAAGGATGGTTTTCCCCTCATTTTGGTGAAAGAAATGTGTTTTCAAATCTTTTTGAAAAGGATTATGAAATGGGTTTTCAAAGAAGGTTTTTGATAGAAAAAGGGATGTTTAAAATTGTATTGTGAAATGTGATAAAACATTTTGAAATTATTTGCTTAATGAAGTACATGGAATCCTTGGGTACTTAGGTGGAGCTTGAAGTATTGGGGATCATCCTTTAGTATTGTAAGGAAGATCACTTTCTAGGGTGTTCTTTCATTACTATATTGACATGCAACTAGCTATAGAACTTGATTTACATGGTATGAGGGTTCACTTTTTGGGGTATTCCTCTATTACCTAAACCTTGTTGAGTGGTTTTTAGGGACTTGTAGAGTGTACTAGAAATAATTAATGCACCAGTGACCTTCCTATCCTGATCGTGAGTTATGATTGGAGTGTTTTACCATTTTTCATTCGCTTTGTATTGTTTTATATTTGATTCACCTATTCTGATAAATTTAATTGGTTTATTGAAATTATTCTTTGAAACTATTTTACCTAGATATGTTTTATAACATTGTAAAAAGTGGAAATTGTTTACGATTGTTTTTTTTAAAAAAAACTTCTTAACTACTTATCATACCTATTTCCCTTAAATTGAGTATACTATTATTATTATGGAACACCATGGTGGGATATTACTAATCTTCTTTATCCCACACCCTAAAAAACCCTTGAACAGTGTTTTGACCTTGTATTTTCTTTTAATATAGGAAATTTAAAGTTCCACAATGAGGTAGAAATGTTTTTATCTTATGGGTACGGGTAGATAGTTGTGAGATGGTGGGATGTTGCCTGCATATCACATAGAGTAGTTGTTTTCTATTTTGGTTTTGCTTTTGGGTGTTTGTAGAAATACCTTAGAGTTTTATCTTAATGTTTGATTTTTATCTCTGCATTTGTATTTACATGGCTTATAGAATATATTTAACTAGTCGATCCTTGTTTGGTTTCTTTATACTCTATATATTTTCCATGTACACTTTTTACATTGGGAGAAATCATTCCCTCTGGTTTTTATTTGCTACCCATGTGCTATTTGTAATCTTGTGAGTATTGTGAATGCCATTGGAATCTGCGAAGAATCAATTTTGAGTACTAATTTTAGATGGAACCTTGGGTTGGTTCATTAAAATTTGGTATCATAAGTGTTCAGTCCATAATTCTCCTTATCTTAGGACATATGGTTGATGAGAGATATGATTTTTAGGGATTAAGAGGTAGCTTAGAGTGATTTCCTATCCATATCTTACTATTATGAGCCTCAAGTTACCATGGGATGTAGGAATGTGTCTCTTGTGTTAAGTTTGAAATTGATCATAGTTTTTGATTAGGGATTTCGAGTTGGAACTAAGATTAACCTATTTTCTGATCGTTTTCTTCTATTTTTGGTGTGTAGTAACATACATGTGAGATTTATTCCTCAGGTTCTATAGGAGGGTGTATCAATATATTCTCCTTAGTGGGATCATCCTCTTGATCATAATCTTTTATAAGATATCATATGTGAAGTTGTTTTTGTGGATTCAAATATACCACAAGTTTATAACCCAGATGTTGATGCATAGCTAGGAGAATGGGGAGATAGGGATAGATCATGAGAGTTCCTATGAAATAATTCCACAACCTTTAGTGGTATGAATGAAATCCAAAAGGAGGAGTACCGACTTGATAAGATCGATATGGTATTTATCTTTCTGGATACACTCGAGGTAATCAAGGTGAAATACATGACATTCAGACTCGATGGTGCAAGAAAGTGGTGGCGGGACTCCAAGGTTTAAGAAACCCATCATGTTGTGTTGGATTGAAATTTTTTCGATGTCATCTATTTTAGTAGTTCTTCCCAGAGTCTATAATTATAGAAAAGTATCTTAGATTACATTTTTTGGAGTTGGTTAATTTTTTCCTAGATGTGGTGATTAATGATCAGCTAAGATTATATAAATATATGTATATTTTGTGACTGTATATATGATCACAGGTATATATGATTAATTTTTCAATATATATTGAGATAGTTGACATGTAAATAATGGAATAAATTTATATAATAGGAAATATTGTCTTCTCTAGACTTTATATTCCAGACAGTGGAAGTTTTAGTTGCACACATGGGGATAACAGAAAATGGAATGGTAGTCACAGGGGTGGTGAAGGTGGTCCTCAGTAGTGGTACCACACTACAACATCAACAGTATCCAGTAGTTTTCTACTAACTTTCTATCAGTGTAGAAAGTTAGTCACACCAAATGTAATTATTTCATGCCTACAAATATTTACAATTCTGGTGGATACTAATGTTATAGGTAGGGGTTCTATAAGTCTATGATAAAACCCCATTATAGTTATGCATATTCAACTCCAAATAATACTAAAGTATAATCAAATTATTCAAATTATATAAAGATCAAACTGCAATCCTTAGGAGTTAATTATCTTCACATAGTGGATGAGTTTCTAGTGTAGGTCTATGCAGCTTCGCTACAGTGAAAGGTACATGCTTTTTTACATCTTCTATAGAAAATAATATGTTTAATACAGGTGAATCACACTAATTTATATCTAACAATTCATTTCAATTTATAAAACATCCAACGTAGTTCATTTCCATTGTTATGGAGATGGAGAAACCTCTTTGAAATAATAAAGATTAGGGCTTTTGATGTCCATGTTTTTCTCTTTAGATAGCTGATGTCGAGTTAATATCAGATTTCCTAGTTGTTGATATGTCTCTATTCAATGTCATCATCATGATAGATTTTATATCTTTTTAACATGCTAATATTGAATATTCTTATTAGGATGATTCATTTTTTCATACTAATGGGAGATCACAAATGTTTCTCGAAGATTTGGATATGAGGAATGGTCTTTCCAAACCTTCCCGCCTAGAAATCAAGAATATTTTTTCTACCATTGTATTTAATCCTAAATATGTTTTCTCTTTTGTTGATCTCTTCATGGTTGTTTCTCAATTTCCAGATGTCTTCCTAAATGATATATCTAGTATTCCTCTAGATATGGAGGTAGATTTTACAATTGATATAGTACTGGGTATGCAGACAATATTGATACCCTCTTATCGCATAGCACCTTTTGAGATAAAAGAGATCAAGTTTCAATTGGATGATCATATTGATAATAGATTTATTCATCCCAATGTTTCACTATGGGCATCCCCCATAATCTTTGATATAAAGGCTTATGGTTCACTTTATTTTTACATGGCCATATAAAGTTAAACTAGGTGATGGTTAATAATAATTATCCTTTTCCCCATGGGGATGACTTTTTTAATCAGTTAAAGGGGCTAAGTGGTTTTTGAAAATTGATCTTCAGTTAGGTTATCATAAGATTTGATTTTAGAATTCTGGTATTTTGAAGAATGAATTTAGGAGTAGGTATGGCCATTATGGATATCTTTTAATGCCCTTTGGTCTGACCAATTCTCTTGTAGTTTTTATGCCTTGGATTAAACATACATTTCATTAGTATCTTGACATCTTTATCCTGGTGTTTATCGACGATATCCTCATTTTATTCAAGATCTGAGTGTGAGTATGAGCACCATTTGAACCTAATTTTGGAAATCCTAAGTTTTCCCTGTCATTATTGTAATCTTTTCAAATGTAATTTATGGACCTCAGAAGTGAATTTAATGGTGCATGTGATTTCTGAATGTGTAATCTTGGTCAATCTTGAGAAGGTGAATGATGTATTTTCATGGGAAGAACCATGGAATGTTTCTGAGATATAGATCTTCCTTGGTATGGCTAGATATGATCAGTGGTTCATCAAGGATTTATCAATTTTTTAATCTCCTTTGTCTTCTATTACTAAAAATGGGTTGAAAATCACTTGGGAAACTAAATATAAGGTTTCATTTGATGATTTAAATTATTTTCTAACAACATCTCCTATTTTCATCTTACCTGAGTTGGGTATGGGGTATGTGGTATACTGTAATAATTTTCATACTGATCTAGGTTTCATTCTTATAAAGGATGAACACATTGTGGCCAAGGCTTATCATTATATTTTTACACATAATAAGAAATTCCCTACTCATGATTTGTATATCACTCCAGTTATGAATGCACTTAAGTGTCGATGACATTATCTTTTTAGGGAGAGGTTCGCAGTCTTTTCTGGTCATAAGAATCTGAGCTAAATCATTTCTATTAAGGATGTGAATATCAATTAGATAAGAGGGTAAGAGTAACTATATATATTTGACTTCAACAATTCCTACACCATGGGGAAGGATAATGTCATCACTAAAACTCTTAGTATGAAAGTTCCACTTCATGCTGTTTTGGAATTGAAAGAAGAATGGAACCCTGTGGGGTGTTTCACTTAGATGAATTTAGACACATGTGATAATGATGCGGGTATAGTTATGACCATTTTTTAGTTATCATAATCTATCCTTGAGTATATTCTATAGTTTTATTAGTAGGGTTATGAGTTCATAGGAATCTAGGAATCCATATATTATGGGGAGACAATTTTGGGTTAGTCTCTCCATTCTGATGGTATTTTTAGTTTCTAGAATTGGTTTTCCATCCCATCATCTTTGAGGATTTTAGTATTTCATGATTTTCATAGTTCTTTAGGGGTTATTCACCATTTAATTAATAATATGTATTATGATATGAGACATATTTTTTATGGATGGGTATGAAGTGTGACAACGCAAATTGTCTGTCCCCCCATTACACATGTCAATAGATAAAAGTATAACACTTAAACCTTTATGGTATAATCCAGCCTCTTCTAGTGCTGGTCTGGAAATGGGAAAAATTCTCCATGGACTTAATTGTTACATTACTATAGACTCCTTGAGGAAATAATTCTATCAAGGTGGTGATTGATCATTAGATTAAATCAACTAATTTTCTTCTGACCAGGGACACTATAAAGGTTTAAGATCTGGGTAAGCTATATGTATATAAGATCCTGAGGCTACATGGGGTTCCCTCTACCATTATATTTCATTGGTATCTGAGGTTTACTTATAGATTATGGAAGATTATCTAAGAGGATATGGGGAATCATATCATATTGAGTAAATCTTGTCATCTGAAGATATACAGTCAAACAAAACATGTTGGTTAGATCATGGAGGATATAATTTGATCATGTGTTTTATATTTTGGTGGATCATATGATAACTATATGGGAATGGTAGAGTTTTTCGATAACAAATATTACTATTTTTCAATCATAATGGTGCCCTTAGAGGCATTATATGCTTTTATGTGTAGGTCACGTCTTCTTTTTTCTATAATAATAGTTACTAGTTCATCATTTGGAGGGTTTTTTTGGTGCCTAGTTTTTCTTGAATTTTTTCCTCAATTAGGTCACCATCATCTTGGGAAATAGTGAAAATAGTATCCATGGTATGTTTTACCATTTTAGGCCACTGAGAATCATGGGTAGGTTTCTTATCGATTGGCATTGTCAACTCATTTGATAGATATCCTTGATATTTTCCACATATCACAACTCAATAAGTATCATCCTCATAACACTCATATTATAGGTTAGGAAGAGATTGAGTTGGAACTATTAGTTTTTATTGTGGAGAAAATAGAATATATTGTTGAATCTCATATGAAAGTATTATACGTTATGACTATTTTGTTGGTCAAAATGTTGTGGTGGCATGGATCAGATTCTCACGTGACTTAGTAGCATGAATCATCGGTGAAGGAGTAGTGGAATCACCTCTTTCTAGAGAAACATTATTCTATGTGACTTTATAGGGATCTAAATTCCAATGGTGGGAATATTTTTAATATCCAAGATAAATAAACAGAATAATTTTAGAGTTTAATGTTATGTTTCTTGGGTTAAGAGGGCTTTAGGAAATTTTTGGGAATCTTATGCAGTAAATAGGGTTGGGCACTATCTATAGAAAAAATTCAACCCATGAATGTATCTCTTAGAAGAACCAAAGAACCCATTTTATGAATTGAAAAAAAAAATCATGATGTGAATCAGGTTCATATTGTGAATTCATCGAATGGTCTTTTTAACTCGAGGTAACTCATTTTTCAACATATATTAAAACTGAGGTATTCACATTATAAATTCATAATCCACAAAGTTAATACCTCTTACCTAGTAGGTTTTTATCATGCCCCATTCTATATTCTCTTTCATTCAATATTAATCATCCTCCCTTGAACCCTAGGTTTCCCCATGTGCTATTTGTTGGTTTCACCCCTACCATATCTCTCTTTTGGAACATTGACCTTTAGTGTGGTTGGTTTCTTCTTCCCTCATGATTACTTCCTTTTTTGTCTATTTCTCTCCATCACTGTGAGCTTTGGTTGTGGTATTGGGTTGTGGTTGTGGAGTATATGGATCGTTTTTTGATCTATTGATGATACTTCTTCTATCCCTTCAAGATACATTATGTGATCATCCCCCAGAGGTCATCCCCCATGTTGGTTATAGTTTAGTATGTGAGGTTCTTAAGGTCCTTTGTTGTTGATCTTGAGTTCCTTCCAATTTTTGTGGATCCCATTGTTGGTGGCGTGCAACCCATGTTTGAGGTAGGTGGTTCCATATCTATCCTATGTTTGATGAATTATAAATTGATCATGGATTTATAAATTATATTATAAATTATTTTTCAGGATTTATTGTTGGTTTATTTGTGTGGGTAAATGGGTTTTTGAGATAATATGTTTTTCTCTTTTCTTATAAAATGAAATTTTATTTTCAAATAATTGTGAAAATGATTAAGAAATGGGTTTTCAATGTAGGTTTTTTATGGAAAAAGGGTTGTTTGAAATTTTATTGTAAAATTTGATAATCCATTTTTTAAATGATTTGATAAATACAGCACATAGGAGCCTTGGGTTATCAGGTGTAGAGTGTAGTATTTGGGATCATCATTTGGTATTGTAAGGTAGCTCTCTTTTTGGGGTTTTCTTCTATTCCTATATCAAGAGGAATTTACCTCTAGGACTTGATTGAAATGGTAGGAGGGTTCAATTTTTGTGGTGTTCCTTTATTCCCTAGACATTGATCAATTGGTTCTAGGTACTTGTAATGTGAACTAGTTATAATTGAGGTATGAATGACCTAGTTGGCCAGGATGTGAGATATCTTTAGAGTTTTTTACCATTATGATTTGGATTTTAACTGTTTTGGATTTGGTATACCTATTATGATAAATGTAACTAGTTTATGGAAATTATTATTTGAAACTATTTTACATGGATTTGTTTTGGAACTTTGTAAAAAAGGGGAATTGTTTACAATGCATTTATATAAAACATCTTAACTTATTATCATGCCTTAATTTTCTTTAAATTGAGTGTATTAGGGTTATTGTATAAATACATGATATATAAATCTATGATGGGATCCTATTGGGATTGTTTATATCACACCTTACACACCCCTTCAGTAGTGTGTAGACCTTGTATTATTTTTAATGTAGTAAAGGGCAAGGTGTTGTAGTGAGATGGTGAGGTTTTTTTCAGCTGGGTATGGGTATTTGGTGGCGTGATGTTGGGATATTTCCCACATATCACATGGAGTAGTTTTTTTCTTGGATATCCATTAAGGTTATTGAACCTTTACCTTTCATTTTTATCTAACTCCTTGAATTGTATCGACACATTTTACTTTCCTTGGTTTATGGAATATATTGACTTAGTTTTTCCTTCTTCTGTTTCTTTCTACTATGTATATTTTTTATGTATCTTGTTTTAGGTTGGGAGAAATTCTTCCATAAAGTTTCTATTTGATACCCATGTGCTAGTCACCAGCCTATGGGTTTCAAGATTACCATTCAGTTCTACAGTGAATCAGATCGAGTTTACCCTTCAGGTCTATAGTGAATCAGATTGGGTTCCATTTTTAGAGGGTATCGTAGGTCAGTTCATTACATAACCTAAAGAAAAATTGTTCTTTAAGGTGCGTAGTTTTGAGTACCTTTTATTAGTGATCAGAAGTGTCATTTTTGCAAAATACTCATTCTTTAATGAGTAATAAAAGAAATTTATCATGGAAAGTGGATAAAAAGAAGAAAATTATAGATAAAAATAAGGGGAGGTTAAGAAATCCCTAATATAATCATTTAGGGACAATATTTCATAGTAATTTAGGCCTTTACCCCTTAGTTGAAATCATTTAATTCATTTTACATTGACCTTGGTAGCTTAATTTTAACCTCAATGACTTATTTTATTCCTAAAATGAAATTGAAATCATTACATAATTTTGAAATTATAATTAAAATTTGGAATCTATTTCATTCGATTCAATTTATAAGATTGATAGAAATTAGTTTTAATATAAGAACACATAACACAGAAACAAAATCATTAGAAAAAGTACATTTTTAAGTAGATAATGAATTTATTTTTATTCATTTCCAAGTAATAACCATTACATGATATATAATATATTTATACATATATATAATAAAAATATTTAAATAAAATAAAAATTTTTAGTGATTAAATTAATTTTTTAAGATAAAAATACATTACACACATAAAAACATTATTTCAAAAATATTTCTCTTATCATTAAATGATTTTAACATAACTTCAAACTGATTGATAATGAATGTATGAATGATTATTCATTTGTTTACTGGTATAAATAATACATTTCATTAAATTTAAAACTCCAAATATGAGAAATTTAACTTTAAAAACATATAAAATATAATAAAAAAATTAAAATAAAAACACTTTAAATTAGTATTCCTTATAGTTATTTAATTATTTATAGGATATTAATAATTTATTTTACTAGTAATTACTTGAATTTTATAAATAAATTTGTATAAAAACCTTTTTTATTAAATTAAATTCCTTATTTAAAATTAAATTTTATTAAAATTACAAATGTATAAAAATACACATAATGAAAGGTATATTTTTTTAAATTCATTTATTACATTAATATCCATATGTTTATATCATACTAAATTCTATTTAGAAAAACACCCATAACACCCCATCATAATACTTTTGGATAAAATAAATAATGGAGTTTGTCGTGAGTGGTGAATCAAATAACATGAATCTTATAGTGATTTCCCTAATCTTGACCTTCTATCGCATGTGATTTCAATCATGACATAATTCTTGAGGATCATCATGGGATTCATCTAGGGTAAACCCTAATTATTATACCTATTTTCTAAGATTGGTCAAATTTACCTCATAAGGAATACTTCTACTACTTGATTTCAATTCTTATAATTTTTACATAAATTTCATAATGCAGTTACTTCAATTTTGAGCCACAAATTCAATGGATATGTTATAATGGTAAAATTTTAATCGAATACCACCCATTAATTATTTCTATATCCAATTATGTTAACATCCATATAATCCCAATGGCTATAAAAACACAATGACTTTATAATCCCAACAACCCTATATATAAAAAACATATTACATTCCCATATATAACATTAGATGCATCTCAAAAATCATCCATACTATTTTTTTATTCATTCTAAAAATGTATATTATGTTTTTAATATTTTACCATCTTTCTATAGTTATAAATGGGGGTATGATCATAAAATCAAACCATGTTGATGAGGATATAATTTTAATGGTCTTTCTATTTACTTGTGGGTTTACTCCTCTTATAGATTTCTTAATGATATTTGATTTTTCATTATTAAGATGTATTAATGTTTATCTTCCATTGTAATATTTTGCCTCAGATAAAATATATCGTCGTTCATTTTAGTTTGTTGTTTCGTGTATATCATTATTTATAAAAGCATATTTATTTAAATTAATTACATATAAAAAATAATGGTTTGTTATAATTAGTGCATGACTATCATCGAATCTATATTATTTTTCAAGGACATTATCTATTAAGCCATCCATTTAGTGAAATCTATAATCTTGACTCCAATTTTTCATACAAATTACTTTTTACATTTGAATTTGTTTCCCAACATATAATTTAATAACTCATATCTTTATATATGAATCTTATTTATCAATTATCCTTTATTGGTGCATCCACATTTGACTTATTTCCAAATGGTAGACCCTTATAAAATGTTTTTATTAGAAAAAAAATTTATATGGCATGATGGGGTCATTTTTGTAACATGTCTTTGTTAATATATCATGTTGTGTATAATAATTCATCATCAAATTGATTGAAATTTAAAAAAACTATGTGAATGTTCATAGATTTAAAGGCCCTAAAGAATCATGTTTTGAATTTTCTTGACAAGTCAAATTATGTATTAATGGAATGTGGTGACATACTTTGGATCCAATATCTCGGTTTATCTTCTAGTGAAAATTAAATTCACCTTAACCTGACCACATAGATTGAAATATTTTTAATTTGGAAGGTGTGGCAGAGTTCAAGGTAACATCCCAAGTGAGTGTTCAGGTCTTACTATAATAGCCCAAAAAACTATATCAAATAAGAGATCATTTTAATGATGTTTGAAATCATTTCTATGTGATATTCAGCTATTGGATTTACTTAGATTCTTGGTTGGACCCCCATACTTGAAGTTTTACCATACTCTATTAATTTTTATTACCTATACTCTCTAACTTGAACCACTTTTTTAGATTATAGTTATCTTTGTTACACTGTATCAATTTTTTATTCATTTGTATTCTTCCTCAAGCTCACTACTTATTGAAGATCATGGTGAAGAATATCTTTTCCATTCCTCTAAGTTGGTTACTTGTTCATCAATAATTTTACCTGAAAACGTGGCATAAGAAAACCATGAATAATCAAGAAAATAAAAACTAAAAAGAATGAAAAAAATATAATAATCTTATGTTCCCTAAAGAATAATCCTCTAAAATGGTGCTGAAAAATTTGACACTCATTGGGAATCATTAATTCCTATGACAAGATCAAGTTTATAATATATAATTATTACTCTTAATAACTATTAATTAATATGTGTATAAAGTTGTATCCTAAGGTAAAATTCAAATAGATTAATTTAGGAATAACTTAAGACGAATTAGAATAAAAGGAACAATGGTAAATTTCTTAGAAACACCCAATCAAGGAAACGCATCATGAATCGAAAATCCAATTTCTTGCACTAGTGAGGAAAAAGGGGAAATAATTGACAATATTTTCATTGAAATTGGGTCTAAATGAATCTTTTAGTCTCAGTAAACACCCTATATCTCCAAAAATCCCCTTTTCTAATGGCCAGGTACATTGGTTTATTATTAAAATACACAACCCAAAACCATTTTTGAACATAGACACCCCTACTCACAAAATAGTCATTAATGAGAAAAATTAACTAGTTAATGCATCAAGGACCACTCCCATGTCCAAAAAACAATGATCGTGCTTGAATAAGTGAAATAGAGATATGAAATAATATAATAGATTCAAAACCCCAACATGAATTAATTATAAAACGTAAAAATTACTTGATATAATTTGTTAGTATTTATATTCTATTTGTATTGAGTTTATAGTGATGAAGATTTTTAGTGTTGAAGTATGTTTTTTTTTAATATTACACATAAATCATATCATTTTTTTGAAATGTATTTTTATAATTTCTTATAACATCATATATTTAATGTGAAATTAAACTTTTTTGTGGTTTTTATATATACTGTTTTATTAATGAATTATTCAGTCACTGTTTATTCTTTGTATTAATTGTTTAAAATATTCGTTGTTTTTTATTATTTAATCATAATTTATTTATAATATTATTTATAATTATTTTTTTATATTTTTTGTAACATTTATTTTTTAATTATTTTATTTTGCCTTTATGTGAGTTTATTTTTTCATGATCCTAACCTTGCGTACATGTTTTATTACCTTTACATAACTGGTTAAAATTTTATCTTACCTTCACATGATTAATTTTATTTTACCCATATGTGAATATTATTGATATAACATTATGAATATTTTTTAGGTTACCTTTAGTTAGAAATTGAAACTACCTTTACGCAGGACTTAATTTCTCCATTACGTAGTGATTAAATTAAGGACAACCATTACGTAAGAATTTATCTTATATTTACATATCTTATTTAAGTTACCTATATTCAACCATGTGTACTTACAAAAATGAAAAAATATGCACATATATTTACCCATATACCTTTACATATTATACGATCACTACAAGAAAACAACCATGTACCCATGGTTTTAAATTGTCGGTATAGCCCCTGAAATCATGGGTATAGGATATACCCACGGTTTTAGAAACTATGGCAGTGGTAGGTCTCAGTATAGCTCTGAGCTGTACCCACAACTTGAGAATTGATATACCCACAGTTATAAAATGTGGGAATAGGTGTATGGGAAATTTTTCACTATTCCAATAACACGAGCCAGTGTTATCCCTTCATAAACACACCATTTCCATTCAGAACACGCCGTGTAGTGTGAGATGTGTGTCAGGCCATGTCACTAACAACACGTTCTAGGTAAATCTTGTATAGTACATGACGTGTCTACTATGAACACGCCATGTAGCCTTGTCTTAGGAGAGTTGTGTGTCTTAACCGTGTAGAAGGAATCGGGAAGGGGAAGAATATTTAAGTACACACCGTGTGTTAAGACAACACATTGTGCGTTTGAGGTGTTACATGACCAGTTTAGGCAGGAGTACACCCCCATTTAAATTACTTAAGGGAACGCGCCGTGTAGGAAATGTACACACTGTGTAGTCATGTTTTATAAAACTTGAATGATTTTTTTCTATTGTTACCGTCATACACTCCTTGTTTTCAGTCCTTGATAACCTTGATCTAAGATGTGTTATTGACCTTGCAGAGTCATGCCATTGAGACGTCCTCCGGTTGTGTGCCAGTTGCCCGACGGCGATCAGACAGCAGAGATGGCTGATCAGGGATTACTTACAAATCCTCCAGTTGTGCCAGCCTTGGAACCAGCCATTATACCTGACTTAGGTGCGGATGCATAGTTCAGGGAGGTATTTCTAAGGATGATACAGACCTTTCAGGGAGTTTCGCCTCCTTCCCCATTGATGGCTGATTTGATGCGGATCTTCCAGTAGCAGCATCCTCCTACTTTCTCTGGGGATAGAGGACCTCAGGCTATAGGGTCATAGCCAGAATCCACGCTAACGATCTTTAAGAATCTAGATATACCTCCAGAGAATTGGGTGAAGTTGGCAACTTACATGCTTCAAGACTCCACCAGGAGGTGGTGGGATGTGATCTCACAGGAGGGCCGCCAGCAGAATATGCCTTTAGAAGCGTTTTGGTGCATATTCTATGATTACTTCTATCAAGAGACCTCAAGGGCCTATCGATCCTGATATTTAATGATTCTGGTGCAGGGTACTCTTACTGTTATGGAGTATTCCTTTCGCTTTATAGATCTAGATCATTTCACATCTATTCCAAGAGGTGATGAGTTGTTACTTGCACAGAAGTTTGAGGATGGTCTGAGGCATGGCATCCGATCTCAAATGAACATCCCCAAGTTGACTTCTATATCCTCTATCGTCAACTAGGAGCTGATAAAAGAGTGTAATATGATGGATTCTGGAGCTGTGAGCCAGGGCGGTTCAGCATCCAATGTTAGTGCTCCGCCAGCTGATAGCAGGAAGCGTGACAGGGAGGTTGCACGTGGAGATCAGAGCAGGAGGTATGCATCTTTCGGTAGCCATATGGTGTGCTACCAGTGTGGGAGAAGCGGGTATACAAGGCCACGTTTTCCGAGAGACCCAGTGGATTGCCGATATTGCATCAAGATGGTCCATCTTCATCTCTTTTGTTAGTTATACTCACCAGCATCTGGTGATAGGGGTTCTTATATGACTCCCCATTCAGGAGAATCACCACCAGTTTCTCATCAGTCAGGGAACTGGAGTTCTTCCCATGGAAATATTTTTGTTTCTTATGGAAATAAATTTCTCGCACTTACGTAGGAAATCTATACTCACAATTATCAAAAACCATGGGTATAGTTCTACCCTATACCCATGGTTTTTGAGAACCGTGGGTATAGCTTTCTAAATAAAACATATACCCATGATTTTGGGAAAACTATGGGTATAGGTTTGACCTATACCCATGGATTGTTTTTGAGAATTGTGGGTATAGGTCTTGAACCAAACCCTATACCCATGGTTTTTTTAAAATTATGAGTATAGGGGGAACCTATACCCATGGTTTTTGAAAAAACATGGTTATAGTTTAGAATTTTCAATCTATACCCACAGTTTAGAAACAAATTGGGTATGGGTTTTAAATAGATCCCTATACCCATAGTTTTTGGAAAACCATGGGTATAAGGTCATTTTTTAGTAGTGTGTTACACATTTTGAAAATTATATATTACCTTTAAATAGTGCATAAAACTAATACCTTTAAGAATTACTTTGAACTAACTATAGAATACTTTTTAAGATAAACTTTAAGTGAGAATCATATATCTAACTTTACGTAGAACTTTCATTTTAATTCTATATAAATCTAAAATTATTGGTTTCTTTGTTTTTAATGTATCTTGATTTCTTAATTTACTATATGAAAATATTATTTAATCTAATTTTTTTCCAAAAACACATATTAATCTACCTAGACACATCTTTTAAATTTTTTCTATTAAAGAAATATCTAGAGATACTTATGGGATATCATTGCCTAATTATTATATATATATTATTGACTGGTTATTATGGGATAAAATTGACCAATTATTATGGGCCCACCAAGATAATGTCACAACTATAATTAAATGGGACACCTCCATCGTTACTGTCATAGTAATCCAAAGTCTGGTGCTAGAGAATCATCTCATCTTTCTCAAACATTATATTCATTGATGGGGTGATCTCATCAGAATAACTCCCTACCTACATACCATGCAATCCAAGGTGATTCTTGGAACACTACGAATTCTAAATCTATGAAATCTCAATAAGGAACCAAGGGTCATATAGGATTCATGAAGCATCATTATGGTGTTCACTATAGTATTATGGATGATCAATCTGGTCCCTTGATAGTGTGAGGTACAATTATTTTTAATCCCAACCTTTTGAGATCCTTTTTTATACGGGTTCGTCCCACTCATTTATAGCTTCTTATTTTTTGGATCATATGGGTTTTCTTGTTGAAATGATTCCATGTGTTTTAAAACTTAAAACACATTTGGGATAACAACTATGTCGATAATTTAAGTGTGCATCATGTTCAACAACAATCGATGGAGATTAAATGGTATGGTATTTCACTATACATGATATAGATATTTATGGCCTAATTTTGGGAATTTATTGGTTGGCATACTTCAAGTCCCACGTCGATTGTTATGCTCGAGAGGTGAATTTTACATCTTCTAATGGTGTTAAAAATCTCATTAAAGGAGATTGGGATGTGAATGAAATAAGAGAAGAACTTTTGGTACCGGTGGTTGCGACTATCTCTTATTAGTTGGCAGTGGTTATTTGGAATATGTTGATGAGACTAGAAATAGATATTTTATAACCATAGTTGATCATTTTCCTGATGCCTTTCTGGAAAACTTTATTGAGTTTCCACCTGAAAAAAAAGTGGAATTTATGATTGATCACTTAACTAAGACTAACCCTATTAAACTTCCTCCTTATAGGGTGGTACCAATAGAATTGGCTGAATAGAAATTCTAGCAGGAAGATTTGGAAAAAAAGGGCTCATTCAATCAAGAACATCCTTATTGGTAGCATTGGTTCTTTTAGTAAAGAATGAGGATAGAACTCTTATGCTTTTTATGGATTATATTAAGATTAACCAAGTTATGATAAAGAATTATTATCCTCTTACATGGATTGATTGTCTTTTTTATAAATTAGTGGATCCTAGTGGTTCCTAAAAATTGAAATATTATCAAGTTATTAGTAAATATGAGTTTACAAGGATGATATTCCAAAGACAGACTTCAAAAGACATTTTGGCCAGCAAGAGTATATAGTTATTACCTTTTCTATAACTAATACATCAATGGTGTTTATGGATTTTATGAATCAAAATTTTCAAAGGTATCTTGATTACTCTGTAGTGGTGTTTCATGATGATATCCAAGCATATTTTAGGACTAAAATTGATTATGAGTAACACTTGGCTATATATTTTGGTATACTAAGGGAATATCATCTTTATGGCATCTTTTGAAAATGTGATTTTTTTATACAAGAGGTATGTCTACGTGGAAATGAAATTTCTAAAAAATGGGTTTTTATAGATCCTAAGAATATATAATTTTTTATCACTTGGAAACAACCAAATAAGTATTTTTAGATACATGGTTTCTTTGCCTTAGTAGGATACTACAGACGCTTTTTTTATTGTTTACAACTTACCTCACCAATGATAGCCTTGATGAGGAAAATGATTCCATTCTAAGGAGTGATGAATTTAATAAATATTTTCATGAGATTGAGTTTGACCTTACATCTTCACACATACTTACATTACCAATGTCAATAAAAGGTTATATGGTCTATTATGATGCACTAGGGTCTCAGTTGGGTTGTGTTGTCATGTATGGATATCATGTTATTTCTTATGGATCACAACTATTATGGGTGTATGAGAATAACTACTAAACACATGACACAGAATTGGTTTTTATAGTTCATGCCTTGAATACTTGGAATCATTATCTTTTTTATGAAAATTTTATGGAGTTCACAGATTGTAAAATCATGAAACACATTTTATCAAAATGGGATTTGAATATAATCAACACAAATGGATGGAAAATCTATAGATTTTTGACTTTGACAAAAGGTACACACAAGTTAAGGGGAATTCCATGGCTGATGGATTGAGTATGAATTCATATAATCAGTTGATGAAAGATGATTCAGATTTGTGGAAGCTAATTTCAGTCATAGCTAATATGCGTATGGATTGTGATGAGCATGGTGATGTTTCAATTTTATTTTCTATTCCTCTTGTTCTTGATTTTTTTGATAATGTTCCTAATGCTCATATATCTAATACTGAATTTATAACCATGAGTTCAAAACTCAATGGATGGTAGACCATTTGGCGATAGAGGATAGATGAGAGATTTGTGCTATGTTTTAGAGAATGGGTTGTGGTTCCTCCAACATATTTATAATTGATTCATTCTGCCTACCAAAATTTTAGATAATCTATCCATCATATAATCTATAATATTTTTAAATCACTTAGAATATTTTTTTGGTTGATTATAATGAAGTGTAAAGTTGTAGAGTTTGTCTTGAGATTCCTCACATATCATCAAGTCAAGGTGAAACACCAATGTCCAAGTAGTATGTTGCATTATTTACTAGTTTTTATGTAGAAATAGGAGTAGATAACTATGTATTTTGTAGAAGATTTACCAAGAATGATTTAAAAACACAATTACATATAGGTGATTGTGTATCAGCTCATGAATTTGGCTCACTTCATCCATTTTCATGAATCTAATGTTGTATAAGATTTGTAAAAACTCTATATTAAGGAAGTTGTAAAGATTAATGGTGTTTTAGTTTCAATTGTTTCTGAACGAGACCCCAGGTTTACAACTTAGTTTTGAAAACCCTTATAGAAATACCTTGGAACTCATTTGACCATAATCACATCTTATCATCCTTAAACAGATGATCCAAATGTTGGAAGACATGTTTAGGTTTTATGTGATGTATTTTAGAATATAATTAGAGGAATATATATATCATTAGTGGTGTTCTTATAAAATAACAGTTATCAGGACTCAATATATATGGATCCTTTTCAAGAATTGTAAGTATTTCCTTATCGCTCTCCCCTTTATTTGGTGGAAATAGGTGAGATTTCACTTTTTAGACCTAACCTTGTGTAAGAAATAATAAAAAATATTCAGATATAAAAATAAGGATGGAAATGGATCAAAAACTTCAGAAATAATATTCAGACCATTGTTGATGATCATTATCATTTAAGGTGGTTGAACATGTTTTCTTGAGAATATCTCCCAAGTTAGGGCATGTTCATTTTGGTGAAGAATTATTTTTTTCTCTATGTAACATTTTTCCCTTTTTAGATACTTGAATAAGGGGGTGATGTGGCTTGTCAATTATCTTTTCCACTAAAGTTCATCTCTTTGCACAATGTGTTTCATGTATCTTAATTAATGAATTTCCATCTTGATCCCGACCACATGATTCAATGGAAATGTGTTAATATTGAATCAGATGCAACATTGATCCATGTTCTAAGATGAATTTTGGATAGGAATGAGAATATATTACATAGTAAAATCATCTGATTGGTACAAGTATTATGGATACATAGTCAGATTCAGGAAGAGAGTTAGGAACATGAAATGGAAACTTTAGATCAATGACCCAAGATCTTCCAAAAAAACCATGGTTTTCCACTTTATGAGGACTGAATGACCAATGAGGGAGAATTTATCACCCTAGTTTCATTTACTTTAACCTTTTATTATGTATTTTGGGATTTTATAATACTTCGGTTACGTTTCAAGAGTTTCTATAAGGTTTTGGAATTTTTTGGAGGAGTTCATGGAGGTGAACGGTTTGAGAAGAGATATTATAAATCATACATTATCCCCAGGAAACCATGCATGGTGATGTTGGGAGTCACTTGGTAGGTTCACAATTGGAATATGGTTTATTCAAACTATAAGGGTGACTAGGATAGACATTTCAAGTTGAAATAATGGAAAAACACGGTTGGTGCATTGTTTTTCAAACCATTTAATACAAACATGTAAAAATATGTCTTCAGAATGTAGCAATGCATGGTTGGCACAATATTTGACAAATTGTGTGACCTAACTATGCAACATACAGATAATGGTACAAAAAACTATATTTTATATTGAATTAAGTCCCTGAAACCCTTATTTTTCTACTTTTTATTCCAGATTCTGGACTCTATCATCTTCCTTAGGCTCCCTTGGTGATTCTATTTGGTCTAGAAATGAGTTTTCATAAAATAAAAGTGTGTTGGAGTTACAAAATCTTTAGTAATTCTAGGTTCTCTATTGTTCTAATTAGATCTACTCTTGTCCTCTCTCTTTAATCTACATATCTAGTCTTTTTTGTATATATCTATGTTCTAAGATATTAATCATGGTGGAATCTTATGGGATATAATGAAGAGAAGGTGTTTTGAGCCCAATTCTAAAAGTTCTTTGTGTTGTTCTTTATTTTTTTCCATCCATTGAGAAGTAAGTGGATTCTCTATCATATAAAATTGAATTGAAGTCGAATAATTGTTTTTATTTTTTAAAAAAAATTCCTAGATACTTTATGTAAAAAAAATTCAATTTCATAAAGGAAACCCATCTCATTTTTTGTTTTGTAAATATGGAAAATTGGATGGATTTTGGAAAACCATATGGTTATAATTTTAAAATTATGATTTTAAAATTATGTTTTTGTTTTGAGATGTGAAATTTTTGTAAGGAAATACTATCAAAGGAAGAAAGGTTTTATATGAAATGTTTTGGAATGTAATTTCACATAATTGGGTTGGTGTGTGTTCAAAATTGGTAGGTCTATTTAGAATTTCCACCATCAAGGTAGGACAGAGTATTATCATGGAATCCCACCGCCAATGGTAAAACCAAGCTTATGTGTATGAATTTTTTCTTTTTTTAGTGAATATAGGAATGGTTATGGAAAATATTAGTGAATGGTTATGATATTGTTTGTGTCTTTCTAACATGGTTTTTGCTAACAAATTTATATATATTATTTAACCATTTTCAACTATTATATATAAAATGTGATAACTGGTTATTGTCCTAGTGGAGTACATTGGAAACTCTCTAGGGAAATAGTATTGAGTTTATATTCACCCCTTTCTTTGGAACTTTGGTGGGTTTTCATATATTATAAACTGAGACATGGAAAAGGGGGAGTTATATTATTTCTATAGTGATGCATCTTGATATCGTGGACATGATAGGTGGTGTTGGGGCTTGGATCTAGTTCAGGTGATTCTTGGGACGATTCTAATTTAGCATCTTGACTCCAATTATCATTGGTCTTTTTGGTTGATGTATTTCATTTTTTTTCATATTGATATATTATTTACTTATGGATTCACCTTAATTGGTATTATTTATACTCATGCATCATATATTTTTTCTGGGATGTTTATATTTTCCATTATTTTATCTTTAAATGATGACTTTTTAACCAATTTTTTTCTAATCCCTTAGCATTCATTGTCATCCTTTGGAGTCTTGGGGATTTCACCTAAGGTTAGTAGCACTCTATCTCTTCTCATGCCAATAATTTGGGGTGGGATGTTATATTATACTATCCTAAAAAGGTATATGTTTTAATGGGTTTTGAATCCCCTTTAAAATTCAGGTTTTCCGTCTTAATTATATGTCCATTAAAAAATGTAGGTTATAAGAGGTTATAATTCCACTTTAAAAATCATTTCCTTATTGAATATCATGCCTCTCAAGGAGTATAGGAGTGTGAACAGTAGATATAGGTTCACATTGATATGAAGTATTACAAAAAGTTCTTTTGTTGTCTATTTACTTTTTAATTGCTTGTTATTATTACATATGCGTGATAATTAACTCTCATAATAACCTTGTCTATCTTTGATATTCAATTCAACTCTATAAGTTTTAAAACTAGTTTATTCACCCCCACTCCATGATAAATTTTTCATATTAATTGAGAAGTAAAATTTTATATCAAGGCGTGTTTCAATTGGATGTTAGGATTTATTATTTTATTGGGCCAACCTTATCAAAAAAATGAATAGTCAAAGGAAATTGATCTTTGTAATATGGTAGGAAAAAATTCTCATAATGGATGAAATCCTTATAAACCACCACACTTTAATGGAACTGGATATAGATACTATAAATATAAAATGGAAACCTATATCAAGAAACTCATAATTTATCACTATACTATGATGGTAAAACCATATAAATTACATGATTTTGACCATGACACATTAACATGAAGTGATACAACGAATTATATTTTAAATTAAAAAATCATGAAGGTTTTATATTATGTTATTAAAAGAAATGTTTTCTCATGTATCTACTTATAAGAAATATCATGAAATTTGTAAAATTTTCCAAGACAATCACCTTACTTCCAAAAATATGATTACAAATAAGGTTGTAATTATTTAATAAGATTTTTAATATCAAAATATGGATGAAGATGAAAATTTTAACAAGATATTCCAATGATTCACAAATATTGTGATTGTAATGAATTCTCAAAGAGAATCCTCGGAGAATATTGTACTTATTAAATGATTTTTAGGATCTCTAACATAAAATTTAAATATAGATAAAGTTTTAATTGATGAGATAGATAACTTAAATGAATATACATTGTATGAACTCATTTATTTATTACTTAAACATGAACTAAAGCTGAAGAAAATAGTTAAATAGGATACTTCAAAGAAAAAATGTTTTGGTTTTAAATTAAATGTAACTATTTCCAATAAGTCCTTATATTATGAATCATAATAAATTGAGAAAGAAATAACCCCCATTACAACATGTATTTTCAAATAAATGAAAACAAAAAGAGGATTAAATAAACAATTTATAAATGATAATCACAAGGACTATAGAAATAGAAAACATGTGCCCCATTATAATGATATTTTTGAACTAACATGCTATGAGTGTAGAATTAAGGGACGCATAAAGCAAGACTATGAGAAACTAAAGAAATAAATAAATGGAAATAATTATTGAAATAAGGAGAATCAAGATCTTTATGGTGGTTGGAGTTATATAGAATAATATAATTCAAGTGATGAAACTGGATGTGAAAAAGAATCATCTAACCTATTATTGATGTCCCAAGGTATGAATGAGGTTATTATCTAATGATTTTTAATTTTAAAAACCAATTATGAAATAACTGATTGAAAAAAAAAATTACATAAGGATATTCTATGAATTGATAATTTTTATAAAGAAAGTTATAGGAAAATATAAGGATCTTATCAAATAAAATATAAAAATTACTTAATAAAATAAAGTGATTAAAAATTATACTTCTCATTAAAATGAAGAAAAAATTACTATAATTTAGATATTTCATAAAAATTAATTGTAAATTTGATCAAATAAATTTTATTTCTGAAAAAAAAAATTATCTATATTTTTTCAAGGTTAAGATATGTATGATAAAATCACAACTATGATGAAACTAAAACAAAGAAAAGAGTGTATTTGGATATTTAAAAAAATACCGACGTTATACATCACTTACGTAATTAAAAAAATTAAAGGAATTATATCCAATGTTACAGGATTTAGATGTGTAATTAAAGGAAACTATGAAAATGAATGTTTATTATTATTTCCTCAGTATTTAGACTATACTAATACTTTTATTTCCAAGAATTTATCTTATACATCACCAATAAAGACGTTTTTAAAATATGATTCTACCACTAAAGGTCCCTACATTTATCCTATTATACCCAAGTTGGTCAAGGTAAAAAAGTAAAGTAATTTGTTAACTATATGTCTAACAAGAATATATTTATTATTATATCATATGGTTAATTAGAATGTGCTAAAAGTTTAATATACTTTATTTAATTTCATTAAAATATTTGATATTTATTCTTAATTTCATGGGAATTTTTATGTATGTTTATAGTATGTTAAAATTATTTATTTTTAAATAGCACAAACTTAATTATTATCCATTTTTTATTTCCCTACATATCATTTTATAAATTTTTTTCATATAGAAATTTTTATGATTAAATATCCATAAGAATTTACAAACATTTTTTAAAATTTATGTAAATTTAGTAATACTATTTTAAAGTGAATCCCAATAAACCTTCTACCATACTATTTCTTGAGGTATGTTATTATATTTTGAATAAAATGATAAAGTGAAGGTTTAGGGAAGTATTCTATATTTTTTATTTTTACCCCTTCTACTTAGAAATCTTTTATTAAATTTATTTTAAATCTTATTGGACATACTAATTTAAATTTTAGTTTGGGAATAATAATTTATGATCATTAAAATAGCTATTTTTTAGAATAAATTTTATAAAGGGTAGTTTCGAGAATGTTTAATTTAATTTTAAACTATTTGATAAATTTCAAAAAAGGTGATAATTTTATAAAATCTTGTTTCAGTCTTGTACTTTTCAAATAGGGGAGTTTTTTCTAGAGTTTGTTTTTTTTTTGAGATTTTGGTTGTGAATATTTTTATTATTGAATTTTTTTTGTATTTTCTATTTTTTAATATTATAAATACCTAAATTGATTTTTATTTTAAAAGGATAATTATAATTTCACATTGCATCATATACTTAATGTGTAATTTATCTTTGTTATGTTTTTTTGAGGATTCCACAGTCACTCTCTTATTATACTCATTCATTGATTAAATTAAACTTTATTTTTTTTATTAATAATTTATTTATATTATTCTTAATATATATTTTGTTTATATTTTGTATAAATTTAATTTTCTATATTTTTTGTCTACCTTTATATGAATTTACTTTTTTATGGTCTTACCCTTACATACAAGTTTTTTACCTTCAAATAACCAATTTAAATGTTATCTTACATTTATGTTAGTAATTTTATTTTACACTTAAATGAATATCTTTGAGAAACCCATATATAGATTTTTCATGTTACCTTTACATAGAAATTGAAACTTCCTTTAAATGGGTCTTGATTTCACCTTAATGTAGTTATTAAATTTTGGACTACCTTTACATGAGAACTAATCTTATATTTATATATCCTCTATTATTTTACCTTTATGCATCCATGTGTACTTACCCCTATATAGAAATATGTACCTATCTTTATTCATATACTTTAATTCCTTGAAATTCTAAAATAAGAACTTTGTATTTGATAGCACGTATGACACATCACATCATGCATGTAAGGGTATATAATATCTCGATACTTTATAATATAATTACTATTTTAAATAAATTCAATCTGTAGATTTTGATTCATGAAATTTTGAGTTATCTTTTGTTACACAAAATGAATACTTTGTTCAATAGCTAATGTTACATGCAAGACTGTGTTTTATATAGTAACAATATATTATTAAAAATATTATTATTTATAATAAGATAAAACCTAGCCTTTAAATTAGTGGTCATGAATAGTATTAAATAACTTATGAAAATATATGGTTCAGAAAATTATAAAATTAATTCATTGGTTACAAATTAATTTGAAATTAAGATAAGAACCAATTGAATATAAAGGGAACGTTTTTATAGAAAACTACTTTTATGCCCAAAAAAAGATGTTTTATCCTAATAAATTAAATTAATTACAATAAGTGAGTGATATTAATACAATATATATTTTTTATATTCAATAAAGTGTTTTTGACTTCATACAATAGATTTGATAGCCATAAGATAAGAGGAAACCCAATATTTCGGATAAAAATCAACATTTTTCTAAAGGCACATTTAGAGACTTTTAATGAAGAACCTATTTTAAATACAATTTTAGAACTATTATAAATTTTATATGTCAAAATAAACTTAATTGTTTAAATTTAGACAAAAAAATTATGTTAGGATGATTTTTTGATATTTTTCTTTGAAGTTTCATTTTTTGATGAATAATGAAAAATACTGAATTTTAATTCAAAACTTTTTTTCATATAAATTATTTATAAAGTAAAGTTATATTTTTTATTAGTTTTAAATTTTAATTATATAAATTTTATATAAATTCATCTAATTTATGTCATTTTAAAAAATTTAACTTTGAAATTGAATATAAAAACATTGCAAACTTTCAAGCATCTTACTTTAAAAACCCACTTTGTCTTCCCGTCTGCGTGATTAAATTTAAATTACATTTTTTCCACCTATGTGATTGTAATTTGGAAAATTTTATTAAATATTTGGAATTATAATAATTTATAATTTATAATAATTTAATCTTAGTTTCTGAAAAACAATATTAGTGAAGGTGACTAAAATTAATTACAGTGATTAGGAAAAAAAATTAGGTTAGCAAGGGACTAAACCTTAAACATAAGGGGAAAATGACATAGAAACTTGTCCAAAAGTAATTGGATGGCCATATTTAGACACTATTCTCCTTTTTATCTAATTTTATTCATTATTATATCAATTTTCATAGTAATAACATGGGTGGATTCCCTTTTCAAAAATTTACAAGAATGTCACTCCTCCTCCACTATAAAAAGGAACTCACCCCTCCCACGTATTCACTCAATAAAGAAAATTTTGATGGAAAAATATCTACCCAAATAGATCATAAAAATACCTCCCCTCATCCAAGAATCCTCTATTTTTTAAGGAATTCATCCAATGAATTCCTTTGGTGAAAACCAAATTGAGTTACCTGAATAAGAGGTAACATCCTTCCTCAAGCTCTATTATGTTATTTTCATTCTCCAACCCATAAAATATTATTATTCCATGATAATATAATAACCTAAGTATCATAAATATACATATATTCTTTATTCTATGTTTTTTTCCTTCACCTACACACACTTCCATCTAATGGTTAATGAACTTACGGTTTATGTGTACGGTGAACTACCGCCTTGCAAAACGATGTCATTAATTTTTTATTTACTGCCTATCACGGTTGGGAATTATGATGAACACACTATTTATATATGATATATATTATATTTAAAATTTATTTATGCTTATGTGATTTTTATATAACACATTACCTTATGCTTTCCACTTTGTGTAAATATGATAACATCATTTGTGGAAGTGTGCACTACCGCATCCTCAAAGTGATGTGATTCGTTCATGCTATACATAGAATGTATAAAGGATGGTTTCAATAAACCTATATTCCATATATTACATAAATATTATACTTGAATTATAATATACATATATATAATTTACTTTTCATTCTTTTAATATGAAAAAGAAATGGAAGTAGTGTTGATGCGTACGTATGGCCTACCGTCTCCATGAACATTGAATTCCAGTTCTTGTCTAAAAATATTATAAATTATTATAAATACATATATAATGAATATATATGATATTTAAATCATAGTATAAATTCTTAATATTATTAAACCATGATAGTAACAACAAGTAACAAATAAAAACATAATTGAGAAACTAGACAATTAACTCCTGAAACAGTTAAAATAATGAAAGTTTGCTAAAAATGAGTAATAAGATATTATATGATGAGAATATATGACATAATAAATATTAATATTATTCTAGAAAAAGTTTGAAACATGTTTAAAACCATTATAAAAGAATTTAAATGACATTCACTCGAAATTAAACACAAGGTAAGGGATTTTCATCTCATTTTTTAAATCTGTGAGATAAATGTCATATTCACCACTTACTTATTTTGTGTGGTGTATATATTATAAATTTTGATATATTATATAATTAATTGTTTTATATTCATGCTATTTTTATTTTTATTTTGAATTATTTATTCTAAGTGTATTTGAGTTAAAAGTTACTAAGTGGTAAATAATTTCATAACTCGATTCCTTTCCATTGGGTTATATTACTTCTTCATATTATTAATATTCCAAGATTATGTGTGTAATAATATTTTACTATATAATGTTTTATTTATAATTTTTTATTTTAATTTTAATTTGAAAAACATAATCTATTCATTTATTGATTCTCACATCAATGTTATGGTCTTTTCAAGGGTTTACTTCACAATCTCATTTTGTTCTGGATTTTTTATGCTTGAATTCACATTAGAGTAAATTATTGGATAATTGTTCAATAAAACCTTTAATTTTATTCTCCTCTAGTGATTAATGACCTTTTATAGTTTATACAACCATTTTTTCACACTTTTTTGCTCAAAATAGTTTATAATATGTTTTTAAGAAAACCTGACTTCATTTCTCTCTTTTGTTGGAGAACTTATTTTCCTATAAAAACCATATTTAATAAAAATTATTTCAAAGATGTTTTTAACCTATAAAAATTATTTTTTAGTGACATTTTTACCCTTTTATCTTTTTACCAATATTTTCAATGGAATCTTCTTTTCTCCTTCTGAACAAGGCATTTTTATAACCTTCTTTCCAAAAAAAAGAATGTTCTTTTAAACTCATAAGTCATGTATGTATTTACCCACCATAATTTATTTTAAGCTTAATTTACAAGTTTAAAAATGTTAATTATTAAATAAAATGTTTTCAAAAGTGATTTTAAATGAAAATTATTTTCAAAAAAATCCAAATAAAATGTATATTTTTCTCTAGAATGTTTTAAAAATATATTTGTATAGTATTTCAATTCATAAATGAAAACAACCCTTTATTTTTAATACACTAGGTATATGTTGCATTGATACCATCCTTATTATTCCTTTGTAAGGTCTATGATTTATCTGGCCAAGTATGGTATTTACATTCACTTCCTTAACTACTTTTAGTCCCCCTGAAATATTTAATTTTTGATGGTCATTGAACATTGAATTTCCCCTAATTATCCATATCCTTTTTCATGGATATTATCATTTCCTAAACCATATACCATATTTTATACCATTTTACATTGATAGTTATTTTACTATTTAGGGAAATATTGATAAATATGTTTTTGTTATTCAATACAGATATTTGATAAGGCACATTATTTATAAATTAAATTGGTTATTTGATATTTAAGGATTGCTTTGGACTGGTATGACACAGGTTGGGGATCAATTAAAGTATGCCCCTCGATGCATCAGTAGTCTCTTGGGATGAATTCAGTTAGAAAAAACCCTTCACATTTTTAACTATATTATTTTAAATTTTCTTATGAAATGTCTTGATAGTAGAGTTAAGGTTGGGCAAGCCAAATTGGTTTATGACCAGATTGTTTTAAACTATCTTTTGAAAGGTCTTGACGGTAATGGTTCCATGTACCTAGGAAACTTGGAATATAATAATTAAAAATTTACTTAATTTGGATTCAGTTATTATTATCCATCATATTGTTTCTTGGAAATTATCTATTGACTCATTTAATTCTTGATTTATTGATTAAATATCACATGTTTTCAGTTATTTACCTTTCTATATTGATTACGCACTTCCTTCTTAGTTTATTGATTTAATTGAATGTTTCTTCAGTTATTACCTTTCTATACTAATTATTATCATTGATTCATTATTTCTTGTACTATAATTTACCCTTACTGAGCATTTGATCTCACCCTTATTTTGTTTCCATTCCCCCTAATTCCCTAAATTTTACTAAGAAATATATGAAAGGATATGGTAGATGTAATAAAGTTGTTATCCTAGTAGAAATATATATATATATATATATATATATATGTTGTAATTAGTATATTTAGTTTTAATGTAAGACTCATGTATGCATCTAGTTTACCAATACATCTAAACTTTTCGATCCTTCATGATTTAATTCTTTTTAATGATGCCAATGTAATGGTAGTAAACACCGGTTTCCAGTTTTCTAGGGTTGGGTCTCTGCATATACCTTCACTAAGTATACCTTTATACAAATTTAGAATTATATTTTATTTACATAGTGCATTTTTACACTACCTTTACTCATCATTTTAAACTACCTATATGTTTCTTTTTAAGATAATATTTACATGAGAATCATGCATCTAGATTTAAAAAACAATATCTTCCCACTTCTATGTAAATATAAAATTCATGGTTTCTATGTTGTTCATGTATTTTGATTTCATGATTTACTTCACAAAAATATTAATTAATCTAACTAATTTTTTTGTTTTAAAAACTCATATTATTTTCATAGAAACTATGAGAATAGTTTTTGGAAATTTTTAAATAGATATAAACGTTTCTTTAATTTTTACTTCATTTTAACATGAACATACACATAAATATTTCAAAATTCAAGTGTTTTTATTATAATTTGATTTATTTAGTTTATTTTTTTCTAAAATATTCTTTAATGCTAACAATCATATAGAAAATTATTTTATATTATTTAATATAGTGTTATTTATTTTTTATTTTTTATGTATATTCATGTAAATTATTTTGGGTTTTGTATTTTTTTTGTTAAAAACTATATTGAGATACATATGGGATATTGGTTACTTTTTATTTTGGAGATATCTCAAGATATTTAACAATAAATTTAAATTGTTTTGACATATACATATGATTTTTAATATAAATAATATTTTTGGAAACTAATTTATCCCTATGATAATTCTATATTCTCATTATTATTATTGTTGAATAACACTAACTATTGGATACTTTTTTTAGTGTTTGTGGATTATATTTAAAGGGATATAGATTCGTATAATTAGACTAATACATTAATCATACAATGTCTTTGAGACTAAACATACACATATGAGAGAATTGTGGTGTGGTAAGATATTGGGAACATACAAGTGATCCTCTGTGAACTATTTTATAAGGGTTGGAAGAACAACTATCAAGGAAGTTCTGAACTATACATTCACATTACCTTGAAGAAACAAGATGATTATTTAATCAAGAACTAGTGGTTATGCTCCATCTATCAAATTTTAAATCTATATACTAGTTTTTTTATGTCTATATGAATTCTTTTTATTCATCTTCCTTATACTTAAACTATCTGGTTTATTCTTTTCCCTTTCAAAATCATTCTTTCCTTCAGGTTGTGACACTCATAACCTAAAGTCGTGATTTTTGGGATTTCACTCCCAGATTCTAAGGTCTGGGTTGGTTATACCTTCCTCAAAGGTATGTGTTGTAATGGGTTGTGACTCACCTTTAAAATTCATGTTGTTGCATTGATTACACCTCTAATAGAATAGGTAGGTTGTAAAGGTTTATGATTCCCATTAAAAATATGTTTTATAGTGAATATCATACCTCTCAATGAGTATAGGTATGAGAAGAGTATATGTATGTTCACATTGAACCAAACTACTATAAAATTTACATTCCTTATCTATGTATTTTTCCCTTAATTATTATTATTTCATGTGCAAAATAATTAACTTTTATAATAACTCTAATTAACATAGATATGAAGATTGTGGTCTAAGTGACCTCTAACCATGGTGATTCATAGGGAAATATGGATTTTTTTCATATCAGGGATTATTCCATATATGATTCTTATGAGGTTGAATATCTCCTCATTTCAAGTTGCCTCTAGAGTGTGGAGGGATATGCATATGATATTGATCCCTCTACAAGGGAAATCCAACATTGGAACTGTCCATGTGAAATGGAAATCAAAAGTGGATGATCTATCAATAAAAGGTTTCTCACAACACTTCGGGAAGTATATTCTAGAAGGATTCTCTAAAATGATTCATTCCACGAATCCATGTGAGTTCAGATGTGATCTTTGATTGTTTAGGTCAATAAAATAACTCAATCATTAGACAGGTTATCCTTCCACATGGTACAAATCCATTGAAATGTGATGGACTTGTTTGTCATTTATCCATGATTTGAGGCTTCTCAGACTTGTGATGCTACCAGTGGTTTGTGGCTATTTTAACTTTATTTTACCTAGTGAATAACTTAATAAATGGGATTAGAGACATGATTTCATTTATTTTAACCCAATTTTTCTATATATTCAGGATTGTATTTTCAATTTCAAACCTTATAAAATCCCAAAATCTTTTTCCCAAATATAGGTTAAAATATTTGGATTAAATTGGATATTTTCACATCATCAAATTCTATATGACATCTATTATTCAATTTGTGTCCCCATTAAAATGAATAGGGAGAAAAAAAAGCTATAATTCAGCACTTTTCTAGGTGATAGTTTTGGTTTATCTCAATTCAGTGATAATATAAAGAGTGATTTTTGCTACACATGATGATTAGTTAACTATTAGACTAGTCTATGAGAATATTCCTGGTATTTTTATGATTACAATGTCATATTACATTCCATGGTAAACATAATAAGTTTATCACATGCACATTCTATTTTCTAACTTATCATGATAAGGCACACTATAGGAAAAATATATCTTCATATAGTAACAATAAGGCTAGTGTATATGGTGATGGTTCTCAACATGGAGAGCTTGCACACTCTCATTCTAAATTTGGGTAGGATAGTTTCTATTTGAGATAGGTTTCTCTTAGTATTCCACAAATTATTGAAGTGTTGAGGTTAATGGGATTTATTAATGCACTATCTGGTTCTAAATAGAGGAATGTTGTTAATTATGAGGGTAGTTATCCTTTTATATATGATACTGGGTCTATATAGGGGAACACATTAGTGGATGGTGGGATCCTTGATAAAAATATATCTTGAATTAGGATGCCCCCCAAGGGGATGGAGACTCACAATTGATAGGGCATCATGGACTGGTGACTACTCAACCAAAAAAGGGAAGCTTGAGATCTCATTCTATCTAGTTCCCATACTATGGAGGAGTTGAACAAGTAATGTAAATTGAATAATATTAGGGGGAAATGGGCGGACATGGATCATGATTTAGTATCATCGAAGATCTCTTGCATGAATTGTGATAGTAAGATCAGGATAAAATATGATGAAGGTTTTTCATCAGTTCCTATAATGAACTCAAGACCAAGGAGATATTACTCACAAGTTAAACCCACCGTGGGAACTAGGTCGATGTCTATTGTTATTCGTAGGAAGTCATAGGACAATTATTTTAGCTCTTTGGAAGATGATTCAGAGTACATAGTGACTATGAGGATTATAATAATCCAAATTATTATCTTTGTGGTATCCTTGCATGTATTTTTCATATTTTGTCTCTTAAATGAGGGAATTTTATGTCATTTATAACCCCATTATTACCTCATCATTCTTGTTTTTTATTTTCTTAGTAAATGGACATATCCTCAACCTTTCTAGTTAATTAACCTAGAGATTTGATTCAACTCTTTATACTTTTAAATGGGTCTATTCACCCCCATCCACCCCACACACACACACATCAGACTTTGTCATCTTAATTGGGACCTAACACGATCCCCTGTTAATAAATGATTGGAACTAAAAGGCCTCACCCCCTCATGCTAGTAATGAAAGAGTGTAAAAATAAAAAAAAACCTCTAACAGAAATGAAATCTAACTGAAATAAATCATGATGTAGACTTTCTCCACTTGATTGGATGATCCTACCAAGATTGAATGATTAGTACAAAAGTTAACCCCAGTATATGTGGGAAATTGTACCCACTTGTATCTCAATATATCTCCCTTGTCTTAATTTATATATCTATATAATTCCACACCTCCAAATCGTTAGATATATGGTCTACAAACCACAAGGATAATTTCTTATATCTCCCCCCAAAAATTATCTAGAAATTATGGAGATATAGAGAGATTCTAAATAATTATATCTGGTAGGAACTCACGATGAAAGGTTGTACTTAATAGAATGAACCAAATTTATACTTGATTTAACATTTCTTTTTCATTCATTGACACATTGAGATAGGCAAACCATAGAGTAATTAAAATTGCTCAAAACTTTCCCTGCATGGATTTCATATAACAACTTCTATGTAACCAATCACTTTCCATAGAACAAATGTCATGGTGTAAATCACTATCCCATTGAGTGAATCCTTCTTCAAAAATTGGAAAAACTAATCATCCATAAAAACTTCCAATGACTCTTATGATCTTCCAATGGCCCTCATAAAGTCTAGGAGTTACTCATAAGAAGTAGATAGCTTCAGTTTGTGGTGTTAGACACTCTATACATGGCGTAAATGTTTCAAATGTTACAAATTCTTCATTAGATTTATATTATGTATCATCTTCTACAAATAATATAGTGTGAGATCCTCATACATGGAATAAACCAATATTATGTATCATCACTTCCCATATAGTGTACCCATGGCCCTTACAAATGTTTTTTTGATCTCCAAGGGTGTTGTGGGTGTGCATATTCTTCAAAGAGGATCACCATGTTAGTCTCAAGATTCATTGTGGCTTTATTGGCACCGAGGTGTTCCCAAATTCAAAAAATGTAACTCATGGAAATATTATACAAAATCCACATGAAAACCCTATCATCAGCGAAGGTGATGACCCAAACATAATTTTATCAGTTATTGTATTTTTATATAATTTTTTTAGGAAAAAAGTTACAAAAATAAGCTTAGGTTTGAAATATTTTCAAAACAAAGCCACAAAGGTGTTAAGGTTCTTCGCACCTTGGAGATTCCTAGGAAGATTTCAAAGGAGTTTTTTCCTTTAACGTCTTTGACGTGGGATAAAATCCAAAGGTTTTAGGGCCCCCAATGCCTTTGGACTCATCCTTTTTTTAGTTTTAATTTTTTTTCTTTTGTATTTATATATATATATATATATATTGAATCTAGCATAATTTAATTACTACTAGATATCCATCATTACTTCAATTAAATATGTCTATAATTATGAAGTAAACCCTCAAAAAAGGATCCCTTTTATAAGGGGTCTACTATAGAAATCTGTCAATATTTCTAATAGATTTCCCCTTTCCTATACAGTATAAATAATATATTGTTTTTAAAAATTATTAATTGAATAATAATAAATATTGATTACTAAATAATAATAATAAAATATTTATTAACTATTAATATTTACTATTAAATGTTAATTATTAAATAATTAAAACTAATAATATTTAATATTAAAAATAACTAATTAATTACTAATTAATTATTAATAGATAATAGTTATTAATTAATTAGAAATTAAACAATATTTAATTACTTATTGATGGTATTAATTATTCATTAACTAATTAATTATTAATTATAAAATAACATATTATTAATTATTATTAAGAAATTACTAGTAAATATTTTAAAATATTATTTACTTGCTAAATATTTATAAAAATGATGAAATTATCAAATTTCTGGTTATTAATTGAAAATTATTAATTTATTATTAATTCATTAACTGATTATTTCTAATTAATATTATTTATTAATAAATATTAATTTAATAAAATTATTTTCAATTTAATAATATTTATTTCAAATAAATATTTTTTATTAATTAATATTATTAATTACTAATTAACTAATAAATTATTAATTAATAAATATATATTTATTCTTATTATTAAAAAATTATAAATAGATATTTAAATTTTAAATTCAGTCTCTAGATATTAATAATAATGTGAGGATGCAGGGGTCTCAAGAGCTCCGTAAAGTTAGCAATTAGGGATCCTTAGAGTACATGGAAATTCCTCATTTTCTGGTATCGGCGCTCATAGGAGGTAGAGGACATCAAGTTGTGGATTATCAGGTTGCGTCTTTAAGGGGAGTGAACCCTATAAAGATGCAAGTGGAATCTTAGCTCTTGAAGGATGCGCAAAGGCATTTTTCATTTATTAAGGACACTTATCCATAGCGGATCGTCCTTAAAGGCTCAACAGCACATGTCAAAGCTAATCAAGATGCTATTATAAATCGATTCAATATCTTCCAATGTTCAATCATTAGACCATTGATCGTTCCCTCAGGTGAGAGTCCCTTAAAGTTTAATGATTTAATGAAGAAACTATTAGTGGTCAGGGGTTTCTTAGTGTATCTCCTTGACCTATTTTTCCTCCTGAACAGTTCTCAGGGTTGGATTTCCACTGGGCCTTAGGCACACCTCCTCATACGTGAAAGGATACTGACTAGAAGTGAGGGTGTAAATAGGTGATAGTGGGGAGACTATACCCTATGATGATGATGATAGTAAGGGTCTATATGTATATTACATAGTGTAAGAAAGCCCATAAAATAGCAGGACCTATAACTAGTAATAGAGGAATCACATACCAATAGTATAAATAATAATTAACAAGATCAAACATACCATTTATAAAATAAAACACCATTTATAGCTACTAAAATAAAACATGTCATCACATGTCATGTCATACAAAATAGTAGATAAGTAGGAAGGTCTCATATGGCTGACCTTAGTATATACATATAATAATCATACTGAACAAAAATAAATACATAAAAAGTAAACACTATATTATGTTGGAACCAAAGGTCATTATCATATATCCCATGCAAAGTAATACGACCAGGTCACAAAGGTCTGGCTCCTGAGCTTGGACTCTTACCTAATCAAAAAAGTATAAAGTCGACACACATCCCAAAGGTCCTGTGTATGGTGTGAGAATAGATATTACTAGGCCACCACCAATGTGTGCGTGTCTTACATATCTAATAAAGCATGTCTATCAAAATATAAATAAAACAGCATGTACACATAATATAAATAACCTTCTTCCCTTGTTCTCAGTAACCATAAGGAAACAATCACATACTTCAGCCATCACTGGTGTACCACATGTCCCCAATTATACATATGGTGTACAGAGACACATCTACATATATATAACTATGATTACAAGGGTCCTTAGCATAAATCCCAAGGCATCCCCTAATGAAATGCATCTCAGGTGAACCCCCAGGTTCCACCTCTGAATATGTCATGGGCACCACATTACATTAACAATGTATCCCAACATCCAAAAAGGCATGCCCAATAAGTACCTGGTCCCTAGGACCTCAACTAATAAAAATTCCATTGGCTCAACAACCCATCATTTGAGGCACAAGGATGTCTATCCTCTAAATAATAAACATTGTTGGCTTAACAGCCAACAGTCCGAGGAATAGCGATATATGTTCTCCCAATATCTTGGTTTAGTGTCCTCATACAAAATGGAAAGCCTTATCCCCCAATCAATGGTCTCCACACCATCATCAAATGGCTCATCATCATCCACATGGATTTTTATTACAAGCACCTCCAACCTCACTGATGGTCAACGTCATCCTAATCCGCAACTAACGGAGGCCTCTACCCACATGTGTGCTCAACGGGTTTATTATTCATGCTTCCATATATTGATCCTTGAGTATAATTGACACTATATGATTATAAGTTATTTATTTTCAAATATTGATGCATAAGTATAATTGACACTATATGATCATAATTTTATTTGTGGACATGATGGTTTTCTATGTTCCAAGTTTTAAGATTACCTATATTATAATGACACATGCATATTTTATGTATTCATGACTCGTGGATGTTCATTTATACATTGACACCCTTTTTATTCATGCTTCCATGTATGTAAAGACTTATTTTTAATGATCAATACTTTACTATATATGATTCATTCATGTTATACCCACGACTTATTATATTCTAATAAATAATTATTAAATTAGAATAAATCTATTTAAATAATAGATATATTTATTTTGTTTTAATTATAAATTATTGATTATATATAAATAATTTTTAAATATATTTATTTATAATTATTACTATACATAAATATATATATTTAAATAATTATATTATTATAATAAATATATTTAAATAATAAATATAGTTATTATATTTATAATTATATATATTATATATTGAGATAAATATATATAATTATATATATATGTGTGTGCCAAAAGCGGTGTGGACCATGTGATATATATATATATATACAAAAAAGCTCCAGCCAGAAGCCAAAGCTCTTGAACATTTATTAAAGGTGAAAGAAAAAGATAACAAGAAAATAAGAAAATGAATGGGGTCATACTAAGATACATTCCCTCATCCATAAAAAAACTACGGATCAAGAAAGTTAGTATTATTCCCATAAACACAATTAGAATCATCATCATCAGTTTCTCACTATGATTCTGAATTTCTTTGATTAAGGATCCCAAGGATCCTCTCCTTGGACCTTTCCTGCTCTAGAGTTAGCTGGATCCTTGATGTATTTGAAGATGACATGGTAAAAATATTACTGGGAAGACTAGAGTAATCCTTCCACAACCTTATTTTTGTAGGAACCGGATCAACCCCATACCTACTGACCATCTCACCATTGCCATTTAAAAATGCATCCCTAAAAGAGATAAGAACACCACTTCCCATAGATTGGAGATGAGTGGGGCCCAATATAACCATCCTCTTTTCCTTATAACTTCCATCATCTGAAAAATTACCCCATTTACCATAAATTATATAAGAATTGAAGAAATTCTAAATCTCATGAAGATAATCCATGTGCTGTTGAACATCAGATTTCCCAGTTCAATATTACTATAGAACATTCCCTGAAAAATCTGCATTGAGGGGATTCACAATACAGCCTTTCTCGTCATTTGGTGAAGGAGAACACCTAGAAAGAACACCAATAGTCTCAATGGTTGAATGTCCCACCTCAGTAGTGTGTGTTTCATCCTCACAAGTGAAATTCATGGTAATCATATTAGAGTTGTCAACCTGCTATCTAGGTTCAGATCGAAGATCACTACAATTTAGTTCGTGTAGCAGCAAGCCCAAAAAAAAATTCCCATCTTTCTGTTCATGCTTGGAGAGAGAAAAGATAGCAACCAGTGAAGTTTCTTCCTACTCTCTATTTTCTAACAACGACTTATCTTTACAAACTACAGCCCCTTGATTATGAGGCTTCTTATCTATAAATTCAACCAGTTGTTATCTAGGATTTGTAGGTACTAACTTCCCATGTGGACTGGATGAATTCGGCTTATCATTTCCATTGTTTTCTTTTAAAGGATTCCCCTTTAAACCACAAGAATAACAAAATTTTCTTCAATATTTTTCATATAAATGACCAACAGATTTTCATTTTTTGCTGAAATCAAGATAATTTTCATACTCAAAACGAATTTTATATCATCATTGGGAGTAGTAAGAGTCACATTACTAATAAGAGTGGAACTCAAACCAATTTCAACCAGAATTCTCACAAAGTGTTCAAACCTATTGTGTTCTATCTCCTTATCCAGGTGAATCAGAATGCTAATGGTAGCAGAAATATCATGCAAGATATTTGGATGCCTTAAAATCCAGCTAAGACCATATATCCTAATTCAAACCTATACAAATCACTATTAACTCGTGACACATTAAAATCCATCATCCATTCATGAATATGAATCATTCCCAACTTCAAAAAATAACAAACTGGAGGACCATACATGGATCCTAGATTTATTAGACTAAAAAAGTAGTGAAAGAAACCTCTACCCAATGAAATACACTTCCAATCCAAAAAAACCCCACAAAAAAGAGATCCTTCAAACAAAATTTTCAAGCCTCCATGGCTTCGGACCTTCGGAAAGAAAAACCCTATCAATTAGAGAGTTCTTACCCAAAGCCAAATGTTATGAAAAGGCATCATGATCAGATTCAATACAGGACAATGATCCTTTCTTGAGAATCCTACTAAGGGAGGAAACCTTAAATCCCACCAGCAGATGCCGAGTAGAAACATTCCTTCAATAATAGGCATCATCTAAAATCCTTCCTGCAATTGAAAGCCCAACAAACTCGCATCGACCAAAAAGAACAGAAATCAACTCCTGGACAATGAAGGTATGCCTGCATCATCCTTCTCGATCACCACCACAAGATGAGAACCAGTCACAGTAAGTCGATGTGTGCCACCCACACCGGCCGGTAACGCTGTCCCGCTACAAGATCCAAGCAGATCCAAGGATAAAAGAAAATATTGATAAGAAGATACATCAATCACATTGGTCGCCTTAGGAATATCTTGAGGGGCATCATGATTTCCCACCACTACTCAGATGCCAACCACCCCGTCGGCCAAACGTACCAACCCAATAAAAGGTTGGATCTTAGAATCAACAAACTTGGAGGCCATCGGAGCCGACAAACCCTAAAATACCACTTCACCGCCATGAAACCATCGAGGAACATAGCTCCCAATCCCCCCCACAATACCTATATATATATATATATATATATTAAATATATTTATTTATTTATAATTATAATTATATATATTTGAATAATTATAAAATTACAATAAATAATTTATTAAAGTTTTATAAATATATATATATTTATATATATATATAATTATATATAAATATGTATAAATATATTTATTTATAGTTATAATTATAAATAAAAAAATATTTATTTATTTGTAATTATAACTGTAAATATATATATATATATATATATTAAAATAATTATAAAATTATATTAAATACATTTATTACAATTTCATAAATATATATATTTATATATTAACATATAGATATAATTATATACAAATATTTATTTATAATTATAATCATAAATAAATATTTATTTATTTATCATTATAAATATATATATATATATAATTATGAAATTGAAATAAATATATTTATTATATTTGTACTTTTATAAATATATATAATTATATAGATATATTTATAAATATATTCAAATATTTTTAAATATATATAAATATTTATAAATATTTTTTTTATTTTTATTTTTATCTTGTTTAGTGAATTTTTTGGGTCATGGGTCTAACGCATGGCTTACGCCATTCTTAGTATAAAAATATTTATAAATATATTTATTATATATACAATTATATATATATATATTTTTATTTATTTATTTATTTATTTACTTATTTATTTATATTCATATTTCTAATTATTTAAATATACATATATTTATTTATTATTATAAATATAAATAATTATTTATTTATTTATTTATATTTTTAATTATAAATATATATATATATGTTCAACTAATTATCAAAATATACTAAAAATACTTATTATATTTATAATTATATAAATATATATAATTATATAAATATATTTGTAAATATATAAAAATATTTATAAATATATAGAAATATTTATTATATATAAAATTATATATATATATATTTTTTTATTATATATATAATTTTATAAATATATATTATAATATTAATAAATTATTAAGATTAGAAATTTATCAGTGATTTTGTTATACTGATAAAGGGTTACCTTTATCAGCACTTTTTGGAAAGCGCTCATAAAATCCTTTCATGTTCTTATAAATTGAACATGAATAGAACCCTACCATCACTCGCAACTCAAGCTTTCGCGAAACCAGAACTCTGTCGCTGTCACTGATGTCGTCGATGCACATTCTCGATGAATCGATCTCTCCAAATCTAATGTATGTATGTATTTATCTTGTATGCACCTCATACATCACTATTTTTTCAGTCACACATTGCTTGTATGCATCTTCAATTCTTCTTGACAAACTAAACAAATAGCTCTTGTCCTTGTATTTCTATGTGACTTCCTCCTCCATCTCTTCTCTTTGCTTTCTCGATGCCCTAGCTTCATATCCAATGGAAGTAATTTGTTCTGTCGATATTAATTCATTCAGAGTTCCTTTCATCATCTCATTTTTTAGTAGAACCCCAGTAATTTTTGGGGAGATTTCATCCCTCTTCACCCTCCTTCAATCTGTTGGTTCCAATGGATGCCTGTTGGAGATTTGTGGTAAGGCCTTATATTCGACTTTTTGTTATCATCCATTCTTCTCCCAAGGATCCACTACGGTGGGGAATTTTTTGTTTGTGGTTTGACTTGGTCTACATTTTGATGATACTTAGGTGTAGTGTCGGTTGATGAGTTATCTAAGGTAATGGTGTAGGGAGACAGTGTGAATTTGTGATGTGGGGGCTCAAATGGTTGGTATGTGTCCAAGTTGTTGGGTGGCGTTATGGGGTTGGTCCATGGACGTGTTGTGGGTAAGTGATGATGTGGTTGGTATGAGTTTTTACTTTGGGTAATAAATGATATGGTTGGTCTATAGTCCTATTATGGTGTGGTGATGTGGCGTCGTGTTATGTGGTTGATGAGATGAGAGGGTTTTTGTTTTTATTGATGCATGTGTAGTGATGGGACTACGGCAAAAAAGGCATTTAGCGGCGGTTTTTTTTCTTTTCACGGCAGTTTAAACCGCCGCTAAATCGATTGGCGGCGGTTTTCAAAAACCGCCACTAAATCGTGCGTCGGGAAACTATTCGCGGCGGTTTTAAAAACCGTCGCAGAACGTTTCGCGGTGGTTTTTTAGCGGCGGTTTTTTTATTTTTTTATTTTTTTTTATTTTTTTATTTATTTTTTATTTTTTTATTTTTTTTATTTTTTTTATTTTTTGTAATTTTTTTTATTTTATATATATATTTATTTATTTATTTATTTTTCGTATTTATTTATTTTATTTATTTTATTTATTTTTTTATTTCATATTAATTTTATTTATTTTATTTATCCATGCATGCACATCCCATGCACATGTACATGCATGCCCATGCATGCCCATACAATATAAATAAATTCTGCGTTTGGTGAGATATGAACCCCTAACCTCTTGCATATTTTCCAAAGACTTTACCACTCTAGCAAACTCGTCATGTGGTTAATAAACAGAAATTAATATACTTGTACATATTAATACAAAAAACAAATAATACATAAATAATAGATATAAACTCGATAATAATAAATAATAAATAATAAATAAGGAATAAGGAATAATAAATAATAAATAATAAATAATAAATAATAAATAATAAATAATAAATAATAAATAAATATAAATAATAAATAATAAATAATAAATAATAAATAATAAATAATAAATAATAAATAAATATTAATAATAAATAATAAATAAATATAAATAATAAATAATAAATAAATATAAATAATAAATAATAAATAATAAATAATAAATAATAAATAATAAATAATAAATAAAGATAAATAATAAATAATAAATAATAAATAATAAATAATAAATAATAAATTGTAAATAATAAATAATAAATAATAAATAATAAATAATAAATAATAAATAATCAATAATCAATAATCAATAATAAATAATCAATAATCAATAATCAATAATCAATAATCAATAATGAATAATGAATAATAAATAATAAATAATAAATAAATATAAATAATAAATAATAAATAAATATAAATAATAAATAATAAATAAATATAAATAATAAATGATAAATAAATATAAATAATAAATAAATATAAATAATAAATAATAAATAAAGATAAATAATAAATAATAAATAAATATAAATAATAAATAATAAATAATAAATGATAAATGATAAATAATAAATAATAAATAATAAATAAATATAAATAATAAATAAATAATAAATAATAAATAATAAATAATAAATAATAAATAATAAATAATAAATAATAAATAAAGATAAATAATAAATAATAAATAATAAATAATAAATAATAAATAATAAATAATAAATAATAAATAATAAATAATAAATAATAAATAATAAATAATAAATAATAAATAATAAATAAAGATAAATAATAAATAATAAATAATAAATAATAAATAATAAATAATAAATAATATATTATAAATAATAAATAATAAATAATAAATAATAAATAATAAATAATAAATAATAAATAATAAATAATAAATAATAAATAATAAATAATAAATAATAAATAATAAATAATAAATAAATATAAATAATAAATAATAAATAAATATAAATAATAAATAATAATTAAATATAAATAATAAATAATAAATAATAAATAATAAATAAATATAAATAATAAATAATAAATAAATATAAATAATAAATAATAAATAGTAAATAATAAATAATAAATAAATATAAATAGTAAATAATAAATAAATATAAATAATAAATAATAAATAAATATAAATAATAAATAATAAATAAAGATAAATAATAAATAATAAATAATAAATAATAAATAATAAATAATAAATAATAAATAAATATAAATAATAAATAATAAATAAATATAAATAATTAATAATTAATAAATTTAAATAATAAATAATAAATAAATATAAATAATAAATAATAAATAAAGATAAATAATAAATAATAAATAATAAAGAATAAATAATAAATAATAAATAATAAATAATAAATAATAAATAATAAATAATAAATGATAAATAATAAATAATAAATAATAAATAATAAATAATAAATAATAAATAATCAATAATAAATAATCAATAATCAATAATGAATAATGAATAATAAATAATAAATAATAAATAATAAATTAATATAAATAATAAATAATAAATAAATATAAATAATAAATAATAAATAATAAATAAATAATAAATAAATATAAATAATAAATAATATATAAAGATAAATAACAAATAATAAATAATAAATAATAAATAATAAATAATAAAGATGATAACATCGTTCATGTACTTATGGACTATTGTTTTCATGAAGTTATGTGTCTCATTTTTCACCACCAAACCACAAAGATGATAAAAATAAGAATATTTAATGATATAAAATTTTATTTATTATATTTTTATAATTATTTAGAGATATAATACAACATTTCACCGTTCTATAATGATCATTAAAAAATTGAAATGTTACCTATGCATACATATGACCTGATACCTCCATGATCATTAACATATTTATTTTTAAAACCATAATTCACGATTGGTCTTAAAATTAGGATTTATGTAAAAATATGATAATTATTTCTTGATTTTTATTTGATATAGCTTAAAATAATGGAATCTTAGACCAATAGTCAACCTAACGAATTAATTTTTTACATATATGTTAAGTATCATCAAAAAATCAAACGAAATGTTAATTAATCAATAAATAAAAAATTAAAAAAAATTAAAAAATAAATAAATAAAATAAATAAATTTTTTTTTGCTGTTTAGCGGCGGTTTTTTCGTGGCAGTTTTAAAAAACCGCCGCGAAATGCCGGCCCGAAACACATTTCGCAGCGGTTTTAAAAACCGCCGCGAAAAAGCCGCTGCTAAACGGCGGTTTTCTCGTAGTGTGGAATAACTAGTTAATAATATATTTTTATATTCCTTAATTCATAGAAAACTCATTTTATATTAAATGAAGTAATTTTTTACAATAAATAGTTTTTTATTAAAGTACTGTATATGCATTTAATAAGGAAAAAAATTAATAATTATTCTATGGACCCTCTATCAAAGAAAATTAAAAAGATATAAAAAATGCTAAAAATGCATGGTATGAAAATTTATTTTTACATATTCAAATTATTTCAATTTTATAATTTTATAGATTTATATGATTTTAACTTAATATACATTTATAAATTTTATAGTTTATCATATTATACTAATATAATTTAATAATAATTGTTATAAAATATTTATATTTTTATAGATTTATTAATTTACAAAATTATATAATTTTATAAATTTAATAGTGTATCATATTTACATATATAGTTTAAATATAGAATTTTATTAATTATTTATACTTGTATAGTTTTCTAGATTTATAAATTAATATAAAATTATAGTTTTATTCCTTATAAATTATTATTCTTTTATTCTTTCATTAATTTTACTTGAGTATATTATAATTTTATACCTTTACAAATTTGTAAAAATATATACTTATATAATTTTTGTATACTTTTATAAAATATATGTACTTTTATATAGTTTTATAAAAAAGAGTTCGTTGAATGAAGGATTTAAATTTCTTACCTTTAATCTCATGTAGATTTATCTCAATATATAATGAGTAAAAATCACTAAATAATGATAGAAAACCCTTAAAATTTCCCTATTAAAAAAGTTAACTCTGTAAAAGATTTTTTTGGTTAATAAATGGGTGTTTAAGGATGAGAGAGGGGGTTTAAAATTGATAACACAAAACAAAAAAATCAGTATGGTTTTATGTATTGAATAAAAATATGCTCATATAGTTAACACGCATGGATAACTAATTGTGGTTTGGATTTTGTAAAGTTACATTAACCCTTCCTTGACTATAAAAGGTTTAAAAATCATACTCCTGAATTTTTCTTGAGCCAAATAATATTTCAAATTTCTATTCCAAGGTAACCACCCAATTTTATGTTCAGTGGCATACTCAAAATTTTATTCAAATATAATTATAATTTTCATCTTAAATATTTAAATTTTAAATGACTGATACGTCATTGTACTAACAATTTATATATTTATAGACCTAAACCATGCTATTATATTGATAGAGAAAGGTAGAAGCTAAGATAAGGTGAGGAATGAGTTGGTGTTAGTCGGTCGATTCCATATTTTAAAGAAGCCTCCAAAGACTAAAATCCACTGCCTAAAGTCTAATAAAATTCCTAAAATTACACTACTACCATGTGGACTAGGATCAGCACCAAGAAAAAAAAATAAAATGAAAACATATGTAGTATTAATTAATCCTTCAAGTGGATTCCCAACTACTTTTAACTGGCCTCTGTCACATTAGATTTGTTTTAAAAGTATTTATGTTCTGGAATTATAAAATCCATGTGTTAGTCTGTTTTCTTCCTTCAAATATTTCTATTTTCAACCTATAGTAAAATTCTCTAAATCATCATTCACTATCAATCATTTAAATCCTATGAAACCTTCTCAATTTTCACCACAAATACAATTTTGTTCGATTATCCATCTTCCCGGAAGTTAGAAACCATTAAAAAACACAAGGAAACTTTTGTGTAATTATTTTGTTAAATATTAATATTACCAAATCAAATAGGATTGATATAAATAGAGAATGTATAGATGCCAATCATATTAAAAAAAGAGTAGGAATATGGGGTGAAAGAGTTCATCAAGTTTGAAAAAGATCATGCATATGGCCCTTCTCAAATCATTTTTCTGTGTTTATGCTGTTTTTATTCAAGACTAATTAGCCCAGAGGAGTTGGAAGAACAATTTATCTATCAAGGAATTAATCTATGTTATAAATGTTGGAATATAAATAGGGAAAAGAGAATGAATCTACTAACTGGGATAACACTGTGTTTTATGGATCATCTGATATGATTACAAGTGTGGACATTGAAGAAGATCATATCAAGGATGTGATTATAGGTGTGAATGATGATGAAGATCATATTGAGGAAATGAAAATGAAAGTTGAAGATGAAATTTTTGATTGTCCAAAGTTGTTTGAGAAGTTAAATAGTTGTGCAAAGATGCCATTCTATGATGGTTGCACTAAATATATAGCATTGTTATCCATACTGAAACTGTATAATTTGAAAATAGGAAATTGATGGGGACTGATGCCAATTTTACAGAATTACTTTCTCTCTTGAATGATATTCTCCCAGAAGAAAATGAGCTCCCTAGCAGAACATACGATTCTAAACGTATACAATTTTCGATGGGTATGGTCTCTAAAATAATACATGAATGTCCAAATGACTGTATATTATTTCTCAAGGACTAAAAACCACTTAAGGAATGCCCAATGTGTGGTGCTTATTGATACAAGAAATATGAATCAGTTCCTATGAAAGTTTTATTGTACTTTCCAATCATTCCAAGCTTTAAGAACCTATATGTAAGTGAGGATATTATAAGTAAATTGATGTGGAATTTATATACAAGAAATAAATATGGTAAACTTTATCACCTGATAGACTCTCCTCAATGGAAGAGAATTGATCATGAGTATCCTGAATTTGGAAATGATCTGACAAACCTTCATCTTGCATTATCTATAGATATAGTGAATCCTTTTGGTTTTCAAAGAATCACTGAAATTACATGGCCGATTATATTGGTAAATTATAACATTCCACCATGGTTATGTATGAAATAAAAATACATTATGTTATTTATACTTATATTAAGATCAAAACATCCAGGTAATGATGTTGATGTTTATTTGGATCCATTGATTGAAGATTTGAAATTATTGTGGGATTGAGGTGTTACATTGTATAATGCTTACATAAATGAATATTTGAAGTTGAGAACCATGTTGTATGGGATGATAAATGACTTCCCTTCCTATATAAATTTTCAAGATATTGCATTAAAGGAACTCAAGGGTGTCCCATTTTTTGAATAAGGTACACAGTAAATTAGGTTGAAACATTCATTCTAAGACTGTGTTTCTAGGACATCACAGATTTCTACCCCAATGACATAAGTACTGATCTTGGACGACATCATTCGATAGAAGTTCATAAGAACATATATCACTATCTCTGATAATAGGTGATCAACTATTTGAGAAAGTAAAATATATGGACAAATCTTTTGAGAAAACCTTTTTTGACAAACTTTATGAAAATTAGTTGGAAAAGGAGATCATTTTTTTTAAATTAACATATTAGAATTTTTTGTATATCATACATTTTCTGTATGTTATTCATGTTGAAAAACATGTATGTGATATTGTAATTGGCATGTTACTAAATGAACATAAAAAACTAAAGACGGAATTAAGGCTATGTTGAACATGATTGACATGGGAATATAGGAATAGTTGGAGTCGGTGAAGGGTGAAAAATAAAATTTTCTTCCTCCAGTTTCTTACACTCTTTCCAGGAAAGAGATATTTCAGTTCTGAAACTTCTTGAATGATGTAAAGGTTCCAGAGGGGTATTCATCGAATATAAATAATATCATTCCAATGACTGATTTAAAGTTAAAGGGTTTAAAATTACATGATTGTCATGTTTTGATGAAAGATCTAATTACTATAGAATTACATTTCTTTTTTTCCAAGAATGTTCACCATAAAATAACCAAGATCTATTTCATTTTCAAATATATATGGAGCAAATTTATAGACCCAGAAAAATTGAAAATATGTAAAAGGAAATTATCATCATATTATATAAATTTGAAATGTTCTTCCCACCAATATTCTTTAATATGATAGTTCACTTGATGGTTCACTTGGTGAGAGATATTACACTATAAGGTCATGTACATTATATATGGATATACCCCATTGAATGGTATATAAATATTTTTAAAGGTTATTGCAAAAATAAAAGTCATCCATAGGGCTATATTATGGAGCGATATACTGTTGAGGAAGCTATTGAATTTTTTACTGACTACATGTGCGATGTGTAAAGAATTGGTCTACCGAAATTTCGTCAATCTAGGAGACTTTTGGGTAAAGTAATTTCTGGAAGAGATGTTGTCACAATCAATATTACAAATCAGAAGTAGGCTTACCTTTACATTTTTCACAAAAGTTTGGAGATCTCCCCATATAATGAAACCCATAAATAAATTATTAGTAATTTTAATCCATCAATGGTTGAAAGATGGATAACATATACACATAATCAATAGTTAATAGGATGGTTTCAAAACCATATTTTTATAGAGTCAGATGAAAATGTGGATTCAATTTCAGAACGACCTAGATAGTTATTCAGAGGATCAAGTGTGTATGTTTTATCTTCTAATGGTTTTGTAATTAATAGTTATATATTCTAAAAAATTAACATGATGAATGAAGTACCATGAAAAAAAGTGGAGTAATATTTGTGGCTGAAGCGATGCATGTTTCTGGTACTAAGGATAGAAATCAAATTTATACAGATATGTAAAACATTGGAATCGTCAAAAAAAATATGGGAGTTGGATTATAAGACACTCCAAGTGAAGATTTTTCAAAGGCATTTGGTTGATAACAGTGTTTCTGTTAAAATTGATGAATTAGGATTCATGAAAATGGATTTCAGTAAGGAAGGGTACAAAAAAACTGTTTAAAATGGAATCAAAGGAAGTAATTGTATTTTATATTTTAGATCCCACAAACCAAAAGTGGTTAATTATTCTATTATCAACCAAAACCAATGAAGGTACAGATTAAAATTAAATTGAGGATGACCCATTAATTGGTACATCTTAATCATTTCATTGTGTTCCCAATATAGATGGAGTTTTGTATGTCAAAGGAGACCACAATGAAAGTATTTGGATACTCGATAAAGGGGTAAAATCTCTTCAACCTTTAAAAAAAGAGTTCAATAATCAGGTTGTAAATTTTTTGTAATATACATTACATTACCTCTTGTTATTATATGTTCTCTACTTCTTTTATGTAATCTAAATTAAATAATAAACCACTTCTATGGATAATGAATTTCTCACATTTTGGTTCCCCCCATCCTGAGGAACAACAGGTTTCGCAACCTATTGTTGCTCCTAGTGAATAGGAACAAAGACCTTATGCATAAGTTTGTGCCCCCAATCCTGAGGAACGATAGGTTTATCAACCTTCTGTTTCTCCTAATGTAGAGGAACAATGACCTTATGCACGTGTTGGTGCTCTCAATCCTAAGGAATAATAGCTTTCTCAACCTGATGTTTCACTCAATACAGAGGTACAATGACCTTCTACACATATTGATACTACCAATCCAAAGGAACAACATTTTGAATTATTTGAATATGAGGAAATTTTATGTGATTAAGAACTGATGATGAATAAAAAATGAGAGCATTGTAGTGTGATGGTGCTAGAAAAAATTATTAAGGTGAAAAGAAAAGGAATCAAATTTGATTTTGGTAGGAATGTGTGGGGCAAGGCTGTTAACCCCAAAAAGGCCATGTTTAGTAGTTATATTGATATCATCACTCGAAAACATGTTCCTATTGATGTAGATTCATGGAATCTTGTTGTTACCATTCTTAAGACACTCATTTTGAAATAGATTATAGTAACATTATGATATCCTTTCATTATTTTACTACAAAATAAAATAATGAAACAAATACTTACTCTTCATCATCCTTTGTAGAGTGGATTTATAGTAGATTACTCCTATAATAAATTTTTATTAATTCTTTATGGAAGGATTCATAGAGTAATTCTCAAAATTCTAATGATATTTCATTTTAAAGATGCTGAAGGGAAAATAAACCTACACCCACTACTTATGTATGAAAACCTCATAAGTCAAGTAGTGTGGGATGGGTTTACTGGCCATCGTGGGGAGATATCTTTTTAGGTACATTGTACCTAGTAATAAATTGTTTGAAAATATGTATATTTATAACATTTATTGAGAATTTTTTATTTATGAAACAAAAATTGAGTGCTGAAAATAAGAAACGGGCAACAAAACCAATGTACCCCTACCATATAGAAAGTATGAGGTAAAATTCACTTGAAAAAAAATGGTTCATATTTTAAATATACCATAATACTTTTATGTGACATGAAACAACAAAATAATTATAGTCCTCTATTTATAGGTTGATTGATGAATCCAAATCGAAAGCCACTTCCACCCATCTTTATGCACTATGGAAGGAGGCATGTGTAAATAAATTTGGGATACTAATAGATGAAAATGGAAAAAAAGTATGGGAAACATGTGTAAGTATGACATAATAAAAAAATTCTTTAAATTTTTATTACATGATAACAATTACTTATTTTCTAACATTTTTTATCCAACTTGTGACACAGGAATCATAAAAACATGTACCATATGAACACCTACTATCGATGGACTTGAAGTGGCCAGAAAACTATGGCCGCATCAGAGTTTTGGGTTTTGGGGTGACACCCCAAACATATTTTGAGAATAAAAAATAGAATTATAAACATAAATAAATGGAAGAGATGAAATTAAGATTATATTCTCATGAAGAAAAATTTCATTGGCATCCTCAGTTTCTAGAAAATGTTATGGGGGGAGCAAAAAAGAATAAATAACTCAAGAACAACCATTCTAGGAAGATCCATACCCCCCCCCCCACCATCTTTGAGGTGAGACACTCACCTCAAGGATCTATCTTATATTAGGTAAAAAAATATTCTCATAATTGTTTTTGTGAAATTTGAATCAGGCAGACAATAATATCTTTTATATACTAATATTCTATAAGGTGAAAATGACTATGATTTATATCTATCCACACCCATATATCACCTTTTAGTGAGGGATACCATGTTCAATGTAAAATATGTTGGACATTTTAGAAAAAAGATCAAGGAGTATCTAAATGAATTTGAGTTTACTAATTATTTTCATATATTAATAAATATTAACCTGAATTTAAGAATCAATAATAATGTTCGATTCAAAAATTAAGTAAGATATTCCTTTATCAATTAAGTTTTTACGTAAAAGAAAGTAACATCTAATTTAGTTTTATATTAATAAAATTTCCTTCTAATAATTTTATGAGAAAGGTTCAAGATCTGAGCATGGTTAGTCCTATAATTTATTAAAGAAGATGAAAATTAAAAGGAAATAACAACACAAACCATGTGGTAAAGAAAGTACCCTTAAAAATCAAGTGGCTGTCAGAGCCCTAGGAAAAATGATCCCTAAAATCCCCCATAAATTCATGACTCAATGGACCTCAAAAACAAACCGCATAATTATGGCCCATAGCACCATCTACCTGAATCCCACTTCATTTAGGCATGTAGTCCCTTTTTTTATCCTAAACATATCCCAGTCATTCCAAAAGCCTGATGAAAATGTGTGGATCGACCTCCACCTGCACAACAGTGTCTGGTCCATAATTTTTGGTCACATCCAAGTTCATCATCAACCATTTCCATCCTTACTTCTAAATCATCCTGAGGTCATCACATGCCCCGTGTTCTAATTTCACGTCTCACTCCCTTAGGTCACCATCATTCACTCAAGTTTATTGCCTTCTTTTCGCCATCATGTGCCCCACTGCGTCCCTTGTTCATTATTGTCTCCCCTCCACCCAATCCTTTTACATATAATTAAATAATAATATTCATTATATAGAGTTTATAAATATATAACTATATTTAATGATAAATCAAAATTTTAATTTGAATAAAACATATAATGTTATAAAACATTTCGAAATTTATTTAATAGTTACATTAAAAACATAATATATAACACTTATTGGAATTTTATTTTAGTTGAAATTTATTATATTTTATTAATATATTTAATATGAGTAGAATATATTAAATTCATTAATATAGGGATCCAAAAATAACATTCGTTTTATAATTTTAAAAATATTTAAAAAAAGATGTGTCAAGAATATATAATTGAAAATTTAAACACAACTTATTAAATTCCTGGTTAAAAGTAAATATTCATGTAGAAAAAAGAAATATATTTTGATAAATTGGCTATTTTTACCATATTAATGTTTTATATCAAACATATTTTTTAGGATCAAACTAAATTTCACTTCACTAATTTGTTTTTTAAATTATGTAATAGTAAATTCAATTTAATCCATAAATACTAAAATTTAACCATAATACTTAATTTCATATATATAATTAAACAATATCAAAGAATTAATATATATTTAGAAAGCTTATATGGGTTGAGGGATGATGGTAATTAGTGAACTGTTTTCGATAACTGGGATGAGTTTACTAAGAGTGTGAGAGCAACCAAAGACAAGGGATGATGGGGGGAAGGGGTTTAGTGATGATTGTAGAATACCCCAATGGTGGTGAGTTGTGAATATACTTGAAGGGTAGGGTTGGTAGTCTTTGGAAATCATGGAGATTTTGAAATTGTTTCCAATGCTTTCACCGTGGCACGCACTGTCGCACTGCGAGGTGCTGGCTATTGCCCCGCATTCTTGCTTTCCAAATGTGAGTGGATCTATCGCTTGTTTAGGAATATTTTCTCCTTGATTGAAATGGTATGATGGGATATCGGCCTCTCCTTCTATGGATTCCTTCTTAGCATTCATCACCTAGTCTGGGTCTCCTTTAAAGATTAAGACATTGTTCGTGAAACTCTTACCTAGTGCCATATCTTCTTGGACGCTGGTTAATTACACTGCTTCTATCAGGACATTCCAAGGGGTCAAGTCAGGGTAGAAACGTTTGATCATGGGAGTAGTCACATTGGACGTCTTTGGCATGTTTGGATTCTAAAACACTGATGATCCTGGATTTATTCCCCTTAATATAGGTCTTCTCAAGGATGCGGAAGCCCGATCAATCCCATGACAAGTGCAGAGAATTACATGACATAGGAATGTCCCTGAGGTTTTTCTTAGCTTCCCATGTTTAACACAAGGTATGTTGTTATTTTAATGTCTAGAAGAGATGTTTATGCCAAAGGCATTCCTTCTGAGGTTTTCCTCAGGCATCTCATTTTTAATATGAGGTAAGAAACGAGTTTAACATCTTGCATAGATGGAACGAGAGTGATCAGAACATCCCATAGAGACAGATCAAATCAGTACATCCCTAGGAGGGAGCATCTAGAAGGATTACCAGATGATGGACCAAAACACCCAATGAGTATGGGTCTTAGGTGGTCTGTCCCATAAAGGGAAGATATCACACCGTGATGGTTGATCTAGACACCACTGAGGGCAGATCAAGGAAATTATTCCCAAGAAAGGGGAAGACCAAGGTTTACCATTGGCTAGGATTGAACCTCAGGGAGGTTTCCTATGTACCCTATATAGACAATAGAGATAAAACCCCACATAGTTTGAAGGGGTGATGAATTGGGGTGTACACAAAAGACAAAAACCTAGAGACATGTTGGGGCTTACGCATGGATAGAAGCCCATGGAAATAAGGACACTCTTGGTTGGAAGGTTATGGATTGTGTGGGGCTTATGCATGATTAGCTGCCCAGGTGGATGGCATGATTTTACTGTGATGAGGTATCCCAGGTAATAATCGGGATGGATATGGATGGAGCGTCGATGTATAGAATGAGTTGGGATGGAACTAACAGAAGATGATGGTGATGTTGGGATTGAACCTCAGAGAGGATTCCTATATATCCTTGTGGTATGGAATCAAATTACATGTAGTTAGGTGGGGTGAGGGGACACCTGAGGAGGCGGCCCATGATAATGGATGGGTGGATGGGACCAGGAGGAAGTAGAACCTTCGGGTCAGTGCATAACCTTCCCAAAACACAAAGGCTTAAGAGAGAGACCAGGATGGAACATGGGTGATGGGCTTGAACCTCAAGGAGGATTCCTACATATCCCCATGGTAGGGAATCAAAGTCCTCATAGTTTAGTTTGGGGTATGGAATCAGGGTGTATGCAAAGGACAGGGACCCAATGACATGTTGGGGGTTACTCATGGTTAGTGGCCCGAGAGTTGGTTTGATGCCACTGAGGGACAGACTAAGGATGTGGGTCCTAGAAAAGGGGAACACCGAGGTTTACCAGTGTTTGGGTTTGAACCTCAGGGAGTCTTCCTACATACCCTTATTAGGAGATAGGGATCAAAACCCACATAGTTTGAAGCATACAGTTTAGCGTCATGCGGGACAAAAATGGGCATACCATTTAACATCATGTGGGACGAGGGTGAACCGACATGAATTGGTCAGGACCAATGGGTGATGGGCTTGAACCTCAGGGAGGATCCTACATACCTTTCTTGGAAAGGTAAAAGATCAAATTATATGTAGTTCAGTGGGATGAGGAATGGGGTTCACGCACTAAGGCGGCCCATGAGGGTGTCATGATCGATTATTACTCTAAGCTCACGTGATTCATGCTCAGTGTGAGAAACAAGAGGCAACAAATACCTGACGATCATGTCATGAAAGTTGTGTCTGTGAGGAATAGATCAGGGATTACGCATGGTTAGAGGCCCTTGGATATGGATATTTAGGACTTACTCTAGGATGGAGGCCCAAATGGTGATAAATCCCAAAGGGAGGGTAGTGGGATATCGAATCCCCTGTGCCCATCTCTCCTCTGGTATTTTCACAAAAAATCAGAGAGTAGGAGCAATGGTGCTACCTCCTGTAAGAATGGTTGGGACTTACATTAGGATGGTTTCCCTCCCATGTGGACATATTTCATTCATTAAAGGAGGATCTCATTCCACATTAGGAAGATATCACACTTGTGGAGACTAGTGGGAGTGTAAAATGTCTAAGATAGGGAACCCTGTGTATATTTCATGGGGTGAGGCCATAGTTTAACGTCATGTTCTGGGGATAATGATACTTGGTAATTTAACTTTCTGCAACTCATATGATGAGGATTCACTCCCCACCCATGTGACTTACATAACCAGTGTGCTTAAACCCTTGCTGAAGGAAAGGAACTGAAAATGTCATAGTTAGATGGGGTTGTGGAGTGATCCATTGAGGGGATCATGTTATCCTGGTTATGAGAAGAATAAAGAGTCATTAGCGTGTATATGTAAAGAAGCATGAGGCAAATCAACACAACCTGAAGCACCACCCAAGGGCCCTTGAAATCACTTCATACAAACCTGGAGGACCATATGGGAGAAGTATATGCGTGATAGGGGTGTCTCATGTAAGACGGGCTCAAACATGGTACCTTAGGGTAAGGATGACACCTGGAGTGCATAACAAGGGGTGTGCAGAAGATTAAGGGGGTGCGCGAAAGATGGGGTGGTTGCACAAAGCGAGTGCATCTGTGAAAAATTGTTATGATATGAGGAAAAACTTATGTCCAAGAGGACTCTTTTTCATGAAATTTCCTTAGAGTAAAATTAAATGGATGAGGATCAAGCCCTGGTGTGCCCACCCAAAGGAGGACCCCTGGGAGACCTGTCGTGCAAGATCCAATACCTCAAGGTAATGTCTTTCCCGTAGTCGCAGAAGTGGTTTCTTTTGCAAGGCGGATTGTTGGTTCGTCTTCCATAAACATCCCCCAAAGGGTAGGGGTTATGATTTTACTTATATCTAGACACTTTGGTGGTGGTATGTAAGAGGAACTGCGGGCAAGAGGCCATTTGACGTCGCTTTGGGCACACAAGATTTTGCGCGCTGACAGAGCAAATTTATGCGCATATTTTAAATCAAATAATGAAGATTGTTTAATGTTTTTCAATGATAAACCCAATGTATTTAAATTTTTTATTAAAATAATGGGTATTTTTAATTATATAATGAAAATGGTCTAAATTGTGAAAAGTGCATAATTCTGTATTTTTTACAGATATTTACATCAAGGGTATTTTGGTCATTTCATAAAAAATATAGTTCCAAATTTAATTATTCCTTCTTTTTAGAATACTTATTTTATTTCATTAATATTTTTATTCTGGACCAGGAGTTTATTCGGGCATCTAGATGGCTTAAAAATTCAATGAAGTTAAAAAAAAAATTGGGCGGACAGCGTGGACCCCACTACCGTAATGGAACTATATCTTGGCCTACATACATTAAATGGATGTGATTAAAGATTTAATAGAACAATAACACATTGGTTAACTTATTAAATTAATTTTATAATTTTTGAAGTCATTAAGGTTTCCATTGGATGTTATACCTTTGGAGGAAGCTTCCTAGAACCTTCATCCAGAAAACAAGACCGCCAATGAAAAAAACATAACTCATACATCCCATGGACAAAAGAGTTGAAATTTGTTGGGTGAACGGAAAACATATTTATGATCAACTTTCATGAAGGTATCCACACGTGAATCATCTATTTAATGGTCCAACAATTCCAAACGTTTAAGAGGAATCGCCTCCTTCCCAAATCATCAGCTCGACACCCACATCCAAGGAGGGATCCCACCGGGGCATGGGCCACAGCTGCTCCTCTATTCCCCCCTAATTTATTCTTTTTATTTTATTTTAATTTTAGTTTTGTTTTAGTTTTAATTTAAATTTTAATTTGAATTTATTTTAAATAAATCCATACCTTTTTATTTTGGTTTCCACCATTTAATTTCTTCTATAATTATAATAATAATAATAATAATTTAAAACTATTATTATTATTATTATTATTATTATTATTTATAATATTTCAATCTCAATTTAAAATTATTTTACTTTCTTTCTCTATCCTATTTCAAAAACTATTTTCTTAATTAATAATAATAATTATTATTATTATTATCACATTATTTATAAATTATTTATCTATCTCTCTCTCCTATCTCTCTATATATCTTCCCATAAGTCCACCATTGTGATCTAATACTATTGGAAATGAGATTCCAACCCCAAGACATCGCCAGGGGAGGTCAAGGTGTTCTTGAATTTCCCTTAAAATTTATTCTAAATTTGCGATAGACATGAGTAGTATGGTTGGGTGAGGGGAATGTACCTAATTGGGTGGTGATTAGTCACTAAAAGTGTCTAATTTTCAATGTTAATATCTTTATATTCATTGTTCCAAAGTCCATAAACATTTTTTTAGTGCATTACATAAATAGAACTTCATTTCTCATCTTAAATGCAATTAATGTTTAAAATTCAAATTTGGGCCCAATCATTCATCTGTTTTTGGATTTCATTATATTCATTTTATGAATTTGATATTTTGGGATATGATTTATCACTTTATTTGGAACATTTTATGTTTTAGGTCTGATGGATGAATCCCAAGGGAAGATGGATATTGTTGCTCAAGAATGCATAAGTTTACTGGAAAAATCCTAATGGGCCTAAGGCCCATCAAACAAATGTGGGGCCCAAAAACCAAGCCCAATGAAGCTCCAATTTTTATAGTAGAAAGATGAAAATATGATGATCATTTTATTTAACTGTGGCCGGAGCTAATTCTGATGTTTTCATGATGATAAAGGGATCTGAAGTTGAGATTTAAATGGTGGGCCCGACATTAATGCACATAAAATCGTCCCACAATTTCGTCCATAACTTCTAAAAGAATGCTCTAAATTTCCTGAAATTTTTACAGCTCACATAGGACAGAAGGAAGATCATGTTTAGCCTCTACGACCCCCCATGATTCATCATCCTTCAATTCCAAATTCACACGTCAAAATGGTGGACGAATTTGGACGAAATTTCCGGGTCAACTTCGAAACGTCAAAATCCCTTAATTTTCTCACCCTCCATTTGACTCTCTAAATTAATTGAGATGTAATTTATTGTGGGGGTTGTATATAAGTCCAAAAATATGCCTATATAAGGAGCTTATGATGAAGGGAATGGGGATCAAATATTTTTGTTTGGAATGGAAGTTTTTGTTTTCTTTGAATTGTATGCTTTCATTTTGTAATCGCTTATCAATTTCTCTCAAGTAAGTTCTTTCATTCACCTTTATTTAATTAATAAAATATCATCATCTTCTTCTTCTTCTTAATTTCTTATTTATTTTTCCATATCATGTTGATATCGTTGCCTTAGGGAGTGAGTTTATTCACATTATCTTTTGTGAAACTCTTCACACAACGGTGGAGTGATTGTTTTTTTTTTCTTTTTCTTCTCTAATTCGCCCCTATGAGTATGCTTTCCACTTCCTTTGAGATCATAGAATCAATGGAGGGATAAAACCTTATGGGTTGGTTCTAGGGAGTTTCATGGGGTAGATTAGATGTTATTTTAGGATCTAAAATTCTATAATCATTTCATTAATTTATGATTTCCATTTGATGATTATTTTCTTCTTCATCTTCGCCAACTTTAACAATGACAAATTTCGAGTGCTAGTACGATTCAATTCCTTGGAGTGATCATTAAATTGATCCTCTAAGTGCAATAGTGATTAGCTTTGGAATTTTCTAGGGATTAAATTGGTGAATGATGTTTAGGAATTATATCATTTTGTGGATACGTCTTGAATTAGTGAAACGAAGGTTTTAAGAAAATAAATATAGTCAATATAACCCTAGTAACTACTTTGGATCAACTCATCTCCATTAATTGGTTTAGACTAAGTAATTGTAAGTTTTAATTTATTTTCTTTAAATTAAATCAGTAGTTATTCAAATCAAACCAATCCAAATAGTTGGCCACTGCATAGCCAAATCCTTCCAAAATCAGAGTGTCTCTAGGTTTCTTCTTCGGTCCTTGTGGATTCGACCCCTACCTCTAATACAAGAACCGCATACCTGTAGGGTAAATTTGGACGCAACCAAATTTTGGTGCCGTTTCCGGGGACCAAGTAATTTACCTTAGAACATCTTTCTATTCTCCCTCATTTCTCTTTTCTCATCCCCATTTCTCTTCTCTTTTCCCTTTTTTATTTTTTTTACTTCCTAAAATCATGATTCCAAATTTCCAAATGAATCCAATGGAGTATAATCAACAATATCCCTTCATAAGCTCAGGATGAAATCAGTTTGAAAATCCACATTGGGAATCACCAACCTGTTTTAATCAACCTTTGAATTAATACCCCACAACCGATAACATGAACAAAATTTGTAATGATGAATTATTAAAAGATAAATTTCCATACCTATCAAGAATGATTGAAAAGATGAATAATGAGGATGTCCATGATGTCCAAATATCTATCAATCCTAATCTAGAAAAAATTATTCAAAAATTGTGTGAACAAATGGAAAAAATGAATTCATAGGTATCAAGTTTTAGACTAGAACTACAAAGCATTAAAAATTGTGTGGACCCCATTCCCACTCAAACCATCCCTTCCTCAATATTGATAGTAGAATCTTGTAACACAAAAACCCATCATGCCTTTATTAAAGAACCAACCTTAGGATTTGGGATAGTCAGAGAGGATCGAGGATTTTTTGAAGGGTCTTTAAATCATGAGGAAATTGACTTTTTTGGATTCAAAAGAGGAGAATTTGTAATCATGTATTGAGTCTCCTAAGTATAACTCCATTGATGAATTTTCAAAAACACAAACCATTGAACCATTGAGAGAAATCAAAAACATTGAGTGCATACCCATTCCTAAAATTGATCTTTCTAATTTTGTGGTTGAATCTTCTATTCAAAAGGAATCAATTCTATTGAGGAATTTTGAAAATAAAATTGAGGTTGAGTCAAAGTCCCAACCTATGTCTAAAAGTGTTAGCCTACCTGAACTCGAACAAAAGGACTTTCCATCCACCCTTAAGTTTCCATTCATTGGGGATAACCAAAAACTTCCAATTTTCACAATTTCTTATCTTGAAACCAATAAAGAGGAAATGATTCTTAATGTCTTTGAAAAGACTAAAAAAGAAATTGAATCCACCATTTCTGATATTACATGGATTTTCCCACTCATTGTAAAACAAAGGATTGCACATAAAACAAATTCTAAAAAAAGAATTAATCTCAATATTGTTGAAGTGGAGAAAAATTGGGTCCTAAAAATTTTGAAAGTTGTAATTGGATAAGTTGGGGGGTTCAAGTCAATCTAACAACGTTAAAAAAAAGCGCTGAATGGGAGGCAACCCATGGTTTTCATGTTTCTAATCATTTTGAATCATTTTTTTTCATATAATAAATTACCATAGACTGTTGACCTGTTCTTCTTTTATGAGTAAGGATGTGTATAAAAGGGGAGCACCATATTCATCTGTGTCACGCGGTGTGATCACTGAGTAATACCTTACCCAGAAATTTAAAAGAAGACAATGTGTCATCAGTTTATTTTATTTTATTTTATGTTTTTGTAGGTATCTAAAAAATAGATTTTTGATTTGTTCTTATTTTATGAGTAAGGATGGGTATGAAAGGGGAGCACCGTATTCATTCGTGTCACGAGGTGTGATCCCTGAGTAATACCTTACCCAAAAAATATAAACAAGACAATGTATCATCAGTTTGATTTTTAAAATTAAAAAAAAACAAGGAAAACCATAAAAATGTTGATACTTGGTTTTAAATAAATTTTTGTGTTTTTTATTTTGTCTGGTTTGTTCTTCTTCATATGGTTCAGGAACTATTTTGGTTGATACATGTTCAATCAAGTAGGTGCCTAAATCTCCCAAGATATCAAAGGAGTAATATGTAAAATCATGAACTTCAACTTCAAAAACTAGGTGAATTTGTTCCATGTTTATCATTTTCAATTTCCCCTTTGAACTCCTCTCCTACCTCCCTTCTAACATTTCTTTTCTTTAAACATTGGGGACAGTGTTATTCTAATTTGGAGGGAGATGAAATAAAAAAATGATTTTTTTTTATAATAACATGCATGGAAAGAAAAATTCCATTAACCTTGAACATGATAACACACATTGAAAACTATGAAATTGGATATCAAAAAATTTGGATGTCTTGATTCTGATTTTAATGCAAGTTTAAGTTCAGGAGCATAGTTTTTTGGAAAGTGCAGTTTTCCGATGTGATTTTTCAAAGTTTACATTTTCATCCTCTTAATAAAAATGTCACAATGTATGTCTACTATATTGTGGGTGTAAATTTGAGTTCATGGGTCTCTTTCATTATAGAATAGGGTTATGGGGTCACTTTTAGTTTAATTTGAGTATCCAAAAAAAACAAAAAAAAATTATGACCACATAGAGAAATGTTTTGTCCAAATGCGTGGCATCCGGCACTTGGGGATCGTGACTCCATAGTTCTCTTACCTAGAGTTAGGATTTATATCTCTATTGTAGAGCATGAAATTGACAATATGTGTGGCGTCCGGCACTTGAGGATTGGGACTCCATAGTTGTCTTGCCCAGAGTTAGTCTATTCATATCAATTGTGGTTAAAAAAATCATCAAAAAATCAAAAAAAAAATGGATACTCTTTTTAAGGTTTAATGTGATTCCCACCTCGCGCTTCCATTTTTTCCTCTTGAACAATAAAATGGGCCCCATATCTTTTGTGATGCACAACACTTTATCATACCTAATTGAAATTGGATGAAATGTGGTGATGAATTTGAACAAAGGAATGGGCTTGGGCTTGGGATATGCTTATGGACCTAGCTTGTTTTAAATTATTTTTATGGGTTTCATAATTTTTTTGGGTATGAGGTCTTTGGGTGACCAATGTGTATTAAAATGTTTTGGAAAAAGGGGATTTGAATTTCATATTTGTAATATATTTTTCTCGGGACTAGCAAAACTCAAGTTGGGGGTGTGATTAGTCACTAAAAGTGGCTAATTTTCAATGTTAATATCTTTATATTCATTGTTCTAAAGTCCATAAACATTTTTTTAGTGAATTACATAAATAGAACTTTATTTCTCATCTTAAATGCAATTAATGTTTAAAATGCAAATTTGGGACCAATCATTCATCTGTTTGTGGATTGCATTATATTCATTTTCTGAATTTGATATTTTGGGATATGATTTATCACTTTATTTGGAAAATTTTATTTTTTAGATCCGATGGATTAATCCCAAGGGAAGATGCATATTTTTTCTCAAGAATGCAAAAGTTTACTGGAAAAAATTCTAATGGGCCTAAGGCCCATCAAACAAATGTGGGGACAACAAATCAAGCCCAATTAAGCTCAAATTTTTACAGTAGAAAGAGGAAAATATGAGGATCATTTTATTAAACTGTGTCCAGAGCTAATTCGGATTTTTTCATGATGATAAAGGGATCTGAAGTTGAGAATTAAATGGTGGGCCTGACATTAATGCACATAAATTCATACCACCATTTGGACCATAAATTCTAAAAGGATTCTCTAAATTTCCTGAAATTTTTATAGCTCACAGAGGATAGAAGGACGAGAATGTTTTACTTCTACGACCCCTTATGATTCGGCCTCCTTCAATTCCAAATGCACATGTCAAAATGGTGGACGAATCTGAACGAAATTTCCTGGTCAACTTCGAAACGTCAAAATCCCTTAATTTTCTCACCCTCCTTTTGACTCTATAAATTAATTGAGATGTAATTTATTGTGGGGGGTGTATCTAAGTCTCCAAATATTCCTATATAAGGAGATTATTCTGAAGTGAATGGGGATCAAATATTTTTGTTTGGAATAGAAGTTTTTGTTTTCTTTGAATTGTATGCTTTCATTTTGTAATCGCTTGTCAATTTCTCCCAAGTAAGTTCTTTCGTTCACCTTCATTAAATTAATAAAATATCATCATCATCTTATTATTCTTAATTTATTATTTATTTTTCCATATCATGTTGATATTGTTGCCTTAGGGAGTGAGGTTATTCACATTATCTTTTGTGAAACTCTTCACACAACGGTGGAGTGATTTTTTTTTTTTTTTTCTTTTTCTTCTCCAATTCTCCCCTATGAGTCTGATTTCCACTTCCTTTGAGATCATAGAATCAATGGAGGGATAAACCCTTATGGGTTGGCCTGAGGGAGTTGCATGGGGCAGATTGGATGTTATTTTATGATCTAAAATTCTATAATCATTTCATTAATTTATGATTTCCATTTGATGATTATTTTCTTCTTCATTTTCGCCAACTTTAAAAATGACAAATTTCGAGTGCTAGTACGATCCAATTCCTTGGAGTGATCATTAAATTGATCCTCTAAGTGCATTGGTGATTAGCCTTGGAATTGTGTAGGGATTAAATTGTTTAATTATGTTGAGGAATTATATCATTTTGTGGGTACGTCTTGAGTTAGTGAAATGAAGGTTTTAATAAAATAAATACATTCAATCTAACCCTAGTAACAACTTAGGATCAACTCATCTCCATTAATTGTTTTAGACTAAGTAATTGTATGTTTTAATTTATTTTATTTAAATTAAATCATTAGTTATTCAAATCAAACCAATCAAAATAGTTGACCATTGCATAGCCAAATCCTTCCAAAATCAGAGTGTCTCTAGGTTTCTTCTTCGGTCCCTATGGATTCGACCCCTACCTGTACTACAACAACCGCATACCTGTAGGGTAAATTTGGTCGCAACCAGGTGGTGATCCCCAATGACATGAAACTCAATCTATTTCTATTATAGAAAATAATAGTGAATCAAATATGAGATTTCATGTTTGAGTTATCAAACTATAATCAAACCTATAAAGGAGAATAATGTTTGAACCCATGACTGAACCCCAAAACCAAGTCCTTTCTTCCTAACTTCATTCTATCTAGAATTGTATCTTATTATAAATTTAGAATTATTTATTTACATGTAATTGTTTTAAATAATAAAAAAACACAAAAAGAAATAGTCTAGGTGATATAGAAGAAGTAGGTTAACTACATTGAGAAGGATCCTCAAGAAAGATTACCCTTGTCAGCCACTGTGCTACACTAGGAAAAATATAATTGCTTTTATCAATGCCATGCGATGGCCATGAATCATGCGTATATAGAAATAATGCACACTAGGAAATATTTTTTCATGCCATTGACTTGTCTGGTTTTCTGATGGTCATCTCGAAAGGATCCCTCTGACGTCGCATTGGGCAAGCAAGAGTTTGCAAGACATTTCCAATCTTTGCAGCAAATCTTACATCTTGCACGCACCTCCCTCAAGCATCTCAGAATTGTCTTTGGATTCCCATTATGCCTTAGGTTTTCTAAACAGTTCCCGTTTAAAGACCTATCTAAAATTCAGCGTCAACAAATGCCCCCCCCCATAGAATCAAAGATGAAGGGGGGCCCAAAGGTCGGATTCTGAGGCTCACCCCTAAAAGTTGAGCAAATGACTGTTGATGAACGCAAAAATGGCCATTCATCATGAAAACCATTTCTGTAAGCACGAAAGGTCCGGTATGTGCCTATAAATGTATTGAGGGGCCCCCCTTGGTCCTCGCATTGACTTTTCAAAACTACAAGTTCATTTTCTCTCATGTGTAAAAAAACTTCATTTATTCATGAAAGTTATCGCAGCTGGTCTGAGTTTTTCATGAACTCGTGAACTATTTTGTGCCACCATCTCTTCTTGCACACACCCAGCTTAGTGATATTCTTTTTCGAATGAGGATCATCATGAGTGAAACAGGCTTTCTTGCACGCAGACCTCCCGTTCTTTCGAGCACATCCCTTTGTGAATTTGAAAACCCAATAGAAATGGCTTCTCAATATACTGAGACTAAGGAGAGGCTACCACAGCTACAATAAGGACTCAGATGACCAAAAACCATCATATTCATCATGTGAGAAGATTCATGTCTGATAATATAATTCTTTTTGAAATACTAACGCAAACTCAAAATGATTACATCCTAAGTGATAGTTTGTTGATATAGAACTTTGGTATTTTAGAGGAGGTTTTGATTCTAGTCTTTGAAACTGACGTGCCATGGTCATGGGTAACACATGAAGATATACTTCTATAGTTCAACATTAAAAAAATATAGATTCCACCATGGAAACATAGAACACATCCATCTACATCCTGAATCTGAAGACCCTGATTATTGTAGGAAGCAATCTGGTTCCTGATGAATCTCCATCTCATTATGTGAGCACCTTCATAAGCAGCATTATCGATGAGAAAAAAGGTTGTAAATAATGGGACTTCAGGTCCGGGGGGAATTTCATGAGTTAATGTGCATGGGTGTACTGAGTATGCCAGACATGCAAGGAGTTCGGGACAGAGATGCGATCTATCAGGCTTTCTAAAGCTTTGTGGACATTACAGTTTCACTTCTATCGTCATCATGACCTGGTACCGAAACTATTTAGATGGTGGTCTCCTAACACCAACACCTTTCACCTCAACTAAAGGGAGGTAGGAATCAGTCTGTAGGACATCCATTACATTTGGGGAATTCCCTTGGAGGGGTACCAATATGATGAGCTCCTTTCAAAAGAGAAAGTCTGGGGGATAGGACACACACCCCTATTCTGACATGGAATCTATTGGCGCTGTCTAAGGAGAATATATTGATCAAGTACATCCTAAAGTATATATCTTATTCAGGGTGGTTCAGTCTATTTTTGATGCAGGAGAAGGAATTGAAGATGCTAGGCCGAGGGAAGTAGTGCCTGAACCCAAGGATGGGGGTTCACCCTGGAATGCTAGTGATGGCCAGAATCATGGCAGTGAAGAACAAGGTTAATCTAGGGTTGCATGTAATATCTAGGATATACATCATTTTGGGATTCATCTCGAGGGTAAACATGCCCAGAAGGATATTTGGTCCATTATAGATTCTTCATGGTTTGGTTGCAACTCACTACGGTGAGTATGACTTCTCGAATATCATTTGCCCACCAGGAGATGGTCTGTGACCATCCCTCTTGAATATTTATGGAATCCACTATTTCGTAGTTCCTTGAAATGTGTGTTCTAGTTTTAAGAATCACTATTTCCAGGCGGTTTCCATTGGATTTATTTATGTAATCGAAAACTTCCAACAGTTCTTTATACAAAGGGGACCTACTTTCCAAAGGTAGGAATTCATTAATCTTGAACTTTACAATACTTAATAATGTGAATTGGTCGAGAGGATGGGAGTTCAGACTCTTCACAACCTTTTGGGGGGAATTATTATCTACTCTAGGACTTGATTTGTAAATTTAAGATATTTTCATGAATTCTTCTTAATTCACCAAGAATAACATAAGTTTTACTTGGAATTTACAATCACTTATTTACATGTGTAAAATTTAGAATCATCAGTATGCATTCAAGGTTATTCATTAATGGAAATACATGTATGTATTCAAGTTTTTCCATCAATGGTATCCTCAAATATACTACTTATAGATTCTATTAATCATCGTTGTAATGATACTAGTTTTTAAGACACTCAGTGGGGCACTCTGGAATCTATTGTCATCCAGGGAGACGAAGGTTTGGTTTGATTTTTGGGATCATATCCATAAAATGAGCTACCTATGTATCTTTGTAAAAGGAATCAGAACCCCCATAGTTTGATGCCACTGAATGGGAAATCATCATACCTTTTAAGGTCATTTGATAAGGACCTAACCATACAGTTTAATGTCATGTGGTATGGACATCTTTGTGGAAGGTGCTTAGTCAAAACATAGTGTGAGACTTATACTGAATCAGCCCAGTGAACTTGGGAAACAATATGGGTTTCCAAGTAAGATAAAACCCTATTAAGAATATGGACCAAGGAGAATAGGGTTGATTTAGGGTATTGGGTTTGAATCTCAAGGAGGATTCCTATATATCCCATATATATGGGAATCAAATCCCACGTAGTTTGATTAGTCTCATAGGAGAGTATAGTCCTTTGAGAGAAATGATTTTAGTCTTACTTCCTGAAAAGGATGCCTTGATTACTTAAGGGTTTAATTTGGGGATTATCCCTAAGGATGATGCCCAGATTAAGGGAATTAAGGTTGGATTCCGGAAGAGGATGTCCAGTGATCTCGGGCTCTAAAAGGGATTCCTACGTATCCTGGTTTGAACAGGAATCAGAGTTCTCATAGTTCCTTCAATTTTGAAACTGTTGTGACCATGAAAAATATCTAAGCTCGCATGAGTCATGCTCGGTGTGAGAAACAAGAGGATGTCAAAATATTCAACAAAGGCATTCACACTTTGAAATTTTTCCTCCTCCGCTAGTGGAAGAGGGTTCACCTATGGTGTTCAAGGTGAACGAAGTCTAGGTGACCCAGGAAGAGGGAGAGGCAATGAGGCTTCCCTCTATTCACTTTATATTGGACATGGTTCCCATTAAAGGAGGAAGGGATGAAGGTTAGGGGCTCACACTAGGATGGCTGCCTATGGTGAAAAAACCCAATGGGAGAGGGAAAGGGTTACAAAAGTCAATGTGCCCATCTCTCTTCTGGTCTTCAGCACCGAAGAAGAGAGTAGGAGCAATGATGCCGCCTCCTACAAGAAAAGCTAGGGGCTTATACTAGGATTGTTTCCCTAAAATTGATCCAGGTAGGGGAGGGATACTTCTTCTTTATTTTGAAAAGTAAAAGTAGGTATGAACTGTATCTTCCCCAACCAGATAACTAAGGTTCTGGTCCATCTCTTCGAGAAAGTAGAGGCCAGGACCCAACCTTCCTCCAAATCGAGAACTTCCTAACACTGTTTCTGGGAGAAAGGTCCATGTGACTATGGATATAAAAACCCACAGACACTCCATTAATCCTAACCCCATTGTGAAACAAATGTGGGAAACCTATGACTGTGGAAATACAAAACCAAATAAGAGACACACTGATATGTCTTTCCCAAAGGTTTGATAAGTCAGGAGGTTTTGGTGGAGGTCTCAACAGAATCCCTTTCAGACAAGGGAGCCATGGAAGAAGAAGCCTTACCATGAATGGATTTGAATAAGGATTAATGGCTTGTAGATTGAGGAGAGTAAGTGAATCAAAGAAGGGAACCCAAGTAGATAAGGGCGCGCAACTATGGGCGTGCAAGTACACATGGGTGACATGATGTTCACTTAAGCGATGAACAACCTGTATGTTAATACTTGGGTGAGACCTTTCTCAATCCTTCAAGAGTATTCAGAGCTGATCCCAGAAGTGGGGTGCTCAAGTTCCTGTGGGTGGAATGGGTGACACGTAAGTATTTCTGTTTTGGGGAGGTTGGGCACTTTAGGAGCGCAAGTGTTATGGTTTTCAAACACTAAAAGTACTTAAGTCCAATGATCCTCTCTTAAATCCTCCTCTCAAGGTGTTGAAGAACTACCTCAAAAGTTTCGAAAGACTGGGGTGAAGTACTAGGGAGACGAGAGTAGCAATTGGGCTTCAAGGAAATTATAGAGAAGTGCATGGAACACATTTCATGGTGTCTACATCCACCCACTGATGCTTAGAGATGAAGGGATAAAGCTCAAGATTGGAATCCAAACCAACTTCAATTTTCATCCATTTTGGACCCTATTCTTCTAGATGGTAGATGATGGGTGAGGCTTATAATATTAGAGAAAGTAATTTCAAATCATCAGGGGTGGTGTGCTGGTAGCCCGGATTTATGGAAAAATGTTCTGCGAATCGTATATGCTGACAAGGTTTTCCAGTTAGTTCGGGTGCATGTAGCGGATGTTGAAGAAACTACACACAGAGGTTCAAGAAGAGAAACACCCTTTCATTATTTTTCAATTGTGGATCATGTTCACGACTTCAAGATCGGGTGAAGTCATCACCATCCCCCTACCGATGTCAATGTCAGCCTATCAACAGAGTATGCCGACCATTGGACCGAAACGTACCCAAAGGTGATTCTGCAGAAACACATCCAGAAAATCAAGTAGGATAATGAGGACTTAGGATTGTGAGGAGTAAGACAAGGTGCTATAGGGGATGTGAGACAAGGAATATGCTAGGTGGTTGGAATGACATGGGCTAGAACTTCATCGGTGGGAGCGTTGAAAGGTGAGAACACGTCTCTGCCTTCTGAAGAGGGGTGGTCCCGCGAGCGGCCTTGTGGGTCAGCTAGGGAACACCCTAGGAAGAAACTAAGGCATCTCCTAAGGTCTACCAATAATTCCATCTTCCCATATCTATGGTCTTCCTAGAGGATTTTGTGATAATCTATGTCCACTGAAGAGCTATGGTGGAGACTGGTGCGTATCGGGCTCAACTTTCCAGACATAGGGCACATCTAGGTGGTGAATAGGGAAAACATTCATCACCGACATGAATGTATGACAACCATGGATATATACGCATGCCAACTAGGGTTGTATGAAGGGTCTCACCTCCTAGTGAAAGTGATGATTGGCCAAGAACATGACCAGAAAAAGCTGACATCTGAGGATGACGACAATGAGGAAGAAGAAAATGAAGGGGAGTAAGAGGAGGAAGAAGAGGAAGAATACATAGAAGATGAAGAGTAAGAGAGAGACGAGGAGGAAAGGGGTGAAGGTCCCAAATGTGAGGGACTTCCAGAAATAGTAATCCTCTAGGGAAGCCCAGTGAGAAAGGAAAAATCATAGAATATGACACAGAACTGGCTGAATAGCTCAAGGTGAGTCTAAACTATTATCGCCACTAGCCTTTATCTTTTTGCAACTCAAATCTACTGACCAAAATCTATCCTGTTTAAGAACACATTGACGGTGAAATATAGGAAACCTTCCCTACAGGGGATGAAGTTGTACCCATGGATGTGGAAGAACATCCTCATGAGACTGCATTTTGGACCGAGAAAGGCGGGGAACTATCCATGGTTGAAGTGGGAAGTGATGAACCAGAAGAAAGGAATGAAATAGCAACCTATGAGTCACAATATATTCATTCCATTTAGAAGGAGTTGGTGTCAGTGATTAAGTTAACAAGTGCTAAGGAATATTCTGTGGGGGTAGCTCCCACTGTGACGTAGTCACTGGATACCTCTGCGCTTGAATCTTGTAAGTATTTACCTTCATTGGCTCTCATACTTTATTCAGAATCTCAGCTGACCAAGATATTGATTCCCAATATCGTTGTCACAAGGCTAGAGGCTTGGCAAACCATCGAGTCTAGAATTTTTACAGAATCCCTACCAGTGATTGCACCATCTCTCACAGTACCAATCATTCAAGCTGGTCCCATCCTAATACTCGGTGAGTAAGAAGCTGCAATAATGATTGATAATGTTGAAAGGGATGAGCTCTAGGATGGCTAGGATGAGGTCATTGAAGATTGAAGAGAACTAGAAGAGGACCCTGCCACCAAACTCCTAGCTATTTTTCATAAGTACAGGACTATAGATCCTGAGTAAATGGATGACTCTGACCTAGATGTGGTCGAGGAGAGTCATATGACATGGTCAAAGGCATGGAAGTGCATAAAATGATTTATCAATCAGTCATAGGTATAATTATTGTACCGGATGGGGTCAATTCTCACCTGGCTACAATTTCTATGTGTCGGAGGGGTGGATGGTCATAGCCTTCATATAATGATTCGTGATTATATGGCTGAAAAATACAAGAGAGTATCCAATACTCCAATATTACCTGGTGCTAGAAGAAATCAAATAATACCTAGAGATTCCTTAAAGATGAGCAAGAAGTATAAACCCTTGAAGATCAATAAAACAAAATAGCGGCATTTATCACGAGCCATTTTGAGATCATTGAGTAGTTGAGGGCCTAGCTGGAAGATTCTCAAGAGCAGGTAGTGTGGGCGAGTCATCAAATGATTGAGTTCCAAGATGAGCAGGTGTGAGTGTAGGCCAGAGCTAATGAGTTCTGATCATCAGCCATTGATGTAGAGAGGGAGATCAAGGAGTGGGAAGAAACCCTAGAGGTTACTATCTAGAAGGTGGTAGTGCTAGAGAAATATATCAAAGGAACTGATCCATAAGGGACATGTTTTTGATGAACTCATAAACATATCTCTATTTTTTACTTTTCTATTCTAAACTGTGCGCATGGACTGATTATTTTCTTGCTTTCTTATTTTAGTGCATTCTGACCACAAATTTGAATTAATTAGTGATCTATCCCTAAGCTCATGTGGGCTATGCCTGGTGTGAGAAACAAGATAATACTACATAATTGTTCACTTTTTGTATGAGATCACCAACTAAACTTACAAAAAACTTGGTGTCTGGATGACCACCCAGCATTTTCTGACATGGTGAGGGGGGTCTTGACTGGAGAATAGGGTCCCCAAAATAGTTAAGATGTTATTTCCCACGTACTCTTGTGCATGAGAGGGATGATACCACAGGTATTGGAATAAATCCAAATAAAGGGGAATAAAGAACTTAAGTTACAATACCCTGGATTCGGGATGTAGTGAGGATAGAATGACAATAGAGTATTTTTTTTTAACGAATTCAAAACACAACATCTATATCATGTTATCCTGAAATGGGGATAAACAAATTAGGGCCAACCACTTACATTATTTGAAACATGGGGCTAAACTCAAAGTGTCATCCACTCTTTTCTAGAGTGTTCTCTTAGGATGGTAGATGAGCCTTAAGTCCAATCATCCTAACCATTAGGGGGTTCTTTCAGACGTGATAGAAAATGGATCCAAATAAGTGGAATGAAATGTGTGGGGTGGAGTGATGGTTGTTTAAATGAAGTCCAACACTCTTGGAATTAAGCCACCGTGAAGAAAGTGCACGGGGTGAGCGCATTGGTCTGAACTGAGATTTGGCCTAATTCTGGGAGGGACCTATCTGGTGAGGACCTCAAATTTTCTACAGTTTTATGTCATGTGGTGAGGATGATATACATAGAGTTTAAGGTTTTTTGGTGAGGATAGGGTTACCCAGAAAAGAAATGTGTGGTGCGGTATGTATCCCGACATGAATGAGGACCATAAGAGTCTATACCACACCATGTAATCATTGGTGAAATATTAGGTTGAGAGACTGAAGATGGAGAAATTTGGGTTGGGCTCGAGGCAAAATATTTGGGCATTCCTATGTATCCCATTAGGATGGGAATCAATCCACATGTAGTTTTGAGAGCGCAGTTTAACATCATGTGGGACGAAAGGCATATATGGTTAGGCTGCACCAGTACACATCATACCAAAACCACTAAGCCCATGTGAGTCATTCTTGATGTGGAAAATAAGGATTAGTGATGTTATTTTCTTGGTACAGGTAGGCACACATTAGGGGTAATAGAACTCTAGGTGAACGATGCCCCAATAATGCTGACCTGGTTACTTAACGTACATGGATGCGCAAAAGGGTAAAATCGAGTGTGTTGGAATTACACTTAAACATAAGTAAGTGGAAATATGTGAACCATGGAACCTGATATCCGGATCATAATGATGGTGGTGTGATTATGGAGGATAATTTTTGACCATGTTCAAAACACATCATCTATTTCATGTTAGCCTTATGTGGGGACAGACAAATGAGAGTTGACCACTAACCATGTTCGAAACATGAGACATATCACAAAATTTCATCTAAGGTCTTCTGGGGTGTTGGCCTAAGATGGTAGGTGAGACAATTTGGAATAAGACCGGGCCCTAATGGGGATCCTTTTAGAAATTTAATAGGATGTAGATCCAAATAAAGGGCTCATGAAGTATGGACACAAAACGAAGGAATTTCCATGTGGAATCCAACACTTTGAGCTCTACACCACAGCGCATTTGAGTATACCATTGAGACATGTCAGATAGAAGGATTCAAATCCATTTCCCAAAACAAGGTTCCTAGGTATCCAAACTCCTAGTTTAAGGTTATACAGTGGAACATTGAGAGGTGACTTGGTTTAATGGAATGTGCGCAGGGTGGCGAAGTAGAAAACCCGACGTGTATGAGGGACAAAGAGGACTTCCATATTATGACACATTCCTAATGAAAACCTAAAAACAATTTAAATTCATGATTCTTGAACTGGGGTATGTAGTTTAACATCGTGAGCATGGACGAATGAAGGATTTTCAGTACCTGGGGCTGGACCCGCGACAAAATGTTTGGGTGTTTCTATATATCCCATGAGGATGGGAATCAATCCATATGTAGTTCTCGAAATATTTGTACATTTTATCATCATGTGAAAAGGACGTAGGAGAATGGAAAGAAGATCCCTAAAATGAAATACATGGGGTGGATATCATAAACCCAATTTGAATGAGGAAGAAATGATTCATCACCACACCACATGCTTCTGATAGAGTTTGGGCTAAGGGTCAGAAAGAGGGATGGATTTGAGATACCTGGGGCTGGATCCAAAGACAAAATGTCTGAGCATTCTTATATATCCCATGAGGGTGGGAATCAATCCACACATAGTTCTGAAATATGTAATGTTAGGGTAGAAATTCTATGGGAAATACTATCATGTTGGTCTGGACCACACACCAAAATAATTATCATTTGATGGATATTGTTTGTTTTTTTATGGTGGATGTGTTTTTTTGTGAAGAAAAAAACCTAAGATGGAGAATTCAAGAATTGTTGTAGAAATCAAGCCATATTCAGGCCTTGAAAAATGGCATGGTGGATAACTGATACCAAACATGATGTTCACTCGAGCAAGGACACTATAGTGCAGTGCCATTTTTCGTCATGCGACCAGGACGATAATGTCACAGTTTAGGGTCATATGATAGGACCAACCCATTAATTTTAACATCTTGTAGAAAATACGCAACATTTTAAAGTAATTTGGGACCAGACAGTATAGTTTAACATCTTATGGCTTGGACACCCATAGAAGAACAGGGTTCTAAAGGGAATGTGCAAGGTGTGATAAATCATACCCGATGAGAATGAGGACATCAGTCCACACCACATCGTTCTCAACCCCAGAGGGAGGGAACCTCTAGCCAAGGGGATAGAAAATATTAGAGGATATGGGGCTAGACCCAAAGACAAAATGTCTGGGAATTCCTATGTATCCCATGAGAATAGGAACCATTCCATACGTAGTTCTGTAAGATGTCGTGCAGTTTAACTTCATGAAACAAGGACTGGGATAAGAGAGACTAGATCCTAAGGGGGATTACATGGTGAGGCTATCATAGACCTTACATGAATGAGGAAACAATCCCACATACACCACACCATGAAATTCTATAAGATTCGGGGCCAAAATGCCGAACAGAAGAGATAATTAGTAGATCCTGAGATGGAGCTGAAGAAAAAATGTCTCGAAATTCTTACTTATCCCATAAGAATGGGAATCAATCCATACATAGTTCTCAAGATGTGGTGTATTTTAATGTCATGCGATAAGTATGATGAGGGTCTTAGTTTATGGTTTTAGATCTCATACCTAAAGAAGTGAAATTATTCTAAGTGGGCATAAATGTTGACCAAGTCCCTAAGCCCACATGAACCACACTCGATATGGGAAATAAGGGCGGAGAAGATCCCTGAAACATGTGGAATACAGAGAAAGAGGAAATGGCACAAAGCCTTGAATGACACCACGCCATTGATTAGTCCTCTTAATGTGAAAACTAACACTAAGGGATAACACCAAGAGTGTAGAATTTACACTTGAACATGATGTAGTGGAAAGGGATGTGAATCACGCAACCATTATTAAAGGCTTAATGGGGTGGCATAATGATGGAGGATAACTATTGATCATGTTTGAAACACACTATCCATATCATGTGACTGGATATGGGAACAAACAAATGAGCATCGACCACTAACCATATTCACAACATGGGACTTGAGTCAAATTTTCATTCAAAATCCTCAGGGACGTTGGACCAAGACAGTAGGAGAGAACTGAGGCATAGCATCCATGCCATTCAGGGGTCCTTTAGGATGTGAAAGATAATAAAAAACTTAAATAAAGGGAAACTTGAAGCATGGAAATGGATGAAAACATGTCCATGTAAAACTCGACACTCTAGGTCCCAAACCATAGAGCACCTAGGAACATTGGTGAATTGCCAAAGAGAGTCTAGGGTCTCAATTTGAGAGCAGAAAAATCAAGAAGATGATTTGAGGAAAGGGGGATGGGGAGATCTCAAGAGAGAAGTGCATAGAATGCATGTTGAAAACCCGACATGAATGATGAAAAAAGCCCACACCACACCACATACCCCCCTCGGAGGACTTAGGCCAAGTGGCCGAAAGAAAGAAAATGTTTTTAAGAAATAGGTCTGGACCCTAAGACAAACTTATTGGGCATTCTTATGTATCCTATGAGGATGGGAATCAAGATATATGTAGTTCTAAAGTGTCGTTCAATTTAACATCATGCGACAAGGATGAGGTGGAAGGGGTATCTAGAAGAGGAATGTGTATGGTGTGGAGAATAACCTAACATGAATGAGGACATAAACCCACATACACCACACAATTCATATGTATAGGAGAGAAATCAGGCCTAGTGGGTGAGAGAAAGAATAAATGAACCCAAGATGGACTCAAAAACAAAATATTTGGGTGTTCATTTGTATCCCATGAGGATGGGAATCAATCCATATGTAGTTCTTAAGATGTTGTGCAGTTTAACGTTATACGACAAGGACATGGTAGATCTTAGTTTATGTTCATAGAGATCGCATTGTAGATGCCCATTTTAATGTCATGTGCATGGGAAAAAGGGAAGGAAGGTGAATCACCATGCCAGGCATCTGGGAGACCATAGGGTGGAAATAATGATTGAGGATAACTATTTACCATGTTTGCAACATAGTATCCATCTCGTGTGACCTGGAATAGGAACAAACAATTGAGTATTGACTACTGACCATATTCACAGTGTGGGACTTATGTCAAATTGTCATTTAAAATTCTCTGGGGTGTTGGCCCAAAATGGTAGGTGAGCCAAGGTGGCATGAAACCAAACTGTTAAAAGGGGTTCCTTTCAGATACGAATGATAATGGAGACACATGTTGGGAAACATGAAGCGTGGTGATACCCATGCAGTTTAATATCTAGTGGTAAGGACAATGGATGAAGGTGGGTATCTCAAAGGGATGTGCGTGACATGGAAAAAATAACATAATGTGAATGAGAACTTAGAGTCCATACCACACCGCACAATACTAAGTGAGAACTTGGGATAGGAGGCCATAAAGGTCAAGGGACCAGAGGCTGGGCCACGGATGAAAAGTCTTGGTGTTTCTACATATCCCATGAGGATATTAATCAATCCATACATAGTTATAAAATGTCATGTAGTTTAACATCATATGAAAAAGATATAGGATATATTAGTTTAAGGTCGTAGAGCTCAGACCATTTTGTAGTTTATCATCATGCGGGATGAGGGTGGTGGTTTAACATCACCCAAGAAGAGTGTAGGAAGTTTAACATCTTGCAAGATAGTAATACAGTTTAACATCATGTGGGATGAATGCTGGGTAGTTTTATATCCTTCAACCTGGATGGACCACGCATTTTAACGTTGTGCGATAACAACGGAACAGTTTAAAGTCATGTGGGACTATTAATAAAAATACTTATTAAGTAATTTATAATTGGTGGGTGGATTAATATGCTCACCATCCATGATATCTAGGGAGTATACACCATTTGAGTAAAGCTTGTGCATTATATAAGGTCCTTCCCATTTGGGCTCTAGCTTCAGTGGATTCCTACCAGGTATCATTGGTGTTCTCAGGGCCAATACCATGTCACCTTATAAGAAAGAGCATAGGAAAACCTTCTTATTGAAAGCTCTATTTATCTTGTTCTGATAGCTTTCTAGATTGTGAAAGGCTCAAAGCCTATTCTTGTCAAGTGATTCCAGTTTATCCAAACTAATTTCAGCTACTTTGAATGATGCTTACTAATCTTAGATGGATATACGTAATGAAGGTAAATGAATCTCGATGGGTAGAACTACCTCTGTTTCATACACCAAGGAATATGGGGTCACCTGAGTGGAATTACGAGTCATCATCCGATAAGCATAGAGAGCATTGGGGAGTTTTTCCGACCAACTCTTCTTGTTCTAACCAACCATCCTCTTCATAATGTTAGAGATGGTTTCTTTAAATGCCTCGATCTTCCCATTTTCTTGCACATGATAGATAGATGTATGATTATAATGGATGATGTAATTTGCATACAATTTCTTTAGTTTAGCCACTTGGAAGATGGTGCCATTATTAGTGAGGATGACATTAGGGACTTTGAATTGGTAGATGATATTGGAACTCAAAAACTAAATGATAGAATAGTCCTTGAATTCCTTGAGTGGAACTACCTCTGCCCACTTGGAAAATAAATCTGTAGTAGTCAGGATAAACCTACACTGGCGAGCTATTGCCAGTGGATATGGTCCCATGATATCAATTCCCCAGACTAAAAAGGGCCAAGAGTACTTGGTATTGTGGAGAGGTTTTAGCGGCTGATGCACAAAATTAGCATAGATTTGGCATGCATGGAACCTCTTGGCGAACCCGATACAGTCAAAAATCCTCGTGGGAAAAAATACCTTAATATCCATATCTAATGAGAGATTTTTGGCCCTATCTGATGAGACTCGTTGGAACTGGCATGAACTTCCTACATGACCCGAGAAACCTCACCTCCTTGAATAGAACAGAGGAGAATCCCATCAAACCCATATCTGTAGAGGATCTTCTCAAGACTGGGACCACTATAGAGGGTGAACTACACTATGATCTACCAGACTAGCTCACTCTCAGCTCGATCATCATAGATATTACCATGATAGAGATACTCAATAAAGTGGGTCCTCTAGTTCGGAGTCACTTCCAATACCACGGTAGGGGGGCTTGAGGTCTCGATGTAGAGGCATCGGCTATAAGTTAACTTACATGTAGGCTATCATCATCTTCCAGAATGAGAAGAGTGATTACTCTTTGATGCGCCACATGGATAATCAAATTATCCTAGTCAGGATCAGCAATAGATGTGTCCATGATATCCAAGGCGTTGGCTTAGTTGTTCTACGATCGAGGGACATGATTAACGTTTGGAAGAGAATGTAACTGGTCCATCAGCTGGCAGGTATGCTTTAATAGCAGTACGAGCTCTGGTTTCCTAATAGCATAGTCATTGTTGATCTTTTTGATAACTAGTTCAGAGTCCCCTTTCACATGAAAGTGGGGAACTTCAATATCAAGGTCTATCTCAAGACCAGTGATCAGAACTTTTTACTCTTCCTCATTTTTGGTACAGCCTTTTAACAATAGGAATGAATATGGTAGGACATCTTGTGTCGGTGTGATGAAGAAGATACCCAGCCCCACTCTATCGAGTCTAGGATCATTGATACTTCTGCTTGTAGGTCTTCTAAAAGTTCCATAAATGTGAATTTTCCAACCTGGAATACTCACCGAGCTAGACATCCTATTAACATGGGGCGGTTTCGAATGTACTTTAGCGGATCAACTCAGGACACCAACTATATCTTATAGTGCTTCAAGTAACGTCACAATTTCTACACTATGAATACTAGTGTCAAGTATCTCTTCTTGATAGAGGAGTATTTGGTCTCCGTATCGAGGAGCATGCAGCTGAGATAGTATGAACTGTTCTTTATTCCCTCGTTATTCTTATGGGTGAGAAGGGCACTGAGAGATCATTCTAGAGCGGTCACATAAAGGACTAGTGGATTTATGGGAATGGGTGGCATTAGAACTAGATGTTGTAGAAGGTACTTCTTGATTTACTCAAAAGTGGTATGATACTCTTCGTCCCACTAATAATTGGCACCTTTCTTCATGATCCGGGAAAAGTGATTACACTTGTCAGCCATATTTGCGATGAATCGACGTATGTAGGCTAAGTGGCCTTGAAAGCCTCAAATATCCTGATTGTTTCTTAGAGGAGACGTCTGAAAGATGTCCTTGGTCTTCTTCGGATCGATCTCAATGCCTCTATATCTGACAACAAAGTTGAGAAACTTTCCAAATGTGACCCTGAACGCACACTTCAAGGGGTTCATCTTCAGATGGTGGGAACAGAGGAATTTGAAAACTTTCTCAATATCTTTGAGATGGCCCTGACACTGGAAAGATTTAACCACCAGATCATCCATGTATCATTCCACCAATTCTCCTAGGATTGACTTGAATATGTGGTGCATTTAACGCTAGTAGGTATCACCTACATTCTTTAGACCGAAAGGCATTACCTGGTAGCAGAAAGTACCTTGTGGTGCCCTGAAGGTTGTAAAATTCTCATCCTCAGGGGACATTTGGATTTTATTATATCCGGAATAACCATCCATGAAGGATAGATCCTGGAATGTCGCAATAGCATCAATAAACAATTATGTCTCAGGAAGGGGAAAGTCATCCTTCGATCAGTGATGATTGAGATCTCGAAAATCGATGCAGACTCTGATCTGTCTGTTCTTCTTCCTGACAGACACAATATTAGCTAACCATCTGGGGTATTAGACCTCCATGATGAAGTTGTCTATAATGATCTTATCAACCTCAGCCTCAACCATGGCACCATGAGAAGGGTTCATTTTTCTAAGAGGTTATTTAAACCCATGATGATTTGCTGGAAGAGCGAGACGATGGATGGAGACCTGAGGATCTAGCCCTATAATCTCATTGTAACTCCAGGAGAATACATCGTGATGTTGTTTTAGGAAATCCATATATCGTTATTACTCTTCGATAGGCATAGAGGCACTGATAAATGTTGGTTTCAGATCCATCTCGTCCCACTTGTACCAATTCATTGGTCGTTGTGGAGATACCCTCTTCAAATACTGAAGGAGAATCCCCCAAATGTGCTTATTCATCCATGGGGGAGGGATCATCGGTAGAAGGAAATTCTTCCAAGTTGACAATCCCTGATAAGAAACCGGCGCCAGCCTGGGCGGTGGTGGACACCTCATCAGGGGACTCCTGCTCTGCTAAAACCGTGGTGAGAAAAGCTATCGACCCGATCCCATCTGGCCTTCAACCCAAGGGGCCACGTTTTATGATATCAAAGCAATTGTGGAACATCGAATTGATTTGGTTTATCCCAACCTGACGAAACAAGAAAGTATAACATATTTTCTTTGCCATGGGGTGGACATCCTGATATCTTATGGGAGTAGGGGGCTCTGGGATCACCTGATCCTGATTTGTATAGGAATAAAAGGTGATCTTCCACCATTCCTTATAAATGGGAATGTGCTTCCCCTTTGTTCCAGAGATAAATAAAACATTGTCCCAAGTTCAGGGTGGTGACCTCCAATTGGTGGATCAGAAAAATATAGGCGTCATCCAAGTCTGTCCATGGGTCGGTCAAAGCCATATTGTGTTCAACCTCATTAGCCTGAATCTATTTTTCCTTGCTCTTGTAATAGTCATCATCAAAGTTGTGGGCTTCACAAGAGGTTAAGGGAGACGCATCACCTTGGAGTATGCCTACCCGGACATTAAGGGAGTAATTAAAGAATTGTTGATATAAAGAAAGGACCTTCATGTGCAAGTGGAGCCATGGATTACCAATCAGCACATTGTAACCATTGTCTTGTTAGACAACCATAAACTCGGTTCTGGAAACTAGTCCATTGTATGGGGTCTTCAGGTATATTTTTTCAACTAGTGTCAGTTCCTTCTGATCATAACCTTGAATTTTCAGGTCATAGGGACCCAGATCTGACTCGTGCAACTTTATATTTTGAAGTTTCTAGGTTGGGATAAGTTTGATCCCAAAGCTAGTGTCAAAAAGATAATGGTGAACCTCCATGCCATTTAAATGTCCAGTGTTGTACAGTGGATGGATATGCCCTTGTATAGGGGAGCCTTTATCTTCTCCAGAAAAATAGATAATGTCCTAACATTCTGCATGCTTGACTACCTCAACATGGAAGGCCTCTGCAACTGCTACCTCCATCTCAAACTGGAGGGGGCTTCTTAAAGCCTCAGTAAGGTCTTCACACATACCCACTGAAAGGAAAAATCCTTGAGGATATAGCACTTTGTAGGAATGCTGGAAAGATTCTTGAGAATATTGTACCTATTTGTTAGGTGTAAACTTCTGCTGATAGGAGATCGTTCTGTGGAAGGAGGTATGACGGGCCCTTCTGGTTGAACCGACAGCTGACTGGTGCTGGGAATGCCTCACTACCCACTAGTCAAAATGCATGGAGTGACTATTGTATGAGGTAAAATGATTGAGGCCGATCCAAAACAGAACATGGTTTATCATATCATGATTGTGGTGGCTCCACCTGATCAAGTAGCACAAATGGCGGTGGAGGCAGATATGATGAAATGATATGAGAAGGTTGCGTGTGCTGAGATCTGCGATGGGCCAACTGTCTGGTCTCAGTGTCAGGCATAGCTTGGCTGGAAGTACTAATAAGGGAATTTCAGTAACTCACATAACCACAGCTTCATCAATTCTGGCATTGGATGGGGATGTTAGGAGGATCCATCTGACGCTCTTCATCGTTGGTAACTGTGTATGGGTTTACCAACTCCACAGTGTTAACCGAAGTGTACCCTCTATCACTTCTTGGGGAATCCTTCATATTTGGGGGGGTTATGGGGGTAATCTCCATCTATGGGGGCATGAAATTGCTGAGAGTATGGGATGAATATGGCATCGGTGGGGGACTTTTCTTTCCATTCTGTTATCGATGCTTCCTATTCTGGGAATAAGAAGACTGAGATATTGATGTAGAAGTAGCGAATGTAGGTAACCAGCAACCTTTGAAGGCTCAGGTTGGTTCAAACATGCACGGATAATACCATGGGAATTAGAAACTACCTTTTAGGACATCTGGTCATCATATTTTTGGGACCCATGGTTAGGAACCTACTACCACTCACCTTTGTTTTCACTATCGTTGTCAGGCTTTATGAACACACATGTCACCTATGTCAGGTCTGGACCTAACCAGGCAATGTTTTTATCGACCTAGTCTTGGATCCGGTATTTAAACACTTAGAACTAATTGATGGTGTGCCTAAGGATCTGATGATAGGGGCAGTAATTGGGCGATCAGTGACATCCGCCTCCTTGGGCCTCCTGCATTTTGTCAATTGTAGGATTCCCTAGTCCAAGGTGCTTTGAAAATAACTGGGGACTGAAGTCTCAGTAAATGAGTAGGTCTAGTTCCTTGTTTCTAGGAAGGGGGCTCCAAGAGACTTTCTCTAACGAGGGTTTAGAGGATCCTGTCGAAGATTTGGAATATTATTATCTCACCTAGGTGGCGGTGGCACGTTACGTGGGGACGCCTGCCGATTTTGAGGTGGGTGTCATTGGGCTGAAGGTTGCACCTGTGGTGGTGGACCTCAGCGAGGATGTGGAGGTGGTTCCATTGGTAATAACCCCATATTCCTGGGGTCCTCTATTTGTGCTACCCCTAAGGGCTCAGCCTTATTGGCTCTTCTTGTGGGAACCACAAGAGGAAATAGATGTGCCTTCTTGGCCTGCTGCAAGGTTTCTTATATCCTCTGGGGTTTGTCAGAGAAATCTTGAAATCCCCCCGGGTAGTTCTAAGTGATTAGATAAGGTACCAATTAAGTTTTGACAATTCCCACACACATTTTTAGCATCTATTTCTGAGTCAGTGGCATATCAAGGGAGTACGTGAGGCCTTTCCACTAGGATAAAAAGACTATGATGTGTTCGTCAGGCATCTACTTTCACTTGGAGAGTTCAGAAATACTCATCTTATGGGTGGTGAAACTGAACTGTTAGAGAAACTTCCTTCGAAGATCCTCCCAACCAGCTACTGACCCAATCGGTAGCTGGTTATACCCAAAGAATTCGGGCCCTTCCAACGTTGGTATGAATCACTGAAGCTTGGCAGCCTCCTACTGTGTTAGAGTTTCCAACATGGGTCTACACCTTGAAATAAAGTGCGTCATATTCTGCAACGGGTCACCTTCCCCATTAAATGGGGAGAAGGTAGGGTTTCTGAAACCTGAGGGGTGCTATCATATCATTCACCCATGCTGAATATGGATTTCTATCAGGAGGGATTTACACCTCTTGAGTTTCTAGGGCCTCTAGGCGGGCAATGAGAGCGTCCATTGGATTATCTTGGTAGAGATTCATGTCTTGATGAGGATCTATGACCACCAGTACATTGGAAGGTTCTTCAATATGATAAGTAGGCCTAGTGGCTTGTGGAGCGGCTAGTGGGATGATCTATGGGACTGTCAGGGGAACAACCAGTGGATCGGCTAGGGGAACCTAATCTGGGTCTCGAGGATGGTTATCATGAAACTTAGGGGGATTTGGTGATTCATACCGCACCCTCTTTCCATGGACTCTGGCCTCTACACTATCTATATGGGTAGGATGGTCAAGGTCACTCAGAGGAAACTTTCCTATGGGAGGTTGTACCTATCTCTACAACCCTGTCCAATGATTACCGTAGTCTGGTCGTCATTCCACAGCACGTTTAGTGAGAAGGTCATAGACCATCTTTTTATGTTTTGCGAATTTTTGACGCAACACATCCTTTTAGGGGTCATATGCCATCTTTTTCACTGAGCCAGATGGATCAGAGGGTTTGATAGTCCCAGCATGCTCTTTACCCTTACAGGGGTTCCTACTGAGGGATAATGACCAAAATGTGTAGGAAGGCCCAATAAATTTCTATATTGGTGAGTAACCCTACCCAAAGGATCCAATAGGTGTTGAACCACCCTGTGGGGTAAGTTCTCTTCAAGGATCCCTAGCTCGGTCCCTTCCTCTCATAGGTCATCCATGTTAACTGTGACTGTACCTAAAGGCATATCCTCAATATCACCTAGAAATATGGTCTGGTGGTAGATAGAACAAAAATGAAGGGTATCATACTTCCCCCAACCCTGAATCTGAACATGGGGAAGCCTCTTTAATAATTATTCAAAGCACTATAAATCTCTAGATGCATCATTTCTAGAGGGTCCAATAGCGACTGGGCGACTTAGGGCGCTGATCCATGGGGAGCGCAGCCAAGTCTACAATGCGGCATTGTGGGATGATGTCGTCAAAGTGCTCCTAGATCTTGGGGTAAGACACCTGTCGATGAAAAAGACGAAAGTGTGTTGCCTAGAGAGTTTGGTAGAAGCACATGACCTCCTCCTGGGTAAGAGATTCTAGAATACTAAAACCTACTATCACAATGGGCCAGAACATCTCTCGGAACTAGTCCACGACAAGGATGTCCCATAAGCTCCTCAACTCAGACTCAGGATCTAGCCCTTGGTTACCCCGTTCATCGACTGGGGGTGGATGAGGGACCGATAATGGTATTGAAGTGAACTTTTGTGAAGGTAGACTAGATGGTGGAGAGTATGACATGTGATCTGAAAAGCCTCTGCATCTTGGGCTATCTACTGAAGAATGCAACGACTGAGCCACCACATCCTAGTAAGATAGACTAGAGACCACAACTTCCCGTAAAGGGGATACGATTACTGATGGTGGGTCATGTTGTTGCTCGTCCTCCATTGGTCCCTAGAAAAAACTCTCTATGATCTCTGGTTGAGGTAGAGAGTCATCATGTTGATGATAATGAGGATTACACAGCTAGGCCCTAGAAAGAGGCCAAATATTCCTTCTCCTGGATGTATCTTTGGAGGGAGGTAGGGATCTGGTGGACCTCACTTTCCATAAGGATGAGTCTTATATTCCTTGTTCCTACCCCAGCCTCTGACATAGAGGATTGGGGTGAGGGTTCCATCATCGAATCTCACTCTACCTCAAAGTCTGAGAAGAAGAAGTGATTAATCGTGGTCAGAAACCTCTCAGTATTCTTCTTTTGGAAGTGGTGACCTGCCCACCTACCATGTGATGGTTCATCAGGATTGGGTAGGTCTTCAACACAAGTATGACCTTTGGAAAGATGGGTATTGGGGCGGAGAGAACTTCCGCCTGGCTGAGTCAAGATGTGAGGAGCACCCAGAAAAATTTCAAAAGGAACACAGGGAGGGAATATGTGTCCACTAGATGGCATGTGGGGGGAAACTCTTCAGAAAGTGTTGGAGTGGGTAGGAACTCTTCTAGAGCTGGTGGTATCATGGTCAGTACTTCCATGTTTGTTTTCCTTGGAAGTAACGGTACAAGGGGGACTTTGTATCGGTCAAACTGATCACGAGGAATACCTCCATGTTAGATGCCAATGAATTGGGGCAGACCTTCGCTTCTTTGGTTTCTGGGATGATGAGGACCTTCATCAGCTATGGTAAGAACATGGGAGACATCCATGATGATGGTTTACTGGGCAAAAAGGATCTTCACATCGATGACCTACGATAGGAGGAACGACTCTATAACTAGGATCATGGGTGCGAAAGAAACCTCAGTGTTGGATGTCAGTGCGGTAGGGAGGGACTTCACCTGGACTGATGGTTGCATGGGGAGGGCCTCCATGCTGATATTGGGAGTGGGGAGGGTCTCCACTCTCATTGATGGTGGTATAAGTAGGACCTTCATGTTGGATGTCATCACTGCGGGTCGGCCCGCGACGGGTACTACATGTGTCAGAGACCAAGAGAGTCATCCTAACCTTCATGTGGTACAGTTGGGGTCTTGATTAGGGTTGGGCATATAATTACCACTATTAAGTATAAATAGGGCATTGGTATCATGTGTTAGAAGGGGCACGGGCCACTATAGATATTGATGATGATTCCCCCTGGCGGGCATCCACCTCAGCTTGTACCCAATGTTGGCATCAGGTTAACCAGACTGGAGCTGGTGGTGCAGGTGTGTAAATCACCTACTCCACACCTTGTGGGGCTGGGCAGTGGTTTTTACATGGCCTGGTGGGAGACCTCCTTGGTGGCCCCCAGGACGGTATCATAGTTGGGCTGGCATGGACTTCCCTTACCTCATTGGCGTAAGGGAGAGAGTCGTCAAAGTTTTCTGGGGAGAGACTCCCAAAATAGTTGTAGGTTGGAGTGGGGAGTAGTTTCTCCCTATGCGGACCTTGGGGACGGTAACAATGGTGAGGCGCAGAAGCCTCTAGGTCCTAACGGGCCATATCCTGATTTGGGATAATCCCATCTGTAAGAACCTAGTTCATACTTTTGACGTACGGGTTTCTTCTTTTCTATTTTCCTTAAGTGTTTTTGAGAAAATAAGGAAAATGGGGAAAATCCCAAATTTTGGAAGTACACATCATGTACTTTTCCACACGTCGTTTACTTTTGTCCGTGTGGGATGAGTACACAGGGCGTGTGGCTATGTCAATGATGAAGGGTGTAGGAACCAAATACACGCCGTGTAGTGGTCCCTTACACGCCGTGTAGTCAGTCGGTAGGAAAATAGTAAGGCGATGGCCAGCTGTGAGGAAGCACATGTCGTGCACTCATGAAGACACGGCGTGTAGTCATGTCGGTAGATGAACAGTGCCACGCTGGTGGGAAACCGCCAGAGGAACAATTAAAAAATGGGAAGTACACGCCGTGTACTCGGAAGTACATGTTGTGTACTTTGTTTTTTTCTCTAAAAATGGACAGTAGCATCCCCGGTTCACAAATAAGTCTTAGAACAGGAAGAGGGCTCATGAGAGGAAGGTCGGAGCTTTGGAGATCTATCGATCGCATGTCAGGAATTCATTTCTGCCTCGGACGATCTCGTTGGAACCGCATGGGTAAGATCTTCCTTCTCCTGGTGTGCCTCTTACCAATTATTCATCTAATGGAAGTTATTTGAGGTTGAATGGGTTTTATTCTAACCCATATCTACATCATCTTTGGGCGTTTCTGGAATTGACATTCGCATATATCGTCCGTTGGTGTTAAAGGTAGGTGGCTTGGTGTTTATTTTCCAACTGTCATGTGTTTTGTGTGTTTTTGAGCTACGAACCCATATTTGGGGTTTCGTGTGGCTGAGGTCGTGGATATTTTAAATACCTATAATTGTATAGGTAATTAAATGTGATATTAAAATTCTGTTTGGGATCGCTTCTTGGATCCAGGACCACCCCGGGGGTGCGTTCCTCTGTTTAGCCGTTTGGCCAGGATACCCAAGGGTATGCCTTAATTATTTTGTGCATTACTTTTACCTTGAGAGGAATTTTATGTGAACTGCTTATTTATATGTTGGGCATGGCCCGGTTACTTGTGCCTAAGGGGAGTGTTTTACTATAGCCTGAGGGAATGACTGTATTATCCTGAGGGCAATGTTCTCTTTTGGCCTGAGGGAAACTTCATAGTGCCTATAGGTGATAGAATCTATGCCTGAGGGAAACACTTTGTATGCCTGAGGGAAATATCTGTTACGCCTGAGGGAAATACCTGCTGGTTGGATTTTGAATAGCCTAAGGGTATGGTTTTACTATACTAGACTGAGGGCACGATTCTGATAGGCCTGAGGGCTTGGCTCTGATGAGCAGTGAATGTTATTAAATTTAATGATTAAATGATTAATAAAATGGCAATATAACTGGTAAGTCAGTTACTTTTTAGTACTTATTAGTTTATTGCATTTTACTTTTGCACATTGTTGTTGCATGCTTACACACAATTGGGCATGGGCCTTTGGCGGGTGCCTACTGGGAATTTATTTCTCACACCCTATTTGGGTCATGATTTTTGACCCAAAAAGATTACATTTCTGCAGGTGTGGATAGGGGAAAGAGTCCCTATACAGGTACTTTATTGCTGCTGGGGTGTAGGAGAGCATGGGACCGAGCATTGGCTTGTGATGCTGTTGGCTGTTCTGTTTTGCTTTTCTGTACTTGTACTTTAGTTGTAATGTATTGTATGCAGTGTAACATGTTCTGGTTGTTTTATAGAATAGTGACATGATGCATCTTCATATATATATGACTTGTGGTTACCCCTTGTGTTATCAGTTATTCATTTCAGTTATATATATTGTTGTTTATTCCGCTGTTGTTGTATGTTTTATTCTTTCCACTATGTTATACTTTGACAAATGAGGGAATAGTTTCCCCACTATCAGACCTAGGCCCTCGCTGCTAGTCAGTAGCCTCTGGAGTTTGGGGAAATGCGCTTGAGGTCACATGGCGAACCAGGTTCGGGGCACCCGTTGCATGGAACCCGGAACCGGGACGTTACAAAGTGGTATCAGAGTGTTTCTTTTCTTTGACTTACTATTTGGAGCCTTAATCAGGGATATGATGGAATGGTACTTGGTAATAAGTTGTGTTCGGGCGTAGCTAACCTGTGTACAGGGAAAATCTAATTTACCTCATATTTCAATTTTATTGATTTTGCAATTTACAGTTGATATAATTTCAACATTGGGTAATGCACTTGTGATTGTGTTGTTTATATTTTATCCTTGGGTTCTATTTAGTTGCAACTCGATGAGATGAGGGTATGTCGTCTCATGCATCATTTAGGCACATGTTAGAAATCACATGCCATGAATAGTTCCATGCCATGTAGGTGCATTAGAAATTGCATGTTGCTGTGATAGTTGTTGTGCTAGAAAAGCATGTTGTTGTGATAGCTTCTTGATAAATACCTGCTATGTGATAGGGTATTTTGTATGAGTCAGTTTATAGAATGGACTCCAAACTCTGGTTTTTGGGGAGTATGGGCCCCCATTTTCCAAAATTTTGTGGAACATTGACTGTTATTTTATTATAACACAGATAAGATTTCAAACTTTGATTCGTGGGGAGTATGGGCCCTCATGGATTGGAATTTGACACTTAGGTGTTGATTATCGGTATTTTCTGGGTTCCAGGGAAGTTTCTGAGGCATACTTTCCAGAAACCCAGTATACACGCCATGTAGTACCTTCAACACGCCGTGTATGGTCTTCTGTTCAGGAAGAAAAATAAACTTTTTGAGTACACGTCGTGTACCCTAAGTACAAGTCATGTAGTCTCTCCATGTGTCATAGACCGTGTGGGCGGGGACATGGGGAAGGGAAATGCTTTGGGCGAACATGCCGTGTAGTGTGGACCTGGTGTCCGTCGTGTAACTAACAACACGGGCGGAGGAAACCTGAAGACATAAACTCCATGTCCATTATGGAACACGTCATGTAGTCTGACCTAGGGACCCACCCGTGTAACTAACAACATAGGTCAGTGTAATCCCTTCGAGTACACATCATGTGTATATCGAAAACGTCGTGTAGTGTGTGTCGTGTGTCCGGCCGTGTAACTAACAACACAGGTCGGTGGAGATCGTCTAGTAGAGATCGTGTACCTGTGGGACACACCGTGTAGTCTTGTCCGAGGACAAACCGTGTGGAGTTAACCATGTGGCTGGGAAACAGGGTGGTGTACACGCCGTGTGCGGGTGTAACACGCCAAATAGTGTCAAGTCGAGTAGTCAGTCGTGTCACAAATGACACGGGCAGTTGGATATTTCATCATACACACCGTTTAGATGATATACACGTCGTGTATTTTTGTTTAAACGGTAGCCGTGTGGCTTAGCCATGTAGAAGGACCCAGGCAGGGGAAGAGAAGTCAAGTACATGTCTTGTAGTCGGTATACACGTCGTGTAGTTTTGTCTTGAAAAATTTTGAATGCCTTATTCCTCTTGTTCCCTTTGTGGTTACTTTGCTTTCAGTCTTGATAATATTAAATCTAAGGTGTGTTTTGACCTTGTAGTGTCATGCCGCCGAGACAACCACGCGTTGTTCACCAGGAGAGCGGCGGCGATTATACTCCAGAGATGGTGGGCCATGGGCTACCAGTTGATCTTCCAGCAGATCCAGATGCGGCGCCAGCTATTATACCGGACACAGGCACAGATGCGTAGTTCCATGAAGGCTTTATGCGGTTCATGTAGACCTTTCAGGGAGCACAGCAGGCTGCCACATTTATGGCCGAGCTGACACGTATCTTCCAACTGCAGCATCCGCCTACATTTTCAGAGGATGGCAGACCACAAGCTGCAGAGTCTTGGCTGGGGTTGATGCAGACTATTTTCGAGCACCTTGAGATGCCTCCAGGGCGGAGGGTCAAGCTCACGATGTATATGCTGCGTGATTCCACCAAGAGGTGGTGGGATGTTACCACCCAGTCAAAGAATCACACAGACATGGCGTGGGGAGATTTTCAGGCATCCTTCTATGAATTCTTCTTCTCGGAGATGCTGAGGTCAGATCGAGATCGAGAGTTCATGAATCTGAAGCAGGGTGTTATATCGGTGATGGACTATTATGCTCGCTTTACTGAGCTTCATCTCTTTTCACTCGTGCTGGTGGGTGATGAGACGTTGAGAACCAGACGTTTCAAGGATGGTCTTCTGTATGACATCCGAGCACTGGTGAATGTTTTCAGGTTGCCTACAGTACATGCTATTGTGAACCAGGCGCTGATTATATAGAGGAACCTGTGGGAAGCTAGTGGTGGGGGTCAGGGCGGTTCATCACCAGTTTCTGGTACTATTTCTACTGGTAAGAGGAAGCGACAGATGAGTTTCTCTCACGGTGGCAGTACTAGCCAGGAAGTTTCTTCAGGTGGGCCGGTCATGTGCTACTAGTGTGGTAAAGAGGGGCACAAGAGACCATAGTGTCCACGTGACCCAGTGGAGTGCCGAGCTTGGGAAAGATGGGTCATCTACAACACTTTTGTAGGGTGTTTCCACTAGTGGATGGTGAGAGGGGTTCTGTACAGACTCCACGTGCGGGAGCAGGACCAGTGGCTTCTTACCAGTCAGGGAACTGGAATATGTTAGGGTGTGAAAGCCGAGATGGTGGTCGTGGTCATGGTAGCCAGACACTAGGATCTCAGAGGCAGCAGGGCGGGACAGCTCAAGGTAGCCAGGCTGTGTCGCAGGGCCGTGGCACTGGGCAGGCATATGCAGTGCAACAGACCCAGCAGGAGAAGGATCTCGGACCTTCTACAGTCAGAGGTACTATTCTAGTAGCTTCTGTCTTGTCTTCAGTACTTTTTTATACGGGTACTACACATATTTTCATATATGTACCCGTTGTGGAGAGCCTTGGGCTCTGTGTTTCTACTTCTTCTGATATCATGATGTTAGACACTCTTTTGGGGACTAGAATGGATGGTGTGTGTCAGTGTAAGGAGTTCTCCCTTGAGGTTGGAGGGTGTCACTTTCATTGGGACCTCTATGTCTTAGAGATGACATCTTATGACATCATTCTTGGGATGGACTGGTTGGTTCCCATTCAAGCCTTTGTAGACTGCTATTGTCGCAGGGTGAGTTTCACGTCACCAGAGGGCAGAGAGTTTCTATACAAGGGCGAGTGGGATGTTCAGGCGAGTCGAGTTGGACCAAATCATCGTGCGCGAGGTGGAGTCACAGCCCAGATTGTGAGTTTATATCTGGACGACCAGGGGACTTTTCATATGGATTTCCCTCCAGTGGTTGATCGTTTCAGGGATGTCTTCTCGGATGACTTTTTGGGTCTACCACCGGAGCGTGAGGTGGATTTCTCTATCGATCTTGTGCTAGAAGCAGCACTGGTGTCTATTCCTCCTTATAGGATGGCCACTCCTGAGTTGCAGGAGCTCAAGAGACAGTTAGAGGAGTTACAGTCAAAGGGTTTTATCCAACCCAGTACTTCTCCATGGGGTTCTCCGATTCTCTTTGCGAAGAAGGTGGATGGTACTCTCAGACTTTGTGTGGATTATTGGAAGTTGAACCAGTTGATGGTTAAGAACCGATATCCCTTGCCAAGGATTGATGATCTTTTTGATCAACTTCGTGGAGCACGAGTGTTCTCGAAGATTGACTTGAGATTAGGATATCATCAGCTGCATGTGAGACCATCAGATATACCGCTTAAGGATTTTCGGAGCAGATATAGTCTGTACGAGTATACAGTTATGCTGTTCAGACTCATGAGCGTGCCAGCCGTTTTCATGGATCTGATGAATCATGTGTTCCATCCTTATCTAGACTCTTTTGTGGTAGTATTCGTGGATGATATATTGGTGTACTCTCACACTCGACACGACCATGCCACCCATCTTGAGATCGTATTGAGTACACTGAGAGAGAATCGTCTATATGTTAAGCTCTCAAAGTGCCACTTTTGGATGGACTAGATTCACTTCCTGGGTCATATCATCTCAGAGGCAGGAGTTGCTGTGGACCCAGATAAGGTGAGAGCAGTAGTTTCTTAGGAGCATCGTAAGAACATGTTTGAGATACAGAGTTTCTTGGGGATGGTTGAATAATAAAGACGCTTCATACAGGACATCTCCCACTTAGCAGTGCCGTTGACGGGTTTTACTATGAAGAGTGTGAAGTTCATTTTGTCGGAAGCTTGCGAGATAGCCTTTCAGGACCTGAAAGGAAGATTGACATTAGCACCAGTCCTGATACTTCCAAATCAAGGGAAGAGCTATACAGTTTACTATGACGCATCAGGTATTGGGCTAGGAGTAGTGCTGATGCAGGGCAATCGAGTAGTTGCGTACGGGTCTCAGCAGTTGAGGCCACATGAGAGGAATTACCCGATGCAAGATCTCGAGTTGGCTGCAGTTGTGCATGTGTTGCGCTATTGGAGACATTATCTCTTGGGAGAGAATTTTGTGGTTTTTACCGATCACAAAAGTCTCAATTATATCTTTACTCAGCGTGACTTGAATCTGAGTCAGCGAAGGTGGGTCGAATACCTACAGTCTTTTGATTTTGAGCTTTCCTATACACCTAGTAAAGGTAATGCAGTAGCTGATGCACTGAGCAGGAAGACTCAAATACAGGTTGTGCAGGAGGCCAGTAGCGAGTGGCAGCTCATGGCTTTGTTCTCTGAGATGCATTTGGAGGTGTACGACAGTCAAGGGCAAACTTATATTTCATCTTTTGCTGTGACTTCTATCCTCCTGGATAGAGTGAGGATGAGACAACTATCTGATTCAGAAGGCCTGGTTCTATGGGAGTCGGTGGCAAGTGAGGACCCTCCTCCTGGTTGGATGATAGGCGACGATGAGGTTCTGCGTTTCCATGGATGAGTATGGGTTCTAGGGGATATACGCGAGGATCTGATGCGGGAGTTTCATGATTCAGCATGGGCAGTTCATCCCGGGGTTACCAAGATGTACCGAGACTTGAGACGTTAGTACTGGTGGTCGAGTATGAAGAGAGATGTGGCTGGTTTTGTTATGAGATGTTCCACCTGTCAGCAGGTGAAGGCAGAACATCAGAGGCCAGTTGTACTGTTACAACAGTTACCCATTCCGGAGTGGAAATGGGATGATGTCACGATGGATTCCATGACTGGATTGCCGAGGTCACCTCGAGGAAATGATGTTGTGTGGGTTGTTGTGGAGAGACTCACGAAGGTAGCTCACTTTTTGCTGATCAAGGAGACCTTCGGTGTTGACGAGCTCGGGAAGTTATATATCTGAGAGATCATACGTCTTCATGGGGTCCCTCGTTCTATCGTTTCATATTGGGATGCTCGTTTTACATCTCGTTTCTGGCAGAGTTTTCAAAGGGCACTGGGTACACAGGTGCTTCTAAGCACGACTTACCACCCTCAGACAGATGGCCAGTTAGAGCGTACGATACAGGTGTTTGAGGACATGTTGTGTTCATGCGTCCTAGACTTTGGGGGCTCTTGGGAGAAGCATATACCCTTAGTCGAGTTTGCCTACAACAATATTTTTCAAGAAACTATTGAGATGGCACCATACGAGGCTTTATATGGTAGGCCATGTCGATCACCCTTGTGCTGGTTAGAGGTAGGTGAGGCAGCTTTACTGGGACCATGTCTCATGCAGGAGACTTCTGGGCAGGTCCAGTTGATTCAGAAGCAGATGGCTACCGTACAGTCTTGTCAGAAATCTTATGTTGATCACCGTAGATGACTTTTAGAGTTCATGGTTGGGGATCAGGTTTTCTTGTGTGTTTCACCGAGGTTGGGACATAGGCGGATCAGGAGGCAGGGTAAGCTTTCACCGAGGTATGTGGGGCCATTTGGGATTCTGGAGAGAGTCGGGCCGGTTACTTATCAGTTGCACTTACCTCAGAGGTACCAGACCATGCACGATGTCTTCCATTTATCTCAGTTGCACCGCTATCATTCAGACCCATCTCACGTCTTTCATCCTGAGGAGGTTGAGCTTCAAGTAGATGCGTCCTTTTAGGAGCATCTGATTCGTATCGTTGATAGGAGCACGAAGGTTCTCTGAGGCTGGTCAGTTCCTCTCGTACGGGTGCTATGGCAGCATGGCCGAGTACAGGATGAAACCTGGGAGCGGGAGACCGTCATACATGCTCAGTGGCCGGATTTGTTCACAGCTTTATCTTCCCCACCCTTGGAATGGAAATTCGAGGACAAATTTCTTTAATGGGGGAAGTTTGTAAGAACTCGGTTCTTACTTTTGAGGTATGGTTTTCTTCTTTTCTCTTTTCCTTATGTGTTTTTGAGAAAATAAGAAAAATGGGGAAAATACCAAATTTTGGAAGTACACATCGTGTACTTTTCCACACGTTGTGTACTTTTGGCCATGTGGGATGAGTACACAGGGCGTGTGGCCATGTCAGCGATGAAGGGTGTAGGAACCAAATACATGCCGTGTAGTGGTCCCTTACATGCCGTGTAGTCAGTCGGCAGGCAAATAGTAAGGAGGTGGCCAGCTGTGCGGCAGCACACACCGTGTACTCATGAAGACACGTCGTGAAGTCATGTCGGAAGATGAACAGTGCCACGCTGGCAGGAAACTGCCAGAGGAACAGTTAAAAAATGGGAATTACACGCCGTGCACTCGGAAGTACATGCCGTATACTTTGTTTTTTTCACTTAAAATGGACAGTATCCTCCCCTGTTCATAGGGAAGGCTTAGAACGGGAAGAGGGCTCAGGAGAGGAAGGCTGGAGCTTTGAAGATCCGCCGAGCGCACATCAGGAATCCGTTTCCTCCTTGGACGATCTCGTTGGAACCGCACGGGTAAGAGCTTCCTTCTCCTAGTGTGTCTCTTGCCAATTCTTCCTCTAATGGAAGTTATTTGAGGTTGAATGGGTTTTCTTATAACCCATATCTACGTCATCTTTGGGCATTTCTGGAATCGACATTTGCGTATATCGTTCGTTGGTGTTAAAGGTAGGCGGCTCGGTGTTTATTTTCCAACTGTCGTGTGTTTTGTGTGTTTTTGAGCGATGAACCCATATTTGGGGTGTCGTGTGGCTAAGGGCATGGCTATTTTAAATACCTATAATTGTATAGGTAATTAAATGTGATATTAAAATGTTTTTTGGGATCGTTGCTTGGATCCAGGACCACCCCGGGGGTACGTTTCTCTGTTTAGTCGTTTGGCCAGGATACCCGAGGGTATGCCTTAATTATTTTGCACATTACTTTTTCCTTGAGAGGAATTGTATGTGAACTACTTATTTACATGTTGGGAATGGCCTGGTTACTTGTGCCTGAGGGTAGTGTTTTACTATATCCTGAGGGCATGACTGTATTATCCTGAGGGTAATGTTCTCTTTCGGCCTGAGGGCAACTTCTTCGTGCATGTGGGCGATAGACTCTATGCATGAGGGCGACACTCCTTATGCCTAAGGGAAATATCTGTTACGCCTGTGGGAAATACCTACAGGTTGGATTCTGAATATCCTAAGGGCATGGTTTTACTATACTAGCCTGAGGGCACGATTCTGATAGGCCTGCCGCCTGAGGGCTTGGCTCTGATGAGCATTGAATGTTACTAAATTGAATGATTAAATGATTAATAAAATGTAAATATAACTGGTAAGTCATTTACTTTTTTAGTACTGCTTAGTTTATTTTATTTTACTTTTTCACACTGTTGTTGCATGCTTACACACAGTTGGGCATGGGCCTTTGGTGGGTGCCTACTAGGAATTTATTTCTCACACCCTGTTTGGGTCATGCTTTTCGGCCCAAACAGATTACATTTCTGCAGGTGTGGATAGGGGAAAGAGTCCCTATACAGGTACTTGATTGCTACTAGGGTGTAGGAGATCATGGGACTGATCATTGACTCGTGATGTCGCTGGCTGTTCTGTTTTTCTTTTCTGTACTTGTACTTCAGTTGTAATGTATTGTATGCAGTGTAACATGTTATGGATGTTTTATAGAATAGTGACATGCTACATCTTCATATATGTATGACTATTGGTTAACCCTTGTGTTATCAGTTATTCGTTTCAGTTATATATATTTTTGCAGCTTCCGTTGTTGTTGTATGTTTTATTCTTTCCGTTGTGCTACACTTTGATAAATGAGGGCATAGTTTCCCCACTATCAGACCTGGGCCCTCGCTGCTAGTCAGCAGCCTCTGGCATTTTGGGAAATGTTCTTGAGGTCACGTGGCGAACCGGGTTTGGGGCACCTGTTGTGTGGCACCCAGAACCGGGACGTTACACCTTCTTCCTCATATTCTCAGATGAGGGTGTTGATCACCCTTCTATGAACAAGTTCAGATGGCGAGAAGGGTTGTGGCCGCCCAACAACCATGGATGTTATGGCTGTAGAAAAAGAGATAGAGTTGTGTTGAATTTCCACATTGGTGTTACCTCAGCCCTTGCATCAGTATGTGGGTGGTGATTGGTTTCCTAACATAGAAGCTTGGGTCCTAAAAAGCAGGAATATTTGACCATTAGAGCTGAAAGGAAGAAAGAGACATCCAGTGCCCCAGCATTGTTCCATCTCCCATGATTAGTAAGAAGGATCCATGATGACAACATCATAGAACGAGATGTCTAACGTTCAACTACCCCAATCTCTGGTGGGTTCCACACCAGATCCACTATTTTCTTGGTGGGACCAGACCTCAAATAGCTGGATCTGGTGACACGCTTATCTGCCGATGTCTCAGATGCTACTAATCCCCACATTCAGAAAAACATTCAAATTGGGTTCACCATTTCTTTTTTTGATGCTTTTGATGGGGCATGCATTGTCGTGCTATGACAACTAGCTGTTTCCACGCATTCCAAATTTCCAAAGGTGGGTGGAATCTGTCACTTATTTAGGGAAATTTTCTCCTAAATCGAAATAGGATGATGGGATATCGGCCTCTCCTCTCATGGATTCCTCCTCATAATTTTTCGCCTATTTCGGGTCTCCCTTAAAAATTGAGATGTTGTTCGTGAAAATCATCCCTAGTCCAATATCTTCATAGACGCCAGTTAATTACACTGCTTCTGTCAGGACATTCTAAGGGGTCAAGTTAGGGCAACAAACTTTGATCAGGGGAGTAGTCAGGTTGGATATCACTGGCGTGTCTGAATGCTAAAACATTGATGTGCCTGGGTTTCTTCCCCTTATGATAGGGTTTCTCTAGGATGTGGAAGTCGGAGGTATACCATGTAGAGTTCCTGGAATTATATTCCATAGGAATTTCCCTGAGGTTTTCCTTAGCTTCCCATGTTTAACATTGGGTATGTTGTGATTTTAACATCTAGAAGAGACAGTTACACCAAAGGTGTGCCTTCGAAGGTTTCCCTCAGGCATCTCATGTTTAATATGAGGTAAGCCATGAGTTTAGCATCTTGTGGAGATGGAACGAGGGTTATTAGAACATACCATAGTGATGGATTAGATTGGTACATCCCTATGAGGAATCATCTGGAAGGTTTACTGGATGATGGACCAGAACACCCAATGGGTACTATTCTGAGGTGTTATGTCCCACAAAGGGAAGATATCACACTGTGAAGGTTGATCTAGACACCATTGAGGGAAAATCAAGAAATGTGTTCCCCAGAAAGGGGAACACCAAGATTTACCATTGGATAGGATTGAACCTCAGGGAGATTTCCTACGTACCATGTGTAAACGATAGGGATCAAAACCCACATAGTTCGAAGGGGTGATGAATCGGGGTGTAAACAAAGGACAACAACCTGGAGACATGTTGGGGCTTACGCATGGATAACAGCCCATCTAAAGAAGGACACTCTTGGTTGGGATTTTATGGATTGTGTGGAGCTTATTCATGATTAGATTTCTGGGTGGATGATGTCATTTTATCGGGATGTGGCGGCCCTGGAAAGAATCGGGATGGATATGGATGGAGCATCAAAGGATAGAGTGAGTGGGGATGGAACTGATGTGAAGATGATGGTGATGTTGGGATTTAACCTGAAAGAGGCTTCTTACGTATCCTCATGGCAGGGAATAAAATTCCATGTAGTTCGGTGGGGTGATGGGACACCTAAAGAGGTGACCCAAGAGAATTGATGCATGGATAGGACCTGGTGGAAGTAGAACCTCCGGGTTAGGGCATGACCTTCCCGAAACACAAATACTTAAGGGAAAGACCATAATGGAACATGGGTGATGGGATTGAACCTGAAGGAGTCTTCCTACGTATACCTGTGGTTGTGAATCAAAGTCAATGTAGTTCAATATGGGGCATTGAATCATGGTGTACGCAAAGGACAGTGACCCGATGACATGATGAGGGTTACGTGTGGTTAGTGGCTCGAGAGTTGGTCTAACGCCACTAAGGGACGGACCAAGGATGTGGATCCTAGAAAATGGGAACACCGAAGTTTACCAATGTTTGGGGTTGAACCTCATGGATGATTTCTACATAACCTACCTAAGAGATAGGAATCATAACTCACATAGTTCGAAGCATACAGTTTAGAGTTATGCAGGACAAAAAGGGGCATGTGGTTTAATGTCATGCGGGATGAGGGTGAACTGATGTGAAGTGGTCGGGACAGATGGGTGATGGGATTGAACCTCAGGGAGGATCTTACGTACCTTTCTTAGAAAGGGGAAGGATAAAATTCCACATAGTTCAGTGGGATGAGGAATGGGGCTTACACACTAAGGTGTCCCATGAGGGTGTCATGATCGATGCTTACTCTAAGCTCATGTGAGTCATGTTCGGTGTGAGAAACAAGAAGCAAGAAAGATATTATGATCACATCAAAAAAGGTGAGTCTAAGAGGAATGGAGTGGTGCTTATGCATGGTTATCAGCCCATGGAGATGGAGATTGGGACTTACTCCATGATGGTGGCCCAAATGGTGATAAATCCCAAAGGGAGGGGAATGGGATATCGAGCCCCCAGTGCACATATCTCCTCTGGTATTTTCACATGGAAGAATAGAGGAGGATCAAGGGTGCTACCTCCTACAAGGAAGGCTGGGGCATAACCAAGGATGGTTTCCCTCCCCCTTGAAAAGATTTTGTTCCATGAAAGTAGGATCTCATTCCATGTGAGGAAGATCTCACTCTCATGGAGACTAGTGGGCATGGAAAATGTCTTAGATAGGGCACCCCATGTATATTGCATGGGGTGAGGCCATAGTTTAATGTCATGCATTGGGGACGATGAAGTTTGGTAGTTTAAAATCCTACATCTCGGACAACAAGGATTCACTCCCCACCCATAGGACTTACATAAACAGTGGACTTAAACCCTTGGTGAATGGAAGGCACTGTAAATGTTGTGGTTAGATGGGGTTTTAGAGTGATCCATTGAGGGGATCACATTATTGTGGATATTAAAATAAGAAATAACCATTAGCACTCCTATGTAAAGAAGAATGAGTCAAAGAAACTAAACATGATGCATTGTCCAAGGGAACTTGAAATCACTTCGTACAAACCTGGACTGTTGTACAGGAGAAGTATGCACATGACAGGGGTTTCACGCGTAAGAGGGTCTCGGACATGATTCATTAGGGTAAGGAAGATGCATGGAGCACACAAGAAGGGGCACATGGAATATTGATGGGGTGTTCACAAGATGGGGTGGTTGTGTGCCAAGTGAGTGGATGTGCACAAGATTGTTACGATACGAGGGAAAAATTACACGACAGAGGAATATTTTATGTGAAAATGACTTAGAGTAAAAGGAAATGGATGAGAATCAAGCCCTAATGGGCCCACCTGAAGGAGTACCCCTGGGAGACCTATCACTCAAGATCTTATACCTCAAGGTCATGTCTTTCATGGAGTAGCTAAAGTGGTGTATTTTGCATGGAAGAGCATCAATTCATCTTCCGTAACCATCCTCTGAAGGGATGGGGTTATTCTTCTACTTATAGCCAGAAACATCAATGGTGGTGTACAAGAGGAGTTGCATGCAATAGGTTGTTTGAAGTCGCTTTGGGCACACAAGAGTTTGTGCGCATATGGAAATCGTTTGCACCAGGAAATATTCTTCCGCGCCATTGAGTTGGCTGGTTTTTGGATGGTCACCATGGAAGTTTCCCTTTGATGCCGCATTTGGCGCACAAGAGTTTGTGTGCCATTTAAAATCTTGTGCGCAACTATTACATCTTGCACGCTCCTCCCTCAAGAATCACAGAATTGTCCATCGATTCCCAATATGCCTTAATTTTAATCAAAAGTACCTGTTCATGGCCCTATTCATAATTAGGCATTAATAGAAGTGACATTTAATCCATTTTGAATCCAATATGGGTGGTACGGTCTTGTGTAGAGGTGCATTACATGGCTGCACGAAGCATAAAAACACAAGGAAACTCTATTGTGTAGTCAAGGAACATATCTAGAGGTACTAACAAAATAAATATATTGGAACATACCTTGGATTTAGAGAGGAGAAAATATTTGAGAAAGGGGTTCAGTGAGATTGGAGGTGGCGGTAGTGGTAGTAGGGTTCAACAAGTGTGGCCGCAGTGGTAGTAGGGTTCCATGAGAGCTTAGAGTCATGAGAGATATGAATCTATTAGGGTTATTTTTATAAGACCGCATAAGATATTTATCATCACTTTCAAAAAATTTCTAATAAAGAGTAGTTTTATCAATACTAAAATTATAGCACTAATAAAGAGTAGTTTTATTAGTGCTGATAAAGATCTAATTTTAATAATATATTTATTTTATTTATATTTATTATTATAAATAAATATAGTTAAAAATATTTATATATATTTATAAATACATTCATATATTTATAAATATACAAGGAATGGTTCGAACCATAGATTAATACCCATGGTCTTTGAAAATTTATAATTAAAAAAGACATTATAGTGTAAAGAGAGGGGTATAATGATGAAATTTGGAATAAAGTGCCACCAAGAAGAAGAGATCAAACAACAATCACCTTCTTTTGTGTCTTCCAACCCTTCCTTGAGAGACACCCCAACCTCTCGGGTGTCTTCTTATCTTCAATTTAATAGGATAAGTGTCATTATGATCATATATTCTCAATGAATTATCTTCTTCGTAAATAGGTTCAATTCCTCCAATGAAATCATTTTTTAACAAGTTGTCTTGATTTAAGACATTATCCTTCAAACCTGAGTTGCTCCATTCCTTAACATCCATCATGCCTGAGGATTTTCCATCAAAAGATCCACATACGTTACCAAATTCCTCATAGAAAACATGATTACTAATAAAACTATTTAAAATTTCAATCAAGGTAAATTGATATTTTTCAGGGCCATGGTCTGGTAAGACATAGTTACCCTCCTCAGTCACCTTTGTCCCCTTTCTCGCTGGTGAATCTTGTTACTCAATAGTGAAAACCATAAAGACATTCTTCCCAGGAAAGTCAAATTAATCGCCTACCACTATCACAACTTATTCCACCCTTTCCCTGCATGGTGGGTTAACATAACCCAAATACATAAGTCATAACTAAGGACCTACACTACCATGGAGATATAATCATGTGGACCGGATCTCCTATACATGACCAATTCAAATCCATCTTCATCTACAATAGTTTTCTAGCCTTTGGAAGATTGAAAAAACCCTGAAGAAGATTGGCCAGAAGAACCAATAATTATTGGTAGAAATTCGAGCTTTTTATTTCCTTTTCTATCATTATCCCTGACCAATTGCTGCTCCAAATCAAGTTGTTTATCAGCCTCATCTTGGGAAGCAATTTCATCATCAGTATACCCATATCCTTGGGTATGACTACCTCCAGTAATATATCCACTAATTATAATATCCATAAATTTATTCTCCTCATCATCCATATTGTCCCAAGATTAACCAAAGCTAGTCTGCCCCTTACCTACACTATCAAAACCATCCAAATCTAGTCCAATGCCCTTGATATTTCCCACAACCATATCAACTTTATAATTAACAACAAAATATGAAGTGTGAAACTTCCTAGATCCATCATGGGACCCACACACCACATTAGAAAGATCATACTCATGAGGATCAGCCTCCATTGCATGACTTGCCTAATTTTGGTGAGCCACATCCGACTGCGGCCTAGCCCTTTAACTAGCATCACAAATAGATTTCCTATAAACATCTTGGTGATTCCCTTTATTAGAGAAAAATCCATAGATCACATCCCTACATTATCTATTATTCAAATGTCCAATGGTATTGTAAGCAGAATAGAATGTAGGGATCTTTTCGTATTTAATTTACAAGAAAATATCATCATCACGTGTAGAAAGAAGAACTTGGCCTGTAAGGGTAAAATTGAGATCAACCTCAACAAGATTCCAAGAGAAGTATCCAAACCATGAAACCTTCATATATTTTTTCATATTAATAGGGATACACGCTATAGATGCAATGTCAAATAGGATACATGGGTGCAAAAGGATCCAATTCAGTCTAGGAATCTTAATTCAAACTTGGACATGGGTATTCTTTAGATTGAAGGGATTGAAATGATAATCACATTCCTGAATGGAGAACATACCTCGGTTAAGGGAGATTTCACCAAATCCACATGTGTGCCTCTTCAATTCCTTCGAAGGGGAGAAAATGTGAAAGAACCCTCTTCTTATTGAGATGTAGTTCTAGTCGAAGAATCCCCAGATAATCATTAATTTCTTTCTCAAATCATTAACTCTCAAGGGAATCTCACCCATGGGTAAAACCAAATGACCGATCATTGAATATTGACAAATATTGAGTAGATCCATGATGGCATCTTGATTAGCTTTGACATGAGAAATTTTTCACTTCTATATAATCTATTATTGGGAATAATCAATCACTGATGAGCATTGTCTTCTCACACCCTTATCTTGTGGATCCAGATTTTTCGCTTTCCTAGGGGATGCTGAGGCATCCGTCTGGAGATCCGTTGCAAAAAATGCCTCTTGCACCCAAAAGTCGTGATCCTAAGTAATGATGAAGTGCCATTGATTCACCGGAAACCTAGTCACCACCATCACCTATAAAGAGCACTCTTGGCCCAAGCATCATCACAATTTATAAATATATACCCAAATGGTGCAGACCATGAGTTTTAGCCCATGGTCTCCCAACAAATCCATATTTACAAATATATTTATATAATTACATATATTTATGTTATTATATATATTTATAACAATATAAATATAAGAAATATATTTATTATTTAAATATATTTATTCTAAGTTTATAATTATTTAAATATTTATTTATTTATAATTTCATAAATAAATTTTAAAAAAAAGTATATATATATATAATTTTATAATTAAATATTTAAAAAACATAATTATTAAAAAATAATTTAAATATATTAATTATATAAATTTCAAACATATATTGTTTTTAAAGGTGGGGCTCATCAGTCCCTTTATTAAAGAGAAAAACAAAGTATATGGAGAAGTATACATAACTAAGAGAAACCAAGAAAAGGCATTTAAGTAGCTCGAGAATGAGTACTCATGCTATGGTGTAAGGCACGCCCACCCCAACCATGAGGATGTCAGCCTCTTCTCCATGTCTTGACTAGCAACCATTGCCCACCTCCTTCATATAGAAGTCCAACATCAATAAGACACATCATGTATTCTGCTCCAAATCATATCATATCCCCTTTGTTTTGACTTTCCTCTTCACTACTACCTGAAGAAAGTAGCTCAAAAGAATTGTGACTACAAACCTTTGATGACGATTTGACCATCATAAGCTGGAAAAAGCAGATCCACTAAAAGATTTTGAATGAATGATATTCTTTAAATTAGAAGCTATAGTATCAGCACAATCAACACCAAAATCAACACCATCTGGTGGATTAGGAACCACATCTGTTGTCCCATTCCCCTTATCTAATGATGAAACCATTTTTTGATCGGATCAACTTTCCCGAGGTAGGTAGTGTAACAATTTCAGATCCCATGTATTTTTACAAACCAAATATTTTATCAATAAGATTTTTCAAACCCCTAGTAGGGGACCCATCTCTAACCCAGTCCACACCTTCTATCCTAGAGATAGAAGAGGAAATAGAAAAATTGGATGTTTTCTCTCTGTTGCAGACAGGCGCATATGTAGTCACTGGTTGAGTCATAGAACCGTTGTAGAAAGGGACCATCTGCTCATTGGCCCTGTTGCTTAGGTCAACCAGTAGGCACAACGATGGTTGTCCCTCCCCTGTCTTAGTCTTGGTATGACCAGAATCCAATGAAGTATAAGAAAATGATGTTGTCTTATTAAAAGAATTGGACACTCTATGAGGATCATTAACTTTCTCATTAATAAACATAGGAGCAGACTTACCTTTTTCTTGAGAATGATACTTTTTTGTCTTGAATTGGACATCAATCTTGGTCTTTTCTTTGTGATTTTTGGAAGAGATCATTTTTCTTTCCTGTCATAAATTAAAATCCACTTTGGCTTGTGCTGAAGCTTCTCTATCTTCCTGAGTGTCCATTGATTCCACCTCTTCATGTTCTCCCATATATAACTAATTAGTGAATATTTGAAGGAAATCCACCAACAACTAAAGGGATTTCCTCTAAAATTTCATCCCCCAAAAACACCTGCACTGGTTGATGCATCCATGATCTAGTCGACAAATATCAATCCCAGAAGACCTCACTCACCTAACCTCATTAATGAGGCAGACCGACAACACACAACCTGAGGTCATCATCTTGGATTCTAAGTCACTCGCGCGATCGAAGTCATCCCAGATACCCAACTTTGGAGGTGTCAGAGTCTGCACTTCTTTATAGGGAGATTCTCATTGCTGGCATCCCGTACCATAGACAGGTCATTGTACCTGAGATCGTCACCCTAGTCAGTGTCCCATACCACCACAGGTCATCCCGTAACTGCCCGTCATCATGTCCCCAAAATCTTGGCACACATGACCTGTAAGTACCATCTTTGCAGCACCTTACCCGGCATTATTAGACTGAAGATAAACCAATTTTTTCATCCCATGGTTCCAATTTCTTCATTGCAGCCCATAATCTGCTAGACCCTTAGTTTGATCTAAATCTATAGACCATCTAAAGGGCTGGAAAAGTGGCCTAAAAAGTCATGAATCGTCCCATGACGACAGCATTACCATCTTTAAATAGCAACACACATGGTATCCCATCATCTACCAAAATCATCAACTACCTCAGTACCTAAATTCATCCCACATTCCAAGGTAAGGTGACACCAAAAATCCCGAGGTCATCATAGTTCCTACTCCTGAGGTTACCCTCGGCCCACACCCTACAACATCACTGATAACCATTCATGCCGGCATGATCCCTCCCTGTCGTAGGGTGGAATCACTCCTATGGACCGTTCTGCGAGCCTCCATCAGAAACTCCAATATTGCCGCTGGGGTCCCACAATTTTCATTCCCCAATAATGAGCCACCGTCATTTCCTCCACCTTTCTCGCCACCATCATCCCTATTTTTAGAAATGATCTTCAACAATTCTATCCTATTTCATAGGAAGCACATAAAATATCTCCTTGTGTCCTACCGCGTCAAAACGATAACGATTATCCTCGTAGATCCTCAATTTGGAGAGATCACCGGAGAGATCCCCATAGTATGATAGAGAGAGATAATTCATCATCAAAATCATATATTTATTTTTATTATATATATACATTTTATAATTAATGTATATAAATAAACTATTAATATTGTGACAAATATAAATTTGATAATTTTTTTATATATAAAATTATGAAAATAAGATTCATTTTTTGATTAAAAGTTATATAAATCATATTAGTATATTACTTAAAAAATATATAGATGTATATATACTTATTATAATATAAATACTATTTTAAATTATATAAATTATTTATATAATTATATATATAATTATATATTTATTTATTTATTAATAAATAAGTATATATAATTATAAATATAAAAAATATATTTATTATTTAAATATATTTATTATAATTTTATAATTATTTATATATTTATTTATTTATTTATTTATTTATAATTCTAATTATAACTAAGCATCACAAACCATGGTTTTTATCCCATGGTCACAAAATTTATTACAATAAAAACCAAAGCCTGCAAAGGAAGAAAGGAGATGAAGCAAGTGAAAATCCACTACAAACAAGCAATTCACTCATCTATAAAGACAGTCACCACCCTTACCTCTCAAGTCACGGCACCTCATCCATGTTTTAGGATGCTTCCTTGTCTCCTCCTTTAGATGATACACCATACAATCATATAGTGGTATTGGATCCACACTAGTCTGAGGTCTTTCTCTCCAACTAGACCAGATCCTCGCAAAGCTATTCCATCGACATGAGTTAGTTCATGATAATTACCAAATTCATCACGGCATATCTCCTTGATGGTAGACTTGTTAAAAATATCAAGAAGACTAAATTTATTATTAATAGAGACCAACAGAACCCTAGTAGGGGGAACCCCATATTTATAGAAATCTACTTTCCCATTCCCTTTTTTTAGGAACCAACACTTGTATGCTTATCCATTCTTAAGGACCCAAGGGAGTCCATTTCATTGACTCCTTAAAAGGTCATATTCTTCACTTTTAATGGATAATCCATTTTATCTTTCCCTTTCATACTTCTTAAATAATACTAATCATTAGCAAGTTGAGGTTCAATGTTTCATTAGGCCTCTAACTCTAAGTCAGTCTCCATATGATCATCATGCTAATGATCTGCACCTACCACCAAGACATCCTAACAAAATAGGGAACTCATTTCCCCATTTCAAATCTAGGGAAGCAAGGAGTTTTATTAACTAGGTCCACTGCCTTCACCACTGAGGATGTTAGGAAAAGATTATTCCCTAAAGAAACTAACTCCCTCAGTATTGGGGAAGTACCAACCCTTCCTATATTTGGGGATCCAATAGAACTATCCCTAGACTTTCCCCCCTGCTCATTTCCCATTCTAGCCCCCTCCAAATTTGTTTGGGGTATTTCACCACCTTGCATATTCTTTGAACCATCCTTTCTACTTTGAGGCGTACATTGGTGCCAATATTTATTACTGGATGAGCTCTCCTCATGTCCACGAGCTGACCAGAAAGTACAAATCAAGGTTCTCCTATAATTCAAAGAATCGTGGACAATAATAATTCATTCCGGATAGAATCGTGCCACTTTCTCAAACTCAATTTTCAATTCAAAATCATAATTATCAGTAGAGAGAATAACTCTATCAACTAAGGTGGAATAAGGATATACCTCCACTAATAGTCGAGTGTAATGGCCAAATCTATCCAGTTTTATTTTTCTGTTCATTTTTATAGGAATGCTAATCACCATAAAAATGTCATACAGTATCTTAGGATGACATAGAATCCAATTTGAACCAAATACATTAACCCATACTTGAGCTGAAGAATTGTGTACCTTGATTGGGTTGAAGTTTCTATCTCATTCACTAATATACAGAAACCCATGTATGATGGAAATCGAACTGAGACCCCATGCCTTCATCTTCAATTCCTTCATGGGGAAAATAATATGGAAAAAACTATGACCCATAAATATCCATTTCCAACTTCCAAAACCCCAAACATATGATAGTCTCTATACAAGATCCTTGAATCTCCGTGGCTTTGAACCCTTTAGTAGGATTATTCTCGTAATAATGGAATGCTCACTAAGTTCCAGATGCTCTGAGATTGCATCTACATCAGCCTTATAAATATATTTATATAATTATATATATATATATATATATATAATCATATATATATTTATTAATATATAAGTATATATAATTATAAATATAATAAATATATTTATTATTTAAATATATTTGTTATACTTTTATAATTATTAAAATATGTTTTTATTTATTTATAATTCTAATTATAAATAAATATATTTATAAATTTTTGTATATAATTATAAATATATTTATATAATTATATATATTTATATAGCTATATATATGTATATATTTATTAATATATAAGTATATATAATTGTAAATAGAATAAATATATTTATTATAATTTTATAATTAGTTAGATATATATATTTATTTATTTATAATTATAATTATAAATAAATATATTTATAAATATTTGTGGATAATTATAAATAGATTTATATAATTATATATATTTAATAATATATATGAATATATAGCTATAAATATAAAAAAATAGCCCATGGGGTGTTAGTTGAGTGGTACCTACTGGTTGTACAACTCACTCTCTGTGGGAACTAGCACAAGCTCGAGTCCTGCCAGACTCAGACACTGTACATATTATGCACAGGGTGATCCAAAGACATTGCCTAGCTGGGGAACATTTAGTGCACTCTAGTCTTGGTCAGGTCCCCCACTGGGAGTCAAGCATAACTCATACACACATTTTGAAATTTGGGTAACACCCTTGTAATCCTATATCCAAAAATACAGGAGTTCAAATCTTGTAAACCCCTTAGGGGGTTTATGATGCAAGTAGTGGCGTAGTCATGATGCGGGAAGGCAGAGACGTAAGAATGATGTTTTCATGTGGTGATATAGGCATGATTCAAGCCTCATGATGCAGAAAGGATGATGCATGAATGATGTTGTACTGGGCCTTCGATCCATGTTCATGGGCCACTTAGCCTTGGGACTATGGGCTATATAATGGGTCTTTCTCCACTCAGATAAATATAGGTCTTTTATTTCATAATAAAAATAGTCCTCGACCCTAGATTTTAATATAATAAATATATTTATTATTTAAATATATTTATTATAATTTCATAATTATTCAAATATATATATATATATAATTCTAATTATAAATAAATATACCAAAGGGTAGCAAGTGTGAGTTGGCGACCAAACCCATACCCCCAAATTTTATTAGAAAAAAGTAAAAAAACAAGCATAAGGGGTTTTGATTTTAAAAAAGTGACATAGACTTCGCCACCAAAAGACACCAATAGAAAGGGACCAAGAAAGAAATGTGTATCAATCACCAAGTCTTATTCTGATCCCATGATATGATATCCTTGATCATCACCAACCATGTCTTTTTTTGGATCACTATCCCCAATTATCTCATTAGGTAGAACTTCACCTTCAATCTTATCTATGTTTATAACAGTATTAGGTGTCAGCTTCACTTGATTGGAAACCAAATCCACATGGGAGTCCTTATTTAAAACATGTACATTCAATATAGGTGGATAAGTTGAATTAAGATCATATTTAATCTTTTTTTCTTTCAGATACCTTTCTTCTCAAGGCCTTCAAGGTAGAGCATATTAAATTCATATTTGTTGATAGATGTAATCATGTAAAAGAAATTAGGTGAAGGGAAACCCTAAATCTTTCCAATTCTCACCTCTTGGTCCATATTAAAATATATTCTTTTCTTATCTGGATAGATCTATTTTCAGAAATACCAGTAGATTATGATATTCCCAGTAAATCACCTCTAACGGCCCCATTAGAGACATCACCCAAGCTTGTATCTCCAATAGTATCATTTAATTCATTACTATTGATAGCAGGTCCAAGGACATCTACTATAGGTTTCTAGTTGGTGAATGGCCCTCCCTTACCCTCAAAAATCAACACTAGATCTTGGAATCATATCCTGTTGTATGGATCTTGGACTGGCATCAACATGGAGGTGATTTCTGGCTTTGGGGTTCAGCTTGACTTTGGCATCCGTCAAGTGGTTTGGCGATGTCTTCTGGTATCGAGATATGTCTCTAATGACTTTTGGATTCGTATTTGTTCTGATGAGCCTAAGCTTCTTCTCCAAAGCAACTCATAGGGGGAGGTTTGTTTTCGGTTTTCTAGGTTTGATTCTGGTGTGTTGTTGGTGTTCTTGCAGTGGTGTCACGGGTCAAAGGGCCTCTGGTTTTCCTGCTGGTTCCTTCTGCATCCTACGGGTCGACTGTTTTTTATGCTAGGGTGGGTTCTTCCATGGTTTAGATATGATCATCTTCAGCCCAGAGCGGTGTTTTTGGCTCAGATCTTCCAGGTTACCCACAACGGTGATGCTCCATCGACATGTTGTTGGATCTTCCAGTCCTGGGTGATGAAGATTTGACTTCATTTTCCATGGTTTTTCCTCCTTTTTGGGTCACTATGGATGTGTTTGAAGGGTGCCTTGTGGTGGTGATGAGGATCTTTTGGTCTCAGTTTCAGTGGTGTTTTTAGATCTCTTGTGGTTGAATTTGTCTCATTGGAATGATTGATTTCTAGATTATCCACCTTTGTATGGATGGTGGTGCTTGGAATGCTTGGATTTTGAGAAGTGATTTAGGATTTTGATGTGTGGAAGTTGTTTTGTTTGTTTGATTCGATCCTAGAAGAGGGAAGGTGGTGTTTCTGGTGTCGATCACTTAGAATAGACCCAGAGGAGGTTTCAAAGCCAGTGGTCCAGCTTTGTAGTGCTTTTCGGATTCAGATGTTTGAGAGGGTATGGCGTATGCAATCAGGTTAGGCTTGTGCTTTGACATAGGACACTTTCTTGCCGATTATCATTACAAAGTTGGACTGTTTCAACTTGTTTTTATGTTGGGGTGGGGCTGCTTTGGGTTTCAATCTAGTTTTCACTCTCTTTGTCCTTTAGGTGTGTTTGTCCTAAGTCCATGAAGTCCTTTTGGTTTCCTCCTTCTTCCCTTAAGAGGGGGCTTTATCAATAATAGAAATACTTGAAGGACTTCGGGTTGTTGTATGGAAGATATTTCTTGTCGTAACTACATCAAGATTTCAAGAAAGTTTCTTCTTGAAATTCTACTAGATCAACATCATTATCACTAGAAGAAAATTTATTCATGTCTAGGATCTTTGTCTGAACATTGAGATCTAGCTCAAATGAAACTTCGATGATATACTATGTCTTAATATAACCATGGACAGTGTTAAATACATCATGCCTAGCCTTCACACCAAGCAGGGAGCTTTGGGATATAGGAACAGAGTGCTCTCCAGACCCATTCCTCTCATTAAGAGTTCCATCCTTGGGAGGCTTCACCATTTTTTAATCTCCACCAGCCTCCACTAGATTGGTATTAGGTTGATCCAAACCAGATCCCACCTTATCCTGCACAACCAAGGGATCCAAGCCATATCCCTCAATACCCTACATATATAAGGGATCCCTCCTTCCATCATGCATAGTGCCTCCTCCAACATTTAGGTCCTTAACAAGAGGCATTTTTAATTTTCAATTCACAAGGGAATATACAATTTTATTGCAATCGGTATAGGTAAGATTCCTTCTGTATTTATATTCTAGGTGCCTGATATTCCCATATTTCTTACAAAATGAAAGTTCCTTCTCAAAATCTATTGAGACTTCCAATCTTCTATCATCAAAAAGAACAATAACCAAATTATTAAGATTTTATTGGAGACCAATTTCTACATACACTATAGAAATTTCCCAAATCGAGAAAACTCATTTTCTCTATAAAATTTAATTATCACCCATACTTTAGAAGTTGTGTCCCGCAATAATTGAGGATTCTAAAAAAACTATGGAAGTCCATGGATTTGTATCCATATCTGAGTGATATAATTATTCATCAAATACAGAGTGTATAAAGGATCCCAATCCTTAATCCTCAGTATTACATGTTTAAAGGATATGAATCCTAAACCCCAACTCTAGATTTGAGATAATTAGAATGAAATACTTTATGAAAATACCCTTTGACTGTTGAGGTAATCCTGCATCACCAAATCCCTATATTTGAAGAAGTTGATTCTTTATGACTTTGATCTTCTAGGGATTTTCCTTTCCATGAAAATTCATCCTTGCTATAATTTAATGCTTTTATTCTTCAATATTTTCCACAATCAACTTCTTATTTTATTTGAAGATTGTTAAAGATCAATTTTTTCATGAAACAAGAAGGGGTTACACTCCTTGAATCCATAAAAATAGGTTAATACTCAATTTTTTAGCAAAGGAAACATAATTTCCTTTTTCTGGAGCACCTTGCTCCTTCCAGATTCCAATCATCGGGGGTATAATTATGTTAAAACACACACACACCACACACACATAGACTGGAAAGGCAGGTCATATTCCCCCAAGGTATAACCCACCCATCCATCCCTCTATTCATTTATTGAAAGCATGTATTAAAGATATTAAATGGGCCAATGGCCCCTTAGCTTTGACGTCCCAAAGCCCCCACACCCCTTTCCAGTATCATGCTTGTGTCACCATCTACCTACTTCATGTATGTGCCACCTTTACCTATGTCAGTGCTTGTATCAGCACCTACATCATAAATCACCTAAAAGGATTTCCAGGATTTGTACTCCGGTCTTTTGGATGTAAGATTATAAGGTTTACCACTCAGGAACCACCCCAACTGGAAAATATATATAACTATAAATATAATAAATATTATTTTTATCATGTTATAATTATTTAAATGTATATATTTATTTATAATTTTATAAATACTTTTTTAAAACATTATATATATATATATATATTAAAAATATATATATATATATATATATATATCATATTTATATTAATTATATACATTCATTTTTTTAATTAATATATATAAATTAACATTATTTTATGAATATAAATATAATAATTATATATATATATATTAATAATATTTTTTATTACAAGTTTTTATCAATTCTAAGAATAGCATTGATAAAGATCCACCTTTATCAGTGCTAAAAATTCCAATAAAGGGTACACCTTTATCATCCTTTTTTTAGTGCTGATGAAAGTTACCATTATTAGCCCTTTTAGTTAGTATTGATAAAGGTTTCTCATTTATAAGTTCTCTATGTTTTGAGATAATAAAATCTGGCACTAGGAATGGTACGATTTGTGGTAGTGTTATCTAGAGTTTACCCTGGCAATGTACTAATTTTTTATAAATGACATATAGTACAAAATGTTTAGTTTTTTTCACCTAACATATTAAATTGAATTCCCTATAGCCTTGGGAATTATGTTAAGAAATTAAGTTGATAGTGGTTCATACCTATACGATGCTCGATTGATCATACTTTTAGGTTTTACAAATAGAATCTCTTATTCCCATGATAACATGCATGAGTTATATGTCAGTGATCCATAATTAACCTAGGTTAATATATTTCATCAGTAGTGATGTAATGGATTGGTTAGTTAGGTGGAATAGAGTGATGTAGTTTTCAAAAATATTTAGTTTCATTAATTAGGTTATTACCTAAATAAAATATAATGTTTAGAAACTCTAATTTTTTACTAGTATAAAGTATCATATTTAGTTTCAGTTTTGAACTAATCCTCTAAATTGTAATTTTATTAAATGGAAATTATTATTTATTGAAAATTATTCTCACTATCTCTAGATCAATTTATGGATTTTATGGTAAACTAAGTGAACCAATATTTATAGTATAAAAGAATATTGTTTTAAACTCTATTAAAATGAACACTTTTCATTAATTAAATTTTTCATATAAAATATATTTTAAGTATGAAAACCTTATTTTGAGAAAGAAATTTATCATTAGTGTAGATTTTTAATTTATCAAGCCCCGCATAGTGCCTTAATTGGATCATCATTATTAATACATGAATTTTTTTGTGTTTTTCATTAATATTCATGTGAATTATTATTAAAATGCCTTCAAGTACTAAAATTTTCATCATTTATGACACTATTGATCTGATGTTGATATTTTAGTTGTTTCCATATTGTATTTACTCTATGATATTGTTTTTTATCATATCCTGATAACTTGAAACTTTGGTCAATATCAGGTTAAATGATTTTTTTAATTGAAATGTTAATCCAAATGGTCCAATAGGTAGGATAACCCACTCTTACCAAATATTATTAAATAAATGTAAAGTCATGACATCGTAAGGGGATTACAGAGTCAAGTATGAAGGTCATCGCATGCATCCACCTCAAAAAAAAGTGATAAGAAATCATGGGCCAAAAAGAACCATCTTGAGATTGCCTCTATAATGGATCTCTTTGACAAAGCATCGGTAACCTGGTTGGATTCTGTCATGACCTGACCCAACGGGGCTTGAGTCGTGACTCCCCAAGCCCACCTCCAATAGGCTAGGGGCTAGAGACTAGTGACGAGTAGGCTATCGTACACATGGGAGGCATTAGCCTAAGGTCCCTATACACACGCACCCACCTACACCTCCAAGAAACAGTGCAAAGATATATATATATATATATACTGGAAAGAAAAGCATGCAAACATCTAACCCATAACCAAAGTATATAAAAAGTACAAAAGGGAAAAGCAGTGCCCACAAAAAGAAACTACAAAAGCATCCAACCTACTCAGAAGGAGGGAAAATTGCCAAAAACACCCACCGGTAAGCTCCTCGGCACAGCTCCGGTAAACACCCCGGTCAGTCTCACTCACTAAGCTTCTCCAGCTCCGGGTTCTCCTGGAACTTCGTCGAAAGGGCCGTGGTCTGCACAAGACATAAACATGTGCGGGAAAAGCCCATGCAGGGGCGAGTATATAAAATACCCAGTAGGCACCCCAAAAACCCCAAAATAAAAAGGAGTAACTGAAAGGCAATAGTCAGCTCATCCCATCTAGAGGGAACCCAAACGAGAGAGAAACTCCACCTCGAGACCATCCTCAACTAAACACGACTAGTCAGCACAACTCAGGTGTATGTCCATATATACGCCATGAACATCTGCTCAGGTATATGCCCATACATATACCATGAGCAATCTAGATATACTCAAACACACACCAAGCCTCATGAGGTTCCAACCTCGTAACCTACGACAGGTACATAACTAGGCGAACACACTCCATGAGCTCTGTCATCCCAGATGAAACATGTCCGAGAGATATACACTCATCGGAAATTGTCACTGAGAACCTCACGCTGAAACAACGGAAATACCAAACTCCTCGGATAGGGGATCACTCCTAGGGTCTGTTATGGGATACAAAAACCCACTCCGGTAACTCGTAGATCTCACAGAAATGGGATCACTCCCAGGATTCGCTGGGGGATACCACAACCCGATCTGGTTCTCCACAGATCACGTCACTCAGATAGAGGATCGTTGCCCATGTAAAGGTGGTCACGATGATACAGAACCCTATCTGGTATAACTCACGATTTAGGGGATCAAACTGATGATTCACCAACCCTACCAAAACCATAAGCTAAGTAGGGGATCATATAACCAACAATGCTGCAACCCTATTATAAACAACATGCTGAGTAGGGGATCATATAACCAACGATGCCACAACCCTACTATGCATAGCCCACAGCGTAGGGGATTATATTCCCGATGATGCCTCAAACCCTATGGATTAACCTGCTAGATAGGGGATCACCGCCTGTGTATAAGCGATCACATCAATACCAAGAACCCGATCAAGTGAAGCGAAGCTAGAGGATCCCGCTTCTATCCCACCGGAGGGATTCCACAACTCTAACATAAATTCATCCTATCGAGGGGATCACAAACCTATACTGAGGTAGTAATGCCACACGAACCCTCATAGGAATGAACCAAGGGAGTACACTCAACCACTACTGGTCCAAACATTGCTAACCCAAGCGACTAGCATCGTTTCCACATTGTGCACCTCCTAGGCCTATTGAGGCCACCATCGTGATCTACGTAGAAAAACATGCAAGGTAGGCTATTAATTTGCCCCGAACAGACTTGCAAATAAAAAGTCATAAAAATTTAGCATACACCAGGTATCCGCATCATGGGGTCCACACCTTGACCCCAAATTTAGGTGGGCATATTGCATCGTTGTAATCCCCTCAGAAAAACATGGAGAAAGGAGTGTTCAAACACTCCAAACGGATGTCTGGTGAGAAAGAAACATTTCATCGTAAAACGTGCAAACCGGGCCCTACAGGGCCCGCACCTTGTCTTTATCCTGAACACTGAAAGGAGCATCTCAAAAATTCTGCATGAGGACTAGGATAATAATGCCGCAGACGGCACATCAATCGGACGTCCGGTTCACGAGGTACGTTTGTTGCACGCTTTAATAATAATTTAATATTATTAAATTAAATTGTTTTAGGTCACCCTCTTTTGGGAACAGAACCCCAAAACCCCAAAACCCATTTCAAAAAGTCAGTCTTGATGATACGAAACCATGTCCATAGACGGCGCGTCGAATGGACACGCCGTTTAAAAGTTACGCCCCTTTGAACACAAGGGGGCCCAACTGGGCCGGTCCACCCCGGCCGGCCCGGTCCAGACCATCGGCCCACTATCCAGCCGTGGGTCTGGTCCAGCTCACCATGCCCCGCTGTCCACTGCCCGTCCGAGCACCACCAGACCCCATGGGTTCGGTTCCTCCAAACAGACCGGCCGAGCGGCCGGCCTTTGTCCGCGCACCGCACAAGCAAGACCCGCTGAATGCGGGTCCTTGTCCGTAGCTCCCCCCGAGGCGCTGACCTTGGGGATTCCCCCTGACCGCGACAGGCTGAGGGACACCCCCCCCCCCCCCGATGGCCGAGCGCACCACCACGACACCAGCCACCCACGCTGCGGCTGCCTGGGCTCCCCGATCTGCCGCCTGGATAGCCCGGCTCCTATGGTCCCCTACTACACCACGCCGTAGCCGCCTCCGCCCGACCGCACCCGAGCTCGCTGCTCCGGCCACACCTAACACCACCTCTCCACCCGACACTCGAACCCATCTGGCCTCCACTCGTCCTCCAGCCTCCACACATCGGCCCTCCATGCGCCGCCACTGCCTATCGCGCCACAACGAACGCCTTCGGCCGGCTCCACCACTGCGCCACCCCGATCTCCGACCACCACCCTTGCCAGATCCAGAGCTTTTTTTGGCCAACACAACCGCTTTGGTGGCCCAATTTCAAATCTGTAGGTGGATTTGGAATCCTTGGTATGATTCCTTCACAGCGCCTTCCCCCGATCAACGATCCCAAGGAGTTTTGGTGTATCCGAAAATTTGGTCGAAGAATGACGAAGAACGCGTCAAACATGGGATTTAGAACGGGACTTGAATGGTAGCTATGTTCATTCGGCCATCATCTCAATTATATAATTATATAATTAAAATTAAGGATTTGACAAAAACTCAAGAAATCGACGAAGGAGTGGAAAAAACAACATAAAACCTACCTCGATCCAGTCGTTCATCGTTGGTGACGCGCCCGCTGCGATCCCACTTCGATTCGCCAGAGTTCGCTCCTCATTCTGGTGAAGAACGGTGAATAACGCTGAATAACGTTCGATAGAGAGAGAGAGAGAGAGAGTGGAAAATGGGTTCTCCCCTTAATTCCAACACTTAAGTGGAATTTATAAACTCTATGAAACTCTGTCGACGGGCACTGATTCCAAAACCTCCGTGCCTGCCTATTTTATATCACGCCTAGGAAAAACACCCCATTTCAAACTCAATGGAAGTCTTAGATTTCCATTCTGAGACTTCATTCAAAAGTTATTTGAAAATAACACCAGTGATAAAAATCACTAAGTCTTTATTTCAAAATGATGATTTTTCCCCTGGGTGACATCTCTCACAGCAGGCCCATGCCCGCAACTTTTACACCCTGCCTAAGGTAAACAGCACACTCCGAACACATCATGCCCTCTGATTTCCAATCCTAGCTATCGTTTAAGAGATAACTCATTATCTCCTCGCGTATATTATAAAAACACTTAATATTTTTATAAAATTTATTTCAGGCACACCGGGCCTCGGAATCGCACGCCGTCTTCACCCCTAGCTCTAGAAATATTCTTATAAATATTCCAAAGTCTGACAGGACCAAAACTTGAGTCTCTACATCTTCCCTATAAACAAAGTTCACATCCAATATGATGCAATCGGGGATATGAATACATTCAATCTAGTGTTTTATAATTCTACATGGGATATTACTATAATGAGGACTTCAAGATATCCACTTCCATAATTGAATCTAATTCTATCCAAAGAAAATTCCAACCATTTTGAACAAAATTTTTGAAATCCTTAATCATTTACAATAATTCAACTTCAATAGCACATCCATTTCCAATGAAATGATAGAACAAGACTTAAAGAATCCCTGATGGGTATGGAAGACACATACACCCCTCAAAGGCCCTAGTGGACCTGAATCCTCCCCATCGACATTGAATTTGATCCAAGAGAGGATCAGATAGATCCACCTAATCAAATTCATTACCAGAGGTTTTCTAGTCCTTCCAGGTAACTAAAGTTTCTTGAGACAATAATATCAGCAACATAATTATTCATATTACATGTTTGGATATTGGAATAAGTAGTTAAAATCCTATGTATATCCTTGATTCCTTCATGAAACAAAGGTGAAACGTTCTAAAATGAAATCCCATTTCTTTCTCTCCATATAAACTCAAAGATCGAAATAGTTGGAACCTGAATCATTCCCTAAACCTACTCAAGACTTATAGTATTAGTAATGGATGCCATAATTTCCTCAAATCCATCCATATGAATTCTGTAGTTGAAGGTGTCTTGTATGTAATCCCAAAACCTAAATATGAAACTATAGGTGAAACAAATATGTTTAATACTTTCCTCATATTTAAAGTGGTGATAGCAGGCATAGACAACATGTATTTCTTTTTTTCAGCATGCAATGAATCAAAATATTCCCTCATACATGTCCTCCAAATTAGTATCATTTTTATGGGGGGATTTCGACTTTACTGAAGGTCATAATCTACTATGGTAACATGAAATTTCTATCACAGTTGTGCCTATATCACTCCCTGGTACTGAGTTGGCCACTAGAATTTGGTGACCATATGAGAGTGTCTCTATAAACATAGTCATACCTTTGAATTTCAAGCTAAAAATGAGATCAAAAAAACCCATAAGTGTAAGAATCATTTAATTTAATATCTTAAATGGGAGTGTGTTTCATATAATTAGGGACAGCCACATCCTCATATAGTGTCATGGTCAACCAAGGTGTGTTACAATAATTCAAATTAGACATCTTTCAAACTATCCACTTTGAGTATTACATGAGATGAGTGTAAGGGTGTTTAATGGATATCTAGACAGATGATGATGAGTATGCGGAGTACCCAATTTTCATTTTTGATATGAATCTACTTGAAAGGAACTCCCAATAGTTTTCATTGTATTTAAGGAGATTCCAAGTGAATTTACTGAGAAGATCTTCATTGAAAAGTTTCAAATCATTTATGCCTAGGCCTCCCATGTCAATGGGGTTGACACACTCTTTCCATAACATAGTAATAAGACTCCTATCTTGAATAGACCCAGTTTATATAAAGTTTTTTATCAAACTTTGAATCTCTTTAATAAGGTCCTTTAGCTATCTATACATAAAAAAGGTATAGACAAACATAGAAGTGATCACAGAGTTGACCGAGAAAATTATTCCTACTTGAGACATGGTTTTCCTCTTTCATGCTTCCATCTGAGTAATAATTCTAATATAAGTATTGTCTAGGTGTCACTTTTTAACTTTACCCCAAAAGAGGGGAACACCAAGATAAATAAACGGTATATATCCTCTATTCACCCCAAGAGATCAAACTCTATTTCTCTTGATGATAGGCACCCCATCCCCAAAGAACACAAAATATGTGTTCCAACTAATGACATGGCTAGCCACTTTCTCATAATTCCCAAATATTGATTTTATAAAATTGATGGCTTCTGAAACACCCCTAGATTTCACGATACGCCTCTCTTTCAATAATGCAATAGCTTGTATTTTATGCAAGTTCGAGTTCTAACACACCGCGACAAATCAAAGTAGCCGTTATGAATAGTAATACCCACTTTTTAAAATTATAGAAATTTTATATTTCAAAATGGACTTCATTTTTGTATTCGTAATATCTAAATTATCCTAAGTTGAATTTTTTGTAATTTTCTGAGAACTTTCAATTTTTTATGAATAGTGAAAAATACTTAAAAACAACTTTTTTAATCAAAATAATTTATAGTGATAAATTATACTATTGAGTGGTTTTAAAGTATAATTAGAATATATTTTTACCTTTATATCCAATGGTGGTCATTAGAATTAATTTCACTTTGAAATTGGACATAAACAATTGTCAATCTTTTGATATATATTGTTTCTTAAAAACACGTTATTTGTTGTCACAGCGGGAATTAATTATAAAACTAATTAATGCAACTTATATGTTCGGAATTTTTTAAAATAGACATCATTTTTTAATTCAGAATATAAATTATAGCTTAGGGTGAAATTTTGGCATTGTTTTGAAAAACTTCAATTTTTGATTAATAGTGAAAACACTAAGTGGTAGTTAAATAACTAATTTTTCATTTAAATGAAATATTACCACTTCTGTGATTTGATTTTCAAAAATCCGACATACATGGTTTTCATTAGGAAGTAAAATGTGGTTCAATGGGATTAAAATAATTTTTTGGTGAATAGTAACTTTTAAGTTTAATTAATCGCGATTAAAGGTAATTAGTGAAATTTAAGGTAAAAATGATATTATAAAAATATGAAATGACTTTTACACTTGTCCTAACTCTATTGGATGAGTCATGGCCGACTAAAACAATCCATGGGTCAACTTGGGGACCCCATGGAGCCACTTTGGTAGGAAAATGACATAAATAACTTTTTATTTAATGTTAAAATAAAAAGGTCACAAACAAGAGTTGTTTTACTAAAACAATTTTTAAATGGGGTTATACAAGTCATATTTTTTACTATAAATATTCATTAGAAATCTAAAAAGATTTCATACATCATGATATTTGTTTTATAATTTTTAGAAATTAAATAAATTAAATTATTTATGACACCATGATGATGCAGCGATCACCTCATTAATTAACGATTTTAATAAAATGAAAGGATAATGTAAAATCTAAGACTTACACTTGTCAAAAACCTATTGGGTGAGGATATTTCGAACCCTTATCACCTTATCCTAGAATTATATAAGTGTGTGACCTTTAGAATCCGAAAATCATTGTATAATAAAGTAACATTTCATTACTTTCCAAGAGTACCCCTCCTCTCCTCTTATAAAAGGTCCCCACCTCTACCACCTCATTCACACTTTCAAGCCATTTGGCTCGGAAAAACTCTGCCCAAATACTCTCCCAACTTCCCCCTCTTACTCCTAGAATCCTCACTTTGGGCATAACTCTTCCCAAGGAAGCCTTTGTCTCAAATCAAAAAGAGTTACCCGATTTTAAGGTAATGTCTTCTCTAATGTTGTTTTGTTTTATTTTTCTTCTCCAACACCCTAAACACTTTTCATTAATTTCTTTTGTAACAACAAAAGTATCCTCAATATACTATGATGTTTTTATAATAAGTATTCGAGCTACACTTACACACACCTACATCTAATGGTTAAAGAACATACTGTTTCTGTGGATGGGGAATATTTGCCTCACGAAACGATGATTGTTCAACACTCATATAATACCTCTAATGGTGGAAATTATGATGACACTATTTTTATATATGATATATATTATGTTTTTTTTTTCCTTATGATTTTTTATTTTTCATTTATGGCATACCTTTATGGTTTTCATTATGGGTAAACATGATATTTTCATTTTAGGAAGTGCGGACTATCGCCCCCTCAAAGTGATTTGAATCGTTAATGCCATATGTGGGATGTATAAAGCATGAAGTAAATGATATTATATATGATATTATACTGGAATTATAATATACCATTATATCATTATGATTTAATTAAATACGAAATAGAAATGAAAGTAGTGTTCATGCGTACGTACGGCTTACCGTCTCCATGAACGGTGCATTTCATTTCTTACCTCTAAACGTTATGGAATATTATAAATGTATGTATATACTGGATATATATGAAATATATGATATCTATATCATGAATATAATTCTTGATATAATGGATATTTCACCACATGAACAACTTGTAATTATAAGAAGTCTATTTTTGACTCAAGTACCAAAGATCGACAAAACGACCGTTATTAACTTAAATAATTACATAATGTTAATAACATGGTTATAAGTAATATTAAATGAATAAGAAAATTTAAAATGTTCTTAAGAAACTATAAATTAACTCTAGTTTTTTATTCAGGAGGTTAAAGAACGGTCGAGTCAAGACAGGACGCAAGGTAAGGGAACTTCTTAACCCAATTTCCATTCTTTGGGTTAATCTTCTACTTTCAAATTACATCATGATATTATTATGTACTATCTTGTATTTTTATTTTCTTTATGTGTAATTATAGTGAATACACATAATAGATCTATTTTTTTTAAATGATCTTTGTAAGGGACTTCGTCTCAATCTCCTTTCATTGAGGCATATTTGGTTTTATACACAACTTTCTTTTATATGGTGTATAAACCCCTTTGACTTTTACGTTTATTCAAAAGGAATATTTTTATATGAAGCATTTACTAAACAACAAAAGGGAATGTTTTTGTCATACGTATGCGGTGACAACGACTTCTCCGCCGCCGTGACCATTATTTGAGTTTTGGTTTCCTCTACAAGCCATACCTTTTTTTAAAAGAAAAATAAATACCATGTTTTACCTTTCTTTTATTTTGGTATTGAAAATGGTTTTGAAAGTGTTTTTATTATATCAATGTGTTGTATTGATATATTGTGATTGAAATGTGGAAATTTTATGTTTCCTTTATGCATGTTTTATGTGATACGATTATGTTATGGTTTATGATATGTTTAAACCTATTCATATGAGGAATGCATTGGACTTAATAAGTGACGGGTGGAGTCCGCTATAGCTCCTCGATGCATTGGCAGGTCTCATGAGACAAACTAGTGTCTTGGCACGAGGCCTTGACAAAATCTTATTTGTGGTCATGGCACAAGGCCTTGGCTACGTGGTTATGATAGTCTGGCATTATGCATTCCATCATTATGAAAGTGGTTATTAATATTGCATGTGATTATTCGACCAGTAGAATATCCATGTGAAAAAGTAAATGGAATTATCTCATTTTACTTTTTCTATATTATGTTTAAGTTCAAGTTAAAAAGGCTTTTGTTTTAGTTATACATTGCCTTAAATGTTTATGTTTATTGATGAAAGATTCTGCTATATTGTTATCCTTACTGAGCATCTGAGCTCACCCCTTTCAATGTTTTAATTTTTCTAGGATGTGATGAAGTATTATAGGAATGACCTGCAGGGATAGTCTGAAGGGGATATGAGTGTGGAAAATGGAGACTATGTTATTGTAGTTTTTTACTTTGTGATTTAATGTAACATTTATGAATTTATTTAGTGTTTCCAAGGCTACTAAACTAATCGTTCTTTCGAGACTTGATCTTTTGTGATCATGCCAATGTTACGAAGTAATGCACCGACTCCGGGTAACGGGGGTCGGGGCGTTACAGTTGGTATCAGAGGAAGTTTAGTACTAACCTTGGAAGCTAGATTTAGATAAACTCTGATTAGAGGACATAGCCCAAAGATAGACTTTGAGGATTAGTATAGAAGAACTTCCTAGAATTTTGGTATTATAGAGATTTTGTGAGTTTTCTGAGAAATACATCCCTGTCTGGATACGAGCAGGTAGAGGTGGCTCTGGTACATATGTACCTAGGGGTAAAATCCGAAAACACCGCTTTGAGCTAGACTCGAATGGGAACTGGTGCACGACAGCGGGCCTTGCTGCACTCTTGGTTACGACACTCCTGGGGGATATGCTTAGGATAATTCTCATTTTCTTTACAAACCACTATGAAGGGTTATGAGTATATACTTCCTCAAAAAAAAACATTTTTATGATTATAGATTATATCCATAAATAGTTCAATTAGTGTTAAGTGTTTTACAAGTATGGAATTATGTATTTTGATTCATAAACTAATCTAGTTTATGCCATTGTTTATAAATGGCTCCTAGTGGAAGAAATGGAAACTGTATCAATGCACGCACTCCGTGTAGGGATTTCCCTCCTGCTCAAGATAATTATTGTGGATCTGGAGATACAACTGGTGATGATCAACTTATTACCATACTGGGACAACTCACTCAGGTTATGAATAATAACCTTACTCGTATGGAGCACCCTGATCTGCAACGTGGAGGATCAATGTTAGACTACTTCATGAGGCAACAACCGCCAACATTTAATGGGGGTACAAATCCATTAGTAGTTGAGCGATGGATAAACTCATTAGAGAAAATATTCCATGCCTTGGGGAGTAGAGAAAGGGAGAAGGTTGTCATGGAAGTCTACCGCCTCACTAGAGATGCCGATCAATGGTGGTCACTGATTCAAAACACAAAGGAAAATGAAGAAGTATCAAGTATGGAATGGAGGGAGTTTAAGGAAATTTTCTTAGAAAAATACTTTCCACATGACCATCGAGCAGATATGGAAAGGAAATTTCTGAGTCTGAGGCAGAAGGAGGATGAGAATGTCGCAAAATATGAGGCTAACTTTACAAGGTTAGCGAGGGATGCTGCAGATTATATACGCAACCCAAGAAGTAAGATTGATCGTTTCTTTGATGGGTTAAAACCATTTCTCCTTCGAGCTTTAGTATCACAATCTTTCTCAACATACGAAGATATAGTCTCGTGTGCTATCAAGACAGAAAAGGAATTCTCTAAGTCTTATGACAATAAAGTAAAGCAAGAGAAGAAGAGAACGGGGGAACAAGAGACAGATAAAGGGAAAAATGGAAAGAAGGATTTTCCATTATGTGATAATTGTGGGAAGAATCACCCTGGTACTTGTCTAAAAGGAATGGGAGTTTGTTGCAAATGTGGAGAAAAAGGTCACCAGGCTCGTGATTGCAAGGGAAAGAAAGAGGTTATCAATGTTGAATGCTACAATTGTAGGGAAATGGGGCATTATGCAAATGAATGTCCTAATCATTAGGGAAACACACCTCAGAAAAGGCCAAGGGATCAATGCCAAGCTTATGCTGTTACTACAGATGAAGTTGAATAATTATTGTATTTGTGTTTTTGGACTCAAGAACTAGATTATGGTTATAATAATAATGTGATATATATAGGGATTGTACTGCAGTACTCATTGTTTTTGTTAAGGTTTTAATATGATTAAGGTAATCATATTTTAAGTATGTGACAATAATAGAAACCTTACTTTGTTTGGGGAATCTAATGTTACAATTGATTTTGGAATTTAAGGACATTTTAGAGAAAGTCTGGACGGAGGTATTTTGGATAACTATAAAGGCTGCAATGAATTAAGTTGATATTTGGATAGTATTGTTTAAGGTTAAAACATTTCTGAAGATTATTTTTGGAATATTATAATACTATAGTTTTAGGAAAAGGACAACCTGCAGGGTGGGGCATAACCCGTCGCGTCGGAAAAAGCTGCAGGAATCGAACCCACAACCATAGTGCGACAGGACTTTATTACCTACCACTAGCCTACAGGAAGTCCCTATTTATTACAAAATAGTTTTACTAATCTAAATGGTATGTGTTAACATTTGGAACCTTATACAATTAGGATAAATAGAATATTTTTGAGTTCTATTATCTTTTAGAGTGAAAGATGGGTTCGTGGTAAAAATTTATTAAAGAATGAAAGTCTACATAACAAGTATGTATATTCCCTTACGTTCTTAGTAAATCTCCTAAATAAATTTCTCAACTTTATAAAAGGTAACTTAAAACAAAAACGTTGCCGGTTAACTTTTCCAACTGGGGATTCAATGACCGTTTAACCAATCACAAGCTTGTGATTTTCTTATGGTTAACTTTCTCCTAATCCAGTTTTCTACAACTCTCCATCAGACCTTGATGTTTTTTTTTTCTTCCATATCCATATTTTCATAGAATCCTAGTATGGGATATCTCGGGTGACCTTTGTACTTATCTTTCTTTCTTTTAAAGTTATATTTTTATTAACCTTATTTCTGATGTGGGTTTTCCACAAAGGTATTTTCTATTTTCAACCTTTTATTTTCAAAGAAAAATTTCAAATTGCGAGGACGCAATTTATTGAAGGAGGGGAGAATGTAACACCCCCGAGCTTTCATGATACGCCTCTCTTTCAATAATGCAATAGCTTTCATTTTATGCAAGTTCAAGTTCTAACACACCGCGACAAATCAAAGTAGCCGTTATGAATAGTAATACCCACTTTTTGAAATTATAGAAATTTTATATTTTAAAATGGACTTAATTTTTGTATTCGTAATATCGAAATTATCCTAAGTTGAATTTTTTTTAATTTTCTGAGAACTTTCAATTTTTTATGAATAGTGAAAAATACTTAAAAACAACTTTTTTAATCAAAATAATTTATAGTGATAAATTATACTATTGAGTGGTTTAAAAGTATAATTAGAATATATTTTTACCGTTATATCCAATGGTGGTCATTAGAATTAATTTCACTTTGAAATTGGACATAAACAATTGTCAATCTTTTGATATATATTGTTTCTTAAAAACACGCTATTTGTTGTGACAGCGAGAATTAATTATAAAACTAATTAATCCAACTTATATGTTTGGAATTTTTTAAAATAGAAATCATTTTTGAATTAAGAATATCAATTATAGTTTAGGGTGAAATTTTGGCATTGTTTTGAAAAACTTCAATTTTTGATGAATAGTGAAACCACTAAGTGGTAGTTAAATAACAGATTTTTCATTTAAATGAAATATTACCACTTCTGTGATTTGATTTTCAAAAATCTGACATACATGGTTTTCATTAGGAAGTAAAATGTGGTTCAATGGGATTAAAATAATTTTTTGGTGAATAGTAACTTTTAAGTTTAATTAATCGCGATTAAAGGTAATTAGTGAAATTTAAGGTAAAAATGATATTATAAAAATATGAAATAACCTTTACACTTGTCCTACCTCTATTTGATGAGTCATGGCCGACTAAAACAATCCATGGGTCAACTTGGGGACCCCATGGAGCCACTTTGGTAGTAAAATGACATAAATAACTTTTTATTTAATGTTAAAATAAAAAGGTCACAAACAAGAGTTGTTTTACTAAAACAATTTTTAAATGGGGTTATACAAGTCATATTTTTGACTATAAATATTCATTATAAATCTAAAAAGATTTCATACATCATGATATTTGTTTTATAATTTTTAGAAATTAAATAAATTAAATTATTTATGACACCATGATGATGCAGCGATCACCTCATTAATTAACGATTTTAATAAAATGAAAGGATAATGTAAAATCTAAGACTTACACTTGTCAAAAACCTATTGGGTGAGGATATTTCGAACCCTTATCACCTTATCCTCGAATTATATAAGTGTGGGACCTTTAGAATCTGAAAATCATTGTATAATAAAGTAACATTTCATTACTTTCCAAGAGTACCCCTCCTCTCCTCTTATAAAAGGTCCCCACCTCTACCACCTCATTCACACTTTCAAGCCATTTGGCTCGGCCAGCCTCTGCCCAAATACTCTCCCAACTTCCCCCTCTTACTCCTAGAATCCTCACTTTGGGCAGAACTCTTCACAAGGAAGCCTTTGGCTCAAATCAAAAATAGTTACCCGATTTTAAGGTAATGTCTTCTCTAATGTTGTTTTGTTTTATTTTTCTTCTCCAACCCCCTAAACACTTTTCATTCATTTATTTTTTAACAAAACCCGTATACTCAATATACTATTATGTTGTTATAAGAATTATTCAAGCTACACTTACACACACCTACATCTAATGGTTAAAGAACATACTATTTCTGTGGATGGCGAATATTTACCTCACGAAATGATGATTGTTCAACACTCATATAACACCTCTAATGGTGGCCATTATGATGACACTATTTTTATATATGATATATATTATGTTTTTGTTTTACTTATGATTTTTTATTTTTCATTTATGCCATACCTTTATGGTTTCCATTATGGGTAAACACAATATTTTCATTTTAGGAAGTGCGGACTACCGCCCCCTCAAAGTGATTTGAATCATTAATGTCATATGTGGGATGTATAAAGGATGAAGTAAATGATATTATATATGATATTATACTGGAATTATAATATACCATTATATCATTATGATTTAATTAAATACAAAATAGAAATGAAAGTAGCGTTCATGCGTACGTACGGCTTACCGTCTCCATGAACGGTGCATTTCATTTCTTACCTCTAAACATTATGGAATATTATAAATGTATGTATATACTGGATATATATGAAATATATGATATCTATATCATGAATATAATTCTGGATATAATGGATATTTCACCACATGAACAACTTGTAATTATAAGAAGTCTATTTTTTACTCAAGTACCAAAGATCGACAAAATGACCGTTATTAACTTAAATAATTACATAATGTTCATAACATGGTTATAAGTGATATTAAAGGAATAAGAAACTTTAAAAGGTTCTTAATAAACTATAAATTAACTCTAGCTTATTATTCAGGAGGTTAAAGAACGGTCGTGTCAAGACAGGATGCAAGGTAAGGGAACTTCTTAACCCAATTTCCATTCTTTGGGTTAATCTCCTACTTTCAAATTACATCATGATATTATTATGTCCTATCTTGTATTTGTACTTTCTTTATGTGTAATTATAGTGAATACACATAATAGATCTATTTTTTTTAAAAAAATGATCTTTGTAAGGGACTTCGTCTCAATCTCCTTTCATTGAGGCATATTTGGTTTTATACACAACTTTCTTTTATACGGTGTATAAACCCCTTTGAATTTTACGTTTATTCAAAAGGAATCTTTTTATATGAAGCATTTACTAAACGACAAAAGGGAATGTTTTTGTCGTACGTATGCGGCAACAACGAATTCTCTGCTGCCGTGACCATTATTTGAGTTTCGGCTTCCTCTACAAGCCATACCTTTTTTTAAAAGAAAAATAAATACCATGTTTTACCTTTCTTTTATTTTGGTATTGAAAATGGTTTTGAAAGTGTTTTTATTATATCAATGTGTTGTATTGATATCTTGTGATTGAAATGTGGAAATGTTATGTTTCCTTTATGCATGTTTTATGTGATACGATTATGTTATGGTTTATGATATGTTTAAACCTATTCATATGAGGAATGCATTGGACTTAATAAGTGACGGGTGGAGCCCGCTATAGGTCCTCGATGCATCGGCAGGTCTCATGAGACAAACTAGTGTCTTGGCACGAGGCCTTGACAAAATCTTATTTGTGGTCTTGGCACGAGGCCTTGGCTACGTGGTTATGATAGTCTGGCATTATGCATTCCATCATTATGAAAGTGGTTATTAATATTTCATGTGATTATTCGACCAGTAGAATATCCATGTGAAGAAGTAAAATGGAATTATCTCATTTTACTTTTTCCATATTATGTTTAAGTTCAAGTTCAAAAGGCTTTTGTTTTAGTTATACATTGCCTTAAATTTTTATGTTTATTGATGAAATCTTCCGCTATATTGTTATCCTTACTAAGCATCTGATCTCACCCCTTTCAATGTTTTAATTTTTCTAGGATGTAATTAAGTATTATAGGAATGACCTGTAGGGATAGTATGAAGGGGATATGAGTGTGGAAAATGGAGACTATGTTATTGTAGTTTTTCACTTTGTGATGTAATGTAACATTTATGAATGTATCTAGTGTTTCCAAGGCTACTAAACTAATCGGTCTTTCGGGACTTGATCTTTTGTGATCATTCCAATGTTACGAAGTAATGCACCGACTCTGGGTAACTGGGGTCGGGGCGTTACAGCTTCTTTATTATATTTTCCAAAGAGAAGTATGTCATCATCATAAAGAAGTTGTGAAGGGGTCCAGAGTCCCTTCCCAACCTTGATTTTCTTATTAAACTATCATAGACAAGGTCATTAAGACATAAGCTCATATATTCTTCATCCAATGAAAATAGGATGTCATATAGGGGATCCCCTTACCTCTCTCTAATCTTAATCATTAGTCTAGTTCAATACCATTCCTTTGACTACCTCTCTTTGTTTAATAAAAATGTATGTGTTCCCCTCGTATGTAAATTCACACACACGCGCATTACCTCTCATTACCATATCCTATAAACTAAACAAATTTCACACACCCATATTCTCTCAAATAAGAAGGTTTATCAATGATGAGTGACTATGTGTTTGAACAAAAAGAGGAACCTAGGATATGAATAATGAAAATTGAGTTCCATCCCACCTTTTGTTCCAAATCATCACTCATTTTTTATGACAAATATATGGGGGGAGGTTGAAATCCTACATATTATATATTACTAAATCATAACTAACCAATCCATGGAAAAAATAAAATAGAAGAATAAAAAAATAGAAATGAAGAAATTAGTAGCTCTCTGGTCCAGGCTGAAGCTGACATATTATTTATTCATCATCAGAGAAGAGCTCAACCCACTACAAAATACAAAATAAAAAAGGAAAGAAAAATCAGAAACAAAATTCAATACTAAAAAAATGAAAAATATTAAACTACTTGAAAGAGAGATTGAAATCCCTAATAATAGACATGGGAACTATTTAAATAGGAATAGGTGAATCTCTATATTATTACGATGGTTACACCATGTAAATGGATGCGAGTGAGATTTTTTCTATGATTTCCCAAATTATTATCAATCTTTAAACATGTATTTAGAATTATTTTGATATGTCCATAATCCCAATAATACATTTTTAGGGTTAAAGATCATATAATAGGACTTCGTAGTTATTCTCACAAAACTATGTTTTATTCTAACATAGGATTTCAAATTCCCATTTTAATATTACATGGAATGTCCCTACCTCTCAATTAAACTCATGTGTATTTGTCATAACCAGTCTAATCTAATGTGAATCTCTCTGGAAGCAGTTAATATAATGTATCTCACATTATTCCTAGTATTAATCTCATGTGAGGTGAACATGGGGGGAATATTATAATGAAATACATATATAATTCATTTTAATTATACAATCATCCCTTTTCAATGCATTTAACCTCAAGTGGATCACAATTTTTGGAGTTGGACTCATGTAACCCTTTATATTTTCCCTTAAATATCACATAATAATACTTTTAATGTTCTAAATCCCTATTTAACATTAAAAACATTTTTAAAAGTCTTATTTATTCAAAAGTAATTCCAAATTTAATAAAAAAATAAAAAACATAAACTTAATTCATTGATCAATTAAACTAATATGTATTATAATACTAGTAAAAAGTGATTAATGTCATACTATTAATGAAAATATGGGGATATGATACAATGAAAATTGATAAATATTTGACTATTCAGCTCTTATCACTCCCCTACACATAAAAGTTTACACTCCAGAGAAAAGCTATATATCCAAAATCAAATTCCATTCAATATTAAAAACTAAGAACACGCCAAATCATTACTAAAAAATTAAAAATATCATTTCTTTTATAAAAACCTTTTCCTATAATTATCTCATATACCATTTAAATCCATTCATCCTCAAGAATATATCTAGGTACCAATAAAAATCTATGTCACATTTTATGGAATGTCACTCTCACTTAAGAGAATATTTAAATAGATTTATGATTATACTTGGAAAATGCATTTTCACCATATTCTTTAAGAAATTATTTTTTTACACACTATTATATATGAATAAAAAATCAATTGTGAGGTCTTTGGAAGGTGGTTTTGGTTGATTAGGGTTGGGTTTGACTTTGAATAAAAATATTTGGTTAAAAAGAGGAGGCTAAACTCTTAAATGTAATGCATGAATATTTATTCAATTTCATGGAATGTATATAAATCAATTACCTTATAAAGGAATCACATAAAATCCCATTTTATGGTTCATGAGTCAAATAATTAATCATAATAAATGACAATCAATCCTAATTCTCCTCTTTGTGTGTGTGTGTGTGTTTATGCACACATTTTTTTCTTTTCTTTTTTGTACATGTTTTTTTCATATATATATATATATATATATATATAAAGGATAATGGGAAAATAAATGCATGTAATGAACATGACTCGTGCCCATTTATTTTTCTAATGACCAAAAATGTTTACACCACCCTAAATTTCTCATGGTAGAAAATTCCTATAAAATAAAACACTTGAAGGCCTCCCCTACATTAAAACTTGAGATACTATTGAAAAATATTACAAGTGAAGTGTGGGTAAAGGTAAAATACAGCTTGAAATATGTCTTAGACCTCTAAGTAAATTAATTTCTTCTAAGGAACAAACTATTATTGATGTAAATGTTATACCAAGGATAATTTTTCCTAGATAAATAAGTACCTTTGTTACTTTAAAAATATTTCATGAAATCCAAAACATTAGAAAGGAATAAATAAAATGTTCTAGTTTACACATAAAATCTAAGTTTCTCCTAAGAATGTGAGGGTATTAGGGAGAATATATCAAAAATAATCCCAAACACCACTCGAGATAGTGGATGTATTTTGGGTAAGTTTTCATGGGAATAAATTTAAAAAGTTGATCAAACTCATAAAAATTGTTTAAAAATAAAATTCATGGGAAAATGTTTTATATAAAAAATAATTTAAAATAAATTTATTCAAAAATAATATATAAAATCCCAAAACCAACTCATGTGTGAAATATGAATTAAATATCCATTTAAGATCAATGTTTTTTAAAAACACACCAAGAACTAAATTTTATATGAAAAATATGTTAAACCCTAACAAAAAGTGAGACCTATTCAACCAAACTTATATTTTACTACCTTTTAGTTTAGGATAATTCAATTAGAGATATGGTACTAAAATTAAAATGGGAAGGAATGACATTGCCAATTTATTTTTTAGTGTTATTTTACCTAAACTTCTATCTAAAATCCACTAGTTTTTTTTAAACCTATAAATGAAAAAAATTGAAACCAAATAATTTTATTTAAATAAAAAAAAAGAGAAATAGAAGCTTGATTTGTACCCCCAAGTATTTATTAGGTTGATGATGAATTAGTTAAGAAGCATAATTTTTTTATCCCCAATATAATGGTGGAATGGTTTTATGTGATTAAAACCACCACATTTTATTTTATTTTATTTACTTAGGTAAAAATTGAGAGTGGGAAACCCCAAAATGAAGTAAAATAAACCCAAACCCCAAAAGTAGTTTTTGAGAGAGAGATAGAGGGAGAAGTGAAAGTTTGGTAGGGGATAAATGAGAAGAAAGGGGTGATACAAAATTTCATGAGTGTTTTCCTCCTCCAATGGGTGTTATAGTTAATTTAAAAGTGGTAGTTACTTCACTAATTTACCTTCGATCTCTTCTCCATCATAACTTGTGATTAATTTTATGGATCCTTCTTCAAAATCCTCTTGGAAATTCATCACATTAGATGAATTTAAAATGTGAAAAAATAGAGAGTTATTTGTAAATATAATTTCAATAAATTTTAATAGAAAATAATTCATATAAGATGTGTCCCCAATATTGTGTTCCAATTGTATTTTTTATTTCATGTACACTATTCTTTGGAAAAAACTGGATAGATAAAGCACTGGATATGAGTGAAGTGAATGCTCTAGTACCAATATCACTTTTTTTAATTTATGAAGGTTTTTTATTCTTGGTGTGGAACTATATATTACAAAACCAAATCAGGATTTCAATTTTTAAAGTACTCATAGAATTCAATAAGTTCCCCAGAAAGTTCAATTAGGAATGAGCATTCAAGTTCTTCCCTAATTTCCTTTATGATCCCTCTAAATATCCCCACATAAAAATTTGAAATAAAGACTCCCTAACATAACTTGAAATAATTTTAGATCCTTAATTAATAATGGAAATATGATAATTTAAATTTAAATCTATTTTTTATAATTTTTTAAATAATGAAGGGAAAAAATGGAAGTTTTTACAAAACAAAAAGTTGTGTTAATAGGATTGGAAACCATTCCCCTGAAATAGAACTACAAATTGGTGAGTGCTACCATGTTCCCACAAAACATAATATTTTATAAATATGAGGAAATGAATAATTATAAAAGTCATATTTTCTTCTCTTAAATAACATCCACTCAAACTCATATCCCTTACCTTGTCAAAATATATTAATATTTTTTGATTTAGATTTAATAAAATAGTTTTTAAAAAAAGAGACATTATTTTTTAATTTTTTTTAATGAAATGTAATTTAAAAAAAAGTTAAAATGAGAATAAAAATAAAAAGTGAAAATTGAATAGAAATAAAAAAGATAAAAAAATATAAGACTATTGATTAATTTAGTCATTATTTACTTAAAATTACCATGCCCGTATCTGAATCATTATTTGAATTGTATACCATTACTTTGGATACCTCTATTTATTTAAAATAAATGTGAAACCCTTTTATTCCAAGTTATATACATGCATCACTAATTGTAATAGTAACCTGCATACAATAATAATATTTAACATGCCAAACTTTTCCTAAATGAAGAGTATGGTCAAAAAGTGGTAACCAAGTGTTTAAAAAAAGAGCATCCTGTGAGATGATTAAAGAAAATAAAAGTTATATATTGCATCCTATTTATAATAATTACTCACTTTTCATGATAAATGCTTGGTGAAATAATGGAATATCACCTATTCTTCTACAAAAAAATCACCAGAAACCAATCCATAAAAAATAAAAGATAAAGTGTAGATAATTAGAAGTAAAACACACCTGGAGAAAAGAGTAACTCCTTGGTGTATCTTAAAAAGTTCCTATGGTTTATTAATCATGGGATAATATCTCAAACCACTACAAATTAAAAAAAATAAAATTGAAAATACATAGAAATAAAATTCAAGTCCAAAAAAATGGAAGACAAACACAGACTACTCTTCTAGAGAGAAACAAACCCCTAAAAACCGATATGGTCACTTTTCATATAGGCATAGGTAAATAAAATCATATATTGTATGGTTACTATGTGTAAATGATTAAGAGTGAGATTTATTATATTTATATTTAATATTTTTGCTTTCCATAGTTTTTTATTCTTCAATATTCCACTGTAATTCATCATCTACATCTTTTATCATGATTAAGGTACATGGTTTTATATCATTGGTATTTACAAATTTGGCCACATAAATTGTATGGGGATATTCCTATTCATAAGATCTCACATGTATAGATTAAAATTGCATTTTTTATGAATATCATGACCACAAATATTTTTCATGAATGTTCCTGGATTTTTCTAAGTGTTCCCAAGAATTAAATATGTATTTATAAAGAGATTGATATGGTTAGGGACATATATTATATGGTGTGGGGGTTATGTTATAGTTATTGATAGTTATCACAAGAAATTATGATTTATTATTATATGGTAATTGAAATTAATATTATAGTCTTACAATTACTAGTCCTTCCTCTTAGTTAATCTCAGCCATTATTGTCATGAAATATTTATTCTGATGAGATGCATATCCTGATTGATATATTATTAAGTGAATTGTAGTGTGAATGGATTAGTATAATGTGAGATGTGTTTTAATTTAACACAAGTGTATGAGGAAGATAATTTTTTCATACACTCTCTAGTTGTGTTGATTTTATCTAAGTAGAGAATAGTGGTTGAAATAGGTTTTTTTCTTAAGGAGAAAGTAATTTAAAGAAACTTATATAGGTTTGAGGAAATAAATAAAATATTAAAATAAAAAAGAATTGTGTAACACCCTGAAATTATAAAATAAGAACATTTTATTCGATATAAAAGTTTACATAAAACACAAAGCTTAAATAACCCATGAAATATATTTCTTTATATTTAATCTCTTCAACAGCTTACAGAACATGCAAGCCTGAGTCAAAATGAACTGTAATATAATATACCATTATAACCTAACCATTAAATTTTATGGTATTAATTGAACTAACAAAATTATTAAAATTATGGTTATCTATTTATTAGAAATAAAATAAGAATCATTTGAAAGAAAATGAAATATTTTCTGAAAAAAATTATTTTTTTCTAAAAGACGGTTTAGTCACGCTTTGCATGCATAATTTAAAATTAATTTCTAACACTTTTAGAAAATGAATTTTAAAAAATAATTATTTTTTAAAATTATAATTTCAAAAATATCTTTGGGTGATTTTTTTTATTTTTCTCAAATGTATCTTTTTTTGATGAATAGTGAAAAATACTAAATTTAAATTGAAAATTGCCTTTTCATTTAAATTATTTATAAAGTTAAATTAAATTTTGAATTTGTTTTAAAGTAAAATTTGTTAAATTATATATCAATTATTACAATTTATTTCATTTGAATTATTTCTATATTGAATTGTGATACAAAAATGATGTAAACTCTTGAACATTTTCCATTTAAAAATCTACTTTCTCAATATGTCAGTGAGATTAATTTTAAATTAAAATTTTACACTTATGTGAATGGAATTTTAGAAATTTGATTCCATATTTGGAATTATAATAATTTATATTATCTAATAAGGTTAAATAATTTTTTTACTAAAATGAATAGTGAAAACATTAAAAAAATATTTATCACAGTTAAGGTAAAAATGGATTTACCGAGGGTTAAACTAAAATTATAAGGTAAAATAAGACCTAACAACTTTTTTCAAATATATGTTCTGACCCTATAATGACTAATTATTAGGCATAATCCATTTTGGTCCCTTTTTCATATGAAAAACATGGATACACCTTTTTCTTTTCAACAAATATAAGTATTTCACACACCTCGCTTATAAAAGGATAACCCCTATCCTCTTTTATCCACACATTAAAAATATTTTGCTTCAAAAAATCCCTGAAAAAAAACTTAAAAAATTCCTTACTCTCATACTAGAAGCCATAATTTTGGAAAAAAGTCAACCTAGGAAGGCTCTTGGTGCAAACCTAATGAGGTTACCCAAATAAGAGGTAATGTTCTTCAATAATAATTTTTATTTTATTTATTCCTCCACCTCTATAAAATATTATTAAACAATTATTATATAATAATGTTAGTATATTCCATATAATTTGATATTTTTATGTTAATTTCATGATATAAAATCATCCCCACTTCTATAAAATTGGTTTTGAAATCATCATTCATGTGTACGGTAGACTAGCTTCTCGCGAACCGATGTCATTCGTTTCTCCATTACCACCTATCACAGTTTGGTATAATGTTGTATATAAAAAATATATGATATTTATAACATAATTATACCTATTTAATCAATATATCATATATATATGTTTACTTTACATTCCGTATGGGATATGATAACATCCCTCGTGTGTGCGGAGGACAACTGCCTCACAAAGCGGTGTGATTCATTTTTCACTAACACATTAAAAGGAAGGAAATAAGTATCAATTTAGTAAATATATGTGACATAAATTACATAATGATGATATTAATGACATATTTATTATTCTTAAAATATAATATGTTCTTTTTTATTACCTTTTCACTCACTGTAATATGATAACATCATTCGTGTACGTGTGAGCTACCACCTTCACAAAGCGATGTGCATCTCTTTTCATCACCACACAACATGGATGATATATATAAGTATATTTAAAGAAAAAATATTTTAATTATTATATTATTATCATTATGGAAAGATAAAACATTACTTACCATCTTTACATAACGATGATTAAAAAATGGAAATGTTACTCATGCATACGTACGGCCTACCATCTCCATGATCGTAATGTACTAAATTTTTCATAACAATATTTTATGATTGGTTTTAAAATTATAATTTATTTATAAATAATATATTTATTTCACTATTATTATTCAGTAGATGGTTGAACTATATAATATTAACAAGAACTGTAACTTTCATAACAAATCATGAATGAGAAAACAAGGTAATTAACACCCAAAACATTGAAAATAATGAAACATTATTAATGAATGGGTGATAATATATTATAAAATGATCATATATAATATTATAAATATTAATATGGTTCCTTAATAAGTTAATAACATGTTTAAAACCACTATATAGTAGGTTAAATCATGTTCAACCAAATGGAAGTGTGAGGTAAGGGATTTCTTAACTCAATTTCCCTTCATTAGGTTAAACTTATACTTTATTGATTATGTAATTATAAGATTATGTGTGTAATTAAATGGGATTATATTATGTTATATTTCAACTTTTTTTATTTTTATTTACATTTGAAACACATAATCAGTTCGTTGATTAATCCCCACTTAAATGATATGATCTTTATAAGGGACTTCATCTTAATTTCCCTTCATTGAGGCATATTGTAATGTTATGCACCTAATTTATTTTTTTTTTGTATATAATTTTCGTTTTAAATTTAATTTCATGAATCCTTCATATTTCATCGTGTTTTGAGTTTCAATTTTAATTATTTTATCAAAGTGTATTTGACTAGAAAATTACCAAGTGGTAAAGAATTTCATAACTCGGTTGGTTTTCATTGGGTTATATTAATTATTCATCATATTTGATATTATAATATTATGTATGTAATGACTTTTAATTATATTATTTTATATTTCCACTTATTTTATAATTTTATAGTTGATAGACTTAATCGGTTCATTTACTAATTCTCACTTTAATTTTATGATCATTGTAAGAGTTTATTTCACAATCTCATTCAAATCAAAAATGTTTATTATTGAATTTAAATTAAAGGGAATTATTTGAAAACTTATTAATAAACCCATTATATTTTATTCTCCTATTTATATTCATGATATTTTCAAGTAATAGACCATTTTCCCACTCTTTCGTACTGGAAATTGTTGATAAATTTTTTTTAATAAAGTCTAAATTTATTTCTTTATTCATTCAAAAATCCTTTTTTATAAAACCCTTGTTTTATAAAAATGGTTTCAAAAATAATTTTAACCTTTTAAAAATTATTTATTGAAGAAATTTTTACCCTTCTTAATTTTCAAAAAATGCTTTGAAATTAATCTTCAAGTAATTTTTAAAACAATTCTTGTTTAGGTTTTACTGAAAAAGTGAAAGGAATATTTGTTTTAATGTGTACAACATGAGAATAATTTCTATAAATCATGGTCACTCAAATGTTTTAAATATTAATTTATAATATCCATATATTATTTTCAAACAAAATTATTTTCAATTTTTTTTGTACTTCTAGTTTTAAAAACTAACTTTCAAAATAAAAATGATATTTTCCTCATGAGTATTTTTAGAGATATTTTTATTATATTTCAATTCATCAATGAAAAAAATACTTTATTATTACTCCAATGAGTATATGTTGTATTAATAACATTCTTATTATTACTCTAGATGGATTATGATCATTTTGAACAAGTAAAGTATTGACATTCACTTCCTTGATTAATTTTCTAGTTATTAACATTTCCTTAAATTATTCACTTTCTTGTGGGAATTAAATTTCACCTAAATATCCATATTATTTATCATGAATATGGTTATTGATTAAAACTTGTATCATTTTTTAATATGGTCTTCTATGTTGAATGTTATTTGTTTATATGGGGAATATTGATAAATCTGTAATCCTTACTCAATAAGGATATTTGATGATAAGGAACATTGTTCATGAATTAAATAGATTGTTTGATATATGAGAAATTCTTTGGACATGAAGATACAAGTGGGTAATGGTTATAGATAACCCCTTGATGCATCAATAGTATCATAAGGTGAATCAGTAATCTAGTATAAAATCAGTTGACCAAACTAGATGAGTTTATACCCCAGTAGATTTAAAATGTATTTTAAAAGTTCTTAATGGTAGTTTATCATGATAATAATTTCATGACGTCTAATAATTAAGTATTTCCTTCATTAATAATTTAGTTGTTATTATCCATGATATTTTTTCAATGATATTATCCCTGTATGAATTTTATTCTCAGTTATTAATTATATGGAATGTGTTTTCACTAATTTTATTTGTCATATTGATTATGGCTTATCCAGTTATGATAGTCATATTATTTATTAAATGGAATGTGTTTTTAGTTATTTACCTTTCCATATGGATTATTATCTATGAGATTTTCACATTGATATTATCTCTAGATTCACTTCCTTGTCTCTTTATTGATTACATGGCATGTGTGTTCAGTTATTTACCATTCCATATTGATTATTCTTATTGATTAATAATTACTTACACTATACTTAACACTTAATAATCATTTGAGATCAGCCTTATTTTTATTCATGTCCCTAATATTCCTTGAAGTGTACTATGATTGATGCAAAAGGATGTGCTAGAGGGAATAATTTTATTCTAAAAAATATGTTGTAATTCATGTTTTCAAATGTAATGCAAGACTCAAGTATGTATCTATTTTACCAAGACTACTAAACTAATTGGTACTTTAGGATATGATTAATTGTATCTTATGATAATGTAATAAATTAGAAACCAAATTAGGGCTATTGGGGTCGGGGTCTCCATAGTTGGTATCAGAGAATGTTTAGTACAAACCTTTTGAATGAGATTTAGAAAAAAATGCACAAGAGCCTCAGTCTAGTTGGTGAGGACTCAGAAAGTGAATCCAAGAGACCTGAGTTCAAAACAGAGTAGAGACATGATTTACGGTACTGTAGCAGTACTATAGCAGTACTGCAGCATTACTATAGTAGGCAATGTAGCAGGCACTGTTCGGTACTATAGCAGCTGGAACTATTCATCAGTTTGGGCTTTGGAGCCATCGGTTTGGGCCTTGAGTCCTTAAAGGCCTTCGGTCCACCCAAGGCCTTTAGGATTGTAAGGCTTTCGGGCCACCTCAATGCCTTCGGGCCACCTCAAGGCCTTCAGGCCACCTGAAATTCTGCTTAATGACCAGACAGACTCTACAAGGAGCTGACTCCAGATGAGGATTCAGAGCAGGCACATTCACCAGAGCAGGAGCTAAGAGGATTTTTCAGAAAGAGAGGGTATGGTATTTCCATCATGACTAGCATGTGCATGAATGGGAAGTCTATCTGAACAATCCATGCGAAGGTGGAGAGATGACATCACAATGAAAAATTGGGGAGGAGCAGTTCAATATATTTATAATCTATATATTTACTTAATACCTATGGGTCATGTAATCTATAATCTTATGGGCCCTGTAAGTGTTCCCCCTCATCCCTTGAAATGGGGTTATCAAAAAAACAATAAAAAAAGAAGGGCTTCAGTCCATTCAAGGAGATTTAAAAAAATGGATTAGGGATCATAACCCTATGACAGAATTTGAGATAAGTATTTAATATCATTTTAAAGTTTTTATAAGGAAGAGATTATGTGATTTTTACAAGAAGTACATCCATGACTAGATACTACAAGTAGACATGGTTCTGGAACAGATATACTTAGAGGTAATAACTCCAAAAAAAGGTGCATTAGGCTTGACCCGATCATAACCTAGTACGCGATAATGGGTCTTACTGTACACATGGTTTGGCACTCCTAGGTGAAGTTATTAGGATAATTCATGTTTTCTTTACAAAAAATTATTAATTATTTGAATAAATTATGACAATAAAGGGATTAGGTTAAACCTAAGGTGTCTAATATTGAAAATATTGTGTCATGATTTAGATATCCTATAAATGATTCTATGGTTTTCCCACTATGGTTATTGTTTCTCACGCTATGATTTTTGGTTTTAGTCAATGGATGGAACCTGAAGAAATCATGTTAACATTGAACATGAAGGACAATGTGGTGAATCTGAGAAAACAAAAGGGATAATGATAGGAGTTACATATACTGTGATTATTCCAAATCATTTATCCCATTGATGGAAGAAAGGTCAATTTTATTCTTGTCAAAAATTTGGAAAGAGACACTCAGGAAAGTGTCTTAATGGAATGTGAAAATGATTTATGCGTGTAAAGGAAGAGAATAAAGTAAAGAATTTATAAATAAAAATGAAGAGTATAATGGAAGAAAATAAATCTCATCCTAGATATCCATTTATAGTTTATTTTATTAAATATGGGTAACCTATGAATTTTCTGATTCAATGCCCTCTTTTAAAGGTTAACTCCAAGACCAAGGAATGGCCTATGTTGAAATAAAATGAATGAAGTTATTATTAGGATTCCAAAATTATATTTTATAAGTATTTTTACTAATGTTGTTTTGGTTATAATAGTCATGAAACATCAAAGGATTGTGTTAATTTTAGAACCATATATGTCTTTATTAACTTAAGAGTTATGGATACCATCATGGGTTTATCAGTTTAATATTGATCATAAGTTCAAATTATTAAAATTCCATTTTAGGTTTTATGTGATGGGAGTCTATATAGATTATGTTTTTTCTGGGAGAAATTTATGGAAATTATATGTTTTAGTGGAAATTTTATTTGAGTAATAATTCCTTTACATTTTATAGAAATAAGTTTAAAAGTTATTAATAACATTTAGGGTTAATATGATCATTAATGACATTGTAATAATAGTTAAATATGTTTATTAAACTTTTTTAGAAAAAAATAAGTTTTATTCAAAAACATTAGTATAAAGGTTATTTAATGATTAATTTTATTTCAAGGATGTATATCATATTTTTTTGGGAACGATATAGGAATTATATGAATTTATTTTTATAAAAATTTAAAATTTCATGTCGGTTGACAACCCATAATGTTCGGTAAGGCCGTTAGACTTGAACCCAAGACCAAATAATGATAAGGGATTAGTTCCTACCACTTTCCTACATGATATCTAGTTAATATGTCATTGTTTTTAATTAAAAAATTTGATAAATAAATTTTAATGATGAACCAGTGGTGTTACTTTTTAGGTTTAGAGATTAATTTATTATATTTTATAACTTATGCTAACCATATTGGTTTTGGAAAATAGTTAGAGATAGATGGAAAGACTTGTCACTCTTTTATGGATATTATGATCCATTAAAAGTGAATTTTATTGCTTCAGGTATAAAAAATAATTTTTGGGTATTCATTTCTTAGAGTAAGGGATGAATTGAAAATTGATCAAAGGACAACCAAAGAATGAAATTTTTCTTATGAAATAGAAATGTATCAAGTAAGTATATTTATTTATATTATTAGAAAGTAAAATAATTCCTCAACTTTAGGAAAAGTATATTAAAAAAAATGGTATCATATTACATTCATATCTAATTAATCATATAGTCTTTTAAATAGTTGTAGATTTATGGTTTTGAGGTCCTTAACTTCCTATTGATCGCTCAATTTCTTGTGATTAATGACCTTTATCATTCACTATACTTATTTACTATTTTATTCTATTTCCACATATTCACTTTCCACTGATGTTCTTCTACTTGGAAACCAAGTTATGTTTTATTTTATATGACCTTTTTATTTCCCTTTCTCTCCTATTAAGATGATGTTTTATTAACTCTTTTTACAATGTGGGTTTTCAACAAAATAATTTTTAAGTATCAAACCCTTAATTACGGAGATCAAGTTTAAATTATGAGAACGTAATTTATTTAAGATGGGGATAATGTAACACCCCTAAATTCAAAAATGATAAAATTGTATTCAATGGCATAGGAAACGTGAAACACTAAGCTTAAACAACCCATAAAATACATTTCTTTAAATTTAATATCTTTAATAGTTTACAGAATATGAAAACCCAAGTCTAAATTATAAAAATAATTGTAATCTATTGATTAAAAATAAAATAAGATTATTTAAAATAAAATGAAATGGTTTTCAAAAAGATGTATTTTTTTAAAGATGATTTAGTCTCACTTTGGGCACATAATTTAAAATTAATTTTTACCAATTTTAGAAAAATTAATTAAAAAAAAATAAACTTCATTTTTTGAAATTGAAGTATCAAAATTATCTTTGGGTGAATTTTGTTTTATTTTTTTGAAATGTTTCATTTTTTGATGAATAGTGAAACATACTTAATTTTAATTGAAAACTTCCTTTTCATTTAAATTATTTATAAAGATAAATTATATTTTGAATTGTTTTTAAAGTAAAATTATTTCAATTTTATATCAATAAATATAATTTATTTCGTTTAAATCATTTTCATATTGAATTTTGATATAAAACCTTGTAAACTTTTAAACATTTGTTCTTAAAAAACTCGTTTTCTCGTCATGTCTGTAGGATTAATTTAAAATTAAATTTCGAAAAGTATGTGAATGTAATTTTAAAAAAAATATTAAATATTATGCATCAGAATAATTTTATTATATAATAATTTTAACTTAATTTTTTATCAATATGAACAGTAAAAATTATTTACTGCAGTTAAGGTGAAAATGGATTTACAGGGGGTTAAACTAAAAATATAAGGGTTAAAATAACATAAAAACTTTTCTAAAATCTATTTTATGGTAATATTTAGACCCTTTCAGAAATAATTATCAATAATTATTCATTTTGGAACCTTGTGAAGTGAAAAACATGGGTACACATTTTTATTTTAAAAAATTGCAAGTGTGCGACTTACCTCCTCCAATGGCCTGAAGGCCTTCATTTTTTATTGATTTTGATAATCCACATTTCAAGGGTTGTGGTGGAACCCTTACAAGGCATGTAGGCGTAAGTATTACATGGCCCATAGGCCTATAAAAGGTCACCCCCTCTCCTCTCTTATTCATACCTTAAAACCCTTTCTGTTTGGACAATACCCAACCAAATAGCATCCCAAATAGCATCCCAAATTACCTCATGTAATCCTATAATACATTATTTCAGAATAAATCTATCCTAGGAAGGATTTTAGTTAAAACCTAAGGAGGTTATTCAAAGAAGTGGTAACGTTATTCAACGAGTGTTTTTATATTATTTCTTCATCCACATCCTTCAATTATAATTAAAACATTATGATATAATAAACATAGTATATTAAATATAATTATATGTTTTTATGTTAATTTCATTACTTACAACCAACCCCACTTCCATCAAATAAGTTACGAAATCATCATTGGTTTGTACGTCGGGCTACCGCCTCACAAACCGATGTCATTCATTTTTCTATTACCACCTCTCACAGTTGGGTATAATGATGGATATAAAAAATATATATATATATATGATATTTGTAAAATAATTATACCTCTAGATTAATTATATATTATATATATTCACTTTCCCTTATATAGGGGATATTATAATGTCGCTTGTGTGTACGGTAGACTACCACCTCGCAATGTAATGTGATTCGTTTTTCACTAAAGATTTACATGGGAAGTAATAATAATAACTTTAGTGAATATATGTGATATACATGACATAATTATGATATAAATGAAATATTTATAATTCTAAAATGATAATATATCATTTTCTTTTGTTATCTTTTCACTTGTTGTAAGATGATAACATCATTCGTGTATGTGTGGATTAACGCCTTCACAAAGCTTTGCGACTCTTTTTATCATCAAACCACATGAATGATATATATAAGTATATTTAAATAAATAATATGATAATTATTATATTATTATAATTATTTAAATAAAAAATACTTATCACCTTAACATAATGATCGTTGAAAAATGGAAATGTTACTCATGCGTACGTGCGACCTACAGTATCCATGATCGTAATGAACTTCATTTTTAAAAACCATTTTTCATGATTGGTTTTAAAAGTATAACTAATTTATAAATATGATAACTATTTCAGGATTATTATTATCAATATGATGAAACTATATAATATTCATTATAATTAGAACTTTAATAACAAATCATGAATGAGAAAACAAGTCAATAAACACCTGAAATAATGAAAATAATGAAAGATTATTAACAAACGGATGATGGTTTTTTATAAAAGTATCATATATGATATTATATATATTAATATGATTCTATAAAAAGATATTAACATTTTTAAAACCTACATACATGAGATTAAATCATGTTTAACAAAAAGGAGGCATGAGGTTAGGGATTTCTTAACACAATTTCCATTCATTGGGGTATACTTTTGATACATTGAATATGTAATGCTAAGATTGTGTGTGTGATGAAATTTGATTATTTTATGTCCTATTTTCAATTTTTATATTTTAATTTACATTTGATAAACATAATCAATTCATTAATTAACCCCCACTTCAATGATATGATCTTTGTAAGGGACTTCATCTCAATTTATCTTAATTGAGGCATATTGTAATGTTATAAAACTAATTTATTTTATATTGTGTTTATAATACCATTTTAAATGTAATATAATTAATCCTTAATACTTTTTGGTATTTTGAGTTTAAATTTTAATTATTTAATTTAATGGGATTTGACTAGAAAATTACCAGGTGGTATATAATTTTATAACTTAATTTCATTTCATTGGGTTATATTACTTTTACATTATCATTGATATTATAAGATTATGCATTTAATTACTTTTAATTGTCTTATGTTTTGTTTCCATTTTTTATGTGGATTTATATTTGATACACATAATCGATTCATTGATTAATTCTCACTTCAACATTATGATTATTATAAGGGTTTATTTCACAATCTCATTCTAATCGAGATTTTTTATTCCCAAATTTTAGTTGAAGGGAATTATTTGACAATTTCCAAATAAACCCATTTAATTTTATTCTCCTATGGTTATTCATGGTATTTTAAAGTAATATTTCCATTTTTACACTCTTTTCTACTTAAAATTCTTGATAAAATGTTTCTAATAAAATCCAACTTTATTTTTCTCTTTGGCCAGAAATCCTTTTTCATCAAAACCCATGTTTTATAAAAATGTTTTAAGTGTTTTCAAAATGATTTATTAAAGACATTTTTACCCATTTTTACTTTTTAAAAAATTTATTTAAAGGAATATTCATGTTTTTTTGAAAACAATACTCATTTGGATTATACTGGAAAAGTGAAAGGAATCTTTGTTTTAACATGTATGGCAAGAAAAAAAATTCTAGCCATCATGACTGGTCAAATGTTTTAAAGATTAATTTATAAGTATCAAATATTATTTTAAAATAAAATTGTTTTCTAATTTTTTTGTGAACTTTTAGTTTTAAATTCACAAAAAAATTATTTTCAAAATGAAAAATATATTTTCCTCAAGAATGTTTTTAAAGATATTTTTATGGTATTTCAATTCATCAATGACCAAAACCCTTTATTATTACTCATATGGGTATATGTTGTATTGATACCATCATTATTATTACTCTATATGGTATATAGTCATTTTGACCAAGGAAAGTATTAACATTCACTTCCTTGATTCATTTTTGTAGATATTAACTTTCTATTGAATTATTCACTTTCATATGGACATTAAATTTACCTTAAATATCCATATTATTTATAATAGATATGTTTTTCTAAACTATATATCATTTTTACATATGGTGTTCTACATTTAAAGTTGTTTTTTATCTAGGTAAATATTGATAAATCTATATTCTTTACTCAATATGGATATTTGATGATAAGACACATTGTTCATGAATTAAATTGATTATTTGATCAATGAGGAATGATTTAGAAATGAAGATACATGTGTATATCATATATAGATAGCCCCTTAAAGAATTAGTAATCTCATGAGGTGAATGAGTAAGCTAGAATAAAATCAGTTGTACAAACCAGATGAGTTTGTACCTAGTAGTTTAAAACTCTCTTTTGAAAGTATTGAAGATCATGATCCTGAGTTCATGATTTCAAATAATTAAGTAATTAATTAATTAAGAATTTTTCACAATAATATTTTCTATAGATGTATTTTATTCCTAGTTATTGATTATATGGAATTTTTTTTAGTTATTCACCATTCCATATTGATTATTCGTTATCTGGTTATTATGGTCATGTTATTGATTAAATGAAATTTATTTTCAGTTATTTACCTTTCTATATTGATTATTATCCATGATATTTTTTATTTATATTATCTCTAGATGTAATTACTTCTCAATTTATTGATTACATGACATATGTGTTCAGTTATTTACCTTTCCATAATGATTATTCTTATTTATTCATGATTGATTCCACTATACTTAACCCTTACCAAGCATTTGATCCCAAACTTATTTTTTCTCTTTTCATCAGTATTCCATGAAGTTTACTAAGATTTATATGTAAGAATATTCTCAAGGGAATAATGTTATTCTCAAAAAAATGTTGTAGTTCATGTTTTTATATGTAAGGAAAGACTAAAGTGTGCATCTAGTTTACAAAGACTGCTAATTCATTCGGTACTTTGGGATGTGATTCACTATATATTTTGACAATTTAATAAATTAGAATCAGAATATGGGTTACTGAGGTCAGGGTCACTACACAATAGTTGGGGGTTATGTTTAAATGAATTTTTATAAGAATTAGTCAGTATAAAAAATATGTTTTAATTTTTTTTATAAAATATAACTAATCTAACAATAAAAATCAATTAAATATTTATAATTATCATTTAAATTGTTATTTAATTTAGTTACGATCAAAAAACTTTTAAACACTTGAACCGTACGGTTGTAAACATGACCACAGAGAATGAAAACATTTAAAGCCTACGCTAACTCTAGGATAACCAATCCTAGAACCCTGTTTTGATGTTCATTTCAAAGTGAACATATGGTATATGGTCAATTAGGCTAGTATCCTCACACAAAAAATGGTAAAAATACATGTATTGGTATTGGATTTGAAATCTACAAATTGATCATAAATTTTTTTGTTTTTCTGATTAAGATTGGGTTCTCCCAATTCACACGTTAATCAGACTTGTGTTCTATATTATGATTTTTTGATTTTTTTGATAAATTTAAAACTCGAATAACTTATCAAAATATAATGAATAATATGTATTTATTATTTGGAATAAAAATAATCAATTGAATATTGTATAAATTAGACTTATTACTATGAATTTATGCTTCGAAGGGTAGACGATTCATCATAGAAACATTTTTCAAGTGAAAATGTATAAAAAAACATAACCAAATTACATTTACACTATTAGATTATATCCCCAAATAATTTAAGCATATAAGTTTAAAATTAAATAATTTAAGTGAAATCTATGAAAATGGTAGAATTTATTTGAAGAACAAAAACACTAAAACACATAATAGGAAGATAAAATTATTATGATGGATATCTTAACAAGATAGGTTACCTCCTCTAATGATGTAGATAAATTACAATTAACCACTTATAATCTACCCCCAAACATTTTATCTACTATAAAACCTCTATAAATGATAAAAATAATCAATTATATAGAAGATGGGGGCTAAGGTTGTTTGTGGTTACATGTTTGAATAGAAAATTCATCCAAATATTTTAATCCATCATGCACCGAATTTTTGACCTCAAAATTCATGAATTATACATACTTTAAGAATGATTTATTTTTTATTTGATCCTATATCTAGAATCTAAATTTTATCCAAATCCAAGTCTGAATGATGATGATATGTCTCAAATAGTGAATTTTTCCATTTTATTAAGTTCAATTAAATCTGAATTCAAGTCCTCTTATCTCCTAAAAAATGTAAGATCTAGAAAGTATGCTCTAAATTAATATTTTATCGTATTGAGAAAAGAATATTTTAAAAAAAATCAAGTCCAAATAAGGCCCATAATAATATTTTTGTTAAAAATACTAGAGTTTTTTAATAGGTTAAAAAATAATTTTTATCACATTTCAAATGCAAGATCTAATCAAAAAAAAATATAAATAAGAATATTTATAAAAATATAGGGAAACTATATAATTTATTATCACTAAAATTTTTAAGATAAATTTGTTCTATAAAGACCTCCATACTTACACTTTAGCACTCGTGGGAAAAAATCATACATTCAGATAAAAATCCACACCTAAATAAAAAGTTATAAAATTTCCAAGATCCATTTCAAATTTAAATTCATATTTTATCCATTATGAAATTTTGAGAATTGAAATCCCTAATTGGGTAAACAAAAATTAAGAAATAAGGGTTGAAAAGAATAAGAGAGACTATCTATGGATAAACCATACCTAAAATTAGCATATAAGGACACCAAGAACACCCCCTTGATGGGGTTTGATGAAAGGAAGAAGATGAGAGCAGGGACAACTCATGTGAGGGAGGAAAGGATAATAAAATAGGGGAATTTCTTCTTAAGTATCAAAGGGGGGATGGTAATTTCCCTATTTTAATAGGCCACACGATTAGCCAAACCATGCGCCAACCCTAGGATTGGCACTACCCAATCCTCATACACCATGCATGGGTATGGTGCACAGTTTAACAGACCATGTGCCAACTATGAAAAATATCTATAGTTTATTGTAGTTACCCACAAAATTATCCATAACCTACCACATGGTCTTCCCAACCTTGTTTTAATACCCCGTAGTTCCATGATTTTTTTAAAAAAATAAATGGGATTATTTTGTGACCAGACTCTAAGACGAAATGTGATTTTGAGGCCTGGAGTGGCTAGAATGTTTTTCTGAACTATTTTAAGTTATTTTAAGTAAACGTGTGAGAAGGTTTTTCAAACTTTTAAACCTGTTCCCGAATCAAAAATCTAAGGGCACCATTGAACTTAAAGCATCAGGATTCTCTTAGAAAGGGCCTAATGCTGGACGGTGCGGGCCAATGGTGGAAGTTAGTTTTTGGATGTAAATAAAATAATTAATTAAAAACTATTTTATTTTTAAATCCTTATAAATCCTAAATGGTAACTTGGATTGGAAATCAGATAGTATCATTGAGCTTGTAAGGGTGTTTTTCCCTTAGGCAGAGCTTAACCTCGACCAACGCAGGTCGAAGCTGAAAGATAGTTTTTGAACATTTTTTTAGCGAATTAAAATGGTGCACATGTGAAGTCTTGGAAACATCTAAACGGGTGAATGGATTGAAATTATGAGCAAAATGTTGCATCTAGAATGGAAAAATTACTTAAGAATGGACTTAACCGTGACTAGCATGGGTCAAGGGAAAATTTTAATTTTCAGAAATCTTAAGAAAAATAAAATAAACTAAAAAATTTTATTTTATTCAAAAAAAATTATTTCACCACAACTTAGTGATGAGATGACTATTTAATTCCAAAAATGAAATATTGTAATGACTCATTAACTGAAGCATAATAGAAATTATGTTTCATAAATGAAACAACATAGCAACATGACGACTAAGACTAACAGAAACATTGTGATGCATTTCTCTTTTAATGAGATGACGGGGTTGGAGAAACAGATTTAGATCTGTAATTTTTCTAATGAATGATGATAGAATTCTCTCCAACAATGAATGTCAGAAAATTGGTAAGTGAAAATTACACCTTGAAGAAATGATCCAAGACCGATGAATGAAAAACCCCAATGACTTCGAATGGATCATGAATCCTCGTGGACGGATCGCCATTAGTGATGAGCCTTCCCTCTGATCGAAGCTTCTCTGGGTAGGGGTTTATCTTTTGAGAATTTGAATGCCTTGTTCTTCTTTCTAAAACAACAAACACGGATCAACCCACGAACAGGTTGATCTGTGGGTCGCTTTTTCTTATGGGAGGGTATTTTTATCTCTGATTTTTTGCTTCAGGGATAGATTTTTTCTAGAAACATAATCTTTCATTCCCATATTTCAAAAATTCTAATACGGAGGAATCGGGCCGACACGAACAAGGCCTTGATTTCTCTGTCTTTCGGCATTCATCTTTTCTTCATGATTGCACCTCCAAATTGATGATAAAGAAATCTTGAGGCCATAACAGAGAAGATGGTTCCCCAACGAGGCTGGAGGCATAAACAGTTCGATGAATGAACCATCGAAGCAAACCTGATGGTCCATTGAAGGAACCACCAGTGCACCAGTGGCGGTGGCCCATGGCAGCGGCCACAGGAAGGTGGAGGCATGCCACGACTGCATACCGAGGTGGAGGATGTAACCAGCTCAGGCTGTGGCAATGCAGTTGGGGGACTGCCGGTAGTGGGTCGGTAACTGGAGGAGGTGGACGCGGCCACCCGGCCATGTCAGAGGAGTGGCCCACACCGTACAGACCATGGTGCGTTGGCACGTGGTATAGTGGGGACCACATGCAGGACAAGGAGGCAACCAGCTTCAGCCAGACATGTTACGGTCGAACACGATGTCCAATGGGTGTCCAGGCTAGAGGTGACTAGCCCACCTGTTGCGGGCTGAGATGGATGGGACTGGGTTGTTGGACGACCCGGTGGGCTGGACCCACGGTTGAACCAGGCCAGGTCCAGCAAGGCCCAATGGGCCTAGCCCAGTAGTCAGGCCAGATGGGGCCGGCCCAGACCCAAACCGAGTCGGGTCGGTTCGGTCTAACTAGTGCGGGTTAGTTGGGTCGGTCCGCCCAGGTCAGACCAGGCCCAGACACAATTGGCCCATATCTACTAAAATGACAATATCTTTCAAATCAGGCATCTTATTGGTGAGTTGTCTATGATGTTGGGACCCTTATGACGAGACGATCATTTTGAGATACTCTAAATGAGTTTTTGAGGAATTTGGAGGATGGTCTATTGACTTTAAGAGTAGTTCCTCATGATACAAGCAAACATTGAGTAGAGTCAGGGTAGTTTTCTTGAAGAGATGCTAGGATGGTTACTCCCTTTACCACTCAGGGTGTGGGTACTCCTTATCCCTCTGCTTAGGTAGAGACAAGACTCCCCATGTCATGGGTGTGGTTTCATTTCCTTCAAGTAGTTTCCTCTGGGGGTGTTACTCCCCTAAAGGACTAGGGCGCAAATTCTTATAGATGTTCGTGAAGGAAGAGTAGATACTACCCTCTGGGATAAGGGATCAAGTTCCCTATCTTTGGAGTCCTTACTCCCCTGTCATTCCAGGTTTTGGGTCCTCCTCACCCATTATTTTGATAGAGTCGTTACTCCCTTGTTTTACTAGGGAGAGGGTCCTCTAGCTTGGGGTCAGTACTCCCCTAATGTACTAGGGTGTGGGTCCCCCATTGAAAATAAACTGATAGAGTCCATACTCCCCTAGTACCAAGATGTGGGTCCTCTAGTCACTAAGTAGTACTCCCCTACAGGGGAGGGTGTGGGTCCTTGATATACGAATTAGTACTCCCCTGTCATAACAGGGTGCAGGTCCTTCATGAGTAGTACTCCCCTATTGGAACCAGGGTATGGGCCCTAACTTACGGATTTGTACTCCCCCGTCTCTGAGTAGTGATGAGGAGCGGGTCCTCCATAGGAGTTGGAGCTCCCTCGACTGTAAGACATATCTACGAGGATAGGGGCCCTCAACATGAAGGGATCGATACCTAAGTAGGATCAAGTGATCCCTTGACGGACTGAGGTGTGGTCCACTCCCTATAGGGGTGACTGAGGTATCATAGGTTATTCTAGAGTAGTGCTCCCTCAACTAAGCGTAATGGTGATAATTGGGCCTCTTCACTTGGTTTTCCTTAGTATTTTATTGGCCGCAAGAGAGTGATGACTAGAACTCCAGTGTTGGGCACTAGAATTAAACCTAGTATAATGTTCTCGATGGAGCACATTTTCTTAGATGTTTTATTAGGAATGGTAGAGTTCTACCTGATGGAGTGTGTCTCTCAAACGGTGCCATTAGGGATAGCTAAGCTTATAGGGTGTGTTCTCTTGGTTTATGTTTTACCTTTTCAATCTTCGATGAGAATCCTAATGTGTGTTATAAGGTTGGGACCTTGTGTTTCTTAGTGGCTGAGAGGATTATTTCTTGATGACCATGGTATATGTATGGGAATATACCTGGGAAGGGATTACTTTGCGTTTCCTTGTGGTTTTTCTCATGTGTTTTACCTTTTTGGTTTTGGGTTCCCCTACTGAGTATTGTTTTACACACCCCTGCACGGTTTTTCCTACACATGTCATGTCTTGTACAGGAAACCGATGTTTTAATGTAGTCTAGGGAGTTCTGGGACTTGGTGGTGTTCAGTGAGAGAAGATAGACCAGGCGTACTCCTACAGATTCAAGTAGCTACCCTACACTTACCATCAGGTAGGGTTCTCAGCAGATGAGTTTCAGAGACCTTGGGTTTTACTTGTGTTCTGTATTTCCTTTGGTGGGCTTGTATACTAGCACAGTTTTACACCTTTTACTTTACTTTCTGTTGTACTCTAGTTTTGGTTTGTTTAGTAGTTGCATACAGTGTTTCACTTTTCAGCTTTGTGGGTTGGGGTTTTGAGTGTGCATGTATATAGGTACTTGGAAAATACCTCCCACTTGCAGGATAATACCTTCAGCGCTAGTCTCCAGCCCCTAGCCTTTGGGATGCAGGCTTGGGGTAGTCGCGGCACGGGCCCCGGGGGACGAGTCGTGAAAAATTAGTATCACGGATGGTCAGTTCTACCTCAAAATTTGGGAGTCTCTAGTTTTGTTTTGGGGAAACAGTGATAAGTGTTTTGAGTTCGGTTTTCAGGTGAGGGACTCAAATATTGGTGCGGCTGCTGATGTATCCATACATAAGGACTATGGACACCTGCTTTATGACTCAATACATAGAAACATTATTTGCCAGAAAATGAATGGTACATGCATCATATAGGAATGTTTTGTGCTTTCCATGTACTTAATTCATCTCTCCAGATATACTCTTTTAAATGTGGTTCATCTCAATCCATTTCAGGATGCCACCATACAGACCTCCATTCAAGATTCCAGGATGAGACTGTAGATTCCAGGTGTAGTGTAAGCATGGTTGGAATAGAACACAACTTTAATTTTTACCATGATCAATGATTACTCTAGGATCAATACAATGATGAACACCAGTCTCCATGGAATAGAATCAAAGATTTAGATAAATAAGAAAGAGGCTCGAAACCTTTAGAGAGGATCTTGCACATAATGTTTATAATTAATTTAATTAATTTCAGAAAGAAAAATAATACCTGGATATTTAGTATTTTTCTTCATTGATGATATTTATCATCCGGAATGACCCTTCCGGATTATCTCGTTACGCTTGTAAGAATCCAAACTAGAATCCCTCTAGCGGTTATCCACACGTGATCCAATAGCCTCTGATTATCACCGCTCATTCTCCGGGTGCTAGCATGGTGAAGTGAGTGTCTTGTGTCAGTTTTTCTTGATCTCTTGTTCTTTGGCCTTGAAGAACGTATCTCGTTCTTGAGAGGGTTGGGAAGAGGATTTGATAGAGAAATTGTTTAGATCAACAATTCTCAATTCACTAGGTGTACGATTCAGTGTTGTGTGGTCTCTTGCACAATGGGCGTACTTGTCTATTTATATGCATGGAACATCAGTTACAATATTTAGTTGCATAATAGAAATTAAATACATTCATGAACTTAGAGAAAACCCATGCTCATAATGATAATATTGTGTCATTATTTATGGTGTGCCAACTTGAACAAAACAGAATTATAAATAAAATTATGTGTCACAAAATAATAGAAGTGTCACATACAAGACATATTTTAAAGGTATTTTTCATTTAATTTGCATCCTTTCTTTGTTTTGGGGGTTTCCCTAGGTTTTAGGGAGGAATAGATGAGTATTCATGAATTGGGCCACACCGCGAGCCCAATTCCAGATTAAAAAATAAATTTTGTATCTTTTATAACTTTTTCATTTTTCAACATTTTTCATCCATTAAAATTCCTACTTTACCTCCCCTAACCTATTAACACCACCAAGGTAATTTGGAGCTTTTATAAATCCATAACCAGGGTTTATTTGGGTTTTTATCTAAGGGGTTGAGCCTGCCCGAAAGCCTAATTCCTGTTTTAAAAATAAAATTTGATTTTGTTATAACTTATTAAATATTTTGGATTTTTCGGTGATTACAAGTCTCACCCAAGACCAATTAACCCATACGCGCGTCTGAACTCTATCCAACCTCTTTGGAGCTCTGGTTAATTGCGATTTGGTGCCAAACTTCATAGGGTTCCTCAAATCTCCCAGATTTGAAGAGGTAAAGTATTTCTTTCATAACTCTCTCAATTCTCAATATTTTTCCTCCATTCCAGTTCCCAAATGAGCTATTACATCTTTTTAGAACTTACCATAAATTTTGTCTCTTTTAAATTTAATATACTAGATTTTTTGAGTGATTACTTCAAGATACTTCAAGTAAATGATCCCTTTTCTTTCCTCTTTCAAATTACTTTGGGTTTAACTCATTGTTCTTAGGGTTTATTTGGTTATAATTGAGTTTACTAATGTCCAGAAACTAGGATTTCGAACCTAGGGTTTAACTTTGGGATTTCTTGGCCAATTTGTGTGGTTTTAGGTTTGATCTAGTTCTCTCTTGGTGCGGCGGGGGTGCGATTTGATTTTCGCACAGAGATTCAAGGGTTTTTGTTACTTTGGTAGGTGATTCCATTGTGTGTGAAATTTTTGTGACTTAGATTTCTGTTTTAATGGTACCTTAATGTTTATTTAACTTGAATGTTTCTGTAAAAATTTGTTTTAGTTTCATTTATAATGCAAATGAATTTTAAGTTCCAATTTTTGGTGAAATTGGGGGTTTTTCATTCAAATCTTTTTTTGGTTCATTTTGGGGTGCCCCATAACTGAATTTTGGGTTTCATTAAATGGTGTTGAACTGAAATTTTGTTTTAATAACTTACAAGTGTTAACATAGTGTGAAAAGTGGATATCTTAAAGAGATTTGGGTGCAAAACAATGTGATGTTTTGAGAGGTTGTTTTATTGGAAATAAAATTATTTTATTGTGTGTTTTAAATGGTATAAAATGTGTGTAGATACTATACAATTTGTTTGTGACCAGTAGTGATATTTTATATGAAAAAGGATGTGTGTTGTTTTCGGAAATTGTTTGAGCACAAAAAGGGGAAGCCCGGGGTACCTAGGTGGGGCGGATTTGTACTAGTACGGCTAGTGGATCGGATGGGTTTTGTCCCTGTTCCACTTAGAATATGGATAATGACAACTCTAACTAAACTATTTTGATGATTATTGGGGACCACTAGGTTATGGGTATGTTCCCTACTAGTGGCTCGTGCACAAGAACGGATTTTTCTATGGTTACTCTACACCGAGGTACGAGGTACATAGGGCCCGAGACAACCTAGTGCTTAGGGGTGTTCCCGATTTTGATGCTCATTGGATTTGTGGTATTTACCCTTGTTTTGGGTTGTTTTTGGAAGTACTTTATAGTATCTCACATATCTATTTAATTTTCTAACATTCTGAAATTCTCAGATTGAAAACTGTTTTCATTTGAAAGTTGCATTTCTTTGAATTTTAACACTGTTTCACCTTGTGTATTAAAATTTCTTGTTTTGTTCACATTGTATTGCATGCTATTTGGAATCATCTGGTGGTATCCTATTGGGATTAGTCTCACACCCTACTTACACCCCTTGGGTGTAAGTAGATCTGCTTATGCTTGACTCAGGTAAAGGGAATGCTAAGGGTGATGGCGGTTCGGGATGTTAGTCCCCATCGTTGGAGCGGAGTTGTGGGGACGGCTTGCGGGTGATGATCCCCTTATAATGTGGAGTCCATGGGGATGTCTTTATGTTGTAATTATTTGTTTTTAGACCACTTTTAGTTTCTTTAAACATATGTCTTCAGACCTTGTTTTGTTAAGAATTGTTTATCATGAAAATTTCAGATTCTAATAATTGATTGTTTTTTTTATGATTTATACTTTCATACTCGGGTAAATCATTCCCAAACCATATTTGTTTGATACCCGGGCACTTTTTCCAGCCCGTGGGGATAGGGAACGCCCTTCGGGCCTTTCCACGGCCCGGGTTTGGTGCCGTTAATGGTGGCGACCAGATCCGGTTTGTGACAAGCAGTGTCATTATTTTAATTTTTGCCAACTAGTTTAATAATTATTTACCATCTTGTAAATAATTATTTTACCACCGGACTGGCCTTGGTTAGATCGAACTCCACTTCCATTTATTTAACACCTAAATAAATAAATAAATAATGTATTCTCTTAAATAAATATTTTATTTACAAACTAGTAAGTAAATATTTATTAAATGTTAAATAAAATAAATATATATATTTTATTTAATTTATGCAATCATTTTAACATGAATAAAATTATTCCATGGTCTTGAGAATAAAATTTATTTCATTAATTAAATTCAAATAGAATTTAACCGAGACCACCAAATACACTTAGTGTGTGACCCTATAGGATTCTTTCTTATTATAATTAGGTGGGTTTGCCTAAAGACCAAGTGTACTATCTAGAAACGGGTCAAGGCACCCAAGAGAAATAACGTAATATCGCAAAAATGACATCTACATATGAATTCTCATTATGTAATATAATCCATTTGTCAAAATATATCATCAATAAAGTTTCATGATAGTGTCATCAACTTTTATGCATGATACGTCGTTCTTTGACTACCTAAAATAAACACATTGTTACACCATGGCCATGGAATTTCACACGAAGGTTCTATTTCAATCAAAGGGTCGAGATATCAACTTCCATAAATAGAAGGAACAAATCCTTCCTTGAATTATCCATTAATAACATGTCACTCATGACACACCCAACGTACCCTACTTCCCGCCAACTATCTGTGTGACAATTTTCATCAGTAAATCAAAGTGTGTGAGTCATGACACATATTAATGATAATATTAAAGTCTAAGGATCATTACACATGCACACAGATCAAAATATCTAATAACACCAAAACATGCAGAATTCCTACTAGTGGGTATGTTCTCATAATCTCCTGTCTTGATTATTACCAAGTGAAAACTTCATGAGAGGAAGTCTCATATGCTTACGAGTACTCACGCCTGAAAGTCTTCAGGCTATATTTCCCATCATAGTATTTCATCCAACCGTAGAACTATATTTAAAAATATTTTTATAGAATTTCAATTTTGTCATCATATAGGGGAACTTCCATGACCTTATCAATGCAAAAAAAAATCTAGGACATTATTACAACATAGTCATGCAGAACAAGGAACAATATGTAATAAGATGTTTAATATTTAAATACATAAAATTTCCATGTAATCTAAGTATAACCAATTGGTTCTAGGACACCAACTCTTACAAACTCCCACTTAGACTAGATCCAACTGCCTATGAATTTCAGTCCACTAGACCTCACATGGTGATCATGTTTCAGCTGAGTCAAGGCTTTAGTCAAGGGGTCCACCACATTTTCTTCTATGGAAATACTGCTCACTCCAACTTCATCTCTCTAAGAAAAATCCCTCAAGATATGATACTTCCAAAGTATGTTCTTCATCCACTGATGTGACCTTGTCTCTTTTGTGAGATCTACCGCTGCAGTATTATCACAGTACAATGTGATGGGATCTTTACTATTAGGTATCACATCCAACTCCTGGACGAAGCTTCACATCCAAACTACTTCTTTAGCTTCCTCAGAAGCTACTGTATACTCGGAATTTTCTGTAGAATATGCGACCACACTCTACTTTGAGCTCTTCCAACTCACTTCACCTCTATTAAAATTGAATATGTATCCTTTTTTTGACTTCATGTCATATTGATCAGTCTAGAAACTAACATATGCATATCCTCTAATGACTAGTTCCTCATATCATTTATAAACCAGAAAAATATCCTTAGTACAGCTTAGATACTTTAGGATAGTCTTGACTTCCATCCAATAGTAGTCACCTCGGTCAGCTTGATATCTTCCTACTGCACTCAATGTGTAGGAAACATCCAACTTAATACATAGCATGACATACATGACTGACTCAATCACTGATGTGTATAGAGTCCTTGCCATTATCTTTCTTTCCTCATGTGTCTGAGGACTCATTTTCTAGGAAAGATGAATTCCATGTGATGTTGGAAACAATCCCCTCTTGGATTTTTCCATATTGAATCTCTTCAGTATCTTTTCAAGGTATGTACTTTGACTTAGGCCCAACAATCTCTTAGATCTATCACGATGGATATTGATCCCAAAAATATATACTACCTCACCCAAGTCCTTCATGGAGAAGCATTGATTCAACCATGCCTTAACAGACTATAAGACTGGTATCTCATTTCCAATAAGTAATATTTAATCAACATATACTATTAGTAAAATGACTGCACTCCCACTAAACCATTTGTAGACACAAGGCTCATATTCATTCTTGATAAAACCATATTTTTTATGGCTTCATCAAAATGAATGTTCTATGACCTAGATGATTTCTTTAATCCATAAATGGATTTTTGTAACTTGCATACCTTATTGGAATCCTTTGGAGTCATAAACCCTTCAGGTTGTGTCATGTAGACATCTTCCTGAAGGTTCCCATTAAGGAAGTATGTTTTCACATCTATTTTGCAAACCTCATAATCATGGTAAGCAGAAATGGCCAATAGAATTATGATGGATTTCAGCATTGCAACTAGTGAAAAGGTTTTTTTCATAGTCAATAACTTCTGTTTGAACCCTTTTGAAACCAGTCATTCCGTATAGGTGATGACTTGTCCTTTCATGTAGAGTTTCTTCTTGAATACCCATTTGAAACCAATAGGATTTACATCTAATTGAGGATCTACCAAAATACAGACTTGGTTTTGGTACATGAAATCCATTTCAGAATTCATGTCTTCTTGACACTTGGCAATATCTGTGACACTTACTGCTTCCTTGTAGGTTAGAGGATCATTATTATCAACTAATAATGAGTCACCATCCTCGGTAACTAGAAAACTATACCATTCTGGTTCTCTAACCTCTCTTTTACTCCTACGCAACTCTTATGTCTCTGGAATAGTTCTTTATTCCACGAGGCTTTGTGGAATATGTTCCTATATCAACTCTTATGTACCTTGAGCCTCAACTTCATCAAAGTCTATCTCAGTCCCACTATCTCTTTTGGAGATGTGCTCCCTCTCAAGGAATATGGTGTGTCTTTCCACTATAACCTTTTTGTATAAGGGGTTTTATAGGTAATATCCCCTTGTTTCCTTAGGGTATCCTATAAAGGCACACTTTGTGCCTCAGGGTGCAAGTTTGTTACCAAAAAAGGCCTTAATAAATGCATTGCTTCCCCGCACATGTAAATTCGATAATATGGATTTCTTTCCACTCTAGAAATCGTATGGAATACCATTTATCATTTTACTTGGTACTTGGTATAGTATGTGCGCCGTTGTTTGTAATGCATATCCCCAAAAGGATAATGGAAGACTCTCATTACTCATCATTGAACTCACCATGTCCAACAGGGTTTAGTTTCTCCTTTCACTCACACCATTCCACTGGGGAATTTATGGAGGAGTGAGTCGGGATAGGATCCCAAACTCCTGTAAGTAATCAATGAAGTCTTGATTAAGATATTCTCTACCTTAGTTTGAGTATAGTTTCTTAATCTTCTTACCAAGCTAATTCTTAACTTCATTCTCGTATTCTTTAAACTTATCAAAACAATTTGACTTATACCTCATTAAGTAGATATATCCATATCTACTAAAATAATAAATAAAAGTTATGAAGTATGAGTACCCTTACCTTTCTTCAACTGGAAATGATCCACACGCATCAGTATGAACCAATTCAAGAAGTTATTTATCCCTTTCTCCTTTCCCACTAAATGGGGCTTTGGTCATTTTTCCTTGTAAACATGCATGACATACACCAAGTGGTTTTAGTTCAAAAGAATCTAAATATCCATCTTGATGTAACTTTGTCAAGAGTTTCTCATTTACATGACCTAGCCAGGGATGCCAAATTTGGGTGTGGTATGAGTCATGTGAAGTATATTTGTTATCAATTTCTATTACTTGTTTTGTGTAATCCAACACGTAAAGACCATTGTATAAATGTTCCCTACCCAAACAAATTCTATCTTTGTAAAATAAGCAACATTCATTTCCAAACATGAAAACAAATCCATCTCTATCTAATATGGATACAGAAATAATGTTTTTAGTAACAGATGGCACATAATAACAACCCTTTAACACCAAGATCAACCCAATTGGCAATGTCAGGTGGTAGTCCCTGACAGCTACAACAGAAAGTCTAGCTTAGTTGGTTGTTCGTAGATCTACCTCCCCTCAGTCAATTTTTCTGAATCTACTTGGTTCTTGTATTTAGATACATATTTGATCACCATAAGATGTATCTAATACCCAATTTTTAGAAATAGATAGATTGCATTCGATAAAAAACACACCTAAAGCTTCCCCTTTCTTCTTAGGCTGGGTGCAGTTCTTCTTCCAGTGGCCCTTCTTAGCGCATGTGAAACAAACAGTCTCATGTTCCCCTACCTCCCCTTTGATCTTCCTTTTCTTGGATGGTCTTGAAGAAGATTTGGGATTAAATCTCTTCAAATTCCCTTTCCTCTTATTCACCATTAGTATATAAGTCTTTTCACGCTTCATATCTTTTTCCACTTGGCGAATGAGGATAAGAAGATAAGATATATATTTCTCAATGTTGTTGATATTAAAATTGACAACAAAGTTAGAGAAGCTTTGAGGGAGTGATATAAGAATGAGATCAGTTCCCAGTTCTTCGGGGAGTTTAAACCCTAGAACTTCCAGGCACTCAATGTAGAAAAGGATTTTGACTACATAAGGCCCAGTTGGTGAAACTTCTCCAAGATTACTCTGAAAGAGTTCCTTATAGATCTCAAACCTTTCCTGTCTTGATCACTCTTGGTAAAGACTATGGAGGTGCTCTATCATGCTATAAGAATCCATGTTTTCATGAGACTTAATGAGATCACTAGACATTTATGATAGCATCAAACATTGAACGTCGACCGCATCGTTCATATGTTTCTCTTAGACCAGTAAATCCTCATCGCTATCCACTTTGGCAGGAAGATCAGGTAATTCTGAATCCACCACGTAAGAATTCCATTCATAGCGTAAGATAACCCCAAGGCATCTAAACCATTCTCGGAAGTTACTTACAGTGAGGATGTTGTCTTTATCCATAATTGATCACAGGGATAGTGTGATTGATGAGTTTTTTATTTTTAATCTATAACTAAAATAAGATCATTAGTACTTTATTGATTACATTTTATAATAAATAATAAATTTTATTATGTCTCCCACCATTTTATCAAGTCCCAATAGCCCTCACCATTGAAATCGGAATGTCCGGTTGTCATGAAATTCTAGGGGAAAGGATCTGTATTCCCCTTCACATAACCCCAACAAGGGTTGGTCAAGCTATTAGAAGGTATTTAGGTAGGCAGGTCTTTGCCAACTGCGGGCTTGCATCTCCTTGATCTGTTGAGTGGACTCCCCAATCTTGAAATCATGACTTTGGATTTCCTTAACTCTTGCCTCAAATATTACACCAAGTCTAGAAAGGGCTACTCATCTTGATGTAATATGGTTAAGTCAACTGGAAACCTTTCATAATGGATTCCTGTATAAAAGTATGTGTCCCAAAAAGGGTTGGTGAAACACATAGTTTTATTGAGTTTTTTCCTTAATCAAGTAATAGAAGGCTTGGTCTGACTTAATATTTTATTTGAAGGATTTTTATTTATTATAAGTAAATTACTTATTATCATTATCACATGATTTTTAATATTAAGTAGAACTTACTTAAGTGATTTAACCATGTCTTGATAATATTTACGCATAATTCTGGTTTATTTTAGTTATGTCTTGCATGCTTTTTTAATTCATTAATTATGTGATTGTGACAACACATCCATAACTATAAACCATGAAACTGATATAAATAAAATAAATATAATGATCATGAGATTTTCTAATGGTTTTTTTATCTAGCGGTTGATAAACTATCCCTGACCTAGGGGAGAAACATATTTAACCTTTTGGGTTCGTGTTTACAACTTTCCACCTATCCACCTCTATATCTCCTGGGATTGGTTTCATCTATGCTCTAGCTTGAACCACCTTCACTATCTTGGGAGTTCCATCCATTACATATGAATTTTTTAACTCACATTCAGGTGATGGATAAAAAGTGGTTTTACATAAAATAAACCTTGGGCACACAGGCCCTACATATTAATGAAGAGATATGGCTTGCAGGCCAACAAATTTAATTTAAATAAATTAATTAAAAGAAATCATCCACATACAAAGGTCTTGGTCTAGCTCATGATCATCCATACATGCAATGATTTTTATGCATAAATAAAACAATCATTCAATTCTTTAATTGTTTTTGTTTAAGATAAATCACGCTCGAATCAATTAATTATCATCTTTAATTAATCAATCCTTTTATCTTAAACCCTTTTTCTTAATTTCCTTGAGATTCTCATCCATCATAATTGTAAACAAATAAATTCATTTAAAATTATCTTTTTATGTAACATGTACCTAGTAGGTAACCCAGTTAATTATTATTCATAACTACCCAATGAGTAGAAATGAATATTACGCAGATGTTAAATTAAACACATATATATAAAACACATGTCATGTGTTGTGACTTAGTTTTACACCCTCATGATTGTACAGTCTCAAGGGTTTGTATAATATAATAATAAATTTTAATAAATCTGTGTAATTTGGATGATTACACAGTGTGTAGTTAAAACTATACAGCGTGTACTATTTTTCACCGTCCATCTAAAGTACATGCCCAGGGAAACGGCATGTGAGTGTACTTCAGAAATCTTTAGAGTACATGGTGTGTTCAATGGGCCACACACCATGTAGTATCTGCATTACATGGTTTCCAGCCGGGCAAGCCATGTACGGGGTACATGGACCAACCCTAACCTGAAGGGACTACACACTGTGTCCAGTGGACTACATGGTGTGTAATCTGAAAACCATGTGCCACTAATTATAGGTCAACACAAGAATTCATTTAAGTCTTATAAAGACTCCAACACATAGCTTGGTTTGGCGTACTGGTCCGATGCATTGAATCTTGACTACACTGTGTGTACTGCCAAATACACATCGTGTGTTCTGGAGTTGTACAACCAGAAATATTTGGAACCTCCGGATGAGATCCTCTATTTTATTTTAATCAAAATTAAAAGAAAAGATCATTTCTTTAAGTTGAACAAGAAATGAAAGAGGAGGAATAGATCTCGATATTCAGATTTTCAGAATGATTAACTTGAATTGAAACAACTAAATTATTAAATGTGTAAGTCAATAACAAAATATTTAAATAATTATAAACTATGATGTAATTGCTTTGATACCACTTATAGGTTCCGGGTGCAGCGGAAGTGTGGTTGGGACGGAACCCAACTTTAATTTTTACCATGATCAATGATTATTACAGGATCAATACGATGATGAATGCCAGCCTCCACAGAATAGAATCATAGATTTAGATAAAGAAGAAAGAGGCCTGAAACCTTTAGAGAGGATCTTGCACATCATATTTATAATTAATTTTAATTAATGTAATAAATAAAACTAATACCTGGATCTTTGTTTTTTTTTCATTGAGGATGTTGATCATCTGGAATGACCCTTCCAGATTATCTTGTTTCGCTTGTAAGGATCCAAACTAGAATCCCTCTGGCAGTGATCCACACATGCCCCGATGGCCTTTGATCAGCATCACTCATTATCCAGGTGCTAGTACGGAAAAGTGAGAGTCTTGTGTCGGTAGTTCTTGATTGCTTGTTCTTTGGCCTTGAAGAATGTATCTCATTCTTAAGAGCAGTGGGAAGAGGATTCGAGAGAGAAATTGTTTAGATCAACAATTCTCAATTCACCAGGTGCATGATTTGGTGTCATGTGGTATTTAGAAAAATAGGTATACTTGTCTATTTATATGCATGGAACTTCCATTACAATATTTAATTGCATAACAGAAATTAAATACATTCATGAACTTAGAGAAAACCCACGCTCATAATAATAAAACCGCATCATTATTTATGGTGTTCCAACTTGGGCAAAATGAAATTATAAATAAAATTATGCGTCACAAAATAATAGCAGTGTCATTATTATTTTAACTTGTTCCAAATAGTTAAATAATTATTTAATATCTTGCAAATAATTATTTTACCACCAAACTAGACCTAGTCTGCTCAAACTCCACTTCCATTTATTGAACTCCTTAGTAAATAAATAAATAATTTATTCTCTTAAATAAATATTTTATTTACAAACTAGTAAATAAATATTTATTAAATGTTCAATAAAATAAATAAATGTGTTTTATTTAATTTATGAGATCATTTTAACTTGAATAAAATTATTCCACGGTCTTGAGAATAATACTTATTTCATTAATTAAATTCAAATAGAATTTAATCGAGACCACCAAAAACACTTAGTGTGTGACCCTCTAGGATTATTTCTTGTTGGCATTAGGTGGGATTGCCTAAATTCCAAGAGTACTGTCTAGAAACGAGTCAAGTCACCCAAGAGAAAGAACATAATTTACAACAATGACATCCAAAAATGAATGCTAACTATGTAATATAATCCCTTTTTCTCAATATCTCATCAATAAGGTTTCATGATAGTGTCATCAGCTTTTATACTTGATACGTTGTTCTTTGACTACCTGAAATAAACTCATCATTACACCATGGCCATGGAATTTCTCTTAATGGTATTGTTTCAATCAAAGGGTCAAGATATCAACTTCCATAAATGGAAGGGACAAATCCTTCCTCGAATTATCCATTAATAACATGCCACTCATGACGCACCCAACGTACCCTACTTCCCACCAACTGTCTGCGTGATGGTTTTCATCAGTAAATCAAAGTATGCAAGTCGTGACACATATTAATAATAATATTAAAGTCTAAGGATCATTACACACACTCACAGATAGAAATATATGATGACACCAAAACATGCGGAATTCCTACTGGCAGGTATGTTCTCATAATCTCCAGTCTTGGAGATTACCAAGTGAGAACTTCATGAGAGGAAGTCTCATCTTCTTATGAGTACTCAAACCTGATGGTTTTCATGCTATGTTTCCCATAATAGTATGTCATCCAACCGTAAAGCTATATTTAAGAATATTGTTATAGAATTTCAGGGTTCTCATCATATTAGGGAACTTCCATGACTTTATCAATGCAACAAACACTCTAGGACATTATTACATCATAGTCATGCAGAACAATGAACAATATGTAATAAGATGTTTAATATTTAAATACATTAAATTTCCATGTAATCAAAGTACAACAACTTGGTTCTAGGACACCAAATCTTATAGAGACCATGAGGATGGTATGTCGAGTGATGAGGCATTGGTACAGGGACTAGTACCAGAGATAGCCCTACCGGGTGGTGCACTAATGGTACCACCACTTGTCAATATGTAGTTTCTACCAGCGCTACTAGTAAAGGATGTGTTCAGGATGAGTGAGCTACACAAGTTATTGATATAGATAAATCCTAGGTTCATGGGTGAGACTAACCCCTAGGTGGCCGAGGATTGGCTTGAGGAAGTTACGCGGGTCTTCCGCCTAGTGATGACGCCTCTCGACTAGATGACAATCTTGCTCATGAGCCTTCTTCGGGTATTGGTTGGTAGATGGTGGAGCTTGATGATCCAGATTCACAATTAGGTGACCCTCACTTGGATAGACTTTGAGCACCTCTTTAGGGAGGAGTTCTTTTCGGATATATTATGCTCTATGTGTATACAGGAGCTGTTGCACCTACGACAGTGTAGCATGACGGTAGTAGAGTACTAGGAAAGATTTAAAGATATTTTTCACTACTCTACATAAATGGTGTGGGACCCTTACTTTAGGGTCTAGATCTTCGATCAGGGACTATACTAGGAGATCAAGGCATCGGTGATACCCCTTAGCATTCCTTCATATGTTGGGGTTCTATAGTCAGCCCTGGTGGTTGAGAGTTTCCTGGTAGAGGAGCATATGGATGTGACCTATAGTATAAGTCACCATTTAGAGGTGTTTTCTAGAGCTATAAGATGATAGGAGACAGGATTGTGTCATAGGAGGCATACCCATACCCAAAAATAGACACGTGGGTATGTGGAGTAGGAGCAACATTGTAGAGCATATCAGAAACAGGAGAGGTTTTGTTGCGCTTGTAACGGTTGGGGATATCTTACAAGAGATTTTCCAACCCTTCGTGCTACTGAGAGGGATTCAGCTGATGATCCACCTTGGTAGAGACAGTTCTTGGAGCGATGAGTTCCATAAGATAGTAGACGAGGCAGAGGAGATGGACAAGCAGTAGAAAGTGGCAGGCAGTTTGTAGCTTTTCCACCATCACCCCCAGGTGTTCCATGACAGGCCCAGAGATCTGGAGGATGTGGGAAAGGACAGCTACATGCGGTCATGGCTTATAACTAAGAAGATCCAGGACAGATTCGAGGTATGATTTGTGTCTTTTCTTTTGGCATCCATTTTAATAGACAAGGTTGCTAGTCATTCTCCTTTTTCCATGAGTTCTTTTTGAGACTTCGAGGTTCTGGTTAGACCATGGACTTGACCCTCATGCTTAGAGACTTCTGCTATAGGAGACTCATAGATCACACACTGGCGCTGATAGTGTTACCTGAATCTTGGAGGGTAGAGTTGTGGTTGGGATCTCTTAGTTGTGGCATCAAGACCTTTGGATGTCATTCATTGTATGGACTACTAACATTCATACCCGTATTTACTATATTAGTCAAAGGATGTGATGTGTCCATGATGGTGAAAAGGGTTTTTCCTTTATAGTGAAAGGGAATCCTGTGAGGCACAAAGTAGACTCTCACAAAGATTCATGCTTGGGATAGTTCCATGGTGGCAGAGTTAGACCCCTGTGATGTTTTCCATAGTATGATATAGTGACTTTCCATCCATACTAGGCTGAGATGCCACTAGTGACTGTGGCAGTGTTTTTGTTTCAGCAAATGATGTGGCCACAGAAGATTGTAAACAAAGGGCCTAGTAAGACCCAACATTCACTATTGAGAATCCCTATTTTGTTTATAAATACCCCTACGTGTTTAGAATCAACCCTAAATGTGTAATGCTTGTGGAGGATTTAGCACAATTCATCCAAGGGTGGATGTGAACTATGGGATTCTTTCTGTATCTATATTAGGTTAGCGTGGAGGTGAGCCACTAGACCCAATGACTGCAGATGGATCATAGTGCTTGGTGCATACCCACTTTTCGTATCTAAAGAAAGATGTGCTAATTATTGTATAATATTTACCTAGAAGAAGATGGACATGAGAGTGGTTGATCTTGGTGGTTCATCGAGGTTCGTGCTTGTAAGCAGCATAGGGACCCTTAGTGAACTCATTTTTCTTCCCTTGAGTGTAAGCTTTTACTTACGAGGATGTAAATCCCTAAAAGGTTAGATTAATGTAATACCCCATAATTCCGTGATTTTTTTTAAAAAAAAATTAAATAGGATTACTTTGAGACCAGACTCTGAGACGACACAAGATTCTGAGGCCTATAGTGTCCGGAATGTTTTTCTGAACTATTTTAAAGTTCTTTTAAATAAACAAGTGAGTGGGTTTTTCTAACTTTTAAACTAGTGCCCGGATCAAAAATCTGATGGCACCATTGAACTCAGAGTGTTGGGATTCTCCTAGAAAGGGCCTAACATTGGCTGGCATGGGCCAATAGTGGAAGTTAGTTTTTGGTTGTAAATAAAATAATTAAGTGAAAATTATTTTATTTTTAAATACTTATAAATCCTAAACTGTAACTCGGATTGGAAATATGAGAGTACCGTTGAGCTAGTGAGGGCATTTTCCCTAAGATGGAGCTTAACTTCAACCTACATGAGTGGAGGGTGAAAGATAGTTTATGAAATTTTTTAAGAGAATTAAAATGGTGCGGGTGCGCGATTTTGGAAAATTCTAAATGGGTGCCCAGATTGAAAATATGAGGCCACCATTGCATCTGGAATGGCGACATTACCTAAGAATGGACCAAACCTTGACCGGCACAGGTCGAGGGAATAATTTAATTTTCAGATGTTTTAAGAAAATTAAAATAAACTAAAAAAGTTTATTTTATTCAAAAATAATTATTTTGCCACAACACAGTGATGAGCTGACTATTTCATTCCATAAATGAAACAGTGTAACCGCTCATTAAATTAAGTGTAATAGAAACACTATTTCATAAATGAAACAGCATGATGACGTGACGACTAAGCATAACAGAAATTCTATGATGCATTTCTCTTTTAATGAGGTGACGGGGTTGGAGAAATAGATTTAGATCTTTAATTCTTATAACGAACAACAAGATAATTCTCTCTAATGATGAACGTCGGTAAATCAGAAAGCGGTGACGACACCTCAAAGAATGGATATGGGGCCGATGAAAGACAAACACCAACGGCTTCGAATGGATTGTGAATCCCCACAGACATATCGCTATCAGTGATGATCCTTCCCTCTGATTGAAGCTTCTCCTGGTAGGGGTTTCTCTTTTGAGATTTTGAATTCCCCATTCTTCTTTCTAAAATAATGAACACGGATCAACCCACGAACAGGTTGATCCGTAGGTTTCTTGTTCTTGTGGAAGGGTATTTTTATCTCTAGGTTTTTGCTTCAGGGATAGTTTGTTGCTAGAAACTTAGTCTTCCCTTCCCATACTAAGAAAACTCAAACGTGGAGGAATCGGTCCAATGTGAACAAGGACCTCATTCCTCCATCTTTGGGTGTTCATGTGTTCTTCATGACCGCACATCCGAATTGATAGAAAATCAATCTCGAGGTTGTAGCATGGAAGATGGTGCCCCAAGGGGGATAAAGGCATATAAGGTTCGACGAATAGACCACCAGATCAAACCCAGTGGCCCATGGAAGGCACAATCGGTGCACCGGCGACTGACAGCGGTTGCCCGCGGCTGTGGCCATGGGCGGGTGGTGGCGCTCTGAGGCAGTGGCTGCGACCAAATCAGGCTATAGCGGTGTAGTGGGGGGGTTGTCGGCAATGGGCCTGTGGCTAGCGGAGGTGGACGCGGCCACCCGGCCACGTCGGTGGAGCTGCATGTGCCGCGTTGGCATGCGGTACAATGGGTACCGCGTGCAGGACAAGGGGGTGGCCGGTTTTAGCCAGTTACGTCACGGTCAAATTGGATGCCCAGCAAGAATCCAGGATAAAGAAGACCGGCCCATTGTGTGGGACAATCTAGGGGGCGCGAACCGTGCCACTAGGTGGCTCGGGATGGAACACAAGTCGGCACGCTTTTGCGGGCTAGGCTGGTGGGATAAAATCAGTCTGTTGGGTGGCCTAGGATGTGAAAGAACTAGCCTGCCTATTACGGTCCAGGCTGGGTGGAACCGGGTCACTAGGCGACCCGGTGGGCTAGACCCATAGCCAAACCGGGCTGGGTCCAATAAGGCCCAATGGGCCTAGCCCAGTGGTCGGGTCGGGCCGGGTGGCTTAGACTCAAATTGGGTTGGGTCGGGTTGATCGAACCGAGACAGGTCATACGGGACCCCTGGGTCGGGTTGGTTGGGTTGGTCCGACCAGGTCAGACTAGGCCCAGACGCAACAGGCCCATGTCTACTAAGACATCAATATCTTTCGGACCGAGCGTCCGATTGGTGAGTCGTCCATGGAGTTGGGACCCTTGTTATGTGAAGATTCTTTTGAGATACTCTAAGTGAGTTTTTGAGAATGTTGGAGGATAGAGTATTGATTTGAAGAGTAGGACCTCCCGATACAAGTAAACTTTGAGCAAAGTCAGGGTAGTTCTCTTGAAGATATGCTAGGACAATTACTCCATTGATGACTCAGAGAACGGGTAGTCTTCATCCCTCTACTTATGTAGATATGGTACTCCCTGTTTCATGGGTATGGTTTCGTTTCCTTTGGGTAGTTTCCTTCGGGGGTGTTATGCCCCTGAAGTACTAGGGTATGGGTTCTCAAAGATGTTCTTAAAGGAAGAGTAGATACTCTCCTGTGGGACCAAGGAGTGGGTTCCCTAACTTTGGAGTCATTACTCCCCTGTCGTTACAGGGTGTGGGTCCTCCTTACTCATTGTTCTGTAGAGTCGGTACTCCCCTGTCCTACCAAGAAGCGGGTCCTCTAGCCTGGGGTTAGTACTCCCCTGACGTACTAGGGTTAAGTTCCCCCATGGAGAATAAACTGAGAGATTCAATACTCCCCAAGTATCGGGGTGTGGGTCCTCTAGTCACTAAGTAGTACTCCCCTATAGGGTAGGGTTTGGGTCCCCGATATACGAAGTAGTACTCCCCTATCGTAATAGGGTGCGGGTCCTTCATGAGTATTACTCCCCTGTTGGAACCATGGTGAAAGTCCTCACTTACGGAGTAGTGCTCCCCTGTCTCTGAGCAGCAACAGGGAGTGGGTCCTCCATAAGAGTTGGATATCCCTCGACTATAGGACACAAATATGAGGAGAGGGCCCCTCCACTTAAAGATATCGATACCTATGTAGGAGAAAGTTCTCCCTCGACAGACTGAGGTGTGGGCCACTCCCTATAGGAGTGACTAAGGTATCACAGGTTAATTTGGAGTAGTTCTCCCTCAACTGAGCACAGTGGCAAGGAGTGGGCCTCTTCAATTGGGTTTCCTTAGTCTTGCATTGGGTGAAAGATGGTGATGACTGGACCTCTAATGTTGGGCACTGGAATTGAACCTAGTAGAATGTTCTCGTTGGAGCACGTTCTCTCGGACGTTCCATCAGGAATGGTATAGTTGTGCTCGATGCAGTGTATCTCTTGGATGGTGCTATTAGGGATGGCTAAGCTCGTGGAGCATGTTCTCCTGGTTTATGTGTTACCTTTAGAATCTTCAGTGAGAATCCTGATGATGGTTATAAGGCTGGGAACATGTGTTTCTTAGTGTCTGAGACAAGTATATCTAGATGACCTTGGTATATGTATGGGAATATACCTAGGTAGATATTACTTTTATTTCCTTGTGGTTTTTCTATTGTGTTTTACATTTGTAGTTTCAAGGTCCCCTATTAAGTATTGTTTTACTCACCTCTGCAGGGTCTTTTCCTACATGTGTCGTGTCTTGTACAGGCGACCAACATTTTGATGGAGTCTAGGGAGGACCGGGACTAGGTGGTGTTCAGTGAGAGTAGACAGACAAGTCATACTCCTACATCTTTAGGAAGCTGCCCTCCACCAACCATCGGGTAGGGTTCTTGGTGGATGAGTTTCAGAGACCTTGGGTTTTGGTTGTGTTCTATCATTACTTTGGTGGGATTTTATACTATCTCAGTTTTCCACCTTGTACTTTACTTTTTGTTGTACTCTAGTTGTGGTTTTATCAGTGGTTGCATACAATGTTTTACTTTTCAGCTTTGTGGGATGGGGCTATGAGTGTGCGTGTGTACAGGTACTCAAAAAATTCCTCCCACTTGCAGTATAATGCCTTCGTTGTTGGTCGTCAGCCCCTGGACTTTGGGTGGCGGTCTGGGGGTAGTCACAACATAGGCCCTGGGGGATGGGTCGTGACACTTGTTCCTGTACAAATTGGGATGTGTCGTTATCCCTAACCATGTACCAACTTTTTGCCCTATGATTCACTTTCCCAAAACTCCTCTTCTAGTCCTAAAACCACTAAAGTTCCACAAAAACATCTAATCCATCATCCAAGCCTCATTTCATGTATAAACACATCATTTTTTGGCATTCTAACCTTCAGAATTACATTCTGAATTTCTAATCAAGATTTTACACATACAGTAATTGAAAATTAAAATTCCTTATGAAATTTCCCATCTTGGAAAACATCGGATCATATAAGATACCAACATTAACACTTCTCATCCCTAATATGTCTAAGTGGGCATCAAAATGAGAAATCTAATCTATATGGGTCATGAACTTTGTTCACATGAATACATTTCATTTCTATGGTGCTCTCCACCATAGGTTCTTTTTTTAATGACAAATTCTGATCCATGTTACTTCCACCATCAGAATTTCTTAATGAAATATTAACCTATAATACTAAAGATGATCCTAACACATTTATTAATTTGAAGTATCTTCTAAAACATGAGGATACCACCCAAAGCCCATAATTTGATCTCATTGTCAAATTACATTTGACCCAGCTTATCTAGGTCACACCGGCTTTTCCTTGAAAATCCTTAACGGACCCTTACAATGCACCCGCATCATACCAACTTTGTGCCCAATGTGGTTCCTTACTAGATGCATATAGTTATTCAAGATAACTCAAGATGAACCACCTATGGATTACTTTTCTCAAAACCACTTCGTGTCAATATCTGATACATCACAAAAAACTAATTTCAGTGCCTTTATACCAAGGTTCACTGAGATCATTCCAATCATAGTCATTGAATCCTATAATTGACTTCTGGTGACATTTCCTAACCAAACCATCCTCTTTCCAGTAGAATCTATAATCTGAAATAATCTTCTTATGACCAGTCTCATCCTTGCATGACCCTTCACACTTGAGACTTACATACCAACGATCTACATCCCGCTCCACACCTTAGAATCATCCTTATCATCACACCAACAAAACATGTTCCTAATAACCACATCCCATGACCCATACATCTCTAAAATAAACAAGGAATTCATCCTTGAACCCTTGGAGATGGTATCTATGACATTATCCAAGTTTCAAATCATAACAAGGGTCACCACCCTCAACAGCCAATGGTGTACTCCCCACTATATGTCTTACCTTATACAATGCCTTGAGTGAAACTTTAAAGTTTTCCCTCTATCAAACAATAAAACATATTTTGATAGATAAATATACAGCCGAATTTCTCTAAGAGTACTCCAGAAGATGTTAGGATATTGGGAATGATCATATCTAAACTAGAAGTACACTAAGATTCCATAAATAGGTGTGTATCGCTCTCTTGATAAAGTCTTACATCAACCAGAATATACTTGTCTTTAACCAACCCCTTAAATAAAGTCTCCCAAAAATGTCTATCAAGGTCCATCGTGGGTCAATCGGCTCACAATACCCGATCTATTCCCAACGTCTCTTCTACCAAATAGGGACATTACTCAAATTGTCACAAATCCTGAGAAACCATGCCCATAGCATTTATATAAAACTATCTATCCTCGTCTCACATAGATACACAAACCAATTTAGGATTTAAAAGGTACCATATGCAGCTATAATGAACCAAACTTTCCATACACAATGGGTGTACAATATCGTACCACCCAGCTCAAGATCTGACTCACGCTCCCATGAATCATCTACAGAGAAGTCCAATATGGTCATTCTTCAAGGAATTTTGGTTTCAATACATTATTTATAGTGAAACTAATTTTTCTAACATTATTATGGAATCATTTTTAAGATAAAAAATATAATAGAGATAAAAATCCAAAATCAAAAGTTTAGTGTCTTAGGAAAATTTGGCACATGCATAACTTGTATGCAATAAAACATAAACATTTATTTAAATAATTCTTCTTTATCCTTCTAAAATATCACATTATCCTTAGTGCATGTAATCACCTAATGATATACATCAATGAAAGGGGTACACTAAAATACCAATAAGATGATGAACAAGGGACATGAATAAATATAACATGGGTGAGGATAATCATCATCAACATATCATAATAATATGATCATCATCAACATCATGAGGGAATCATGTGGTAAATTCATGGAATGTGGTAATTTATAAAAATGAAACATCATGTCATAGTTTTCAAATACCACAGATATTTGTGAACAAATCTAGCATTATGTTCACGCATAGAATATGTGCATAATCATACCATCATTTTTTAAAAGAATCTATAATCATGTTCTTGAATAATACACATTATGTCAGGAGATATATGACATTACCTGATGCATTTTAGGGATATATAATCTCAGTCCCACCTGTCACATCATAATATTTACATAATCATGAATACCACATTGAACGTATAACAATCATAACCATGAAATAACTTATATAAAGGAATGGGTTTCATAAGGATTTCATAAATAATATATTCATGAATAAACTTTGGGGTTCCAAAATAAAAAATTTAGATCATACTTTGGAATGAAATGTCAATTTTCTTTGGATAAGAAACAACACATGATGAGTCAAAGATTTGTTTTGGAAAGAAAAGTATTTTTGGAAAATCATTGTATTAGGCTTAAAAATAAAGGTGGAATGATGTATATATCATAAAGAAAAGGAATAATAATGTAATGATATTTAAGGAACATTAAATTAATATTATTACTAAAATTTATGTGAAATATTGAAAACCCAAAGAATGGGAGTTGGGTTCGAGAATCCTCTTACCTTAATTCTCTCTTTATTTCATCGCTTTTGTCCCTCCAAAATAATAAAACTAGATTAATTAAAAAATTGATGCAAAAGTAAATTATTTTAATTTTTATCAATATTTATCAATTAAATTAATTTTATTATATTTCTTAATTTCCATGGTTAGGGCACTCATTTTGATATCATGTTTTTCTTAAAAAAATCTTGTTTTTCCTCGATTTTATATTTTGTTAAATGTAATTTATATATTAGTATAATTAATTCCAGAAGATTTTAATACAAATAAATACATTTTATATATTATATATAATTCATAATATCCGTTCATGATGATGGTAATATGTATTGACATGGTAATGTCTCTGTAAGTGGTTAACTGACCTTTAATGGGATATTGTCAGGAGAGCGGGAAAGGGAAGTTTGAAATTTATATACGTTATAAATATGAGACTTAAATTAGTTTAGAATCATTAATATAATGTTAAATTACAGAGTAATTAATATTATAAGGTTTTTTTTAAATTGGAGGTGAAAAAAATAAATAGAAGAAGAATAATAAATTATAAAAAGAGTTGTTTGAAACTTACTTAATCCTCGGTGTAGCTTCTATTATATGAAACTAAAACTCCCCTGATGTTTGGAGTTGGATTAATCAAAAACATCCCTAAGGATCATAAAGGATTTAGAGGAAGGATTTTAGTAGATTTTAGACTTTGGAAAGTCTGGATGAGTGATTTTCCAAGGGGAGGGAGTGGGGTTATTTACACTTAAGGAGAGGGTATTTTTTAGAATACAATATTAAATAAAATAATATATCAAAGGTAAAACTTGTAATGGTAAATTTTTGAAAATATAAATCATATATAAATATAATATAATGGTTTTTATAACTTTAAAAATATTTATAATTCTAATTCATTAGTTTATTACAAAGGAAAGTGGAAAAATATAGAAATTGTTATTTTAAGCAATCACTTTTGACTTTGGGTTTCGGAAAGTTCTTTTTAGGTTTAGAAATTAAGTTTATCATATTTTAATGAATAATTTATGAAATTAAATATATCATGGAATGACATCATATTACATAAATTATTAGGGCTTAATTACATCATGAATTATGTAATGTAAGATACACTAGTTATGTGAAAAACTGTATTTTTACTATTCACCTGAAAATCAAAGTATTTCAGAAAATTACCAAAACAGTAACCCTTGAAAAATTTAAATATTCTAATTTAAAAAATTATATTTATTTTAACAAAATATTTTTCTAAAATAGGTAATTTTAATTTTTAATATAAAAATTATGACTTTTATAAAGTACTTTAAAATACTATTTATTAAAAATGTGCTTATATTTTCCTTGAGTTTCTTAATCATGATGTTTATTTTTTTGGAATTATAATATATATTTATATAAATTAATCATGATAAATGTTATTTATATAAAAATTTATTATTTTGAGATAAATTACTATTCCAACAATTAGGTTACTATTCCCAATGGTCATGTAACTATTCCCAATAGTCAGGTTTCTATTCCAATGGTCTCATTACTATTCCAATGGTCACATTATATCCTATAAATACATCTAAATTACCAAATTAATTATGAAACTCAATTAATCTCAAGTTTCTATATCTTCATTTTATAATATGTTGATTGTTTTACTAATATTTTTTTCTTTTTTATAGTGTTTGTAGTGGGGGCGATGATTCTAGTAGATTGGGGTGATCTATATTTTCCCATTTTATCTTTTCTATCTTATATTTTATCATATTATAATGTGTGAAATTTTAATTGTTTTCATTTATAATTAATGTAATAGTATTTATTAATAAAATAAATTATTATCAGTTTTTTATGTGTATAATACTATATAGTATATTATAATAGTCATTTATTTCAAGAGACAAATATCATTTACAAACTCTAGGTTGTTACATTCTTTCACCCTTTATAAATTTCATCCTTGAAATTTCAACTCGTATTCTCAGTTCATAATAGATGAGGGCACTTATGTTTCATTGTTTCCTATGGTTCCCATATCACCTTGTTATACTTATGGTTCCCCCACAACGCTTTGATAAGGTGAGTTGTATTGTTGTGTAGAAATTTGTCTTTATAGTCCAAGATCTTCACTAAATTCTCTTCATATGAGAGTTTATTCTCCAGTTGTACCACCTCTATATCCAGTACATATGAGGGATCAGGTATGTAATTCCTCAGGAGTGATACGTGGAGGATTTCATGAACTTGATCCATACTTGGTGAAAGTGAAAGATGATAGGCCACTAATACTATGCGATCAAGGATCTCAAAGTGGCCAATGTACCTTGGGATAAGCTTCCCTTTCTTTCCAAACTACATGACTCTCTTATATGGTAGGAAAAAAATTTCTCCCACGTAGAGCTCCAAGTCCCTTCAACAATTATCAACGTATCTCTTTTTCTAACTTTGATCAGATTTTATATGCTATTGGATGAATTGAACCTTTTCTTCATTTCTTGCACAAGATCAAGTCCAAGTAGTTTTCATTCCCCAACATTATCCCAACAAGTAATATTTCTATATAGCTTCCCATACAGATCTTTATGTGGATCCATTTGAATACTCCAGTGTAATCTTTTTTTGTATGAGAAATCAACTAATGGAAGATATTGATTCCATCCACCTTTTAACTCCATTAAGTATGATCTTTGAATATCCTTGAGTCTCTAAATAGTCATTTTAGATTTTCCATCAGTTTGGGGGTGATAATTCTTGCTGAAATTCAATCCAGTACTCAAAGAATATTGAATACTTCTCTAGAATTTAGATATAAACCACATATCATGATTAGAGATGATAAAAATTGAAACACCATACAGCATCACCAATTCATTCACATATATCTTGGAAAAATTTTCTAGTGGAAAATATTCCTAAATGGTGATAAAGTGGTCAGTCTTAGTGTGTTGATCCACGAAAATCCATATCACATTATTTCCTTTGGATTTCTTTAAGAGACCAGTGAAAAATTCCATAGTAAAATTATCTCATTTACACATGGGTATAGGAAATGGTTTCATCATCCCTTTGTACTTCTATCACTCTACTTTAACTTGTTTACATACCAAACACCTTGAGATATACTCTACAATATTCTTCTTCATGTTGTCTCACTAGAAGTGTTCTCGAAGATCATGATGCATCTTGGTACTTCTAGGATGAATATTTAAAGGTGATATATGTTCATTATCCAATATCTCCTTCTTTATTTCAGGTGATGAAGGCACAAAAAAGAATCATTCCAAATGAAATAACACCATCATCATTAATGTGGAACTCATGTAGCTTCCATTACTTTACTTATTTCACCTTCTTTTGTAGTTCTAAATCATCCCTTTGTACCTCCTTGATCTTCTATTGGATATGTGGTTGGTAAATCATTTAGGCATGGTAGGATGTATTCCCTACCATTATGATTTCAAGATCCATCCTTTTCACATCCATGAAGATAGGGTCTTTATAAATCTGCATCATGGAAAGAGTCATAGGTTCTTTTCTGTAAGAGAATCAGATACCTTGTTCACCTTTCTTAGATGATAGTTAATAGATAAATCATAGTACTTGATTATCTCTAACCATATTCTTTGACACATCTTGAGATCCTTTTGTATGAATATATACTTTAGACTCTTATGATCGGTACATATATCACACTTTTGACCATAGAGGTAGTACCTCCAAATATTTGGAGAGAATATCACAACACCTAAATCTAGATCATGTGTCGGGTTGTTATACTCATGGATATTCAACTGTATTGAGGCATGGGCTATCACTTTATCATTATAAAAGAGTACTAAACCCAATACTTTATTTGAAGTGTCACTTTATATCACAAAACCTTCTCTACTAGATGGCAGTGTGAGTACATGTACAGTGATTGAACTCTTATTGAGATACTTGAATATTTCCTCGCATTCTTCCATCCAGACATATTTTTTCCATTTATATGTTAAATTATTCAGTGGGATAGAAAATCAGGATAAATTTATCAAAAAAACATTGGTAGTTCCTAACTAAGACAAGAAAACTACGGATTTCTTAGAAACTATTGGGTTTGGGCCTCAATTCCCATTATCTTTGAGGTGTCCATAGAAATTCCCTAACTTGTGATCACATTACCCAAGAATGTGAATTATTGTATCCAAAATCCAAACTTTATGAACTTAGCTTAAATTTTCTCCTTTTTTAATTTCACTATCATAATCCTTATATGCTCTTTATGTTCTTCATTTCACTTAGAATAAATGAGAATATGTTTGATAAACACTACCAAAAATTTGTTGGGGTAGTCTCTAAAGACTCTATTTATAGAATCCATAAATATTTTAGGGGAATTAGTGAGACCTAAGGGCATCACTATGAACTCATACTTCCCATACATTGTATGGAAAGCAGTCTTCTAAATATCTTCCTTCTTCACCTTTAGTTGATGATATCCAAAATGAAGATCTACCTTTGAGAAGTACTAATTTAATTTAAGTTGATAGAACAATTCATCAATACTTGTATGAGGATACTTGAAAAAAAAAATTATCCTGTTGATCTCCCAGTAATTGATACACAGCTGCCTTGATCCATCCTTTTTCTTTACAAAGTGAATTGGAACACCCCAAGGAGTTGCACTAGGGTGTATAAACCCTTTGTTCTAAATACTCTTGAAACTGCTTCTTTAACTCTTGTAGTTAAATTAGGGATATCCTATTGGGCCATTTTTAGATAAGATTGGATATGGGTATTAGCTCTATTGATAACTCTACCTCACGATCTAGGGGAATTCTAAGTAACTCTTCGGGAAATAAATTAGTGTGTTTCATAATAATGGTAATTTCCTCTATGTTGACACCTTCCTTTAACTCAACAATTTGGTAAAGGTATTATTATTCATAGGGTATCAAAAACCACACCTTTGATGGATTTTCCAAAGGATATTAATGATCTTCCTTGAATTTGTATAGGATATTGGATGTTTTAGAATATTAAAAGAGATTTTCTTTTCCCAATAGTTGGTGTGTTCTCTATATAATGAGAGCCAATCCATGCCCTATATAGCATCAAATTCTACCAAGTGAAATATTATGATATTCACTAGAATAATATTCCAACATACGCTAATAGGATAAGATTCCAACACTTGGGTTGCAATGATTTCACCACTAGGTAATAGTTCTAGAAAACTTGCAGGATATAAAGGAATGCGTAGAAATATATTTAAATTAAAAAATCACTAGGAATGCGTTAATATTAATTATACCTTTCACCATTTAATTTTATTGATTATAGTTCCACCATTTTCCTATGAAGAAAATTTTGAACAAAATAAAAGTCAACAAAGCATAAATAAATCATTTATTCTTTTGCACAATTTACTCTAAAGGCATATCTTATGTGATCCCAATGTTTATATTTTTATAAAAATATTCTTTTGGAATTTTTTATCTATATAGATACTTATAATTATGGTTTTCACTCTTTTTTTAAAATCCTAATTCCCAAATTAACTAAACCATTCCCTAATATCAACTATAGTGACATTAATTTTTCTTACATGACTATTCAATATTTTTAAGATAAACAACATAATATAGATACAAATCTATGATCAAAGGTTTAGTGTCTTGGTCAAATTAAGATTATAAATAACTTATACTTAAAAAACATAAACTTTTATTTGAATCCTTATTCTTTATCCCTATAAAATCTCACATTCTCCTTAGTATGTGTAATCACATGAGGATATACATCAAAGAAAGGGGTTAGATAAAATCCTAGCAAGAGGATTAATAAAGGACATGAATCAATATAAAATGGTTGAGAATAATCATCATCATCATATCATAATAATAGGATAATCATAAAAATCATTATGGAAACATGTGATAAAGGAATGGAATGTTTTAATGCATAAAAATGAAACACCATGTCATATTGGTCAAATACAAGACATAATTGTGAACAAAGCTAGCATTATGTTCACGTATAACATATGTGTATAATCATAACATAATATTTATGAACAAATATAGAATAATTTTTGTGAATAATACACATTATCTCATTAGATACATCACATTAATCAATACATTATAGGTTTATATAATTCTGGTCCCACCCATCACATCATAATATTTACATAATCAGGCATGCTACATATAATGTATAACAATCGTAGTAATGAAATAAACTATGAAAATGAATCGGTTTCATAGGATTTAATAAATAATAATTTATGAATAAACTTTGGGGTTCCCAAATGAAAAGGGGAGATCAAAAATTGGAATAAAATATCATTTTTCTTTGGATAAGAAACAACATATGAGGGTTCAAATATTTTTTTTGGAAAGAAAATTATTTTTGTAAATTTGTTGTATTTGGATTAAAAATCAAGGTGGAAACATGTATATCCATGAAAGAAAAGGAAGAACAATGAATTTATATTTAAGTAACATTAAACTAATATCCATACTAAAATTTATGTGAAATAGGTAAAACCCAAAGAAAGGGAGTTAGGTTCGAGAATCCCCTTACCTTAATTCCCTCTTTATTTCGTCGCTTTTATGCCTCTTGAATGATAAAATTATATTTACTAAAACATTTTTCCAAGAGTAAATTATTTTAATTTTTAATACTATTTATCAATTTTATTTATTTGATTATATTTTCTAATTTCCTTAGTTATAGGGTAGTCATTTTGATATCATGTTTTTCTCACTAATTTCTCATTTTGCCTTGATTTTTCTATTTTGTTTAATGTAATTTACACATTAGTATAATTAATTATAGAAAATTATAATACATAAAATCACACGTTTATATATTATAAATTATTAATAATATGCATCCTTTATGATGGTTATATGTGTTAACATGTTAATGTCTCCATAGTTAGTTAACCAACCTTTGATAGGACATTTTCGGGAGAGCGGGAAAGGAAAGATTGAAATTTATATATTTAGTAAATATGATACCTAATGTAGGTTAAAATAATTAATGTAATATTAAAGTAATTCATAATTAATATTATAATTCTTGGTTGTGAAAGGGGTGGTGAAAAAAGAAATATAATAAGTATAATAAATAAAAAAAGAGTTGTTTGAAACTTACTTAATCCTCAGTGTAACTTCTCTTGTACGACATTAAAACTCCCTTGATGTTTGGAGTCTAATTACTCCAGAAAAAACTTAAATATACTAAGGGGATTTATAGGAAGGATTTTATAAGATTATAGTCTTTTGAAAGTGGGGTATGAGTGGTTTTATAATGGGATAGATTGGGTAATTTATACTTGAGGAGAGGGGTATTTTTATAATAAAATATTAAATAAAATAATATATCAAAGGTAAAACTTTTAATAGTGATTTTTTTACAATATAAGTATTATATAAATATAATATAATGGTTTTTAAGAATTTATATATATTTATAACTCTAATTCAATAGTTTATTAAAAAGGAAAGTGGAAAAAAAATAGAAATTTTTATTTTAAGGAATCACTTTTGACTATAGGTTTTGCAAAGTTTGTTTTAGGTTTGGAAATTAAGATTATTATATTTTAATGAATAATTTATGAAATTAAATATATCATGGATGAACCTCATTTTCTATAAAGTTTTAGTTCATAATTACATCATGAATGGTGTAATTTAAGATACATCGATTATGTGAAAAACTGTATTTTTACTATTCACCTAAAATTTGAAGCATTTTAGAAAATTACCAAAAAAATCACCCTTGGAAAATTTATATGTGTTGATTTAAAAAAATATAATCATTTTATCAAAATAAATTTCTAAAATTGATAATTTTAATTTTTAATATAAAAATTATGACTTTTACAAAATACGTTAAAATACAGTTTATTAAAAATGTGCTTGTATTTTCTTTGAGTTTTTTAATCATGATATTTTTTTGAATTGTAATATTTATATTTACATAAATTAATCATGATAAATGTTATTTATATCACAATTTATTATTTTGAGGTAAAATTACTATTCAAATGGTTAGGTTACTATTTCAAATAATCAGGTTATTATTCTCAACAGTATGGTTACTATTCCAATGGTTGCATTATTACTCCAAAGATCACATTACCAACTATAAATAACTCTAAATTCATTAATTAATTATTCAACTTAATTCCTATCAAGTTTTTGTATTTTAATTTTATAATATTTTGACAGGTTTACTAATATTTGTTTTCTTTTCAATAGTATTGGATGTGAGGATGATGATTCTTGTAGATTGGGGTGATCCATATTTCTCATTTTATATTTTATATTTTATATTTTTTTCACAATTTTAATGTTTGGAATTTTAATTAGTTTAATTTATAATTACTGTAACAATATTTATTAATGAAATAAATTATTGTTGGTTTCTTTATGTGTTTAATACTATATAGTATATTATAACACTCATTTCTAGGTTGTTACATCGAGAGCTCTCATGAAACTCCTCTTAAAAATCTGGAATCTCACTTATTGAATGATTTAATCCATAAATTCTCATCACACAATTTCATACCTATCATAAGAATCTACCCATGATCTAACCACATTACTAATCACAGAAACACTGGTCAACAGGCCCAAGAACTCGAGCAATCCTTCCCATCAAACTCGGTCTCGGTACACAACCACCCTAGGTTCTTTCATAGAAAAAAATGACATCACACTTCTTGTATCGAAAAACTCAACCACCTACCATGAATTGGTCTCAAAAAAAGCATAAAACCAAGCTCACTACCGAAAAATGAATCCATAAATCTAAAAAAACTCCTCTCACAGGTTTCCCTCGATCAAATGAAACATCAAGTTACAAGGGTATGAGTCGTAAATAAGGTCCTTTGGGTCTCCCACCTAACCCTAATGATCAAGAAACATATCAAGGCCACTAATTCCTCCCAATTATCCCATAGGTCAACCTCTCACTAAGGTTAGATCTCACAGGGCATCATCCACACACTCTTCTCAACGCAAGGCATCTGACATGCCTAAAAACTTTATCTAGGGAAGGTAAGGATAACATCAAACTAAAAGGGTCAAAACCTACCAATGTGGGTTCAATTATATAGGTTTTTAATTCCAAGTTATAGTTGAAAACACCCTATAAGTTTTAATTGGTAACCTATTTAATTTTAATCCATTTATAACTGTTAACATAAGGAAATATTTTAATGGAATCGCCTGCTAAGAATCGGCCTACCAGGCCCTAATCCTATTTGATCATCCTTATAAAGGACTCCCCCATGATGTTTTGTGATATCAAGTAAAAGAAATATGATGAAGTGATCCTCACTGGAAATCTATATATGGTAATACCCCCCTTGAGTTTCTAATTTACTATAGAAATTTAGGTACCTATCGATACTTACCTTGAATATATAACTAGATAACCATGAACAAAGGTTGTTTTATAAAATATCATTATAACTAGATGAAAAACTACATGTAGGTTTTTACAAAACTTTACTTAACTACACTTGAAAAATAATACACCCTAAAAAGGGTCTAATAGTAAGTCATCAACTTCTAACTCTGACATGAAAGGGTCAAAAGTATACGCACAACCTCATCTTAATGATATGAGGCATACAATAGGAACATGGTTCAGTTAAGTATAATTTCATTCCAATATATGTTGGAAAATATTGTATAGGTTGTTACTAACATTTTAAATAATTGAACCTAAGGTAGTCGTGCCCTATAAGGGGTCCAACACTTGAGTATCATGTACCCTATTGATCCACCAAGGTCACTGCACCTCATGTGCATGAGGAATGGGTTATCAGCCTCATAGTCAAATGTCTCACCGTAGATCCATATAACCTACCATCAGAAGAAAAATATGTATACAATTCTACCAAATTGAGTATAATTACACCAAGAACATAAATGGTAGAATACCATTGAGTGTTTTGTTGACACTATAAACAATTTTCCTCTATCACCTATAGTGAAATCACACACTATAATTCATATTACATATAAACCCTACATGCCAAATGTGATGCATGAGATGCCTCTTCCTTTTTTCAGACAAGAGTTAAAAATCAATCACTAGTCTCTCACCAATAGGATGAGATCTATAAATCCATAATTAATCATAAAAACACACCACATGTGCATCATTCAAAGAAAAATCATGTAAAACTATAACATCACATATCAAGAATAGAAATCCCATATCCCTAGAAACAAATACTTTTTAGCCTAAAAAATGTTCTTGACACACCAGTATGATATCCATCACATGTTATAATGAATTTATAATACTCATATCATCCATATCACAAATATTAGTATAACATGAAAGGAAACATATCTAATACCACTTTATCATATCCCATCGCATTTCACTATATGAATAGTAATCAAACCTGTTGATGACAAGGCCTCAAGAATGGATCCTCGTATTCTAGAGGTTGTTGACTAGTAGGGAGGGATTAGGGTGTGTCTATGGGGAGAGTATTACCTCATATCAGATTAATAAATTGCAGAAATAACCAAAAATCAGGTGTAAAAGTAAATAATTAGAGTGTGAAAGAAATAAATATAACCAAGGCTATAATAAAGGATAAAATATAGTAAAATCCTAAATCATCAAGTCATATATACAACACTGATCCCCCACTAGGCCAATCACATATACAAAAGTAAATTAAAGAAACAAAAATAAAAGTACAAGGATTTAATAATAACTATGATCCAACCATATACCTAATCTCCACATATATATCTATGTCATCCTACTCAATCAGTCCTAAGTCACAGCCCAACCTATGCCTACAACCAAGTGAATATACTCTCAAGTACCCTAGTGAAATGAAATCCTGAGTAGAGTGTGGGTAAAAAACTCAACAGGGAACCACCAACTAGGTCTCATACATAGATAGTGAATGCATTGTATGTATAAGTGATCTACTCAATAGGATAACAATAATGACAATAAATAACTATCAAAATAAAATAAATAACCAAATTCATACACAAGGAATGTTGTCATAAATGTATGGTCATGTAAGGTTCTCATCCTAGCCAATACACAACCTAAGTAGTGAAGGTAACCAAAAATAAGTAAAATAAAACCATAGTCGATCCTTGGGCCCATGATCCCAATTGACCATACTTTCTTCATCCCAAACCATAATGTCTTAAAAAAGGTTCCATCATTTATAAATACATATATCTATACCCTATACCCATATATATATATATATATGTATTTATGTATGAGTTCAGGTGAGGATCTGAGGCATATGACCAAGACATACCGGTATAACAAATGCATGTAAAAGATCCACTTAGCAGTCAAGAATAATAGTATTCCATTAAACCTATGATCCCATCCAAGTCATTTCTTATAAGGAAATCTAGGGTTGATCATAGCATAAATTATTTACATTTAACCTATGATCTCATACAAGGTAGTCCTTATAAGGGACCCAAGTGTCTCCCAAGGCTGAATATGATCTCAAGCCCGATGATCCTGACCAATTCATTCCGTATAAGGAACCCAAGAATCACCCAAGACCTATATAATCCATCTTTCATTATGATCCCATCTAAGGAATTTCATATAAGGAATCAAAGTATCACTCAAGGCATAATATGATTCTATTTTCCCTATGAGCTAGTCCAAGGTATTCCATATAAGGAATCCAAGTATCATTCATGGAATGATATGATTTCATTTAACCCATGATCCCATACACGGTATTTTGTATCAATAAATCCATGTATTTCCCATAGAATCATATAATAAGTAGTCAATCATACTCAAAAGTTGAATCATTGGAAGTACCTTTAGGAATCCCCATTATAGAATCACGTCGCATTTGGCCCCATGGGCTGGGTTCCAGGAATCACATCTTGAATCATAGTTTCATTAAAATTTATTGAGTGAATATATAAATAAATGAGTAAGAATGGTCAAACACCTAAAACCATCACCACTTCCATAGATCCTTGGGATTACTTGTTTGGTATGGGTTCTAGGTGACACCCTCAACCATCTCTACCCAAACACATAACACACTCGGTCGGGGTCATTCAATCATTAGGGAACCCATAGGGGTCCCCTAGGTCAATACACTATTGATGCATCCTACTTGGGATCCTTGATCTATATATACATGTGTGTGTGTGTGTGTAGAATGATCCCTCTTAGGATTCTGTAAGTCAATATCATGGTCTCAAATCAAAACCTGATACTCTATAGTGTTACATCCCATGTCATCTTAAAAAGGGTAGAATGACCTTATTTTCTATATATATTCATAACACTAAGGGACCCATCAGAAGATGGGTTAAGACCCAACCTTGCTGACAAGGTCTCTCAGGGATGATCTAAAAACCCAACCCAGCCCTATTCTCCCTAAGAGTTATCCACCTAGACCTTTACAAAGGCTCCCATTACTCACAAGGTGCACACTCACCTCATAATAGTTTAGGAGACTAGTTAGTGTCTCAAGGATCCAAGCCCCGACCTTTAGGGGCCAAGTCATGAAACTAACACAAAGGGGTTGTTAGTGAACCATGGAGTTCATTCCTTATAATCAACCAAATTAATTTAATTAAATAGTTCATTTGAATTATTATAAATAGGGGTCTTCATCCTTGAGGATGATCCCAAGTATTTACATACTAAATACATATTCATAAACACTAACAGGAAGGTACCACAAACCACCTACATTTAGGAAGCTTCCATTTATTTTCCAAGGGTTGGAAGCAGTTTCAAAGGCCAATCCAAGCTTATCTAAGACATATTTGGTCCTATCTCATAATAACACCTCAAAAAATTAATTAATTTTAACTAATATAATTAATAAATTAAACTTAATAGGCTAAAAATAATTTAAACAAAATTAACTGTAATGACATAAAGGTTAAAACCTTAACGGTCGATCCCATCACAACAAAACCATAACCAAATGCTTGAAAACAACTCATGATACATAATCAACCTTGAATCGAGTATAATCCCTAAGAAATCATGTCAAAAAAACCTCCCCATAAATTTAATCTAAATCTTTAAAGCTTATAAAATCCACCATCATAACATACCTCAACAAAACAAAACATGATGAAGTGAAAACGGCCTCTCAGATCATCCTCTTCCTAGGAATAGAAAAATAACTATCACTAGTATCTAATTTAACCATTCCCCAGTGGAATCAGGTATTTAAATTTATAACTAGGGAAATAAAAATAAAGAAATAAGGTAGGAGGATAATAAGAGAGGCTATCAGTGGAGAAATCATACATCAAATCAGTATGGATATCCACTAAGAACACCCCCTTTGTAGGGTTTTAAGAAGGGAATGAGAGGATTGGAGGGATAGATCACGTGAGGGAGGAAAGGAGAAGAAAATAGGGGGATTCCCTCTTAAGGATCACAGGGGAAAATCGTAATTTCACCCTTTTAATGAGCCACATGGTTTGTCTGAATGGTTTTCCAAACTATGGGCCAACCATGCAGTTGGCACTAGCCAAACACCACACACCACGCAGGGGTATAGAACATGGTTTAACATACCATGTTTCAACCATAAAACATGTTTTTAGTTTATTATAGACACCCACATGGTTATCCCTAGATTTTATCATGCGCTCCCCAACCATGTTCCTATACAAATTGGGTTGCATGGTTATCACTAACCATGCTCCAATCATGTGCCCTATGCTGCACTTTTTCAAAACTCCTATTATGGGCCCCAAACCCTTGAAATAATCTCAAAACCTTTGATCCATCATCCAAGAATCATTTCACATCTAAAAACACCATTTTTATGTATTCTAACCTTCATTATTCCATTTCTAATTTCTAATCAAGATTTGACCCTTATAGTAATTGAAAATTCAAATTCCATCTAAAATTTCCCATCTCAAAAAAAACAAGATCTTACAAGGGTATAATTATTATTTATTGTGATCATTTTAAGATCCTAATAATAAATACAAAGTCACATCAATCCATATTTCTTCTTAACAAAAAGAACATGTGTACCCTAAATGAGACACACTTGGAAAAATAAATCCCTTACCAATATTTTCATGGAGTTGCTTATTCAATTATTTCAACTCGATCAGAACCATTATATAGAGAGTATTTAAAATATGATTAACACTAGGTATGAGTTCTATTGAAAACTCAAATTTATTATTCAGTGTAAGACTAGGAAACTCTTCCAAAAAGATATCAACAAACTCACGCAAAATAGGAATATCATTGATGCTCAGTTTCTCCCCAACCATTTGAGATAAACGCACCTTTTGAATATGAATCAAGACCCATACAGTGGATGTGATCTCCATTGGAAGTTTATATTTATCATCATATAGATATATGATCATAGATTGGTTTGGAATATCAAAGGTGACTTCCCTTCCTCTAAAACTAATGTTGGATTTATGTAGAGAAATACAATCCATGCCTAACGTAACATCGAATTAAACCATAGGGAGAATAATAAGATTTTCATGAAGCCCATTCCTAAATAAAATCAACTAGATAATATTTATATACTTTATATGTGATCATCATACCATTAGGATTTTTCACTATTAATTAAGCATCAAGTAATTGAGGATGTGAATTAACATTACTTGATACTTTTCATAATATACAAGAATTCATATAACAAATATAAAATAGGGTACTTCAATATTTGAACATGTTTGTAACCTCATCAAATTTATCTTTCCATATTTGATCTCTTAGTAAAACCAAATTGGTTATCATGAATGTCAAGAATCTTTTATCGGAGTGATAAATCTGGATAAATTATTTATAGGATGTCTAAATCATGAAACCTTATTTTAAATCTATAAAACCTTAGGTTTAACTTAGGTTATTCATGGTCATCATCTATCAAAATCCTTTATGATTGTTCATAAATATTTTATGAGTTTTAAAAACATATCTCATAAGATTTTCAAACTAGGTGTGTAGAAAGGCCCATTGTCATACATCCGGTAAAGATCGAGTGAAATCCCAATGTGACATTTTCAGATTTATTACCCCTAAGTAAAAATGTGACCAATCCAAATCCACTTTTAGTATTCATATAGGGATTAAATTTCATGGAAACCACTCACTCCATCCTTCACCAAAATTCTAATACTTTTTCCTATACACTAAAATATCCTTAGGTTTATCACAAAAAATTTATCATCCTAGTTTCTAAAGGTTAAATAAACCTTCATTTGATACCAATTATAGGGTCTCATAATTTTCATACATATATATTTCATATTATTAGATGAATATTTATTACATAACAAAACATTCCATGACATAATCATAGAGGTCTAGTTCCTTTGGAAATATTTATATGTAAACAACGGATTCATATGTGAACTACATCATCTCCCACTAAGTTCTTCATAAATAGAACCTTTATTAAATACATCATATATAATACCTTTCTTCATAACTTGGTTAAAAGAAATATAAGAAAGGGTGAGATCAGATGCTCAATAAGGGTAATAAAGGGAGATATCAATCATCATATAAGCATAACATGAGAATAAGGGTATAAGAACATGATCTTAACATTTGAAAACCATAACCTTAATATAAAATATCATAATCTTGAGTAATGGAATAAATATTGGTAGTTTATATAAAATAAATCATAAAGGAAACATAGATCATGATCCATGAGAACATAACATTTTCATATGACATAGATTTGTACCATACACATAAGCAAAAAAATTATGTCCTCAGTAGTAAAAGATCATTGCCAATACTATCATGGTGGAATGTTTTCGCTCCCAAAACCATAATAGTAGTCAAGGTTCACATTCAATTAAATCATAGTGAACAAAGTCCCTTACTAGACAGGGATCACTCCCCATTTAAGTAATATTTATCTCAAGATATTTCAATCTTTACCCAATGCATTGGGGGGATATAGAATTTTGGCCTCACCCATTACATAATTAAAATCATATTGATGTGTTCCATGTGATCATAAAATATTTACCATATCATAATGCAAATAAATTAAATGGGTTTCATAAAAATTTCATCAAAACACAAACCATGGAAAATAAATGGGTTTCATTAACATTTCATCATTTCATCATAGCATAACCTGTTGAAAAGAAACAAATTTTATAAAAATATTATCATCATAATTATAAACCATACATATAAATAATAATAATAATATCATTGAATCTTTTCCCTATTAAATATTATGAAACATCAAAGGATTTCATATTGGATATAAAATTATTTTAAAAGAACACTTGGAACATTTCTTGAGGAAAATACCCTTTTAACTTTGAAATCACTGATTTAAAATCTAAAAATTTCTCGAATATTAAATAAAAAAATTTATTTTAAAATAACCTTGAAATTTTTTAAAGTAATATTCAAATAATATATTGGTATATATGGTGTAAAACAAATTTCATGTCGTGTACATTAAAACAAAGATTTATTTCACATATTCGGTAAAAAGTCAAATGTAACTCATTTGGAAAATGATGAGAAGATTAATTTTAAACCATTTTTTAAAAATTAAAACAAGGTTAAAAGTTAATTTAAACAATAATTATATAATAGTAAAAATATTCTTTAAAACTTTTTTATAAAACATGGACATGGAAGAAAAAGTGTTTTCGACCGAAGAGAGAGATAATGTCAATTTTTCCTTAAAAACATTATTTTGAACTATTGAGTATATAAAGAGAGGAAAATGAAATAAAGAATGTAATTTATAGAAATAACCATATTGAAATAAAATTTATGAGTTTCTTGAGATAAATTTTATAATATTTGACCATCGAAATCATAATTATAATCAATCTTGATAAACAATGAGATTATATCATAAAAACCCTTACCAATTTGATAACTTTTATATCACAATCCCCATGAATGAAAAAGAACTTATATGGATATTTATATCCAATAAATTTTATTATAATAATCATAAAATACATTCATGGTTTGTATACACACCACACAAAAGAAACAAGTGGTGAATATGGAATGTGTCCTAGGGAAATAAAAGTGAGACAAAAATCCCTTACCACTTTGATAAGTTTTAAATCATAAAACCCATGGAAGAATAAATTTAAATAAACTTTAAATATAATTAAAATAAATAATTTCATGATATAATGTGTTAATGGGGAATTATATACACAACAGAAAAGAAACAAGTTGTGAATATGGCATATGTCCCACAGAAGTAAAAGTGAGACGAGAATCTCTTACCTCAAGTCTCAAATTTATTTATACATGTTCAAACCTCATTTATAAAAAATATAGGTTTATAATAAATATATTTTATAACCATATTAATATATATCATACCATATATGATTTACTTATATCCTTTTATCACCTCTTCATTAGCAATTCTTTATTAAAATTAATAACTGCTTCATGTTTCATGTATGTTTTGGTTCGTTAGTACCTTAATCATGGTTAAATAATATCCATAATGTTAAAAATGATATAAATATCATATATATTCATTATATACTTATTTATAGTCATTAATAAAATATATATATAGAAAAATGAATTACACCATTCATTGAGACGGTAGGCCGTATGTATGCATGAAAACTATTTCCATTTTCTAGAAGGATGGAATAAATTTAAGTTAAATATTAATTCAACATTAAAGAGTATTTTTTAGGTCATATATATCATATATATTTATTAAATATATTTTTATTACCATACATGTAAAAATAAAATGAAAAACGTATCACATCGCTTCGTGGAGGTGGTGGTCCACACATACACATGAGCGATGTTGTCCTCTTCCAATGAATTTGAATATAAGAAGTTAGATATGATGTTATGATTACAGGAGTTTAATTATTTCATAAATATAATATATATACTTTAAATTCATCATTATATACACCCTTGATAGGTGGTGATGGAAAATGAATTACATCAGTTCGTGAGGTGGTAGTCCGCCATACACACGATCGATGGTTTTGTTTCCCATTTGATGGAAGATGAGATGGGTATGGGTTATAAAATTTACATAATAACATATAAGTATATTAAATATAATTATGTAATTATATAATAATATTTTAATATTATTTTAATGATTTGGTAGTAGAAATGATACAAAATCGCTCTGTTAAAAATGATGTCTCTTCTTTGGATAACCTATTTAGGTTTGCACCAAAATCCTTCATAAGTTGGGTTCTCAATCAATATAAGTCCTCTAGTGAATGGGTTATGGAATTAAGGAATATATTTTGGAATATATTATCCAAACAAAAAGACTTTTCAAATGTAAATAGGAGAAGATAGGTGGTTTCCTTTTATAAGTGGTGCATAGGACACACTTGCAATTTTTGAAAAGAATAAAATATACCCACACTTTTCACATGACACAAGGCTCTAAACTGAATAATTGTTGAACATTAAATGATATAATGTTAAAATATGTTCATAAAATAGTAATATTATAAATTTTTATGTCATTTTAACCCTTATAATTATAGATTAACCCCTGGTAAACCTGTTTTAACCTTAACCGTAGTAATTAATTTTTACCATTTGTACTATTTATTATGACCAAAAATTAAGTTAACCTTATTTTATAATATTAATTATGATTATTAAAAATACTTAATACATTTTTTTAATTCAATTCACATTATTTTTATAACTTAATTTAAAATTAAACTCATGGATGAAACAAAAAAACGGTTTTCCAAAGAAAAAGTTTGTATAAGTATAAAAAAAATTCATATCAAAATTAGACATATAATTGACTCCAATTACCTAAATTCGATTGATAATAATATAAATAAACTAATTTTACTTCTAAAATAATATTAAAATGAAATTTAATTTGTAAATTCTTTAAATGAAAAGATAATTTTAAATATAAATCAGTATTTTTCACTATTCATAATAAAATTAATCTTTTTAGAAAATTCTAAAAATTCACTCTAAGATAATTTTGAAATTTTTGTTATAAAAATGAAGTTCATTTTTTAAAATAAATTTTTTAAAAGTGGAAAAAATTTATTTTATTATTCTTTCACAAAAATCTGTAAAAATCATTTTTTAAGAAAAATGTATTTTCGAAGCATATAAATACTTTACTAAAAATTAAGTGCTTATCTATCAATATATTATATTTATCTTAATTTTAAAAATTTATTTATTTATTTATATTCATATCTCTATGTTTAATAACTATTTTATAATGGTCAAGTTTAAATAATAATATTAATAGTATGTTGCATTTCATTAAAACATGGTGTTGTGTGTGACACAAGCTAACAAAAAAATTAAATTTATTTTAGAAAAACTATTTCATAAAAATATCAGGGTGTTACACCCCACACTTGAATAGTATAGATGTGGTACCTCCTCTCTCTGAGGTATGGTTTTTTTCCCTTATGTTTTAATATGTGTTATTTTTCATGTTGCAGACCATAAAGGAGTAACCTTTGGGTTCATTGATAAAGGGGGAGAAAATGTCTTGATCAAGATAGGAGAGAAGTTGATGGGGGGAGCCAAAAAAACCAAGGGAGTTTTAAATATGGTAATGATAAATATGGTCTATTAATGAATAATAATCATGAAAAGGAGTGCCATATGGGTTCATGGTGCGAGCAGTTGACATGTGTAGGTTAAAAAGTGATCTAGAGGGATAAGCTTGTTTCATATTTTTGGTTTTGAGAATGTTTATAGTATAATGTTTGAGAAAAAAGTGATTTATCAATGAAATTTTCATGCTAATCTTGTTTATCAGGATGATCTTGACTCATGTTGTCTAAGAGTACATGTTGAGGAAGTCCTTGATCACTATCTGGGGTTGTAGATGGAAAATAGATTTTCATGGTCATGAATTGTCAACAAGTTAGTTCTTGAAGTTTTAAAGTATTATCAGCAAACCAAAGGGGGGGAATGTTGGGGGAAATTCCTCTTGATAGTGGTTTTGGGTTGATTGTGTTTGTTGAAAATTTTTAACATTTTGGAAAAATGATGGTTGTAAAAAGAGGCATGAAGAGTTGGCATAAATATTGTGAAGAATCACACGGAGTGAAAATTCCCTAAAGGATCATGTGGAGTTCATAAGTTCTAAAGGATCGCGTAGAACCATGTGATTTCTAAGGTATCACACATAGTGTGTTTTTCTGTCCAATGTAGACATGTCTCGCTTGGGATTTGAAGATATGAAGTAGATTACACGATAACATCACATGATCTACGTGAGTATAAGGGAATCTCATGATGAGATTAGGTGATGCACATGATGACACAATATTATTTTCAATTGATCTTTTAAAGAACATAAATAAAGTCATGTTAGAAATTATGGTGGTATCTCATGGTCACTCGAAATCATGAAGCAATATGATTTTCAATGATCTCGGGATGGGATCATGTGAATCGCTTGAATAGAACGTCGTTTAACACAACATGATTTTCAAAGTATCTTGTAATTGGATCATAGAATTACTGCATGATTTTCAAGGGATATCATGATCAATTCATGTGATGTTCCTGAAGACAAAGAATGTGAACATGCAAAGTTCATGTGACATACGATAGGTGATCACATGAAGTGCTTATGACATGTCATAGAGCTCGACCATGAATGCCAAAACTGATCACATGAGGCATGTAAGAAATATTGTTAATGCGGTGTAACATATGGATAACCATGATTTTTAAAGTTAAGTAGGTTGATTTATTCCTATAAATATCATATAACCTATCCTTAATAGGTTATATAAGTTTTCTTAAGTGGTTTGGTTTGAAGAAAATTATTTCACATGATCATAATAAGGTCTTGCACCAGAGTCATGTGACCCATGTAAATAGAAGAATTTATTATGAATGGATCTCACATAGAAGTCTCATGAATGGGTTTCATAAAGTTATATTCTTAAGAGAGATATGTTTTGGGTGTTACACACATAGGCATACCATTTTGTGACACGTGATCCCCATAACCAGAACAAGGTCTTATGCTAGAGTCACAAAATTCATGTGAAAATATATTCTAAGTTGATTCACACTTGTGTGTGTCTTTATGATCTTGTTTCATCAAATAGATTACAACCATTTTTACACAATACTTTTGATAACATATTTTTATTTAATTAATAAATAATATTTGAAGGTATTGTTGTTTTATTATGCCATGCCATGATTCACCCCCCTTAGGGTATTTAACCTAGTTGGGATAAAAAAATTATATATGTGCGATAGTTGGATGAAGAAGGATATGGATCAATATTTGTTAATGGTTTATGGAATGTTACTCGAAGATAAATGGTTGTGTCAAGGGGAGTTAAGTATGGAACCTAGTATCAATATAGAAGATTATAAGGATGTTTTATGGCACAAAATGAAACTACCCAAAGGATGGAGTTAAGTAACTATCGACTTGGGTATCTCGGTATGAAAAACATAACATTTTTATTAGAAAAAGGTGCATTGAATATTGATCATACTGATGTTAGAACTTGTGAGAGTTATATACTTAGAAAATAGTAGAATTTATCATTTAATTTGAATGGAATAAATCCTCACAACTAGAATCTTGAACTTGTTTATCCAGATGTATGGAAACCAACCCCAATACAATCTCATGGAGTTTCCTTATAATTTTTCATATTTTTTAATTATGAAACAAAAAAGGTGTAGGTATATTTCCTAAATCTCAAGTAATAAGTGTTTTTTTTACTTAGTGGAAGGTCATGGTTGAATGAGAGACTAGAAGAAGGATCAAATGACTTAGGTCAGATAATATTGGTGAATACAACAGAAGGGACTTCAAGAAGTACTGCCAAAATAAAGAAATCAAGCATGATAAAAGTGTAAAATTTACACTGAAACAAAATAGAGTGGTTTAAAGTATAAAAAAAATTTGAATGATAAGGAATTTATCTTGAGGTTATGCTTCGACATGTTAAAATAAATTTTATTAGAAGCACTAAATTATGGAGAATAATTATTCAATAAAACTCCATCAGCACTAGTGGGTTGGGAGATTCTTGAGAAGTTGTTTTCAGAAAAACCTGAATAACTTCATCATTTGAAAGTTTATAAAAGTATATAATATATTCAAAATGATGATAAAAAGAGGGATAATCTTGAGGCTAAGTCCTAGGTTTTTTCATTGTGGGATGGCTCTAGGATGAAAATCATTAAAAGATAGTCAGAGCTTGAAATGTTGTCTTTAATGAGAGGGCCTTATATAAAGACCAAAAATTGGTAGTGGATGAAAATGATAAAAAATATTCAACATTCTAGATTCAAGTTAGCCTGGATAAATACATTGAAAGTAAAAAATTTCTTGACAATTCAGTAGTTGCCACAATTTTTTCAAAAAATAATCTAGTAGAAGATATAGTTGAGAACATTAAGGTTTTTAAGGCTCAATTGGGGTCACTAGAAATTAGGAATACAAAAATTAGAGTATTGTAATATTAAGAACCAAACATAGTATAATGAAATACTGAATTTTTATGGTCTTCTAGAGTTAGATGGCCCATAAATAGGGTTTTCCATGACTTTTACTTTTAATTTTAATGGATGAAGGGGATCATGAATGTCTAGAAGAAGTGGATACACTCAATTATTATTATAAGTGGAAGTAATTAATGATAGATAAAATAGATTCATTATTTTCTAATGAGACATGGGATCTAATTAATTTACCATAAATAAATAAATTAATTGAGAATAAATGAGGTTTTCGGTTGAAGGAAGAAGTATACTAAACAAAAGAGGTATAAACCAAGGCTAGATGTAAAAGTATTTAAATAGAAATTGGTAGAGTATTTTTATGATATTTTTTCACTAGTATTAAAACATACTACCATTCAGACGGTCTTAATCTTGTTTACTGTTGATGATTTTTGTTTAGAATAAATTGATGTAAAAATAGCATTTCTTCATGGTGATTTTAAGGAAGACATTTATAAGAATAAACCAACTAGTTTTGAGGTTGATCCTAATGAAGACTTTGTGTGTAAGTTAAAGAAAATTATTTATGGTTTTAAATAGATACTAAGATAATGGAACCATAAATTTTATGATTTTATTGCATAAAATATTTTCATGATGAGAAATGTTGGTCACTATTTCTACCAAAATATGTTTGAGGATGAATTCTTCATCATCATGATCCTATATATTGATGATATACTTTTTGTAGATCAAAATATTCAATGGGTCCAAGATTTAAAGTATGAGATATCTGGAACTTTTTAAATGATCTTTCTTGGTATAGGTATTGAATGTGACAGGAGCGTTGGGAGTTTAGTGTTGTCTCAAAGGGAGTACATCTGGAAGGTCATCAAGTGGTTTTCAATGACCGAATGTAAATTAGTTTCAACCCCTATAGATGGGTGATTTAAATTGAAAAAGGGGTAAGCACCATAATTTTAAGATGAAGTGAGATACATGGAAAAATATCTTTATACTTTAGTAGTCATAATTTTAATGTATTACATGGCATGAATGTGCTCTAACATTGTTTTTGTAGTTAGATTCATCCGAAGATATAAGGAAAATATAAGGAAGGGATGTTAGGAAGCCATGAAATAGATTATACTATATCTAAAATATATGGCAGATGCTACCTTATACTTTGGTCTATCCAAACCATTGAAATGGTATGTAGATATGTATTTTTGTGGGTAATTATGATACCCACAATAGTAAAAAAATTATATTTTACCTTTTATGGGACTACAGTTATTTAGATTTCCATGATACAGATGGTGGTTTCACTCCCTACAATGGAAGGTGAATATGTGGTTGTAATAGAATAAATGAAGGAGTTTGTTTGGTTTAGAAATTTAGTGGTGGATCTCAAGAGGAATAAAGAAAGTGCTTTACTTTACTATAAAATCAAAAGTGTGATTCACTTGGAAAAAAAATTTGTTTCATTCTAGGAAAAAAAATATCAACCTAAAATACCACTACATTTGGAAGTTTCGTGAGAATGGAGAGTTAGATATGTTGAATATTGATTCAAAACAAAATCCTAATGACATGTACAATATGGTTCTAATCTATGAAAGTCTAATGAAACATTATGCCTCAATGGGATTGGGGTAACTAGAAGGTGATGGAGAGATTTGCATGTATGTGGAAGGAAGATGATTTTTTTATTTACCTAAGCATTGAGGATTGTCTAGGGATCCTTAAATTAATATTTAAGTGGAATATTTTTGGTATTGGTGAAGCCTATTTATGTCCTTGCTTTTAGTGCATCAAAATCACATGTGCTCAGTTCACAAGAAGCTCAAATGTTGATTTCATCATAAAAAGGTCATCTGTATGATTGGATCACTATAAGAATGATGTTTATGGGAAAGAAGTTAGTAATTGAAGAATTTTTCACCTACTAATTATTTTAGATGAAGTCGAGGAAGGATATATGAGATCAATTTTTACTATTTCCAATGGATGGAGGTCCATAAAAGTAAAATATATGTGTAACCTAATGACTATCTAGACCCCACTATAAAATTCACACCCGTATTTTTATTTTTGTCCCTTGTTTTGGTTCATATTTTGGATCATAGTTTTCCTCTCAAGTTCTGGGTGTTCGGTATTTAAATTTTGAGGTATTAAATTTTTTTTTATTTCATCTCACATTTACCCTTGGGTTTCCTCATAATTTTTTGTGAAAAAATGAGATTTTTGGCTTAACAGCAGGTGGTCCATGGTTGGTGCACGATTAGGGTAAACTATGAACCCTTCTCTAGGAAACCACTTAGAATATGATCATTTTGGATAGTGGAGACCCTTACAGTTTTCAAATGGTTTGGTAAACCATGCGAGATAACCATGTAGTAAGTTCCTCTTGGACATTGAGGGGTGCGTGATTTCTTCACGGTTTGGAAAACCATGCAGGCAAACCATGCTACCTTTCCAAGTTATTAAAATTGTGAAATTACTCTTATACCCTCTCGGTATTTTAACCCCAAAATTTCTCCTCTATCTATCCTATTTTTTATGGATCAAAGGGATCTCCTCCCTTATTCTCCAAGCCTCTTATCCTCTAACTTGGTGTGGATCTAGGGTTTCTTCAATGTTTTGGTGTGTTTTCTCAAGGTAATCTCCTCCTATCTTATTCCTCTTCATTATTCTCCCATTTTATTTTGAGTTATTCTCCTCCCTTGGTCATGTGGATCTAGGGTTTCTATTTTTTTTGTTTAATTTAGGTTTTTGGTGTGTTTAAGGTTCCTTATGGTTGTTATTTCTTCTTTAGACCTTTGTGAGGTAGTTTCGGGTGAGCATTTTTTAAGAGCCTTGAGTTTAAGGTTGGTTTCCCTTTTAAATTGCCTTAAAATTTAATAATTGTTGGTTTCTTTATTTTCTCACCTTCAATATATGTTAAATAGTGATTTCTAGTTTTTAAAGTAATTATTTGATGTGAAATGAGGTGGTTTTCAAAGTCATTTTAAAGTATTTTTCATTGTTTTGTTAAGTGATGCACACCAAGTGTTTGATAAATTTATCATTTGCCTTTTTCAAGTGTAATATGGTTTTTAAACCATATATTTTCTTGTAAATGTTTTTGTGGAATCTAAATAGTGGTTTTTATTTATTAAATGGATTTATAAATGGTTTGTACTTGAAATTTTTGTGTGTTTAGTTCCTTGAAAATGGTTTGACATGTGATGATGGTCTGTAGCCCATTTGGAATTTTCTTGAAAGTGGATTTGGTCTAAAAATATGGTGTGATTTCTTAAATGAAATTTTATAAATGATTTTTAAATGAAAAATTTTGTGTTTAAACCTTTTTGTAAAGGTGTATTTGGTTCTTTTAAAATGGGTAATTTCTTGAAGGGTGCTTGAGGCCCATTTAGCACTTTTGTGAAAATGAGTGCTCATGAAAACTATCCTTAGACAATTCTATTGCCTTGGTTATGTTGATTATTGTGGGAGGCCCACACTGAGAGGATCCCTTATGATTGGATGGTTTAAAGGAAAGATATTGAACCTTTGGGTGGATTAGGGGTGACTTATTGTGTGAGTTTCTTGTGAATAATGTATATGTGTGTGATTGGCTGCTTGTTTGGAAATGTTGGCTCACCCCCACTTTAAACGTGACATGGGAACATGGAATATCTAGAATATTTTTTTGAGAAAGTTTGTTTCACTATATTAGGATTTTTCTTTGGCTAGTGGCCCATAGTAGGGGATTTGTTTTTTTTTGTTTTTGTTTTTATAGGATAGTGCTCCTCAGTTAGACCAGGTTGGGTGTGATCAAGCATGTGGGATAGAATTGATGTCATCAAGTGAGGCATTCCTTTAGGATGATTCAAGATGTATAGTATATTCTAGATTATTCCACCGAGATCCTAGGTTCTCCCATGTCTTTTGGCACTTAGTTTTCTATAGTGGATGATTGAGATGCTTATTGGTTTGTTACTCTTGCTTGATTATTTTCATTTACCTTATTATGTGATCATTGTTGTTGATCTCTTATGTGGTGTGTCTCTTAAAAAATAATTAGTTGGTTATGAAAGGTTTAGGGAAAAGTTTTTGAAAAATTTTTACACTACCCTATCCATTTTTTATGTAAAAACATTACTCTTATTTTATAAGGTGATAATGGTTCTTTCTTGGAAAAGATTTGGTTTTAAATGAAAAAGGAAAATGGATCATGTTTGCTTATAAGGAGAAAGTGTGTGTGAAAATCCTAGTTTTATATATTGTATTTCAAACCTAGAATTGATTTATATTTTATTTAGATAAAATCCATTGGGAATAGATTTGTTCAAGAACACCTAGTGATTTTTAATACTCACGCCTATAGTTCTCTCATGTTTTTAGATTTTGGTGAAGCTTTATGATTTTTTTCAAATTTCATGCGATATGGTTGGTTTTGGTATCAGAGAGTGACCCTATGGGTCACATGGAGATGTTGTGGTCATCAGGTTTAGTTTGGGTTTTGTTGTATTTTTAGTTTTGTGTAAATGATGTTCAGTTTAGAAATTGTGTATTTATCTTTATTCAGAATTCTATATTTGTTTCTGTAATTTTATTTATTTATATTAGGAGAAATAATTCCCTTGGTTTCTCTATTGATACCCCAGTACTATTTTCCAGCTCAGGTGGATTGGGAACACCTCTCGGGCCTTGCCCCAGATCGACTCGGGTGACCTGTTCGGGGTCGTCTTGGGTTGGTTTGTGACAAAATTGTATCAGATCCTGGGTTATTTATAGGACCTATCTTTCATAGTTCCCTTTTCTATTTGGTATGTTAAGGTATATTTACTAGGATCATTGGAACATGGTGTGTAGGTCTGGGGGTGTCTGACCAATACTTTTTGGACTGAACCTTGAGTTTCCATGGGAAGTTGGGTTTCGTTTGGTTTCTTTGGCTCTTGTTGGTTGTTTGGTGTTTGGGATATGAAAAGGGAGTTGAGATAAAGGTATCAGTGATATCACAGGGTCTGGAAAGCCATGTTTATTTGGGTACGTGATATAAGAAGACTCTATGTGATGGTAGCATTATTTGAATGTGGCCTCCAACCATATGGCCAAGTCACTCATCGACCCTAGTTTCCCCTTATGAGTTGCTTTGAGTACATCGTGACTTTGAAATTTTTTTGAGAACCCTTGTTTTGGAATTATGAAAACTAGTTTTTAACTGGTAATGTGTTGGTTTTGGGAAGATAGAAAAAGAGGTTTCAGAATCATTTTGAAGAAATCATTAGAAAATGGATTTTTATAAAATGATCTCTAGGTAAATGGGGATGTGTTTAATGAGGTTGTATTTCTATAATCAAACCCCAGTGTTTATAAAAAAAATTGTTCATGAAGTTTAAATTTATTTTAAATAGTTTTTTGGAAAAAGTTAAATGAGAATAAATGAGTTTTTAATCAAATTATTTTTTATGGAATGAGGTTTTTTGAACTGCTTAAAATATATTGAATGAAATGAATTGGATTTTTGGATAGAATCCATGGGATTTTATTTTGAGCAGGATAAAATGGATTGATGTGAGCAATTTGAAAAAGGATTTTGACTTATTGGTTAGTGATCTTTTGAAAGGTTTTAAGAATTTTTAAATTGAAAGTGGGTTAAGAATATGAAAATTGGGTTGAATGTTCGTTCAAAAAATGGTAATGTTTTGTTTTGACCTGTGGTATTCCCATAGGTTTTCAAATGCATGGACATGTGTGGGAAAGTGGATGTATGATGACATGGGTGGATGAGTACCCATATTTTCATTAGTTTATGGGTTCTTAGGGTGGTAGGGGAATGTTCATGTGTGAGTCCCAATGAAATACCACTCATAAGTGTGCAACCCACCAAGTTTGTTTTCTTTAAAAAGTTTTTTTAAGATGAAAATTGTAATTTTTTGATAACCAGTGGTTGTGTGGTGAATTATCTTGTGATTCAAAAGTTTTTATTATGTGTTATTTTAAGTTTGATAATTCTTATTGATGAATTGTTTTTGATTGGGTTTTTGGTTTTCTTATGGGTCAGTTTTTCCCCCATTAAAGGATATATGTATATTCGAGGTGCGGTTATGGGTGGTTTACCATTAGTAGACCTTCTAGTTGATAAACTTAAGGAATTCCTTCTTGATTTACAGAGTTGAATACTCCTCTATTTTATGGTCACGTGGATCCTCTCGAAGTAGAAGAGTGGATGCCAAAAATTGAGAGAAACTTCAGTTTACTTGAGTTGTTTGAGTCGTTAAAAGTAAAGTTTTATACTTTTATGATTGAAGGTCAGACCTGGAAGTGGTGGAAGTCAGTATCTAGAACCATTCCTCAAAAATATATTACTTGGGAATTCTTTAAGGTTTCATTCATCCAACAGTATTTCTCTCAGATAATGAATGTGATGTATGGGATGGAGATTTGTTGTCTACAGCAAGGTGATGGATCAATGTTGAAGTTCTTTTGTCATTTTAAGAATTAAGTTCTTTTACTTTCAGAGTGGGTTGCAGATGATTCCTTGAAGACTCGGTGTTTTTATAATGGGCTTCTTTTTAATATGTAGTTGAAGGTGTCGAAGTTCAGTCTAACCTCTTTTACCGACATAGTTAGGATAGATGTTTGGGTTGAAGCTATGTTAGCAGGAGTGCTTGAGGTAGCCAACCTTTCTACAGTCTCTGGGATCATTAAAGGGAATCCTAATGTGGATATGGAAAGCATCTTGAAGATGGTGGTGTTGGAGATATAATTAAAAGGCCTCTATATTTTTTTCTATCTTCATATAAGAGTAGGATCATGATGTTTCATCAATGTGTAAAACCTGATCATAATAAGTCATCGAGTTCTATTGATCTGAAGATCTTCTGTGCCTGTGGACTCCTAATTCACTTTCAACGGTTATTTCGGGGTGTTTCTAGGAAGTGATGTGTATCCTAGTTTTCCCTTACAAAAGACACCTCAGCCTATTTATATGGGTAGGGTGTTGTTTGGGACTATTTTTAAGGCCCATTTTTATGTAATGATTGTTATTTTTTATTGTTTTTGTCTAGTGGTGTCTTTTGGTGTTTAATTTTCTTTAAAATGTGAAGTTTGATGTTGTGGATATCTAGAGAACTTATTTCTTAATGAATGTGTGTCTTTTTAAAATTCTTAAGTTATTTCATCTTGATTGGAGGTTTATTATTTTGTATGTATGGTTTTCTATTCCTATCATTTTGAGTAAAATAGAATGATGCATGTTCATATTCTAAATACTCATCTTAGTGAAGGTGTCTTGTTGGAGAAAAGTGAGTCTCGTGGTGTGTCATGTTCTTTTGGTTCTACTTGGGATGTTGTGTAGCCTCTTATGGCACTAAAAGAAGGAGTTTTGATTGGGGGTTATCATCTCCTGACTATGAGGCAGTGGATTCTTCAATAAATCAAGGCTTTAGCCACAGGCCCTAGAGTAAAGCTTGTGCGTAGTTAGGAATCATAGTGGTGTGGAGGAACTTGGTCTAGCTTTGTCTTCAATGTTGGAATGGGGACAATTTAATCTTCTCTATTGTAGAATATTCATCTTGGAAGGTCCCATTTTGTCTTAAAAGGCATAGAGGTCTTGTTTACTCATTACATCCCTCATGGTTTGAAAATTCCTCTTTGGTTGTAAGAGGGTGTGTTGGTCTTGTTTTTTTGAAATTACAGTATTTTTTCCTTTCCAGATGTGAATCTATGATTAGTTGTCCTTGTGTGGTTAGCCTTTATAAGTTGGTTTTGGTTTTATCTTATCACTTGGTTTGGATCTTATTTCATTAGTGATTCTTGTAGTGGGGTTTTTGGTCTATGTGGGGAGTTCCCGGTCTAGTTTTTTGTCTTCCTGGTCTAGAGTGTTGGTTTTTAGTGGGTATTGTTGTTTGGGAATCCAGCTGAAATTTTAAAATGGTGGGGAGTCCATTCCGAACTCCCGTGTTGGTGAATCTAGTTTAGTCTCTGGTGTAGCATGACAATGGGTATTTTAATTTGGGGTTTTTTGTTCTAAGTCTTTCCTTCCAAGTGGATGTTGGTCATTTGGAGTACTCCTGGTGGTTTTTCTTGTGGAAAGTTTGTAGAAGTTTCAGTTCATGTTTTCCATCATTTTTTGAGAAGTGTTTTTGGTTTTCTGGCTTGTTTTTAGTAGAGGTGTGTGTTTTCATTTTTGGTTTTTGTAGAGGTGCTCTCAATTTTAGGAGTTTAATTGTGTGATCATGTGAGACTTATCCTTTAAATCGATCAACTGGAGATTTTGTGGATTTCTGGGGGTAGAAAGCATAATGGTATAGAGAATTGTTACACCCATTTTTTATTTTTTTCCCTTGTTCTAGTTCATCTTTTGGATCTTGGTTTTCCTATTGAGTTTTGGTTGTTCCATATTTAAGTTTTGAGGTATTATTTTGTTTTTATTTGGTATCGCATTTACCCTTGGGTTTACTCATGAGTTTTTGGTGAAAATTTATATTTTGGGTGTGATAGTGGGTGGCACATGGTTAGGGGAAACTATATGAAAAATGATCATTTTGGATAGTAGCAACCCACACGGTTGTCGCACATTTTGTTAACCAGTGCGGGCTAACCATGAGGCTTGTTTCTCTTGGACATTGAGGGACGCATGGTTTCTTCATGGTTTGGAAAATCATGTAGGAAAACCGTGAAACCTTTCTAAGTCATTAAAATTGTGAAATTACTCTTATAAAATCTTGATATTTTTACCCCAAAATGATTCCTCTCTCCCTATCCTGGTTTTTACTACCTAAATAGAGCCCATCCCTTCCTCTCCAAGCCTCTCCTCATATTCCATGGTGTGGATCTAGGGTTTGTTCAAGGTTTTGGGGTGATTTCTCAAGGTAATATCCTCCTCTCTTCTTCCTCTTCATCATTATTCCATTTTCTTTTGATTTATTCCCCTCCCTTGGTCATGTGTATCTAGGGTTCTTATTTTTTAGTGTTTTATTAAGGTTTTTTGTGTTTTTAATGTTTCTTGTGGTTGTTTTTTCTTCTTAATACCTTTGTGAGGTTGTTTCGGGTGAGATTTGTTGAAGCGTTGTGAGTTTGAGGTGGGTTTCCCTTTGAACTTTCCTTTAAAATTAATAATTGTTGGTTTCTTAATTTTCTCACCTTCCATATACATTAAATAGTGATGTGCGGTTTTTAGAATAATTTTTTTGATACAAATTGAGGTTTTTTTCATAGTTGTTTTGAATTATTTGGCATTGTTTTGTTAAGTGATGCACACCAAGTATCTGATAAATTGTATGTTTGGATTTTTCAAGTGTAATATGGTTTTTAAAGAATATCTTGGATTGTGAATGTTTTTGGGGAATCTAAATGGTGGTTTGAATTTATTAAATTTATTTTTAAATGTTTTGGACTTGAAAGTGTTGTATATTTGGTTCCTTGAAAATGGTTTCATATGTGATGATGGTGTGTGGCCTGTTTTTCATTTTTATAAAATTGGATTTGGTTTGAAAATGTGGTTTGAGTTCTTAAATGGAATTTTTTAAATGATTTTGAAATGAAAAATGGTGTGTTTTTACATTTTTGGAAAGGTGGATTTAGTTCTTTGAAAAAGAGTGATTTTATAAAGGGTGCTTGCGGCTTGTTTGGAAATTTTGTGAAAATGGGGGATCTTGAAAACTGTCCTTAGATAATTATCTTTCCTTGGTTATGTTGATTGTTGTGGGAGGCCCAAACTGAGAGGATCCCTTGTGATCATATGGTTTAAATGAAATAGATTGATCCTTGGGGTGGATCGAGGGGTGACTTGTTGTGTGATTTTCTTGTGTATGATATATGTCCATGTGACTGGATACTTTTTTGGAAATTTTGGATCACCCCCAATTTAATCTTGACATGGGAACCTAGAATAGCTAGAGGATTTTTGGTGAATGGTTATTACACTATCTTAGTATTTTTCTCTGGCTAGTGGCCCATAGTAGTGGATTTGTTTTGTTTTTTTTTCTATGGGATAGTTCCCCTTAATCAGACTAGGTAGGGTGTGATTGGGAATATGGGTGAGAATTAATGTCATTGGGTGAGTCATTCCTTCAGGATTAGTCAATATATATAGTGTGTTCAAGATTATTTCACTGATCTCCTTGGTTCTCCCATTTCTTTTGGAACTTAGTTGTCTGTGGTGGATGATTGAGATGTTTGTTGGTTGGTTACTCTTTCTTTATTTTTTTCCATTACCTTTATCATGTGATATTCATTGTTTCTCTCTTGTGTGGTTTATCTCTTATGAAAAGTGATGATTTGGTTCTCAAAGGTTTATGGAAAATGTTTTGAAAATTTTTTACACTCCCCTTCCCCATTTTTATGTAAAAATGTCACTCTTCTTCTGTAAGGTGCTAATGGTTATTTCTTTGAAAAGATTTGGTTTTAAATGAAAAAAGGAAATGTATTATGTTTGGTTTTTAGGAGAAAGTGTGTGTGAAAATCCTAGTTTTATATATTTCATTTCAAATCTATAATTGATGTATCTTTAATTTAATGTAAATTCATTTGGAATAGATTTGTTCAATCATGCCTACTATGTTTTAATTCTCACGCCTATAGTTATCTCTTGTTTTTAGCTTTTGGTGTAGGTTTCAGCTTGGTTTCAAATGTCATGGGTGATGGTTGGTTTTGGTATTAGAGAGTGACCCTCAGGGTCACATGGAGATGTTTTGTTCATCAGGTTCAATTTGGGTTTTGTGGTATAGTTTTTTTGTATTTTTATTTTTTTGTAAATGATGTTCAGTTTGGAAATTGTGTATTTATCTTTATTTAGGTTTTTGTATATGTTTCCACTGCTTTATTTATTTATATTAAGAGAAATAATTACCTTTTTTTCTCTGTTGATGCCTCATCACTAGTTGCCAGCCCAAGAGGATCAGGAATTCTTCTCAGGCCTTGCTATGGATTGACTCGGGTGACCGGTTCGGGTTCGACCCAGGTTGGTTCATGATAATAAATATGGGTTGAGACCAACTGATGATATATAACACAATTACTTGTTGATAGTAATTCATGTGGCTAAAAATTCACTATTTTTAATCATTTTACTTCTAGATAAATATACTTTTTTGTGTTCTCCTATGGATGTTTGATGAAAATTTAAACCATGTAAAACCAGTCTTCTTTACTTTTCTATTTTAATTTCTAGTTTGTATTATTGTGTGTATTTTTTTTAGAAGACTTTATGTGTGGTTATTTAGTGTGAATTCAATCTTTTAATGTTCTATAAAACTTATTCAGGGAGGTTTTGTGTGGCTGTTACGTATTCATTCTGGAGGGGTGGAACTTCTAGTGGGTTGAGAACCTATTTTTAATGGTTTAACTTCCATTGTTTCATGGTTTTTTGCCTGCCTCCTCCCAAAATGTATTCCCTAAAACCTTATAAATATGATATGTATTTATAAATATTGTAAGCAACAATATGGGGTGTTATATTAAACAATATACTTTCATAAAACATTCTATTTGGAATATCATTCCTTGTGATATAAAGATATTATAAAGTAATCTTTCCCAATCCAAATGTAGAGTACGAGTTGGCCATATCATTGGTCATAAAGAATTGTATTGTACGATTCATATTTTATATTATGATTTATTTGTAGTTTAATGATATGAATTATCATTTGAGAATCTTTTATGATTCCTATCATCAATTAAGTTGTTTCATAGGATGAAACTTATGGAGAATATGAGTGGCTGAGGATTATAACAGTTATAACTAGGTAATCCACTTGTACATTATAAAATACATAAGTGAATGCATGACTTGATAGTGTTTTAAGGGTCTATAATAGGAGGTGAACACCCTGATATGGGGATCATGTGATATTTCCCAATCCTTGGATTAATCTTTATTCAAATCAAATCCCTCTTCATTCTTCATCCTTTTCCTAGAGAGGTACTAGTATACCATTGATATTAAGGTGATCTCACCTGAGAATCAAGTGATTTATTATGATTGTGGATACATCATTGAGGAGGAATTCCTTCAACCGCCTCTAAGGAATCTTTATCAAACCACTGTGATGAAGGAAGGAGTTGTCACGAATCAATCTGAGTTTCCATACAACCCGACACCTGAACCAACCCATGGCATGGCCCAAAGGGAATTCTCATCCCCATGGGCTAGAAAATAGTTCCTGGGAAACAAGTAACACCTTTTTAGAAAGGTTTTCCCATGATAACCAACTATGAACAATTCCCAAAAATTTCATCACATCATAACCAGTAGCCATAACATGGGAGGTCAAAGGTAGCACTACAAGCATGAGTTAAACTTCTAGAATTTACAACCAAAAAATAGATTAAAAAAGGGGAGGGGGAACAACTAAAAAAACAAGCCTCCATGAAACATGTGGGTAGACACCGTCATGATACCACCATCAACACCTTCCCAAAAATAACCTACTAGAATATTGAACCACAATCGCCACCATAGGAGTCCTTTCCATTACCTGAGTCAAAAAAACAAGATCTACATACACTCGACGGTGTATATAGGGTGTGAGATCACTTTACTAGTAGTATACCACGAGTTGATTCCATTTATAGCTATCATAAGATAATTAAACATGCTATTTGTAACACCCAAATATTTCGTAGTAAATTATTTTCTTTAAAGTAATTCAATAGCTTGCGCTACACGCAATATCAAGTTCGAGCGCACCACGACTTACCATACTAGCCGTTCAAAAATCAGTTGTGAATAGTATTAAATGAATTTTGAATTTTATATACTCCTTATAATTTTAGAATCCATATTATGTGTTTCTTAGACATAATATAATAACAAATTCATTTTTTTCATATAAAAGAAGTATTTTTCAAAAAATGCAATTTTACCACCTTTTAATGAAAACCCCTTTTTAAAACCAATATTTGAAACTTTTATATATTCATTTTAATGAAATTAAATTCTTCTTTATAATTGGGACATAAAAATTTATTTTGGATAAATTTTTGGTACTTTTCTGATAACTTTCATATTTTGATGAATACTGAAAATTACTAAATTTTAATTGAAAACAACTTTTTTATTCAAAAAAAATTATAGTGTTAAATTATGTATTTTAATTGTTTTGAAGCATAATTAGATTTTATTTTTATCATTTAATACAATATAGGTAATTATAATTAATTTCACATTTAAATTTGACATAAACACATGTCAATCTTTTGATAGTTTTTACTTTTTAAAAACCCGCTTTTCGGTTTTGACAACATGAATTAATTTTAAATTAATTAATGCAACTTCTATGTTTTTAATTTGGTAAAATATAATTCATATTTTAATTTGGAATATCTAAATTAGCTTAGGGTAAATTTTTGGTATTTTTCTAAAAACATTCAATTTTTGATGAATAGTGAAAACACCGCATTATGGTTTAAAACCGAATTTTTATTTAAATAATTATTTATTTTATTTAAAAAAATTAATTCAAAATAGATATATAATACCTATATAATTTCAATCTAATTCAATGGATACATTTTATAATAAAATTCGATGTATAAAATTTTATTGAACTTTTTACCATCTTTTACCCACCTCCTAGGAGCATTTGCAAATTTTCATAAAACTTAATTTTACCACTTCTATGAGTTGAATTTCAAAAATACGAGAGACATGGTTAATATCAGTAAGTAAAATGTGGTTCAATAAGATGAAAATAACTTTTGGGTAATAATAACTTTTGACTTTTATTTACCACGGTTAAAAGTAAATAGGGTAATTAAGGGTAAAAATGATATCATAATTACCCTAACACATAACATAATTCTATTTGATAATTATAATTCGACCAAAAACAACATTATGAATAAAATATGAACCTCTTTGATCCACTTGGAATAGATTAGGTCATTTATTATTATTTTATTTAAAGAAGAGTTAAAAGAGTTAAATTCAAATTTTAATAACTAAACCATTTTTAATATATGGTTAAACACAATATAAATTTGACTATAAATATTCATTATAAATATAAAAATATTTCATACATAATGGTATTTTATTTATAATTTTTAGACATTAAATAATTTAATTTATTTATGACACAATGATGATGCAGTAATTACCTTATTAATGAAATATTAAAATAATTGATATTATAAATATCCAAATAAATGTAAATTGATACTTATGATAAATTAAAATAATTTTATAGGTTAATTTGACATGTTAAGGTTAGTTGAATAAATTTTATTCTAAGTAATAAATTTTTTATGGCTTTCAAAAAAATCAAATACTAAATAGTGTCAAAATTGACATAATTGAGTTTTTAAAACAAATATTATATTATTAATTGATATAATATTCCTAAAAATCTAAGGTTAGGAAAAAAGATTTAGATAAGGTTATATATATTAATAATGAACCATATGGGGTTTTGTTTGTCATGTTATAGTAAGTTTATTAACCATATAATATAAAAATACAAAGAGACCTGGTAAATGTCAAACTATTTAACTAAGAGTTAAATCTAAAAGATAAGGTTAATATGATTACCTGAACCTGTATAAAACCTATTGGTTGAGAGTTTTTCGACCCATCCCCATCTTATCCTTTAAATAATTCATTTTGGATCCATTAGAAACTGAAAATGATTTTATTATAAAATAATATTTCAAGTTTTTTCTAAAGTGACCCTCACCTCTCTTATAAAAGGGCACTTCCCCTTATCTTAATTTCACACCTCAAAAGCCTTTTGGATCAACCAACCCCTGACCAAATATCCTCCCAACTTTCCTCCCTTCATCCTAGAGGCCTTTCTTTGGTCATAAAGCTATCCTATGGAGCCCTTTTGATCAAATCAAAAGGAAGAACCCGAAGAAGAGGTAAATATTTCATCACCACTTTCAAGTTATTTTCTTCTTCCACTTCCTCTTTCTTTGTTGTTTCCATTCTAAAATAATAACTCCGGTGTATTCTATATACTGTGATGTTATTATAAAAATGGTACAACCATATTCATTATTCTATCCACCCTATAAATGACAAAGTCACCATACGTACATACATAGAGATTACCGTCTCCACGTCGTGGTGTAGTTTGTTATTCAAACACTTCATTATTTGGATGGGTATAATAATGATTATAACTGATTTAAATAATAAATATAACATGTTAAATATTCTTTATCTATTATATTCCATCCAATTACATACGATTTCACCATCAATATAATGATATTGTCGCTCGTGCGTACGTACAGATTACTGTCACCATGAACGCGATGAGATTCATTCCCCATCGTAATAATTCAAGAATAATTTTAATTTTATGATTAAAAATAATGTTTATGAACTTAATATAATTCTTTATATGAATAAAATACATCATATTCATAACAAACATGGCTTACGTAACCGAGTATATAAAGGAAAGCGGATCAGTTAACACCCGAAACGATGATACTGCTAAAATATTATTAACAAAGAAATATTAGAGGATCATATATGATATCATATCAATGTATATAGTTCTTGTATAATTTAATAAAAATTATTTAACTATTATACAGGAGTTTAACATACCCTCGACCAAAGAAAAGTACAAGGTAAGGGGTTTTCATCTCACTTCTTATTCCCGTGAGATTCATGCTATATTGCAACTATTTCCTTTTGTGTGGTGTATGTACTGCCCATGATTGTATTATTTCTATAATATACTTTAATTTATGGGTATTTACATCTTTATTGTGTGATACTTCTTTCATGGGGTGTATGTTTCTTAAGTTACCAAATCAGTAAGGGAATTTCAAATTTCAATTTCCACTCATTGGGCTTTACACATACTTCATTGATTATTTTACTCCATGATTATGTGTGGAATCACTATTTATTATTTGTATAGTAATTTCCACTCCCATTTATTTGGATATAATTTTGATACACATAATCACTCCATTTATAAATTCTCAAGTCATCGATATGAACTTGATAAGAGTAATTTTAATTCAATCTCCATTCATTGAGTTAAACATCCAATTCATTGGTGTTGTTTTTACAAGAATATGTGTGAATGTACTATGATTGATTTATAGTGAATATCCAATAATATTGAGTGTATTTATATTTTTCACACATAATTATGTCATTGATTTATCCTTAACCTAAGGATATGGTCTTTATAAGGTATTTCATCTCAACTTACATTCTATTGAGTCTTCTTTGTTGTTGTGCGCCAACTCACTTTTGTTTGGTGTATATACTGTACTTTGACATAGTATATCATGAATCCCTTTATTCTCATGATATTATACATTTTTTATTGCATCAATTATTTGTATTCAAGCTTTTCTCATTTGGTTAAGAACTCTAACTAAAATATCATTTTAAATGTTTTAAATTTTTATTCTTATAAATCTTTCTCATTAATGTCCATGTTTTAAAAATGGTTTTAAGGATTTATTTATATGGACATGAATGTTTTAAAATGTTAATTCCTTTCAAAATTTTCAAAGTGGTATGGGACACTTTGATTCAAAAATCTATTTTAAACATCTTTTTGATAAATAGTGAGACTTTTAAATGTTTTCATGAAAAAGGGATATTTCTCTCAAAGATTTTTACTGATCATTTTCAACTATGTAAACGTCCTTTATGGTATATTATTCTTGATCGAGGTTGATTTATTATGATACATATCTTTCATACTCTATTGAAGGTTTTGTGATATGTTTGACTGTTGATGTGTTATTTTTATACTATTCATGGTTTATGGATAAAGTATTGACATTTCGTATACTAGTTTTAATACGAATGTTTATGTTATGTTTAAACCTTTTCATATGAGGAATTCATTGGACTTATTAAGTGATAGGTGGAGCCCACTATATCTCCTTGATGCATCGATAGGTATCATGAGACAAACTAGTGTCTTGGTACAAGGCCTTGACAAAATCTTATTTTTAGTCTTGGCACAAGGCCTTGACTATATGGTTATGAAGTCTGGAATTATGCATTCCATCATTATGAAAGTGGCTATTGATATTTCATGTGATTATTAGACTAGTAGAACATCCAAGTGAATAAGTAAATGGAATTATTTTATTTTATATTTTCCATATTATGCTTAAGTTTAAGTTTAAAAGGATTTTTTTAGTCTTATACATTGCCTTAAATGTTTATGCTTATTTATGAAAGTTTCTGATATATTGTTATCCTTACTAAGCATCTGATCTCACCCCTTTCTATGTTTTATTTTTTCCAGGAGGTGAAGAAGTATTTTATGGTTAACCTACAAGGATAGGCTAAGGATATAAGTGTATTTAAAAAGGGGACGAAATGTTGTTGATGTTTTTATTTCATGATGTAATTTAAAACTTATGAGTGTATCTAGTACTTCCAAGGATACTAAAAAAATTGGTATTTCGGGACATGATTCCATGTATCATGACAATGTTATGTAATAATACACCGACTCTAGGTAACTGGGGTTGGGGCATTACAATAGTTTTTTAAAGAAAGAAAATATTTTAATTTAAATGCAAGATTTGAGATAAAAGTAAATAGGTAATGGGGATAAGAAAAAATAGTATAAACCACATGGGTAATCTCTAAGTAACTAGGGTTAGTAGAGACCTAGGATCCTTGTACTCTTAGTGATGAATCCTGAATATGAAGGTTTTCCTCCTTCTTGGTCCAACCAACCCCCATCATAAATGATTATTTAATATTATATTGTAAACCAGATAGGTAGGGAGAGTCATGCCTAACATACTTATCCTAGTTTTCCAACCTAGATACCTAGGATTTTCATTTTCATTCTCTCTTCTCAAACCATGTAACATTTTTCTTTCACAATCCAAGCCATCACAATATCAAACATTCCAATATCAAGGGGGATTATCATCTTTCAAACCATACGCACACTAATAATTCATTAATAAGCATTTACACCCATGACAAAATAATTTTAGAAAACATTTAAGAAACAAGAAAGCATATCTACATCATCAAACAATATATAGACATGTAATCTCCTACCTTTTCACTTGGAATCACTCAGAACCAGTTGGAAACCAAAAGACTTGCCAAGAGGAGACCCTATAAAGGTAAGAGTGCACCCAAACCAACAAGATTCAACCAAATGAAATGATATTGAACCAAAAAAATGGTTAAACCCCTTTTTGAAGAAAAGATAACTCAAATAGGAAGGGAGAAGAGACCAAAATAAGAGAAGGTGGATAGAGAGTAAGAAATTACTTGAAGGTTTCTTGAATATCCTAAGCCAAATCACCCAAAAATTACAGTCCAAGAGAGTAGAGAAGGATATGGAGGTGCACTTAGGTATAGAGGGGTAGAATGGCTTGATAATGAGAGGTTATGGTCTTAAAATATGGGAGAGGAAAAGTTGTAATTTAAAAAAATATATAAAGTTATGGAAGATCGCTCGGTTTGGCCACACAGTTTGCCTAGAGGGGTCGTACGCCTATGCACCTAGTCGTGCGGCCTAGATAATTCCACTTTCTTGGTTTCACGGTTATCCTAGGAGGGCCATGCACCTGTACCCTATTTCACTTCTCCTATATAGTTCCACCTACCAAGGCACATAGTTTTCACTAGGATAGCGTATGGTTTCTACTAATTTTACACTAATCGTGTGCCTGCTTCTACTTGGCCCAAAAACCACCATTTTTCTCAAAAAAAATCCTGATAAATAAATCTAATAAAGGTAATAAAAAAATAAAAGATAACATACCTCAAAATAACACCAATAATGTGAAAATTCTCCCCACTATGAAAACATTACTCCCTTAGGAAGTCAAACCAAAGTATGATCATAGAATAAATGAGGGTACTGCTCCTCCACCCAAGACCTTCATTACCATGTATCATTCTCATCATTTTCATGTTGCCAAATGATAAAAACCAAAGGTATGGATTTCCCCCAAAGTACTTTCATTTTGGAATCCATAATCCACACTTGTTTCTTGAACATGGACAAATCAAATTCTATCTCCAACTCTTCCTAGTTCAACACACAAAATGGGTCTGGATTATACTTCTTCAATTTTGATACATAGAACACGTCATGGATCGATGTCAAATGGGTAGGTAAATCTAATTTTTATTCCACCGTACCAATTCTTTTGGTAATCTTAAAAGTTCTGACATACCTCAGCATAAGCTTCCCCTGATTACCAAGACGACGGTGACCAAAGTGAGGTGTCACCTTCAAAAACACCTAGTCACCCACTGAGAACTCCAAGGCTCAACACCACTGATCTACATAAGATTTATAGTAGATCTATGATGTTAAAAAATACTTGATTACTAATCAAACTTTATCAGATGTTTCTTATACAAGGCTTGACCCCAATAAAAAAATCTCACCCAATTCTGTCTAGCATAGAGGTGACTAACATGGCTCGCCATAAAGTGCCTCAAAGGGATCCATTTTAATCAAGGATTGGTAACTATTTTTATAAGAAAATTCCACCAATAGTAGATGGTTATACCATTATCCTCTGAAATCAAGCATGTATCCATGAATCATGTCTTCCAAAATTTGGTTCACTCTCATAGTCTGACTATCTGTTTGAGGATGATATGTCATACTGAGTTTGACTTATGACCACATTTCCTTCTAAAGGCCTTCCCAAAATCGAGGGGTAAAATAGGGGTTCCTTTCTGAAACAATAGCTGATGGGAAACCATGATGCCTCATAATATTTTGAACATACAACTGGCCCAACTCATCCACCTTGGTCAAATACTTGATCAAAATGAAGTGGGTGGACTTGGTTAGATGTTCAATAACCACCCAAATAGCATTCATTCCCATGAGAGTATGAGGAAACCCAATGATAAAGTCCAAGGAAACCTCGTCCTGACTATAGGTAGAAATGGGGAGTGTCTAAAGCAAACCTAAGGGCCTTTAGTGATTAGATTTAACCTACTAATAAGTATATCACCTGGATACGAAGTCAGCTATATCACACCTCATATATGGCCACCAAAAATAGAATCTCATTTAGTAAAATGTATTGGTGGTCCCAGGATGAACGGTCCACTAAGACTAGTGGATGTCTTGTATCACCACCTTCCACAAAGATAAAGACACCACAAAGTGACCCTTGAACAAATAATTCCATCAGAATATAATGACCACTCACTAATCACATCACCACCTTTTAAAATCTACATATAACATTAGCATAATTCATTGTTAGGCTTATCTTCCCAAATAATCTCTAGGGGAGAGGGCGTTAACTGAATGCTAGCCAATAATGTGCCTCCACTATGATCCTTGGTTTCTAGGTTCATTTAGAAAAAAAGTCCCATAAAGTCCATTCATCAGTATACTCTTTTACATCTTTCACTGGCATCTTCCTACTTAGGGCGTTCTCTACCACATTCCCTTTTCTGTGAGTATAGATAATATCAAATTCAAATCCCTGATGATACTCGACTCATTAGCGCTGCCTCATATTTAAATCCTTTTGGAGAAAATATAGTAAAATCTCTTATGGTCTGAGTAGACTATAAATTTATCCCTAAAGAGATAGTGATGCAACATCTTTAAGGAATGCATTACTACTAGTAGTTCTAGGTCATGAGTTAGGTAGTTCCATTTATGTGTCTAGATTTGGCGAGATCCGTACACCACCACATGATCATCCTGTATTAAGAAACACCCAAATCCCATACCTAAAGCATCATAATATACCATGTATCCCTTTCCATATTATTGTGAGATAAAACTAAGGGTAATGGTCGATCATTGATTGAGTTCTTCAAAAGAATCATGACATTTTGGGATCCATTCAACCCTTACCCCTTTTTGAGTAAGTGCGGTCTTGGGCGAAGCGAGATGATAAAAATCCCTAAAAAACTGCTTATAGTATCCTACCAAGCTCAAGAAGTTCTATCCAAAAGACATTTTTTAGTTTCTCCCATGAAATCACTACTAATATTTTCTCGGGGTCTACTGAAACCCTAAATTCTAAGATCATGTTGTCTAGGAACATGAATTACTAGATCCATAAAGTTAACTTTGAGAGCTTGTCATAAATTTGATGATCCCAAAGAGTGCCTAGAACGATCCTCAGGTGTTTCCCATGCTCTTATCTTTCCAGAGTAGACTAGGATGTCATCTATAAACACCATAAAAAAGGAGTCAAGGTACTGATGGAACACCTAATTCATAAAATTCATGAAAATCGATGAAGAATTTTTCATCCCAAATGGAATGACCAAATACTCGAAGTGTCCATAACAACTTTGAAAAGTTGTCTTGGGAATGTTTGTCTCTATAACCCAATCCTGTTGATACCTGAAGCACATTTCAATCTTATAAAACCACCTTGAACCCTTGATCCAATCAAATAGGTCATCAATGAGGGGAAAGGAATATTTATTCTTGATTGTGACCATATTCAACTTTCAGTAATCGATTCAAAAACATATAGATTCATCAGCCTTTTTTGCAAAAAACACTAGGTCGGCCCAATTTGAGACACTCGGGTGAATGAATCCTTTGGATTACAAATCATCAAGTTAATTCCCTCAACTCAGTGGGGTCCATAAGATACAAGGAGAGATATATTGGTTGTTTTCTTGGTACTAAATCAATGGTAAACTCTACATCCCATTCCAAAGGTAACCCTAATAAATCATATGGAAACACCTATATATATATTTATATGCTATTGGAGGAAACTCATTCTTAGAACCTTTATAATAATCCTCCAACATAAGATAGCTCGAATGTCCTGAAGGCCTTATTTTTTATTTTTTATTATGGATAATCCCCCCTTTTAAGGGTTTAAGGGGAACCCGTACATGACCCGTAGGCCCAAGGCACAAGGCCCGACAAACCCGCAATACATGACCCGAAGGCCCTGAGGCATACCATGCCCAATACATGACCTGTAGGCCCAGCCCACTTGAACTGCCCCTCCCCAGCTTTCTACGTCATTGATCACCTAGCTCTCCACCTTGCATTGCTGATCGGCTGGCATTGCCCCGTACAAAGTTGCACGGTGCCTGTTTCCGATGGTGGTTGTCATACCCTCTCATTCTTTCAATCCGATTAGCTCTGCATCTGGTGGCTGCTACTCATGTTGCTCTGATCCTCTTCTAGGGCATGTTCTATGTGAACTAGGCTACTCCATGGTCTACGTGACCCGAAGGCCCTGTGGCCTGAAGTCCTTTGATGACATGAATGCCCTGGAGACCCGTAGGCCCAAACCGGTGGCCCGAAGGCCCAAATTTGGTGAATAGTCTGGTTACTACAGTACTGAACAGTAACTGCTATAGTGACTGCTACAATACTGCTACAGTAACCTGTAAATTCTCCTCCACCTGGTTTTAAACCCAGAAATTCACCTCCAACATAAGATAAGATACATGGAAAATGAGGCTTCCCAAATCCAGAAGTGGAGGTCCAGTGAGCCCTAATCAGGGGTCTCATTCACCTTGGAAGACCTGATTACTCCCATCGAGTGCCATAAAATTTACTCACTAATGATAAAAAAAAATTAAGCCTTGAAATTAACCATCCAATCCATGCCAAGGATCACATTAAAAAATCTATTTCTAGAACCAAGAAGTCCCACTCCAATTCAACCCCTGACAGGGGGGAGAGAAAAGTATGGATATCTAAAAACCTATTCCCTCTTATTTCTAAGTGGAGTAACCAAATCCATGTAATAAGGCATAATCTCAGTTGGTAATTTCAATAATTCCATAATATGGGAAGAAATAAAAGAGTTAGAAGCACCTGTGTCAAATAAAACAATGACTGTAGATGATGCAATAAAATAAGTAACTAGAACTATTGTGGGGGCGACATCCGATTATTATGGAACCTAATCCATAGAATGAAGGTGATTTATATATTTGAATTTCTTTGGTTTATTACTAACTTGTGGCTATGCCTTAAGCTAACTCTAGCCATATGAAGATCCCAATTTTCCACCTCACTCGGCAATCTAGGAACCTATAGCCTTCGATGACCAATATTGTGATGGAAATACTCTATGCAATAAGGAGTATTCACCACTTTGAGTGGGTGGGACACTTTTACAAAACATTTTCAAGTGTCCCAGACACCCACACTGATGGAAGGGTTTAGATGAAGTTGTACATGCAGATTGCATATGCCCATATATCCTGGACTAGTGGCATGCAACAAATCCACCACCTGAGGCTACTGACATTGGAGGTTGGGAGGGGTATCCAGAGATACCCCATCCTTTTTCCTTTCTCCTCGCACTTCCTCTTTCTTTCAAACATGCCACTACCACCCTGTCACATAGGTAGTGTCATCTTAAAAAACCTCAACTTACCTACCCGGTCAATTTCCACCATCAAGGTTCAATCCACCACCTCAACATATGTATTCAACTTAAACAAGAACACCTAGGATCTAATATCCATATTTAACCCCATTTCAAATTTTTGAGCCTTTAACAACTCATTGGAAACCACCTCAGGTGCAAAATGGACCAATTCTGCAAAACGGTAGGCATAATTTAACATGGTTTGATCCCCCTGATAGAGATCTAGGAACTCTTGGGCTTATCTAGGTCCAAGGTCTCAGGGTAATAATACTCATTGAAAGAAATATTTAAATCCTTCCAATCCATTTGTTCATATTTTCTAGCTTGGACCATTGAGTCCCACCACCTACGACTGGGGACTTCCAACATGAATGAAACACATTTCACCTTGACCACTTTAGGTTTCTTGAGAAACCCAAATATCCTCACAATATTTTCCACCCAATATTCCATTTCCTAGGGTTATGTGCTACCCCATAAGGAAGGGGGTTTATTCCTAAGGAACACATGGGATTTATCCTTTCCCAAACCTGGTTCAGTATTTTTAGTATGAGTGGGACTATATCCTACTTCCCTAATTTAGTTCCCAGACAGCCCAAACCTTTCCTTCCACTAATTTATGATCAACTGGTGAAGGATAATTCTCTATGGATTCTTCCCATTATTTCATGGGAGGTATCTAGAGAGTCATGATGCTACACCATTTAACAAACACAAGGGAAACCATTAATTCATCACCCAGATAAATTTCAACAATAACATGTTTTAAACATTCCTATATATCAAAACCAGACCATAGTAAAACCACAAGTAAAAATTCTAAAACTCCACACCCTATCTTGGTGTCCATGCATAGTATACACCCTATACATCACACCTGAGGGAGGAGTCGAACCAAATCACAAACATCCCATGGTGACCCAAGGGTTGTCATGAGGTGTGTTGGCCAAACACTCCACTCGTAACTAGAACCTCAATCCTCAATAGTTCTAACTCATTTCTATCCAGGCTCACCCAAATAACATATCCCAAAGAATGGTAAAAACCTAATTTGATGTCATTTTTTCACAAACTAGTTCGGTTTTTCATCCAACCCTACATCTAAACCATCCCTTGGCATGGACTAAAGGGAATTCCTGATCCCCATGGGCTGGAAACTAGTGTCTAGGCATTGAGTAACACATTTTGGGAATACTTTTCCCATGAGAAACAAATACAAACAATTCCCAAAAATTGCATCACGTCATAACCAATGTCCATAAAATGAGAGATCAAAGGTAACACTACAATCATGAGTTAAACATTTATAATTTTCAACCAAAAACCAGAATAACCAAAAGGGGTAGGGGAACTGACTAGAAAAACAAGCCTCCATGCAATATATGGGTTGACACCCTCATCATACCACCATCAACACCTACCCAAAAAGAATCCACTAGGACCTAGAACCACCATCGCCACCACAGGAGGCATTGACTTTACTTGAGTAACACAAAACAAGATCTACATACACTTAAGGGTGTATGTAGGGTGTGATCTCACATTCCCTATAGGATACCAACAGACATGCATGGATATCATAAGAAAATTAAACATGCTAGTTTTTAAAATAAATGAAACAATTTAATTTAAATACAAGCTTTGGGATAAAGTAAACAAGTAATGGGAATAAGAAAAAATAGTATAAGTGCCATGGGAAATCCCTAATTAACTAGGATTAGTAGTGAGATAGGATCCATGAACTCTTGGTTATCAATCCTAGACACTAAGGTCTCTCTACATCTTGATCTAACCAATTCCCATCATAAATGTTTAGTTACTATTTTATCATAAACCATCTAGGTAGGGTGGGTTATTCTAAGCGTACTTATCTTAGTATGCCAACCTAGATACTTAGGATTCCCATGTTTTCCCCCTTCTCAAACCATGTAACATTTTTCCTTCATAAGAAAATCCATCACAACATCAAACATTCCAATATCATGGGGATTTATCCTCTTTTAAACCATACGCACACCAATAATCCAAAACAAGCATTTACACCCACACCAAAACAATTTTATAAATAATTTAAGAAACAAGCAAGAATATATACATCATAAAACTATATCTAGACATGAAATCACTTAACTTTTCACTTGTAATCACCCATAACTGGTTGGAAACCACAAGCCACACCAAGAGGGGACCCTATAAAGGAAAGAGCACACCAAAACCAACAAGATTCAACCCAATGAAATGTGATTGAACCCAACTTAGGTCAAAACCCTTATTTGAGAAAAGAGAAATCATAGAGGAAGGGAGAAGAGACCAAAAAAGAGAAGGCGGAAGAAGAGGAAGAACTTACTTAAAGGTTTCTTGAAGATCCCAAGCCAAATCACCCAAAAATTGCATCCCAATGTAGTATATGTAGAGACCCAGTTTTTTTCTTGTAAGACTTTAAAATATTTCTCTATATATATTTCTAGAGCTATGCATTGAGACGACATGTGATTCCAAGGTCTGGTGTGGCTGGGATTAATTTTATAAAAATATTAAATATATTTTATATTGTGTGTGTGTGATACCTCAAAAGAAACAGGATAACTCTTAAATGGTTGATTAGATCAGAAATATGAGACCATAGTTGGGTCCAAAATGTGGTGTTTTCCCTAGGCATGACATAAAGTAATTTGGTGTGGGATGTTTGGACCCCTCACTCATTGGTGGTGCATTTAATGAATTAATGAATTGATTATTTAATTAATTAGTTAATTAATTTTTAGAAAAATAAATAATATTATAAGTTTATCACCCTAGAAAACCTTTCCAGGGTTGGCTCATAATTTCTAGAATCCGCCAGTGAGAGCTCCTTCCTCCTCCCTTCAACGAACAACGAACAAACTCCATAATTGATCGGATCATGATGCAGCAAATGAAATATATCCTTCCAAATCATTGATGAACATTTTCTTCATCGGTGATCAATACAAAATAGATTTAGGACTCATAAATTGGTTTTTTTATTTCCTTGATTAAATGATTGAGTAGATCGTTAGTTTTTCTCTGATCTACACCTTTGTTGTAGCCTCTACATGCACCTAAGTACTAAAATCTCAATTTTTTCAGTTTTTTTCTAATCCAAAATATTTTTTATTGGTTTTTGGACAAGAAAACTTGGAAAATAGAATTTAAAATTTGTTTTATGATGATTTTCTCCCTTGATTCTTTGCGTTCTTTACCGGTCGGATCCCCGCAGTCCCAGCTCAACTTTTCTGGGAGGTACCGAGCTCGATCAGACCCCCAAATTTGCGTTGAATTGATTAAAATACAATATTTTGATGAATCAAGAATAGATATGGGATTTTTGAAAGGTTAGGATGGACATTTTGGTGATTTGAGATTAAGGAATCATGGATCGGAGGTGTGGTGGCATGCAGAATGAATGGTGGTTCGCCGAATCTTCACTAGAGATGATTTCCAGCAAACGAGGACCGAAAGGCATGATATCCATTCAGATAAAAATATTTTAGTATGGTTCTAGGGGATATATATGGTGGATTGAGCAGATTTAGGCATAGAAGATCAGATACGGTTTTCTGCGAAAATCTTGACTACACGTTGTGTGGTAGGAAGAACACTGGGTGTGTAGCCTCCCTCAACGGTGGTGCTAGGGTTTGGGAAAATTTAAGGATGACACGGCATGTAGTCATCCATCATACTCCATGTATCCCTTCCCCATTTGGAAAACTTGTGTGATAGGTTACACAGGTAGAGACTCCAAGTAAGAGTTCATGGACACGTCGAGCACCGCACGGCCCGGTCCCCAGATAGCCTATACACGCTGTGTAGTCCACCTGTACGGCATGTACTACTATAATTTCAGGATTCGTGTGTCATCTAGGGATATGGCCAGGCTTTGAAGTATGACCACATGTCATGTGGGTCCCCTCACATGTTGTGTACCCCTTGATATCTTCTGAGAAAACATTGAATGTTTGTATCTCCTTTGTTTTAACTTGGATTTTGTCCCACAAGTAGCATATCCTGAGTGTTTTTCATGTAGAATGCAATCGCACCCTTGTTTATGACTTTAGAGATACAATATGAAATTTTTCTGGAATAAAACCTTCTGAGGTGAACCCGATGATGGTAGTGATTAGGCAGGATCACCATATGCTTACTCTCAAGTAGAACCCTCCAACTGGGCTAGGCATGGTTCATCGATGGATTTTAGAGTGTAACCCTTCAATTGGGATGGAAATGGATCCTCTACAAACTCCCAAGTGGAACCCTACAGTTATGTTGAGCATGGGTCCTCAATGACTATTAGAGTGGAACCCTCCAGCTAGGCTGGGCATGGGTCCTCAACTTCCCGAGTGGAACCCTCCTATAGCATCAGGACATGGTTCCTTGTTGACTCAGAGTGGAACCCTTCTATGGTATCAGGTCATGGATCCTCTTTTGGAACCATGGTTGTTCTATGCATGAATTGGAGTTTGGTTTGTGTTTGTTGTCAATCCTCAGTGGAAGTTCCGAATGTGTGCCATCAAAGTGATCATACAGTTCAAGAAGACAACAGTATTGAAGGTGGCGTTGTTTCCCAGTGTTTGCCAAATTTTTGGGCCTCAAAATCGGAAAATGAAGACACGGATTTTCTGCAAAAGGAGGTTCGCACAAAAAGGAAGTGGTGCGCGAAATATAAGAGGCTTGCGCAAAATACTTAAGTTGGGCGTGGAAAATAGCAGGATGCGCGAAATAGTGGATCGAGGTTTTTCGCGCAAATAGTGTTTCGAAATCAGATTGGTGAAAAATGGAAAAGGCATGGGCTGCGCGGAAAATAAGGGTTGTGCGCGAAATATGTGAGCTGGGCGCGAAAAACGGCGTGGTGCGCGAAATATTGGAGAGAAGTTTTTCGCGCAAATAGTGTTTTGGAATCATAACGTGAAAAAATGGAAAAGGCATGGGTTGCACGAAATATCTGATGATGTGCGCGAAAAACGGTATCGGCGTGAAAGATTACGCGCCAGATGAGAGGTTTTACGCGCCACAGAGGTTTTTGCGCACGGGGGTCTTTGATGCCTATAAATATGAGGTGACCCCCTTCATTCTGAATAGTTAAAGACTTAGAGAAGATCTGAGGTATGATGCGCGAAAAAAGGATCACGTAAAGGGGCTTGAGCGAAATATTCGGTATTGCGCGGAAAATTTTGGGATGCACGAAAAATGAAGAGTTGTGCATAAAAATTGTGTTCGCCCATAAAATATTCAGTTGCGCGAAAAAGGTGGTTTGTGCGCAAAATATTTTTCCACGCAAAAAGTAAAGTTTGCGCGCAATAGGAAGGTTTTGCACGCAAAGTTTTGGTGTTGCGCGCAATTGTCAGGGAAGTTTTTCGGCACGTTCTGGTTATCCGGTTCAGTGGTTCTGTGTGTTCGAGTGCATTTATTCCGGACTTCAATGCAAGAAGAGTCTCATGCTGAGCAGAGGCAAAGAATTCAATGCAAATCTATTGAAGAGACATTCACGTCTATAAACTGAGTGGGACTTCACCAAGGGCAGTGAGCCAGGGGGAGTCAATGGGAGTGACCCGAGGGACGGAGTGAGCAATCCCTAAATCTTTGTAAAGGCAGTGAGCCTGGGACAAAGTGACTGTGCCCGAACAATTGTAATCCACAAATTGTGAAGATTAGTGGATTTTAGTACGACTGGAAACTTGTCGGCGTATGATCCTTGGACGTAGCCCTTAGTGGTGAACCAAGTAAAAAGGGATGTGTCTTCTCTGTGCATGTGCATGTTTGCTTTCTAATCATTTTCATCATACAGGTTCAACAAGTTCCTACCTACATGGGAACAAGATCCATCACATTAAAAGAAAAAGTTGTCACCCTGATTCACCCCTACCCTCTCAGGGTGTCCCGGGGTCCTTCAAGTGGTATCAGAGGGAGGTTACTGGTGTTGAATTTGTCCTTTAGCGTCATGGAGAATGCAGTCAATGTCAGGGGAGTCCCTCACTTCGATGGAAGTAATTTCCAGATATGTAAGAACAGAATGAGATCTCATCTAAGATCTCTTGGAATGGAAGTTCTTTTTTCTACTGTGCAAGGAATACAAGTCACTGACCCAACAGGCCTGGCTATGACTGAAATAGATAGGAAAATTCTCGATGCAGATGATAAAGCACAAAATGCACTTACTGCAGCCCTTTCTGATCAGATCTACCTAAAGGTGATGAATTTCACCTCAGCAAAATCCATGTGGGATAAACTCAAAAATATTTTTGAAGGAGATAGCAAGGTGAAGGAGGCAAAACTACAAGTGCTACAGAATCAGTTTGATGATCTGAAGATGTATCCAGAAGAGAATGCAGACTCTTTATTCAATCGAATTACTAAAGTGGTTGGAGAAATTCGGGGTCTAGGTGAAGAAATCAAAGTCATTGATATTGTAAATAAAATATTAAGAAGACTTCCACCTCTGTACAATGCAAAGGTGTTAGCCCTTGAGGAAAGAGATCTTTCAAAACTTTCTCTGGATGATCTACTTAGCAGCTTGGTAGCATATGAAATGAGAGTCAAACCAGAAGATTCTACGACTCGTGTGAGCAAAGAAATGGAATTCAAGGCCATAGATAAACTAAAAATCTAAAAATATAGTAGTTTTGAAGATGAAGAAGAAAAATAAATTCTTTCTCTCATTGCAAAGAAGTTCCAGAAGGGGAAAGGGAAATTCAAAGGGAAGTTACCTCTCGCATGTTTTCGTTGTGGAAAAGTTGGGCACATTACCTCTCAGTGCTTAAGAAATATCAATGATGAATATAGTGAAGATGAATGCATCGAGAAGCCTCGGAGAAGGTTCTTCAAAAAGGGAGACTTCAAATCTGGAAAGAAAATACAAAGGAAGAGTTTTGTCTGTGAAGAGGAAGAAGATGATAATGAATTCTGTGATGAAGAAGAACCAGAATTCAAAACTGGGAACCATGCTTCCATGATGGCCACTATTGAAAATTCAGAAGATACTGGTGGAGAAAAACAACTGAGAACTTGTGTAGATCCCGAGATGCAACTTAAGAATGTGGTTAATAAGCTTAAGATTAAATGCAAGAGTTTCAATAAGTGGAAATCTATTGTAGAAGAATCAGCTGAATATGTTGATCAACTTGAGGCTGAAATTGAACGACTGGAAGAATTTGTGAAGGTATAGTCTAAAATAATTGAAATCAATGATAATGTAGTGGATCTGAAGCTGAGAATTGAAGAGAAGGTAAAGGTCATCAATGACCTCACCTCTAGACTAGATGAAAAATCAAAGACTGCTGAGGGTCTTGAGGAGGAAGTTGTTACTCTAAGGAGTAAACTTGAGACTGAATCAATTCCAAAAGAATCGAGGAATAAAATACAGTTTGGAAGATTCTCAGATGCAGAATTACTAGCAAGAGCCAAGTGCGGTTCAGATGGGGTTGGAAAAATCTTGAGTAATCAAAGACCCGCTTGCATGGGAAAGAGTGGAATTGGCTGTGAGGCTGAGACATCAACCGCTGGAAGTGAAAAGATCCAAAAGAAAGATAAGATTAAAGTTGAACATGTTGAAATGCTACCTAAAGTGCTGAAAAAGTAACCCTCAACCAAAACTAAAAGGAGAACTGAAAATTATCCTCAAACATTCAGAAATGACAGACAGTCTAACTTTTCTCCCAAGGAAGAAGGTATGAGGAGAAATTCAAGTGAGAAGACATTTCCTCTCATGAAGTGTCAGTTCTGTGGCTATCTGGGCCATACCATGTCTTATTGTGAAGAGGCAAGAAGCTATCTGAATGGAGAAGATATAGAAGTTCAACAAAGGAGAACAAATTCATATCCTAATTCTTATAGAAGAAACAATTTCTATGGATATTGTTTTCATTGTTCTAACTTTGGTCATAAGGCTATTAATTGCAGGCAGAGAAGCGACATGGACACATCATACCAAAGTTCAAGACAAGTCAAGTCTCATCAGCAAGACAGTGTTGCTCTTTCAAACAGGTTTTCTCCTCTCGAAAAAGATTTTGACTATGAAGAACCTGGGTATGCAGAAGAGATAATTGAAAGACCATCAGTTCTATATACTCAATCCAATGTCTCATGGAAGGAAAGGAAGAATATTGAGAAATCCAACCTTGCAGAGGTGGCCCTCAATTATACAAAGAAAAATAGTACCTGGATTCTGGATAGCGGTTGTTCATCTCATATGACGGGTAATGCGGGCCTGCTAACGGATATCAAAAGGACGTTTGATGGTACAGTACGATTTGGTAATGATGGGGCTCTGAAAATCAAAGGGAGTGGAAGTACCAAGTTAGCTAATGGATAACTAAAGAATAATGAAGTCCTTTACGTTGATGGCCTACGTCATAATCTCCTCAGCGTGAGTCAACTCTGTGACGCAGGACTTATAGTTACTTTTAATCAGAAAGGCTTCACTATCAAGGGAAAGACAGGCAATTCACTTATGAAGGGATGCAGAACAGAAGGCAACTTGTATCAGGTTGATAGTGAAGAAAATTTATGTTACATGACTGTTGAAGAAGAAAACAATTTGTGGCATCGGAGACTGGGACACATCAATCAACAAGACATGGAGAAAATTTCAAAATTGAGAATTTTCATGGAAATTCCCAACCTGAAGCATGAGTGTGAAAAATCTTGTGATGCTTGCATTCGTGGGAAGCTGGTCTGCAGTTCATATCGGCCAAAGAAGAAAAGGGCATATCACCTTCTTGATCTGATTCATACAGATGTATGTGGGCCGATAAATGTTGCCGGAACTCATGCAGAAAGGTACTTTGTCCTTTTCATAGATTATTACAGTAGAATGGCATGTGTGATGTTCATTCACAGGAAACGACAATTCCTTGACTGCATCAAAACATATCGGCGAATCGTCGAGAATGATATTGGGAGAACAATCAAAGTGTTTCGATCTAACAATGGAGGAGAATACACATCCATTGAATTTGAAAATTATCTGGAGAAGCATGGGATACAGCATGAGGTAGCTGCTGTGAGAACTCCACAAAAAATGGAGTTGTTGAACGTAGGAATCGACAGGTGAACAACATGGAACGAACTATACTGATTGAGAGTCGTATTCCACGACATTACTGGAAAGAGGTTGTTCAAGCTGCAGTGTACATTCAAAATCGAACGGGACTTTATATGGGTGAGACGAAGACACCATATGAATTGTGGCATGGACGGAAGCCTTCTTTAAAATACTTTAGTGTCTTTTGAAGTAAATGCTTCATCAGGAACAAAGAACGAAATCAAGGGAAATATGGCGACAATGCAGATGAAGGAATTTTCCTCGATTACTCAATGAACAGCAAAGGCTACAAGTGTTTCAACAAGCGTTTAGGAAGGATTGTGGAAAGAAGTGATGTTAAGATAATTGAAGAGAAAAGTAAAAATGCTTCAAGGAATTCATATGCTGATGTGATAGAAAGTCAGGAAGAAGGTGAACGGGAAGAAAATACAAATGCAGAAATAGAGGAAGTTGTTCAAAACACTCAGCAGTCACATCATGATGTTGACTCAGATGAAGAATCTGAAGAGGAAATCTTGGATGGTGAGAATGCTACTGAACCTAATAGGAGAAATCGAAGAGCAGAGATTGATCCATCTAACATAATTGGAGACAGGAATGCACCCACACAGACAAGGAGGATGAGGAATAATACACCTTCTTCATTTTTGTCAGTTGTGGAGCCATCCTCATTTGAAGAAGCTACAAAGGATGAATCCTGGGTGAAAGCCATGAATGAAGAGTTAGATCAGATTGACAAGAATCAGACATGGGATCTTGTCCAGAGACCCAAAGGTCACAATTTGATTAGAACAAAATGGATATTCAAGAACAAGTTTGATGAGCATGGAAGTGTTATCAGAAACAAGGCTCGGCTGGTATGTAAAGGGTATTCTCAGATTGAAGGTGTTGATGTTGAAGAAACCTTTGCTCCAGTGGCTAGACTGGAGTCAATCAGGCTGTTCCTTTCCATGGCTCTCCATAGAGGATATAAAGTATATCAAATGGATGTTAAGACAGCATTTTTAAATGGTTTACTCGAAGAAGAAGTCTATATTGAACAAGTAGTGGGTTTTCTTCTTGATACTGATGAATCAAAGGTCTTCAAGCTAAAGAAAGCACTTTACGGATTGAAACAGGCACCACAGGCATGGTACTCCAGACTAGATTCCTATCTCAAGAAGCTGGAATTCAAAATAGGAGGAGTAGATCACAATCTCTATATGAAGAATTCTCTGAAAGATCAGTTCATGGTTCTCATTTATGTCGATGACATTATATTTGGTGGCAGCAGGCAGAAATCAATGGATGAATTTTCCAATCATATGAAATCAGAATTTGAAATGTCAATGATTGGGGAGCTCACATATTTCTTGGGACTGCAGGTGACTCAAAGGAAAGACTACACTTTTATCTCTTAGGAAAAGTGTGCTAGAGAGCTGCTGAAGAAGTTTAATATGCAAGACTCCAAACCAATGTCAACTCCGATTTCAGTTGGAACCAAACTTGGAAAGCATGAGAATGAGAAATCTGTAGATCCCACCATGTACAGGAGGATCATTGGGAGCCTATTGTACCTGACAGCGACATGGCCAGATATTGTCTTTGCTACATGTCTTGCAGCCCGCTTTCAGAGTAATACAAAGGAGGAACATTTGGCAGTAGTAAAAAGAATCATGAGGTATATTCAAGGTACTCACAATTATGGCTTATACTTTGCTGTAAGAAGGGACTATGAATTATCAGCATTTTCAGATGCTGACTGGGCTGGCAATGTTCTGGATAGAAAGTCCACCAGTGGTGGAGCATTCTTTATTGGGAATAACTGTGTTGGCTGGTTGAGCAAGAAACAAGAAAGTACTTCTCTTAGTACTGCTGAAGCTGAGTATATATCCGCCACAAAGGCATGCACTCAACTGCTATGGATGAAGCAATAATTAACAGATATTGGTGATGAGTTAAAGCAACCAATGGTGATTTACTGTGATAACAAGAGTGCAATTGATCTTACAAAAAATCTTGTTCAGCATTCTCGTACAAAACACATTGAAATCAGGTATCACTTTATCAAAGAGAAAGTTGAGCAAAGCATGGTTAGAATGGATCATGTGGGAATAGATGAGCAAGTGGCTGATATCCTGACAAATCCACTGTCAGCGGCTGTGTTTGAGAAGCATCTGTTGAACCTTGGTGTTCGGCCACCTCCCAGTGCATAAGGAGGTTACGGAATTCCCCTCTCCCCGTTTGTTTTAACTGTTTTAATCTGTTTATGGTTGTGATGCAGGTTTATGGGGGAGATACTATCCAGGGGGAGTATGGATTGAGTTGAACATTGATTAATTTACCAGCCTTTGGGTTTATTGTCAATGGGAGAGAAAGGAAAGGAATAAATTCAGGAATTCAGGATTGTATGTGGACATATAATGCTTCTGTGACACGATGAGAATTCAGTGTAAGAAAATTTCTTGAGCGTCTTTGAGAATTCCAAAACACGGGAACCCAATTCAAGCTTCCACTCTTTTTTTCTACACCGAGCATTGCTCACGTAGACTTAGAGTGTTGGCCGAGTTGATCCTTGCATTTTTTGTATGCATGTGGATGGTGATATATTGAATTTATTTGGTGATTGCCAACAAACCCAAAGGGGGAGATTGTTGGAACCATGGTTGTTCTATGCAGGAATTGGAGTTTGGTTTGTGTTTGTTTTCAATCCTTAGTGGAAGTTCCGAATGTGTGCTAGCAAAGTGATCATACAGTTCAAGCAGACAACAGTATTGAAGGTGGTGTTGTTTCCCAGTGTTTGCCAAATTTTTGGGCCTCAAAATCGGAAAATGAAGACATGGATTGTCTGCAAAAGGAGGTTCACACAAAAAGGAAGTGGTGCGCGAAATATAAGAGGCTTGCGCGAAATACTTAAGTTGGGCGTGGAAAACAGCGGGATGCGCGAAATAGTGGATCGAGGTTTTTCACGCAAATAGTGTTTCGAAATCAGATTGGTGAAAAATGGAAAAGGGATGGGCTGCGCGGAAAATAAGGGTTGTGCGTGAAATACGTGAGATGGGCGCGAAAAACGGCGTGGTGCGCAAAATATTGGAGCGAAGTTTTTCACGCAAATAGTGTTTCGGAATCAGAACGTCAAAAAATGGCAAAGGCATGGGTTGCGCGAAATATCTGATGATGTGCGCGAAAAACGGTATCGACGCGAAAGATTACGCGCCAGATGAGAGGTTTTACGTTCCACAGAGGTTTTTGCGCGCAGGGGTCTTTGACGCCTATAAATATGAGGTGACCCCCTTCATTCCGAATAGTTTAAGACTTAGAGAAGATCTGAGGTCTGATGCGCGAAAAAGGATCGCGTAAAGGGGCTTGCGCGAAATATTTGGTATTGCGTGGAAAATTTCGTGATGCGCGAAAAATGAAGAGTTGCGCGTAAAAATTGTGTTCACCCATAAAAGATTCAGTTGCGCGAAAAAGGGGGTTTGTGCGCAAAATATTTTTCCACGCAAAAAGTAAAGTTTGCACGCAATAGGAAGGTTTTGCGTGCAAAGGTTTGATGTTGCGCGCAATTGTCAGGGAAGTTTGTCGGCACGTTCTGGTTATCTGGTTCAGTGGTTCTGTGCATTCGAGTGCATCTATTCTGGACTTCGATGCAAGCAGAGTCTCGTGCTGAGCAGAGGCAAAGACTTCAATGCAAATCTATTGAAGATACTTTCACGTCTATAAACTGAGTGGGACTTCACCAAGGGAAGTGAGCCAGGGGGAGTCAACGGGAGTGACCCGAGGGACGGAGTGAGCAATCCCTAAATCTTTGTAAAGGCAGTGAGCCTGGGACAGAGTGATTGTGCCCGAACAATTGTAATCCACAACTTGTGAAGATTAGTGGATTTTGGTACGACCGGAAACTTGTCGGCGTATGATCCTTGGACGTATCCCTTAGTGGTGAACCAAGTAAAAAGGGTTGTGTATTCTCTGTGCATGTGCATGTTTGATTTCTGATCATTTTCATCATACAGGTTCAACAAGTTCCTACCTACGTGGGAACAAGATCCATCACATTAAAAGAAAAAGTTGTCACCCTGATTCACCCCTCCCCTCTCAGGGTGTCCCGGGGTCCTTCATCCTCATTTACTAAGAGTGGAACCCTCCATCTAGGATAGGCATGGGTCCTCTACCATCGGAGTGGAACCCTCCTACTGGGCAGGGCATGGGCCCTCCATCAACTATCAAATTGGAACCCTCCTATTGTACCAAGTCATGGGTCCTCTACCTAGAATTTGTGGCCCCTCAACTTTAAGGCGTAGTGAATAGATGTGTTTTGATGTAGCTTTGGAATCATGAGTAAGAGGAATGCTTTACCCACTGAGAAGCATTTTTTTGACTTGACCTAAAGTCATGTGGGCATGTCAGTGTCACCCAAAGAAGATAGTATCAAGGTATGGTCAATGAGTTCCTTAGACTTGTTTTTTTAGGGTAGATGTATGGGATATTGAGCATCATTGATAGAATTTTAGAGCTGTTGGATACTCTTCCTCTTGGGATTGAGCTATGAGATGGAGATCCCCTTACTCTCTAATTTGGGCTTCTTTAACTGGGCATATATATATCCCTATTCTGTATCCACTTCTTGGTTCTAGACACTCTCCTTCCAGGAGAGTTGAATACACACAGGGTATGGTACATGATTTTCGTGTACAGCTTCTCATGGTTGGATGAGTCTACTCTCCTACTATAGGTGGCTAAGGCTCGACGGGTAGTTCATATACTCACCATATTTATCCTATTATGATTGGAAGAGCTTACTTTCACTCTTATTAGGTTAATATGTACTCTTTCATTGTACCTTGTGTATCTATTATCTTTATTTTCTATTGTATCTCTTATTATTCCCCCTTCATCTTTCGGGGCATCCTACTGGGTATGTTTATACTCACCCCTACTTGGGCTTTGCCCGCATATGTTGTGTCTTATAAAGATGATGGATAGGTTGACCATGACTACAGAGGAGCTTAGGGATACTAGGTTCCTAGACCATGTACAGTGGTTGTAGCTCAGGATTCAGGAGCTGGGATCTCTCAACTGTTTTAATTTTCCTATTTTCTATCAGGTTGGGACACATTTATGGTTGGGAATTTATTCTTTCTCTTTACTTTTTGGTTTACACTACCATACTTTTATATTATCTAGAGGTTCATGCATGTTTGGTTTACTTTATAGAAATGTTGCATCTTTTCTTCTTTCCTTGTGGACTTTTTCATTTAGTTAGTTGTGTTCATGTGTATAGGTTCTTATCCAAAGGCCTGCCTAAGTTTTTTTTTCCTCTAGTGCTTTTCACCACCCCTGGTCTATGGAGGTGGGCTTGGGATAGTTTTAGATCAAGACCCGGTAGGGGTCAAGTCGCGAAATATTAGTATCATAGCAAGTTCATTCCTTGGGATTTTTTTTGTATGTATCCCCCTAAGATTATTGTTTGGGTTTAGGGAAAGAGTTTTGAGGTGTCTCAAGTTCAGATCTTAAGCAAAGGAATCCAGTGATGGTGTGGCGGCCGATGTAGCCATTCACCTGGACCTTGGCTACCTGCTTATCGAATTGGTATGTTGGGACATTTTTGTAGGGATTAATGGTACATGAATCATATAGGATTGAGTATTTGACTTTCCTTCTTGAGTTAGCTCCCCATTGATTTTTGATATATATATATGTGTGTGTGTGTGTGTGTGTGTTCATCTGATTTCAGTACTCCTTGATAACTTTTAGGATACCTCCGTGAAGACATCCAACCAGGATACCAACTCTGGTTCATAGCAAAGATCCTATGAGCGACGAGACCTTAGTTTAGGGTCCATCCCATGATCCCATTCCTCTAGGTGGGAAGGTAAAAACACCTCCACCTATTGAGAAGAAGATCATCATGTCAGAACAAGTTGAGGACATGCGTAGGTAGAGCATACTCTATGAGTTCCAAATTCAGAGACCATTGAGGTTTCATGGTGATCTAGATCCTCGGGTAGTAGAGGATTGGATAGAGTCAGTGGTCTGCATCTTCAAGATTATATGGACATTGACGGATCAAGCGGTTGAATTGGAAGCCAGCCTATTCCAATGAGCATTTGGGTGTTGGTGGAGCCTGGTTACGCAGATGCATGATGAGTCGACACTCTATGGGATGACTTCTAGTAGTTGTTCTGTGAGGAGTACTACCCCTCCTACTTAAGCTCAGTCAAAATCTAGGAGCTTATAGAGCTGATGTAGGGAGGTATAATGGTGGTTGAGTACGTAGTGAGGTTCATAGACCTTAAAAAGTTCTCCCTTGACATGATCCAAGATGGATACTTCTGAGCATGGAAGTATGAGCAGGGACCCCACAGAGAGATTTGAGTCAGCATTGTAGCCTTGTGCATCCCCACCTATATTAGGGTGCTGGAGAGGGAACTGATTATAGATATCTTTTTTTCATAGGGATGCCAGATAGTTGGAGATGGTAGTGGGTTCAACAGAGCTGAGTTGTCTTTAGCAGCTAGTAGACACCAAGCACCAGGATCTCGATGCAAAAGATCCTTCCATGATCAGACTCAGGAGCATTTTCAAAGGCAGTATAGAGGACCAGGGAAGTCTAGAGAGGGTTCGTGATTTACCTGTGATGGGAAAGGTCACGTGGCATGAGAATACCTAACTATATGTGCAGAGAAACCCAGTCAGATAACTGATGGGCTTCCACGGAAGATGCAACACTATGATCAGAGATCTCCCAAGCGTGGACAGGGTGGTCCCTAGGGAGGTGGAGTTGAAAGAAGAGTAAGAGGATCTATGGGTGGAGGATGTCATCATGAGATCCTTCCACCACCACCACCACTAGGAATCCCACATCAGGCTCTGGGACCTAGCGGTCGGGGCCACGGACAGCTGCATGCTTTGGATGTCTATGATCCCGCAGCGCACAAGATGATTCAAGATATGATCTGTGTTTATTCTACTCTCTCTTTAGTACTATTAGACATAGGTTAAATTCATTCCTTTATCTCTCAAATCCTGGTGCAAGAGATAGATCTCCCAGTTGAAACACTATCATAGCAGCATCGTCTTGAGGTTCCTACAGGGAACACTTCTTCTATATCTTTTATTTACATGAAGTGTGAGCTATCTATTGGGGGGAGAGGTTCACGTGGGGTCTTTTGTTCATCATGATGGAAAACTATGAAGTCATCTTGGTTATGGATTGTTTATACATGGTCTGATCCCATATTTATTTTCACCATAGATAATTCAGATGCCTACACACTGATGGTATGAGATTCTCCTTTTCTGGTGAGTGAGATCTCATTAAAGGATGGGTGGATGCTGCAAACTGAAGTTTACATCCTATTTATCCTTAGTTAGAGAGTGTAGCTCGTGGTGCATCAAGCTCTTCAGGAATCTGGGTTCCTTCAATTTTGGATGATTATATGGATGTCTTCCCCAAAGACTTTTGGGACTACCTCTGAGGTAGGAGATAGATCTTTTCATTGACTTTCATCTTGGGACTGCTCTAATATCTTATGTGGTGTATGGGATGGAACCTACCTATCTCCCATAGCTATGATTGTAGTTGGAGGACCTTCATGAGAAATGTTTTATCATACCTAGTGTGTCTCACTGGGCAGATCTAGTGTTGTTCATGAAAAGGGTGGATAGGGGATTATGTCTTTTCATAGATTATCATCGCCCAAACCAATCCAAGATAAATAACAAGTACCCCTTGTTGAGGATTGATGACCTCTTTGATCATTTTCAAGGTGTGAGATGGTTCTTAAAGATAAATCTTAGGTCTGGATACCACCAGTTGAGGGTTTTTTAGCCTGGTATTCCAAAGTTGTCATTCCAATGTCACTACGAACACTAGGAGTTCCTAGTGATGCCCTTTAGTGTGATGAATTCCCCCACCATGTTTATGGATTTTATGAACCATGTCTTATAGACATACTTAGACAAGTTCATTGTTGTTATCATCAACAACATACTCATCTACTCTACATCAGAGGACGAGCATGTAGAGAACTTGAGAATGGCTATTGACTTTCTTCGAGAGAACAAGTTTTACATAAATCTCTTGAAGTGTTGGTTCTAGATTCATGAGGTTCACTTTATGGGGTATGTCATTTATGGACAAGGTTTATCCATGGATCCAGTGAAGATCAAAGTAGTTATTGATTGGGATCCAGCCAAGAATATTTCATAGGTTTAGAGCTTCCTTGGATTGACGGGGTATTATAGAAGATTTTTGGCAGACTTATCCAGAATCGAAACCCCTTTGACATCCCTAATGTGTAAAGAAAATATATTTACCTAGTCTGAATAGTGTTAGGGGACTTTGAGGAGTTGAGGAAGAGGTTGACAAGTGCTCCAGTGTTGAGACTACCAGAGGAGGGCATGGAGTTTGTAGTGTATTGCAATGCATCGGGAGTAGGGCTTGTTTGTTTGTTGATGTAGTAGCAGACAGTCATCACATACGGGTCGAGGAAGTTGAGACCCCATGAGAAGAACTATGCGACTCATGACCTAGAGCTAGCAGTAGTAGTCTTCACCTTGAGTACCTGGAGGAACTACCTTCTGGGAGAGCACTTCATGGTTTACTCTAAGCATCAGGGTCTCAGGTATGTCTTCACGCAGAGAGACCTGAACCTGGGGCAGCGATGCTGGTTGGAGTTCCTACAGGAATACAACTTTGAGATAGTCTATACTCTAGGAAATGGAAACATTGTATTAGTTTCCCTTAGGAGGAAGTTACAGGATCTCTTAGTGCAGGAAGCTTCGGAGTAGTTAGCTTCCCTACATCTGACCATGGTGAAGCAGTAGGGTACAATTTTTCTTTAGTCGATGATATTGACTCCTTTGATCCTTGAGCATGTAAGAGAGTCTCAATTGGGAGATATCGATTTTGAGGTCTTAAGTGATCATATATCCATAGGATACTCACCATATGGATATTCAGATGGGGGGAATCACATCATCTTGTTCCAAGGGTGAACAGTGGTTCCAGTCACGTTACAAGAGGAGGTGATGCGGGAGTTCCACACTTCTCCCCTAGCTTCACATGCCGACATGGGAAATATGTATAGAGATCTTCAGTGGCAGTTTTGGTTATCTGGAATGAGACAAATTGTAGTTGATTTTGTCTCTCGGTGCCTCACTTGTCAGCCGGCAAAGGATGAGCACCAAGTTCTGGTAGGTTTGTTGCAACCCCTTGAGATCTTGGAGTGGAAGTAAGACAACGTATTCATGGACTTCGTCACACAGATTCTGCGTGTAGTGAAGATTCATGATTCTATTTGGGTTATAATTGATTTACTCATCAAGTAAGCACACTTACTTGCTATTAGGGAGTAGATTTTGGTGGAGAGTTTAGTGTAGTTGTATGTATGGGAGATTGTTCGCCTTCACAGGGTGCCCTTGATGATTGTCTCTGATCGTGATGCGCAGTTAACATCACAATTGGGGAGAGGCCTACAGGAGGAATTTAGGACCCAATTGAAAATGAGTATATCATTTCACCTCCAGACCGATGGGTATATCGATCTCACTATCTAGGTGATAGAGGATATATTGAGGGCTTGCATGTTGAACTTTGGTCAGAGCATGGAGGATCATATGCCCTTGGTAGAGTTTACATACAACAATAACTACCACTCTACCATCAGCATGAAACCTTTTGAGGCCCTGTACAAGAGACCCTATAGGTCACCATTGTGTTGGATAGAGATTGGAGAGTCATGTCTGGTGGGCCTAGAGATAGTGCAAGTGACAACGGAGAAAGTCCAAGTCATCCATGAGGGGATGAGGATGGCACAGAGCAAACAAAAATTTTACAAAGACCATCGTCGTAGCCCCTTGGACTTTGAGCAGGGAGACCATGTTTTCTTGTTAGTATTCCCACAAAAAGGATCACAAATGTTCAGCCGAGAAGGTAAGTTGTCCCCGATCTTCATCAGGTTGTTTGAGATCATGCTGAGAGTTGGTGAGGTTGTATATCGCCTCGCCCTACCCCCACATCTTGAGCGGGTGCACGACTTCTTCCACGTGTCGTAGCTGAGGAGATACGTGAATGACCTCACGCACGTCATTAAATAGCACAAGCTAGAAATCTAGAATGGAACCACTTTTGTGGAGCACTCAGTGGCGATTGAGGATCAGCAGAAGCAGACCCTGTGTGGACGGACCATCCCTTTGGTTTGTGTGTTTTGGAAACACAAAACGTGTAGGAGAGTTCCTAGGAGTAGGAGATCCAAGTGAGGGATCAATATCGCGAGTTGTTTCCCTTGTTTTTTCTTTTTAGGGATGAAAATCTTGATCAATGGAATGATGTAGAGACTTAGTTTTTTCATTTTAAGATTTTGAAATATTTTTATATATATTTATAGAGTTATGTGTTGAGACAGTGTGTGATTTTGAGGCCTAGTGTGCCTGAGGATAATTTTATAAAAATATTAAATATATTTTATATTTCACGTGCATGATACCTCAAATAAAATGGGCTGAATTTTAAATGGTTGATCGGATCAAAAATCCATGGCCACAGTTGGGTTCAGAATAGGGTGTTTTCCCTAGGCGCAACATAAATAAGTCGGTGCGGGACATTCAGACCCCTCACTCATTGGTGGTGCGTTTAATGAATTAATTAATTAATCATTTAATTAATTAGTTAATTTATTTTCATCACAAAGATAAAATTATAAGTATATCACCCTAGAAAACTTTTCCAAGGTTGGCTCATAATTTCTTGAATTCACCAGTGAGAGCTCCTTCCTCCTCCCTTCGGTGAACGATGATGAAACTCCAGAATTGATTGAATCATGATGTTGCGAACACAAAAGCTCCTTCCAAATTGTTGATGAATGCTTTCTTAATCAACGATAAATCCAAAATAAAGGTAGAAATCATCAATTGGTGTTTTTAAGACCTTGATTAAATGATTGAGTAGACCATTAGCTATTATTAGATCTACGCCTCTATTAAAACCTCTTCATAAGCCTAAGTACTGAAATCTCAATTTTTTTAGTTTTTTTCTAATCCAAAATCTATGTTCTTGGTCATTTTCCAAGAACGCTTGGCCAAAAAAAATTAAAATTTGTTTTATGGTGCTTTTATCCCTTAATTCTTCATGTTCTTCTCCAGTTGGATCCCCACGGTCCGGGATCGACTTTGCCGGGAGGTACTGAGCTCAATCATACCCCTGAATTTGTGTAAAATTAATGAAATGAAAATAGTTTGATGAACTAAGCATAGATCTGGGATCATTTCAAGGAGAGGATGAATGTTTTGGTGATTTGAGATCAAGGAATTTAGGATTGAAGGTGCGGTGGTGGATGGAATGAATAGTGGTTAACCTAATCTTCACTGAAGTCGATTTTCGTCGAACAACAGCCGAAAAGCATGAGATCCAGTTAGTGTCACAACCTGACCCAATGGGGATCGATCCGTGACTCCCCAACCTCGCCTCCAATAGGCCAAGGACTGGCGACTAGCACTGAGTAGGCTATCACACACATGGGAGGCCATAGCTTAAGGTACCTGTACACACGCACCCACATACACCTCCATGAAACAGTGCAGAGATATATAAAAATTGAAAATAAATGCATGAATACATCTATCTCATAACCAGAGTACAACAAAAGTACAAAAGGGAAAATATAGGGCCCACTAAAAGAAAACTACCAAAGCATCCAACCTACTCAGAAGGAGGGGATCGCGGTAAAAATCACCTGCCGGAAAGCTCCTCGTCCCAGCTCTAGTAAACACCCTGATCAGTCTATCTCACTAAGCTCCGCCTACTCTGGGTCTTCCTAGGACTCCGTCAAAAGGTGTGTGGTCTGCAAAAAACACAAGAAATGTCCATACAAATCCCATACAGGGGTGAGTATAACGATACTCAGTAGGTGCTCCAAAACCCCCAAAAAAAGAAGCAATTGAAAGGAATCAGTCCTCTCATCCCAACCAGAGGGAACCTAAATGAGAGAGAAACTCCATCTCGTGACCATACTCATCTAAACAAATGAGAGAGAAACTCCATCTCGTGACCATACTCATCTAAACTCAATCAGTCAGCTCAAACCACAAGGTATGTCATTGAACATGTGACAACACCCCAAGGGAAATCTTGAAAATACACCAGATATACTCGTCTCAAGCACCAAGCCTCAGGAGGTTCCGACCCCGTCGCTAGTGACAAGTACGACTCGAGGCTCTAAGTCATTCACATAACCAGGGAACACACTCCACGAGCTCTATCATACCAAATGACACTTGTCTGAGAGATACACTTCATCATGTCTCACACCACCATCCTAGTTGTCCCATCTAAGAGAACACGCTCATCGGATATCGTCGTTAAGGATGTCATGCTGAAACTCAATGGAAACACCAAACTCCTCAGATAAAAGATCACTCCTAGGATCCACTAGGGGATACAAGAACCCAAGTCAGTAACTCGAAGATCTCTCAGATAGGGGATCACTCTCAGGATCCACTGGGGGATACTACAACCCAATCTGACATTTCATAGATCACATCACTCAGATAAAGGATTGTCGCCCATATAAAGGTGGGCTCGACGATGCCGAAAACCCCCATCAGGTATAACTCACGATGTAGGGGATCATACCAATGATACCATAAACCCTATAGAAACTACATGCTGAGTAGGGGATCGTATAGCTGATGATACTATAACTCTACTATTATCGCCCACTATGTTGGGGATCATATTCCCGAAGATGCCACAAACCCTACAGGGTTGTCCTTCTAGATAGGGGATCGCCAACCATGCATAAGTAGTCATAGAGATACCAAGAACCCGATCTAGGGAAGTGAAGTTAGAGGATCATGCCATGGCCTCACCGGAGGGATGACACAACTCTATCTGAACTCATCCTATCAAGGGGATCACAAACATGTACCGGGGTGGTGATACCACACAAACCCTTATAGGAATGAACCAATGGATTTCAGTCAATCGTTGTCGGTCCATACATTTTCAACCTAGGTATCCCACAACATCACCACACTGCGCACCTCCTAGGTCCAAACTGAGGCCACCATTGAGTTTTATGTGGAAAAACATGCAGGATAGGCTAATTACTCACCCAAAACGGATAACCGGTGAAAAATGTGTTATTCACCATAGCAAGACTGAGTGGGACCCACACCTCGATCCCGAAACATATCAAACGGATCACTTCAATGTGATCCTCTCATAAAAACACACAGAATCGACTACTCATTCGTCCAAAATGGACACCTGGTGAAAAAGTCACATCACGCCGCAAACGCCCAAACCGGGCCTCATGGGGACCGCACCCCAATTTCAATTTAAGCACCTGAAATTGGTCTTGAAACTTCCACCTCGAAGCAAGGGTTTCATGGCTATAGACATCACACAAAATAGACCCCTGGATTGCAAATTATAGGGGTTTAAAGAACCCCCGAACGAAAACTGGTCGGACAAAGTACATGGCATGTACTTTGGAGTACATGGGGTCTGCCCATATTAAATTACACGGCGTGTAATTTACTGTACACAGCATGTAATATTCACAAACCACTATCCTATGTGCTTTTTCACTCAGAAACATGCCCATGTGCCACTACACGACGTGTGCTGTTCAAAAACCATCATTATGTGTTCTTCTTCACCCGGACACACGCTCATGTGCCACTATATGGTGTGTACTCCTAGTATACAGTGTGTGCTGTTCAAAATTCCTTTTTCCCCGAATGGGAAGAAAATGCGTTGTGTGTGACTGGTTTACACGTCGTGTTGACAGGAAAATCTGACGGGATTTCCCTGCAAACAGCCCGAATCGCCCCTGTTCACCCAGAAACACATATATCGACCCATCAGAGGTCCCTAGCAGTTGTCTAATGGATCTATGACCTTAAAACAATGCATAAAAATTGGTATTGAGACTAAAATGAAAAACTTCCTACCTCGAGGGAGAAATTTCGAAGCTTCGAGGTCGGATCCGCACTCCAAAGCTCCCGCTGCACGATCTGGGAGTGATCGCCGTCAAGATCCGAGTCCGAAGGCACCTCGTTTCGATGATCCGGCCTCTGGGTCATTCGTCGCCAAAGAGGAGAGGAAGGTGGAGAGTGGGATTCGGCCTCCTTCTGCACACAAGGGGGATAAGGGTGGAGGGGATTTAATTTTAATTAAATCATCTTCGCCAACTCCCGAGCCCCGACTCGCCACCAACCCCACACCAGGCGCTGACAAAGTTTATATCACACCTAAGGTAAACGCGGCATTCCAAACTCAACGGAAGCCTTATAATTTTGATATAAGACTCCATTTAGGAGTTATTCAAGTCGACATCCATAAATAAATGTATTTATTTATTTACGAAAACGCCCTCAATAACTTTTTCTACATCAGGCCTGCGTCGACTAAACTTATACCCCGCCTAGGGTAAATGACACAATTCGGATTCAACAATGCCCTCAGATTTCTAATCTAAGCTACCGTTTAAGATATAATGCATTTACGCCATGTGCATGGTATAAAAATACTTAATATTTTTATAAAAATTATTATGGGCATACCGGGCCTCAGAATCGCACGCCGTCTTCACGCCTAGCTCTAAAATTATTTGTAGGAATATTCCAAAGTCTAACAGGGAAGCCCCCAAGTCACTATAGTTAGATCTGAAGATTTCAAGCTGATTCTAGGTGATATCTATGATGGATCAAGTAGATCCTCGCACGGAAGATCAGATCTGGTTTTCTGTGAAAATCCCGACTACATGCCATGTGGTAGGAAGAACACGTTGCGTGTAGCCTCCCTCAGCGATGGTGCTAGGTTTTGGGAAAAGTTAAGGATGACAGGATGTGTAGTCCTCCAACACATGTCATGTATCCCTTCCCCAGTTGGACAACCTGTGTGTTGGGTTACATGGGTGGGGACTCTATGTAAGAGTACACGGACGCGGCGAGCAGCACACTTCCTGGTCCCCAAGTAGCTTGGACACGTTGTGTGGTCCACCTGCATGGTGGGTACTACTACACAATCAGGAGTCATGTGTCATCTAGGGACATGGCCAGGATGTGAAGTGGTACCACATGTCGTGTGGGTCCCCTCACACATCGTGTACCCCTTGGTCACTTCTGAGAAAACTTCGAGCATCTGTGTCTCCTTCGTTTGAACTCAGATTTTGGAATGCGAGTATCCTATCTTGAGTGTTTTTTCACATAGAATAGATGGTGCCCTCAGTTGTGGCTTTTGAGATACGATGTGAAATTTTTTGGGCATGACACCTTCCAAGGTGACCTCGGTGAAAGCAGTGATCGGGCAGGATCACCATATGCTTACTCCCGAGTGGAACCCTCCAGCTGGGATGAGAATGGGTCCTCGGTGGCTTCTAGAATGGAACCCTCTAGCTGTGATGGGAATGGGTCCTCTACAGACTCCTGAGTATAACCCTCTAACTCGGTTGGGCATGGGTCTTTGACGACTATTAGAGTGGAACCCTCCAACTAGGTTGGGCATGGGCCCTCGACTTTCTAAGTGGAACCCTCCTACGGTATGAGGGCATGGGTCCTCATTGACTCAGAGTGGAACCCTCCTATGGTATCAGGGCATGGGTCCTCATTGATTCAGATTGGAACCCTCCAGCTGGGCTGAGCATGGGTCCTCTACCATCGAAGTGGAACCCTCCTATTGGGCAGGGCATGAGTCCTCCATCAACTATTAAAGTGGAACCCTCCTGTTGTATCAGGGCATGGATCCTTTGCCTAAAATTTTGGCCCCTCGATTGTGTAGCACAGTGACACGATGTGGTTTGATGTAGCTTTGGACTCATGAGAAAGAGAAACGCTTTCCCCATCGAGGGGCGTTTTTGTGATGCAACCTAAAGTCATGTGGGTGAATCAGTGCTGCCCAAAGCGGATAGTATCAAGGTGTGGTGAATGAGTTCCTTAGACTTGTGTGTTTAGGGCATGTGTGTGAGATGTTGAGCATCGTTGATGGACTTTTGGAACTATTGGATACTCTTCTTCTTGGGCTTGAGCTGTGAGATGGAGATCCCCTTACTCTCATTTGTACTTCTTTGACTGGGCATATATATATATCCCTCTTCTATATCCACTTCTTGGATCTGGACACTCTCCTTCCAGGAGAGGCGAAGGCACACGAGATATGTCATGTGTGCTTTCTGTTTCTGGCTTATCATGGTTGGATGAGTCTATTCTCCCGCTATTGGTGGCGAAGGCTCAATGGGTAGTTTATGTATTCATTGTTTTTAGCTTCTTGTGCTTGGACGAGCTTACTTTCACTCCTGTTTAGTTGAGTTGTGCTCTTTTACTATACCTTGTGCATCTGTTATCTTTCTCTTTTATAGTATCTCTTATTACTTCCCCTTCGTCTTTCGAGATGGCTTGCTGGGTATATTTATACTCACCTCTGCATGGGTTTTGCCTGCACGTGTCATTTTTTATGCAAATGATGGACAGGTTGATCATGACTATATAGGAGGTTAGAGATACTGGGTGCTTGGACCGCGTACGGTGATCATAGCTTGAGATTCGGGAGCTAGGCTCTCTCGACTGTTTTACATTCCCAGTTTTCTATCAGGTTGGGACACATTTTCTAGTTGAGCGTGTATTTTACCCCTTTACTTTTCAGTTTACACTACCGTACTTTTGTGTTGTCTAGAGGTTCATGCATGTTTGGTTTACTTTATAGCAGTGTTGTATCTTTTGTTCTTTCCCTCTACACTTTTACATTGAGTTGGTTGTGTGTGTGTGTACAGGTTCTTAGACAAAGGCATCTCCGAGTTAGTTTTGCCTTCAGCGCTTGTCACCACCCCCTAGCCTATGGAGGCGGGCTTGGGGTAGTTGCGGCTCGAGCCCTGACAATAGAGGAGGAGGGGGGGTGCCAAGGGCTGGAGGGGTCGAACGGGGTGAGAATGAGGGGTTAGGGACTTAAAATCGGGGAGGGTAAGGTTGGAATTTCAAAAAATTTAATGTTCTGGGAGGCATCACGGTTCGGCCGCATAGTCTGGCAGACCGTGCGCCGACCTTGCGGCACCTCTGCCCAGGGGGGGAGATGAATTTACCTGGAGGGGGTGTACGCTCGTGCGCCTAGCCGTGCGGCCTGAACAATGTCACTGTCCTGGTCGCACAGTTAGCATGGGAGGGTCGCACATCCGTGCGTGCGGTTTGCACTGGGTTGGCGCACGATTTCTACTAATCGTGCACCTCCTTTTGTCCGATTCGAAAACCACTATTTTTCTCGAAAAACTCTCAAACATACCCTGTAATAAAAGATAAGACAAAAAATAAAAGAGAAAATACTTCAAAAGAACACCATGAATGTGACAGGAGCTAATCCCCAACGGTGCAAGGTACGCTTGTGTTGTTTGTTTTTATGCATGGTTTTGGTAACAAACATTGTAGATCTTAGGAATGCGGTTTCCTGTTGTTTTCACTACGTTGATGGAGTGCTAAATGATCCTTAGAAACCCTTCAGTCCTCACAATCTGAAAATTTTACAAATCCCTTAGCTTCTAACCTCAATTGTTTTATATCACCTAGACATGTATCAATATTTATTACCACTAGTTCTTTAACAATAAAACCTGGTTCCTTTGTCAGCCTCACATTACAATGAAGGCCGTTTTTTTATCTATTGTCAAGTGAGAAGTCCGTTCTTTTAAGATTAGATGTCGTGGAACACCGATTGTGGACCCCCAACAAAAATATGCCTTTTAATTGCTTCCATTGTAAACTGAAAAATAAATATGCTACATCCAAATGACATGATTTGACAATAGTGATTCATGTTACACACCCTCTAAAAAGTAGCTTTGATAGCTTAAACATTCAAAATACGATAAAAAATTATTTGTCCCACTAGCGTATGTCGCTTCAAGCTTGGACCCACCCACATCCTCCTCCAAATGAAGCACTTCACCATCATAGGAAAGGAGGACATCTTCAAAAAGCACCATCACCATCCTTGTTGTACCCAGAAACCCTAACCCTAACAATAAGGAGAAGGGAAAACCGTCCCTTGTAGAGAAAACTAAGAATCTAAGAATCCCAAACTTCGAACCATACAAATCGATAAGAAAATCACCACGCATGACAGTGCTATTTTTAAATAGGTTTTTATAAGATGAGATTAGTAAATTCGAAACCAATTACTATTTGACTAAAAATTAAATATTTTATTGAGGAAGAAAACAATTTTAGGAGTTGAGTGAGACCATTAAAATAATTGTTCATTTATTAACTATATATTTTTAAATAATAATAAAATCATAAATTGTTTTATTTACCTTGACTCTAGTACATATTAGACTTTTAAATGAAATCTATATACAAACCCAATTAAATTATTTATTATTATTCCAATAACAATACAATTTTAAATGATAATAAAATTATAAAATAAATTTATTTAATTTGAGGTACATTTATTTTAGATTTATCAATGAATTTTAAAATTTTGAAATTATAAAGGACATTTAAATGGATTAGGATAGTTAAAATGTTATGTCAAAATATAATACGATTGTGTTGGGGAAATACGTTTAAAAAATAAGCGAGTTATAATTTGTAAAATTAAACGAATTAGCGTTCGGATCTCTCAAATTTCTCGGTCGCCATGAAGTTGTAAAAGATAATTTTATAAAATTTTATGATAGATATGAAAAAGTGTAAAAAACATAATGGCTAAATAAGTGGATAAAAATATGATGTAATTAATTAAAATTGTCATCGATTTTTTTTAAATAGTTTGTTTTGCAAGGCGAAATATAGTACTGATTTTTTTTTATCTTGCAAACGAATATATTTACTGTGGTTTTTTCATCTTGTTAAAAAAACCCTTTTTCATTTTTTCAAAGAACAAAAAAATAATAATACCAACATAAATAAGTGTTTTATAAAAAGTGGTTACAAAAAGTGATTGAAATTATAATATATTATTTAACATAATGCAATAATGGGTGTGGATTTGGAGGGGCGTGGAGCGAGCGACGTGGCAGCTGGTGCCAGCTAGAGAGCCACTTGCGAGTGACCATTTATATGATGGCGTTTTCCCATTATCTAAGTTTTTTTTTTGGACACTCGTTCTTATCGTTGGGGTCGCGTCCCCTCGTGAGGCGTGGGATTGGCTAAGTTTGGGGTCCTTTGTCCCTGTCACAAAAATTATCTCAATTATTTTATCATTCAATTTCATATCCAATAGATCACTTACGTGTGGAACACGCCATCAGATTTTCATGACACTGTGATGAATTGAAAGATAAACTAGTTGAGATGATTTTGAAATTGGATTTGATTGGTTTGACTCCATGTGATTAGTATAAGATCGATTATGTTTTATTTGATTTAGGTTGGATTTGTTCGAATCAACTCGACTTCTTTCGATTGAGCTCTACTTAGTTATTTTTAGTTCACTTTGATTCATGTTGATTTGGATTTGATTGGTTTGAGCTCAACTTAGTTATTTGTTCGATTGTTGTTTGGTTTGATTCAATTCAGTTAAGTACAACATGAATTGATTGACCTTAAATCGATTTAGGATTGGTATGATTACTTTGATTCTATTAAACCAAATTGATGGTTTGATCCTTAAAGGTCTAACTTGACAAATTTAATTATTCTCACCCAACACACACGTTTCAAGGGCCAAAATATGTTGTAGTTCCACCGACAAATGGAAAAACAAGAAAACAAAATAGACAAGACCCATGCTTTGTCACTTGATTGTTGAAAATTCAAAATCCATGAACATGTCAAGACCTACATTTTGATGAGGGAGTGATGATTAAGATGTTTTGTGTGTGGGAGTGGATAAAACAAAGAAATGAAAGATTGATGACAAAGCAAAGAAGTCTAGTGAAATTTTAACAACTCATGTACTTATAAAACATTTTGTTTTCCACCAGTAGAAATTTAAGTTTTCGAGGTGTGGTAGTTAGAGCGACCGCCATTTGGCGGCCGCTGTATTTTTTAATCCACCCACCCTACTTTTCTCTCTCCCCCTCGTTTACCCTCCCGACCCCGCGCCCCTCTCCCCTGTTCACCCTTCCGTGACCTCGAGACACCCCTGCGACCCGACAACCCCCCCCCCCCCCGCTTCACGCTGCGCCTTCGAACAATCCTGCCATCGTCGTTCCCTTTCGACCCTGCTGCACCCCACTGTCGAGTCCTCCCGTCCCGCCTCCAGTGAACCCTCCTGGCCTGTTGCGCCCTGCCGTCGGACCCTCTTGTGCTTCGTCTAGCTGTCCCACCCCTGTCCAGTCCGGCCATCAAACCCCTATCGTCGAGCCCCTACGCCGTCATGGATCCGCAATTGAGTTGCACCCCTTTACCTGCAGTCGATTCCTCTGCAGGTAAGTCGTTCTTTGACTTCCGCAATCCAGTAGCTCATTCATGAAAATTAGTATTCAAAGAGGCAATGAAATTAGGATTTCAGAATCGGGAGTTCTTGTATCATTGAAGGTGAAGTAGAAACCTAGAAATGATAGACTGAAGAATTTTTCACTTGAAGGTATACAAGATGGAAATATATTAGTGATCATTCTTCTGATATATTGATAGACCAAGGTTGAGAGCACATCAATCCAGTACTGTCAAGAAGTTATTATGAAGTTCATCATGCTATATTCCATACACTTTTCTAAAATATCTTGAACCTACAATGCATTGTTCCCTAACTTAACTGTTAGTGTCAAGATTGAAGTGTGATATAGACTTTATCAATGAACTATGTTATATTTCAAGAGTAAAATTTTCTCCCTTTTTAATATGGAATCATTGAAAGCATGTCTGATTGTTCGCAATACTTGTCCCAACACAGTTTGGTCTTCAATCGCCACTTATTACATATATTTCTTTTTCTACAACACATTTCCTTTGAAAATAAATATTGTCACGAACTCCTATCACTGTAAGTAGTCTCTCATAACACCCACCACCCATATTACACATCACAGAATCATTTTTAGTGATGGAGTCAGCTACGAACATAATTTCTTCACAACACACCATCCAGACACCAACATTAGTACACATAACAACATTAATCCAGGACATCTACCCACACCCCACCACATAGGTGATTTGCAAACTTGAACTTGACAATATAACACCAAAAAATACCACTATATTTTTACCATAAAAGACATGGAAGAATAATAATTGACTATTTAATTTTCTCATATCAAAGGGTTCCAAGGATTATCCTAGAACTATGTTCACCATATTACATGAGTGAAGGATTACAATATTACACAAGTGATCTAATATTCTCTCGCATGTTTTTTCTATAATGGAATCACATCAGTTTTAACAATTCTTTCCTCCTTGTTGAAGTAGATCACTATATATATAGAGATGTCACAATATCACCAAAACCAATCCACTTCATTTATTTATCCTTAAAAATAGTTTTGAACTCATAGGTTTTTAAGTTTTAATGATATAAGTTTTTTTAGAATTTTAAAAAGATATTTCAATTATTTGCTTTCTATTAAATACACACATGGATAAGAGCTAGAGTAATATGCAATATAGGTTTTCTACTGAATATTATGGGGGGATTAAGCGATTTATGGATTTCACCAGTGGATTTCCAAGCGATTTGATTAGTTGTCCATGCAGAAAATATACAAATAGATATCTCTTCAAATGAGATAATATTAAAGAACATCTGTTTTTGAATGGGTTTTTGAAAAACTATAAGACATAGACACATCATGGAAAAGAGTCTGTTTCATATCATCAATCAGAAAGTATTCATATGGATGTTGATTTGAGAACAGTTGATCCGATGAACATAATGCTTAATGATATGATGCGTTAGTTTCAACCCAAAGATAGTAATGTCGTAAATGACGACGTTGGATGGAGTAATCCCCGTTCTTCTGTAGATGGAGAACCATTGAAATTCTTTGAAGTTCTTGATGATGTGCTCACTGAATTATATCATGGATGCACTAAATTTAGTAAATTGTCATTCATCGTTGAATTGTTACACCTGAAGGCCTTGAATCAGTGGTCAAACACCTCATTCGACATGTTGTTGGTATTATTGAAGAAGGTACTCTCTGCTGGAGCGAAAATTCCAGAGTCATTCTATCAAGCTCGTAAGTTGACCGATGACCTTAGTTTTACATACGATACCATTTTTGTGTGCCACAATAATTGTATATTGTTCAGAAAAGAGAATGCACTATTAAATATTTGTACAGTTTTCTTTACATCCACATGGAAGGCCAATGAGATTAACCAAGGTAGTCAGATTCTTCCTAGTAGGGTCTTGAATTAAGAGAAATAAGTTGTTGCTAAGCAGATGCGTTATTTCCCACTAAAACCGAGACTGAAGAGATTCTTCATGTTGTCTAAAATTGCTAAATTGACGAATTGACATTTAGAGAGAAACAAAGAGGTTGATAAATTAACTCACCCGACAGATTCTTTGGCATGGAAAGAGTTTGATCAAAGACACCCAGACTTTTCCTGGGATGATCGTAATGTTCGACTGGGTTTGGCAACAGATGGTTTTAACCCATTTAGGTCTATGGTTGGTGCGACACATAATACATGGCTAGTTGTGTTGGTTCCATACAACCTCCCCCCATGGGTATGTATGAAGTAATAATTTTTGTTACCGTCAACTCTAATTGATGGACCAAAAGGACCTGGTGATAAAATCGATGTTTATATGCAACCTTTGATTGATGAGCTGCAAAAATTTTAGGCCGATGGTGTAATTACTTTTGACTCAGCAGTTAATGAAATGTTTAGACTCCGCGCCACTTTGTTATGGACAATTAATTATTTCCCAGTGTATGCTAACTTATCAGGTTGGAGTACAAAAGGAGAATTTGATTTCCCTTGTTGTAATAAAAGTAAGAAATCAATATGGCTTAAGCACTGTAGAAAGTGGGCATATCTTGGTCACAAACACTTTCTTCCTCCATTGCACAGGTTCAGAAATGACTGTGTGTCGTTTGATGGGAATAGAGAGCATGATCCATCACCACAAATACTGTCTGGGGTTCAAACTCATGCAGAACTTGATCAAGAAAACATCCGTACAATGTATGATTTTCAAGATTTATTGGCTCCTGCATTGCCTTCTATTCCTGCTGCAAATAGACAATGCAATCGTAATTAGAAGAAACAAAGTATTTTTTTTCGAATTGTCTTATTGGAAATATAATATTTTAAGACATAATTTGGATGTGATGCATATTGAAAAAATGTATGTGATAATATATTATGCACCATTTTAGGTGTCAAAGGGGAATCAAAGGACAATGCTAATGCTCGACGTGGTCTGCAAGAAATAGGATTGAGAAAACCTTTACATTTACAGTTGGGTGAAGGTAATCGGGCATACATGCCTGCTGCACAATACACAATGAGTAAAAAAGAGAAACAAACATTTCAATCAATTTTGAAGACCATCAAGGTGCCAGATGGTTATTGCCTAATATTTCCAAGCGTTTCAATATGACGAGCATAACATTATAGGGGTTGAAAAGTCACAATAATCATATTCTGCTTCAACAGTTAATTCTTATAGCAATTCGTGATTGCTTACCTACCCAGGTTGTTGAGCCATTGATTGAAGTTTCTAATTTTTTCAGACAGCTCTATTCAAGGAATCATCGCATGAGTGATTTGAAAAAGTAGTAGGATAAGATTGTACTTGAACTATGTCACCTAGAGAAACTATTTCCACCATCTTTTTTTGATGTCATGGTTCACTTGACTATGCATTTAACTAGTAAAGGCATTGCTGTCAGTCCCGTGCAATTTAGGTGGATGTATCTAATAGAGCGATACTTAAATGCATTGAAACAATATGTGTGCAACAAAGCTCGTTCGGAAGCTTCAATTGACAAGGGATATTTAATGGATGAGTGTACTAATTTCTGTGCTTCATATATTTATGAGGTTGAAACAAAGTTAGATAAACCCTATCAGAATGATGAGGGTCCAATTAGAGAAGGGATAATGTTTGATATGCACAATGATGAGTGGGTTCAAGCTCATTGACATGTGTTGTTCAAAACTCCATCATTTATGCCATTGACATAGCAAGTTTCATAGTTTACGTGTGTAACACCCCAAGCTTCCATGGTACAATTCTCTTTGAATAATACAGTAGCGTGTTTGGTACGCAACTTCGAGATTCTAACACACCGCGAATAATCAAAGTAGCTGTTATAAATAGTAATTCCCACTTTTTGAAATTTTATAAATTTTATCTCTCAATATGGACTTCATTTTTGGATTCGGAATATCAAATTTATCCTAGGGTGAAATTTTGGTACTTTTTGGATAACTTTTATATTTTGATGAATAGTGAAAATTACTAAATTTTAATTAAAAACACTTTTTTTAATCAAAATAATTAATAGTGATAATTTATGAATTTGAGTGGTTTTAAAGTATATTTATAATATATTTTTACCATTTAATACAATGTTGGTCATTGGACATAATTTCACAATTAAATCGGACATAAACAAGTGTCAATCTTTTGATAGTTATTATATCTTAAAAACACGCTTTTTTGTTTTGATAGCGAGAATTAATTTTAAATTAATTTCTGCCACTTCTGTGTTTTGAATTTGGAAAAATGGATTCCATATTTGGAATCAGGATGTCCAAATTGTGTAAGTAGGTAACTTTTATTTTTAGACATTTTGAATAATTACTTTGGTAAATATTTTATTTACCATGGTTAAAGGGTAAATCTGGTAAATAAGGGTAAATAAATAATATTATAATAATAATAAATTACCCTAAAACGTGACCTAACCTTATTGGTGGATACATGTCCGACCATGGACATATTTGGGTCGATTTGGGGACCCCATGGAGCCACTTGTAGGCGATAGGGACACTTTATATTAATTAAGTTAAAGTAAATACAAAAAATGACATAAGCTTATATCTTTTAGAAAAACAATTTTTACGTAGGGTTATTTATGTTATATTTTCAATTATAAATATTCATTAGAAAGATAAAAATATTTCCTACATAATGGTATTTTATTTATAATTTTTAGACATTTAAAAATTAAAAATATATATGACACAATAATGATGCAGTATTTTCCTTATTAATGAAAGAATCAAATAATTGGTATTATAAATGTTAAAATAAATATAATTTAAAAGTTTTGATGACATACACAAATTTTATTGGTTAATATGACATGTTAGTATTTCTTAAATGATTTTTTTTCTAATTAATAAAGTTGTTAAGACTTTAACAAAAATCAATTATTGAGTAGTGTCAAAATTGACATAAATGAGTTTTTAAAACAAATATTATATTATTAATTTATATTATATTCCTAAAAATATAAGGTTCGGCTAAATGACTTATATCATTATTGGTGTATCATTAATGGACCACTTTGGGGTATCTTGGATATATATAGTATGTTTATTAACTATATAATATAAAAATACAAAGTGTCATGATAAGTGTCAAACTAATTAACTAAGAGTTAAAACTAAAATATAAGGTTAATATAATGACCCAACACCTGTCTAAAATCTATTGGTTGAAAATATTTCGACCCATACCCACCTAAGACTTTGAATAATCCACTTTGGAGCCATTAGAAACCAAATATGAATTTATTATAAATTAATACTTTAAGTTTTTCCTAAAGAGCCCCTCCCCCCCTTATAAAAGGACCCAACTTATAACCAATTCTTCACACCTTCAAAGCCTTTTGGTTCGGCCAACCCCTGACCAAATACTCTCTCAAATTCCCTCAATTCATCCTAGAGGCCTTAGTTTTATTAGAAAGCCAACCTAAGGAGCCCTTTTGATCAAATAAAAAGGAAGAACCCGAAGAAGAGGTAACATCTTCACCACCCTCTTTAAAGTTCCTTTCTTCTTCAACTTCTTATTTCCTTGTTATTTTCATTCTAAAATAATAAATCCAGTATCTTCTATATAATGTGATGTTATTATAATTATGGAACAAAAAAATTCATTATTCTATCCATCCCTTGAATGACATGTCACCATACGTGCGTACGTACGACCTACCGTCTCCACGTTGTGGTGTAATTGTTATTCAATATATTATTATTATATGGTTATAATAATTATGTATAATTCATATAAATAATAAATATAACATGATAATGATTCTATATATATGATATATCATCCAATTATATATTATTTTAATATCAAAAGAATGATATTTTCGCTCGTGCGTACGTACGGATTACCGTCTCCACGACGCGATGAGATTCATTTCCAAGTTCACCATTCATCGACGATTATAAAAATATATATTACTAATAATTATGTAATATATGACATAATAATGCTACTGGAGATATATATATTTATATATATAAGTATTTATGTACTTACATATATCTTATTCACTTACTTTTGTTCAATACTATATGAAAACAGAAACAACGTTTATGCGTACGTACGAACTACCATCTCCATAAACGGTGTTTTCCATTTCATATATATGTCTATTATACATATTTATATTCTAAATATATATGATATATTTATCATGTTTTTTATTCTGGAATTATTTAAATCATTATCTAAGTGATACAATCAAGAGTCACAAGTTAAAACACGTACGATAAAGAAAACGATTATTACCCCAAATGTTAATTTAACATGGAAATTATTATTAAATGGGTAGTATAAAGTCATAAATGAATCATGTATGATATCATAAATATTAATATGGTTCTGGTATAATTTAATAACATATTACGATCTTCGTACAGAAGGTTAAACGTACCCTCGACTAAAGGAAAGTGCAAGGTAATGGGTTTTCATCTCACTCATTTTTCCTATGAGATTCATGCCATATTGCCACTATTACCTTTTGTGTGGTGTATGTACTGCCCATAATTGTATTCTTTGTGTAATACACTTTAATTTATGTTTATTTACATATTCATTGTATGATACCTCTTTCATGGGTTGTATGTTTCGTAAGTTACCAAATTGGTAAGGGTTAATTCCTGAATCTCATTATTATCCGAGATTGTTTATGTGTAAGTATTTACTGGGAAATTTTTATCATCCATGTCCATTTTTCATAAAAATGATTTCAAAATTAATATTTTAAGGATTTTGAAAAGTACTCTTTATCAAGATCAGAATTTCATATGTTTTAAAGATTTATCTTTCTAAATATTTTTAATTAATGTCCATGTTTTCAAAATGATTTTAAGGATTTATTTATATGGACATGAATGTTTTGAAATGATAATTCTTTTCAAAAGTTTCAAAGTGGTATGGGACAATTTGATTCAAAAATATCTTATAAATTACATCCTTTATAAATGTGTGGCTTTTAAATGATTTTACAAAAATGATATTTCTCTCAAAAAGTTTTACTCATCATTTTCATCTATGTCAATATCCTTTGATGGATTTTAAGCTTATTTGAAGTTGATTTATTATAAAAAACATCCATTGAAGTTTTTGTGATATGTTTGACTGTTGATGTGTTATTTTTATACCATTCATGGTTTATGGAGAAAGTATTGACATTTCGTAAGCTAGTTTTAATACGAATGTTTATGTTATGTTTAAACATATTCATATGAGGAATGCATTGGACTTAGTAAGTGACGGGTGGAGCCCGCTATAGCTCATCGATTCATCGGTAGGTCTCATGAGACAAACTAGTGTCTTGGCACGAGGCCTTGATAAAATCTTATTTGTAGTCTTGACATGAGGCCTTGGCTATGTGGTTATGATAGTCTGACATTATGCATTCCATCATTATGAAAGTGGTTAGTGATATTGCATGTGATTATTCGACTAGTAGAATATCCACGTGAATAAGTAAATGACATTATTTCATTTTATTTTTTCCATATTATGCTGAAGTTTAAGTTTAAAAGGCTTTTGTCTTAGTTATACATTTCCTTAAATGTTTATGCTTATTTTTGAAAGTTTCTGCTGTATTGCTTACCCTTACTGAGCATTTGAGCTCACCCCTTTCTATGTTTTATTTTCCCCAGGATTCCAAGAAGTGTATTGTGATTGATATGCAGGGTTAAGCCAAGGGAATAATGGCATTCATAAAGATTATTTATGTTGGTTTGTATGTATTAAAGTGCAATGTAACATTCATGTATGTAATCTATTTTTCAAGACTGCTAAACTAATTGGTCCTTCGGGACATGATTCCTTGTAATCATGCCAATGTATTAAAATAATGCACCGACTCTGGGTAAATGGGGTTGGGGCGTTACAACGTGTCTTATGTTTCTATATCTATTTTATCACTTACCTTTTATTGTGTTGTGATTTAGGACACATATCGCTGAGTTGAAACATAAAAGGCCCCATGCAACTGACTATCAAATCCAAAAACATCATTTCAACACATTTCATGAGTGGTTCAAGACTCATGTATGTATAAATAATTGATTTAATATTTTTATAGTGAAACTTAGTTGTATTTTCACAATCTTTTATCCATTGAACTATGTGAAATTTACAGATTCAAAAGATGCATGATTTAAGTACCCATATTGTGATCGAAAAACTCAACCAACTAGCTGATGACCCATTTATTACAGCTCGTCGGTACAAGTCTTTGGATGCTAACGGATTCTGATTTCATATTAGTGATGTTGACATGAACTGAGCCACACAAAACATTGGTGTTGTTTGTTTTTTGTTGATGAAGGTTATTATTATGGATTGTTGAGGGATATTATTGAGGTTATTTATGGTCATGGATTAAAACACATATTATCAAGGTGTGATTGGGTTGATCTAGTTTGTGGAACAAAAGTTGATAAATTCCAATTTTTGTCAGTAAAATTTAACAATATTCTATATAAAAATGACCGAGTAAGTAATGAGCCCTTCACACTGACATCACAGGTAGAGAAAGTTTACTTTTTCGGCATTGATTCTGATTGGAAAGTTGTGGTGAAAATGTATAGAAGAGGGGTTTTTTTGATTGAATGAGAGAAACCTAACATTGTCATATTTCCTGATAAAAAACTTGACGAAACAACATCAGCTATACGTTATGAAGATATACAATGGGTCAGAGAGACAATTGAAGGAGATACAATAAACTTGCATGATTAATGAAAGATTGTAATTATTTCCCCATTTAATGTTTGTAAAAATATTTATGAGTTATATATGTATAAAAATTTCTTGATTTAACTAATAATTTTTTTAATGTAGGTATTTCATAGGGTGGTCAGAGTGGTTCACATGATGTTTTCGGTATGTATGTTTTCATTTTTATAAATTAATTGATTGTAATTTTCTGTGTATATTTCCCTAACTATTTCTAATTTTTAATTAAAAAATCATATATATTATAATTGAATTATGAATTTCTGTTTATTAGGATCTAGTGTGTCTTCCAGCAGACACAGGGGTCCTGGTAGAGGGGTTCGATCCTAGAACTCTGGAGCCCGATTGGATGTGTTATTTGATGACACATTTCATCGAGTCGGAGAAGGCACAATTGTATTGATTCGTCAGTTTGGGCATATGATACGAGACCCACATAGATTCCCTCTGATGACTCATGATTATACTTTTCCCCCCAAGATATGATTGACAGATTATGGAGGGAGGTTCATGTAAATTCAATGCTTAATTTTTCATGATATTGTTGTTATTATTATCGCATCTACTGACTATTTTTAATAGGATAATTTGACATCCTGTCCAGATGATTTCTAGGAAGTATGTATCTCAAAATGCCGAAAATTATGGAAGGATTACAAGGGAAGGGTGAAGAGATATCATTGGATACCATTTACGGGTGTGTTGGACATTCTACAATGAGTCTCTCCAAGAATTCTACCCGTGCAGTGGTAGGATTTTGTTGCGTTTTGGTTGAGTGAGGCGATGATGGTAAAATTTATTTCTTTTAATCTATAAATGAATAATTTTTCATATGTTTATTAATTGAATATGTTGAATGTAGACTGAGTCTACTCGTCATTCATGTAATCGGGCGATGCAGGGAAGCCTTCCAGACTTGTCACTCGACATGTGTCACAGCTCAGACATGATGTAAGTTTAGAATTAACTATTCATTCATATATTAAAAATATTTTAGTATAACATAGTGAAACCATTTATTATAGTTACACCAATGAGGTGAGCCGATCGATCATATGTCAATATGGGCGAGGACTCATAGGTCTGGTGATCCCGATGTTGCTAGTAAGCAAATTATTTAGTAACACATGTATTTTTATTTCATAGAAATTATTCGTATTTTTTCATTAATTCATTATGTATATTCTATAGGATCAATTTGATGCTCAGTTATAAGAGTTTACAGAGGAGAAACGTCGTAGTACTGTTCATAGAGATGATATATTTTAACATGTTGTGGGGTGTGACGGTCATGGTTATTCTTTGACTTATGGCGGTGGTGTCCCACAATGTGCAGTCGTTAGAGAAGAGGTGATGGGTGCATGTAGAGATGCATGGATGTACAAACAGACTGAGATAGATGCTTCCATACAGGCTATACAATGCAATACAGATGATCAGTTTTAACAATTATGTGCAGAGTATGAGGAGAGATTATCACAGATGTCAGCACGTATTGATGAAGTGACGACGCAATATCCTGTTGATGCTACACAAGTGGTGCCATATGTAAAAAAATAAAACAAACCAAACTCATATTTACTTTTATTAATATGTTTAAGATACATAATATTTATATATATTGTAGGCTCCAGATATAGCTGGTGGACATTGTAGTGATATTGGTGATCCGGATGAGGATGAACCACATGAATGGGGTAATTTACATTACTATTTTAATATCATACATGAATTAGGAATTAATAATTATTCTCAAACCTTTAGTTCTATTTACACCTTTTTGTTTTATTATTTTAATTATTGTGATTTAATTCACTCTTTTAAAGTTTACTTGATTATTAATTATGATATATTACACAACACTTCAATTTATTAAGATTTATCTTTCTTTTAAGTTTAATTTTTTGGTTTTGGAACATCCCATTACATATGAGTAGTTGGATGATGCTTTAGTTGTACCTCTTATAAATTAGAGTATTATTCAGTCTATTCCAGATTGAGCATCCCACTTTCGATGAGAAACACACTCATGTGGAAACACATCCATTTCTTGTTGGTATAATATGTCATTACATGGAATAAATTAAGAATAATGGGATTTAGTGAAAAAATTAGAGATAGTTCATTGGAAAACATTCTAATTATTATTCATGATGTGTACGAGGAGACGACATGTCAATCAGACATGCGGTGTGCGCAGTACGACTGAATATGTGTTTTTAAAGTATTTGACATGATTTAAAAAGGAGAGTTGGGTGGTCAAAACCAGATGAATGACCTCATAATTCCATAAAATCAGACGAAAACAACCAGGGATTGAATAGTGAAATAGTGGGGTAGACGGTATGTCAATCAGAGGTGTCGTGTGGTCGCGGTGACAGAAAATGCAACTCCAGTGTCATAAAACACTAAAACAGATGTTTAAAAATAAAATTCATAAAAAACATCTTCGAAATGACTTTAAATCATAGGAAAATGGTCTAATTATTATTCGCAACATGTACGAGGAGACGACACATCAATCAGACATGCGATGTGCGTGGTACAACTAAATATATGTTTTTAAGTGTTTGACATGCTTTAAAAAGGTGCGTGGGGTGGTCAAAACTAGATGAACGATCAAGGAATGCCATGAAATTAGACTAAAATGACTGGTGAGTGAATTGTCAAATGGCCGGGTACGCAAATCAGAGGTATCGTTTGACTGGGGTGAAAAAAAAAATGCAATTATGGTGCCATAAAATACCAAAACGAACGTTTAACAGTCATATGCATATCAAACGTCCTCAGAATGACTTAAAATCACAGGAAAAAAATATAATTATTATTATTAATGTGTATAAGGAGATAACATGTCAAATGGACATGCTGTGTGTGCGGTATGGCTGAATATATGTTTTTAACTGTTTAACGCGCTTTAAAAAGGTGCGTTGGGTGGTCAAAACCATCCGAACGACCTCAGAATGCCATGAAATCAGAAGACAAAAACCAGTGAATAAATTGTAAAATGGTTGGGCATAAGGTACATTAATCAGAGGTGTCGTATGACCATAGTGATAGAAAACAAAATTTCGGTGCCATAAAACACCAAAAAAAACGTTCAACGGTCAGATGCATAGCCAATATCCTCAGAATGAGTTAAAATCATAGGACTATAATCTAATTATTATTCGTGATGTGTACGAGGAGACGACACGTCAATCAGATGTGTGGTGTGCATGGTACGACTGAATATGTGTTTTTTAAGTGTTTGATGCGCTTCAAAAAGGTGCGTCAAGTGGTCAAAACCAACCAAACTACCTTAAAATGCCATGAAATTAGACAACAACAATCAGTGATTGAATTGTGAAATGGTTGGGTAGACGGTATGTCAATCAGAGGTGTCGTGTGACCGTGGTGATGGAAAACACAATTCCAGTGTCATAAAACACAAAAACGGATGTTTAACAATAAAATGCATAGAAAGCGTACTCAGAATGACTTGAAATCACAGGAAAACTGTCTAATTATTATTTGTGATGTGTACGAGGTGAAGACACGTCAATCAGACGTGCGATGTGTGCAGTATGGCTAAATATGTGATTTTAAGTGGTTGGAACGCTTTAAAAAGGTGCGTGAGGTGGTCAAAACTAGCTGAACGACCTCGAAATGCCATGAAATCAGTCAAAAACTATCGGTGAGTGAATTGTGAAATGGTCGGTCAGACGGTATGTCAATCGGAGGTGTTGTGTGACCACGGTGTTAGAAAAAGGAATTCCAATGTCATAAAACACTAAAACGGATGTTTAACAATCAAATGCATAAAAACATCATTGGAATAGATTATAATCACATGAAAATGGTCTAATTTTTATTCTCAATGTGTATGAGGAGATGACACATCAATCAGACACGCGGTGTGTGAAGTTTGGCTGAATATATGTTTTTTAAGTGTTTTGTGTGCTTTAAAAAGGTGCATGGGGTGGTCAAAACCATCCGAACGACCTCAGAATGTCATGAAATAGGACTACAACAACTGGTGAGTGAATTTTCAAATGTTTGAGTAGACGGTATGTCAATTAGAGGTGTTGTTTGACCGCGGTGACGGAAAACACAATTCTGGTGCCATAAAACACCAAAACGATTGTTTAACGGTCAAATGAATAGAAAAAATTCTTAGAATGACTTAAAATAATAGGAAAAAAATAAAATTATTATTATTGTCATTTATGAGGAGACGACACATCAATCGGACGTGCGGTATGTGCGGTACGACTGAATATGTGTTTTTTAAGTGTTTGGCGTGTTTTAAAAAGGTGCATCAGGTGGTCAAAACTAGCCAAACGACATAGAAATGCCATAAAATCAAAAAAAAAAACAATTAGTGAGTGAATTTTTAAATGGTCGGGTAGACAGTACGTCAATCGAATGTATCGTGTGACCGCGGTGACATAAAACACATTTCCGGTGCTATAAAACACAAAAACAAACGTTTAACGGTCAGATGCCTAGTCAACATCCTCAGAATGACTTGAAATCATAGTACCACAATATAATTATTATTTGTGACATTTAAAAGGAGAATACACATCAATCGGACGTGTGATGTGTGCGGTATCACTGAATATGTGTTTTTAAGTGTTTGGCACGCTTAAAAAAGGTGCATCTGGCGGTCAAAACCAGCTAAACGACCTCAAAATGTCATGCGATCGGACGACAAAAACCAGTGAGTGAATTGTGAAATGGTTTGCCAAATGGTATGTCAATTGGAGGTGTCGTGTTACCGCGGTGATGGAAAACACAATTCTTGTGTCAGAAAACATCAAAATGGACGTTTAATAATAAAATTCATAGAAAACATCCTCAGAATGACTTGAAATCATAAGAAAATGGTCTAATTATTATTCTTGATGTGTATGAGGAGACTATATGTCAATCATATGTTAGGTGTACGCGGTATGGCTGAATATATGTTTTTTAAGTGTTTTGGCGCATTTTAAAAAGGTGCGTGGGGTGGTCAAAACCAGCCGAACGACCTTAGAATTCCCTGAAATCAGACGACAACAACTGGGGAGTAAATTTTGAAATGGTTGGGTAGATTTTACATTAATCGGAGGTGTCATGTGACTGCGATGATAAAAAATGCAAATCCAGTGCCATAAAACAATAAAACGGGCGTTTAATGGTCAGATGCATATCAATGGTCCTTGAAATGGATTGAAATCATAGGACCACAATATAATTATTATTCTTAACATGTACGAGGAAACGAAAGATAAATCGGATGTGCAGTGTGTGCGGTACAACTGAATATGTGTTTTTAAGTGTTTGACACACTTCAAAAAGGTGCATGGGGTGGACAAAATCAGCCGAATGACATCAGAATGCCATAAAATTAGACTACAACTACCAGTGAGTGAATTTTGAAATGGTTTGGCAAACAGTATGTCAATCAAAGGTGTCGTGTGACCGTAGTGGTAGAAAACACAATTACGATGTCTAAAAACACCAAAATGGACGTTTAACAATCAAACACATAGAGAACGTCCTTGTAATGAATTGAAATTATAGGACAATGGTCTAATTATTATTCTTGACATGTATGAGGAGACGACATGTCAATCGGACGTACGGTGTGCGCGGTACGACTGCATATGTGTTTTTTAAGTGTTTGATGCGCTTTAAAAAGGTGTGTGGGGTGGTAAAAACAAGATGAATTACCTCATAATGCCATGAAATCATAGGACAACAACCAATGAGTGAATTGTGAAATGGTTTGACAGACGGTATGAAAATCAGAGGTGTCATGTGACTATAGTGACAGAAAACGCAATTCCGGTGTCATAAAACACCAAAATGGAAGTTTAATAATCAAATTCATAGAGAACGTCCTTGGAATGACTTGAAATCATAGGACAATGGTCTAATTATTATTCTTGACATGTACAAGGAGATGTCACATCAATCAGACATGTGGTGTGTGTGGTGCGACTGCATATGTGTTTTTTAAGTGTTTGATGTGATTTAAAAAGGTGCGTGGGGTGGTCAAAACCAGCTGAATGACCTCATAATTCCATAAAATTAGATGAAAAAAAACCGGTGAGTGAATTGTAAAATGGTTAGGTAGACGATACGTTAATCGGAGCCGTCGTATGACCGCGATGACAACAAACGCAATTCCAGTGTCATAAAACACCAAAACAGATGTTTAATAATTAAATTCTTAGAAAACATCCTTGGAATGAATTAAAATAATAGGAAAATGGTCTAATTATTATTCGTAACATGTACAAGGATACGAAACATCAATCAGATATACAGTGTATGCGGTACGACTGAATATGTGTTTTTTAAGTGTTTGACATGCTTTAAAATGGTGCGTGGGGTGGTCAAAACCATCCGAATAATCTTGGAATACCATGAAATCATATGACAACAACTGGAGAGTAAATTTTAAAATGGTTAGGTAGATGGTACGTCAATCAGAGGTGTTGTGTGACTGTGGTGACGAAAAATGAAATTCAGGTGCCATAAAACACCAAACGAACGTTTAACAGTTTGATGCATAGAAAACATCCTAGGAATGACTTGAAATCACATGACCATAATATAATTATTATTTGTGACATGTTTGAGGAGACAACATGTCAATCAGACATACGATGTGCGCGGTACGACTGAATATGTGTTTTTAAGTGTTCGACGCACTTCAAAAAGGTGCGTCTAGTGTTCAAAACCATCCGAATGACATCAGAATGCCATGAAATCAGACAACAACAACCATTGAATGAATTGTGAAATGGTCGGGTAGAGATTACATCAATCAGAGGTGTCATTTGACCACAGTGATGTAAAATGAAAATCTGGTGCCATAAAACACCAAAACGGATGTTTAACAGTCAGATGCATATCAAACGTCCTCAGAATGACTTGAAATCACTAGACAACGGTCTAATTATTATTTTTGATGTGTACAAGGAGACTAAATTTCAATTGAACATGAGGTTTGTGTGGTACGGTTGAATATGTGTTTTTTAAGTGTTTGACGTGCTTTAAAAAGGTGTGTGAGGTGGTCAAAACTAGCCGAAGGAACTTGGAATGCCATGGAATAAGACGAGGACAACCAGTGAGTGAATTGTGAAATAGTTAGGTAGACGGTATGTCAATCGAAGGTGTCATTTGACCATGACAATGGAAAACACAAATATGGTGTCACAAAACAACAAAATGGACGTTTAATAGCCAATGCATAGAAAACATCCTCAGAATGACTTGAAATCACAGGACAATAATATAATTATTATTCGTGATGTGTACGAGTAGAAAACACATCAATCATACATGTGGTGTGTGTGGTACGACTGAATATATGTTTTTAAGTGTTTGACACTCTTTAAAAAGGTGTGTGGGGTGGTCAAAACCAGCCGAACAACCTCAAAATGCCATGAAATTAGAAAAAAATAACCGATGAGTAAATTGTAAAATGGCCGGGCAGAAAATATGTCAATTAGAAGTGTCGTTTGACCAGGGTGAGGGAAAACACAAATCTGGTGCCATAAAACAACAAAACGAACGTTTAACAGTCAGATTCATAGAAAACATCCTCAGAATGACTTGAAATCACAATAAAACAATCTAATTATTATTATTGACGTGTACGAGGAGATGACATGTCAATTAGATGTGTGGTGTGCATAGTACGACTGAATATGTGGTTTTTAAGTGTTTGGCGCGCTTCAAAAAGGTGCATTGGGTGGTCAAAACCAGCCGAACGACCTCAGAATACCATGAAATCAGACAACAAAAAGTAGTGAGTGAATTGTGAAATGGTATGGTAGATGATACGTCAATTGGAGGTGTCATGGTGATGGAAAACACACTTTTCATGTTATAAAAGACTAACACATGCGTTTAACAATCAAATGCATAACGAACAACATCAGAGTGAAATGAAATCATTAGACAACTGACTTATTATTATAGGTGATGTGTGTGAGCAAAGGACACATCAATAGGACATGTGGTCTAGTTAGAACAATAAAATTAGTGATTTTAAATTTTTAAAAAGGTATTAAAAATTATTAATATATTTTCAAAATTAAATACTTTTGATCTATTATACTAAGCTTGAATTGAAATATGTTATTGCATTTCAATTATTTGTTTGGATGTTTTTTTAGTACTAATTTTTTTATTAAATTTTGTCATGCAGTTATATTCGATGATGGATGTGAAGCTTGGAAGAAGACAAGATGAAGATATTTACGTGCGCATGAGTTTAGATATTTTGGAAATGTTTTTTTTGTGATTTTGAAATATAGGGGTTTTTATTGTACTGGTGTCATTTTTTTTAAAAATAAAAAAACTTATAGCGACCGCCATTTGGTGGTCGCTATAAGCTATGTGTGGAAAAGCTATAACAATTGCAAAACTACGGTCGCTATAGCCGAACCTGAACTAGCCTATAGTGACTACCATTTGGCAGTCGCTACAGGCGATGTCCATCTCTTCCATAGTGTTCTCAAAATGGAGGACACTATAAGAAACACTGATGGGCCTAAAGCGTCTGCCAAATGGCAGATGTTAGGCGGCCGCTATAGCCCTTTAGCGACTGAGCGGTCACTAAAAACCTCTATTCTACTAGTGTTCATTCTGGAATTAAATATTTAAATTCATTATAAAGTTATAATGAAATAATTGATATTTATAGAAATTAATGAATTTATACTGATGGAATAGTAACTTGACCTTAGGAATAGTAATGTAGCCAACATAATAGTAACATCACCTAATAAAGTATAAATAAAATTTATCCATCCTATAAGTGAAAATATGATATATTTATATCATTGAACAAGTAAATAATTTTTCAGAAAATAGAAAATTACGTGTTGGTATTTTTACGAGTCATAAATATTTAATTATAATTTTATGAATAATTTAATAATTTAAATGAAAATTTATTTTCATAAATTTAATCATAAATTATTATTTTGTTTCCTTATGGTTATAAGATAATTTCGCGAGACCTTAATTAAAATTTCAAGGTGTTATAAAACCAGTTATAGTTTTAAAATTGTTATTTTTCAAATAAATTATGATTTTATTTAAAAATTAAATTTCTAATATTTAGGAAATTATTTTGATAAGATAGAGTTAATTTTTTAATTCTACATGTTGAAAAATGGTTGAGGTGAATTTTTGAGATTTTTCTGAAATACTTGATTTTTTTGTGAAGAGTGAAATACGATAATTTACAAAATAAGCTAAATACATGAATTATTGAGTCATGGATGATGTTATGCCAAGGTAAGCACCCTTGGTTCAAACTCACATGCACTAATAATTGTATTTATTCATAATAACCAACACTATTTCTTGTCTTGAGTAAAATAATAAAATAATGATTAAAATAATGGAACCCTCCCCCTCCTCCACTATAAATACCACCCTCACCCCTCTTCTCTTCACACCTCTCAAGCTTTGAGCATTATCCAAATTCTACCCAATACTCTTCCCAAGCCATTTCCTCACGTCCAAGACCTACTGGTCTCACCAAAATTCCAAAAACAAAGGCCTTAAGAAGGTTCTCAAGGAGGATAATTCAAGAGGTAAAAAACCTCTTTCATTTTCTTTTATTTCCTTTTCAATTCTTTTTCTTTTCTCATACTATCTTCACCTACCATTTTCCAAGATGCATGAAAACTCTAGTATCTTATATATAATGGAATATTATCCTGTTTATTGAAAAATTCATCATCATACTTCTTCTCTCTCACTTATTCTAAAAATAAAAACACTGTATGTGATGTGTCGATTTACCGACATCGTGGATGATGTGTTTGCTATTTCCATTAGCACCTTCATAGCTGGTCATAAAACCATTTTAATGGTCGAAACAGATTATAAAGTGTATGATATAACATCTTTTATGTTTTGAGATTAACATATATACATAAAATTAAATTATACAATGAAACTAGTTCGTGATTATTGAAGAACCTGCAAAACAATTTAAACGAATATCATTAATGTTTTATCTAATGATTCATCATCATATCTGAAAAAATAATAATTTATGGTATCATTTAATATTCTGGAAACATATTAATACCATTTCACTCCATCCTTCCATTCAATGTCTCGAAGGCCTTCAAATTTTTTATTATACGATAAAGCCCCCTTTTAAGGGAAGAAGGGGAAAACCCAAACAGACTTCAAAGACATAGGAAAAATCACATCCAAAGTACAAAAAGAGTAAAAACATACTAACAACATAGATATTCCCCTCCCCAACATTTGATCATGATGAAGCACTCCACTGTTATATGGCTGTTTAGCCAGCAAGTGTCCTGTGTCAAAGCATATTCCTGATTCGATGGCTGACGCCATAGCCTCTCAAACAACCAAAATCCAAAAAGCACTACAAGGATGAAATACTAGCTCTGAATCCTCCTATGGATCCTGTTCCATGTGTTTGAGATCGATTTCACAAACTTCTCATCTTTGGAAACAAACCAACCAAACAAAACCCCCACCATGCTTTAATTGAATTCCTTCAAAAACTTTCACCATTAACAATTCAAAAGCACAACACGACATCCCAACATAACCAATTCATACCATAACAGAAAGAAGATTGAACTATAATGAAACTAGGAGAATCATAGAAGAAATCAAATGCACAATACATAAAAACCTAGATCCCAAAAACATCACTGTAAGACCGGCCTCTCGAATGCCAGCAACGCTGGATGGAGGACGCCCTAGAACAAACTGAGCCAACACCAGATCCTGTCGCCACCAATAATCCTACTAGAGAAGACCACCATGAACCTTTGAAGAACTCAAGTCACCTCAGATCATTGAAACAACCCTCGAACGCCGAAAAACACCATAGGACAATGCCGGACCTCCAAGAATCGCAAACCCACGAATGCTCTAAAGAGTAAGTCGACGAACAAATAGAACACTATAGCAAACCAGTATTACACATTTAGATCATGAACTGGCAGCACCGAAAAGACCATATCATGAAAAAAAAACATCACTACAGTAGGAGGTGCGAGCTAGGAACTCAACATGGAGACCGCCGGAAGAATCCACAGCAGATCCACCATGGGGGAGAGGAGGCAGCGACTGGGGAAACCCTAGTGCCGTAAGCCCCTTATGGGACCATCTCTACTACTTTGACTATTAATACCAATTCACTCCACTTTTGGAATTTCGCTTCCATTTGAAAATAAAATCCATTAAGAACCGACCATGGAAACCATGTAAAGCATGCACCTAAAAAATGGAAATAACAAAATATTATTAATAAATGGGTGGAATGATGTTATAAAATGATCAGATAAGGTGTTATAAACATTATTATGTTTCTATAAAATATTAATAACACTCTTTTAACCATTATATAGGATTTTTGAACACATTTTAAGTAAGACAAACCTGAGGTAAGGAAATTCTTAACCCAATTTCCATTCTTTGGGTTTACCTTCTACTTTATTGATTATGTGGTACTAATATTATTTCTGAAATATAATTTTGATTATATTATGTTTTATTATTTGGATTTATAGTGTATACACACATTCCATTCATTTAATTAATTATCACTTCAAATATATGATATTTTTAAGGGATATTCCTTTAAAAATCATCTTTTCATTTCATTTCTTTTTTTAAAGGGAATGATTTATATGATGTAAGTATCCTTGTTTTATGATTATGGTCTAGTTCTTGGGAATTTTTTTATGATGAAGGGTGTAACCTATATCTCCTTCCTATGCATTGGGTATGTGTATGTTGAAGGTCGATCGTATAGTTACTCCAAGTAAAACTACGATGGTTACACCTTAAGGTAGTCATGAGGGTTACATTGTAAGGTAGACTTACAAATCAAAAGGTTTCTGTGAGGGTTACAATATTAAGTAAGTAATGTACCAAGACACCCTTATGATTTTATTTATGTTTTCTATGTTTTATGAAAATTTCATGTTTCACAAAGTAAGTATATGATACTTTATGGGTGAGAACTATGAAAATGATTTCATATGTTTATAAGTATTCATGAACTAATGGTTTCTCTCCTTTTATATCCCTTACTGAGATTTTTGTGTTTATCCCAAGTTTTAAAATGTTTTTCATAGGGTTTAAGGAAGGGTAAGAGAAAAAGAGAATCCAAGATGAATGTTGTGAATACTTTTCATGAAAATATTTCACGTATTGAATACAAGATTTTATATTATGAAAAAATGGATATTGTTTTAGTTGTACCCACTTTGTATGCATATGGGTGGATATGTATGAATTGTTTCCTAACTTTTAAAAAATATAAACTAAAAAGATATTTAGGATTATAAAAGGTAAATTCTAAAGGAATTTACAAGATTATGTAATGTTTAAGTCCAGATCCTTATAATTGGTGTCAGAGGACAATTTATATAACTTTAGGGGTTTGGATGATGTTAATAGAATATCATAAAATACTTTTACCCTATCTTTATGTTGAAATGGTATAGCATTTGAATATTTCCATGTTGCTTCATATAATATATGTCAGTTCAGAATGGTTTTCCACAGAAGAAAGAGGGAAGCTAAAGTTAGAAGGAACCAAGAGGTAAATATCTTTCCAAATCCACAACCAAGAATGGTAGGGATTGAAACTGAGGAGTTTGTGACAATAATGGCTCATCTTAAATAGGAAATAAATGTCATTGGCTTCCATGCAAGATAATAACTAGAACTACCATAAAGGAATATGATGATAATGGAACATTTTATGAGGCAACACCCTCCCTCTTTCAGTGGATCTTCTAACCCAGTGGTGGCTGAAGGATGGATTAAAGAACTAAAAAATATATTCGACGTCACATGGTGTTTAGATAATCAAAAGGTTAGTCTTTCAATTTATCATTTTGATGGTAAAGCTGACCAGTGGTGGTCAATGGTCAATAATATAAGGGATAGAGGGGAGATTGATGCCTTGGAATGGGATGGATTTAAAAATATTTTCCTTTAAAAATATTTTCCTAAGGTTCTTTAACTTAGAATGGAAAAAAATTCCTTTAATTGAAGTAGAAGGAGGAGGATTTAGTGTCTGTGTATGAAGAAAACTTCACCCGATTGGAAAGGTATGCTCCACATCTTATTCGGGATCTTGATAGAAAAATCAACCATTTTTACTCAATATTGAATCCAAGATATCAAATGGAATTGGATTCCTGGGAATTCAAAAGTCACGAGAAACTTATCCAATGTGCTGAGAGGGAAGAAATGGAATTTTCTGATGATCATGTGTATTTTGAAAATAAGCAGAAGAATAGGTCTAGATAACAAAAGATGAGTAAGAATCAATCAAATAAATCTGAAGGTAAGAAAGTTCTGTTTCCAGTTTTTGAAAAGTGTGGTAAAAATCACCCTGAGGAATGCCTTACCAAAATAGGGAAGTGTTTTCGATGTGGTAAGTTTGGATATATGGCTCAATATTGTAATTAAAATGATCTTAAGATTAATCATGATAAGAAAACTATAAAGTTTTTTAAATGTGGTGAGATGGGTCATTATGAAAATACTTTCCCAAAGAATGATTATAATGATAGAAAGTAGCCAGATTATAAGCATAAAGGTGTAGTGAGATCCTTTGTGACTATGTCAGCAGATGTCGGGCCATCTAATGAAGTGTTATAAGATACTTTGTTTGTATATTTATATTTTTTGTAATGTATTGTTTGATATGGTCTCTAAACATTCCTTTATTTCTAATAAATTTTCAAGTAAATTGGAAATTTTACCTCAATAAATGAGACTAAAACTTATGGTTAAAACACCAGGGGAAAATATTATAAGAAAAAGGAATTAGAATAATCTTCTTGTTGCTATTTGTGGAAATACATTACCTACAAACCTTTTTGTCTTACCCGTAATAGAGTTTTATTTCATCCTGGGTATGGATTGACTTTTTATTTATCCTGCTAAGATTGATTGTAGATATAAAGGAGTTGTTTTTCAGAAAGAGTTTTAGTTTGTATACAATAATGAACTCACAAAATTGATTATATATAACAAAGCTGAGAAACTATTAAAAAGATTAAAATGAAAGTTATCTTGCTCATATTTTTGAAAACAAGGGAACTATTTAGTTTAATGATGTGCTGATGGTAAATGAATACCTGAATGTTTTTCCTGATGATTTTCTTGGTGTTATACCTGACTGGGAAGTTGAATACCATTTAATTTGTTCCTAATGCTAATCTAATTTCAGAACCCCCTTATCGAATATCTCAAATGGAACTTATTGAATTAAAAAATTTGTTGTAGGAGTTTCTTGATAAAGGCTTCATTTGTCCTAGAACTTCACCATGGGGTGCACCTATTTTGTTATTAAAAAATACATATGGTTTCATGAGACTTTACATTGATTATAGAGATTTTAATAACATTAATATGAAGAATAAGTATCTATTTCCTAATATCGATGACTTATTTGATCAGCTTCAGCAAGATCAGTATTTTTCTAAGATTGAATTGAGATCTGGGTACCATCAACTGAAGGTGAAGGAGGATGATATTTAAAAAATAATTTTTTTGTACTAGATATGGAAATTATGAGTTTGTTGTTATTCCCTTTGGTTTGATAAATTCCCCTGTTGTATTCATAGATCTTATGAATAGAATATTTTTTGAATATTTGGATAAGTTTTTTGCTTTTTTTATTGATGATATTTTGGTCTTTTCAAAAAGTTATGAGGATCATAAAAAATATTTGAGGATTATTTTACAAACTCTAGAAGAAAATAAGTTATATGGGAAATTTAGAATATATGATTTTTGGTTGCAACATATTTCTTTTCTTGGGAACATTGTAAATAAGGATGGAATACTAGTTTATGTCGCCAAAACAAAAGTGGTTGATGAATGGACAAGACCTAAAAATATTATAGATATTTTTATTTTTCTTGGATTAGAAGGTTATTATCAACGGTTTGTTAAAAAAATTTCACAATTATCTAGACTGCTAACGAAGTTAACATGAAAAGGGGTTAAATTTATTTGGACAGAAGAATGTGATTTTTTTCATCAGAAACTAAAGAAGAGATTAGTGAATGCTTCAGTTTTTCCCCTACATTCTAGAAATGGTGAGTTTGTCATAAATAATGATGCTCAATTAAAGGTAATTGGTTGTGTTCTGATGCAGAATGATTAGGTAATTTCTTATGATTTAAGATAACTAAAACCTCATGAGTTAAATTATCCCACACATGATATGGAATTAGAAGCTACGGTTTTTTTCTTTAAAAATTTGGAGGTATCATTTATATAGATCAAAATGTGAAATATATACTGACCATAAAAGTTATAAGTATATATTTACTCATAAGGAATTGAATATGAGGTAGAGAAGATGGATTGAACTGATAAAGTATTATGATTTCACGATCAGTTACCATCCTAGAAAATCAAACAAAGTGGTGGATGCCTTGAGTCGAAAATATCATGCTACATTAACCATGTTACATTTAGAACATGAACCATTTATTGATGATTTGATGAACTTTGGCTTGGAATTTGTTGGTTTAGGAAATTCCTCTGTTTTTTAGGTGTAAGTGCATTCGTCTCTATCATATAGAATTAAGAAAGCATAGAAGGAAGACTATGAGTTTTAAAAAAATATATAATTGGTTAAACATGGCAAGTTTCCAGAATTTAACATTGATAAAGATTGTGTTTTAAGATTTGAGAATAAATTATGTGTACCCTGTGTTTCCTAGATAAAGAAATAATTATTGTGTGAAGATCATAGTTCTCTATTTTCAGTTCATCCTGGCAGTATTAAGATGTACAGAGACCTTTGGGTGTATTGCTACTGGGATGGAATAAAAAGAGATATTGCAGATTTTACCATGAAATGTTTGGCATGTCAATAGGTTAATGCAAAGTGAAAACTACCAAAGGGGATGCTTCATCCTTTTCTAGTGCCAGAGTAGAAATGAGAAAATATATCCATGAAATTTGTGGTGGGACTACCAAATACTTCTCAAGGTAACAATGCAATTTGGGTTATTATTGATCAGCTGACTAAATCTGCATATTTCCTTCCTATTTGAGATACTATACCTTTGGATCAGCTTTCTCGACTACACCTCAAAGATATTGTCATGTTACATGGATTTCCTCTTTCCATTGTATCCTACCATGATCTCAGGTTCACTTATAACTTTTGGAAAGGCCTTCAGAAGTCGTTGGTCATAAAATTAAATTTCAGAACTTCTTTTCATCCTCAATCTGATGGATAGAACTAAAGAACAATTTATACATTGAAGGATATGTTTCAATATTCTTCAATGGACTATCAAGGAAGTTGAGATCAACATCTTTCTTTAGTTGAGTTTTCTTATAATAATAATTTTCATTATAGTATACAGATGACACCTTTTGAAACATTATATGGGAAGCAATGTCAAACTCTATCATTTTAGGATGAAGTTAGGGAGAGAAAGTTGATGGAACCAAAATTAGTAGAGGAAGTATCTGAGAAAGTGAAGATGATATAGTAACACATGATGAAAGCTCAGAACATGCAGAAAAGTTATGTAGATAAAAAGAGGAATGACTTTTCTTTCGAGGTAGGTGGCCATGTTTTTTTAGAATATCACCATGGAAAAGTGTTATGCATTTTAGTAAAAAAGAAAATCTAAGTCCACGGTTCATTGGACCTTATGAAATCCTCAAGAAATTTGGACCAGTTTCCTATTGAGTAGATTTTCCTCCAAGTTTATCTTAGGTACACAATGTTTTCCATGTTTCAATGTTGAGAAATTATGTGCTAGATTCATCTCATGTTTGATCCCAAAAGTAGTTCAGCTGGAAGAGAACATTTATTATGAAGGGAAATCTATTCAGATTCTTCATCATAGAGAGAAATTATTGTGGAATAAGGTAATCCACAAGGTTAAGGTTTTGTAGAGAAACCACATGGTTGAAGAAGCAACATGGGAATATGAAAATGATATGAGGTAAAGGTACCCCCACTTGTTTAATAAGTAAATTAAAATTGCAAGGATGCAATTTCCAAAAGGTGGGGAGAATGTTACAAACTAGGTACTTATAAAATAATTTGTTTTCATTCTATAATTAAATATTTAAATTCATTATAAATTTATAATGAAATAATTGATATTTATAGAAATTAAGAAATTTATACTGATGTAATAGTAACTTGACCTTAGAAATAGTAATCTTGCCAAAAAAACAGTAACCTAACATAATAAAGTATAAATAATTTTTTTCCATTATATAAGTGAAAATATGATATATTTATATCATTGAACAAGTAAATAATTTTTCTGAAAATAATAAATTAAGTGTTGGTATTTTTTTGAGCCATAAATATTTAATTACAATTTTATGAATAATTTAATAATTTAAATAAAAAAGTATTTTTATAAAATATAATCATAAATTATTATTTTTCTTATGGTTATAAGATAATTTTATGAGACCTTGATTAATTTTTCAAGGTGTTATAAAATCAGTTATAGTTTTAAAATTGTTATTTTTCAAATAAATTATGATTTTATTTAAAAATTAAGTTTCTCATATTTATTAAACTATTTTGATAAAACTGAGTTCATTTTTTAATTCTACACATCGAAAAAAGGTTGAGGTGATTTTTTGGGATTTTTCTGAAATACTTGAATTTTTGGCGAATAGTGAAATACGATAATTTACGAAATAAGCTAAATACATGAATTATTGAGTCATGGATGACGTTCTACTGATTTAAGAACCCTTAGTTCAAAGTCACATGAACTAATTACTATATTTAGTCAAAATAACCAACGATATTTCTTTTCTTGATCAAAATAATAAAATAACAATTAAAATAATGGAAACCCCCCTCTCACCCACTATAAATACCATCCCTAACCCCCTCTTCTCATCACACCTCTCAATATTTTATCATTATACGAATTCTACCCAATAATATTCCTAAGCCTCTTCTCCAAATCCCATACCCACTGGTCTCACCAAAAGGCCAAAACAAAAGGACTTAAGGAGGTTCTCAAGGAGGATAATTCAAGAGGTAAAAATCCTCTTTCATTTTCTTTTATTTCCCTTTCAATTATTTTTCTTTTCTTATACTCACTTCACCTCCCCTTATCCAGGAGGCATTAAAACTCTATTATCTTATATATACTATAATTTTATCATGTTTATGAAAAAATTCATCATCATACTTCTTCTTCTCTCCCACTTATTCTAAAAATAAAAACACCGTCTGTGATGTGTCAATTTACCAAGATCGTGGATGATCTATTTTCAATTTTCATCAGTGCCTTCATGGATGGTCATAAAACCATTTTAATGGTTGAAAAATAATTTTAAGGTTTATGATATAACCACTTTTATGTTTTGGGATTAACATATATACATAATATTAAATTATATAATGAAACTAGTTCGTGATTATCGAAGAACCTCCAAAATGATCTAAATGAATATCATTAACGTTTTATCTAATGATTCATAATCATATATAAAAATAAAATGATTTATGGTATCATTTAATATTATAGAAACATATTAATACCATTTCATTCCACTTCTGGAATTTCTCTTCTATTTAACAAGAAAATCCATTACGAACTGACCATGGAAACCATGTAAAGCACGCACCCTAAACAATGGAAATAACAAGATATTATTAATAATGGGTGGGATGATATTATGAAATGATCATATAAGATTTTATAAACCTGATTATTTTTATGTAAAATATTAATAAAACTCTTTTAACCATTATACATGATGTTTAAACACATTTTAAGTAAGACAAACCTATGATAAGGGAATTCTTAACCCAATTTCCATTCTTTGGGTTAAACTTTTACTTTATTGATTGTGCGGTACTAAGATTATTTGTGAAATGGAATTTTGATTATATTATGTTGTATTATGTGTATTTACAGTGTATACATATATTAAATTCATTTTATTATTTCTCACTTCAAATATATGATATTTGTAAGGGAATTCCCTTTTAAAAATCCTCTTTTCATTTATTTTCTTTTTTTAAAAGCAAATGATTTATATGATGTAAGAATTATTAGTTTATGATTATGTTATGGTTCTTGGGAATTGTTTATGATAAATTGTGGTACCTATATCTCCCCCCAATGCATTGAGTATGTGTAAGTTGGAGGTTGGCTGTATGGTTACTCTTAGTGTAACTGTGATGGTTACACCATAAGGTAGCTGTGAGGGTTACATTGTAAGGTATCCATGAGGGTTAAAAATCATAAGGTAGTTGTGAGGGTTACAATATAAAGTAATTAATTCCCAATACACCCTTATGGTTTATATATTTTTCCATGTTTTATGGAAATATCATGTTTCATAAAATATATGATACTTTATGGGTGAGAAATATGAAAATGATTTCATATGTTTATAAGTATTCATGCACTAAAAATTTCTCTCTTTATTTTATATCACTTAGTTTTTTGTGATCATACCATGTTTTAAGGATGGGTAATATAAAAGGATATGTCAAGATAAATTTTGTGAAGACTTTTTATGAAAATATTTCATGTTTTTAATAAAATATTTTGTATTATGAAGAAAATGGATATTATTTTAGTTGTACCCACTTTGCATGAACGTGGGATGATATGTATGAATTGTGTCCTAAATTTATAAAACTCTAAACTGAAAAGATATTTGGGAATGGAAAAGGTTAATTCTAAAGGAATTTACTAGATTATGTCATGTTTAAGGTCAGGTCCTTATAGTTGGTATCAGAGGACAATTTAGATAACTTTAGGGGTTATGATGATGTTAATATAATACCATAAAATATTTTTATATTATGTTTATGTTGAAATGATATATCATTTGAATATTACCATGCTATTTCATCTAAGATATGTCTATTTAGAATGGTTTTCTGCAGAGTAAATAGGGAAGATGAAGTTATAAGGAACTGAGAGGCAGATATCTTTCCGAATCTGCAACCTAGAATGGTAGGGATTGAAACCAAGCAGTTTTTGACAATAATGGCTCAACTGATATAGGAAATAAATGGTGGTGACATTCATGTAAGAGAATAACCAGAACTACCACAAAAAACATGATGATAGTGGAACATTTTATGAGGCAACACCCTATTGCTTTCAGTGGATCTTCTGATATAGTGGTTACTGAAGAATGGATTAAATCCCTTGAATAGATATTTGATGTCATGGGGTGTTCAGATAATAAAAAGGTTAGTCTTTCCATTTATCATTTTGATAGTGAAGCTAACCATTGATGGTCAATGGTTAAGAATATCAGGGATAGTGAATTTATTGATGCCTTCTAATGAGATGAATTTAGAAATCGTTTCCTTGAAAAATCTTTTCCTAAGGTTCTTAGACTTAGGATGGAAAGGTAATTCCTTGAATTGAAGAAAAAGGAAGAGGATTCGAAGGCCATTTATGAAGAAAACTTGACCCGATTGGTAAGGTAGACTCCAAATCTTAGTTGGGATCTTGATAACAAAATCAACCATTTTTACTCAGGATTGAATACAAGATATTGAAGGGCATTGGATTTATGTGAATTCAAAAGTTATGAGAAACTTTTTTGATGTGATGAGAGGGTAGAAATGGAGTTTTATAATGATTATGTGTACTTTGAAAGCTAGTAGAAGAAGAGGTCAAGATGACAAGTGATGGGTAAGAATCAATCAAAGGAATCTGAAGGTAATAAAGTTCAGTTTCCAATTTGTGAAAAGTGTGGTAAAAAGTACCCTGGGGAATGCCTTACCAAAATAGAGAAGTGTTTTTGAAGTGGTAAGTTTGGATATATGTCCCTAGATTGTAATGAAAATGATCTTAATATTAATATTGATTAGAAAACTATAAAGTGTTTTAAATATGGTGAGATGGGTCATTATGTAAACACTTTCCCAAAGAAAGATCCAAATGATGGAAAGTATCCAGATTATAAGCATCAAGGTTTAGTGGGATCCTTTAAGACTATGTCATCAGATGTTGGTCCATCTAATAAAGTGGTATCACGTAATTTTTTTAGCTACTCATATTTTGTTAACGTCTTGTTTGATATGGGGTCTACATATTCCTTTATTTCTAAGAAATTTTCTTATAAATTAGAAATTTCACCTCAAGAAATGAAATCGAAACATATGGTTAAAACACTAGGGGGAAATATTATAGGGAAAAAGCATTATAATAATCTTCATGTTGTTTTTTATTGAAAGACATTACCCACAATACTTTTTGTTTTATCCTTAGTAGAGTTTGATGTCATTCTGGGTATGGATTGACTTTCTGTTTATCATGCTAATATTGATTGTAGATCTAAAGAAGTTGCTTTTAAGAAATAGTTTTAGTTTGTATACAAGAATGAACCCACACAATTGATAACATATCAGGAAGCTGGAAAACTTTTAAAATATGGAAGCTCATATTATTGAAAACAAGGGAAGAGTTCATATGAATGATTTTCCAGTGGTAAATGAATACCTGGATGTTTTTTCCTGATGAGTTTCCTAGTGTTATAACTGATTAGGAAGTTGAATTTACCATTGAATTAGTTCCTAATACTATTCCAATTTCAAAACTCCCTTATCTAATGGTTCTAATGGAACTTATTGAATTAAAAAACTAGTTACAAGAGTTACTTGATAAAGGCTTCATTCATCCTAGAACTTCACCATGGGGTGCTCTTTTTTTTTTGTTAAAAATAAATATGGTTCCATGATACTTTTAATTGATTATAGAGATTTAAATAACATTAATATTAAGAATAATTATCTATTACATCATATAGATGACTTGTTTGATCAGCTCGAGGGAGCTCAGTATTTTTCCAAGATTGACTTGAGATCTGAGTACCATCAGCTGAAGGTAAAAAAAGGGTGACATTCCAAAAACATATTTTTATACTAGATATGGGCACTATGAGTTTTTTGTTATGCCCTTTGGTTTGAAAAATTACCCTACCGTATTCATGGATCTTATGAATTGAATATTCTGGGAATATTTGGATAAGTTTGTTATTGTTTTTATCAATGATATTTTGGTCTTTTCAAAAAGTTATGAGGTCATGAAAAACATTTGAAGATTATCTTGAAAACTCTCAAAGAAAAGAAATTATATGAGAAATTTAGAAAATGGGATTTTTGGCTGTAACAAATTTCTTTTCTTGGGAACATTATAAATAAGGATGGAATAACAGTTGATCCCTCTAAAACAAAATTGGTTGATGAATGAAAAATACCTACAAATGTTATAGAGATTCATAGTTTTCTTGGATTAGTAGGTTATTATCAATGGCTTGTTAAAATCTTTTCATGGTTATCTAGCCTGAAAAATAAGTTAATCCAAAAAGGGGTTCAATTTATTTGGATAGAAGAATGTGATTTTTTATTTTCAGGAACTGAAGAAGAGATCATAGAATGCTTCGGTTTTGGTCCTACCTTCCAGAAATGATGATTTTATTATCTACAGTGATGCTTAATTGAAAGGAATTGGTTGTGTTCTAATGTAAAATGATCAAGTAATTGCTTATGCTTCAAGACAACTAAAACCTCATGAGTTAAACTATCCCATGTTGGTTCTGGGCGTAGTGGAAGCGTGTAGAGGTGGTTGATGTATTAAAATTTCTTTTAATAATTGTTTCCCAAAACCATGAGTGAGGATATTTCACCTAAAATTTATAATTAATTTATTTAATATCTGAATAAATAAATACCTGGGATTAGGAACTTTATTTTTTGATGATTGTTGATCATCTAAAAAGGCCCTTCTGGATTTCCTTCATTGTACTTGTGAGGACCCAAGGGTAGAATTGTAAGAGTTGGTGTCCTAGAACCAACTAGTTGTACTTTGATTACATGAATATTTAATATATTTAAATATTAAACATCTTATTATATATTATTCATTGTTCTGCATGACTATAGTGTAATAATTTCCTGGAGTATTTATCACTTTGACAAGGTCATAATAGTTCCCCGCTATAATGAGAACATTTAAGTGCTATGAAAATATTCTTAAATATAGTTCTATAGTTGGATGACATACTATAATGGGACACATAATATACATACTGTCAGGTGTGAGTACTCATAAGAAAATTAGACTTCCTCTCATGAAGTTCGTACTTGGTAATCTTTATGATGGGAGATTATGAGAACATACCCTCTAGTAGGAATTACGCATGTTTTGGTGTAATCATATATTCCTATCTGCAAGCGTGTGTAATGATCCTTAGACTTTAAGATTATGATTAATACGTTTCACGACTCGTGCACTTTTATTTACTAACAAAAACCATCATGCAGACAGTTGGCGAAAATTAGTGTACGTTGGGTGCGTCATGAGTGGCATGTTATTAATGGATAAGTCAAGAAAGGATTTTCCCTTCCATTTTTGGAAGTTAATATCTCTTCCCTTTTATTGAAATAGAATCATCACGCGAAATTCCATGTTCATGGTGTAATGATAATTTTATTTCAGGTAGTTAAAGAACGACATATCAAGCACAAAGGTTGATGACACTATCATGAAACCTTCTTGATGAGATATTAAGTTAAAGGTATTATATTACATAGTGACCGCTCGTATGTGGATGTCATTGTTTCTACTTTAAGTTCTTTCTCTTGGGTGCCTTGACCTATTTCTAGACAATACTCTTGGACTTTAGGAAATCCCACCTAATTCCAACAAGAAAGAATCCTAGAGGGTCACACACTTAGTGTTTTTGGTGGTCTTGGTTAAATTCTATTTGAATTTAATTAATAGAATAAATATTATTCTCAAGACAGTGGAATAATTTTATTTAAGTTAAAATGATTTCATAAATTAAATAAATATTTATTCACTATATTGTGGGTAAAATATATTTATTTATTTTATTGAACATTTAATAAATATTTATTTACTATTTTTTAAATAAAATATTTATTTAAGAGAATAAATTATTTATTTATTTATTCGAGCGTTCAATAAATGGAAGTGGAGTTCGAATGGACCAAGGATGGTCCAGTAGTAAAATAATTATTTGCAATATAGTAAATAGTTATTTTCAAGATAGTAAATAATTATTTAACTAGTTAGAACAAATTAAAATAATAATAACGCTGCTATTATTTTGTGACGCATAATTTTATTTCCATTTTGCGCAATTTGGCACACCATAAATAATGATACAACATTATTATTAAAAGCATGGGTTTTATCTAAGGTTATGAATGCATTTAATTGATATTACATAATTAAATATTGTAACTGAAGCCCCATGTTGATAAATAGACACTTACTTCTATTATACCATGTACCAAACTGAACTCCCGATGAATTGAGAATTGTTGAGATAAAAATTTCTCTCTTGAATCCTCTTCCCAGCTCTCTCAATAAATAGAGATGTTCTTCAAGGATAAAGAACAAACGATCAAGAATGACCGACTCAAGACACTCACTTCGCTGTGCTACCACCCGGAGAACGAGTGGTGTCGATCGGAGGCCATCAGAGTATGTGTGGATCACCGCTAGATGGATTCTAGTTTGGATCCTTGCAAGCGCAAAGAGATAATATAGAAGGGTCATTCCAAACGATTAACATCATCAATAAAGAAAATACCAAATATCCAGGTATTCTTTTCTTTATGAAATTAATTATATTAATTATAAACATGATGTATAAGATCCTCTCTAAAGGTTTCAGGCCTCTTCCTTCTTTATCTAAATCTTTGAATATATTCCATGGAGACTGTCATTTATTGTCGTATTGATCCCAGAATAATCATTTATAATTGTAAAAATTAAAGTTGGGATCTGTCCCAACCATGCTTCTACTGCGCCTAGAACCTATAAGAATTCCTACAATGGTGATCCATACGTGCTTAAATGGTCTCCGAGAAATGCCACTCATTTTCTGGGTACTAGCATAGTGAATCAAATGTCTTTCATTGTTTTTTCTTGATCAATCATTCTTCAGTCTTGAAGAAATTCCCTCTCGGGTTTCTCATTCTTGAGAGGGAGAGAGGAGGAGGAGTTGAGAGAGAATTTGTTGTGCGCAAAAATTCTATATACCTAAACTTGGTATTTGTTTCAAATTAATTACACAATAGACACAAGCATCTATTTATAGAGTTGGGATTTCAGTTATAAAATATAATTTCATAACAGCCAATAAATATAATTATAACCATTAAATAAATTCCATGCCACATAATAATAATAACATTATTATTATTTTGGGATGTGCCAACTTGCGCAGAATGGATAAATAATATTATTAACTCATAAATAATTATCTTATCACCAGACACGGTCTTTGATCTGTTAGAACTCCTCTTGTATTTATTAAACACATGAATAAATATTTTATTCTATTAAATAATATTTCATTCACAAACTAGTAAATAAATATTTATTAAATATTCAATAAAATAAATAAATATATTTTATTCACAATCCGGTGAATAAATATTTATTTAATTTATGCGATAAATATAACTTAAATAAAATTATGCCTCATTCTTGAGAATAATATTTATTCTATTAATTAAATTCAAATATAATTTAATCTAGACCACCAGAAACACTTAGTGTGTGACCCTCTAAGATTTTTTCTTGTAGGAATTAGGCGGGCTTACCTAAAGTCCAAGATTACTGTCTAGTAATTAATCAAGGAAACCAAGGGAAAGAACTTAAATTCAAAATGATGAAAACTACATATGAATGATCACTGTGTAATATAATCCCTTTTTCACATAATGTCATCAAGTAGGTTGCATGACAGTGTCATCAACCTATATGCTTGATACATCATTCTTTGACTATCTAAAATAAACTCATAATTATGCCCAGGCCATGAAATTTAGGGTGACATTTCTATTTCAATCAAAGGGATGAGATATCAACTTCCATAAATATGGAAGGGAAAAATCTTTTCTTAACTTATCTATTAATAACACATCATTCGTGACACACCCAATGCACCCTACTTCCCTCCAACATATGGTGTGTCGATTTTCATCATAAAATCTAAGTGCATGAGTCATAACATGCATTAATGACAATCTTAAAGTCTAAGGACCATTATACACACTCGCAGATAGGAATATATGATGACAAAAAATCATACAGAATTCCTATTAGTGGGTCTGTTATCATAATCTCCCATATTGGAGATTACCCAGTGAAAAATTCATGAGAAGACGTCTCATCTTCTTATGAGTACCCACACCAAAAGTTCTATATACTATGTGTCCCATCATAGTATGTTATCCAACTACAGGACTATATTAAAAATATTGTCATAACACTTCAAGGTTCTCATCATACCGGGGAACTACTATGTCGTTATCAATGTGAAAAATACTCTAAGACATTATTACATTATGGCCATGCAGAAAAATGAAAAATATGTAATAATATGTTTAATTTAATATTTAATACACCAAATATTCACTTAATAAAAGTACAAATAGTTGGTTCTAAGACACCAACTCTAACAAACCCCCACTTGGACTAGATCCAACTGCCTATGAATTTCAGTCCACTAGAACTCACATGATAATCATGTTTCTCCTGATTCATGGATTTAGTCAAGGGTTCCTTCACATTTTCTTCCATGTAAATACTACTCACTTCAACTTCACCTCTATGAGAAAAATCCCTCAAGAGATGATACTTCTGAAGTATGTGCTTCATGTGCTAATGTGACCTTGGCTCTTTTGTGAGAGCCACCACTGTAGTATTATCACAATATAGTGTGATGGGATATTTAAAACTAGGTACCATATAAATATCTTGGATGAAATTGTGCCTTTTAAACTACTACTTTCATCCAATGGCCCGAAGACATTTAAATTTTTTATTATTTCAACATAAACATAAACATAAACATAAACCCCCTTTTAAGGGAAAAAGGGGGGAACCCAAGACATCATCGACTTAAAAAAATTCATGACCCGAAGGTCTAGTGAGAAAAACCAAAATGACACATGAAACTACCCCTCCCAAGCATATAAACATGGAAAAGAACTCTACCATTGCAAGGCTTAACAACAAGCAGGTGTCCTGTGTCAAAGCATAGGCCCGATCTGATGACTGTCATCATACCCTCTCAACAACCAAATCCGAAAAGCAATGCAATGATGAAGAGCAGCTCTGGAACCTCCTATGGGGCTTGATCCATGGGCCGAGTCTGGGTGCATCACCATACCAACAGACCTCACAAAAAAAAAACCATTCTGCCTTTCGAAATGAACATTCTAAGCACCACCATCAAAGGTCATCCTGAACCAACACCGCTTCCCTCCTCAAACCCCCAGCCACTATAGTCACATAATCCCATAAGGAAACCTAAGAGACCAGAGAACATACCATCGTCACCTAGGACTGGGTGGCCCAACCCCACACCAAGAGGGCGCCATTGATGAGGGAATCAGGGTCATCCTGAAATAGAAGCACTGCTAAGGGCATGAGTCTGCTCTGATCAGAACCACAGATGTACCCTTACCAGATTCCGAAACCTCACATCAACGAGAATGGCAGCAGGAAAAGGCAGAGAAGAGCCAGAGAGATCGAACCAGAACAAAAAATATTAGATCCATCCAGATAGAACAAATCACATCATACCCAATCGCACCATACCAAAGGAGAACCTACAAAAAATAGAGAAGCCACAACCCAATACCTCCCCCCTCCAAAGCATTGCAGATCTGACTGGATACCTGCACCTGATCACGCTAGATGATCTGGGAAACCAAGGCCACCCGACGAAGCTGGAGAGAATGCACCGAACCTCTGATAAACCTTGGCACCCGACAAAGCAGGATGAAAAAACCTAGTTGCGATCACACACCGAGCCTCATCGTTGATGGAGAGGGACAAGCCACACCACATCACTGATGCGTATGGAATTCTTGACATTATATTTATTTCCTCAAGGGTATGAGGACACATTTTCTTGGAAAGATTAATGCCATGTGATGCTGGTAATAATCCCCTCTTGGATTGTTCTATACGGAATCTCTTCATCATCTAGTAAATGTATATACTTTGACTTAGTATGAGAAATCTCTTGGATCTATCATGATGGATCTTGATCCCAAGAATATATATTGCCTTTCCCAAGTATTTCATGTAAAATAATTTATTCAACCAAGCCTTAACAAACTATAATATTGGTATTTCATTTCCAATAAGTAATATTTCATCAACACATACAATTAAGAAAACGAATTCACTCCCACTAAACTGTTTTTAGACACAAGGATTACATTAATTCTTTATAAAACCAAATTCAATTATGGATTCATCAAAATGAATTTTCCATGACCTAGATTATTTATTTAATCCATAAATGGTTTTTTTCAACTTACATATCTTATTGGCATCCTTTGGAGTCACAAACCCTTCAGGTTGTGTCATGTAGACATCTTCCTGAAGGTTCCCATTAAGAAAGGCTATTTTGAAATCCATTTTACAAATATCATAGTCATGGTAAGACATAACAAAAATATAATTATAATGAATTTAAACATTGCAATTGGTGAAAAGGTTTTATCATAGCCAATACCTTGATGTTGTTTGAACCCTTTTGAAACCAATCGTGCCTTATAGGTACTAACTTATCCTTCCATGTCTAGTTTCTTCTTGAATACCCATTTTCAACCAATAGGCTTTACATCCAATGTAGGATCTACCAAAATCTAGACTTGGTTTTGGTACATGGAATCCATTTCATAATTCATAGCTTCTTGCCACTTGGAAACATATATGCCACTTACTGCTTCCTTATAGGTTAGAGGATCATTATTATTAATTAATAATGAGTCACCATCCTCGGTAACTATAAAACCATAATATTCTGGTTCTCTAACCTCTCTTGTACTCCTACATAGTTCTTGTGTCTTTGGAATAGTTTCTTCTTCCATGGGGCTTTGTGGAATATGATCCTGTACCAACTCTTGTGTGCCTCGAGCCTTGACTTCTTCAAAGTTTATCTTGCTCCCATTATCTCTTTTGGAGATGTGATCTATCTCAAGGAATATGGAATGTCTTGTGACTATAACCCTTTTGTACAAAGTGTTATATAAGTAATATCCCCTTGTTTCCTTAGGGTATCTTATAAAGGTACACTTTGTGCCTTAGGGTGCAAGTTTGTTACCTAAAGAGGCCTTAAAAAATGATTTGCTTCCTCACACATTTAAATTCGATAACATGATTTTTATTACACTCCAAAATTTGTATAGAATACCATTTATTGATTTAGTTTGTACTTGGTTTAGTATGTGTGCCTCTTTTTGTAACAAATATCCCCAAAAGGACAATGAAAGGCTTTCACGACTCATCATTGATCTCACCATGTCCAACAAGGTGAAGTTCCGCCTTTCAATTACACCATTCGACTGAAGCATGTAAGGATGAGTGAGTTGGGATAGGATCCCAAGATCCCATAAGTAATCAATGAAGTTTTGATTAAGATATTCTCCACCTCGATCTGAGCAGAGTTTCTTAATATTTCTACCAATCTAGTTCTCAACTTCATTCTTGTATTCCTTGAATTTATCAAAAGAATATGACTTATATCCCATTAAGTAAATATATCCATATCTACTAAAATAATCAGCAAAAGTTATGAAGTTTTAGTACCCACCCCTTTTTTCAATAAGAAATGGTCCACACACTTCGGTATGAACTAATTCAAGAATATCTTTAGCCCTTTCACCTTTCCCACTAAATGGGGCTTTGGTCATTTTTCCTTGTAAACATGTGTGACATACACTAATTGGTTTTAGTTCACTAGAATCAAAATATCCATCTTGATGTAATTTTTCAAGCATTTTTTCATTTACACGACCTAGTCTGTGATGCCAAAGTTGGGTGTGGTATGAGTCATGTGAAGTAACTTCTTTATCTATTGCCATTACTTGTTTCATGTAATCCAACACATAAAGACCATTATGTAAATGTGCCTTACCATAACAAATTATATCTTTATAAAATAAGAAACATTTATTTCTAAATTTGAAAATGAATCCATCTGTGTCTAGTCTAGATATAGAAATAATTTTCTTGATAAATAAAGGCACATAATAAAAACCCTTTAAAACCAAGATCATGCTGGTTGACAATGTTAGGTGGTAGTCCTTTATAGACACAACAATAAATTTAGCTCCGTTGGATGCTTGAAAATCTACCTCCCCTTGATTAAATTTTCTAAATATACTTGGTTACTATATTTAAATACACATGTGAGCACCAAAAACTATATCTAATACCCAATTTTTAGAAATAGATAAATTACACTCAATAAAAAAATGCACCAAAAGCTTCCCTTTGCTTCTTTAGTTGGGTGTGGTTTTCCTTCCAGCGGCCCTTCTTTCCACTTGTGAAACATAAATCATCCTGTTCCCTTGCTCCCCCTTTAATATTCTTCTTCTTGGAAGGGCGTGAAGAATCTTTGGGCTTAAAGATATTTAATTTTACCTTTTTGTTTGTTCACCATATGTATAGAAGTATTTTTACACTTTATATCATTATCTACTTGGTGAAGGAGGATAAAAAAACTTGGTAGAGAATTCTCAGTGTTGGTCATATTAAAATTCACAACGAAACTAGAGAAGCTCTAAGGGAGTGATATTATAATGAGATCGATGCCTAGTTATTTGGGGAGTTTAAACTCTAGAACCTATAGGCGCTCAATATAGTCAATAATCTTGACTATGTGATGCCCAGATAGGAAACCGTCTCCAAGCTTACTCTAAAAGAGCTCATTGTAAATCTTAATCTGTTCCAGTCTAGATATCTCCTAATAAAGACCACATAGGTGATCAATCATGCTATACACATCCATATTTTTGTGAGACTTCATAAGTTTACTAAAAATAGATGAAAGCATCAAACATTTAATGTTGAATGCATCATTCATATGTTTTTCATAGACTAGGAACTCTTCATCACTCACCTCTTGAGTAGGAGGACCAATCATTGAGGATTCTAGCATGTAAGATTTATGTTCATGTCGCAGAACAACCTGAAGGCATCTAAACTACTCATGGAATTTTTTTCCAGTGATGAGATTATCTTTATCTAATATTGATCACAGGGATAGTGATTTTTTCATTTTATTCTATAATTAAAAGAGCATATTATCATTACTTTTCTTGATTACATATTTTATGAGAAAAATTAAATGATTTTATGAAATCTTCCACTTTTTATCAAGTCCCAATATCCCTCACCATTGAACTTGGAATTTCTAGTTTCTAGGAAATTCTAGTGGAAAGGATCTATATTCCCCTTCGTATAACCCCAATAAGGGTTGTTCAAGCTATTTTGAAGGTATTTAGGTAGGCAAGTCTTTGCCAACTGCAGGCTTGCAACTCCTTGATCTGTTGAGTGGACTCCCCAATCTAGAAATCCTAACTTGGATTTTCTCAAAACTTGCCTCCAAATTACACAAAGTATATCAATGGATACTCTTGATTTAAAATGGTTAAGTCAACCTAATACTTTCATAAGAACTCCCCTTATAAAAGTAAGTTTCCTAACAAGGGTTGGTCATACACATGGTTCTATTAAGTTTTTTTCCTAATCAAGTAATGAAAGGCTTAGCCAAACTCAATATTAAATTTAGGGATTTTATTTTATTATGATTTTTTATCTTGTTCTATCCTTCATATTCCTTGTTAATATTTAAGTGGATGTTTACTTAATTAATTAACCATGTTTGGATAAAACATTTATGCATAATCAATTTTATTTAAATTCCGTATTTGTATATTAATTCATTCATTTATATGATCATGGTCTTGCATTAATAAATATAATTTTAATGCATTAGATAGAAAATAAATAAATAATTAAATTACCTGATCATGATCTTATCTAATGGTTTCTTTAATGATCGGACATTAAATCAACCTATGACCTAGGGGAAATAACTCCTTATGCCAAACCTGAAATGTACTACAACATTCCACATGTCCACCTATGTATTACTGAGTTGTCTTCATTATGGTTCCATCTTGAACCATCCCCACACACCTTGGGATTCTCTATTAATTAAAAATATTTATTAATCACACACTGGTGAGGGAAACCAAAGGATTAGTTAAAGGTAATTTCATAAATATCCTTAGACACACAGGTACTACATAATAGCAGAGGGAGGGATGGATCGTAGGCCATATTTTAATTTAATATTAAATAATTGAAAAACCATGTAATAAATTTAATTAAATAAATGAAAATAAATACATAGGTCTTGGTCAAACTCATGAACGATCACACATGCAATGAATATGCAAAAGTAAATGGCCAACATTCATTTCATTATTCATTCTTCTTATTATTTAAGATAAACACACTTGCATTAATTAATTAATTACCTTTCATATTAATGATAATCCGATCTTATTTGGATATACCCATCATTAATGGAATTCATGGAAAATAATTGGAAAAACTAAAAATGATATATTAATTACAATAACTTAATTGAGAATTTAAAATTCTTTAAAACCATTATTAAATTTTCAAACACACAATGGTGTGCTAATCAATAAAATAAGGTTTTAATGCTACAATTTCAAATTTAATATAATTTTAATTTTTTCCATTAATAGGAGACTACACAACATATACATGAAACTACATTCCATGTACCTCAGTTTTCTTATATCCAAGTCACACACCTGGGGCTTCGGTGTGTTGACTTGGCCAGACTACACGGCGTGTACATGACAATTACACACCCTGTATCTGCTTGCCGGGTGCCAGGTTGGCCTGGTAAACACGTGATGTGTAATAAAATCACAATGTGTAATTAATTACTCGGCGCATCCAGATACAATGAGCATGGGTATACAACATGTGCTCCGGCCGCACACTGTGTAGCTAAGTTTTACTGACCAATGATTTGGCACTTCCCAATGGCATCTCTGATCATTCTTGATTTGTTATTAATCCTTTAAGAAAATGAAACACTGAACAAACATGATTAATTTGTTGATAACATGTCAATTCAAATCATATTAAAGAATGAATAACATGAAATAAAATCTCACCACAATTGCGCATAAATAAAAAATCAAATAAAAAATTATATATTTAAATGTGATTGATCTAATACCACTTGTTGGTTATGGCTACATCAAAAGCGTGTAGAGGTGGGTGATATATTAAAATTTATTTTAATAAATTTTGAATGAAACCATGAGTTAGGATATTGCATGTAAATTGTAAAATTAATTTATTTAATATTATAAGAAATAAATTTATGGTCTTAGGAACTTTCTTCTTTGATGATTTTTGATCATTCAAAAAGGCCCTTTTAGATCGCCTTCATTGTGCTTGTGAGGATCTAAGGGTATAATTACTCTAGCGGTGATCCAAAGGTGTTTCAATAGTCTCTGAGCAACGCCACTCATTCTTCAGGTGATAGCACGGAGAATCGAATGTCTTGCGTTGTTCGTTATTGATCGCTCATTCTTTGGTCTTAAATAAATTCTCTCTTGGGTTTCTCATTCTTGAGAGGGAGAGAGGAGGAGAACTTGAGAGGGAATTTTTTGTGTGTAACAATTCTCTATACCCAAACTTGGTATTAGTTTTGAATGAATTACACAATAGACGTAGCCGTCTATTTATAGAGCTAGGATTTCAGTTACAAAATTAAATTTCCTAACAACCATTAATAAAATTATATGCCACATAATAATAATAGTATTATTATTTTGTGGTGTTCTAACTCACACAAAATGGATAAATAATATTTAATGACTCGTAAATAATTATTTGATCACCGTACACGGTCTTGGTCAGTTAAAACTCCTCTTGTATTTATTAAACACCTGAATACAAATTTTATTATTTTAAATAAATATTTTATTCAAAAAATAGTAATAAATATTTCTTAAATATTCAATAAAATAAATAAATAAATTTTATTCAAAATCTGGTGAATGAATATTTATTTAATTTATGTGATAAATATAACTTAAATAAAATTATTCTTCAATCTTGAGAATAATATTTATTCCATTAATTAATTTCAAATAGAATTCAATCAAGACCATTAGAAACAGTTAGTGTGTGAACCTCTAGGATTATTTCTTGTTGGCATTAGATGGGTTTGCCTAAAGTCCATGATTAATGTCTAGTAAAGGGTCAAGGTACCCAAGAGAAACAACTTGAAGTTGCAACAAAGACAACTACATAAGAACATTCACTGTGTAATACAATCCCTTTTTCACATAATCTCATCAAGTAGGTTACATGATGGCGTCATCAACCTATATGCTTGATAAATCATTCATTGACTATCTAAAATAAACTCATCATTACACCATGGACATGGATTTTTGGGTGATGGTTCTATTTCAGTCAAAGGGATGAGATATCAACTTCCATAAATATAGAAGGGTCAAATCCTTTCTTGACTTATCCATTAATAAAATGTCACTCATAATGCTCCCAACACACCCTACTTCCCACCAATATATGGCATGATGGTTTTCATAAAAAAATCTAAGTGCATGAGTCGTGACATGAATTAATGATAATATTATAGTCTAAGGACCATTACACACACTTACAAATATTAATATCTGATGACACCAAAACATGTGTAATTCATACTGGTGGGTCTGTTCTCATAATTTACCTTCTTATAGATTACTAAGTGAGAAATTTAGGAGAATAAGTATCATATTCTTATGAGTACATGCACTTCACATATTATATACTATGTGTCCCATCATATTATGTTATCCAACAACATAACTATATTAAGAATATTTTCATTGAAATTTTAGGTTCTCATCATAGCATGGAACTACTATGACCTTATCAATGCAAAAAATAATCTATGTGTCCCATAATATTATGTTATCCCACACATGATCTGGAATTAATAGCTACATTTTTTTCTTTAAAAATTTGGAGGCATCATTTATATGGATCCAAATGTGAAATATATACTCACCATAAAAGTTTGAAGTATATATTTAATAAAAAATAATTGAATATGAGGTAGAGAATATGGATTGAACTGATAAAGTATTATGATTGCATGACTAGTTACCATCCTGGAAAAGAAAAAGAAGTAGTTAATTCCTTGAGTTGAGAACATCATGTTACATTAACCATGTTACATTTGGAACATGAACCCTTGATTTATGATTTGATGAATTTTGGTATGGAATTTGTTGGTGTAGGAAATTCCTCTATTTTGTTTCAGGTGTCAGCACAGTCGTCTCTATAAGATAGAATTAATATAGCACAGAAGGAAGATTGTGAGTTTCATAAAATGGTAGAATTGGTTAAAAATGGTAAGTTTCTAGAATTTAACATTGATAAATATTGTGTTTTAATATTTGGGAAGAGATTATGTGTGCCCTGTGTTTCCCAGCTGAATAAAGAATTGGTGTGTGAAGATCGTCGTTCTCTATTTTCAGTTCATCCTAGAAGTACTAATATGTACAGAGACCTTCAGGAGTATAACTAGTGGGATGGAATGAAAAGAGATATTGAATATTTTACTGTGAAATGTTTGACATGTCAACAGGTTAAAGAAGAGCGAAAAATACCAAAGGGGATGCTTCATCCTTTTACAATTCCAGAGTGACAATGGGAAAATATATCCATGGACTTCATGGTAGAACTACCAAATACTTCTTGAGGTAACAATGTGATATGGGTTATTATTGATAGGATGACTAAATCTTCACATTTCCTTCTTATTTGAGATATTATGCCTTTGGATTAGCTTTCTCAACTATACCTCAAAGATATTGTTACGTTGCATGGAGTTCCTCTTTCTATTGTATTCAACCGTGGTCCCAAGTTCACTTCTAACTTTTGGAAAGGCCTTTAGAAGTTATTAGTAACATAATTAAATTTCATCACTGATTTTCATCCTTAATATGATGGAAAGACCGAAATAAGAATTCATACATTGGAGGATATGCCTCAAGCTTGTTCAATGGACTAATAGGGAAGTTGGGATCAACATCGTTCTTTAGTTGGGTTTTATTATAATAACAGTTTTCATTCTAGCATATAGATGGCACCTTTTGAGGAATTATATTAGATGAAATGTAAAACTATAGAATTTTGGGATGACATCGGGGAAAGAATGTTGATGAGACTAGAATTAGTAGAGGAAGTAGCTAAAAAAGTGATTATGATCCAACAATACATGAGGAAAACTCAGAGTAGGTAGAAAAGTTATGTAGATAACAGGAGGAAAAAATTTCTTTCGAGGTAGGTGATTTTTTTTTTCTTAGAATCTCACCATGGAAAAGTGTTATGAATTTTAGTAAGAAAGGAAAGTTAAGTCCATGATTCAATGGACCTTATGAAATCCTAGAGAAAGTTGTAATAGTTTACTATTAAGTATCTTTTCCTATGAGTTTATCTCAGGTACACAATGTTTTCCATGTTTCGATGTTGAGAAAGTATGTGCTAGATTCTTCTCATGTTTTGAGCCTAGAAGTAGTTCAGTTGGAAGAGAACCTTTCTTATGAAGAGAAACCTGTTCAGATTCTTGATCATAGAGAGCAAGTATTATGGAATAAGGTATCTACTAGGTTAAGGTTTTGTGGAGAAACCACATGGTTGAAGAAAAAATATGGGAATCTGAAAATGCTATGAGGGAAAGGTACCCTCACCTGTTTAATAAGTAAATAAAAATTACGAGGATGAAATTTATAGTGGGTGGGGAGAATTTAACAACCTAGGTAGTTATAAAATATATTTTTTTCATTCTGGATTTAAATATTTAAATTCATTATAAATTTATAATGAAATAATTGATATTTATATAAATTAAGGAATTTATACTGATGGAATAATAACTTGACCTTATGAGACAACAAAATAGTAACCACACATAATAAATTATAAATAAAATTTATCCATCCTATAAGTGAAAATATGATATATTTATATCATTGAACAAGTAAATATTTTTTCTAAAAATAATAAATTAAGTGTTGGTATTTTTGTGACTCATAAATATTTAATTACAATTTTATGAATAATTTAATAATTTAAATGAAAATTTATTTTGATAAAATGTAATTATAAATTATTATTTTGTTTTCTTATGGTTTTAATATAATTTTATGAGGCCTTAATTAATTTTTCAAGGTGTTATAAAATGAGTTATAGTTTTAAAATTTTTATTTTTCAAATAAATTAGAATTTTATTTAAAAATTAAATTTCTCATATTCAGAAGATTACTTCTATAAAATTGAGTTCATTTTTAAATTCTACATGTTGAAAAATGGTTGGATTTATTTTTTTTTGGATTTTTCTAATATATTTTAATTTTTAGTGAATAGTGAAATATGATAATTTACGAAATAAGTTAAAAACATGAATTTTTGAGTCATGGATGATGTCCTGATGAGGTAATTACCCTTGGTTAAAACTAAAATTAAATAATTAATGTATTTATTCACAAGAACTAACACTATTTGTTTTCTTGAGTAAAATAATAAAATAATGATTAAAATAATGGAACCCCCCCTCTCATCCACTATAAATACCACCCCTCACCCCCTCTTCTCCTCCCACCTCTAAAACTTTGATAATTATCCAAATTATTCCCAATCCTCTTCCCAATCCTCTTCCTGATGTCCAATACCTTCTGGTATCACCAAAAGGGAAAAACCAAAGGCTTTAAGGAGGTTCTCAAGGAGGATAATTCAAGAGGTAAAAATCCTCTTTCATTTTATTTTATTTCCTTTTCAATTATTTTTCTTTTCTTATAATCTCTTCACCTCACCTTATCCAAGAGGCATGAAAAATCCATTATATTATATATACTATAATTTTATCATGTTTATGTAATAATTAATCATTTTACTTCTTCTCCTCTCCCATTAATTCTAAAAATAAAAACACCATCCGTGATGTGTCGAATTACCGACATCCTAGAGGACGTGTTTTCAATTTCTATTAGCACCTTCATGGTTGTTCATAAAACCATTTTAATGGTTGAAAAATATTTTAAAGTGTATTATATAACATCTTTTATGTTCTAGTATTAACATATATACATAATATTAAATTATATAACAAAATTAGTTCGTGATTATCAAAGAACCTCTAAAATGATCTAAAGGAATATCATTAATGTTTTATATAAAGATTAATCATAATATCTGAAAAAAATGATTTATGTTATAATTTAATATTATTGAAACATATTAATTCCATTTCATTCAATTTCTGGAATTTTTATTCCATTTTACAAGAAAATCCACAACGAACCGACCATAGAAACCATGTAAAGCACACACCCAAAACAATGGAAATAACAAAATATTATTAACAAATTAGTGGAATGATGTTATAAAATGATCATATAAGGTGTTATAAACATGATTATGTTTCTATAAAATATTAATAACACTCTTTTAACCATTATATAGGAGTTTTAAATACATTTTATGTAATATGAACCTGAGTTAAGGGAATTCTTAACCCAATTTCTATTCTTTGGGTTAACCTTCTACTTTATTGATTATGTAGTACTAAAATTATTTTTGAAATATAATTTTGATTATATTATGTTTTATTATGTGTATGTATAGTTTATAAACATATTCCATTAATTTTATTAATTATCAATACAAATATATGATATTTGTAAGGGAATTTTCTTTTAAAAATCCTCTTTTCATTTCTTTTTTTAAAAGGGAATGATTTATATGATTTAAGTATTCATGTTTTATGATTATTTTCTGGTTCTTGGGAATTTTCTATGATTAATGGTGAGACCTATATCTCCCTCCAATTCATTGGGTATGTGTATGTTGGAGTTCAATCGTATGGTTACTCCAATTGCAACTGCGATGGTTACACCATAAGGTAGCCATCAGGGTTACATGGTGAGTTTTCCGTGAGAGTTACAATATAAAGTAATTAATTACCCAATACACCATTATGGTTTTATTTATGTTTTCTATGTTTTATGGAAATCTCATGTTTCACAAAGTAAGAATATGATACTTTATGGGTGAGAAGTATGAAAATGATTTCCTATGATTATAATTATTAATGCACTAACAGTTTCTATCCTTATTTTATATCCCTTATTGATATTTTTGTGCTCATACTAAGTTTTAAAATATTTTTCGTAGGTTTTAAGGATGGTTAAGAGAAAATGAGAATCCAAGATAATTTTTTTGAAGACTTTTCAGGAAAATATTTGATGTTTTTAATGAAATATTTTGTATTATGAAAAATATGGATATTATTTTAGTTGTAACCACTTTTTATGCATGTGGGTTGATATGTATGAATTGTGTCCTAATTTTATAAAACTATAAACCGAAAAGATATTTGGAAATGTAAAAGGTGAATTCTAAAGGAATTTACTAGATTATGTAATGTTTAAGGCCATGTCCTTATAGAGAGCGCAATTTGAATACTCTAAAATCGACTAATACTGAAAAAAACATTTTATGTCACCTTAACTACATTGTTTATATAGCTAATAGATATGAGAACTTATTTTCTAGGATGGTTTTATAAAACAAAGTAGAAGATAACCCCCTCCACCCAAACCCTTAGACACTGTTATCTCCCAAGACTATAAGAAATTTTGTTTTTTTCACAACTACATATTTTTTCTCAAAAAGAACTTTCTCGATACTAAAATAGTGTATCTTTAAATATTGATAAATTTATACCTTTATGAATACTAAGTGTAAAAAAATAAATCTATTATCAACATTCAATTTTAGTTTTGATAAAGAGATATCATTTTTCAAAGCTAGTTGCTATTGATAAAAAATTCATACTTCAACTGATAATAGTCTACCATAACAACCAAATAAATATGATTTACTAAATATGATAAGAGTATGGGGTGAATTTACCTTTTAAACATATTAAAATAGAAAAAAACTTCAAAAAACTTTTTTTTTAAAATCCCCTTATACAAAAACATATTTACTAATAAAAATTGTGGGTGATAATGTTTTACAGTTTTCTAAATACTTATTAAAAGTACTTATCAAAACCCAATTAAATATATTTGAATATATAATAAAATTTTAAATATATTTACTCACACCAGGGAAAAAAATACACTTGAAGATGAAAAGAAACCAAAGTGAAATTCTTGATGATAATAAAAAATGTTATAATAAAATAGATAGCCACTTTTAAAACCAATGATGTTTTATAACAAATAAACACAAATTGTTAAATCAAATAGGATTAAGCACAATAGAAATTTGAACAAATGGTTTAGGTTGAAGGTATAAAATAATCCTATTTACTTTACTGAAACCATAACTAAGCATAGTCTATTCAAGAAGGGCTGTTTTACACCTCATTGGTTATGTAATGACCTAAACTTTTATAAATAAAATTCCCTTTTTTGTTTAATTAAATGTATTATAATTTATTATAGTTATAAAAAACACATACAATTAATTTTATTACATCATATAAGAATTAAAATACCATTAATATTCATTACCATTTATAATATAGATGTTGAAAATTGATCACATGATTAGTATAAATATAGGGTTTCAAAAAATCAAATCGACACAGACAAAGGAAGTGATGAACTCAATCAGTTGGATCATACTCTATGTATCTCATTTATCAGAGATTAGAAGGGATATAAAATCTCTGGTATTTCCCCTTGACCAAGAAAAATCTGATATCCAACAACTTAATCCTGAGTAAAACTGTTTATGGGAGAAGTTCAAGCTCATCGAAATCACAACCCAAACCATGTACGCCAAACCACCCCATGAAAATATCATAGTCACGCACCTCACCCTTAGGGGTTTTGATGGTGTATTAAATGGATCTATATCAAGGACATAATAATATGAATATATATACACTATTTCAATATAATAATGGTTATATTTACTTTTTATCATGGCTTTATAAATTATTTTTATCTTGATATAATAAAACACAAACTGTATTTTTGGGTAATATTCAAATTCAATTAAGGAATTTATTTTGATGAATTAATTAATTTTTGAAATAAATAATATATAATAAAATATTATTATTAAATAATTTTTATCAAATATAAATGATGAAATAATTTTTATGAAGTCAAATGTAATTTTTATAAGGGTTCGAAAACTATTATTATAAAAAAACCCAAAATTTTTCAATAAATGCTGATTATTATTTTAAAAGTGAAAATTGACATATTTAGAAAATTATTAGGATAAAATAAATATTATTTTTTGAATAATAATTTTGAAATTATCCAATAGTGAATTTTTCATATTTTTTTTGAGACAACCAGATTTTTAGGTAAAAATTAAATACAGTATAAATATATGGCATGTATTATGACATCATAATGACCCAAAAGTGATGTAATAAATACTATAAAGGGTATTCATGACCAAATAAATGTTTTAAATTTAAATTAATGTGATTATAAGTTTATTTTATTTAATTTATAAAACCTTTATGAATCCTCCTAAACCTATAATATATTTTAGGGTTTTAAAATAATTTATTTAAGAGTGTGACTCACTTACACATCATAAAGGGTATTATTTTATTAAGGTAGACTCTTTTAATTATAAAATATTTAGTAACACTCCCATTTGGAAGAAAAAATGGGAAAAAACCATGTGAATGTTTGTGATTTTGGTTATTTTATTATATAGATTCCAAAACCAAAGCTTGAGAAAAAAAACCCACTCACTTCATATATAAACCCACCCAATCTCCCATTTATCTTCACTAAAAATCCTTTTAGGACTTCATTAATATTACACCCCCTCTATAGATCCATTACAAGGTTCCCAAAGCTCTCAATAAACTCCTCCCAAGCATTTGGAGTCACACTCTCATGGAAAGGGATCTTCCACTCTCCTTTTTATTCAAGAACCTCTTTTATGTTATGCCTCTTAAATCCTATTTTTTATTTTTTGGGGTATGTTTTTCTACATCAATATTACTATATTGTTTATTTACATGAGATTATTTACCCATTTCACTCTCATTAATCCCTCTCATGAACCTTTATGTTCACTCATTACCATGCCAAAATTTAGTTAGGGATCATTTCCTTCTCTTATCTATTCAAGTTTCTTCATTATCTTATATCTTATATTTACGATTCCTAATGTTGGGATATGTTTTTATATATAACTATTATAGTATATTGGATTTAAAAATTATTATATACCCTTTTCCCTCCCATAAAACCATTTTATGAATTTTTAAGTGACACTGTTATGCTGTCGAAATTTCACCAGGATTTTCTATGCCAAACAATTGTGTAGTGAATTACAGTACCCATTTCCTATTAATGGTGTTCAACTTAATGAACTTATAATTATTTTATTTGAGACTTACATGTATTTATTCCACACTCCTTTATTTTGGAATAAAAAATTATGATGAATAAATCTATGTTGTATGGTCTATGTGGCACACTTAAGCATAAGAAAAAAATGAATGTGATGGGTGTGCCTAGAATTATATTGCACTCCAATGCATTGGGTTATATTTTATTCTCATGAGACATAATTTAAGGGATTTGTGAGTGAACCTAATCCATCATGGGACTTTTTCAATTATTATGTCTTGGAAATTATCCTTGACCAATGTTTATGATGCATTGTTTTAAGTTTTTTCCACATTTACCATGTTTCCTTTATGATTATCAAGCCATATCATGCCTTATTATTCATGTTTATGATTATCACCACTTTTATGATCCATTAATATTCCTATTATCTAAAATGTATTAGTTTCTTCATGTTATTCCATGTTTATTCCCTTACTAGGATTTATAGCTCACCCCTTTCTTATGTATGTCCCCAGGTTATCCCATACAGTTTTAAGTACAAGTATGTTAAGGAAGTTTTTAATAAAGATGGCATATTTCCTATTTTAAGTTGTTATGTAATGTACCTAATTCCAAAATACACTACAATTATCGATCTTCTTGGTTTTATTATGTGTAATATTATGTTATAAACCATGAAATAAAGTGTAATAAAGAACATGGTTGTCATAGTTGGTATCAAAGGAAAAGTTTAGTTATTTTTGGGATTAGGATTAAGAAACTACAAAAAAATCCTTAGGGATAAGACTAAGTATAATAAAAAATATCTAAATTTTGGTAAAACATAGAGTAAGTGGTTTATCAAGCAAATAAATCCCTATCTAGATACTACAAGTGGATGTGGATCTGACATATGTGTACATAGGGGAATATCTGGAAACACCGTGTTGAGCTAGACTCGACCGAGAACTGGTGTACAAAAATGGGTCATGATACACACCTAGTTTGAAAATATTAGGGGATATGATTTGGTAAATTCATAATCTCATTATGAACTATTATTAATGGAACAAAAGTGACCATAAGAATATATGGTAGGAAATAGATTGTGGATAACATAGATTGAATCTTATAAATTCATAAGTTAAGAAAATATTAGTAATTTATAAGTTATATATTTAATATAATTGGATTCCTATTTATGTGTTTAATAGTTTAAAAATACTCAACAATAATTTCCCATTTATTCTAGATAATGGATGGAAATAGGAGGAATCGGGTAAAAAATCAATGTGAAGGGAAATGTGATGACTACTCCAATGAGATGACCAACTAGATAGGAGCGGGAATTGTGAAATTTATAATGATACTCTCTCAGATGAATCATGTTCTAAATAGAAACCTAGATCAGGAGGAGCACCCAAATCCCCCTAATAAATAAACAAGTTATAATTTATACCTTTATGTGACAAAGGACTCCAACTTTCAATGGATCATCCGATCCCTTAATCATGGAGCAATGGATCAACCCCATTGAGAAGATCTTCTACATCCTTTAATGTTTCAAACAAGAGAAGGTTCTACTATATATTTATCATATGGGGGGAGAATATAATCAGTGGTGGATATTGATCCAGAATAAAAATCTCGAGGAAGATATCAAAGTGATGGGGTAGAAGGAATTCAAGAAAATGTTTTTCGATAAATATTTTCCTCTCACTCTCTGACTTAAAATGGAAAGGGATTTCCTTGACCACAATCAAAAAGTTGATGAATCTATCCGGGTGTATGATACAAATTGCACAAAACTTTCAGGATACCCCTCCAAATTTTTCATTACCCATGAATTAAAGGTTTACCGCTTATTTGGTGGGCTAAAACCTAGTCTACCAAGATCCCTGGTGATATGAGACTTTGATATCTATGAGGATATTTTCCGATGTTCCCTCAAAGTCGAAATGGAGATTGGAGAACCTCAAGGGTATATTGAGGATAAGAATCTGAAATTAGAGTTTAATTTTGGTGGTCTTATGGGGAAATATAATGGTTCTAATAAATTTTAACATCCCACTTTTCAAAAGTGTGGAAAGAAGAACCCCAAAAATTTCCTAAGAGGGAAGAAGAAATGATTTAGGTGCAGGAAGAAAGGACACCTAGCTAGCGATTATTGATAAGAGAGTCCCACTAATGAAATGGAGAAAAGGAATGCTACGATCAACCCTCAACGCATTGTTCATTGCTTCAACTTTAAGGAACCATGACAATTTATAAACCAATGCAATAAGAAAAGCGTTTTACGAGGCAAACAACAACCTCTAAGGTAGCAAGGTTGAGATTCTTCTATCACAACTACTAATGTGGATCCTAAAAATGAAGTGGTGACATTAATGATAGTTATTAATTCAAGAATAGTGAACATAATTTTTGATTCTGGTTTTACTCATTCCTTTATATCATGAATTTTTAGTAGAACTATTCAAACACCACAAAAAATCATGGAAGTAGAGCTATAGGTGAAAATAGAAAATGGGAAAATTATTGCACCCCCTATCAAAATATATGGGATAAACTTCCTAGTGAACCTTTTCATACTCACTTTGGTGTAATTTTATGCAATTATAGTTATGGATTGGCTTTATCTGTATAAATTCAACATAAATTTACATGAGAAGTAAATCACTCTACGTATCATGAATCAACCCTCAATTCTATACAAGTGGAAGGAGGAGGATGAATCTTATTTAGCACCAACATCTCAAAAATGGATATTATTACCTTTGAGAAAGAATATCTATATTACATGATTGAGTCTAAGGAAAGTATCATCCTTGAATACATTCCCATTATGAGAAAATATACTGATGTGTTTCCCAAGGAATTTCTTGGTCTTCCTATTAGCCGAGAGGTTGAATTTTCAATCGAGCTTATACACGGGGAATTACCATTATCCAAGACTCCATATATAATGGATGTTGTGGAAATTGAGGAGATAAAGAAACAACTATAAAAGAATCTGGATAAAGGGTTCATATACCCAAGTGATTCACCTTGGGGTGCACTAATCCTCTTCATTAAGAAGAAGGATGAGTCAATGTGCTTTCCATTGATTATCTTGATCTCAAAAAGATAATGATAAAAAACAAGTATCCTCTACCTCAAATTGATGACTCGGTCAATCAGATATGTGGAGCATAATACTTCTCCAAGGTGGATCTATAGTTGGGGTATTTCCAAGTTAGGGTGAAGAAGGAGGATATCTCCAAGATTACTTTTTGTATAAGGTATATGCACTATGAGTTCATAATAATGCCATTAATACTTATTAATGATTCTTCAATCTTCTTAGACTTGATGAATAGATTATTTATATATTGCCTTGATAAATTTATGGTAGTATTTATAGATGATATTATAATATACTCCAAAGGAAAGTAGGATCATGATAAGTATCTGAGCACTATTCTAAAGTCCTTACAAAAGGAGAATCTTTATGAAAAGTATAGAAAATGTGAGTTCTGTTTGAAAGAATTATCATTTTTGAGGAATATTATCACAATTAATGGGATATCTATAGACCCTTCAAAGATATAATCAATTTAAGGGTGGACGATGCCAACATCTGTGATAGATATCCACATTTTTCCTTGTATTTGCTGGGCACTATCATCGATTTTTGAGAAATTTATCATGATTGTCAAACCCTCTAACCAAGATAACCTAGTAGGGAGTCAAGTTTTCATGGACCTATGAATGTGGATATATCTTCAAGGAGTTTAAAAATAGGCTTACCACTACACCAATACTCACACTAACCACTAGTGAAGTACTTTTCATGGTATTCAGTGATGCTTCGAAGAAGTGATTGAGCTATGTGTTAATGTAAAATCCCAAAGCAACAACCAATGATTCAAGGTAGTTGAAAGTTCAGGAATAGAACTACCCAAAACATGATATGGAGTTGGCTATAGTGATCTTCACTTTAAAAATCTAGAGGCATTATCTCTTTGGGTAGAAGTGTGTAATATATATGGATCACAAAATCCTCAAGTATATATTCACAAAAAAAGAGATGAATATGTGCCAATGAATATGGTTAGAGATGATCAAGGACTATGATTTATGAATTCACTACCATAATAGAAAATCAAATAAAGTAGACTATACTCTATGTAGAAAGGATCCAACAATTCTTTCATTAATGAGAATTGAGAGGGATCTGATCTTCTTATAATTGAAAAAGATGGACATGAGAATCATAATGGAAGAAACATCATAAATCCTTTCACAAATGATTGCTCAACCATATATTTTGAAAAAGATAAAGGATACTCAAAGAGATTATGTGGGAGTTCAGAATAAAGTGGAATCTATAAGAAAAGGAAAATCCTCAGAGTTCAATTTTAATAAAGGATTTGTAAGATTTGGGTCATGAATATGGGTACCATCAAATCCTAATTTAAAGAATGATCTTCTAGATGATGTACATAGATCAAAATTCTTTATCCAACCTGAAATAAAAAATATGTATCAAGATATCCAAGAGCACTATTAGAGGGACAATATGAATAAGGAGATCGTGAAATATAAATCAAGATTTATTTTATTTCGTAAGTGAAGACATAAAATAAAAATTACAAGGGGATGATACAACCATTTCCCATACCAACATGGAAATAGGAAAACATCACCATGTACTTTGTCATTGGTATTATGAATACATAAATAGGAAATAATAGTATATGGGTTGTGGTGGATCAACTTATGAAGACTTCTCAATTCATTCCAATTTGAGAGGACTTCTCACTTGATCAACTTGTAAGGATATAAATTAGAGAAGTGGTAAGGCTTCATGGAACACCACTACCTATTGTATCTGATTGAGACCCAAGATTTACCTACAAGTTCTGAAAGAGTTTCCAACATGATCTAAATATTGAGTTGAACTTCATCATGACTTATCACCCTCAAAATGATGTCCAATCTGAGTAGACTATCTAGACACCTGAGGACATGTTGAGAGAATGATCTATTGAATTCAACAGAGTATGGGATCAACATATTCCTCTAGTCGAGTTCTCATAAAATAACTGTATCCACTCAAGCATCCAAATGGCTCCATATGAAGACCATTATGGGAAGAGGTGAAGAACACCTACATGTTGGGATGAAGTTTGGAAAAAAACTACTAGGTTCTGAAATGGTCAAGGAAATGGTGAAAAAATGTTAAGATAATTCAGCAGAACATCAAGGCTGTTCATGGTCAAAAAAAGAGCTATGTTGACAATATTTAATGAGACCAAGAGTTTGATGTTTGAGACATGGTATTCATCCACATATATATATGGAATAAAGTCATGATATTTGGGAAGAAGTTAAATCTTAGTCCAAAATATAGTGGTTCCGTTGAGATCCTTGATCACATCGGAGCTGTGACCTATCAAGTAGAACTCCCACATAACATATCTCAAGTAAATGATGTATTCCATGTATCCATCTTGAGTAAGTACGTACCATACCCATCACATGTACTCAATATAGAGTTGGTACCATTGTATAATGGTATTTTTTATGAGGAGCAGCCAATAAAGATCTTAGATCATAAAGAAAAAGTTCTATGAAATAAGAAAATGCACCTGATCCAATTGCTATGGAGAAACCACTAGTTTGAAGAAGTGATGTGGGATCTGGAGGAAGTGATGAGACAAAATTACCCTAATCCATTTAATTTGTAAAATAAAAATTTTGAGGGTGAAATTTTTGGAGGGGGAATATTGTAATGACCTGGACTTTTATAAATAAAATTCCATTTATGATTTAATTAATTTTTTTATTATGTATTATGGTTATAGAAAAAACATGGAATTATTTGGTTTTATTATATCCTATTAGATTTTAAATACCATTAAGAATAAATACCATTGATAACATAGTCATTTAATAGAGATCACATTGATTAATATAAATATAGGGTTTTAAAAAATCCAATTGACATAGACAAAGGAAGTGATGACCTAAATCAGTAAGATCATACTCTATGAAGCCCATTTATCAAGACTTACAAGGGAGATAGAATCTATGGGATTTTACCATGACCAATAATAATCTAAGATCCATCAAATTAAGCCTAATTGAAACTATTTATGAGAGAAGTTCAAGCTCATCGAGATCACGACCCAAACCATGTACCCCAAACCATCCCATGAAAATATCACACTCGTGCACCTTACCCTTAGAGTGTTTTCTGGTGTATTAAAAGGATATGTATAAAGACCATAATAATATAAATATTTATATTCTATTTTCAATATAATAATTGTTATATTTACTTATTATCATTACTTTATAAATGATTTTTATCTTGACATAATAAAACAGAAATTGTATTTTTGTGAAATATTGAAATTAAATTAAGGATTTTTTTGATGAATTATTGGATTTTTGAAATAAATAATATTTTAATAAAATATTATTATTAAATAATTTTTATTAAATACAAATTATCATATAATTTTTATAAAGTCAAATGTAATTTTTATAAGGGTTCGAAAACTGTCATTGTCAAAAAACCCAACATTTCTCAATAAATGTCGATTATTAATTTAAAAGTGAAAATTAAAATATTTATAAAATCATTTGGATAAAATAAACATTATTTTTTTAATTGTAATGTCAAAATTATCCAATGGTGAAATTTTTCATAATTTTCTGAGACAGTTGAATTTTTGTGTAAAAATTAAATATGGTATAAATATATAGTGTCTATTATGACATCATAATGACCGAAAAGTGATGTAATAAATACTATAAAGAGTATCCATGACCAAATATATGTTTTAAATTTAAAAAAAATTTATTATAAATTTATTTAATTAATTTTATAAAGCCTTTATGAATCCTCCAAAACCTATAATATATTTTAAGGTTTTAAAATCATTTCTTCAAGAGTATGACTCATTTCCACATCATAAAGGGAATTATTTTATTAATTTTGGCCTCTGACTTATAAAATAATTAAAAAAACTCCCCTTTGTTATAAAATATGGGCAAACAACATGATATGGTTTTTGGTTTTGGTTATTTTATTATATAGAGTCCAAAACTTAATCTTGAGAAATAATAAAGAAATCCCCACTCATTTCCTATAAAAACCCACCCAAGATATCATTTCTATTTACTCAAAATACTTGGATCACATACTTACTCTTACCTCCTATCTCTATAGTCCTCCCAAGGTTCCCTAAGCTCTCAATAAGCTCCTCCAAAGCATTTGGAGTCACACTCTCAAGGTAAGGGATCTTCCACTCTCCTTTTTATTCAAGAATATATTTTATGTTATACTTCTTAATTACTATTTTTTCTTGTTTGGGGTATGTTTTTATACATACCTCTTACTTTATTTTTTATTTCCATGAAACTAGATACCCTATTCACTCTCATTAATCCCTCCCATGAACCTTTATGTACACCCGTTACCATGACAAAATTTAGTAAGAGATCCTTTCCTTCTCTTATGTATTCAAGTTTCTTCATTATCTTATGCCTTCTATTTACAATTCCTAATTTTGGTATATGTTTTATATATCCCAATTACTTTCCATTTTATTTACAAATGATGATATACCCCTATCTCTCTCATAAAATCATTTTATGAATTTTTATGTAACGCCATTATACTGTCGAAATTTCACTATGATGTTCCATGCCAAACACTTATGTAGTGAATACCTATACCCATTTTCTATCAAAGGTGTTAATCTTAATTCACATATAGTTATTTGATTAGGGACTTACATGTATGTATTCCACACTCATTTACCATGGAATAAGATATGATAATGAATGAATCTATATTGTATGACTATGTGGCCCACTTAAGCATGAGAAAAAAATGAATGTGACAGGTGCACATAGAATTATATAGAACACCAATGCATTGGGTAACATTTTAGTCTCATGAGACATCATAAAATGGATTAAATAGTGAACCTAATCTATTACAATACCTTCTCTATCATGATATCTTGGTAGTCAGCCTTAACCTATGTTTATGATGCAATGTTTTAAGTTGTTTCCACATTTTCCATATTGCCTTGATGACTATCATGATATATCATACCGTATTATTCATGTTTATGATTCTCACCCCTTTTATGATCCGTTGATATTATTATTGTCTAATATATATTATTTTCTTCATGTTATGCCATGTTTATCCCCTTACTGGGCTTTATAGCTCACCCCTTTCTTATGTATGCCCCATGTTATCCCATGTTGTTTTAAGTATGATCATGTTAAGGAATTTTTTAATAAAGATGATGTATTTCCTATTTTAAGTTGTTATATAATGTAATTAATTAAAAAATACACTAGAATTCTTGATCTTATAGGTTTTAAAATATGTAATATTATTTAATAAACTACGAAATAAAGTGAAATAAAGAACAGGGTTGTCATAGGTTAGTCCATAACCTATACTAGGATGAAATATTAATAGACACACTACGCAATCCCTACACTAAGGACCAATTTCATAATTATTCATTGGAATGAATATATTTTTATGAAAATAAGGGAAATGGTTTCAACTAAGGGGTTTTTAAGACAACAATATTACCAAACACAATGAGTGAATGATAAAAAACCCAATCACAAGATTTAATAGGAGAGGAAATGATAAAATAAAATGAAAATATAAAAAAATCATATCTCACTCTCCATGACAATTATTTACCAAATTTTTTTTTGATACATATTCCTATATAGTAATCAAATGAATCATGATTCCAAATGTATTTATCAACCAAAATAGAATCACCAAACTCTTCAGTTGGTCCCTTTATCATTTAAAGGTTTTGTAGCACATCCACCTCCAATATAAATGAAGAGAATAATTTGAGGGATTTAGAATATATGAGAGAAATATCAGTGTTTTTAAATAAGGTTCATAAACTAACTTAAATATAATTACTTCATTGAATAAAGTATCTAGTTGATGTTTTCTCATTTCATATATTGTGAAATAACCTGCTCTTTGGCCCCCATTATAATGATTACAATCTATCCTCATTAATTTATGTAATTGTCAAACTTATTTAAAAATCAATAAACCATTTAAAAATAATCACATGATGTGCCACAATATGAATAAAACATGATAATAATTGCATAAAAGTTTTCCTAATTATATCCCATATCATTCATCATGAACAAAGGGGTGGGTGAAGTTGGCGCGTGTGCGAGGGATAAGGGGACAAGGGGTGGGTGACTATAGGGGATGATGCACATGTGAAATAGAAATAGGGGGTAGGATGGGGGATAAGGGTGTGGGTGATTACAGGGGATGGCGTCACATGTGAAGGGGACATTGGGGTAGGGAAGGATGGGGGCGTAGATGGCCGCATATTAAAAAAATAGGTTTTTGTTGGTTAGGCATGGGGTAGGTGGATGTAGAATTAAAAAATCATTCAGGTTTGCGGTGGTTAACAACTACCTCAAAAAGATTAATCTTTTTAATAATAAGCACCTATTTGTGGTAGTTTAAAATAATGTTTTCTATAAAAAACAATTATAAGGGCTTAAAACAGTCTATAAATTTTATCAACTTACCAACATTTACAAAAAACCACCGCTAATAAGAGTGGGTGACCACTTTAGTAGTATTTTTACATAAGTAATTCTAATATATTTACAGGTGGTTATAACCCCCTCTGAATGTGCCTTTTCTAGTGCAAGGTTATGAATAATTGACTTAATTTGATCTATCTCTTCAATGAAAATATTTATATTAATTTTTCATGGAATTTATTATATTGAAATAGATTTTAATTGAATATCCTTGAAACCAATTGATTCAATGGGATAATGAATGAAAAATATAATAATTTTTTATAAAAAAACATAATTTTAAATTTATTTCATATTTCTTGATTTATTAATATTATTTTAATCAACTTTAGTGTTTAGTTTTTATAATAAATTTTAATATTCTTCAAGCATGATTCTATCCTTTGTCTCAATCATTTGTGCTAGACATGCTTGATCATAAAGAATTAATATCCACACTTGAGACAATGATTCTAAAGGAGATTCATCTTCCTCCTTACACTTTTAAATAATTGGAGGATACTTCGGGATGTGAAGAGTGATCTCCCTTTACCGATAGTTGATGTTGGATTTGTATAAGGATAACCAATCCATGCCCAAGATAGCATCAAACTCCACTAAAGGAAGTATGAATAGATTTTCTGAGAGGTTTAGTCAAAAAATGTTAACTAGGGAGGAGTTATAAACCATGGAAGTAATAATTTCCCCATTCACTGTTATCATAGATAGCATATCCTCCAAATTTTGAGGTGGTGTTTGAATAGTTATACTAGACATGAAAGATATGAAAGAATGTTTAGAACCAGAATCAAATAAAATTTTTTCTATTCGTTAATGAATAACTAGCATACCTATCACCATATCATTTTCTGGATCCACCTTCATAGTAGTGATATCATAATCCCTTTCTTGTTTCCATAGAGGTTATTATTGATTTCGTCAAACAACCCTCAGCTTAGGGAAATTGTTCGCATAATTCCCATGCTCCTTACAGTTGTAACACTACACTACAGGTTGAGTGTTGATCTAAACCCTGCTTTATTCTTCCACATTAGTGGAGTATTTCATATCTCTTCAGTAGTTTTTAGCCAGATGTCCCAACTTTCCACATTTGAAGCAATTCTTGGTTACCTTGAGATAGTTCCCAAGATGCTTCTTCCCACAATTTTTACACATGGGATGATCAGGCTTCTTTGAATCTTGGAATTTATTTACACGACCGCCCACATTATATTCCACTTTCCTCTTCTTGTAACTAGGCCCACGATACCACTGAGAGTCTCCGATCTCCATTTCAACCTTAAGGGCACAACAGAAAATATCCTCATAGATGTCGAAGTCTCGAATCACTGATGCTTTTTATAGACTCAGCTTTAGTCTTCTAAAGAAGCGATCCACCTTGATTTTTGTGTTCATGAAAAGGCCATAGGCGTACCTTGTAAGCCTTTTAAGGTTTGCTTCATATGACCTAAATGACTCATCTTCCTTCTACTTGAGTTTGAGGAACTCTCTTTCCATCTTGAGATGGAGGGTTCAGGTAAAATATTTATTGAAAAATATTTTCTTGAATTCATCCCAATCCATGGAATCAATTTCCTCTTGGGAATTCATATACTTGATTAGTGTCCACCACTGATCAAATTCCCCATCAAAATAATAGACCTCCAATATTACTTTCTCTTCTTCTGAGCACTAAAGGAAATAGAATATATTTTCAATGAAGTTAATCCACTGTTCTGTGAGGAGGGGATCAGAAGACCCACTAAACATGGGAGGCCTTTACCGCATGAAGGATTCAATGGAAACTTGATCTTTCCTTAGAGGAGGAGGGTGTTACACATGATTCAGGTTATTATTCATAACTTGAATCAGCTAAACAAGTACTGTCATGAAGTTTTGAGCACCCGCTCCCATCATATTTGGCACATCGTTAATGAAATATTCACATTCCCAATCATATTTATTGTTGGCATGTGTTCTTTTATTTACCACCATTAACTATTAAAAATAGCATACAATTATATGGATTGAATACATATCTATTGAGAAAAAAAGGAAAATTTGAATATAAGAGGATAAACTTGTAAAGGAGAAGTATATCCTAACTTTTGATTCCCTATGTTTCAATCTAGGTTATCCTTTATCTATTTCTTAACTTCTATTCTTATGGTATTTTTTCGCTTAATAATGGTTCATACTAAGCTCATGAATTTACTTAAGCATATCCCCTGAGAGTGTAAAACTAAGAGTGCAACAGGGCCCATTTTCGTGCAGTAGTTCCAATTCGAGTCTTGATCAAAGTAGTGTTTTCGGGTTTTATCCCTAGATACATCAGTGCCTGAACCACCTATACCTATTTGTATCTAGACAAGGATGTATTTTCTTGATAAACCACTTACTATATACTTACCAAAATTTAGGGGTGCTTTTTTATACTTAGTCTCATCCTTAAGGTTCATACTAAAGTGCTCTATTCATAATCTCCAAAAATAACTAGACCATTTCTCTAATACTAACTGTAGAGAACCTGACCATTTACATATAACATTACATGATTTTAATCATAATTATACATCATATTACAATCCAAGGATCGTAAAGTCTAGTGTCTTTGAAGACTAGTTACATAAAACTGAAAACATAGAACTAAATAAAACATTTTTTTATTTAATATTAAAATTGAGATCTTAGCTTCCATTGTGCTAAAAAATATGTATAGGGTACCCTAGGTATCACATGAATGAAGGGATGAGCTAAAATCTTAGTAAGGAAATAAAAACATAGTAATAAAACTTTAACACATGGGTTAGAAGGCATGGAATAATGAAAATAAAAGGCATGGAACACATGGAATCATAAAACATAAATATGGGATCATATAAACATGAATTAATAGTAATATGTAAGAAAAATAAATCACAACTTTAGCACGGGTCAAGGCTCATTTCACATAAGGATCACAAGTCAAGGTTAACCACCAAGACTGTTGCACATGGTAGCACGAGTTAAGGATAACCGCTAAGACCATTGCACATAACATCTCATGAGACTAAAGTTTACCCAATGAATTGGAGAGCTATCTGGGCACACCCATATTATCAAGCTTATGAATATGCTTTCCACATATAGAATCATTCATTAACAATCATAAACATAAGGGCACCCATGGAAAGAAATGGGTATCATAATCATGTCACAAAGCATAATGAATGGGCGTATCATAAAAGTGTCCTTGAAAGAAAATAATTAGAACATAAATGGACATTAATAAGGTAAAATAGGAAAATATCATGATATGTTATTTCAAATAGAAGTGACAACATATAAAAATAGTGTTTGAAATTTTTAGCGTTAAAACATTTTAGTGCGGTTTTAAGGAAAACACTAACAAGAATTTAAAATAGAGATGGGAATAATATTTAAAAAAAAACAGAAGTGATCCAAGAAAGTTTTAATAATAAAAACACTGGTTTTATAAAAACAACAGTGAATTAAAACATATGGTATAATGCACTTGAAATTGGGTATGAGTTTGGGAAGTTCCCATACAACGGGTTTTCTTATCAAGAAGTATTGAGGAGAGAATCATTTAAAAACATGTATATCCCCAAAAGAGAATGATGAATGGATCTTAATACATGTTTTTATAGAGTATAAACTACATTTATAAGATGTACATAAATAGAATATATAACTTCATTTGGGTAGAAATAAAGATAGAGCAACCTGAAGGAATAAAGGAGGTTCGGGTAGAATCCCTTACCTTAAGCCTGATGGTGTTCTTTGATTGATCTTAATGACATGAATAATAAAATTAGGTTCATTAATTAATAATTATATAACCTTTTATACATGAATTTTATTAATTATGGATTTATTAAGTTCCTTCATGGGTCTTTGGATGAGTTATAGTGTTTAAGTTCATTGTCCAGGAGTGTTCATTTTCTTTGTTTTCATGAACGATTCACTTGTATTCATGGATGGAAGTTTTTATAAAAAGTGGATAAAAACAAGAATTGTTAATAAAAAATATTAGTGACATTAAAGATCTATAAATTATTAATTTTTTATATACCATGAGGATGAATCATTAGAAATAATTTTAATGATAAACACTTGGATTAATTTGGCAGTTTTGCTCACAATGAACTTGTTTGTATTAATATTTTACATCATGAATGTATAAGGATTCCAAAAAATTAAATAAGATAAAGTATGTATATTATGATATGGTTCAACCATTAAAATTGTTTCATGACCAGTATAGAATATGGTAATGCAAATTGAAAACCCGTCGTCCTCGAATGTGATAAATTAATACATTTCGGACAGTGTTTTCATTTATTGTATAAAAGGAGGGGGAAAGAGAGATTATGATAAACTATACCATTAGAATACTATAATTATATAACATTTATGTTAATATATTTATCATATAATTTGGGTTATGAGAGGTTAGTAAATAAAAGAGAACAAAGGAACATGAAAAGAAAATGAAAGAAAAGAAGAGAGGAATTTACCTCTTGATTTAATCTTCCTTGAGAGCCTCTTAAGGGAAGAGAATTTGGTCTTTTGATAAGACCAAAGAATGTTTTAAGTGGAGGAGGATCTTGGGGAGAGATTTGGGAAGAATTTTGGGAAGGCACAAGTATTTAGAGGAGTGAATAGAAGAGGGGAGTGTGGGTGGTTTTTTTATAGTGGAGGGGATGGGGGTTTTCTTAATATTTTAATCATTAGTTTATTATTTTTCCACAAGACAAGCCATAGTAATGATTATTGTGACAAAAAAAGTAATTTGTGCATGTTATTTCGAACCAATAGTCATTTACATCATTCGTGACTCAAGCATTATGCAGTAATTCAGGTTTTAGCATTTATCATGAATTATCATATTTTACTATTCACAAAAATTCAAGTATTTCAGAAAAATACCAAAAATTTAACCTAACCATTTTTCAATGTGTAGAAAACAAAAATGAAATCCATAATTCAAAAATAATTTTATAAATATGTTCAATTTAATTTTTTAATTTAAATTATAATTTAATTGAAAAATACAGATTTTAAAACTATGACTAATTTTATAACACTTTCAAAAATTACATAAGGTTTTATAAAATAATATTAAAACCAGAAGATATAAAATTGTTAATTTATGAAATTTTTTTAGGAAAATAAATTTTCTTATAAATGAATAAATAAATTATAATTAATTATTTATGACTTACAAAAATACCAATACTTTTACTATGGTCATATTATCACTTATAAGATGCCTAAAGTTTATTTATACATTCATGGGTGAGGTTACTATTCATAAGGGTCATATTACTATTCATAAGGGTAGGTTACTATTCATTAGAGCAGGTTACTATTCATAAGGGTAGGTTACTATTCACCAAAAAATAATTTTGTTCCATCAAACTCCAAACATCTTACTGATCGCAACTGTGTATGTCAGATTTTCGAAATTCAAAACAAAGAAGTGGAAATATTATGTTAAAGGTCACATAGTACTTAGTAGTTTATTATGTTGTGATTTCATGTGATTATATGACATAATTATGGGAATATAATTTCCATTAATAAAACATTGGGTCGTTACAATCCAAGTGAAATATAAATGAAAAACTAATCACACTGCATCATGGAGATAGTTGTCCATACGTACGCCCGAGCGACATTATCATTTCCAAAAATATTAGATAGTGATAATATAGACATAATATTATAATTTCAGGGTTATAATTATTTCATAAATATAATAAATAAACATTAAAACTATCATAATTCCCATCCATAAAATATGGTGATGAAAAATGAATTATATCGCTATGTGAAGACGGTAAGCTGTACGTACGCATGAGTGATACTTTCACTGCTTGTTTGTGGGAAAGAGGGTGTATAATGGTGTTTTAATAATCATAATAATTTTTAAAAATTACTATGATACTGAATTTAATATTTTATGATAAATATCATTTATTTATAGGAGGTATATATGAGTAAAAAAAATAAAGTTATAGGTTTAAGGGATTACCTCTTATTCGAAATGCCACCTTTAGATCTCCTCCAAAGAGATCTAGGTTAGTCTTTTGGGAAGACTAGAACATCTAGAATGTGTCTAGGTAATTGGAGAAGGAAATTTTGTAGAGGATGGTCAATCTAAAAAGATTTAATTGGTGTAATTAAGTGAGGGATGATGGACCCTTTTATAATTGAGGTGGAGGCACTTTTAGAATATCATAAAAGATTAAATTATAATTTAACTATTCTAGATCCAAATGCTTCCAAATGGGATATAAATGAAAAAATTAAGAAATATTAGACCATATCTTATCAACTTTTCCCTTATTTAATATTTTTATGATTCTTAAATAATTTAATAAAATATTATTTTCTTAAAGTATCATTATTCTTAATTTTTGCAGTATTCATTAATTTGACTTTAACAACATCATGAAAATAATATAAATTAGAACCAATTATTTTAATATATCCCTAAAATTTCAGTTTCATCTATAAAATTAGTGTATTACAAAAATTATCTAAAAGTATAATACTTTTAATATTTTTAATATCATTTATTTTATTTTTCCTTTGATTGAATAATTAATGCATCGGCGTCGTGTATGAATTTAAGGTAATTATTTATTCATTTAAAAATAAAAATAAATTACCATGATGAAGATAAATATTTTATATTTAAAAATTTTATTTATAGTCTAATATATTCTCCAGGTAACCCCATATTAATAATATTATAGTTATTAAAAACAAGAGTGTGACATGTTTAACTTTTCATGAAATAAAATAATACAAAGGTCCTAATCTCATACAAATGGAAAAAATACCATATAATAAAATATTGGATGATTATTTATGAAATGGAATCATAAAATAAAATTAATTCAAGTATTATGTTCCTTTTAAAATCCTTATCATTTTATTTTTAACTTTAATTACCCGATTTACCCTTTACCGTGACAACAAAAATTACTATGGTTACTATTTATTTTGACTAAAAGAGAAATATTTACTTAATTTGGAACCAATTATTCTAAATATGGAATCAATTTTTAAAAATTCAGAACATATAAGTGGCCAAATTTAATTTTAAATTAATCCCACAAAATGTAACGAAAAACAGTTTTATTGAAAAATGCATTTTTAAGAACAAATATGTACTTATACCAAAATAACAAATAGGGATGATTAAAATATAATTAATTATATTATATATAACTTAATAGTAATAAAGTTACTTTGAGATCATTTTAAAATCATAAGTGGATGTTTTAATATAAATAAAGTTACAATTTTACAAAAATCGATATTTTCATCATTCACTGAAAAATTAATCTTTTCAAAAAAATTTCAAAAAACAATCTTAATATAATTTTCATATTTTGAATTAAAAAATATCATTTTTTCAAAAAAAGTTTTTAAATTTCTGAAAATTAATTATAAAATTTACTCATAAAAACAAAGAAAAACCATTTTAAAGAAAACATATTTTTGAAGAATAAATAACTTTACTAAAATTGAGTAATTATTTCATAAACATTAATCATTGCATTTGTATTGATTAAGAAATTTATATATATTTCATAATTGGGTAAATCATATTCATACACACCAATTTAACGACTTGGTTATATTGACCATACTTAAATAATAATATTCTAACAGTGTATCATGGTTCTTTTAAACTCAGTGTTGTGTGTAACGTAAGCAATCGAAAAAATAAAATTATTTAAAGATAAATATTTAATAGAATTATTGGGGAGTTACATTATACCCCCTTAAAATTAATTTCACACTCTAAATTTTCCACTCTGATGTGAAAATATTAGGATACTTCTGCCTCATCACATCCTCAGTCACCCACACAGCTTCCTCAAATTGGTGATTTCACCAAAAAATATTAACCAGGAGAGTGGTATTGTTTCCTAGAACCTTTTCCCTATGATCCATAATATCTATTGGTTGTTCTACATAAGAAATATGTCTCTCCATCGGTATGACCTCTAATTTTAGTACATGTGGAATATCAGGTAAGTACTTCTTTAGAAGAGATACACAGAACACATCATGAACTTGAGAGAAATTCATTGGAAGCATCAATTGATAAGATAATTTCCTGATACGATCAAGAATTTCAAAAGGAACAATATACCGAGGGATTATCTTTTCCTTATTTCAAAACCTCATCAACCTATTCTATGGAGATACTTAGGAATACCTTGTCACCCACTTCAAACTCTAGATCTTTTTGATGTTTTTCAGCATAATTTTTTATCAAATCTAAGATGCTATTATGTTCTAGTTAATGGATCTAATTTTTTACCATTCCCTTAGCTAGATCAACTCCCAATAGCTTTATTTCTAAAACTTCATTCCAGCATATTGGAGTTATATACTTCCTACCATATAGGGTTTCATATGGAGCCATATAAATGTTAAAGTGAAAGATATTGTTGTAAGAAAATTCATTAAAAGAAATTTGTTGATCCCAAATAACTTTGAAATCCATATAGAAATATCTCAACATGTATTATAGAGTTTTAATTGTCCTCTCAGACTAACCATATATCTATGGATGATAAGTAGCATTGAAAGTTAACCCTGTATCTTGAGTCTACAGAAGACTTCTTTAAAACATCAAGGTAAACCTTGGATCCTAATCATACAAAATGGAAAGTGGTACTCCATGCAATCTTAAAAATTCATTAATATATATCCTGGAAATATTATCAAGATAGAAATATTATCTGATATCAATTAAGTGTGCTAACTTTATAAGGCAATCTATTATAACCCATATAAAATCATGGGGAGTCTGACGACAGAATCAAAGGTTATATTTTGCCATTTTCATTCCGATATGGGTAATGGTTGTAACATACCATTAAACATACATATCTCATCCTTAAATTAATAATATACCAAGAATTTAGAAACATACTCTACAATATCTCTCTTCATTCCATCCCAATAGAAATACTCTTTCAAATCTCTATACATCTCTGTACTTAGAGAATGAAGAAATATGATCTTTATCCATCAACTTCTTATTTAAATTTGATTCCAAAGGGATACATACACAGTTCCTAAAACTTATTATCCCATCAAAATCAAGGTTTAACTTAGGAAGATTTATCACCTTTTTTTTCACCTCAACATCTTCCTTCGGTGTCTCTTTAATATTCACTTGGATAGATGGTTGAACACTCATTTGAGCTATATAAGATTTATACCCTTCCTTTAAGACTTATATCTCCATAATTTTAAAATCCATAAATATTGGATATTTTGTGATCCTCATAATATATAATCTAGAATGATCCTTTTGAATTAAAGAATCCACCACATTGTTTGCTTTCCTAGGGTGGTAATTTATTGACCAGTCATAATCTTTAACGAGTTCCAACTATATTCTTTGGAAAATTTTTATCTATTTTGGAGTGAAAATATATTTTAAAACTTTTTGATCAGTATATATGTCACACATTTCTCTATAAAGATAATGAATCTATTTATTTTATGCAGTAATTACCATAGCTAACCTTAAATCATGAGTTCGATAATTTTCTCATGGACCTTAATTTTTCATTAGGCATAATCTATAACCATATTTCTCAACATGAGGACACATCCCAATCCCTTATTTAATGCATCACTATATAATACAAACCCTTATTCACTATAGGGTAGAGTAATCATAGGTGTGCTACCTATCCTTCTCTTTAGTTCCTTAAGATATTCCTTGCATTCATCCATCCAAAGGAACTTGGCCCCCTTCTAAGTTAACTTGATGAGTGTATTAAATATCTATGAAAAATTCCCCACATTGTTTTGATAATATCCAAACAAACCAAGAAAATAATGTATTTCATTCACAGCAGTTGGTTTGGGACAATGTTCAATAACTTATTTCTTTGAATAGTTTATTGATATACCCTCACTTGACATTATATGACCAAAGAATTGAACTTTATGAAGACAAAATTCACACTTTGTGTCACAACCCGTCTTTGTGGGGCCTGATCCATGACTCCCCAAGACCGCCTCCAATAGGCCAGGGGCTGGTGACTAGCATTGAGTAGGCATATCACAAACATGAGAGGCATTTTCTAAGTACCCATAAACATGCACACATCTCCAAGGCCACAAATGATGAAATGTAAAAACCACCAAGGAACAAAATGCATGCATACAAATAAAACCAACCAATAGAGCATAATGGAAAGTAAAGTGAAAAAAGTAAAATGGGACAAAATAAAATCCCACCAAAAGAAAGAGTATGCAAACTACAAAGTCCAACATGTAAGAAATAAACAGGTATTGGGAATGCTTATTGGAGCCTTAGAAACACCTCGGCCTATAAGGAAGCTCACAAAGCTCGGTCCGATCCTGGTCCACCCTGGACTCTGTTAAAAGGCCACTCATCTACACAAGACATGACACGTGCGAGCAAAGCCCGTGCAGGGGTGTGTATAACAATACTTAGTAGAGGACCCTAAAAACCACAAATGAATACAAAAAGTAAAGGTACGATCAACTCTATACAGTATATGTCTATATAACATATAATAATAGAAACATATCTAGATATACTCGAAACCCATAACCGTAGTCTAATGGTAAGTCACAATGACCTGCATACCCACCCTAGGGATTCAAATAGAAGATTCTACGAAGCACTCATCCTGGATAACTCAATCCATCTATATGATAGCTCTAATGAAGTCCATATGATAAGTAATGTTTGTTGGGAAGTGTCACGAGATAGATAGATACACTGATAGATCTAAAGAGAGAACGAATACACTCATTCCAGGAGAACTCACTCCTGAGTGGGGAAAGATCATGATATACAGATGAGGATCATTGCCAGGGCCTTGACATATTCCATGAATCATCTGGATTCACTTGCTAAGTAGAGGATAAATGTCCCGTAGGATTGGTCATGTCAATACTTGCTCAACATAGGGCCAAGAATGGGTAGAGGATCTCTCTCTGGGCCTCTCAGAGGGATTCTAAATCTATCTAGAAAGTCCTGCTGAAGGGATCATACTTCTGTGGATAGAAACAATACCCAACCTTCAGGGGAATGAGAAAAGGGGGCACTAACCGAAATGAAACTTTTCCAAGGAATGGTGGACAAGGAGATCAAGCCATGTACAAAAAGGTACATGGTGTGTATAAAGGTCACACGCCGCATCCTATGACCCTGGATACTACCCACGTACAATGACCCCTATCGAAGAGCATATCCTATAGAAAAAGATATACACGGCGTGTAACATCATGAAATGTGGGGTCATACTATTTGGGGGTTTCTCCATGTATGCTGCCTATGTTCCCATACACGGCTTTGACCTGTGTATACCAATCCATGTACCAGAACATAGGGTAACCCACATAACCATCCTGATCTGGCTATGTAGTGGATTACATGCCGTGTACTCCACCCCATTTCCATGTATCATCTGAGATACACTCTGAGTCCCACGTAGGGACCTACACACCATGTGATAGGGGTCACACACTGTGTCAGTGCTTCCTGTTTCCTAAATCCCTATCCGCTACTTAACAGGGTCCACATGCTGTGTCCTCCGGGAAACACGCCGTGTTCTGCGCGATATTACAGAATCACATGTTATTCATCCAGCTATTCGGAAGATCCAACTATTCTAGATCTAACCATTTTTTCCCTCTAAACCAAATATATAGGGTCATTTAATCACCGTAAATCCGATTCCGTTGGTTTTGGGCCTCCGATCGGCCCTAAAATCATGTTTCAATCTATCTGCATGAAGAACTGTTGAATAATTATTTCTTCTAAACCAAGTCGTTTCGTACACCACCATCATCATTGCACCTCTGCTAGGTCATAACGATTCCATATCTATGATTTGGGATCATTACGTTGTGAGGCATACACACAACAATCTATTTTTCATAACCCCACAAAGAACATGAAGAACACGCAAGTTAAAAGGGAGATGAAATCCAAATAGAAAATCGAGGAACAAACCTCCCCCGTCTGTTGTCACGACATTGATCCACCCCTATTAGAAAGATCAAATAGAGAAAATCAAATTATGAATCAAATAGAACATGGATTAATTTCCCAAAATAAACCCGATAAAAGACCCTCCCACAAGAACGAATGATCCACAAGTCAACCTGTTTGTGGGTTGATTCGAATTTGTTGTTAAATAAAAGAATGAGGAAAAACGAAATAAAAAAAGCAACCCCTACCTTAGGTTAGTATTGATCAATGATAAAGAGGGGTTGCGCTCCCGTCATCGACGATATCCTCTAACTCCGTTGGTGCCACGATTCACAAATAGTCAATTCGTCACCATACGTTGTCGAGAGGTTCTCTAAGGGGTATCCCCTCTATGCCTCTAGAGAAATTTCAGGGATATGTGGCTAAACCTATAGATTCTAATTAATAGCTTATTTAAAATCTCCCATCGTTGCATTGACGGAAAGTAAATAAAATAAATATTTTTATTTATTTTATTTCCTTAAACGTCCAAAAACTAACTTCTGTAGCCAACCTGCACCGGTCAATGTTAGGCCTCAACTAAGTTAAAGTCACTACTTTGAACATAATGGTACCCTCAGATTTATGATATGTGAACCCATTTAAAAGTTATTCCACTTTTTTAGGAAAACTTCTCGTGCACTATTTAAAAGTTTAGTTTATTTTAAACATTTATTTTGGGCACTCTGGGCCTCATAATTGCACATCGTCACAAAGTATTGTCTCGAAATAATTCCATATAATATTTAAAAATAATACAAATTTTTTTTGAGACATTACATTCTACCCACCTTAGGGCTTTACAGCCCGAATAGCCAAAACAAAATCTACTCAAATAGACATGGGTACTACGCATGAATTTGAGCCTCTTGATCCCACGCACTCTCCGGAAGATTCTCGTGCTTCCACCAGAAACAAACTAAGGGAATCATTTTCCGATGGAGAATCCTCTCTTGTCGATCCTCGATCTTTACCGAGTACTCTGCAAAGGTCTCTCCATCCTCAATTTCCAGCTTTCCCTAGTCGATGATGTGTAATGGGTTATGCACATACCACCTGAGCTGTGACAGGTGGAAGACATCATGTACCCGATGAAACTAAGATGGTAGATCTAGGTGGTATGCCACCTTACCAACTCTGTATAGTATCTGAAATGGGCTGATGAACCTCGGATACAACTTGCCGCCCCGACCAAATCTCCACTACCCTCATCGAGGTGAGACCTGAAGGAAGTCATGGTCTCCCTCCTCGAACTCTAGAGATATCTATTGTCTGTTAGCATAAGACTTCTGCCGGATTTGTGTAGTCTTTATGTATTCTTGGATGATCTGCACCTTCTCCGTAGTAGATCACACCAACTCTGGACCCATGAGTGCTAACTCTTTGGGTTTGGTCCAGAAAAGACGTGACCGGTTGGGTCACCCTTATAAATCCTTAAATGGTGTCATACCAATGGTGGAGTGGTAGTTATTTTTGTACAAAAAATCCACCAGTGGTTGGTGGTACTCCGAACTATGACCAAAGTCTAAGATATAGGCCTGCGACATATTCTCTATAACCTGAATGGTTCTATCCATCCAACCATCTGTTTGGGGATGGAACGCTGTGCTCAAACGCAGCTGAGTCCCAAACACCTCTTGTAATGCCTTACACAACCAGAATGTGAAACAAGCATCACGATCTGAGACTATCGTCAAAAGGAATCCATGAAACCGAACTATCTCCTATATGTAGAGGTGTCCAAAGCTCTCCATGGAACTCTGCTCCCTAATAGCTAGGAAGTGGGGTGACTTGGTGAGTCGGTAAATGATCACCTAGATGGAATCATGTCCCTAGAAATTCACGGTAATACTTTCATGAAGTCCATCAATATTCCATCCCACTTGCACTCCGACACCTCATGGGGGTGAGATTACCCCGCTGGCACCTGGTACTCAGCCTTCACCTGCTGGCATGTAAGGCATCGAGAAACAAACTCTGCTACTGCCTTCTTCATACCTGTCCACTATAATTGACACTAGAGGTCCTCGTACATTTTTTCCACTCTAGGATGTACCACCAATGGGGATGTTTGAAACTTCCTTAGAACCTCCTCCCACAATACCAATGGAACAACTGTGCATCCTCTCGAAGGGACGACATGCTCTCCACATTGCGAATATCCATCAGGAGCTTGTTATGTAGATAACTGAGCACATAAAGTCTCAGAGTCGATATTCCATAGTTGTACCTCCCAAACTCACTGTAGGAGTGGAGGGGTAACAACCATCTACTAAAGATAAGTTGCATCATCCTTAACTATGAAGGATAACTACAGCAAGGCCAATTGCTCCGATGCCTCGGTCCGCAATTGTGAACTCGATATCTGACTGAGAGCACCGACTACTACGTTCCCCTTACCAGAAGTATAGACAATCTCAAAATCATAATCTTTGAGGAAATTCATCCATCTCCTCTACCTTAGATTCAGATCCTTTTGTGAGAATATGTACTTGAGGATCTTGTGGTTAGAGCAGATGATAATCCATTTTCCCATCAGGTGGTGTCACCACACCTTCAACGCGAAGACTAATGCTGCCAACTCAAGATCATGGGTCACGTAGTTCTTCTCTTGTGGCCTTAGCTGGTGCGAACCATAAGTAATCACTACCTGTATCTACATCAGGACATAGGCAAGTCTAATCCCTAATATGTCATATAAAACTTCGTTCCTGACACCCTCTTCTAGAAATCTCAAGATCGGTGCGCTCGTCAAACTCTAACTCAACTGCTTGAAATCCTGCTAGCACTTGTCTTTGCATACGAAAGAATTCCCCTTCTAGGTCAAGTCTATCATCAGTGCTGATATTTGGGAGAAATTAGGGATAAATCTCTGGTATTATCCTGCCAACCCAAGGAAGCTTCGTACCTTTGTCACACTCTGGGGTGGCTCCCATGCTAACACCACATCAAAGTTGGATGGGTCCACTAATAGTACATCTCTTGAGATGACATGTCCTAGAAAGTGGACCTCCTATATCTAAAACTGGAACTTTGAGAGCTTCCCATAAAGCTGGTGCTCTTGGAGTACATCTAAAACCATCTATAGGTGTCTTGCATTCTCTTCCTATAACACTGAGTACACAAGGATTTCATCAATGAAGACCACTATGAACCGGTCTAATTAAGGCTGGAAGATCTGGTTTATAAGTCCCATGAACACTATAGGGGAGTTCATCATACCGAAAGGCATCACCAAGTACTCGTAGTGACCATAGCGGCATCTGAAATCCGTCTTTGATATATCTTAATCTTGTACTCATAACTGGTGGTAACCCGATCGAAGGTCAACCTTTGAGAACCATCAAGCCCCTTTCAATTGATCAAAGAGGTCGTCGATCCTTAGTAGTGGATACTTTTTCTTCACTATTACCTGATTCAAGCGCCATTAATCCATGTAAAACCTCAAACTCCCATCTTACCTTTTGGAAAACAGAACTGGGGCTGCCCAGGGTGAAACATTGAGTCTTATGAAGCCCTTCCTTTACAAATCCTCTAGCTGCACCCTCAGCTCACAAATCTATATGAGATCCATCTGGTACGCCAGTGAGGATATCAGTTCCATCCCAAGGTGTAAGTAGATGTAGAAGTTGACTTCCCGGCATGGAGGTAATCCAAGAACATCTTCCAGAAAGACATCCTTGTACTCTGCCACTACTACTGGGAACTGAAAGCTCGTATCATCTGTTGCTCCAAGGGTAAGGCTAGCCAACTCATGAGTGATCGACTGCACCCTCCAAAGCATGATCCCATTCTGTGCTGTCTGGGTTTCCTTTTCACTAACAAAGGAAAACCTCATTGCATCACTGAAGACACACTGTACTCTTTGTCTATAGTATTCAACCTAGGAATGGACCGAAGATAACCAATCCATATCGATAATGACTTTTTAAGGCATCAACGCTACCACCAAGAGGTTCCAAACAAAACTCTTTCCTCCAAGGGTAATATCACACTGTCAGCAAAGATGTGTGATCACTAAGTCTCCTCCTGTATGTGTTTCCAAGTGTAAGGCTTGAGTCAACAGCTCCACCAGAATCTCAAGGTTTCATAGATTACAAGTAGTGAGGAAAGAATTACTAGTATCTATGTTTATAAGTACACCAAATAAGGTATAAAAGTCACATATTATACCTCAAATCATCCCTACAGTCCCTGGTTCATATGGTTAGACCGCATGTAGCCACCCCTGCCCCTGTCCCCCAGCTCCCTGATCCTGGTGTAGACCTCCTAGGAGTAGTGGTGAAAGTAAGACCAAGAATTTTACACCTCCTGTAGCTCTCCTTACTCCTCTGCCAGATCTACCACCTGGAGGGTCTTTCTGCTCCACTCTCTGCCTCTGCCTCGGTAGTCCATCCAATACCTCCCTATTAGAAGTTTGACGGGTTGGGAAATCTCTATCGAGATGTCCCCTGCCATCACATGAGTAACATCGCCTCTCCTTAGGCTAACTGGATCTATCTTGAGAGACCTAGACCAAAAATCCTCTATCTTGGGTCCTCCTGTGATGTCTACCATATCCCGATCCCTGTGCCTAACATCGGCTCCCTACTGCTGAGGTCTTTGCACCTATCTGCCTGATGTTGATTGCTACTGGCTGTCTCTTCTTATCCAAGAAGCTATTTAACCCCAAAGCTCTCTTGAGAACTCCCGCATAAGTTGAAATGTATAGAGGTAGGACACTAGCTCAGATGTCCCATCATATAACTCACTTGAAGGTCTAAGATCTGAAGTACTGATCACTGACCATATCCATCGAGTACATGGTAAGGTTGGTGAACCTCTATAAATAGTCATCCACCATTAAACTACCCTACTAGAGAGAAATAAGCTCATGGATATGAACTTATCTCAGTGTAATCGGAGATAAATCCTACCTAAAGATTCATTCGAATTACGTCCATGAAAGAGTCTCCTCATCATGAGTCTGCATGGTCAAACTCCACCATCATCCTGTCAAGCCTTGAAGAAGGATCACTCCTAGGATCACCATCTGGTCCTCTAGTGTCCTCACTAGATGGAAAACTCTAGTCACCGCCTCAAGCCAGTCCTCAACCTCTCGAGGGTCGGGCTCACCTCAGAACTTGAGGGGTCTCTGTCTTTGAAACTCATGGGGCACGCTCAGCCTGCGCTCCTCATATACTAGTGGTGTAGGTACCACGTGTTTCTCCACTGGTGGTGGTATAGTAGGTGCACCACCTAGAGGAAATTCTTGGGGAACTGGTCCCTAAATTGAAGCCTTGTCACTGAGGTGGTCATCCTTATGATCGAGATTTTGAATCCTAGATGGTATGCGTTGTAGAGGAATCCTATAAGGAAACACGATGTACCATATTCAAAGAGTATATCTGGATAACTGACACTAAAGGACATGGAAAATAAAACCCATTCCTATATGATGGATGTACCTTTTTTTTATTTCCCTACAACTTGTTTTCTCATGTACCGAGTCAAAAATCAAGTTATCAGAGTCTAAGTGTATGGATACGTCGGCCGTCCGCACCAACACTGGAGTCCTTGGCCTCAAAGCCAAACTTGAAACACTTAAAAATATTGACCCAAACCAATCTCATAGACTCTCGGTCCTAAGGTAGAACTGAAAACCTCTGATACCACTCTATCACAACCCTTCCCTATGGGGCCCATGCTATGACTCCACAAGCCTGTATCCAATAGGCCAGGGGCTAGTGACTAGCACTGAGTAGGCATATCACTAACATGGGAGGCATTTCCTAAGTACCTATACACATGCACACACATCCAAGGCAACAAATGATGAAATGTAAAAACCACTAAGGAAAAATATGCATGCATACAACTAAACACAACCAATAGAGTATAATGGAAAGTAAAGTACGGAAAGTAAACTGGGCCAGAATACCATCCCACCAAAAGAAAGAGTCTGCAAACTATAAAGTCCAACCTGTAATCAAGAAACAATTACTGGGACTGCTAATCACAGATGTAGGAATACCTCTTCATGTAAGGAATCTCACAAAGCTTGGTCTAGTCTTGGTCCACCCGGACTCCGTCAGAAGGTCGCTTATCTGCCCAATACATGACACGTGCGGGCAAAGCCCGTTCAGGGGTGAGTTTAACAATACTCAGCAGGGGACCCCGAAAACCATAGAGCAATACAAAAAGTAAAGGTATAGTCATCTCTACACAGTATATGTCTACAGAAAATATAACAATAGAAACATATCTAGATATACTTGAAACCCATACCAATAGTTTAAATGTAAGTCACAACGACCCACATACCAACACTAGGAATTCAAATCAAAGATTCCATGAAGCACTCGTCTGGGAGAACTAACTCTATGAGTCAGATAGATGTGATGACATCCATCTAATAAGAATTTTTCTTTGGGAAGTTTCATGAGAGAGATAGATACACTGATAGATCTAAAGAGAGAATAGATACACTCATTTCAGGAGAACTCGCTCCCAAGTGGGGAAAGATCACGATACACGGATGAGGATCACTGCCAGGGCATTGAAGTATACCATGACTTATCCAAATTCACTTTATAAGTAGTAGATCAAAATTTTGTAGGATTGGTAACGTCAATACCTGACTTTACCTTGGGCCTAGAATGGGTATTGGATCTCATTTTGGGACTCTCGGAGGGATTATGACTATGTCCAGAAAGTTCGACTGAAGGGATCATACTCCTGCTGATGGAAACGATACCTGAACTTTAGGGGAATGAGAAAAGGAGGCACTAATGAAAATAAAACTTGTACAAGGAATAGTGTACAAAGAGATCAAGTCATGTAAAAAAAGGTACAAAACATATAGAAAGGTCACATGCAATGTCCTATGGCCCTGGGTAATGCCTGTGTACAAAGGACCATGTCAAAGATCTTGTAGTGTAGAAAGAGATACACACGACATGTAACAGAATGATACACTGTGTACTAATATCTAGGGGCCGGTCTGTGTATGCTGTCCAAGTGACCGTACATGGCTTCGACCCATGTATTCCAACCTGTGTATCGGTACACGGGGTAACCATGATAATTAGCCTGTTCTGGCCGTGTAATGGAGTACATACTATGTACTCCACCCCATATCCATGTATCACCTGAGATACACACCGAGTCCCTCATTGTGGCCCACACACTGTGTGATAGGGGTCACATGCTGTGTTAGTGCTTCCTATCACCCAAAACCCCAGCCGCTGCTAAACGGGACCCACACGCCATGTCCTCCAAGAAACTCGCCTTGTTCTGTGTGATTTTCCAGAATCATAGGTTCTTCGTCCGGTGCTTTAGGAGATCCTCTAATTCTTGATAGCCATTATTTTTCCTCTAAACAAAATATCTAGGGTTTTTTATTACTAAAAAGTTGATTCTGTTGGTTTAGGGCCTCTGATCGACCCCAAAAACATGTTTCGATCCATCCGCATGAAGAACCGTTGAAGAAATATTTTTCCTGAACTAAGTCGATTCATCCACCACCATCTTCACTACAACTCCACTAGATTTTCATGATGCCATATATATGATTTGGGATCATTTCATTGAGAAATGGATGTGAAATGATCCATTGTTCATAACCCCACAAAAAATGTGAAGAATGTGCAAGTCAAAAGGGAGAAGAAATACAAATAGAAAATTAAGGAATGAACCTACACCATTGTTTGTCATGGTATTGATGTACTCACTTTAGAAAGATAAAATGGAGGAAATAGAATTATGAATCAAATCAAACATTGATTAATTTCCCAAAAATAAACCCGATAAAAGACCCTCCCACAAGAACAAACGATCTATGGGTCAACCTATTCATGGGTTGATCTACATTCATCATTAAATCAAAGAACAAGGAAAATTAAAATCAAAACAAAAACCCCTACCTCAACTTAGGATTGATTACTGAAAAAGAGGGGTTGTTCTACCATCATGGACGGGATCCTCTAACTCCAGTGGAGCTGTGATTCGTGAATGGTTACTTCATCGCCCTTCATTGTTGAGAGGCTCTATAATGGGTAACCCCTCTACAACTCTAGAGAAATTTCAGGGTTATGCAGATAAACCTTGAGATTATTCTTAACAGATTTTTTAAAATATCCTGTCATTGTGTTGATGCGAAGTAAATAAAATAAATATTTTAATTTATTTTATTTCCTTATATGTCCAAAAACTAATTTCTACTGCCGATCCGTGCTAGTCAATGTTAGGAATCGCCTAAGGTAAAGTCACTACTTTGAATGTAACGGTGCCCTTATATTTCTGATCCAGGCACCAATTTAAAAGTTTTTCCACTTTTTTAGGAAAATAGCTCGTGCACTCTAGTTAAAAGTTTAATTTATTTTAAACATTTATTCTAGGAAATCTGTGCCTTGAAATTTCATGCTATCCTAAAGCCTGGTATTGAAATAATTCCATATAATATTTAAAAATAATACACAAAAATCTTAGACATTACACTTTTTATTTTTTGTATAAATATTTTCCTTCCTTAGGTTCTTTAGAATAATCCTAAAGTGATCTTTATGATCTTCCTTACTCATTGAATATATAAGAATATAATCTATAAAGACTACCAAAAATTAATCAAGTTAATATCTAAAGTCTCTATTTATTAAATCCATAAAGATAGTAGGGGAATTAGTAAGACCAAAAGTAATTACTATAAATTCATAGTGTCCATACCTTGTATGGAATGATGTCTTGGGTATATCCTCCTCCTTGAACCTGAATTAGTGATATCTAGAATGAAGATCAATCTTAGAAAAATATTGATCTCTACACAATTGAAAAAAATTCATCAAAAGGAGGGAGATGATATTTTTTCTTGATAATGATCTTGTTATATTCTTGATAATGAATATAGAGTCGCATTGATCCATATTTCTTCTCAACAAACAAAACAACTGCACCCCAAGGTGACACACTTGGATGAAATAACCCCTTTTCAAGATTATCTTAGAGTTTCTTATTTAATTCTTGAAACTTAATCGAGGAAATTCTATATGGAGTCTTGAAAATATGTGTAGTGCCAGGTATGATTTTTTTTTAAAAATCAACTTCACATCTCCAAGGAATACTGGGAAACTCCTTCAAAAATACATAAAAAACTCCTGTATAATAGGCATATCTTCGACTTTGAGTTTCTCCCTAACCATTTGAGATAAATGTCCCTTTTGAATAGGAATAAAGACCCAAAAATGGATGTGATTTCCATTAGAATTTCATAATTATCATCACAATGATATGCAATCATAGGTTGGTTCATAAATATCAAATGTGACTTCCCTTCCTTGGAAATTTATGTGGCATTTATGTAGAGAAATAAAATATATTCCTAAAATAACATTTAACTCAAATAGTGGGAGAATAAAACAATTTGTAGGGACCACATTCCCAAAAACACCAATAAGAGAAGAATCATAAACTTGGGATGAAATCAACATACCATTATGGGGTTTTACTACTAATTAAATATCTAATAATTGAGGTGATACTATGATACCCTTAGAAAATTCATTAGGAATAAAAGAGTAGGTAGATTCAGAATCAAATAAGACATTAGTAGTTATTGAGTAGATGATAAGTATACCTTTCACCACATCATTATAACACCCTTCATTAGAGATAACGATCGCAAGATATTTCCATTTGTCTCTAGGCTGAAGAGGTTGTTGATAATGATCAACATCATGAACCTTTAAATTTGAGCACCAATAAGCATAATGACCATTCTCTTGGCATTTGAAACACTGGAATGTGGATCGTAAATTCTATAGTGATGTATACTTATTCATATCACTTGATAAATTATTCCCATCACTTTATTATTCAGTCACTCGATGGCCTTCACTTCCACAATTAAAACATTTGTTAGTCCCATTAAGATAATTTTCTCTATGTTTGATTCCACACATTGCGCATAAGGGAAGTCCGATATTCTTCTCTCCATGGTTTCTTATAATTTCATTTGAATTAAATCTTTATTTTCTTATCAAAACAATGAGATTTAAGGATAACTCCAATATCTATTTCCAACTTGATATAACATCACATGATTTCTTCATAGCTATTGAAGCCCCTTATGGCTAATGCCCTTTGGATATGTGGTTTTAAGCCACTAATGAATCGATCTTTCTCACTTTCAGGTTGGATGATAATACTAGAATCATACCCTACAAGTATTTTAGGATATTCCTTATAGGTACCAAATGATTCATCACCCTTCTATTACATCTCAATGAATTCCTTATCAATTTTTGTACAAAGAATATGAGGAAAGTACTTATTGAAAAATAATATTTTAAATTTATCCTGCTCCATAGATTCAATTTATTCTTATTATATCATGTTCTTGATAAGATTACACTAATTATATGATTTCCTTCCAAATGATAAATAGAAAGAATAACTTTCTCATGTTCTGAAAACTGATGAATAGAAATTATCTTCTCAATGGTACTGATACATCACTCAGTGAATAGTGGATAAGTGGACCCACTAAAACAAGGTAGATGTTTCCTCATGAAGGACTCAACAAAAAAATCTTCCCTACTCTTCTCATTTGTAATCTTGACCTGATTCATAGTTTTAGAAATTTTCATGGGCATAAAAACAATATTTTTCATTCCATCTCCCATAACATTTTTTTTAGGTGGAAAATTATTGAATTGTCCATCACATTCAGAATTAACATGATTCCTCTAAGTTACATCCATTGAATAAAACCAAAAATCATGGTGTGAGAAACAATAATAATATCTAGGAACCTTGAAAAATCACTTAGAGAATGTCTTAAATCATGAAAAATTCTATGTCACCTTAGGTTTAAACTAGTTCATTTATGATCATTACCAAAACTGTAGGATTTTATCTTATACTTAGACTTATCCTTAGGGTTCTTAATAAGGTTTTCTCATCCTTGGTTCCAAAGGTTAACTAAAAATTTCTATGATACAAACTATAATGACCCATACTTTTCTTTTATAGATATTACATATTAATATATGAATATTCATTACATAAAATAAAGATCCACTCCAGAACCATATAGGTCTAGTTCCCTTATAAAATCGGTCACACAAATAACTTGTTCATAAATTATCTATATCTTCTCCCACTCAGTTCTTCATATCCATCACCCTTCTTATAATTATCACACATAAAACCTTTCTTCATAACCTGATGAAAAACATAATAAAGGTTGATCCCAGATGCTTAGTAAGGGGAAAAAAGGTAGATATCAATAATAACATAAGGAAAACATGAGCCTAAGGGTATGATATTAACATTTTAAAACTATAACCTACATATTATATATCATAAACTTGAAGCATATAATAAATCCTAGAAGTTTATAAGATATAAATCATAAAGAAATCAAAGAATATGAGCCATGAGATCATAAAATTTGCATAAGACATAGATTGTGGAATACACATAAGAATAGAAAACCTTATGTGAAGGCTACCCACCAAGACATTCATAACTTGTTAGGCATGGCCTAACCACTCATGTACCTTATTTGGCCTTGGGATAACCTCCCATGTACCCTCTTTGGGGATTGGGATAACCTCTTGTGTACCATTTAAGCTCATAGAACATTAATAATTACCTAATGAATTGGAGGAAGATATAGGTCCCACCTATCACATAATTAATGTTATATATATGTGTTCTACAATATCATAAACCATTCATCATATAAAAAACCATGAAAGGAAATGGGTTTCATTAACATTTCATAATAGCATGTCTTATGGAAAAGAAAATGAATTCATAAACATCATGACTTAATAAACATAAACCATCTAGAGAAATAATAAGGATAATATCCTTGGATAATACCACCAGTAAAGTGTCAACAACATCTAAGTTTATTGTCATTTATGAATGGAAATATCATAAAAAGACCATTAAAAAATTTCCTGAGGAAAATACCCCTTCAATTTTTCAAACACATATTTTTAAAAAACCATACACATATAACATAAAAAATTTTCTTTGAAAATAACGTTGTAAAATTTTAAAGGAAGCTTAAAATAATTTTTTTTCATGATGTCAGGAAAATACGTTCATTCCATATAAGTTAAAAATAAATTTCTTCCATATTTTTGTAGGAAAATTCACAAAATACCTCATTTGGAAAACGAAAAAAATGATTCCTTTAAAACCATTTTTTAAAAATTAAAAGATGGGTAAAAATTAATTATTTTTTAAGGAGAATAATAATTTTTTTTAGAAAACATGACCATGGAAGAGAATTATTCCCAAGTAGATACTTAAATATAAATAATCCCTAATAATGATAAGACTGTGAAATAAATCCTTACCTCAACTCTTGCATTTCCTCGTTCACATTCAAACCCCATGTATAAAAAATATGGATTATTATAAATTTATACATTAAAAATACTCATATATATAATACCATGCATGATTTATTTATAAAATATTATCACCCATTTATTTATAATTTGTTATTAAAATCATTATTTTGGGTAATAACTGCTTTGTCTTCCAAGAATGTTTTAGTTCGTAAGTCTCAATCCTTATACTTTGACATTGATACCATAATTTCTAGAATTTAAATAATTATAAAAACATAATATATATTTATTATATGAATATTTATAATCATTAATAAAAATTATAGATATAAAAATGAATTACACCGTTAATAGAGATGGTAGGTCGTACGTACGCATGAACGCCGTTTCCAATTTTCAGATGATGGAATAAAACAAAGGAAAATAAAAATTCAACATTATATAATCATTATTATATCATATATATCAAATATATTTATCAAATTTATTACCATACAAGTGAAATATAAATGAAAAATGAATCACATCACATTGTGAAGATGGTAGTTTATACATACACACAAGCACATTATCGTTTCCCAAAGGATTTGATGATAAGGAGGTAGAAATGATATTATCATTACAAAAGTATGATTATATAAAAAACATAATATATAAAAATTAAAAATATAATAATACCTATCCATAAAATATGTTTATGAAAAATTAATTGTATCACTATGTGGAGACAGTAAGCCGTACGTATGCACGAGTGATACTTTTACTTCTTATTTGATGTGAAAGAGGGAGTATAATGGTGTTTTAATAATAATAATAAAATTTAATAATATTTAGGACACTTAGTATACTATTTTATTAAAAATATAAAATATTTATATGAGGTAAATATGAGTATAAAAAAGAAAGTTATTGGTTCGAGTGATTACTTCTTCTTCGAAACGACTCCTTTAGAGCTCCTCTAAAGGCCTCTAGGGGTGGTCTTTTGGGAAGACCAGTACCTCTATAATGTGTCTTAGAAAGTGGAGAATCTAATATGGTATATTATGTTTGATATATAAGGATAAATTTTTGTAAATAAGTGAGGGAGGAGGGTCCCTTTTATAATTGAGGTGAGGGGCACTTTTAGAATTTCTCAGAAGATTATATTATAATAAGACTATTGTAGATTAAAATGCTTCAAAATGGACTATAAATGAAAATTGGAAGATATGTTTGACCATATTTTTTCCCATTTGTCCTTATTTAATATTTTTATGTTTTTTAAATAATTTAATAAAATATTATTTTCATAAAGTATCATTATTGTCAATTTTGACACTATTTATTACAATGACATTAACAACATAATTAAAATAATAAAAATTCGATCCAAATATTTTAATACAACCCAAAAATATCATTTTTATCTATAAAATAAGTTTATTACATAAATTATCTGAAATTATAATACTTTTAATATTTTTAATATTATTTATTTGATTTTTTCCATTAATTGTATAATTACCACGTCAGCGTTGTGCAAGCATTTAATGTAATTATTTGTTCACTAAAAATTAAATATAATTTACCATGATAAATATAGCATCCCGCCATTTTATAACATAAACTTTCATTACATTACACAAAACTGAGGATCGTTAAGGTTTAGTGTCTTGGAAACAAGGATCATAATACAAAAAAAACATAAAAACATTCTTCTAAAACACTTGAAAGGCTTCTCCTTTAGTTCATCCTAAGTTCATTATGCATCTCATAACCTGGGGACATACATCAAAAGAAAGGGTGAGCAGAAGGCCCAGTAAGGGAAACAAGAGGAACATTTTACATGTGAACTTGAGATACTTCAATAAGGACATGAAAAGAACTTTAAGGCATGAGAAAGAAATCATGAGGCATTTCATAATAAAAATAACATTTTTCATAACTTGAAGATGTGTCTACATCATTTAACATAGACAATCATGAACATATCACCAAGGTCCATCCCCAAGGTGTCATTTGAAAATTACCAAGGTTATTCACCAAGGTATCGTGAAAATTGTAATCTCTAGTGGTTACATCATTACCCAATGCATTGGAGCGCTATCAGGGCGCACCCTTAAATTTGCCTTTATTATCATGTGAGCCACATATATAATCATCAAACATTTCATAAATAACCCACATAGCATAAAATAAATGGGTTTCATTTCATCATCATAACGTTTTAAAAACTGCTTTAAAGACATGATCTTTACGTCACTTTAAACCCACGGAAAGGGAAAGCGGGTCTCATGTATGTAAATCCCAGAATTTAAAATGGAACATTTTGATATATATGTGAATACCCTTGTAGAAATAAGAGCTTTGAGTATTCACTTTATAACATAAAATAAGTTTTGAGAAAAGAGAGAGGCATTTTGAGGGGAAAATTCTGCAGCATAACGGCTAAGTTTCGGGGTTTTAGAAAACGTTGAAATGAGAGGGGACATGGGTCACCCACTCATAAATGATCCATAAAACAGTAGGGTGAAAGAATAAGAAGGACATATGGACATGGTAACGAAATTTTAGGGACATACCATTTGAATGAAAAACATGGAAGGAAAAAGATTAGATTTCTCTTATGAAAATTCGGCAGCCTTACGACGTCACTTAACTTCAAAAGAAAATGATTTGACAATATCAAAAAGGGTCCCTCATCATATGATCATAAGAGATCAGTATGATTGATATAGAGATCATACCCCAACATAATAAAAAGGAACTTGAAAGACTTGACATGAAAATTGAACTTGGAAAACGAGAAGGGTGAAAGAATCCCTTAAAAATTCGGCAGCCTAACGGCGTCACTTAAACTTTCATAAAACGAAATGATGAGAGTAAGAGGGGATCTCTCATCATATAAACATGAAATGGCAGTAAGAGGAATATAAAAGAACATCCTATCACATAAAAACATGGAGCATAATAGGAATGACATAAAAGAGATTTCATGAAAAGAAAGAGAGGGGTCGGATCCCTTACCTTAAAATGTGACTCTTGAAACTCAAAGGATTGGACCTTGAGGGCTTGGGGGCACCTTGGGAGGACTCCTTGGAAGGTAAGAAGACCAGAACTTCGTTGGGGGAGAGTTGGGAGTGAAAACTAAGGGAGGAAAGGGTGGGTATTTATAGGGAAAGTGAGGGGACAAAGCATTAATGGCCAAAGGACACCTCACATGTGCTTTTCTCAAACCCATGGGCTCTCCCTTGGCATTTATCATGGAGTTAGGCCACATGGGGCCCCCAAAACAATAATTCATCACCCTTGGCCGGCCAACCCTCAAAAGATCTCATGACATCATCATGACATCATTATGATGTCATTAAACATACCGAAACCCTAAAACGGTATTTTTACTATTCACTGAAAATTCAACTTTCTCAGAATAATCCCAAAATTTCACCTTAACCAAATATCAATGCTATGATTTCAAAAATGAACTCCATTTTATAAAAATAATTTTCTAAATATTTTTAATTTTATTTTTAAATAAATACACTATTCACCGAAAATTTATTTTTTTAGAAAAATCCCCAAAAATTACCATAACATAATATCGATGCTCTGAGTTCAAAAATAAAGTCATTTTTATAAAAATAATTTTCTAATTATTTTTAATTAAATTTTTAATTAAAAAACACTGTTCATCCGAAAAAAACTAATACTTGAATAATAATTTATGAAACTGTTATTTACCCATTTTATTGAATCACATTACTTAATCAAGGTGTCTAAATTATATTAAAACTTTCTTTAAGTGAAAATTACTAATCCATTTGGTCATATTACTAATCCTAAGCGTAAAATCACTATTCATAATTTACTATTCATCAAAAATTAAGTTGATCTTATTAGACTCCAAATTCCTTAATGAACACTTTTGTAGAAGACCATTTTTTGAAAATCATTACACATCATTAGTTATTTAAGGTTTACATAAATATTTCAAAATATCCCTTTTTCAAAATTCATCAATAAAATACATTCTAAGATTATCTAGACATTTGAAATTTCACAAACATCACTAAAGGAAGAAATCTCAATTTATTCATCCGAAAGGATTACACAAGGAAACTAGGGTCTCATCACATAGCCCCTTATAACACTGGCATAAGACCTAAGTGTAAGGTGTGCTATGGTGATAGAATCTGAGGGAGTCTCAGATAACATTGCCCTAGTAGCAATCTCCACTAACTTGAACTTCTCCTGCAAGCGTTTTCGTTCAAGCTTGACACGCTGGAGCTCGGATTGGGCTTGGTCCAAAGCGAAGCCCACAGATGCTACCTCCTTCCCAAGCTCTGATAAGTGGGCTTCGTAAGGGTTGAGTCTACTGGATGAAGCCATCGACTCCTCTTTCTGCATTAACCATTAACATCTTATTAAATCAATAAGAGTAAGTTAATATACTACTCAAAAAGATTGGGTCGTTACATTCTTCCCCCCTTAAGAAATTTCGTCCCCGAAATTTATACTTGAGGCCTAGTTGAAAAGGTGAGGGTACTTTTGCTTCATCGTTTCCTCAGGCTCCCAAGTCGCTTCTTCATATTTATGATTCCTCCACAACACTTTCACAAGGTGGGTAGTCTTGTTTCGTAGGACCTTGTCTCTACGGTCCAAGATCTCCACTGGCTGCTCCTCATAAGAGAGGTCATGTTCAAGTTGTACCACCTCTGGGTTCAGTACATGCGAAGGGTCGGGTATGTACTTCCTCAAGAGAGATACATGGAAGACATCATGAACTTTAGCTAGGTTCGGTGGAAGTGCTAGACGATAGGCCACTGCTCCTATGCGATCAAGGATTTCATAGGGGCCAATGTACCTAGGGCTGAGCTTCCCTTTCTTCCCAAACCGCATGACTCTCTTCCATGGAGAAATTCGAAGGAAGACTTTGTCACCAACACCAAACTCCAAGTCCCTTCGACGATTGTCAGCATAGCTCTTCTGCCGACTCTGAGCAGCCTTTATGTGTTGTTGGATGGCATGAACCTGTTCTGTCATCTCTTGCACGAGATCAGGCCCAAGAAGCTTCCTCTCACCAGTTTCATCCCAACAAGTAGGAGTTCTACACCGCTTTCCATATAGAGCTTCATAGGGTGCCATCTGAATACTCGCATGGAAGCTGTTGTTATAAGAGAACTCCACTAATGGGAGGTGTTGATCCCATCCACCTTTAAATTCCATTGAGCATAATCTCAACATGTCTTCGAGTGTCTGAATAGTCCTTTCAGATTGGCCATCAGTTTGAGGATGATAGGCCGTACTAAAATTCAATTCAGTATTCAGAGCATGCTGAAGACTTCTCCAGAATTTTGATGTGAATCTTGGGTCACGATCAGATACGATGGATAGTGGTACCCCATGAAGCCTTACCACTTCCTTCACGTATATCTTGGCAAGCTGATCCAGAGAGAAATCTTCCCGAATAGAGATAAAATGGGCTGTCTTGGTGAGACGGTCCACAATAACCCATATCGCATTGTTTCCTTTGGATGTTTTCGGGAGACCAGTTACAAAGTCCATGGTGATATTATCCCACTTCCATACTGGTATGGGTAGCGGTTGTAATACCCCCTTAGGAAGTTGTCTTTCTGCCTTTACTTGCTGACACACCAGGCATCTTGTAGTGTAATCGGCAATCTCCCTCTTCATGTTATCCCACCAATAATGATCACGAAGGTCTCTATACATCTTAGTGCTTCCCGGATGTATAGAGAAAGTAGAGCTATGAGCTTCATCCATCAGTTCTTTCTTTATCTCCGGAATGGATGGAACACATAGTCTGGTACGAAATTTCAACACGCCTTCTTGATCAATATTGAAATCAGGGAACTTCCCATCCTTTACAGCCTCGAACTTCTCCTGCAGCAAAGGATCTTCTTTTTGAGCCTTCTTGATCTTCTCTAGTAATGAAGGTTGAGAAATCATTTGGGATAGGGTTGATGATGTCCCTTTCCTTATAATTCCCATGTCCAGTTTTACTAGATCTTTAATCAAGGGATCTCCCAGGATCCTCATTGTTGCCAGAACAACAGGATCTTTCCTGCTTAACGCATCCGCGACTTTGTTTGCTCTTCCAGGGTGATAATGAATTGAACAATCATAGTCTTTAATAAGCTCCAACCATCTCCTTTGTCTCATGTTCAATTCTTTCTGAGTGAAAATATACTTTAGACTTTGGTGGTCAGTGTATATATCACATTTCTCCCCATAAAGATAGTGCCTCCATATCTTTAGAGCAAAAACAACTGCCGCCAGCTCTAGATCATGCGTAGGATAATTCTGCTCATGAATCTTCAACTGTCGAGATGCATAAGCAATTACTTTGTCATTTTGCATGAGGACGCACCCAAGCCCTTTCAGAGATGCATTGCTAAAAATAACGAATCCTTCTCCGATAGAGGGTAGTGTTAACACAGGTGCAGTAACCAATCTCTTCTTCAGCTCTTGGAAACTTTCCTCGCATTCCTTTGTCCAGATGAACTTAACCCCTTTTCGAGTCAACTTGGTTAGTGGATTAGAAAGCCGTGAAAAGTTTTTCACAAACCTCCTATAATATCCCGCTAAACCAAGGAAACTACGAATCTCAGTTACTGTTGTGGGTTGAGGCCACTCCTCCACAACCATTGTCTTTGCAGGGTCAACCGAGATTCCTTCATTGGTTACGATGTGCCCCAAGAAAGCCACTTGTTGTAACCAAAACTCACACTTGCTGAACTTCCCAAAGAGCCTCTCCTTCCATAGAGTTTTCAAAATAACCCTCAGATGATCTTCATGCTCCTCCCGACTTTTTGAATATATCAAAATATCATCAATAAAAACTACCACAAAGTTATCAAGGTAGTCCTTAAAGACTCTATTCATCAAATCCATGAAAATAGCAGGAGCATTAGTCAAGCCGAAGGGCATAACATTAAACTCATAATGCCCATATCTTGATCGGAAGGCAGTCTTTGGAATATCTTCCTTCTTCACCCTCACTTGATGATAACCAGATCGAAGGTCAATCTTAGAGAAGAATTGAGCCCCACGAAGTTGGTCAAATAAATCATCAATTCTTGGAAGAGGGTATCTGTTCTTCACTGTGATCCCGTTCAGTTCTCTATAATCAATGCATAGCCGCATTGATCCATCCTTCTTCTTCACAAAGAGAACTGGTGCTCCCCAAGGAGACACACTCGGTCGGATAAACCCCTTCTCCAACAAGTCTTGGAGTTGTTTCTTTAGCTCCTCTAGCTCCACATTTTCCATTCTATACGGAGTCTTTGATATCGGTTGAGACCCAGGTACGAGTTCAATGGAGAACTCTACCTCTCTTTCTGGGGGAGGTCCAGGTAACTCCTCAGGAAATACATCCATGTATTCTTGAACAATCGGAACATCTTCAATTTGTATGCTCCCTTTCCCTTCTTCCTCATCACCGATTAACTCCATAAAGAAAGCTATAGGAGGTGCTTCTAGATAGGGATCAGTTCAGGATATCTCTCCTCGGAAGATAACTGTAGGTCGTTCATTCAAGACTACTGAGATTTCCTTACTTCTGCATTTGATCTTAGCATTATACTTTGAGAGCCAGTCCATCCCTAGTATAATGTCAAATTCCATCATGGGAATGACTACTAGATTTGCGATAAGATTGTGCTCACCAAAGTAAACACTAGAGTCTCTAAACACTGTTGATGCATGGATAATCCCACTTGGAGTCTTGACTGACAACTCTACCTCAAGCAATTCGGGGATTGATTCTATATTCTTTGCAAACTTGGAAGAAATAAAGGAATGCGTAGAACCAGAATCAAATAAAGCACTTGCTAGTTTTGAGAGGACAACAAGAGTACCTGCTACCACATCGTTCGGAACTTCAACTTCAGTTGTTGTGATAGCGAAAGCACGACCTTGCTCCCTTGGCCTCTGCTGAGGTTGATGGTGATTCCCCTCCACCGCCCTCGGATTTGGACATTGATTAGCAAAGTGCCCAAGCTGTCCACACTTGAAGCATGTGACTTCGGGTAGGGCCAGAACCATCTTTCCTCTGTCGTTAGTGTTGGGAAGTTGAGGCTTCACATCACCACGACAATTCCGAGAAATATGGCCTTCTTTTCCACACCTATAGCACTTGCCACTTCCGATCAAGCAGTTCCCCGGATGCTTCTTCCCACATTTATTGCATGTGGCATGTTGCATATGCTTTCCACCTCTTTCCTGATCAAAACTTCTTCCCAGGCTTGGTTCTAGAGTTCTCTTCTTCTCATTAGATTTGTGAGACCACTGTGTCTCTCCAAACTCTAGTTCAACTTTCATAGCACTTCGAACTATTTCTTCATAGCTATCGTAGTCCCTGTTGGCTAGATTCTTCCGCAGATGTGGTCGTAGTCCGCCAAAGAATCTATCAACCTTCCCATTAGGATCCATGACAAAGCTTGAGGTATAACGGGAAAGCCTTGTGAAGTTCATCTCATAGCTTCCGACAGATTCGTTCTCCTTCTGCTTCAGCTCGAGAAACTCTTTCTCCATTTTCGTTCTCATGGAACGAGGGAAATACTTGTTAAAGAAAATTCCCCGAAATTCTTCCCACTCCATAGCTTCCATCTCTCCTCGTGGCTTCGTGTTTTTGATCAGTGACCACCACTGATCAGCTTCTCCCTCTAGGCGGTAAACAGCAAGGGTGACTTTTTCTTGTTCCGAACAATGAAGTACAGAAAAGATCTTTTCAATGGAGCTTATCCATTGTTCCGCAACCAATGGGTCAGTAGATCCACTGAATGTTGGCGGTCGTTGACGCATGAAGGACTCAACAGAAAGTTGTTCCCTTTGTGGTGAGGTCGGCCTCTCAGCTTGATTCAAGTTATTACTCATAACTTGAGTCAGTTGGTTCATCATCCGCATGAATGTTTCCATTCCGGCTTCCATCGGAGGGCCGTCAGCACATGGTGCATTGCGGTCACCATCGGCACGGTTTCTCCTATTGCCCGCCATTTTCTAAAAGAATAAAACCTTAGTGAGAAACTTATTTCATTTATGAATCTTTTAACTAATACTTCGTGCTTAGACAATTATAGTTCTCTATAATTCCTTCATAATGATTCATAAAAAGCATGTGATTAACCAAACATATCCCCCGGGAGTGTCGTAACCAAGAGTGCAGCAAGGCCCGTTATCGTGCACCAGTTCCCGTTCGAGTCTAGCTCAAAGCGGTGTTTTCGGGTTTTACCCCTATGTACATCTGTGCCAGAGCCGCCTCTACCTGCTCGTATCCAGACAGGGATGTATTTGTTTGATAGACCACTTACTTAATACTTACCAAAATACCAGGAAGTTTTCCTATATTTAAACTTTTCTATAGGGTTCTTCTTAAAGTTTTTATATCCTAATTTCCACAAATAACTAAACCATCCTTTGATACCAACTATAGCATCCCGCCATTTTATAACATAAACTTTCATTACATTACACAAAACTGAGGATCGTTAAGGTTTAGTGTCTTGGAAACAAGGATCATAATACAAAAAAAAACATAAAAACATTCTTCTAAAACACTTGAAAGGCTTCTCCTTTAGTTCATCCTAAGTTCATTATGCATCTCATAACCTGGGGACATACATCAAAAGAAAGGGTGAGCAGAAGGCCCAGTAAGGGAAACAAGAGGAACATTTTACATGTGAACTTGAGATACTTCAATAAGGACATGAAAAGAACTTTAAGGCATGAGAAAGAAATCATGAGGCATTTCATAATAAAAATAACATTTTTCATAACTTGAAGATGTGGCTACATCATTTAACATAGACAATCATGAACATATCACCAAGGTCCATCCCCAAGGTGTCATTTGAAAATTACCAAGGTTATTCACCAAGGTATCGTGAAAATTGTAATCTCTAGTGGTTACATCATTACCCAATGCATTGGAGCGCTATCAGGGCGCACCCTTAAATTTGCCTTTATTATCATGTGAGCCACATATATAATCATCAAACATTTCATAAATAACCCACATAGCATAAAATAAATGGGTTTCATTTCATCATCATAACGTTTTAAAAACTGCTTTAAAGACATGATCTTTACGTCACTTTAAACCCACGGAAAGGGAAAGCGGGTCTCATGTATGTAAATCCCAGAATTTAAAATGGAACATTTTGATATATATGTGAATACCCTTGTAGAAATAAGAGCTTTGAGTATTCACTTTATAACATAAAATAAGTTTTGAGAAAAGAGAGAGGCATTTTGAGGGGAAAATTCTGCAGCATAACGGCTAAGTTTCGGGGTTTTAGAAAACGTTGAAATGAGAGGGGACATGGGTCACCCACTCATAAACGATCCATAAAACAGTAGGGTGAAAGAATAAGAAGGAAATATGGACATGGTAACGAAATTTTAGGGACATACCATTTGAATGAAAAACATGGAAGGAAAAAGATTAGATTTCTCTTATGAAAATTCGGCAGCCTTACGGCGTCACTTAACTTCAAAAGAAAATGATTTGACAAGATCAAAAAGGGTCCCTCATCATATGATCATAAGAGATCAGTATGATTGATATAGAGATCATACCCCAACATAATAAAAAGGAACTTGAAAGACTTGACATGAAAATTGAACTTGGAAAATGAGAAGGGTGAAAGAATCCCTTAAAAATTCGGCAGCCTAACGGCGTCACTTAAACTTTCATAAAACGAAATGATGAGAGTAAGAGGGGATCTCTCATCATATAAACATGAAATGGCAGTAAGAGGAATATAAAAGAACATCCTCTCACATAAAAACATGGAGCATAATAGGAATGACATAAAAGAGATTTCATGAAAAGAAAGAGAGGGGTCGGATCCCTTACCTTAAAATGTGACTCTTGAAACTCAAAGGATTGGACCTTGAGGGCTTGGGGGCACCTTGGGAGGACTCCTTGGAAGGTAAGAAGACCAGAACTTCGTTGGGGGAGAGTTGGGAGTAAAAACTAAGGGAGGAAAGGGTGGGTATTTATAGGGAAAGTGAGGGGACAAAGCATTAATGGCCAAAGGACACCTCACATGTGCTTTTCTCAAACCCATGGACTCTCCCTTGGCATTTATCATGGAGTTAGGCCACATGGGGCCCCCAAAACAATAATTCATCACCCTTGGCCGGCCAACCCTCAAAAGATCTCATGACATCATCATGACATCATTATGATGTCATTAAACATACCGAAACCCTAAAACGGTATTTTTACTATTCACTGAAAATTCAACTTTCTCAGAATAATCCCAAAATTTCACCTTAACCAAATATCAATGCTATGATTTCAAAAATGAACTCCATTTTATAAAAATAATTTTCTAAATATTTTTAATTTTATTTTTAAATAAATACACTATTCACCGAAAATTTATTTTTTTAGAAAAATCCCCAAAAATTACCATAACATAATATCGATGCTCTGAGTTCAAAAATAAAGTCATTTTTATAAAAATAATTTTCTAATTATTTTTAATTAAATTTTTAATTAAAAAACACTATTCATCCGAAAAAAACTAATACTTGAATAATAATTTATGAAACTGTTATTTACCCATTTTATTGAATCACATTACTTAATCAAGGTGTCTAAATTATATGAAAACTTTCTTTAAGTGAAAATTACTAATCCATTTGGTCATATTACTAATCCTAAGCGTAAAATCACTATTCATAATTTACTATTCATCAAAAATTAAGTTGATCTTATTAGACTCCAAATTCCTTAATGAACACTTTTGTAGAAGACCATTTTTTGAAAATCATTACACATCATTAGTTATTTAAGGTTTACATAAATATTTCAAAATATCCCTTTTTCAAAATTCATCAATAAAATACATTCTAAGATTATCTAGACATTTGAAATTTCACAAACATCACTAAAGGAAGAAATCTCAATTTATTCATCCGAAAGGATTACACAAGGAAACTAGGGTCTCATCACATAGCCCCTTATAACACTGGCATAAGACCTAAGTGTAAGGTGTGCTATGGTGATAGAATCTGAGGGAGTCTCAGATAACATTGCCCTAGTAGCAATCTCCACTAACTTGAACTTCTCCTGCAAGCGTTTTCGTTCAAGCTTGACACGCTGGAGCTCGGATTGGGCTTGGTCCAAAGCGAAGCCCACAGATGCTACCTCCTTCCCAAGCTCTGATAAGTGGGCTTCGTAAGGGTTGAGTCTACTGGATGAAGCCATCGACTCCTCTTTCTGCATTAACCATTAACATCTTATTAAATCAATAAGAGTAAGTTAATATACTACTAAAAAAGATTGGGTCGTTACAATAAATATGAATATTTTATATTTAAAAATACTATTTATATTCGAACATATCCTCTAGGTAACTCCATATTAAAAATATTATAGTTATTTAAAACAAGATTGTGACATGTTTGAATTTTCTTGAAATAAAAAACTATAACGGTCATAATCTCATCCAAATGACCATAAAATGACATATAATAAAATCTTGGATTATTATGGATGAAATTGAATCTTAAAATAAAATTAATTCATGTTTTTGGGTCATTATAAAATCCTTATCATTTTATTTTTAACTTTAATTATTTGATTTACCCTTTACTATGGTAACAAAAATTATTAAGGTTACTATTCATTTTGACTAAAAATAAAAGGGTGATATTTAATAAATTTGGACCCAATAATTAAAAATATGTAATATATTTTAAAAAATTTAAAAAATATAAGTGAAAAAATCTAATTTAAAATTAATCTCACAAAATGAAATAAAAAACAGTTTTTTTTGAAATATGCGTTTTAAGCCCAAAAACATACTTACAAAAAATAATTTATAAGGATTATTAAAATGAAATTAATTAGAATATATCTAAATAAATAGTTATTAAGTTACTTTGAAATCAAATTAAAATCATAAATTTATTTTTTAATATAAAGAAAATGACAGTTTAATAAAAATCGGTATTTTTCACTATTCACTAAAAAATTAATCTTTTTTGAAAATTATCAAAAAATATTCCTAAGAAAATTTTGACACGATGAATACAAAAATTAGATTGATTTTTTGAAATAATTTTTCTAAAACTTCTAAAAATTATTTATAATGTTCACTCATAAAAAAAGAAAAACCATTTTTGAAGAAAATATATTTATGAAGCACAAAATAATTTAACTAAAAATTAAGTACTTATTTCATAAGAATTAATTAATGAATTTTTATTTATTATTAATTTTTTATATATTTCATAATTTGTTTAATACTATTCATACCCTCCAATTTAATGTTTAAGCTATAACAATCATATTGGAATAATAATATTTTAATAGTGCATTGTGGTTCATTTAAACTTAGTGTTGTGTGTAACAAAAGATATAATAGAAATAAAATTATTTAAATTTAAATATTTCATAAAAAATATCAGGGTTTTATAGTGGAACTGGAACCTCTTATGCCTACCCCTATTTCATAACCTTTTGATATATATGGAACATTGATCCCATGAGTGAAGAAGGTGTTTAGATGATGAAGAAGAATAAGTGAAGAAGATAAGAAGAGGATAAGGTTATTGTTTTTCTTTTGTTATCAATACATAATCCATGTTTAAAATATAGTGTTAAAAAATGTTTCACTTGAGATGAAGTTCATTGGTTTTTGAGAGATTTAAGTTTTTTGAAATCATTTGAGGTGTTTGGATTAATTTAGAGATGAATTCTAGAATTCTATATGCTGTTTATGAACAAATATTGGATTTCAGAGCTATATAGGAATAAACTCTTCCAACATGTGTTTAAATTTAAGAGTGTTATGTTTTTAAATATTAACTCCATGAAATGGATGCTACATTAAAATAAAAGTGTTGTTATGGAATAATTTTTTGAGTTGGTACCCTAGAACCAACTACTTTATTCTTTTGATTACCCGTATATTAAAAGGCTTGAATATTAATTAATACCTTATTAAATTATGTGTATTCTTCTATATAAAATTAATGTGATAATGTCCTTAGATTACTTTTCATATCGAATGGTCATAACAACTCTCTTTTATGATGAGAACCTTGAAGGGATATCAAAATATTCTTAAATATATGTTCTATGGTTTGATGAAATATGTTTAATGGGACACAAATTATGTTAGAATATAAAGTGAAGGGGTCATATAAGGCATTGATACTTCTTCTCATGAAGTTCACACCAATTAATCTCCATGATAGGATATTATGAGAAGAGAACTTCCATTGTGAATTACATATATTTTATGTTTCATTGAATATTACTATCCATGAAAGTGTGTATTGGTCCTCATACTTGAAATTATTATTAGTGCATGTCATGAATCACATAATTCTATACATTGATGAAAATATTGATGACATATTCTCATGGAGAAGTAATATACATTAGGTGCATCATAAGTTATTTCCAATAATGAATAAGTCAAGAATGAATTTTCCCCTTTAATTTTAATGGAAGATGATATCTCAATCGCTTTCATTGGAATAGAAATTTCTGATGAAGTCCATGGACATGTTGGTTTATCAATGAGTTCATTTAGTAAATAAAAGAAATATATATCATGCATATAATTTGATGACACAAATATGAAACATAGTCGATGATGTATCGAAAAAATGGATTATATTACATAATGAGCATCTATAATAGGTTTTTGTCATTATGACATTAAATATATTTCTATATGGGTGACCTAATGTGTTTATAGATGCTGATATTAAAATTTTGGCCTATTCATATAATTCCAATGAGAAAGAGGCCTAGAGGGCCACACACTAAGAGTATCCATAACCCCAGTTAAATTATATTTAAATTTAATATTTGAATACATATTATTCCCAAGAGTAAGGAATAATAATTAGTTAGGTTATGTTGATAGCATAAATTCAATCACCATTTATTCTAGTTGGAATATATGTGAGTTGAATATCAAATAAATATTTATCCATTAGTTAGAGAATATAATATTTATTTAAATAAATATTTATTATTAAATTTTAGATAAATGACAAGAATAATTAATAGGTCGGTTTAATGATATATTTTATTTAATGTTATTTTTAAAAAATATTAATTAATTTTTTTAAAAATGATATTTAAATATCTATGAGTTTACACATGTTAAGGAAATAATTATAACAATAATGTTATTATTGGACCAACTTATATCATTTCTAGGGGAAGGGTTGTCTTCCACAATATATTTTCCCTCGAGAATTATCTCAAGATTGAAGAGATAAATTCTCAAAAACAATCTCAAGAATAGAGAGTAATAATCCTCCTCCTTTATTGTTTCCGATAGAAGATCTGATGATTTATTATGACTTATTTGTTTTGAGTCGAGGTAGACCTGCTTTCCAAAGGTAGGTGGTCACTAGGAAATTACCAGCGAAACCTTATAATGTGAGTTGTTCAAGTGAGTGCGAGGTTAGACTCATCGATGATTCTTTGGGTCTTCATCATTACAGAACTCCTTGACTCTCAGGGTGGTTTCTTTTTTATAATAAAAAGTTATTTTTGAGAGAGTGGTCAGACTCATTGAACCCTTTTGAGGGTATTATTTCCTACTCTTGGAATCTCTTATAGATTTAAAACATTTTCCAGAAACACTCCCTAGTCCCAGTGCAGGACTGGTTACCCGTATTCCAACAATCTGATAAAACCCAAGTGTCAATGTGATCACCTATGTGTGTTAGATATTCTCCATATTTATCTTATTAATTAGTAATGATATAGTTTAAATATGTTTTTCCAATTATATAGAGTTTATATCTTCCCAGATATGCAATAGATGTTCATGGTGTCTAGATCAGAATCATAAATAGGGCTTCCTCTATATCCATATGAAGGGATTATGAATCCACATTGGTTGGTTCCACTTAATAGGGTATGAAGAACCTTTAAAGGTCTTGGGACATGAATTTTAATAGTTCCTTTTATGGTTCTACATCTATGAACATGTCCATGTAGTTTAAAGTTATTAAAATATGATTACTAGGATAAAGATTCCTTGGAATGTTTGGTGTGGGATAAAGGAATGTGTACCCATTTTTGGTTTATATTGCATATTTCAAATTAAATAGGATATCGTATGGATCATCTCCAAATCATCACCAAAGATATCCCCAACTCATCACTATAGAAGGATTATTCTCCTTATACTCATCAACATAATTAGGTCAATTTCTCATCTCATAAGAGGTAGCTATCCTAGGTTGAGGATTAAAAAAATAGGAGACCCATATATGGGAACCAAGAGTAGTATCTCAACTCAAGATATATTGGAAGAGCGAGTCATCTTTTTTCTCATCACATAAGAGAACATATATATTTAAAGGTATCCAGTTTGAACATTGAAGAGGCGTCCAACTTATCCTATATGAAAGGTAACCAAATTCCTTTTAGTTGTATAGTTTAAGGTTAGGTAGCATGACTAATCCATGTAGTTTAACATTATGAAGTAAATAAATGGTATATGCAATTTAAATTCATGTGACCATGACTACTTGGAAGAAGGGTGTCTAGAAATAGTTAGTGCATGACTTACACATGAGTGTCCCACTTTGGTTCATCCTACTTATTGGTAACCAAGCATGAGAAGGCATGTTCAGGGCTTACACCCAATAGGAGGCCCATATATTATGAATCTAAAAAAATTATATCAAATTAAGGAATTTAAGGAAACCAAGAGGAGTATCTTGAATCAAGGTATCTGGAAAAGGAAATCCTATACTCATCACATGGGGGAAAATGTGGATTTGAGGATATTAGGGTTGAACCTCAAAGATTCATACTATATTTCTTGGTTAATAGGTATCAAATCCCACATAGTTTGAGTTTTATAGTTCAAGGTCATGTGGCAAGACCGATCAGTGCGGTTTAGTGTCATGCGGTAATGACATGAACTATGCAGTTTAGAGTAATGAAACTAGGACTTGATGGTGATTCCTATGATGCTTTTCAATTACATTAAAGGAATGAACATCTAAATATCTAGTCCCATTTAAGTCTTTCTTGGTGTTAAAAATAAGATATATAATATTGGTCATATTAGATTTGAGAACACAACAAGGAAATTAAGGGGGATTACTTATTAGGATACCTTGGTAGGATTCATGTATCCCGAATGGGGTGACAAAAAGATTATAATTGGGGATTATACATTGGTTTCCCCTATTTGGTTCAACCTTCACATTGATAATGTAGCGGGATACGAAAGAATGATTAGGGCTTACACCCATGAGGAGTCCCATATATGATGTTCATCCCATAGAAGGGGTGTTAATAAGAGATTTAGTGAGGCTTATAAATGAGATTCCCTTTGATAAATGACTTGGTAAGTGAGTTAGGTGAAGATATGTTTTGGGGATTACATTTATTAAGAGGCCCATATATAAAGAAACCAAAAAGAGTATCTCCACTCAAGGAGTATGTTTTGGGGTTATGCATGTATGATTCCCTTTTTGGATTGTCCTATTTATTATTAGTTAAACAAGTTAAGGTATGATTGGATCCTAAACATAATATAAGGCCTGTATTTGGTTTACCCAAGAAAGTGGGAAAGTAAAAGGTATTATAGGGTTCTGAGGAGAGTATATCAACTCTAGGAATTTTGGGACACCAAGAGAAGCATCTCGACTCGAGGTGTATGAGGATAACCATGAGGAGTATCTCAAAACTAGGTGTATATAAAAACCAATAGGAGTATCTCAACTCAAGTTACACATGGTATGGATGGGAACCTAGGTGTGTGACCTTAGTGAATGCAGTGCTCATGTGTGAGACCTAGGTGAATTGGTGCCTAAGAATCAGACATGGGTAGATGAAGTGCTCCCTAGTAAGGGGATTTAGATTAGGTTTTTCCCAAGTAGAGGGGTTCTAAATTTGAAACTTGGACAAAAGATTTATCCCTATTAGGGGAACTCAGGTGAATAGCCTAAGAAAAGGGTCCTCACCATAGCAGGGGACTTGGGAAAAGGGTCACCCAGGGTTGGAGCCCCAGATCCTAGTTGGTTGGGTGCTCAAATGTGGTGCACCCAAGTTTGGGAACTAAGGTAGTGAACCCAAGTGTCGGTGGTGGGGTGACCAAGTGTGGGAACTAAAGTGGTATTACCAAGTTTGGACCCTAATGTGGAAGGGTTATGGGTGCCCCTACTTCTCTTGTCCATTTGTCATCAAATTTGTATGTTTTGAAAATAAGAAGTTGGGGGTCAACGTATAGCTAATCCCTTATACATGGGCACATAACGTATGATCACATGAGTTGGTGTGCATAAGAAGTCACACAAGCTGGGAAAAGGAGCTGGGCACATGATTTTAGTGAAAGATCTTGGATTTCTTTATGAAAATATTCCCAAAATCAATCAACCATAACCTTTGATCCTTAAGTCCATTTGGGTTCTATGAATAGTAAAATCAAAGCCTATAAAGTGAGCTATGCACCTGTATATAACATATAACCCCTAAAAAGTTCTATTTGAGACTAAAAAATTCTTATAAGACCCTAAAAATTGGTTTTATGTATATGAAACCCTTTTTTTAGCAATGCATGAAATCCACAACCTATTCCAAGTGGGAGGTTCTCACCATAACTTCACTAAACTGGGAAATGTTTCTAAGGAATATACATCCCTTAGCATTTGAGAAATCATGTGGAACATGGAGATCCAATCTTCTTCTTCTTCTTCTTCTTCAGGGATGGAGACACTTTTCTACTAAAACTTTAATTGTGTTTTTTGAGTTAGGACTATGTTATGGATTCATTTTAAAAGTGCATGGAATAAATTTGTCGGTGATAATAAAATACATCAATTAGAACTTAATTCATTAAGAATGAAAAGAATATAATTCAGAGTTAAATTTAAGGTACTTTTCTATATTACATGTTAATTTGGTGGGATTTTAGAGTTATCTAACCACTGGGATGATGCTTACCAAAAATAGGATCTCAACACAAATATTCTATAGACCAAGAGAATAAAATTGACTCAAGGTTTTTGGATTTACAAGAGGAATAATCAACCACAGGATTTGGGTTTCCAAGAAGAGTATCTCAACTTAAGACATTAATATCCCGAACTAGTAAATGTATAAATTATAGGATAATATCGGAAATTAATTAAAAGATTAATTTAAGGATTGATCCAAGATAAGATATTTCAATGTCACTATGTACCCAATGAGAATAGGAACCAAGATACACATATTTCTTAATGGATATCTGCAAAAATCTAGCTCACACATTAAAGAAAATAGTATCACTTTAGTATAGGGACATTGGAGAAAATCTAGTATAGACAGCGAGCTCACACAATAAAATAGGTAAACTATCATATAGAATAGGACCATAGATTAAATACTAAATATTTTGACATTTTATACAAATAAAACTCCTATGTAAGAATATTAGGTCATATAACACAAAAAAATCTATTAAGTTTAAGGGTCATACCAGATGAACCATATGTTGTGTTGTTTTAAGTCATGAAAAAAGGATTTTTTAACCTTAAAACAAATGGATTATTTAACCTTATCAAGGTCAATGAACCTAGAAATCATAACTCTATTTTTATTAGGGATGAATGGTGGTCACTGAGAGCTTTATATATTTTTAATTTCACCCTAAATTTTTTAATCCATTAATAGAGAGTCTTAGTGGGAAAGATATCATCTTTTGATCAAGTTCACCGTTTGGGGTTTTAACCTAACAAGTTTTGTGATTTTTTATTTTTGGAATTCTTATAATTTTCCTATGATATACAAGGTGCATGTTTAGTTAGAATAGATTCAATTTTTTTCCAAGTCACCCTTTGTGGGGTTTTAACATGGAGAGTATTATGTATCTTTCCATTGGTATGGTTGTGAATGTCATACTAATGTATTTGGTGCTTAAGGTCATACAAATTTGACCATAAAATGAGGCACACTATATAGATACATGGATGAAGAAAACCCAACATGAATGAGATCCCAATCTCAAAAATATAGAAAACTTTGAAGAATGGTGGAATTAATTTAGGTTCATAGAGCTCTAACCATAGGCCACTACCATTTTAGGTCAAACATATTTGATTAAATATTCCTATAGTTTAAGGTCATATAGGTTTGATTAAATGCATGGAATAGTATATCTATCATGGTTAATTCAAAACCTAATGTGAATGAAGGGACCATTTCTAATATAGACCATACAAAAAAGGGGGTAGTTCAGTTTATAGTCACATTGCTCAGACCATGGTAACATATAGTTAATGTTCATGTAACAAGAACTAAAATGTTAATAGGAACTATATAAAAATTTAATCTTAACTCAAGGATTTTGGATTATCAAGAGGATTAATCAACTTAAGGTAATTGGGTCCTCATATGTGGTTTACACCAAAATTTAAAAGGTCACAATAATAGGATTTCATAATCATTCTTTGAAAGTGGGGATGATTCATGAATGTGAAACATCAAGGTTATATGAATCCAGTTGAATAGTTGGGTTTTGTAATGGGTAAGTCATAACATAATAATGTACAAATAATTGGGAAATGGAAACTAGTGAAATTAGGTTGTTCATTAGTAATGGTGTAACCTAGTGTCACACCATCAGGGAAAATATATCATGGGGTTAAGGGGGACCATTTCTATGGAACCAAAATATATCATATTTGGTTACTCTATATACTTAAAGGTAATTATGTCATTAAACAACAATTCCTAGTAGGATTTGTTTAGATCGATCAATCCCTATTACCAATATTTATTTAAAAGGGAGAACTAATTAGATTAATAGAATCAAGGTTATGGGATTATAATAGAAGTATATCAACTCAATGAAATGGGTTGGTGATGATTAATACATAAAATATATGATGTATATTCATGGATAATGAGAATATTAAAGGATAGTTCCAAAACCCTAAAGGTTACACCACCGTGTATTGAACACATTCCCAAGGAAAAGGTATATAACATGAAATTATTGAGTCTAAAATTAGTTAAATGGGTGATCTACTCAATGTGAATATGTGGTCCTGTCATGAATGAAAATTTTCCCATGGCACAACTTAAACCCACTTGAAGGGGGTAAAGAAGTTTTCTCTAAATTTTTCCTAGACCCATGGGTCTAGTGAGAATATCTTGACTTTTACTAAGGATATATTCTTTCCCTAAAATGGGTTTTTATAATTTCATTTTATGGTCTAACTTTTTCCAAAACTATGAAATGAAATATATTAGCAAGAAATGACATGATTTTTCCCAGGACACCCTTTATAAGTTTTCAACCTAACATGCCTTTGTTCCACTTTTGATTTAAAGTTTATGGTCTTGCAATTAGAACCTTTAGGGGTTAGATTTTAAGGTCGTATAACTTTGACAACATGTTTTTAGGGTTTAAGGTCATAAATAATGGACCAAAAGATGAGATAGTCCTTATAGAAAGGTAAAGGGAAAAATGAACAAGCATTAAGGGCCTAATGATGCTACGAACTATCACATAGAGAGGTGCACATAGTTTTAAGGTCACAATGCTTGAATAGAAGAATGGGATGTAAGCCTATATATAGGCCTAGTATAGGATCCAAATGCAAAAATATGTATCCCATAGTATGAGAATAAATCCACATGTTGTTCTTAAATACATTCCTTATATAGATCTATCTCATATGTAATGAAAAGGGTAATTTTCTATACTTTAGTATAGGTTAACTAGTGGAAACATACAAGGAACTAGGATTTCTTACATTGGTTTAGACTTTATGCAAGATAAAGATTAGGATCAATAGGATTTACCAATTTAAGAAGTTTAAGGTCTTTAAAAATGAAATACATGTCACATAGTTTAACATAATGTGATAGGGGCCAAATGTTCTATAGTTTAATATCCTAAAATGAGGACCTAATGTTATATAATTTAATAATCATACAGATAGGATTAATGTTATACAAATTAACATTATGTAACCAGGACATTGTGAACCAAAGTGAAGATTATGAACATTATCTTTTGAGAAAACATGTATTTGTGGGAGGTGTTTTAATATAGTATAAATATTCCTCCTTGAATAAGATTATGGATAAACAACCATATGCTACATGTTATTATAGATATCTAACATGTATGTAAGGGTGGTGGGTGTCGTGGAATGGACCACCCTTAGTATTTTAGGGTCATATAAGGTCAACCTAATCGTTACACGGGTTATGCTCATGTGACTTGAGCCTATTCAATAGTAAATGTAGAGTATGAGGGTATAAAAAATAGAAATATTCTTAGTCCCTTTGAATATGGAAACTTGGATGAGGTAAATATTATCTTCAAATTTCTAAATTGGGGATGATGGAATGATGACTCATGGGATTAGGTTTACCATTAATAACGGTGGAAAATAGTGCCACACCATTAGGGAATAGTTCATGAAGATTAAGATAGAATTTCCTCTAGGATTAACATATCCCCTAGGGGATACTTCACAAGATTAAGGGTAACTGTGATGTTCACTATCAATTTATAGTGGCTTCATTTTAGATAAATCAAACACTTTTTACTAATACAGGAATGAAAGGGGATACCAAGTGGACAAACTCAAGGTTATGAGATTACAAGAGAAGTATCTCTACTCAAGGCATTTTGTGATTGATACATACAAAGGTATGGAGTTGGTTGGATAGGGGTGGAGATGCCCAAAAGGTTTTAGAATATTCCATGGATGCATCATCATGTTCTTGATAAGATATTTAGGCAAGAGTATTGAACCTTGATTCAAGAAGAGGGTAAATTAAACCTCATAAGAAATGTAGTTTGAAGTCAAGATATAATTATGGTATTTTGGTCCTTAATTAAGATCATATATTGAATATACCCATGTTGGATTGACCATTCAGAGGGGAGGGGTGAATTAGTGGTTTCTTTTTATGAATTCATATTTCTTTTAAATTCAACCTCGTGAACTCGTTAAAGTTTTTGATCCACTCAATATTATCTCTCAATACCACCTTCTGTGAAACAATAAAATAAAATAGGGAAGAAAATTAAATTTACAAGGTTTGATAATGAAAGGAATACTCATTTCCACATTAGTTAGACACCCCAAAAAGGATAATTTACTATCAAACAAGTTAATACAATGGATTTCATCTCCACCAAAATGACGACTGATCCACCTCCAATTGAGTGACTTCGTTTAATTTTGGATCCAACCAAAATACTTCTTTCTCCATATCCAAATGAGAGACTCCTTCTACTCTTATATCCAACTAAAAGTCTTCAACTAATCCCAAAACCAACCGAAAGAATTCTCCATTTCTTAAAGGATTGATCCACTATAGGCTGATCTTTGATCTTCCTATATGAGCTTGTAGAATCTAACTTACACATGTACTTTCTTAAGAACTGTAACAATGCTGGTCTCAAGAATCATTCCATATTTGGGGCAATTTGGATTCTCCTAAATATTTGAACGCTTGGGTATAAAATTTTCTTCTTCTTTGAAAGGCTCCTGGATTAAAACTGTTTCTATATTTGATTCAAGAATGTATCAGGATCAAAAATGATATTACAATTCAGTACACCTTTCTCATCACCTACATGGAAAAATTTATACAAAATATTGTGGTGCATAAGAATCTCAATTAATTTCATGATTAAAATTCTCCTTTAAAACCCTCATATAAATGTGTTTATGGTTATACACATTTATTCCTCCTTAAAATATAAATACATGAATACTATAAGGTAGTATATTTCACATATTAAATAACCCATAAATCATAGGTATTTATTTTCATTCTTATTTGAAATATATGCATGGTTTGTAAGGTATTTTACTTCATACAGTGCACCATACACAGATAGGTAGTGTGTCTCAAATACCCATGGGGTTTGGGTATTAACTTCTTCTTCAAGTATGGAAAAGTCACCCATGGATTAAACTATTTATTAATTTTGTTAATGACTAAATAATAATTTTATTTATTATTCACATGGTTGAGTCTTCAAAACACCTAAGGAATTTGGGTGATCTTCTTTTTTGTTTACACCCACTATATGCCACCCTACATGCATCACATGAAGAATACATGAAAGTGTTGGGTCATATGGAATTTTCCTTCATGGATCACTCTGAGGGGTTTTATAAATATCCATGAATTACCATGGGGGTTCACCCTGTATGCATTTATGCATGAATCTTATCAGGATACCAAAAGAATATCGGGATTCGTGTTTCTTTACACGAATAATAAAAATACACAACTCACCTTGTTTATCTTTATACAGTTTATTAATTCCATAAGAACCCTAAAATTTCATTTAATTTCTCCTTCATTCAATTATCATGAATGAAATACAGAGTTTCATGCATGAACATTTTTTATTATACATGTGGAATAATCTCATCATTTACATCATTCAGGTAGTTGGCCTTATCAAGCAATCATCACAGCTTTAATTCTCTGTTTACATATAGAAGTGCATGAATTTCATGCATGGAATATTCTTAGAACCCAACTATATATCACGAGTTCAATGAATATTAGAACATAGGATAAAATCAGAAACTTGATTAATGGCACGATCACCCTGGCTTGATCATGGTGGAATATCTATGTTGCAAACACCCTCAAACACAAGAGGATAACGATGATCGATTGGGAAGTTCAGACGGTCCAAATCCGCATGTTTGGACATAAATTCTTATATTTGTATCTTTTTAGAAGAATAATAGTACCCCACCTCTATGCTATCCCACATTGATTTTTTCACATGTCTAGATCCTGGTATATCAGGGTGATCCCCTAAACCCCACCAGAACCGCCCTGTGTTGACTCCCACTACTGCTATGCTACCCTGCACGGTGGAGCTATAAATACACCCATGATGTTCTCCATACATGATCTAGTGTGATTAAACATATTCCACCTTATAAAATATCCTTCCATGAGATAACATGTGTTGGTTACCTTGGGAGCAGTAGACTTGGTCCCATATGTACCCCTAATCATCAAGACTTAGCCTTGGATAACTTGTGAGTTGGATATTATTTTTATTCAAGGCCCATGTATAAGAGTTAACCAACAATTCTCAAATTTAATCCTCTTTAAATACAAACCCTTTCTCAAATGTCTTATTCATGAAAAATGTAAATTTGTTTTTCAATACCAAATTCAATTATTCTTACCTTCATGCAAATAAATATTTGCATGGTGTTCTATTACTGTATGAATTGTTCATTTATTTTTTGCACATATTTTTGAAAATTAAGAATTGATTTGACAATCATCACAATATACATCATGGAGGATTTTTAAATAATGAAATATTATTCCATTAAATGAATCCATAACAATTCTCTAGTCATCACCAATTCATCCACCAACACATATTAACTTCTTGAAAACAAATAAAACCTTGGATCATTATTCATGATTGACCTCTAGAAGTAGTTTATGGTCATTGAGATGGACTATTTTCCACATTGTTTATGGTAATATGGTAATTACCTCATGTCATGTATTTTAGGATCTTACGATAAAGACCAAATACTATGCTCTTTAACTTCATGTACCTAGGATATATGTGTTATGCAGTTTAATGCCATATGGGTTGGATCAATAATTGAAGGTAATTTTGCATATATGGATCTTGTAAAAGATATTTGGGTGGACTTGTTTTATTGTACGGTTGTTAATGGACTCAATTTGGATGGGGGGAAGCTCAAAAACTAGAATAGAACAATGTTTGGTGGGTTATTTTCATACATAGACCCTAGTGAAGAGTCAATCGTAGGATGAATCATAGTGAATGGGAAGGAAAAAACACTAATAATATATTTTTGAAAATGGGGAATTACTTATTAGTATAGGTTCTTGAATAAATAATTACATACTAGAGGTTTCCAATGTACATTTGGCACATATACGAGAGATATGAAATGGTTTTCTCTTAGCACAGATCTATGAAAGGATAATCCTAACATGATTAGAGAAGTTGAACATCACAAGAATTTTTACATTCTTACACAAGTTTAAAGGTGAAGCCCATGTGAGGGTAGTTTTTTTACATAGATATATCTCTCATGTAAGGAAACTAGGCCATGTAGAGTAGGTCATTCTAAACAGTTTTAGGTCATGTAGGATAGACTATACATGCTATGTATTTTAGTGTTATACACATAGAAAGGAAGTGTCATGAAGTTTAATATTATATGGTACGAATTTAATGTCATATAGTTTAATTTCACATGTAAAGGGCTTTTTGTTATGTAGTTTACAGTCATACAATAAGGACTCTGTGTTCTATTGTTTATAGTCATGCAGTAAGAAATTTAGTGTCCTTACTTTTGGGTATGATTCATTTTATGCATGAAAATCAAAGTGATCAACCAAAAACTATAAGATCAACGAGTCATGATTATTGTGGAAAACCTGAAGAAAATTTAAGACTACTCATATTGTGTAAGAGTGAAAAGAAAGGATTGACATTAACTATATAGTTTAGCATCACACAGTGATGATGGAATGTTGTATAGTTTATATTCATACTGAAAGGACTTTTGGTTGATTTTTTTGGGGATCTAATTCAGGCCTGAAATGTAAAAAACATGCCTTAGTTCCCAATAAGGAAACAAACCAATAAATATTAGTTAAGGTTCCTGTACCAAGACAAGGTGAGGGTATTTCAATATTAATGGATAGATCCAGTTTAGAAATTATAGGGATCACTATGTATCTTATACATTCTAGAATAGAGCCACATGTAGTTATGAAATGAGGGTCCCCACATAGATCTCACTTGTTATATGGGGGGGGGGTTTATTTTTATAAAGGATCAAAATAATGAGAGGAATACATGGTGACTTCTTAGACCAATGCAGTGATATGAAACGGAAATTTGTGGTAGGGTCTGACATAAGTAGTCCAAACTTTACTATGTTTTATGTGAGCATATGAATCAATCCATACATATTTCTTGAAAATTTGGGGAAAATATGATCACCTAATCTTAGTTTAATTTAAGGATAGGGAACCCATCATGTATAAGATGATGGTTATTTCAATAATACAGAGCAAGTGTAATATTTGGGTCATGAATCAAGACATAGGTACTTCTTATAATATGATCCCTATATAAACCAGGATCTTAAATTGGGATGGGGTAATTTCATTTTATGAATATATTTGTCTAATGTTCTATGAATTACCTATGAAATGGATAGTCATGTTGGCATGAGAGTGGAGGAAACCCAATATACATGAGGTATCAGTTCTAAGATGATATGAGATATATTTGTCTTAGTGAAGGATTGTGGAAAAAACATAGCTTGAGATGGTAAAATCTTCTTGAAAAGGGAATCTTTGGGAGTGGAATTTTTGAACCCTCCACACCTAGAAACCCCACCCCCACAGAGTTCATTCGGAGATGCCCCATCCAGGAAGCAGCCATTGAGAGCTGAGATAGAAGAGCATCCAATGGGGTAACAGCCCGAACAGTGATGGTTCGACATAGAAATCCGTCAGCTAGGTGGGTTGTGCCATTCTCTCCACCCAATGAGACACTGGGTGACCCGAAAAGGAGAGCATAACATGGGAGGTGAAAATTATCCCAAGATAGGGATCCCAATAATTGAACCACATACCTCACCAAACACTGTTGTTATGGCCCTCTACCCTACACCACTACACCACCACCGAAGTGGAAAGCATGAGATGGTAAACCCAAAAAATAAAAATATTTTGAATAGTTCTAGATCATACAAGTAAGGTAAGGAAGGTAACTTATAGTAAACACACTTAATATAGTTTAGCATCATGCGAGAAGGACTAAAACCAAGCAGTTTAGAATCATACATGATGTACTTGGGATATAAAGTTTAATTTCATATTGATAGGATGATATGATATATATTTTAGAGTCATACAGTAAATATATTAGTGTATTTTAGTGTATTTTAATATGACTTGGACCTTCATATGATGTAAATCATCAGACATGGTACTTTTCTAGCAGAGTTAGAATATATCGCAAGCATGTCACATGAGACTCATGATCCACTAACTTTTTAGGACTTTATTTATATAATTTTGAATCCAAAAATTTAAATATGAAGAATCCTTCAATTTTATATTCCAAAATTCAATCACAGGGATAATAATTGGGATGATATTTCATAATTTCCTCCTTAGGTTTCTTGATCTTCATAAGATCAAGAAGGCGATTCTCTAATGACCATGTGAAATATGTGGTCACATAGTTAGGAATGAATGAATAGGATTTATTTTATATATTATTTATAGATAGTTAACCCTGATTATTTTATAAAATATTTGTGTTCTTCTTAGGGTATTCACATGGATGAATCATAGATTCATGTGATCCTAATTTTATTATCCCTTCTCTAATCCACTTCTATATCCATTCCTAAAAGAAAAATCATCTCTCAATTGTATCTCCTAAAAATCTATAGTAGGGTTATTAATTTTAACTGTCATTCAAACCTACCTTTTTGGGTTACATAATCCTCGGTAGGTCAATAAATTCATTCTCTATGGCATATGAAAAATACTCAGAGACATGTTTTTATTGGAAAAAATACTTCTTACTTTTCCTAATATTGAGATATGTATAACAATAATTATTTACCTATATTCCAAATATTTGTCTATTGATGTAATAATATGGTTGAATTTGAGATATGGTAGGTGATACATTAATATCAAACAATTAAGGGTAGGATGTTGAAGCTATTTACGACTAGGAAATTGATGATTTTTTCCATAGTTTGGAGAACCTGGCTATCTTTGGGACTTTTTGGTGATCGTTGAGGGTGAACAACATCCATAATGAACCAGATGAGATGTTAAAAAAATTAAAATTCCCTTCCCCTTGTGGGTTGGGTTACTTGAAACTATAAAATTCCCTTAGACCTGTGGGTTGGGGGACTTCACTACATGGAGTGCCTCTACAACATGATGCTGGGATTTCACTATAGGGAAAATATCCCTAAATAAGCTCCATAATAACATTTCATAGATATTGATTTTCTTAATGGAGCTGAGTGATCTATTCTTTATCATAAATAGTCTTATCCTCCTTAAGTGGTAGACCTATAGAATAATTATTGACATCCTTTGCTTTCCCAATGGCCAGATATGTGTAAAATGATGAGAATCTCAATGTTGATCCTGGTGATTGGATATTTTGTTGAAATCTTAAGCATACTATAAAAAAATTTCATGAAGATGTATCAATAGGTTTTATAATTACTTCTTTAGAGGTATGTGGGGAATCAACAATCTCTCCTTTACTAATGCTCGGAGTAGAGGACGAGACCACCTGCTAAGCTTTAGATGATTAAACAAGTATGTGATCATATCTATCAAGAGTATACTTATCAAGACCAAGTGAAATTTCTTCGGACCTGGTTAATACCATGTTAATAGAAACATAGGAAAACTACCGTTCCTCAATAGTGGAGTATCCCATTTAGTAAGTTGGTACCCAATGGACTATTTGGTGTGACGGTTCCTATTGGATCATCTAGTCGGATAGTTCCCATTAAATAATTTAGTGGGATGGTACTCGATGGACCATTTGGTGTGATGGTTCTTGTTGCACCATTTTGTGGGTTGGTTCACATTATACTATTTAGTGGGTTAATTCCCATTGTACCATTTGGTGGGTTAGTTCCCATTTCCTAAATATTGGGGGCATGAGGTCAATAGAGTTTGAACTAAATCTTGAATCCCTGAAGACCCGATGTATTCATTATATTACTTTCACTAATTTCATTGGATCTTCAGAGGCTGATAAGTAGATGGTAAAACACTCAGATATGTGAAGAGAATTTGGGTCATGACTAGTTGATTCATCCATACTACGATGATGATGTGTACATGATCATGTGATTCTTGGATTATCCATTCATTAAAATACTCTGTGTCCCCATATGAATAATTTTACAGTTTTTCTTCTTCTTTAGGGAGAATTAATTACACACATGACACATGCACCTTGAGTTTTTTGAATTTCACTTAATCACCATCAACCATAATTTTCCATAAATATTTAAGTATATAGCTTTCTTAGATAATGTCACTTAACATATTATGGAACGAGAATTATTTTCTATGAATATCCTACCCTGATTTATCCACCTTCTTGATTTTAGGAAATGTGATAAGGTTATTCTATAAGGAAACGATTAAGTAACCTATAACCTAATCATTGTGAAAGGAATAAATTTTATTCTTCCCACATTCAATGTCATATATTCTTAACTAGTTTATTTTAGAAGTGATAGAATCTATTTCTAATATCCCTAAGATCATCATATGTGATAGTGTTTCTTAATGATATCTTTCCTTGGTTTTATTAATAACATCATATAGATGGTGTGAAATAGTTACCAACTCTCATAATCCACTATGATACTTCACTGGGATAAGAATAGTTGAAAAATTATTCTGTTGTTTCTAAACCCATATATCCATAATTTTTTCTTTGGGGGGGATCTATATTTAGAGATTATGCTAGAACCTTTAATCTATAAATTAAATCCACAACTCTCTCATTATTTAGTTTCTTGTATTTTGTGGAGTTTAAGGATATTTTTTTTCCTCTGTATATAGTTTTATTGGAAGATGTATTATTGACAGAGTTCTTCCCAGCTTGAAATAGACCTACCTATAAGGTTGTTATACCTAGAAAATGTAGTACCTATTATGGTTTTCACAAATAATATGATTTTTTATCCTCTTTTTTATAGGTTTCCCAAGATTAGGACACACTAGGAAGAAAAATGGATGAGATACTTCTATGGATCCCCCATTCTATCTAATCTCAAGAATCTTGGGTTTCTAAATTTTAACAGGGGAGGATTCAAATATACCTACTTGAGATAATAATTCCTATCTAGTTATACTGGTGCATGTTGGTATTTAAGAGAATCTATTGGAGTAGTGAGATTATCTAGTAATGCTTAGGATAACACTTCCCGAGTCAGCATTGAGTGAATTTTCTAAAGTGGAAGCTGATGTTTCCCCCATGGTGGGGACTCTCAATGACCAATAAAAATTCAGTAAAATGGGCCAATTAGTGTGATATTAAGTTAACATGGTGGATCAGTTCTACCTTTATAGGTTAAGAAACATCCTCCCACTAGATATGGTCAGTTGAAGGAGGCTTGTAAACTTCAACCTAATGAACATACTTTGTGGGTATGTTTAATTTGAAAAACATAGTATTTATCTTATCAAGTTCTTATATTTTAATTTTTAACTATGAAATATTCTCTTATATCGAGTATGATTCCCCATTGTTGGGTGGTGGGTGGGATGTGGGGTGTGATGTGGATGTCATCTCAATTATTTCTTCTGTATTAGTATCATGGTTTTTTGCATTAGTTGGGAAAACGATGATGAATTTTTTTGATGTGAAACATATGAGAATAAACAAAGATTTATTTAGAGGATGAGTATTTGTAACCATGGAATTTTCCTGCTCATTTGATGATATTGGAGATCACTATAGGGTTAAAAATGATCAAAATTCCCCCATGCCTAATATATGGGGTTATTCCTATGATTTTGTATTCACTAAGGCTAGTTTGGATGAGTGTTAAAGGTTTTGGATAATACTGATATGGGATTGGACCTAGGATACTACTAGGATACATTGATGGGAATCAGGGATGATGGAAGAAATAGGGACATGAGCTGGCAATGTAGTGGTAGTGGTTGGATACCCCTAGTGGGATTTCCTTTTGGATACCAGAGTCTAGATGACCGAGATAAACAAAAATTACTCTGTATATTCTTGTAGAATTAGGGTCACATGTTGATGATGATGACCATGGTGAATAAGATCCCTCATAGGTAGCTCCTTGGAGGTTTCTTGGATGCGGTGGGTTTCCTTGTGCATATACTTAAGATAGGGAAGATATGTGTTGCCTCACTCTAGGGATAGGCTCCCAAAGTAGTTATATTTGGTAATGGGGTCCAATTTCTTCCCCACAACCTATAATTGGTAGAAAATTTTATGAGGATTCATCCTTTGGAGTCTTCTCACAATATCTCAAAAGTTAGGATGGAGCTATTGAAATGTTACTCCCATACTAGGTCACTCACAACATAACACTGGAGGTGTTGTGTCAGTGACATTGTACGTTAGGTCCATGAGGAAATGGTCTCTATGATAGTCTAGGTGTATGTTCCATGCATTAGTTGGTGGTATGAAGTGACTTGATGTGTCCTGAGCATACTACCATATTTTACAATAAGTATAGATTTCATTGGTGCATTTGGTAATTCCATTTATATTGTATGGAGTTGTAACAATCCTAGAAAATAAAAAATCAAGACACCCAACAACACAATATCACAAGTAATAGGGAATGGACAATCAATCTCCTTCACTATTAAAGGATTCACATCAGGATCACTATTTTTTCCTAATGTAAATTTATAACGGAAGGTGAAGTTGAAATCCAATGGAAACTAGGTCCCTTTTTCACATGTGAAAGGTTTGTCATAGTCTAAGGATTAAAATAGGGTAAACCATTCAGTTTCTTTTAGAAACTTTTGATATATGGTGAAACCGACTTCCAATATACTATTGCACCATTTTTTATAAGTTACATGACTGGAACAGTTGAAGGATTCATGTCGGGTTCAACATTATATTTATAATGGAGTCTCTGATGTGTGATAATGACACACTCATTTTGAGTCTGGGAAGACCTATATTCCAAATCCAAGCTATCATTAGGTCTTTATTAGTAACACCTTAAAATGTGCATTGGTTGAGAGGGTGGGAGGTTATCCTCATCATACATTTTTTAGAGAATTATTTATGAATATTTGAATCTCTTATATATTTAATATGTTTTATTTTATCCTTATCAAATCCCAATAAAAAACTTTTTAACCCTGTTTAATTGATTTGATCTAATGCATGTGTTGATGTGAGCATCTATGTATATTATAGGCTCTCCATATTTCTCTTTTTAATTAAATATGCTATAGTTTGAAGCTGTATAGCTAGATGCTTTAGAGTTTATCTCCATCTTGGGAGGTAGTAGGAATTCATTGCATTAGGATTGGTCCCATAAAGAGGGATTACTCTACATCTATATAAATGGAATCAGAACCCACATATTTCAACTCCACTAAATGGGTCACACTATAACTTTTAAGGTCATGTGATAATGAATATAAGTGTATCTTTTAAGGACATGTTTCCATAGAAAAGTTTAAGAAGTTTAAATTTATGTTGAGTGTATTACTATGAAAAATATTCCTAATAATGGTTGGTGTGGTATTTAGGCATGAGAGACCCTTTATGGTTTATCCTGTTTATTAGTAACTAAACAAGATATGGTATGTATCATCTCTGGATCATCACCAAAGGAATCCCTAACTCATCACAAGAGAAGGATGATTCTACTTATACTCATTATATTAAGTGGTTCCCATGGTTATATAATAGGTGGTAGCTATCTTATATTGGGGAATACACAAAAATATGAAGCCCATATATAGGAAATGAGAGGTGTATCCTAAATTGAGGTATATAGGAAGAGTGAGTCATATTTTTATCATCACATAAGAGAAAATATATGTTTGATTATATCAGGTTTGAACATCAAAGAATCATACTAAGTATCTTATAAGAACATGAATCAAATCCCATGTAGTATGAATTTCATAGTTTAAGGTCATATGATAGGTCCATTCCATGTAGTTTAACTTCATGCGGTAAGGACATTTTCTATGAAGTTTAGAGTCATGAAACTAAGACTACTAGTTAGAACAGTTCATAAAAAAGGATTGTGTGGGACTTACACATGAGTGGACCTTTCTAGTTTATCCTTATTATTGGAAACTAGGTATGAGAAGGAATTATTAGGATCACACCTAGTAAGAGGCCCAAATATGGTGAATCCAAAAGGAGTACCTCTACACAAGGAGTATAAGGAAACAAAAAGGATTATATCAACTCATGGTATTTTGGAAAGAGAATATTATGTTGTTATATAGGGGAAAATATATCTTTGAGTATATTCGGGTTGAACCTCATAGAATAATCCTCTGTATCATAGTTGATAAAAATCAAAGACCACGTAGTTTGAGTTGTACATTTTAAGGTCAAATGACATCAATGGTCCTTGCAGTTTAATTTCATGAAATTAGGACATGCAATATACAGTTTAGAGTCATTCAGCTCAGATTGGAGGGTAATTCTCATGATGAATATCAATTATGTTAACAGAGTGATCATCTAAACCTCTAATCCTACATCATTCATCATCGATGTGAGAAACAAATGATAAAAAACCAATCATATTAAATTTGAGAACATAAGAGGGAATTAAAGGGGTATTACACACTAGGTTGTCCTGGTAGTATTAATGAGGTGAGAATAGGAGATTTAGTGGGGCTTATGAATTGGTGATTCCATTTTTTTTCAACCTTTCTATTAGTAACGAATAAAGAAAAGAAGGTATGATTGGATATTACACCAAATAGAAGAACCATATTTGATGATTGTGTTGTAAAAAGGTGAAACAACATGATATTTTAGATCTTATACAAGAGTTACCCTTTGATACCTAACATGATAAGTGAGTCAGATGGAGATATGTTTTGGGGTTTACACATAGTAGGAGGCCTATGTATAAGGGAACCAAAAAGAGTATCTCGACTCAAGGGGTTTGTTTTGGGGATTATCCCTATATGATTAACTTTTTAGACTGTCTAATTTATTAATAGATAAATAATAGAAGGTATGGTTTGTGATTATACATAATAGGAGGACCATATGTGGTTCACTAGGGAAAGTGTGCTGGGTGAAGGTATATTAGGGTGTCGATAGGAGTATCTCAACTATAGGAATTTTGGGATACCGAGAGGAATATATCAACTCTAGGTGAATGAGGAAAAAATAGGAGTATCTCAACACTAGGTTTATATAGAAATCAAGAGGAGTACCTCAACTCAAGGTATGCATGGTATGGATGGGAAGCTAGGTAATATAACTTGGTGAATGTGTTGCCTAGGCATGAGACATGAATGAATTTATGGAAAGGTATGAGACCTAATTGGATGAGGTGAATCCTAGTAAGGGGTACTAGATGAGGGTTCACCCAATCATAGGTGACCTAGATGTAAAAACTGGGAAAACTAGTTCTCTTTATTAGGGGTTCCCCGTTTAAGGACTTGAGAAAAGTGTGTTTTTCTAAGTAGGGGCCTTAGAATAAGGGTTATACAAGTTTAAAGCCCTAACACCCAACTGGTTGGTCACTCAAAAGTGGTGTACCTATGTGTGGGTGATAAATTGGTGTTCCCAGGTGTGGGAACTTTTTTAGTGATCCCAAGTGTAGAAGCGAAGGTGGTGTACCCAAGTGTGGAAACTAGGATGGTGTATCCTAGTGTTGGTGATAAGGTGGTGCACCCAAGTGTGGGTGCTAAGGTGGTTCTCCCAAATATGGGTGCTTAGGTGGTGTTTCCAAGCATGGATACTTAATTGGTGTTCCTATGTGTGGGTTCTAAGTTGGTGTGCCCAAATTTGGGTGCTAAGGTGGCACACCAATGTGTGGGAACTAAGGTGGTGTTCCCAAGTGTGGGAATTATAGTGGTAGGGTGAAGGGAGATCCTATATTTCTTGGTCATGTATCCATGTGTTTGTATGTGTTGAAAATTGGAGGTAAGCGAGTCAATTTATAGGCAATCCCATTGACTTGGGAAAACAAGGGATGATCTTGTGCTGTAGTGTACATAGGTGGGCATGAGAATTAGCCAAAGGATATTTGTATGTCTTCATGGGAAACACTCAAAATTAGATGACCATAACTTTTGAGATGTAATTACTTTTGGGAACTACAAATAGTCCAATAAAAATATATGATGTGATATACTACCCTAACTATATATTATATCCCTTAGTAGTTTTTTGAGGAAAAAAAGTTCCTAAAAGACCCTCAAAAATGGGTTTCAAGGATTTGAAACCATTTTTGTTTGTAATGTTTAAAATCCGTGATCCAATCCAAGTGTGTATTTCTCAAAACCCCATCACTTTATAATCTTAAGTACGTGAGAAATCAAAAACCAAATGGAGATCCAATCTACTTCTTCTTTGGGTATGGAGATACTTTTCTTCTCAAACTCTAATTATGATTTATAGGAAAGGAATATGCTATGGATTCAATGGAAATGTGTGTGTAAAGAATTTATTACTGCACATATTTCTCTAAAGGCTGAGATAAGTAGATAAAATTATTTATGAATAGAGGGGTTGTTATTGCGATCAATGAAGAATGATGTAAGTGATTTGGTTCTTCCAAGCTAGAACCCAAAGTTCCAACACTAACATCTTGAGGTTCTTGGATCACTTGTGGATACCATTAAAGGGATTATACTTTTTTTCATTCAACATAATAACAGTAATAAAATAAAGTTCAACCAATAAAACAATGAAGAAATAATTACAAGTGAAGGTAATTCTTATCTATATAAATTAATTACAAATTATATACAAATATATGATCTCTTTGATTCTGATATGGTTTAATTAATCCGTTTATGAGGTTTTAATATTATGAAACTAATGAAAAACATTTTTGGGAATTGGTCCAACTACTTCCTCTATGCCCTAAATCCTTCAAGTGGTATTAGAGTAGTCACATATTAATTTAAAATACTTTATTATTTATTGATTCTATTGCACAGTTGTTTTTTTATTTTTAATTTTTAATTTTTTAATAATAAAAAACTCAAGTTAAAATTTTAAAAAATCATTGAATTCATGTGGTCAAATTACTTGACATATATTTAATACATTTTACATATTTACTACCAACCAAATAAAATGGAATTTTGCATAGTAAAAGATTTTTAGTGGGCTGTACACACTATATAATACATAATAAACTGTGCGAGAAATGTGTTGAGTCCCTAGGTATGAATTGCGGGTGGCCAATAAAATCACATGCCATGTAGCTAGTTGTACATGTTGTGTAATTCATACCAACACACGTATGAAACTTTAATTCACACTATTTGAGTCAACATGTAGAGATAATTAATTAATTAAAGAAAAACCAAACTATATAATGTGTAACTGGTTGTACATGTTTCATGAAAACATTTTATGGAAGAAATACATACAAGGAAATTTCTACGTAATATAAATAATGATAAGTAATTTATATTTTATTTTTTCATTTATTAAATAGATACATGACATATATGGTTTTAATACATATGAAACATGGTGAATATTTAAGGAGTTCCATGTATTTATAAATGTCATGATAACTATTAGACTTAACACACAGAAAAACATGGCATGTATAACATGACACACAGTATTGGCATAAATTCCATGTAAGTACACTATACACAACAATGACCACACATAGCCTTATTTATATATCATGGCATGTGACAGTACATGCTACATAACTATTAAAATAGAAAAACTGGTTTACATAGAAGGAAAAGGGTTTATGCCATGCTACCTCTAGTACAAAAAATGTACTTAATTAATTTTAAATTTATTAAATTTATTTAAAATTATAGTAGATGGTAATCTCAAGGAATTTTTGGATGAAAAATTAATATAAAATAATTAATTAATTAATAATATAATTATTTTATTAATTAAGTAATTTTTTCTTAATAAAGAATGGATTGAAGTGAATGAAAGATAGTTTTAAATGAATATTCATTGAAAGTTTGTATGATCACAATATTTACCATATTATGTTCGTATTTGGTTCCTATTTAATTTAATTATTATTGAATGAGTTTTGTGATAATTTATTATTAAATTAAATATGACGACCTACATATCATCCCTTCCTTCTTATTATGTATGGTCCTATGTATCCATAATTTCTTTTATGTAACCACAACCTATAGTTCCCCTAACTTGTGTATGAGTTAGAATATATAAAGGAGATGCGATAGAAGATGGTTGAAGACACATATAAGGTGAAACAACCAAGGAGATATAAAGGTGAAAGGTGGAATGATTTAACTCAATCCAATACCAATACAAGGATTTATTCCCATTGGTTCAATGGTTGATTTATCATCCTCTTGATAAATCAACCAGTAATTAATGATCATGATCATTCCATATATTTATTTTATTTATATATAGTGAATGGTAATTTTTTTTGTTTACGCAATGTTTAAAAGAGATCATATAAAATAAACAACTTAACAAGTATGCATGATGGAATAAAATAAATATATTGTGCATAAATTATTTTTTAAAGACATTTTTAATCACATATATAAAATTTATAGGTTCTGGGCATAGAAGAAGTGTATATATAGCATGAACAACTTGGATTTCTAGTCTTAATTTATGAATAATAATTTTTGTACATTATGAATAACATCATAACCAATTAAATCTATAGACTAATTAATTAGAATAAGTAATAGAAGTAGAAGAGTTGGATCATCACAAGTAATTTGTAATTAATTTATGAGAAGATATATAATTACCTTAACTTGTAATTATCTCTTCTTTTATGACATTATTGACTAGATATTTTCACACTATCATTGAAATTTAGGATATAAGTTCATAAGACCTCTAGTAGTGATCCACACATGTACTAAAATCTTTGAACATTTCCATAGAATATCTAGGTGCTATCACAACTGATCTGAATCACTTTCATCATTTTTGTTTGATCAAAATAGAATTCTTATATGAGTATGAATAAATATTGATAATCTCTGGAAATATTAAGAGAAGAGGAGTACAAAGAACTCTCTAGATCTATAAAACTCTCTCTAGTTCTAGAGAGAGCTTCTCTACATCCATTGTGCACAAAAAAATGATTTGGAAAGTCTTATAGTTATATATTTATAAATAGAGGTCAAGGGTTGACAATTTTCACATGATCCCCTTTCCGATTCATTATTTCTTAGTGAAACCCATGTCTTAATAATTATATAACTATTATTCAATTGACTTGTGAAAAAACTATGAATAAATATCATTTATATTATTTCCAATCAAGCCATTAACCTAAGTCTTCTTTTCCTCCACAACATTCACCGATCCTTGAATAATGTCTATTTAATAAATAAATATCACTGCATTATGAATCGATAAATATAATAAATATTATAATATACAAAAAAAGAAAATAAATATTTATTATTATTTAAATAACTTATCTTTTCGAATAACTTGAGATTAAATCTTAGTGATCAACCAAACCTGAATAAATATTATTAATTATAACATGTTAAATTAAATACTGAATTTGACTGATATTACGGACACACTTAATGTGCGACCATCTAGGCCTTTATCTCAACGTAATTAGGATGAAACACCTAAATTTCAATGTTCGCATCTAGAAATATTCACAGGCACCCATTGTGTAATATGTTAATGTCACAATGATATAAAATCTCCTATAAATGATTACCATTCAATATAATCCCATTATCATGATACCTAAAATCAAGTAGGTTTCATACTGATGTCATCAACTGATGTGGCTGATGGAAATTTATTTGACTTTATTGAAATGAACTCAAACACATAATACAATGTCCATGGATTTATCCAAGTATTTAAATTCCCATCGAAGGGATTGATATGTCAACCTCCATTATGGGAAATAAGGGATTAATCCTTTATTTAATTATCCATTATGGCAATATCATTCAGGTAATGACCCAAACTTTCATTAATGGAAATCCCTGTTGATCTAATTAAATGCCTCTTTATGTAAAATGTTCATATAAAATGTCAAATTATTTGGTTTTATGTTTTTGGATTTTAAAATACTGTTAATAATTGTGACCATTGCTAATATAGCCATTGAACAATGATCACATGATTAGTATAAATACAGGGCTTTAAAAAATCCAATTTACTCAGACAAAGGAAGCGATGGCCTCATCCAGTAGACATGACCCATAAGAAGCCCATTTTTTAGAGCTCAGAAAGGAGGTTGTGTCTTTTGGCTTCACTCTTGACCAAGTCCAATACAATCTTGAATATGTTAAACTCGAGCGGGACTGCCTATGAGAGAAGTGGAAGTTGATAGAGATTACCACCCGAGCAATGTTATCCGAGCCACCCCAAGAGTCTGTCACCATCACACACCTTACTATTCAGTATTATACGGGTGTTATAAGGGGTTGTGTAATAATAACTTAGCACTATGGTTTTGTACATTATTTTTGAATATAATAATGAATATACTTTCATTTTATTATTGTTACCTTGTAAATAGTTTTTAAAGCACAAATAGTATTTTTAGTTAATGTTCAACTAAGAAATGTATTTTTATGAATTAATAGATTTTTGAATTAAATAATATTTTAATAAAATATTATTATTATTATTAAATTAATTTTTATTAAATATAAATTATCATATAATTTTATGAATACACTTGTAATTTTTATTAAGGTTTGAAAGCCGATTTTGTCAAAACCCATGAATTTTAGATAAATGTCAGTTTTTATTTTGAAAGTAAAAATTAAATTATTTTTAAAACTATTTAGATAAAATGAATATTATTTATGGAATCAGGACATCTAAATTATCCAATGGTGAATTTTTCATAATTTTCAGAGACAGTCAAATTTTTGGGTAAAAATTAAATACCATTTAAATATATAATGTGTTTTATGACATAATAATGACCCAATAGTGATGTAATAAAATACTATAAACTTCATGTTTGGACAATATATGTTTTACCATTAAAATAATGTGATTTTTTATTTTTTTGACTTATTTTACAAAGCCTTAGTGGGCCGTTCAAGACTTATTAAACATTTTGTCTTTTTAAATTGTTTTCCTTGGGAGGTTGACTCATATCCACATAAGCAACCCCATTATTTTAATAAGTTCGGACTTTGGAATTATAAGATATTGTTTTCCACTTCCCTTTTCCAAAAAACATGGGCAAAAAACATGGTATGGTTTGTGGTTTGGATTAGTTTAACATGAGGTGTCCCAAACCTAAATAATAAATAATTCTATCACCTTTCCTATATAAACCCACCCAAGATCCCACTTCCTCCTCACTCAAAGCCTTTGGAGTTCATCCAAACTATTCCCTCCTCTCTCTAGAATTTTCCTAAGGGGATCCAAGCTCCCAAGAAGCCTCTCTCAAGCCTCTCCCAAGCCTTTGGAAGTACACTTCCAACTAAGGGTTTTTCTTCCTTTCTCACTTTTGTCCAATATTCTTTAAATTGTTATGCCCTTTAAACATCAAATATAAATGTTAGGGTATGATTTCTCACCTCCCCGTACTTCCATATTTATTTTTTAATGATGGTAGACCCCTTTATCTCTCATTACATGCCTCCCATGTACACCTGTTACTATGCCGAAATTCTGAAAAAAGTTCTCTCTCCTCATTTACATTAATGAAATTCTTTTGTATCATGAATCTAAATTCCATTACATTTGTTGGGACATGTATCTATATGACCCCCTTAATGTCTATGTCATGTAAATATGATGATACACCCCTTTCTCTCTCATCAACCATTTTTATGAGTTCTTATGTCACGCTGTTATGCTGCCGAAATTGCACCGCGCTTTTCCAAGCCAAAGTCATTGTGTAGTGAATACCATGCCCATTTCTCTATCAATGGTATTCACCTTTATGCACATTTTTTTTATTGTTTTAAGAGTTTCATGTATGTATTACACATTATTTTATCGTGGAATAATTGATTATGTTGAATGATTCAATGTTTTATGATCCATGTGGCACACTTATGCATGAAATGAAATGTTTAAGAAGGGTGTGCCCTGATAGCGCTCCAATGCATTGTGTAAAGTATAGTATCATGATACATCATGTGCAACGGGTGTTTAATCATGCTAATTCAAGTGCAACGAGGGTTTAATCATGCTTCATGTGCAATGAGGGTTTACTCATGCTCCATGTGCAATGAGCCTTGGCTCATACTAATTCCATGTTAAGTGTTGTTGCCACATTTCCATGTTATGATTATCATTATTTATCATGCCTTTATGTTCATGTTTCTCTTGTGCTCCATTGATATTCCTATTGTCTAACATGTATTTTATTCTTCATGTTATTCCATTTTTATTCCTTTACTGGGCTTTATAGCTCACCCTTTTCTTATGCATGTCCTCAGGTTATCCCATGCAATGAAAAGTACGAGCAAATGTAGTGGTCATGTAAAGGAATTTTTGAATAAAGATGTTGTATTTCATGTTTTGAGTTGTTAAGTTATGATATTAATCCCCAAAGACACTATACCTCTCGATCTTCTATGTTGTATCAAGTGAAGTTTATGTAATAAATTATGTTTAATTGTAAAATAAAAAGTAGGGTTGTCATAGTTGGTACCAGAAGATAGGTTTAGTTATTTTTGGGATTAGTATTAGAAAACCCCAGTAAATCCTTAGAGATACAAGACTAAGTATAATAAAAACATACCTAAGTTTTGGTGAGTATTGAGTAAGTGGTTTATCAAGAAAATACATCCCTGGCTGATTACGAGCAGGTGGAGGAGGCTCTAGCACAAATGTATCCTAGGGGTAAAACCCGAAAAGACCACTTTGAGATAGACTTGAATAGGAACTGGTGCACAACAACAGGCCTTGCTTCACTCTTGGTTACAACACTCCCGGGGGATATGCTTTGGTAAATTAGAAAGCTTAGTATGAAACATTATTAAGGGACAAAAAAATTCCCTAAGAATATATGTTAGAAAGTAGATCATGGATAACATAGACTGAAGCCAATAGATTCATATGTTAAGGAAATAAAATTTATTTATAATTCATCAGTTTTGTCCTTGTATTACCCTTTATGTGTTACCCCTAACTTTCCTTTTATTCCAACTAATGGCCGGTAATAGGAGGACTCGGGCTAACAATCGATGTAAAGATAAATGTGATGACTGTACTAATGTGATTCCCAATCTAATGGGAGCAGGAATCACGAACTTTGTTATGCTTCTATCTCAGCTAACTCAAGACTTGAATAGAAACATGGGTCAAGAGGAATTTTCAACCCCCCATAAGAAAGAACAAGTCGCTATCGAGAGTTTTGTGATACAAATGCCTCCTACTTTTAATGGATCATCCGATCCCTCAATCGCTAAACAATGGATCAAATCCATTGAAAAGATATTATCCACCCTTTAATGTTCTGTACAAGAGAAGGTTCTCTTGGCTGCTTATCGTATGGAGGGTGAAGCTGATCAATGGTGGACGTTGATCAAAAATACAAAGCTTGAGGAGGAGATAGAGGCGTTGGAATGGAAGGATTTTCGGAAGATGTTTTTCGATAAATATTTTCTGCACACCCTCCGGCTTAAGATGGAAAGGGACTTCCTTTCCCTCAAGAAAAAAGACAAGGAATATGTTGGAGCATATATGGAAAACTTAAAAAGTCTTGTACGATATGCTTCCGGCTTTATCGTTACCCCTGAATGCAAGGTTGACCGATTCTTTGGTGGGCTAAAACCTAGCCTACAGAAAGTGCTGGCGATCCGTGACTTTGAATTCTATGAGGAAATTTTCCGATGTGCCCTCAAGGTCAAAATGGAGATTGGAGAATATCAGGGGTATCATGGGGATACGAAGCATAAGGGGGACTTCAATGCTGGTGGTCCGATGGATAAATCCAATGGTGCTAAGAATATCCAGCGCCCCACTTGCTAAAGGTGTGAAAAAAAGCACCCCGGAAATTTCCTGAAGTGGACGAGGAAATGATTTAGGTGTGGAAGAGAGGGTCACATGGCTATTAAATGTTGGAAACAAAGACCCGAGACTATGACAAAGGAGAGTAATGCTCCGTTTGAACCTCAACGCGCAGTTCATTGCTACAACTGCAAAGAACCAGAGCATCTTGCAAATCTGTGCCCTAAGCCAAGGGTTTTCGGAGGCAACCAACAAACTCCAAGGTAGCAAGGGTGAGCTTTTTCCATCACTACTGCCGAAGTGAACCCCAAAAATGAAGTGGTGATAGTTATGATAGTTATTCATTAAATAATAGAGAATGTACTTTTTGATTCAGGTTCAACACATTCTTTTATATCTCAAAAGTTTAGTAGAGCAATCCCAACACCACCACAAATCATGGAAGTGAAGATATCAGTGATTATGGAAACGGGGCAATCATTGCATCCCATGAATATAATTCCTACCCTATCATAATCTATGGATTAAACTTCCCGGTGAACCTCATCATACTCCCTCTGGTGGAATTTGATGCAATTATTGGCATGGATTGGATTTCCTTATATAGAGACAACATAAATTGCCGTGAGAGAGAAATCACTCTCTATGTGGAGAATCGACCCCCAATTCTTTACAAGTGAAAGGAGGAAGATGAATCTTGTTTAGATCCATCATCTCAAGCCTGGATATTACTGCACTATGATCATGCATATCTGGCTTAGGTGATTGAGTATAAAGAGGCATCCATCCTAGAATACTTGCCTATTATGAGGGAATTTGCTGAAGTGTTTCCCAAGGAATTGCCTGGTCTTCCTTCTAGAATAGATGTTGAATTCTTAATTGATCTTATACCTGGGGCATTTCCAATATCCAAGACTCCGTATAGAATGGATGTTGTGTAGCTTGAGGAGATGAAGAAAAAACTACTGGAGAATATAGATAAAGGGTTTATACGCCCAAGTGCTTTACTATGGGGTGCACTAGTCCACTTAATTAGAAGAAGGATGGGTCAATGAGCCTTTTCATCGATTATTGTGAGCTCAACAAAATCACGATAAAGAACAACAATCCTCTCCCATGAATTGATGACTTGTTCGATCAGTTGTGTGGAGCACAATACTTCTCCAAGGTGGATTTGCGATCGGGATATTATCAAGTAAGGGCAAAGAAGGAAGATATCCCCAAGACTGCTTTTCGTACAAGATATAGGCACTATGAATTCATATTAATGCCTTTCAGACTCACTAATGCTCCAAAAATCTTCATGGAATTGATGAATAGAGTCTTTAGCGATTACCTTGACAAATTTGTGATAGTCTTTATAGATGATACTTTGATATACTCCAAAACCAAAGAGGATCATGAGGAGAATCTAAGAACTATACTATAGACCTTGCGGAAGGATAATCTCTATGCAAAGTACAAAAAGTGTGAGTTTTGGTTGAAGGAGGTCTCATTCTTAGGCCATATCATCATAAGAAATGGGATATCTGTGGATTCCTCCAAAATAGATAGAATTGAGGGATATCCAAGGCCAACATCGGTAACAGATATCAATAGCTTCTTGGGGTTATCTGGATATTATCGACGATTTGTGAGAAATTTCTCACGATTGTCCAACCCTCTTACCAGGATAACTTATAAGGGAGTAAAATTTTCTTATAGTGATGAATGCGAAGAAAGCTTCAAGGAGTTGAAAATGAGGATTATCACTGCACTTGTGATCACTTTACCCACAAGTGGAGAGCTTTTTATGGTATTTAGTGATGCTTCGAAGAAGGGTCTGGGATGTGTGTTGATAAAAAATGACAAAGTCATTGCCTATTCTTCAAGGAAATTGAAAGTTCCTGAATAGAACTATCCAACACATGAGCTCGAGTTGGCTGTTGTGATCCTCATTTTGAAAATTTGGTGGCATTATCTCTTTGGAGAGAAGTGTGAAATATATACGGACCACAAAAGCCTCAAGTATATATTCACATAGAAAGAGTTGAACATGCACCAACGAAGATGGTTAGAGCTGATCAAAGACTATGACTGCTCAATCCATTACCACCCTGGTAAAGTGAACAAGGTGGCAGATGCCCTAAGTAGAAAGGACCTAGTGATTCTATCATTGATGAGAATTTAAAAGGATCCATTCTTCTTAGTTTTGATGAAGATGGACATGGGAATCATAAAAAAGTGAACATAATAAATCCTTTCACAAATGATTGCTTGACCATCACTTTTGGAAAGGTTAAAGGATGCTCAAAAGGATGATGTGGGAATTTAGGAAAAATTGGAAGCTATTAGAAAAGGTAAATCCTCAGAGTTTAATGTTAATAAAGTAGGAATTGTGAGATTTGGGAAAATACTATGTGTTCCATCAAGTCCGGAGCTGAAGAAGGAACTTTTGTATGATGCACATAGTTCAAATTTCTCTATTCACCTAGGAAACACAAAGATGTATTGAGATATCTGAGAGCATTATTGGTGGGATAATATGAAGAAGCAGATCGCTGAATATACATCAAAGTGCCTGGTATGTAAGAAAGTGAAGGTAGAGAGGCAAAATTCTAAGGGGATGATTCAACCATTACCTATACCGGAATGGAAATGAGAGAACATCACCATGGACTTTGTCACTGGACTTCCAAAGACATCCAAAGGCAACAATGCAATCTGGATTTTTGTGGATCTTCTTACAAAGGATGCACACTTCATTTCTATTTGGGAGGATTTCTCATTGGATAAACTGGCATAGATATATATCAGGGAAGTGGTAAGGCTGCATGGAGTACCACTATCTATTGTTTCTGATCGAGATCCAAGATTCACCTCTATGTTTTGGAAGAGTCTTCAACATGCTTTGAATACTGAACTAAACTTCAGTATGACCTATCATCCACAAACTGATGGACAATCCTAGAGGACTATACAAACACTTGAGTATATGTTGAGAGCGTGCTCAATGGAATTTAAAGGAGGATGATATCAATATCTTCCTCTGGTTGAGTTCTCTTATAATAAGAGTTTCCACTTGAGCATCCAAATGGAACCATATGAAGCTCTTTATGGGAAAAGGTGCAGAACACCGGTGTGTTGGGATGAGGTTGGTGAGCGTAAGCTGCTTGGACCAGAAATGGTCAAAGAAATGATGGAGAAGGTGAAAACCATTCAGCATCATATCAAGGTAGCCCAGAGTTGATAGAAGAGTTATGCAGATAACCATCGACGAGACCTTGAGTTTAAAGTTGGAGACATGGTATTTTTACTTATATTTATGTGGAATATGGTCATGAGGTTTGGAAAGGAATGGAAGTTAAGTCCAAGGTACATCGACCCCTTAGAGATTCTTGATCGTGTCGGGGCTGTGGCCTATCGACTAGCACTTCCACGTACCATGGCCAAAGTACATGGTGTCTTTCATGTATCCCTCTTAAGGAAGTACATAACGGACCCTTCACATGTACTCTCTTCATAGGTAGTACAACTAGAGGATTATCTTTCTTACGAGGATCAACCAATGAAGATCTTAGATCGTAGAGAAAAAGTTATACAAAATAAGACAATGCCTTTCTTCAAGGTGTTGTGGCGAAACCACAAGTTTGAAGAAGCGACGTGGGAATAAGAGGAAATGATGAAGTAGAGTTACCCACATCTGTTTTAGTGTGGGAAAAGGAAATTTTGAGGGAGAAATTTCTTAAGGGGGGAATATTGTAACGAACCAAACTTTCATTAATGGAAATGCCTCTTGATCTAATTAAATGTCTCTTTATTTAAAATGTTTATATAAAATGTCAATTTCATTTGTTTTATGTTTTTGGATTTTAAAATACTGTTAGGAATTTTGACCATTGCTAATATAGCCATTGAACAGTGATCACATGATTAGTATAAATATAGGGCTTTAACAAATCCAATTTACTCAGACAAAGGAAGCGATGGCCTCGCCTAGTAGACATGCCCCATACAAAGCCCATTTGTCAGAGCTTAGAAAGGAGGTTGTGTATTTGGGATTTGATATTGACCAAGCCCAATCCGAGCTTGAATATTTTAAACTTGAGTGGGACTGACTACGAGAGATGTGAAAGTTGATAGAGATTACCACCCGAGCAATGTTATCCGAGCCACCCCAAGAGTCTGTCACCATCACACACCTTACTCTTCGGTCTTATGAAGGTGTTATAAGGGGTTATATAACAAGACCTTAGCACTATGATTATGTACATTATTTTTGTATACAATAATGAATATACTTTCATTTTATTATTGTTACCCTGTAAATAGTTTTTAAAGCACACATAGTATTTTTAGTTAATGTTCAACTAAGAAAACTATTTTGATGAATTAATGGATTTTTTAATTGAATAATATTTTAATAAATTTTTATTTTTATTATTAAATTAATTTTTATTAAATATAAATGATCATATAAGTTTATGAATGTAGTTGTAATTTTTATTTAAGTTTGAAAGCCATTTTTGTCAAAACCCATGAATTTTCAATAAATGTCAGTTTTTATTTTAAAAGTAAAAATTAACATATTTATAGAATTATTTAGATAAAACGAATATTATTTCTGGAATCAGGACGTCGAAATTATCCAATGGTGAAATTTTCATAATTTTCTGAGACAGTCAAATTTTTGGGTAAAAATTAAATACCATTTAAATATATAATGTGTTTTATGACATCATAATGACCCAATATTGATGTAATAAAATAATATAAACTTTATGTTCGGCCAATATATGTTTTAAAAATAAAATAATGTTATTTTAGGTTTTTTTGACTTATTTTACAAAGCTTTAGTGGACCCTTCAAGACTTATTAAACATTTTGACTTTTTAAATTGTTTTCCTTGGGAGTGTGACTCACCTCCACATAAGCAACCCCATTATTTTTAGAAGTTAGGATTTTAGCCTTATAAAATATTGTTTTCCACTTCCATTTTCCAAAAACCATGGGCAAAAACCATGGTCTAGTTTGTGGTTTGAATTATTTTAATGTGAGGTGTCCCAAACCTAAATAATAACGAATTCCCTCACCTTTCCTATATAATCCCACCCCAGCTCCCACTTCCTCCTCACTCAAATCCATTAGAGTTCATCCAACCTCTTCCCTCCTCTCTCTATAATCCTCCCAAGGCACTCCGATCTCCCAAGAATCCTCTCTCAAGCCTCTCCCAAGCCTTTAGAAGCACACTTCCAAGTAAGGGTTTTTCTTCCTTTCTCATTTTTGTCCAATATTATATAAATTTTTATGCCCTTTTAATTTCAATTATAAATGTTGGGGTATAGTTTTGAATATCCCCAGTACTAACCTATTTATGTTTGAATGATGGGATACCCCTTTCTCTATCATTAAATGCCTCCCATGTACACCCGTTACTATGCCAAAATTCTGAAAAAATTTCTATCTCCTCATTTACATTAATGAAATTCTTTTGTATCATGAATCTAAATTTCATTACATTTTTTGAGACATGTATCTATATGACCTTATTACTGTCCAAATCATGTAAATATGATGAGACACCCCTTTCTATCTCATCAACCATTTTTATGAGTTCTTATGTCATGCCGTTATGCTGCCGAAATTGCCACGCACTTTTCCCAGCCAAAGTCATTGTGTAGTGAATACCATGCCCATTTCTCTATCAAGGGTATTCACCTTTATACACATTTATTTATTGTTTAAAGAGTTTAATGTATGTATTCAACATTCTTTTATCATGGAATAATTTATTATGTTGAATGATTCAATGTTTTATGATCCACGTGGCACACTTTTGCATAAAATGAAATGTTTATTAAGGGTGCGCCCTAATAGCGCTCCAATGCATTGGGTAAAGTATAGTATCATGATAAATCATGTGCAATAGGTTTTTACTCATTATAATTCTAGTGAAATGATGGTTTACTCATGATTCATGTACAATGAGGGTTTACTCATGCTCCATGTGGAATGAGCCTTGACTCATGCTAATTCCATGTTAAGTGTTGTTGCCACATCTACATGTTATGATTATCATTATTTATCATGCCTTTATGTTCATGTTTCTCTTGTTCTCCATTGATATGCCCATTTTCTAACTTGTATTGTATTCCTCATGTTATTCCATGTTTATTCCCTTACTGGGATTTATAGCTCACCCTTTTCTTATGCATGTCCTCCGGTTATCCAATGCAATGATAAATACGGGGGAATATAGTGGTTATGTAAAGGAAGTTTTCAATAAAGATGTTATATTTCATGTTTTAAGTTGTTATGTTATGATCCTAAGACCCAAAGAAACTAGACCTTTCGATCTTCTATGTTGTATCAAGTGAAGTTTATGTAATAAATTATGTTTAATTGTGAAATAACAAGAAGGGTTGTCATAATTCATGACACACCCAACATGTCCTACCTATCCATGAGAATATGTAATAATTGTTTTGATAAATAAATAAAATTACCTGACTCATGGTATCCATTAATGATGATCTTAATGTATATGGATAAATAATCACATGTATAGATAGGAACATCCAATGAAACATCTATATTTTGATTTCCTATTGGCGGGTTTCGTTCTCATTATTACCAACACTAGAAATTACCTTGGGCTTACACTATGAGAGGGTTCCTCAATGTAATATAAGTCTATACCATTGATATTGAATATCATCCATGTCCCATAAAATAACATCATTCGATTATATAACATTTATTTATGAATATTATCATGGTACCTCTAGGTTCTCATCATAGTGGGGAACTGTTATGACTTTTCATTACGACATATATTCTTAGGAAATTACATATACAAATTTCATATAAAGGAAAAATAATTATGTGATAATAAACTTAATTAATAATGAATACATGTAATAAAGTACTTAGAATTTAGTTCTAGGGTAGCAAATTCAAAGACTCCCAATTTCATGAGATCCAACTATTAATAACATCTAGTCCACTAACTCTCACTTGATACTCATGTATCTTCTCAGATTGAGTATTTTTCATGGGTCCCTTATAATTTTCCAATGTGGATACTCTGATCACTTTAAATTCACCTTGTTGAAAATAATATCTCAAGAGAGTGAAATTTCTATAGTATATTCTTTTTTCCTTTGATGTGACCTTGGATATTTGGAAAGGGAAACCAATATAGTTTTATCATATTAAACTATGATAGGGTATTGACTACCAAGAATCACATCAATCTCTTTGAGAAAGTCGAAAATCCAAACTACTTGCCTGTATGCCTCATAAGATGAAATATACACGGAATCCACTGTAGAATTAGTGACAAATGGATACTTTGGACTCTCATAACTCATAGTTCTTATATTGAGTGAAAAGACATATCCTTTGAAACTTTAAATCATACTAATATATATGAAATATAGAATTTATATATCCCTTAATGACTATATCTCCATAACCTTTATACATTAGGAACATATCTTTAGTTCACCTCAGATACTTAAGTATATCCTTAACAATAATCCAATGTTGTTCAACTAAATATTCTTAATACATACCTAACATGCTTAAAGAATAGGAACCATCAAGCCTGATATATAAAATATAACACATGATATATCCTATCAAAGATGTGTATGATATCTTACTCATTCTATGTCTTTCCCACTGTGTATGTGGACACATTTTCATAGAAATATATACACTATGTGTCACTAGAACCAGTACCCTCCTTGATTGTTCCATACTAAAAATCTTTAGTATCTGGTCAATATTTGTACGTTAACTTAGTCCAAGAAGCCTCTTTGATCCATCACACATGATCTTGATCCCTATAATGTTTTCTACGTCACCCAAGTACTTCACAGAGATGAAATTTCTCAATTATTTCTTAACCTCTTGTAAGCCTGGTATCTCATTTCAAAATTTTAATATGTCACCAATATATACTACTATGAAAAATGTCATACTACCAATAAAATTTCTTGTAAACAAATAGATCATATTCATTCTTAATGAAACCGATTTATTTTATGGATTCATCGAACTAAATGTTTCAGTACTTGGATGATATATTTAATCCATAAATGGATCTCTAAGACTTTTATAACTTTTGATATTTCTTGGAGTTACAAACCCTTCATTTTTTGGTATATACACATTGGCTAGAAGGCCTCTATTAAGAATTTTTTTTGGACATCCTTCTTCTAAATCTCATAGTCATGGTAAGCTTCCATGATAAGAAAAATTCCGTTGGATTTAAACATTGAAACTGGAGAAAAGGTTTCAACATAGTCAATTCATTAATGTCTTATAAACCCTTTATACACTATCCATAACTTATTGGTATTTATTTTACCTTCCATGTATAGTTTTCTCATGAATACCCATTTATACCCAATGAGATTTACATCAAATGGTGGATCAATCAGAATGTAAACATGGTTCTCATACATGGAATCCATCTTATAATTCTTAGATACTTTCCATATTACATATTTTGAGATATCTAATTCCTCCTTATTGATATATGGTCATTATATCCATTAATTAAGGATCCACCATCTTCTTTGAATATAAAACCATATCTTTCTAGTTATCTAAACTCTATAGAACTCCTATAGAGTACTTGTGTTTCAGAAACAACATCTCCCACAAAGACATATGTAATTTGATCATATACCAAATATTGTGTATCTTAAGTATCAAATTCATCAAAGTCAATCCTACTCCTACTATCCTCCTTGAGGATATAATCCCTTTCAAGAAATATGAATAATCTCGTGATTGTTAATTTATTTACTGAAGTGTTGCATAGATAGTATCCACTTGTTTTATTAGGATACCTTATAAATATACACTTCATTCTTCAGGGTTATTTTATTTTTCTTGAGTTATCCTTAACAAATTCCTCAAAACCCCAAGCACAAAAATGTGACAAAATGATTTTCTTTCCACTCTATAACATGAAGGGAATATCATTTTCTACTTTATTTGGTACTTAGTGTAGTAAGTATACTTCCATGTGTAATGAATATCCCCAAAAAGATAATGGAAGGATTTCACGACTCATCATTTACCTTACTATGTCCATTGAGGTAAAATTTATCCTTTTACTAACAACATTACACTATGGTTTATAAGGTGGATTTATTGGATATAAAATCCCATACTCTCATATAAAGTTTTTAAAATATTGGTTAATATATTCACCACCTTGATCCCATTGAAGTTTATTTACCTTATTACAAATATGATTCACAAATTCATTCATGAAATCCTTGAAGTTCTCAAAGTATTCCAACTTATACCTTATTAAGTATATGTAAATGTACCTACTTAAGTCATCGGTTAATGTAATAAAGTATGAGAATCCACCTCTATCTTATACTTGGGAAGTTCCACACACATCAATGTGTTCCAATTCTATAATTTCCTTGTACCTTTCACCTTGACCACAAAATTATGGTTTGAACATCTTACCTTTTAAACAAGCCTAACATATTTTAAGTAGCTTAGTCTCAAAAGAATTTTAAGTAATCATCTTGATAGAGCTTTGTTAGAAACTTATCATTTATGTGGTCAAGACAGTGATTCCATAACTGGGTGTTAAATGAGTTTCATGTATTTGATTCATTATCAATTTACAATATTTGGGTTTTTAATTTAATTAATAAAGGTTGTTATTCAACTGTTCCATTATATAATATATTATATCTTTATAAAAATAGAATCTCTTATATCTAAAATAAAAAATATATCCATCCATGTCTAAAAAATAAATAGAGATGATGTTCTTAGTAATACTAGGCACATAATAATAGTTTATTAAAACCAAAATAAATAATTTCTTCAATGTGAGATGGTATCCTCTAATGGCTCGAGCAGCTTGACTCACTCTATCTGTAGCATATAAATCCACATCACCTCAGGAAACCTTCCAAAATCTACTTGGTTCTTGTATGTTCATAAAAATGTGAGCAAAAAATGTAGTATCTAATACCCAACCTATTGATATAGAAGGATTACAATTTATAATGAATGCACCTAAAGTTTATCATTTCTTCTTTGGTTGGGTGAAAATCCTCTTCCAGTGGCCCTACTTGCAACATGAAAAACAAACCACATCTAGTTCCTTTTCTTACTGCTATATCTTCTTCTTCTTAAAAGGATGATACTCTGGATACTTAGACTTGGAATGTGTATTAAGTCCCTTTTCCTTGTTCCTAATTTTATTAGTCACTATAAGAACTATATGTTTGTCATGTCCATTCCCCTCACCCATCCTCCATCACAAGTCAACCATCTATTATAGGTCATTTTACCTTGTCTTGACCTATAATAATGAAGCCTACTTAGGTAGTGAATAATGGCCCGAACAGGGTGTGGGTATAACTTAGTAGGCCATCACCAATGACGTATGAAACAATATCTAGAAAAATAATAGTGTATGAAAAAGTATATATAAACAATAGAAAATAAGTAAATAAAGCATGTTTTATTTTTAAATGGTTGTTAATTATGCACATGGGCTCCCAGTTCCACAAAAGTACCAACACCCCAAACCTTCTTTGGACCATCATGGGATTTTAAACCACATGTAATATGAGTCACATAATGTCACAAAAGAAGCATCAGTCCATGTATTCCAATCTGTGGTGTGTAACACCATGACCGACACCCATTCCTAATATAGACCTCCATGACCAAAATCTTTACCTCAGTGTAGACCATGATAACCAACACCCATTCCTCGACGTGGACTGACATAACCAATATCATCACTATGGTGTGGACCTTCCTGACCAACACCCAAAACCATTTAATAAATGATAATTTTTTTAAGATTTAACATGCTAGGCCCTTTTTATCACATTAATACATCAACGATTCCCTTATACCTTAATCATAACCATTCAAAAATAAGTCCATGTCCCCTTAATATTTTCCCCTTTTATTTTCCTTACCTTTTAATCACACATTTAATTCTCCAAGTTAGTCCAAACATCCCTTTACACCATGTTATCATACTAAATACAATTAAAATTTGTTTAATATCTTAACCCTTCATTCTATAATCCAAAAAATCTAATTCCCTACTTAAGGAAGTGGCTCACCAAATGGGTGGTCTTAGTTCTAGTCTAGTCATCATAAATGGATTCAATGGGGTCTATGAAAGGTCAAACACATAATTTCGACACCCAATTTATCATTACCTACCAAAGTTTCAATTGTGTATTGCAAGGAAACAAATTCACAAACCATATAAAAATGATTAAACATCAAGACTATGTAAAATAACTTACAGAACACCTACCTCAAGATCATAGATTAAATTTCTCTTTAACTATAACCCTTGATTCAAGTACAAACAACCATCAATACCCAATTTAATAATTCCATAAAAAAATGGTTTATGGATTCAAAATTATAGGAAGCATATATCCATGTTTAATCCATAAAATAGAAGAAATATGACTCATAAACTCACCCAGATCTTTGATTTTCAACCAATGACACTTTAAACACCTACGAATTGAGGGAGAACCACCCTTAGAGATCTTGTGAGGATTTTGGTTCATAACCCTTGACATTGGAGAAGAATAGGGGTGAAAATTGTGTAAAAATACATTAAAATCAATGGGGGGAAATGGAAAATTCACCCATTTTAACGAGGAATATAGTTTGGTCACATGATTTTCCAAAATATACACTAACCATGTGTTTTCCTTTGTCAAAGAGGAAACTATGATGCACAGTTTTTCTAGGCCACCCCCATAGTTTGAAAAAAATATGGTAGCTCTGTGGTTTCCTCTATCTGAGAAGGTCTTGAACTGTATGGTCTCTTGGTCCAGCACACATGGTTTTCTAACCATGCACCACCCTCTACCAGGATGGATGGGTATGGTTCCTGGTTAGTACTAACTGTGCTCCAATTGTGCGGCCTACACTAGATGACCCATATTCTCTTATTTATATGTTTTAAATACACGATACACCCCTGAGATGTTTCCTACTCTGGATAATAATTCCATTAACCAAAATAAAGGGAGGAAAATAAAAAATAAAAATAAAAATAAAAATATACCTCATTAAAGTTCAGAATCTCACAACCTCCCCGCCTTATAACATCTTAACATCGAGCTGCACTCCTAAACATCACTAAGCCTCTAAGTTAAAAAGATAAATCCATTAAGACCTCATATTATCTTCTTACTCCCATGTTTCCTCCTAAACACTACCATACTTATACAATGCTTATAAAAATGGAATGGTCTTCCCCCAAAGAATTTTCTCACTATGACCAACAATACGAATTAGATGCTCCTTGAAGGACGCATTAGTCTCAAGCTCAACATCATCAACATCAATAACACGAGACTAGTTAGGATGATACTTACGATGCTATGACACTTGAAAAACATCATTCATTACACTATAATATTATGGAAGAGCCAATATATATGTTACCATATGATCCCCTCTATAATCTCAAAATTTCCCACATATATGTGTTGCTAACTTTTCCTATTTATAATTATGATGGTTACCCAATCTTGATGACACATGAAGGAAAATACGACAACACATTATAAAAAAATAGGTCAATAAAATCAATCAGAAATTGACTTCTACTTACTTTGGGCTATAACCATATGCTTGGAGATTAATTACACTATCTAAAGCATCACCTGCATGAGAATTTTTCCTAAAAAAAATCTGATTCTCTCATTTCCATCCAACACAAGGGGGATCAGAATGACCTACTATATAGCTCCTCATATGGTTCCATATGAATATTCACATGATAAATATTATATTAGGTGAACTAAATAAGAATTAATTACTTCTCCCATGACCCATAAAAATTTAGGATGCATGCTCTCAACATGTCTGCTAACACTTGAATAGTACACTATGATTGTCTATCCATTTGTTGGTAAGAATCCATTTTAAAAAACACATTTGGTTCCAAGTGCCTTATATAATCCTTACTAGATGGAAAACATAAAATGAGAGTCTCTATCTAAGATAATACTCTGAGACACCCCGTGTGAACAAACTATCTCACAAATATACATGTCGTTCAATAGATCAATGGTGAAGGTCTCCCTGATTAGTAATAAATGAGATAATTTTGATAACTGGTCCAAAATCACCCATATTGTGTCATTATTCCTAGGATATCTTAAAAACACCACAAGAAAATCCATCGTAGCATTACCCCACTTCCATTCTGAAATGGGAAATGGCTATAACAAACTAGAAAGTTGCTGATGCTCAGCCTTCACTTGTTTATAGGTGTAGCATTACGTTACAAAACTAGAAATATCTTTCTTCATCCCTAGCCACCAATAAGATCTACAAATATTGTGGTACATCTTGGTTAAACCAAGATACACTTACCAATTTTAGTCATGAAACTCTCGAATTAGATCCTCTCACATAAAATTAGGCACAAAAACATGGCAAAAAACATAGATAATCTCATAAACATCAATAGTAAAATCAAAAGGTAGCTCCCAAAATTTAAAAATATCCCTCAAATCTAGGAACTCCAGATCCTCATAAGGTATCCTCATGATATGTCTCATAAGAGAGGGATTAATGGATAAGGACGTGGGTGTTATCTACTCTTTCTCCTTCTGAACACCTATGTGTATCTCAGTGAGCAAGGGCATCATATTTTACTCATAACTAGACTCTTGAATCACCTAAGTCTTTGACTTTTGACTCAATGAGTCCACCACATTATTCCCCTTTCATGGTGTGTACACCAACTCAAAATCAAAAGACTGTTTATACTTAACCCATAGTCACTTCCTAATATTTAAATAATGCTAGGAAAATATGCATTTGAGGCTCTTATAGTCAATTTAGATTGTAAAACTCTCACCTATATGATAATTTCATTAACAATTTAAATCAAACACCATTGTGAATAACTCAATATCACGTGTAGGGTAAGTTAATTCATGTGGGATCAACTTCTATGATCCATATTACAAGACTCAGTCTCCTTACCTCAACACTACCCTAAGTCCAATCCCAGATGCATCACAAAAAAAATTAATACTCTTCACTCAATTCGGTTAATATTAGAATTGGTGTGGTTGTAAAATGTATCCTCAGTTCTTAGAAATAATTATCACATGGTCTAGAACATTCAAACCTTACACCCTTCTTCTCTAGTCCTAGAAGTAGTGCTATAAAGAGAGAAAAGTATTTGATAATTTTTTTTAATAACATACCAAACCCAAAAATATTTTTATATCAAAAACATTATTAGGATGCTCTCAAGAAATAACAACTCGAACCATGTTGGGGTCCACTAATACACTTTCTTCCATGATGATGTGATATAATGAATGTACCTTGTTGATATATAAATCACACTTATATATCTTGGAATATAGATGATGATCTCTCAATGTACTCAAGACAAAGTCAAGATGTGTGGAATGATCATCATGAGTTTGTGAGTATTATAAGATTTCATATATGAAAACAATCACAAAATGTTCTAACTATGGGTGAAATATTTGTTTCATCAAATATATAAACATTGCAGGAGTGTTCATTAGCCCAAACGACATCACAACAAACTCATACAAAACATACCTACTCCTAAAAGCCATACTTGGTATATCAAAAGGTATCACCCTTAACTGATGATACCCCAATATCAAATCAATCTTAGAGAATACACAATAAATCTTGAATTTGTAAAAAAGATCATCATTATGTAGAAGTAGATAATGGTTCTTAATCATTATTTGGTTAAAATTTTAGTAATTAACACATAAACGTAAGGTTCATTCTACCTTCATATCCAAAAACATTAGATATTCCCAAGGTGATGGGCTTAGATAAATGAATACCTTATCCTACAACTCCTATAGCTAAGTTTTTATCTCTTGAATCTCTACTGGTTGAATTCTATATAGAAAAATGGAAACTAGATTAACATGAGTAAATAACTCAATCATAAACTCAACCTATATATCATGTGAAAAACTTGAAAATATGTTGGAAAAAATAACCTGAAACTGATCCACCATAGGAGATAATACATCATGCTCTAATCCACCACCATCAAGTATAATAGTTGACACCTGGACCGTGAGGTCACACACTTTCTGATGAATTGGCCCTGTATGGCTTTCCCGGATATTCAATCCCCCGTGATGGGCATAATTGTTAACTTTTAGAGATGTGAAACTCAACCTCATAAAAATATAGTCAATATGATCCTAGTGCATAACCAACCAATCCATTCCTTGTATCAAGTAAAAACCTGTAATATCAAGCATGTGGAAATCCAAAAGGAAAGGGTACCCACCAACCTTGAGGGTACACTCTTTACAACATCAACTACCCTCCAACCACACCCCAAATGGTGTTAGATAGACATACCCAAAACGTACACTCAACCACCAAACCCAAACCATTCACAAACTTGAGATATATAAAAGAATAAGAATCCCTCATATCAAATAAAGCAATACCGAACATTGAATCTATAATAATCGTACATCAATATATTGATAGTTTGATCTTGTTACCATCTAGAGTTGGATGAATAGAATGCAACTGTCCTATTCCTCTACCTTAGGCTCCTTATTGAGTCCCTTACACTATATTAGTATACTAAAACTGATGTTATTATCCTGAAGAACCATGTATGCTACCTTGATTCGTATGTCCAGTGAAACTCTAAATTCTAGATTGATATGGGGTAAAAGACCCACTTTAAGTGATTTGTGTCAGTCTAGGTCCTCTATAACTACCCATTTTCTAAGGGTTCCCATATAACCTCTGTATATACCCCATCCCGCTACATGATTTTTTCAACACTGGTGGCCATAGACACTGACCACACAATTTACCAAGTCTACCGCACTAATAGTAAATGAACGAACTACCTCCCTATGTGGCCGACCCTCTCCCCTAGCTATTCTATCTTCCACTACCCTAGTGTAAATTCTCATAACATTGCTTCCTAATATAAAAAGAAACACTATAAGATCACCCAACTAATCCTATAGATCCACCACTAGAAGCCTCATTTAGGTTCCCCTTAGAAATGAGAGCCCGATCCACCACCTCATCAATACTTTTCAAATGAAATATATCTACTTGTGACTTAATCTCACACTTTATTTCATCCTAAAAAAGTATCATCGTAGCTGCCTTATCTCTTACTAGCACTGGGAAAAAGTGCTTTAATTTGATCAAGCAGCCAACATAATCCATCGATATCATATTTCCCCGAGATAATCACATAGACACAAAAACTCTATCCCGACTCAATGTCTTTGGATATACGTTTTTGAAAAACTTCCATTGGAAGTCCTTCCTTGAAATTCCCTCTATTTTCTCATTCTGGACTCGAATATCTCACCAATGCTTCAATGTTCATAAGAAAATATATGTTTCCATCTTGACCCTTTTCTATAGAGGGGTATCTAGGTGGTTCAATATAATCTAGATATACTCAATCTAGAACTCTTCCACCTAAGTTCCACCCTCTACATTAAATGTTAGAGGGTTTTATAGAAGAAATTCTCTCATAAGATCTAACATACTCATCACTATTTTCCCTGGGTCACTCTCTATAAACTGCATAAAACAATAGAAGTTCTCACATAACTACTCTTCCCACTATTAATCAGAACCAATGAGGTTTATTTTCCAACTATTGGAGGTGAATTATCAACAATTTCCTCATATACCTCTACTGGTAAATGACTTCATGGTGGTATCTCTCTATAATTAAAACCACACATTTCAGGACATATAACAATTTATTTCATTGTTAAAAAAAGAGGAGGGGGGGGGGGAACTATCCATAATATGATATCTCACATACAATATCCCCATGAATGCAAATATATCACTATCACAACCCTTAATAACCCCTAAGCGGGGATGTGGCTTACACAAGGTAAATCACACTTCCAAATATCAACTTCACCTTAGACACCATTTAAAATTATTTAAATTTTAAAAAATTAGAACTTTATCATTAGGAACAATTTTTACCATTTTGATTTAATATCTTTCCAATATAAAAAATTCCATCTTATTTATTAGGCACAACTTCCTTTAAATCTCAAAATAAACAGAAAAGAAACTTATTTTCTATAACCCTCATGCTCTTATGTGTGTGCCTAACATGAGTCATGTTATATAAATACCTAAGTGCCTAAAATTATGCAAGAATATATAATCTCATACCATTATTTTTCTTGAGTAAAACCTAAAAATCAATAATATCACACACCAAGCAATTCACTCGAGTTGAAATAACATCCAACGGTAATAGGTAAACATCAAGAACATTAATCCCACCCTAAGAAACTTGGCTGTTCCCCCAAACATGTGTTAGATACTCTTATGTATGATATAATTTTCAAGGATCTAGGAATACTATTCTTTTGTCTACCTTTCCCAAATAGTAAATAAATAGAAAAGAAAACCCCTCTAATACCACTTTGTAACATCCTGGTTTGAGTACCACCAAACTGGTGCCCCGAGCCAGTTCACCACATGATCTCAAGCATGCATACCCATATTCCAAAGGATTCTAGATAGTATCTTGGGTCTAATAAAAAATGTTGGGATACTATAACATTTTTACCAAAATGAAAATTAATTTTTTTATTTTAAAAAAATCTTATATGGAATAAGTGGGAAACCTCACAGGTTTAAGCCAGAAACATCAGACACCATAAAAAACACAAAATCAATGAAAAAAATCTTGATATTATTAGAAGAATTCTTCATATTTAATTTCCAATGAAGTGCACATGACTTTGTATCCATATAATCCTTGATGTGTTCTTCAAAATGATAATCCATCTTGTCCCATGTCTAGATAAACTCATCCAAGTTTATCTTCCTTTTATTAAAGCCTCTTATCAAAATAAGAGATTTATTATTGATCCAAACACACTGATATTTACTAGTATCCAATAGAATCATTATCTCATTCATCATATTAACATCCTCTTAATAATAATTAATCAGAAAATTCCCCTCTAGATTTTCTTCCTCAGACTGAATGATAAACTCCCAATGTTTTTCTTGTTTGGAAGCCTCCTCACCAAATTCCCATAGTGGGATTGCCAAAAATGTCTTATGCAAGGGTGTCCATATCATAGATGGACACAAATTTAGTAACTAACTCTCAAAACTAGGTAAATACTACAATTTAATATGATAAGTATTGTTGGATTTGGTTCCCTAGAACCAACTGCTTTGTACTTTGGATTACATTTATATTCAAATAAGTAAATATTAATATAAACATATTATCATATATTTTTTGTTCTTATATATAACATTGACGTGATAATTTTCTAGAGTATCTGTAGTGTTGATAAGGTCATAGTTATTTCCCAATATTATCAAAACCTTAAGATTATATGATGAAATTATTAAATATAGTTCTATGGTTGGATAACTTACTATGATAGGAAACACAATATATATATATTTAGGTGAAAGTAATCATAAGTAGATGAGGCTTCTTCTAATGAATTTCACACTTGGTAATCTCTAAGATGAGAGATTATGAGAACAGACACTCTAGTAGGAATTCTTCAAGTTTTGGTGTCATCAGACATTCCTATCTATGATCATGTGTGAAGGTTATTATAATTTAAGATTATCATTAATTCATGTCATAACTCACAAACTTAGATTTACTAAAAAAACCATAACTGCATATGTTGTTGGGAAGTAGGGTATGTTGGGTGTGTAACAAATAACATGTTATGAATGAATGAATCGAATAATGATTTGTCCCTTCCATCATTACAAAATTTGATATCTAGGTCCTTTAATTTAAATATATTTGTCACTTAAATTCCATGGCCATGGAGTAATGATGTTTATTACATATTTTCAAAGAATGACGTACCAAGCCTATAGGTTGATGACGCAGATGTGAAACTTTCTTAATGAGTTATTAAGACAAAATAATTATATTACATAGAGAGTGCTCATATGTAGTTTTCGACGTTGCGACATTATATTCTTTCTATTGGGTTCCTTGACCCATTTCTAGGAAACAATCACTAAATTTAGGCATACTCACCTAACACCAATGAGAGGGTCACACAATAAGTGATTCTATTGATCTTGATTATATTTTATTTTTATTTAATTAATGGAATAAAAATTAATGTAAAGACCGAGGAATAATTTTATTCAAGTTTTATTGATCACAAAAATAAAATAAATATTTATTCCCTGGATTGTGAATAAAATATATATATTTACTTTATTGAATATTTAATAAATATTTATTCCCTATTTTGTAGATAAAAATATTTATCTATGATTTTTTTATTTTGGTATTCAATAAATGCCGAGGAGTTTTAAAGGACCAATACCTTTTCTAGTGATACATATTAATTTACAAGCTGGTAAAATAATTTTTGTTTTTGCACAAGTTCGCATTTGCACCATAAATTATTATCAATAATAATATTATTATGTGTCCTGAGGATTAATAATGATTATAATATTATTTAAGGGCTGGTATGAAATTAAAAAATAATTTAACCTAACCCTAGATCTATAAATAAATGGTTATGTCTATTGTGTAGTGTTAATAGAAAATTTGAGAATAGATAATCTCTACACACAATAGACATATCTCTCTCTCTCCCTCTCTCTTTGTCTCTCAAATTCCTCATCTATTCCTCTCAAGAGTAAGAATATCTCCTTGAGGCTTGAAGGATATTGGTGCGATCAATATGAATAACATAAGATAATTGATTCACCACACTAGCACCTAGAACTCAATTATCATTGCTATGAGATTAAAGGAGCATGTGTGGATCACTCCTAGAGGGATTATAAAATTGAATCATTATAATAAAATGAAGGTAATCCAAATGGGTTTTCAAAATATCAATAATGATACTGAAGAAAGAATCCTATGATGAGTTAATCATTTCTTCCAGGAATAAATAAATTAATTATAAATTTAACATGATAGATCCTTCTCAAGGTTTCAGGAAACTCTAAATTAAAATAAAATTTAAATTCATTCCCACTAAAGGTTCTTATGCTATGAATAGAACCTATAATTATGTCATTTCATGAGATATTAGGTGCCAATGGAAACCAAAATAAATAAACTAAACACGATACCCTCAATGGGACCTGATAATATACCCAATACCATCACCCATGATCCATCCCAAGTCAACCATATACCAAAAGACCTTTTCCTTTATTGTGATTCGCAATAGTGGAGTCTTCTCAGGTACCCAGTGACATCCAGAGCATAGTTTGAGTACAAATTAGTAGTCCACCACCAATGGTGTCAACAATAATATCCAATCTAATAAAATTATATGAAGAAGTATATAAAAAAATTAGTCAAGAAGTAAATAAAGATAACTTTATATTTAAGTGGTTTTCAATTATCCCCATGGGCTCTCAGTTTCACTACTATACCAACACTCCAAACCTGCTTCAAACCATGCCGAGAGTTTGAAACATATGTCATAGGGGTCAAATAATATCATACAAAGAGAACCAGTTCAAGTATCCCAAACCATGATGTGGAACTCCATGAATAACACCCATTCCTGACATGGACCTCCATAACCAACATCTTTACCTTGGTGTGAACCACCATGAAAAACACCCATTCCTTGATGTGGACTTCCATGACCAATATAATCACTATAGTATGGGCCACCATGACCAATACCCCAAACCATATTATCAATAATAAATTTTCAAGATTTAACATGTTAGGACATTATTTTCACATTAAAAAATCTTGAGTTCCCTCATACCTTAATCATAACCATTTAATAATAAGACTATTTACCCTTAATCTTTTCCCATTTTCTTTTCCTTACTATTTCATCACTCATTTAATTCTCCAATTTAGAAAAAATAACCCTTTATACTATGTTATCATACTAAATTTAATTACAATTAGCTTAATCTCATAAACCTTCACTCCATTATTCAACAACTCAAATTCCATACTTCAAGAAGTGGAACACCCCATGGTTGGACTTGAGACTGGTCTACTCATAATCAACGGATCCAAAAAGGGTTGTGGGAGGTCTAACACGTCATTTATAAATATAATTTATCATAACCAAACAAATTATAAATAGTACAGTGAAATGACACAAATGTTAAAACCACATACACATGGATAAACATCAAGACTATGGGAAATAACTTATAGACCACCTACCTCAAGCTTGTAGATGAAAGTTATATCCAACCAATATCATTGATTCAAGACCAAACTAATCTCAATGAAAAATCTAATAATTCCATAGAAAAAAAGTTTTTTATGGATTCATAAGGATAGGAATCATTCAACCTTTCTTTTTCAAGAATTTAGAAGAAAGAGGACCCATAGACTCAATCAGAGCTTCGTTTCACAACCAAAGAAACCTCAAATGACTAATAATTTATGGAGAACAACTCTTGGAGAGATTGGGAGGATTTTATTGATAACACTTACTGCTGGATGAGAATAGGGGTGAAAAATCATGTTAGAACCCTTTAATTGTTTTGGGGAAAAATAGGAAATTTAAACCTTTTAATGAGGTGTATGGTTTGGCCGTATAGTTTTCCATACCACGCACCAAAGATGTAGTTCCCTCTATCCAAGAGGAAACCATGCCGCATAGTTTCTCAAGGAAACTTGTATGGTTTTACAAACTAGGTGGTAGCTATGATGTTTCCTCCTTCTAAGAGGGGGTCCAACCATACAGTGTCTTGGGCCACCATGCATTGTTTTCTAACCGTTCATCACCATCTACCAGGCCGCATGGATTAGGAGAATGGTTATTACTAACCATATGCCAACTATTCAATATGAACCAAATATCCCCTCTTTCCCCATTTTCATGTCTCAAATTTATTAGATTACCCTGAGACCTTTCCTACTCCTAGAAAAATTCCATTAACCAAAATAAAGGGAGGTAACTCAAAATTAGAATAAAAAGATAACTCATCTAAGTTTGGGATCGTACACACATATAAAATTTCTATAAATTATTATCAATTTGAGGATTTACCTTCTATAGTATGGATCACAGTGATATTGTTAAACTTTTGTGATTATCCATTTCTAAAAATTAAGAGCAGATAATTTGTACTTCATTGATTGCCAATATATATTAACAAATATAAAGTCTGGTAAATTCTATTAATCTACCTCTATTTTTAAAAAAATAATACCCCTCAACATTAATTTTAGTATATCTTGATTCATGAATTTTCTAATTTAAATGACCCATATCCCCATTCTAATTACCCAAACTTGGGCATGACTTGTTATTTAAAGGGTTTTAAGTAGGATGCATTAGCTCGTATTTCCTTGATCTGTTTATTGGATTCCCTGATCCTATAATATAATATAAATATTTCCCTAACCCTAAACTCTTGGTTATGATAATTCTTACTTGGGTAGTCATCCCTCAATGTGAACTAAGTTAAGTCATCCCAAAACTTCAATAAAAAATCCCCTCACTAATTAAAAGCACCCCAATTTGGGCCAATCAGTCACTTTAGTAATGGAAGGCGATATAGACTCAATATTTTAGTTAATGGATTTTTATCCTTATGAGTAAAGTCCTATTTTATCTTATCAAATTTCTTATTAATATTAAATGGATTTTAATTATGTGATTAACCATGTATTGATAAAATTTAAGTATAATCTTGTTTTATTTTCTTCCATCTTTCATGCTTGTTAATTCATTTATTAAGTGATCATATAGAATCCAGGAACATATATAATTAAACATGAAAATGAAAAATATAAAATATAATAGGCATGATCATGAGATTCTCTAATGGTTAGTTTATCTATTGGATGATAAAATAACCCTTGAACCTAGGGGAAACACTTTTAACTATAGCTTGTTTCATGTTTTATCATTCCACCTTGACTCCTATGAATCGTGTTGATTGGTTTGACCACAACACCTAGATTCATACTAACTCCACTTACCTAGAAGATAAATCCTTATACAAGCTTTTACTATCATGAAGAACATCATTTTAATTTAAAATAATAAATTAAATGGAAAACAGTCACATCCATAGATCCGGTCTAACCCCATGATCATCCACACAACATGAAACAAACATAATTTTTCAATTTATCCATCAATCACATCAATTCATTCTTTAATCAAGATAAAATTCCATGAATTAATTTATTTAATTCAATTTATCTTAATTCAATAAAATAATACTTAAATAACTATCATCCATAATTTTAAAAATAGTAATTTAATTTAAAATTAATGAAGTACACAAGTTTACTTGGAGGTAATGACATGTACTTATCCAATATACCTAGAATGATCCTTATTCTCTTGATGTGAATGGAGTTCACTATAAGCAAAGACTATACACAAATTATATATTTTTAATTTAACCATGAATTAATTTAATATATAATTTAAAATCATATTACATGGTGTGTATTGTAAAATAAATTCCACACCAAACACACATGCATATGTTTAATTATATATTTAAATATTCTCTCTGTGTTAAATTAAAAACACTATTTATATAAGACTATATGCTATGTACTTGGTTTAAATTGCATGTGCATCTTCTTCTAGTTTCATGATACACACCAAGGGACTGGGTATCTTCCCTTCCACAAATGTGTTTGAGTTACATGATGTGTAATGGTTCTTTCATGACATGTAGCCTTAGAGTTGCATGATTTTTTAGTCTGTGTGTCATGAAACAGATATAAAACATGATTTGTAATGGATCTAATTTTCCTAGTTTGATCCTTTGAATATGTTAATATATATCTTTTTATTTTTACTCGAATTCGGCATTGTGTTTGGGTCTCACATGAATCCAAAATTAATATATTAAAAATATTAATATACATTAAATCCTGTACGCGTATCTTTTTGTAATAAATGTTTTAATCATATATCAGGACCTCATATGTGAAATGTGAGATTGTAGTTGTTTCTAGAACATGGGGTTTACCTTATATGCGATATAAAGTTGGTTAATGCTAGAAGTTCAGTTAAGGGACGCCTTTGAAAGGTGCATTAGGTAATTAAATAATTTATTTATTTAATTTTTTTAATGTCTTAAAACCTAATTCTCTCTTGATATATATATTATTAGAATAAATATATAGGGTTATCCTGATAATCTTAGAAGATTATAGGAGATGAGGAGGAGAGCTTTATTGGTGTTGGTGAATTGGGAATGTGGATCGATGATGAACAGTTGGGGAGAACCATGAGCTGGATGACAGATGTAGCTTGAAAATAACCTTCTTCTCAATAGGATGCATTATTTCTTAAAAATAGATCCATTCTTGAGTTAGATATCATTATTTAGTGGATTTTCACTTTGAATAAATTCTTATGCATGTATTTCATATCTTTTTACTTTTTTGTGATTTCAATTCTTTGCACCAACCCATTTTTATTTGGTGTTATTGAAACAAATTGTTTATCTTTATTGAAATTTTTTTTCACACCCTTAGTTTTTACAATTTATGGTCTTTGGAAAGTATCATAGTATCCAATGGCGATCTTTCCTCTTTCTTGTGATTTTATCCCCACCGTTCTTCGTGTTCTTTTTCGTTATCCCTTGGGGTTCAGATTCAATATTGCCGGACCAGATTCAAGTGCGATTGAACCCTAAGATTCATAGAGGATGTTAAAACGACATATAAATCAGTGTTTTACATATGGATCGTGGTTGATTGGGGGTTGTAGATGATGTATTTGACTTTCGGGACCCCAAACATCGATAGATGGAAAAATTATTACCAATTGGGTAACCATAATATCATTTTTTAGCCTCCAATGGTTAGGGAAAAAATGTCAGATATTCCCTCCTTTAGTTTTGGAAGATTTAGGTAGGTTAAAATGAGGGTAAGGTGGAAGAAATATTAGATCTGGCATTTTTGTGAAGGAAGACCTCACTTTCTGTGAAAATTAATACTATACACTGAGCATCCCAGAGGAACACATGCTGTGTAGTCCAGGTTATCATAGTGACTTTGGTTTTGGCTGAGTTTAATATCACAAGATGTGTGTCTAGGCCCACATACCATGTGATCCAAACTAGGAATCCATTTCATGTGCCAATAACACACACCCAAGAACACATGGGAGAAGACACACTATGTCTCTCAAAGGACACACTGTGTAGAGGTACATTGCTTTCCCAATCGTGTGACGGGAGTACACATCCGGGACCCTGGGTGATTATACATGCTATGTGGACCAATGTACATTTAATTATAATCCACATGTATTTAAAAAACTTATTCATGGAGGTATCTGACCATGTATCTAGGCGTAGTTACACACTACTATAAATAAGATCTATACCAATGATTTTGAACCGTTGGTTTAGGTTGGAAAACCGTAGGTATAACTATACCAATGGTTTTCCAAACCATGGGGAATATAGTTGTGGGTATTGAACTATACAAATATATTTCTATAAGACATTGTTATAGGTCACCTATATTTACATTATACCAACAGTTTCATGAAACTATTGTTATAAACCTATACAAATGATTTTTAAACTGTTGGTATAACCTTCCCTCACCAAGTAAGCCAATAACCACATTGTTTAATTAAACTATCAGTATAGGTCTATACCAATGGTTTTTTAGAACATTTGGTATAGACTAACCTTACCTTGGTAGTCATCATCCCCCACATTGGACCAAAACCTGAAGAAAAAAACATCTGCACTTACACCAAACCACTGCCAACCAATATAAAAAATTCAAGAAACTAATTAATTAATTCAACTATTGATAAAAAATTTGAACCATTACATATATGCATTCACATCCAACCAACAAAAATCATGTGCCATAAATATGAGGAAAAATATAAATAATCTATCTCTCTCTTATCATAATCATCATCATTATCATCATCCTCACCATCGTCCTCACAATTATCCTCAAAATCATCCTCAAAATCATGAATTCCATCACCACCTCCATCGCTAAGAAATTCATCATATCTACTACCACTATGAACATAATTACCATAACCCAGTGCATTATATAATGAATATATCATCTACATGTATGTATTAAAAAACATGATGAAAGATAGTGTTAAGTGATGGAAATACAGCTTCCAAGACTTTCATAAATTTCTGGTTAGCTTTTGACTCTATTCATGCTCTTACATGAATATTTTTGGGCCTATGCTGCCTCTGTATAGACCTGTGATACCTCTATGTGATTTGTTTTCAACTTGGTTCAATTATAAATTTCACCTAAGGTGATACAATATCTATTGGGGACAATATTGTTCCCAGTTTTAAAGTGTACTCTCCCATGGTGCTCATATCCTAATACCCAGTGTAAATGATCATTTGTTCCAAAGTTTTCAGCTTCATACTCATTTAGGGTCTCTAAATTACACTTTTGAAAATATAAATGAACTTTTTAGTTATAAATAGATATTAAAATTTGAAATAAAAATATAAAACTTAAAATCTATTATTGTGTCTATTCATTTTCCACACTCCTATATTTACTCTTTATGCTTGATAAAAATGATTTTCTTGAGGAAAACATCCTTCAATATTCATTAAATACATTTTAAATAACATTGAATATTCTATAAAATACAAATACATTCTATTAATCAAATAGATATTATATAAAATCATACCAAACAACCCCATTGTACAATGTTATTAGAAATATACTTGATGAATTTCAACAAACTCCTTTGGTTCACGGATAAAATACTAGTAGATTTTTCATTTTTACTAATTTAAAAAACCTATAATTGATATGTATATATCTAGAAAGTATACTTATAATATAAAAACTAATTTATGAATTTATTTTACACATATAATCCCAATTTAATGATTCAATCATCAATGGGTTTTATCAAACAAGTGAGAGGGGTAAAATATCCCAACATTGAGAGAGTCCAACTAAATTCAATGGGAAATACCATCACAATACAACCTATTAAAACATTATGAATCATAAAAACTAAAGAAGATAATAATATTAGATGTAGATAATCAATAGTCTACAAAAGTGAGATTGCTTATTAAAAATACTCATAATAAAAACTAAATTTCTAACTAGGTTCAAAAGGTATGAAACCAGCTATTTTGGCACTAAAAAAAATATCACCATGATATTTTAGGGTTTATAATTTTCATGAAAAAATGCTAATATTTCGTGAAAAAAAGTTATATGTTCTTATAATTTCAGAAAAGTCCTAAAGTCATGTAAATTGTGTCTTGGGAGTTTTATAAGTGTTAGAGAAGATAATGGAGGGTGTTAAGAAGAAAATGGTTGCGTCTTTTCATATTAAGATTCAAACATCCCATTTGAGTTATGGATTATTATTCAAATAAGAACACCACCATGAATTTGGTGTGGTCTCAATTATGTTTTTATACATTAAGTGAGATGGCATCTATAATGTCTGTTTTATGGGATGTCTTGGTAGTGGGGGTTATTTATTGTCAAAATGTAGTAGTTTTATCATGCGTGGTTCTTAGAGAATTTTAGAGTAATTCCTTGTATGGTACAAGGGAAGAAAGATCATAATGATTATGTCTAGGTATAAGTATAAAATGATAGTTCAAGAGGACACTCTCCCATGTAATAGGTTAATATTGATTTTAAAATGGTAAAATTACCATAATGATTCATGGGATATTCTATTTTAAATGCCCTGACATTTCGATATCCATTGAATGACACCAACTATCTCACTATTGGGTCCTCATTATAATGTGGTGGCGGTTATTATAATCTCTCTACAAATTTAACCATACCCTTTTTATAGATCAAAACATTTGGAATTCTGAAAACTTAAGCTAACTAAATACTCTTCACAGGTTCATCTTTTTTGTTTCATTGTGGTTTTAAGGCTTAGTATTTTTATGAATTTTCTAATCAATTCATTTCATTGAATGATCTTATTTTATTTCTTTCATAATATAATCTTTATTTATTTATCATTCATTACTCGAATTGAGATATGGATTAAGGTTTTCATTGGATTTGGTGTGATTGGAAGTTTTTATGAATAGAGTTTTCATTAGACATTTCCTTTGGAAAATCTCTTTATATTTTCTGGTGGATCATATTTTGTTTTTACTCTATCTTAGTGTTACATTAATTGAAGAATGAAATATAGTTACGGGATTCAATACCAGACTTCATATTTTCAATGTTTAATTGTGGATTTATCAAACATATTGGAATGTGCTACGATGATCCATTGTTTTGTAATTATTATAATAGTATGATTGGATGTGGATATGTGATATTGTTTATCATGGTAATTAATTTTGTATTCTATGTTTTCTTTCTAGTTATCCTTAATATTATTTGAGTTTTCTTGGATATCTAAAACAATTTTAATAATTTTAATAATGATGTGTTTGTTGTTGTGGAAATGATATGACATGGGTAACATATGAATGATGTAGGGGTGTGTGGACTTGCCTATTTTTCTAAGGTTAGTTTTCTATGTGGAGTGGTATAAGTTTTTGGGATGGGTATAATTTTCTGGTAACGTCTACTTTGATTTTTGATATGTTTTTTTTCTTGTGTGTTATTAAAACAAGGGATGTCCATAATTATATTGAAAAGGAATTTTTAAATTTTCTTTTTTTACACTCTCTTTATTTATCTAGTTTTCTACATGAAGTACTGCTATATATTAATTTTTATTTTTAGTGGAATATTTTCTTAACTAAATCCCTATAGGTTGATTTTTTAGTAATGGGTTTCTTATGTATGTTCTATATCTAATTAAAATACAAACTATAATTTTCTCTCTCACACACTTGATTTTGAGTGTTTGACCAATTCCTATACAAGTTTGGTGATTTAATTATGAATCAAAATGAAATAATTTAAAAAAATAAAGAAAATAATAATATTAATTCTTGTGTTTGTTACCAAGAAATGTTTTTATATCCTCATCCTGAACACTTATCTAAAATAAAACCTAGAACCTAATGTAGTTTGTTATTTTTCGAAGGGAACCTGAGTGGTTGACCATTCATATATTTTTCGTTCCTACCAAGTGTTTCAAGTTTTATAGTAACTCAATTTAAATTGTTTTTAAGTGATTCAAACTCAAGTGATAAGAATTTATATTTATTCATTCTACATTATATTCAACATGTTCTAAATATAGATAACCATTAATTAAAACTACATGTTTATCTTAGGTCCAGTCCATTAATTCTGTTTTGAAATAATACTTCTTAACCCATGTATTTTTAATTTCATAAAATGAATGTGGTTTCAATTTATAATACATGTTCTTAGATATAAATTACAAAATTTTTTAATCTATAATATCATATTTTAAAATTTTAATTCTTCATTTATAACTATATGGAAGATTTGGGTCAACTTTTAATAATTCGTGAAGTTTGTGAATGATAGGGAAAAATTATACTATACTATATTTGAAAATTTCTACCTTATCCTAAGATCATTTTATCTTAAATTGTTATTAATCATTAATTTTTCTTTATGTTTTAGCAACCACCATCAGTTCTATATTTCCATAGGATTTTCCATGTTTTTTATATTTCAAAAACTAATTTATAATCTTGAAATATTCCTTCTTATTTTTTCTTTAAAACATGTATGAATAATTCATCTCTATATAGTTTAAATTATGTAGTTTCAATTAATTTTTATTGATGTAAATTCTAGAAAATTATGTAATATTACAATTAAAAAAAAACATTTTAGAGAAAAATCACTACCCAAGAATTAATACATGTAATAATTTAATATAAATATCATTTAAGTTGATAGTGTAAATATTTTTGTATTTATAGAAACAAATGTTATAGAATTTGAATATTAACTCATGGTATTAGTCTTTTGATTAGTAAAATTATACCATTGGTTTTTGTTTTCTATTAGTGACATGTTATTAGTTATTTCTCCTCATTAGTAATGAGGCATTAGAACTATGTTTAAATTGGGATTTTGAGTATGTTGTAAGTAGTTTTCATATCATGTTTTTATGAAATCATGGATAATAAAATATTGTGGTTTTTGGAATCATAATGTAAATACAAGGTTCATATTTTGGGTGATGTATACAAAATTTTAACAAAGGCATGAATATCCCTGCTTATGCAATGATCATATATTGAATATATAAGGTGGATCATAGGGTTCATAATATTTCAATAATATAGAAAAGGAAAGTACACACCATCCCTATATAGATAAGACAATATTTCATAAATTATATATTAGATATATTTTTATATCAAATATGGGATTGAAGATATTGATAAAGTATAATGGAAGATATCATGAGGAAATATATGAGTTGATGATGAGGAAATAAATTTTAACTTCAATAAGAAAATGAGTAGTTGAGAGTGTGCTGCTAAGTGTGCGTTACTTGGTAGTGGGATAGATGGGAGTGGTTGGTGGCATGTTTCCAAGTGAACTTTACTTGGTAGAGGGATGTAAGGGAGTTCTTGGGGCTTCCATGTGCTATTAGGAGTGGGAAGTTCATATAAGGGATATTTTTGTGTGTTGATATTTGTGTTCTTTTCTGTTTTGATACATTATAATCACAATTTATGGACTTCTTATCCAAAAACTAATAAAAAATGGGTGATACTTAGTCAAAAGTGGGTTGGGATGGGGGTGGGGAATGAAACACTCTCAAGTTCATATGACCAAATATGAAGAAGTATATAGTGAAAGCGGTAAATAATTTGTGCCCATTAAGGATGAGTACATGCCCATAGAGTGTGACATGGACATGTCCTCAAGGGAGGGTGGGTATTACGAGAAGATCATCCCATATTAAATCCATTATGAGTTTTTAATAGAGGAAACAAAAACATTCAATTTATATTTGAAGTAAACTATAATTGAATAAGAGCTTGAGAAAGGAAACTCACTTGAATCAATATTTAGATATTCACTAAGAGGAAAACTACTGAATTTATAAAATGGAAGAATATTTTTATGGGATAAAATCAAGTTTATATCTCAACTTAAATTTAATATTTATGGTAAGATAATAATTAATAAGGATTTTTTGAAGTTTGGGATATGAATTTAGATCTAAAACTACCTACTGAAAGCGAATTTGTAGAGTATAAAAAACTCAAAAAGTGGAATAGAGGATATAAAGATGTGGAATTATTTAAGAATGAGTTGTAATAATTAGTACCTATTAGTAAAACACCTAAAATATATTTATAAGAAACTTAATAAGATCTATATATCTTGGGAATCGTGATTATAGCCTTAGGGGAAGTCCAAACAACTATACAGAACTGGTTGTTTATGCCCCAAGAAGTGGGAGATAAAGAGGAAAAAATCACCCCTAAAGAATTAAAAAAAAATCAAGGTTTAATAAAAACTATTTATAGGGAGAAAATTTCAAAAATATTAGTGGAAAATATTCTGAATAATTCACTAATTTGATACCATTTAAAGTTTTTGGAAATAAAAAGGAGAAAAATGAAGATGAGTGCTTAATACTTGAAGTGGACATTCCTAAAGTTAGATTAAATAAATCTATGAATGATCTAGAAGCATTTAGAATTAAAGAAACAACATTCATATAGGAATATATGGATAATTAGAATATCTTAATCAAATCACTAAAGAATGAGATGACAAACAATATAGATTTTCAAAATTTATACCTAATTAAGTGCAAGTGTTGAAGAAAATTACCTACTTCCTATCATGTTATGACATCGTAGTCCATACCAATGTATGGAGGTAATTTGTGGAATCCTTGTTATTTTATTTCTTTTTGAATCTTTTTTAAAAATAATTTTCAAGAATACAAAATAGGTTATTAAAGTAAATCATCATAATTTTCATTAAAAACCCTCAAATTTGATTAATAACTTAAGCTCACTAGCCTTCCAGTGAGAAATAATTTTTCAATAATGTGTTTATAGACACTCATTCATGATAGGTATAGACTATAAATATATTACAGTTCTAAAAAATAGTCATTATACAACTCATGATTATATGATATCCATAGCTTACCTAGTTCCATGAGTTGTGGAGTCCTCATAGCCTCACCATCAGAAAAATTATAACAAACCTTCTACCAAATTATTAATTTATATAAATACAATAATGATGAATCTGAAATATGTCATTAAATACTTCAGTAATCATCAGATTAGAAATTTATATCCCAAACCACACTTGACAACAAAGGCATAATATAGTGTTAGCGTGGGGTTAAAACCGTAGAGACAATTAACAGGAAGGAAACCTATCAATTCAAACCCTAGGGTATGATTCATCATAATCTCTCTTCAGTTTTGGTTTTACTAGATCTTATATACCTTGGATTTAAATTTATGTAATATAATAGGGTTCAGTGTCAATTTGTGGGTTCAGGAAAAAGGGTAATCCTATATCTAACTTAGAACAGAACAATGTTTTAGGCTGGGAAGTGGTGAAAAGGTCACCAATTGGTTACGGTTAAACCAATTGGATCTATCTAGGCTAAAAATATTCCTTGGTCTGGATATATCTAACAACTAGACACATTATTCGTAGATTTTATGGAAGAAAGTGTAATAGGCTAATGGTCATATCCTGCTCATCTTCAATTAGGTCAGGGTCTTTTGATAGCACCCCCATGGGCAAGGTTGTGAAAAATAAAAATATAAACAAATGTTGTTTAAACTAATTACTAGTCATGGGGTTACCAAGTTTCTATTTGTAGATTCATTAATATTAAGCACACCCTTACTCTCGACCCATAACCCTAAGCATATTAGTCTCGCATAATGGTATTAAAAAAAGTGGTAAAGTGGGAAACATAATTTTCATAATAATAAAAAAAATTCAGAATTAAGAAATCTACACATGAAAACAATTTAAAATTAATCAAAAACTTATTTGGATGAATAAAAATTGAAAGAAAAATAATCATTGATGATGAATGGTGATTTTTATTACCAACTAATGTTGAATCATGATACAGAATGAAAATGGATGATCAACCAACATAGAATAGAAAGTAACAACAATGTAATTGATAAAATTGGTAAAGGAATGAATTATAATTGAGTTCAAAAGTAAAAAAATAAGAACAAATAGGAAATAAAATGTGAGAGAATATAGAGGCCCAGAACTACTTGTACATGGTAGAGGCACTGAAATATTTATAGGCTTTAAAAGTACACAATGTGTAAATACTTAGTGTCATGTAATGTATTTACATGGGTTCTATCTTAACACATATATGATGTGTAAGTGGCATTCAATCCATGTACTTTAGATCCAAAAAATCCTCTGAGGACCTTGTATCTTTGAGATATTCATGGCCTATGTCATTAACAAGATGAGTTCTTAAACATTTCACATCGTATGAATTATTCATATCAAGTATTTGATTCACGTATTTTATTGCCTTCACATCATGAAAATTTAGCAAGATTATTATTTTAAATATTTTATAAATTTTAATGTATTTACACATTTTTTATTCAATTCACATCATGAAAATATTCATGGGTTGTCCTTTCATCCATAGGGTTGCTGTGAGTGAGGAATACACATCGCGAAATCCTTTTATAATGTATAAATCATATTTTATTTCTACCATTTTCACTAATTCTTCTTTTGAGTCATAAATTAACATAACCTATAAAAAACCAAAAACCAATGCATTATCTAATAAATAATTATTAAACCTTAAATAAATGAATCTAATAAAAGTATATATAAATTCATCTTATCAAATTCCCCCACACTTGTACAACTTCTTTTCCTTAAGAAAAAACCATATCAATAGGGATTCAAAATCAAACAATTTAAAAAAAGGAAATGTGCATTATAACCAGAAAAATAAAACTATATGAATGTAGAAAAATAAAGTCATTCAAAATCAATCATATAGAGAAAATCAGTTATGACTCATAGTTAAGTTCTTTATTCATATTATTTTTTCTTCTAAATACAATATCATAACTATTCTTCAAAAACTATAACCATTGATAAATTTACCTCATAATGAATTTTTTATCATCAATCAAGGTAGAATGTTACTAGAGTTATGATCATACCATGAATACATGCTCCTACCCATAAGATTTAATTAGTTATATCAGCCCCACTTCATATATAAAAATAAAAATTAATTATGAGCGTTTCAACAATAAGGTTCTAATGTCTCTGAGGTTGTGGGAATGTGGGAAGATGATAAACATTTGGCTCAAAAGGAGGGAAATATCTACATTATAATGCATGATAATCTTAAATTGTGTAATGAATTAACTCCTATTAGACAAAATGTGTTTGTTCTCCTAATAGCTCAAAGTGGGGCCATGAATATGTGATGTAAGCATAAAGAATGTACCATGTTACTTTCTCTTTTTAATTTTATTTATTTTTCAAAAGTTATGTTTAGGATAGATATCACATCCATCACCTGACTTGATACAATCCATCATATTATTTAATGGTCTGATCTTCTAAATACATAACCCAAATTCTTTTCTAGAGGAACAAGGTAAGCATATAAAATGAAAAAATCAATCATGAACCACATCATATCAATCCGGTGAAAGTTCCATCGTACATTTCATGAGTATCAAAATCCCATTTATGGTCGAGATGAAAAATCCCCCACACGTTTTCAAATGAAAATGAGTAATAGTACCAAAAGCCGGGCTGAAAGGGATAATAGGATTTAAATTACTATATACTAACAAGGTCATTCATTCATACTACAAGCTAAATAAGTAAATATATACAAGTGGTTCTCAAGGAAAACTATAGCACAAGGATTTCCTCAATCATTTTAATAGTTTATTTGTTAAATCTATGCTCAATTAGATATCAATGAATGTTTTGATAGGTTTATATACCCCAAGTTTATCTTAAGAAATATTCTCATAAAATAATATGAAAATTTTGGTCTAGAATTCTCTCAGAAATCTGAGTATACAAGAATAAATGGAAATCACTCTGGTCATAATATCCAGTAATAAGTCAATAAAAATAAATTTCAATAATATAGATTTATAATTAAATTACTCAACTCATAAATCCTGATAAAAATATAAACAACAATAAAGAATGGATTTAAATAATCTCCAACCTGAAATTATATTTTATTTAAATGGGTGTAGTGAGATTTCAAGTTTAAAGCATGATTTATATGAAAAATGAATCCTAGAATTGTGAAAATAGGTAATAATCCAAGTGCATCGATAATAAATCCCAAGAAAGAATCCCTCACACTTGTAATGAGATAGTTTCTGTACTATTCTAGAAAGAGATGTGGGAAATATATCAAGAATAACATAGGAAAAAATGAAATGGAAATTATGAATTGAAAATAGGGAATCAAGAGATCCATATAGTTAAATCCATTTCATGTGAATACATGTTGGATGGTGATTGGAAATTGTGGTCCCTATGAAAACTGTTAGAAAAGGATACCCACAAAAGATAAAAAATTAGGATATAAGGGTTAATAAATATAGAAGTAGAATAATAAGAATATTCACACAATCAATGATATGAGAAAATAACTTAGATAAATGTAGTGAGTGTCCACAAAGAAGTTTTGGAAAACCGATGAACAAAAATTGATAATAAGGGAAAATAAATATCCTAATAACACAAAAAAATGTTTAAAATAAGAAATATGTATCCTCACATAAAGAAATAACTATGAAATCATCATCCGTATGGATGGAAAAAGGAATCTATCAGGGCTCTCCTTTGGCTCAGAGGTTCTCTACCTCCTGCAAGAACTGGTGGTTGTATCATCGAGCTAAGAGGGGTGTTAGGTGAGTTTAACCACCTTAGAAATAGGTTTCCCATGAAGCTCATATGGAAGGAGTCGCATCTATACAAATCATGGAGGGGGATGCTGTTGAGGATGGATATGGAGCTAAAGATCCTCAAGTGGTGCTCTACATTATCTAGATGTTGATACATATGAAGTAGGTGGGAAGATGGATGCCTGACTAGATCATCAATGAACATAGAGGATAAAGAAGATATATACATAGATACAGTAATGTAGAAGTGATAATGAAAATAATCCGGCAAGTATGGTAGCTAAAATATTACTTACCATTCATATATATGGTAAATGATACATATGTGGAAAATGGAATAAAAGAGGAAACAAAAAACAGAACAAATAAAGACTACATTGGGGGGGGGGGGGGGTACAAGGACATAACTAAAGAGTATGGGTGGATTTTCTACTATCCGTATCAGAAGTACCATCCAAAAAAATAGGTCTCTAGATCAACTCTACCAGATCTATCACATTTATGGAGTCCGGGGATAGGGGATCAAATACTAAATTTGTTTCCATGGTGCTAGAAGTTTGATCTGTTAGAAGTGGTATATGTGAAGTATTGATCTGAATAGAGGCTATACATCTTGAATATTGATTAATTAGAGAAACCTTATAGATAGATTAAAGGTAGGGTCTCTTGCTATATCATTCCTACTTTGATAGGAACTCTTGCCCAGTGGAATGATCTATTAGCTTGGGAGGTAGGTCGACCGAGGTGGTAGGTGGTGTGGGGAAAGATGTGGTAGTGGGTTCAATAGGTAGGGGTGGGTGGGAAGATGAATGGAATGGTGGAGGGGGGGGGGGGGGGGTGGTGAAGTGTTATTGGTCTATGAATGGCATGTGGAGAAGGTGATATACCAACCTCTGATTTTCTAGAATGGATTGAAGAATTGGCCAGATGTCAGTGGGAAGTGGTAGTGTAGGAGCATATATGGATGTGGGAGGTGGTGTGGTAGAAGAAGATGGGGGAGTGGATGTAGTGGTAAAAGTGGCAGGTATAGGGTAGTGGTAGAGGGATCAATGTCTAAGGGAAGGGCATGTGAGGTTGGGGTTGGGTCTGGATGGGTTAGTTCATGGGATGAAACCTCATCTGCATAATCAATGTAATTAGGGGCCCATCCGTAATGCACATCAAACTTCCACTACAACCCCATTTTTTAGAGCATAATTAGATCGATGAGATCCATCTACCTAATAGAAGAATTATGTTGAGAAACATTAAAGGCACATATATGGAGGGAGAGATTATTAATGAAGCTACCAACCACAAGAGTGTCGTGAGTCTTCAATACATAGGTTTTGTAATATAAGGGGAAATTTCAGGAAATTTTGATGGTGGGTCCACCTATGGTTGAGGCGAGGGTGATCACCTCAATATGGATAATGCTCCCATTTGAATATTATCAGACCATATAAGCACGATCTAGAGCTCAATGTTTGATCCTCAAGGAAGAACCCTGAAAATGGGTTCTATTCATCATGTTTGGATCATGAATACTCTACAGATACTTAGTGATCAATGCCCAACATTATGCCACATCCACCTTTTCAAGATTGTGCAGAAAGTTTGAGAAAATTATAGAGGTGACAAAATCTGCTGAGTAGATGCCGAACCTAACACTGAAGTTGTTTAGGTTGAGCTCTTAATACCTAACTCTATGGTTGAAGATGACGTAGATTATGGATAGCTTGAAGGTGTCTTGGAACTCAAGGAATAATTCTCGGTTAGTCTTCTCATGCACCAGAGTGATGGTGGAGAGGTGAATCCAACCAATGTGGTTGAGAACCTCCTCATGAACCTAGATCTTCTCAAGCATGATGATGTCTATGGTCTTGTTCATCCTCATTAGCTTAGACTACATATAGAACTGACTAACATTCAGCTTGTGTGCTGATAAATTTAAGCATGGGTGAAGATTAATGCATTGGGAAGTACCTTGTGACCTGATGGAAGTCAAATTCAACTCCTTGGAGGATAATTATGAGGTAGATACTAAAGCAGTGTATAAAGTGAAGGGCTCACTAGGTGGTGGAGGAGGAGGTAACACCTAGCACTTGGGTGGAGGTGGGTTGTCCCACTCAGGTGTGTAATTGGAGGATCCTACAATGTCATTTTTTGTTCTGGACATGGTGGAAGGAAGTAATGAGTAGGTAATGGAAAGGTCTTAGAGAGATATGAGAGGAGAAGTATGAGATTGGAGGAGAGGGAAAAAGTGACCGACAATGGGGTAGGGAGGAGGGAAAGTAGTGGTTCAAGAGAGTGGAGGTCACACATGGGAGAAATAAGGGGGGGGGTGTGAACCTAGTTTTCATTAAATTTTAAAGCCTTCCTTAGAGTTTCATGTTGTGTATTTGGTACACAATGTGTAATAATCAGATTTTTTTTGAAAGCCCGAAATTTTCACATCGTGTAAATTTTATACAATATGTAAATGTCCTTTTATTCATCCTTTTGGTTATGAGATATTTAATATGATTATAGTGTCACTAAAACATCCTAAACTCATAAATCACCTGTTAAAACTAAATTGAGTTGAATCCTAGATAGTTTTTAGTTTAACATCAAGATCTACACAACTTTGATTCAGATGAATTTTAATATAAATAAACACCCCTCATGGAATGGATCTTGATAAATATTTAACCTTTGTCTATTTTTATTAAAACGTGTTTCTCGATTTTTTTGAATTTAAATGACCCCATAGGGGAAAATTTTGATGATTTAGAATGGACTTGACAATCTAGATTTTATCTTCTCTGGTAATAATTTAAATAGATAGTTGAATATAAGAACTTTATCTCCTGATGTGATGATTTGACAGGTGATTCATTGGTCATTCCACTTCTTTTTTATTTTCTTTATCAATTATATAATTTTCATAGGTGTCCTTTATAATTTAATCAATCTCATCTATTTTTAGAATTACGACTTCTTCATACTTTTGAGCATCCATTTTCAAATTTTTGATGACCCAGAAAGAGCGATGCTCTAATTCCACCAGTAGATAACATGACTTTCTACTTGTGTTCACTATATTCTATAGATTTTGTTGATCTCCCTATAAGATAGTTCAACTTTCCTACTTGTTTATTAGTGATAGGGAGTTATAGTATTGTATCAGATGCCATATTTTCAATTAAATACTTTCAAAAAACTATTAATGAAATTTATTCGTTAATCAGTAATGACTAATCGAGGGAATATGAATTTAGAAAAGATATTATTCTTTAAAAAATTCATGACCACATTTTCTGTGTCATGAGTGGTATCCTTATATTTTAACCACTTATATATATAGTATACACCAACTAGGATATAAAATATAAAATTATAATTTGTTAATAGACCCATAAAATAAATTCCCCATACATTAAAGATTTAACTTCGAGGTTGGGATTTTGGGTCATTTTGTTTCTTTTTCCAATGGTGCCTATTTTTTGACACTAATCATATATTTGAATGATATTACTTTTATCCTGATGGAGTGGAGTCTAGAATAATCTATTTTAAATGATTTTGGACATGGTATGTTCAGGTCCATGACACCCTCCAGCTGGGGACGTGTGACACATGTCAAGCACATTTTGAATGTCATCTTTCGGGATGTATAATTGCATTAATCCATCAACACAACATTTGAATAGTAGTGGATCATCCTAGTAGTAATGTGAATCATAGAAAAAAAATTATTTCTTTTTTGATAGGAGAAGTGTGGGTAAAGTGATCCCATGGAAATATAGTTTTTAATATTAGAAAACCATAGAAATGCCTACATATTTATACTGAACAATGTTTCATCGGGAAATTCATCCTTAATGTTTAGATTATCAACGTACTCAATGCAGGGTAGTGAGAGTCTAGAAAAGTTATCATAAATGATGTTATAAGTCCCTTTGGTATCATTTATTACTATGTGAAATTCCAGTAGTAGTAGGATCCACTGTATTATCTGTGGTTTGACATCCTTTTTACTAAAAAGGTATTTGTGTGTCACATGATCAGTGTAAACTATTACTTCTGGTAGAACAAGGTATGATAATTTTTTTTTCAAATGTATAGACAATTTCCAGTGGTATTTTTCAATGGTCATGTAATTTACCTAAACCTCTTTTAGTGTATGACTAGAATAATATATGGGATGGAAGATGTGTTTGAACCAATGTCATAAAATAGAAACTATAGAGAAATCATTGGCATCACACATTAGCTAGAAGTCCTTATCACAATTTGGTGAAATGATGACCAGAACGACCACCAGCATGTTCTTTAAAGTATTGAATTCCTACTAACACTCTTCAGGGAAATAAGAAAGAGTGTCCTTAAATAAGAGGTGTGTTAATGGGAATGCTATTTTTGTAAAGTTTTTTATGAAGTGAAAATAGAATCCCGTATAACCCAGAAGACACATATTTCCTTTTAAAGTTGTGGTATTAGGTAAGTATTTAGTAAATTTAATTTTATATGGATAAACTTCCATTCCTTTATATGAAATTTTGTGTCTAAGGGCTATGAATACTTGGACTATAAAGTGGAATTTTTCCCAGTTTAATACTAGAAACTCTTGTTGATAGTGTTGCATGACCAGGTCCAATTTTCTTAGGCACACCTCAAAGGATCTTCCATAAACTGAGAAATCATCCATAAATATCTCTAGGAATTCCTCCACCATATCATGAAATATACGTTTCATGCAACATTGAAAAGTTTTTAGTGCATTGCACATTCTGAATGATATTATTCTATAAAAAAAGTTTCCAAAAGGGCATGTAAAAGTAGATGTAGAGTAATATTTTAGGTTGACTGTGGTTTGATTATACCAGGAATATCCATCCATGAAATAATAGAATACATTCCCTTCTAGTCTATCCAAAATTTGATCCATGAATTGTAATGGGAAATAAACCCTTTATGTTTCCATGTTTAGGTTTCTATAATCAACACATACTCACCATACAGTGATGGTTCAAGTTGAAATTAACTCCTATTCATTATTTTTAACAACTATTAAACCTACATTCCTTGGGAATACTTGTAGTGGACTCAACCATTCATTTTCAAATATTGAAAATATTATCCCAGCATTGAGAAGTTTCAGGAATTATTTCTTGAATACTTTCTTCATTGGATGGGTGAGTCACCTCTGGGGTTGATGTTTAAAATTAGAACCTTATACCAATAAAATATTATGGGTGAATATCATGGGGATGAACCCTTTAATGTTATAAACTCCCTAGGTAATTGAATTTTGTTTCTTTCTAGGACCACAAAGAGATTTTCTTCTTGTAATTGCATCAGTTATGGGATAATAATGACTGGAAGTACAACTATAGTCTCTTAGAATGATTACTTCAGGGTTCTCAATGAAGGTTTTAATTTCAATGTCATTGATTTTATGATTGAGAGTATAAATGGTTGGATAGTGTCCCATTCCAAAGTTTCAATGTAATTGACATCCTCATAGTCACTAACTTATTCTTCATCAGGGTAAAGGTTTTCTATGTCTTCCTCGATGGTCATGAAATTAACTCTTTCATCAGTCAAAAAGATTGCTTTATGATCTAATGTTTAATCACTTTTCTTGTAATACTTCACTAATTCGAATGCAATCTATTCATCGATAAATTTTAATATTATTCTCCCTTTATTCACATCAATTAATTAATTACCTATAGTGAGAAGTAGTCTTCCTAGGATAATAGGAACATCTCCTTCTTCTTCTAAACCTAATATGAGTAAATCTGTAGGAAATTTTAATTTTACAACTTTTGCTAAGACTTCATCGAGAAGTCCTTGAGGGCACTTCACTAATAGGTCAACTAGTTACAGTTCCACTTTCGTTGGATTTTGTTCTTTGAGTCCTATCTTTTGGAAGATGTTAATTTACATGAGATTTATTCTTGAAGATCCCAATTTTTGTATGAGTTTTATTTTTTGTAAAATGGTTTTCATTGGTTGAAAATGGTGATTAATAATATTAGAAGATTTCATTAATGTCAATAAGATGAAGAAGTTCCAAAGTAAATTGAGCTTGGATGAAGTCATCAAGTCTTAACAATTGAAGAAACATCTGTTGAAGACTTTTAGTTTTAGAGGCGATGCTTAGAGAATTTCCTTGAAATCTTTAGATGACATTGGATGTCATGGTTGAATAATTCTCCTAGTAAATCAGCTGATTGCTGAACTGGTTATAAGTTTAAATATATGTATCAAAGCTGATATAATGTTTACAAAAAAAATAATAAAGTGGTTTTGAAGATGAAGTGTTCCTTGGAATTAATTCCAAAAAGGATTGAAAAAGAGGACATTAAAAAGGTCCTAAAATATTTCATGAGAACCATGCAAGAGCTTATTATATGAAAGATGAAATTTTTTTGTTATATGAATGAATATTGAGGAAGAGGTGCCATGTTTTTTTAATTTGGTAACTAATACATACTTGGTTTTTTAACCCAGTATTCTTATGGGGTTATGATAAAAATATGGACAACCACACTTTACAGCCAAGAAAACCACAACTAGGGAACATGTGGGACCAAATGGGTCAACCATGCCCTAGGAGATCAGCTCTGCCACCTAGTATGGTGGTAGAGGAGGATGATGTTCATGTATAATCCCTCTATGGGCCCATGTAAGGCCCATAGTGCACATTCATATAGGCGTTCCTGGGTTGGGCATTAAACCCACATGCCCATGGACCATGAGTGTTGTAGTCAGTGGGGGGAGAAGTGTGTACAATGTCATTCAGGTGCCGACCCCAATGTTAGATCAATGTAGAAGTGGGATTAGGATCATTTATGTAGTTTAGAATAACTAGGATATGTTTTGATGTGGGATAAAAAATCCCAAATACTCTTCACCTATCTATTAATGATATGAAAATAATGTTTTCCTTAAAATTAGGTCTCTCTCAGATGCATGATTTTTTATTCAATCATATTCAACCTATTGCCTTTATCAGAGATCTGAATTCCAGAGTTTTTCATGCTTAAATGGTTAATAAACCAAACTGAGGTTTTCTATGATGATAAAGCTCGAATTAAATCCTTGATATGATCAAAATTAAAAGATATAAAATTAAGAATAAAATTAAATATGATTTGACAAAATACAATCATAGTTGTAGAGGCTGATGTTTGTTCGATTTTCTTGGATGTTTTTGGGAAGATGAGTTTCATGCATTTATGATCACATTAATATGAGAAAATCATTGAGAGAATAATCAAGATGATTGAGAAGGAAAAATTCCATGAAATATGACATAACATTACCCAAGTTTGAAGTATTAAAATTTACATCATTAATTATTTTAAAGAGTGATTTGCAAGACATAAATATTGGGATTTGAGGCGGTGTAAAGGAAGTGTGATCCTGCCCTATAATAGGAGAGGAACCAAGCCTATTGAAGTACTGAAGCTCAAATTATTTTGAGAGATAATATTTTTAGAAAACAAATCCTCTCTATGTTTCCTTTATGCAGACATGAAAAGAGTTTTGAGAACCTTTCAGGCTTCATGAATAAGGGGACTCCTGAGAACTATTCTGGTTTCATGAAAGTGAAGGATCTATTAACACATGACTGGTGTGAATTAACCCTCATTGTGCTTCATGAAGACATCTGATACCACTATTTAGTGCTGGAGTTGAGTAATAACACTGTTCTTCACAAAGAATTGATTTTGAAAATATCTCTGATTAATTGAAGAAGGTGATCCATAGACACTCGACACATTTTAACGTCACATTCTTATAGCGATTCACCAAGAAAAGTTCTGTGAACTAGTGGGGAATATGTCACTATGTTTCATGAAGGAGAAGATAATGAATCTAAGATCAACAACCACACTCACTAAGTTTTTCATGAAGAAAAAGTTCACACAAAGACAAGGGAAGTACATGTATGCATGGATCACAAATGATTTGAAATACCTTAAACCATATTTGTGAAAGGTAGCATGTGGTTATAAGAGAAAAAAAAATAAACAGAAGGAATAATGAACATGAAATAATATAATTATATAATTATATATATATATATGTGCTAAAAGTTTGAATAGTAGTTCCATGAAACAATTTCATGAAATAGTCGTCACATGCAATATTGATTTCATGTGAGTGAAGGGAAGTTGGGATTTTATGAAAAAAAGGAAGAACAATTTGATCAAACACTTAATTTATTGAGAAATTTATATTTATTACCATCTCATATTGTTTTGCACTAATGTATTGATATTGAGTATCGAAGAAATATAATTTAACACTACTACATAATTTCATATTGTTTTTTATCAAAGAAGAAAAGACTATTCCCAGCTAAAGAATGATTATTATTCAAGGTAGTTCAATTGTGATGATGAGTTTTTCAGATGATCTTTAGTGTTTAAATAATCATAAAGGAGTTTGTGATTATAGTAAGAAGAATAAGAATAAGATTAATTCTAGTCTTTTTTTCATTGACGAAATCAAGAAAGTACTATACACTATTTTATATATTTGTGTGTTACAAATCAATAGGGGAAGATAAAGTGACTGAAAAATTTGATATCAATTGATTATCATTTAGGTTAGTGAGAATTTACTTTAATATTCCACAACAAATTCATATTATTATTACTAATTAAATAAGAAAAAGAAATTACAACTTTAATTTTGCTGCTGGGAAGAAAGAATAAGTGTTGCATGCTTGATATTGTGCAAGTAACAATGTGAAGAAGAAATTATTGGAATAACTAAACAACATTGTGACATCCAACATTAGTGTAAATAGATGTAATAATTTATTGGTGTTATAAATAAACTTATCAAAAATGTGGAGATTTTATTTAGAGTCAGTATAAAGATCCAACTAAGAGCTATAAAACATGCACTGTCAATTGACTATAGTTCATTGCAATTGAAAGGGGTTTCCCTACTTGATGTAACCCCACTTGAAGGATTGTTTTCTAAGTGTTTGTGTGGTTAAGATTATTTCCAAACCATTACAAGGACATGCTAATCTTATTTATTAGTGGACCTTGTAAATATATTATGTGTTATCTTTTACTACGTTCATATACTTTCATGTAACATTGAAAATATAATAATAGAATCATAATTGAAATAGGTCAAAGAGGCAAGGGGATAAAAAAGTTTTAATTGGATTAAAAATTACCCAACATTTATTTACCCCACCTATCAGTTTTATGAATATTTGAATCTGTTCCTTTCAAGTGGTATCAAAGACAAGGTTCACTTATGTTGGATTCTATATAATAAATCTATTCTCCTTTGAATATTTGAGTTTCTTTCCTAAGTCAACAATGAATTTTAGTTTTGGAGATGATTCAATTATCTATGAAAAGAAGTCTATATCAACCAATACCAATATAAATAGGAAGAATAAAGAGAATTGAAAGTTGAAGTAGAAGTCCCTCTTATCTGAAGAATAAAAAGTATATGAATGTTCCATGCATAGTGTAAGTGTGCGATGGGTCGTGCCCAAATTTTCTGTTTTCCATGATTGATGATCAATCTAAGATTTACACAATGATAAACATCATGATCTATGGAATCCAATCAAATAATATTAACAAGGGATATAATTCCATAACTAAGAGAGGATCATCACATATTATTTATAATTAATTTAATTAAATAAATAATTACCTCGATGGAATTTTTTCTTCATCGATGGATCTGACAAAAAATATTGGTTGTTTTTTCATTAGGTTATAGGAATAAAAGTATATTCCCTCTAGTGGTGATCCACATGTGTTCCACAAATCACCGAATATCGCCGTAGGAATCTCTGGGTGATAACACGATAGATCCTAGAGCATTCATCATTCACCTTTGATCGCATCGAGAACTACTTCTAAAGAATTCTCCTAGATCACTCTTGACTGGTTAGTGGGAGGTAGAGGAAGACCACTCTCTGTTCATGGGAGCGTTCTTGGAGAAGGTGGCTCTCTAGGTCTTGAGAGGATTCTCCATATCCGTTGTGCACAACCAACAAGAAATTAGTTCCCACTTTGATAAAATAACATAATTGGGTTTATATACTGCTAGGGTTAAAATAAAATAATTGAAAAAGCTCCCTATTATTGTTTAATCCCTAAATAAAACCATGTCAATTATTATTGTTATTATTATTTCTCGACATGTTCTTAACTTGAGAATTAAATTAAATATTATTTAATAAAATAATATTAAATATTTATTATTTCTCACTAGACCATTAACTTGGTCCTCCATTCCTCCATAATATATATATCGGACCATGAATAATGACTATTTATTTATTAAATAAATATAAATTCAATACTAAAAAATAAATAAATAAATATTAAATTCACTAAATAGAAAATATATATTTATTAAATATTCCTCTCATATTATATTCTCTCAAACAACTAGTGATATAATAAATGCGATCAAGAAAGTGTGAATAATTATTAAACCACATATAGGAATAATATTTATTCAACTTGTTAAATAATAAATATTATTATTATTATTTAGATAAGATTTTGGATACACTTAGTGTGTGATTCTCTTGGCCTCTTTCTCAGTGGCCTTAGGTGAAGCATCCTAAAGTCCAATGTTAGAACCTAGAAACATGAAAAAGTACCCATAGAGAAATAATTTAATGCCACAATGACATAATACCCCATACAAATTTTTACCATGTAATATAATCCCTTTATCACAATATCACAAATCAAGCAGGTTGCATGATAGTTCCATCAACCTATGTGCTCGATGTCTCTTTCATTGATTTTTTGGAAATAAAACTTTCCAATAGAACACAATGGCCATGGATTTATTTAGGCTATATCATTTCCATCAATGTGTATAGGATATCAACTTCTGTTACATAATATAAGGGAAAAAATACTTTCTTGCATTATTCATTAATGAAACATTACTCGTGACACACCCAACATGCCCTACTTCACCGTGAAAATATGTCATCATGGTTTTTATCAACAAATCAAAGTATGCAACTCATAATACTCATTAATAATAATATTAAAGTCTAAGGACCAATACACACATTCCTAGATAGGAAAATTCAATGACACATATAAATGTGGGGTTTCTACTAGAAGTTCGCATTCTTATAATATCCCAATAGATATTACTAAGGGAGTACACCATGAGAAGGTGCCTCAAAATCCAATGAGTCTCTACCCCTGATAGACTGTATTATTTTTGTCCCTCAAATGATATCATTCGACTATAGAACATAAATTAAAAAAATAGTGTCATAGAACTTATCGGTTCTCATCATAACAAGGAACTACTATGACCTTTTAGTGTGATAGCTACGCTAGAGACAATATCACAAATTATGTTACACAGAAGAACAATAATGATGTGATAAGATGTTTATTAATATTAAAAAACATGAAAAAAGTTATCTTAAAGTAAACAAAATTAGGTTATGGGGTACCAACTCCAACAAACTCCCACTTTCACTAGATCCAACTACTAACAACCTTCAGTACACTACCTCTCACATGATACTCATGCTTATTCTAAGATAGGACTTTAGTTAAGGGGTACACTACATTCTATTATTTGGGTACTCTACTCTCTATAAATTCAACCCTTTGATAAAAATAACTCAAGAGGTGATACTTATAGAGTATATTCTTTTTATTTTGGAGTAATCTTGGATCTTTTTCAAGATCCACTACTGTATTATTATCACAATACAATTTGATAGGGTCTTTACTGCTAGGTACTACATCAAGATCCTAGACAAAGTTATAAATCTAAATGAATTCCTTGGCTACATCAGAAGAGACTATATACTCAAAAGTCCACTATAGAATCAATACCAAATGGCTTCTTTGAACTCTTACAGCTCATTTCCCCTCCATTGAGATAGAAAAATTTTTCTGACTATGACTTAAAATCATTATAATCTTTCTAAAAACTAGCATCAGTATAACCCCTTATGACCAACTCCTCATCTCCTCCATACACCCAGAACATATCCTTAGTTATTTTTTAGATACTTAATGATATACTTAACACCACTCCAATATTTTTGTTCTAGATCATCTTGATATATTCCTACCATGTTCATTGCACATGCAAGAAAAAGTCTAGTAAAAAAAATGGAAGACATGACTGATGCTATCACTGAAGAATATGAGATATTACTTATTCTGTCTTTCTCATGTTTTGTATGAGGAAACATTTTCTTAAAATTATGTAGACCATGTGACACTAGAACCAATCCACTCTTGGATTGTTCTATACTAAATAACTTCAATATGTGGTCAATATATATATTTTGACTTAGTCTAAGGATCCAATTGGATCTATCATGAATGATCTTGATCCCTACAATGTAGGCTTCTTTACCTAAGTCCTTCATGGATAAAAAATTGTTTAAATAGTCCTTAACATATTGTAAGATTGATATTTCATTTCCAATAAGTAATATTCCATAAACATAAACTACTATGATAATAACTATATTTACACTAAACCTCTTATAAACACACAGATCACATTCGCTCTTAATAAAACCAAATTCTTTTTTGGATTCATTGAATTGAATATTCCATGACCAATATGATTTATTAAATCAATAAATGGATCTATAAATCTTTAAAATTATTTTGGCATTACTTGGAGTTTCAATCCCATTTAGTTTTTTCATATAGACATCTTCCTGAAGGTTCCCACTAAGAAATATAATTTTTACATCTATATTCCAAATCTCATAGTCATGGTAAGATGTTATAGAAAGTAAAATTCTAATGGATTTAAACATAGAAACCAGTGAAAAGGTTTCATGTTATTCTATTCCTTGACATAGTTTAAAACCTTTATCTACTAGTCTTGATTTATAGGTATTTACTTTTCCTTCCATATCCAGTTTCCTCTTGAATACCCATTTGTATCCAACATGCTTTACATTAACTGGCGTATTGACAAGAACCCAAACTCTGATACATGGAATCTATTTCAGTATTCATGGATTTTTTTCCATTTTTCAGTTTCTGAGCTTTATACTGCCTCCTTATAGGATATAGGTTTATCATTTCTGACCAATAATCAGTCAATATGCTCAATGAATAGAGAAACATATCTCTTTGATTCTATTACCTCTATTAAACTCCCATGAATCACTTGTGTTTTAGGAACTACTTTTTCCATGGGGTCCTATAAAATATGTTCCTATACCAACTCTTATGTATCTTGGGCATCAACTACATTGAAGATAGTATTTCTCCCATTATCCTTTTTTAGGATGTGCTTCCTATCAAGAAAGATAATATGTATGTCCACAATTAGTTTCGTGTCCAAGGGGTTGTACAGGTAGTATCCATTTGTTTCCTTGGGATACCCTCTAAAGATACACTTTTGCCCCTAGGTGCTAGTTTTTTTCCATATAAGGCCTTAACAAATTCCTCGTAACCCCATACATGTGTATGCAACAAAAAAGGTTTCTTTCCACTCTATAACTCGAAGGTAATTACTTTTTCTACTTTAGTTGGTATTAAGTTTAATTTGTATTCCATAGTTGGTAATGCATATCCCCAAAAGGATAATGGAAGATCTGCATGACTCATCATCAACCTTACAATGCCTAACAAGGTGTGGTTCTTACTTTCACTAACACTATTCCACCATGGTGTGTAAGGTGGAGTGAGTTGAGATATAATCCAAAAATTCTGTAAAAAGTTGATGAGATCTTGGTTAAGACATTCACCACCTCAATCTGATTGAAGCTTCATTATCTTATTTCCAAGTTGATTCACTACTTCATTCTTGAATACCTTGAATTCCTCAAAGGACATGAACTTATACCTCATCAAGAAGACGTATCCATATCTACTCAATTCATTAGTAAAAGTTATGAAGTAAGAATATCCACCTATAGCTTCTACTAGAAACGTTCCACACACATAAGTGTGTACCAATCCTAGAAGCTCTATACCCCTTTCACCTAATCCACCGAATGGGGGTTTGATCATTTTTCCTTTTAATCAAGTATGAAATATTTCAAGTTGTTTTAGATTATATGGGTCTAAAAAATCATCTTGTCAAAGATTTTTCAAATGCTTCTCATTTACATGAGCAAGATGGTGATTCCATAGTTGGGTGTTATATAAATCATGTGAACATGATTCATTATCAATTTACTACACCTTTTTTTATAATTTAATACATAAATACCAATATTGAAACGTGCCATTACATAACATATGATTTCCTTATAAAAGAAATAACTTTTATTTACAAAAATAAAAATAAAAACCATATATATCTTGGAATGATACCAAAATTATGTTTTTGGTAACCATAGGTACATAATATCAATATTTTAAGACCAACATCATTACTGTTGGAGATGAAAGGTGATAGTCAAGAATAGACAGGGCGACTAGCCTCATACCATTAGCATCTTTTAGATCCACCTCTCCTTTTCAAGTATTGAAATCTACTTGGCTCCTACATTTGGATATAGATGTGATCACCACAAGATGTATCTAATACCGAATATATATATGGAAAGATTGCACTCAATAACAAACACACCTTTGTCTTCCCCTTGATTCTGGGTGTAGTTCTTCTTTCAGTGTCCTGGATTGCCACATACAAAACATACTTCCTCATTTTATTTTACCTACCTATAGATCTTCCTCTTATTGTAAGGATAGTGATTGAGAGATTTATACTATTTATAGTTCTTAGGATCCTTTTCTATGTTCTTCATTTTCTTATTCAACATATGGACCACGAGTTTATCACACCCCATGTACTTATCCACTTGGAGAATCAAAGTAAGAAGTTATGAAAGACTCTTCACATTATTGCTGATATTGAAATTAACAATAAAACTGGAGAAGTTATTAGGAAGTGATGGAAGTATCATATCGGTATGTAACTCATTTGGGAATTTAATCCCTAAGATGTCTAAGAGTTCAATGTATCCAATAAGTTTGAATACAAGAGGACCATATGGCATAAACTATCCAAGGTTAGTTGTAAACAAAGCATTATAGATCTCATACCTCTATTTCATCACCTTCTCTTGATAGAGATCCTGAATGTGAGACATCATGCTAGACACATCCATTTCATCATGTTGCTTCAAAATCTCATTGGACATGGACAATAACATGATGCACTGAAAATCTATAGCATTATTCAGATGTTTCTCCTAGAGAGATATCTCTTTATAACTTGTAACATTACTACAAACAACTAGAAAAGGTTATTCCATCACATAAAATTTCCATTCATGGAGAAGTATAACACGTAAGAACCTTTTCCACTCATGGAAAATTGTATAAGTGAGAAGGTTATCCTTGTCAAGTATGGATCAAAGTGATATGTTTGAAGCCATTTTAATTTCGTTTCTAAAAAATAAGATGAGAATAATTTTAGTACTTTATCAAATAAAATTTAGACAAATAAATAAATATTATATTTATTAGTCTCCCAATATTTTATTGAAACCTAATTTCCCTCACCATTGGCATTAGAATATCCTGTTTCTTATATATTCTAATGGAAAGGATCCACATTCCCCTTCTTATTACCCCAACATTTGTTACTCAAGAAACTTTAATAGTTTTAGGTAGGCATTCCAAATTCCAACTGTATTAACTAACATTTCATTGATTTGTTGAGTGTACTCACCAATCCTAAAATCAATAATTTATATTTCCTCGACCCTTGAATATTAGTTACAATAAGTCCAATTTTGGTAGCCATCCCTTGATGTGAACTAAGTTAATTCAATTGAAAAAATCAAGTTATAATTCCATGATAATTGAAATCACCCCAACTTTGGCCGGTTAAACACTTGGAACTATGGTTCGATTCTAAATTAAGTAGTGGAAGGATATTCTGAATTAATATATATAATTGATGAATTTTATCATTTATGCTTAAATTTCAAATTATTGTCTTTATTACATGATTTTTTATATTAATCACATTTAATTATATTATTAACCATGTATTAGATAATATTTATTCATAATCCAATTTATTTTAGTTCTATCTTGCATGCTAGTTAATCTCATTAATTTATGTAATCATGAAAAAAATCCATTATGAAATTACCATGAAACTGATAGAAATAAAATAATAAAGCAGTATGATCCTGATATTTTACGAATGGTTGGTTTATCTAGCAGTTGTTAAACTAACCGTTGACCTAGGTGAAAAAGACATTGAACCAATTAAGGTTCATATTACAGCTTTCCACCTGTCCACCAACGTATCTCTCTAGGATTGGTTTCACCTAAGCTCCAAACATGAACCACATCCACTAGATTGGGGGATCCATCCCTTATATATGCTTTTACTCACACAAAAATGAGGGAAAAATGGTTTACATTAAAGAAACCATGGGTATGTAGTCCCTTACATAATAAGAGGGGAGAAGGAACACATGCCAACAATTTAATTTAATAATAAATTAAATGAAACCAATCACATAAATGAGGCTTCATCCCCAACCTTTTAAAAAATGAAACCAATCACATATAAAGGTATTTTATATTCCCATGATCATCCACATTCATGTAATGAATTATGAATTTAATAGAACTAGCATTAAATTCTTAATCATTATTATTTCAGATAAATACTTTTGAAATCAATTAATTATAATCTTTAATTAATCAATTATTTTATCTTCATTCTCATCTGAATTTCCTTGATGTTTTCCTCCATTATAATTTTATACAAATTAAATAAATTCATTAAATATTAAATATATACATAAATGTACCTTGAAGAAAACACCATGAATACTCATCTAAATCTACCAAACATGTATTATACTTATATACCATTTACTATTGTGAAATATGACATACACGACTTATCATGTAAATTCTTGACATGTATAATCAAATTAATGATTACATGAAGTGCATGATTTTTTGGTTACATGTTATGTTTCAATGTTGGTAGAGAAATAACTATAATACGACTCATACATGATATGCAAATATGAACATTACATAGATGTGGATTAAACACACACACACACACACACAGATATATATATATATATATAAATAATAAAACCAATCACATGGAATGTTCTATAATCTTAATGAACACACACAAGAACATGTTGATAAGTTTTACATAATATAATAAATAAATTTTAAATCTGTTTAATTTGATATAAGTATAAGGTGTGTGCTGCTGAGCTACATTATGTGTACACCTCTCACCGTCTATCCAAGGTACATGCATAGGGACTTGGTGTATAAATTATACCTCAAAAATGAATTACATGGCATGTGTATTGGCATACATGGTATGTGGTCTTCAAATTACATGATCACCAGTCAGGTAGGTGGGATACACAATGCATACTCTGATTGACCACACACCACCTTGGCCTGGTCAAAATGTGGTGTAAGGTATTTAATACACTACTTGTAATAATTTCACATAATTTTAATTAATGACCTAATTAATCCCTGATACATTGACCAAATGTACACGATATGTAATTCTGATTACATGATGTGTACTACTGTGTTATCCAACCAGAATCCTTGGTACCTTCAAATGAGTTCCTCAATTTTATTTTTTTCATAAAATTAATCGTCTCAATTAGATCTATGAGAAACAAAAGAGGAAGAATCATATCTCACAATTCATATTAAAATAATGTTTAGATTTGAATTCAAAAATTAAATTACAAATGCATAAATCAGTATAGAATATTTAAATAATTATAAATAATTATGTGACCACTTTGATACCACTTGAAGGTTTTCTGTGCAGTAGAAGCATGCGATGGGTCATGCCCAACTTTTATTTTTTCCATGATCGATGATCAATCTAAGATTTACATGAAAATAAAAATCTTGATATAGATAATTGAATAAAAAATTATTGACAAGGGATAGAATACCAGAACCAAGAGAGGATCATCACATATTATTTATAATTAATTTAATTAAATAAAGAATTACCTTGATGGAATTATTTATTAATTGATGGATCTGACAACAGATCTGTGTTGTTCCATCATTTCATTATAGGAATAAAAGTATATTCACTCTTGGTAGTGATCCACATGTGTTGCAAAAATCACTGAACATCGCCATTGGAATCTATAGGTGCTAGTATGGTAGATCCTTATGCTTGCGCCATCCACTTTTGATCGCCTTGAGAACCACTTCCAAATCATTCTCCTGGATATCTCTTGACTCAAGAGTGGGAGGTGGAGAAAGATCACTCTCCATTTTTGGAAGTGTTCTTGGAGATGGGAACTCTTTAGTACTTGAGAGGATCCTCAAATCCATTGTGCACAAACCACACAAAATGAATTGTCTCTTTGAGAAAATTACATAATTCAGTTTATATACTGATAGGGTTAAAATAAAATAATTGCACTGGTTACCTATCATTTATTTAATCCCTACAAAACCCCATGTCAAATAATAATAATATTATTATTTCTCAACATGTTCTTAACTTTTGAATTAAATTAAATAATATTTAATTAAATAATATTCAATATTTATTATTTCTCACCAGACCATTAAACTTAGTCCGTCATTCCTCCACAATATTTATCGGACCTTGAATAATGAATATTTATTTATTAAATAAATTTCAATGCATTATTATCTGATAAACAAATAAATATTATATTCACTAAATTTAAAATAAATATTTATTAAAAATTCTGGTCACACTATATTCTCTTAAATAACTAGTGATGTAATAAATGTGATCAAGAAAACATGAATAATTATTAAAACATGTACAAGAATAATATTTATTCAACTTGTTAAGTAATAAATAATAATAATATTATTTAACTGAGATTCTGGATACACTTAGTGTGTGACCCTCTAGGCCTCTTTCTCAGTGGAATTAGGTGAAGTAGCCTAAAGTCTAAGATTAACATCTAGAAACTCGCCAAGGCTCCCATAGAGAAGGAATTTAATTATACAATGACATAATACCACATACGGATGCTTAATGTGTAATATAATCCCTTTATCACAATATCTCAAATCAAGTAGGTTTCATTCTGGTGCCATCAACCTATGTGATCGATGTCTCTTTCTTTGAATTTACAAAAATAAAACTTTCCAATAGAATACAATAACCATTGATTTATTTAGGATATATCATTTCTATCAAAGGGAAAGAGATATAAACTCATGTTAAATAATATAAGGGAAAAATAAATTATCACATTATTTGTTAATTCAATATTACTAATCACACACCCAACGTATCCTACTTCACCATGAACATATGTCATTATGGTTTTCATAAATACATAAAAGTAAACAACTCATAATACTCATTAATAATAATATTAAAGTCTAAGGACCAATACTCACATCAGTAGATTGGAACATCGAATAACACATATAAATGTGGATTTGCTACTAAAGGGTCCCATTCACATAAAATCATACTGGATATTACCAAGGATGTACATCATGAGAAGGTGAATCAAAGTTCTATGAGTCTATACCCCTGATATCCTGTATCATTTGTGCCCCTAAAATGATATCATCCTACTATAGAAAATAAATTTAATAATAGTTTCGTAACACTTATGGGTTTTCATCATAGAGAGGAACAACTATGACCTTTTAGTGGGAAAACTACTCTATGGAAATTATCACACACTATGTTCTACATAAAAAGAATAATGATGTGAAAATAAATTTATTAATATTGAAAAATATGAAAACAAGTTATCATAAAGTATATAGATGTTGTTTCTAGGGAATCGACTCTAATAGTACATGTTTCTCCATACCTTGGAAAAAATAAAGTCATTTTAAACGTGGAAAGTAATGAGAATGTGCCTTAAGTTTCCACCAATAAGATGGATAAACATTCTACCTCTAGTGATCATGAGGTATGTGTTAGTACATTATGAAATTTTCCTCGAGATGAAGACTCTAGAACAAGTGGTGATGATGATCAATCTATAACTTACTAAGAATTATCGGTAGATATATTAAGAGTTTTTTTCATGGTATTCCTAAAGAAAGAGTCTCCCTTATTTGTAGGTTCTTTTAATTTATATAGAAATAGATCACCCAGATGGAAGGTTAAGATGATGTTTTAGATAAGGAATTGAAAGAAAAATATTTAATGTTTAAATATCTCTAAGAAGTTTGGAAAATTTAAAGAAACAAAGAGGGAACTTGAAATAAGTGCCAAAAAATGCCTCAAAGAATTTGAAGAGAAAAATAGCTTCAAAAATCCTCTAGAAAAAAATAACCATGAGCTAGAAGAGAAATTAAAAAAACATGGATGTAAATAATTCAAAATTGGAAGAAAATTCCAAGAAGCTCAAGTGAATTGACTCTTTGATTTAGAATAAAGCTAAGTTGTATGAAGTTAAAGTTGAAAGAATGAAGAAGTCTTATGAATAGAAGATGATTTTGATTGAATATCAGAAAATCATACTCAGTATGAAATGTCTATATTTCGATTTTTAGTTATACAATCTTGAGAAGATATATATAGTGGCTTTAAAAATAAGGGAACCGTTACTGCTTCTACTCAATGCTAATTAGAGGATTCTATAGTAAAAATACCTCTAACCTGTGATATGAAGATGATGAAATATTTTTATGATCTATTTAAAGGTATTGGGAAGAATAATGTTCTATCCCTACCATCTTGTACTAATATTTCTAAATCTTCTTCCACAAACAGTTCAGGTTGGAAAATAGATTCTAAATAAGTAACTGTGAAGAAAGATGTTAAGAAAACTTCCACCATGACTAGGATGGATATGAAATAAAGTGTGGAATTTAGTTCCCCATAGATATAATTACCAATCATGAAGGATACCCATCAACATTATAAATAAGATGTCAAAAAATCAATATTTTTGGGTCAATTATGGTGTTGCAATAGATTTGGGCACTCTACATTAAATTTTTGGTACAACCCTCAAAATCTAAAACCCCAAAGGAATCCTATTTCAATGGGGAGAAATCCATAGAAGAATAAACACCCATAGGTTCAAAAAAATATGTATTCTGTAAATAGATTTTTAAAGCTTAAAACCATCTGTGATGTATGCAATGGTAGTGCTCACAAGGCTGGTACATGCTCATCTCAACAAGTATCTAAAGCTGAAAAGAAAATAAGTTCACAAAATCTGACTAGAAATAAAGAAGCAACCTTGAGAATAAAGAATAATTTATATGAACAAAAATCCTCCTAAGAAGGTATCAAAGTAGAATGGTGAGAATATCATGGAATATAAATCCAAGAAGTTTAAGGTAATAGTGAATCCAAAAGAACTAATAAGATGTATTTGACTTAGAAGAACCCATGTGGAAGATTTAAACATGCTTCCATAGTTCTTAATGACATGTTAGCTATTGGGTGAGAATATTTGGGAAGAATTATGAAAAGTAAATATGACCAAGATAATTTTAGTTAAAATTGAAAAGAAAATATTCCAAATTATGAAGAAAAAGTGCATGATATTTTATCAATAAAATGAAAATCTTATGTTTAAGAAGTTCTGTGTGAGAGATGTAAGAAATATGGTCATATTTTTAAAGTTTTATTTAACATTTCTACCAGAACAAGAATCCTCCTTTGAGTAGAGTAAGAATGTATCATCTAAGAAGGTTATTAAGAATAAAAGTTCTCAACACAAAGAATAAGAGGATGTGAATAGATCCATACTGCCTCAACAAAAATCAGAACAAATGTTTAGATGAGCAAGCATGAATACTAGAGTAAATAGAGAAACTTGGTTGAGAAAAACATATAAACATTTTTGTTCACATTGATGAATCATGAAGGATCCAACTTATTCTCTTAAACATTTGTGGATTGAATTTGTTATTATAATTCTAATAATTGAAGGTGAATAAAGTTCTCAGGGGGAGATCCTGAGTAGAAATGAGAGCTTCCAATTCATGATAAAAAAGATAAATAAGTTACCATACTTGAATGAATCCTCAATTTTATATTCAAATAAAAATATGATAGATGATCATATTTGATGAAGATTAAAAATGTGATGTCCTTTTCTGTAAATCCGGGATAAAGAATACACCATCTTGGATTGATATTATTTTTGGTATACGAAGAACAAGTGTTTAATAATATTATCCTTGGTGATGTTGTGAAAATTATCAATCTAGATAATCACAAGTTGAAGATCCATTCTAGTGTTTTATCCAAATGAAACATCTTGAAATATATTCTTGAAGAGATACATCATTAGGAAGATGTTGTGAAGTTTTTTGGTTAAGGAGGATAAAAAATGGAGAAAGAAAAAGAATATTCCAAAATCATTATTTCAGTTGGTATCAAATATGATCATTCCTAAAATTTCTTGAAGATCATGTTATTGGAAAAGGTATATTTTTCTTAATCTGTCATACTTAGATATAAAAAATAACAAAATTTTTTAAAAAGGGGAGAAATTGAATTAGTTAGTGGAATAAAAAATGTGAAAGTTCCCCAAGGTCACTTATCCAAACTATTTCACTTGAATGTTTTTGATCTATTTGTTGAAGTGAGTTAGGTGTTTCAGGTTGATTTTTCATAAAAAGATTCATCTCACATTTAGTATATTCAACTTAAATGAAAGTGAATAACCCTTGAATATAGTTATACGAGCTCTCATTTTATAATGTATCATGATTAGTTGGTAATGGATAAATTTGATGTCTAAATCAAATCCTGTTGTTTTCTACACTGAGCACAACTCAAGTAGGCTTAGAGTGAAATGATGGATGTCACATTACATAAGTTTGGATTGAAACACTTTTCCCATGAACATTGTATTTTATATTAATAAGTTGGAGATAATGTTAAATGAAAGTTTGTAAAAGTAAATGGTATAGATAATCTAATGAGATAAGATAATGACCCACATATTGACACATTCATTTTGAAAGAACTTTGAAGGTATTTCCAAAAAAATACAAAGGGGAATATTGAAGAGCCAAAGTTGTTTATGAGTTGTATTTGTTGTCAAATCATTTTCATTGGTTGAAAGTAGGGATCAATGAGATAATAATATTTTATTTATTTCAATATGATGAAGAAGTTTTGAAGTTAATGGTTATTGGATGAAGTCCTCATGTATTGAAATTTCAAGAAAAATATGTTAAAGACTTTCAGTTTCAAAGGATATTCATGGAAAATTGTTATGGATTCCTTAGATCACATTGGATTTCATGGTTGAAAAATTCTTCAAGTAAATCAGATGTTTTTTTGAAATTTTTCTCAGTTAAAATACATTAATCAAAGGCTATAAAGTGTTTAAAACAAAAAAGAATATTATTTGGAAGATGAAGAGTTATTTGGAATTTATTCCAAAACAAATGAAGAATCAAACTTGAAGGAGATAATGAAATATTTCATGAGAACTATGAAATTGATAATAAGAAGAACCATGTAATATTATTATTATTTTCGAATAAATTAATGTATAGGTTCCATGATTTTTTAATTTGTATTTTTTTCTAGAATTTGTCTTTTAACTAGGTATTTTTATGTTATTTTGTAAAAAATATGGACAAACACACTTGGAAGCAAAGAAAACCTTGACTGGGGAACATGTGGGACCTAATGGGTCAACCAAACCCTAGGAGATCAGCTTAGCAACCTATCATGGTGAAAGAGAAGGATGCGGGTCATGTAGGAGCCCTCAGCTGGCCCATGTAAGGCCCAAAGTGTACACACCCATAGGCATGTATGGGTTGGGAATCAAGCCCATATGCCCATGGACCACATGTGTTGCGGCCTATGTGGGTGAAGTGTGTGCAGTTTCATCCAATTACATATCTTAGTGCCGACTCAAAAAAGAAAAAAATATCACAATAATTTATTTAGTGCTGTAAAATTGTGTGATTTTTTGATGTGAAAGACAAAATCTTGTATACTGTTCATCCATCCATTATTGATATGAAAATAAACCTGGCCATCATATGTGATCACTCTCAGCCACATGGTCATTTTATTATATTATCTTCAACATATATTTTTGAAAAAAGATCTATTTTCTAGAGTTTTTCATGTTGTGATGATGGATAATTAAAACTGAGGTTTTCTCCAATGATGAAGCTAAAATTAAAACACTGATATAATAGTAATGAGAAGTTTATGAAGTTAAAAATGTATGCAAGGAAATCAAATTATGGATAAAATTAAATATGTTTTTTCCAAATGAAAATATATTTTCAAAGGCTGAAGTATGTTTCATCTTCTTGGAAGTGTTTGGGAAGATGAATTGAATGCATTTATGATCACTTACATGTGAGGATATCACTGAGAGGAGAATAAAGCCAATCAAAAAGGAAAAATTCCATGAAATGTTTCATAACTTTACCCACATTTTAATAATTAGTGTTGAGTCATCCATACATTGAAAGAGATATTTAAGTGGCATAAAAATTTGGATTTGAGGTGGTTTAAAGGAGGTGTGATCCTTACCTAAAAAAGAAGAGGCACCGAGCCCATTGAAGTGATCCCACTCACATTATTTTAAGAGATCATATTTTTTGAAAAATAGATCCTCTACTTGTTTCCATTATGTGAATAAGCAAAGAATTTCGTGAGCCTTTGAAGCTTCATGAAGGTAGGGAGTCCCATGAACCATTCTAGTTTTATGAAGGAGAAAGATCCGCTGACATGAGATAGGTGTGAATTCACCCTCATCGTGCTCTACAAAGATATCTGATACTGTGATCTAGTGCTTGGTTTGAGGAATCTAATTGTTCTTTATAAAGAACCAGTTTTGTGAAGCTCTCTACTTATGCAAATATGGAGATATGTTGACACTCTATAAGTGTTAACATCACACGGTCATAGGGATTCACCAAGAATAGTTCTATGAATTGGTGGAGAGTACCTGAATTTGTTCAATGAATGATAATATATATCACACATCTAAGATAAAGAACCACACTCACCATGGTTTGTATGAATAAGAAGTCTACATGCAGTCATGAGTAGTGCATGCTTTCATGAAGCATATTCACTCATGATTTGAAAAACCTTAAACTCTGTTTTTACAAGGTAACATGTGTTTAGACGAGAAACAAAAATAAACAGAAGGAATAATGCACTGAAAATTATATATATATATATATATATATATATATTAGTGTGTGTGTGTGTGCATGAGTAAATATTTTGAGTGGGATTTCTATGAAACAATTAGATGAAATAGTCATCACATGCAATATTTATTTCTTATGTGTTAAGTGAAGTATAAATTTAATAAGAAAAGAAAGGAAAACAATTTGATTAAACACTTGAATGAATAAGAAGATGATATTGTACACCATCTCATATTGTTTTACACTCATGTGTTGATATTGATTATTGAATAAAGAGAATTTGACACTATAACATAATTTCATATTTTTTTGTGTCTAAGAAGAAAACAGTGTTCCCAACTAAAGAATGACTATTTTTTTCATGATAGTTTAATTGTGATGGTGATTTGTTGAGATGATCTTTAGTGTTTCAATAATCATAAAGCAGTTTGTGATTCTAGTAAGAAGAATGAGAATATGATTTAGTGCAGTCTATTTTGTAATGAAGAGATTAAGACACTGTTATACACTATTGCCTATATTTGGGTTCCCCATACCAAAGAGAGAAGAGGAAGTGATTGGAAAAGTTGATACCTATTGATTATCATTTGGGAAAGGGAGAATTTAGTTCATCAGTCTGCAACATATTCATATTATTGTGACTAATATAATAATAAGAATAAAGTGCAAATTTTAGTTTGCTATTGGGAATAAATAAGTAGTGTTTATTTCTTGTGTTTATGAAAGTAATAAAGTGAAGAATAAATTAGTGTAAGAAATAAAAAACACTATGGAATCTTGAATTAGTCTCAACAGGTGTAAGAATTTCTTAGTGTTATAAAGAACCTTATCAACAAGGTAGAGAATTTTTTGAGAGGCATTATAAAGACCCAACTAAGAGATGTAAAACATGCATTGTCAATTGACTATAGTGCATTGTAGGTGAAAGGTTTTATCCTATTTACTATAACCACTCTTAAAGGATTGTTTTCTAAGTGGTTGTGTGGTCAAGATGGTAGGACCCCGGGACACCCTGATAGGGGAGGGGTGAATCAGGGTGACAACTTTTTCTTTTAATGTGATGGATCTTGTTCCCACGTTGGTAGAAACTTGTTGAACCTATATGATGAATATGATCAGAGATCAAACATTCACATGCATAGATAAGACACAACACTTTTTACTTGGTTCACTGCTAAGGGCTACGTCCAAGGAGCATACGTCGACAAGTTGTCGGTCATACCAAATTCCACTAATCTTTACTAGTTGTGGATTACAATGGTTCGGGCACAGTCACTCTGTCCCAGGCTCACTGCCTTTACAATTGTTCTGGGATAGCTCACTACGTCCCTCGGGTCACTCCCATTGACTCTCCCCTAGCTCACTGCCGTTGGTGAAGTCCCACTCAGTTTATAGACATGAAGGTCTCTTCATCATTGCCCAATGAATGCATCCTATGCTTTATGTGTATGCTCTATTGAAGTCCAACTATCACCCGTGAACTGATCTTCAACTTTCGTGTAGCACCAAGACAACCAGAAAGCTTCAATCAACACCTGACACGCAATTCCAAGGCGGAGCGCAACTTCCAAGGACGACACACAAGTTATAACTGGCACGCAAGTCCACCTTCAACACTTGCACAATTCAGTCTACTTCAAACCAAAACTTGTGCGACTCAAATTATTTTCAAACCAAACCGAATTTGAAACATAAAGGACACCTGACACGTAGCTTCAATTTTGGCGTGCAAGTCTCATCAAACCACCTGCGCGACTACTGGACGAGCAGCTAACTTCTACCGCACTGATCCACCCTGCACGACCTTCCAACACAAGCGTGACTCAAACACCTACGCGATGGGAGCTCTGAAAAATCTCTAAGTACAAAACTTCATTCTGAATGAGGATGGGTGGACCTCTATTTATAGGCATTCAGATACCCTATGCGGTGACACACAAATCCGACCTCAGCGCGCAAGTTTCGGAGCACAACTCCATATGCCCGAGCCTCTGTCGTGCAACTCACTTGCACGACCCGACCAATACCTACGCGACCCTCTTTCCTTTGCCATATTTTGAAGATCTGATCACGATTGTCAAACGGTGCGCAAGTTTCCAATTCTCCAAGGTACCGACGCACAATTCCTTCCACGACGTGCAAGTCACTTGCGCAACCACACCAATACTTGCACGACCCTTATCCTTTTTCCATATTTTGATGCTCTGATCCTCAAAAATAATAGGCTTGAAAGTTTCCTCTCCTTTTAGTCAATGGAGCGCAAGTATCTTTTCCAAAATCACTTTTCTCCATTTGTCGATTTTCAGGCCCAAAAAATTGGCAAACACTGGGAAACGACGCCACCTTCAATACTGTTATCAGCTTGAACTGTATGATCACTTTGCTGGTACACATTCTGAACTTCCACTGAGGATTGTAAACAAACACAAACCATTCTCCAATTCATGCATATAATACCATGGTTCCAAAAAAGTTTATTTCTAGACCATACTAATGACTTTCTACACTTATAGAGTAGGGAACCTTGTAAAAATATCATGTGATATCTTTTACTGATTTCATATAATTGAATGTGATAGGGAAAGAATAATAAGAGAACCAATATTCTAACAAGTCAAAATAGGTAAAAGAATAAACAGTATGTAATTGGATTAAATGTTCTTCAACACTGATTCACCCCTCTCAGTGTTATGAATATCCCAATCTGGTCCTTTCAATTCTTATGCCAAGGTCACATGAGGCTCTTCTAAAGTAACATGCCCCCCATAGTTCTGGAATTAAGAAACTGACAAGGGATCACATATTTGGTGGAATATTCCATTGAAACATAATAAAACATTGTTTATTTAAGATGATGACTCCTAGGTATTCAATTATTCTCTTATTAGAAATCAATTCTTTTAATATTTTTTCAAAGGCAAGCATTTGAGTGATGGATTCAGTGAATTAAATGTTGATGTGTAATTTATTAAACACATCTAGGAACATCTTATACCTCCAATATATATTTCTATACCTCATTACTTCTATTAAGGGGAGAGGATAGTTTTATACCAATGAAGATACATATACATATATTTTTCCTAGATTCTCTTATGTCAAATATATTTTTGTTGGATTTGTATTGTGGTTTTGTTCTCAAACAACTTCCTTTATGATATAATTATCATCCTCACTGATAAGTGTTGAAAATTTATTAGATTCATCAATCATGTTTTCCTCACCTACATAAGGCTGATGAAATTTGAGCACTTTTCCACTCCTTGTAACCACAAACTTCTCCTCTTCTTTTGGATGAGTTTCGATATTACTGGGAAACATACCCAACAATAGATCCATAGGATCTTAGAAATTTTCCCAACTTGACATTCAAGGATTCAGAGCGTCTCTCTCTAATTCTGTATTTTAGTTTCTTGGGTTTTTATCCTATGGTATACTTTTTTACATGAAGGTAGTGATCAGGTTCTAAATATTGGACTCGTGAGGTTAGGATTGTTGTGGTGGTCTTAAAGAAGATTTCTGGAATTACTATTGTTGAGAAGGTGTATATGACTGATCTCTGAGGACAAAAGGTTGTTCAAATTTTCTATATGGTTGAAGATATGGAACTTGATGTGGGTGCCCAAATGGTATCTGATTCCTTGGTGGTTATTTCCCACTCCTTTGTTGATAATCACCATGGTTTTACTACTACAACTGTTGAGTCAGTCTCATCTGATATTACTATTTTTGATACTATTGGGGCTGTTGAAACTGCTAATTTTTTTTATTATAATTTACATGGTTACAATCTTGACTTTGAGGTTCCTCTATACCAATCTTACAATCAAAATAGGGGTTAAAACCTCTGCACATCTCACAAGTTTGGGTTTCCATCATAGGGATAGGGGGTGGTGGTATTGGATTAGGTAGTTGAAATGAATATGGATTTTTTATAAGAGATACAACTTATGATTATAATATGGTAATGTTCTCCACCCGATGAATGCCAAAACGAGGCGGTCCTCTGTCCCTTTTCAATAGATAATCATTGTGGGATATTTCATCCAAGAGTTCTCGACTAACTTCAGGTGTATTGAGAATAAGAATACCATCGACAGTAGTGTCCACTATAGTTTGAATAAAAAGTTGGAGTTCTTGATATAAATTTTGGAGAAGAAGCCACACATCATGTCCATGATGTGGAAATTTACACTTTAGTTCCTTAAATTAGTCCTATACCTCCCAAGAAGATTTTATGTCTACCTCATTGATATTTTTGATCTCATTTTAAAATTTTCACGTTCATACTAGTGGGAAGTATTTTTATAGGAACTTAATAGATAAATATTACCAAGGTGTGATTGACTCAGGATCTTGGATTTCAAGATAATCCTTCGCTCTATCATGCAAAGAGAATGATAATACTTGTAATATAATGGTGTTTTAAGATATTCCTTGGTTACCAAAGGTGTATTAAACCTTAGGAAAACTCAAAATATGTTCATGGGGATCCTCAATTTGTAGTCCTCTAAACTTCCCCATTTTATTGATCATATGGATGAGTCTAGTTTTTATTTTAATGGAATTCACCTAAATATGAAGGCTCATAATTCTGGCAACAACACCACTTATATACAGAAAACAATAATCCTCAATGATGCGATCCTAAAACATTGGTCACTCTCCTTGATATTCAGGTGTGAATATTGGAGGTTTATAAGGTGAGTTAATGACAAATAATTACATTCATCCATTGTGAAGTGTCAGTGTGCAAATATAGTTCTATTGATCTTAGGATTGAAAGGAAGCAGTTATTGTCTGTCCAGGCTCCTAGAACGATTCTGGGGAAACTCTTGCATGCACTAATATATATAGAAGTGAGAGGAAACAAGTGTTTCTATAGAAGAAAATTATAAAAGTAAAGGGAGAAAAGGAAATGAGGGTATGGTAATCCAAGGTTCAATTTGATGGATTCTATGCCTAGGTTATAACAACCCATTCCTAACGTACATAGAAATTACATTATTTTTGTGGAATACTCAATGCATTACAAAAACAAATGCCCAAATTCCATTTTACTCTAGTTCCTTTAGATACATGTAAAAATAAAAATTGGTATATAAGTGAGATATATTATCTACCACTATGTTCTTCATGACTAGAACACTCCTTAGACACATTATACATAATACATATCTTCATAACTTGGGGAATGGAAACATAAATAGGGGTGAGATTTGATGATTAGTAAGGGTAATCAAGGGATATATGTAAGCATAAATATGAGCATAAGGGTATGAGAATGTGATCATGGAATTAGAATATAATACCCTATATATCAGAGATCATAAACACGAATCATGAAATAAATATTAGCAGTTTATAAGACACAAATCATAAGGGAATCAAGCATATAAGCCATGAAATAATAACATAGGAATAAGACATTGAATTTTTGAATACAAATCATATTATAATGTTGGGAACATGTATAAGTAGAAACTTATTCACTCATTAAGTTAAGGATATGAAATCAGGACTTCACATAAACTTATGAACATGCAACCAGGTCTACACGTAACATTGAGAACATGTAACTAGGTTCATGTATAACATTGTGAACATGTAATCAGGCTCACACATAAACTTATGGACATGAAACTAGGTCCATGAAAAACATTATGAACTTTTAATCAGGTTCACTCATAACATTGTGAACATGTAATAAGGTTTAATCATAACATTGTGAACATGTAATCAGAGGACATGGATCTAGGCATCTCGTAGCTCTAGATTACATGACCTGAGGATGGGATTCATGGATCTTCCTTTGGAATTTCAAACTGGGTTAAGAGGTTTTTCTATATGATGACTCGGGATGGGTGGTTTCGGTGTTATTTTGATGTTTCATGGTTTTCAAATTTTCTATTTGGGTAGAGGTTTGGTTTGAACCCAGTTGGATATTACACGTGAGGTTCCCACTAACCTTAAAGAGGGTTTTGAAAATAAAAAAAAAGGATTTGGAGGAACATGTAATCATTGTCATGCATGACATATATACTCATGAGTCACCCATAATTATCTAATAAATTAGAGGGATATATTGGTTCCAATTTTCACATAATAAAATCCTACATACGTGTGCCATAATATTATAAACAATCATTATATCAAAACCCATGAAATGAAATGGGCACCAAAAACATTTCATCATATCATTATCTATGTAAAAGAGATAGGTCTTATAATCATTTCATAAAATTATAACCAATGAAAAGAAGTTGGTTACAAAAGAATATAACTCATGGTAGAGAAATTATTGTTATAAAAATCATTCCATAAAAACATAAACCATTAAATAAATAATATAAATGGAATTTGTGGATCATATCCTCAGTAAATCCTAAACTATAAAAAATTATGTCATCTTATATGGGGAAGGATTTTGAAGGATCACATAGAATATTTCTTAATGAAAATAGAATTTATTTGAAAATAATTTTCATAAAAAAATTTCGAAAATCCTTTTAAAATAAATAAATACTTATAATTTCATTTAAAATATTTCTTGAGAAAAATATCATTCCTGATTTTAAAAAATATTTTGAAAAAAATTTATAATTTTGTATACCATTTTCTTTTAAAATAGATTTGAAAACATATAATGGAAGCTTGGATATATTTTGAAAACTATTTTCTTTGAATAAAACATTAAAATAATTTTTTTTTGGAATATTAAAAAATAATTTCTATAAAAAATAACATTGTAACGTTATAAAGGAAGAATCTAGAAAATCATGGTCCTGATGGTGGGTAAACCCGTACATTCCATACATTCCTTTTTCACCTTAAACGTTTAGAGAAGTGTATTGATTAGAAAATGATACAAATATTAATTTTAAAACCATTTTTTAAAATGGTAATACATGGGTAAAATTTTCCTTTAAACAAAATTAGATAATAGCAAATTATTTTTTAAAAACTTTTTTATAAAACATAGTTTTTAAAGAACATGGGTTTTCGACCGAAAGGAGAAATAAAGTTAGATTTTCATAAAATCATTTTCTTAATTATATTAAGTAAAAATGGGAGGAAAATGGGAATATTACTTGTATATAACATGAATAGATATATTATAATAACATTTATGAGAGTTCTTGATATTTGAAACATAATATTTCATCAATGGACATATAATCATAAAACATCTTGATAAATGATGAGATTGTAGCTATAAACCGTTACCACTTTGGTAACTTTGAATCATAAAAAAATGGAAAGAATAAAATTTAATTAATATTAAAATATAATTAAATAAGTATATACATGATATAACATGTCAAATAAGTATAAACTTCTCATAGAAAAATATAAGTGCATAACATGTCATGTGTCTCAAAGAAGGAAAATTGAGACAAAATTACTTTATCGATTTATTATCATTTGAAACATATACCCCTTGTAATGAGGATCATAAAATGGATATTTTGATACTTATAAATTTAACTATAACAATCATATAATACATACATGATATGTATACACACCACACAAAATAAATTAGTGGTTAACAAGGCATGTATCTAACAGAAATAAAAAGTGAGATGAAATTCCCTTACATTATGTCTTGACTTTCTTCATACCCATTCAAACATTATGTATAATAAATATAATTTTATTACACATATACCATATGAAATATTATTTTATATAATACCATATATTATTTATTTATGACTTTATTTTACAATTTTGTTAACAACTCCATGTTAATGTTACGTTTTGGGTAATATCTGTTTTGTGTTTTCTATATGTTTTGACATGTTATTCATGGTCCTCTTACTTAGATCATGATTTAATTATTTATAGAATTTAAAACATGATATAAGTATCTTATATATTCATTATATATTTATTTATAATAATATATAAAATATATAAATATTAAACGAAATAAATCATTCATGGAGATGGTAGGCCGTACGTATGCATGAACATTGCTTTTTTGTTTTTAATATCATATTGAAAGAAAGAAATTAATTAGAATATATGTATATATAAATATATTATCATTATAGTATAATTATTATTTAACATATATCATATAATTTTTCTAAACCCATCCTTAATATGTTCCATGTAAAGCGTTAATGAATCACTTCGCTTTGAGGAGGCGGTAGTCCACACGTCCACAAACGAAGTTATCGTTTTTATACAATGGAATGTATGAAGGTATGTGTTATATAAGAATTAAATAAGAGTAAAATAAAATAAATAACATATTTATTATTTAATTTTACTAAATCAATCCTTAATACATTCCATTCAAAGTGTAAATGATTCACATCACTTTGAGGAGGTGGTAGTCTACAGGTTCAGAAACAAAGTTATCGCCTTTACACAAAAAGTAAAGAATGAAGGTATGTATTATAGAATAATTCAATAAGAATAAATAAATAATAAATATCACATATATCATATAAAAATATATTTTACATCATAATTCCCAACCATGAGAGTGGTTAATGGAAAAATGAACAACATCGTTTTGTGAGGCGATAGTTTTCCGTACATAAGAATGGTAAGTTTGTTGCCCATTAGATGGAAGTGTGAGTAAGTGTAGGTATAAAACTTAATATAATAACATATCAATATATTTATAATATTTTTGATATTATTTAATCATGGAATAAGAATAATTTAGGAGGTGGAGAAAGAAAATAACAGAAAGGATTTTGAGGAAGGATGTTACCTCTTCTCAGGGTAACTCCTTTTGGTTTGCACCAAAGGGATTCCTTGGTTGAATTTCTGCACAAAGGGATGATTTAAGTAGGAATAGATGGATTTAGGTAAGGTAATTGTTCATATAATGTATGAAAATAAGTGGTTTTAGAGGTGTGAAGAAGGGGGATAGGTGGTAGCCTTTTATAAGGGAGGAAGGGGACACACTTGACATTTTTTTGAAAACAAGTTTGGTGTACCCATGTTTTTATTAAAAAAGTAATAAAATACAAAACAATTAAATAATATAAGGTATATGTCCTAAAAATATCCATAAAACGGGTTTTTAACAAGTGGATATTTTATTTTGGCCTTAATTTTAAGGTTTAGTCCCTTATTAAGCTTAATTTTACTTTAATTACTGTAATTAATTTTAATCACTTCACTAATATTTTTGATCAAAAAATAAGTTGATATTATTAGAATATAAATATTATAAATATTATAATCATGTATTTAATTTTTTCTAAATTCAATTCATATAAGCGGAAAAATTAAGTTTAATGCTAATCCTGTAGACATGGCGAGAAGGCGGGGTTTTAAAGTGAGAATGTTTAGAAGTTCATTAAACTTTTATATCTAAATTAAATATAAAAATGAATCCAATGACCTAAATAGTATTAATATATTTATAATGTATCTAGTTTTTACTTTTAAGCCAATATAAAATATAATTTAATTGAATAAATAAATTAGATGAAAAAGTAGATTTGAATTAAAATCCACTATTTTCACTATTCATTCAAAAATAAAGTTTCTTAGAAAAATCCCAAAAATTCACCCTAATATGATTTTGAAATTATGAATTAAGAAATTAATTTTATTTTAACAAATTTAATTTATAATAGTGTCTAAAATTAATTTAATTATTTTTTATAGAAGGACATAAAAAGTAGTTCCTTTAAGAAAATAGTATTTTTAAACATATAAAGACTTAAAAAAAATTATATATCTCATTATAAATATGTTTTATTTATATGAAACAATTATAAATAAAATTTAAAAATTATTTATTATAATTCATATTACTAAGTTTAACAGCTAGGTTTGTCTTGTTTAAATAATTATAATAGTAAAGTTTTACTTGACATAAAATCAGTATTACGTGTAATGCAAGCTAAGTCAGTGTTGCGTGTAATACAAGCCAAGTTGGTTTTGCATGTTGTGAAATATTACCTTGGTGTATCAAATAAAAAACTTTGAATTAGTATATCATTCAACAAAATACATCAAAGGAAATTAATTTGTTTGAAGAAAAGGTTTAAAAAAACTCAGGGTGTTACATTCTACCCCCCTTAAATTGAATTTTCCCTCAAAATCCATCTAAGTTATCAAAGGTATAATACTTGAAATTTCCTTTCTTGGAAACCCAAATATTAAAATTAATAGTAAAACTTCTTTTAAAAAGGAAAATTTTTAAACATAACATTTACCCAAAGTAACACATAACTAGGTTTCCACATAGAAGAACATAGGTGGGAAGGGAATATTGGACATAGAGGAAATGAGTAAATAATCATAGATATTGATAAAGATCAGTGATAAAAAAATTGTATGGTCCATATAATGTTAACAATAAAAAAAATAAAGTTATGAAATCCGAAAGAGGTCATCGATATCTTAAAAAATGTTGATAATAGGGGAAAATTTTATTTCAAGAGAAGTTTTCTAATAAATATATACTTACTTGATTTAATTATATTACTTATGAAAAATTTCATCCTTTAATTATTCCTTGATAAATTATCACTTCATCTATTACTGTAGGGAATGAAGGTGAAATTTTCTTTCTTATATAACTAAAAGATAATGTGATCCATAAATAGAATGATAATTAATTCCATCCATCTTTAGTTGACATCACAAAAAAATGGTTTTCACATGTTATCAAATATTCATAAATCCTCATGTGGAGATATGATACTTTAATACATAAAACCACATATAAAATTTAACATAAAACATTCCATAAATGGTAACCTTGTACCCTTCTAAAAGATGAAAATACAAATATTTAAAATGAAGGTCACTAAATTAGTTTAACATTGATCCTCATACATCATAAAGTTTATCTTGGTAGTCACATTCCAAAAATATGAATACCCTCATCATATATTCTCTTAAAACAAGATAACAACTTGAATCACCTTAAATAATTTTTTAAAACATGCATTATTCCTTATTCCAAATATTACTAGATATATTCCTTAATTATATGAAGTTGTAAACTTTATTTGTGATAATAGAACCCACTTTATCAACAAATAATTTATCAGTTCTAATGTCATAAATACTATACAATTTACTTTATCCATATCATCATCTCTTTATCCATATAAAATATCATTTCTCATCCTTAAGAATAGGTTAGGGGTTACATTTCCTTGATCAAATTATCACCTTTCCATTAAATCACTTTTCTATGTCATCAATACCATTTAAAATATCCTTTAAAATCCATAATGAAAATCTTATACTAAAAATACTTATATATTTCATCATTAATATAACATAGTATATGAATTCCAAAACATTTACGCTTCAGTCATAAAACTTTATTATTTTACCATTAACCTAACTTCATCATCTTTTTACTTAATAATTATTTCCTATAATATGAAATATAAATCATGCCTTAAGGTTCCTCAACCTTAATATATCCATGCCTTATATATTTAATTTAATAAATATTGGAAGAACATACAATACCTTTCACATGTCGTTTGGGGTCTCTTTATCTTTAGCTGTATAACCAATACTCATACCACCTTCTTGATTCACTCCATGATATTCCCACATAGGATGTCAATTTTATAATGCCCATAACTTCCACATCTGAAACATTCCAAGTTAACCCAGTTTCTTCTTGTTCCCACTATTGGATAATACTGGAAAGTATAGTATGAGAAACACTTATCATAGTAGAAAACCATATAATCATGAAACATTACATATAGGATATCTAAATTAGGAAACCTTACTTAATCTATGACACCGTAGGTTTATCCTAGGTTATTTATAGCCAAATTATTTCTAAATCCTTCATGATTATTTGTGAAGATTTCATGAATTCCCAAATCATATCCCCCAGAAGTATCAAACTAGGTGCACAGTAAGGCATATTATCATGTACTAGGTTACGCTCGAGTTAGACCCGATGCACGTTGTCAGAGTTGTTACCCCTAGGTACATTTGTGTCAAAATCATGTATACTTGTAGTATCTAGACAATAATTTATTACTATAAAACCACTCACTCTATCCTTCACGAAAATCATAGGACATTTTCCTATAAATTTCCTCATCCTTAGACTTATCCTTAAAGACATCCTTATAAATATACCTAGGGATCTCACTAAATTTTTCTCATACCAGTTTCCAATGACTGACTAAAATTTTTCTCTGATACCAACTATAAAAATAAAATCTTAGCATACATATAAATTACATTTTTTTGGTAGAATACTTAATACACTACAAAAACAGACTCCCAAAGACCATATTAGTTCAGTTCCTTTGGAAACATGAAATCTAAAAAATGGTACATAAGTGTGCTACATTATCTCCAATGAGGTTCTTCATTACTATCACCCTTATTAGAAACATCACACATAATATATATCTTCATAACATTGGGAGTGGAAACATAAAGATGGGTGATATCTAATGTTTAGTAAGGGTAAATAAGGGAGATATGTAAGCATAAACATGAGCATAAGGGTATGAGAACATGGACATGACATTAGAAGATCGTACCCTAAATATAAAAAATCATAAACATGAATCATGGAATAAATATTAGAAGTTCATAAGACATGAATCATAATGGAATCAATCACATAAGCCACGAAATCATAACAAAGGAATAAGACTTTTAATCACAACATACAAATCAGATTATAACATTGTGAACATGTATAAGTAGAAACAGATTTTCACATTAAGTTAAGAACATGAAATCAGGCATTCACATAAACTAATTGACATGTAACAGGGTCCATGCGTAACATTGTGAACATGTAATGAGGTTCATGCATAAAATTTTTAACATGTAATCAAGCGCACACATAAGCTTCTATACATGCAACCAGGTCCATGCATAACATTATGAACATGTAATCAGGTTCATGCATAAAATTGTGAGCATATAATAAGGTTCAATCATAACATTTTAAACATGTAATTAAGTTCAATCATAAACTTTAGGATATAAAACCATGTCCATGAATAAAATTGTGAATATTTAATAAAGTTCATAGATAGTATTGGGATCATGTAATCGGGTTATCTCATAATTTATATTCTCACAATTCATCCATAATGACATAATTTCTTAGAGAGAGATATAGGTCCCACCTGCCACATAACAAAATCATACATACGAGTGCCATAAGATTATAAAAAAATCATCCGATCATAACCCATGAAATGAAATGAGTATCATAAACATTTCATCATATCATTACCTATGTAAATGAGATAGGTCTCGTAATAATTTCATCAAATCATAGCCTATGAAAGGAAGTGAGTTTCAAAAGTATATAACCAATAGAAGAGAAACATGTGTCATAAACATCATTCCATCAAAACATGAACCATTAATGGAATAATATGACTGGTATTCTTGGATAATATCCCCATTAAAGTACTAACTACAATGAAGTATGTCATATTAGATGGGAAATGGTTTTGAAGGATCACATCGAATATTTCTAAAGGAAAAGAGCATTTCTTTGAAAATCATTTTCATAAAAACATTTTAAAAATACTTTTATTATAAATAAATATTTATAATTTAATTTGAAACATTTATATAGGTAAACATATTTCCCACTTTGAAAAACACTTTTAAAAAAATAAATCATTTTGAATACCTTTTTCCTTTAAAATAACTTAGAAAACATATAAAGGAATCTTGAAAATAGTTTGAAAAACTTTTTCTTTGAAAACCAATTTAAAATAAAAAAATTTACAGAATATTGGGAAAAAATTTTCTTTAAAAAAACACTGTAAAATTAAAAAGGAATCATCATATATATGATGGTGATGATGGTGAGTAAATCTATACATTCCGAGCATTTCTTTTGCACCTTAAAATTTAGAAAAGTGCCTTGATCGGAAAACAAAAATAGTATTCCTTTTAATTTTTTTAAAAAGGTATTATAGGGGTAAAAATTTCTTTTAAATATCATCATAAAATACTAAAACATTTTATAATTTTTTTTGTAAAACATAGTTTTGAATGAACATATATTTTCGACCAAAATGAGAAATAAAGTCAAGTTTTCAAAAAAATAATTTCTTAATTATCTTACATACCAATGATTCGAAAATAGAACCATTACTTGGATATAACATGAATAAATACAGGTTAAGAAAATTCATGATATTTATTATGATATGTATCAAAATATTTCATCAATGGAATCATAATCATAAACTATCTCGATAAATGATGATATTGTAGAAATAAACAGTTACCACTTTGGTAACATTAAATCATACAAAATAGAAATAATAACATTAAATGAATCTTTAAATATCATGAAAATATGTATATTCAGGATATAATTTTTCCATGGTAGTATATACACCACATAGAAAAATATTGGTGCATAACATGGCATGTGTCTCATAGGAGGAAAATTGAGACAAAATTACTTTACCGATTTGGTAAATTTTAAAACATAAAACAGATAAAAGAAATATCCTAAAATGGATATGTAAATATTCATAGATTTAATCGTAATAATCATAAAATAAATCCATGTATAGTATACACACCACAAAAAAAAAAATAAATGAGTGGTGAATAAGGCATGTATCTCACAGAAATAAAAAATGTGATGAAATTCCCTTACCTTATGTCTTGAGTTTCTTTATACCTATTCAAACCTCATGTATAATAAATATAAGTTTATTATAAAAATACCAAATAACCATATTATTTTATCTAATACCATATATGTTTTTTTTGAATTTATATTACCTATTTATTCACAACTTCATATTAATGTTACATTTAAGGTAATATCTACTTTATTTTGTGCATATGTTTTGACTTGTTATTCATGGTACTCTTACTTAGATCACGATTTACTTATTTAGAGAATGTAAAATATTATTTAAATATCATATATATTCAGTATATATTTATTTATAATAATCTATAAAAGATATAAATATCAAACTAAACACACCATTCATGGAGATAGTAGGCCGTACGTACGTTAGAACGATGTTTCCATTTTTTTGTCGTATTAAAAGAAAGAATGTAATTAACATATATGTGTGTGTATATATATATATTTTAATTAAATTATAATTATTACTTCATATATATCAAATATTTTTACAAAAACCATCCTTAATACATTCCATATAAAGTGTGAACGAATCACATCAATTTGAGGAGGTGATAGTCCACACATCCACAAATGAAGTTATAATATTTAAACAAAATAGGAAGTATGAAGGTATGTGTTATATAATAATTAAATAAGAATAAATTAATAATAAATATCATACTTATTATAAAATATTACTAAATCCATCCTTAACACATTCTGTGAAAAGTGTGAACGAATCACATCGCTTTGAGGAGGAGGTAGTCCACACATCCACCAACGAAGTTATCATTTTTACACAAAATGGAAAGAATGACAGTATGTTTTATATAATAATAAAATAAGTATAAATAAATCTTAAAAATAATATATATAATATAAAAATAGAGTTTTCATCATAATTCCCAACCATGAGAGCTAGTAAAGGAAAAATGAAAAACATCTTTCATGAGGCGGTAATTCACTGTACACAAGAATGTTAAGTTCGTTACCCATTTGATGGAAGTGTGTGTAAGTTTAGGTATAAAACTTAATATAAAAAAATATTATAATATTTATGATATTTTTTATATTATTTAAGCATGTAATAATAATAATTGTGGTGTTGGATAAAGAAAACAATGGAAAGGTTCTTGAGTAAGGATGTTACCTCTTCTTTGGGTAACCCCTTTTGGTTTTCCCTAAAGAGATTCCTTGGTTGGATTTATTCCAAAATGGTGGCTTACAATATTATGAGAGTGATTTTATTAAGTAAATTGATAATATATTGGAAGAACCTAAGTGGTTTTATAGGTGAGAAGAAGGGGGATATGTGGTGGTCTTTTATAAGTGAGGGAGGGGACACACTTGGTATTTTTTGAAAACAAGTTTGGTGTACCAACATTTTTACCTAAAAAAATTCATAAAAAACCAAAACACTAAATAATATAAGTTTTATGTCCGAAATATGACCAAAAAGAGATATTTTAAAAGTTTATAGGTCATTTTTACCCTTAATTTCAAGGTTTAGTCCCTTGTTAAGCTTAATTTTACCTTAATCGCTGTAATTAATTTTAATCACTTTCACTAATATTTTTGGTCAAAAATTTAGTTAATATTACTAGAATATAAATTTTATACTTATTGAAACCATGTATTTCAAATTTTTAAAAATCAATTCATAGAATCAGAAAAATTAAATTTAATGATAATCCCATATACATGTAGAGAAAGTGGGGTTTTAAAGTGAGAATATTTAAAAGTTCATTAAGATTTTATATCTAAATTAAATATAAAAATGACTGAAATGATGTAAATTGGATTAATATATGTATAATTTATATATTTTTACATTTAAACCAACATAAAATATAATTTAACTATATAAATAAATTATTCGAATAACAGTTTTGAATTAAAATTCAGTATTTTTCACTATTCATCTAAAAATGAAGTTTCTTAGGAAAATAAAAAATAATTACCCTAAGATGAATTTGAAACCAAGAATTAAAAAATGGATTTTATTTTATCAAAATAAATTTCTAGGAGTGTTTAAAATTAATTTTATTATTTTTTATAGAAGTACAAAAAAAAGCTCATATAAGAAATTAGTATTATTAAACATATAAAGACTTTACCAATAATTTTCTCTCTCATTATCAATATGTTTTATTTATATGAAACAATTATAAATAAAATATAAAAATTAGTTATTACTATTTATATTACTATGTTTAATGACATGGTTATAACTATCTCGTTTAAGTAATTATAATAGTAAAGTGTTGTTTCACAGAAACTCAGTGTGTTGTGTAACGCAAAACATGTATGTGTTGCATGTAACACAATAAAAGTTGGTGTTTTATGCAGTGAATGATTAACATGGTGTAATGTATAACCAAAGTCTGACTTACTTTATCTTGAAATGCAATACATCAAATAAAATTAATTTATTCCAAAAAAAGGTTCACAAAAACTTGGGGTGTTACATAGGTAACTACCGTCTCCGAAAACGATAAAAAAATTTGATTCATTAAAAAGACAACATTAAATACTTTGAGTATGATCATATTTGAAATTTATATTCCAAATTAAACATTACTATAAAGACACAGTAAATCATTAGCACAAGGTTAAACCCATACAGACAACTGAATGGAAGGAAACCTATCGATTTAAACCCTAGGGAAGGATTCCTCACGATCTCTCTTTTGGTTTAGTTTTACTAAACATTACATAGCTTGGATTTAAACTCAAGAAAGATAATATATTTCAAAGTTAATTTTAGGGTTCAAGAAAAAGTATAATCCTAAATCAATCTTGGGATAGACCTATGGTTTAGGCTGCGAAGTGGTTAAAATTTCACCAATTGGTTATGGTCAAACAAATTGGATCTACCTAAGCTATAACTATTTCTTGGTGTGGATATATATATCAACCTAGATGTAGTACATTTAGATTATTTATAATAAAGTTTCATAGGTGAATGGTCTTATCCATATCAACTTCAATTAGGTTTGGGTATTTCTATTACACCCCTATGGTTAGGGTTGTACAAACAAATGAGATAAACAACTATTGTTTAACCTAATTACTAGCCAAAAAGTTACCATGTTTTAATTTATCGATTCATCAATATTAAGTTCACACTTACTCTCTACCTATAACCTCAAGAATATTATTTATGCATAATGGTGTAAAAAAAGCGGGAGAGTGGGAAACATTCTTTTCATAATAATAAAACAATTCATAATTAAGCAATACACAATTGAAAAGAATTAAAAATGAACAAAATACTCACTTGATTGAATAAATAATGAAAGAATAAAAATAATTAATGATGGTGGGTGATCAATATTTTAAATGAACATTGAATCATGATATGTAATTAAAATGTATGGTCCACTAACATAGAATGGTATGTAATGAATAAAATTAAAAAATTGGAAAGTAATGAATTAAAATTGAGTTCAGAAGGAAGATAGGGAAGAAATAGGAAATAAAATGAGAGAGAAGATGGTGGCTCATAACTACTTCTACGTGATGGAGGCACTAAAATATTTATAGGATTGAAAAGTACATGATGTGTTTAGACTTCACATTGTGTAATGGTTTTAAGTGGATTCTGTCTTGACATGTACATGACATGTAAGTGGAATTCACACTGTTTACTTCGAATCCCAAAACTTCTCTGAGGATCTTGTATGTTTTGAAATTCTATGACTTTTATATTTTATGGGATGAGTTCTCAAAAATTTAAGGACGCGTAAATTCTGTACGTCATGTATGTGATTCATTCCTTGTATTTCCTTCACATCATGTAAATTTATCAAGATTCTAATTTTGATAATATCATGAAAAGTAATATATTTACACATCCTATACTAAATTCACATAATGTAAATATTCATTTGTTGGACTTTAGTCCTCAGGGATGCTGTGAATGAAGAATAATTATCATTAAATCCTTTGACGACGTGCTAATCTTGTTTTTTACAATTTTTAGCAATTCTTCGTTTGAGTCTTAAATTCCTATTTCCTTCCAAAACTAACCAAAAACTAGTGAATTATTGAATAATGTGTGATTAAACCTTAAATTAATGAATCAAAAATGTATATATAAATTCAGCATATCAAATAAAAATATAACATTAAATTTAATGAATTTTTTCACCCATACTTATGCTTAAGAGTTATTCTTTACTTCATTTTGAAGGTGTCTCTAGGAGAGTGGGTTGATAGGAATGATTTCAGAGTATGTGGAAAGAATCTCTATAAAACTCCTACACTCTCAAGCTATTTGAGAAATCATTTGGTCATCCTTGTTGTAATCAACCATTAGCTATGTGTGGTGGTACCACACTTCACACATGCATGTAAACCCGTGATGCTTATTTTAAATTATAGCCGTGAAATAAAAAAAATAAAAATATTATATCAAAACATCTTATAATTAAAATAAGTTATTTCCAAAAAAGGTTTACTAGGGTTTTATACATATAACTAAGCTTAACTAATCAGTGGGTACTAATTGATCCCTAGGCTCTGAAGAAATGTAGACTTATACAGTTATAATGGGTTCTAATGCCCACTCCTAAGGATCATAATTTGTTTGAGTAGAATCCAAAGGAGAATGAACGTAACAGTATAGATATAAATAAGTATAAGGAAAAGAATCTGGCATATATGTTTGTGGAAAAGCATAATATGGATGGGTAGAGGGAGCCATCATTAGATAAGTAAAAGAAATATGAGGTCGATGAGATGTAAATGGTGGCAATACTATTGGTGGTATAAATATCCCAAGTTCCTCTAAAAACACCATGGGATAATAAAGCGTGTTAAATGGTATATATGATGAAGGGATAGGGTGTGATCGGGTATGACTAGTGGTTTGAGTAGCTCTCATATGACTCCCTCACATCGTCTGGATGAGAATTGTTGTCACTTGGATGGTCAGAGAATAATAGTCACCTAGGTGATTGGTCCTGATTAAAATTTAGTAAAAAAATTAATGAAATGAAATTATATATTGGACTGTAGATGAATTATTTCTGTTTGAATCAACTCAAGAAGAAGCATGTGATAATCATGACTCTTAAAAGATTTTAGCTTTAATTATTTTTTGTTGATCCATTTTGATATATTTCTTGAATAACAATCAGGAACTTTTATATTATATAGTACTTATAGAAATTTATTTTTTATACAAGTTTTATCACATAATATGCACAAGGAACTATTAATTTATTTTCATTGATACACACAAGATGCAATTTTGGTCACACTGAGGTCAGGAATCATCATTTTTTCTCCCTTTAACATTCAGAATAATTAAAAGAAATGTTTCAATTTTTTATCAATGCATAGTACTTATAAAAAATTTTGTAACAAGTTGGTTGGACAATAATCGAACCCAAATAAAGTAATTTTATTCTTCCACTTGTAATTGGATTCATTGGAAAAATAATTTTTTTCTTATATTTCATCTAAACTTTCCCGAATAAAAAAATAACATCTTGAAATTTATTAAGCACATCAGTTGTAGGAATACATTGAGGTAGAATTTTGGTCTCTATGTTATTGTCAAACCTTCAACAATTATTCTTATAAGAATGGTCTATTGGAAAGAGTCATTGATGTCCCATAAAATTAAAACTGTGATGATTTTAAGTCTTTTAGATCATGTATTCTTTCTACAAACAGGATAAGAAATTTTTCCCTTGGTGCTCTATCCATACATAATTAAACAAGTAGATGAATCATTTATCATCCACATAAATTGAGAACACATCTAAAATATGTATTTCAAACATGCATCATATGTGTGTTCAACCATATTCCAAATATGATTCAATGTTTTTATTAAAGGTTTCATGATCTATATCATTTATAGGATCATTGGATCTAGATAAGAGTATACTCATGAAATTGAAAGGTTTTTTCATACACATCCATGGAATAAGGTTATAAATTTTCATGAAAACCTACCATGCATTGTGCGGAGTATAAATATGAAAAAATAGATTAAAATCCTCACATGATAGAGACAACCTCACATTACACACATCAGCTACACACTCAGGATATCAAGAATCTAATTTCACCCATTTTAATCCATCTTCGGGATGAATAGACTCATCATTATCTTTATTTATCTCAGTATCATTCCATCACATATTTATTTATATTTAATTAGACATGAAAATATTTTGGAGTTTGGTAGTAAATGGAATATTCCAGATTACTTTATGTGAAACACGAGATGATGCATCACTAGAATTTAGCTTCCATCAAGATGCGTGAAATTATTTAAAATTATTTTAATCAGTGGTTTCCTCCTAGAATAAGCTGTAATATTTCAATAAATCATGAATTTTTCTTTTAAAAAATCCAAGTTCATTAAATAACTTCCATACCATATAATATTTTGAGAGAATATATACACCATTTAGAAGCAGGTCCTTCAAAAATCAGTAAGAATAAAATTGATGGAAATATTAGAAATACCATACATGGTTTTACTCTGAAACAATCATATAAAAAATTACATATTTTTCATTTTATTACACTACTGATATATTGGATTCATAAGAGAATTATTCAATTTTCACCCTATCAACATCATCATTTTTATTATATACTTCATGTTTACTCGTATCATTGTCTTCTTTGATTGGAATAATTTCATTCCCATGATGAATAATAAATGGAAACTGATCATCTAATAAATTCTCCAATCTAGTCCTCTAATTCCGATCCTAAACATTTTGAGATTACTTTTTTCCCACATAATGATACCAGACATAATAGTTTGTTTTAAAACCACATTTTTTGATATGGTAGCTAACTTCTTCATGACTTAACCAAGGCATTACTACGTAATTATAACATTTGCATTATATAATAACTTTATTTGAAGCATTGTTAAATGAAAAATCTAAAAATACCTCCAAATTGTTTTGAAAACCGGTTAAGATTCAATCAATTTCATACATCCAAATTCTATCCACTATATTTAAAACTTTAATATTCCATGTAATAAAATAAATAAAATAATATTAAAGTCAAATCTAAAATATACTTAAGTAAATGAGAATTGTTAAATTTATATAAAACCATAACTAAAAAACTAGTCTATAAGTGATTTATAAAATAAAATAAAAAACACTATATATATATCAAAATTATATATATATATATATAAATCCATGATATTTAATTCTATTATATCAATGAGTAATAACCATACTTAATACTATAGAAAATTATTTTAAAAATTGTTGTTTTTATTTTTTTTCTAATTCTATTCACTTTTAAACCTATGTTATTATTCATATATAAATTTATGTATAAAAGATTAATATTTATAAGTAATAAACTTATAGAGAACACATAAATTATGATGTTTGTTTGGATAGATCCATAATTAGTGGTGTCTCATATAGAGGGATATGAAATTGATTCCTTATGATATTTACTAATCATCCCTCATGACTGCAGTTTCAACTTTCTACAATTATCTATAAACCCCCTTTTTGTAGAATTAAATATCATTGTCATGATTTCCAATGATTCTATGGTATTTTTAACAACCGATTTATGTAAAAAATTATTTTTTAGACATACTATTATGTTTTAGTTCAATAAAACTAATATATAGTTTGAATATGAAGTTTCAATATTCTTGATTCATTATAGCATGCACTCATTTGGATTTTTAATGTTTAGTTTTAATATGATTATATTTAACTATGAAGTTTTACCATGCGACACCACATGCTTCTATAAAACATACATTTAAAAAATTCAAGTGTAAGTGGGAATCAAGATAATTATGGTATCATAAAATATTGGTGGAAGTGTGTGCGATGATGAGTGAAAGTGTAATAGGGGTGATCAAATAAATCAAAATAACAAAAAATGGAAAATCTAAATTAAAATTTCACGATTCAAAGTGTGGGAAGCAATGGTAAATTGTGAAAAATAGTTGTAGGATATAAAATAGTAGGTGATTGAAAATAGTAATGTCAACATGACTGAAATAAATGAAATTATTCTAATGGTTCCACCTTTGATTTGGGTTACTTGAAATATTTTTTCGTACATAAGTTTTTATTATAGGATAACCAAGATTCTTCTAAAGTGTTTTGGATATCCATCAAGAGTCGTTAACCAATCATTAACTTTCCAAGCTCTTTTCCAAAAAAAAAAAAATACAAACTAGTAATAATAAATTAATTGATTTTAAAAGGTATCAAAATTCTATATTGTCACATGAAATTAGTGTAGTTTGAGTCACCAATGCACTTTTTTTTCAATTTCTTAATTTATTACTCAAGTAGAAATCATTTTGATTATTTGAAAGATTTAGTTTCACACACTTCGTATGTCAGTAAAAAGTTGAGATAAAGAAATTATGAGTTAAAAAACCACCCAAGAGATTCAAATTAGGTTCCACATATCAAAAATGGAGGCTTGGTAACTAGAGTGAGAAACCCATCAGTAAAGAAGTCCCATAATGGGATTGATATAATAAAATAATCCACTAACAAACTAAAATTAAATATATTGCAGTAGTACATATCGAAAACAAGAGAAACAAAGAGAGTGAACAAGCATAAAATTAAGAAATTCCCCTTCAATAGAAGTATAGACAACCAATGTTTCAATAGGACACAAGAATATTTTTACATATCAAAATAAACTAATGAGAAAAAAATGTAGGTTATTTTTTTAGACCTGGAAAAAAATAAAAATTATGGTTGATAGAAGAGATGAATTATTTGTAATTCATTGATTTAATGCTTAAGAATATGAGAATTACAACCCTAACTAAGGAGATATTTCCACAGATGGGGAATAAAATCAAAGGCCACACATTTCTAGGGTTAAATGTGGATGTGAATGAGATGGGTGTAGTGGATCCTGAATAATATGTAAATGAGGTAAGCCTATACCAATGGTTTTTAAAAACCATTGGCATAACTTTACTCTATACCAATGGTTTTTAAAAACTATTAGAATCGATAACTATACACTAACAATTTTCTAAAACCTTAAGTATGGAATTAACATAAATTGGATATACTAGTGGTTATAGAGAACCATTGGTATAGGTACATTTGTAGACTTCCCTTTTCCACTAGTGATACACCACATAACCATTTATACATGTATTTTACTACCCATAACCTTCTACTTTGTGTATTACCTTCTTCAAGACCCATATTTGGGGCCATGATTAACGTATATTGAGTAGCTTTCCATATAGGACATGATGGTAGACTTTATTTTAGCATCAAAGATACAACATGAGGTGTTACGAGTGAGATGCTTTATTTATCATTACTTTCCCAATGATAGTGATTGTGTTCATCATAAGATATATTTTGGGGTTGGAACTCCCCTATTACACCAGGGTGTGGGTTTCATACTCTTTTCATAGGTAGAGTCGGTACTCCTCCACACTACAGGGGGAACGTAACTTCTATCTACATAGTGTTACTCCCCTATCTTTGATCTCTAGTGGAGAGTGAGTCCTTTATTGGAGTTAGTTCTCCCTCAACTATGGAGTGTCGTGGTGAGCTGTAGGCCCTACAATCTAATTCTTGTGAGGCTTGATGTGGTGTTGTGTATTAGAGATGGGGACTTTTGGAGCTTTAGGAAGACTCATAATCATTATTACTTGAATTTAAAGGTGTAGATCACCCTTTTCTATTCTCTTGGGTTTTTTATAGAATATCTAATGTTGTGTATTCTCTACCCTCGTTCTTTATGGGTTGAGATGACTATTTATTTATATTTCCCCCCATATTTGTTTTTAGGGTTTCCTACTAGGAATGTATATTATCACCCATTTATGGGAATTTATAACACATTTTGTGTCTTATAAAAATGATATAAATATTAGTGATGACTTTTGTGGACCTATTTTTATAGGATTATAGTTTCACTTGTAGGTATTGGTTGTGTTTCATGGTCAACTATAGAGATTGTGAGTTGGGATCCCTTTAATTTTTACCTCTTCCCAGTATTTTTTAGGATGAGACCTCATTTTTGGTTTCTCATGTATTTTTCCCTTTCTATCTTTTGTTTTTACCTTTCTTCACTTTTATGTATTTTACTATAGTTCGTTCCATGAATTTATTAGATTGTATATGTTTTAATATTTTTTCATATATCTACAATGTTTCATGAATCTGGTTATTTGTGTCCATACATGTACTTTAGGCTAAGGACTCCCATTTCATTTATATACTTACTCGGAACATGTCTCAATCCCCTGAATAATTGTAGGTAGGATTGGGGTGTCACACTCAGCTTACTACCATCCTAGGTGGGGTTTTGGTTGGTTAGGTCATGATACAGTGGTATGAAATGAGGTTTGTCTTTGGGTAAGTGTTAGGAGTTATATTTTTGTGTGTGTTTTAGTTTGGGAATATGAGGAAACCATGTCAAAGTGTATCTGGTTTGGATATTTGTATAGGGAACCCAGTTTTGGTGTGGTTTCCAACATATCCACACACCAAGACTCATACTACCTACTTGTCGAATAGGTATAACAATGCATCAGATGAAAGGAACCAATGGTACATAAATCATATAAGATCTATTCCTTTTGACATTCATTTCCTTTTTGAGTCAGCTCCCTTGATATTCTCATATGATTTTGGTATGTCTTGTTAAATTTCAAATTTCCTCCATGATGAAAGTCACCTAGGATATCGATACAGGGTAATGAAAATGACTAGTTGAGTAATGATGCTTCAGTTTAGGGGCTTAATAATGTGGTGCTTCCTCTAGGTTTGCGTAGAGTAGTACTTTCTTCTAATGAGAAGCACATGGAAACACCTCCATTGGTCCAAGAATTTGATTGACTATGTGTTGGGAAGATAATATATATGACAGTTTAGGACAATAGTACATGCATAATTAGCATGCTATATGAGTTCCAGAAATAGAGAAAACTTGGGTTTTATGGTGATCAAAACCATCAAGCAACATAGAATTAGCTTGAGGAAGTGTCCCAAGTTTTTTGGATTGTTTGGAGACCGACCAATTATATGGATACACTGGTGACCATTCTTCTTCATGGTATAGTTGGGATCTGGTGGGGGTAGTATCATTTAGACCCATGATGAGATGAACCTCTCATTGATAAAATGTTTTTAGTTGTTCTGTGATGAGTAGTACCCTTTGATCATGCACTCTGTGTGAATTTAGAAGCATATTGTGCTATAGTAGGGTGATATGTTAGTTTTTGAGTATGAATCAATGTTTAATAATGTCACATGAAATTCTTTCAATATGAAATAATTTGGGTAGTTCCTAGAAGTGATGTTTGAACAATGAATTCAAAGAGGTATCTAAGATAGTGTGGTCTCCCTATGCCTTCGCACTTATTTTGGAGTGTGTGAGTAGGATTTAGTTAAAGATATATTTCTATCAGAGGGACATTGGGTAGCTAAATATGACAGTGTACTTACTAGGGATGAGTTATCTATAGTGGGTAGTAGGTGATAGTTGTTAGGGTCCCAGTGCAGGAGGTATACTCATGTTCAGACTCAGACATATGGATCTATGACATAAGGTTCACATAGTAGGTCCTACCACTCTAGAGAGGGGTTATTATATGAATGTGATGGGTGAGGTCACATGGATCCTTTTTTCTTGACCTGACATGCTGTAGAAGGTGGAAATAGAATGTATGGTACTCCATGGTAGAGGTAGCACCCTGAACAGGGATCTCCCAGGCATGGTTTAGGTAGTCCCTGAGGAGGTGGTGCTGATAGAGGAGCTGGTGGATCTCTGTATAGAGGAGGTATAGGTGGAGGATAATTCTATAGCCTACACCAACCACCACCATTAGGTGGCCCACACTAAGATTAAAGGTATGTCAGTCAAGGTCATGATCAATTACAGGCCATGGAAGGATATGATATGGCTTATCATGAGTTGATTCTAGGTATAATTTGTATCTTATCTACTATTTATCTAGTCTGTATCAACACAAGAATGATTCATTACATTATCTCCTACATCCCTTGTGCTATATCTCGAGCTTCCCATTGAGTGTTTTTCCAAACAACAATGATTAGAGGTTCATACAAGGAGTGATTCTTCTATATCACACATATTCCTACAGTGTGGGATAGAACTCAATGGAGATAGTTTCTAATTTGATATATTTGTCATTGTGATGAGAAATTATGATGTCATTAAATGCATGGAATAGTTTTCCATAGTGAATTCCCAAATATGCTATCATAAAAAGAGATTGACATGCCTTCATATAGATGGGATGAGATTCTCCTCTATTGGTGAGAGGGATCTTATGGTAGTGTGAGTGGGTCTCGCAAGAAGGAAGTTGATATCTATCACCCATTAGTTGGTGAGTTTATCCCTTGGTGTAGCAGGCTATATAAGCATTTGGATTCTACTGGTAGTGTAGTATTATATAGATGTCTTACCTAAATATTTACCAATACTACCTTTGAGGTGGGATATTGAATTCTGCATTGACCGAAACCTTGGGACAACACCGATATATTATGTGGAATATTGAAGGGCCCCTACAAATATCTGGGATATGAGGGTATAGTTAGAATATGTTCGAGTGAATGTTTTTATCAGATCTAATGTGTACCCTTTGGTAGCTTCGACATTGTTTGTGAAAAAATTTGGAAGAGATTTTGAGGCATTGTATTGATTACAATTTTCTAAATTAGGTAATGTTCAAGAAAAAATATTCTTTTTTTGGATTTAAAACCTTATCGATTAGTTTAAAGGTGTGAGTTATGCTTCAAAGATCAATCTCAAGTCCTTCTACCATTATTTGAAGTTTCATGGGGTTTATATCTTGAAGATGACATTCCGATGTCACTATTTTCCTTATGAGTTTATGTTGATTCATTTCACTGTGAATGATGACTCCTCTATATTCATGGCCCTCATGAACTATATCTTCCATCCATATTTGGACAGATTTATCATTTTTCTTTGATGCAATTCTCATATACTCCACTTCTAAGGAGAAAAATACATATCATTTTTGGATGGCCTTTAACTTACTCTTAGAGCACTAGTTATACAGAAATCTCTCGAAGTGTTTGTTTTGGATCTCATAGGTTCACTTTTTAGGGCATGTCATTTCTGAGCATCGTGTAGCTGTGGATATGATAAAGATTGATGTAAAACTTTCTTAGAAACCAAATAATATCGTTTCAATGTTTTGGAGTTTCCTCAGATTGGAGGGATATAGTTGGAGGTTTGTGGAATTATTTTCTAGGACTCTATCCCCTTTTAATTCATTAACCCAAAAAGGGTAACCATTTTCTTAAACTTAGTAATTTTAGTGATCCTCCAAGGAACTGAGGCAGAGGTTGACTAGTGCTCTTGTTCTGAGGCTACTAAAGGAGTTCATTGAGAACATGGTGTATTTTGATGACTCTAGAGCTTGGATTGAATGTCTATTGATATAGAGGTAGGAAATTATTGCTTATGGGAAGTTGAGGCCCCATAGGAAGAATTACATGACCCAAGACATGGAGTTGGAAACAATAGTCTTTTCCCTTAATATATAGAGGTATTATCTTCTAAGAAAATGTTTCATTATTTACTTAGACCACAAGGATCTCTGGTACATCTTTAAATATATATTTCTTAAATCGAGATAAATTTTCTGGTTGGAATTACCATATAAATTACTTCAAGATAGTATACACTCCATGGAAGGGAAATGGGGAAGTATATTCCCCTAACAGGAAATCCTATTCTCTCATAGTAGGGGAGTAATATGAGTAGTTGGATTATTTGCAGCTGAACCTAATGTAGTGGAGGGGAGTAAATTTTCTTTAGTTGATGGTAATTGATCCAATGCTTATTTAGTTCGTGAGATAATCTTATTTAGGAGATGTCTATTGTGATGTTTTTTATGACCATATATCCCTAGGAGATGCACCAAATGGATTTTATAAAGGAAAGGAGCATGTTACCCTTTTTTACGGTGGATGGTAATTCCACTCATATTGAATGAGTAGGTGTTGGGGAAGTTTTACACACCCCCCTTTTCTTTTTATACCGGTGTGTAAAATATGTACAAGGACCTAAGATTTTTTTTGGTGGGATGGAATAAGGAAGAGTATTGCAGAGTTTGTCTCTCCATTCCTCACAAGTTAGCATGTATAGGATAAATAAAAGGTTTTAGCAGGTTTGAATCAACCTCATGATATTTTAAAATAGATATGGGATGATTTATTGAAGGATTTTGTGATGGGGATTCTATGGATAATGAGAGTCCATGATGTTATTTCGGTGATTTTCGATAGACTCACCTAGTTGGTGAACTTCCTTTCCATCAGGGTGTAGAGTTTAATTGAGAGTTTGGGGTAGTTTTATGTTCGTGGGATTATCTAGATTAATGGGGTACCCATTATAATTCTTTATCACCATGATGCATAGTTAATGTCACAATTGTGGAGGGTTTTATAGGAGGATTGTGGGACCCAATTATAGATGAGCATAGAGTTTCACCCCATACAAATGTCTAGATTTAGTGGACGATCTGGGTTTTTGAGGACTTACTAAGATCCAGTCTATTTGACACCAACTAAATCTAGTAGGATCACTTTTCATTGGTATAGACTTCTTATATTAACTTTTATCACCATAATATTGGTATGGAACCTTTATAGGATTTTTATTAGAGACCCTCTAGGTATCCCTTTTACTAGATAGAAATTATAAAGACATCTATTATTGAGTGAAAACTGGTGTAGGAAATGATAGAGAAGGTTCAGGTGATCTGTAATCATTAATGGAACTCCTAGAGATAACATAAATCTTATGTGGACTAACATCATAACCATTTGGAATTCGATTAGGGAGATCTTTTTTTCTTAAGAGTCTCCCCATGAGGAGGATTGTAGAGATTTTCTTATGGAAGAAAGTTATCCAAGAGGTTCATCTAGCCATTTTAGATCCTACAGAAGGATGACAAGGATGTTTATATCCCGAACTTACCCCTATAGTTGGATACATCGCATTTCATCTTCTATGTTTCATAGATAAGAAGATACGTTCAATGCCCATCACATTTTATTTACTAGGGCATGAAAAACTTCAAGGATGGATCCATACTATCAGATTACCCTACGATGATCGAGGATTGATAGGGTATGATCTTATTTGGATGGAACATTCCTCATGTTTGAGTACTTTGGAAGTATGGGATAATGTAGGAGAGATCTGGGGAGTGTTATATCTAGATGCAGGCTCAATACCCTCACCTTTTTGTGTATCTTGTTCATTTTGGGGTGAAAATCCTTGATGTAAGGATAATTTAATGAGTCTGGTTTTCCCAGTTTGATCCTCTGAGTATATATATATATAAATGGATTTTCTGTTGAAGTCAACGCTATATTTGGGTGTCACAAGAAATCATAATTAATATATTTAAAATATTAATATATATATATATATTAAAGCTTGTGAGCACATATTTTTAGAATAGATGGTTTTTTAATTGATTAATATCTCATATGAGAAATCTAAGACTTCGGTTATTCTTGGTACACAAGGTTTACCATAGGAATGACATAATATTGGTTAATATCAAGTGTTCAACTAAGGCCATCTATTAGTGGGTATGTTAAATAATTAAATAATTTTTTTATTTAATGTCCTAAAACCTAATTCATTATTTATATATATGTAGTTATAAAACATTTCTAGGGTTAATAGTATAACCTTGGGAGATTAAATAAGAATAGGAGGAGAGAGTCATTTCCATTTGAAACTTGGGAATGTGGATAAAAAATGAATGATTGAGTAAAAACATGAGATGGATGGTGAACACAGTGGTATCTCGCTAGTGGATGAATTCTTTACAAATGATTGACCTTTTCTTGAGGAAAGACTCATAATTTTTTGGATTTTCAACCTTTGATTAAATTATTAATCATAGATTTCATATTTTATTACTTTACTATGAATTTTATTCTTCATGTGGGTTTAGTTTTTTTAGAGTTCTAGAACCAGATTGTTTATCTCCATTTCACCTATTTTTCACACCCTTAGTTTCTGAAATTTATGGTCATTGTATAGTATCATATTGACCAATGATGATCTTAACTTATTCTTATTCATTTCTCCCCACCATTCTTCATGTTCTTCAATGTTGTCCAATGAGGTCATGATTCGACATTTTTGGGCCATATTTGAGTATGATTGAACCACTAAATTCAAGGTGGATGCAAAAAAACATAAAGATTAATGTTTTTTTGGATGGATTGAGGTAGATTAGAGGTGATGGAATTGAGGATCAGGACCCAGAACTATGGTGTATGGTGCTATGATTTCCAATTAGGTATCCAAAATCATATTTTTCTAGTCTTTGGAGGCCAGGAAAGAAAGTTTATAGATGACCTCCTTTAGTTTTAGTGGATTCATATAGGTCCAACAGAGAGGAAGGTAGTGGAAATGTAAGATTGGGAATCGATGTGAATTAAGGGTTTACTTTCTGTAAAAAAATGTGACTACACACCATGTATCCTAGAGGAACACACACAGTGTAGTGTGAGTTTTTGTAATGGATAGGGTTTTTACTGAGTTAAATATGACATACAGTGTGGCTAGTCCTATATATCATGTGATCCCGCCTAGGAAACCAATTCGTGTGCTAACAGCACATACCCAATCCCCCATGTGATAAGACACACCGTGTCTCCCAAGGGATATGCCTTGTAGAGGTATATAGCTAGGAAAGATGTGTGAAAAGAGTACATGACTAGGACCCCATGTGTTTATACACATCATGTAACCCAATTTAAACATTGTGTAGAGCCACATGGTTGTCCAAGCCATGTTTAGGGAAAATAATTCCCATGTGTCCAGGCGGAGTCACATGCTATGTGACCCTACGTACACACATTGTAATTTTCCTAGAAACTTCTTTCTTGTGTATATCCTTCTTAACGAAAAATATTTAGGCACGTGAATAGATTATGTTGAGTATTTTTCTGAATAGGATGTGATGGTATCCTTTTTTTCTGAAATTAGAGATTTGAAATGTGGTGTTGTGTGTGAGATTCTTCTTCTAATGATGCTTGGTCGATGACAGAGATAGGGTTGGTCATCATAAATATTTTGGGTTCAGTAATCCCTATCAAACCAGGGTGTGGGTCCCCTATACTATTTTCATTAGTAGATTCAATGATCCCCCACACTACATAGGGAAAGGTTCCTCTATCTATGGTATGGAACTTCACCATATATGAGCTTTTATGGGGAGAGGGTCCTCCACTAGAGTTAGTACTCCCATGACTATGAAATGTAGTGGTGAGGTTCAGGACCTCAACTCTGATTCTTGTGAGGTTTAATATAGTGATGGTCTTTGAAGATGGGACCTTTTTGAGCTATAGAGAGACACACAATCATTCTTAGTTGGATGTAAATATGGAGACCCCCTTTCTCTATTCACTTGGTTTTTTCTTGATAATATCTAATGTTGAGTTTTCTATACCATACTTTATTATGGCTTGATATGACTATTTATTTATATTTATCCCCTTTTTTTTAGTGCATCCTAATGGGTATGTATATACTCACACCTTCATGAGATTTTCTTACACATGTTGTGTTTTTTGAAGAAAACATGTAGATTAGTGATTACTTTGGTGGACCTAGAATTAGACGAGAATAGTGGTAATAAGTGTTGATGGTTATGTTTAGTTGTCAAACTTAGAGATTTTGAACCAGAGTCTCTTTAGTTTTTCCATATTCCTAATTTTTTTTAGGTTGGGACCTCATTTCTGGATGGGCATGCATTTTCCCCATTCTATATTTTTTATTTAAATTTCTTCCCTTTGATGTATTTTCCTAGAGACTGTTTCATGCATTTATTACACTATATTTGTTTCATTATTTTATTATATATCTACACTATTGCATGAATATGGATGTGTTTGTGTGTATAGTTACTTTTGGATTCAAATTTAGAGTTCAGTTCTATGGATAATCACTGCTTTTATCTAGCCCCTTGCCTATTGGAGGGGAGCTTGGGGTGTAACAGTTAGATTTCTACCGACCCAATCGGGGCTCCGGTGGGTCTGGTCATAACACGATTGTACCTATATATTCCCAACCATGAGAAAATATGGAATAAACTTATTTTACATGGGTTACATGATGTGTAGTTCTACAAATAATGTTCCATCCTATCCAGATTTACTCTATAATAACATTATATTAGTTCAATGATCTTACTTCATTGGAATGATTTAATTTTATCAAGAGATACATGTGAGATAGATGGGTACACAATGTGTAGTTAGAAAGTATATGCCACTAAGTATTGTGTTATCTAGCCAGAACCTTTGGCACCTCTAGATGGGTTTTTCATGTGTTTCATTGTTTTATCATTAATTGTTTATTGGTTATGTGGGAGTGAACAAAGAAAGGGAAAAGAAAACAATGTTCAAATTTCAAGAGAGAATTTATTTGAAGTAAACGAAATAAAGAACACATGAAAATGATCAAAGATTAATAAATAATTATTAAATAAGCACGCGACCAATTTATACCACTTTTAGGCTCCGAGTGTAAAAAAAGTACCTATATGGCACGGAAAACTTGGATTTTTAGTCTTAATTTATGAATTTGCATAGTTTTACATGAAGGATAACATCATGAACAATGAAATACATATATTACTTGACTAGAAGAAATTCCATAACCAGAAGAGGTGGATATTCACATGTTATTTATAATTAATTTACGAGAAGATATAAAATTACCTTAACTAGTAATTCCCTCTTTATTGATGATCCAATTGAGTAGATATTGTCATAATGTTATTGTGATGTATTATCAAAGTAAATAATTCCGCTAATAGTGATCCATATGTACACTAAAATCCATGAAATTCACTATAGAATTTTCGGGTACTTGAATGACTGATTCTAATTGATTGCATCATTCGTGGTTGATTACATTATAATCCTTATTCGAGGATGAATCACACTTGACGATCTCTTGAGAGATTGAGGTAATAGGAGGAGAAAACACTCTCTAGATCTCCACAACTCTCTCTAGGTTTTTAAAGTGATTCTTCCCATCTGTTATAAAAAAATATGCAATTTATAAAGTGATATAATTTGATATACAAAATGTTATGTATAGGGTTGGAATTTTTCCATGATCCCCTTTACAATTACTTATTTATTAGAGAATCCCATGCCTTAATAATAATATAATTATTATTCACTTGAAATGTGAAAATACTAAGAATAAAAATCATTTATATTATTTCAAATAAAACCTTTAAGATTGGTCTTCTTTTCCTCTTCGACATGTACTGATCCTTGAATAATGTATATTGAATAAAGTAATATCAATGTATTATTTTTCAATAAATATAATAAATATTATATTCACTGGACATTTTAAATAAATAATAATAATTATTTAACTCACTTATTTCAAATAACTTGTGATTAAATCTGGGAGATTAACCAAACCTGAATAAATAATATTTATTATAAATTGTTAATTAGTTAATGAATTTAATTTATATTGTTGATATGATTAGCGTATGACACACTTTGACTATTTCTTAGTGGTATTAAGATGGAAAAACCAAAGTAAAAGGTTAGAATCTAGAAGCACACCATGAAACCCATAAATGAAGAAGTTAATGTATCTGTGACATACAACCTCATACGAATACGTACCGTGTAACATAATCTATTTACCATGATAGCTCAAATAAAGTAGGCTGCATACTGGTGTCATCAACTTATGTGATCAATGTATCTTTCTTTGAATTTATAAACTTTAACTCACCCATTTAATACTATCTCCATAGATTTATCTAGGTAGTTCCATTCCCATAAAAGGGCCTAAGATTTCATATTTCATCAAGGGATAGAAGGGGTGAATCCTTTCTTGAATTATACACTAATGCAATACCACTCATGACACACCCAACATATCCTAACTCATTGCGAGCATATATCATCAGGATTTTCTTAAATAAATCAAATACTTGAATCATGGTATCCTTTAATGATAATATTAAATTATATGGATCAATACACATGTCCATAGATAGAAACATCCAATAACATATTTAAATGTTGATTTACTATTTGTGGGTCTTGTTCCCATAATCTCATGTACTAGATATTACCAAGGGTGTACACTATGATATTGTGCCTAAAATTCCTATGAGCCTCCTCCCCTGATAGCTTATATCATATTTGTCCCATCAAATGATATCATATTGTTATAGAACATATATTCAAGAATACTGTTGTGGCACCTCTAGGTTCTCATCATAGCGGGAAACTGTTATGAACTTTTATTTCAACATATATTATTAGGAAATTATAACATACAAATTTCTTGTATATGAACAATAATATTGTTATAAAAAATTTATTATTAATAAATACATTTAACCAAGTACTTAGAAGTCAGTTCTAGGGCAGTAAATCTAAAAAAGAACAAATAATATTCATAGACACTTAATAGGATAAAATAAATAAAGTTTATGAATAATATAAACAAAAATACCTCACGGATATACGAGTTCAGACTATTCCTTCCATTAATTGATTTATAATAAAACCATAAATCAAAGAATTGGTTTCATCCTTGTTAGGATAATTCCATTAATTTGGAATTTCTAATGATTTGTTGGGTTAAATTAACCAAGTGAGCGTCAAGAGTAGTTACCCTTGAAAGACTTGGTGTTAATTAGGTGAAAGTGTTGAAAAAATCCAAGTCTAGGATTTTAGGATCAGGGAATATACTCAATAGATAAAATAATTTCAAGTTAATCTAGTTGTAAAGACTAAATAAAAAAAATACCTTCATGTATATTAACTAGTACCTTATTTGGGTAATGAGAAGGGATATATGGATCATTGCCACTAGAATATTAGTGATACATAATGTTATGAATCCAATGGATAGGGAAATTTGGATTTGGTAAAATCATGAGATATGAATAAAATAAAATTTATCATGTAATATTTTTATTAATCAAGATACGTTACTAAATCATGATTTTATTTTTTTATATAAAATGGAAAGTAATATGATGTTGAGGTTATCCTTATGATCTATATTATAGAAATATAATATTCTTTCCAAATCAAAATTATAAGAGTGGCCTGGTATCTTTTGCATCATGCTATGATAAGAGTGAAATTTCAACATGTATTCATCCAATGACCCAGATAAAGAGCCATCTACAAAGGCTAGTGAAGATGATCAAGCTATATTATGGAATAATATATATGATACATTAGATGTTCAATGTCTCATTCCATCATCGATGAACACTAAGTTCAATAAGCATCACATGGACATGAATTCATATACCATATTACCCTATCTCTATAATATTTATCATGAGAAATCTAGAGAGTAATGGTATGAGATCTCCAAGGCACTTTTCTCATGAAATTTTGGATTGAGTGCACCAACAGGGCTTCATATAGTCAAGATAATGCTCTATATTGAATGTATAGAAATATTGGGCTTCAATATACCCAAAGAATTATACACCAACCTCATGATCTCTTCATTATCTCAGATATTATCTAGTTTTGATTTGAATTATAATTTAAAAAATATTGAGAAGTATATCTCAGATAATTTTACCCTAATTCTCTAAGTTTATTAAAATATGATGCATAAAAAACATATAGTCCATATGGAGGACATGAGGAAGGGCTTGGTTAAAGGCACTAATATTACCTAAAATTTTAAGGTTTATTCATTCCACTTCTCCAATAGAGTCAAGATCTAGTATAAGGTTAAGGGAAGCCGTATATAATTTTTTTATTTAGTAAGAAGGGACAATAGAAGAAGAATGGAACCTTACTGAAGAATAAATGGGAAGCCTAAAGTGTATTTATTATCAAATGTAACCTTTCCATTTTATATATTGGTTATTAGATTCAATTTGAAGATGTCATGTTTATATAAAAAATTAAAACTAAGTAGATTTATGAAGGCTTATAGTGGTAAGGCATATCTTCCAGCAGCCAATAGAGCAAGATTGGCTACACTAGGTATTGGTGGCTGCTGCCCTACTTTGGTGAAAATATTTATTTTAATCTTAAATATTTTTTATCATATCCCAAGTATTAAAAAGAAAATTATAAAAATGTAAATATTAGACATGTATGGTTTTATATTCATGTTTTGGAATAATAGATACTACTATAACAAATATAGTATATGTTATAATATGTCACATCTCAATTATTTTCTTTATGTGCTAGAATAAAAAAATCAATTGTTGGAAATCAATAAAGAATAAAGTTTAAATGTATCATATCACATCCAGTTATGGAATCATTGAGTTAATCATGTAAATAATAATATCTTGAAAATGATACATCAAGAATGGAATTTATATTCTTTTGAACTAAAAACACTTTATATGTGTCATGATTATTGTCAAGGTAAAATGACCAAAATTCTATTCAGTGGAAGGGGTGAAAGGTACTTAAATCATATTGAATCAGTTCATATAGAAAATTTGATAACTTTATCAGTTCAATGAGTAAGTGGACAATCTTAATTATTAACTTTTAATGATAAATTGAGCATATTTGGATATTTCTAATTAAATATGTTTAAGTCTGAATCCTTTGAAAATTTTAACAATTTTAGGAATGAATAATACAATCATCTTGGTAATAAGATAAATAAACTCAACTTAGAATATGTTTTAGAATATCTTAACCACGAGTTAAATGATTATCTAATGGATTTTTAGATTAAATCTCAACTTACTCCTTCTAATATGATATAGTGAGATGGTGGTAGTGAAAGGAATAACCAAACCTTATTAGACATGGTGAGATATAAGATCAGTATTTTAGTCCTCCCATTACCCTTTTTGGAATATGAATGATAGACTAAAATACACATACTAAACCAGTTTTCAACTAAAGAAGAATATTACATTCTATATGAGTTATAGTGTGAGGGTAAATCCTTGTTTTAAAAATTACATGTCTAAGGATATGAAGAGTTTGTAAAGGAAACTTATAAAAAAATTCTCCTTAAGGAAAAAAATAAATCTTTATAGGATCTACCAAGGAAAAATTAGAATATTATCTATACAAATCATGAAATTGGAAGGTAATAGTGGCTAGGAATGCCATGTTTCTTGATAGGGAGAACAGATCTAAAATATATAGTTATAGAAATATTTATTTCATTTATATTGATTCTCAAGACACAAATGGGTTTATATAGGAACAAATTCAATAATTCCCTATATAAGAGATTATTCTAGAGACACAAGTATTATATATAAGCACCATATAGGTTAGATAACTAGTGGGATATGGTATTCTAGTCACCAAGGATAGTGTATAATTAATGGTTGACAATGATAAAATTTATAAAATAGAGAAGTTGTAAGAGTATTCGAAGTTACAAGGTAGAAAAAGAAATGAATTTTGAGATAGATTCCATATACCAAAACCAAATATAAGTTCTTTTAGATCCTCCAATATATGTAAACCCTTTTGATTTTAGATGATTTTTCAAGAATAAACAAGATATGGAATGGAAATTAGTTACCTTTAAAGTATGGGGATTGTTAAAGGGTTTAAGAAATGTCATAGAATAGAAAATGATGAAAGCTTTACAAAATTTTTTATGATAAAATCCTATAATATTATAATTTTTTTAGAAACTTACCATGATTTTGATATTTGGAAAATGGATTTCAAAAAAAAATTCCTTAATAAGAAACTTATGGAATATTTTTATATGACACAACTATAAGGGTTCTTGACTACAAAGGATTCCAATAATGTTTTTAAGTCACAAAGATCCATTTATTGGTTGAAATAAGAATCATGATCATGAAACATTTACTTTTTAAAATTAATAAGAGAATTTGGATTTATAAATAATTAATGCGAGCCCTATGTCCACAAATTATTTTATGGGAGTATAGTCATCTCCCAAGTAGTATATATTGATGACATAATACTAATGGTAATTGAGATACCAGTCTTCCAGTATGTGAAGATGTGGTTGATCAAATGCTTATGTATAAAAGACTTAGGTGAAGAAGCCTACATTATGGGGATCTAGATCATTCATGATAGCTCTAAGTTTAAATAAGGACTAACTCAGGGTATATACAATTGAAAGGCACTTAATATATTCCGTAGGAAAAAAATCCAAGATATGGTCATTTCCACTGTCATATTGTATACATATCTCTAAGAAATATAACCTCATACATGACATGAGATATAGAGGATAAGTAAAATATATTATGATTATATGATATATAATTCCATTTATTCTATACTATGTACTATGATTATTGTTTCCTATGCCTTTGTCATGGTAGGCATATATCAAGAAGACCTAAAAGACTAATAATGGGCTGCTGTGAAGTCTATCCTAAAATATCAGATGAGTACTAAGGATATGTTCTTGGTTTATAGAGGAGATGAGGAACTAGTCCTAGTGGATACAGATTCTAGTTTCTAGATAAATCAGTAGGATTTAACATGATAGCAGGTATATATATTATACCTTAATAGAGGAGATATAATCTACAAGATCACAAAGCTGCCAATGGTTGTTAATTCTATAACAAAGATTGTTAATATTTCATCTTCTAATATAGCTAAAGAGTTATTGTGGATTTGAAAATTCATTGAGGATCTTTATGTGCTGTCTAGTTCTAAAGATTTCATCACATTTTGTTATGATAATACTATAGTGGTGTCCCTTTCCAAGGAGACATGGTCACATCAATTGGAAAAACATAAACATCCTAAATATCAATTTTTAAGGGATTTTTCTCAAAGTGGGTGAGGTCACAGTAAGTAGATTTTCTATAGAGGATAAAATGGTGGACCCTTTGACTAAATTATTATCTCACTATGAAGTATGAATATAATATGAGAGCTAGAATATTGAAAGTCATTAGTATTTAGACTTAGTGAATTTGGGATCCGATTGGAGTTGTTTCCCAAAAACCAACTACTTTAAAATTTATATTACCTATATATTCAAAGGATTGAATATGAATTAATATTTTATGGCATGATGAGTGTTCTTCTATATAAATTAATATGATAATTTCCTTATAGTATCTGTCACATTGAAAGGTCATAATAGTTTCCCTCTACGATGAGGACCTTGAAGTGATTTGGAAATATAATTAAAGATATGTTCTATGGACAAATGAAATCTATTTAATGAGATATAGATGATATCATGACATCATGTATAAGTGGATCATAAGATATTGAGACTTATTATCATGAATTTTACACTTGTTATTGTCTAATAGAAGAGGTTAGGAGAAAAAACTCACTAATAATAATTTCATATGTTTAATATATCATTGGATATTCCTATATTAAAATTTATGTATTAGTCCTTAAACTTGAAATTATTATTAATTTATATCATGAATCATATACTTAAATGATTTGGTGAATACTCTGATCCCATTTTATCATAGTGATATATGATACGTTGGGTGTGTCATAAGTGACATGAAATTAATAAATAATATAAAAAAGGTTTTTTCTCTTGTATTTTAATAAAATATGACATATCAGGCCCCTCGATTGGAATAAAACTAGTTTATTAATTCCATGACCATTAAATTTCATTTATGAGTTAATTTTAAGAAATTAATGAAATATATATCAAGCGTATAGGTTGAAAAAACAAGTATGCAACCTGTTTGCTAATATTTTTAGAAAAAGATATTATATTACCCATCGACCATCAATACGAGGTTGTTATTGTCATGAAATTTACCATATTTCTCTATTGTTTCCTTAACATGTTGCTAGATTATTATCTCAGACATTGACATAGTTCTACCAATTCAAATGAGAAATATTCCTAGCGATCCAGACATTATGTCTATCAAAAACATATATTAAATTTTACTTTAATTTAATATTAAAATAAACATTATTCTTAATACTAAGGAATGATAATAACTTAGGTTAAGTGGATAACATAAATTCAATCAACACTTATTCCAATTGGAATATATGTGAGTTGAATATTAAATAAGTGTTTATTCACTTATTAGTGAAAATAAAATTTATTTATTTATTGATTGATTAATATAGTTATATTTATTTATTTATTTAAATAAATATTTTTTATTTAAATTTTGATAAATGCCAGAGGATTGCTAGACCGAGTTAAGGGCATAGTTTGAATGATATATTTTATTTAATATCATTTATATAAATATTAATTAATTTATTTAGTAAATGATATTTAAATATTTATGAGTTAGAACACATCTATGAAATAATAATAATATTAATATTAATATTTGATATGGGGTTCACAAAGGATTCATAAATTAGTTAAGGGTCTTTGTGAAATAACTTATTCTCTGACCTAAGTATATAACTCAACTTATATCAATTATACGGTTAAGAGTTATTGTCTACAAAACATTATCTCTAGAGAAGTATCTCAGAATTGAAGATAGAAATTCTTAAGAACACTCTCAAGATCAAAGAAAAACCACCATTTCCTCCCTCTCATGATTTAGGGAACTAGATTAAATTATTTAAGAACGAAGAAATTATTATTATGACGAATATTGAATGAACTAAAATATTTTAATTTTTCATTCTAGTACCCTATGTTACAATTATTTTGTTCCATGGTTTGTGTGGAATGTGTAGATATTGATGGAGGGAATCTACTTTGGGTCATTTTAAAGAATGAAGGTAAAATAAGAAAGGTGAATTTATTTGACAACTATTGGGTCCTAAAAACATTGTGAAATAGAATTAAAATAATCAAATCAATTTGGAAAAGGAGGAAAAAACAATTGAAGGAATATTTAAGAAAGAATATTTAAGGGATCGAAAATGGAAAAGGAAGAAGTGAGGCCACGAAGTATAAATTTATTCATGGATCGCCGCTCCGCATGGTAGTCTACTTCGTGAGGCACCCATGAACTATTTATTTCACAAGATGGACACAGTGATGTCAAATTATATAAATGAAATTAAAATATTCTTCAGGGAAGGAGGTGTAGATGGTCTCCCCACAAATGATGCTTCCCTAAAAACTAAAATGGTTCACGGGAAAGGCGGTTCCATTCGATCCTTGTGAACAAAATGAAGTCATTCATGGTACAGAGGTGGTTATTTTGACCCCAAAAATGAAAACCCCATGCCCATCATTGACTAAGTCATTTGTGGGATGAATTTCTTCCATGGGATTCCTCAAAAGAGGGATCACGTCCTCATCACAAATGACCAGAAATGATAGTATCAAGTTCCTCCACTTCTCTATAAATAGAACCCGAGTGGAACCGAAAAGGAAATTGATAGATCAAAGGATTGAAAGATTGACCGAGATATCGATAGATATTCAAAATAAGAACTCCTTTGGTGATTAACTGTAGGTAAAAAATTTTGCATAACATTAAGAAGGATAAAATAAATCAATTCATAGTCCACGAACTCAATATCCTTTGCAGGTATACTTCCCCTGAGGTGCAGAACCAATGTGCCCATTGCAACCTGGTATCCCGTATTACAAAATTCTATGCGGGTTTAACCCTACCCCATGTAGAAACTAATTACATGGGAGAAACTCAACCCTGCATAATAATGTGTCATGTAGATGGAACCTTTCCCCGTGTAGTGAAGTACTACACAGATTGAACCCAGGTTCGCATTCCACAATGTTACAAAAACAACCCCCTTGACCGCATAGCAACACACTATGCAGAGGGAACCCCATACCACCTAAGAACATTCCATTCAGAGTGGTGAAACTTATTTCATTCCAATTTTTAGATTCGATCATTCCCTTCCGTCGTATCATCAACCCCTATACTGGCCCCTCTGTGAACCAATACAATGGTATCAGGACAAGGCCTCTTCTATTGCCACCAAAAATTTATGACAAGATCATTGGGAGAACCAGCGTGCCCATTTGAGTCTACATACATGAGTTAAGTAGAGTCATGTGGGTTACCCCAGTAGTGAGGCAGAACCTAGGAATGAGCTTGGGTCTACATTCCCATTGCAATGAGGGTTCCGAACCTGAGATACTCACATGTACCTACCCATTCTAGGGATTAAGAAAAACTACTAGCCTTTCTATTTGATGAGGTCCAGTGTTGAATATCTTTCCATTTTCCCTAGAACCAAATTTAGTGCAGTCCGACTAAGGTAAGCCCATATCCTTTCTTATAGGAGGGCTCACTTGATCTCCTCTTTGCCTTTATGTGGGACATAGCCAGATATGTCACTATATGCGGCTATCTCGGTTACTAAAATAGAAGATGAGACATTCATATTCGACACCCACTCTCTCTCTCTCTTTATATGTCTCTAACTTTGGGTTCTAGAGCCATCCATCAGTGGGTGAAGTAGGACATGGATATTCGGGTCCACTACTTCCTCTTGTTTCTTACACTGAGCACGACTCACATGATCTTAGAGGTTTATGGGGATCATGAAATCATCATGATTCCAAAGTAGCTCAAATGGGCCTTCTCCATATATGTAATCCCCAACTTCAGTCCAAACGGGCCTCCTAGAAGGTATACTCCTCGATCAAATCCCCTCAAATGGGCATCTCCCATGCGTAAGCCCCAATAATTCTCCCTTAATGGGACACCTTTAATGTTTAAGTCCCAACTCAAACCGAACTTTAAAGAATTTTATTTCCAACTAATTGGGATATGTAGGAATCCTCTTTCAGGTCCAAACTCAACACCCAAATCACCCTAATGTTCTTCGGGCCATATTCCTAGTAGGGTCACATTCACCTAGGAGACCATATCTCTTCTGAGAATCTTGGGAGACTTCAGCATAAATCTCACACCATCCTTGACCATGCAACCTTTTTCCTAGATTCCATTTCCATGTGACATTAAACTACATGGTTGAATCTTTATCACATGACCTTAAAAGGTGATGTGTCCATTTAAGTGGAACTGGACTATGCGGGTTCATATTACTCTCATGAGGATATGTAGGAATCCCATTTGATGGATTTGATCCAAAGATCAAAGTAGTTTCCATCTCCCCTGGATGACGATAAACTCCAGAGCACTTTCCCATGTGGCCCAAAACTAGTGTTGTCTTAGTGAATGACCATATAATCCCTGATTTATGCATAAAGGGGTAAAATTGATGGAGAAACTAAAATACATATAGATCATTCCATTGATGGAGAACCTTAGATATATACAGATGATTCCCAAACCCATGCATAGTCGTGATTAACCATTTCATTAGGGGTAATCCATGGAAACCTACTTGGGAATGAAAAAAGGATTTATGAACATTACCTAACTCTATAATAAAGTCCTAGAATAGAAATTAGTTTCCCCATAAAAGGGTGTGATGAGCTCTATTTTCTATCCTCTCATCCAATTCTAGTGCTTACGTGTCATTGGAAAAATCATACAATGAATGATTTCCTTTGGAAAGATGGTCCTTGAATCAGGGATGTGATAGCCATTGGGTGTCTATAGCTCTGCAAACAAACACTATGAAGTCCATTCAAAGATATTATACTCTACAATAATGATTGTACACCAGTTAACCCCTTGAAATCAAACCAATTGGGAATAAACCATATTTGAGTGAATGATGAACCTGATGTGAATCCTTAACCATGATGGAAGTCTTACCCCACTGTAGGCCCATTTCACATCCAAAAAGTAAGAGGGAGACACAAAATCATAAATCACACATGTTGTCATGAGATGCTACCTTGAAGATGTTTTGTTGTCTGTACTTTCCACATATATTATAGGTAATCTTCACTGCTTCCTTAAATCAAATGGAATCCTAGAAGTTTTCATAGATGCACATGTCAACTGCTGCATTGGGTGATTCCTCCATAAAGCATAAGACTTCATCACCCACCCAAAATCTTCAACAATGGGTATAAAATTCACTAATTTGTGAGTAGTTTCAGAATGTTACTATCCCTACCCTAGAGGCAGCAAGACAAGACCTCCAGTCGATGAAATACCTTCATCCTCTGACCCAGCTATAGTTCGTAGCACAAAACCAGGAAAATCCTCTATCCATATCCATTCATTTCAGGATCCTCTCCCCGGAATTTGACAATGAGTACCTCTCTTATCTTGAGGAAGCAGATGAATTAATCATCAATGACTTAGTACCTGGTACATAGGGGTCCTGTTCAAGGTCCCCTACTGGAAGACATTGTCTCTAATGAAATGTGGCCCAGTATCCTCACTCCAAGGAGGATTCCATTCTAAGGATCCCTAATAAAGGCAAATAGACATAATTATCCTAGTATTCCTGCTGAGGGTGATGATCATATAACTAGGAATAGTTCATCACCCTGGTTCCTACTGAATAAATTCTCCATGGAAATAGAGTTTAACACTATAGGAAGATGTATATTTTTTCTCACTCATCTAAATCCCACCATGTAAATATGGATTCAAATTATGAGAATTCATAAATTACCACTAATTCTCTCCAGACCCGCGGTGCATGTAGGGCTGCAAATTATAGGTAGATGAAAATATCTACCAATGAGCATGAATCCCATCATCCAAATAGGGAATATACTAGTTATGAGAAGAGTTAAATCCCTTCTGATATATACCAATATCTTCCTCAAAATAGGATGAAAAAACTTAGGTAGATAGATATACTTACCAGTGAATATTAAGTATATCATTCAAATATGGTGGCAATCAAATATAAGTAGATTCAAATTCCTACTCACAGATATCAAAATCATCAGTCAAATACGATAAAAAATAAATATAATAAGATAGAAATTCCTGTATATGAATATCAAGCCCCTCATCCAAATAGGGCATAAAATGACCAGATAAAAATTATTTCTCATAAATATAAAGTCCATTAGTCAAATATGTTGTCAACTGAAGAAAATAGCTAGCATATCCCGGTGATAAATCAGGGATAGACTTGTTCCTCTATCCAGATACAGGATAAAGTCTAGTACTCACTGGTCGATCATGGAGGACTAGAGAAGGCACATTTTTCTTCTATGACATTGGAATGGGAATATATCCACATTCTAGACAAAGAAATTTCTCAACACATCCTGGTAATGTTGGAGGATCAGACATCAATTCCTAACCATATCATCTAGACTTTTCAAGATGTAATAATGTCTGAAGAAATATCTATGAGTCGATCCCATAACCCCATATCCCCATGTGGGGTGACTCATCTACAAAATTATGTAGTCACTCTGGATTAGATCTAAATCTTTTCTCCAATCCATGAGGTTCATTAGCCATATTCCATAATAAATGGACAACTGGATTGGGGAAAAATACACATTCAAAGTGGGGGACACCTTTCCACTATAGTTTCTAATCCCGGGAATGCATATATCCCTTCCAGAACTCAAGATTCTATTTGGCATATCCTAGCAACATCATGAGTACCACTCAAATAAGAAACTGTATATAAAGGCTGTTACCAATAGAAGGCGGCCCCAGTCTCCCGCAAGAGAGCACCCAAAAAATAAAGCATGATAAAGGAAAATTGAAAATGAATATATCCTTAATGAACCTACTCTAATGGAATATGGATTTCTTAGTTCCATCAAACATTTATCAATGGAGGCTCATGATTCTTCCAATATGTTATGAAATTACAGAAGTGGCAGTAGTAGTTACGAAGGTCCTCCCCGCAACATTTTTACCATCAGTTCTGAAGAGTATCTCCATAGTATGTACAACATATGATTACTTCATGGGAAATAAATGGTTGATTATGAGATCCTATTTACTAATTAGCATCATGATAGCCCTCATTGAGGCCAGAATATTGAACAACAAGAAGGTCCTATCCTGGATATTATCTGCCCTGACAGTCCTCCCCAGGGTATATGATATAGAAATTATACCTACGGTTGGACATAATGATATGATGGTAGTCCTCACCATGATGGTAGTTGCTATGAAGGTTGTCCCCACAATGACATAAAGAAGCAATAAGATCATCCCCTTACTACAGTCTTCCCTAAGGTTCCTCCTCAGTGTATAAACTGCATAAATTATCCCTACATTCAGACATCAAACAATGATGGTATCCCTAATCATAACAACACATACTGTGAAGGTCCTCCCTATAGTCAAAATTCACACTACTAATAAGGTCCTACCCTTTACAAGACAAGTACGAGGAATCCATAATTTTCTAAGGTGATTGGAAATGTGGATTTAGACATGTTAAATACCATATAAATAAGAAGTGACATCCTCACTGAACCAAAAGATGGCCTGGGTCCATGCTCATCCTCTAATCCACACCCATGCCATTCATATATCAATGAGATCCCTACGTGCCCTATTATATTTGATAAGATCATCATGAAGTTTCCAAATTGGTAAGATCAAGTAGAGGAATATATAGAGGAATAAAAAATGGTATGTTGATTTTGAAAAGATAATTAGCCTGGGAAGACATAATATTTATGTTTTTTCCCACAACCACTCCTCAGTTCGACATACCAAGAGAGTTTTTAGAGTAATGCGCACACAATATTCATCTCAATCTCTTCAAAACTCTCCACCAATTGAAAATAAAATTTATACCCTACAATGGGTACACAAAACATGTTAAAATATTGGAAGAGTATCACCATAAAATAAACTCGGAAGCATTTTCATCCACGTGCTGACCACAATCTGAGATGAAAAATAAAGATCTTGAACTGACTTACCTCACTACGCTTCATAAGTTGTGTTTTCTTATCTACAATTCCCCATCTAATGTTGATATCTGAGGATATGGAGAGGATAGAGATTTTCACTTCACCCCATGTCCCATCTAGTAGAACCCATTGTAAATGACATCCTATAATGTCATTAACCCAAGATGTAGATCAAATAAAATCCATGTTTAGGAAATTAAATATGCTCAATAGGAATTGGGCTTGAGTAATTCTCAAAAGCACTAGGCCCAACTAGAGAAAGCCATTGAAAAACTCATAAACTAGGAAATAGAGAAACTTCAGTAGGATTATTGCCTAATGAAAGCCAATAAACAAGTAATTATAATGTCCTTAGAATTAAATAAGTCACATGAAGACCTGACACCATATCTATCTCACACCTAAATGAGAATATGTGAGATCAAGAAATCGACAACAACAACAACAATTTCTGTAGTACGGGACGAGCCTCAGCTCGCATGGCTGGGGGAATTTTTAACACAAAATGCCCCTATAAAACTAGAAAATCTAGGCCGATGCAGAATAATAAGGGAATGGGTGCAAACCGAAACCATAGGTCTAGGATAATTTTTACCTCAGTGACTCACCTAGAAGACATCATTCTTTTTTTTTTGGGGAGGACAATAAGTAGAGAGGTCTCCCAGTCTATCCTGTCTCGTGATCCATTTCCCCAGAAGGGAGATGTATGAAAAGGCCATATAAAGGTTCCCTCAAAGTTACTCTTCATAAATAAGGTTTAAGAGTACCCCAAAATGGAAGGATAAGATCCAAAAAATGGATGCAAAAAATTTATCCTACTAGTAAGCATCTCGTACATCACCCAAAATTCGTTATGCATCAGTGAACGTTGTGGATGTCAATCATTTGGACCACACCAAAAATGAAGAAAATGAAAAAGAGCAAGGATAAGATGGTTCCTACTAGAATCCAATACATACTAAAAATAAATGTGTGCTCACCCAAAACCATAGTGTGATAAAAAATTTGGGTGTTCCCCTAATTAATACTCTACCCCCAATGAAACCCTCAAAATGAGAAGAACAAGAACATGGTCGCACATGAACCACAACCTCCTAACAATTAGAATGAGAACCTTACACTCAAGAAGAAATTTTCTCAACAGGATTAATAAATTAAAGATTTGAGATGTATCAATTCCGAGTTTCTCTGAGGAAGCCATCCTATCAAATATTCTCCTTAGGAAGAGCCGAAACATAAACTTCCAAGAGGTGTGCCTCATCCATGAGGGTTTATCCCGATAAATAAATCAAGTCTAGGATATTTATTCCACATAGTTTTGAGACCATCAATATACTTGAATACAATACCAGATAGATATCAATATTTCCCTCTATTAAGGAAACAACCAAAACAAGCCCAGGAAAATCCACAAAGGTTTCCCCTAGTAGAATATCCATGCCAAGTACTAGTAGAACCGACACATCCAATTTTCCCCTGCTTTGCCTACCCATTTTCAAGTTTAATAGGACACAAATTAATCACCCATTAATACCATCAAGTCATTGGTAGCTCGATTGAAAGCCATGGAAGGACTGCGTGGTCCAGTATAACCTAAATAGAAACCTTACACAGACTGGGTAAGTAACATCCTGCTGCCACTAAATTTCAGGAACCCTATGTTCCCAATATTAAATGGATTAGGTGACCCAGAACAATATCTATTGCCTTAGGGATATTATTTTGATCCCATGATGAGAACCCTATAACATTAAGAATCAATGAAACTAAGATTATTTATGAGAAACCATCAAGGTTTAGCCTTTGTATGGTATAATAGTTTTCATGCTTAGTCGATAATAGGATGGGAGGATCTCCAGTGGAATTTCCTTTTCCATTTCAGCTCAAAACTAAAAAATACAACAGTCAATGGCCTCATGAATAGAAAATAGTGTGAGAATGAGAGATTCTCATACTTCATTTCCATATGTAAATGGATGACCTAATCTTTGAATCGACCACTCCACTAGGATGATATGATTTCAATTTGCATCAGAAAACTCTGCATTGATCTACAAATACCACTCATACCATTGAAATATACAAGTATGTTTCAGTATTTCTACACCATTTACCAATGAATATATGAATCCGTATCGCAAACCAAGATCAAGCCATAGGTTTCCCCACTGGCCCTTGAAAAATAGTGGGAAGAGTTGAGTGGATTCTATTACGCTTAAGACACCCCCTGTACCTACACCAGCTTTTAGGCCTACACAGAATCATGAAGCCCCCATGGGCATCCAGAATATCACTCACCTCGATAATATGAGTGGATGGAACCTAGGAGAAATCAATTTGAGGAATATAGAAACAAAAATTTACTCATTCCAAGATGTTCAATTCTGTGGATTTTTTATAGCGACTATGAATTGTAACTTTCTCTGTCTATCAGAGCAGAAAAGGACTGATTCAGTAGGTCTATATGAATTTCCAAATTATTTTCCCTTTCACTACCTACTGGGAAACACCATCCAAGAGTATTTAATCTTCAAAGGCCGCCTACATAAAATGATATATTCCGGAAAGGTGAAATTGGGACCACCATCAGAAAAAGTGGTATATGTGTCCACTACTTCCCCTAATGAAAAAGATGAGTGGAAATAAGTTGTCAAAAAGAGAGAACAAAAGATATATAGATAGATGATTCAAAATAAAATCAAATGAACTCATGGTATTCTTCAAGAATAGTTAAAACAACCAACTATACCCCCATCTTCTCCCACTACAATGCAACCGAAATCCTCGGCCCCAAAATCATCCATAATCAGTCTGTCTATAAAAAAGAATGATGAGGGAGGCAAGGAGAAATTTTAGGAAGAAGAACTTGTATCGAGGAAAAATTTAGACCTGACCCTCTTAGATTTTATGGCATTAGATCTGAAGGAATGTGAACCTCCCTAACAAGAGACACCACTAGAAGTAGTCAGTCAGGTAGAGTCATCATCAAAAGAGGAGTTGATTTTTGGATTCATTAGTGTCATTCAATTAGTGGATCCATTCTCTGATAAATATTATGGATATGAACCAGAGTAACCCACAACTGACTGGGGAACCAAAGGATGAGGCTACAGAAGTCGTGGATATGAAGGAAGACATAGCCATGGAAGGAATCAAACTTATGGATGTGCCCCTGTTCAAACTATCAATATTATAGAAACTCATGGAAGCGACCTCTATCGGACCCAAAAAGAACATGAAAATTTCCCTAAACCTACCAAAATCCACTTAAACTAGATCATTATTGAAAATACCTTATAATAATAACATGTTTCTAATCGACCTTAGATTGTGGGAATACCCACCCGACCCAACCAAAAAAATGGAAGCTACTCCCACTCCTATTCCTGGGGCCGATCCATCTTCATCTAATGGTCAAGTCCCTAAAGTTCATGTGAAAGAGCATCCCCATGTTGGGAAGTTCCGACATTTAGATCAAAAGTATGAAATCCTAATGAAATTGGCCTCATTACTGACCAAAATATCAATCTTTGGTGCCCTGAATTGGTCAAGTGTCCTTAGGGAAGAACTCCTGGAGGATCTACTAAGCCCCCAGGAATTTGAAGTTCAAGTGACCACTGCTAAAATATATCAGACACAGACTAGTCCCCTGGAATTTCATGTGGTTATCTCCTTCACAAATCAATATGAAGACACCATTATCCAAGGACAAATCAATACCTTGTATGTGTCTAACAATATGGACATTTTTGATGTCGAATTTTTTTATTGATAATAGCTACGAAGTTAATCTCATTCCAGTGTGAACACTTCACCGGTTGGGATGCAACAAGGATAATCTATCACCTTCCACCATAAAATTACAAAACTGTGAAAAAACTAAACATAATACATTGAGCCAAATCAAGATCAATAACCAGTTCAGAAACCTTATGGATGACTCAGAATTTCTAGTCATATAAAAAACCCCAGCCTTCAACATTTTACTAGGAAGGCCCTGATTGTACCAACATGTTGCAGTTCCCTCATCATACCATCGGTGCATCAAATATTTTCTTAATAGACAAATTGTTACTTAATGCACTAATAAGGCCCTGTTAAAATCCCATGAGTCACATTATATCGATGCATAATTCTATCAGGGGAAAGGGCAGGAACCCCCAATCGATGGTATTGATTGGTTTACCACCCTGAATGGTTTGGAAATGATTCCAGTAGATCCCTTCAAAAATCTCATCAAAGAATATGTACTATCCATAAATTAGGTTGGGTGTATGAGTCTAGGTTCAAATTCATGTTCAACAATCCTCATGGTTTCAGTCATGACCACTAATTCTAGAAGCATTGAATAATCTGTGAAACCTCAAGATGACGGTGAATGTTAAAATGAATATACTCTCAATATATTCCTAGAGCTCCAAAAAATCCATACATCACCTGCTAATGTAGAAGAGGAAGAAGACACCCCTCCATCCCTCACTCCATCCTCTCTAGAAAATTACATGCTGTCACCTAGGTTAGGAGAAGTCGCCTTAGCTTCTGAATATCAAGATATCAACTGTTCTCCCAACTCTGGAGAGATCATCTCAATAATTTTTCCCCATCAAAACATGAATAATAAGAAGAATTGGAGAAATATGAATAGGAAGAAGACCATAGGTATGTCCCTCTAGTATTTGTGGAAGGCGTCTCTACCACCATTTATGATCTCAAAGAGATCAAATTGGTTATAGAAAAAGATTCATGACCCACCCTGATTAGTGAAACTGTTTCTTATGAAGAGAAACATGTATAATATTATTTCCTAAAGAAGCATCGAGAAGTTTTTTCCTAGAACTATATAGGAATTACATGCCTTAATCCTAAGGTAGCCAATCACCTCCTGGGTCTACCAGAAGATCATCACAGCTATAAACCATCAATCAAAAGGATGTGTCCAACATAAACTACAAATATAGCGGCTAAATTTTACTTGATTAACAGAGAAACATTAATTCGAGAGGTTCAATAACCCATATGGTTGGTCAATATAGTCCTCATCAAAATAAAGAATGAAAAAATCAGAGTCTTTACCGATTTCATAGTTTTCAGTTGACACTGTCCAAAATATTATTTCCCAGTACTGATTATAGAATTGATGATCGATGATATAACTAGATATTAGGATCTCAATTTCATGGATGTCTATTTAGGATACAACCAAATATGAATGGAATTAGAAAAATAATAATCCACATCCTTTAGGCTAATCAGTGGATTATTTTTCTATAATTTGAGTCCATTTTATTTAAAGAACATAAATTCGACGTATCAATATTCCATGCATCTCATCTTTAAGCCCTTTCTAGGAAAGTCTGTCGAATCCTATGTTGAAGACCTGGTGGTTAAACCATGAAAAAACTCAGACCAACTATGGGATCTTGAAATATAATTTAACAATTTACGACAACATAGTTTGAAAATGAACACCTTGAAATGTGCTTTTAGAATTACCACTGGGAAATTCCTGAGCTTTATTGTATGCCATCATGATATCGAAGTCAACCATGAGATGAAAAAGGCTATCCTTGGTAAGTCAACTCCTCATGACCTCATCGAGTTAAGAGGACTTCAAGGATATTTGGAATATATTCTATGATTTATAGACAACATCATAGGAAAATGTTTTCCCTTCACCAGGTTGATGAAGAAGGGGGTTTTATATCAATGGACTGATGACTATTGGAAAGAATCCGACAATCTCAAGAAATATCTCTTAAGTCCACCTGTGCTAATGCTGGTCATCAATGGAATACCACTCATTTTGTATGTTACTACCTTGGAGAAATCCCTAGGTGTCTTAATAGCATAGAAGAATGATGCCGATAGTGAAAAAATTCTTTACTATCTCAACCAAACCATGATCTATGCGAAGACTTGTTACTCAGATATTAAGAAACACTTTTTATCACTAATCTTTGCTATCCAAAAAATTGATGCACTACCTACATCATCATAAGGTCCACTTGGTATCTTTTAGAAACCCAATGAAGTACATTCTTAGCCATTAAATTATGAATGGGCATTTTTTGTTGGTGGGTGGTCATCCTTTAACATTTTGACATATAGTTCATGCCTCAGAAATCCATCAAAGGCTAGACATTAACAAATTTCCTGGAAGATCTCCCCTCAATATAATTGAATTCATTAGATCCTCAACTACCAGATGAAGAAGTTTTATCTATTAAAGAAGATATGTGAATATGTGAGATGCATTTTGATGATGAATTTAGAGGCTCAACATGAAAATGGATGGAGGACCCCGAGCACAAAAAAGTGGAGTTGGGTGTCGTACTCATATCTACAGAAAAGGAGGTCTTTCCTTACTCCTTCCTGTTATTGAAGGGGTGTATTAAAAATGAAGTAGAATATTAGTATCTCATTCTCAGGATAAATCTGTCACTTCAAATACAAGTAAATCACTAGAAGATAAATTGTGATTTGGAATTTGTTATCAAGTATGTCAATGGTGATTATACCATCAAAAAGGAAGAAATGATTCGTTTGTTTTGGTCATGTATGAGGACTAATGGAAGAATTACCCTAAAACCGACATTTAACCATTCCCTGTGATTGAAAAATTCCCAATATGTTGCATTAGTAAATACTGTATCAACTTTGGTTGATCCAAATTGGGATAAAACAATCCTCAACATCATGCATTGTTGGATGGTCTCACCATTCATTCCGGCCCACATGGAGGAAATCAACATGATAAGACTCATACCTGAGCCATATGGTCCTACCAATATCTAGATGATTCCCATATTTGAATAACTTTAAAAGGTAGAGCTCCTACCAAATAGGGCCATAAGTGAGGAAATCCAAAGGCGAGAAGTTAATTTTGTTCTGCATGATAACACAAATCTATAAAAGGTCCTCTATAAGTGGGGACTTGATGGGGTCCTTATCAGGTGTATTAATAGAGAAGGGATTTTTTCTATCATGAAAGAAGTGAGCATTAGATCTTGTAGTGCACATCAATCAGGATCCAAATGTTCCCATCAAATTTATAGGCTTGGATATTACTAGCCCACTGTGATGCATGACTACACTAAATTCACAAAGAAGTTACATTACTACCAAGTTTATGCCAATTTCATCTTCCAACCCTTCAAGTTACTTCACACAACTAAGTGCTCCTGGATATTTTCCATACGTGTAATGAATTCCATGGGACCATATCCTCCCGCTACGGCTAAGAAATTCAAGTATATCCTCATGAAAACCAACTTCTTTTCCAAATGGGAAGATGTTGTAGCCCTCAAAGAAGTCAGGGAAAGAAACATTGTTAGCTTTGTGAAATAAAAAATAATCACTAGATTTGGTGTCCCTCACACCATACTGATATAAAACACCACCAATTTTTGTTATTTTGAGTTATAGAAATAATTTTAGGTGTATGGTATCAATACCAACCATTCATCCCGCTATCATAAAGTGGATAATAGATAGATAGAGGATTTCCAGAAGACCCTATCCAATATAATACAAAAATGGTAGATAAGGATAAGAACTTGTGGTCGGAAAAGATCCTCCATGCTCTATGGAACTATCGAATCATGACCCGCACCGCTACCCAAGCGACCCCATATTCATTGGTATATGGTAAAGAGGTGGTCTTACCTATCGAAGTTCAATTTACCTTGATCTACATTTACATTTGTGATCAATTATCCACATATAAGAAATCCCAAAAACTATTGGATTAATTGGAGTGACTCAATTAAAAGAGATTGCAAACCTTCAACATTTGGGGATTTACTGGGGTCGGATTGCTTGAGCCTTCAAAAAAAGGTTCACCTTAGATCATTCCTTGAGAGAGAAATGGTGTTGGTCCTTAGAACTCTGATGATTCTCAAAAAGAAACCTCAATATATAGAACCAAAGTGGGAAGAACCATATGTAATACTTAAGTTCTATTCAAACAGATTCTACTCTTTGATTTAAATGAAAGGAAAACTCATTACATCTTCTACCAATACAAGGTTCCTAAAGAAATATTTCATGTATCCAAAGGATGTAACGTCCTGATCGCATGCTGTTAAACTACAAGATGAATTGTCTTTGTTGTATGACATTAATCTACATAGAATATGTCATCCAAAAAAATTATGTTAAAATATATGGATTTCATCCAAGAAACATGATGTTAAACTGTGCTTCCATCATCCTAATCATAAGGCATTAAACTCTGGGATACAATATGCCTTTTCCTCCACATCGGGTGATCAACCTCTTTACTGTAAGCCATTAAACATCATGGAATTTATCGTCCTAACCACATGACATTAAAATATATAGAGATCATTGTTCTAATCATTTATTTTTTTCACAATATTTAGATCTATGCAAGAGAAATATGAAATGTCCATATTCCTGCATGAGAGTCAGATCCACATGGTAACTCTCTTTATCTAGAACAACGTGTTTCTTGATTATCATTCCAACAAGATATATAGTGATTCATAGACCCTATGTCTTGGTCCCAACCATGAATAATGGGATAAATAACCTCCTCTACATATAGACCAGATCAACGCGAAGAATTCCCATTTAATAACTACGTATGTATATATTCTCATCCACATGGGATACATAGGGATGCCTGATGTCATGTCTCAGGCCCAATCACAAATCCATTAAACTTTATGCTCCTTTGGCCCGAGATTCTTTCTATAGTGTGTGTTGTGGTGTAGGGCCTCTTAGGTCCTCATTCATGTCAGTTTATATCAGCCGCCTTAGACACCTCTCACCAGAGAATTTCTTCTCAATATGTCCTTGCAACAGGATGTTAAACTATAATGCCAATGTCCTAGCTACACAGAGATAAACTAAACAACACCATTACGATTCTCTCACTTGAAAGGAAGTCACCCCCAACATTGTTCATCCACCATGCCGAGTTCAAAAATGGCATCCTCCCTATGTACGAGCTATTTTTGAACAAGGAACCACCTTCTATCAAGAACTATATATGGATTAATTGTCTTTAAAAAGAGATATATAGTAGTTCCTAGATCACCAATCTTGGGTCATGCCACAATAAAAAAAAATCCCCATTCCCTATGTATGGATCAAACCTATATAGAGAATGACTTTTTTTAGAGAACCGTATGACTTGATTCTTTCTCTGGAAACCCTTGGAAACATCATTTCCCCTTATTCATGTCAGTTCATATTTATCCTCCCCACACGACATTAAATTACATGGGATATCAAGAACTACATATGGATTGATTCTCATGACAATGATATACATAGTGACCCCGAGATCTCTAATCTTGGGTCTATCCATAACAAAAAAATACCCCTTTCCCTATTTATGGAACAGACCTACATAGAGAACCTTTCCTTTTAGAGAACCACATGACTTGATTCTTTCCCTGTAAACACATGGAAACATCATTTCCCTTCATTAATGTCAGTTCATATTCATTCTTATCACATAACATTAAACTGCATGGGATATCAAGAACTACATATGGATTGATTCTTATTCCAATGAGATATGTAGTGACAACTTGGCTTTGTGTCCTAGTCCCAGCCAAAAAACAAAGAAAAAGAAAAATAACATTGTATGAAAATTTATGTAGGAGATCTCATATCAAGTCCCTTATTCAAGGATCCATCAAAGAAATAGAAATTCCCCCTATGTAAAAAATATATCTATATAGATAATTTCACTTTCCATGGCCAATCATGGTTGAGATATTTCTTATTCCACCGGGCATCCAATTTCCATCCATCAAACTCTATGGATCAGTCAGTTTTGGATCATCATAAACCTGCATGACCATTAGAAATGAATGTTAAGTGTCCTAATAAAACCACTATTTGACTATGCATAATATGCCCTGTATTTTTCTACATACATTGCCTATAAAAAAGGCATTTCAACAAAAAAATTCATTCTTAGTAGAGGCTTTTCGTACCTCCATACACTCTAATGGATTCCATGCCCCTTGTCATTTCTACTAATATGAGAGTTCCCAAAATAATAGTTTACACTTTCCATCCACCTTACATACAAATAATGTCAGAATATCTCATCCTTATTTGCCTCTAATCACTTATGGTTTCTATGAAAATTTCTCCCTGAAACATGACACTAAACTGTTATTCCATGGTCATCACCGCACGACATTAAACTGCATGTCCAAAGTCCTAATCGCATGAAACTGAAACTATATTAAATCAAGAACTTTTTGTGGATTGATTTATATTAGTACCAGATACGTAGTGAAACCCAAATTCTTATATCTTATTTTAGACCCCCCTAAATAAAATATTCCCCCTCCTGGTGATGGATCAGACCTATGCCTATAGTTTTGCATTAAGAACTACACACAACTTAATCACTACCCTCATGGGATACATAGTGACATTTGATGTTCAAAATTGGGTCCATCCATCGGAAATTTTTTTCCTTTTCCAGTGCATGGGTCCGATTGGTATAAGGAATCATCTCATACCGCACAGGGGAAACATTTCTACATATTCCTGAGAAATGTTGGCTCGGAATGACCCCTTTAATGTCTATGAACCCTCTTTCTTGAAACCAAAATCTATTTTTAGAATATTTGAATCCCCATGACCTTACTCAATCATCCAAAATAGAGGGTCAGTATCTTGGGGACACTTTTATTTGACTATGCACAATATGCCCTGGTTGGATCTGCATAAATTTCCTAAAAAAAGCCTATAAAAGAGAGACAAATCCATAATTAGGATAAGATTTTTCTACTTCATTATGCCCTATGATGTTTATGACCTATATCCATCCTTGTATTCAGAAACCCCCTAGATTATAGATTACATCCTTTTACCCTTCATGCCTGAATATGGTATAACGTTCTCGATCAGAACACCATGAAAAGTATGAATCATTTACCCCCTTTTCAGAGCATGTTGATACATCTCAAACATCCTGATAGTTAGATATTAAACTATACTGTCAATGTCCCAGTTGTATGATGTTAACCTCCACCACATTTCAACCCTCCTTTACATAATTTAATATGTGTAGGGGTGGTATCTCAATCATTATTAAATTTTACCTGAATTCCCCCATAATTTTGAAACACCACTCCTTTGAGATACCACCCTTTTTATTTAATGAGCTCAAAATTAGATTTTTTTGATGATATTTGTGCCTTCATCATGGCCACACGTGACTCTCACTCCATCAGATCTTTGGTATGAGCTACCACTTGGTCATAACAACTGGCTTCTTCAGCCACCAAGTGGTGAAATTAATTTGTAATATCCCACAAGGTATCTGAATGGTGATGAGAGGCATTGAACCAATCATGTTCTCCCTCACAAGAAGCTAGATCTTCTCAAGATATAACAGTTTGGTACATGAGAAGGTACAAGTGCCGATAGTTAAAACCATAAAATCCCAAATCAATGAATAATCATTGAAGGATATCCCTATTTCCAAAAATTCTTCCAGGGGAGTTTGTGTGATGATAGTGCATACTCGATTCCATTCCCTTCTTCATACAGTATGGTGTTCTCTAAAAACATCAAGACTATGATTCTGTTCCTCCACTCCAACTGGTATATTATATGTAAGTGAAATTACAACAGATTGAGTCACCCTATATTGAGTTACCCAAGTAGGAAAGTATTCCATCTCTATGGATGGGTCAATTTTGGATACTAAGCACATGAGGTTGGCTACAATTTCAAGAATTCCCTGCGATTTTACACTTTGACCAACCTGATTAGCGCCGCTGGTATTGTTAGTCAAATATGAAGGGTCTGAATGACTCTCTACAAATATAGGATGTGTGAATGAACCCTCTGAACTTATGGGATGGATAATGTTATTACATATTAAAGTAGGAATGGAGGGATATGGTGCAACTGGCCCATGACTAGAAATAGTGAATGGTATGTGAAATCATAGTACTAACCTTACCAATATCTCATTAGGTTATAAATCCACCCACAATTGTGAATAATCACATGATAAGTAAGATGAAGAATATATGGTGGGAATAAGGACTCACATAACAAAGTCTTCATGAATCATCATTAGACAAAGTTGGCGAAGGATTACTTGGTGAGATTCTCTCTTAGACTGGGTAAGTGGGAGAAATGGGACCTTCTTCAGGCTTCCAAACTGCATGGAAAACCTATAAGGAGTATAATTCTCACAAATGGTTGTTCTGAATATTTCTAGAGGTTATAATTTTGTCTCATAGAACAGTGATGTAGGAACATCCTTATAAAGAGCCTCTCCTATCATCTACCACCACTATATGAGGCGCCTAGTGATGTGGCTAAGATAATCAAGAAAAATCACTCAACAATTTAATCATGCTGTCAACACTCAAAGATTTGGGATAAACAATGAAAATGTTGAGTAGGGTCAGACAGAAAACAGAATGAGGAACCATTGTAGTATGTTGATACTAATAGAAAGGAAAATGATCCATCATCCAGCTATAAAAAAATTAAAATGTACTGTTAAGATGATGTGAGGATCTTCCTTCTTGTATCTACACTAGTTATTCATAAATATGGGAAAGGGTGGGGATGGATAAAATTATGGGATTTCCTTATACTAGTGTAGCTACCATCCTCAAATTGAAAACTCTAACACCAGTATAGATGTCATGGGAAGGGAGAATCCATATTCTCAGGAACATGGAAAAGAAACATGATAGTATAAGCTTAGATAATACGTCTGATCGGATCCCATAACCCCTTTTGGTGTAATGACCTATGTCAAGGACAACACAATATGAGCCTGTAATTCTTTGTGATTGTTGGGTTGGATGCATCTGGCTATGAAAGAATTTCAACCTCGGACCATTCACCTGAAAAAACATCCCTATGCAATCTTCAAATCAAATGAGTGAGCGAGTATGGAGGTGTTGACCAAGAAATATCTCTGCCATAACCAACAAATATATTGCAAATGGAGATACTTTTTCCACATTCTCTTAGATATTAGCCACTGGTAAGAATTAGTTGTACATATTTACAAGGATAGGAAGTCCCCCTATCTAGTAGATATCTAAAAAACTAATTCCCACTTCACCATGAGATAAGTGGATGTTTTTGGTGCTTGAACACCAGCGACTGAGTTGTTCAGGCAACACCTCACATGGTGAATAAATCAAGAACTGAGAAACCCATACTAACTATTATAAATTTATAGCCTCCACCTATTCGAAGAATTCCATGTAGTTTTGGTGCACCCAGAATGCCCAAGCCCATTCATCAGAGAAGTACCATCCAAACCATAGATCCCATTTGGAGCTCCATCCTCTATTTGGATTACCTCACTAAAGGTTGAAAATATACAGATAGTAATGAGTCACCAATTCCAAATATATATCGTGGTTACATCGATTTCTATGCATCCACATGGATCCATTCAGAAAAAACATGTCCTTTTGGACCAAATCAGATATGATCTCCAAATTAAAGAAATATGTTCTTAATATCATCTCCAAGACATATAGAGACAAATAGTAGGGATGTTCCATCATTCAGTGGAAGGGGAGAATCATCTTGAAGTCCAAATTTATAAAATAGAAATTGACTAGATAACGGGTAGACCATAAGTTCTGGAGACATGAGGTCTTTCATAGTACTCTCTTGAGGGATAACACGAAATTGGAGATCATATTCAACATTCTTGGCCATAGTTTCTCTTCATCTGGTTTCTTTTGTTGAAGTTAGAATTTGAGAAATTAGTATCCCTATAAAGGACCATAAAAAGGAGTTAAGATACAAAATTTGAAAAGGACTGCATACTAATAATCCGTGAAGCACTAGCCTATGAAGCATTGTCCAATGAACCAATAGTTCACAGAATGATCGAACTGTGCACCATTTCCCTCTATGTGGATGTTGAAACTCACCTTTCATAGATGAATTATTTTAGGTCACAAATGAAAAGTCTCAGTTTGTGGGTGAAGGCATCCGTGATGGTGGAATTTCATGGAAGCAAGGTGATCAATAGAGTTCAATGGGAGAACCGAGTTCCCTGAGTTATACGGTAAAATTAAAATGAGTTGGGACCCCTCTATATAGGTGTGTTCCCCTCTTATGGGTCTACCCTTATACTGTGAAATATTTAAAATCAAGACCACTTTCTACATCGGAATGTCCTCCTCTTCACCCGATCAGAACCCATTTCAATGGGGGTAATTTTTTGGGTCCTGAAAACTTTGTGAAAGAGAATCGAAATAATTCCATTGATTTGTTAAAGGAGTAAAAAACCAATCAAAGGATTATTGAAGAAATAATGTCTAAAGGAGATAAAATATAAATGGAATAAGTGAGGCCATGAAGTATAAATTCCTTCGTAGATCACTGATCAAAATGGTGATACACATCGGAAGGTTCCCATGAACTGAATAGTTCGCATGACGGAGATGCCGATGCCAACTTCTACAAAAGGCACTAAAATCATATGAGGGAAGGAGGCGAAGATGGACACCCCAGAAACGATGATCCCCCACAAATTAAAATGTTTCATGGAAAAGGCGGTGTCTTTGGCTCTCGACAAATTAATTGAAGTCATTTGGAGAATGGAGGTAGTGATTTACACCTTGAAAATGAAGACCCCATGACCAATGGTGACTAAGTCATCCGAAGACCATGTTTCTTTCGTGGGATTCCGTAAAATAGGGCTTGCGGTCTCATCACAGATGACCGTCCATGCCATTTTATAGTTCATCTTCTTCTCTATGAATAGAACCAAAGAGGAACTGAAAATTATATTGATATATAGAATAATCGACAAATTGACTGAGAGATCGACTGCTCTGCAAAATATAGACTCCTTCGACAATTTGCTATAGGTAAAACGCATTGCATAACATTAAGGAGTATAAAATAAATCAATAGGAAGCCTAAAAACTCAACATAATTTGAGGAAATACATCCCATGAGGTGTCGAACCAGTGGATCCTTTACAACCAGGCATCCTACATTACAAAACATTATGCGGGTGAAACATTTACCCATGTAGAAAATCACTACTCCGGAGGAACTCTACCCAGTGTAGAAATGTGCTACATGGATGGAAACTGGCCACATGTAGAAAAGCACTATGTGGATGAAACCTGGGTCCACGTACCACAATGGTACGTGGATGGACCCATTAACCAAATAGCAATATGCAATGCATAGGGAACCCCATCCCACATAGGAATATGCTACGTGGAGTGGGGAATCTTGTGGCATTCCATTCTCTGGCTTCAATCATTCCCTTCCATCATATAATCAACCCTATGATGGACCCTCTGTGAAACATACTAATGGAATCAGGCCAAGGCCTCTTCTGAAGCTACTAGACATTTATGATAAGATCATAGGGTACACCAACATGCCCTTTTGAGTCTACATACCCATGGTAAGCAGATGTTTGTAGGTTACAACAGTAGTGAGGTGAACCCTTAGAATGAAATTGGGTCTATATTCTAATGGTACTGAGGGTTATAGACTCAAGATTCCCACATGTACCTCCCCTTTATAGGGATTAAGGGGAACCTCTGTCCATTCTATTCAGTGAGGTCTAGTGTTTAATATCCTTCCATTTCACTGAAACTAAATTTAGGGCACTCCAACTGAGGTAAGCCCCTAACCTTTCTTGCAGGAGGCGGCCCTTGTACCCCTCTTTTCCTCTTCTTAGGACATAGATGGATAGATCAATTTATGTGGAAATATAGGTTACCAAAATAGAATAGGTGACATGCATATTTAGTGCCCCTCTCTCCATCAATAGGTGAAGCGGGACGGGAGATCTTTAGATCCACTGCTTCCTCTTGTTTTTCACACCAATCACGATTGACATGGTCTTAGAGGTTGGAAATGGTCATGAAATCTGCATGGTGCCAAAGTAGCTCAAATTGTACTTCTACAAAGATGTAATCCCAAACTTCATTATAAATGGGCCTACTAGAAGTTATAATCCCTGATCAAATCCCCTCAAATGAAAAGTCCCCATGCGTAATCCCCAATCATGACACATTAATGGGCCTCCTATAAAGTGTAAGTCCCAAATCTAAAAAAACTACGAAGGCTTTGATTTCTAACAAATTGAGATACATAAGAAGAGTCTTTGAGCTCCAAACCCCTATCCCAAATAACCCTAATGTTCTCTGGGCCATATTTGTGGTAGGGTCAAATTCACCTAGGAGACCATATCTCTTCCAGGTATCTCATGATGATTTTTCCTAAGTCCCACACCATCCTTGACTAGACAACCTTTCACCTAGATATCCTTGACGCATGACAGTAAAATACATAGTTGGGTCCTTTTCACATGACCTTAAAGGGCGACGTGTCTAGTTAAGTGGCACCAAACTATGTGGGTTCTGATTCCTATCTTGAGGATACATAGGAATCCCATTGATGGGTTTGATCCTGACATCAAAGTATCTTCCTCCCCCCTTGGATGAAGATAAACTCCATAGCACCATCCCATGTGGCTTAAAACCACCATTATCTTGGTGAAAAACTGTATAATACCTGATCGATCCATATAATGGTAAAACTGATGGAGAACCTCAGATACATACAGATCCTTACATCGATGGGGAACCTCAGATATATACATATGATTTCAAAACCCATTCATTGTCGTGAAAAAACCATTTATTTAGGGGTAATTCATGGACACATGATTGGGAATGAACTAAGGATTCATGAACATGACATAAATCTATATGATATTCTCAGAATAGAAAATATTCCCCTCCCAAAGGGTGTGATGAGCCTGAGTTCCCATCCTCTTGACCAATGTGACCTCTGAAGTGTCATTGTGAAAATCATCCAACAAACGTATGCCTTTGGAAAACAGGTCCATGAATCATGGATGTGATAGTCGTTTGGTGTTTTTGGCTCCACTAACAAACCCATTGGAGACCAATCATAGATATTATACTCAACATCATAAATTTCACACTATTTAACCCCCTACAATCAGACTAATTAGGCATAAACCATCTTCGAGAGAGAAAAAACAAATAAATAATTCCAAAATAATTATTGATTATAATATTTAATTAATTATAAATCATATATGAAAGTATCCTCTCTTAGATTATTTTGTTGTCATGTTTATCAATTACTGAGTATTTAATCTGATGAAAATGATGAAAACTTTGTTGGGAACATTCCCAACCACTTCTGCTACACCCCGATACCTTCAAGAATGACTTCAAAACTTTCAAAGTGACACATATGATTAAATATAAAGTCATGTATAAATAACTTCTTCTGGAAGTTAAGGTATATAAAATTTAATTTCAGAATATACCAAGTAATGTAAGAATGATATGTTCAGAATTTTCCACCAAATCAGATTAATTATTCAAAAAAATAAGCCAAACCATATTCAATCCAAAATATATTGAAGATACATAAGATTAATTCCTAGGTTACTTAATATTTAATCTGAATATAAAATTTTGGAAAAGTCCATGGATATGTAAGTGTAATTTTTCCAATACATAAAGGACATATTGGAGATAAAGAAAATACATAAGGTTTATTCCAACGACACTTAAGAGTCATCTAAATATTTCCCAAGATATAAGAGAATAAATCTACAATATAGAGTGATACGTATGGGATTTTTTTACAAATATCATATTTCTAGAATTTAAATGTGAGTTTCAAATAATAAATTTATGGAAGGATAATTTGGAGTAATTATTAAAAATGATGATGTTAAAGCTATTTTTTATAAAATAACTATTAAAAAGAGAAATAATGATATAAGAAGTTTGAGTCATGTGGTCACACTATGAAGAAAATATCATTTATTCTTTTTTTCATACCATGAATAAAAGAAAATAAGCATTTTGTAATGAAGAAAATTCTCAGACTAGAAAGAGAAAAGTATTTATAGAAACAACTGAGGAATAATGGTCTATCATGGGAAATCATGCACATTCATGTTGTGATGACCTATATAATTCCAAAAAATAGAATAATTTGTATGATAAATAAATTAATTAGTTGATGAAAGTTTTTATTTTAAATTTGAAAATGGAAATTAAATTCAAACTATAAATTTAGACTCTTGCTATGTGTGATAAATATTAAGAGGGATCTTTCAAAGGTGAATAGAGGAGATTAATGAAGAGACATTAAGGAATAATCAAGAGATTTTTTAGGAGTGAAAATTTAATTAGTGTTATTTGTAGTTTAAATAGAAAGAAAAGAAGAAGAAAAAGATTATATGTTTATATCCAAGTAGTAGAAGAAGAAGAAAAGAATGAAAGAATACTTCATTTACTTATGTGATCATCACAACTATTATATACGCTGAGGAAGAAGGATAGAATACATGTTATATATTATGAATAAGTATCAAACTATTATATTATTTCATATATATAATTAACTCAAAGGGGAAGGATAATCACTACGTCAATAATGTATAAGGTGGTATTGAAAATTGTAAAGATACTTATCTAGAGACAACACTATTTGTATTATTATATTATAAATAAAGGGTATAACCACTCATTTATATCCACTATTCTGATTATTTTTGATTGTATGGTCTCAAGTGAGTCTAGATAATTCCAAGGATTAGTTACTCATGTTAAGTTGTGATATATGGGCATTGAATGTCTTTTTTTTCTTCCCTCAACATGTGCAAGTTAAGAAGTGAGATCACTCACTATAATTAGTGACATATTTTGATTTCTAAAGAAATAATAAATGGAAATTGGTGTAATTTTTAACTAATTCGCCCCTATCAGTGAATGTACACTATTATGTGGTCCACCACAAGTGGCATTGGAGCTATGTTTCCTTTAAAGATAGATAAGTTTTAAGTATTCTTCTCTGAATTTTGTTAAACTTAAATGGTGTTTATGTTCTTATCCCAATATGTATCAAGGTATTGTTTCTATATGGTTAATGAATTAGTCATTTAATGTCTATTGTAAAAATAGAAAACATTGATTCAATGAAAAAAAGTGGGGTTCAAACTTTTAATGAGAAGAATTATTACAAATAGAAAGATGAGATGTTTATATATTTTTATCTATAATTTTAATTTTTTTGAGGCTATCCTCCAAGGTTTTGTTCCTCATTATATATTTAATATGGTAATAATAGTATAGACAAATAATTTTTATAATGATGGTAATCATTGAAATGTCATTCTACCACCAATTTCAGATATTGTGTTTCTTAAGGTTAAATGGATATAGTCAATAAAAGTAATTTGGGATAAATTAGGAAACATTTATAAAAGCAATTTGATAGTGAAGGAATCTAAGATATAAGTATAAATATTGAGAGATATATATATCTCAATATTAATGATAATGAAATAGTGGATGACATCTTCACTAGATATATAGAAATTTTGATCATCATTAGTGGTTTTGGTGAGAAGTTATATGATTCTACCATTCTGGAGAAGATACTATATATCTTTTCAAACGAATTTGATGAAATGGTTTTGGATATCAAAAACTATAATATTGGTACACTTTATTTGGATTTTCTATATATCATTCCTATATATTATAAAATGTGTAAGGGAAGTGTATTTATGAAAAATTGAAAGGATGATAGGGAAATTTCATTAAAAGAATTGAGGAAAGAGGAGAATAGGATAGAATTTGATAAAGGTGTGGAATATTCTAATGAAGTAGAAGATTTTGAAATGAAATTTTACAAGATTATTTTATTCATGAAACATATTTTATGAAGATAAAAATTAAAGTTTTGTGGTAGAATCTGATTAAATAGCTTGAGTGTGGTTTTATTGAAAATTATTCTACCAACTATCCAAGGATGAAAGAATATAAAGATAAAGAGTGTGAAGATGTGAATGAGAAGAAAAGAAGTTACTTAAAGAATAAAGTCTCAAAATATTCTTCAAAGGGAATGGTAATATTTTCTCAAAATTTAAGAATATAATATTCTTACTTATGTTTTAAGTCACAAAAATTTTATAGATGATGAAGAATAAGTGAAACTTGATAAAGTTGGATAGGGAATTATAATTCAAATGGTGAATGAAAAATAACTCACAAGTGATGAGAAAAAGATTGAGAAAATTTAGAAAAATATAGAAATAGAGTTCATGATTAATAGGGAACTCAAATTATTTATCTTTATGATTTATTAATTAGAAAATTTGAATAAAGGTTAGAATAAGTATTATCAATTATCTATCAACAATTTTATCTTACATAATGAGAAAGGGTTATGGTTGAAAAATTAGATTCAAATTTTGAATAAGTTTCTTGGTAAAGATAAGAAGATGAAAATTGACATAGAAATGAATGTTAAAGAAACTGATAAGGAGTTTGAGGTTGTATAAAAAAAATTCATTCATATAAAAAAGGAATTGAAAACTTGAATTTAATTTCATAATTCCATTCAAGAAGTTAGAAAAGGCTCAGAGAAGAACATTGTGAGTGGATTTTAGGTCTCATGGAATGATAAGATTCATGCAGTATAATAAATATCACATTCAAATGTTGAAAAATATGTTTTATTTTTTTAGTGAAAACCAAGATTCAAATTCATAAATGAGAAAATTAATGTTTATATAAAAACCGTATGATTATCAGAAATCTAAAAATTTAAGAACACTAATTTTAATATAAAAAATGAAAAAATTGGTTCTTCTATACTGCTTCACCAACATGAAGCAAGTTACATTGTTTTCACTAACCTCTCATAAAACACATCCATATGAAAAACGTTTTATATAACATTCATTATTTTGAAAAAAAACATCATTTCTTTCATTATGGAGCTGGAAAAAAACTTATGAAATTGTGTTTAAACCCATCAAAAAACAATGTGTTCTTCAATTCAAGATTTTTTTTCCTGATGAGTGTTGAACAAACTCTTCTAATTTTAGGTTATCCACTATTTTTAAAGGTCATAAATCCTTTATCTCACTTATTAACATACCTCAAGAGATCTGAATCAACAAACATATAAGAGGGTATTCCAATATCCAAGATCCATGGGTGTTACCATTTTAATGATTTGTTAGATATTTAAACAATCAATACCTTCTCATTTCTATTCCCTTCCTTCTAATGAGACTTTTGGGAAGGTATTGATTGTTTAAATATCAAACAAGTCATTAAAATGGGAACACACATGGATCTTGGATAATGGAAGACCATCTTATATTTTTGTTGATTCAAATCTCTTGAGGTATGTTAATAAGTGAGATAAAGGATTTATGACCTTTAAAAATGGCGGATAAACTAAAATTAGAAGAGTTTGTTCAACACTCATCAGAAAAAGGAAAGCTTTAATTAAAGAACATGTTGTTTTTTGATGGGTTTAAACACAATTTGATAAGTGTTTCCCATATCCATAATGAAATAAATGATGTGTTTATTCAAAATAATGAATGTTATATAAGATGTTTTTCATATGGATGTGTTTTTACGAGAGGTTAGTGAAAACAAGGTAACTTGCTTCATGTTGGTGAAGCAGTATAGAGGAATATGTATTACAAGATGAATGGGGATGGTTTTAAGAATCCATAGTAGATTTGTTTATTCAAAATATCAATAAAAATAATTCTAATAAAGAATAAAACCAAAGGAGTGATCTCATGTAGAAGATATGTTGGCATGTCATTGGTGAAGTTGAAGTGTTAAATTTATTACCAACCATGGTTATAAAGGTGTGTTGGATTTTATAGTTCCAAATTTATTGTAGATATTATTTAGAAAGGAGAAGTTATAGATATCTATAAGTGATGTGGTCTGAGAATATGAATATATGGATATTCTTAAATTTATCTAGAAGTGTTTTCGTTGATGTTTCATGAGCTTTGAGTATATTGGAAGGTGTTCCTCTAAAATACCTAAAATATGTATATGATTTCCAAATATATAATTATAGATGTTTAAGATCCCATAATACGAGTACCATAGTCACTCTATTTTATGAGTTTCTAGAATAATTTCCACAAAATTATGTATGATTCATTTCCCTTTATGTGTAGAAGTAACTTTTATAGGATATGTGGAAAGAAGAGAAACACTAGAGAAGTTACCTATATGTTTAAAAGTAACCAGGAATGAAGGTATAATAATGTGGAAAATTAATGGAATTCATGAGATTCATTTCTCTCATAATATTGAAGTTGTGGAATAGGTCGTAGCATACACTTTAATATGCAATAGTCATCTACTCGATATGTAAGATTCATTTCCATGAGAAAATATAATACATAGGAGTCATTTATATGGGGAAGGATGATACATAAGAGTAAGTATAATTCATATGACTAAGAAATTAAAAATTTAGGAATATGAAATGTGGTCCATAAGGGCCTTCAACCCCATATAAAAGAGTCATTTCGATGACTCAAGGAAATATGTAAGGGCCATGTCTTTGACTTAAGGAAATATGTAAGAGTTACATTTTCAACATAGAAGTGATGTGTAAGGGTCATTACCTAAGACATTTTTTAGGAAATGTTAAACCTTTAGTATCATATTATAATCAATATTTTTAAACATAAAAATAGGATTAATATTTTAGTCAAACTATGATAGATAAAGTATTTTTGAGATATGAGGGAGGATTAAGCTATGATATTACTATACTAAAAATTCAATATTTTGTTTGTTTTTATGGATTTGATATTTGAATAAGTTTCATTCTATGAATAAATATTTCATATAATGGAGGAATCCATGGAGTAAGGTTCTTAGTTATGAGGTTTTATTGGATCATGCCATGATGTATGTAGTCACATCATGAAAGAGATGAGTCAACAAGTTTCTATATTCATATTTCCTATTGTTTGAGTTTAAAATCATAAAATTCATTGGATGAGTTTGACTTTATTTTGATGGAGATTGATTGAAATATTTTCTTATCATACTCATGGATAATTAAAGATACTTAATGAGAGAAATGTAAATAATGTCTCTTTTAATATTGAAAAATTGATTTTTGGAAGTTGAGAACTATGGATATATCTATCTTTAAAAATATTAGAGTTTTCAATGATGTATAAGATAGAGAAATATTGATATATCTGAACTTGTGAGAGAGTTATTTTAGAAATAAGAATAGAAGATAGAACTCCAAATTTATTCCCAAAGGAACTAAATATATAATTGACACTACATGAATAAATTTCCAAATAAAGGCAGAGGAGTTCTATGACATCTCTTGTAAAGTTTAAGCTGCTGATCATGGTAATATTCAATGAAATATTGTGAAAAAGTTGAAAGGGGAGTTCAAAGATAACCATATTCATCTTGTGAAACAACAATAGAGGTGATACAATTTTCATTGGCCTTTTTGTTAATGATTTTTACTAACTGTAGTGGTGATGAAAGAAATAATATTAAAGGACTAAAAATTGAGATGTAGTGAGATATCTGTTTACCTAGTAAGGGGAGTGAATCTAGATATAAGAGTGACCTAGCCTAAAATGACATATAAAAAGCGAGTTTAGTATATTCTAGTGAATCTGTGATATTTCCCACATACTTCTAATCCACGATTTTGTGAGTTGAATTAGACATCTTTTTTAAATCTAGGTGGTTTCAAGGACTTTACCAATAACACCTTTCAATGTACTTGGTTGAGAGGGAGGGAGGTCAGGATCATATGTACCTTCTGATATGGAATTATTTCCTAATCTGAGAATGTCTTAATCAGATAATTCAAATTAATGAATCCTTACCAAACACCAGTGTGGGATGGGTTTCCATAGTGTTATAGATTGATAAAAAACATGCATAAATGAGAAAAAAATTATGTATTAATGGTTCTATATAATTTTATTATTAAATTTTTAAGCTAGGTTTTAGATCACATAATGGGGTGCTATGGAATTTTTCACCATAAAGGGAGGTATTATGTGTTGTGGTGTTTGTATTGAACCCATTAGAGGGGATTCATATATATCCCCCTAAAGGTAATCATAACCCACATTATTTTATGCCACATAATAAGAAACATATGAAAACCCTACTTTTATTACAAACATAAACATTATTTATTACATAAACTAATCACTTGATACAATAAGGAAGATCAAGAGGTATAGTGTCTTTGGGTATTAGGATCATTACATAATAACTTAAAACATGAAATACAACATCTTTATTGAAAACTTCCGTTACATGACCACTACATTCCATCATACTTAGCATTTTATGGGCTAACCTGAGGACATGCATAAGAAAAAGGGGTGATCTATAAAGCCCAATAAGGGAATAAAAATGGAATACATGAGGTGTACAATACATGTTAGACAATAGGCATATCAATAGATCACAAGAGAAACATGAACATAAAGGCATGATAAAGCATGATAATCATAACATGGAAATGTGGCGACAACACTTAACATGGAATTAGCATGAGCCAAGGCTCATTGCACATGGAGCATGAGTAAATACTCATTGCACATGAAGCACGAGTAAACCCTCATTTCACTTGAATTATCATGAGTCAACACTCATTGCCCATGACGTATCATGATACTATACTTTACCCAATGCATTGGAGTGCTATAAGGGCACACCCTTCTTAAACATTTCTTTTCACACATAAGTGTGCCACATGGATCATAAAACATGGATTCATAAAAAGTAATAAATTATTCCACAATAAAGGAATGTGGAATTAATACATGAAACATTATAATAAATAAGTAAATGTGCATAAAGGTGAATACCCTTGATGGAGAAATGGGCATGGTATTCACTACACAATGGAATTGGCTTAGAAAATCGGTGCGATTTCGGCAGCATAACTGTGTGACTTAAGAATTCATAAAAACGGTTGATGAGAGAGAAAGGGGTTACTCATCATATTTACATGTAATGGACAATAAGGAGGTCATATAGATACATTTCCCAACAATTTTAATTGAATTTAGATTCATGATACAAATGTATTGCTTGAATGTAAATGAGAAGAGAGAAGTTCCTTTCAGAATTTCGGCGTAGTAACAAATGTACATGGGGGGGCATTTAATGAGAGAGAAAGGGGTCTCCCATCATTCAAACATAAAGAGGGAAGTATGAGGGAGGTTCGAAACTATACCCCAACATTCATAATTGAAATTAAAAGGGCAAAACAACTTAATGAAAATTGGACAAAAATGAGAAAGGAAGAAAAAACCCTTACTTGGAAGTGTGCTTCCAAAGGATTGAGAGAGGCTTCTTGGGAGCTTGGGGAACCTTGGGAGGATTCTAGAGAGAGTAGGGAAGAGGTTGGACAAACTCCAAAGGCTTTTAGTGAGGAGGAAGTGTGATCTTGGGTGGGTTTATATAGGAAAAGTGAGTGAATTCTTTATTATTTAGGTTTGGGACCCCTTACATTAAACTAATCCAAACCACAAATCAGCTCATGGTTTTTGCCCATGGTTTTTGGAAAATGGGAGAGGAAAAAAATATTTTATAAGGCCAAAGTCCGAACTTCTTAAAATAATTGGGTTGCTTATGTGGAGGTGAGTCACACTCCCATGGAAAATAATTTAAAAAGACAAGATGTTTAATAAGTCTTGAGGGTTCCATTAATGCTTTGTAAAATAAGTCAAAAAACCCCAAAATGACATTATTTTAATCGTAAAACATATATTGGCTGAACATAAAGCTTATTGTATTTTATTACATCACTATTGGGTCATTATGATGTCATCAAACACATTATATATTTAAACAATATTTAATTTTTACCCAAAAATTTGATTGTCTCAGAAAATTATGAAAAATTCTCCGTTGGATAATCTCGATATCCTGATTCCAGAAATATAATTTATTTTATCTAAATAATTTTCTAAATATGTTAATTTTAACTTTTAAAATAAAAACTGACATTTATCGAAAATTCTCTGGTTTTGACAGAAATGGCCTTCAAACCTTAATAAAAATTATAATTGCATTCATAAAATTATATGATCATTTATATATAATAAAATTAATTTAATAATAATAATAATATTTTATTAAAATATTATTTAATTCAAAAATCCCTTAATTTAATAAAATAGATTTCTTAATTAAATAATAACTAAAAACACTATTTGTACTTTAAAAACTATTTACAAGGTGTCAATAATGAAAAGAAGGTATATTTATTATTATATACAAAAAAATATACATGAAAATAGTACTATAAATTTGTTACATAACCCCTTAAAACAGCCGCATAAGACCTAAGGGTAAGGTGCACGATGGTGGCAGACTCTTGGGGTGGCTCAGATAAGATCGCTCGAGTGGTAATCTCTACCAAATTCCACTTTTCCTGTAGACGATCCCGTTCGAGCATGACATGATGAAGCTCAGCTTGGGATTGGTCAAGAGTGAAGCCCAAAGACGCCACCTCTTTTCTGAGCTCCGACAAATGGGCTTCATATGGAGCAATTCTACTGGATGAGGCCATCGCTTCCTTTGTCTGAGTAAATTGGATTTGTTAAAGCCCTATATTTATACTAATCATCTGATCACTATTCAACGACTATAAAAGAAACGGTCACAATTATTAACATAAAACCAAAGAAGTTGACATTTTATATAAACATTTTACATAAAGAGACATTTAACTAGACCAAGAGGTATTTCCATTAGTGAAACTTTGGGTCGTTACAATATTCCCCCCTTAAGAAATTTCGCCCTCGAAATTTCCTTTTTCCCACACTAAAAAAGATGTGGGTAACTCAGCTTCATCATTTCCTCCGATTCCCAAGTCTCTTCTTCAAACTTGTGGTTTTTCCACAACACCTTGACAAGGGGAATTGTCTTATTTCGTAGAACTTTTTCTCCATGATCTAAGATCTTCACTAGTTTCTCCTCATAAGAAAGATCATCCTCCAACTGTACCACCTTAGAAGAGAGTACATGTGAAGGGTCTGGTATGTACTACCTTAACAGGGATACATGAAATACATCATGTACTTTGGACAAAGTAGGTGGAAGTGCTAGTCGATAGTCCACAACCCCAACACGATCAAGAATCTCGAAGGGGCCGATGTACCTTGGACTTAACTTCCCTTTATTTCCAAACCTCATGACCTATTTACATGGAGATATGCGTAGAAAAACCATGTCTACAACTTTAAACTCAAGGTATCATCGACGATTATCTGCATAACTCTTCTGTTGACTCTGGGATGCTTTGATATGATACTGAATGGTTTTCACCTTCTCTACAATTTCCTCGACCATTTCCGGCCCAAGAAGCTTACGTTCACCGAACTCATCCCAACACGCCGGTGTTCTGCACCTTTTCCCATAAAGGGATTCATATGGTGCCATTTGGATGCTCGAGTGGAAACTGTTATTATAAGAGAACTCAAACAGAGGAAGATGATGATCACATCCTCCTTTAAAGTCCATTGAGTACATTCTAAACATGTCCTCAAGTGTTTGGATAGTCTGCTTGGATTGGCCATCAGTTTGAGGATGATAGGCCATACTGAAGTTCAGTTCAGTATTCAGAGCATGTTGAAGACTCTTCCAAAACATAGAGGTGCTTCTTGGATCTTGGTCAGACACAATAGATAGTGGTACTCCATAAAACCTTACCACTTCCCTGATATATATCCATGTCAATTGATCCAATGAGAAATCCTCCCAAATAGCAATGAAGTGTGCAGTCTTTGTAAGACGATCCACAACAACCCAGATTGCATTGTTGCCTTTGGATGTCCTTGGAAGTCTGGTGACAAAGTCCATGGTGATGTTCTCCCATTTCCATTCTGGTATGGGCAATTTTTTCATCATCCCCTTAGACTTCTGCCTCACTACCTTCACTTTCTGGAACACCAGGCACTTTGCTGTATATTCAGCGATCTCATTTTTCATATTATCCCACCAAAATTTTTCTCGGAGATCTCGATACATCTTTGTGCTCCCTGGGTGAATAGAGAAATTTGAACTATGTGCATCATCCAAAAGTTCCTTCTTCAGCTCCGGACTTGATGGAACACATAGTCTTTTCCCAAATCACACAATTCCTTCTTCATTAACATTAAACTCCGAGGATTTCTCCTTTTTGATAGCTTCCACTTTTTATTGAATGCCCACACCATCCTTTTGATAATACTTTAACCTTTACAAAAGAGACAGTTGAGAAATCATTTGTGAAAGGATTGATGATGTTCCCTTCTTTATGATTCCCATGTCCATCTTCCTCAAGTCTAAGAAGATTGGATCCCTCTCAATTCTCATCATTGATAGAATCGCTGGATCCTTTCTACTTAGGGCATCTGCCACCTTGTTCGCTTTCCCAGGGTGGTAATGTATTGAACAGTCATAATCTTTGATGATCTCTATCCATCTTCTCTGGTGCATATTATTCTCTTTCTGTGTGAATATATATTTAAGACTCTTATGGTCAACATATATCTCACATTTATCCCCACAGAGATAATGCCGCCAAATTTTCAAGGAAAAGATCACCGCCTCCAACTCTAGATCATGCGTTGGATAGTTTTACACATGGATTTTCAACTACCTTGAGGAATAGGATATGAATTTATCATTCTGCATCAACACACAACCTAATCCCTTCTTCGAAACATCAATGAATACCACAAAAATTTCCCCACTTGTGGGTAAAGTGAACACAGGCGCAGTGATAAGCCTCTTTTTCAACTCCTTGAAGCTTTCTTCACATTCATCACTCCAAGAAAACTTTACTCCCTTTAGATTTAGCTTGGTAAGAGGGTTGGACAATCGTGAGAAATTTCTCAAAAATTGTCGATAATATCCAGCTAACCTCAAGAAGCTATGGATATCCGTTACCGATGTTGGCCTTGGCCATCCCTCAATTGCATCTATTTTGGAGGGATCCACAGATATCCCATTGCTTGTGATAATATGGCCCAAGAATGAGACCTACTTCAACTAGAACTCACACTTTCTTACTTTTTGTAGAGCTTCTCCTTGCGAAAAGTCTCTAGTATAGTTCTTAAATACTCATCATGATCCTCCTTGGTTTTGGAGTATATTAGAATATCATCTATAAAGACAACCAAAAATTTGTCAAGGTAATATCTAAAGACTCTATTCATTAAGTCCATGAATATTGTTAGATCATTAGTGAGTCCTAAAGGCATTACTATGAATTCATAGTGCCTGTATCTTGTATGAAAAGCAGACTTGGGGACATCTTCCTTCTTCACCCTTACTTGATAATATCCCGACCACAAATCTACCTTGGAGAAATATTGTGCTCCACATATCTGATCAAAAAAGTCATCGATACATGGTAGAGGATACTTGTTCTTTATCGTGATTTTGTTAAGTTCATGATAATCGATGAAAATCTGCATTGACCCATCTTTCTTCTTGACGAAGAGGACTGGTGCACCCCATGGTGAAGCACTTGGGTGTATAAACCCTTTATCCAGATTCTCTTGTAGTTGTTTCTTCATCTCTTCAAGCTTCATGAAATCCATTCTATATGGAGTCTTGGATATTGGTAGTGCCCCTGGTATAAGTTCAATTGAGAATTCAACATCTCTTCTAGGAGGAAGACCAGGCAGTTCCTCAGGAAACACTTCAGCGAATTACCCCACAATAGGCATTTCTTCAAGGATGGTTTCTTCCTTGGACTCAATCATCTGAGCCAGATACGCATGCTCATAGGGTAGTAATATCCATGCTTGAGATGATGGAGATAAAGGATATTCATCTTCCTCCTTACACTTTTAAAGAATTGGGGGTCGATTATCCATATGGAGTGTGATTTCTGTCTCCCAAAAATTTATGTTGGATCTATATAAGGAAATCCAATCCATGCCAAGAATTGAATCAAATTCTACCTGATGGAGTATGACGAGGTTCACTAAGAAATTCAATCCACAAATTATAATAGGGGAGGACTTATATTCATGGGATGCAATGATTGCCCCATTTTCCATACTCACTGACATCTTCACTTCCATGATTTGTGGTGGTGCTGGGATTGTTCTACTAAACTTTAGAGATATAAAAGAATGTGTATAACCTGAATCAAAAAGTACGTTCTATATTCTTGAATGAATAACTAGAGTACCTTTCACCACTTCGTTGTCAGGGTTCTCTTCGGCAGAAGTGATGGAAAGAGATTTTCCTTGCTGCCTTGGAGGTTGTTGGTTGCCTCTAAAAACCCTTGGTTTAGGGCACTGATTTGAAAAGTGCCCCAGTTCTTTGCAGTTGTAGCAATGAACAATGCGTTGAGGTTCGAATAGAGCGTTCCTCTCCTCTATCACAGCCGCATGTCTTTCTTACCGATAGTTAACAGCTAGGTGCCCTTCTCTTCCACACCTAAAGTATTTTCTCATCCCCTTGAGGAAATTTCCAGGGTGCTTCTTTCCACACTTTTGGAAAGTTGGGTGCTGGATCTTCTTAGCACTGTTGGATTTATCCATCAGACCGCCAACATTGAATTACACCTTACACTTTTTTCCCCATGATACCCCTGTTATTCCCCGATCTCCATTTCGACCTTGAGGGAACATCAGACAATTTCCTCATAGCTATCGAAGTCACGGATCGCTAATGCTTTCCGTAGGCTAGGCTTCAGCCCACCAAAGAAGCGGTTAACCTTGCATTCGGGGGTAACAACAAAGCCGAAAGCATATCGTGCAAGCCTTGTGAAGTTTTCCTCGTACGATCCAACAGATTATTTCTTTTTGCTAGAGGTAAAGGAAGTCCATTTCCATCTTAATCCGAAGGGTGCGCGGAAAATATTTATCGAAAAACATCTTCTGGAAATACTTCCATTCCAACGCCTCGATCTCCTCCTCAATATTCATATTTTTGATCAATGTCCACCATTGATCAGCGTCACCCTCCATACGATAAGCTGCCAGGAGAACCTTCTCTTGTTAAAAACATTGAAGGATGGAGAAGATCTTTTCAATGGAGTTGATCTATTGTTCAGTGATCGTGGGATCAGATGATCCACTAAAAGTAGAAGGCCTTTGTCTCATAAAGCTATCGATAGAGACTTGTTATTTCTTAGGGGGGTTGAACGTTCCTCTTGACCTGTGTTTCTATTCAAAGCTTGAGTTAACTAAGAGAGAAGCGTGACAAAGTTTGTGATTCCAGCTCCCATTGGATTGGGCATATCGTTACTACAGTCATCACACTGATCTTCACATTGGTAGTTAGCCCGAGTCCTCATATTACTAGCCATTGGCTGGAAGAAAAGGAAAGTTAGGGTGTAACACATAAAGGGTAATCCAAAGATAGAAGTTTATGACTTATAAATAAACTTTTATTTCCTTAACTCATGAGTCTATAGGCTTCAATCTAGGATTTTCATGATCTACTTTCTAACATATATTCTTAGGGGAATTTTTTTTAATTCTCTTAATAAGGGTTCATACTAAGCTTGGGAATTTATCAAAACATATCCCCCGGGAGTGTCGTAACCAAGAGTGCAGCATGGTCCATTGTTGTGCACCAGTTCCCGTTCAAGTCTAGCTCAAAGCGGTATTTTCGGGTTTTACCCCTAGGATACATCTGTGCTAGAGCTGCCTCTACCTGCTTGTATCCAGACAGGGATGCATTTTCTTGATAAACCACTTAATCAATACTTACCAAAACTTAGGAATGTTTTTATTATACATAGTCTTGTCTTTAAGTCTTTACTAGGGTTTTTAAATCCTAATCCCAAAAATAACTAAACCTATCCTCTGATACCAACTATGAAAACCCTACTTTTATTACAAACATAAACATAATTTATTACATAAACTAATCACTTGATACAACATGGAAGATAAAGAGGTATAGTGACTTTGGGGCTTAAGATCATTACATAACAACTTAAAACATGAAATACAACATCTTTATTGAAAACTTCCTTTACATGACCACTATATTCCCTCGTACTTAGCATTGCATGGGATAACATGAGGACATGCATAAGAAAAGGGGTGAGCTATAAAGCCCAGTAATGGAATAAACATGGAATACATGAGGAGTAAAATACATGTTAGACAATAGGCATATCAATATAGCACAAGAGAAACATGAACATAAAGTAATGATAAAGCATGATAATCATAACATGGAAATGTGGTGACAACACTTAACATGGAAACAGCATGAGCCAAGGCTCATTACACATGGGGCATGAGTAAATCCTCATTGCACATGAAGCACAAGTAAACCCTCGTTGCACTTGAATTATCACGAGTCAACACTCATTACACATGATATATCATGATACTATACTTTACCTAATGCATTGGAGCGCTATAAGGGCGCACCCTTCTTAAACATTTCTTTCCACGCATAAGTGTGCCACATGGATTCATAAAACATAGTCATTAATTCCACGATAAAGTAATTTGGAATTCATACATGAAACTTTATAATCAATAAGTAAATGTGCATAAAGGTGAATACCCTTGATGGAGAAATGGGCATGATATTCACTACACAATGGCATTGGCTTAGAAAATCGGTGCGATTTCGGCAGCGTAACGATGTGACTTAAGAATTCATAAAAATGGTTTATGAGAGAGAAATGGGTTCCTCATCATATTTACATGTAATTGACAGTAATAAGGTCATATATATACATTTCCCAACAATTGTAATGGAATTTAGATTCATGATACAAAAGTATTGCTTGAATGTAAATGAGGAGAGAGAAGTTCCTTTCAGAATTTCGGCATAGTAACTGGTGTACATGGGAGGCATTTAATGAGAGAGAAAGGGGTCTCCCATCATTGAAACATAAATAGGGAAGTATGAGGGAGGTTCTAAACCATACCCCAACATTCATAATTTAAATTAAAAGGGAAAAATAACTTAAAGAAAATTGGACAAAAATGAGAAAGGAAGAAAAAAATCCTTACTTTGAAGTGTGCTTCCAAAGGCTTGAGAGAGGCTTGAGAAAGGATTCTTGGGAGCTTGGGGCACCTTGGGAGGATTCTAGAGAGAGTAGGGCAGAGGTTGGACGAACTCCAAAGGCTTTGAGTGAGGAGGAAGTGGGATCTTGGGTTGGTTTATATAGGAAAGGTGAGTGAATTCTTTATTATTTAGGTTTGGGACCCCTTACATTAAACTAATCCAAACCACAAATCAGCTCATGGTTTCTGCCCATGGTTTTTGTAAAAGGGAATAGGAAAAAATATTTTATAGGGCCAAAGTCCTAACTTCTTAAAATAATGGGGTTGCTTATGTGGAGGTGAGTCACACTCCCATGGAAAATAATTTAAAAAAACAAGATGTTTAATAAGTCTTTAGGGTTACATTAATGCTTTGTAGAATAAGTCAAACAAACCCAAAATCACATTATTTTAATGGTAAAACATATATTGGCTGAACATAAAGCTTATAGTATTTTATTACATCTCTATTGGGTCATTATGATGTCATAAAACACATTATATATTTAAATGGTATTTAATTTTTACCCAAAAATTTGACTGTCTCAGAAAATTATGAAAAAATAACTGTTGGATAATTTTGACATCCTGATTCCTGAAATATTAGTTATTTTATATAAATAAATGTATAAATATGTTAATTTTCACTTTTAAAATAAAAACCGACATTTATAAAAAATTCTCGGGTTTTGACAGAAATGGCTTTCAAACCTTAATAAAAATTATAATTGCATTCATAAAATTATATGATCATTTATATATAATAAAATTAATTTAATAATAATAATTATATTTTATTAAAATATAATTTAATTCAAAAATCCCTTAATTTAATAAAATATATTTCTTAATTAAATAATAACTAAAAACACTATTTGTACTTTAAAAACTATTTACAAGGTGTCAATAATTACAAGAAGGTATATTCACTGTTATATATAAAAAAATAATACACATGAACATAAGACTAGCGATTTGTTACATAACTCCTTAAAACAGCCGCATAAGACCTAATAGTAAGGTGCGCGATGGTGGCAGACTCTTGGGGTGGCTCAGATAACATCGCTCGAGTGGTAATCTCTATCAACTTCCACTTTTCCCGTAGACGGTCCTGTTCGAGCTTGACATGATGAAGCTCAGCTTGTGCTTGGTCAAGAGCGAATCCCAAATACACCACCTCTTTTCCGAGCTCTGAAAAATGGGATTTCTTTGGAGCAATTCTAATGGATGAGGCCATCACTTCCTTTGTCTGAGTAAATTGGATTTGTTAAAGCCCTATATTTATACTAATCATCTGATCACTGTTCAACAGCTATAAAAGCAACGGTCACAATTCTTAACCTAAAACCAAAGAAGTTTAAATTTTATATAAACATTTTACATAAAGATACATTTAACTAGATCAAGAGGGATATCCATTAGTGAAACTTTGGGTCGTTACAAAACATCATACCTTTTAATGTCACATGATAAGGACTACTCTGGTTCCTTTTATGGTCATGTAACCATGACCTTTTACAAGTAGATTAAAGTCACATACAGTTTAATACATGGTTAGAGAGTACAAATATTGTATGGTTTGGGAATTTTACATGAGAATACCTTTATAGTTCATTAAATAGAGAATATATATCTTTTAGATAGGTTTAAAAGAATAAGTAAAGGTGAGGAGTTATATCTTCCACAAGGAATATGGCATGAAGAGAATATATTCCACAAATAACATAGCCTATCAGGAAGGAAGTTTTTGATAAGTTGGGTTTGAACCTCATATAGGTGTCCAACATATCCAAGTTAATAAGAATAAAATTCTATATTGTTTTGGTTATAAATTGTAATTTCATGTGATAAAACCATACTGTGTAGTATAACGTCATGCTGTGAGGACATTGTTGTGTAGTTTAATATCATGCGAGTATGATGTTGTCATGAAATTTCACGTAATGTGACATAAACATTTTTGTAAATTTTTATTTCATAAAACTAAAAATTTATTGTTTAGATTAAACTCTTGTGACTAAGATGTTTCCTTGTATATTTACATCATGATACTGGGAAATTATTGTGTAGTTTTATATCGTGATACTAAGAAATTTTCATGTAGTCTTACATCACAACATTGCAACATTGTTGTGAAGTACTATATCATGTGACTAGGATATTATCATATAGTTTTAAGCCATGTGAATGTATTTTATATATCATTAAAATGGTGATAATAGAAGATTGATTAGGTATTTTCATTATGGATACCAAAATATTGATATTAACTTCATGTTCGTTGATGATTGAACAAGGATGAATGATCTGACCGATGGTGAATATTTACGAATGTAGAAGATTTTGGGCTTATAATAATCGGGCTACACAAATATAGATATTCACTTCATTTTTTTGAAGACTAAATAAGGATTAATGATCAAACTCATGGGGGATATTTTTGAATGAGGAAGAGTTGGGGCTTACGTGTATGGGGATACCCAAATATGTACATTCACTTTATGTTTGTTAGTGACTAATAATGAAGGATGATCATAAACATGGGGGGATACTTAATAATGAGTTATAGTTGAGGATTATTCATTTGGGGTTACCTAAATGTATGAACGTGTCTCAAACCCATTCCTTGTGTTGTGGTTTGTGTCAATTTTTGGCAATAAATAAATAATATAATAATTTTTTAATATAATTTTTTAAAAAGGTTTTATAGTCTTCAACTATGGATCAATTAAAAAAGGATAAAATTTCCCGATGTGGGGAACTACACAATGTGGGGATTACGTTCCTATTGTGGGGAATAATGTGGGATGAGAAGTAGTCACTTGGAATCGGGAGACACAAAACAGTGGTAGACAGTGTCCTTGGAGTGAGGAAGATATGGAACAAATGAGTTAATAAAAAGGAACTATACCACCGACAATTTTGATGTGGTATTCTCCCCATAAATGAGGTCCACGAAAAATACCTCACAATGGATTTCTACAGAGAGACCTCATGGAGGTCACCCTGCATATAATGCTTTTCAACCACACCTTATGATGGAGAACATAAATGTCACCTCATGTAGGAAATTTTAAAAAGAATTCGTGAGGGGGAAAGGTTTTTCAAGAATCAGAAAATTTCCTCCTCACTCTTCCCCTAAAATTCAATTATCTATAAATTCATGCAATCTATTTATAGGCAAGGTTTGGTGACTGATTCTTGAAATAGACTGTCATGTAGGATTTATGTATCCACATAGAATATTGGAAGACACATACTAATTTAATATTTTTTGAAAGTATAATACCTATCCTATAAATCCATAAAATTAGTGAAAATTTTGGAGTTATCTCATTGGTGAACAAAGATATATTCCTGGATAACTTACATGGCTATGAATGAGACTAAATGATCTTATATAGACTATGAAACTATAAAAAAAATCACCATCATCATTATGTGAATGAATTCAGTTTGAGAATTTGCTTTGTGATCAGGAAGCATTTGTTTTATAGTGACCATAATCTTGCAACATGATATCCCTGTATAGATTTTTGGTTTAATTTTTTTTAAAATTTTCACTTTTATTATTTATTTCCAACATTACATTGAGACTTCACATGCATTATAAATTTTCCCCATCAGAATTGGGTTTGTTTGACATAAAGAGGAGTAAATTCCATGGAAGTGAAGAAACACATGAAATGTCCCAAAAATCCACTTAAGAAACTTTTTATATATAGATCAAAGTGGATCTTTAGTCATTATTTGAGATTGAATTCTGAGCGAACCCCACGTATGAATCATCCTCTATGTAATGTTTCTTGTGAACCAGTCACCATAGAGAAATTCCCATTTACAAGAATACACATATAAATTACCATGGATGGTTTCCCAAGTATGATTTCCCATATACATTTTTCCTCAAATTGTTTCATGTGTACTTTTTAGGCAGACCTTTTATGCCCATGTAGCACTTATGCAGTGCACATAGTTTCTAGGAAGAAATTTTTATTTCCTTATTTTTTAAGTTTTCTTCTCATACTAAAAAAATAAAACTATCTCAATTATTTTATAGAAACATGACTCTACAAAAATGTTCCCAAGCCATTACCATCATGTGTGTGAAGATGACTGATTGTGATGTTGCTAAATAGTGATAATACATCCACTCAAGCAACCAATATATCTCCGAGATCATTGTATTATGTCTTCAAAACTACCTATTATTGAATTTTTTTTCCATTTATTAGTTTATTCTAGATGTAATTATCCCCACACTATGTCCATAGAATAATTCGATTAGTTGGATAAATTGACCCCATAAATTGGTTAGGGAAAATATTTCACCATATAGTTTTTTTATCAAATTTAATTTTTTCATGTAGAAGGTTTCATCCTTGGACAAAATCCTTTTACCTTGGATAGAGTATAGTATATACCAAAATTGAGGTACATATTTAAACATACATGAAAAATAAATTGATAATGGATAAATGAATATGCTATACATTGAGTATGGATCTTCAATATGGAGGCACCTTCAGTAGGAACATGGGCTTGGAATTTTTAGTGCACTAGAGAATCAAAGATTTTGTCGATAAACTAAACGTGGTGGGGATATATGAGGCTTAATAGGTATCACGAAAATTATCTCATCATAAAAAGCTTATTGTTCAGAATTTGACTAGTAGATGGTGTTAAAATATGAAATTTATTTATCTAAAACATGGATAAGTTGGAGTAATCCTTTAAGATGTATGAATGATTAATGGAGCTCTAGTCTCATGGGATATTTATAAATATTTCATTCCCCTAACCTATTTATGGGATGATGTAGATAGGAATCCTCCTTTAATAAGAGAGTTTTTCTATATGGTAAGAAAATCAAATAGATATGAACTTCACCAAGAAATAATATTAGGTGTAATTCGTTCGGTGAATGTCAATTAATAATAATAGTCAAATGTTATTATTAGACATGGCGTCTTACTAAGAATTAAATGAAATGAATAAATTCCTTCGGGTAATTATATAATTATTTTATTATTCTAAGTAATATAAATCCCAATTAGATTATTATCATTAAGAAATCTATTATTTATGGTTGTGCAAAACAGATTTGGAGAAATATCTCAATCCAAGAGATGATTCCTTTCCTCCAAGAACACTCTCAAGCTACGAGAGAGATCCTCCTCTACTGAATCAAGAAGAGTGCATTGGAAGCAGATCTCAAGGAGATCGAAGGTGCAAAATTTAAGAGAAGGATCTTCTATGCTAGCACTTGGAGATACCTTCAGTGACATCTAGAGATACGTGGAAAATGTGAGGATCACCACTAGAGGAAGCGTACACTTGGATTCTACGACGAAATTACAGATCACATTGAATCGTGATTGGAAACATCAACAAAGTGATAATTCTGTCAAGGTATTTCTTTTCTTTTAATTAAGTTAATTATAACCAAAATATGATGCTCCTATCTATGGTTCCATAACTTCCCTCTTTTCTTTTCATTCTTCATTCTATTCCGAATATCCGGTGTTTTATCATTGTGACAGATCTCGATTTGATCATTTTTTACAATAAAATTAATGTTGGGTGCACCAATCCATGAAATTATGCTACTCTGGAAACCTACAAGTGGTATCAAAGGGGTCACATCATTGATTATAATTATTTAGTCTTTCATTATTGATTTATGATTTTAATAATTTAGTTGTTTCAATTCAAGTTTATAATTCTATAAATATGAATCTCAAGATCTGTTCCTCCTCTTTCGTTTCTCGTTCACCTTACAGAAACTATATTTTCTTTTAGTTTTGATTAAAATAAAATAGATGATCTCATATAGAGGTTACAAAGGTTCCTGAATGTAAAACACAAGAACACATAGTGTGTATTCGACAGTAAACACCGTATAGTCAAGGTTCAATGCATTTGGACTAGTCCACCAAACCAAGCCGTGTGATTAGAGTTTTTCTAAGTCTTAATGAATCTGTGTGTTGACTTGGAATAGTTGGCACACAATTTCTTGATTACAAACCATGTGGACCATTGGACATGGAGTGTAGTAGCTTAGGGTTAGTGTTGGACTGTGTACCCTATACATGGCTTGACCGGGTAGATACCGTGTAATGCAGATACTACACGACGTGTGACCCACTTGAAACGCGATGTAATCCAAAGATTTACTAAGTACATATACAAGTCATATCCCTTGGAATGTACTTTAGATAGATGATGAACGATAGTACACACCGTGTAGTAGGAACTACACACTGTGTACTCATCCAAATTTTAAATATTTATTAAAATTTATTATTATATTATACAAACCCTTGAGACGTGTACCATGGTGCTGGCATATAGCTGGGGCACAAAATGAGATAGGTGTTATATATATATGTTTTTAATTTAACATCTTCGTAATGTTCATTTCTACTCATTAGGTAGTTATGAATACGAATTCACCGGGTTGCCTCCATGGTACAAGTTACGTACATAGATTATTTTAAATGATTTTTTTTAAAATTATGATGGATGAGAATGTCAAGGAAATTTTGGAAAGGGTTTAAGAAAAAGGGATTTATTAATTAAATGTGATAATTAATTGATTCTAGCATGATTTATCTTAAATAAGAATGATTAAATAATTGAATGCTAGTTTTATTTATGTGAAAAATATCGTTGCATGTATGGATGATCATGAGTTAGACTAGGACCTTTGTATGAGTATGGTTTTTTTAATTAATTTATTTAAGTTAAATTTGTTGGCCTATGAGTCTTATCCTCATTAATATGTTGGGCCTATGTTCCCAAGGTTTATTTTATGTTAAACCCCATTTTATCCCTCACCTGCATGTGAGATGAAATCATATGTAATGGATGGATCTCCCAAGCTATTTGAGGCAACTCAAGTTAGGAGCCAAGGCAAAGACCAATCTAAGGAGATACAAAGGTGGATAGGTGGAAAGCTGTAAACATGAACCCAAAAAGGATCAAGGGGTTTTCTCCCATAGTTATTGGTTTAGTTTATCAACCACTAAATAAACTGACCAATAGAACATGCTCATGATTATGCAATTTTTTTTCCAGTTTCATGGTTTATTTATTGTGGGTTTTTTTGTCATGATCACACAATTAATGAATTAAACAAGCATGCAAGATGGAACTAAAATAAGACCGACTTATGCATAAATATTTTCTTATACATTGTTAATCACATAACTATATTCCACTTATTATTAAAAAGCATGTAATAAAGATAATAAAATGTCAAGTTACATATAGGATAAAATCCCTCAATGAAATATTAAGTTGGTATAGCCTTCCAAAATCTTGGTTAAAATTGAACCATAGTTTAAAGTGCTTGACCAACCCTAGTTGGGGTGATTTAAATTATTGGAGAATTATAATTTGAGGTTTTGGGTTGAATTGAATTGGTTCACATCAAGGGTTGAATGCCACTACATGACTTAGTGTGACCAAGAGGAAAAGGTTGAGGAAATAAAAAAAATATTTTAGGATTGGGGAGTCCACTCAACAGATCAAACAACTATGAGTTAATACAGTTGGAATTTGGAATGCCTAACTAAAAAATTTCTGATTGATTGACCAACCCTTTTGGGGTAATGTGAAGAGAAATATAAATCATTTCCATTATAATATTTAGAAAAAATAATATTCTGAAGTCAATGGTGAGGGCTATTTGATTTCGAAAAAATAGTGGGAGACTAATATGTATTAATTTATTTATTTGTCTCAATTTTTTCATGATGAAGTACTAAAACTTTTCTCGTCTTAATTTTTAGAAATGGAAATAAAAACAACATCAAAAATATCATTGAGAACTATACTCAAGAAGGAAAACCTTCTCACCAACACTGATTTTTAGGAGTGGCAGAGGTGATTATGCATCATCCTTCACCATGAGAGGAAATTGTATGTGCTGAAGGTGCCTATTCAAGTTGGACCTGGAAATAAGGCCAGTGATGAGGAAATATCTCTCTATATAAAACATTTGGATGATGCCACCGATGTAAAATGTTTTAGGCTATCATCCATATCTAATGAGCTCCCGAAGAAACATGAAAACATGGATGAATATAGCTCAATGTCTCACTTTAAGGATCTATATCAAGAGAAGGTGAGATAGGAGGGATATGAGATCTCCAATGCTTTGTTCATAACTAATATTGGAGTGTCTGTGCCAGCTGGGACTCATGTAGTCAAGCTTATTGGCTACATTGAATATCTGGACATCTTAGGGATTAAGTTCTTGGATGATTTTCATATAGATCTAATCCTATCATCACTGCCCAAGACCTTCTATAGCTTTTTTGTCAACTACAACATGAGAAATAATGAGAAGAGTCTATTAGAACTTCTGACCTTGATTTTCCAGGTAGATAAATACATGGGGCATGAAAAACCCTCTGTCCTTGTAGTGAATAAGAAGAGAAAGGACAAGGAAAAGAGGATAAGGGTTTATAAACAGTCTGAAGCCCCCAGGCACTGTCCCTCCAAGAAGGGGAAGATCCAAAGGAAGGGTAAGGAATGAGAGGTATTATGTTTTTAATGTGGAAATCAAGGCCATTGGAAGAGGAACTACACCAAGAATCATGGGGATGCTAAAGGTGCGTTTGTTATTGAGTGTAATCTTTCCATTTTTACACATTGGTTATTAGATATAGTTTGTGGGAATCACATCTTTATTCAAATTCAAGAACCAAGTAGATTTATAAATATTTACAAAGTAGAGGTGGATCTTCGAGCTTCCAATGGTGAGAGGCTATTTGTGTTGGGCATTGGCGTTTAACATCTTTCATTTCTAACTGGGATGATTTTGGTTTTACATAACTATTATTATGTACATAGTGTTACCAAAAACATAATTTTTGTATCATGTTTGGATATGGATGGATTTATTTTCATGTTTGTAAATAAGGGTTGTTTCTTTTATAAGAGAAACATATGTTATGATATGGAACATTTAAATAAAGGTTTGTATGTATTAAATTTCAAAAATTAAGTATTATCAATCGATAACAAAATAGACTCACATGACTCATATAACACCTAGTTGTGGCATCACCATCTTGGTCATGTAAATGAGAACCGCTTGAAAAAGCTCTGCCAAGATGATTTTTTAGACTCTATTGAGCTAAACCACTTGATAGATGTCATGATTTTTTATAAGGGAAAATGACCAATCCACCTTTCGGTGGATAGGGTGAAAGGGCCACAGAGCTTATAGGGTTGGTACACATGGATGTGTGTGGACCATTTTTAGTAGAATATAGAGGTGGATATTACTACTTCATTACTTTTACTAATGATTTGAGTAGATATGGATATATCTACTTAATGAGGTATAAGTCATAGTCCTTATAGAAATTTAAGGAATTCAATAATGATGTAGAGAATCAGCTTGGTAAGAAGATAAACAAGCTTCGACCAGATCAAGGTGGAGAATATCTGAACCAAGAGATCATATACCCTTTACGAGAGTCTAGGATTATATCTCAACTCACTCCTCCTTATACACCATAGTGGAATGGTGTTAGTGAATGGGGGAACCACACCTTGTTGGACATGATTTGTTTGATGAAGATTCATGCAGATCTTCCATTATCCTTTTGGGGATATGCATTACAAACTACATCATACACATAAAACCAAGTACCAACTAAGGTGGAAAATGTAATTACTTATGAATTATGGACATGTATGGGGATGCGAGGTGTTTGTTAAGGCCTTCTCAAGAAACAAACTAGAACCCCATGGAACAAAGTGTATCTTTTTAGGATATCCCAAGGAAAAGAATGGATATTACCTATATAACCCTTCAAAAAAGAAAGTGAATGTCACTAGAAAAGACTTCTTTTTTGAGAGGGAGAACATCCTCAAAAAGGATAGTGGGATAAATATTGACTTCGACGAAGTTGATTCTCAAGATACACTGGAGTTGGTTCAGAAAAAAGTTCCATAGATCCCCATGGGAGCGGTTCCAGAAATATAAATACTATCTAAGAGATCAAGAGAGGTAAGTGAACTAGAAATATTTGGTTTCCTAGTCCCCAAGGTTGGTAAATCATTATTTTTGGACAATGATTAACGTCTTTACTACAAGGAATCCATAGAGATCTCAGAAGCTACAATATGGATTGAAGCTATGACTTCGGAAATGGATTCCATGTATCAAAACCAAGTCTGGGTTCTGGTTGATGACCTAGTTGATGTAAAGACTGTTGGATAAAAATGGGTATTCAAGAGAAATATATACATGGAAGGTAAAGTTAAAACCTAAAAAGTAAGTCCATTGGATAAAGGATTCATACATAATCAAGGAATTGAATTTGATGAAACCTTTTCAATAGTTTCTATGTTTAAATCTACAATAATCATACCTACCATAGTAGCTTACCATGTCTACGAGATTTGGAAAATGGATGTTTAAACAACATTTTTTAATGGTAACCTTCAGGAAGATGTCTATAGAACACAACTAGAAGGGTTTGTGACACCAGGTGAAGCCAAACGAGTTTTCATGTTGTAGAAATCCATTTATGGATTAAATAAAGAATCCAGGTCATGGGACATTCGATTTGATGAAGATATAAAGGAATTTGGTTCCATTATGAACGAATATGAACCATGTGTTTATAAAAGATTTAATGGGAATGCGGTCATTATCTTAGTAGTTTATGTTGATTACATATTACTTATTGGGAATGATATACCAGTCTTACAATTAGTTAAGGACTGGTTGAACAAGTGTTTCTTCATGAAAGACTTAGGCGAAGCAACCTACATTCTTGGGATCAAGATCATTCATGATAGATCCAAAAGGCTTCTTGGACTAAGTCAGGATACATACAATGACCATATACTAAATAGATTTAGTACAAAACAATCTAAGAGGGGATTGATTCTAGTGTCACATGGGATACATCTTTCTAAGAGAATGTTTCCTCAGAAACAACAGGAGTAATATAGGATGAGTAAGATCCCATAATCTTTGGCTATAGGATTCATCATGTATGCCATGTAATATACTAGGCTTGATGTTTCATATGCACTGAGCATGGTAGTAAGATATCAAGAAGATCTTAGATAAAAGTATTGGAATTCTATTAAGACTATCCTTTAGTATTTGAGAAGAACTAAATATATGTTCCTGCTGTATAGAGGAGATGATGAACTTTTCTTGGGAGGGTATGCTGATGCTGATTTTAAGAAATATCAGAATGATCTAAAGTTGAAATATGGATATGTTTTCTATCTGAATGGAGGAGTTTTGAGTTAGAAGAGTTCAAAGTAGTCAGTTTTCGCCAATTCTACAGCAGAGTATGAATATATAACAGCTTTTGATGCAGCCAAGGAAGCTGTCTGGATTTAAAAAAAATTCCAAGACCTTGATGTGTTGCCTAATAGTAAAGATCCAATCATATTCAATTGTGATAATACTATAGTGGTGGATCTTTCAAAAGAAACAAGGTCACATCAACAGACAAAGAAAATTATCCGTAAGTATCACCTCTTGAGGGATTTATGTCAAAGGGGGGAAGTTGTAGTGAGATGAGTGCCCACAGAAGAGAATATGGTGGACCCCTTGACTAAAGGCCTATCTCCACAAAAGCATGAATATCATGTGAGAGCTAGCGGGTTAAAGGTTGTTATCTATCAGCTCTAGTCCAAGTGGGAGTCTATTAGAGTTGGTGGCCTAGTACCAACTACTTTTTACTTTATGATAAACTTGTATTCATGGATTTTAATATTAATAAATACCTTATCACATCTTGATTATTATTCTACGTGACAATGTATGTGATAATGTCCTAAGGATACCTGTAGCACTAAAGGGTTATAGTGGATCGTTCCTATGATGAGTACCCAGAAGTGCCATAACACTATTCTTGAAGATATGTTCTATGAGTAGATAATGTTATTTGAGGGATACAAATAAGACAATCCATTAGGGATTAGGACTCATAAAATGTTGAGGCACATTCTCATGGTGTGCGCCCTTAGTAATATCTAGGATGATATTATGAGAACAAGACCTGCTAGTAGGAAATCCATAGTTCATGGTGTCGTTGGATGTTCCTATCTACGGATGCGTGTATTGGTCCTTAGACTTTAAGATTGTTATTAATGTGTATTACAACTCATATAATTTGATGTATTGATGAAAACAGTGAAAATACACTGTTCTTAGCGAGGTAGGATATGTTAGGTGCATCATGAGTAATACCTCATTAATTGGTAATGTGATAAAGGGGTTGTCCCTTCTATTCAATAACAGAAGTCGATATCTCAAAACCTTTGATGGAATTTATATAGCCTAAAAAAATCCATGGCCATGGTGAGGAATTACCAAGTTCAATTGCAGGAAGTCAAAGAAAGAATAATTGAGCACATGGGTTATTGGGATTGGCATGAAAACTGCTTGATTCGAGATATCAAGACAAAGGGATTGCATTACATGGTAAGCGTTTATAGCAGGTGACACGTCATTATGAAGTTAACTCCTTTCTCTATGGGTGCCTTGAAGTGTTTCTATATTCTAACCTTGTAATTTAGGCAAGCTCCACCAAATGACACTAAGAAAGAGGCCTATAGTGTTACATAATAAGTGTGTCCAAGTATCTCAGTTAAATATTCATTTAAAAAGTTGAGTAAATATTATTCCCGATTTTAGTTTAATAAATATTCAAGGATTCCTGATCACATTTATTTCAACACTAACTATTTGAGATAATATATTATGGGAAAAATAATATATTTATCAGTGAGTAATGCAGAGATATTTATTTAAGAAATAAATAGTTATTATTCAAGGTCTAATAAATGTGGTGGAGGAAATAAAGAAAATGAAAAAAGTATAGGCCGTGTAGTTTTTCTGGGAATTTTTGAGAAATAATATTATTTATTTAATTAAATAATATTAGGTGTAATTCAGTGGGTGCATGTCAAGTAATGATAATAGTCAAATTTTATTATTAGACAAGGAGTCTTACTAAGAATTAAATGAAATAAATAAATGGATTTGTGTAATTATTTCATTATTTTTTTATTCTATGTAATATAAATCCCAATTAAATTATTCACATTAAGATATCCATTCTTTATGGTTGTGCACAACAGATCTGGATAAATCTTTCAAGCCAAGAGAGAATTCATTTCCTTGAAGAATTCTCTCAAGTTAAGAGAGATATCCTCCTCCACCGGATCAAGGAGAGTGCTTTGGAAGTATCTATCAAGGAGATTGATGATGGATATCACAAGCAAAGGCTCTTTTATGCTAGCACCTGGAGATCCCTTTGGAGACGTCTAGGGATAGGTGGAGCATGTTTTGATCACAATTAGAGAAATTCCACACTTGGCTTCTATGATGCAATGATGGATCACACTGTATCGTGATTAGAATTATTAACAGAGAGATAATTCCATCAAGGCAATTCTTGTATTTTAATTAAATTAATTATAACCAATATATGATGATTCTATCTATGGTTATGGGACTTCCCTGATTACTTTTCGTTCTTCATTCTATTCCAAATATTTGGTGGTTTATCGTTATGAAAAATATTAGTTTGATCATTTTTAATGGTAAAATTAAAGTTGGGTACACACATCCACGTGCTTCCACTATGCCCAGAACCTACACTCACCACAACGAGGTTTATTGAGGTTTTTTGGGGTAGAAAGATATTAGTTAGGTTTATCAAGATGTTCTAGGTCTTTCATAGGATTGGAGAGGTTTATTACGACCTTGAATTACCCCTATACTTGAAGTAGGTTATCAATTTGTTCTAGAATTCACACCTTAGAAGACACATGCAATTATCACTTCATCTGATAGACTAGGAAAATCTAGGTTTTGAGGACAGTAAATCCTTTTTAGAGTACCCAGTGGTCATGGAGGATCAACTTAAGGGGATCCTTATTATACATGAGTTCCCACTAGTGTGATTTATTTGTGGAAATGTGAACCTATAGGAGGGATCATGGAAGAAGGCGAGCACTACTACACTTATACCCTTTAGTAGTGAAAAAATGGATTTTAATAGTTAAAAAAATCACTGTTAATTATAGCGACGATGAAGGGGGAGACCCCTTTATTAGTGATAAAAAAGAGCTGATAAAGGAACCCATTTACCAATGCTAAAAATTGCACTAATGAAGGCCTAGCTAGCTGTAATGTGCTTTTAATATAATAACACACCTATGGAAAACCTAAAAAACCCTTTAATTTCAAACAATTCTATATACATTTAATGTGACACTAGGAATACAAAAAAATTTCCACCCATGGTATATACAAAAAAACACGGTTATATACATTTTAAATAATTTTTAATATAATTATATATACAATTATCCAATAAACATTTAAAAATATTATTGTTTCATCTTTTAACACTCATGATCCCCTCTAAAAAATGTCCACACATTGTATCTGTTGGTGAAAAAATCATCTCAACCAGAGGAAAATATTCCACCTATATAAAAAAACAAATATTATTCCATTAATACTGTAAAGAAATAAATTAAACATTAATATGAAAAATAAATTAATAAAATGTAAATATTTAATAAAAAAGACACATTTGGAGTTATAACGGTCACACCATGTGTCCTGTTTAGGCAGGGTTGATTCCCACACATAACAAATGAGATATGGACAATTGTCTTAAAATATAAAAGATATGGATTCATTTGATTGGTTTTGAATATTTCACTTGTTCTTTTACTAAAATTAATGTAAATTTTAAATAATGAAACATTTAGAGTTATATCGGTTACACTGTGCATTAGATTGAGGTGCAGATGATTCCTATCTATTACAAAATAATGATGGGTTGTTGTTAAAAGCATCAAATTAATCTGAATGTGTTCTCTCGGTTTTCATTATGCCAATTGTATTTGTTTACTAAAATTTTATTTCAAACTGGAAATATGCATTATGAGTCGTACCGGTCACATCATGCATCATTTTATGTGAGACTACTTATTACTTGCCACTAATTACTTATGAATCATTGTCATAAATTATCAAGATAATCAGAGTGTTTTTTATTGGTTTCCAGTGAGTGGAACCTTTTGAACTAAAATGTCAATTTTAATCCAATAACATACACTTTTAGTCATACTGATCACACTGTGAGTCATATTGAAGGTGATTTTGACTCCTAATCATAAAAAATTACTCATGTATCGTTGCCCAAAAACATGAAAACTATCCAAATGCATTTGCTCAACTTTTAGTTTGTCACTTGTTGTTTTTACTTAAATTAGTGCAAGTTTTAAATAAAAAGAGACACTTGGATTTATACTAGCCACACCAAGCATTTTATTGAGGTGTGAATAATTCTTACAGTCAAAAATGAAATATAAAACATTTTCCTAGAGTATCAAAACAATCCAAATATGTTTTCTTAGTTTTTAGTATGTTAGTTTTGTTTTTTTACTAAAATGTAATTTCAAATAGGAAACATGCATTATGAGTCATACTGGTCGCATGATGCATCATTTTGAAGTGATGCAACTTCATACAGGGCAGAAATGACAAAAGAATCACTGTCCAAAATTATCAAGACAATCAGAGTGTGTTTTCTTGGTTTTTAGTGAGTGACATGTTTTGAACTAAAATGTGAATTTTAAACTAATAATGGATGATTTTAATCATACCGGTCACACTGTGTGTTGTGTTGAGGTGGTTTGATTCCTACATGTCAAAAATGACTCATGGATTATTTTACTAAAGTATTGAAACCATAGAAATGTGTTTTCATAGTTTTCAGTATGTCACTTATTGTTTTTTACTTAAATTAATGTCAATTTTAAATAAAAAGAGGCACTTTGAGTGATATCGGTCACACCAAGCATAATATTGAGGTCAAAATGATTTCTACACATCCAAAATGACTTATATATTATTTTACTAAAATATCAAAACAATATGAATTCATTTACTTGGGTTTCAGTATGTCACTTATTGTTTTCACATAAATTAATGTCAATTTTAAATAAAAAAACACCTTGAGTTATAATAACCACACAATGCATCTTATTGATGTTTGGTTGATTCCTACACATCAAAAATGACTGATAAATATTTTTTCAATACTATCAAAACAATTAGAATTTTTTTCTTGGTTTTCAGTATGCTAATTTTGTTTTTTTACTAAAATTTCATTTCAATCTAGAAACACAAATTATGAGTTATATCGGTCACATCATGCATCATTTTTATGTGAGACTAATTAATACACATAAAAATGACTTATCAATATTTTTCCTAAATTATGAAGATAATCAGAGAAATTTTTCTTGGTTTTAAGTGAGTGACACTTTTTGAACTAAAATGTCTAATTTAAATTGATAACATACAATTTTAGTCATACCGGTCACACCACATGTCATATTGAGGTGTGGTTGATTCATATATGTCAAAAATTAATCATGGATCTTTTTACTAAAGTATCAAAACCATCCAAATGTGTTTGATCAGTTTTCAGTTTGTCCCTTGTTCTTTTTACTTATATTAATGTCAATTTTAAATAAAAAGACACATTTAGAGTTATACTGGAACTCTGTGGATCCTATTGAGTAGGGGTTGATTCATAGACATCACAAATGACTCAAGGACTATTTTACTAAAATAAAAAAACAATATGAAAGAATTTTTTTAGTTTTGAGTATGTCACTTGTTCTTTTTACTTAAATTGATGTCAATTTTAAATAAAAAGAGATAATTTGAGTGATACCAGCCACACCATGAATTGTATTAAAGTGATACTGATACCTACATATCATAAATGAATTATATATAGTTTTACTAAAATATTAAAAAATCTAAATCCATTCTCGCAATTTTTAGTACGTCACTTGTTGTTTTTACTTAAATTAATGTCAATTTTAAATCAAAAGAGACACTTTTAGTGATACCATCCACACTGTACATCATATGGAGGTGAGGATGATTCCTAAATATCAAAAAATTACTTATATATAGTTTTAATAACGTATCAAAACAATACAAATGCATTTTCTCAGTTTTCATTATGCCAATTTTGTTTTTTTACTAAAATGTCATTTCAATCCTAAAACACGCATTATGATTCATACCGGTCGAATCTTGAGTTAGTTTCACATGAGACTACTTCATACATGTCAAAAATGACTTATAAAATTTTCCCCTAAATTTTCAAGGAAATCAGAGTGTATTTTATTTGTTTTTAGTCAGTGACATGTTATGAACTAAAATGTCAATTTTAAATTGATAACATACACTTTTAGTCATACCAGTTTCACTGGGAATCATATTGTTGTGTGGTTGATTCCTACAGGTAAAAAATGACTCATGGATAATTTTCATAATGTATCAAAATAATCTGAATGCATTTTTTTTTCAGAAAGTCACTTATTCTTTTTTACTTAAATTAATGAAAATTTTAAATAAAAAGACACATTTGGAGTTATATCGGCACACTATGAATTATATTGAGGTGGTGTTAATTCTTATAGGTCGAAAATGACTCATGGATTGTTTTCCTAAAATATAAAAACAATCCAAATGAATTTTATCAGTTTTGAGTATGTCACTATTTATTATTTTTACTTAAATTGATGTTAATTTTAAATAAAAAGAGACAATTTTATTGATACTAGCCACACCATGCATCGTATTGAGGTGATTATAATTCTTACACATCAAAAATGACTTATATATCTTTTTCATAAAATATAAAAACAATCCGAATGCGTTTTCTTTGTTTTCAGTACGTGACATGTTGTTTTTTCTTAAATTAATGTCTATTTTAAATAAAAATAGTCACTTTGAGTGATAAAAGCCACAATATGCATCTTTTTGAGGTTTGGAGTATTTCTACACATCAAAAATGACATATAGATCATTTTCCTAAAGTATCAAAACAATCCGAATGCATTTTCTCTATTTTCGGGGTCACTTGTTCTTTTTTACTTAAATTAATGTCAAATTTAAATAAATATAAATTTTTTGAGTTATAATGACACAAGGTGAATCCTATTGAGGTGTGGTCTATTACTACATGTAAAAAATGACTCATGGATCGTTTTCCTAAAATATCAAAATGATCCAAAATCATTTTCTCAGTTTTGAGTATGTCAATTGTTCTTTTTTACTTAAATGGATGTCAATTTTACATAAAAAGAGGAACTTTGAGTGATAATAACTACACCATTCATCTTATTGAGGTGTGTATGATTCCTAAATGTCAAAAATGACCTATATATTTCTAAAATAGCAAAACAATATGAAAGCGTTTCCTCAGTTTTCAGTCTGACACTTATTGTTTTTACTTAAATTAATGTCAATTTTAAATAAAAAGAGACACTATGAGTGAAACCATATAGAATATGAGTCATATTGATATGATGAGGATCCCTACACATTATAAATGACTTATATATATCTCTGTCCTAAAGTGTTAAAACCATCTAAATGCATTTTCTCAGTTTTCAGTATACTAGTTGTGTTTTTTACTAAAATGTTATTTCAAACTGGAAAAACACATTATGAGTCATACCAGTCACATATTGTGTTAGTTTTATGTTATAATGCTTCATAAATGTCATAAATTACTTATTAATCATTTTCATAAATTATTAAGACAATCAGAGCAATTTTTTTACTTTCATTGAGTGACATGTTTTGAACGAAAATGTCAATTTTAATCTGATAACGAACACTTTTATTCATGCCAGTCAAACCGTGTGTCGGATTGAGGTTTGGTTGATTCCAATAGGAAAAAATGACTCAAGGATCTTTTTCCAAAACTATCAAAACAATATGAATGTGTTTTCTCAGTTTTCAGTATTCCACTTTTTCTTTTATTTAAATTAATGTTAATTTTAAATAAAAAGACACACTTAGAATCATACCGGTCACATCATGCATTACTATTCTTTGAGTCATATTATAAACATAATGTACTAACAAGATTTCAATTTTATTTCTTTGTCAAAATGGAATCCCTGAATTGTTGAAATTTATCACTTTCCTTCATGTTCCCTCCACTACCTTTGAAGGAAAGTGATAAATGATGATAATGCATAGGTGACAAGGTTTTGAGGGAGAATAAGTATGTGGAATACATTTTTTTCATTAGTAGTCAAAAAATTAATTTAGATCATGTTAATGGAGTAGAGAAAAAAGATATTATGAGGAAAGAATATTGTATTAAAAAAATACCTTCTCATTGAATTCTTAGTTGCGGCCTCAAAGTCCAATCTCTCATGAGCATGATCATTTTTGAAAAAACTGCCCCAACTCAAATAAAGGAATCCCCTAGTATAATAAAAAAATTATTATGTGAATAATACTAATAATACGTAAATTAATCATAAATATGAAACAATCCAATACTTCTATGGAAGTCACATATTCATGCTATTTGTGTACATTCTTCCATGAGGTATGCTGCCCATTCATTTCTGAGCACATCTATATCGTCTTGTGAACATGAGTCCTTTCAAAAGAAATAGTAGCACTAAAAATATAATCACAACAAGTATTAATAAATATTTTAAATTAAATAGTAATTATGTTTTAAAATACCTCTTTAGGGATTCTTGTTGTTTCAAGGAATTTGATCTCTCTCATAAATTTATAAACATAATAACAACATTAATTTTTATTGGTTTGTTTCAAAAATTGTAGAAACGTTGAGAAGAATAAGTAATTTTTTTTGATATGTGTTTGGATTTTCGAATATTTTTATATATACCTTGATACTTGTCCAGTCATAGTACTTTTCTTGGCCCTTATGCTTAGCCCTTGGCCTCATTCTTTGTTTTTTATGATATTGATGCACCACCCTATCATAACAGAATCATCATTAAAAGATAATATAAATTATATAACTTGATGTTTAGTTATAAAATTTTGTATGTATTGTATTAACAATATAAAATTTCCATCATGTGTGGATGGTTTTTTCGATATCCGTGCATTGAATCCAGGAAATAAATATCTGGAGAATCCAAATTTACAGTAATGAGCATCTAATGATACCTAAAAAAAGGAATCAGTAATGAAATAAATGAAAATATATTTTATATGATTAAATTTTATAGTTTTACCCCTGAATCGTTGGTATTAAATAGATCCTATCATCTGAAATTTTTCTTTCAAACGATTCGATCTGACTAGTCACTATTTAATTTTTTATTGGTATCTATTTTTGGTTGTCCTGTAGAGGTGATATGAGGGAAAACGAGTCCAAAAATATTTCATGGGAAAATCCATTCAATTGTTTTTCAAATATACACCTTCCAAAAATATAAAATGTATTTAGTCATAATTAACACAATATATCAGCTTTTGGGAAATCAAATCATGAAAACATACCTCATGTATTCATTTACAACTAATCTACCTAAACAATCATAGCCTAGTATTTCACTTACACCTTCAACACCACTGATGTGTTGATCTTTATATCCATACACATTTTTTCAAATATCAATTATGTGATTACTACCATATTCAAACTTTGTATCCACATAAACCATCAATTCTAGTAAATGTGGATGTAGAACGGGCATGGTAATGGTGCTTTCAGAAGATATTTTTGATCGGTTGGTTGATCCTTTATATGGTTTTGAGTCTATCTTTCATTTCACCCATTACCTTTTTCCATCTATAATAATATTGATCAGTTCAAACCTTTTTTCATTAACTATTAATGGTTTATCTTGAAAAATAAATTTTAAATGAATACCTTTTCGTCAACATGTTTTTTTAAAAGATGTGACAGCCATGAAATGAATGTTATAACAACTTTTTCGACCATATGAATATCTTGTTCAGGAATTGGAATTGGTAACTCAATGATTGACTCATGGGCTGTGCTAATCAACACTCATAGATGAACTGTTTGAAGTGTTCTATTGTCTATCTTATTGTTTTGGATATTGAATACCATGACCCTCACAACAAGTTGATGAGTGGGTGTTTATTGATATAAATCACAGTCATTATAACCCTATTGAATATCAATATAAGAAAGGTATCTGTGTTTTTCTAATTCACATTTCACTAAAAAATTTAATAAAACATTGATTACCTAATCTAGGACATCTCTTTGAGGAGAATGGTCACGTTATAGCTGGTTGAGGTGGGGTGGGATCTCCATGCAGTGGATGTTATTGAATTGCTTCTTCTCCATGCCACCCCTCATAAATTGTTTTATTATCTCTTTCTACCATTGGAGTTATTCTTTAAGGGAAGATATTATTTGTCTCATCTATTTTATTAATTCACTTTGATAATCCCATTTTTTCTCAAAATATATTTGAGGTGTCACCCAAAACCCACATCTCTAACATGACCATACTTTTTTTGCTACTTCAAGGCCATTAACAGTACATGTACATCTGTTATAGGTGTTTTTGTTTCCTGTGACTATATTGGATAGAAAATATATGAAAATAAGTTATGATTGTTATGTGATATAGATCTAATGTAGTTTTTTTTATTATATAATAAATACACATGTTTCCCAAACTTTTTTTTTGTGATTTCATCTATTAGTATCTTGTATTTATTTACACGATCCTCCTTCCACAACACATGGCATGGTATGTAAGTGTATTTGTATTTGGAGTCATCAATCTGCATATAAAATGAGGAACATAATTATGATATTGATTTATGTCACTTAAAAGGATTTTGGTAGATTTAAAATATGTACCAATTTTTTTTCAGGTGAAGCATACCCCATCCATGCTTTATGGTAGGGATACATTGGTTTTTCTTCTCATTCCTTATTTCAAACACCCAGTTTCTATTTCATAAATAAAAAATTATCAATCAAAGTGCTGAATACATGTATCATGAAACAATATATTACTGGCCATAATGTACCTGAAAAGACACATTAGAACGACAACCAGTAAATGCATCCCACACTTCTTCGGTTTTAAGGTGTGCATAGATAAGTGGTGGGCATAGGTTTATTTTCCCTTCAATATGTTTAAGATGATGTCATGTTATAATTGTGTGAAATCCTATGTGAATCCTTCTAGAAATAATTAATAAATATTTCTTGTGGGAATCATCTACTATAAATGCACTATAAAATGAATGATAAAGAGTAATTCAATGTTTCATTATTTTATTTTTTTATAAAATAACTAAATGATATCATAATGTTACCGTAATCTGTTCCCACATCAGTGTTTTAAGCCTTGGCGAAACATGGTTCCACAAATCTATGTCAATTGGAATGTGTTTTCGAGTGATGATTCTAATGTAACTATTGAACATGGAATTTTTGGGTTAACATGATTGTGCCACTCATTCCATCCAACCTCATTTTCATGATTTTGACTTTTGCATTAATGATTTTTTCTAACACCTTCAAACTACAGTGCTCATATTTTTTCTGCATCTTCGGTCCTTCATAGTCTACCATTTCCCTAGAATCAACATCATTAATATGTTCCTATGGAGAGGTAGCATCGACATGTGCAGATGGTCATTGTACCTCTGCACTGATAGAAACAACAGGTCTCGAAACCCATTGTTCCTTAGGAATGAGAGCACCGACATGTGCAGAAGGTTGTTGTTCCTCTACACTATGAGTAGTAGCAAGTTTATAGACCTGTTGTTCCTCGGAATTGGGAGCACCATCACATAAGGAAGTCTATATCTAAATAAGTGGTTTAACATTTAATTTAGAGTACATAAATACAGTAGAAAACATATAATAACATGAGGTAACGTGATTTATATTACAAAAAAATATAACATGGTTATTGAAATATTTTTTTAAAGGATGAAGAGATTTTCCCCCAATATTGACTATCTAAATCCATTCATTATGGCATCCTATAACATACAAAATGCTATGTACATTGGGAACACTGTGAAACGATTGTGATGTCCCAATGAAAGGGTCATCCTCAGTTGAATTTTCATCTGACCCTTCAGTGTTTTTGATTGATAACAGAACAATTAACCTATATCATCCCGCCTTTTTATCACATAAACTTTCATTACATTTTACAAAACTGAGGATCTTTAAGGTTTAGTGTCTTGGAAACTAGGAACTTTAAACATGAAAACATAAAACATTATTCTAAAACACTTGAAAGGATCTCCTCATGTTCATCCTAGGTTCATTACTGCATCACATAACCTGGGGACATACATCAAAAGAAAGGGTGAGCAAAAAGCCCAGTAAGGGAAACAAGAGAAACATTTTACATGTGAACTTGATATACTTCAAAAAGGTCATGAAAAGAACTTTAAGGCATGCGAATGAAATCATGAGGCATATCATAATAAAAATAACATTTTTATAACTTGAAGATGTGGCTGCAACATTTAATATAGACAATCATGAACATATCACCAAGGTCCATCCCCAAGGTGTCATTTAAAAATTACCAAGGTTATTCACCAAGGTATCGTGAAAATTGTAATCTCTAGTGGTTACATCATTACCCAATTCATTGGAGCGCTATCAGGTTGCACCCTTAAATTTGCCTTTATTATCATGTAATCCACATATATCATCATCAAACATTTCATAAATGACCCATATAGCATAAAATAAATTGGTTTCATTTCATAATCATAACATTTTAAAAACTGCTTTAAAGACATGATCTTTACGTCACTTTAAACCCATGAAAAGGGAAAGCGGGTTTCATGTATGTAAATCCCAGAATTTAAAACAGAACATCTTGGTATGTATGTGAATACCCATATAGAAGGTATAGCTTTGATTATTCACCTAATAAAATAAAATATCTTTAGAGAAAAAGATAGAGACATTTTGAGACGAAAATTCTGCAGCATAACGGCTATGTTACAAGGTTTTTAGAAAACATTGAAAAGAGAAGGGACATGGGTCAAAAATTCATAAATGACCCATAAAATAGTAGAGGGACAAAATATAATGGATTTAAGAACATGGTAATGAAATTTGAAAATATACCATATGAAATGAAGAACATGAAAGGAAGACAAAAATAAGATTTCTCTTATGAAAATTCGGCAGCCTAACAGCATTACAGAAACTTTAACCAAAAATGAATTGATGAGATAAAATAGGGTATCTCATCATATGAAAATAAAAGATCAGTATGATAGATATATAGATCATACCCCAACATAATAAAAAGGAACTTGCAAGACTTGACATAGAATTAGAACTTTGAAAATGGAGAAAGGTGCAAGGGCCACTTAAAAATTCAGCAGCCTAACGACGCCACTTAAACTTCAAAATACTGAATTGAAGAGATCAAATGAGGTATCTCATCATATGGTCATAAAAGATCAGTATTATAGATATAGATATCATACCCCAACATAACAAAAAGGAACTTGAAATAATTGACATGAAAGTAGAACTTCAAAACGAGAAGGGTGAAGAACCACTTAAAAATTCGGTAGCCTAACAACGCCACTTAAAACATCAAAATACTGAATTGAAGAGATAAAATGGGGTCTCTCATAATATGGTCATAAAAGATCAGTATGATAGATATAGAGATCATACCCCAACATAACAAAAAGGACTTGAAAGAATTGACATGAAAGTAGAACTTCAAAACGAGAAGGGTGAAGAACCACTTAAACATTCGGCAGCCTAACGGTGTCACTTAAAACATCAAAATACTGAATTGAAGAGATCAAATGGGGTCTCTCATCATATGGTCATAAAATATCAGTATGATAGATATATAGATCATACCCCAACATAACAAAAAGGACTTGAAAGAATTGACCTGAAAGTAGAACTTCAAAACGAGAAGGGTGAAGAACCACTTAAAAATTCGGCAGCCTAACGGCGCCACTTAAAACATCAAAAAATTGAATTGAAGAGATCAAATGGGGTATCTCATCATATGATCATAAAAGATCAGTATGATAAATTTAGAGATCATACCCCAACATAATAAAAAGGAACTTGAAATAGTTTACATGAAAATAGATCTTGAAAAATGAGAAGCGAGAAAGAATCCGTTACAAAAATTTCGGCAGCCTAACGGCGCCACTTAAAACTTCATAAAACGAAATAACGAGAGCAAGAGGGGATCTATCATTATATGAACATGAAAAGGGAAGTAAGATGAGTATAAAAGAACATCCTTTAACATAAGAACATGGAACATAAAATAAATAACATAAAAGAGATTTCTTGAAAAGAAAGAGAGAGTTCAGATCCCTTACCTTAAAACGTAACTCTTAAAACTCAAAGGTTGGGACCTTGAGGGCTTGGGGGAACCTTGGGAGGACTCCTTGGGAGGTAATGAGACCATAACGTCGTTGGGGGAGAGTGGGCAGTCGAATGGATGAGAGGATGGCTTGGTATTTATAGGGAAAGTGAGGGGACAAGGCGTTAATGGCCAAGGGACACCTCATTAGTGGTTTTGGAAAAACCATGGGCTTGCCCAAGGTATTTGCCCATGATATTGGCCACTTGGGACACCTAATACCTTATCTTACTATTCATAAGTCGAACATATTGATTACATACTTAATACATCATTTAATGATGTCATTAAACACCCGTAACTTAAAAACTGTATTTTCACTATTCATCGAAAATTCAACTTTCTCAGAATAATCCCAAAATTTCACCTTAACCAAATATCAATGCTCTGATTTCAAAAATGAACTCCATTTTATAAAAATAATTTTCTAAATATTTTTAATTTGTTTTTTAAATAAATACACTATTCATCGAAAATTCATTTTTTTTCAGAAAAAACCCCAAAAATTACCATAACATAATATCGGTGCTCTGAGTTCAAAAATGAAATCCATTTTATAAAAATAATTTTTTAAATATTTTTAATTTAATTTTTAATGAAAAAACACTATTCACTCGAAAAAACTAATACTTGAATAAAAATTTATGAAATCGTTATTTAACCATTTTATTGAATCACATTACTTAATCAAGGTGCCTAGATTATATTAATACTTTCTTTAAGTGAGATTACTAATCCATTTGGACACATTACTAATCCGAATCATAAAATCACTATTCATAATTTACTATTCATCAAAAATTAAATTGATCTTATTAGACTCTAAATTTCGTACTGAGCATAATTGTAGAAGACCATTTTTTGAATATCATTACACATTTTTAATTAATTAAGGTTTACATAAACATTTTTAGAATATCCTTTTTCTAAAATTCATCAAAAATATGCATACTATATTTATCCGGTCATTTAACAATTCATAAACTTCATCATAAGAAGAAATCCAAATTTTTATTTAAAACAAAGGATTACACAAGGCAGTTACAGTCTCCTTACATAGCCCCTTATCACAGTAGCATAGGACCTAAGTGTAAAGTGTGTTAAGGTGAGAGAATCTGAGGGAGGCTCGGCTAACATCGCACGAGTAGTAATTTCTATCAGTTTGAACTTCTCGCAAAGGCGATTTTGTTCTAGCTTCACACGATGAAGTTCGGCTTGGGTTTGGTCTAGAGTAAAGCCCAGTGGTGCTACCTCCTTCCCAAGTTCTGTTAGATGGGATTCGATCGGTCCAAGACTACTGGGTGAGGCCATCGAATCTTCTTTCTATAATAATTAACCAAGATTACTTGTATTTAGAGACAATAATCAAAACGTTTAGTTTCCAGGGGTCATATTGACCAATGGTCATACAACAGTCAAAACCCAATGGTCTCATTTTAATTATACTCATGTTATCAAATGAAATATTTTTATTGAGTATAAAAAACAAAATAAAATAACACATAAAATTAGGAAACAAGATTTATTCAAAATTTCGGGTCATTACAATCTTCCCCCCTTAAGAAATTGCGTCCTCACAACTTTTAAAATTGGGTTTTGAAATTTGATTGAAAGTACCACATCGGAAAAGGAGTCAGTAAAACTATTACTTTAAAAGAAAAAAAAAGTAAGTACAAAGGTCACCCGAGTTAGCCCACACTAGGATTCCATGTACGAAAACATGGACATGGAGCAGAAAACAAAGGGTCAAGTTCTGAGGGAGAGTGATAGAAAACATGATTAGGAGAAAGTTAACCATAAGAAAATCCCAAACTTATGATGTCTGTAAACGGTCTTTGATTACCCAGTAGGAAACGTAAACCAACAATGTTTTTGTTTTACGTTCCTTTTCATAATTTTGAGTAATTCATTTACAACATAAAAAAAACATAAGAAAATATACCTATCTTCATGTAGAGTTTCATCCTTTAATAAGTTTCTACCCGAAACTAATCTTTTCTCCAAACTATGAGCATTCAAAACTACTTGGTCTCATCAAAACACAAGAATCATCTTCTAGGGAATCACATAATCCACAAAAGATTAACTATCTATTTCTTCTATCTTTAAACATTATCCCAAAAAAAGAAAGGGTAAGGTAAAACAACTCTTCAAAAAGAAATAATCCCATAGGAATGGAAACTACTTTTAAATCTTCAAAGTTCCATGGTACTACCCAAATTTCATCATAGTCCATTCCATAAATAACGGTCCTTAAAATTCCTCAAAATAAACCAAACTAAGATTGAAACCCAAATAAAAGAAGGATTTGATAACATAGTCTTCCAAAATAAACTTCATTGTTCATCTCCAAACAACATCAACCACTCCTAACATCTTATAACAAAAGTAGCTAACCTAAACATATTTTACCAAAGATAGGTTAATCATTTCCATAAGTAACCTAAATTACTATAAGTCCACCTTAAATTCATCGATTATTCAAAATATAAGTCAACCTTACCCCTCAATGAAAATACCGTAGTAATCTATTTACCTCGATCATATAGGGTCCCCAAAATAGTGAACGTCTTCCAAAATAATAATCATATTTTAATCCCCTAATCATCCCTGTCATATTAATACGAAAATCATCGCATTTCCTATCACATTGGTTGTTGGGACATGTTCTTCCCTTTCCCACCATTAACTAAGAAAAGAAACCATAATTAGGGGCTTAAGTACTTAGCCAATAATCATGAAAAGGAACCGAAAGCATATAAGGATAACTTGTAGAAGAAAAGTATACCCTAACTTGTGATCCCCTAGGTTCCCATCTAGGTTATCCATGATCATATATTCTTATGTGAATCTTTATTTTATTTTATCTTTGTTCCTTTAACAATGGTTCATACTAAGCTTATGAATTTACCAAAGCATATCCCCCGGGAGTGTCGTAACCAAGAGTGCAGCAAGGCCCATTTTCATGTACCAGTTCCCGTTCGAGTCTAGCTCAAAGAGGTGTTTTTGGGTTTTAACCCTATGTACATCTGTGCCAGAGCCACCTCTACCTGCTCGTATCCAGACATGGATGTATTTTCTTGGAAACCCCTTACTCAATACTCACCAAAATACTAGGAAGATTTCCTATATTTTAACTTTTCTATAGGCTTATTCCTAAAGTTTTAATATCCTAATTTCCAGAAATAACTAAACCATCCTTTGATACCAACTATAGCATCCTGCCTTTTTATCACATAAACTTTCATTACATTTTACAAAATCGAGGATCTTTAAGGTTTAGTGTCTTGGAAACCAGGAACTTTAAACATGAAAACATAAAACATTCTTCTAAAATACTTGAAAGGCTTCTCCTCATGTTCATCCTAGGTTCATTACTGCATCACATAACCTGGGGACATACATCAAAAGAAAGGGTGAGCAAAAATCCCAGTAAGGGAAACAAGAGAAACATTTTACATGTGAACTTGAGATACTTCAATAAGGTCATGAAAAGAACTTTAAGGCATGAGAATAAAATCATGAGGCATATCATAATAAAAACAAAATTTTCATAACTTGAAGATGTGGCTGAAACATTTAATATATACAATCATGAACATATCACCAAGGTCCATCCCCAAGGTGTCATTTGAAAATTACCAAGGTTATTCACCAAGGTATCGTGAAAATTGTAATCTCTAGTGGTTACATCATTACCCAATGCATTGGAGCGCTATCAGGGCGCACCCTTAAATTTTCCTTTATTATCATGTGAGCCACATATATCATCATCAAAAATTTCATAAATAAACCATATAGCATTAAATAAATGGGTTTCATTTCATAATCATAACATTTTAAAAACTGCTTTAAAGACATGATCTTTACATCACTTTAAACCCACGAAAAGGGAAAGCGGGTTTCATGTATGTAAATCCCAGAATTTAAAATAGAACATCTTGGTATGTATGTGAATACCCATATAGAAGGTAGAGCTTTGAGTATTAACCCAATAAAATAATATATCTTTAGAAAAAAAGAGAGAGACATTTTGAGACGAAAATTCTGCAGCATAACGGCTATGTTACAAGGTTTTTAAAAAAACATTGAAAAGAGAAGGGACATGGGTCAAACATTCATAAATGAACCATAAAACAGTAGAGGGAAAAAATATAAGGGATTTAAGAACATGGTAATGAAAATTGAAAATATACCATATGAAATGAAGAACATGAAAGGAAGACAAAAATAAGATTTCTCTTATGAAAATTCGGCAGCCTAACAGCGTTACATAAACTTCAACCAAAAATGAATTGATGAGATCAAATAGGGTCTCTCATCATATGAAAATAAAAGATCAGTATTATAGATATAGAGATCATACCCCAACATAATAAAAAGTAACTTTCAAGACTTGGCATGGAATTAGAACTTTGAAAAGGGAGAAATGTGCAAGGACCACTTAAAAATTCAGCAGCCTAACGACGCCACTTAAACTTAAAAATACCGAATTGAAGAGATCAAATGGGGTATCTCATCATATGGTCATAAAAATAAGTATGATAGATATAGAGATCATACCCCAAAATAAAAAAAAAGTAACTTGAAAGAATTGACATGAAAGTAGAACTTCAAAACGAGAAGGGTGAAGAACCACTTAAAAATTCGGCAGCCTAACGACGCCACTTAAAACTTCAAAATACTGAATTGAAGAGATCAAATGGGGTCTCTCATAATATGGTCATAAAATATCAGTATGATAGATATAGAGATAATACACCAACATAAAAAAAAGGACTTGAAATAATTGACATGAAAGTAGAACTTCAAAACGAGAAGGGTGAAGAACCACTTAAAAATTCGGCAGCCTAACGGTGCCACTTAAAACATCAGAATACTGAATTGAAGAGATCAAATGGGGTCTCTCATCATATGGTCATAAAAGATCAGTATGATAGATATAGAGATCATACCCCAACATAACAAAAAGGACTTGAAAGAATTGACATGAAAGTAGAACTTCAAAACGAGAAGGGTGAAGAACCACTTAAAAATTCGGCAGCCTAACGGCGCCACTTAAAACTTCAAAATACTGAATTGAAGAGATCAAATGAGGTCTCTCATCATATGATCATAAAAGATCAGTACGATAAATTTAGAGATCATACCCCAACATAATAAAAAGGAACTTGAAATACTTTACATGAAAATAGATCTTGAAAAATGAGAAGGGAGAAAGAATCCGTTACAAAAATTTTGGCAGCCTAACGGCGCCACTTAAAACTTCATAAAATGAAATAATGAGAGCAAGAGGGGATATCTCATTATATTAACATGAAAAGGGAAGTAAGAGGAGTATAAAATAACATCCTTTAACATAAGAATATGGAACATAAAAGAGATGACATAAAAGAGATTTCTTGAAAGGAAAGAGAGAGGTCAGATCCCTTACCTTAAAACGTAACTCTTAAAACTCAAAGGTTGGGACCTTGATGGCTTGGGGGCACCTTGGGAGGACTACTTGGGAGGTAATGAGACCAGAACTTCGTTGGGGGAGAGTGGGCTGTCGAATGGATGAGAGGATGGCTTGGTATTTATAGGGAAAGTGAGGGGACAAGGCATTAATGGCCAAGGGACACGTCATTAGTGGTTTTGGAAAAACCATGGGCTTGCCCATGGTATTTTCCCATGATATTGGCCACTTGGGACACCTCATACCTTATCTTACTATTCATAAGTCGACCATATTGATTACATACTTAATACATCATTTAATGATGTCATTAAACACCCGTAACTTAAAAACTGTATTTTCACTATTCATCGAAAATTCAACTTTCTCAGAATAATCCAAAAATTTCACCTTAACCAGATATCAATGCTCTGATTTCAAAAATGAACTCCATTTTATAAAAATAATTTTCTAAATATTTTTAATTTATTTTTTAAATAAATACACTATTCACCGAAAATTCATTTTTTTTCAGAAAAAACCCCAAAAATTACCATAACATAATATCAGTGCTCTGAGTTCAAAAATGAAATACATTTTATAAAACTAATTTTTTAAATATTTTTAATTTAATTTTTAATGAAAAAACACTATTCACTCGAAAAAACTAATACTTGAATAAAAATTTATGAAATCGTTATTTAACCATTTTATTGAATCACATTACTTAATCAAGGTGCCTAGATTATATTAATACTTTCTTTAAGTGAGATTACTAATCCATTTGGACACATTACTAATCCTAATCATAAAATCACTATTCATAATTTACTATTCATCAAAAATTAAGTTGATCTTATTAGACTCTAAATTTCGTACTGAGCATAATTGTAGAAGACCATTTTTTGAATATCATTACACATTCTTAATTATTTAAGGTTTACATGAACATTTTTAAAATATCCTTTTTCTAAAATTCATCAAAAATATGCATACTATATTTATCCGGTCATTTAAAAATTCATAAACTTCATCATAAGAAGAAATCCCAATTTTTATTTAAAACAAAGGATTACACAAGGCAGTTACAGTCTCCTTACATAGCCCATTATCACACCAGCATAGGACCTAAGTGTAAGGTGTGCTAAGGTGAGAGAATCTGAGGGAGGCTCGGCTAACATCGCACGAGTAGTAATTTCTATCAGTTTGAACTTCTCGCAAAGACGATTTTGTTCTAGCTTCACACGATGAAGTTCGGCTTGGGTTTGGTCTAGAGAAAAGCCCAGTGGTGCTACCTCCTTCCCAAGTTCTGTTAGATGGGATTCGATCTGTCCAAGACTACTAGGTGAGGCCATCAAATCTTCTTTCTATAATAATTAACCAAGATTACTTGTATTTAGAGACAATAATCAAAACGTTTATTTTCCAGGGGTCATATTGACCAATGGTCATATAACAGTCAAAACCCAATGGTCTCATTTTAATTATACTCATGTTATCAAATGAAAGATTTTTGTTGAGTATAAAAAACAAAATAAAATAACACATAAAATTAGGAAACAAGATTTATTCAAAATTTCGGGTCATTACATAACCACTTTTGGTTTGTAGGATATGGAACATAAAATACTTGTATATAATGTGATTCCATTAAAAGTGGTTTGTATGTGTACACTTCCTTACTAAAATCAACTTTCACGAATCCCAATTCATCTATTTTTACATAAATCCTATTATCAACCTACTTTCATTGAAAAAAAAAGAACTTGGAATGTTGTATAATCCAACTCCATTGTTTGTTTGATGATTACAAAGTATGACATATTCATGTAAATTGAATTTTTGTCCTTAGTACCTGAGACATGCATCAATTCATTCATAAGTGAAAATCCCCTATTTTCCATGGTACCGTCTCCATCATTATTAGTTTTATAGAAAATATAACCATTAATTACACAACCATTTTCAGATAATAGATACACACTTGGTCCCCCTGACTAGCCATCGAAGTCATTCTAAAAATCAATACAGATTTTCGTCTAACTCTGTAAAAAATATGGTCTTGAAACCATCCTATAAACTATTAATTATATATATATTATATCTATATTTTATCCCTAGATAGATTAAAATTCCTAATAATTTCCTTTTGGGTTTCAACATATGGTACAACCTCCAAACTATTTTGAAAAAGAAAAAGGTGGGACTAATACCGATATGTAATATTGATTGTGACAACATATCTTCCATAAATTCTTTCACCCAAAGCCACTGAGTGTGACGATATTTGGGTGGACAAATGTTTTCTACACCAGATTGGTATTTGGTACAGAATTCAACGGATTCCTCAGCAATATATCGCTCTACATTAAAACCCTCTGGACGACTTCAATTTTTGATATACCTTTTGGAAATCTTCATATACCGTTCAATGGGGTGCAGCCATTTATAGTGTAAAAGACCCCATAGTCAAATATCTCCCACCAAGTGAACCATAAAATGAACCATCATATCAATTTTTTTAGAAAGAATAACATTTTCAATTCATATAATAAGATGGTAATTTCTCTTTCCATATTCGATAATTTCACCAGGTTTATAACTTTGCTGTATATAGATTTGAAAAAAAATAGATCTTGGTTAATGTATGATTGTCATTCTTAGGAAAAATGCAACATAAATCTATATGTATTAGATCATAAATCAAAACATGGAAGTCATGTGATTTCTGACCATTTAACTTTAAATTGGTCATTCACTTGATGTTATTTATATTTAATGAATACCCCTATAGAACTTTTATGTAATTCAATAAGTTGTAAAAATTATATCTCTCCCACCTAGAAAGAGTGTAAGTAGTTGGAGGAAGAAAACTTTGTTTTTCACCCTTCACTGGAACTAACTCTTCTCATATTCTCTTATCAACCATGTCCAACTTAGCCTTAATTCTATCCTGTTTTTTTTTTCTGAGTGAATTTAGCAATGTACCGATGGCAATATCACAAACATTCTTTTCAACATGCATAACATAAACAAAATTTCTGACGTATAGAAAATTCCAGTATGGTAATTCAAAAAAATGATATCTTTTTCCAGCCGGTTTCTGTATGTTTTTTCAAAAATATTTTACCAAAAGCATTGTCCACATATTTAACTCCCCCAAAAGGTTGATCACTTGTTAGTGGAGACAAAATTTTATTTTCTTTTGAACTTCCATCTAATTATTTCATCCAAGATCAATACTTACTCCATTGAGGTAGAAATATGTGATTTCCTTGAAACACGGGTTTGAATGAATGATTCAACCAAATTGACTGTGTACATTGTTCGCAGACATGGTACCCTTGTGTTCCTTTAATGATATATCCTAAAAAATTTCCATAAGTAGTAAATTGATTTATAATATCATACAACATGGCTCTCAATGTGAAATATTCATTTCTGTGAGCATCATACAACATTACACCTCAATCCGACAATAATTTTAAATCCTAGATCAATGTTTCCAAATAAACATCAATATCATTACCTAGTTGTTTTGGTACTGATATAAGAATAGATAACATGATGTATTTTCATTTTATACATAACCATAGTAAAAATTTATAATTACCAACATAAAAATTCAATTACTATGAGGGATTATTTGAAAACCAAAAGGATTAACTCCATATATAGATAACACAATACGAAGGTTTCTTGGATCATTTCCAAATTCAGGATACTCATGATCAATTATCTTCATCTAGGAGAGTCTTCCAGGTGATATAGTTTCCCATCTTAATTTATTGTATCTACATGATACATCAATTAACTTGTAGTATCCTCACTTCCATATATGTACCCAAACCTTGTAATTATTGGAAAGTACCATAAAAATTTTCCAGGACCAGATTCATCTTTATTCTATTGAAAAGAGCCACATTTTTGGCATTTTTAAGTGATTTGTAGTCCTTTAAAAATAGTATACAGTCATTCATGAAAGAGTGTATTCTTTCATAGATCATATCCATCAAGCATAGAATTATTTTGACATCATATATTTGGATTAGGAGCTCATTAGGTTCTAGGAGAATGTCATTCGAGAGATAAATTAGTTATGTAAAACTTGAATCAATCCATCCATTGCACACATTAAAATTACAAAGCTTCAATATGAAAGAAAATGCTGTATATTCAATGCAACCGACATACAATGATGTCTTTACACAACTCTTTAACTGCTCAAACAATTTTAGGAAATCATGACGATCATCTTCAACTGTCCTTGTCATTTTCTCAATATGATCTTCATCATCATTCATATCTATAATCACATCCTCTAAACGTTCTTCTTCATTGACCACACTTTTAATTATACTAGATGATCTAAAAAACATAGTTCCATCACATCTACTAGATACATTCTCTTTTTTACTATGTTTATTCCAACATTTATAACTTCAATATATCCCATGATAGATCGACTATTCTTCCAACTCCTCCGGACTAACTTGTATTGAATAAAAACATTGTAAACAAGAACATAGGTTTTGAAAAGGGTCATATGAATGATATTTTGCAAGCTTGATGAACTCTTTCACTCTATCATCTAACTTTTCTGTTAGACAATTGGAATCCATCCATTCATTATTCATATCCATCCTATTTTATTTGGTAATATTAATATTTAACAAAATAAATGAATGAATAGGGTCTTTAAAATAAGGGGAACTCAACATTTGAATGATAGTTTTTATTTCATCTTTTTCCTAGGACTCACCCCCTTAGAAACTAACACCAAATTTATTTGAAAACTATTTATAAAATCACAGTTGAAATCCCATTAAAAAAACAAACCATTTAAAAAAAATTACTCTTTAAAATAACACACCTTTTTTAAAATGAATCCAGTATTAAATACACTTTCAAAATATTCACATTCCTTTATGAAATTCAATCAGGTGAGTTTACAAACACTTTTCAAGCAACCTAAGTCAATGCGAAGTGTTTAAATCATTTTAAAGTTATTTAAAACCAAAAAAGGGATTGTTTAACAAATATAATTTTTAAGAGACATTTAAAAACACAATTGAATCATTTTTAAAGATCCACCTAGGCATTTTCACAAAGATATAAATCCCAAGAGAGGCACTTTATAAAGGATACATGAATAAACAATAACTAACATTTTATAAAATATAAAGCTATAAAAGGTTGATCATGTATCTCATGAATAAGATGTATGAATCATATAGTTTACTACTATAATACCACTGATGAGTGAATAAGAGATAGATAAATACATAAGGTTCACTTGGCCCTGATACTTTTGAACATAAATTCACATCTATTCAAAGTGGGAATCCATCTTACACTTGATTCTTGAATCATGTACTACCTTAGCATGATCCTTACAATATGGTAAATTATAAAAAACGTTCCCCTTCTTAAGGGTATATATTAGGTCAAAGTTAAATGACTATAGGTAATCAAACCTTCTCCATTATCAATGATTTATTTCACTTTATGATTAAATATTTTTCAATTAATTTTTTTAGTGTATTCAAAAAATATATCACCCTAAAGATAATACCAATAAAACATCAGGGAAAGCACCACTATCTCCAAATCAAGGAAAGGATTTTGGAAGTTTTCTAATGTGTCCTTAAATGTCTGGACCCATAAGTAGCCACATGAACATCATAGACTGGAAATGTTAAAATCTTAACTCCTAATACATCATAATATATTCCATACTCATTACCCTGCTCATTTATCATTAATATTGGTGTTTTCATCAATCTATCGTTAAGATCTTGAAAAGATGTCTGATGAATATCTTTGAAAAGGAACCATACCACATTCTTGGTTATGGACTTCTTTGAACTTCCAATCAGTAAGAATCCTAGTTGACCCTATGGTAATAAATGGATATTCCCAAAAAGAATTGGATATCAAAAAAATTATTTGGCCTCTCTAAATAAACTACAAATCAGATATATCAGGTTCTAAAAATATTCTATACACTAATATCATTTTCCACATAAAGTGTACATTATCAATCCAAAACATACACTTTGAGATCATGGAATATAATTGATGCTCCCTAAGTTTTCCCAAAATGATCTCTAGATATCGATCATATTCCTCTCTCAACTAGGAATACATGATGATATTATTGAAAAATATGGCTACAAAATTATCTAAATAAGGACTAAAGACCCAATTCATCTCATCCATGAACACTACCATTGAATTTTTCAAACTGAATGACATCAATGGGTACCCATACAATACATATGTACTCCTAAATATAGTATGCGGTATATCAAAATACCTCACCCTAAACTAAATATAACTTGATATCAAATCGATCTTAGAGAAAATTTAGCAGCTCTAAGTTGATCGAATAGTCTATCAAAAAGTATAAGTGGATATAAGTTCATTTATATCACTTATAATAACCTCTAATATTCTACACATATTCTCAATGATCCAATTGATTTTTTATTAAAAAAATAAGGTGCCCCTTGGGGACATAATAATTCATATGAACCCCTTCACTTAGAAGTCATTCAATTGATCCTTCTTCTCTTATATCTCTACAAGATCCATCTTATTTGGTGGAATAGATATATTATCTACACCTGTTAAAAACACAATCATAAAATCAACCTATACCTTGGGTGGTATCTAAGAGAAGTCCTTGGGAAATACATCTAGGAACTTGTCAATGTTAGTAGGACATACTGACTGATGTTTCTCTCAACATCTAAGATTACTCTAAAAAATGGGCTATGATTCTACCTAGCTATTGAAATATAGGTCCTACATAACTAATCTTCATATCTAACTCTCCAATATAGACATTATCATCACCGTTGAAAAATATAATTCCACCCATCAATGAAAATAATTGATATAGTAGATACATCACTACAAGGGGGGTTTTAATTGTTGTCACAAACTAGACTCATAGTTTTGATGTCACTCAAATTTATTATCTATGAGTTATTATAATTTTTGATTAATAAAAGTATATTAATCTAAAATTTACTTATGTAGTTAACGTTCAATGGAAATAAAAATCGATTAAATGAGATGCACTATCTAATAGAAATAATAACATTGTGGAAATAAAGATGCAATGTTTAAATAATTAAAAAGTCAATAATGAGAATCCTCAAGATTCTAAAAAGATATTTATTACCAATCCAATTTCAATCAAATGAACATGTTTTTATACCCAATTTTTTATAGGATCTATTGAGTTGATCCTAGGCATCCTAGATCCACACCTAAAACATCCTTAACTTTATATATATTGTAAGGTATCAAGTTCTAATCCTAAATATTCATTGATTATTATCTATTTGGTGGAAATATGTTTCTAATGCACTAAAACCCACTTCAATATAATGATTTGTTGCAACTATAAACTAGAAATTCATCAAACATGATGATTTGGACAATACATATTCTAGCCCTAGAATCTCATAAATATCCTTGATCACAAATAGAAAAGTTACAGACATGGAATTGATCATGGAAAATTGTACAATGAAAAAATAAAAAAGAAATACTAAGAGCATTACAAGAATACTCATAGTGGTAGCACCTGTGGAGCTAGGTTTGTGACAAAAGGTGGGTTTGTAGAGGAGAACGACTTCACAGAAGAGGTGGGGTTCTGCAGTAGAGGTGGGGTATGTAGAGGAGGTGGGTTTGTGGCAAAGGGTTTAGGGTGAATTTGGGGTTCGACGTGTGGTAGAGGTGAGGTTTGCAACTAATGGAGTTTGGCGGTGAGGAGATGTTCACGGTGAAGGAGGGATTCGTGATGGTGGAGGAAGGATTCACAGTGGTGCAAGATGGATTTGCAGCAGTAGAGGAAGCGGAGGAGGAGTCAGCGACAATAGAGGAGGAGGAGGTAGGTTTTGGCTTCAACGAGAGTTTGAGGCGTGCAAGAGGAGGAGACTGTTAGAGTTTACTTATAAAAGTGAGTAACCTTTCTATCAGCACTAGCTAAAAATCAATGATAAAAGTACGTTTTATCAGTGCTAAAATAGAAAGCACTGATAAAACTATAATGATAATAAATTATTTATATTTTTCTAGATGTTAATAAAATTATATGTATAATAAATAAATATATATTTATTTATGTTCATATACATAATAAATAAATATTTATTTATAATTATAAATTTATAACAAATAAATTTATTATATTTATAATTATATATAATTAGTATCTTTATTATAATTTTATAATTATTTAAATATATCTATATTAAATGTATATTTATTTACAGTTATAATTATAAATATATATATTTAGCTATGTCAACAATTATAAAATCGTAAAAAATATTTTTATTATATTTATAATTTTATAAATGTATATAATTAATATATTATTATAATTTAATAATAATTTAATTATATTTTTATTGTTTAGAATTTTAATTATAAATATTTTTATATATTTATAAATAAATTTATTTATATATATATATTTATAACTTTATAAGTATAATAAATTTATTTATTGTAATTTTATAAATATTTACATATATATATAAATATTTATTTATAATTATAACTATAAATAAATATTTATATTTATATTTATATTCATATATATAATAAATAAATATTTTTTATAATTATAAATTTATAATAAATAAATTTTTAATATTTATAATTATATATAATTAATATCTTTTTTATAATTCTATAATTATTTAAATATATCTATAATTATTTATAAATAACCATTGAAAAGTCCAATTTATGATCGAACTCTTTTGAAACACAAAATGAGGATACTTGGTTTAATAAATGTAAGAAAAAACATAAATTTATAAATATATATATTTTAATTATATATATTTATAACTTTATAATTATAATAAATATATTTATTATAATTTTATTATTATAAATATTTATTTATTTATAATTATAAATATAATAATAAATATTTGTATACAATTATAAATATATATAGATATGTACTTAGTAATGTATAGATCAAAAGAGTTATTGGGGTGTGCCTCAGTTGTAGAGGTGCCCCATGATTCTGCATCAGACTCGAGTTCAAATCCAGGTGGGAGCGACTTTCCACCAGCAGACGGTGACGCAGACATGACGCAAGTAGGCGGTGATGTAGGCATGATGCAGACAGAAGGTGACACATGTATGATGCTGCATTGGGACTTTATGACAGATTGTGGGCCTTTGGGCCATGTAATGGGCTTCATTCCCACTAGGCCTTCAGGTCATGTACTAAATAAATAAGGATTGATGGGTAAGTTATCCCTTGAGGGGGGAGGGGGGTTATGGCCTACCTTTCCGACCTATTTGTGTGGTTTGTGTATATTTTTAATGTAATTGTACCCCAAACACACATTATATATAAAGATCATAAGAAACGAGTCATCATATATATATATATAGACAACATGAATAGTAATGAGGATGTAATGTGTAAATGAACATTCATGATGAATATATAACATATGAACATCAATTATATTCATGCATCAATATATTTATTGACCAAATTCATTGAAAACATATATTTATATAAATAAATAAATATATTTATATATTTATAATTATCAATATAAATAAATATATTCCAAAATTATATATATAATTATAAATATATAATTATAAATAAATAATTATAAATAAATAATTATAAATAAATAATAATAAATATAATAAATATAATAAATATATTTATTATTTAATGAAATTTATTATATTCTTATAATTATTTAAATATATATTTATTTAATTATAATCTTATTAATATTATTTAAAAAACATTATATATATATATTTGAATTATTAAAAAATATGTATTAATTATAAACATGCATTTTTTAATTTATACATATAAAAATTAATTTTTAATATAAATATAATAAATTTATATAAATCAGTAATATTTTTTGTTAAAAAATTTTACCAGCGCTTATAATAGTGTTAATAAATCCACCCTCTAGCAACGCTAAAAAGTGCTGATAAAGGGTATAACTTTATCAGCACATTGTTTAGCACTGATAGAGGGTAGATTAATCATCCTTTTTAGCTAGCACTGATAAAGACCCTCCCTTTATCATTGCTTTCTCTTTAGTGCTGATAAAAGCTGAGACATCCCTTGCCTGGATCTGTGGTAATGGATCTAGATGAGGGCTGAGTTCCCACTCCTTTTTGAGAAGGTTTTTCCTTTTTAGGGTGAAAACCGTCAAAGGTGGGGGAAATATAATGGATTTGGTTTTAATGCATAGAACATTTGGACACACACACACACACATATCAGTGTTTCTATTTTGAGATAGTGCATTGTTATAAGAGTCATAAGACACCAAAATTGATATATTAACAATATTAAATCATGCACACACATTTGTTTTGGAAATTATGGTCTTATAATTGATTAGAGTATTAAATGAAAAATATTGGACCACCATTGAATTCAAAACATGGGTCTTATAGTATACATGAAATAATATCCATTCGTACTAGACTTGTGGTCGATGTGCTATCATCAACATATGCTAGATGGAAAAAATTTAATTTATTTTTCTTAATTAATTCCTAAACTGAGTGAAAAATATTTATAATTCTAGATATGGAAATTCTCTAAGGTTATATGTACAAACATAGACATTGATAGAGCTACAACTGAGATTATCTTTGATGAATTAATGTAAGATATCATGGATTGATGATCTAATTCATTGTATCTCATCGAAAACATCAATGTGGATATTAAAAAATAGTTATTCATCAAAAATTGATCCAATAATGAGATATGGATTTTTTATATCCTGATTCATTCCTTGTTATTTGATATTTTATGCATGGATTATTTTTTTACTTAGAATTATATGATTCTACCTTATTTAAACAAGGCCCGATCAATTTATTTATTTCTTTAACTTGCAAATATATTCATTGCATAAGATTTCATATATTTTTCTTGGGTTTTCATGATTAAGATTGATGACCAAGTTTGATACAACTGAAAATGATTTCACATCATTTATAATTTCTTTCTCCATCATTCCTTTGAGTGTTCAATGTCTAATTGCAGTAGGATAAAAATTCAATGGTCAATCCAGTTCAAGATGTGACCAATCCCTAGATTCATGTTGGTTTGTGAATTTGAAGACATAAAAAATGTTATGTTGAAAAAGTGGTGATTAGTGGGGGATTCATGGAAATGGTGGGATCATTGACGAATCATATATGTAAGATTTTATGTCATACCCTCAGATAGTGATGGAAGAACAAAGGTATTTGCATGGGTTAATGGAAATGAACATTTATGCCAACCGAAGGTAAAAAAATGATGATCGAAGAAGTTTATTTTGATATAGAGGCCTTTGATGCAGGTTTAGGTGCAATTTAAAGTGAGATTCACAAATTAGATGGTGTGGCAAATAATTGTGAGAAATACTTACCTTTTTATGAAAACATTGACCACACTCTGTGTATTTTGGTGGAAGACACACTGTGTTGTTCATCTTCTACTGTTCCTTGTGTTTATGGATTGAGTTAAATATCACACACAGTGTTGTAGGCCTAGAAACTATGTGATAATACTATGGAAGCTAATCCATGTAAATGGTGTACATTCCTGAGACTTGGGTGGTCCCACATGCTATGTCCCCCAGGAAACATGCCATATAAATGGATTTCCACATGATGAGTGTAAAATCTTGACACAATAGGTCTTGCATCTGAGAGTACACCTTGGGTACCCAAATGGACACACCTTGTACCCTCTTTGAAATGTTATAACACATGTATCTCCTTATATGTGACTTATATTTAGGCTTTAGAGTAGTCTATTAGGGGTAGTTTTCCATGTAATGTGTGATTGTGACCTTTATTTTGACATCAAACATACAACACGGGGTGGTGTGACCAGATAAATCCTTCCATCATTGAAAATAGACTTTTTAGACTCTATAGTGATGTTTGGTGTGATAAAAGAGTTACCAACCCCAATAGAGGTATACATAAGTCATGCCTTGGGTGCCCCATTTTTGGTACAGATAAGACTAAAACCCCCCCTCATACACACCCTAGGGAATGGGTCTTCTATATGTGGAGTGTAACCCTCTTTCCATCAAAAAATCATGAGGCATGGGTCCTCCACCATATTAGGGTGACCACCCCCTTGACCAGGAAGTTCCATCAGTGAGTTATAGTTCCCTCATATATTGTGAGGTTTATGTTGGGCTATTAGCATTTGGAAAACACTAGTACTTGGAGATCAAGTTAGGCTCATCATCCATAGTTGGCTATGAATATCATGGGATCCTCTGTCTATATTTCCCTTTATTTATCTACTTCCTTGAGATTATATATTTATTAGGATTCTAATCCCTTATTATGGGTGGTTCTAACTATGGTTTTCAACTATTTCCCCTTTGGATTTTGAATCATCCTACTATATTTTCATATAATAAACCCTTCATGGATTTTACTCACACATGTCATTTATTATGTGGAATATAGGTAGTTAGATTGTAAATTTGGAAGAATTGGTGTTGTTGTATCTTATCAGTACTCAATGATAGTGACCATAGGCTGGTAGTCAGTATTAGTGATTATTAAGCGGACCACCCTCCTAACAAGTTGTAAATTTGGGACACCCTTTACTTTTGGTTGAGGTTTATTTTTTCCTTCCATACTTTGGATATATTCACACCATCAAACTCTGGTTTCTAAGAGGTTCTTGCATTCATTTTTTCATCTGGGGATAAAATAATATATTATGCTATATGGTTGTGATATTATTGGAGTTTTTCATGTGTGTAGTTTCATTTGGATAAGTTCTCCCATTTAGAAGATACAATTACTTTGAACTACTCCCCAACCCTTGTCCTATTGGTGGTGGGATTGGGGTGTCACAATCGGAAAAATACCAGTACTATGGGGCCCTAGTGGATTTGTTCATCACACACGTAACCTAATTATGAGGAATTTGTAAGTTTTGAAGTGCGTGAAACATTTTCTTATCAAGTCACTTCAACTCATTAAGCTATTTCTAGGATTTTTAATATTCAAATAGCGGATTGAAGATAATGATGTGAAGTAAGGGAATTTGAACCTTGATGGGTATGACTTTTTCTATTTCATATACAATTGAATATGGTGTATCTTTTATAGTAGTACAAACTATTTAGTGATAATCCCATTAATCATTTATGAGTTTTTAGGCCAGTATTTCTTGTTTTTTCTACCATATTCTGATGGACATTTGATGGAGAAATATTGAATGGCTTTATATTTCCATTCACCACCACATGGTGTCATGATAAGTGGTTGGATTTAATGTTTCATTCATGATACAATTTTTTCAATTATAAAGATCCAAAATTGGTTCCATTCTCCATCAATATTTTGTGTGGGAAAAAAATAAGGTAATGATGTTTGTCTTCATGAAATTGATGATAGCCTTTATCCTGAATTCCAATTGGGATATTTCCTTGTAACATTTGGATAAGAAGTTAGTGATAATATGGATGTACTCGAACCATGTAGTTATATTGTGGAGATATAGCCCCATAATAACCATTACCCAAATAGAAATACTAAGAAAACTTAGATGTTTTGAATATCTTTAGGTTTTTATTTATGAAGATTTCATGTATCTTGATAGTAAGGTTCTTATTGGTGTACACAATACATTCATGTATCATAAATGACTATAAGTACACAATCCCCTTGATTTATTGGGAGATCTTGGTTCCTTACTAATGAGCATTGTAGTTACCAACTTGGAATTTATAAATAATAATGAGGTTATCCACTCCATCAATGGAACCATAGGAAACTCCTTAAAAACATCATTAGTAGAGTAATTTTTGATAATTTGGGTCATTATCAAGGATAAAGTTCCTTTCTTATTTTTATATATTCTCTTTATTGTCCTAGTCATATGGAAGAATTCCACTTTAGAGAAAATACATTATTGGGTACATCCATCTAATTGTAGTATTACTCAATGAGGATATCAGATCACCTTCCACTGGGGTTGTTTTTATCTCATTTATTTGTTCTATACTATTACTAATGAATGGATAGAACACCCTATAGTGTGAAATATGAATGACTATCTCATCTTGGTCTTGATATTCTAGGTTCATTGTTGTATTAGGCAATAAATTAGGACATGTGTTCCATGAATGTGGGTTGTGAGTTTGTATTGGATTAGATGGTAATTACACCATCAACTCCCATACATAATAAATTATGGTAATTAAATAATCCTTCTAAATGGAACATTCACTATTAAGCCACTTAATTAATAACTTTGAATCACCCACGATGCTCAAGTGTGCCACCTATATCTGTATGGATATCTCTAAGTTTATAATGGTATTTTAGAATTCTTCTTGATTTTTAGTGAATCCTTTATACTAAAAGAATTAATACTGAAGAATTAATTTCATTTCTAAGATGGAAAAAATATCCCATAAAACTTTATTGAGCTTTATGTTTTCCATTGTTTTTTCTATCCAACTCTTAGTGGCACTATTGAAGTATATATCTTATATCTGGGTAGTGTCTCAAATAAAGAAAACCTCTTTATAAAAGATCTGTCTATTGAATGTTGAAATTTTTTAGGTGGGATGTATTGTGAGGAAATCTTCCAATTATTTCCATTTTAATACCTTCTAAGACACAAAATAAATGTGAAAAATCTACAAGATGACCTCCCATATAACTAACCATCCTATTATCATTGGATTACCAATGATATATTTCCACATGTCGATATATAAATCCAAATGGAGTTATTGATAGTGTAGGTAGTGTCTCAAATTCTATAGTGATAAGATTAATGCAAGGCAGTTCTTCTCAATATCATAATTCTAGGTATCAATATCTATCGTTGTTTTATTGAGATAATAGAGGCATTTATCCTCTCCTGCATCATTATTTTTCATAAGAACGGTGTTAAGAGACCACTCAATGGTCACCACATACCAAATGAATGACTTACATTCTACTAAAAATATCAATACTAGTGTGTCGAATAGATATTTTTTGGGATCATCCAAATATTTATAACAGTTTATGTCTCACTATAAAGTGACCCCTTCTTCATTAATGTTTTAATGGGAAAAAAATTATTGACTACGTTAGCTATAAACTAGATGAAATAGGTGATATGTACCTATATCCCTCTAAAATATTTAATGTTTTGATTATAGGGAATATCTCAGACTTCTTTAGTCTTATTAGGGGTCAAATTTGATACCATAATGATGAATAATGTAGTTTGGTAATTTTATCTATGTTATATAGAAACCAAATTTTCGATGATTCAACATTTGGCTATGCGGTTGATTTTTTTGAAAACTATATTAAGTTTTGAAAGATGATCACAATATACTTTATAATTTACCCCCAAATCATCTACATAACATTCTATAGTTATCCCTTGAAGGGGCTTACAAATATGGTACATGAAACACTGAAATATTTTTCCAACTTTAATCAAGCCCAAGGGAATTATTTGATAAAGACATACCCCTTAGGGTTCTCTAACATAAATATCCTGCTCATATTTAGGGAACATCATTTTTCTTTTATATAATAAATCCATATCTATGAGGTAGAGATCCTAGAAATAATTTGTTTAGTTGATAAATAAATATATTAATGGGATTGAGAAATCAAACTTCAAGAAATGTTATTTGAGATACTAAAATTTAAAGAAAACCCTGATCTTTCCACTCCTCTTCTTTATTGTGACAATGTTGAAAATCCATTTTGAGTATTTAACAATTAAAATTAATTTATCCTTAGCGATGTTATCAAATTTTATTTCCACCATAGAAACATGGGTCAGATGCATTATCACATTTTCATTCTTATATCCAAGATGATCCCCTGGAAGACCCAAATGATTGGTAGCCACATCGATATCAAATTTGGAGATCTTCCTGTTATTCTAGGTGAATATATCCGGGCGATTTTCCAAGAAGAAGATATATGTCTCATGCTCCTCCGGATTCATGGTTTCACTGATCCATGTTTGTTGATAATATTCCTTCATATTTAGATTCACTTAACTAATATTATCAATGGTGGTTAAGACACCTTCATCATATTATAGAGGTACGTATCTAAGATATTATTCCTCTTCTTCCTCTATCTTAATATCATTAGAAGTGATAAATGAATTAGAATTTGGAAATTTTTAAAATGGTATAAAGACATATTTAAACTCTATTAATGTCATTGTGGGGGGTATCATTATCATGGGAATCAAGAGAACTTTCAATTTAATCTCCACTATCATCAAGTGTATGTTATGAATTAATATCATGGGATTTAGGAGATGATATGGGGGTGTTTTCAATTTATATAGATGATGTGGAGGTATTTTTAGATCCTTGATATGACATTGGGGAATCATTGGTTATTGAAAACAATGGGGGAGAATATTTATACTTATTAACATCATTTTTATTACACCCCTCTATTACATTTCAATGATCAATTCATATATCCAATATGATGAGGATGGGGGAAAACATTCAAATTCGGAATGACCACCTTCTTCTCTGTGGGTTAACATCAATTTAATAAAATATCCTATGCTATTTATTTTGATTATCGGGTGGATAATCCCTCAAGTAGATACAGTCAGGAGTAATATTGATCCACAATGGTGGATGGATGTCCCTTTCCTCACTTGAGTGTGGCTGATCAATGGGAGAATATAAAATACCATGATATGATAGGAAAATTATAGGTTGCTTAAACTTCTCAAAAGGGACTCTCATAATCCAAAGAGTTCATAATTTTTCGGTAATTTACTCAATTTGATTGATGGGAAACACAAAATCATTAAGAATATCATTAAAATAGGTTTATAGGATCCATGAAAAACCATCATAGGTAGTAATAAAAATAGAATTTTCTATGATGAACTACTTCCACACCCTTTTGTAGAATCTGGTTTCTATATATTGAGATTCATAGGACTGAATGGTGGAATTATCACTATACAACACCCTAAATATCCCGCTCATAGAGTACTCAAGGCACTAATAGTATAATGGTTTCACCACCATATGTAAATAAAACCCAAACATTTCAAAGAGATCCTAAGAAGATGTATCTTGTTGGAAAACCATAAATTCGTAGTTGAATATGAGATCTTAGAACTCAATACTCAGATTGATTCAATAAAGAGGTTTATTATCTCTCTTTTCATACCATTGGAATATCAGATTACATAGAGACAATTGAGAATTGATATTTCCCACACACAATTAGGTATAGACCAGTATGAGGTTTATTTTAGAACCATTATATACAAGAGTCTGATGGACATTAATGTTGTCCGACTTGATAGATATGTACAATGATATGATGAGTCCCTTTATATAAACCTACCGATTTTATTCTATAAAGGATATGAACTCATGTGACTCAACTGGGCTAGATTCTAAATGATGCACTTTACCTATAGTGACCTAAATTGTGAACTCTCCAGGGCTTAAAAGTGATTCAATGGAAACTTCTTAAAGCTCCTTTAAAAGTTGGAGGTCATCTAGAATTAAAATCTTAGATATAATTATTGAAAGATATTTCATAATGTCATATTTGTTGACCAAGGACCTTTGTTTTCAACAATTATGTTATTCCCAATATTGATGCTTAAAGGTAGAGGGTAATTGTGTTGATGGTTATTTATTTTTAATATAATTTTAGAATGTTTTTATTATTTGTGTATTGGGATGATATGGCCTCCCTTCATTACGATTCTAACCATACATGTGCATATTCTCTAGAAGGTCCCCCAATATAACTAAATTTTAATGAGACCTTGATGATTAATGAATATATTTATGATCATGATAAACCCATTGAAGTGTTTATATCTGTGCTTATGTTGCATATATATCTTTAAAAAATATCTTTCATGAATGCTAAGGACTACGTTGACCATGTTTTCCTCAACATCCTCAACCAAGGTGGCCTATTATATGGATATAGGTGGGAAATTCAGGATCATATAAATATTCTTCATCATAGAATGGGTTCTTCAAGTGAATCATGTTCACCAAACCATATTGGGAATCCTCAATCAATTAGAATCTCTTTTTTTGGATCATTTCATATCCTCCAAGTGATGAAGTAAAAAGTACTAAAGGATATTGACCGGCATGGTTACCATCATAGGTTCATCCTCTTATGAATTAGCCTTTTTGATCTAATTAAGCCGACTCTTATAATTTTGAGTTTTAGAATATTATGATGCTAAAGAATCCAACACATTCTATTCCGAGGTAAATAGGTTTGAAATTGGTTGATTTAGTTTCACAGTTTTAATAATGTGTTCCCTTTGATAATTTTTTTGGTTACCTAATCATCAAACTTTTATGTTCCCTTGTTTGGGGAATCCTACCACTATCCTTACTCCACTGATGGGATAGTGGAGATACAATTAAATTGTACTTGAGGTTTTCTAAAATTGAATTATCCTCAGTCAACCAACTAATAGAGTGTGTAATTGAAGATAAACTAGTATTGTATATTATGTATTAACATCTGATGGTAATAAAAACAGTAAGGGAGGTAATCCAGATAGACTTCATTGGGATTTATGGGTTCTAGAAACGTTAGTAGATAATTTTCTATTACAATAGTGATGTACATGGGGGATTTTTATTTTCAATTATAAAATGGATTATTCTTCCCAACTTCAAACTTTGGGTGATCTGACTCTTTCCGACCCTCATGAAAGGGGAATTGTTATTGTTGTTGCTGTTAAAGGGATGCACAATGTGATATTTCTAGGTTTGGGTATCCAAGTTGATGCTAGTATTATTTTGAGAATTATAGTTAAAGATTCCAATCAACTGTATTTCTAACTTTTGTTTGATGATTTCAGTTGATATTTAGTCTTAGACCACCATATAACATCCCACAACCATTGTAAAACTATAAAAAACTCCTGGAACCCACAAAGTTATTTTTATAGAATCAATGAAATCTAAATATAATCATATGACTCACTATAAAGAAATCTAGAAACTGATCATACATGAGTATCATGATCAAGGAGTAAGTTAAAACTTTCCTTCCATAAGTAAAATAAAAAAACCTCACATTATTGTACTATTTTCTATTTGAGAGATGGAGGATCATAGTATTTATCATCATTGAGATGAATTAAAAGACGAATTATTGAAAAAGGTCTTCACAAATTATTACATATCCAACCAGTAGGTTACCATATTAAATGAATGATGGTCCCTCTAAATTCTAAACCATGCATCTAAGGTTGGATGCTTCTAGTTGTTCAAGTGTTCCCATCACAGTGTCTCATTGAGACCAAAAGTTATTCAAATATTCTTTTGGGTACATATTACCACTGAATATGGGGAAGGTAGGGTTCCCAAAGTTGGGTAGATGAGGATTTTGTTCTACCCATGTAGGACACAATAATCTTTCTGGTTGCACCAGTACTTGTAGACCTTCAATTATAAAGACCCTAGCCCTAGTAGCCCAGTGCTGGTGGTTACTTTGTTACCTTTTCACAAGATACAAGAAATCACATCACAATTTATCAAATAGTTTAGTAGTATTGGAAAACTACATACATACTTTAAATTCAATTACATTTTAAAAACATAAAATAAATAAAGTGTTTTCTTTGATAATTCTTTTATTACCATAAGAATATCCCTTTATATCAATCAAAAAACACTTTTTAGAATTATAGGGAAAATAAAACATAATAAATCGGTGAGATCATATGCCGAGTAAGGGTATGCATAAAATTTAAGCTATCATGAACAAATAATCATAAATAATATAAAATGGTAAATAAATGAAAAATATCCCATTTAAACAGTAACTTGAGAATAATATATAATGAATAAAGGATGATCATATAATACATATAAACTATCACATTAACACAAAATGTATCCCGAGATATTTTAACTAATAGAATATTAAATTGGACATAAATATATGATTTCATAATAAAGGGATACATAATGATGAACATATGAAACGTACCATCAAGGCCTTGACCAAGACATCTGAAATACCTTCAAGGGGTTGTTCTATGAAATATATTGAAATGGATAGGACCTTGGCCAAATCCCAAGAAAGTATGTATCTTTATACCTACTGATTCATAGAGGGTCTATATCTTATAATGACCATCACTTACTCAGTCCAATTAATTCCCCATATGAATAAATAATATTTCTGAATCAATATTCCTTAACAATCCATATCTATCAATATTGGAAGAACTATAATACAGAATATAAATACTTTACCCAGTCACAAGAATCAACAACCATCCAAAGAAATATAGTGGATGGTATCACTAGAGTACATCTTAAACCCAAGATTCAACATAGAGGATGAAAGGCGGGTTCAAGAGCTCAGTCGGTGATGATGTTTGTGTTCAGGGTTTCAACATAGCTTTTCCTCATGACTTGGAGTTTGATCTCCTTTATGGAGGGCCTTCTCCTCCCTCGCTTTGATCCAGGGTACCCCCATCGATGAGAGATGAGCACAAAGGCTCAGTAAGGAACGATGGACCAAACATGAGGCATTTTTCATCTTTGAAGGAATTCACTCCTAAAATAATACTCCGCAAAGGTAAGGTTTTTCATGTGTAATGTAACGCACCAACCCTAGCTACCCAGAGTCGGTGCATTATTGCGTAACATTGGCATGATCACAAATGATCAAGTCTTGAAAGACCGATTAGTTTAGTATCCTTGGAAACACTAGATACATTCATAAGTCGTACATTACATCATAAAGTAAAACAAAACTTCAACAACATATTGTCTTCATATCCCCTCATATTATCCCTGCAGGTCATTCATAATATATTTCTTCACATCCTGGAAAAATTAAAACATTGGAAGGGGTGAGCTCAGATGATCAGTAAGGATAACAATATAGCGGAAGCTTTTATAAATAAACATAAACATTTAAGGCAATGTATAACTAAAACAAAAGCCTTTTAAACATGAACTTCAACATAATATGGAAAAAGTAAAATGAGATAATTCCATCTACTTATTCACATGGATATTCTACTTGTTGAATAATCACATGAAATATCAATAACCACTTTCATAATGTTTGAATTCATAATGCCAGACTATCATAACCACGTAGCCAAGGCCTCGTGCCAAGACCACAAATAAGATTTTGTCAAGGCCTCGTGCCAAGACACTAGTTTGTCTCATGAGATCTACCGATGCATCGAGGAGCTATTGCGGGCTCCACCCGTCACTTATTAAGTCCAATGCATTCCTCATATGAACAGGTTTAAACATATCATAAACCATAACATAATTGTATCATATAAAACATTCATAAAGGAAACATAAGATTTCCACACTTCAATCACAAGATATCAAAACAACACATTGATATAATAAAAACTTTATCAAAACCATTTTCAATACCAAAATAAAAGAAAAGTAAAACATGGTATTTATTTTTCTTTTAAAAAAAGTTATGGCTTGTAGAGGAAGCCGAAACTCGAATAGTGCTCATGGAGGCAGAGAAGTCATTGTCACCGCATACGTATGACAAGAAAAACATTCCTTTTTTTTCGTTTAGTAACATGCTTCGTATAAAAAAGATTTCTTTTGAATAAACGTAAAAGTCAAAGGGGTTTATACACTGTATAAAAGAAAGTTGTGTATAAAACAAAATATGCCTCAATGAAAGGAGATTGAGACGAAGTCCTTACCAAGATCATTTTTTTAAAATAAAATATATATATTATTTGTATTCAATATAAGTACACAAAAATAAAGTACAAATACAAGATAGGACATAATAATATCATAACATAATTTGAAAGTAGGAGATTAACCCAAAGAATGGAAATTGGGTTAAGAAATTCCCTTACCTCGTGTCCAACTTGACTCGACCACTCTTTAACCTCCTGAATAATAAACTAGAGTTAATCTCTACCTACTTAAGAACCTTTTTCAAGTTCATTATTCCTTTTATATCACTTATTACCATGTTATGAACATTATGTAATTATTTAAGTTAATAACGGTCGTTTTGTCGATCTTAGGTACTTGAGTCAAAAATAAACTTCTTATAATTACACTTTGTTCATGTGGTAAAATATCCATTATATCCATAATTATATTCATTATTTAAATATCATATACATAATATATATCCATTATATACATTCATTTATATTATTACATAAAATTTAGAGGTAAGAAATGAAATGCACCGTTCATGGAGACGGTAAGCCGTACGTACGTACGCATGAACGCTACTTTCATTTATATTTCGTATTTAATGGAATGAAGTTATAATTATATAAAGGTATAATATAATTCCAGTATAATATAATGTATAATACCATTTACTCCATCCTTTATACATCCCACATATGGCATTAACGATTCAAATCACTTTGAGGGGGTGGTAGTCCGCACTTCCTAAAATGAAAATATCGTGGTTACCCATAATGGAAATCTTAAAGGTATGCCATAAATGAGAAATACAGAGTCATAAGGAAAATATAAACATAATATATATATCATATATGAAAATAGTGTCATCAAAATGACCACCATTAGAGGTGTTAAAAGAATATTGAACAATCATCGTTTCGTGAGGTAGTATTTCGCCACCCACAGAAACAGTATGTTCTTTAAACATTAGACGAAGATGTGTGTAAGTGTAAATCAAATCCTTATCATAAAAATATCCTAGTATATTTTAGATACTGGTGTTGTTATAAAGGAAAGGAATAAAAAGAGTTTAGGGGGTTGGATAAGAAAAATAAAACAAAAGAACATAAAAGAATACATTACCTTAAAATCGGGTAACTCTTTTTGATTTGAGCCAAAGGCTTCCTTGGGAAGAATTATGCCCAAAGTGAGGCTTCTAGGAGTAAGATAGGGAAGTTTAGAGAGTATTTGAGAAGAGTTTGGCCGAGCCAAAAGGCTTTGAAGGTGTGAGTAAGGTGGTAGTGGTGGGGGCCTTTTATAAGAGGAGAGGAGGGGAACTCTTGGAAACTCATGAAATGTTATATTATTATGAGATGATTTTAGGATTTTAAAGGTCCCACAAATTTATATATCGAAGATACGGTGATAAGGGTTCGAAATATACTCATCCAATAGGTTTTTGACATGTGTAAGTCTTAGATTTTACATTATCTTTTCTTTTTATTTAAATCATTAATTAATGAGGTAATCGCTGCATCATTATGGTGTCATAAAAAATTTAATTTATTTAATGTCCAAAAATTATAAAAAAATTATCATGATGTAGGAAATCCTTTTAGCTTTCTAATGAATATTTATAGTAAAAAATATGACTTGTATAACCCCATTTACAAATTGTTTTAGTAAAACAACTCATGTTTGTGACATTTTTATTTTAACATGGTAAAACAACTCTTGGTCGACCATGACTCATCCAATAGGGGTAGGACAAGTGTAAAAGTATTTTCATATTTTTATAATATCATTTTACCTTAAATTTCACTAATTACCTTTAATCGCGATTAATTAAACTTAAAAGTTACTATTCACCAAAAATTATTTTAATCCCATTGAACCACATTTTACTTCCTAATGAAAACCATGTATGTCGGATTTTTGAAAATCAAATCACAGAAGTGGTAATGTTTCATTTAAACGAAAAATCGGGTTTTTAACTACCACTTAGTTGTTTCACTATTCATCAAAAATTGAATTTTTTTAGAACAATCCCAAAATTTCACCCTAAGCTATAATTGATAATCCGAATTCAAAAAAGATATCTATTTTACAAAATTCCAAACATATAAGTTGCATAAATTAATTTTATAACTAATTCCCGCTGTCACAACAAATAGCGTGTTTTTAAGAAACAATATATATCAAAAGATTGACAATTGTTTATGTCTAATTTCAAAGTGAAATTAATTCTAATGAACACCATTGGATAAGATTGTAAAAATATATTCTAATTATACTTTAAAACCACTCAATAGTATAATTTATCACTATAAATTATTTTGATTAAAAAATTTGTTTTTAAGTATTTTTCACCATTCATAAAAAAATTGGAAGTTCTCAGAAAATTACAAAAAATTCAACTTAGGATAATTTTGATATTCCGAATACAAAAACGAAGTCCATTTGGGAAGACAAAATTTATAATATTTAAAAAATTAGGTATTACTATTCATAACGGCAACTTTGATTGGTTGTGGTGTGTGTTAGAACTCGAAGTTGCGTACAACACATACTACTGTATTATTCAAAGAGAAGTGTACCGTGGAAGCTTGGGGTGTTACATTCTCCCCTCCTTCAAATAATTTTGTCCTCAAAATTTAATATAATATCACTGTATAAAAAGATTCGGGTGATTCTTCATCATAAGTTCCTCGGGTTCCCACGTTGCCTCCTCCATTTTATGGTTTCTCCATAGAACTTTTACCAGACGAGTCGTCCGGTTTCTCAGCACTTGTTCTCTTATATCAAGAATCCCGACGGGCTCTTCGCAATAAGACAGATCGGGTTCCAGTTCTAATTCCTCATAGGTGAGCACATGCGTTGGGTCAGGCATGTATTTTCTCAACAGTGATACGTGGAATACATCATGAACTTTGGAGAGACTTGGCGGCATTGCCAAACGGTAAGCTACAGCCCCAATTCGTTCTAGAATTTTGAAGGGTCCGATGTACCTAGGACTTAATTTACCCTTCTTACCAAAACGTATAACTCACTTCCATGGAGATACCTTCAAGAAAACATGATCTCCTACCTGAAATTCCAAATCCTTCCTTCGGTTGTCGGTATAGCTCTTCTGCCTACTTTGAGCAGCTTTGATGTGGTTTTGGATTACTTTCACCTTTTCCATCGTTTCCTCCACCAGTTCTGGGCCTAGAAGTTTTCTTTCACCAATGTCATCCCAACAGGTTGGTGTGCGACATCTCTTTCCGTATAACGCTTCATATGGTGCCATCTGAATACTTGAATGGAAGCTGTTGTTATAGGAAAATTCTACCAGAGGTAAATATTGATCCCACATTCCTTGAAAGTTAAGTGAGCATGATCTCAACATGTCTTCTAAGGTTTGAATAGTTATTTCTGATTGTCTATCTATTTGAGGGTGGTAAGAAGTGCTCAAACGGAGTTCAGTATCCAAGGCCTTCTGAAGACTTTTCAAGAATATTGATGTAAAATGGGGATCACGATCCGAGATAATCGACAGGGGTACTCCATGAAGTCTCACAACTTCATTAATATATAGTCTTGCTAGACGTTCAAGTGGTACATCTTCCCTTATAGCAAGAAAATGTGCTGACTTCATGAGACGATCAACAATGAACCACATTGCGTTATTCCTTCTAGGAGTCTTTGGTAGTCCAATGACAAAATCCATCGTAATATTATCCCATTTCCACTCAGGTATGAGAAGAGGTTGCAATACTCCACCAGGCAGTTACCTTCCAGCTTTCACTTGTTGAAAAACTATACATCTTGACACAAAATCAGCAATCTCCCTCTTCATGTTGTCCCACACGAAATGTCCCTTCAAATCTCTATACATTTTGGTGCTCCTAGGGTGAATATAGAAATTGGAACTATGAGAATCATCCAACAATTCCTTCATAAATCAAGTATATTGGGAACACAAAGTCTCCTCCCAAATTTCAAAATTCCATCTTCATACACAAAGTCACTCAATCGCCCATCATTGACAGCTTTAATCTTCTTTTTCAACTCTTCATCATCGGCCTGAGAACACTTTATCCTTTCTAATAAAGATGGTTTGGCAACCATTTGAATTTTTTATGATGTTTCACCCTCCATGGTGATTCCCATATCCATATTTACTAGATCTATGAAAATAGGATCCCTTTCCACTCTCATCATGCTAAAAAATCTATGATCTTTTCTACTCAAAGCATCTGCAACCCTATTTGCCTTCCCTGGGTGGTAGTGTATCGTGCAATCATAATCCTTGAGTAGTTCAAGACATCTCCTTTGCCTCATGTTGAGTTCTTTTTGTGAGAAAATATATTTCAAACTCTTGTGATCGGTATATATCTCACATTTTTCACCATAGAGATAATGTCTCCATATCTTCAAGGCAAATATTAGAGCAACTAACTCAAGATCATGAATATGATAGTTCTGCTCATGAATTTTCAGCTGTCGTGATGCATAGTCAATAACCCTATCATTCTGCATAAGGACACAACCGAGTCCTTTCATTAATGCATCACTATAAATAACAAACCCATCATTCCCTGATGGTAGAGTCAATATAGGAGCATTTACTAATCTTCTCTTTAGTTCTCCAAAACATTCTTCACACTCTTTTGTACAGGAAAATTTAACCCCTTTACGTGTGAGCTTCGTTAATGGGTTAGACAATTGGGCAAAATTCTGGACAAAACGTCGATAATAACCTGCCAAACCAATAAAGCTGCGTAACTCAGTTATACTCGTGGTGCTGGCCATTCTTGGATTGCCTTGGTCTTAGAAGGATCAACAGAAATTCCATCCTTAGAGACAATATAGCCAAGAAAAGAAATCTCCTGAATCCAGAATTCACACTTGCTAAACTTCCCATAAAATTCATGCCTTCTAAGAGTCTTCAAGATAATGTGCAAGTGATTTTCATGATTTTCGTAGCTTTTGGATTATACCAAGATATCATCAATAAATACCACCACAAAATCATCAAGATATTCCTTGAAAACCCTATTCATTAGATCCATGAATACAGAGGGTGCATTAGTCAATCCAAAAGGAATTACTGTAAACTCGTAATGCCCGTACCTTGTTTGAAATGCTGTCTTCAGAATGTCTTCATTCTTCACACACAACTGATGGTATCCAGATCGATGGTCAATCTTTGAAAAGTACTGAGCTCCATGCAATTGGTCAAATAAATCATCAATGCGAGGTAGGGGATACTTGTTCTTTATTGTTATAGCATTGATCTCCCTATAGTCAATGCACAACCTCATAGATCCATATTTCTTCTTAACAAAAAGGACAAAGGCTCCCCATGGAGAAACACTAGGGAGAATAAATCCCTTATTACTCAATTCCTCTAGTCGTTTCTTTAGTTCAACTAATTCCACGGTGGCCATCCTATAAGGGGTCTTCGATATGGGCCTTGATCCAGGAATTAAATCAATGGAAAACTCAACTTCTCATTCTGGAGGATGTCCAGGTAAATCTTCCGGAAACACATCTACATATTCTTTCACAATAGGTACATCATCTATTTGAACATTCCTTTCCTCTCCATTAGTCATTTCATTCTCTTCCTCCCCAATAATTGAATTTAGTTGAGCTACTGGGGGTGGATCTAAATAAGAATTAGGTGGTGATGATTCTGCTCTAAAGAAAAGGTGTTCCTTATCACCATCATCAAAAATCGTAACCTCCTTCTTCTTACAATAAATATTTGCATCATAGTCCGAAAGCCAATCCATACCGAGGATTATATCAAACTCAATTATAGAAATCACAATGAGATCAGCGGATAAAGAACAGGTATGTGCTCTAATGGGGACTGATTCACAAAACTTTGTTGCAATAATACTTCCCTGAGGTGTTTTGACTGACAATTCTCTTGTTAAATCAAATTGGAAATATCTAATTTTCTTAGAAAACTGGGAAGATATGAAATAATGCGATGATCCAGAATCAAATAATGCATTTTCTAAACTTGAGGAAACCATTAAATTACCTGCCACCACATCTTTTGGAGCTTCAACCTCAGCAGTAGTGATAGAATAAGCTTGGCTTTGATCCCTTGGCCTCTTCTAAGGTAAGTTTCCCTGACGCTTAGGACATTCATTTGCATAATGTACCATCTCTCTACAATTATAGCATTCCACATTGACAACAAATTTCTTTCCCTTACAATCATGAGCTTGGTGGCCTTTTTCACCACACTTGTAACAGACTCCCATTCCTTTCAAGAAAGTACCGGGGTGTTTTTTCCCACATTTACTGCAGGAATGATATTCAACTTTTTCCTTCTTCCCCTTATTTCCATTTCTAGATTGATCAGAAGATATCTTCTTTTCTTGCTTTGCTTTAAAGTCATAACACTAAGAGAATTCCTTTTCTATCTTGATAGCACATGAGACAATATCTTCATACGACGAGAAGGTTTGTGAGACTAATGGTCGATGGAGAAATGGTTTTAACCCATCAAAGAAACGATCAATATTACTTCTTGGGTTACGTATATAATCTGAAGCATGCCTCACTAACCTTGTAAAGTTAGCCTCATACTTTGTGACATTCTCATCCTCCTTCTGCCTCAGACTCAGAAATTTCATTTCCATATCTACTCGATGGCCATGTGGAAAGTATTTTTCTAAGAAAATTTCCTTAAACTCCCTCCATTCCATACTTGATACTTCTTCATATTCCTTTGTGTTTTGAATCAGTGACCACCATTGATCGGCATCTCCAGTGTGGTGGTAGACTACCATGACAACCTTCTCCCTTTCTCTACTCCCCAAGGCGTGGAATATTTTCTCTAAGGAGTTTATCCATTGCTCAGCTACTAATGGATTTGTACCCCCATTAAATGTTGGCGGTTGTTGCATCATGAAGCGGTCTAACATTGATCCTCCACATTGCGGATCAGGGTGCTCCATACGAGTAAGGTTATTATTCATAACCTGAGTGAGTTGTCCCAGTATGGTAATAATTTGATCAGCACCAGTTGTATCTCCAGCTCCACAATAATTATCTTGAGCAGGAGGGAAATCTCTACACGGAGTGCGTGCATTGATACAGTTTCCATTCCTCCCACTAGGCGCCATTTCTAAACAATAGCATAAACTAGATTAGTTTATGAATTAAAATACATAATTGCATACTTGTAAAACACTTAACATAAATTGAACAATTTATGGATATAATCCATAATCATAAAAAGAAATGTTTTCTTTGAGGAAGTATATACTCATAAAACCTTCATAATGGTTTGTAAAGAAAATGAGAATTATCCTAAGCATATCCCCAGGAGTGTCGTAACCAAGAGTGCAGCAGTGCCCGTTGTCATGCACCAGTTCCCGTTCGAGTCTAGCTCAAAGCGGTGTTTTCGGGTTTTACCCCTAGGTACATCTCTGCCAGAGCCGCCTCTACCTGCTCATATCCAGACATAGATGTGTTGCTCGGAAGACTCACAAAATCTCTATAATACCAAAATTCTAGGAAGTTCTTCTATACTAATCCTCAAAGTCTATCTTCGGGCTATGTGCTCTAATTAGAGTTTATCTAAATCTAGATTCCAAGGTTAGTACTAAACTTCCTCTGATACCAACTATAACGCCCCGACCCCAGTTACCCAGAGTCGGTGCATTATTGCGTAACATTGGAATGATCACAAATGATCAAGTCTCGAATGACCGATTAGTTTAGTAGCCTTGGAAACACTAGATACATTCATAAGTCGTACATTACATCATAAAGTAAAACAAAACTACAACAAAATCTTGTCTTAATATCCCCTCATACTATCCCTGCAAGTCATTCATAATATACTTCTTCACATCCTGGAAAAATTAAAACTTTGGAAGGGGTGAGCTCAGATGCTCAGTAAGGATAACAATATAGCGAAAGCTTTTATAAATAAACATAAACATTTAAGGCAATGTATAACTAAAACAAAAGCCTTTTAAACATGAACTTCAACATAATATGGCAAAAGTAAAATGAGATAATTCCATTTACTTATTCACATGGATATTCTAATGGTCGAATAATCACATGCAATATCAATAACCACTTTCATAATGTTGGAATGCATAATACCAGACTATAATAACCACATAGCCAAGGCCTCGTGCCAAGACCACAAATAAGATTTTGTCAAGGCCTCGTGCCAAGATACTAGTTTGTCTCATGAGACCTACCGATGCATCGAAGAGCTATAGCGGGCTCCACCCGTCACTTATTAAGTCCAATGCATTCCTCATATAAACAGGTTTAAACATATCATAAACCATAACATAATTGTATCACATAAAACATACATAAATGAAACATAAGATTTCCACACTTCAATCGCAAGATATCAATAAAACACATTGATATAATAAAAACTTTATCAAAACCATTTTCAATACCAAAAAGAAAAGAAAAGTAAAACATGGTATTTTTTTTATTTTAAAAAATGTTATGGCTTGTAGAGGAATCCGAAACTCAAATAGTGCTCACAGAGGCGGAGAAGTCATTGTCGCCGCATACGTACGACAAGAAAAACATTCCTTTTTGTCATTTAGTAAAATTCTTTGTATAAAAAATATTCCTTTTTAATAAACGTAAAAGTCAAAGGGGTTTATACACCGTATAAAAGAAATTTGTGTATAAAAAAAATATGCCTCATTGAAAAGAGATTGAGACGAAGTCCTTACAAAGATCATTTTTTTAAATAAAATAGATCTATTATGTGTATTCAATATAAGTACACATAAATAAAGTAAAAATACAAGATATGACATAATAATGTCATAACATAATTTGAAAGTAGGAGATTAACCCAAAGAATGGAAATTGGGTTAAGAAATTCCCTTACCTCGTGTCCGACTTGACTCGACCGCTCTTTAACCTCCTGAATAATAAACTAGAGTTAATCTCTACCTGCTTAAGAGCCTTTTTAAAGTTCATTATTCCTTTTATATCACTTATTACCATGTTATGAACATTATGTAATTATTTAAGTTAATAACAGTCGTTTTGTCGATCTTAGGTACTTGAGTCAAAAATAAACTTCTTATAATTACACTTTGTTCATGGGGTAAAATATCCATTATATACATAATTATATTCATGATGTATATATCATATACATCATATATATCCATTATATACATTCATTTATAATATTACATAACATTTAGAGGTAAGAAATGAAATGCACCGTTCATGGAGACGGTAAGCGGTACGTACGCATGAACGCTACTTTCATTTCTATTTCGTATTTAATGGAATGAAGTTATAATTATATAAAGGTATAATATAATTCAAGTATAATATAATGTATAATACCATTTAATCCATCATTTATACATCCCACATATGGCATTAACGATTCAAATCACTTTGAGGGGGCGGTAGTCCGCACTTCCTAAAATGAAAATATCGTGTTTACCCATAATGGAAATCTTAAAGGTATGCCATAAATGAGAAATAAAGAATCATAAGGAAAACATAAACATAATATATATATATCATATATGAAAACAGTGTCATCAAAATGGCCACCATTAGAGGTGTTAAAAGAATATTGAACAATCATCGTTTCGTGAGACAGTATTTCGCCACCCACAGAAACAGTATGTTCATTAACCATTAGATGAAGGTGTGTGTAAGTGTAAATCAAATCCTTATCATAACAACATCCTAGTATATTTTATATACTGGTTTTGTTATAAAGTAAAGGAATAAAAAGAGTTTAGGGGGTTGGAGAAGCAAAATAAAACAAAAGAACATAAAAGAAGACATTACCTTAAAATCGTGTAAATATTTTTGATTTGAGCCAAAGGCTTCCTTGGGAAGAATTATGCCCAAATTGAGGCTTCTAGGAGTAAGATAGGGATGTTTAGAGAGGATTTGGGCAGAGTTTGGATGAGCCAAAAGGCTTTGAAGGTGTGAGTAAGGTGGTAGTGGTGGGGGCCTTTTATAAGAGGAGAGGAGGGGCACTCTTGGAAACTCATGAAATGTTATATTATTATGAGATGATTTACGGATTTAAAAGGTACCAAAAGTTTATATATCTAATAGAAGGTGATAAGGGTTAGAAATATACTCATAAAATAGGTTTTGGACATGTGTAAGTCTTAGATTTTACATTATCTTTTCATTTTATTTAAATCGTTAATTAATGAGGTAATCGCTGCATCATTATGGTGTCATAAAAAATATAATTTATTTAATGTTTAAAAATTATAAAAAAAATTATCATGATGTAGGAAATCATTTTAGCTTTCTAATGAATATTTATAGTCAAACATATGACTTGTATAACCCCATTTAAAAATTGTTTTAGTAAAACAACTCATGTTTGTGACATTTTTATTTTAACATTAAATAAAAGGTTTTTAATATCATTTTCCTACCAAAGTGGCTCCATGGGGTCCCCAAGTTTACCCATGGATTGTCTTGGTCGTCCATGAATCATCCAATAGGGGTAGGACAAGTGTAAAAGTATTTTCATATTTTTATAATATCATTTTTACCTTAAATTTCACTAATTACTTTTAATCGCGATTAATAAAACTTAAAAGTTACTATTCACCAAAAATTATTTTAATCCCATTGAACCACATTTTACTTCCTAATGACCACCATGTATGTCAGATTTTTGAAAATAAAATCACAGAAGTGGTAATGTTTCATTTAAACGAAAAATCGGTTTTTTAACTACCACTTAGTGGTTTCACTATTCATCAAAAATTGATGTTTTTCAGAACAATCCCAAAATTTCACCCTAAGATATAATTGATATTCTGAATTCAAAAATGATGTCTATTTTACAAAATTCCAAACATATAAGTTTCATTAATTAATTTTATAACTAATTCCCGCTGTCACAACAAATCGCGTGTTTTTAAGAAACAATATATATCAAAAGATTGACAATTGTTTATGTCCAATTTAAAAGTGAAATTAATTCTAATGAACACCATTGGATAAAATGGTAAAAATATATTCTAATTATACTTTAAAACCACTCAATAGTATAAATTATCGCTATAAATTATTTTTATTTAAAAAGTTATTTTTAAGTATTTTCCACTATTCCTAAAAAATTGGAAGTTCTCAGAAAATTAAAAAAAATTCAAATTAGGATAATTTTGATATTCCAAATACAAAAATGAAGTCTATTTGGGAAGAAAAAATTTATAAAATTTCAAAAATTTGGTATTACTATTCATAATGGCTACTTTGATTGGTTGTGGTGTGTGTTAGAACTCGAAGTTGCGTACAACACACGCTACTGTATTTTTCAAAGAGAAGTGTACCGTGGAAGCTTGGGGTATTACATGTATGATAATGAGGGTACCATCAATGATAGGTACAATATTGTTCGATACCCAATTCTTCTGTGATCTGCTTTTTTGGTTGGGGTAAAGCCATTGAAGGTAATCAATCTTTCAGAAAGACTTGGTATGGTTTTGGGTTTATCTTAATTCCGATGTATCCCAATTGGAAAGGGATTTTTCACATCCTCTTTCTAAATGAGTATCTCAAACACCATGCATGGGGTTTGGCTCCATTTCCCTAAAGATGAGCTTTATTTCCCTTTAGGAATGGGACTTCAGTTTCAAACCCTTCACCATCAAGAACACCAAAGTTTAGGTGTGTATCAGAGTTTTGGGTCTAAATTGGATCTTATGGTACCCTCACATACTATTTGATATTGCATTGGGGGTGGGCATTCCCATCAAAATGGATAGAATTTCAGAATCTGGAAGTTCATGATTTTATGCTAGGGTGATAGTGGAAATTGATCTCAATTATGAATTGGATGACCAGGTGGTTCTTTCCACACAAAAAGATGATATAAATTTGAAAATTAAGTAAAATAATTTGCCCTCATTTTTCATGGATTTTCATGCAATAGGACATCTCAAGGAACACTGTTTTCAGAATGATACTTTCACCTTTTGTTCGGTTAAGGGCCTTAATCAGTAGGTATGCAGGGAACTGAAAGGAAGAAAAGAAAAGAGGGAACCTACAACTCACTTAATGGGTCCCCGGAAGAAGGTTTGGCAGCTACGAATGCTATTGAGGAATGGGGGCTATGCTAGATAATAATGTTGTTGGTGTTGATATAATGCAGGAGAAGGACTCTCAGTAGTAGGATAGTGTTCAAAACCAACAGGGAGGGCCTAACTGCCAAAATGGGGATATGCCCTCTGAGTATAAAAGAATTTAGATAATCCCCCATGGGTCTTCAAAATAATAAGATTAGATGGAGCTAGTCCCTCTTCTAGTATGGATGACTGATAACATCGAGCTACAAGGAACTCTAGAAGAAAGGGGGACACCGAGTCATTATACCGATTTGGTTACCTGTACTGATAATGAAGGTTCCCAGATAATTGAAGAAATTAATAATTAGTGGAGTGTAAATTTTTTTGGTGGAACTTGGATTGACCTAGAGAATGATGAATCACCAAATAAAGGCTCGTATTGAGATGCTGTTGAAAGTGGAAAAGTGGTTGACACTGAAGGCTTATAATTTTCACATTTGAAGAAGACAAGGCCAAGGAATGAATACTCACACTTGAATACTACTATGATAAATAGATCTATATCAAGAGGGGAAAAGACTCAAGGTAATTTTTTTTCAGTTCGTTAGATGAATCTGAGTAGGATTATGATGATTATAATCCTCTTGGTTTTGATTACTGAAACTATTTTGTTGATCTTGAATGAAGGAATATTGTCTTGTCTGACCCCATTCCTCTCCTTTCTTAATATGTTTTCTCATTTAATAAATAGGCTTTGCCTCAAATTTTTCTAAGACTCAAAAAGGATGCTGACATAGATGAGAATACTTTAAAAATTTTATATGAAAATCTCTTGAATAAAGCAACCTTTTTCTACGAAAATAAAATTTTAAAATATAGAAAATGTGTAAATAATAAAGAAAATTTTTTCACTGAAAAAAACTTTTATACTTTCAAAGGAAGCTTCAAATAATTGATTCATTATGATGATGATAACTTATTTTCATTATATATAATTAAAAACCATTCCTTTTATGCTTTTATAAGAGAAGTAAAAAGGTACCTCGTTCAGAAAACGATAGGAAGATTCATTTTAATACATTTTTTAAAAATTAAAACATGGTTTATATGAATCTAAATGATAATTAGATAATAGTAAAAACTTTTTTGAAAATATTTTATGGAAGATAAATATTCATCAAATGATACTTAAAAATAAACAATCTCGAATAATGATGAGATTATAAAATAAAACCTTATCACTTTGGTAACTTTTGAGTCATAAGACCCATGAAATGATTAATATCAAATGATACTTTAAATACTATTAATATATATATATTGATGATATAACATATCAAGAGTTATTATATACACCACACAAAATAAATAATTAGTGATTATGGCATATGCCTCATGGAAGTAAAAGCGGGATGATAAACCCTTACCACAGGTCTGACTTCCTTCATACATGTTCAAAACTTTTTTATAATAAATATATATTTATTAGAAATATATTCTATAATAATAATAATATATATAATACCATATATGACTTAATTATAATCTTATATGACCCATTTATTAAAAATTACTTGTTAAAATCACTTTTTCTGGTAATAACTCGTTCATTTTTAAATATGTTTTTGTTGGGTAGTTTTAGTCCTTGTAATTTTATTTAGGTTAAATAATATTCATAATGAAAATAATTATAAAAATATCATATATATTAATATCATATTTATTTATTTTACTCCATTAAAGAGAGTGATAAAAAATAAATTACACCGTTCATGGATACAATAGACCGTATATACATATGAACAATGTTTTCATTTTTCAATGGATGTAATGAAATATAAGTAAAGATTAATTAAACTATATTAAATCATGATTAAGTAATATATATATATATATATGTCATATATATTATTTAGTTCCATCTTTATAACCATCCAAATAATATGGTGATGAAAAATGAATTATGACATTATGTAGAGATAGTAAGTTGTACGTACACACGAGTGATGTTTTCAATTTAAATATGATAGAAAAGAGATAGAATATAGTTATACCATAACCATAATAAAATCACATAATATTTATGATACTATAGTTATTATTTTAGGATGGTTGAAACACTTAAAGGGTAATTACAAGAAAAAATATACTTGAAAGAGTCTGTAGGGGCGATTACCACTTTTTCAGTGGACTTTATTTAGATCAATTCTAAAATGACATAGGGATGATATTATAGAAGATAAATAACCTAAAGAAAATGAATAAGGATGTTTGGGAGAGTAATTTTTAGGTTTGGGTTGAGATATATATCTCAATGTGGTGTAAATAAGTGAAGGAATGACTGTGTTTTTATAACTTAGGTGAGGGGAAACTTTATAATTTTTTAAAATATATAATAGGAATATTATAGATCTTATTTATTCTAAATGGTCAAGAATTAAAATAAAAAGTTTCTTGGGTTGTAATATCATCATAAAATGAAATTTATAAATTGTTTTAATCATTTTAATCCTTATATTTTTGAATAGCTGCTTGGTTAATTATTTTTGACCTCTACAATAACTACTATTTTAACCACAAGGGGTTAAAAATGTTATTATAAATAGAAAATAGAATAATAATTGGACTATAAATAATGTGTTAAACTATATTACATTCAAAGGTAAAAATATAATTTTTTTATATAATTTTTAAATAATTTAACAAAACTTATTTTTTAAAAATATTTTAAATGTCAATTTTGACACTATAAAATTAATTTGACTTTAAATATATCAAGTAAATGGGGGAATAAGACTATATTGTTTTAAAAACAATATAATACGTCATATATATATATATAAATATAATTTATGTTACACATTAAATATTTCATATTATACAACTTTTAATTATTATTTTTCATTTATTTTATTTTCCATGTAATTAAATAATTACTACGTTAGCGTTGTGTAAGTTTTTAAGGTAATCATTTATTCATTAAAAATTTAAAATAAATTACCAATATGAATATAAATAACTTTTATTTAAAAATATTTTTTATAAAGAACATATCCTATACTTATCTCTGTGTTAACTATTTTATAGTTATTAAAAACAAGAGTGTGACATTTTTTGACTTTTCATTACATAAAATATTGTAAAGGTCATAATCTCATAAAAATAGAAAAAAGGTGATATAAAATAATATTGAATGTTTATGAAAAAAATGTAATAATCGAATAATATTTAGGAATGTTTTGGGTAATTTTTTAGTCCTTATCATCTTATTTTTAACCTTAATTACCCGATTTACCATTTACCGTGGCAATAAAATTTACTATAGTTAATATTCATATTAACCAAAAAATAAAAGAGATATATTTACTAAATTTTAGCCTCCCAATTATAAATATGGGCTCCATTATTTAATATTAAATTTAAAAAATATTCTTAAGTTAATTTAGGACTAGAATGTAAAATACTATTTAAAGCAGTTTCTTAGAAAAACGACTTTTTAAGTAAAAACTTGTGTTTTTTTGCCAAATTCAATTATGAAATTATCTAAAATGAATATAATTAGATTATTAATAATATAATAAATCTATATTTTTTACATTGGAACCATTTTATAATAAAATGAAACTTTTTCAATTGATGAAATAAAAAACTATTTTCAATAAAATCGCTATTATTCACTATTCACTAAAAAATAAATATTTTCAAAAAAATCTGAAAATTTAACCCTAAGATAATTTTTATATAATTATTTGAAAAATTATAAAATTTTATAATTTTATAATAAGTTCTAGAAATTAATTGTAATATTTTTCACAAAAATAAATAAAAATCATTTTTGAAGAGAATGTATTTATGAAGAACAAAATAACTTTACTAAAAATCGTGAATTTATTTCATAAGAATTAATCAATGAATTTTTATTAATTATGTCATTTATATTTATATTTTATAAATTTTTTAATAAAATTCACACCTATCAATTTAATATCATGTTTATAATGACCGTATTAAAATATTAATTTTTTGGGGTTTGTTTTGGAACAGTGTTGCGTGTTGTATATGCTGTCGGAGATAGAATTTTTTTAAAATATTTGTGTTTAAAGTATCAAAATATATAAAAGTAATTATATTTATATAAAAAGAAACATACCATAAAATATTTGAGGGTTACAATAATTTTTTCCATTCTAGTGGCCAGTGACTCAATGTTATCGAGAAGCTTTGGTAGAATTGTCTGATTGGAAGACACTGAAGAAAAGATAATGAGAGGATTATAATATGATTAAATTTCCTATGTAAATTTTTGATATATTTTATGTGTAGGTATAGATTATATGGATTGAAATGGATCTATCTATGACCATAGTATAATATACTCTCGATAATCTCCAGCCACTAGGTTTAGGTAGATTTATTTTCTAGAACCAGAGCCAGATGGATGATTGGAATCTACCTTCATGGGTTGATAATATTTCTCGAGTTGAGGAATATTAATATGAAGAGATGTATCAGTCTCAAACTAAAATTCATAATCACTAGGAATATTTACCCTATGTAAATTTTTTTATGCCACCTGAATGCCTCCAACAAAGATTCATATTTAGAAAGCTTTTCCTTGACATTGGGAGCTTCAAAGTCTTTGGTTGGTGGGTGGGATCTATCGATACACTTACCTTTTACTTTGTTGAAATATCAATTAACTTTTGAAAATTGAGTACTTTTAGGAGATCCAATTTTTTTTACTTTGCCTATGATGTCATGTATACACACCATCTTTAAGTGTTTCAGTGTAGAATATATTTTTAATTGAGAGTTTCTCATCATGTTTTCCTATATCACCATTTTCACTGACTTATCCATGGTTTTGATGATGATGAAATTCACTAATACATATTACGACAAATGAATCACATCCTCATCAAAATGGTAGGTATACTTGTCACATTTTGAATGTTTTTTGAAGGAAAAATTTTAATCATCCTCTTTTTTCACCTTCTTGATGAACTGTTTCAACTTAAGAACCCTACAAGAATTTAACATATCCCTTAAACATTACTATAGATGTTATTTTTAAAGGAATAACCTAAGTTAATACCTATAATTATTTACTACATGAATCCTTGATGAGTAGAATGGAGCATACAATGGATGGAACTATGAAGTCTTATCCTGGGACATTTCCCCAATATGGAAAAACTGATTATTATATGGGAGGGGGAGGTAGAGATATAGATACCCCCATTATTGAGGGTTGTGGTTGACATATCCCTGGATAGGTCATGGTGGTAAAAATACCCCTTTACCAATGTGATAGAGTTTCTTCCATATTTTCAATGAGGTGATGATCACTACTATCTTTTTAATTTTATGTTCTTTAATCTAATGAAACATACATTCTCTATGTTAACTACCTAGCATTGGGGTTTTCTCTTTCATTGGTGGATTTTATTTTCTCACATGAGAGGTTGAATTGATTTTATTATCAATAAGATATAAGAAATTTTCAATGTAATTATCACATAAATTATTCCATTTATGTTCTTCAGAGTCAATATGAATCTTTTGGACATACCTGCTTGAATTTATATATATATATATATCATAGTAATAAAACTTCATTGATAATAACATTGCACAAATATTTTATTTGTGGATGCTACTAGTTGTAAACTAGGTTAAAATGAAGTTATATATGTTCACCCCACCCTTTATTGTGCACATCATGTGGAGAATTAGAGATTTACTAGAGTAGGATCTTTACTAATGAGGAAACACACTAGAGATCTCTACACTTCATTCCCAAATTTAGATTCTATGAAGTTGAAATGGTATCCAAGTCAATAAAGAAGAAAAGTTCTCTAATTACATTTATGTGGTTAATATACTCTCTGTAAGAAAAATATTTTATATTGAGATGGTTGAGATTTGTGCACAGATTCAAGCATGGGAAATGTATACAAACAACTTTCAATGTCCTAGGATGTCCTATTAGTTGGTGTCTATGGGAAAGAACGTAACCAATATATTTTCTTTATCTAGACCTATCATTATAATAATTGTTAGTCCCAACTATTTTAAATACCACAATAGAGGGTGTGAATCAGGGTATGATAGATTAAAACACTTTCCCCTTCAAATCTTGTTTCATTGTTAAAAAAACACTCCTCTCTCTTTCCTATAATAATGTATGAACAGAAATCAATGCATCTACAAGACACTAACATTTTACTTGCTTCACCCTCACTAGGCTATTCACAAGGATCATGTAATGGTAATGTGATGATGAATCAAATCCTCTAAAATCACACTATTGTTTATAGAGTTCAGAGTGCACTCATTGTCCCTCTTGGTTTACAACCAATCAAAAATCAAAATCTCACTTCTGTCTTAACTGAATGGTGATCACTACTTATTTAGAAGACCCCCTTTTTATTAATTAAATCAATATGTTTTATGCCAAATACAATGTAACATTAAGTTTTAATTTCATTCACATGATGAATATCCCTTTTCCACATATTAACTGGGTAATCCCTTCTTGAATAATTTTTCATTGCTCACAACCTTCACGAAGCTATTCTTTCATGATGTTCAACCAGCCTTTGTGAAGAAGCCTCTTTTCATGAAGCTACATTAGCCCTCAAGAATCACAGAACTTTTTGAGAAGTTTATAATTTTTTTTGGATTTCATAGCCATCATGAATTACCTTTCTTTGTGAACATTTGCACAATAACACCCTTCACGAACCACCTTCATGAATCTAGAGCCTTATAATTTTAAGTTAAGTATCACTACTTTTTTGAAGGGGGGTAGTGGCCAATTTAAAATCATTTCATTCAATTCCAAAAGCGTCTAGCCATGCCATCACCATTTCATAATGCTTCATAATTTCAGTTGTGATGATACCTACTTCATGAAGATCCATGGAATATTTACTATTTGCACACTTTGTTGTAGTCACAGAGATTACCATATATGATTTGTGTCTTTGTGATGCTCCAATCACAATGATCCACACCTTCATGAAAGGCCCTTTTCAAAACCCATTCTTTATTAAACTTGTGACTTTTCCATATTTTTACTTGTCCTCCAATGAAATCCCTCTTTCAAGATGATATCCATCCTTCTAATTTTAGACCCCAAAATTTGGAAAACACTAGGAAATAACACCACCTTATGTACACAATTATTTCTACTACTTCCTAGGAATCCATTTCTTTATCGTGGATCTATGTCAATATAAATTTTCAAAAATCTTTCTAGAACTCCATATTGACCATGAAAACCTTATTTTTCAACAAACACAATCAACTCAAAAGCACTTCAATTTTACTTTGAGGGATTTTCCCAAAAATCTCCCCTATTGGGTTTTTTGAAAGCTCTTCACATTTTGATACATCATTAAATATTATTCCATATACTAAAAATATTTATTTCTTGATATTTAGATAGAGATCATGGATTTACCTATCACACACTCTAAGTCCACATGATACATGATCAACATGAGAACAAGTAGTATGAACAATTCATTAAGGAATCAATTCATTAGAAAACTAGTCAATTTCTTTCATTATGAACTCCATAAATTTTGAAATATATCCTTTGATTGATCACCTTTAGCATCATTAGATTTAAAAATCTCCACATTTAAATTATTGGGATCTCATACTTTGGAATTATTAAATATGCCTAAGCTAAGTTCTAATAACAATGAACTAAACTATTTCTCTATAATACATAATTATCACTGTGTCAGAGAAGCATTGCATCATTTATCAAAAACCTACAACCTTTACACTGCCCCTACAAGATTCTCCCTCATCTTATCTACTAACTTGATTATGAAATATTATCCCATTTAATAGCCACAATTTCTACCCCTTTTTCAATGAACCTGATGGTGACATCGTTATTATATACAACATGTTAATGAACACAAAACAATACATTAGGAAAAAACACACGAAACCTTGGGGAGAGGAGGTCCCACAATCACACTTTTTCTATTTCTAGAGTCAAATGAACTCCTAGAGACAGTCAATGTTGTTCAAATGCTTCTTTGGGTAAGACATTTGTCAAAATGTCTACAAACTGTAATTTTGTAGGCACATACTATAACTTCACGAACCCTTTCTCCACCTTCTCCTGAATAAAAATATATTTTATTTCAATGTTCTTTGTCCTTGAGTGATGGAATGTATTTTCGATAATATTTAAAGAACTTGAATTATCTCAATGGATTCCGATCAGAGACTTCACTTCAACCCCCATATCATTAAGCTACAGCCTCATCCATAATAACTGCATGCACACTTGAGTATCCACAATACATTCATCTTCTATAATGATTAAAGAAATTCAATATTTGTTCTTGATTAGACAAGAAATATACAAACCACTAAGATAGAATTCACCACATTTTATTTATTTCACATTAGCTACTAATATAAACCAATCAGCATCTATAATTCCTAATAATTCTTGCTAATATTTTTTATTATACAATAAGATGAAATCTATCGCGCCCTTGATATGCCGAAGTATTATTTTAATTATAATCAAGTGTCTTTCCTTGGGACTTCTTTGATACTGTGTTTCATGGCATGTGAAAAAAATATGGTCGTGTCACTATTAAGTACAATAGACTTCCAATGATTTTCCTATATTTTGTGATATTAACCGCTTTGGCTTCATCATCTCACGATTGTTTCATCCAAGTAACTACTAGAGTTTTCATCTCATTAGAATTATCCATTAAAAATCTTCTCAGAACCTCCATGGCATGTTTGGATTGAGAAATAAATGTGACATTTCTTCCTTGTGTCACCTATAAACCAAGGCAAATGGTCAGTTCACCAATCATTGACATTTAGAACTCACTTTACAAGAATTCAACAAACTACTTGTACTGTGTTTTATATGATCAACAAGATATTTTTACATTGACATATACCCACACAATAATTCTTATACAACTACCATTTTTGACATACATATTGTAATCAAATCCTCCATGATGAAAATAAATTATCTTCAAGAACTGATTGAGTCTTTAATACCATGCTCTTTGTGATTACTTCAACCCATATAGCCTTCCTTAGCCGACATACTTAATTAAAATCTTCATGAATGAGTAAACCATATGGATTTTTAATATAAACTTTTTCTTTAATAACTCCATTTAGAAAAACCTACTAGAAAACCATCTATAAAACTTTAAACTTTATTTGTACTGTTATGGTCAAGAATAATTTGATTGTCTCTATCCTTTAAAGAGGTTCAAATGTTTCATCAACATCAATACCCTCTATCTAGGAGTACCATTTGCAGACTATTTTTTCTTTTTCCTGAATCACTGAACCATATTCATCCATATTATTGTAAAATACCCATTTATTCATAAATAAATTTTTATTTGTTTGTCTTGAAACAATTTCCTATGTATGGTTCTTCTCAATTTAGTCTATCTCCTCATTCATAGCTTGAATCTAGTTTTCATCACTAGATACTTCCTCAAAACATTTATGTTGTACCTAAGATAAGAAACATGTATGTTGTAAATACATCATTCTTCATGTTTTAATTGGTTTAACCTAATCACTAATTTTAATTTTCTTATCAATTTTTACTCGAATATTTTCTTTTATTCAAATACAAAATTTTATTCCTCCTTTTCATCATTAGTATATTCTTCTGAATTAGCAGTTGTCTCTTCTGCTCCACTCTATTTCTTACCTACTCATTACTTTCATCAGGGAACTATTTACTATGTTGTTGATGATTCTATTCATTTTCCACTATAGTGACATCATTTCTTTTAACTAATTTTCCCTAAATCTTATTGATGAATTTATATTCTTTGATTTTTCCAGAGTATCCAAGGAATACCCCCTCATCTCCACATGACTCAAATTTCATGTGTTTCTTTTTATTGAGAATAAAAGACTTACATCCAAAGATTAAAAATTATTTAAATATTGGATTCTTTTCATACCACATCTATTATGGAGTCTTTTACTCATTCAAACACAATAGAGCCTTGTGAGATATTTATAATGATGTTAGGACTTCTTCCTTCTAGAATTTATCTACTAGGTATTTTTCAACATGTACTATTCCAGACATGTTATTGATAATCCGTTTTATCTTGTAAACCAATATATTTTGGTGAAGATTTATCACAGATGAAACTTGATGCCTTATCCTATGTTTGTAGAGATAATCCTCCACTTGTATGTTTGTGAATTCTGAACCATTATCAATACAAAACATCATTTTTTTCCAAGAATCTTTTCCGATTCTCTATGATATTGTTTTATGAAACTAAAAACATTGGTATTATGGTCAATGGAAAATAAAAATGATATTATACTGAAATCATAAATGGAAGGAATTTAATACCTCTTTTCATCATTGGGTTTGGTGAGGTAGGTCAACATACATCTGGATCTACTAATTCAAGAACTCTGGTTAACTTTGGTTCCTTTTCCTTGTACATATTTTTTATGATATTACATTATTGACAAGCATTGAATGTACGAGTATGATGACATGATATCTTATGGAGGTCTTGAGATGCATCACATTTGACCAGATCTTCCAGGGATGGATAGTATAAATGGATGATTCATTTGTACCACAACCTGTTTTCCTCCTATATGGACAAAAATCACATATCCTCTTAAATACGTACAAGGTAGATATTACCCTTTTTTATTTTTCCCAATAGAAAAACTATACCCTCTCTTCCTTTGATAATACACATGTTCTTGTTAAATCTTATAACATTCCCTGAGTCACATAGTTGGATGGATCTAAGAAAGTTGTGACTGATACCTTCAATAAATAAGGTATCAACACATCTCATTTCTTCTCCCCAAATATTTATATTAATTCAAGTATGATGGACTAGCTTCATCCTACAGAGCTAAAAAGTGATTTTCTATTTTCATCTCTCTTGATGATTCATTGAGTCACTATTTATGATCAATTTTGTTTTTCTTCGGCACATTCCTCTGCATGGTCGTTGTACAATATTTGGACATGTGTCAAAATCATCTACAAAAAAATGACCCTCAAAATATATTTTATAGTATTGAGCTCTGTTTGGCTGCAATTGTAGTTCTTGTTCCCTATGGTATATCTTGGCTATGAAACACACATTTTTTGAGTGTCCCATTATTCCACAATAATAAAACCTAATGTAGGGTGTATTCCTACATGTCACTTCTACCCCAATGATTGTCCCATGGGTTCTCTAAGTATTCTAGTTTTACTTCATACACAAATCAATCTTCAATACTAGAGAGGATTCTTGTAGTTTAACATCAATTATTACAAATTTTGTTTTTGGTCAAGCCCTATATCGGTCTTATCATTTGAACATGATTGTTGCTTCTCTTTTTCTAGACCTATATGATCCACTTATATCTTTTCTTTCACCTAAATGATCTTTTTTCCCGGTAACATACTAGGAGTTAGGATTTTTCTTAGTCTATAACTTTTCATCACATGCCGATAAATTCCTATTCAAGTTCTTCAATGTGCTTGATTTGTTCTTTCGCTGTGTTATTCAAACCATCGATCACCCTTTTCTATTCTTCAACTTTGAGTTTATTCCCACTAACCCTTTTTGAGTCCTTTAGAAATGAATACTTGAGATTATCAATTTCTTCCATTAGCTCAGAATTCTCTTCTTCCTGTAGCTACATATAGAGTTTAGAATCATGAACCACATTGTTGGTTTTATGCCTTTTTTCTCTCCAATAATCTATATATTTAATAGAGGATTATAGCTCAGCCTTTATATCAACTATTCTGTTGACCTCTTATTCATTACTTTTTTCTTTCTTCTCTTTTCTAGTAACTACCAACTACTTCCACTATAGTAGGTTCTCCATGATATTTGTAGTTCTCCATCTCTTCAAACTCATATTATTCTAAACTTTAATTTTCTTATGAAAGATTTTTTTTTTATTTTTGAAGAATTGTTTTTGAACTTTTTCTTATATTTCACATTGGATGAAGACTTATTCATGGGAATTTCAAATTCATCCTCATCATCATCTTGAAAATTCATATGAACCTTGCTGTAAGATTTCTAACATTTACAAATCAGAAAACCCTCAAGAGTGAGTTTTTATTTGAGAATTATTTTTCATCATGGAAGATTTTAGGAAAGGAATATCATCACCTCATCTGTTTCTTCTTCTTCCTATCCATCTTAAATGGTGAGATTCTTCACGGCCTTGAATTCCACTTACTTGGAGTTCATTTTTTACATAGAATAATTATCATAATTTCTCATATCGTATGAAACTAGAGGACGGTGCGAGCTGTCCAAAGTTTATTATTTGGTTCTTTATCTTCCAAAATAGAAATTTTCATATTGAATCAAGATGGAAGTTTTCTTAAATTACACTTAAAAATTTTTATATCTTAAATAATTTCTACGAGACCATGCATATATTCGAAAATAACATTCACCCAGTCAAATAATTCACCAATAGACTTATTAGAGTGAATTTTCAGATATTTATACTTGTTCTGCATAACCCATATCCTTGCCTCTCTAACCTTTTAATGGAATTTGTAGATATTTTATAGCTTCCTTCACATATCATGTGATGTTTTATATGAAATGAACTTCATATATATTTCATTGGATAAGGCTCCCCCTAAAACATTGATTCCTTTGGTGTTAAAATATAATTAACTTCCTTCAACCTTTAATAATGAAACACTATCAATACTGGATGAAATTCCATGAATCACTACTTTAAATACATCCATTCATAATGATTTGAAGTATCGATGCATCCGATTCTTCCATAATTGTTTTTTTCATCGAAGCTCAGAATCCCTTTATGATTAATAACATAAACACTAAAATTAACCTTTGGATATGATACTAATTATTCGTCCCAACTAGGATAAATACCCTGAAGGGGGGGGGGGGGGGGGGTTTAACCAAAGTATGGCATATTAAAACAAATACCCCTTTAGATCTTGTTTCGTTGTAAAACAAAATATAATTTTCTCTTTTTTCCAATAGTAATGTATGAAGAGAAATGAAATCATGAAGGAGAAAAAACAATTTTAATTGGTTCACCCTCATTGGTATATGTCCAAGAAGCATACAAGTAAAATGAACTAATGAACCAAATCCACTAAAATCGTACCGCTGTTCACATATTTCGAAGTGGAAACATTGCCCCTCCTATTTTACAACCTATCATAAATTGAAATCTCACTACTCTCTTCAGAATATCCACCTTTTATTACATGAATCAATATTTTTTAAACCTCATTTAGTATATCATTAAGTTACAATTTCATAAACATGATGAATATCACTTTACCACAGATTTAATAAGCAATCTATTCTTGAATACTTTCATGATTCTTACATCCTCTACGAAGCTCCTCTTTCATGAAGCTCAAACTGCCTTCATAAAGAATCCACCTTTCAGGTAGCTTCATTATCCCTAAAAAGGCACAAAAATTTCGCAAATATCACAATTTTAGGTTGTATTTCATAGCCTTTAGAAACTTTCTTTCTTTGAGATATTTTTTGCAAGAACACCCTCCATGAACCACCTTTATGAATTTGATGCCTTATAATTTTTTTAAGTCTAGATGATTTTCTAAAGGGGGTAGAGGCCTATTTATAGGTATTTCCTCTAATTCTAGAAGCTTACTTCCACATCATCAAAATTTACTAATTATCTCTAAATTCAGTTTCAATGCTCCCTACTTTGTGAAGCTATACATAATATTCATCGTTCGCAATGGTTATCATAGTCTTGGAGATTACCATTAACACATTGTGGCTTTTTTATGATCTACATAATTCTCTATAAACATTCCAGGAAATCTATTCATTTTTCACGGATATTTTTCAATGTACCTTGTCAATAATATCTCTATAAATCTACATTGAGCGTTGAAACCTTTTTTTTCATCAAACATAATCAACACAAAAAACTACAAAGTCACTTTGAGTGATTTTCCCAATACTGTTCTATTTGTCTTCATAGATGGATTAATCTATATGATATAACTGATGTGGTATCTTTCAAACTACCCTTTTAAGGCTAGAAATAGTGTTTGTAATCTTCTCCATTGGATTGAAAGATAATTGGTTCGAAGGTATTATAGATGATGATCATTTAATTATTAAATACTTCATCTAAGATGAGATATCTCTTTTCATTAGTGAGGATCTTGGTATATCAAGCCTATTAATCTTAATTGTGTCCTAGTAATTCTTAATTTTCAATATAGATTTCACAAATTAAAGAACTTATTGATGATTATGGATGTTATCATATAAATGACCTTCACAGTGAATTATATGAGGAGATTTTCTACTGTAATATTTATATTTTCCATCATGGGGAGGACTTCCATTCTGTATTGAAGTCAGTATATAGAGTGGAACTATACAATATATTCCATGGGAAGCACGTTCGATGTGGTTGGTCTAGTTTACACATCGAGGTCATATGTGGTTATCAGTATATAATTAATTGGAAAGGTAAATACCTTTTTTCTATTTGAACTTTTAGTTACGAGGTGTATTTTCACAACTCTCATCATGAGAAGAGTTAACATGAACAATATTTATGTTTCCACATGGAATACCTCTATGGTGGATACTCTGGGGAGGACCCTTGAGATATTAATCATTGTAAAATATGTAGGAAATATGTATATATAGTTTCATTATTTTTACAATGATGAGAGAAAAAATTCTTGGGATACTATCAATGGATATTAAATTTCCTTTAGAGCATTAGCATTGATCATGTTAGGGATATGGAAATACTCATAAGTTGTTTGTTTTTCTCAATGACATGTCTTTTTGAACATTCTATGTTTGGTGGTTAGGGTCATACACTATGTAAAAAACTCTTCATGGGTGGGATCCATCATAGAAAATGCCCATATAGTAGTCTGAATATGCTGATGGGATTCCTCAGATTGGTTGGGGTATGATCCAGCCCCTTTCTTTCCATTGTAATTTGTTAATGGATTTCATTATAATGGGCATGAGTGTGAGCTCAACTCAAATTTTTCATTGAGATATGATGATATCATTAATTTAAATGATGATGACAAGGGATATGTTCTTACTTTAGAGGGACTACCAAAATATGCCAGTGAGTACCTAGAAAGTTTAAAAGGATATGATACTTCCTTAAATTAGCTAATAAGATGTGTGTGTGAACACTAATTGGAATAGGAAAATGAGATAGATCATATTCTTCATTCCTATCTGGGATATGATAATGATCATCTTGAATTAGAGATGGTGTATGATCCCACTCCTTAGTAGCTTCCAAATATTATTTTAAAGACCCTCTAATAATTAGTGTACAAGTATAGGATTTCTCCTTGTTGGAAACTAGGATATGATGAAAATAGTCCTTCATTATTACTGCCCGAACATGTTGACAACTATACAGAAAATGTGTATTGATATAGTCATTCCTTTCCAATTCCACCAGGATATACTAATAGGGTTCTTCATTATTAATGGGGATATAAGACCACATTTTAATGGGAGTTTATATTAGATCTCGCCTATGTCGTCCATTTTCCTTTAGAATATACCACCATGATTTTTATATGGAAGTAAGAATATGGGATTTCAACTTAACTTTTGAGATATTATATTGGTGGAATTAATTAGTGGTAATAAGGGTACATGCATGTTCCCTAGTCACTACTAGAATATTCTATTACGCTTTTGGTCACATGTAGGATTTCGTTACATTCTATGGGTAAACCAATATAGAATTTCTATTTACTCAAAACTTCTAAATAATTCTAGGTGTGTATTATAGCACATGGAAGCCCATATTTGAACCCATAAGGAGTAAATTAGAATCGAATTATAATTATTAAAATTTATAGGGATAAAAATGAAGTATTGTAAAAATTTAGGAGAGTACATACCAACTAACTACAATTACATTCTCATGTACTAGTGAAGTAAAATGGTAGTGAATCACATAAGATGATATCAAAATTTGATGTAAGAAAAAACCATGGTATGGGTAGATTCTCTATTCTAAATAATCTCATATTATTATAGTGAAGTACTTTATTTAATCAATAAAATTGATGACACAAAACTATATTTAAATGTAACTACTCCGACCCATACAACGGTCATATAAGATAATATGTAGCTATTCAATGTATTAAAATAATATGAAACTATAAACACAATGGTCTTGAATGAAATAAGAAGATATTATTATGAAGACTAAGATAGATGAAAAAACCATATTACATTAATCATAAAAATAATACTTCACTATATAATATCCCCATTTATTACATTTTTGGCACTAAGAACTCACCCCTCATGCTAGTCATGAGAGAGTAAAAATAAAAATAATGAACCTAGAATTTTGTAACACTCCAGTCAAAGATAATCTAATTACTCATATTGATCCTCTAGTATTCGAATGATTATTACTACATCCACACCCCTCCTTTTATAGACAAAAAACATCTTCTATATCTATTTTTATCTCCCAACCATATCTTTAAATATCTACAAACATATCTTTTCTAGTTTGTATTAGCCACTAACTCCTTATATATTGGTTAGAACCCCATCTCATAATACAACCACATCACCCTTGAAATATATCTAATACAATCAAAGAGATAGGTTGTGTTCATATCTATAAATCTATTTCATATCTTTACTTCACATCACAAAATTTAAATCATGTACATGAACTATATCTCATTAAGCTATATCTTACTGGCCTATATAGGAATGATTCTCAACACTTTGAATATAGAGTTCCATATCTCCTCTTAATGATCTATTTATACAAGGGTTACATGGTCCACTAGGTGACAATGAAAAACCTGCCAATAAACCACATTTTTATCTTTTCAAATATTTTATACATTAATCTTGTACAATAATGGTTTTCTCACATTGTGTGCAGGATGCCCAATTATTACTGTATATTCTCTACTTCCACATGTATAACTTTAAATGCACCATAAATTCATGCTAATATGGTGGAACACTTTATTATCACAAACTACAATACCCTATCCTGATATGATCGTGTATGGCATGATGCATGTACTTGTAGATATAAAACAACCATATTTACTCAAATTGTTGATTATCTATGAACATTTTCTAACATAGTTCAACACTATATCCTGCACAATGTGAAATAAACTATAAAAATATGATTTTACCCTGCTTGAATGGTTCTGACATGAATGATAACTTTAAAATTGGAGAGCCATAAACCTTACAAAGTTCTTCCTATAAACGATAAAATTACCAGTCTACCTTAATAAATCCCTATGATATTATAAAATATTCTTTTACCTTATGGAATAACTTTCAAGGTGTGAAGTAGTTTGATGTGTCTTTATTTATATATTCATTAACTATCCTCTCTTACCACACAATGATGTGAGTTCTTCTTAGGTTTATAAAAATGATTCCTCGTGCCTTCCTCTATCTAGGTTGTGCATTAACTATCATAAAGTTCATATAAAATGACGATTTTATTAGTTTTATTTATAGGATTAGACTTTCTTTGAGCCTCTATGGCGATTCTATGATAGTTGAAGCAGCAAAAAGAGACCCTAGATAATGTATTGAAAACCATTAGATGTAATGGGATAAGAAGAGTGAAACCCAAATAATGCCACTTTTCTTAAGTGTACATTTACCATGTGTTAATTTTACCTCAATGATAAATCTAAAATTTTAACTCTCCCTTATTACTCTATAAGTGACATAAGTTATATGAATAATACCCTTAAGGTCAATATTCCTGACAGACAACCCACTTCTCTCCTGCAGGCACTGTCCAGTACTACCATTAGCTTCTTTCTGTACACTGCATTGCACTAAATCATTCTTGGGTCACCATTATATGTGTTCTTCCTAAGCCTTTATATTACCCATTTACTACCCCAGTTCAGAGTATTAGGATACATTTCCCCACTTCATATAAACCACCTTTTTATCTTTAAAAAATTATTTTACAAACTTTAATTTATATATATATTTTAAAAACATCTATTTGGATTGTCTAATACTTTAAACACAAAAAAAATAAATTTACATGTATGAAGAAAAAATTAATAAATTATTAAACTAATGGATTTAAATATACATAATTTACTCATGAAATATAAACTATCAAATTCCCCCACACTCAATGATTTATTATACTTAAGAATAAAACTCTATTTAATAATAAAAAAAATCCATGCTAATAATATTTTAATTACAGAGAAAAAAATTTAAATAATTACCATTGGGGAAATTGAATATGACATTTCAAAAAATAATATATTTCCAAACCCTCATTCTTCTCCCAAAATTCTTTCCAATTTCACAATTTATTAACACCATACATGCTAATTGAGATCTTCCTCACATGAAATTATACTCTATCATCACCCAGGGTAAAAATTAACTAGATTTATTATGTCACCTAATGTAAATGTACCTAAACATAGGTTTGAAATACATTTCATATCTCTACCCAATAAATACAAGAACCAAAATTAATCATGAGGGCTTAAAATTAACAATCAAATGTCTCAAAGGATTATATTTGTTTAGTAATGATATGAAAAAAATAAACTCATAATGGATGTTCAACTCTAAAGTAAATTTCATCATAATTAACTAAAAGAAACAATCATCCAAAATAATTAAATCACCCAACTCCCCAAACTCAATGAAAAGATTCACAAATTTAAACTAGTAAGTATTATTAATAACTTCCTTTTTTTTAATTTTCTATTTATTCATATTTTTATGTGGGTGTAGTTCACACTAGTCTCAAACCATTATCCAAACCATATTTGATCTCCTCATGAAAATAATTATAATGGTGATAACATGATCATAGGTTATTAAAGGGTGATCTTTGATCCACCAAATACATAATTTTTTTTACATTTAAATATAAATTTTTTTCATTAATTTGTTCCTCATCTTTTCCTTATTTATTTCTAGAGGGGAATACAAAGAAATACAATAAAACTAATCTATAAACCTTACCCCATAGTCAGTAACAGACCCCTATATATTATCTTTAATAAAAATAATATCCTTCCACTTTGGAAAACCTATACCCCACAGTCAAGATAATAAAATTCATTGAAAACATAAAGAGTAAGGAAGGAAACACAAAATTAATTTAGAATTTTGGTTTTTCAAACAATTTCACTCATGGAATCCACTGGCTTATAAAATGATAAAAATGAAGGTTGGTCAAATTGATAATGATGTCAATATATAAATTACTCAATAATATTAAATTTAACATTTTTCAATCTTATATTTGGCTATATTCAATGAAATTTATAGTAGAAATACATGTCCCATGCATATCAATAAATGGGTTTTAGAAATATTATTGAAAAATTATCTTAGAAATCAATTGGAAAATGGAAACATATGAATTTAAAGGCAATTATTCGTGGAATGTATAATAATAACAAACTAATATACATTAATTTCATAACTTCAACGAATAAACATGTGAAAGGGAAATTTTATATACACTTATCAACTATACCCCCCAAACATTGATTTATTAAACTGATACCAATATTATTATATTTGACCATATAATCCCCTAATTTACTCATTTTATTTTATCAATAATAAAATCTAATTCATGGAATTATGGGATTCTAAAGAAATTTTGTGTATCACATATAAAAAGTGCACCAAAAATCTAAGCGTGACATGAAATTCCATTAAATAATAAGAAAATAAATATAGTGGGGGTCTATTAATACATTATTAAAATAAATACTAACCTTTCCTAATGAACAGATTCTTATTCTCATATTATTTGGTATTGTGACTTTATTATCACAAGACTAAAAATAAAAATAATCACTAGAAAATACTCTCTCCATAAACTTCTTTGTTAAAAAATATAAAATGGATTGAATATTTTTCTTAAAAAATATTCCTAAGATTAAATTAATAAAAATACTAGAATGAAAATAAAATTCAGGCTGGCACCCCAAAGTTCTTTTTTATCATAATTTATCTTAACATTAACACTTTTATGTTAGGTGATATTGGGTTAGAATGATGTTACCAGTTCCAGATCAATGTATGGATAAATCTATGAGTTCACCATGTAGACATGCCCTCTTCCTTTTTCCTAGATTATTTTCACCCTATCATGAGGTAATTATTTATTAAAATCCATAGGGTCAATCCACCAATGACGGGTCAGTGCCAAAAAATTAATTTTTTTCATGAACCAATAAAACCTATTGGACCTGCATAAACTTTCTAAAGATAAAATAACAACCGATGCTCAATATATTTTCTTACAGTTTTCATTTTTTCTTTTTATTTTTACACCATAATCCTCCTTATCTATAATAACTACATCATTCCTTTCCTCAATGGAAAAAATTCTAAAATTTCAACTTTTTATACTTCTCTATATCATCATTCTTTCCATATTAATTTTTCATAGATCAAAGGATATTGAAATTAATTTATACTACACCAGCCCTTAGAGACAAATCATCACTTTTGTACTTCAATTAAGGCTCAGCTGGTAGCTATGAATGGCCTTTTTAAGTTTTAGGTTGACTTATACTCGTCCATTAATGCATAATGAAGTCTACCAAAAAATAAAACTTATACATTCTAAATTAAAATTCTATAATCATGACACTCGGATTTCTCAATATTGTATCTTAAAATTTAATAGAAACTGTTGTGGGATTTATCTTTTTGTATCCCAATATTTAAAAAGTTTAGTATGAAAAGATATTCACAATCTCTTGAAGATTAGAAAACATTTTTTGAATGTCATAAACTAAAATGGAAAAAATATATGGGCCTTGTTACTTATTTGGTAAACTTCTCTACACTACAACTAAGAACTTCTCCATGTGTGGTATTGGTCTTATTTCCTTAATTTTCTTCTTATTGAAGACTAACCCTTTCAATAATTTATCATATGTGTGCATTTCCATAAAATCCTTAGTAGAGGGTATTTTAACTTATTTTCTCATGAAAATTTCCATAAATTTTAATCTCTTTTCTTCTATAATTACTTGATATATCTTCCATAAGAAATGTTGTTTTTGTTTGTAGGGTGGTGGAACATCCTCCTTAACTTTTTTTATTTACTCATCCTATATTTATATTCATGTTTTTTACCTTTATTTATATAGTTTACTTTCCTTTTTTTATTTATATTTTCTATTATCTTCAGTAATTTATAATATGGTTTGATACTCCTCAGTGTGTTAGCCTTCCATTCTACACCTGGGTTGTCCTAGGTCTCACCTGATTGAATTAACCCTGACCTTTCAATAGGTTTTATGGAAATATATCCAACATGAGGAAAACCTATGATATTTTAAATTGAATTTTAATTATTTGAGGTATGCTCCAGTGGTTTTCATGAAATTTGAAAATGTATCTTCCATGGTACTGATTTGGTTTTGAAGAGAGGGACATTATTGTAGTCGGAAACCCATAGCTCTTGGTTGGTACCCTTGACTTCATTTTTTTTGGAAATTAACCCTAAAAATTATTTTTGATGATTATAATCAATATTACCTACATATTTAACATACATAAATTTGTGTTGTTGTATATACATAATTGAATCCATATTATTTTTCAAGGTCTCCATTTGTGTTAACATTTAACATTTTTTTCCTACTATATTGATTCCTCATTTGTGTGATCATTTGGTTTTCCATTGAAAATTATTGTGATAAATTTCATCCAATAAATAATATTTCCCTATAGGAATCATCTTAATTAGTGATCCTCTCATGAAAACATCATCTAACGAAAGATTATGCCAAGAAAAAACCTTAAAATAAATTTTGAAATAGAAGACACATTTTAATACAACGGTGAAAAAAATTACTTAACAAGACTTTAAATCAATCCATTTATTATATATTTATTCACTATTCAATTGACTAAAATATCAAATACTGAGGATAATGTCCATAAATTTCATGGGGAATAAAAATGTTTAGAATTTCCTTACCAATTCAACCCAGGTGGTTTGAAATATGGTGATAGAAAATAGATCCACTCTTTGGTTTTTTCTTTTAATGAGATTATAAATATCCGAAACCTAACCACATCACCAGATAAATTGTTAAACTTCAATTATTCACAAATATTAAGGAAACTATTTAGGTAAGTGGTTTTATTATCATGTCGATGCCCAAAATATTGAATGGAATTCAAGATCATTTGGAAATTTTTTTTTCTTTATCTCAAAGTGGTTTTCCATAATGGATGAAAATGGAATAATTTTTTATAAAATCACTCTTAATGGTCTACTATATTTCATTAGAGTTCATATATCTAGATCTATTATTTTTACTCCCCATTATATTACTTTGATTTTTTTAAATCCTTTCCCCTCTTATTTCCTTTTCTATATTCTTAAATATTTCTCCAGCTTAAGATCAAAGTCAATAATTTATTTTATTTTTTCTCTAGTGAGGTATTCATCCATAAATGGTTTGATATGAAAATAATGGAAAAAAACTAGTGTATTAGGGAAATATTAAAAATAACCAGGTTAAAGAAGAAATCATAATTATTTAGTGTCACTATGAAACTTTTCCCTAAAACAGTTAAAAAACATGGCCACCCATAGAGATTTTTTGGTTATACATGCATACTAGTTTATAATTTCAATTTAATAAAACTTACTAGTAACTCTATGTGTGTAGAATTACTTATGGAAGTAGAAGGTCAAATCCATATTGTAAAACCTTTATATTTTGTGAAATATTTTATTAAATATATTTAATTTTTTGATATTTTACGTTACATGAGACATTTATTTTTGATTGAGTTTAACACAATACTATGTTTGGATTGTGTTGCACACAATTTTGAGTTTTTTGTGCAGTACACGCAACATCGAGTTTAAACCAAACATGACATACTATTTAAATATTATTATGAAGTGGGCCTTGCCAGAATCTGAAGATCCTGGCCATTTACTAAAATAGATGAAAATATAATAAGCACATGAGAAGAAATATGGGGTAAAATAAGAAATCCCATATTCATAAGAAAAAAAAATCATGTATCACCGTAATCATAATCAGATTCATGATATGAATCTTCAGCAACAGTATATTCCCACTCTGGCAATGAATTCTTCTGGATGAAAGCAGTAGTGTACTTCTACTTAATCTTCAACTTCTCTAGCATGAGCCTGGAATAAATTGAAGAAACACATTGTCCACACCCTTGAGTTAAATTCTCCCAGCCATGTCCCTGACTTGGACCCTTTTGATGCCTACATTGTATCCAAGTTTACTAATATAGAGTTACATCTTATACCTTTTCAGCATCCGATATATCTTTAGAATCATTACTTACATCAACATTAATAGAATCAAGTACCTTAAAAAGTTTAACATCAGTGGATGGCCTATCAAGTTTATATTAAAAAACTTTTAGTGATTCATATTTAAATCCATTTTCCCTTAAAATCATTTGAAACCATTAATTATCATCTTTCTTATTCCCTTTATGACTCTCATAACCATGGATTTCACAGCTACTTCCCTATTAATTAATTCCATTCTTCATGACATAGCATATACATCTATGACACTGGCTTTCTGAACATTCTGGGTTGGTCTCTAACAATTATCACTTGCACTGAGCTCTTTATCAGTGAAAATGTCTGATAAGAGTTTCTTCCTATCAGAGCACTTTACAGAAGCTACAATATCACTAAGAGTTGTTTTCCCTAGCTACCCAAAATAAATTTCACCAGTATTCTACTCAATAAAAACATTTTTGACAGGATCATCAACTGCAGTACCTTCAGTAGAAGCAATTTGCAGCTACCCAGAGTTTTGAAAAGGTTGATCAACTAGCCACTGGAATAGAGGGTATAAACTGGATTAACTATGTTATAAAAGTATGTTTTACAAATTTTTATTTAATTCTTTTGCGACCAATTAATTTTAAATTAAAATAAAACCCTTTAGAAAATAAAAGGAAATATTTTTTGAAAAGCTATTTTTATCTGAACAAGTGTATTTTATATCAATAAATTTATAAAATTAATTTTGGTTAATGATTATAATGAAATTTATATATAATATATTTAGTCAAATGTTAAACATTATTATTATATATTTTTAGTAAATAGATAATAATATATCCAATTTTATGTCTAAAAATTGTGTTGTTCTAAAATGCAGTTTTGTCACCTTTTTATGACGCAATTATTTTATAACTACAGTTTTCCACTTTTATATGATTAATTTGATAAAAAATTTTTTTTTTCTAAATTTTCATATCAAATATATATTATGGTTAATGTTTTGGATTTTTATTAAAAGTTTTATTTTTTTTCATAAATGGTGAAAAATACCGAATTTAAATGTAAAACTGCCTTTTCGTTCAATTTATTTATAAAGATAAATTATATTTTAAAATTGTTTTAAAGTAAAATAAGTTAAATTATATATTCAATAATCCCATTTATGTCATTTAAATCAATTTAATAATGAATCTGGTTATAAAACATCTCAAACTATTTATCTTATTATCTTCAAAAAACTGCCTTTTCTTCACGTTTGTGGGATTAATTTTAAATTATTTTTTACCACTTATATGAATTAAATTTGGTAAAATGGATTCCATATTTTGAATCAGGTTAATTTATATTTTATAATAATGTCAATTTAAATTTTTATCAAAATTAATAGTGAATGCAGCAAAAATTAATTACCATAGTTAAAGTGAAAAAGGGTTCATCAGGTGGTTAAATTAAAATTATAAGAGTTAAAATGGACGAAAATATCATCCTAATTTTAATTTATGAGTTATTTAGGAATTTTACATTAAAGTATCAAAAACATGGAAATTAATTTCTACTTTCCTTTGAATATGTCCCATATAATAAGTTAAGTAATGAAAAAGAAAAAAAATATAGTTTTCTTTCTTTGAATATCTATAATGCTTGGGGATATGGAAAAACAAGATTTGTTTGATAATACATATTATTTTGAAATATAAATGAGTTATTGATATCATTATAATTTATCTTAAATTTTTTTAGATGAATTAGTCATTTAAAATTCTTAAGAAATACCAACACATAAATTATTTAGTTAATAAAAAAAATAAAATAGATGATACTAAAAATAATAAAATTGAAATAAGTTGAATGAATTATTGTATCAAATTATTTTTGTATAGTAATATATAATTTTACACCTGTTTGAATATAAATTTCTCAAATTAAATTATTTTATTCATATATATTTCAAATTAAATTAAATAAATAATTTCAAAATTTATATTAATGTCATTTTATAATAAATTCTATTTTATTAATTGATTTAAAATTAGAAAAAAATAAAATTATGTAAAGTTATTTTTAAATGTTAATATATATCAAATATTTTCCATTCATGTACAAATTGTTCTATGATAATGATTATGTTGATAGTTAAACAATAAAAACTCAATTAGCACAATTATGGTTAAAGTAGTGCTTTTGGGCGTTAATTGTGCTTGTTTTAAAATTAACATCCAACACACATAAGATTTATATTTTTAAAATTATATATAATATTTATAATTAGTGGGTCCAAAAATTATAATGATTCTCACTTTAATTTAGTCTTAGTGTATAAATTAACAAAGTTAGAAAACTAGTTACCTTAGTGAAAAACCAAAATGGTAAAAACTAGTAAAATTAAAAGTTAAGGAACAAAATATTAAATCATTGTTACCCATTGTGTGGTTAATGGATGAATCGACCATATTTTCTCCCAAAACCATTAATTATCTATTTTAGAGCCACTTTAGGTTAGACAGATCTCCCAATAGCGAATACGTTTGAGTAACACAAGAATGCCAATCCACCTCAACTATAAAAGGGAACTCACTCTCCCTACTTATTCAAACCTATCAGGCCATTTAGATTGAAAAATAAATTCACAAATAAATTCAATAATTCCCTCCCAAATTTTTATAAGCCTTAGTTTTTTTATAAATCCAATATTGTATGGTTTTAGTACAAAACTAAGCAGGGTACTCGAAGAAGAGGTAATGTTCTTCAATGAGCATCTTTATTTTATTTCTTTATCGACCCTATTAAATCCTTATTATACCATGATTTCATAATTAAATCAATGTATTTCATATTATTTGATCTTATTTATTTTATGGGTATGATTTAAAATCATGCACATATTCATCAAAAGGGTTCTGAAATCATAGTTCATATGTACAGTGGACTACCGCCTCACGAACCGATGTCTTTCAATTTTCTGTTACCACTTATCATGGTTGGTAATAATTATGTAAAAAATATTTAGATATGATATTTATGATATATATGATATTATTATTCTTCTGTAATTATTATATCCCATATACCTCCATACATTCAATTTTGTGAGAATATGATAACAACATTCATGCGTACGATAAACTACCACCTCATGAAGCGGTGTGATTCGTTCACACTTTACAAGGGATTTATTAAATATGTATTTAATAAAAATATGTTACATTTATTTCATAAAAATGATTTTGAAATTATAATATATCACATAATTATATTTCTTTTAATCCAACAAAAAAATAGAAATAATGTGCATGCGTACGTATGGCCTACTGTCTCCATGAAAGGAGTTTTTAATTTCCTATTTCTATATTTTATATATTTTTTAGGACCAAAAAGGGGCCTAGATACCTTGAGAGGGGGGGGGGGGGGGGCGAATTAGGGTATGGACATTATATTTTAATAATTCTTCTTTCCCCACTGGATATTGACCTCTATATTATAAGGGTCACTTTGTTTTCTATTATGTGTTTATGTTGATCATTTCTTTTTATCTTTATCTGATGGCTATACTTTAGATGAAATGCAGGGAAGAAACCAGGAATAAACATAGATTTTTACTTGGTTCACCCTCACTGGGCTACATCCAAGGAGCATACAGCGGCGATGTGCCACTATACCAAATCCACTGAGGGTCACTGCCAATAATTTTTAGGCTAGATCACTTCTATACCCAAGCTCACTGTCTTTACAATGTTTAGGGTCAAGTCACTACTTTCACAAGGGTCACTCCCTGTTTCTCTTTAACTGGCTCACTGCCGGAAGAAAGGATTAAATTCTTTCTCTTCCTTTACTCACTACACTTGGAAGGGATCCAATCATAGTTTATAGACCTGTAGGTCTCTTCATTTGCATGAATACATACATCCTCAACTATTGATAGATGCTATGTTGAATTCCAACTTTAATCCACAGATGAATACCACTTTGCCTCTGAACACTAGGAAATTCCTTTGGAAATACATTCGCAAAGCATCATACTTCACGAGGCTTCCAATTTCGCAAAGCTCAAACAAGACTTTGTGAATCTCCTACTTTTTCATGAAGCACTCTTGCAAAGCTCAAGTCGTCGCCGAGCGACTTCCCTTGTGAAGCTCACTGAGCCAACGCAGAGCTCGCAACTTTCACGGAGCAAAAATAGCCGCCGCAAAGCTCTTCTTTCACGAAGCACACTGCCTTCCTGAACCACCTTTACGAACTGAGAGTAAAGGATTTTCTTTGAAAGATCTCTCTTATATTCTACTTCTCTTGAAGGGGTCGAGGCCTATTTATAGGCGATTCCACCTAACCTTGAACTCTCCGCGTGAATTCAATGCCACGTCATCTCAAATCGCGAAGCTCTGAAGTTCCTGCCGAAATTCTCTCAAAATCACGAAGCACCACAACAATTTTCTGATCACGAAGCATGACGTAATCATGGAGCATCACCGTCAATCCCTTCAAGCCTTCGCCGCGAAGCTCCCTCACAAATCCCTTCACCACCGCGATGTGCTTCAACTCTGCCGTTCGCGAAGCTTGACGTAATCATGAAGAATCACTGCCATCATTTTTATGGTCTTCGAAAAATCAAATCCATGAAGCCTATATTCGAAAAATTCATGCCTTTTCTATATTTAAACATGATATTCAAGGATATCCACTTTTCACGATGCTCACCAAACTCCAAATTTTGGACCCCAAAAATTTAGTAAACACTAGAAAACAGTGCCACCTTTTACTGATCTTTTTTACCGTCTCTAGATCATTCGTTCCTTTGTCATCATTCTTTATCAACATGGATTGTAAACAACATCTCTGGAACTCAACAATTCACCATGAAAACCTGCTTTTTCAACAAACACAATCAACCCAAAAATGCGGCAGTGTTACCTTGAGGGATTTTTTCCCCACAATATTATTATAAATTTTATATATATAATGATTGTATAGGGTATTTATATCATTTTAAAATTTATAAATATTATTAAATCATAATTTGAGTAATATGAAAATAATATAATAAATCAAAATATATATGAAAAAAAAGCAGTTATTACCTGAAAGGTAACTTTAACAGGGAATTGTTAATAAATGAGAAATAAAAGTCTATAATAAAATAATATGTGGTATAATATATACCAATATTATTATTTAATATATTTATAATAAACCTATATTTATTATACCTGAGTTTTGAATGAGTATGATAGAAGTCAAGACATAAGGTAAGGGATTTACGGCTCACTTTTTACTTTTGTGAGACATATGATATATTCACCACTTCTTTTTTATATGTGGCGTATATTATAAACATGAACATATTTTAGGATTATTATACTATAATTTATTGGTATTTTAATATCCATTTAAGGATCACTCTTTCATTGGGTTTACGGTTCAAAAGTTACTAAATCATTAAGGGATTTTTATCTTAATCTCCCTTCTTTGAGACATACGTTATGTTATGCATCTATATTAATTAATGAGGTGTATATAAAAACACTTTGATAACTAATATAGTGAACTCAATAATCATCATTATATCTTAAGATCCATGATATGTTATTCCTTCCTAAGTATTATGATTCAATGTTATGAGGATGGTAAAGATTTTATGTTACAATATCATCATTTATCAGGATTGTTTATGATTAAGTCCCCAATATTGCACTATCATGATCTAAATCTCAATAATTCTTCAGAATTTTCTTATCATATATTTATTCATGAAATTTTCATATAGTCTTACTATTTTCCCACTCTTTGTTACTTAATATAATTAATAAATTTATTAAGAAAATCCGAATTTATTTCTCTCTTCTGTCGAAAATCTGATTTGTTGTGAAATAATGTTTTCTAAAATTGTTTTTAAATGATATTTTTTCAGATCATTATCAATGAAAATGATTTTGAAAAATTTTTATGCTTTAAAAGTGGTTTGAATTATTTTCAAATATTCCTTTAAAAGTTTCAATGGTTATTTTGGAAGGAAATGAATTCAATTATTTTCAAAGGTTCCTTTACAAAGCTTTCATGTATATTTTCAAAGGAAAATGTTTCTACATGTTTTATGATCTAATTAGTGTTTTATGAATTAGAAATGATATTTTAATCAAGAAATTTTTTAAATTATTTTTTAAAAGTTTCTTTATAATTTTTCATGGTTATTTTCAAGGAAAAGGATTTTTATAATGTTTTATGTTATAAAAACTGATTTTTAAAGAAAATATATTTTCAGAAAGAAATTTCCCAAGTAGTATTTAAAAATTATTTTACATATAAGATGATAATATTTTAGGTTAATTTTAATTTAATAGTTATATGATCCAAGGATACTATTTATTTTATTTCGTATAATGGTTTATGTTTTGATTGCATGATGCTTATGAAATCTATTTCTCTTCCATGGGTTATAACATGAGAAAATTATTATGAAACCCACTTATTATAATTAATTATTATATAAAGAAATTATCATAAAACCCATTTATTTTACATAGGTTATTATATGATTTTATTCTTATGATACCCATTTAATTTCATGTGTTATGATACAATGAATGATGATGAACTTATGGAACACATAAATATGGTTTTGATAATGTAATAGGTGGGACCTATATCTTCTTAAAATACATTAGGTAAAGATTTATATCTAATGAGATAGATATTAATATAATGAGAAGTGAACCCAATTCAATAATATAGGTCTAGAACAAAGAGTAAACTCAGCTCAATAACACAGGGATGGAATAAGGAATGAACCCAGTTCAGTAATGGATTTTTTCCACTATGCTGGTCGTGTAAATGAGCCTTGATTTACAAGGAAATTATTATCTAGGCTTATGTGTATGAAAAAATTATATTTCTTATTATCTCAGGGATCATGTTCTTTAATTCCATTACGATTCAAGTCTTAAGAATTGTTAATCTATATTCCATGACTCATTATAATGATCTTTGATATGAAGGGTATGGTTTTTAGATGTTATTCTTATGTTATCATACCATTATGTTGATTTTATTCTTACATATCTTCTTTATTTATTCTTACTGAGCATCTAAGCTCGATCTTTCTTTTGTTTTCTTTCCCCAGGTTATGAATAATGGTTTTAAGTAGGATTACTAAAGGAGTAGATTTTTATGGGTGATGTTGAAGATATTTTACCAAGTTATAAGTTTATGTTTTGATGTTTCCAAAGGCACTAAAAAATTGTGGTCCTCATGCATGAGTTTCTATAATGTAATGAATATTCATAAAAAATGATGGAATATTCATGTAGGAAAATCTTAGGCCACTATAAACATGGATTAGAATGATAAAAAACTATAATTATTTAAAAATTTTGGAATAAAATTAGAGTGATGTTTTTAAAACAATCAAGAGAGAACATATAAGGAAAAAGTAATTATAGGATCTTGGACCGGAGAAGTAAAATGTTAATGAATCACTTAAGATACTATCAAAAATGGGTCTAAGAGAGTCCCTTGGTTAGGGTATACACACTATATTCTAAATAGAAGCCTTTTCTTATGATTAAGTACTTCAGTTGATTAATAAAATAGGTGACCCAAAACCGTATTCAACAATAAATTCCCCAACCCATACAATGGACATACATGAGAATAAGTAGTTGTTTAATGACTTAAAATAAAAAAAACATATATACACAATGTTAATGAAAAAAAGTGGAAGAAAATATTAATAAGAATGAGATAAATGTAAAAATAAATTTTAAGTTAATCATAAAAAGAATGCTTCACTAGTATAACTCCCTACCTCATAATATTGGTACTATGTTTTTACCCCCTAATGTAATTCACAAAAGAGTTTGAAAAGAAAAAGAAATGAACTAGATAATAATATCAGTCCAAGTAAAGATAATCTAGTTACCAGTCTTGATCTTCTAGAATTCAAATGAATCTTGTACCAGATGGCCCCCTCCTTTTATAGTCATCATCCATTATTTATATCTCATTATATCTACCCACAATATCTTTATCTATCTTTTAAAATATCTATACCTATTAGTATCAACCCCTAAGTCATTTTACATAGGCTAAAACATCATGAAATACTACTATACATATTCCCTTTAACAGTGTGCAAAAATACTTTTAACAGCACTAAAAAATCACTATTAATAACAGCATTGATAGTGGGAGTCCCCTATATCCGCGCTAAAAAACACTGATAGAGGGGGATATTTATCCATTCTAAAAAAATGTAGATAAAGTCCCCCTTTATTAGTGTTATTTTATCAGGGATAAAGGTCTCCCTTTATCGGTGTTATTTCAAGCACTGATAAAGGGTTCAATTTATCAATGCTTTAAATAGCGATGATAGAGGACTAGTTGGATACAATGTGATATTAATATAACAACACACCCAACAAAAAACTATAGGTATATATATACACCCATCAAATAATGATATATAAATTTAATTGACATCATGAATACAAAAATATTAACCCATGGTATATACAAAAAAACTTCTAAATACATTTCCAACAATTCTTTATATAATTATATTTATAATTGTCCAACAAATAGTTAAAAAAATTAATGTTTCATATTTTGATTTCTGTGATCCCATCTCAAAAATTTCCACCCATGGTATCAATTGCTGAAAAAATCATCCCAACTCATGAAAAGGATTCCACTTATATAAGAAAACAAATATTTTGTTAGTAATACTATAAAGAAATAAATTCAACACTAATATGAAAAAATAATTTAATAAAATATCAAATTTTAATAAAAAATACTCATTTGGAGTTATACTAGTCACACCATGCATATCATTGATATGGGGTTGATTCCTACACGTCACAAATGATTTATTGATCATTTTCCTATAATATCAAAACAATTCGAAAGTGTTTTCTTGGTTTTGAGTATGTAACCTTTTGTTTTACTAAAATTAATATCAAATTTAAGTAATGAAAAATTTGGAGTTATACTGGTCACACTGTGTGGTAGATTTAGGTGCGGCCAATTCCAACCTATCACAAATCACTGATGGATCATTTTCCTAAAGTGCCAATAAAATTAGTGCATTTGTTTGGTTTTCAGTAAGTCGGTTTTGTTTTTTTACTAAAATGTCATTTGAAACTAGAAAAATTTATTTTCCATCATTCCGGTCAAATTGGTCATCAGTTTGATGTTTGAATACTTTATACGCATCAAAAAATGACTTATGAATGGGTGTCTTAAATTACCAAGACAATCAGAATGTGTTTTCTTGATTTTGAGTTTGTGACACATTTTGAGCTAAAATGTCCATTTTAAACACATAACAGACACTTTTAGTCATACTGGTCACACCATGCATCATATTTAGGTTTGGTTGATTCGTAAACATCAGAAATGACTCATGGATCATATCACTAAAGTATAAAAACAATATTAATGTGTTTCTTGGTTTTCAGTATGTCACTTTTTCATTTTTACATAAATTAATGTCAATTTTTAATAAACAAAAACAATTGGAGTTATACTGATCACCTAGTGCATTTTATTTTTGGTGGACTTGATCCCTATATGTCATAAATTACTCATGGATCATTTTCCTAAATTATCAAAACTCTTTGAATTTTTTCTTAGTTTTCAGTATGTCACTTATTTGTTTACTAAAATTAATGTCAATTTTAAATAAAAAGAAAAATTTAGGTTATACCAGTCACACCATTCATCATATTAAGGCGATATTGAATCCAACGCATCAAAAATGACTTATATATTATGTTATTAAAGTATCAAAATAATCCGAATGCGTTTTCTTAGTATTCAGTATGCCATTTTTATTTTTTTACTAGAATTTCATTTCAAAATAAAATCATGAATTTTGAGTCATATAAATCATATAATGCATCAGTTTTAAATGAAACTACTTCATACACATAAAAAATGACTTATTAATCATAGTCCAAAATTATGAAGACAATCGAAGAAAATTTTCTATGTTTTTAGGGAGTGACACATTTTGAACTAGAATGTCAATTTTAAACTAACAACATGAAATTTGAGTCATACCAGTCACACAATACATTAGATTGATGTGTGGTTGATTCATGCACATAAAATAAGGGTTATGGATCATTTTATTTGAGTATCAGAACATTCTGAATGATTTTTCCCAATTTTCATTATGTCACTCGTTCTTTTTGCTAAATTTAATGTCATGTTAATATAAAAATACAAACTTAAAGTCATACCAGTCAAAACATATGAAAATGGAGGTTTTTTTATTCAAACAAAACAAAAATTACTTATGATTCATTATCATAATGTATCAAAATATTCCAAATGAATTTACTCAGTTTTCAGTTTGCTACTTTTTTTAACTAAAATTAATGTTATTTTTTAAAAAAATAGACACTTTGAGTTATACCGGTCACCCTGTGCATCATATTGAGGTGAGGTTAATCCATATATGTCAGCAAATTATTATAAGTTGTTTTCATAATTTATCAAAAGAATAAAAATGCATTTTCTAGGTTTTTAGTATGCCAATTCTGGGTTTTTTATGAAAATGAAATTTCAAACTATAAACATGAATTTTGAGTCATACCAGTCACATCATGCATTATTTTGACATGAAACTGCTCCATATATATCACTAATGACTTATAAATCAATTTACAAAATTATGAAGACAATCAGAGAAAAGTTTCTTGGATTTCAGGGACTGACATGTTTTTAACTAAAATATAAATTTGAATATGATAACAGACACTTTTTGTCATACCGGTTTCACCGTGTATCAAATTGAGGTGTGGTTGATTTTTACACATCAAAAATAACTCATGGATCATTGTCCAAATGTATCAAAACAATCAGAATACACTTACTTAGTTTTAAATATGTCACTTGTTCTTTTTTCTAAATTTAATGTCAATTTATATAAAAATACACACTTAAAGTTACATCAGCCACACCGTGTATCAGATTGAGGTGTGGTTTATTACTAAACATAAAAAATGACTTATGGATAATTTACCTAACTTATAAAAATAATATGTATTCCACTTCTTCTTTTTACAAAAATTAATGTCAATTTTAAATAAAAAAATACAATTCGAGTGGTACTGGTCACACTGTTCATCATATTGATGAGTGGTTGATTCCTAATCATTAAAAATGACTTATAGATCATTTTACTAAAGTATAAGAACAAACCAAACGTGTTTGATTAGTTTTGAACAGATCAGTTTATCTGATACCAACTATATTTACCTATAAATTTCATACATAGATATCACAACTTATTAGATTAATATTCCTTACATAACATAATGATCGATGCCAGAATAGTTTAGGTCTAGTGCTTTTGGAAACATGGAAATATAAATAACTAGTTCATAAGAGTCTCTCATTAAGTTATTCTTTACTAGAAACCTTATTAGACTTATCATTTCTAAAACCATTCCTTATAAACAAAGTATATTAAACATAAGAAATGGTTATTATATATTCTCAATAAGTATAAACAAGGGATATATCAATGATCATATAAGGATAACATGAGCATAAATATGTTAAAAGGTGATATTAACATTAGAAATTCATACAATTCATATAATAGATCATAATAACGATTCATGGATAAAAGCATGGTAGTTTATAAGAAATGAATTTTAAAATATCAAAGAATATTATAAACTAAAAACATACACTTTGAGTCATACCGAGCACACTATGTATCAGATTGAGGTGTGACTTATTACTACACTGTTCAAGAAAATGTTCATGAAAGATATTTTTGGATGTCATACTTTGCATTAAACTACTGATAAATCCCTTGGTAGATGCATCCTTAAAATTGACTTCACATTTCATGTAACATGGGGTTTTCACTTTCCCTCAAAAAGAAACATGTTCCCTCTTTTCTAGCTTGTTGCATATAGTTGAAAGGAAAATATGACTTCCCAAAATATCTTGAAAAAAATAAGTATTAGATTAAAATTATCAAGAAATTAACTTAAAAATATTAGATAAAATGATAACAATAAAATTAATTAATTATATAAGTAGTAGTAATTCACCTTTAAATATTCTCAACCCATTTCCTTATTGTCATTATCTCAATTTAAGTCTCGAAGTCCAATCTCTCACAACCGTGATCAGTTTCAAACAAACCACCCCAAATATAACAAAGGAATCCACCATTACAAGAAATCAATTCTTATGTGAGTAATATAAAAAAGAATTAAATTAAACATAAATATGAAATAACCCTCTACTTATATGGAAGTCACAACTTCATGCTATTTTTGTACATTATTCCATCACATATGTTGCCCATTCATTTCTAAGAAAATATATATCATCATTTGAATATGAGTCTTTTAGATAATCATAGTAGTACTGAAAAAATATAAATACACAAAGGATTAATAATTATTTTAAATGAATTAGTAATTATATTCACAAATACTTATTTGAGGATGCTTGTTTGATGATGGAATATTACCTCTCTCATAAATTTTCAAACATAACAACCACAATATTTTCCATCTATTTTTTTGGAAACTGAAAAAGCATTGAGGAGAATAATAATTATTATTTATATGTTTTTGGATAGTGAAATATTATTATATATACCTGGATACTTGTCCACTCGTAGTACTTATCACATTTCTTTGTGATTAGCCCATGCCCTCATTCCTTATTTTTCACAATATTGATTCACCCCCTATTATAACAGAATCCTCATTAAAACATAATCTAGATTTTATAACTTGTTGTTTAGTTCTAAAATGTTGGATTTTGTTTATTAAAAACTAAAAAAATCTATAATGTGTAGTCAGGTTTTTGGATATCCATGAATTTAATCCAAGAAATAAATATTTGGAGTATCCAAATTAATCACAATGAGCATCCAATGTTTCCTAAAAACACAAAATGGAATAATAAATAAAAGAAATTAAAATATATTTTATATGATTAAACAATAGAGTTTTATGCTTTCATCATTGGAATTAATAATATTCTGTCATCTGTAAGTTTTCTTTTGAAAAAATTGATCAGGTATGATGCTATTTCATCCTCGTTTTTGAATCTATTTTTGGTTGTTTTGTAGAGGATATATGAGGACTAACGAGTCCAGTTTTTTTCATGGGTAAGTCCCTTCAATTGTTTTTGATATATATTCCTACCAAAAATATGAAATTTATTTAGTCATTATTAACATAGTATATCTACTTTTTGAAAATCAAATATGGAAAACATACCTCATGTATACAATTATAACTGAGCTTCCTGACCAATCATATTTGAGGATTTCACTTACATTCTCAACACCAATTATATCTTGAAATTACTCTCTGTACATATTTTCTTCAAAATCAACTATGTGAATATGGCTATTTTTTTAACTTTGTATCCACAAGTCCGATTAATGATAGTAAATCATAGTCATTATCACCCTCTAGAATATCAATAAAGGAAAGGTATCAATGTCTATAGGATTCACATTTCACATAAAAAAATTATTAGAATGTTGATTACCTCAACTAAGGATTTTTTTAGAAGGGAATGGATCACCTCAAAGTTAGTGGGGGAAGGGGTAGTATATTTATGATAGGATTTTTATTCAGTTGTTTATAATCTTTGAATCCCCCCATAAAAGTTTTTATAAACTCTCTCTACCATTGGAATTCTTCTTCAAGGTTGTCTGTTATTTATCTCAATTGTTTCATTTATTCACTTTGATCATCCTCTTGTTTTTTCTCAAAATATGTTTAGGATGTCACCTTAAAACCTGCACCTTTGATACATCCATATTGTTCTGGATACTTCAAGGCCATAGATAATAGGTGGTCATCTGGTACATGTGTTGTTGATTCTTATGACTAAGTCAGATAGAAAATATGGGAAAATAATTAATCATTATTATGTAATAGATATTTAAAGGTTTTTTTGTTTTTATGTCATACATATACATGTTTCCCACATTTTTTTGTGATTTCATCTATTAGTATCCCATCATTTTTTGCACATGCCTCCTTCCATAACACTTCGAGTGGGATGGAAGTGTCTTTGGATTTTTAGTCATCAATCTGCATATATAAAATGAATATAATTATGTTTTTTCATGTCAGATAAAAGTATTATGGTAGTTTTAAAATCCGTCTCAATTTTTTTTTCAAGTGAAGTGAACCCAATACTTGCTTTATGGTAGGGGTAAGTTGGTTTTTCTTCTCGTTCCTTATTTCCAGTGCTCATTTGCTGTTTCATAAATAAAAAATTGTCAATGAAGGTGACAAATCCACTTTTCATCAAAGATCATATTACTAGCCACCATGTACTTAAAAAGACACATCCACATGATTACAAGTAAACACATCCCATGCTTCTTGGGTTATTAGGTGTGCATAGATAAGTGGTGGGTGTGGTTTTATTTTAACTTCAAAATATTTAAGGTAATGTCTCATTAGAATTTTGTGAAAGACTATGTGAATCATTCGAACAAGAATTAATACCTATTTCATGTGGGAGTTATCTAATATAAATGAACTCTATAAGGTCTAGAAAATAGTAAGTCAATGTTTCATTATTTTATATTTTCTTAAAATAAACAAACAATATCATAATGTTACTATATTATCTTTCCACGTCAGTGTATTAATCCTAACCACATCTTTGTTATACCACTCTACATCAATCAGCACGTGTTTCCGAGTGACGATTCTAATGTAATTACTTAAAATAGACTTGTTGGGGTTAACATGTTAACCCCACACATTCCATCTGACCTCGTATTTAATGCCTTTGATTCTCACCTTAATTATTTTTTTCTAACACCATAAAACTACGATGCTCTTATTTTTTCTGCATCGTCGGTCCTTCATCGCCTACTATGTTTTATCAGATTTAACTCCATAAATATGTTCTTATAGAGAATTAGAATCAACATGTGTAGATTTATATTGCATATCTGCATTGAGAGAAGAAACAGGTGGAGAAACATATTGTTCTATAGGATTGGGAACACCCACACATGTAGAAGGTCATAATTCCTTTGCACTATGAGCAGTAACAGTTTCATAGACCTATTGATCCTCAGTATTGGGAGCACCGGTACATACAGAGTTCATTATCTATAGAAGTGGTTTAACATTTAATTTAGAGTATATAAATGCAACAAAAAATAGATAATAACATGAGGTAACATGATATAAATTGCACGAAAACCTTATTATTGAACTCTTTTTTATGGATGAAGGGATTTTACCCCTCTATAAACTATCCAAATCCATTAATTATGGTCTCCTTTGACATAATAAATGAAATCTACATTGGGACCACTATAAAATGATTGTGAGTTCCTAATGAAAGGGTTATCCTCATTTGAATTTTCATCTGACCCTTCAGTGGTTTTGGTTGATAAAATAATAATTGAACACTTTCACTTTGTAGGATCTGGAAGGTAAAATACTTATACTACCTATGATTCCATTATGAATGGTTCACCTTTGTACCCTTCCTTTATGAAATCAAGTTTAATGAATCCCAATTCATCAATTTAACATAACTATTGTTATCAACCCACTTTCATTTAAAAATTGGCACTTGGAATGTTGTCTAATTCAACTTCCATATTTGTTTGATGTTTTTGAAGTATGAAATATTCACATAAATTGGATTTCAATCATTATTACTAGAAACATGAATCACTTTATCCAAAAGTGTAACTCCTCTATTTTTCATGGTACAATATTCATCATTTTCATTTGTATAGAACATATAACCATTAATTACGTAACCATTGAAATATAATAGATACAAACTTGGTCCTTTGTTTGTCATAAAATTCATTCAGAAATTAAATCTGTATTTTCATATAAATCCTTAAAAATAAGGTCCTGAAACAATCCTATGAACTAATGATTATGTGTATTTGATATCCATCTCCCATCCCTTAATGGATTCAAATGACTATGAATTTATTTTTAGGTTTCAAAATATTGGGAAACCTCCAAACTACTATGAAAAACATAAATTTAGGCCTAATCCTGATCTTTAATATTCATTGTGACAATATCTCTCCATAGATTCCTTCAACCAAAAGCCACCCAGTGTGATGATATTTCTATAAACCATTTTTTCTACACCAGAAAAGTATTCAGTACATAATTCAATGACTTTCTCAACAATATATCGATCCACAATACAACCCTCTTGTTGAATTCAATTTTTGACATACCCTTTCAAAATTTTCATATAATGTTTAATGCGGTACATCCATCTATAGTATATAGGACCACACAATCGAATATCTCTCAACCCATGAACCATGAAATGAACCATCATATCAAATAATGTTTGTGGGAAGAGTATTTCAAATTCACATAATATAACAACAATTTCTATTTCCATTGTTGGCAATTTAGCTGGGTCTATAACTTTGTTTCATATATATTTGAAAAAGAAACATAGCTTGGTTAATTTAATATGAAAATTCTTTGAAAAAAATACAACGTAAAGATATATGAATTATATATTTCATCAAAACATGGAATTCATGTGATTTTAGACCCTTTAACTTTAAATCAGTCATTGAAATGTTGTCCTTGATATTATAAGAATACCCCTCGGAAACATTACGTCATTCTAGAAGTTGAAAAACTAATATATCTCATACTTGGAAAGAGTAGATGTAGGTGGAGGAAGAAATATTTGTTTTTTACCCTTCACTGGTGCCAAATATTCCCGTATTCCCATGTCAACCATGTCAAACCCAACCTTAATTCCATATTTTGTTTTTCTTGGTGCATTTAGTAACATTCTAATAACACTATCACATACATTTTTTTCAATATACATAATAATAAAAAAAATTATAATGTAGAGACAATTACGATATGGTAATTAAAAAAAATGATATCTTTTACCAACCTATTTTCATAAGGTTTTTCGAAAACAATTTACCAAAAGTAGTGCCCACAAATTTTACTTTCTCAAATAGTAGATCACCAGTTAGTGGAGTCAATGATATAAATTCTTCTAAACTTCCATCCAATGAAGTTTTCCCGGATTGGTACTTATGTCGTCGGGATTTAAATCTATGATGTCCAAGAAACACAGTCTTCAATGAATGTTTCAACCTAATTTACTTTGTACTTTGTTCTCAAATGGGACATCCGTGAGTTCTCTTAATATTATATCCTAAAAACTTTCCATATGACGGAAATTCATTTATCATCCCATAAAACATGGCTCTCAATGTAGCATCTTCATTTCAGTAAGTATCATACAACATAACACATGAATCCCACAATAATTTAAAATCATCGATTAATGGATCCAAATACACATTAATATCACTACTCAGTTTTTTGGTCTTCATATAAGCATAAATAATGTGATGTATTTTGTTTTCATGAATATCCACTATGGAAAGTTATAATTTACCGATATAATCAGCCATGTACTTTTATTGTTACTTTGAAAACCAAAAAAAATCACACCATCTATAGATAACTCAAGAAGAAGTTTTCTCGACTCATCTTCAAATTTAGGATACCCATGATAAATTCTATTCCAATGAGGAGAGTCTATCATGTGACATAGTTTCCCATATTTGTTTCTTTTATCTATGAGCCATATCAATTTCCCTACAGTCTCCTCACTTACATATAGGTTCCTAAACCTTGGAATGATTGAAAAATACCATAAAAACTTCGTTGGTCTAGATTCATCTTTCTTGTTTCGATAATCACCACACTTTAGGAATTATGTAAGTAATTTTGGTTCATGAAAAATTGTATAAAATCATTCGGTAATGCGTGAATTATTTCAGATATCATACCCATCAAGCATAGCATTCATTTGGTGTCATATGTTCATCTTGGGTGCACATTATCTTTTGGGATCTTTTCATTCAATAGAGTAAGTAGTTTCATAAAAATGGTGACACTCTATATGTTCCATACTTTCAAATTATACAGCTTCATTATGGCTGAAAATGATCTATACTAAATGCAATAATCATACCACAACATCTTTGCACAACTCTTTAATTTATCAATTTTTTTTGAGAAATCACATAGTTCATCTTCAAATATATTTATCATTTCCTCAATATGATCTTCATCATCATTCACATATGCAATCACATCCTCGATATAGTCTTCTTCATTGTCCACACTTGTAATCATATTGGATGATACATAAAACTCTGTAATATCTCATCCAATGGATTCATTCTATTTTCTCCTCATGTTTATTTCAACATTATTTAATTTCATATATTACATTACAAATCAATTGTTCTTCAAAATCCTGAAGAATAATTATTCTTGAATAAAAACAAAATAAACATGGACAAAGGATCTTATAAGGGTCATATGCATGATCATTTTCAATATCGATGAACTCTTTTACTCCATCTTCATACTCTTTTGTTAGATGAGTGGAATCCATTGATTATTTATTGATATCCATCCTAGTTTATTAGGTAATATTAATATTTAACAAAACAATACACAAAATATGTTCAACTAGGGTCATCATCCAACTATATACCCCTTTTAGAATATCCAAAGTAAGTGAACCATGATATAACAAACCTAAACCTAGGAAAACAAAATAACATTTTACAACATTTTTAACACTTTAAAATCACCCAAACTATTGGTTTTAAATTTATTTAACATAAGAATAATTCTTAAAACATCAATTCAGTGACTACCATAGATTTTAAAAACAAAAAAATTCTTTTAAAAAAATCCATTTAGGCATTTTCTCAAACACTTTTCATTGAATAACATTCCATAATAAGGGATACAACAACTTGAAAACCCTATTTATCCCACACAGAAACTCATATAGGCCTAAGTATATTATAGAAAAACTTTCAAAAAAATAATCATTTAATGATAATGAAAATATAACAGAGAAAGAAAAATAAAGGGAACTTGGTATATAAGAAATCTAGTAATAATAAGATGATGTATCAAGGATAGAGAATGAACCATAAAATTTAACCAAAGTATATCCATAAATGGAAAATAACCCCTTTATAAATAGTATGATATATGGAATGGATTAAGAGTAACATAAAAAGTTAATTGAAATGTTCAAGGAATACTACATCAAAAATATTTTTCTCAAAGTAAAGGATGATTAATAGAAGAACAATTAATCAATTTTGTACAAAAACCTAAAATCTTCATAATAATATTCAAAGGATTAAAATTCCATTACAAAACTACCAATATTCAATAATTATTCATAAAAAAAATTCGTCATTAAAACTCCATTAAAATCTCAAAAGAGATGTGGTAAACAAGTATCAAATTAAGGTCAGACCACCTAAATATCATTTTTTGGAAAAAATATTTAGAACGTTACATTTTTAATCATAAATATCACTAAAAATTCATTTTCAATCCATGGTGGTGCCCTAGACCTCTCCTCCAGTGGAACATTTGATGTCACTAGATCCCCCGGTTGGGGAAGGTAGGATGGAGATCATGTACCTTCCCTCGTTATCAAGGTGCATTGCCGGCCTTTAGATTGAATTAATTTTTCATCATCTTCTCTCCCCCTGCTCTTCGAAGGGCCCCACCTAGAGGAATGCATCCAGAGCTTTTTGTCCAGTTTTTCAGCTCGAATGGCCCTGGCCCCACCTCCCAAGGTTTTGTTATGCAGTTCTTCAGAGGCTCTAGAAGGGAGCTTAGGCTCGATCGAACCTACTACCTCCATGGTTTTGGGTTTGAGCGAAGGGTCTCCTATCCCAAGGTTACCTGTTTCAGCAGCTGGTGAGTCACCCTCTGGAGATTTCTAGGCATCCCCACCTACTTTGAAAGCTCGGTGGTTTAATTCTCATCCAAAGGCCCCAAAGTTCTCGATCGAGGTCGTACCCCAATCCCCAGAACCCATCATCAACACTTTGTCAGTTCTCAGGCAGCCACCACTCCTCCTCCTAGGCTGGCCCTCTCTGCTAGAGTGTGCATGAAATCTAGAGCCAATAACTCAACAGAGTGCTCGTCCTCCCATTTCTCCAAGGTGAATAGTTCTGGAGCCAATCCCAGAACCATATTCAATCAATGAATCCTATCATCATATGGAAGGCTCACAGACGTGGGGCCTAGGCTAAAGTGGATTTCCTCACGTCTGACGTTAGGAAACAAAAATCAAAATTGGTTACTTTCCTCGAGCCCAAGTAGAACCCATCTAGTCTCAGTGAATTCTATATGAAGCTCCATTTTCATGGCCACATGCATGTCGAACCCACCAACCGTCACGTTTGGATCTTCTATCATAAGGACATCAAAGTTGATTTGGTTCGGCTTGGAGACCAATTCATCACCTCAAAAGTGACTCAAGGCGATATATCCTTCTTCATGTCATTAGTCTATGCGTGTTGTGATCCCCATCTGTGGGTTACCTTTTGGAAGGATCTTAGTGACTTTGACCTAGATGGCCATCCTTGGTTTGTCGGGGGTGATTTTAATGTTGTTGTCTATCTGGAGGAGAAGGAAGGTTGGGGCATGTTTCAAAGTAAATCCAGTACGGATGTTTTCCAATTTATGGTTGGGAATGTCTTTTCCAACCATGACTTTCCAGGTGATTATTTCACTTTGTGAAACAACAGAAAGGGTCCTCACCACTCGTGGGGTTGTTTGGACCATTTCCTGGCTAATATGCAGGTCATTTCTAAGTTCTATAATGAAAAGGTCTCACACCTCATCCTAGGTCTTTCTGATCATTCCACCCTTCTGGCCTCCTTAGCTCCAGGGTATCATGATCTATTGAGGGTTATTTGGGAAAATCCTTCTTAGGGGCATACTTGGTTTGTCTTGAACAATAATCTCATATGACTCAAGGTTAGGCTGTTGGTGTGGGCCAAAGAGCTCCCCCCAGACTGCGAGTCTGATGTGGCCATGCAGGAGGTGGAGCGGCTTGAGAATAGATTGGAAGAAGTATGGGCTGGAAAGACTTTTGAGGATCTTTCCAGCAAAAAATACGGCCTAGCCATTAGGCTGATCAAATAGGAACAAGAGGCAAGGGACCAAGCCAAAGTCAAATGGCTCCACGAGGGTGACAGGAACACTGGATTTTTTCACGCCTTCATCAACGCAAAGAAACAGCTAGAAAAACCTAACATTCTTTTGGATGATGGTTCTTATTCGGATGAAAGAGACCTGTGGGGAGGCTTGGAAAACTCATTCTTCAGGGACCTCCTGGCTGGACCTAACCCCTGCATGCCGGATGGGTTTCTAGGAGGGGTCTTGGATCTCCTCAATGTTCCTCCTGCTCGGATATCCATCCAGGACAATGAGGGGCTCAGTGTTATTCTAGATGAAAAGGAAATCCATGACGCCATGAAAAACATTAATCCCAATAGCACCCTAGAGCTAGATAGATTTCCAAGCTCTTTCTATAGTTCCTCATGGGAGGTGGTGAAAGAGGATGTTGTCACAGCTATTCAAGAATTCTTCTGAGGTGGCAGTTTAATGAGGGTGGTGAGTGAAACTACCATTGTGATCCTCCAGAAATCGAGGAACCCCACCTACATCACACACTACAAGATAATGAGAATGTGAAACTTTATGTAAGAAATCATGGCGGGGATCATCAACTCTAGGCTGGCCTATCTCCTCCCTCAGTTGGTTTCTCTAGAGCAGCACAACTTCGTGAAAGGATGATTAATCTAAGGAGCCATTTCACTAGTGCATGATATGATCAGATACATTAACATACAATCTCGCAGTTCCAATATGTCCATAAAACTGGACATGAGTAAGGCCTATGACCGTGTTGATTGGGGATTCATCAACAAGGTAATTGAGAGAATTGGACTTTCACCATGGAATACTGAACTACTTTTTAGGTGTTTCAGTTCCTCATGGATGGCGGTCACCTTCGGTGGGAAGTCCTTCAACTTCTTCAAGGACACCTGTGGACTCAGGTAGGGGGATCCCATCTCTCTGATCATCTTCATACTCTTCCAAGACATCCTCAACCATCTCATTCAAAGGATCTTGTCTAGAGGAGAGGTTCTGCCCTACCGTATAAGGTTGATTTCCACCCCCATTTCCCACTTAATGTTCACAGATGATACCATACTCTTCATGAATGATAGAAAAAAGTCGATCAAAGGTATCTCAAAGGTGGTGGAGGAATATTGCCACTGGATTGGTCAAATTATTAACAAATCAAAGAGTAACATTTAAATATCCAATAGATGCTCCTCCTTTCGGTCAATTGAGGTTCAGCACTGCCTTTCCATGAAAACAGGCATCTTCCCTATGGATTACCTTGGTGCACCTATCTCCCCCAAGTGCCTTCACATCCGGAATTTTGATTTCCTCATATCCAAGATTACGTAGTGGATTCAAAACTGGAAAAACATATTCCTTTCATTTGGTGTGAGGATTTATATAATCAACAGTGTTATCCTTGGCACCCCAGTCCATGCCCTCTCTACTATAAAAGTCACCAAAGGTGACATCCTCAAAATCGATAAGTTGCTGGCCGAATTCATTTGGGACCCTAGGTTTGAGGGGAAACACCACTGGGCCTCCTGGTTTAGGGTAGAAAGTCCTACTAGGGCAGGAAGCATCATTGTTTGGAGTCTTGAAGCCACCCTCCTCTGCATGCATGCAAAGCTGGCATGGGAGGTCCTGGAACGGCGCACCCTATGTTTCTTAACAATGCACATCTACCACTCTGAAACCCTGAAATCAATGACTGCTGAAGCCTCTCCGTTCTGGTCAGTCATATCTACCTTGACTCCTTTCCTTCTTCCTCACTCGCGCAATATCATCAGGAAGGGTGACCTTTTTTATAATATCATGACTGGGTCGGGGCTGTCCTCGGATTCTTGAGTTGTCCCTTCCACTTGATCTCTTTCAGGGAGGCTATCTTGTCTCTGGTCCTCATCAAAGAAGTGCTCAATGAGATCCAACATGAAATTTTTGACCTCGTTGATCTGAATTCGGATCCAGACCGTTTCATTTTCACCCCCTTGTCTTTAGGGATTTTCTCCTCCAAGGACTTCTGGCGCATTTTTGAGGTGCGTGTCCATGTGGATAACTAGGATGACATTCTCCAGTCCAATTTCATTCCCTCGAAATAAAATTTTATTCTGTGAAAAATAAGGAATACATCTATTCCCACGGATGAGCATAACAAGTAGTGTGGAATCCCGCTCATTTCTAGATGATCATGTTGCAGCAACCATCAAGAGGAAAGTATTGTCCATCTATTCTTTGAGAGGGAATGGGTGAGGGTAGAATGGGGATACTTCGGGATGTTTACTGCATTTATTGATTCCAATTTTGTAGATCGACCATTCCTAGATCAGTGGTTCCATGGCGTGGGTGAGCGGGCCCCTGAGAAGACGGCTCGATCTTTTGTTATCCATGCAGGCTGCTGGAATATTTGGTAGGCCCGCAACAAAGCTAGGCATGAAGGGTATCTAGCTACTGGCCGGTCCCTCATACTAATAACGTCGAATTTTCTTATTGATCTGGTTAGCCTCCTCGATATCTAGAGAGTGGCTCCCATTCTCCACCAGATCACGAAGTACTACATCGATGGCCTTTCCAATTCACATAGTGACAGTGGGAATTGGGTCTGCTGAAACCCCCCATCCAGGGGCCTCAAACTCAACACAAATGGGTCTTGTAATATGCAGGCCCTATGCTGGGGTGGAGTTCTCTGCGTCCACTCTGGCTCTATCATATTGGCATTATCATCCTACCTTGGCCAAGGTTCATCTCTTCAGGTAGAGGTAAAACCTTTTCTTTTAGTTCTAACCTTGTGCCACCAAAGAAAGTTTGTTCTCACGGAGGCAGAAATGGACTCAAAGATCCTTCACAATGCCCTGAATAGTATGGGCCTCATCCTGTGGTCCATAAACTACATCATTTGGAAGTGTAAATGTAGAGACCCAAAGCATAACGTACATAGAAATTACATTACTTTTTCGGATTACTTAGTACATAACAAAAACACACACACAAGGACCGTAATAGTTTTGTGTCTTTGGAAACTCAGAATATAATCTTCTAATCGTGGTGAAATATCTTCAACATCTCCCATAAAGATCTTCCTTTTTTTACCTAAAACCTTTCTTTATATCCTGGGGAAAAGAAAACATAAAAGGGTGAGCTCAAATGCTCAGTAAGGGTAAACAAAAGAAATATCAATCACATTATATTCATAATAACATATCTTTTGGAAATCTTAACCTGCAAAAAGAGATCATAATTTCATAACATGGGATAAATCATAGTAGTGAAATGCAATCCCAATAATCATAACTTAAAACATGAAACTTTGTGGCATACACACATAATCATAGAGAATCATTTCTTGTTAGTCAAGACTCATTGCCAAGACTATCTTAGCGGACAAAGTCCATTTCTGAACCGAGTCACCCTCATTTCAGTCCTGCTTCACTGAACGGGTATAACCTACCGTTCCAGCCATGTATATCTCATGAGATATAAATTCTTTACCCAATGCATTGGAGGGAGATACAGGCCCCACCCATATCATAATGATACCATTCTTATGTGTGACACAAAATCATAAATCATACATCATTGCATAACCCATGTAATAAAAATGGGAATCTTAAACATCATGACATCATAAAACAATTCATATAAGATCAAGGAATTCAAAAAAAATAATTCCATCACAACATAATCAAATAAATGTAATAATAGGGATGAAAACAGAACCCTTTATTATCTTATATGGAAAATAATTTTGATAAAACACATGAACTCCATTCTTGAGGAAAATATCCTTTCTACTTCAAAAACACTTTTCCTTTCTTAACATGTCAAACAATTATAAACTAAAAGAAGTTTATTAAAAATGAACTTGATAACTTGTAAAGGAAGCTTCTTGGAAATAATGTTTTAAAAACCCATTCATGCCGTATAAGTTAAAAAAACATTCTTCTCGTACTTTTGTCGAAAAGTCAAGAAATACCTCGTACGAAAAATGACAAAATATTCCTTTCATATCTTTTACTAAAAACTCACTGAAGGGTAAAATTGGATTTAAAAAATTGTAGGTGGATGGAAATAATATTACGAATTGAGGAAACATGGATGTGGATGATAAAGTACACCCCAGTAAATACCAAAGTATAAACAATCTCGGATAAAAATGAGATTGTGATATTTTCCTTACCTTTGGTCCGATATGATTTGTACGTGTCCGAACCTCCTGTATAATGATTTAAATAATGTTATTGACTTATTAAAGAATCATACTTATTTTTATGATATCATATATGGTCATATTCTTAGCTTATTATTAGTAATATTTCATTACTACATGTTATTCGGGTGTTTATAACTTTTTGTTCTTATGCGTGTTTTGTCGAATAAATTCTTATTCTTCTCTTTAGGTTATAGATACCTCATTTCCAGAATTGTATTAGTGTAATATATATCATATTCATTCATTTAATTCATTTATATAATCACTATGAAATGAAGATCATGTAGAATGAGTCGCATCACATCGTGGAGACGGTATTCCGTACGTACGCACGAGTGATGATATCGTTCCTATGATTTTGGAATTGTATTGGAGTGTATGTATACTATTTCAGAATCAAAATCACTTTATAATAATCATATATAGTTACTCATTATACCATTATACCAATCCAATTAAGGTGGTGGCGGAAAATAGATTACACCACGGCGTGGAGACAGTATTATGTACGTACGCACGCGCGGTGATTTCCTTTTTCCGTAGGATGGATAGAAGGTTAATTAGAGTTGTTTCATATTTATAATAACATATCAGTATATAATAAATACTGATGTTATTACTTTATCATGAAACAACTAAATAATAAGAAGTTGAAGAAGAAAGAAATTGAAAAAGATCGGTAGTGGATATTACCTCTTTTTGACGCGCCTTCACTTAACCTCCACTTAAAGAACTAAGGATGGTCTTTGAAGAAGACCAGGACCTCTAGGATGATAATAGGGAAGTGGAGAAGAGATTTTTTCATGGGTTGGCCGAGCTTGAATGCTCAAATTGGTGTGAGGAGGAGAGGGAGGAGGTGCCCTTTTATAAGGAAGGAGAGGGGCACCTTAGGAAATCTCAAAATATTATTTTATATTAAGGTCAAATTCGGTTTATAATGGTTCCAAAGGGTCTTATTTAGAAGCTAAAGTGGGGATGGGTCGAAATCCTCTCATCCAATAGGATTTAGACAAGTTTAGGTTATTATTTTAACCTTATCAATTAGATTTAACTCAAAGTTAAATAATTTAACTTTTACCGTGTCTTTTTGTTTTCTTACACTATATGGTTAATAAACTTACCATAACAAGACAAACGAACCCCAAGTTGTTTATTATTAATATATCTATCCTTATCTAAGTCATGTTTCCAAACCTTATATTTTTAGGAATTAAATAAAAATTAATAATATAATATTTGTTTTAAAAACTAATTTATGTCAATTTTGACACTATTTGGTACATGATTTTTATGAAATTCATAACAGAATGATAAGTTCGAACCAAGTTAATTATATCAACAATAACTTGTCATATTAACCTAGAAAATTAATATAAGTCATAAAAAGTCTCAAATTACATTTATATGGACATTTATAACATCAATTATGTCCATATTTCATTAATAAGATAATTACTACATCATCTTTGTGTCATAATAAATGATAATTATTTAATCCCTAAAAATTATAAATAAATTCCTATGATGTATATAATTGTATTAGCTTTCTGGAGACTATTCATGTTCGAAGTTTCATGAAGTTTATCACTAGATTAAAATTATTATACTTATAAGATTTAAGAAAGTGACATGTTGTCACATTCTTTGGTTTTAATAATAATTAAATTATTTTCATTGAAATTTTTTAATTAAATGAATTTAATCCGACCCTTAGGTGATATGGGTCGACTTTTAGTCATCCAATAGGATTTTGACATTTGTTAGGGTAATATTATATTTACCTTTAATTACCCGATTTACCTTTAATTATGGTAAATAAAATTTATCGTAGTTACTATTCATAATTCCCAAAAATAAAAAGTAGCTTATTAACATAATTTTAATCCACTGATTCCAAATATGGAATCATGTTTTACAAATTCAATACACAAAATTTTCAGAAATTAAATTAAAATTAATCCCGTTGTCGAAAGAAAACGGGTTTTTCTTTAAAACATTGCAAAAGATTGAATTGATTTAACCTACGAATTCAAGGTAAAATCAATGCTAATGACATACATTATATTAAATGTTAAAAATATCTTCTATTTATACTTTAAAACCATTCAATATTATAATTTAACCACATAAGATATTACGATGAAAAAAGTTGTTTTTAATTAAAATATAGCGTGTTTTTACTATTCATTAAAATATGAAAGTTATCGGAAAAATATAAAAACTTTATCTAATGTAAATTTTTATATCCTGATTCAGAAGAAGAATTTTATTTTTTCAAATTGAACTTATAAACATGTCAAAAACTAGATTTAAAGTGGGTGTTCCATTAAAAGGCGGCAAAACTGCATTTTTTGAAAAATACTTATTTTACCCGAAAAATTTATTTTGTTCTTATACCATGTTCTAGAAAATGTGTAAGATGAATAATAATGTTATAAAATTCAAACTTTAGTTAACACTATTCATAACGGCTAGTTCATGACAATATTATAATAATATATCGTTGTTTATTAAAACCCGGTATTGCGTACAACACACGCTATCGAGGAAGGTCGTGATTGCGTGTAATGCAAGCCAAGTCAGGGTTGCGTGTTGTGAAAGAATTCTTAGTTGTTTCATATAACAGAATCCAACCATATTTCATTTATACATTGAATATATATATATATATACTCAATGTTGCGTAGAATAACTATTATCAAAATTGTGTGTAACATGATCCAAGAATAGTGTTGCGTATACTGTAAGTTAATACGGTGTTGCGTATAGTGCAAGGTAATCTTGGTGTAGAATAAAACACAAGACATTAATGAAATTAAAAGAATATTTTTCATAAAATCTCGGGGTGTTACATTCTACCCCCCTTAAAATGAATTTCGCCCTCGAAATTCGTCGGGGTTATAAATGGTTTATTACTCGAAAGTTTGTTTAATAGAAACCCACATCGTAAAAAGGAATACCAAAACATGGCTTTAAAAACTAAAGTATGAAATGTAACGGTTACCCAAATTAACTCATAACTGGGTTTCCACATAGGTGAAAATATGGATATGGAAGAAAAATGTAACCATCAAGTTCTGATGGAGAGTGGTAGAGAACATGGCTATGAAAAAGCCAATAACCGCAAAGCCATAAATTTGTGATGATCTAGGGTACCATCTGATTCATCAGATATAAGATTACTAGGACAACATTTTTGGTTTTCAATATCATTTCCCTAAAGTTGAAAAATTTGAATTAGAAGAAATACTTACTTGATTTTGGTACAATCTCACTGTTGTTCGTGCTTTGAACAATTTCCACTTCATATCTTAAAGAAATGAAGTTGAATTTGATATTCGTGAAGTGTTAACAGATCATGTGATAGAATGATGGGTCATTCCATCTGTCTCAAACAAAAGGTTAGAAAAGTTATCAAAAAATACATAAGTCCATCAATAGTGAGATTAATCATATATGGTTCCTAAAATGGACGTATACTTCATATATCATACTGCTTAATATAATAAAACTAGTTTTTACTAAACATGGACTTCTTGTAGGCCAGTGGTAGGTGATAAAGGCCAGTCACACTTCGGTTGTGGGTTCGATTCCCACAGCCTTGTCCGACGCGATGGGTTGTCGCCCATCCTGCAGGTTGTCCTTTTTCTAAAACTATATTACTATAACATCCCATCAATAATATCGAAAAAAACTTCTATCCTTAAACAATACTAACTTATGTCCAACATAATCCATTCCAATCTTTAGGCTTATCAATAATACTGCAGTCCATTCTCATAATATAGTGAAAACGATTACCAGAGATTTAATACCATCGTTGATCCCCATATATCATAAGATATATCTTGTTGGTCACATTCCAAACATTCAAAGGCCTTAATCATGTACTCTCTTGAATACCAATTGATCCTTAATGAAAACATGAATGCAGTTAAAAGTTAACACTTTCCACATACCAAAATCCTCAAAATTCTATATACTCAAACCATGATATCACTTAGTCCTTATATCAATCATGAGCTCATGAATACTGTTAAACATTTCATTTTCTCGTTTTCCCTTCATTATGCGCATATCATCTTATTTCCAAAAATATCTCAATCACTTTGAATACCACATTAGACCAATACATAAATATTCCAATACTCCATGATACAACATTATTTTGGAATCCCATTACATAAACACTTAATCATTCCACCACATCGTTGTCAGATTCAACATCGCCAATAGTGATCGCATGTGACTTCACTTTGTCCTTTGCCTTTAGCGGTTTCTCATGTCGATCATCACTAAACCATGGATTAGGAAATTTATTGGCATAATGTCCCATATCCTTGCACTTGAAACATTGAAGTGTAGTAGGTTCATTCTGTGTATTCCTTCCTTTGTTTGCATCATTAGACATCTTCTTCCCATCATTGCGGCATTCAAATGCCCGATGACCTTCCTTTCCACATTTGAAACATTTACTTGTCCCTTTAAGACAATCTCCACCATGCTTCTTTCCACACTTTGAGCATAAGGAAACATTCATCTTCTTTTCACCATTATTCTGAGATTTCTCCTTGAACTCCATCTTTCGTTTCTTGTCAAAACCATGAGATGGATATGTAACACCAACTTCCATTTCTACCTTGATAGCACAACGCACAATTTCTTCATAGCTACTGAAGTCTCTTATAGCTAATGCCCTTCAAAGACTTGGTTTTAAGCCACTAAAAAATCGATCAACTTTACTTTCAGGTTGGATGATAATGCCAGATGCATACCTTGGAAGTCTTGTAAAATTCGCTTCGTATATACCAACAGATTCATCATCCTTCTGCTTCAGCTCAAGAAACTCCTTTTCCATATTTGTTCGAAGAATACGAGGGAAGTACTTACTGAAAAACAAGTTCTTGAACTCGTCCCATTCCATGGACTCAATTTCATCTATTGGCCTCGTATTCTTGATAAGATTCCACCATTGATCAGCTGCACCTTCCAAACGATATACTGCTAAGATGACTTTATCATGTTTAGAACATTGAAGAACTGAAAATATCTTTTCAGTGGTACTGATCCATTGTTCAGCAACAAGTGGATCGGAAGACCCACTGAAAGAAGGTGGACGTTGCCTCATGAAGGACTCAATAGAATATTGTTCCCTTCTCTGCTCATTTGGAAGTCCAGAATGATTCATAGCTTGTTTAAGTATAGCAATAAGATTTTGTACTCCATCTCCCATAACACTTGTTTGTTCAGGAGGACAATCATTGCATTGTCCATTACAGTGATCAACACGGTTCCTTCGGGTTCCAGCCATCATCTAAAACCCAAAAAGAATAGTGTGAGAGGCAAAAATAATGCTAGGGAAAACAACATAGTAAAGGGGGAGTACCCTTAATATCTAACATCTTAGGTTAAATTCTAAGATCATTACCGTAGTTCTAGGACTATATCCTATATGTATACTTATCCTTAGGGACAACCCTAGACATACCTTAGAAATATCTCTAGGGATCTCACTAACGTTCTCACATCCTAGTTTCCAAAGGTTGACTAAACCTTTCCTCTGATACCAACTGTAGAGACCCGAAGCTTAACATACATAGACATTATATTACTTTTGTGGAATACTTAGTACATAACAAAAACATACACACAAGGACCGTAATAGTTTAGTGTCTTTGGAAACTCGGAATATAATCTTCTAATCGCGGTGAAAGATCTTCAACATCTCCCATAAAGATCTTCCTTTTTTTACATAAAACCTTTCTTTATATCCTGGGGAAAAGAAAACATAAAAGGGTGAGATCAAATGCTCAGTAAGGGTAAACAAAAGAAATATCAATCACATCATATTCATAAGAACATATCTTTTGGAAATCTTAACCTGCAAAAAGAGATCATAATTTTATAACATGGGATAAATCATAGTAGTGAAATGTAATCCCAATAATCATAACTTAAAACATGAAACTTTGTGGCATACACACATAATCATAGAGAATCATTTCTTGTTAGTCAAGACTCATTTCCAAGACTATCTTAGTGGACAAAGTCCATTTCTGAACCGAGTCACCCTCGTTTCAGTCCTGCTTCACTGAACCGGTATAACCTACCATTCCAGCCATGTCTATCTCATGAGATATAAAATCTTTACCCAATGCATTGGAGGGAGATATAAGTCCCACCCATCTCATAATGATACCATTCTTATGTGTGCCACAAAATCATAAATCATACATCATTGCATAACCCATGTAATAAAAATGGGAATATTAAACATCATGACATCATAAAACAATTCATATAAGATCAAGGAATTCAAAAAAAATAATTCCATCACAACATAATCAAATAAATGTAATAATAGGGATGAAAACAAAACCCTTTATTATCTTAGATGGAAAATAATTTTGATAAAACACTTGAACTCCATTCTTGAGGAAAATATCCTTTCTACTTCAAAAACACTTTTCCTTTCTCAACATGTCAAACAATTATAAACTAAAAGAAGTTGATTAAAAATAAACTTGATAACTTGTAAAGGAAGTTTCTTGGAAATAATTTTTTAAAAACCCATTCATGCCGTATAAGTTAAAAAAACATTCTTCTCGTACTTTTTTCGGAAAGTCAAAAAATACCTCGTACGAAAAATGACAAAAGATTCCTTTCATATCTTTTACTAAAAACTCACCGAAGGGTAAAATTGGATTTAAACAATTGTAGGTGGATGGAAATAATATTAAATATTGAGGAAACATGGATGTGGATGATAAAATACACCCCAGTAAATACCAAAGTATAAACAATCTCGGATAAAAATGAGATTGTGATATTTTCTTTACCTTTGGTCCAATATGCTTTGTACGTGTCCGAACCTCCTGTATAATGATTTAAATAATTTTATTGAATTATTACAGAATCATACTTATTTTTATGATATCATATATGGTCATATTCTTAGCTTATTATTAGTAATATTTCATTACTACCTGTTATTCGGGTGTTTATAAATTTTTGTTCTTACACGTGTTTTGTCGAATAAATTCTTATTCTTATCTTTAGGTTATAGATAACTCATTTCCATAATGGTATTAGTGTAATATATATCATATTCATTCATTAAATCCACTTATATAATCATTATGAAATGAAGATCATGTAGAACGAGTCGCATCACATCGTGGAGACGGTATTCCGTACGTACGCACGAGTGATGATATCGTTCCTATGATTTTGGAATTGTATTGGAGTGTATGTATACTATTTCAGAATAAACATCACTTTATAATAATCATATATAGTTACTCATTACACCATTATACCCATCCAATTAAGGTGGTGGTGGAAAATAGATTACACCAGGGCGTGGAGACGGTATTCCGTACGTACGCACGCGCGGTGATTTCCTTTTTCCGTAGGATGGATAGAAGGTTAATTAGAGTTGTTTCATATTTATAATAGCATATAAGTATATAATAAATACTGATTTTATTACTTTATCATGAAACAACTAAATAAGATGAAGTTGAAGAAGAAAGAAATTGAAAAAGATCGGTAGTGGATATTACCTCTTTTTGATGCGCCTTCACTTAACCTCCACTTAAAGAACTAAGGATGGTCTTTGAAGAAGACCAGGACCTCTAGGATGATACTAGGGAAGTGGATAAGAGAGTTTTTCAGGGGTTGGACGAGCTTGAATGCTCAAATTGGTGTGAGGAGGGAAGGGAGGAGGTGCCCTTTTATAAGGGAGGAGAGGGGCACCTTAGGAAAATCTCAAAATATTATTTTATATTAAGGTCAAATTCGGTTTATAATGGTTCCAAAGGGTCTTATTTCGAATATAAAGTGGGGATGGGTCGAAATCCTCTCATCCAATAGTATTTAGACAAGTTTAGGTTATTATTTTAACCTTATCAATTAGATTTAACTCTAAGTTAAATAATTTAACTTTTACCGTGTCTTTTTGTTTTCTTACACTATATGGTTAATAAACTTACCATAACAAGAAAAAAGAACCCAAAGTTGTTTATTATTAATATATCTATCCTTATCTAATTCATTTGGCTGAACCTTATATTTTTAGGAATTAAATAACAATTAATAATATAATATTTGTTTTAAAAACTAATTTATGTCAATTTTGACACTATTTGGTACATGATTTTTATGAAATTTATAACAGAATGATAAGTTCGAACCAAGTTACTTATATCAACAATAACATGTGATATTAACCTATAAAATTAATTTAAGTCATAAAAAGTCTCAAATTACATTTATTTGGGCATTTATAACATCAATTATGTCAATATTTCATTAATAAGACAATTACTACATCATCTTTGTGTCATAATAAATGATAATTATTTAATCCCTAAAAATTCTAAATAAATTCCTATGATGTAGATAATTGTATTATATTTCTGGAGACTATTCATGTTCGAAGTTTCATGAAGTTTATCACTAGATTAAAATTATTATACTTATAAGATTTAAGAAAGTGACATGTTGTCACATTCTTTGGTTTTAATAATAATTAAATTATTTTCATTGAAAAAATTTAATTAAATGAATATAATCCGACCCTTAGGTGATATGGGTCTAATGTTTTTCATCCAATAGGATTTTGACATTTGTTAGGGTAATATTATATTTACCCCTAATTACCTGATTTACCTTTAACTATGGAAAATAAAATTTACCGTAGTTACTATTCATAATTCCCAAAAATAAAAAGTAGCTTATTAACATAATTTGGATCCACTAATTCCAAATATGGAATCCATTTTTCCAAATTCAATACACAAAAGTTTCAGAATTTAAATTAAAATTAATCCCGTTGTCGAAAGAAAACGAGTTTTTCTTTAAAACATTGCAAAAGATTGAATTGATTTAACCTACGAATTCAAGGTAAAATCAATGCTAATGACATTAATTATATTAAATGGTAAAAATATATTCTATTTATACTTTAAAACCATTCAATATTATAATTAAACCACATAAGATATTACGATGAAAAAAGCTGTTTTTAATTAAAATATAGCGTGTTTTTACTATTCATTAAAATATGAAAATTATCGGAAAAATATCAAAACGTTATCTAATGTAAATTTTTAAATCCTGATTCAAAATAAGAATTTAATTTGTCAAATTGAACTTATAAACATGTCAAAAACTAGATTTAAAGTGGGTGCGCCATCAAAAGGCGGCAAAACTGCATTTTTTGAAAAATACTTATTTTACCCAAAAAATTTATTTTGTTCTTATAAAATGTTCTAGAAATTGTGTAAGATGAATAATAATGTTATAAAATTCAAAATTCAGTTAATACTATTCATAACAGCTAGTTCATGACAATATTATAATAATATATCGTTGTTTATTAAAACCCGGTATTGCGTACAACACACGCTATCGAGGAAGGTCGCGATTGCGTGTAATGCAAGCCAAGTCAGGGTTGCGTGTTGTGAAAGAATTATTCATTGTTTCGTATAACAGAATCCAACCATATTTCATTTATACATTGAATATATATATATATATATATACTCAATGTTGCGTAGAATAACTATTATCAAAATTGTGTGTAGCACGATCCAAGAATAGTGTTACGTATACTGCAAGCTAATACGATGTTTCATATAGCGCAAGGTAATCTTGGTGTAGAATAAAACACAAGACATTAATGAAATTAAAAGAATATTTTTCATAAAATCTCGGGGTGTTACAGTAAAGGCTTGATCAATAACATAAAATTCATTCACACTTGGCAGGAGGGGAACCAAGTGGTAGATCATCTTGCATCACTTGATGTCCTGGGTTCGGGGAGCGTCTACCTACATAATTGGCATTCCTTGAAACCTGAGGGTGTCAATTTGATTAGAGGGGATTTCCTCGATCTTCACTATTTCTGGCCCCCATAGGCCTTCATGTTTATATGATCTATGGCCCCCCGTGCCCACCTGTTTTAATAAAATAAATAAAATAATGACGATGAAGGAGTATATAGGTTATGGGAGAAAGAATATGGGTATAATTTTGAAAAAAACACCAATTCTAGATACTTGGAAAATAGTGGGGGAAGTTCTCTTTTATATCCAACCATAATGGAATTTTAATATTTAAATGTTTAGTATATAATTGATAAAGGAAATTTTGATTGTAAAATAGGCATGTTGAGAGACAATTTCACATATCTCTTATCTTATTGTTTCATAAGATTCGATAAAATTTCATTTTATCTGGCTTCAATAAAATATAGCTTCTCACAACTATTAAAATCTTTCACTTCTTTGTGCTAGTTTATATAAAAATTATCTTGAAATCTCTAAATATCAAGCTTCCTACATTCATTGATAGACTAGACCACCCCATATCCTTTTCACGTATAGCCCATGTAGCTCCAGTTCTCCAACTAAACCAATGCTAAAGCCTTATATACCTACCACAGGTCTATCTCTATTTAACCAACTATAAATCGACATTTCATTGGATATATTATGCAATTACAACGATTCTAGATTCAAAATAACAAAACCCAATTGGTACCTCTCTTGCGTCCATAGTTTTTTGAGTTGAAGAGTAGATCCTATGTATAGAGTCACTGTAGATCCAAGATGACCACTCAATGCATTACTCATGACCATAATAGATCACACCTATATTCCTAACCACCTTATCAATGTAAATAACTATGAGAATTTTTTTCACTAGAATGTTTTTGTATCCCACATGAGATCTTGTGAAAATAATACCTTTAAGTGTTAAACCCTACCTTAAAGCTACAATTTCCAAATACACTAACCTAAATCCAAAACGACAAAGAATAGTTGATCTAGAACCACTTTAGGGTTTTGTTCTACATCCAAATGTAGATTCAATTTTCACCTGCAGTGCCAAACTAAGCATGTAACGCCCCAACCCCAGCTACCCAGAGTCGGTGCATTATTGCGTAACATTGGCATGATCACAAATGATCAAGTCTCGAAAGACCGATTAGTTTAGTAGCCTTGGAAACACTAGATACATTCATAAGTCGTACATTACATCATAGACTAAAACAAAAATACAACAACATCTTGTCTTCATATCCCCTCATACTATCCCTGCAGGTCATTCATAATAAACTTCTTCACATCCTGTAAAAATTAAAACATTGGAAGGGGTGAGCTCAGATGCTCAGTAAGGATAACAATATAGAGGAAGCTTTTATAAATGAACATAAACATTTAAGGCAATGTATAACTAAAACAAAATCCTTTTAAACATGAACTTCAACATAATATGGCAAAAGTAAAATGAGATAATGCCATTTACTTATTCAAATGGATATTCTACTGGTCGAATAATCACATGCAATATCAATAAACACTTTCATAATGTTGGAATGCATAATGCCAGACTATCATAACCACGTAGCCAAGGCCTCGTGCCAAGACCACAAATAATATTTTGTCAAGGCCTCATGCCAAGACACTAGTTTGTCTCATGAGACCTACCGATGCATCAAGGATCTATAGCGGGCTCCACCCATCACTTATTAAGTCCAATTCATTTCTTATTTGCAAAATGATATATAAAAACTTAGGAATAACATTTTTTAAAATACCGTTTGAAATTAATTGCGGCATCAAAATACCAGTTAAATTTTTAGAAGATACTTATATTTAAATTTTCTCAAATATACTCCAGTGTTTTTCTGAAAACATTATGAAAACTTCTGAAAACAAAATTACTAATTCTAAGACTGCTCGACTAATTACAGGCCATGATGGGTCCACACCCAATCCCTTCCTGTCTACCACACTCGAGAGTCGGGTTTTCTGAAAACATTTTTATGCTTGTGTTAAATACGTATACATTTGCACTGTATTTTCATATATTTGAGAGAAATATCCATTTTTTGAAATCATTTAAAAATCACATAATTATAAAATAAAACCTTTGAAATAAATGTAAAAGTCAAAGGGGTTTATACACCATATAAAATAAATTTGTGTATAAAACAAAATATGCCTCAATGAATGGAGATTGAGACGAAGTCCCTTACAAAGATCATTTTTTTAAATAAAATAAATCTATTATGTGTATTAAATATAAGTACACATAAAGAAAGTACAAATACAATATTGGACATAATAATATCATGACATGATTTGAAAGTAGGAGATTAACCCAAAAAATAGAAATTGGGTTAAGAAGTTCCCTTACAAAGATCATTTTTTTAATAAAATAGATCTATTATGTGTATTCACTATATGTACACATAAAGAAAGTAAAAATACATGATAGGACATAATAATATCATGACATAATTTGAAAGTAGGAGATTAACCCAAAGAATGGAAATTGGGTTAAGAAGTTCCCTTAAAAAGATAATTTTTTTAAATAAAATAGATCTATTATGTGTATTTACTATATGTACACATAAATAAAGTAAAAAATACATTATAGGACATAAAAATATCATAACATAATTTGAAAGTAGGAGATTAACCCAAAGAATGGAAATTGGGTTAAGAAATTCCTTTACCTCGTGTCCGACTTGACACAACCGCTCTTTAACCTCCTAAATAATAAACTAGAGTTAATCTCTACCTTATTAAGAACCTTTTTCAAGTTAATTATTCCTTTTATATCAATTATTACCATGTTATGAACATTATGTAATTATTTAAGTTAATAACGGTCGTTTTGTCGATCTTAGGTACTTGAGTCAAAAATAAACTTCTTATAATTACACTTTATTCATGTGGTAAAATATCCATTATATCCATAATTATATTCATGATTTAGATATCATATACATCATATATATCCAGTATATACATTCATTTATAATATTACATAACATTTAGAGGTAAGAAATGAAATGCACCATTCATGGAGACGGTAAGCCGTACGTACGCATTAACGCTACTTTCATTTCTATTTCGTATTTAATGGAATGAAGTTATAATTATATAAAGGTGTAATATAATTCTAGTATAATATAATGTATAATACCATTTACTCCATCATTTATACATCCCACATATGACATTAATGATTCAAATCACTTTGAGGGGGCGGTAGTCCGCACATCCTAAAATGAAAATATCGTGTTTACTCATAATGGAAATCTTAAAGGTATGCCATAAATGAGAAATATAGAATCATAAGGAAAACATAAACATAATATATATATATCATATATGAAAATAGTGTCATCAAAATGGCCACCATTAGAGGTGTTAAAAGAATATTGAACAATCATCGTTTCGTGAGGCAGTATTTCGCCACCCACAGAAACAATATGTTCTTTAACCATTAGACGAAGGTGTGTGTAAGTGTAATAAAAATACTTATCATAAAAACATACTAGTATATTTTAGATACTGGTGTTGTTATAAATTAAAGGAATAAAAAGAGTTTAGGGGGTTGGAGAAGTAAAATAAAACAAAAGAATATAAAAGAAGACATTACCTTAAAATCGGGTAACTCTTTTTGATTTGAGCCAAAGGCTTCCTTGGGAAGACTTCTGCCCAAATTGAGGCTTCTAGGAGTAAGAGAGGGAAGTTGAGAGAGTATTTGGGCAGAGTTTTGACGATCCAAAAGGCTTTGAAGGTGTGAGTAAGGTGGTAGTGGTGGGATCCTTTTATAAGTGGGGAGGAGGGGCACTCCAGGAAACTCATGAAATGTTATATTATTATGAGATGATTTTTGGATTTCAAAGGTCCCGAAAATTTATATATCGAAGATAAGGTGATAAGGGTTCGGAATATACTCATGCAATAGGTTTTTGACATGTGTAAGTCTTATATTTTACATTATGTTTTTATTTTATTTAAATCATTAATTAATGAGGTAATTGCTGCATCATTATGGTGTCATAAAAAATTTAATTTATTTAATGTCTAAAAATTATAATAAAGTTATCATAATGTAGGAAATACTTGTATCTTTCTAATTAATATTTATAGTAAAAAATATGACTTGTATAACCCCATTTAGAAATTGTTTTAGTAAAACAACTCATGTTTGTGACATTTTTATTTTAACATTAAATAAAAAGTTTTTAATGTCATTTTCCTACCAAAGTGGCTCCATGGGGTCCCCAAGTTGACCCATGGATTGTCTTGGTCGGCCAAGACTCATCCAATAGGGTTAGGACAAGTGTAAAAGTATTTTCATATTTTTATAATATCATTTTTACCTTAAATTTCACTAATTACCTTTAATCGCGATTAATTAAACTTAAAAGTTACTATTCACCAAAAATTATTTTAATCCCATTGAACCACATTTTACTTCCTAATGACAACCATATATGTCGGATTTTTGAAAATCAAATCACAGAAGTGGTAATGTTTCATTTAAACGAAGAATCGGTTTTTTAACTACCACTTAGTGGTTTCACTATTCATCAAAAATTGAAGTTTTTCAGAACAATCCCAAAATTTCACCCTAAGCTATAATTGATATTCTGAATTCAAAAATGATGTCTATTTTAAAAAATTCCAAACATATAAGTTGCATTAATTAATTTTATAACTAATTCCCGCTGTCACAACAAATAGCGTGTTTTTAAGAAACAATATATATCAAAAGATTGACAATTGTTTATATCTAATTTCAAAGTGAAATTAATTCTAATGAACACCATTGGATAAAATGGTAAAAATATATTCTAATTATAATTTAAAACCACTAAATATTATACTTTATCACTATAAATTATTTTGATTAAAAAAGTTGTTTGTAAGTATTTTTCACTATTCATAAAAAATTGGAAGTTCTCAGAAAATTACAAAAAATTCAACTTAGGATAATTTTGATATTCCGAAAACAAAAACGAATTCCATTTGGGAAGAAATTTTTTATAAAATTTCAAAAATTTGGTATTACTATTCATAATGGCTACTTTGATTGGTTGTGGTGTGTGTTAGAACTCGAAGTTGCGTACAACACACGCTACTGTATTAATCAAAGAGAAGTGTACCATGGAAGCTTGGGGTGTTACATTCTCCCCTCCTTCAAATAATTTAGTCCACAAAATTTAATATAATATCACTGTATAAAAAGACTCGGGTGATTCTTCATCATAAGTTCCTCGGGTTCCCACATTGCCTCCTCCATCTTATGGTTTCTCCATAGAACTTTTACCAGATGAGTCGTCTGGTTTCTCAGCACTTGTTCTCTTGTATCAAGAAGACTGACAGGCTCTTCGCGATAAGACAGATCAGGTTCTAGTTCTAATTCCTCATAGGGGAGCACATGCGTTGGGTTAGACATGTATTTTCTCAACAGTGATATGTGGAATACATCATAAACTTTGGAGAGACTTGGCGGCATTGCCAAACGGTAAGCTACAACCCCAATTAGTTCTAGAATTTCGAAGGGTCCGATGTACCTGGGACTTAATTTACCCTTCTTACCTAAACGTTTAACTCCCTTCCATGGAGATACCTTCAAGAAAACATGATCTCCTATCTGAAATTCCAAATCCTTCCTTCAGTTGTCGGCGTAGCTCTTCTGCCTACTTTGAGCTGCTTTGATGTGGTTTTGGATTACTTTCACCTTTTCCATCGTTTCCTCCACCAGTTTTGGGCCTACAAGTTTTCTTTCACCAACGTCATCCCAACAGGTTGGTGTGCGACATCTCTTTCCGTATAACGCTTCATATGGTGCCATCTGAATACTTGAATGGAAGCTATTGTTATAGGAAAATTCTACCAGAGGTAAATATTGATCCCACATTCCTTGAAAGTCAAGTGAGCATGATCTCAAAATGTATTCTAAGGTTTGAATAGTTCTTTCTGATTGTCCATCTGTTTGAGGGTGGTAAGCAGTGCTCAAACAGAGTTCAGTATCCAAGGCCTTCTGAAGACTTTTCCAGAATCTTGATGTAAAACGGGGATCACGATCCGAGACAATCGATAGGGGTACTCCATGAAGTCTCACAACTTTATTAATATATAGTCTTGCTAGACGTTCAAGTGGTAGATCTTCCCTTATATCAAGAAAATGTGATGACTTCGTGAGACGATCAACAATGACCCATATTGCGTCATTCCTTCTAGGAGTCTTTGGTAGTCCCATGACAAAATCCATCATAATATTATCCCATTTCCACTCAGGTATAGGAAGAAGTTGCAATACTCCACCAGGCAGTTGCCTTCCAGCTTTCACTTGTTGAAAAACTATACATCTTGACACAAAATCAGTAATCTCCCTCTTCATGTTGTCCCACAAAAAATGTCCCTTCAAATCACTATACATTTTGGTGCTCCCAGGGTGTATAGAGAAATTGGAACTATGAGAATCATCCAACAATTCCTTCTTTAAATCAGGTATATTGGGAACACAAAGTATCCTCCCAAATTTCAAAATTCCATCTTCATACACAAAGTCACTCAATCGACCATCATTCACAGCTTTAATCTTCTTTTGCAACTCTTCATCATCGGCCTGAGAACACTTTATCCTTTCTAGTAAAGATGGTTTGGAAACTATTTGAATTTTTTTTGATGTTTCACCCTCCATGGTGATTCCCATATCCATATTTACTAGATCCATGAAAATAGGATCCCTTTCCACTCTCATCATGTTCAAAACTCCATGATCTTTTCTACTAAAAGCATCTGCAACCCTATTTGCCTTCCCTGGGTGGTAGTGTATCGTGAAATCATAATCCTAGAGTAGTTCAAGCCATCTCCTTTGCCTCATGTTGAGTTCTTTTTGTGAGAAAATATATTTCAAACTCTTGTGATCGGTATATATCTCACATTTTTCACCATAGAGATAATGTCTCCATATCTTCAAGGAAAAGATTACAGCAGCTAACTCGAGTTCATGAGTAGGATAGTTCTGCTCATGAATTTTCAGCTGTCGTGATGCATAGGCAATAACCCTATCATTCTGCATAAGGAAACAACCAAGTCCTATCATTGATGCATCACTATAAATAACGAACCCATCATTCCCTGATGGTAGAGTCAATATAGGAGCGTTGACTAATATTCTCTTTAGTTCTTCAAAACATTCTTCACACTCTTTTGTCCAGAAAAATTTAACCCCTTTACGTGTGAGCTTCGTTAATGGGTTAGCCAATCGGGCAAAATTCTGGACAAAAAGTCGATAATAACCTGCCAAACCAATAAAGCTCCGTACCTCAGTTATACTCATCGGTGCTAGCCATTCTTGTATATCCTTGGTCTTAGAAGGATCAACGGAAATTCCATCCTTAGAGACAATATAGCCAAGAAAATAAATCCCATGAATCTAGAATTCACACTTGCTAAACTTCTCATATAATTCATGCCTTCTAAGAGTCTTCAAGATAATGCGCAAGTGATTTTCATGATCTTCATAGCTTTTCGAGTATACCAAGATATCATCAATAAATAACACCACAAAATCATCAAGATATTACTTGAAAACCCTATTCATTAGATCCATGAATACAGAGGGAGCATTAGTCAATCCAAAAGGAATTACTGTAAACTCATAATGCCCGTACCTTGTTCAAAATGCTGTCTTCAGAATGTCTTCCTTCTTCACACACAACTGATGGTATCCAGATCAAAGGTCAATCTTTGAAAAGTACTGAGCTCCATGCAATTGGTCAAATAAATCATCAATGCGAGGTAGGGGATACTTGTTCTTTATTGTTATATCATTGATCTCCCTGTAGTCAACACACAACCTCATAGATCCATCTTTCTTCTTAACAAAAAGGACAGGGGATCCCCATGGAGAAACACTAGGGTGAATAAATCCCTTATTACTCAATTCCACTAGTCATTTCTTTAGTTCAACTAATTCCACAGTGGCCATCTTATAAGGGGTCTTCGATATGGGCCTTGATCCAGCAATTAAATCAATGGAAAACTCAACTTCTCGTTCTGGAGGATGTCCATGTAAATCATCCGGAAACACATCTACATATTCTTTCACAATAGGTACATCCTCTATTTGAACATTCCGTTCCTTGCCGTTAGTCATTTCATTCTCTTCCTCCCCAATAATGGAATTTAGTTGAGCTACTGGGGTGGATCTAAATAAGAATTAGGTGGTGACGATTCTACTCTAAAAATAAGGCGTTCCTTATCACCATCATCAAAAATCGTAACCTCCTTCTTCTTAAAATAAATCTTTTCATCATAGTCCGAAAGCCAATCCATACCGAGGATTATATCAAACTCAATCATAGGAATCACAATGAGATCAGCAGATAAAGAACAGTTATGTGGTCTAATGGGGACTGATTCACAAAACTTTATTGCAATAATACTTCCCTTAGGTGTTTTGACTGACAATTCACTTGTTAAATCAAATTGGAAATATCTAATTTTCTTAGCAAACTGGGAAGATATGAAACAATGCGATGATCCAGAATCAAATAATGCATTTGCTAAACTTGAGGAAACCGTTAAATTACTTGCCACCACGTCTTTCGGAGCTTCAACCTCAGCAGTAGTGATAGCATAAGCTTGGCCTTGATCCCTTGGCCTCTTCTGAGGTAAGTTCCCCTGACGCTTAGGACATTCATTTGCATAATGTCCCATCTCTCTACAATTATAGCATTCCACATTGACAACAACTTTCTTTCCCTTGCAATCATGAGCTTGGTGGCCTTTTTCACCACACTTGTAACAGACTCCCATTCCCTTCAAGCAAGTACCGGGGTGTTTCTTCCCACATTTACCGAAGGACTGATATTCAACTTTTCCCTTCTTCCCCTTATTTCCATTTCCAGATTGATCAGAAGATCTCTTCTTTTCTTGCTTTTCTTTAAAGTCATAAGACTTAGAAAATTCATTTTCTGTCTTGATAGCACATGAGAAAATATCTTCATACGACGAGAAGGTTTGTGAGACTAATGCTCAACGGAGAAATGGTTTTAACCCATCAAAGAAATGATAAATCTTACTTCTTGGGTTACGTATATAATCTGCAGCATGCCTCATTGACCTTGTAAAGTTATCCCCATACTTTGCGACATTCTAGTCCTACTTCTTCCTCAGACTCAGAAATTGCCTTTCCATATCTGCTCGATGGTCATGTGGAAAGTATTTTTCTAAGAAAATTTCCTTAAACTCCTTCCATTCCATAATTGATACTTCTTCATCTTCCTTTGTGTTTTGAATTAGTGATCACCATTGATCGGCATCTACAATGAGGTGGTAGACTACCATGACAACCTTCTCCCTTTCGCTAATCCCCAAGGCGTGGAATATTTTCTCAAAGGAGTTTATCCATTGCTCAGCTACTAATGGATTTGTACCCCCATTAAATGTTGGCGGTTGTTTCCTCATGAATCGGTCTATCATTTATCCTCCACGTTCCGGATCAGGGTGCTCCATACGAGTAAGGTTATAATTCATAACCTGAGTGAGTTGTCCCAGTATGGTAATAAGTTGATCAGCACCAGTTGTATCTCCACCTCCACAATAATTATCTTGAGCAGGAGGGAAATCCCTACACGGAGTGCGTGCATTGATAGGGTTTCCATTCCTCCCACTAGGAACCATTTCTAAACAATGTCATAAACTAGTTTAGTTTATGAATTAAAATACATAATTCTATACTTGTAAAACACTTAACATAAATTGAACTATTTATGGATATAATCCATAATCATAAAAAGAAATGTTTTCTTTGAGGAAGTATATACTCATAAACCCTTCATAATTGTTTGTAAAGAAAATGAGAATTATCCTAAGCATATCCCCCGGGAGTGTCGTAACCAAGAGTGCAGCAAGGCCCGTTGTCATGCACCAGTTCTCATTCGAGTCTAGCTCAAAGCGGTGTTTTCGGGTTTTACCCCTAGGTACATCTGTGCCAGAGCCGCCTCTACCTACTCGTATCTAGACAGGGATGAATTTCTCGAAAGACTCAAAAAATCTCTATAATACCAAAATTCTAGGAAGTTCTTCTATACTAATCCTCAAAGTCTATCTTCGGGCTATGTGCTCTAATAAGAGTTTATCTAAATCTAGATAACAAGGTTAGTACTAAACTGCCTCTGATACCAACTGTAACGCCCCGAACCTAGATACCCAGAGTTGGTGCATTATTGCGTAACATTGGCATGATCACAAATGATCAAGTCTCGAAAGACCGATTAGTTTAGTAGCCTTAGAAACACTAGATGCATTCATAAGTCATACATTACATCATAAAGTAAAACAAAACTACAACAACATCTTGTCTTCATATCCCCTCATACTATCCCTGTAGGTCATTCATAATATATTTCATCACATCCTGGAAAAATTAAAACATTGGAAGGGGTGAGCTCAGATGCTCTGTAAGGATAACAATATAGCGAAAGCTTTTATAAATAAACATAAACATTTAAGGCAATGTATAACTAAAACAAAAGCCTTTTAAACATGAACTTCGACATAATATGGAAAAAGTAAAATGAGATAATTCCATTTACTTATTCACATGGATATTCTACTGGTCGAATAATCACATGAAATATCAATAACCACTTTCATAATGTTGGAATGCATAATGCCAGACTATCATAACCACGTAGCCAAGGCCTCGTGCCAAGACCACAAATAATATTTTGTCAAGGCCTCGTGCCAAGACACTAGTTTGTCTCATGAGACCTACCGATGCATCGAGGAGCTATAGCGGGCTCCACCCGTCAATTATTAAGTCCAACGCATTTCTTATATGAAAAATAGTATATAAACACTTAGGAATACCATTTTTTAAAATACCATTTGAAATTAATTGCGGCATCAAAATACCAGTTCAATTTTTCGAAGATACTTACATTTAAAATTGCTCAAATATACTCCATTGTTTTTCTGAAAACATTATGTAAGCTTCTAAAAACAAAATAACTAATTCTGAGACTGCTCGACTAATTACAGGCCATGATGGGTCCACGCCCAATCCCTTCCTGTCTACCAAACTCAAGAGTCAGGTTTTCTGAAAACATTTTTAAGCTTGTGTTAAATATGTATACATTTGCACTGGATTTTCATATATTTGAGAGAAATATGCATTTTTTGAAATCATTTAAAAATCACATAATTATAAAAGAAATCCTTTGAAATAAATGTAAAATTCAAAGGGGTTTATACACCGTATAAAAGAAATTTGTGTATAAAACAAAATATTCCTCAATGAATGGAGATTGAGACGAAGTCCCTTACAAAGATCATTTTTTTAAAATAAAATAAATCTATTATGTGTATTAAACATAAGTACAGATAAAGAAAGTACAAATACAGTATAGGACATAATAATATCATGACATAATTTGAAAGTAGGAGATTAACCCAAAGAATAGAAATTGGGTGAAGAAGTTCCCTTACAAGGATCATTTTTTTAAATATAATAGATCTATTATGTGTATTCACTATATGTACACATAAAGAAAGTAAAAATACATGATAGGACATAATAATATCATGACATAATTTGAAAGTAGGAGATTAACCCAAAGAATGGAAATTGGGTTAAGAAGTTCCCTTACAAAGATCATTTTTTTAAATAAAATAGATCTATTATGTGTATTCACTATATGTACACACAAAGAAAGTAAAAATACATGATAGGACATAATAATATCATACTATAATTTTAAAGTAGGAGATTAACCCAAAGAATGGAAATTGGGTTAAGAAATTCTCTTACCTCGTGTCCGACTTGACTTGACCGCTCTTTAACCGCCTGAATAATAAACTAGAGTTAATCTCTACCTGATTAAGAACCTTTTTCCAGTTCATTATTTCTTTTATATCACTTATTACCATGTTATGAACATTATGTAATTATTTAAGTTAATAACGGTCGTTTTGTCGATCTTAGGTACTTGAGTCAAAAATAAACTTCTTATAATTACAATTTGTTCATGTGGTAAAATATCCATTATATCCATAATTATATTCATGATGTAGATATCATATACATCATATATATCCAGTATATACATTCATTTATAATATTACATAACATTTAGAGGTAAGAAATGAAAGGCACCGTTCATGGAGATGGTAAGCCGTACGTACGCATGAACGCTAGTTTCATTTCTATTTCATATTTAATGGAATGAAGTTATAATTATATAAAGGTATAATATAATTCCAGTATAATATAATGTATAATACCATTTACTCCATCCTTTATACATCCCACATGTGGCATTAACGATTCAAATCACTTTGAGGGGGCGGTAGTCCGCACTTCCTAAAATGAAAATATCATGTTTAACCATAATGGAAATCTTAAAGGTATGCCCTAAATGAGAAATACAGAATTATAAGGAAAACATAAACATAATATATATATCATAAATGAAAATAGTGTCATCAAAATGGCCACCATTAGAGGTGTTAAAAGAATATTGAACAATCATCATTTCGTGAGGCAGTATTTCGCCACCCACAGAAACAGTATGATCTTTAACCATTAGACGAAGGTGTGTGTAAGTGTAAATCAAATCCTTATCATAAAAACATCCTATTATATTTTAGATACTGGTTTTGTTATTATGTAAAGGAATAAAAAGATTTTAGAGGGTTGGAGAAGCAAAATAAAACCAAAGAATATAAAAGAATACATTACCTTAAAATTGGGTAACTATTTTTGATTTGAGACAAAGGCTTCCTTGGGAAGAATTCTGCCCAAAGTGAGGCTTCTAGGAGTAAGAGAGGGATGTTGATAGAGTATGTTGGTAGAGGTTGTCCGAGCCAAAAGGCTTTGAAGGTGTGAGTAAGGTGGTAGTGGTGGGGGCTTTTATAAGAGGAGAGGAGGTGCACTCTTGGAAACTCATGAAATGTTATATTATTTTGAGATGATTTTCGGATTTCAAAGGTCCCACAAATTTATATATCGACGATAAGGTGATAAGGGTTCTAGATATACTCATAAAATAGGTTTTTGACATGTGTAAGTCTTAGATTTTACATTATCTTTTCATTTTATTTAAATCGTTAATTAATGAGGTAATCAGTGCATCATTATGGTGTCATAAAATATTTAATTTATTTAATGTCTAAAAATTATAAAAAAAATATCATGATTTATTAAATATTTTTAGATTTCTAATGAATATTTATAGTCAAAAATATGACTTGTATAACCCCATTTAAAAATTGTTTTAGTAAAACAACTCATGTTTGTGACATTTTTATTTTAACATTAAATAAAAAGTTTTTAATGTCATTTTCCTACCAAAGTGGCTCCATGGGGTCCCCAAGTTAACCCATGTATTTTCTTGGTCGGCCATGACTCATCCAATAGGGGTAGGACAAGTGTAAAAGTATTTTCATATTTTTATAATATCATTTTTACCTTAAATTTCACTAATTACCTTTAATCGCGATTAATTAAACTTAAAAGTTACTATTCACCAAAAATTATTTTAATCCCATTGAACCACATTTTACTTCCTAATGACAACCATATATGACGGATTTTTGAAAATCAAATCACAGAAGTGGTAATGTTTCATTTAAACGAAAAATCAATTTTTTAACTACCACTTAGTGGTTTCACTATTCATCAAAAATTGAAGTTTTTCAGAACAATCCCAAAATTTTACCCTAAGATATAATTGATATTCCGAAATCAAAAATGATGTCTATTTTACAAAAGTCCAAACATATAAGTTGCATTAATTAATTTTATAACTAATTCCCGCTGTCACAACAAATAGCGTGTTTTTAAGAAACAATATATATCAAAAGATTGACAATTGTTTATGTCTAATTTCAAAGTGAAATTAATTCTAATGAACACCATTGGATAAAATGGTAAAAATATATTCTAATTATACTTTAAAACCACTCAATATTATAATTTATCACTATAAATTATTTTGATTAAAAAAGTTGTTTTTAAGTATTTTTCACTATTCATAAAAAATTGGAAGTTCTCAGAAAATTACAAAAAATTCGACTTAGGATAATTTTGATATTCCGAATACAAAAACGAAGTCCATTTGGGAAGAAAAATTTTATAAAATTTCAAAAATTAGGTATTACTATTCATAACAACTACTTTGATTGGTTGTGGTGTGTGTTAGAACTCGAAGTTGCGTACAACACACGCTACTGTATTAATCAAAGAGAAGTGTACCGTGGAAGCTTGGGGTGTTACAAAGCACCATCAAGATCCTGAGCCTATAGATTTAGCATGGTTTCGTCACTATAAAATATATCCCTCCAATTGTTCAATAGAATGAATTGAAAAATTCTATATGCATTTTTGTAAAATGATTTTTAAGTGTTTCTCTAGAAACATAAAGGCATGCTTCACCAGCGCATGCCAATTTTAGAAATCCACTAACCATAGCTAATTTTAGCGTTCATTCACTATATAACCCCTTAAATATTGCTTTGAATCATATCCCTCATCATTGTGACCATCACTTGATCATGCCAATATATATTCAGGAACTACTAAATTCTTGACATCTTCTTTTCCATACTGTGAATTACCATGTTATAATTATCCCTCCATAAAGCTGAAGTTCTCTACCTTGCCCAATTCAGGATAGACCAACAATATCTCTTTCCATAGAAATATATACATCCCTCTTCCTTGTGTACAAGACCATCATAGTAGATCTGGTTCCATCTTATACAAATCACACAACATTCAGATCCTCAATAAATTAGATCTTTACCCCTTTATATGAACCAGCTTCCATTTCATGATAGAGAAACCCTAAAATCAGCAATGTGTCACCTATTAAATGAGTCCATGTAGCAGCATAGGTCCTCCAAACTCTTGGTTAGATAACCTTTTTGGAGTTTCATGTATTATTCCTGATAAAAGTAGTCAAGGAATGTTTTCTTTTCAGTATTGAAATATTTCAATTCGAATGCATAAACCTGAAATACGGTGCAACTCATCAGACAAATTTTTTTTCATACATGATGATTCTCTATAAATTAAGTTCAAAATAACACCATTTATCAATAAAATGACCATATTCATAATATTTAAAAGAAAATTTAGTGAGAAAATGCATAATTCAGAAATAGAAGAAGCTGTGGAACCAACTCTTGAAAATTTTCAAGGCTAAATCAAGAAGGAACATCACATAGAAGAATTCATCAAATGCATAGAATACATAAGAAACAATTATGCTACTGACTATATGTTGAAACATGGTAAAGAGAAAAACCATACATGATTTATAAAGATTATCCATCATCAAAGGATATTACCATTCAAGGAGTGATGACGGTGAAGAAAAAGGAGGGTTGTGAGGTAGAGAGAGAAGGTGACGAGGAAGGAAGAGATAGTGGTGGGGCATGGATAGATGGTGGTGAGGCAGGGATAGATAGCGGCGAGGCACAGATAGATGATGGTGAGGTAGGGAGAGACGATGATGATATAGGGAGAGACGACACTGAGGCATGGATATATGATGGTGGAGGTGGGTTTGCAGGAGAGGAGGGGTTCGCGGAAGAGGTATGGTTTGTAGAGGAGGTGGGGTTCAATGGTAGAGGTGGGGTTCGACGGTAGAGGTGGGGTTCAGAGATAGAGGTGGGGTTCACGTTAGGGGAGGAGGAGGGATTTGTGGCTGCAGGGGAGGGATTTGCGATGGATGAGGAGGGGTCGGTGGTAGTGGGGATCAACTTCTGCGACAGTTTAAGTTGTGCGAGAAAAAAATCTAATAGTGAGAGTTCATTTATAAAAACGGATAAGGCTTTTATCATCCCTACTAAAAACTGTTGATAAAGATATGTTTTATCTACGCTTTTAGCACTAATAAAGATATAATGTTAATAAATCATTCATATTGTTTTATATATTTGTAAAATTATATTTATAATAAATATATATTTTTTATAAAATTATAATAGCTGTATTTGTTATACTAATAATTTTATAAATATTTTCAATTAATATATTTATTTAATTTTATAACTATTTAAATATATTTATATTTATTTTATAATTATAATTATAATTATATATATTTTCATTTATTTATAAATATTTGTATATATTTATAAATATATTTATTTAATAATATATATTAATAACATTATAATTATAATAAATATGTTTATTATAATTTCATAATTATACATATATATATATATATATTTATAACATTATAAGTATAATAAATATATATATTATAATTTCATAATTATTTCAAGATATATATATATATATATTATAAAATTATAATAAATATATATTTATATATAGTTATAATTAAATATATATATATATATATATATATATTTAAATAATTGTAAAATTAAAAGTAATATATTTATTATATTTATAATTTTATTAATATATATAATTAATATGTTTTTATAATTTTATAATTATTTAAATATATCTTTATTTATTTCTAAATATTTTTAAATATATATTTATAAATAAATAAATTTATTTATTTATATTTATAACTTTATAAGTATAATAAATATATTTTTTATAATTTTACAATTATTTAAATAAATAATATATATATAATTACAACTATAAATAAATAAATATTTATTTTTAATTAATTTTTTTTAATAAATATATATTTATTTATATTTATAATTGTAAATAAATAAATATTTATTTATTTAAATAATTATAAAATTATAACAAATATATTTATTATATTTAGAATTTTATAATTATATAATTATTATATTTATTATAATTTTATAATTATTTAAATATGTCTTTATTTATTTACAATTATAATTATAGATATTTGTATTTATTTATAATTATTTGAATATATTTATAAATATAATTATTTAATTATATATATTTTTAACTTTATATATATATATAATAAATATATTTATTATAATTTTATAATTACTTACATATATATATACATACATATATATATTTATATATATAATTATAAGTATAAATTATTATATTTAAAAATATTTCTATATAATTATAAGTATATTTTTATATATATATTTATAAAATTATAATAGCTGTATCTGTTGTAATTTTATATTTATTTAAATATATATATATATATATAGTTAAAATTATAATTGTAAGTAAATACATTTTAATGGTATTTATATATAATTAAAAAATTATAATTACAAATATAATAAATATATTTGTTATTTAAATATATTTATTTTAATTTTATAAGTATTGATGAGAACATAATAGATAAATGAGTATAACATGAATAAATCATATACCTAGTAAATTATATATCATAAAAAACTAGTCATTACATATATGAACAACATGAATAATAATTAGGGTGTAATGTGTAAATGAACATTCATGATGAATACATAACATATGCATGTCAATTATACTCGCACATCAATATATTTATTGACCAAATTCATTGGAACATATATATATATTTATTTATAATTACAAATATAAATATATATATTTAAAAAGTATTTAAATATAATTATAAATATATAGTTAGAAATATAATAAAAATATTTTTTATGTAATAAAATTTATTATAATATTATAATTATATATATATATTTAATTATAATCTTATAAAAACATTTTAAAAATATTATATATATATATGAATTATTAAAAAATATATATTAATATAAATACGCATTTTTTATTTAATGTGTATAAATAAACATTATTTTTGAATATAAATATAATAATTTTATATAAATTTATATTATCTTTTATTAGAAACTTTTATCAGCATTGATAAAAGCCCCCTTTTTAATAACGTGTTTTTCTTAGCACTGATAAAGGCCAACACTGCCCTTCCACCGATATGTGGTAGTGGAATTAGAACTCCACATCTCCCATGAAATATATCCAATATTTTCAATGAGAGCAGCCATGTATAGATAGGTAAATCTATTTCAACTCCGATCTTCACAATAGTTTCTATAAATCATAGACATGAATAGAATCTCAAGATAAAATGATTTTCATAGCCTGTATGGGGATGTTACAAAACACATCAAATGTGGTGCACTCTCTCTCCTTCACGAGTATTATATGCATGGGTTGTATGCCTCATGACATGAAAATGAAAAAAGATGCATGAAACCACATGCATACCTGTTTTAATATTTTACCACCTTAAGGCCTTCGGGCCACCCCAAGGCCTTTGGGCCACATGAATGTAGGCCCCAGACACACTACAAAAAAGGAGCATCCCTAGAAGAGGATTCAGAGCAGGTGCACTCACCATAGTAGAGCCAAATGGATTGTCAGAATGAGAGGGTATGACTATGCCATCGGTACCATCCTGCGCTTGCATGAGAAGCCTAGCCAGACGGTCATGCGAAGGTGGAGAGCTACTATCAGGATGCAGATGCTGGGGAGGGGTAGTTCCTTGTAGATAGCCTGGTTGAATTCCTTAAGACCTTCGGGTCATGTAATCTTCTAAGCCTACGGTCTATGTAATCTATGAGCCTCTGGGCCTTGTAAGGGTTCCCCCTCATCCCTTGAAAGGGGGGATATAAAAAATCAATAAAAATGAAGGCATTCGGGCCATTCGGGCTCTCACCGCAATAGTATTTTCCCATGATGTAAAATGAACTCAAATCCTTACTATATCTCCATTGTCTCTTCTTGTTATCTTTTAGTGCAATGTAAAATGATTCCAACAGTCATCATGAACTCCACTCTCTTAACCTCATATCATTATGTATGGAAAAGAGTGAGGACTTCAAAATAAGGTGAAACCATATAACCTTCAATCCTAAATCCTGCATACATAATAGTGGATGAGGTATGGCACCATATCCTTTTCAATTGGAATGAAACTCTAAAAATATGCTTATCCTCTACATTTGTTTGAGAAAAGAGGGATAATATAATACTGATAAAAAACACTAGACATAGAAATCCAACCAGGAAAAGAGTCAACCCAACAATGATCACCACAAGGTTTTCAAAAGCTTTCCAAATGACGAGCCTCAAGATTACCCCCTCATTTGATGACAGAAAATTTACATTCAACGAATCTTTCAATCAATGAAAAAATATTTCTCAGGATAAGGCTAAATGGATGTAGATCCTCCTCCTTCTTTGATAGGGTAGTAATCACTTCAAGAAAATATGATTCCACCAAAATCAATTTCCAATCTTTTGAGTGAGAAAAAAGGATCCCATCAATAGTCAAAACCTTAACACTAACACCAAACATGGAAATGGTTTGAACCTTATGAAGATACCCCCTTAAACTTTGCAAAATGTTTTTTGACCTTATAAAATATCTATGACCTTATGAAGTCTTCTTACAACTTAAAAAATCACTTTAATGGTGTGAACTACTTTGGAACAATGTTATATCCTTCCTTACAAACCATCCTCTCCTATAAAACCATTGTGAAAGTTATTGTTATCTCCATTCAAATACTTCACCATGTCATTCTCTATCCATGATGTACCTTCCTGAACTTTCAAATCACCTATCATGATGATTTTAGTACTTGCAGTGGTAAGATTAGACTTTCATCAAGCATCTATAGTAAATTTATGGTAGCTGTGGTAATGTACCATGATTCCATACCATGTGATAGAAACCCTTCTATGCAATGGAAGAATTTCATCGGATGTTGAAATAGACCGCCTTTATTATGTGTATAGTTCCCATGAATGTTTTCCCAATTCCAATAAACCCCATGACTAGCCTCTCCATTTCTCCTATCTACGAACTTCCTAACACTGACCCACACTAGGATCACTAGTTCATTTGTGACTATTGAGTCCGTTTATTTCACAAGTACTTCTAAAAGGATGTGTATTAGGCCACATTTTTCCACTTACCAAAAAATACCAAATTTATGCTTATGAATTTATTTTCCAAACATTAATATATCTTTATAGTCTCAAAAATTCATATTGAATGTTTCCAAAAATAAATATACTCAAAATAAAATATATATATGAAAAATAAATAAATAATTAATAAAACAAGTTTATTTAAAAATATAAAATATATAAATTAAATTTAAAATCTCAAATTCTCCGGTTGATGCCCAAACATGATGGAAAGCTTACTGAGTGTGATCAGGAGTAAATGCATGCTCTTTAGCTGTTTCCATGGTGCAACGACATAATTCTTTAGTGAATCTATTCCATTCCTAAAGTACATTTCTAACCTCAATGCGACATCCTCCTAGGTTTCTAGGTCTGAGTGACCAGGGATGGGATGTTCTAGGAAACCTCCTTATAGGATTCATGAGAAGCAGGGGCTGCATGGAACTGGAAATACCGGGGTTTTAAAAGTTCCCTCTTGGTTATCTCTTAGAATATGGTGAGGATATTTCTATCATCCCTATCCATATACCCTGACCATGATAAGAGTGGAAAGTGTTGTCACTCTTCATGGATAGGATTCCAATGATATTGGAGGTGGTGAATAGCAATGTTAGATTTTCCATGGTCCTCCTTTGGTGGGACGATCAATTGGGCTTCATTTCTAGGAGGATTTCCCAACCCGTCACCAAAGTTGGTATAATAACATTGAGGTATTAATACCTGAACAAATCATTGACAATTATTTTTTGGGGTAGAGCCCGACGTCGCTACGGAAGTAGTCGCAAAACACCAGAAGATTCACCCAAAAGTCTTTTATCACCTGAAGACATTTTATCACCCGAAAGAATTTTACACAGCACCTGAAGGATTTTTCCAGACAAAGTAATTTTGACAAACCCACCCAAAGGATTTTAAACAAATAAACACCCAGATTATTTTTTATCACATCGATGGACATACCATTTTTGTTATACTGCTAATCACTATAACCAGGACATGCTTCTTGATCTTCAAAACCATGAGGACTTTCAATGCATGACACAATTTTCATTTCTGTGCACACACTTTCATTCACCGTCGTTGACATTCCATCCTTGATGTTTTCATCACATATGCTTAATTTATATTCATCATCTCAATGTTTTCTATCTTCGACACTTAGGGAACCACAATGGTATCAACACCTTCCTCATTTCCTCTTGGCTGTTACATCTTTGTGGGCCCTTTGTTTTCTTCTTTATCACATACTCATATATATAGAGGTGTGCACCACCCCTCTCAAAGATAATAAACATATCTCTTTTATTCCTATCTAATCCAACACATCTGTCTTTTTATTGATATCTAATCCTACATCTCTCTATTTTTATCAACCTCCTTTATCAATTTTTCATCCACTACCAAAAAAATGGGTGTTCGCAGCACTACACTTTAAAACCGTTAAAAAAAGCACTGATAAAGGGGGTACATTTATAAAAGCTAAAAAACATTGATAAATGGTACTTTTAACAGCACTAAAAGAGATCTGTTAAAAATCCCCCTTTATCAGTGCTTTTTTAGCAATGATAAAGGTTACCCCTTTATCCCTGATTTTTTAGCGCTGTTAAAGGGGCCCCCATTGTCAATGCTTGTATAATAGCACTAATAAAGGGAAGTCTTTATCAGTGCTTTATCACAAGCACTAATAAATGATATATTTAAAAAAAATTATATTTCATTAAAAGTAATATATCGATATATAAATACATAAATATGTTTATATTGATATAAATATAATATATATATATTTTAAATATGTTTTAGATAAGTATAAATAGACATTTTCTCTTAATATATAAGATATGTTGTGAAAATGAATTATAAAATATTTAAAAAGATATTATCAATTTATAATTTAATAATTATCATTGAGTAAAAATAAATTAATAACAATTTGATGATAGAAAAAGTCAATAAATAAATATAAGATCTAAAATAAGTTGAAAATGTAACTCAAACTTCAAACAACAATAACCATTGATTTGGGTGTCTGTTTGAGCTCTACCACCTATAAAATTGAAGTCTACAACAAGTTCTAAGAATTAACAACAAAAGGGGACCTTTTGTCGCATTGTTTGAGGCCAAAAAAGGCCCAGAAGGCCATGAATACTGTTTTTTTAGTCGGGATACCCAATTTGTTTTACATTATATGGAATTTAAGCATCATTTCAAGAGGTCTTTTTTCCATTTTTCAAGGGGTAATATATTTATTCTGAGGGATTACATTCATATTTATAGTATGGATTTAAAGTTTTATCATTTTTCATAATGTACTATTATTTATAATCAAATATATAACAATATATACATATTTGTGATTTATTTACAAATAAAAATTCAATTTTTTAAATAAGTAATTAAATTTTTTTGCATATGAAATATATTTATCTATATATAAGCATTATCTAAATAAAAAGTTAATATCCATTTTTTTTAAATAAAATTATATGAATATTTATATACCTATATAGTCTGTGTGTGTGTGTGTGTATTTGTCTGTGTCTGTATTAACAAACTGATATATTATATATATATATACAAAACATTTGTATATACATATTAATATATAATATTTTTAAATATATATGAATATGTATAATTATACTTACAAATACACATATAATATATATATATACTTGTGTCTGTGTGTGTCGTATATATATATTTATTTAGAAACATAAAGAAACATATTTTATAAATTTATTTAAAACAGATCATATAAATATATATTAATATACGAATAAATAAAAAAATAAAAGAATATTTTTAAATAAAGAGATATAAATATTTATTAATATACGAATAAATATATGAATATATAAATATATGAATATATAAATATATAAATATATAAATATATAAATATATAAATATATAAATATATAAATATATAAATATATAAATATATAAATATATAAATATATATATACAACTATATATTTATGTATATATACATTAATATATATATATATATATATTAATATACGAATAAATACATACATACATACATATATATATTAATATAACTATATATATATATATATGTTAATACAAATATATATTAATATAAAAATAAATTTACCTAAATATATATGTATATAAATGGATATATCATTAAATGGAGAGCAAATCAACATGATGGAGTTCTAAAGTGGCTAGGTGTGTATGAGAGAGGTCTTGAGTTCAATTATCTGGGGAGGCAGGGGTGCACACACGAGTTAGTGAAGGGGGGTGCTAGTATTATTAAAGGGTTAGGGGTTTGGGGTTGGGCCGCGATGTCCTTGGGTGGTAGGGAATGCGAGCAGGGTGATTTAATAGCATTGTTGAAGTTGTTTAAGCACTGTTAAAACCACCCCTCTGATTTAGAGAAATTTCATTTTTTTTTTTTAATTTTTTAACTTTCATGAGCACTTAAAAGGGAGATGATAAATGACCCTTTTATCAGTGATTTTTTAGCGCAGATAAAAACCCCTTTTATCAGTACCTTTTTAGTGCTGATAAAGGGGTATTTATCAGTACTTTTTTAGCATTGATAAAAGGGACCCACTTTTAACAACACATTGTTTATCATTGGTTTTTTAGTACTGATAAAGGCCTTTTTTAGTTCTGATAAAACCTCATTTTGTAGTAGTTCCCTCTAATACATAATTTTTTTTTCAAAAAAAATATCCCAACACTTTTTATTAAACACACTGAGTCAATGACGACATTATATTAGATGTCAAGGATGTTGAGTTTGTAACATCTTAGGCATATCATTGAAACTTTAATGATCTCATTTTGGATCAAAGGGAGATTTCAACAATTTCTTAAAGACTTTTAGGGATCATAAAACACAAAAGAGAAACCCATCAAGAGGGTATTACAATTAATAGCATACTTGGTCTATCACATCCATGGGTAAAGGATTTTGCATCGAGTTTACCATTTGTTTAATATGCTTTACATATTGAAAAAAATTCCCAATACCTAGTGTAACTCATTTATTTTTTATTAAAGGATTCATGTAAGGTTAAAAAATATGTTTCTAATGCACTTCCGGGTAATGATATTTTGAGTCAACATGGACATTATTTATAAATGAATGTGGTCATAGGTACATTTCTAATACACATTAGAATTCCCATTAGTTGAGAAAATTGGAGTTCAGACTCCTCTATACCTTTTTAGGGTGGAATTATTTCCAACACTAGTATAGTCTTAATGAATTGAGTCATATTTATGAATTATTCACAAATCCCAACATGGGACTAGTTACCACTACACTAGTGATTGATATTCAATATGCATCAAAGATAATATCAATATTTATAAATATATATATTAAAATTTATCCATATATATTTTCTTAGTTAATTAAACTATTTTTTAAATCCATATAATAGGGATCTCAAGAATTTAATTCTATATAGGGAGGTATAAGTTGATATAGTTTTGGGATCAAGCACCTAAGAGGAGCTTCCAATGTATCCTCATGTAGGGAATTAGAACCCACATAGTTTTGTGCCACTTAATGGAAAAATCGTTAAAATTTAGGTTCATTTACTTTATAAGGACCAATGTAGTGCCTTTTATGGTCTTAAAGCCATGAACTCATCCAAGTAGTTTAAAGTCATGAAAAGTTGATGACTAGGAAAAATATGCCTGATAATGAATTGTGTGGGACATACACATGAGAGTCACTTTCCACTTCTTCCCATAGATAATATGGACCATTGTGACATGTTTATGAATTTTTTTTTAATCAAGAGTTATATGGTTCATAGAGAATTGGGTCCAGTGTGGTTAATCTCTACTGCTAATATAGACTAATGAGACAAATGTTTTGGGACATTATGATTGAACCTCAAGGAGTTTTATTTTGTATCATAGTTAACAATAATAAAAAACCATGTAGTTTTGGTTGGATATTTTTGGTCATGCTATCGGAGTGTCCCATGTATTTTAATGTCATGCAATGAGTATGTTGTTTATAATGTTTTACATCATGTGACTTGGTTGTTGTCATGTAACTTTACTTCATGAAACTAGGATGTTTTATTGTAGTTTTATTTCATTCGAATAGTATGTTGATGTGTAGATATATATCATGTAACTAAGATTTTGTTATGTAGTTTTACATCATGACACTAGGATGTTGTAGTGTGTTATCCCATCATCCGAATAAGACACTATTGTGTAATTTTATATCATTCAATTTGGAAGTTTTCATTCATTATTATTTCATTTGAATAGAATATTGTTTTTTATTTATACTTCACACAAAGGGGGATATTTCCTAATGGATAATAGTTAGGGTATATCTGTATGAGGATACACAAAGTTAGATATCCACAACTTATTTATTTGGGAATGAATAAGGAAGAATGATTAGTCTTATGGAATAAATTTCTTAATGAGGGGGAGTTAGGGCATACAAACTTGAGGATAACCAAAGATGGATATTTACTTTCTATTTTTTGGTGATTCAATAAGGAAGAATTATTAGACTAATGATGGATATTTCACAATGAAGAAGATACAAGGATTATGTATAAAGTGATACCCAAATGTATGCACTCATCTCGACCCCATTTTGAGTGTTTTGGTTTTTGTGAAATTATAGTTAATGAAAAATAAAATTACATATATTTAATAAATTTTAAAACAGGGTTTTATAGCCACAAACTACGGTTTAGGTGAAGAAAGGGAAAGGAACCAAGTGTGGGGAATCATGTGATTGGATGAGTATGTGCCTGGTATATGTCATCACGTTTCATGAGAAGTAGTCACCCGGTGTAGGGAGACACTAAGAAAAGAAAGGTATTGGTCATTGAGTGGGGGAGGTTCCATGGGATTATCAAGGACTTATGAAATTACCAAGGTAACAAATAAATTCCGTACCACACAAAATATTTAGCTGGGATTCTCCCCATGGAGGATCTTCGCAAATGACACCACAAAAAGACAGTTTTCGAGCAAACCCTATAGAAATCACCCCACAATAGATGCATGTGAATTAAATTTTATGAAGGATGAACATTAATGCGACTCGCATAGGATTTATGTGGATTAATCCCCATGGATGAAAATTCACATAGAGTTCCTAATGTAGGATTTCCTTCGATGACTCCTTGAGGAAGGTGATTCATAAAGGGTTCCTTGCCTCAATTGTATGTGGATTTTTTTGAACGATATCTACAGATGACTACCTCTCCCTAAGAATTTTCTTTTTGTACATGGATATAGTGTTAACCATAAGCTACTTATTGAATGATTTCTTAACGGAGGAAGGAATTAGTCAAAAAAATTGGTATTTTACAATTACCGATGAAAATAAAAAAACTTACAAATAATTTAAACATATGATATTATAGTAATAGTCATTAGAAGTATTAACATATTTAATTAAAAAAAACACGATGTAATAATTTACCAATAATATACCCATAAAGAATAATACTAAAAGACTCGGTTTTAACCAAAAGTGAATAGGGAATCCAAATCCTTATCCAAGATAACCCCAAAATAGAGGCTCATCTATTTCTTATAGTTTTAAATAATTCCTCAATCATATTGATTGGAAACTCAATTATTAAAAAATGAAACTAAGATATCTTATAATGAAACATCACAATCATCTACAATAAGAAAAAATTGAAAATCAAAACAATTAGAAGCATGCTAATCAATGTGCAGTTGATGGATTCAAGTGACCACAACCTACCGAGTGTTCTCATTTTTATTATAAGTTTATCTCAATAGTATTTTCTTCTTAGAAGAATGAATCTATTTATATAATTTTTTTAAACAAACCTCAGTGGTCATATTCCAGATTTTTCAAGTTCAGTTATTGTTGGCACCAAAATATTGGATGAAAAGAATGAAGAAAAGAAGGCCCCAAGGCCCGCAACGCGAAGCCCCGATGTGGAGGCCTCCCAAATAATGCGGCCACCGTGAAGCAACAAAGCCAGGAATCCCCGCGAACGCTCCTGACGTTCCCGAACCCGCCGCGAATCACAAAGGTGGTACCGCTCCGCGAATTCCCCTGACATTCGTGAAGAAAAAGGAGGTGGTACCCCTCCGCGAACCCGATTGACGTTCGTGACCTGCCGTGAAGCAACCGAAGACCCCTTCACGCCGCATGAGATCTACTTCATGACACCTCTTTCCTATAAATACTCAGCTACCCCTAAGACCTGGGGATGGACAATCCAACATTTCGGCTTCTCAGCTCCCAAATCGCGAATCACTCTTTGCTCTGGGAATCATGAGCTCCGTGAGGTATTTTTGCTTCGCGAGAGCCCTCCGACTTGTCTCGTTTTGAGCTCCTCTTCTGAGAGGGATGCCCTTCACGAAGCCTAAGGGAATTCTCGATGGAAGGGGATCCCCAAGGGGACCCTGGTATTCGTGGAGCACTTATGCTTTGAGAAACACCCACCCTGTACACGTGATCCACATTCCAAGGCAGGGTCATTGTACTTTGCTAAGCACACTGCTTCACGACACTTCACCTCGCGAGGCACCTATGCTTCATGCGGAAGTGCTCCGCGAACTCCCTTACACATCATGAATCACCTCCCATTCACACCTCTGCCCCATGATAAGGCAAAGGCACCCCACTTTGCGAAGCACCCGTCTTCGCAAGTGCCCTCTACTATGCAGTGCAACTGAGTTCCGCAAGGCCCCTGCCTGTGGACCCCTCTGCTTGGAAATTCCTTTCCCCGCGTGACCCTCTAGGTTTTCATGATGTGATTTCAATGTCCCATAGACGATACTAACTGTAGCATTGATTCGCATAATGCTTCTTTTCATAGGCACGCTAACGGCTATTGCTTCTTCGCATAGCCATGATAACGTGGACCCCTCGTTGGTTCGCTCTGCGACCCCCATTCACTACGGCATTGCCGGTACCTTCCCTCCCACAAGGAGCATAGGGTACCAATTATGTAAGTACTAGGGGTGCGGAGTAAACCCACCTCATCCGAGCTGCAAGATGTTAAACTACCAAGCACTTCGTCCTCAACACATGACGTTAAACTGTGTCCTGGCCCCGGGCCTCGCATGTAGGGTCCCCCCGACTCAGACATTCATTACGCCCATTCGTCTCCATGGGGATGGAATCACCCCCCACCTGGGATGATATCCTCCTTTTCGGAGTGGCGTTTGTCCATGGGGGAAGGGAATCCTCCTTGGTGTAAGCCCCTATCCCCTCTTACAGAAGGTAGCACCCATGCACCACCGTACTTCCCGACCACCAAGGCCAGTAGAGGGCATGATAGGGAACGAGGCACCTCCTTTCTTTGGTCTCGAATCCCTCTCCCTCTGTGCTTTGTCACCCTTGGGCCTCCATCCTGGAGTAAGTCCCAACACCATGGGCCGCCTAATGCATAAGTCCCTTTTCGATTCTCACGGATGCACCCTTCGCGACGTGATCGTCAGGTCCCTACAGCCTCTTGTTTCTCACACTGAGCATGACTCCCATGGGATTAGAGTGAGCACAAACCATGACACAGCCTGGGCCGCCTCAGAGTGTAATCCCCAAAACACCTTGTCCCTCATGATGTTAAACTGCACACCTGAACTATGGGGACTTTGATCCATGTCAAGGAAAGGTACGTAGGAAGCCTCCACGAGGTTCAAGCCCACCACCAGTGGATCCCCGGGTTCACTTTCATGTCAGTTCACTGTCGAAACCCCACCCAAACTACGAGGACTTTGATCCATGCCAAGGCATGGTACGTAGGAATCCTCCACGAGGTTCAATCCCACCACTCGGTCGTTACGACCTCCTTCAGGTCAGTTCACCCCCGTCCCGCATGATGTTAAACTGTATTCTACACCACCTGAACTATGAGGACTTTGATCCATGTCAAGACATGGTACGTAGGAAGCCTCCCTGAGGTTCGAGACCATCACCCATCGAACCAAGGTCCTTCTTCACGTTGGTTATCAAACACCCTCATCCCTTATGAACTACGGGGTCTTTGATCCATGTCAAGGCATGGTACGTAGGAAGCCTCCACGAGGTTCAAGCCCAACACCCAATGGACCAAGTTCCTCCTTCACGTCGGTTCTACGACACACCCCCGTCCCGCATGACGTTAAACTGTATTATTTTAAACCCGAACTATGAGTACTTTGATCCATGTCAAGGCATGGTACACAGGAAGCCTCCCTGAGGTTCAAGCCCCACCACTATTCATCTGGGCCAAGGTCCTTCTTCACGTCAGTTCATTGGCGCCTCATCCCGAACTATGTGGACTTTGATCCATGTCAAGGCATGGTACGTAGGAAGCCTCCACGAGGTTCAATCCCACCACCCAATGGTTTCTCCGACCCCCCTTCACGTCGGTTCTTACCAACCAAACTATGCGGACTTTGATTCCCTACCACATGGATACGTATGAGGTCTCTTCGAGACTCAATCCCATATTTACCGTCATCTCCATGACGGTCCCATCTCATCCCTCCTCCACTCCATTCAATTTTCCATCACCCATCCCAATTCTTACCCGGGCCGCCATATCTCGGTAAGATCATGCCACCTCATTTCCCCTCCCATAGTATTCGGGAAGCCTCCCACGTCTTGGCCCTAATATCTGTAATCCCTCAAGGGGGTTCTTCAACCTGATCCACCTTTATCGGTGTTCCGATCAGTCCGATCCGTCTCAGTTGGACGTTAAACTTACGGCATACCCCGTGTTAAACACAGGGAGCTGAGGAAAACCTCAGATACATGCCAATGGAATATGATTCCCCGTGATCTATGTGGGATGACTCGGGATTCCGCACCCTCAAGAAGCCCTATAATAAGGGAAAAAAGATAGACACGCCAATTCCCCAGCACCCAGACACGTCAGTGATGTATCAATGTGACTACTCCCCCAACTGAAGGTTGCTTCCCTGACCGGACCCCTTGAATGTCCTGACAGAAGTAGTGTAATTATCCGGTGACCATGGAAACATGGAACTAGGAAGAGTTTCACGAACAACGTATTAAATCTATGAGGGAGACCCGGACTAGGTGACGAGTTCCAAGGAGGAATCCACAGAATGAAGAACCGACATCCCATCATCCTGGTTTCGATCAAGGAGCAGACGTCCCTGAATAAGGAGAAAATGCAGCCCGCCTTTGGAAAGTGGGAATGAAGGGCAATAAACAGCCGCACCTGTTGCGCCCAAGAAAACGAATGCATACGCCCCGGAGAAAACATCGGAAACATAAATGGTGAACCCGACGTGATGTTCTTCTCCTCAATGTAGAGATTAGTAGCGCTCGAGACATCAGTAGATTGACGTGTCACCAGATACATATTTCCAGTGCCGGGTCCCGCCAAGAAAATAGCGGGTCTGGCATGAAACTCACCAGAAGTTGGGGCAGTAGAACGTTGGGAATTCCATTCTGCAACATTGTCGGCGTGGATCCCTCTTACTGGACACAATAGATGGAATGGCGTTGGGGCACTGGTTGTCGATTTCTCTTCCTCGCAGTGCTGATGAGTTAATCTCCCCGCTTCTCAAGAATCATATTGCTGCTATAGGAACATGATCACCGCCCACCTACCTACGCAGGGGTAGGGGAAACACCAGCATGGCCGCTCCGCGTGGATCCACTACTGCCACAATGGAGTCTGCATCCAGGAACGTGGGGCGCCCACGCCCCATCTCCCCATCAGAAATCATCCAAAGAAGGGTGATTAACAACCTTGTATGCCGTTATGAGGAGGAGGTTATATTACCAAATTCGGATATGGACCTCCTAGACCTGGAGGTGTCCAGGCCCCACTGTCAATGCCACACTCGAGGGCCGCGCAGGGATCCCCTTCTCCCCACCCAAACATTCAATCGTTTCGGGAGCCTATCCCCGGAACGCCTTGACGACACCCTACCTTACGCTGATGAGGTGGGTGATGTCTGGCTCAGCCTGGTCAGAGTCCCGATTCAAGGGATCTAAGAAAGGGCACCCACCCGGCCGCGTCAGCACTGCCGTCCGGCTTTTCCAGAGGAACAGGTAATCTATGCTCCTACACCACCTGCACCGGCTCGCCTGACCCGACGCAAGCGTTGGGCCTGAGTTGAGGACGCCCGCCAAGGGGATTTAACGTCGACAGCTACTATGGCCCGATCCACCACCGATGTATATCATGAAGTCCCTGCACACACTGAGCATGGTCGCTCCTATGTCCAACTAGGATCGAGACCCCAACCGCCCCATGGGCATGCTGGGTTAACTCTCCGGGTCGCAGGCCTGAGTGGTGATCACCGTGAACTAGTCTGCGGTGATGTCACCCCGTACGGAGGCCCTCCCCGCACCATTACTCCACAGAGCATGGGATTTCACCACTCTGAAGTTCATCATGGAGGTATGACCCGTGCTACCCCCAACCTGAATGAAGACCTGCCCCGCGGTAGTGACACTCAGCGCAGAAGCTTTTCCCATGCCCACCACACCGGGCATTAAATTCCTCCTACCCCCGACTGTCGATGTGAAGACATTGCCCATCCGATCCCTCTCCAACACAGGGATCCTACCTATGTTCTCTCCGCAGCTGGAGAAGGTCCTCCTCGCCCTGGAAACCAAAGGGGTGAAGGTCAGCCTTGCTCCACCTGCACCAAGCATGGACGTCCTCCCCATGCTCCTTCTGGTTCCAACAGGGGTTTTTCCTGCTCAGGTGCTGCTCATGGAGGTCCTCCCCATGTCCCCTTCGACATTTTTACCGGTACTCCTCATACCCCGACAGTCTCAAGAGGAAGTACTCCCCACCCTGACACCAGTATGGCCCCAATACTACATGTCGAGAATCAACCTTGTCCTGAGGAGCCACCCAGGGGCAGGAAGGCGGGCTGTCACTGCCACCAGAATAATCCTGGGAAGGCCTAGATGGAGATCAAACCGGACCGCTTCTATGATTCTAAAGCAGAATGTAACTCAGTGGGGGAACCCTCCCCTCAGTCCCCTATATCATAGACCAAGGCAGGGACAATGTGTGTTAGCCTCACCTTCCAGAATGTGATGTCCACCAGATTCCTGCCTCTCTTTGTAGGTACATCCAGGAGGAGGAAAGTTTGTGAGTCCCACTGGTTCCGACCATGCAGTCACCACCGTAGTCCCCAGAAGCACCCTATACCTCGACCAGAGCTCACAGAGAGATATTTTGGGGACTGATGGCGGTTGAGAAATAGCATGACCCATCGTCGGTGACCACGATCCCTGTACGCAAAGCTGTGGCTGTCAGCCCGTTGTATCGTTACATTGTGGTAAGGTCACCGCGCTCTTCAGAGGATGGCCCGGAATTCGGCGGTCAGTCGGCTCGTTCGTCATATTCTTCGCCACCCAGTTTACTGTCCCAGTGGTCCGCATCATTACCACTACTAGTTCATCAGCCACCGCCGGTTGAAGAGTGGGGAAATACAGTGCTAGACCATGAATCTGAGCCCAGGACCTTCTGGAACATTCTTTTGGCGGACCACTTCCTGAAGAAGTTATGGCCGGCGGCAATATCGAATTTTCGTGCGCTGGAATCCCTCACCTCAGAGGAAGTCGAGTGCTTCCATCAAACCCTATGGGTGACGCACTTCAGTCTTCATTATCATCGGGTGCTGTACCCCAAGAGCCAAGTTCACTTTGAGGAAATCGGAGAGCAATGCCGTCTTGTCGATTTGGCCGCACTCTCTGTGGGCCGGAACCCTAAGTCACTAGGTCGCCAGAGCACCCACTAACAAAAATGCGTTCAGAGTTTCAATGTACTCTACAAAATAATCAGGGAAGCTACCCCCACGTGAAAGTCCATGGCTGGGGACAGTATGCCACCCTCCTCTTCAGTCCTATCTGACAACAGCATGATTCGTTATGCGACATTGAGGACATTCCCCCAAGAAGGGTTGCGGTCCACATGGCTGACATAGTGGAAAATGAGGACGATCTAGATTATCTTGATGGATAATTACCCCCTGAGGGTGTACCACAACTATTGGACCCATCTGGGAAGATTACTCATTAAAAGAGGATCCTTTTAGGTCTCCCTGTGCCCACCGAGTCGCTGGTACTCAGTCGAAATGCTGGTAAGGGTAAAGAGCATGTTGGAGCTGTCAAGCACTCCGAACCGTCTGCCTTAGTGCAGAAGACGTATGAAGACCCCGATAAGGACGTGTTGCACCAACAACTTGCTGAGAAAAAGAGGCTGGTCGATGAACTCCTGGCCGAACGCACAATAGAGCGGCGACCCAACTATGGTAATCCTAGGCCGGGGCAGCAGGGGAAGGAACAGTTTCCCCCTGACGAGCTGCTTCCAGGAAACCTCGATCATGCTACTCCCATAAACAGGGCAGAAGCCGGAACTCACGGAAAGAGGGAGCGATATGTCTCGCCAAAACCTCCCGAACAGAGAGGCGATCCCAGGAATCCAGCTCGGGTTCCCCTAACTGCCCCGCGGGTCGTTCCACCAGTCGGTCCACGAGCCGTTGAAGCTGTATACCATTTCGAAGAGCCCAAAAATGCACTCGTGGTTAGGGATCCCCATCAAGACAGGGACCCCCACCCAGACGATCCTATAGCAACACTCATTACCCGCCTTGAGGCATTGGAAACACGGCCGGTGGCAGTCCCACCAGATGGCAAGCCATATCCTGCGTGGGTGGATGATATGCCTGCACCTGTGGGTTTTGGGAATCCCACTTTCTCTCCCTTTAACAGAATAGGGGACCCACCACAACACTTGGGTCACTTTTCCTCTAGGTGTGGCCCCATGTTGGGCACCCCGGCACAACAGGAAGCCGCCAAGCTTCGATGTTTTGTGCAGACATTGGAGGGCCCTGCATTCATCTGGTACAACCAGCTCCCTATCAGATCAGTGACGGGCTGGGAGAATCTCTGCCAGCAATTCCTATACCAGTTTAGCTACACCACACAAAAACCAGCACCATAGACCTCTTGAAGTGAAAACAAAGGCCTGATGAGAGATTCACGGACTTCATCTCCCGGTGGAAAGGGCTCACATACTCCCTCGATAATCCACTAACTCAGGAGAAATTACTGAAGATGTGCTTATGGAATGTTAAAGTAGAACTGCTTCCTTCCCCGATCACTCAGAACTACCCTGGAGGGTTTTGAGATTTCTCAGATAAGGCTCAGTGCCTCAAGGAGGCTCTGCAACAGGCTCTTCAGGCACGTCCGCTGCCCCCTGTGATCCCAGCAAGGAGGGATTCCAGAGCCGAACCTACCGTAGTGTCCCAAATAGAAGCCCCCCATGCAGCTAGAATTGCTTCCAGTGGCACCAGCTCTGCAACCTCTTAGAGGCCCGCCACCTTAGGCACAACCTCTTTCACAGTAGCAACAGCCTCTGAATCGGCAGGTTCCCCCACGCAATGCGCCACCATCACCTAGGCGGGACAATCAGGCTTCGCCTCCTCGGCTAGCCCCTCTATCCCCTCGTCAGGGCCAGGCTCCCAGAGCCCCCTATCTATAAATAAGGCACCATACTTGCTCGTTCAACGAGAATCAGGTCCCCGGTTATTTCCGTAGTGCCCTAGAGCAGGGGATTGTGCGCTTACTTGAGTGCAGAAGGCCGATAGAGGTGAATCTCACCGATCTCCTCAACTACTGCCCTTATCACCGGATCCTGGGGCACACCCTCAAGTAGTTTTATGTTTTTAAAGAATGTCTCCAAGACCAGGTCGACAACAACATTGTCAGGTTGGGTCTAGCCCCAACACAAGTGGCGGGTGTCTTTGTAAGGTCAGAGAGCGGTAGCGACGATGAAGGCGAGTGAAAGCAAGTTCCCAGCCATGGATCCTAGATGTATGATGAATGGATGGCTCATAAAATAGTCTCCTGCGCCCATGGTATTATTCGGGCATGTCTTAATCAAATAGATCCTTCAGATGATGCGACCAATGCTTTTGAATCGTCATCTCAGCTGACCTCTACCCAGAAGAGCAATCATCGGCAGCGCAAGAAGAAGCAACGCGCCCCACCACTACCATCGTCATCCCGCACTCTCAGTGACTTAATGCCCCTTGAGATGGGAATTCCTCCCAGAATCCGCCCAATGGTGAATGATTCGTCAAGCGAAAGTCAGGGGTATGCTTTGGTTAATACTGTGGAGTTGGTAAATCCTTATATGACTTCCGACGAGGGGTAACGCCAGATGAACCTCCCCAATGTCCCTAGTCGACGTCAACTTCAGCGGATCCATGACTACATGGGTCATCGGGGTGCATCAGCTAGCACCTCCAGCTAGGTCGTGCATGCTACTGAAACCAGACAGCAGACCCAGCGTAGAGCACACCATGCGCGACCACCTCATCTGGTGCCCTAAGATCTACCTCCGCCGCCGTTTCTGTTACTAGATCAGGCAGAGTTGCCTCGTCTATACCACGACCAGTCTCGCCCTACTATAGTCCAATCTCAGTTTCCCAAACCACATCCGGCAGCTGATCTTCAGGCCCCGACCAGCGAGCAGCAGAACGTACCTAGCACTAACTAGCCGTCGACCTAGCCAGCAGGTCCCACCGTGCCTCCAATTGCAGAGCGGCCTCCTGTAATCAGAGGCTTGCGTTTGTCCTGGAAGAATGATGTTATGAAGCACCTTTCCGGAATTATAGAAAGGCTCTCTATCCTTGAGGCTCTTCGACTATCATATGAAATGCGTGAGACACTTGCTGAGGCCCTAATGAGCCCCCTCTAGTTTGAGACGGAGGTAGCATCTATAGAAGCCTTCTACACTGAGGCAATTGATAACACTGAATGTCAGGCAGTTATCTCATTCTCCGATAAAAATGAAGACCCTACCATATTGGGGCACATTCGCCCACTATACATCACTGGCCAGTTCAATGGCATGGAAGTCCGCCGCTCTCTTGTTGACATGGGTTCTGGGATTAAACTAATCCCGATTTGGACGCTTCGGAAGATGGGTTTGTCTAAGGATGATTTAACTCTCTCCGACCTCAGAATCTAGGGATACGATAGGACCGAGCAGACTCCAGTAGGAAATATCCATTTGAAGACCCAGTTCTATGTCTTAATTTTCACTACCGAATTCGTGGTCATCTCCTAGGACACTGCGTATAACGCATTGATGGGCAGGCCATGGCTCCACCTGCATGCAGCGGTCCCTTCGTCGTATCACCAATGCCTCAAATATTCACTCAATGGTCGATTAGGCGCACTCCAAGGAGATGCATCTCCTTTCACCTCTTATGAAGCCTGTTATCTAGACGCTGACTACTACAAGAGCAAGGATAAGCAGATTCTGGCGAGTGAGGTTGAACCCGCCTCAGACATAAGTGATCCCTGGGAAGGTCTGGATGATGCCTACATCTTCCCAATCCATCAGTTGGAGGCCACAACCCCCGACATGGGGCAGTGTTTTATTGTCTCGGGTACAAGAGGAAGGCATATTCCCAGGTCCAAGTGACGATAGAAGATCACCTCATACTCCTACACCAACCAGGATCAGGTGATCCCAGAACCCCCTACCCCTATACAGTATCGAAATGTCAGGCTCATGGCAACGGCGATACGTCATACGTGTCTCTTCCACTGGGCTTAAATCAACCGGCTCAAGCCAACATGCCACTACTGATTTGATGTCATCAAGCGTGGCCCCTTGGGCCGAAGACCGGATGAGATTGGATCAACCTCCTTCATCGCTATGGTCTCAGTAGCGCATGAGTCTCCTAACATGATGACCACTGCCGCTCAGGCCGACACCAGCCTCCCATCAGTGTCTGGTGGCTCGAGAATGACTCCCCCTTCGAAATATCCCTCCACAAGTGGAGAAGAGGATCTAAAGTATGCTCCCCCCGCCTTTGAAGAAGGCATCTCTACCACGGTCAATGAACTGTTACAGGTGAACCTTGGTAGCGATGCAGATCTGAGACCTACATTGATCAGTGCCACCATGTCCCACGAGGAGCAGCAGTGATATGTGGAATTCCTCAAGCAGCATCGTGATGTGTTCACCTGAAGTTACGACGAAATGCCAGGACTAGACCCCAGGTATCCATCCACCGCCTTGGCCTCCCGACAAACCACCGCAGGTTCAAGCAGCCTCCCAGAATGATTCACCCTTCTCACGATGCCATGGTAGGGGCCGAAGTTGACAAGCTTATCAAAGCCAACTTCGTCAAGGAAGTCCTGTACCCCATGTGGCTAGCCAACATTGTGCCAGTAAAGAAGAAGAACGGGCAGATTAGAGTCTGTATCGACTTCCGCGATCTCAACCGCCACTGTCCGAAGGATGATTTCCCCCTCCCAGTGACAGAATTGTTTATTGATGCTACGGCTGGGTTCCAAGCCCTCTCCTTCATGGATGGGTATTCTGGGTACAACAAGATCCGGATGGCCCCTGAAGACGAGGAGTCCACCGCTTTCAAGCCCCCCCAAGGTACTTTCTCTTACCAGGTTTTTCCCTTCGGCCTGAAAAATGCAGGTGCCACCTATCAGAGGGCCATGCACCACAAATTCAAGCCAATTATTGGGCGTTGGTGGAGTGCTATGTGGATGATCTGGTGGTCAAATATTTACAGCACCAAGACCATCTCAATGACCTGATAAAGTGTTCATTTTCCTTCACTCCTGCAAACTGAAGATGAAACCGCTTAAATGTTCCTTCGGGATCACCTCCGGGAAGTTTCTTGGCTTCGTTGTCAGGTACCGAGGCATGACGATCGACCCAGAGAAGATCAAATACATCAGCCAGATGCCTCCCCTGACCAATATTCGGGAGCTTCAAGGTCTTTAAGGCCACTTAGCCTACATATGTCGATTCATTGTGAATCTAGCTGGAAAGTGTAAGTCCTTTTCCCAGATCATGAAGAAAGGTTCCTCCTATAAATGGGATAAAGAGTGCCAGGCCGCCTTCGAGGAAATCCAGCAGTATCTACCCCATCCTCCGGTCCTGATACCACCCGTCACCGGAAATCCGCTGGTCCTTTATGAGACCGCTCTAGAATGGTCTCTCGGTGCCCTGCTCACCCATAAGAACAATGAGGGGATAGAGAATAGCCTCTACTACCTCAGAAGCATGCTACTCGATATGGAGACCAGATACTCCCCCATCAAAAAGAGCTACCTGGTTTTCATTTTTTCCTTACAGAAATTGCGACATTACCTTCAGCACCATGAGGTACAGTTGGTCTCTCGGGTAGACCCACTGAAGTACATTCTGAAACGCCCCATATTGACTAGCTGACCAGCACGGTGGGCGGTGATTCTCCAGCAGTTCGACATCAGGTTCGTGCCTCAAAAGGCTATCAAGGGACAGACATTGGAACATGTCACGACCCGTCCTCGGGGCCCGTGCTGTGACTACCCCAAGCCCGCCTTCCATAGGCCAGGGGCTGGCGACTAGCACCAAGGCGTAATTCCTGGTAAAAAGGGAAGGCATTGCCCATGTAAAGTAAACAAACACCACAGAGCAAGCAAGCAGAAGTAAACACTATGTAAAAACTGGGTACAACAGTAAGTGCGGAAAAGTAAGTGGGCCAGAATACAATCCCAAACTAAAAGTAAAGTAAAACTGAAAAGAGAGTACAACAACTGAAAAGTAAAGCCACAGTGTCGAGCCGTCCACTGGAAGTCCCACATGAAGGGTGGGTACAGATAGCCTCCACAACTCCTCGGGTCCAGCCGTCCACTCCGAGTACGTCCCGTCCAGTGGTCCACCTCCAGGTACTGACCTGCTCTGCAAGCCTCAACCACGATCAGCGATGTCCGTCATCTGCAACCAACACAATGTAGTGCGGGCATAGCCCATGCAGGAGTTAGTATAAGCTACTTAGTAGGGACCTCGAGACCCTCGAAGGTCTCCCAGAATCCACAAAGGATAATCCACAAAGGAAATATACAATCACGAAGTAACATCCGACACTACTTAGGTATATGCCCATACATATACCTAAGTCATCAATTCCAGTTCGGCTCCAACATACGAGCCCAAGTACAACCCAGTCCACACAAGAAAACACAACCTAATCCACACAGGAAAGCAAAACGTAATCCACACAGGATATCAAGTCAATCTTATCGAAGATAAGGATTGAAAGTCAAGATTCAGCTCATGCAGGTATAATTCTTCTTAAGACGGTAGATATGATCAGATGTAGCCACTAATTCATCTAAGCCGTTAGACCCACACAAGATCGATAGTTAACTAACCCCCGCAATGACCCACACAGGATCGATAGATAACTAACCCCCACAATGACCCACATAGGATCGGACCCACACAGGATCTGTAGGCGCTGGCCCACACATGACCGCTGAGCGCTGACCCACACAGGATCTGACCCACAGAGAATCGGTAGCACTGATCCTTGTAAGATCGCTGAGTGCTGTAGTCATCACCGTCGAATCCACGGAGTATTTCTGTACAGTCGTCATCGTCGTCGCAGTCGCAGTCAGCTCTTGGGTTCCCGCACACAACAAGATCGTTCGGGAGGGTCCGCTCCACGAGCCGGGGGGATGATACATCAACTGACACATATTCCAGAGTTGATTTATCCAAAAGTTCCGTATCGTCAACAGGAACTCAACGTCGCAGACGGCGCGTCAATCGGACGCCCGGACTGAGAATTATTGGCTTTCTCGTTCCAGGGGCCATGTTGGTTTTTAAGTCAAAACCGACCCAACCGTACTCCAACTACATCCAAACCTCGAACGGAGTAAGACAAAAGGTCCTTATCACTAAGAGGAATCCAACAAAGTTGACGACAGCTCAAGTTATAAGTGTTTCTGCTCCGAGGGTCCAATTGGTTTCGTGTACGAACCAAACTGGCCGAACCCAAAGTACTCCAAAACCTTGAGTGTAATATACCAGAATGACCGTCTCATTTCAAGAATCGCATCGCCGCTGACGGTGCATCGATCGGAGGTCCGCAGTCCAATTTATGGGCAATAGACCGAAACAGTTCGGTAATAGGGGGTTCGGGCCCGGTCCGACCCGGCCTGATACCCTCTGGGTCGGCCCAAACCGGGTCGACCCGTCCCAGGGCCAGGTCTGGCCCGGCTAGCGCGGCCCGGCCTGGTGGCCTGGCCTGGGCAGCCGGCCCGGCGCACTGGCTCCAGCCAGGTGGCTCGGCCGTTCGGTCGAGCGGATGGGGGGGGGGGGCTACCCCCCGTTTCGTAATAGCAACCCCCATTATGGGGCCGCTCATGCTGGCTAGCCGGGGGTCATAACCTACGGCTCTTCCCTGTCTGTCCGGTGGCCCGAAACTGGCCGTCGGTTCCCCTGATCTGCCGCGGCCTATGGCCGCGGCCTTGGTTCGTTCGGTGCGACGCGACGGCGCCGCGCCCCTCCGCCGCGGACCCACTCCAGCCGCGGTGTCTTCGGGTTTTTCCGGTGCGGCGCGACGGCGCCGTGCATCCTTGCTTCTCGTTCCTGCATGGTGCGACGACACCGCGTCACTTTCCTTCGAACCAGAACAACACAAAAATAATAAGGGAGGAGGGTCAGCTGTGTTTGTGCGGTCCAAACCCCTCCCGTTAAACGATAGCAAGCGGTCCAATTGAACGAGGATAGATGACGGAAGAATTCATGAATAAAAAAGACATAAAACCCCTACCTCTTCGAATTCATTGAGCGAGGGTTCATCGCGAAAATAACCGTCATGGAAGAAGACATCGCGGAAGGAGAGAGTCATGTCGTGGAGAAATGATTCATCAGTGTCGCATCGTCGATCTCCGTGGAATCCAGCGTTCTTCGCGTTCTTCGCGTTCTTCGTCGAAGAAGAATAATAAGTTCTTCAAGCTCCTCAACTTTTCTCCAAAGACTCACACAACAAGATTCCAACCAAAATAAAATAAGTTTATCACTTATTTTATTAACATAACTTAAGCATTTGAATTTCAAAAGTTGAATTAATTCCCTCAATTAATTAACTCAACTTGACTTAATAAATAGAGAGTTATGGAAGGTTAGGGAAGATGAAAGGGTGGGGTTCGTGTGGGCCCCACCACTCTCATAACCTCCCATGGGAAGTTGGGTGGTTACCCCAACTTCCACTGAATGGATAAACCACTTAAAATAAATAAAAATTGTAACTCAATTTTTATTTTATCTTCCAAATTTTTTTAAAAACACTTCCCGTGAAAACAAAACTCTGGAAAATGTGTTCCTAAGAAAATACAGGCACTGCGAATTCATCGGTGCCCTCAGAATTCGATTCCGAGAACCGGTTCAAAAGTTAGAAAAACCCTCTCATTCATTCACTGAATGTACCCGAGCTAAACTTCAGATAGAAATTCCGGTCACACCGGGCCTCGGAATCAAGTACCATCAGAACCCTCATTCTTGTAAAATCCCAAAGAAAATTAAGAAAAAATTTCCCTTGAATTTTTCGGGTCTTTACATTACTCCCACCTCAGGGATTTACGTCCCCGTAAAGATACATCAAAAACTATGGGAACAAATGTGGGTACTGTGCACGCATCTGAGCCTCCCACTCCCAAGTTCTCTTCTAGAGGTTCTCGTGCTACCATCTGATGCGCACTAAAGGAATCGACCGTCCACGTAGGACTCGCTCCTGTCGATCCTCGATCTCCACTGGGACCTCCGCAAAAGTCTCCCCATCTTCTATGTCCAGCTCCCCATGGTCAATGATATGCATCGGGTCATGCACGTATCTCCTCAGCTGAGATACGTGGAAGACGTCGTGCACTCGGTGCAACTGAGGTGGTAGATCCAAGCGATAATCCACCTCGCCAATCCTGCTGAGGACCTGGAATGGTCCGATGAAGCGTGGAGACAACTTGCTGCCTCGGTCAAATCTATTTATACCACATTGAGGTGAGACCCACAAGAAGACGTGGTCGTCATCCTCGAACTCTAGTGGCCTCCGCCTCCTTCCAGCATAAGACTTCTGCCGGCTCTGAGCTATCCTCATCCGCTCTTGGATGACCTGGACCTTCTCTGTCGTGGCCTGGACCGTCTCTGGTCACACAAGTGCTGACTCCCCAGGGTCTGTCCAGCACAGATGTGACCTAAAAGTTCGGACGTACAATGCCTCGTATGGTGCCATCCCAATGGTGGAGTGATAGCTGTTGTTGTACGTGAACTCCACCAAGGGTAGGTGGTCCTCCCAGCTGCGACCAAAGTCGAGGACACATGCGTGGAGCATGTCCTCGAGAGTCTGAATGGTCCTCTCCGTCTGACCATCTGTCCGAGGGTGAAAGGCGGTACTCAGACATAGTTGTGTCCCGAATGCCTCCTACAACCCTTTCCAAAGTCGGGAAGTAAAGCGAGCATCTCGATCGGAGAGGATAGATGATGGCACACCATGAAGCCGCACAATCTCCTGAACATAGAGACGTCCCAAGCTCTCCACTGAGCCCTGCTCTCTGATGGGTAAGAAGTGAGCCAACTTGGTGAGTCGGTCGACAATAACCCAAATGGAGTCATGACCTCTGGAAGTGCATGGAAGTCCAGTCATGAAGTCCATAGATATCCCGTCCCACTTCCACTCCGAGACCTGCAAGGGCTGTACCAAGCCTGCTGGTACCTGGTGCTCTGCCTTCACTTGCTAGTAGGTGAGGCATCGAGAAACGAACTCTGCCACATCTTTCTTCATGCCTGGCCACCAGTGCTATCGTCTGAGGCCCTGGTACATCTTCGCCACTCCAGGATGTACTGCCAAAGGGGAAGTGTGAAAATCTCTCAACACCTCCTCTCGTAAATCAACTGGTACCAAGGTACGTCCTCTGAAAAGGACGTCGTGATCTCCTCCTACAGAGAAACCATCAGGTGCCTGTCCTGAGGATATCTGGCACGCCGCGTCTCACAGTCAGCGTCCCCACACTGTGCCTCTCTGATCCGCAGCAGTAGTGGAGGAGTGACTGTGAGTGACTGAAGAAAGGCTGCTCCATCTCTATCCATGAAGGATATCTGCAAAGTGGATAGCTGCTCTGTCGCCTTCCCAAGTAGCTGAATGCTCGTCCTCCTGCTGAGAGCATCGGCTACAACGTTCCCCTTCCCAGGAGTATAGACTATCTCAAAGTCATAGTCCTGGATGAACTTGAGCCATCACCGCTGTCTTAGGTTTAGGTCCTTCTGTGAGAAGATGTACCTGAGACTCTGGTGGTCAGAATAGACTATAAAGCGCTCGCCCATCAGATAGTGTCTCCACATCTTCAGAATGAAGACCACTGCTGCTAACTCCAGGTCATGGGGAGAATAGTTATTCTCATGCTACCTCAACTGATGTGATATAAAGGCGATCATGGACCTCTCCTGCATCAAGACACATCCGAGTCCGGTCCCTGATGCATCGCAGTAAACTACGTATCCAACTCCCTCATCTGGTAGCCTCAAGATAGGCGCGCTGGTCAATCTCTGTCTCAGCTCCTAGAAGCTCTACTGACATCTGTCTGACCACAGAAAGGGTTTACCCTTCTTCTTCAAAGCTGAGAGTGGTGCCGCAACTCTAGAGAAGTCTGGCACAAATCTCCGTTAATACCCAGCTAGTCCCAAGAAACTCCACACCTCTGTCACGCTCTTGTGTGGCTCCCAAGATAGCACTGCCTCGATCTTTGCAGGATCCACCGCAACTCCCACCTCAGAGATGACGTGTCCCAAAAAGTGGACCTCGCGTATCCAGAACTGACACTTCGAGAGCCTGCCATAAAGCTGGTGCTCTCAAAGTGTGTCTAGTACAACCCGTAAGTGGTAGGCGTGCTCCTCCTCAGTCACCGAGTAAATCAAAATGTCGTCGATGAAGACAATGAAAAATCAATCGAGGTATGGCTGAAAGATCCTGTTCATGAGGGACATGAACACTGCTAGAGCATTGGTTACTCTTAATGGCATAACCAAGAACTCATAGTGGCCATACCGACATCTGAAGGCCGTCTTCTGAACGTCCTCGTCTCAAACTCTGAGCAGATGATAGCCTGACCTGAGGTCTATCTTCAAGAACCACCATGCTTCCTTGAGCTGATCGAAGAGGTCATCAATCCTCAGTAGAGGATACTTGTTCCTCATTGTCACCTGGTTCAGGCGACGATAGTCGACACAAAGTCGCAAGCTCCCGTCCTCCTTCTTGGTGAACAATATCGGGGAAGCCCAGGGTGAAACACTGGGTCGGATGAATCCCTTGCCCTGCAAGTCCTCAAACTGTACCCATAGCTCACGAAGCTCAGTGGGGGCCATCCGATATGCTGGAGTGGATATTGGGGTTGTCCCGATGTACAGGTCAATATAAAAGTCTACCTCTCTGTGAGGAGGTAGTCCTGGAATGTCGTCGGGAAAACGTCCGCATACTGATCCACCACTGCAGGAAAACCAGGACTCCGCACGTCAACTACTCCTAGGATGAGGCTATCCAACTGATGAGTGATGGGCTGTACTCTCCTCTACGAGAGTCCATCCTGTGCTGCGAAGGCTCCCTTCTCGCCGGTGAAGGTGAACCTGCTCCCGTCGGTGCGTACACACCGCACCTTGCGCCTAATATAGTCAATCTGAGCATGGAATATAGATAACCAATCCATGCCCAAGATGACGTCGTAAGGTCTCGACGCCGCTACTAGAAGATCCCAGCCGAAGCTCTCGCCTCCTAGAGTAATCTCACACTACTAGCACCAGTGCGTAATCGTCGATTCTTCTCTCGTAGGAGTCTCTAGCCATAAGGATCGAGCCAACGACTCTGTCAGAATCTCTGAGCTCCGAACAAGGGAAGCAGTTATGAAAGAATGACACACTCATCTGTCTATAAGAACTGCAGCAAGGGTGGAATAGACACAGATAGTACCTCGAATCATCTCGGGCGCGCTGTGGTCGTAGGCCTCTGCTGCCTGAAGCTATGCCTGTCTCTGCCCGCTAGCTCCCTGTGGTCGGGGTGGACCTCCTAGTGGTGGTGGTAGTAGAGCCTCAAAGCGTCGGCCACCACCTACTGCTCGACCAGCTCCTCTGCCTCGTCCGCCTACTCCATTCGGACCGCCACGATCGACCCTATACCTCTGTCTGGGTGGTCCCTCAACCGTCTGCTGCTCCTCAGCACGGCGGGTCGGGTAGTCACGAGCCATGTGTCCCTGCCCACCGCAAGCGTAGCACTGTCTGCCTCTCGAAAGACTGGATCCGCGCTGTGTGCCCCGCACTACTGATCTAGTGTCCTAAGGTTGTCTGCCTGAGGTTCTGGTCTTCCTAGACCCATGACTCATCCGTCGACTGCCTGCTGCAGAAGACTCTGCTACATGCCGCCCTGCGGTAGGTCTCGCTGCTGATGAAGGCTCAGCAAGGAAGTATCGATCAGAAGGGCTCGCTCCAGCACCCCTTCCTGTGTCGGAATGCTGAGGGAGATCAGTGATGCCCTGATATCATGCCTCAATCCCTGCTCAAAGGTCCGGGCCCGGAATAATGGGTCTCGTACCATGTCTGTCGAGTAGCGCGAGAGATCGGTAAATCTCGCCGAGTACTGGGCGACCTTCAAGCTGCCCTGTCGCAACGGAAGAAGCTCCTGGATGCGCACCGCACGGAGGGTGGCTGGAACGAAATCCGAGCAGAAGCGGTTCTCAAAGTCCATCCAGAGGAGATATGCCTCGTCATGCACCCGGGGCATCAAGCTCCACCATCTTCCTGATGCCGCGTGCAGTAGGATCGCAGCGAGGATCACCACGAGGTCTGCTGGTGTCCTCACTAACCTGAAAACTCGCACAACAGCTTCCATCCAATCCTCGGCTGCCTGAGGGTCCATCTCCCCATGGAACCTGGGCGGTCACTGACACTGAAACTCATGCAGTGCACTAAGGCGACGTGCATCGACAGCGGCTGGGGCTGGTATCATCGGTGGCTCAGCGGGTAGAGGTACCGCCGGTGCCTCTACTGTCAAAGGGCCCTGTGCCGAGGCCTCATCGCTCGGTGGGCTGTCGTCACGCACAACTCTCGGAACCCTAGCTGGCTGCCGTCGTGGGGCCATCCTGAAAATAAACATGTGCGCCACGGTCAAACAGTATACCTGGTGAGCTGTCATAATGTAATCACAAAGAAAACTTTAATCACACATGAAATCAATGTTTTCGTGTATTAAGTCGGAAATCAGAAGTTAGGGTCCTGGTGTACGGATACGTCGGTCTCTACACCAATACTGGACTCCCTGGACTGATAACCACACCCAATATGCTTAACACTATTACTTCACATAGAAGAAAGATCAGAGTCCAAAGTTCTGCGGTAGAACCGAACTCCTCTGATACCAATTTGTCACGACCCGTCCTCGGGGCCCATGTCGTGACTACCCCAAGACCGCCTTCCATAGGCCAGGGGCTGGAAACTAGCACCAAGGCGTAATTCTTGGTAAAAAGGGAAGGCATTGCCTATGTAAAGTAAAAAAACACCACATAGCAAGCAAGAAGAAGTAAACACTAAGTAAAAACTGGGTACAACAGTAAGTGCGGAAAAGTAAGTGGTCCAGAATGCAAACCCAAACTGAAAGTAAAGTACAACTGAAAAGTGAGTACAACAACTAAAAAGTAAAGCCGCGTCGTCAATTCGTCCACTAGAAGTCCCACCTGAAGGGTGGGTACAGATAGCCTCCACAGCTCCTCGGGTCCATCCGTCCGCTCCGAGTACGTCCCGCCCAGTGGTCCACCTCCAGGTACCGAACTGCTCTGCAAGACTCAACCACGATCAACGTTGTCCGTCGTCTGCAACCAACACAATGTAGTGCGGGCATAGCCCATGCTGGGGTGAGTATAAGCTACTTAGTAGGGACCTCGAGACCCCCGAAGGTCTCCCAGAATCCACAAAGGATAATCCACAAAGGAAATATACAATCACGAAGTAACATCCGACACTACTTAGGTATATGCCCATACATATACCTAAGTCATCAATTCAGTTTGACTCCAACATCCGAGCCCAAGTACAACCCAGTCCACACAGGAAAACACAACCTAATCCACACAGGAAAGCAAAACGTAATCCACACAGGATATCAAGTCAATCTTATCAAAGATAAGGATTGAAAGTCAAGATTCAGCTCATGCAGGTATACTTCTTCTTAAGACGGTAGAGATGATCAGATGTATCCACTGATTCATCTAAGCCGTCATACCCACACAGGATCGATAGTTAACTAAACCCCGCAATGATCCACACATGATTGATAGGTAACTAACCCCCGCAATGACCCACACAGGATCGGACCCACATAGGATCTGTAGGCACTGGCCCACACAGGACCGCTGAGCGCTGACCCACACAAGATCTGACCCACACAGGATCAGTAGCACTGATCCACATAGGATCGCTGAGTGCTATAGTCGTCACCGTCGAATCCACGGAGGATTTCTGTACAGTCGTCATCATCGTCGCAGTCGCAGTCAGCTCTAGGGTTCCCGCACACAGCAAGCTCATTCGGGAGGGTCCGCTCCACGAGCCGGGGGGATGATACATCAACTGACACATAGTTCGGAGTTGATTTATCCAAAATTTCCGTATCGTCAACAGGAACTCAACATCGCAGACGGCACGTCAATCAGACGCCCGGTCTGAGAGTTATTGGCTTTTTCGTTCCAGGGACCCGATTGGTTTTTAAGTCAAAACCAACCCGACCATACTCCAACTACGTCCAAACCTCGAGCGGAGTAAGCCAAAAGGTTCGTCTCACTAAGAGGAATCCAACAAAGTCGACGGCACGTCAATCGGACGTCCGGAGCTCAAGTTATAAGCATTTCCGCTCCGAGGGCCCGGTTGGTTTCCTGTACGAACCAACACGGCCGAACCCAAAGTACTCCAAAACCTTGAGTTTAATATACCGGAATGACGGTCTCATTTCAAGGATCGCATCGCCGCTGACGGTGCGTCGATCGGAGGTCCGTATCCCAAGTTATGGGCAACAGACCGAAACAGTTCGATAATAGGGGGTTCGGGCCCGGTCCGACCCGGCCTGATACCCTCTGGGTCGGCCCAAACTGGGTCGACTCGTCCCAGGGCCGGGTCTGACCCAGCTGGTGCGGCTCGGCCTGGGTAGCCGGCCCAGCGCGCTGGCGCCAGCCAGGTGGCTCGGCCGTTCGGCCGAGCGTATGGGGGGGGGGGGATGCCCCCCCGTTCCGTAACCACGACCCCCATTATGGGGCCACTCATGCTGGCCAGCCGGGGGTCGTAACCCCCGGCTCTTCCCTGTCCGGCCGGCCCGCTCTAGCCGGCTGGCTGTTGCCGCCACGGGACCAGCAAGGGCCAGTCCCCCTGCTCCGATGCCGATGGGACGAAACCAGTCGCCGGTTCCCCTGCTCCGCCGCAGCCTATGACCGCTGCCTTGGTTCGTCCGGCGCGGCGCGACGGTGCCGCACCCCTCCACCGCGGCCCCACTCCGGCCGTTGTGTCTTCGGGTTTTTCCGGTGCAGCACGACGACGCCGTGCATCCTTGCTGCTCGTTCCCGCACGGTGCGATGACACCGCGTCACTTTCCTTCGAACCAGAACAACACAAAAATAATAAGGGAGGAGGGTCAGCTGTGTTTGTGCGGTCCGGCCCCCTCCTGTTAAACGATAGCAAGCGGTCCAATTGAACGAGGATAGATGACGGAAGAATTCATGAATAAAAAACACATAAAACCCCTACCTCATCTAATTCGTTGAGCGAGGGTTCATCGCGGAAATAACCATCGGGGAAGAAGATGTCACGGAAGGAGAGAGTCATGTCGTGGAGAAATGATTCGTCGGTGTCGTGTCGTCGATCTCCGAGGAATCCGGCGTTTTTTGCGTTCTTCGTGTTCTTCGTCGAAGAAGAAGAAGAAGTTCTTCAAGCTCCTCAACTTTTCTCCAAAGACTCACACAACAAGATTCCAACCAAAATAAAATAAGTTCATCACTTATTTTATTAACATAACTTAAGCATTTGAATTTCAAAAGTTGAATTAATTCCCTCAATAAATTAACTCAACTTGACTTAATAAATGGAGGGTTATGGAAGGTTAGGGAAGATGAAGGGGTGGGGTTGGTGTGGGACCCACCACTCTCATAACCTCCTATGGGAAGTTGGGTGGTTACCCCAACTTCCACTCAATGGATAAACCACTTAAAAGAAATAAAAATTGTAACTCAATTATTATTTTATCTTACACAAATTTTTAACAACTCCTCCCGTGAAAAAGAAACTCTGGAAAAGGTGTTCCTAAGAAAATACCAGTGCTGCGAATTTATTGGTGCCCTCAGAATTCAATTACGAGCACCAGTTCAAAAGTTAGAAAAACCCGCTCGTTCGTTCACTGAATGTACCCGAGCTAAACTTCGTATAGAAATTCTGGGCACACCGGGACTCAGAATCAAGTACCGTCAGAAACCGTGTTCTTGTAAAATCCCAAAGAAAATTAAGAAAAAATTTCCCTTGAATTTTTACGGGTCTTTACAGAACACTTCCTAGATTCCCATCTAACTTCTGAAATCAATCCCTGGACTTGCATTTTCCTGATGAGGCAATCCTATCAGTGGATCATGTTTTCTCATGTTGGAAAATGCACTTCGACGGTGCATCCCGGAGCCCCACCGGTAGGTGGATCAATGATCATAGGCTCAACAGAGTGGGTCTGGGTATCGTCTTAATCACCACGATGCAAGCCGTTCTTCCACACTCGTTCTTGTTGTCAGAAGGTTGCACCAACAATGAGGCAGAGTAGCAGGCTATCATCACTGGCCTCGAGCAGGACCTTGAGATCGATATGCCCCATTTTCACATGAAAGGGGATTCCAAACTAGTCATCAAGCAGGTCAATGGAGACTATGTCATCAGGAAGACAGATCTTGTGCCATTGTTGGAGTGTACCCTCTGTCTAATGGCCCAGTTCCCTTCTCGACCAGACGTTACTCATGTCCCTCGGTCACAAAATGGTCGAGAGGACGCTTTGGCTAGTTTAGCTGCATCACTTGCAGAACCTGAGCAGGATGATCTTATTATACATGTGGAACACTAAAGATTCATCGCCCCCGTCACCTCAGAGGATGACGATGGCCCGTGGGTAATCCATCTTACCGCCAGACCCTCCATATAGGAAGCCCCAGGTTCTTCAGATGCAGTGGTGGAGGCCACTTCTGACTGGAGGGCACCTTTTTTCGAGTATCTCCAAAATGGTTGCCTCCCAGATGATCAGGCTGAGTGCGAGCGAATCTGACACTGCACACTACTGTTTACCCTCCAGAGTGGTCCCAGTCTTGATTGGATCATCTATAAGCAGGGTTTCGATGGTGTTATCCTCTGTTTCATTCAAGGAGTTGAGATTTCTCAGGTCCTGCAAGAGGTTCATGCCAGTTTCTGCGGTGCCCACCAGGCTGGGCCAAAGATGTCCCCTCAGATATAGAGACTGGGGTACTTATAGCCCACTATGATCCATGACTGTATTGAGTTTTCCAAGATATTCCACGCATGCCAAGTTTATTCTAACTTCCTGCATCAGCTGCTAGAGCCTCTCTACTCCACCAAGTACTCTTGTTCATTTTCTGTGTGGGGACTCGATGTCGTGGGACAATATCCACCGATGACAACCCGCCAGTGTAGGTTCATCATGACCGCTACAGATTTCTTCTCCAAGTGGGAAGAAGTAGTTCCACTCAAAGAAGTCAAGGACCATTCCATCATTGACTTCATGAGCTCCAATATCATCCACCGGTTTGGAGTCCCTCATGCTGTCCTCACCGATAATGACACCAACTTCTGAGCAGCCGAGCTGATGAAATTGTACTCCAAGTACAATATCCGTTCGAACCATACCTCTCGCTATCACGCGCAGGAAAATGGACAGATCGAGGCATTCAACAAAACCCTCTCTAACATTCTTTAGAAAATAGTTGGTCAGAACATGAAGAGTTGGTCGGACAAGCTCCCCAACACACTCTGGGCATATCAGACGATGACTCGCAGTTCCACCTAGGTGGATACATATTCCCTGGTGTATGGGGATGAGGACATCCTGCCCATTGAGGTCTAGCTTCCATCGCTACGCACTGCAGTCTATGACCAGCAGGCACCAGATAAGGTGTCCTAAATCCGTCTAGCTGAATTGGAAGCACTGGATGAGAATAGGCTCTGTGCCCTGCACAATCTGGAAAGGCATTAGAACAAGATAGTCAGAGCCTTCAACAAGAAGGTTTTCCTTCTCTCTTTTCTGCAAGGTGACTTGGTATTGGCCCTCCGAGCGCCAATGATCCCTGGCAGGAAACCACCCAAGCTGGAGCCCAAATGGGAAGGACCTTAAATCATTCATAAGGTATACCCCAATGTAGCATACTCCTTGATAACAATGGATTAGTGGGAGCATAACTCCTCCCACCAACGCCAAGTTCCTCAAGTAGTACTTTTCCTGAGCCTCTGGGTCTGACACGACCCTAAACTGCACCCCGGTCTCGCACGAACATAAACTGTATAGTCTTACACGAACTTAAACTGGACGGTCCCGCATGACCCTAAACTGCATGATGGTCCCGCATGACCCTAAATTGCACAATGGTCCTACAAGACCTTAAACTGTCCAGTCCTTCATGACTTTAAACTGCAACATCATCCTGCATGACGTTAAACTACATCATCATCCTTCATGATGTTAAACTATTCATCTTCGTCCGTCATGACGTTAAACTGTCCATCTTCATATGTCATGACGTTAAATTGCTCCTTTTCGTCCTGCATGACAATAAACTGCAAAACGGTCTGAGCTCTATGACCCTTAACTAAGATCTCCCTCGTCCTCATTTCAAGATGATAAACTGCAAGCTGGTCAGGCCTTTCGGACCAAGGCCAAGCCTCATGCCCCATGACCTTCCCCGATCCAGGCTCTCTTATGGGAGTGTACGGTGTGGTGTAGGATTATGTTCTCATCCATGTCAGGTTATTCAACGTACCATACACATCCCGAGATGATATGTGTGTCATCATCCTACATGATGTTAAACTTTGCTTGTAGAACTACGTATGGCTTGATTCCCATCCTCGTGGGATACGTAGGAACGCTTAGATGCTTCGTTTTGAGCCCAACCCCAAACTCTTCTCTTTGACTATCCCCCTGGGTATAGCTTCCTCGGAGGTTCCTCACATGAGGTAGAGTAGGATTCCTTAGCCCCACTCATACGAGGATTATAATTGTCGCACCATGTGCCCACTCCCGTTCTTCTATCCTCCCCCGTCTTCACCGCACGACGTTAAACTACATGGACTTTCGAGAAGTATGAATAGCTTGATTCTCATCCTCATGAGATATGTAAAGATTCCTGGAAATTTTGTCTGTTGGCCCAGCCCAAAATCCAGAATCTTCCCCTCGGGTCAAGACATATGGCAGGGTGCATACTTTTTCCCCCAATTCATGTTGATCTTGTCTCGAGCCGGCCGTACACCCCGTTCCTTGGAGACATTTGGTCCTTTCACAGATGGGTAAAACCATGCTTCACCCACTCCTTTTCTGGGATTCCATCAATTTCCCTATCCAGAAGGGCCCCTAAATAGTATGGATGCTAGGCCTAAGGGATTTCTTACCACTTCAGGCCAATGCCCTCAAGGATGTCGAGAAACAAGCCGATACAAGTCCCAAATTTTGAATGTGGTCAGCGGTCGACGCTCATTTGTTGCTCCCATCATAGGTTTCCATAGGGGATCTGTGTTTCGAACATGGTCAATAGCCACCCTGGATCTTCTGGTCCACCCCAAGATGTCCCAAGCATCGAGTGTGGTGATTTGTTCTGCCCCGTACCGAAGTGACGAACTCTTTCCGGACAGGGCCAACTATTGGGCCCCTGGCCGAGGTTCCCTCTTGTGGGATTGTATGGTGTGGTGTGGGATTATGTCCTCATTCACGTTGGGCTACTCGTCATAGTGTAAATCTCCCCAGAAGACACCTTACCTAGCCTTCGTCCTTACTGCAGGACGATAAACTGCAAGCTGGTCAGGCCTTCCTGACCGAGGTCCAGCCTGAGGCCCCTTGGCCTTCTCGGGCCCCTTATCCCAAGTTCATACCCAGAGTGTACGATGTGGTGTGGGATTATGTCCTCATTCACGTCGGGTTACCCACCATTCCATTCACCTCCCCTATCTAGGAAATCCTATTCCCCGACCCTTGTCCTCACTGCAAGACGTTAAACTGCGAGCAGGACAATCCTTCCTGACCAAAGCCCAACTATCAGGTCCCTTGGCCTTTTCGGGCCCCGAACCATGTTCTCTCTTACATGACTGTGCAGTGTGGTGTGGGATTATGTCCTCATTCACATCGGGTTACTCGCCACGCTGTACACATCCTCCTTAGGGTATCCTGCCCCTGGGTATCTTCGAGAACTACGTGTGGCTTGATTACCATCCTTATGTGATACATAGGACCACCCAAATGACTATGCTTTGGGTCCAGCCCCATCTCTAGATAATATCCATCCCACCTTGGCCCCTTGGCCTAACTCTCCTGATCTGTTTCACCGACCCTTTTCGGCGGTCCACCAATGTGCCTAAGGGTACTCTAGTTTGGTGCTTAGAATGTCGGACTCTACTCGGACATGTTCTCACACACTTTTCATGTTTGGTGTTCCCCTTCATCAGGGCTTCTATCACCTTTCACACCTGAAGGGTCCCCTGAACCCCATGGATACTACACTTAAGGGCTCTCCTACCATTAAGTGCCCCGAACAGAATGGATACTATGCTTAAGGGCTCTCCTACCGTTACAGGCCAACGCCCCCGAGGGTTTCAGAAAAAAAATTGATACAAATCCCGCGTTGTGAACATGGTCAGCGGTCGATGCTCGTTTGTTGTTCCCACTTCAGGCTAACACGATATAGATACTATTTTTCTGCCACGGTTAACAGTTATCCTCCATCGCCACGCCAACCACATTAAGCCCGAAATTTTGGTTACACAATTCACATCCTTCTCCACCTTCACATGTATAAGTATATCTTTGACACTCTTGATGTTATTCCTCAGTGAAAATCTACATGTCAGGGGAACAAATCCACGACAAGGGCGTCCTCCGGGGCTCTACACCGATTTCCCTTTGATGGACGCCCCATGTATTGTAATAAGGATCTTCCTCCCTTGTTTCCCACACCGAGTTTGACTCACGTGGGTTTAGGGATCAGGTCGTGGTATGTGATTACTTGGAAGGTCATCATCCCTCCATGGTCCGAGCTCTAAGACCCTAAACTAAGATCTTCTCAGAACTACGTCTGTCTTGATTCCCATCATCATGGGATACATAGGAACGCCCAGACCTTCTGTCGTTGGGTCCAACTTGAGTTCTTCTAATTCATCTTATCTATCCCGCCTTCGGGACTTTGATTACGAGACTGCATGGCATGGTATGGGACCATTTCCTCACTCACGTCGGGTCTGCAATAGCCGCACCATGCACACCTCGTTCTAAAAAATTATTCCTCCTATTCTCTATCCAGTATGACATTAAAAGGAACCTTTCGAAAACTACGTGTGGCTTGATTCTCATCATCATGAGATACGTAGGACCGCCCGAATGTCTAGACTTCGGGTCTAGCCCCACCTCTTAGAGATCTCCCGATCTACCAGTCACCTAGGCCCCTTGGCCTGTTCCTCTCCATGAGGGGGATATATAGGTGTGGTATAGTGTTTTTGGCACTATGCCTCCCTTCTCCCGAGAATCTGCCATCTCTTGGCCGCCCTCAAGTTGAGTTCCTAGACTCCTTGCAGTGGTTCACCCGTGTGTTAAGAGTACTCTAATATAGGACCAAGAGTGTTATTTTCAACTTAGGCAAGTTCCTTCCACTTTTCATGCTTCATGTTCCCCTTCATTCGGGCTTCCACCATCTTTCACGCCTGGAGGCACCCCCAAGAACGGCCTGGATACCAAACCTAAGGGCTCTCCTACCATTATGGTCCAATGCTCCCAAGGGTTTCAGACAAAAAATTGATACAAATCCCGTGTTGCGAACATGGTTAGTGGTTGATGCTCATTTGTTTGTCCCCATTTTAGGCTAACACGACAGGATGTTGTGTTGCAAACATGGTCAGCAGTAATCCTACATCATCATGCTAGCCCCTTCAGACCTTGAATGTTGGTTGCATGATTCACATAATGTTCCACCCCATCGTGTCCAGGTTGAATCTTGACACTCTTGGTGTTATCCCTCAGTGAACCTATGGACATCAGGGGGACAAATCTACAATACGGCGTCCTTCGGGGCTTCAATGGCCCGAGCTCTAAGACCATAAACTAAGATCTTCATTATGGGATATGTGCGGCTCGATCCTCATCCCCATGGGATGTGATGGGTTGCCCAGACTTCTTGTTTCTGAGTCCAGCTCAGCCAAGAGCTAGTTCATCATGCCCCTTTCACTCTCACCCCTAGTTGGGCCCCTTGGCCTGAGGTTCCTATCTCGGAATTGCGTTCGGTGTGATGAGGGATCATGTCCCCATCCATGTCGGTTTTGTTTCATGGCACCATACACATTCCTTGCCTAGCATTGTCTCTGATACGTCCGTGCTGCATGATGTTAAAAGGCATGCTTGGTCCTATCACCTGACCTTAAACTGTGACATTATCATCCTGACCGCACGATGAAAAACGACACTGCATTGTGATGACCTCGTTGTAGAGGACATCATGTTGGGTATTGGTCACATTCCATACCATTTGTCAATGCCTACTATGGCTTGATTCATATGGAAACATGAGGGATTGCTACCCTAGGGCTATCAGTTCACAAATGAATAACTACCCACCTTAAAGGACAAACAAGATTGATCAAATACTGCTTCTCTTGGTGCAAGGGCTAGACCAGTGCGCCCATTTCATCTTCAATAACTACGTGTAGCTTGATCCCCATCCTCATGGGGTATGTAGGAATGCATTCTCACTTTTCTTTAGGCCCAGATAAACTCTCCTTTTCAGTCCTTCGACCTAAAACTTTCTAAGAAGAACGTGGTGGTCAGAACCCCCAGTTCCCATTCATGTCAGGTGTTTTAGTTACCCCACCATGTGCCTCATGTGTTTCCTCCCACCCATGGTCTGAAGTCTATGACCCTAAACTAATATCTCCCTATGGTAAGGGACTCGACTCCATCTATATAATACGTCTCGTTGCCGTATTCAGATGCGTTTTCACAAAGAGCCCGAAGTGTGGGATTTTCATGTGGACATTGCCCTTGTCCCATAACCAAGCTTCGTGAACTCGCTATTTGGATCCTCATCCTCTTACGTATCCAAAAGGACCCTTAGACAACATTGATTCTAGGCTTAAGGGCTCTCCATGGATGCTGGGCCTAAGGGCTCTCTAATATTTTCGGGCCAACGTCCCTACGGATCTCTAACAACATTTGCAACATGGTTCTGTGTTTCAAACATGGTCAACAGTCGACCCTCATTTGTCTGTCCCCATTCCAGGCTAACGTGATATGGGTGCTGTGTTTCCGCCACGGTCAACAGTTATACTCTATCGTCATGCCTCCATCATTGTGATCCAAATATTGAGCGTCATGATTCACACATTTCCACTTCCTCATGTTCAAGTAGAATTTCGACATATTCAGATTTATCTCTTCGCGTGTCTAGGTGCGCTGCATGGACGGTTTAGCATCATTGGGCCGATATTTTCCAAGAATCCCTTCTCCCAAACCTACCCCTTCCTCTTTCGAGAAAGTCCCCCATTACTTCTTGTTTCCCACATTGAGAATGACTCATGTGGGCTTAGTAGTTTTGGTAGGATGTGTACTGGCACAACCAGGCTTCTTCTCATCCTACATGACGTTAAAATGTACCTTTAGAACCATGTGTGGCTTGATTCCCATCCTCATGGGATACGTAGAGACACCCTGGTATTTTTACAAGTGTCCAGCCCATAGGAATCATAAGCCCTATTCCTCTCCATCTTCTGGACCATGGATTGACCCCTCATAGGGGACCATACAACTATTACTCTGCCCTGAACAAGTATAGGATGCCCCAAGATGACATTGGGAAGCGAATGACCCCCCGTGCCAGAGAGGCCCTGTCTGAAAGAAGGAATGATCCAGGATCAAACTGATGTGCCCACCTAGCGTATTCCCACCGAGGTGGCATAATTTCAAGAGTGTTTAAGTTTTTTAGAACAAACTCTCACTCCACATTCCACTCTTTGCATGCCCCTTTATTCGGACCCTCATCCCCTTCCATGTTTGGAGAAACCCCATAAAAATATGGATGCACGACCTATAGTCTGCCTGCTGTCCTGGGTGAATGTTCCGAAAGACTGTTCTTGTCTAGAGGAACCCACTAACTATAGAATCCCACCTTTTTATCACATAAACTTTCATTATATTTTACAAAACCAAGGATCTTTAAGGTTTAGTGATTTGGAAACCGGGAACTTAAAACTTAAAAACATAAAACATTCTTCTTAAACACTTGAAAGGATTCTCCTCATGTTCATCCTAGGTTCATTACTGCATCTCATAACCTGGGGACATACATCAAAAGAAAGGGTGACCAGAAGGCCCAGTAAGGGAAACAAGAGAAACATTTTACATGTGAACTTGAGATACTTCAATAAGGTAATGAAAAGAACTTTAAGGCATGAGAAAGAAATCATGAGATATATCATAATAAAAAAACATTTTTCATAACTTAAAGATGTGGCTACAACATTTAATATTGACAATCATTTCGTTTCACCAAGGTCCATCCCCAAGGTGTCATTAAAAATTACCAAGGTTATTCACCAAGGTATCAGTCTAAAAGGTCATCTCTAGAGATTAAGTCTTTACCCAATGCATTAGAGCACTATCTGGGCGCACCCTTGACATGTCTTTATTATCATGTGAGACACATATATCATCACCAATAATTTAATAAACAACCCATATAGAATTAAATAAATGGGTTTCATTTCATAATCATAACGTTTTAAAAACTACTTTAATAACATGATCTTTATGTCACTTTAAACCCACGGGAAGGGAAAGCGGGTTTCATGTATGTAAATCCCAGAATTTAAAATAGAACATTTTGATATATATGTGAATACCCCTGTAGAAATAAGAGCTTTGAGTATTCACTTAATAACATAAAACAATTTTGATTAAAAGAGAGAGGCATTTTGAGACGAAAATTCTGCAGCATAACAACTATGTTACGAGGTTTTAGAAAACATTGAAAAGAGAGGGGACATGGGTCACCCACTCATAAATGATCCATAAAACAGTAGGGGAACAGAATATAAAGGATTTAAGAACATGGTAATGACATTTTAAAGACATACCATATGAAATGAAGAACATTAAAGGAAGACAAAAATAATATTTCTTTTATGAAAATTCGGCAGACTAACAGCGTCACGTAAACTTCAACAAAAATGAATTGGAAAGATCAAATAGGGTCTCTCATCATATGAACATAAAAGTTCAGTATGATAGATATAGAGATCATAACCCAACATAATAAAAAGGAACTTCAAAGACTTGACATGAAAGTAGAACTTTGAAAAATAAGAAAGGTGAAAGAATCCCTTAAAAATTCGGCAGCCTAACGGCACCACTTAAACTTCAACAAAAATGAATTGACAAGATAAAATAGGGTCTCTAATCATATGAAAATAAAATTTCAGTATGATAGATATAGAGATCATACCCCAACATAACAAAAAGGAACTTGAAATACTTGACATGAAAATAGATCTTGAAAACGAGAAGGGTAAAAGAATCCCTTAAAAATTCAGCAGCCTAACGACGCCACTTAAACTTCAACAAAAATGAATTGACGAGATCAAATAGGGTATCTCATCATATGAACATAAAAGTTCAGTATGGTAGATATAGAGATCATACCCCAACATAATAAAAATGAACTTGAAAGACTTGACATGGAATTAGAACTTTGAAAAAGGAGAAAGCTGAAAGAACCACTTAAAAATTCGGCAGCCTAACGACGCCACTTAAAACTTCAAAATACTGAATTGAAGAGATCAAATGGGGTCTCTCATCATATGATCATAAAAAATCAGTATGATAAGTTTAGAGATCATACCCCAAGATAATAAAAAGGAACTTGAAATACTTTACATGAAAATAGATCTTCAAAAATGAGAAGGGAGAAAGAATCCGTTAAAAACAATTCGGTAGCCTAACGGCGCCACTTACAACTTCATAAAACGAAATAATGAGAGTAAGAGGGGATCTCTCATTATATGAACATGAAAAGGGAAGTAAGAGGAATATAAAATAACATACTTTAACATAAGAACATGGATCATAAAAGAAATTACATAAAAGATATTTCTTGAAAAGAAAGAGAGAGGTCGAATCCCTTACCTTAAAACGTAACTCTTAAAACTCAAAGGTTGGGACCTTGAGGGCTTGGGGGCACCTTGGGAGGACACCTTGGGAGGTAATGAGACCGGAAATTCTTTGGGGGAGAGTGGGGAGTCAAAATGGATGAGAGGATGGCTTGGTATTTATAGGGAAAGTGAGGGGCCAAGGCATTAATGGCCAAGGGACACCTCAAAAGTGGTTTTCTCAAAACCATGTGCTCTCTCATGGTATTTCCCATGGAGTTAGGAAACATGGGTCCCCCCATAAAATAATTAATCACCTTTGGTAGACCATCCCTTAAAATATCTCATGGAATCATCATGATATTGTTATGATGTTATTAAACATACCGAAACCCTAAAACTGTATTTTTACTATTCACTGAAAATTCAACTTTCTCAGAAAAATCCCAAAATTTCACATTAACCAAATATCAATGCTCTGATTTCAAAAATGAACTCCATTTTATAAAAATAATTTTCTAAATATTTTTAATTTAATTTTTAAATAAATACACTATTCACTGAAAATTTATTTTTTCAGAAAAAACCCCCAAAATTACCTTAACATAATATCGATGCTCTGAGTTCAAAAATGAAATCCATTTTATAAAAATAATTTTCTAAATATTTTTAATTTAATTTTTAATTAAAAAACACTATTCACCTGAAAAAACTAATACTTGAATAATAATTTATGAAACCTTTATTTAACCATTTTATTGAATCACATTACTTAATCAAGGTGACTAGATTATATTAATACTTTTTTTAAGTGAGATTACTAATCCATTTGGTCACATTACCAATCCTAAGCATAAAATCACTATTCATAATTTACTATTCATCAAAAATCAAGTTGATCTTATTAGACTCTAAATTTCGTACTGAACATAATTGTAGAAGACCATTTTTTGAATATCATTACACATTTTTAATTAATTAAGGTTTTCATAAACATTTTTAAAATATCCTTTTTCTAAAATTCATCAAAAATATGCATACTATATTTATCCGGTCATTTGAAAATTCATAAACTTCATCATAAGAAGAAATCCCAATTTTTATTTAAAACAAAGGATTACACAAGGCAGTTACAGTCTCCTTACATAGCCCCTTATCACACCAGTATAGGACCAAAGTGTAAGGTGTGCTAAGGTGAGAGAATCTGAGGGAGGCTCAGCCAACATCACACGAGTAATAATTTCTATCAGTTTGAACTTCTCGCAAAGGAGATTCCGTTCTAGCTTCACACGATGAAGTTCGGCTTGGGTTTGGTCCAGAGAAAAGCCCAGTGGTGCTACCTCCTTCCCAAGTTCTGTTAGATGGGTTTCAATCGGTCCAAGACTACTGGGTGAGGCCATCAAATCTTCTTTCTATATTAATTAACCAAGATTACTTGTATTTAGAGACAATAATAAAAACGTTTAGTTTCCAGTGGTCATATTGACCAATGGAAATATAACAGTCAAAACCCAACGGTCTCATTTTATTTATACTCATGTTATCAAATGAAACAGTTTTTTTGAGTATGAAAAATAAAATAAAATAACACACAAAATTAGAAAACAAGATTTATTCAAAATTTCGGGTCGTTACAATCTTCCCCCCTTAAGAAATTGCGTCCTCGCAATTTTTAAATTTGGGTTTTGAAATATCATTGAAAGTCCCACATCGGAAAAAGAGTCAGTAAAACTATTACTTTAAAAGAAAGAAAGGTAAGTACAAAGGTCACCCGAGTTAACCCACACTAGGATTCCATGTAGGAAAACATGGACATGGAAGAAAAAACAAAGGGCCAAGTTCTGAGGGAGAGTGATAGAAAACATGATTAGGAGAAAGTTAACCACAAGAAAATCACAAACCTATGATGTGTGCAAACAGTCTTTGATTACCCAGTAGGAACTTAAACCAACAACGTTTTTGTTTTATGTTCCCTTTAATAATTTTGAGGAATTCATTTACTCCATAGAATAAAAACATAAAGAAATATACCTACCTTCTAGTAGAGTTTCATCCTTTAATAAATTTCTACCAAAACTAATCTTTTCTCCAAACGATGAGCATTCAAAACTACTTGGTCTCATAAAACCCAAGATTCATCTTCTAGAGAATCACATAATCCACAAAATATTAACTGTCTATTTCTTCTATCTTTAAACATTATCCCAAAAACAGAAAGGTTAAGGTAGAACAACTCTTAAAAAGGGAAGAATCCCATAGGAATGGAAACTACTTTTAAATCTTAAAAGTTCCATGGTACTACTCAAAGTTCATCATAGACCATTCCATAAATAACGGTCCTTAAAATTATTCAAAATAAACCAAACTAAGATTGAAACCCAAATACAAGAAGGATTTGATAACATAGTCTTCCAAAATAAACTTCATTGTTCATCTCCAAACAACATAAACCAATCCTAACATCTTATAACAAAAGTAGCTAACCTAAACATATTTTACTCAAGATAGGTTAATCATTCCCATAAGTAACCTAAATTACTATAAGTCCACCTCAAATTCATCAATTCTTCAAAATATAAGTCAACCTTACTCCTTCATGAAAATACCATAGTAATCTATTTACCTCAATCATATAGGGTCCCCAAAATAGTGAATGTCTTCCAAAATAATAATCACCTTTTAATCCCCTAATCATCTCTGTCATATTAATATGGCAATCGTCGCATTTCCTATCACATTGGTTGTTGGGACATTTTCTTCCATTTCCCACAATTAACTAAGAATAGAAAGTATAATTAGGGGCTTAAATACTTAGACAATAATCATGAAAAGGAACTTAAAGCATATAAGGATAACTTGTAGAAGAAAAGTATACCCTAACTTGTGATCCCCTAAGTTCCCATCTGGGTTATCCATGATCAAATATTCATATGTGAATCTTTATTTTATTTTATCTTTGTTCCTTTAACAACGGTTCATACTAAGCTTATGATTTTAAGAAAGCATATCCCCCGGGAGTGTCGTAACCAAGAGTGCAGCAAGGCCCATTGTCGTGTACCAGTTCCCGTTTGAGTCTAGCTTAAAGCGGTGTTTTCGGGTTTTACCCCTATGTACATCTGTGCCTGAGCCACCTCTACCTGCTTGTATCCAGACATGGATGTATTTTCTTGGAAACCCATTACTCAATACTCAGCAAAATACTAGGAATATTTCCTATATATAAACTTTTCTATAGGCTTCTTCCTACAGTTTTAGTATCCTAATTTCCACAAATAAATAAACCATCCTTTGATACCAACTATCGCATCCCGCCTTTTTATCAAATAATCTTTCATTACATTTTACAAAACTGAGTATCTTTAAGGTTTAGTGTCTTGGAAACCGGGAACTTAAAACATGAAAACATAAAACATTCTTCTTAAACACTTGAAAGGCTTCTCCTCATGTTCATACTAGGTTCATTACTACATCTCATAACCTGGGGACATACATCAAAAGAAAGGATGAGCAGAACGCCCAGTAAGAGAAAAGAGAGAAACATTTTACATGTGAACTTGAGATACTTCAATAAGGTCATGAAAAGATCTTTAAGGCATGAGAAAGAAATCATGAGATATATCATAATAAAAATAACATTTTTCATAACTTGAAGATATGGGTAAAACATTTAATATTGACAATCATTTAGTTTCACCAAGGTACATCCCCAATGTGTCATTAAAAATTACCAAGGTTATTCACCAAGGTATCAGTCTAAAAGGTCATCTCTAGAGATTAAGTCTTTACCCAATGCATTGGAGCGCTATCTGGGCGCACCCTTGACATGTATTTATTATCATGTGAGACACATATATAATCATCAATCATTTCATAAACAACCCATATAGCATGAAATAAATGGGTTTCATTTCATAATCATAATGTTTTAAAAACTGCTTTAATAACATGATCTTTATGTCACTTTAAACCCACGGGAAGGGAAAGCGGGTTTCATGTATGTAAATCCCAGAATTTAAAATAGAAAATTTTGATATATATGTGAATACCCCTGTAGAAATAAGAGCATTTAGTATTTACTTAATAACATAAAATAATTTTGAGAAAAAGAGAGAGGCATTTTGAGACGAAAATTCTGCAGCATAACGGCTATGTTACGAGGTTTTAGAAAACATTGAAAAGAGAGGGGACATGGGTCACCCACTCATAAATGATCCATAAAACATTAGGGGAACAGAATTTAAAGTATTTAAGAACATGGTAATGAAATTTGAAATACATACCATATGAAATGAAGAAAATGAAAGGAAGACAAAAATGAGATTTCTCTTCTGAAAATTCGGCAGACTAACGGCGTCACGTAAACTTCAACAAAAATGAATTGATGAGATCAAATAGGGTCTCTAATCATATGAACATAAAAGTTCAGTATGATAGATATAGATATCATACCCCAACATAATAAAAAGGAACTTCAAAGACTTGACATGAAAGTAGAACTTTGAAAAATAAGAAAGGTGAAAGAATCCCTTAAAAATTCGGCAGCCTAACGGCGCCACTTAAAATTCAACAAAAATGAATTGATGAGATAAAATTGGGTCTCTCATCATATGAACATAAAATTTAAGTATTATAGATATATATATCATACCCCAACATAATAAAAATGAACTTGAAATACTTGACATGAAAATAGATCTTGAAAACGAGAAGGGTAAAAGAATCCTTTAAAAATTCGGTAGCCTAACGACGCCACTTGAACTTCAACAAAAATGAATTGACGAGATCAAATAGGGTCTCTCATCATATGAACATAAAAGTTCAGTATGATAGATATAGAGATCATACCCCAACATAATAAAAAGGAACTTGAAAGACTTGACATGGAATTAAAACTTTGAAAAAGGAAAAAGCTGAAAGAACCACTTAAAAATTCGGCAGCCTAACGACGCCACTTAAAACATCAAAATACTGAATTGAAGAGATCAAATGTGGTCTCTCATCATATGATCATAAAAGATCAGTATGATAAATTTAGAGATCATACCCCAACATAATAAAAAGGAACTTGAAATACACATGAAAATAGATCTTAAAAAATGAGAAGGGAGAAAGAATCTGTTACAAAAATTTCGGCAGCCTAAGGGCGCCACTTAAAACTTCATAAAACAAAATAATGAGAGTAAGAGGGGATCTCTCATTATATGAACATGAAAAGGGAAGTAAGAGGAATATAAAATAATGTCCTTTAATATAAGAACATGGATCATAAAAGAAATTACATAAAAGATATTTCTTGAAAAGAAAGAGAGAGGTCGGATCCCTTACCTTAAAACGTAATTGTTATAACTCAAAGGTTGGGACCTTGAAGGGCATGGGGGAACCTTGGGAGGACTCCTTGGGAGTTAATGAGACCAGAAATTCGTTGCGGGAGAGTGGGGAGTCGAAATGGATGAGAGGATGACTTGGTATTTATAGGGAAAGTGAGGGGACAAGGCATTGATGGCCAAGGGACACCTCAAAAGTGGTTTTCTCAAAACCATGTGCTCTCCCATGGTATTTCCCATCGAGTTAGGCCACATGGGGCCCCCATGCAATAATTCATCACCTTTGGTCGACCATCCCATAAAATATCTCATGGAATCATCATGACACAGTTATGATGTCATTAAACATACCGAAACCCTAAAACTGTATTTTTACTATTCACTGAAAATTCAACTTTCTCAGAAAAATCCCAAAATTTCACATTAACCAAATATCAATGCTCTGATTTCAAAAATGAACTCCATTTTATAAAAATAATTTTTTAAATATTTTTAATTTATTTTTAAATAAATACACTATTCACCGAAAATTCATTTTTTTAGAAAGAACCCCCAAAATGACCTTAACATAATATCGATGCTCTGAGTTCAAAAATGAAATCCATTTTATAAAAATAATTTTCTAAATATTTTTAATTTAATTTTTAATTTAAAAACACTATTCACCTGAAAAAACTAATACTTGAAGAATAATTTATGAAACCTTTATTTAACCATTTTATTGAATCACATTACTTAATCAAGGTGCCTAGATTATGTTAATACTTTCTTTAAGTGAGATTACTAATCCATTTGGTCGAATTACTAATCCTAAGCATAAAATCATTATTCATAATTTACTATTGATTAAAAATCAATTTGATCTTATTAGACTCTAAATTTCGTACTGAACATAACTATATAAGACCATTTTTTGAATATCATTACACATTTTTAATTAATTAAGGTTTAAATAAACATTTTTAAAATATCCTTTTTCTAAAATTCATTAAAAATATGCATACTATATTTATCCGGTCATTTTAAAATTCATAAACTTCATCATAAGAAGAAATCCCAATTTTTATTTAAAACAAAGGATTACACAAGGCAGTTACGGTCTCCTTACATAGCCCCTTCTCACACCAGTATAGGACCTAAGTGTAAGGTGTGCTAAGGTGAGAGAATTTGAGGGAGGCTCAGCCAACATCGCACGAGTAGTAATTTCTATCAGTTTGAACTTCTCGCAAAGGCGATTCCGTTCTACCTTCACACGATGAAGTTCGACTTGGGTTTGGTCTAGAGAAAAGCCCAGTGGTGCTACCTCCTTCCCAAGTTCTGTTAGATGGGCTTTGATCTGTCCAAGACTACTGGGCGAGGCCATCAAATCTTCTTTCTATATTAATTAACCAAGATTACTTGTATTTAGAGACAATAATCAAAACGTTTAGTTTACAGCGGTCATGTTAACCAATGGTAATATAAAAGTCAAAACCCAACGGTCTCATTTTAAGTATACTCATGTTATCAAATGAAACAGTTTTGTTGAGTATGAAAAATAAAATAAAATAACACACAAAATTAGAAAACAAGATTTATTCAAAATTTCGGGTCGTTACACTAACAATATAGATGCTCGACCTATGGTCTGCCTGCTGTCCTGGGCCAATGTGCCGAAAGACTGATCGACGATATTTGAGTTAGGCCCTGTGCTGCGAACATGATCAGCGGTCAGCCCTCATTTGTTGTCCCCATTTCAGGCTAATGCAATATGGATGCTGCGTTTCTGCCACGGTCTATAGCTATCCTCCATTGTCATGCCACCCCATAGTGTTCTGAATCTTAGGTATCACGATTCACACTTCTCATTCCCATCCATTCGGACCGACTTCAGCGCCCCTGGCATTACACCGTTGATGCACAAGGGTACGCTGAAAAAATGATAATTCAGATGTTCTGAGAACTGCATCGTCCAGCCAGGTCTCTCCCATTTCCTAGAAATCTGGACTGGTTATCCAAACCTCGGATGCCCGAATCTTGGTTTGCACTCCTATGTTTGGTTGGGGCGATGAGGCAACTATCTCTTGATTCTCACATCGGGCCCGACCCACGTGAGCTTAGGGAATTGTCGCTGGATGATGCACAAAATTTGTAAATATGCAATGAACCAGTGAAAACAACGGAACTCGTGCATGCTAAGACATCCAAACAAAAAAAGTCAAAGCACGAATGTACGTTTAAGGGATTGTAATCATTAAAGTACCTGGGGTCAAATCCCCTCATAGACGGATTGACCCTGTCAAAAGAGCGTTGCAACTCCGCCACCCATCAACTCATGGCATCGAGGAATTTCTGCTGCCGAATCAGCTTCTGATCCTCCTCAGCAGCGATGGGGCGCAGTTCATCAGCCTCAGCTTGGGCCCGCTCTACGTCAGCCTGAATAACGACCTTCTCTTCAGAATCATGCCTTATACGCTCTTCCGCCTCTGTCAACTGGGACTTCAATCGCTAGATCAGCTCAGATTGTACGTTGAGAGAGTCTGAGTGCTCATCTTCCCAGATCTGTAGGTGTTGGACATCGTTTTCAGCCTCCTGGAGCTTCTTGATATTTGTTTCCTTCCTCTTCTACCAGCCCACGCTGAGCCTGCGATCATACTCCTGGATCTTCTCTACCATAAGATCTCGGATGAGCATATGAGGGTGCTGGGCATCCACTCCCCCAACACACAGTTCGCGCAACCGTGAGCAAAGTCTGTCCATTTCGTCTAGCCATAGCGCTTAGGGGGTGTCATTGATGAAGCACGTGATCAGATTCCACGATCGGTGGCAGACTATTTTGCTATCCTCTTCAGCGGAGGCCGTCTCATTCTAGTCCACGTGATTAGCAGGCTCGTACATGGGGTATTCCCAAAAGAAGTCTTCAGCGGGATCTGCATCTGGCGTGGGATCAGGCGTGCCATCTGGAGTTGGATCAGACGTGGCAGGACTTGGGTTGACCGACAGATCCTCATCATCGGACCCCACCTTAATGACCTCAGGCATTACCCCGCTGGTGGTCCCACCATTGACAGGGGACACTATAGCTCGGGTGGGAGGGGTAACGATCTCCACAATCATTGGCATTCCCCTAGGAGGGACCCAAAGGCATGGACCTCCGTGTATTGTCGGAAGGTTTGGAGATTCTGGAGAAGCCACCTCAGGTGCCCTATCCCCGCCAGACACCGAACATGATGCAGCCACAGGCACAGGTTCCGAAGGTCCTGCACCATCACCCACCGAGGGGCGAGAGTGAGGTCTGCGTACAAGCTCCTCCTGCACGGTTTAGATACTAGTAAGAGGTCCATAATGAATTGAGAGCAGACCCCGAGGAAAGAAACTTGGAATGTTACCTCAAGAGCCTCTGCGAAATCATCAAGATCCGAGTCTTGATCGCCGACTTCGCCTTCTTCCAACAAACTCTCTATATCAGCCTCGTCGCCCAGAGATGATTCATCTGAATCTTCCGATAGGGGGAAGAAATCCCTCAACTCGGCGGCCGACAGTTGTGGGGGAACCGTCCGATCCAGCAGTCCCTCACCCGGTCTATCATTGGATGCGGGGCACCGCTGGAATGTACGTATTCCTCCAAATCATCCAGATATCGCTTTGCCTCCACTGAAGACACCGCGAAATCGGCCCAAACAGGGCCTATACCTGGTAAATCCATCCTTAGACTGTTTAGGTGTTCCCACATCTCCGGTGGACTGAGGTGTTTCCGGTTGACATCCCAAATTTCCCTGGCCTGCGGGAAAACAACATTCTTTGGCATGTCGATATGGCGCAACCACTTCCCCAGATGCTGAGTGGATATCTTGCAGAATCCCCTCGGTGGCTGCCCATCCAGATGGCTTTTCTCTTCCGGGACCACCGGGTCTACCGCCACTGTTGGACCCACCGTCACTGCCTCACCCTCAGTTGGTGCAGGTCTCGCCACCACGACAGCCCCTCCACCACGAGAGGCCCTTTCCGCCCTCTGACCCCGACCTTGGGATAGGGGAGGTCCGCTGTCACCAACTCAAATAGTTGGCTGCTTCGACATTTCTCCCGGGTAAGCTGCCTGCCAGCTGATGGCATACTCCTTCACTAGTCCAAAGGTGGTAGTGGAAGGAGGCAATGCATTTCACATTTTCCCATCTTCTCATGTGAACATGAGCCACAATTTCCTCATTACACATGGGTTCTCCTCATGACGCACCTCCCAGTAGACCTCTTGGGTCAGCCGCTGCAGACACCGGAATTGCCTCACGAACCAGTGCGGTGTGTACGGCTCACAAAGAGGCTCGCGATCCACCCTTTCCACCAATAATCCACCTCAGAAGGCCAGAATATAGGCCCAGTTCTCTTCCGTTCCTTGACCGTCATCAGTGAGTACACCCGTTGGAAATGGAAATGGGTGTAAGTTAAACTCGTCCGCCTTCCACACCCGGTTTAGCACCGTCAGTATGGTTAGCTTGACTGGGAAGCTCCTGACAGCATTCATAATGGATGGACAGAAGTTTGAACCTAGTGGAAATATGGGGTTTGGATATTCATAAAATCCCTTGACGTGTGCCGCGATACACCCATACAGAGGGTGGAAGGGCCCGCATATCCTCGGTGGCTTTTTACCCTCACTAACGTGCCATAGCATCTTGTATAATCTGGCGAGCATCAGAATCCCCAGATTGACATACCTTCTCATGGCCAGCATGGATGCCATGATGAATGAGCTAGGCCGCACCCCCAATTTTGGTATCCCTCACTGGTAGGATCCAACCGCAGATAAGGGCTGTGATAAACGCCGCTAGCCTGACTATCAGCTATTGTTCAGTGCTGAAATTGAAACCCCAAGTCTTCCATTGGCTGTCCTCCAAGAGCCGCCAATACGAGTGCTCCTTGCCCCGTTGAGGCCCCTTCGGGCAAGTTCGAGGCCTCGGGGGAAACTCATGGTCCACCGGAAAGTTCAGGAACTGCTTGAACCACTTCCTAAAGTGGACATCTCTCACCGCTTCTTTGTCCTCTCCGGGGACCAGTCCCATCAGTGCCATTGCCAGCCGTGACATCTGCTCCAGATCCTCCCATGCGCTCATGACAGGGAGGAACTCATCATACATAGCCCCCAATATTGGGACCCCTGAGAACTGATGGACATCCCACAGACTGATGCCAACCTCCCAATGGTGTAGGTGAAAAGTGTTGGTCCTAGACGACCATCTTCTCAACAGCTCCGACATCAGCTGTTTCGGTTGACAAATGTGGAATTGGGAGGCCCACGCCACCTCATACAATCCCACTATCCTCAGATCGGCTCCAAATTCCTTGTATGAGGCACCTACCCAGTAGGCCCATGCAAAATCAATGGTGAAGTAACCGTCCTGGCGCATGTCTCACTCATCGGACCACCCCTTCTTCGAATCCATCAAAGCTGCCTTCAGTAAGGTGTGGTACATGGTAGGGGACATCTCCGATTGAAATGGCTTCCTGTCAATGTTGTTAAGATGGTTTTACAGACAGTCATCGATGATAGGTGTGAATTTCTCCTGAGCATGATCGTCAGCCGCCCTGAACCATTGATGCTAGCATGGCGTGCTTCTGAACCAGCAAGCTGGTTCGTCCCAACTCGTCTCAGAAATGAAGACGGTATCCCTCATCCTGACGCCATACACATGCAGCTTCTTGCACAACAGATAGTTCTTTTGGCTCTCCGATAACCGTTTTGTCAAATAATTATAGTCTGAGTGGCTTCAGACTATCTCCCCAGGCCCAGACAATTGGCCATCTCATCCCTCCGGGCGGTATCTGCAAGCACCCCCAACACAGCTTCTTGATGGGTCATCGGGTTTCAGAACGCGGAAAAATTTCAGGTCTGGTCGAAAAGCTTGTTTGCAGAGCTCATTTGTGGAGCTCGGTTGCAAAGCCAAGACATAGAGACTAGCCTCGGCCTGCAAGCAGACGTTCTCTTAGCACAATTGCAGATTCGGAGACTCACGGTTCACCGCAAAGATTGATTTGCGGTGAGCAGACGCATAGCTTCACGAATCAAGAGCGCAAAAGGACAAAGTCGCAGAGGTGGGAAAGGAAAAAAGAGTGGTCAGCCACCCTATTTATAGGCAGTAGCCCCCAGAGCTTCGCAGCGCATCCAGCCCGCATGAAGCTTCATGGCACGTCCGGACCACGTGGCCCCTGTCTGCCTCGCACACCCGCTTCACAAGCCAGCACCGCGAACTGCCGATAATTTTGGCGATTTTCCTCAGACTTCGACCCTTGATCCCTCGGCAGCTCCAAGTCTGAAGGTTGGTATTTATTGGCTCCAAAATATTGGACAAAAAGAACAAAGAAAAGAAGTCCCCAAGGCCTGCCATGTAAAGCCATGACGTGGAGGCCTCCAAAACAACGCGGCTGCTGTGAAGCAACAAAGGCGGGAATCCCCCCGAATGCCCTGACGTTCATGAACCCGACACAGATCACAGAGGTGGTACCGCTCCACAAACACCCCTAACGTTCACGAACCCACTGAGAAGCAAAAGGAGGCGGTACCCCTCCGTGAACCCGGTTGACGTTCACAACCTGCCGCGAAGCAAACGAAGCCCCCTTCACGCCACTTGAGCTCTGCTTCGCGGTGCCTCTTGCCTATAAATACCCATCTCCCCCTAAGCCCCAGGGATGGACAATCCGACCTTTCGGATTCTCAGCTCCCAAATCTCCAAGCACTCTCTTCTCTGGGAATCATGAGCTTCGCGAGGTATTTTTTCTTCGCGAGAGGCCTCCGCCTTGTCTCGTTTTGAGCCCCTATTTTTAGAGGGATTCTCTTCACGAAGCCTAAGGGAATTCACGAAGTAATGGGATCCCCAAGGGGACCCGGGCAGTCACAGAGTGTTTATGCTTTGAAAAACACCCACCCTGTACACGTGATCCACATGCCAAGGTAGGGTCACTGTACTTCGCGAAGCACAGTTCTTCATGACACTTCGCTTCACACGGCACCTATGATTCGTGAGACAGTGATCCACGAACACCCTTCCACTTCACGGAGCACCTCCCATTCACACCTACGCCGCATGTTAAGGATAAGGCACCCAACTTAGTGAAGCACCCCTCTTCGCAAGTGCCCTCTACTATACAGAGCAACCGAGTTCCGTAAGGCCCCTGCCCGTGGACCCCTCTGCTTGGAAATTTCTTTCCCCGTGCGACCCTCCAGGTTTTCATGATGTGATTTCAAAGTCCCCTGGACGATACTACCCATAGCGTTTCTTCGACTAATGCTTCTTCTCATAGGCACGCTAACAGATATTGCTTCTTCGCATAGCCAGGCTAACATGGACCCCTCAATGGTTCGCTATGCGACCCCCCTTCACTACAGCATTGCCGGTACCTTCCCTCCCACAAGGAGTAGAGGGTACAAGTTATGTAAGTCCTAGGGGTGCGGAGTAAACCCACCTCGTCCGAGCTGTAGGAAGTTAAACTGCGAAGCACTTCATCCTCAACACATGATGTTAAACTATGACCCGACCCTGTGCCTCACATGCAGGGTCCCCCCAGCTCGGACATTCATTACGCCCATTCGTCTCCACAGGGATGGAATCAAACCCAACATGGGATGATATCCTACTTTTTGGAGTGGCGTTTGTCCACGGGGGAAGGGAAACCTCCTTGGTGTAATCCCCTAGCCCCTCTTGCGGAAGGTAGCACCCATGCACCTTCGTACTTCCCCACTGCCAAGGCCAGTGGAGGGCGTGATAGGGAATGAGGAACCTTCTCTCTTCAGTCCCGAATCCCTATCCCTCTATGATTTTTTGCCTTTGGGCCTCCATCCTGGAGTAAGTCCCAACACTATGGGCTGGATAACACCTAAGCACCTTTTCGCTTCTCACGGACGCACCCTTCACGACGTGATCGTCAGGTCCCTATAGCCTCTTGTTTCTCACACCGAGCATGACTCCCGTGGGCTTAGAGTGAGCACCGACCATGACACACCCTGGGCCTCCTCAGAGTGTAAGCCCAAAACAACTCGCCCCGCATGATGTTAAACTGCACACCTGAACTATGTGGACATTGATCCATGTCAAGGAATGGTACGTAGGAAGCCTCCACGAGGATCAAGCCCACCACTAGTGGACCCCGGGTTCACTTTCACGTCGGTTCGCTGACAAAACCCCACCCAAACTACAAGGACTTTGTTCCATGCCAAGGAATGGTACGTAGGAATCCTCCACGAGGTTCAAGCCCACCACTCGGTCATTCCGACCTCCTTCACGTCGGTTCAACCCCATCCCACATGACGTTTAACTGTATTCTACTCCACCCAAACTACGAGGACTTTGATCCATGTCAAGACATGGTACGTAGGAAGCCTCCCTGAGGTTCGAGCTCGTCACCCATCAGACCAAGGTCCTTCATCACATCGGTTCACTGACACCCTCATCCCTTCTGAACTACGGGGTCTTTGATCCATGTCAAGGCATGGTACATAGGAAGCCTCCATGAGGTTCAAGTCCAACACCCAATGGACCAAGGTCTTACTTCATGTTGGTTCTCCATCACACCCCCATCCCGCATGACGTTAAACTGTATTATTTTCAACCCGAACTACAAGTAATTTGATCCATGTCAAGGCATGGTACGTAGGAAGCCTCCCTGAGGTTCAAGCCCCACCACCATTCATCTAGGCCAAGGTCTTTCTTCACGTCGGTTCACCGGTGCCTCATCCCGAACTACGTGGACTTTGATCCATGCCAAGGCATGGTACGTAGGAAGCCTCCACGAGGTTCAAGCCCACCACCTATTGGTCGCTCCGACCCCCCTTCACGTCGGTTCTTACCAACAGAACTACGCAGACTTTGATTCCCTACCACAAGGATACATAGGAGGCCTCTTTGAGACTCAATCCCATCTATACCGTCATCTCCATGACAGCCCCATCTCATCCCTCCTCCACTCCATTAAAATTTCCATCACCCATCCTGATTCTTACCCGGGCCTCCACATCTCGGTAAGATCATGCCAGCTCATTTCCACTCCCACAGTATTCGAGAAGCCGTCCACGTGCTGGACCCAATATCGGTAATCCCTCAAGGGGGTTCTTCAACCTGATCCACCTTTATCGGTGTTCGGATCAGTCTGATCCGTCTCCTTTGGATGTTAAAATCACGGCATACCCCATGTTAAACACAGGGAGCTGAGGAAAACCTCAGATAAATTCCAATGGCATATGATTCCCTGTGCTCAATGTGGGATGCCTCAGGATTCCTTGACCTCGAGAAGCCCTATAATAAGGGAGAAAAGACAGACATGCCAATTCCCCAGTGCCCAGACACGTCAGTGATGTCTCAACGTGACTACTCCCCCAACTGAAGGTTGCTGCCCTGACCGGACCCCTTGGAATGTCCTGACAGAAGCAGTGTAATTAAACGGAGACCATGGAAACATGTCATTGGTAAGAGTTTCATGAACAACGTATTAAATCTATGAGGGAGATCTAGACTAGGTGACGAGTTCTGAAGAGAAATCCACAGAAGGAAGAACTGACATTCCATCGTCCCAGTTTCGATCAAGGAGCAGACATCCCTAAATAAGGAGTGAATGCTGTCTGCCTTTGGAAAGAGGGAATGCGGGGCAACAAACAGCCACGCCTGTTGCGCCCAAGCAGATGGACACGCGCCCCCCGACGAAAGCGTCGGAAACAATTATATTGGAATATATAACAATTTACTATTCATATTCTGATGGACTCAACATCTCACAATGTCTACTGATGAATTTGTCTTGGAAACACTATTGTAATTAAACAACCTTTTTTTTATAATACCTTAAATCATTATTATTTTAAAATTCCTTATATTCTATAATTTTCAAAAATCCTCATACTATCTGTATTTTAAAAAAATATAAGTTATTATTATTTCAATTAATGGTTTTATATTATAATTACATAAAATTTAAAGAAAAAAATAGTGGAATCAAAATCTTAATAAAGTGTTTGATAATTAAAAAAAAGGATAAAGTGTGTCTGTGTCTCAATAAACCCCACACCTTTTGAAAAATACCAACATGAATGGAAAAAGTAAAGATATTTGATTTTTTTTAAAATAATCCACGTGATATATATATATATATATAGATGAAAACACATTCCCTTTGAAAATGAAGTCAAAAAACATAAGTCTCCCTTTTGTAAAATAAAATTTTAGTGGATTTTGTGCAGTGGCCGATGTATGTATAGGTAATTGAATTTTAAGATAAATTTGAATATTCATGTTTGGTGGAGGATCCCTTTTTATAATCATGATTCATAATCAAATTTTTAGAGTCTGAAAACCTAAAATTAATGTTTGTAGATGAGAAAAGTAGATCACAATGAATCCTAGTGGCCTAAAGAATCCTTGAGAGGGGCCAAGTGGATACTGTTGCTGAAAACTAGGACAAACCAATAACTATACTATATCAATCAATGACTAGTAAGTGATGTTTGGGAGTAGCAGGTGCTACTGTCAGCATCCACGATCCAACTGGTGTCCTCCATTAGTTTTAAATGGGGGTATTTAAAAGGGGAAATTAAATTATTTTACCTTTATAATTTTAGGATTGGTAACCCCTTCTTCCTTACCACTTTTATTAGAATAAATGGGGATGAACTCCTCATATCCCACCTTAATCTCCCATGTTTTGGGAGGTGTTTTTATGTGTTTTGGTCCATGTAATGCATGCATCACTCTCTATTAATATCTTATTACATCATCTTTTTTTATATTTTTATATAAGAATGTTCAGATTAACTTTATATTGGATGTTCTAATAGAGAATTTTGGAATCTTTGGATTCTCTTAGGGATTTATTTTATTTATGATAATGGAATACCCAGATTCCATATGCACCCAGTTTCTTGGGGGGTTTGAATTGATATTTCACTATGATGTAATTTAATTGGGTTTTTCACAAAGTTTAATTAAATTACTTATAGTTTGGGTTCTCTAGATTTTAGATTTGGCTCAGGACGGATTTAGGATTATTCCTTGGGTAGTCCAAACCCTATTACACAATGTTTTAATGGGTGATTAAGGCCTAGTGTTTTGGTTAAAATTATTTCTTATTTAAATAAAAATAATTAATTAACAATAAATGTTTTAATTAATTAATTTTTACTTTAGAGTTTGTGATATCATCCTTGGTGGTAGAAACATGTTTGGTTGAACATAATAGGACCTTAATAGTCCTTGCCAGAGATGTGAGGCCCTTAGATATAAATGGAAATCTTCATTTTGAGGTAGTTGGTCCCATATACACACCGTATGGTTTATACACATGATTATATTCATTGTGGCATTGGGTTTTTCCACATTAGGGTGATCATCCTAGGAAGTAAATTATTTTTAAAATGAATTAGATCAATTTATAAATTTATAAAGAATTAAATTGTTAATTTAATTAAATGAAATTACTATGGAGGGACTTCACAAGGTTTAAAGGGCCATTATAGACCCTTGGACATTGGATGGTTACCTTGGAAGCTGATGGATGAAGGATTTAATAGTCAAATTATGATTCCTTGTCATATTTAAACTTCTTTAGAGATGGGACCAAGGTCATTATGATATAGTGTCCCTTGTGTTGGAGCCTGTGGACCCCTCGATATGAAGGTGTGGCATTATTAGAGATGGATGACCTTAGTAAGTCCTATCATAACCCTTGATACATGCTTTGCCTTGGGGGATAGACCAACATGTATTGATGTTCGGTTGTTTGAGAGTACTGACCATGTGAGATCTTGAAGAATGATATGGGCCGTGGGCAATCTCATTGACTATTAATTTGGTGAAGAACCCAATATAGCGAATGATGCCATGGTATCTTGATAATGATTCCATGTGACATATTATCCTCTAGCATTGGTTGTTGTATGAAACTATTAGTTGAGACTGAGGACACCTATGAGGGTACTGATAAAACACTATTTTTTTGAATATTTTATTGCTAATAAATGACAAACTTTCCTCACATTGTGTTATATATGATCAATTATGGAATATTTGGGATTAGATCACTCAATTGAAAATTTGATGAAAATTCCAGTTTTACCCATTTAAAGTGGACTGTGGTATATTATGAATAAATATTTTTATTTCCCGAATTGGAACTTAATATTTTGTGACCGGATGCCTCACTAAAGTTTCTACAACTTTTATTCAGGCCATTAGAGCTAGATCGTGGGTTTACATGGAATAAATGGGCCATGAAGACAAAGTTGGACTGGACTCGCAGGGCTGGATAGTGATTCTGTATTTGGGCCATAACTTTCTTATCCGTGCTTGGATGTGGCTCAAATTTGGATAGAATCTTGAAGACAAAACTTTGCGCAAATAATTATTTAGGAAGAGCAGCTGGATCGCGCTTTTTGGAGGTCAAACAGGCGGTGCAACATGGTTTAAAATATTTTCCTGAATTTCCACATTCACACTTGAAACAATTTGTAACCCTAGCCCTCCCCAACTCTATTTAAAGTACATTTTCACTCTTTGGGAGGCTGGTTCGGAGCTTGGAAAAGGTGTATCCGAGAGTTGGTTTCCTAGTAACCCCTCTAACCCCTTGGAAGAAGTGAGGCTTTGTGCAAGGATCTCTTCCAAGAAGGCTCTCCTCTCCCACCTCCACTTGTGTTTCATTGTTTTCATGCTTGTAACTTGTCCTTTTCTTCAATAAATCTTCTTTGTTATTCTTTTACTATCTTCTTTTTTTGCTTCTTGGTTCTGGAATCTTAGAGTGGAGACAAGATTGGGTATTTCCCTTTCAATCCGTTGCTTATGCAAAACGTCTCCACAATGAAAATTCCAACCATGGAAGAGTAGTTTCGTTCATAGTCGATCTAATCCCTACCCCCTTAATTTATTCATTTTGAATCCATGAACATACTGTAACTCAAAATTTGTGATCAATTAATTGAGATTTAAGTTGTAAGGAACTCACTCGACTTGCATATGACCGTGGGGTTGGTCCTGTGTGAATCGAGAGAGATAAAATTCAATTGTAAAATCTAATCAACTTGGGATAGAATTATAGGGTTCAACTCTCATCCCTAAACATAATTAATTATCAACTCTAGAGAGGAGGTTCTTCCCTAATTGACCATTGATCATAAGTTGGATTTGGACCACAATCAAAGTAGTGTACTGCGATTGGAAGTCTCAAAGACAACCTAGTGCTCATTTCTTCAAATACATGTGGTTGTGTCAAATTCCGTAGGGTTTGGGGGTTGACAAGGTTAGGGGGTCACATTCTAATGAATTATAATCATATGGGATAATGATTAAATAATGGTGAAGGGGTAGATTAGATTGGCTACGACTTCTCATAGTAGTGCTTTTAAAGAAACAGTGTTCGTGATTGTCTTTTACTCCTTGATTGCCTTGATTGTTTTGTTTCGTGTTCTAAAAGTCTTTCAATCAAACCACCCCCATCTTTTATCAATTTGTTTCTTTTTTTTTTGGTTTCTTCAAGCCTTCTAAGGGTTGTTAAACTAATTCCTCCTCAAGAGAACGACCTAGGTCAGCCACTGTGCTGCACTTAGTAAAGAAACAATATCATTTGAAAGCACCCACGACAGCGCATTTCAAATTTGGCACCGTTGCCGGGGAGGAAATAGTTTTCTCAATCAATTAGATGTATTTGTTTTTCATTTCATTCTCTTATTCCTCTTCTCAATTTCTTCTTTCACCTTTCTCAATGTTGTTTCATTTTTCTCTTATTCTTCTTCTTAATTTTTTTTAGACCATAAATTGAACTCCATTCTCATGATATTGTGGTCTATTCTTCTTCTTCATTTCTCTATTTTTATATGATTTATGACACGATCCCAACCTGAGGATCTCTTTGATCTAGACCCCGAGATTGAACGCAGCCTTAGGGCTCGAATCAGGCAATCTCGATCCACGGGAAGTGTCGACATTTACCCAACAGGAGAACTCCTCCATTTTGGAAACACTAAAATTGGAAACACATCTAAATCCAAACTAAAACAAGAACCAATGGATGCGAATAATGGAAATGAACTTAATAGAACCATTCGAGAATTGGCCTCACTAGATATTAACTATCAATCAAATTTCATTGCATACCCAACTCTTGAATCAGACGTTGAACTTAAATCTGGACTAATTCACCTTCTTCCAAAGTTTCATGGATTATCTGGTGAGGACCCAAAGAAACATTTAAAGGCATTTAATGTAGTCTTCTCGACTCTTAAACCAAGAAATGTCTCTAAAGATCAAATTAAATTAAGAGCATTCCCATTCTCACTTGATGGAGCTGCAAAAGATTGGATGTATTATTTACAACCCAAAGATGTAACTTGTTGGAATGATTTGAAACGTCTTTTCTTGCAGAGGTTCTTTCCAGCATCAAGGACTACATCCATTCGAAAGGAGATATCAGGGATCAAGCAGGCACAAGGGGAGTCGATGTATGAGTACTGGGAGCGCTTCAAGAAGTTATGTGCAAGCTGCCCACATCACCAAATCAGTGAGCAACTACTTATCCAGTACTTCTACGAAGGCCTCACACCTATGGAGAGGAGCATGGTGGATGCCATAGCTGGAGGAGCATTGGTGGAGAAAACACCAGCAGTCGCACATTCATTGATTGACAGGATGGCCCAAAACTCCCAACAATTTGGAGATAGAGGTACACCACAAGTCAGGGGAGTACATCTGGTAGGTCCTTCTTCTCTTGAAAATCATTTGATTGATACCAAGTTGGAAGAATTGACCACTATGGTGAGGCAGATTGCATTGGCTCAAAAGACATCCCAACCCACTTCTTCAAGGCCATGTGACATTTGCACCGAGACAAGCCACCCAACTGATTATTTCCCCCAATTACAAGAGTCAGAGGATTGTGATGCCATATTTTCTGGGAGACCATATCAGCAACAACAAAAACCACAAAAGAAGTATGATTCCTTTGCACCAACATTTAACCAGGGATGGAGAGATCAATCAGATATGAGGTTTGGCTCTGGACATCAACAAAGGCCCCCCTTTCAACAAAACTTCCACCAGCCTCCACCTTACCAACAAGGTTTCCAACAACCCCAAAGGAGATTTGAGGCCCAAGCATCAACAAGTCAGCCACATGGGAGTTCTCAACCAAAGGAAGATTCTAATACTGATGATATTTTGAAAAAAATTGTTCTTAATCAACAGAATGAGCTGAAGAGTCAAGGTTCTGAGTTGAGGGAGTTGAAGACACAAATGAGCCAGATTGCCACCGCCCTCCACGAACTGGTAAGTAAGAACTCTGGATCCCTTCCTTCCCAACCTACTCCCAATCCCAAGGGGAATGTTAGTGCCATCACATTGAGAAGTGGTAAGAAAACAGTTGATACATCTGCACCTACAATACCACCGGGATTCACCTCAACTCCGAAGAAGCCCCATCCCATACCAAATGATGAGAAACCCAAGGAGAAAGATAAAGGTAAGAAAAAGGTTGATGATATTTCTCCTAAAACCCTTCCATTCCCAAATAGAGTTTTACAAACTAAGAAGATGGATGAAGAGGCAATGCAAAAAGAGGTTTTGGATACATTTAAGCATGTCGAGATCAACATCCCTCTACTTGAAGCCATCAAGCAAATACCGAGGTATGCGAAATTCTTAAAAGAACGGTGTACAAATAGAAGAGGGATAAAGGGAAATGAGCGGATCAACCTTGGAAGGAACGTATCTGCACTCATCACACCAACCATGTAGATGCCAATGAAGTTCAAGGATCCTGGGACATTCACCATACCATGCACCATAGGGGAGTTACACTTTTCTGATGCTTTATGTGATTTAGGAGCTTCAATAAATGTGATGCCTCACTCCGTATTCTCTTCTTTACAGGTTGGTGAATTGAAGCCGACAAGAGTAGTGGTGCAATTGGCGAATAGAGCTACAACATATCCAGTGGGAGTCCTTGAGGATGTGCTTGTCCGGGTAAGAGACATGATCTTTCCAGCAGACTTCTATGTGCTCAGAATGGAGGATGATCATGTAAGTTCTCGTGCTCCCATCATCTTAGGCATGCCCTTCCTCAAAACCGCAAAAACTATTATAAATGTCAATGAGGGTACACTTTCCATGGAATTTGGAGATGAAGTTGTGATATTTAATGTTATGGATTCCATGAAGTACCCCTCAGAGGACCATTCTGCTTTTGTTATCTCCCATTTTGAACCACCAATTAAAAACACCATGGAATTGGATTGTCCTATGCTTAGGGAGATTATGAGTATTGGTTCTAGTTTGATGTCTAAGAGTACTTCTACACCCGTTTTTAAGGAACAAGACTCTCTAAGATTTGATTTTGAAATGGATTCATATTCTGAATTTGATCATGTGAACTCTGATTATGAAATGGCTATTGAGTATGCTGATGGATTTGGTGCTTTATTCTCTAATTGTGATGATTTTTATTCTGATACTGATGTTCATTGTGCAGATATGTTTGTTGCATCAATTTCTCCATCTATACATCACCCCCCTACATTGGAACTCAAGCCATTGCCCCCAAATCTTAAATATGCATACTTGCTAAGTGGTGATAGATTACCTGTTATCATTTCTAACAATCTCTCTTTTGAACATGAAGAAAAACTTTTGAATCTATTGAGAGATAACATTAGGGAAATTGGTTGGACATTGGCAGACATATCAGGTATTAGCCCCTCCATTTGCATGCATAGGATTCTCTTGGAGGATGGGGCTAAACCGATTAGGCAGCCACAAAGGAGACTTAATCCAACACTTTTAGAGGTTGTTAAGAAAGAAGTTGAAAAATTACTTGAGGCGGGTATCATTTACCCCATTTCTGACTCACAGTGGGTTATCCCAGTCTAAGTTGTACCAAAGAAAACCGGTTTCACTGTTATAAAAAATGAAAATGATGAGTTAGTTCCTGTGAGAGTACAAAACTGTTGGAGAGTGTGTATTGATTATAGGAAACTAAATCAAACCACTCGTAAGGACCATTTCCCCCTCCCATTCATTGACCAGATGCTTGAGAGACTTGCAGGTAGGACACATTATTGCTTCTTGGATGGTTTCTCGGGATATTTTCAGGTTCCCATTGTAGAAGAGGACCAGGAGAAGACGACTTTAACTTACCCCTTCGGCACATTTTCCTACAGGAGGATGCCATTTGGACTTTTCAATGCACCAAGTACCTTTCAGAGATGCATGGTGAGTATTTTTTTAGATTTCATTGAGACATGCATGGAGGTATTTATGGATGATTTTACAGTGTATGGTTCCTCATTTGATGAATGTCTATGTAGTTTGGAAAAGGTTTTGAATCGTTGTATTGAGAAGAATATGGTCTTGAACTTTGAAAAGTGTCATTTCATGGTAGATCATGGAATTTTCTTAGGTCATGTAGTGTCAAAGCATGGCATTGAAGTTGATAGATCTAAGGTAGACATCATTTCATCCTTTCCATATCCTACATGTGTGCGTGATGTTCGATCTTTCCTAGGGCATGCAGGATTTTATCGGCGCTTCATCAAAGACTTTAGTAAGATTGCTCTTCCTATGTCATGATTACTTCAAAAGGATTCTGATTTTTTTTGATGATTCATGCAGGGTATCATTTGATGAGCTGAAGAAGTGTCTGACCACTCCACCAATCATACAGACCCCACGGTGGGACCTTCCTTTTGAGCTTATGTGTGATGCCTCCAACTTCGCGGTTGGAGAGGTCTTATCTCAGAGGGTGGAGGGACGTTCACATGTGATCGCCTATGCATCAAGGACACTGGATTCAGCCCAATCAAACTACACTACCACATAAAAAGAGTTTCTTGCAGTCATATTTTCTTTAGATAAATTCCGTTCATATTTATTGGGCTCTAAAGTAGTTGTTTTTTCTGACCATGCAACTTTGAGGTACCTCGTAAAGAAGACAGATGAAAAGCCCAGGCTGATTCGATGGATGATCCTTCTTCAGGAATTTGATATTGAGATAAAGGACAAGAAGGGTTCAGAGAATTTGGTGGCAGACCACATGAGTAGGCTTACTCACACACTAGAGGATGACACCTTGGACCAGGTACCACTTCGGGACACTTTCCCTGATGATCATCTTTATTCCATCTCAGGTATGCATCCTTGGTATGCTGATTTAGTAAACTACATTGTGTCATCCGAAATCCCTGCAAATTTAAAGAAACATCAAGTCCAAAAATTGAAAAGTGAGTCTAGGTTTTATGTTTGGGATTATCCTTACCTCTGGCGCATGTGCAGTGACCAAGTAATTAGGAGGTGTGTTCCTGATCATGAGTTTGAGTCTGTCCTACATTTCTGTCATACACTTGCCTGTGGTGGACACTTTGGACCCCAACGGACAGCTAGGAAAGTCTTAGACTCTGGATTGTATTGGCCTAGTTTATTCCATGATTCCCATGTATTTTGTAAGTCATTCTCTCGTTGCCAACACACTGGGAACATTTCTAGGAGACATGAGATTCCCCAACAACCCATACTATTTTGTGATATTTTTGATGTATGGGGCATCAATTTTATGGGTCCTTTTCCTAGTTCCTTTGGGTTTTTGTATATTTTGGTTGCTGTTGATTATGTTAGAAAATGGGTGGAGTCTAAGGCCACCAGGACTGATGATTCTCATGTTGTTGTGGACTTTGTGAAAGCACAGATTTTCTGCAGGTTTGGAGTACCAAAGGCTATCATCAATGATCAGGGGACACACTTCTGCAATTGTAATTTGTCTTCCCTGCTTCGGAAGTATGGGGTGACACATAATACATCAACACCATACCACCCCCAAACAAATGACCAGGCCGAGGTTTCAAACAAGGAGTTGAAACAAATTTTGGAGAAGACCGTGCGGCTAAATAGAAAGGATTGGAGCAAGAGCATGGATGATGAGCTTTGGGATTATAGGACTACATACAAGACTCCAATTGGTATGTCCCCATTTCGGATTGTTTTTGGGAAATCATGTCATCTCCCAGTGGAAGTCGAGCATCGGGCGTATTGGGCTATAAAGAAATGCAACATGGATTTGGCCCAAGCTGGAATTCAAAGGAAGTTGAAAATTCAAGAGCTTGAGGAGATTCGACTTTCATCATATGAGAACTCAAGGCTCTATAAGGAAAGATCAAAAGCAGCTCATGATAGAATGATCCAACAAAGGGAGTTTCATGTTGGAGAGAATGTCCTTCTCTACAGTTCACGACTGAAGCTAATGCCTGGTAAGTTGCGTTCCAGATGGTTAGGTCCTTATATTGTATTTAATGTTTTTCCTTATGGTGCAGTGGAGATCAAACAAGAGGACACTGGAAGGATCTTTACAGTCAATGGGAAACGTTTGAAGAGATACATTGAGGGAATTCCTATTGATGCAGTGGATTTTATCACACTGCATGACCCCATCATCACTTGATCACATCAGGCTGTTCCTAACCCTTTCACTTTTATATTATTTGTCCTATTTAAAAATTCTGCATTTCATGTGCATATATCATCTCATGGGTTCATATTGAGAACAATGAAATATTTTAAGTGTGGGGGAGGGAACCTTTTAGTTTAGTAATTTATTTTTTTCATATTCAAAAAAAAAATCAACAAAATTGTGTGTTTTTTCAAATTTTGTGTGTTTATTTTTCAATTTTCTTTGTGTTTTTGAAACTTTTGAGATAAAATGATTCTCATCACCATTTTTAAATACATATCAATAAGTGAAACAATTTACCCCTTGAAACTAAGCTGAAATGAATGCTGAAATAACTTTGTTTCAAGTTCAAATATTTAGTTATTTCATGAAAAGTACGCTAAATTTTGAATCCCATGCCAATATAACTGTCTTTATATTTGAAATCACTTTCATGTGATGCTTCTAAACCATTATTTTCATATTCTTTACATTCACCTCACTTCTTGAGAGAACCAAACAATACTTGATTTAACCATAATTTGATCTATTCCTGTCAAAACTTGAGGGTTTGAGGTACTTATGTTTAAATGATTGAGGCATTTGTTTGGTATTAAAGCCCATATTTCAAAGAATTATTTTTTTATAATGGCCTACCTTGAATATTTAATCCTTGTAGCCCTTAGAATCCATGCACATCCTGTTAGGTTAGCCACATTACAAGCCAATTTTCCCTATCCAACCAACTCTTGAAGTGAAATTGCATAATCTAGTTGAGATTAAGTGTGGGGGAATCTATCTTGTGTTGTGCCACCACATTCTGTGATACTTTGGGTGGAAAATTAAATTCTGAAGAGATGTGATTTATACTGAAGAAAACCATTATATTGAAAGCTGTGCCTTTTCTAGAGCTTTCATGACAAGTGAAGTTGTGCCTTTTCTGGAGCTTCTAATTGAGGTGGAAAGCTGTGCCCATCTGGAGCTTTCAAGAAAATCATGTTTGAGAAGATTGAAAATTTTTATGCTGAAATGATGAATGGTGTAAACCTTTCATGAATTTTCATGATGATGGAGCTGAATTGATACTATGGGGATTGGGGAGAAGACCATATTTAAGTGAAAATTAGATTAATGCAATTTTGCTTCAAAAAGAGTGAAGCCCACCTCATTCAGCCTTAGAGTTTTTCACATCTTAATCCTACCAACCAAAAGCCACAGAACAACCCTGAAAAGTCCTCATGATAAACATATGTCCTTGACTCACATCGGGTAGCGATGTAGGAATCTGTCAAGCCTATGGTGACCCTTGTATGAGTTTGGATGAGAAAGACATTGCAAATAAAAATTGATATTTGTGTGATGAGAGAAAATTCAAGTGAGGAAAGTGTTTTGTGCATGAGAGGATACATGAAGTGGAAATATATTTAATAATATAAATGAAGAAATTTAAATAATGGTCTTTTATGAGGCATGATATCTTTTGTTTCTTGGTGTATAATTGTTTGATCGTAAGGATATGTGTTTTAAAATTTGTTTTGATTTGATATTGATGTTTACTTGACATGAGGTTTTTCCCAGGAGTGCAAAAGGGTAAGTGTGGGGGAGTTGATAAAACACTATTTTGTTGAATATTTTATTTCTAATAAATGACAAACTTTCCTCACATTGTGTTATATATGACCAATTATGGAATATTTGGGATTAGATCACTCAATTGAAAATTTGATGAAAATTCCAGTTTTACCCTTTTAAATTGGACTGTGGTATATTATGAATAAATATTTTTATTTCCCGAATTGGAACTTACTATTTTGTGACCTCATTCCTAACTAAATTTTCTACAACTTTCATTCAGGCCATTGAAGCTAGATCGTGGGTTTACTTGGAGTAAATGGGCCATGAAGACAAAGCTGTACTGGACTCGCTGGGATGGATAGTGCTTCTGTATTTGGGCCATAACTTTCTTATCTGTGACTGGATGTGGCCCAAATTTGTAGAGAAGCTAGAAGACGACATTTATCGCAAATCATTCTTCTGGAAGAGCAGATCAATCGCGCGTTTTGGAGGTCAAACAGGCGGTTAAACATGGATTAAAATAGTTTCCCGAATTTCCACATTCACACTTGAAACAATTTGTAACCCTAGCCCTCCCCAACTCTATTTAAAGGACATGTTCACTCTTTGAGAGGCTGGTTCGGAGCTTGGGAAAGGTGTATCCTAGAGTTTGTTTCCTAGGAACTCCTCTAACTCCTTGGAATAAGTGAGGATTTGTGCAAGGATCTCTTCCAAGAAGGCTCTCCTCTCCCACCTCCACTTGTGTTTCATTGTTTTCATGCTTGTAACTTGTCCTTTTTTTCAATAAATATTATTTGTTATTATTTTACTATATTATTTTTTTGCTTCTTGGTTCTGTAATCTTAGAGTGGAGACAAGATTGGGTATTTCCCTTTCGATCCGTTGCCTATGCAAAACGTCTCCACAATGAAAATTCCAACCATGGAAGAGTAGTTTCATTCATAGTAGATCTAATACCTACCCCCTTCATTTATTCATTTTGAATCCATGAACATACTGTAATTAATAATTTGTGATCAATTAATTGAGATTTAAGTTGTAAGGAACTCACTCGACTTGCATATGACCGTGAGGTCGGTCCTGTGTGAATCGAGAGAGATAAACTTCAATTGTAAAATCTAATCAACTTGGGATAGAATTGTAGGGTTCAACTCTCATCCCTAAACTTAATTAATTCTCAAATCTATAGAGGAGGTTCTTCCCTAATTAACCATTGATTATAAGTTGTATTTGGACCACAATCAATGTAGGGTACTGCGATTGGAAGTCTCAAAGACAACCTAGTGCTCATTTCTTCAAATACATGTGGTTGTGTCAAATTCCGTAGGGTTCGGGGGTTGACAAGGTTAGGGGGTCACATTCTAATGAATTATAATAATATGGGATAATGATTGAAGAATGGTGAAGGGGTAGATTATATTGTCTATGACTTCTCATAGTAGTGCTTTTAAAGAAACAATGTTCGTGATTGTCTTTTACTCCTTGATTGCCATGATTGTTTTGTTTCATGTTCTAAAAGTCTTTCAATCAAACCACCCCCATCTTTTATCAATTTGTTTCTTTTTTTTTGGTTTCTTCAAGCCTTATAAGGGTTGTTAAACTAATTCCTCCTCAAGAGAGTGACCTAGGTCAGCCACTGTGCTGCACTTAGTAAAGAAACAATATCATTTGAAAGCACCCACGAAAGCGCCTTTCAAGTACCTTATATGTACTGTGAACAAGGGGACCTTAGTGGGTTACCCATTGATGTACTCACACTGAGAAGGTGCATGTGTTTGTTTAGTGATAATTGTGGGTTTCACCTTAGAACGTGAACTAGTATGCATTCCAAAAGGGGGATTCGATGTTTTTGGCGAGTGTGGGAGTTAATCCAACCCTCATATGTTTATTTTGAATTATGACTATTATTGATGACATGTGGTTTGCTAGGATTTTGGGGAATCTATTGTTGTTCCTAACACTAATACAATCGCCTAGGATACTCAGAAATCACCTGGTGAGATATATGAGACCCTAAAATTCCGGTTGTATTTGCGATCTAGTCTCATGAAATATTGGGGATTGATTCCTAGGTTGAATTGCATCCAGTGGATATGGTTGATGTAGTCATGGATGTATAGAGGTGTTACCTGGGGTACCCATCAAAGCTTCTAGAAAACATGAATACAAGAATTCTAGAGAAGTATGTGATTCCATTGATATAGTGAGACCATTTAAAATTACCTAGAATCCAAGGATTTGAATGGAATTACCATTAGATCGTTATGAATTCCTGGAATATCTCAGATTTTAATGGTTTTATTAGGTGCTATATGGCCATATATCCCATCAGACAAATGTTGGAAATCATGAGGGTGATAGAGAATCCCCTCAAATAATGCTTGGGATATCCCATGGGACTAGGTGGATACACCAATGATGGATAAACTAAGGATCTATGAGTAATTAGATGCCTAGTTATATACCGTGGGATCTAGGAGGGTGTTTTATTTGATTTCCTATATTTCCCAAAAATATCTCAAACCTATAAAAATAGGATTTACCAAGGCCTCCCTAAACTAGAAATAAGACACCCTCATGACACTTAGAATAACCATGCACTACACTAGAGTTGAACCTGAGGGCTTGGTGATGATGATTTTTTGGTGAAATCCCATTTTATACTACTCATAATGGCAATGGTGTGATCATGTGACCCCTAGTGATCGAACAGAGTTTCTTCTAAGATTATTATCATGCTCAGAGACACTCTGGGACTAGCTGAAGCAGGTTTGATCAATCAGGTTCACATACCTATAGATCAAAAATGGTATTGTTCATTGACTTAGGTATATGAGTATGAACATGATGTCATAGTTATAATGTGGTTGGAACAATCATCATGGAACGTTTAGAGAAATTCCAAAATTAGTTTTAATAAAATATTATTGGTGGTTTATTTTTTTTATGTTCATCAGTTTTTACTGAAAATAGTTGAGAATTTGATATGCACAAATCACATCATATTAAACTTATTATGATACCATGTTGGTGGTTACCAATGGAGTTTTTTAATCACATCCTACTAGGGATTCTATTGGAAATGGGCATCGAAGAAACTCTCACATGGTTATTACATGCACCAGTAGGGTTTTAGCCAGGGGTTGGGATTAACAAGGCTAATTTGGAGAATTCGTATGTGTTTTATGATCAGGTTAAGGTATAACTAGGATTTGTAGGTAGAGCCTCTTGTATTTTTATTTCTTTATCTTATTTAGTCTATGTATATGGCTAGCCCAGTGAGCAGCTAGTCTAAGTCTATATAACTATATACTTATGGGTTATTTATTATTGATGGTTGTATTTTACAACTTATATGTACTCTACTTATTAAATATATTTTTTGAATTTTTTATTTTATATGTTATTGAAAAAAAGAATACAAGGGGTGTATCATCCTCATGATACCTCTATAGACCCCTCTTAATAATCAGTAGCCTATGGAATTCAGGGAGATGTGCCTGAGGTCACACAACAATTCGATCTTGTTACTATTTAGATTAAACTTGGTTAGGGTATGAAAATGGGATTCAAAGTTTTTTTATTTTCTTTTCTATATGGTTATATTTTAGAAAGAAGATATTGGAATGTGTATAAGCTTGTGATGGAACCCAAGAGATTCTGTCATTGATACCTTCACTAGAGGAAGTCCAGGTTACCAAGGAAATGAGATTTTTTCTCTTAGTATATGATGTTATAGTTAATATGATTTTATTATCATGTCATGAACATGGAGTTTGAGGTTAAACAATTATTTGTTATTAGAGTTTTGGATCTTGGTTTATTAGAATGAAGAAGACTAATGGATTTTCAATTCATGGAATTTCAGGGTGAGACACATCTCATAAATCATATCATTCACATATTATTCAAATGATATAGTAATAATAGTGTGATTAATTTTATTGATGACTAAGGATCAACTCTTTAAGGTGGCATCAAATTTTCATATAGTGTTTTCCCATATAAGTACTCAATGGAATTATAATCACTTGGGACTAATTGTATATATATATATATGTATATTTATTATTATTGTTATGGGTCTTATGGATATAATGGTGATCTGAATGATGGTGATAGAATCCCTTGATTAGAGACCTAAAGGGGTCATTAAGGGTAATTAATGTCATATCGGAACACCCCATGAGAGTGATTGTGGAATAAGTTTAGTTATTTAAAGTGAAATTAAGAACCTATACGGGATTTTCTCATATACCTTGGAATGAGACTATATTTAACTAAGCCTATCAACCTTGATTCCTTAATAAATATCATCTTAGATGATGACATGGGGGATCAACCTGGGATTGTTGTTCTTGAGGGAGTTATAAAATTATATGATTCTAGGTGATAATCATGACTTGGTAGACTATTGGGTTGGCAAGTGACACCACTATATAGATGACAATTGTGAGAGGTCATCATGAAGTGATATTTAATAATGGTTTTAGTTGTGAATAATGTGGTGTTTCCCATGAGTTATAACCCAAGAGAGATATAATTTGTGGACTAGTTGGGAAGACATAGATACCTTGATATATGAATCAATTTTTCTTAAGTTAGATCCTTTTCTCTGATGAAGGGAAATGATTTAGTGGGGTTGGACTAGGTTTATTGGTGCCTTTGAGGTAGAAAGAACATGCAGGTGATTTAGTATACTAGATCAATGCATGAGATGTGCTTTTGAGTTATGGTACAGTCTTGGTAATGACTGGTTCTGAATATAGGTTTTAAGGTTCTTATGGTTTTTTGAGATTGACATACCATGGGGAATGGGTAGGGGTTTGGGTGTATCGGCCTAATTATGATGGAATGTGACTTAGGAGAGTGTGAAACATGTTATATAATTCCATTGTATGGGATTATACAAACATTATGTTTGGAGGTGTTTGAGGTGGCATGTGTTGATTATACATGGTTCAACTGAATTATGTATAAGAAAGTGGTCAAGTGTTAGATGGGGACTAAGAATTACTGAGGCATTTCCTACAAGCACGATTCTTGAGGGTCAAATAATGATTTTAAAATGTCTCTCTATGGAACAAGAGATATTTGAAATGGATCGGGTGTAGTGAAATTGTCAACCACAAGTGATTAAAGTAAAATTTTTCCTTAGATAAAGTTATCATGGATTGGAAGGAGCATCACACATTTTAAAAAATGAGTCATATGGAGGATTCACTCAAGGAGTGGTATACGTTGATGCCTTATGGGGAATGAGAACCATTCATCCTTTGATGACATGTAGCTCATTATGTTTGGGGAGTACATAATAATTTATGTTGGAACAATGCTTGGGTATGAGCAGGTTTGACTCCTTCCAACCATTTCATGTAGGGATGGATGGAATCTGTTCTATCAAAATTGTTGTTTGGACCTAGTAACTCAATGATAAGGAAATTCGTATTGTGTGGAGTATGATATCAGTAAATGTTATGTGAACCTAGTGTGAGAAGGGTCATTGGTCTGTGGGATTACTAATTGGGTGATTTTTATACTGTTCTAACGTTGTCGAGTAAATAGAACCAAATACATAAGGATTAAATTTTGAGTTCCAGGTATATATTCATGTATGCTATCAGGTGGAATTGGATCATGGGCATCAGGTTTGGGATTGTTTATAATGATCTGAATGTGATGTGCTGGGAATGTGGAAGTGCTCATGGAAAGCACAACACTGGTTCAATCGAACGATGATCTGATCGAGGAGATGACACCGAGAGTCAGATATGGATGTTAGTTTGAGTATTTTGATGATAATAAGATTCCTATGGGCTCAAAAGAGTCATGATCAAGTATTTTGGAAACATGTTGACCATGGGAACTGAGAGTTTTTTATAAGGGTTTTGTAGTGAAGGTTTGACCATTATTTTTGCATGATATGGAATGTGGGGATTTTGAAATAAAACTAGGTACATCATATCAATTATATTGGATGTATTTCAGGGTTGTCCAAGTCTTTCTGAGGGAAGTATATATATCAAAGGCCCACGTGTGTTGTAAGTGAAACCCATTGATTTTATTTAAGAACTGGGAATAAATCTTACTGAGAACATTGGACCCAGGTTCTAATTTATTTATGAATTTGGAGAGTTGGGATCCTTGTAGGGAATGTAAATAGAACATGGGTATGGATTCTTAATGGGAAATTATGATAAAATATGTTCTAAAGAATCATATTTAGAATTTTTAAGATGAAACTTATGGTGGAGATCACTATGAGTTGAATGGATATTTGAATGAGGAAACCTTAGGTTTATTAGGTTAGATGATCTTGGTAAAATGAAATCATGGTTTTTTATTAATGGTTTTGGTAGTTTTCTTAGGATTTGGTGGTTTGGGACCTTGAGTTGGGGGATATTCCTTGAATGTGATTTGGGAATTCAGTATCAGAAAAATTTCGTTCATCATAAAACTGATTACCAGCATAGGCCAAGTTATGTGGTTGGACCACCACTTTGAATACTCGAGGATGGAATGTTTTTTGGTGGGAAGTTCATAGTGCTCAATGTTCATACGAGTTATTAAATTTCAATAAAGACAAGAATTTTCAAGTTTAGTGGACAGAATGTTTTGACAAATAGTATTTAGAATTGAATTTTGAGTGTTTTTAACCTTAAATTTATATTTTAGAATGAGGAAAAAGTATCGAGAGGTGTATTGGGGGCTTGAAGGTGTCTTGGGAGAGTCCTTATGGCTATTTCTACTGAAAAATGTAGAAAATCACTGGTCAGCTTGAAGACTTTTGAAAGGTAAAATCACATCCCCCCTTAAAATTTTAAAATTTGGTAGCCCCTTATCCCTTATACCTTTTGTGCACATTATAGGGGCCAACGCAATCTTCTTCCAATTTCATATCCTATGTTTTGTGAGGGGTTTTTGATGTATTTTTGGGATATTCTAGGTAAGTATCCCCCTATTTTGGTCTCCACTTACCACACCATCATTATTTTTTATTTTGGGTTTTCTAGAATATATTTTTGTTGGATATTTTATCGAATCATGGTGAAATTATCTGACTCTATTGAGGATTCCTTTCTACTTGAAATGAGAGAATTCAGAGATGCCACCACACTCGGTTTCTTGGCAATTTGACAAGGTATTCCACCATTATGGATTTTATTTATTTCTTCCCAATGTTTAATTAAATTACTTATGGTTTGAGTTCTGTAGTTTTTGGATTTGTCTTGGTTTGGATATAGGAGCATGAAGGGGTTATCTAACACCTCATTTCTCAGTGTCTTTATGATAAATTAAGGATGGTTATTTATTCTACATTTTTTCATGGAAATTTTTTATTTATTAATTATTTATAAATTTAATATTTTTCTAATATAGGAATAATTGTTTGTGATGGGATCCTAGGTGGTAAGATCATGTTTGGTAGAGTGTGGGAGGACCTCTATGGGACTTAGAAGAGATTTAGAACCCTTGGAAATAAATAGAAATATTTATTTTGAGATATGCAGTCTGGTATGCACAATATATTTTTTATACAATTGATTTTATGTATCAGTGAATGTAGCCTGACTTCCTTATGATGATAGACCTCTATATTAAATGAATTTTTAGATGAAGTAAATTAATTTCATAATTGATAATAAATTAAATTATTAACATCATTAAATGAAATGATTATGGAGGGACTACACAAGGTGTCTAGGGCCACTATGGGCCCTTGTACATTGGTTTGTTTCCTTGAACACAAATTTTCAAAGGCTTAAATTATTAAATTATGGTTTCCTATTCTATTCATAACCCTTCAGAGGTGGTACTGATCTCAGTATGAAATAGAGTCCCATGAGTAAGATCATGTGGAAATATATCTATGGATTTGTGGAATTAAATGACATGGAAAACCCTAGTATGCTATGCAAGGAACCTTGAGATGTGATATACCTGAATGGATAGACCATAGGCTATGGATGATGTGTTAGTTTAGTAGACTAACCAAATGTCACCTTGAGGACTAAGATGGGATGCAGTCTATCCCTTTGATTAATACCTAAGTATAGAACCAAATATATTAGGAATTTCTATGCTATCTTGATAATGGTTCCATGGGATGTATCATATTATGGGCATTGGGTGTTGAATTAGAAACTTAGTTGCGATTGAGGACCCTTGTGAGGGTACCTTGGATGTACTGTGAACCAGGGGACACAAGTGGGTTCCCACTGATAGACTTCCCTTGAGAAGGTTCATGTATTTGGGTAGTGACAGATGTGTGAGTCATCTTAGAATCTAAAATAGCATGTAAGACTAAAGGGAGGTTGTGATGTTTATGACTGGTGTTAGAGTTTAGAAAACCTTCATTGTATGCTTATTTAGAATTATTTTTATGACTCATGGCTTGTTGTTACCCAAGAAGCATATGAATCAGCTATTGGTCCTAACACTGATGGGATTTCTTGGGATACTTGAGAATAACTTGATGAGTTCCATGAGAAAATGTGATTCTTGGTAAATTTGAGATCCATTCTAATGATATATTAAGGCCAGAATCCTAGTTTTACTTAAATCAAGTGAAAATTATTGATGCATTAATGTATTACTAGAGGTTGTACCTAGGATCTAATATCAAAGCTACCAGAAAGCATACATATATGTATGGTAAATATGTATTAGATTCTTTTGATACAGTGAGACCATTGTAAATGACTATAAATCCATGGAATCAAATGGGGTTACCATTATGCTATTCTGAATTCAGAGAATCTCTATGATTTGAATGGTGGTATGAGGTGGCCGATGTGAATATACCCCCAAGCATAGACACTGGATATCTCAGGGGTGATATATGAGTCAACTTAATAGATGCATATGACACCCCTAAGGACCAGGTGGATTCCCTTATGATGAATCAAATAATTATCCATGAGTTTTTTGATGACAACATATGAATTGTGGGATTTAGGATGTTATTTGAGTCAAATTGTTATATTTACCAAGAATTATTAATGCATAGACATATAATATTACCTTAGGCATCCCCCTTCTATGGATTAGATGTTGGCCCAACTCAAATAACTCCATTGTTCTATTGTGTTGTTTATCCTTAGGGCTTGAGGATGAGGGATGCATGGTGATGCCATAGGGGATACTACTCATTATAGTGGAGGTTTCACTGTGTAATCCCCAGTGAGTGGATAGAGGTTTGCATAAGGTGATGCTCATACACAAAGACACTTAGCCACTGTATGAATAATGTATGGCCATTCAGGGTCACATAATTGAGTATCAATGCTGGTTTTGTGAATGTCCCTTGATATATAAGTTTCCCCATAGGGAGATAATGATACTGTAGTATGCATGATTATCATGACCTACATGGAGACATTCCAACATTGGGATAAAGAAGACATTGTTTGTGGTTTTGTTATTAATCTATGATCAATAGTTTATTTATTTATTATTATTGATAATTACACATGCACATATCAAAAAATAATTTGATCAGCATGGGATTGAGTTGGTGGTTCCCTATAGAGTTTTGTACTCACACACTACTTCGGCTGCCATTAAACATGGGTACCCAATAATCTCTCAAAATTTTATCCTAGGCATCGATAGGGTTGAAGCCCAAGGTTAGAATTAGCAACGTTGAGAGATAAACTTAGATAAAACCAGGTGATTGGGACGAGGTATAGGTTAGAGTTAGAGGTGGAGCCTCTTATATTTTTAGTTATTTATCTTATTTAGTATGTTTTTGTGGTCAACTTGATGGGTGGCTAGTCTGATATTTGTATGAATGTAAGATTCAAAAACATTTATTATTTATGGTTTTATTTAATAGCTTCCATGTACTCTACTTATTAACTAATTTGGTTCCAATTTGGGTTTTTATCTATGGATGCACACACTAATATCGGGGACATAACATCCCCATGATATCTCTAAAAACACCTGTAAATAGTCAGTACCCTCTAGGGTTTATGGTGGAACTCATGAGGTCATGTGGTAGTCCGATATTGTTACTATTCTAAGTGAATCGGGCTGGGGTGAGACCTCCCCCCTTTTCTGAAAAAGATATTAAGATTTTTTTTGAGAATTTATAATTTTTTTGCAAAAATTTCACCCCTTTTTATTTTACAAAAGATAATAGGAAAATAATATAAAAATATTTATATGAATTTATGACATATACCCCTTAAAATATGTATGGGATTTCCTTTTTGAAACTTTAAATTTTTTAACTTTAACTATAAATCCTAAAACAAACCTTTTATACACATTTTTGGATAATATAATTTACTTGACTAAGGAATTAAAAAAATGAAATTGAAAGTTATAACTAAATAATTTAGACATTTAGATATTAATAATTCATGGAATTAGTCAACATTATAAACAATGTAATTTGATAAATCAATCTTTCTTAATCGATTTTTCAATTATATTTTTTAGCTTTTTGATATACTTTCATTGTTCTATAAGCATATCATGTTATATTTTGAACGTATTGTCTTACTATTCTATTTTTAGAATAAAAATTTCATCTTGGGTTTCTTTATTTTATTTAAACTTGGACAACTATTCTTCTGTATATTCAAATTTTTGAAGCTTTTCCTTCCAAACTTCAAATATTAAAATAAAATTCATTAATTATTGGTTCTATGGAACCTCAATTTTCATTAATTATTTAATAGTATTAGAATTATAATCAATTATATATATTATATATTTAATATATTATTCAAATTCAATTAATTTTTTATATAAAGTCTCATAATCCTGTTGTAATAGGGTTTTCTACTCTTAAAAATAAAAAATTCCATTATCTTGAGAATTTGAATATTTCATAAAGTTTCTCATATAATCATTGTGAAGTCCAAAATTAACTTTTAAACTATCAATTTTACTTTACCATCAGTTATTAAGTCAACTAACTGATTCATACAATTAGATTCATGAAAGATAACTATTTTTCCTTGAATCAGATTGACTTTTTCATATAACTTATAAATTGGCTAAGTATCATTTTTTACTTTCTTGTGTAACTCAAATGAGTATCAACTTTCTATCCAATCATATACATTGAAAAATTCAATTTTAGATTATGACAAACTATTATATTTTTCTTCATCTATATCCCTCACTTTTAAAACTTCCAGTCAAACTACCCATGCTTGAACTTTTTCTGTGGAAAATCCCTCATCTTCAATTATTTTGATTTATCAACATCAATTACATCATGGTATTTTTTGATTCTACAAATTAATTCAATGATTATATTCTTGAACTAATTTATGATGAACATAATTTTATGGTAGACTTATATAAGGAGAATGAATTTTCCTATAAAGCAGTACGAATTGATGATTCTATCAAAGAGAAATATTACATATATTCATTGTTATAGATTTCTTTTTGAACATCTAATTATAGAATTTTAGAATCATTTTTTCTTGGGGATTTCACTTCTTGTGACACCTCTTTATTAGTATATGATGGAATCTATTTCAATAGACTTTCATGAGTTTTTGATGAATGAGTTTCTATTAAAATATATTCTATACATTTCCCAGATAGTTCTCCGAATTATTGATAAGGTGAAGAGTGAAAAGAAGATTTATTTAGTTATTATTCCTATATAGTTTATTTTTATTTTTATTTCAATTTCTATAATTCTATTCAATAGTGTTTATTAAAAAACATGTTCAGAGATTTTTATTGAGGGTAAAATGGATCAAGTGATTTGATATTGCATTAATTTTAAAAAATTAAATTCTTTTCAATTTCACTTCATCCAAATTTCATTAAATATCTTCTTTTAAGGATTTTACTCTACTTTTTTCAAATCCAAAATAGGATTTACCTATATCTCTATCTTGCTTACTAAATTTATATTATTCTAAATTTTCTTTTAAGTACCCACTATGAGTGACTATAGTAATGTGTAATTATTTAATACTTATTCATTTCAGGGAAGGTTCCTTCTATTGATCTCCCTTTTGGCGAATATCCTTCTCCTAAACCTAACATTCTACAGATTTTTACTTCTTCATTTTCCATGATGTATTGGTTGTAGTAGAATCCAAGGATTTAATTTTTTAGTCATATGATATTAAAATTATTTTTAAACATATTAAGAAATAACTACTGATAGATTTTTAAAAAACATATTTTTTTGGGAATCATAATTTAATCATATCCTCAATGTTAATTCATAAATAATAGGGTTTTACTTTTATCACTTAAAATGTGATTTATTTTCAACATTTTATTCTTTTAATGATTTCACGAAAAACATGTAGATTATTTGGCTATATAAAATACATTTAATCTTGCAAATTACTATATAAATGGATTCAATTTAATAAAAAATAATCTATAGAAGATTTTAATTCAAGTAATTTTCCAAAAAAGTATAATAAATAAATATCATTTTTCTTAATAGTACAATTATCTTATTTCATTGAAAACATTATAGAGTGTATGCATTGAAATATGATTCAAATATCTATTAGAAAATTTTATATTTTATAAATTTTTTTATTAATAACAAATTATCTCTTCCCCAAATCAGTATTAAAGAAACATTCATGTGGCAATAGTAGTAGATAGAGGAAAAAAGTTTAATCATTTGATCATTATTTCAATAAATTTTGAGAATTTCTCCATAGAAAATATAATCTTAGAAATTAATAGAGAAAGATTCGCCTATTTTACTCCCTAATTATTTTAAATCAAATAGATCAGTATTACTCCCTGATCAACAAAGGTTAAAATAGTTCATTATCTTATGTTGGTAAGAACAACTTCTTTCTACCACAATATTCAATTACACCATTTAGAAAAAAAATAATCTTCTTGAATAGTTCTATATCAATGAACCATTATGCTATAATTTCAATCTTTTCTAAATCATAGGCATATATCATAGCTAAAATAACAAATGAACTATGATATATAAAAATTTAGAATATCTTTACAACAAAATTATAGGGAATGATTCCATAAAACTCAGAGTATACATTATTATATAGGTGTTAGGAAAAATTTGAGATTCTTATCGGTGGCCATTGATTCCTTAGGATCCAATTTCCATGATTTATATGACATGAAATCATATGATGATATATTTATTTTATAAATTAATTATTTTTCCAACTACCATTTCTTTATCTTACAGAACACTATTTTTCTAAAAACCAAGCACAGTTAAAAATTATTATACATAGAAAAAAGGCCCTAAAAATCTAATGGATTACAAAGAACTAAATAAAAGTCATATACCATTTAAATTAATTGAACTTATCATTTTAAAGATAATTATATCGATATTACAACTTATAAAATGTATTTTCTTAAGTAAATAAATATACTTTATTTTAAAATTTATATATACAATAAAAACAACCCACTGATAAAGAGAATTAATTATATATATAAAGAAAAAATAAAATATAGTAACTAATTAAAACATGTATCTCATAAATAGTTTTTTGTCCTAATAAAAAAATACAAGACAATATAAACTAGATTTCTACTATTGATGACCAATTTATTAAAATCTCGATAGATAGTACTTATTAGGTCCAAAATTATATGTGAAAAGATTCTTCAACATTTATATCTACTTACAGTTGTTTTTCTCATAAGAAGACAATTATATAGATATATTGGTGTGGGATCATGTAAAATATTATACTTTGTTCAAGGAGAATTACTTCTTCTTATTTCATCCTCTTTGAAACATGATAAAAAATGGTTATTTATTTGGAAAAAAATAATTTATCTAATATATTGAAAATATGATGGTTTTACAACCCAAAATATATGTAGTTATATTCTATTGCATCTGTCAATACATTTTTCCAATATCTATTCTTCCATTAGTAAACTTTTTCATCAACTATTAAGAATCTTATATTTAGAATTTAATTTTAAAAATAAACTCTTTTCATGTTTAAAAGTTATAATATTCATATTTTTCTTAGAATTATTTTTCTTTTGGTCTTCATACTGACGATGTTTTTCTTGTAATTTCATATTTATGTTTCATATTAATATTAGTGGTAGGATTTTTATTCATTTAATTTTGGAATATACAAAAAAATCTACTTTCTCACCTTAGCGATTTTATCCTCAACATTCACAAAACATGGGTTTTTGTTTTAGTAATTTCACATTCAAGAATAATTTACTTATTATATAGATTATGATACATGTTTTCACATTAATCAATACAAACTTTCATACCTTCACAAGTTTCTTGAAATTTTTATTCATCATATAAAAAAATTAAATCTCAACAGTAGTGTTATTATTATAAGCATAAAAATCTTCTGAATCTATAAATGTATTCTTTAGGGATTCAACATTCATTATTCCCTTAAAAAACATAGTATTTGTATTGAATCTAGTTATTTTTCTACTATTTTCATTAACTTCTAATAAACAATCAAAATTATTAACTTCTTCACTTAAACTTCATGTATCCAATGCTTTAAATTTTTATTGATTTTCTTATTTGAGTTTTTTCTAGATGTATTTCTATCATTATTTTTTAAATCAGGGAAGTCATGTTTAATATTACCATTCTTTGTATATTCATAACATATTAGTTCCATAGAATCACTTTTTTCTTTTTTTTCTTTGGAATAATGTCACTTGAAATATTTTGTTTTTATATTAATCTTCTAGTATTAATATATTCACCATCCATTGGCACAAAGTCACTATCATCAGAAAACTTTCTCTGATTTCTCTAAGATATACTTGGTTTAAAAGTTATGATATTTAAAATTATAGTAGAAGTAATACTAATTAATATTTTATTTTTCTATTTTTTTTCAGAATCTCTATTCAAATTATTTTCATACTGCAAAAGAGTACTAATAAGATCATCAAGTCTAAGATTTATAATGTGCATATTACCATTAATTAAAATTTTCATATATTTCCACTCTTTTAGAAGTATATCAATTATATTATCAAAACATTTCTCAGTCAATAATTATTTTTCTGCAAGTGATTGTATAATATTCATGATATTCATTAACCTTTAGTGTATTTGAGCCACACATTCACCAAATAAAAAATAAATAAAAAACCTGATAAAAATCCCTTATCATTGATCTCTTTATATCAAGAACTTTTAATGTTCGAAAATATATGACTTCACCCAAAATTCACATGTTGTTTGGAATAAAAAATCTTAATAATAGATATTTATTTAAATAGGAAATAAAAGATTTATTCAAACTCAAATTTTTGGCTAAAATTTACACTACTATTCTCTGGTAAATGTAAGAAAATACTTTTCTGAAATTTTCATTTTTTTGATAAATATACGAAAATTATAAACTGCAATATTTATCATGAATTTTTTTATAAAATCTCTCTTGTACTCATGAACATTCTAATATAATATGACTAGTCCATTATTATTTTGGTTTTTAATAGATATGAAATGAAATAATGCCAATGAAAAAAATATTTTCTCTACTACAGGGTTGTGTAAGGAAATTAATAGGCTCATAAATCTAATAAAGAAATAGAAATTAAAAAGAATTATCTTGGGCTCATTATCTTGCATTGTGACTCACTTTGACCCCAAATAGTGTCCCATTATGTATATGGAAAACAAATTAGATGAGGGGTTGTGGTGGTGATGAATTGTATTAAAAAAAACTTCAAATTTTTAACATATTATAGTATTAAAAACAATTTGAAATATAGTTTCTGATATACCCATAAATAAATCATAGTATTATCAAAGTATGTGCAGTAGTATGGAAATATATTTTTAAAAATTACTGAATTATATAATAAACATAATGTAAAATCAAAACTAATAGTATTGTACCAAAATAGTAAAATGTATTAGCATAGTGGAATTTTAATGAAATATAGAGTACTGATACACTAATCAGCCACCCTTGAAGGATATTATTAAAAACTTGACATTAACTGAAAGTGATTACGAGATTATAAAACTGATCTAACATAACATCGACTATAAATATCTCTAAATATATCAACATTAATAACCATAAATCTCAGATCTATATTACAGTCCTTAGGAATCCCTTGACTAAACCTTTCAGTAGGTTCCCATACAAAGTAAACTCAATCTCATTATTCTTGATTCTAAAAAATTAAAGATTAGATATATCTTCAAATAATTAGGAATCCCCCGAACATCCTGAGTAGAATCATATTTATTACAATAAGAAAACCATGAGAAGATACAATGAACCCTAAAAAACTTATGTTCTTAGAAAACACTTAAAGGGGAAAAATAGAAAGCACATAAAACTAAAATCTATTGAGGGATTCAATCAATTAAATATTTTCTGGTATTTTCATCTTATATATATATATATATATCATACTTTAGATATTCATAAATTTTTGGCTCTATTTATATATGTTTTTTTAATAAACTATATTGTTTGTATTATGTATTCTTATGGTTCAACTATAACTGCATTGGAACCAGTTTACTATTCATTATATAATGGACTCTACATCTCAAAATATATAGCTAATTAGTTTCTAGGTATCACTATAGTTATTAAACAACCATTTCTCATAAAACATTAAAAAATATTTATGTAAAAATTCCTTATATTTACAAATTTTCAAAAATACAAAAAAATCAGTGTTTCAGAAAATCATAAGTTATTAATATTTTAATTAAATGTTTCATATTTTTAATATATAAAATATAAAACAATAAACTCTATTTAAATAAAAAATCATAATAAATGGTTTCATGATTTTCAATATAAAGAGTATAAAGTGAGTCCATGAATCAACAATAGGTCTCTCCAAAATTGAAAATATTCCTCTTCACTCTTCTCAAAAATTCAATTTTCTCGAATTCCATGACCACTATTTCTTGGAAAGGGATGATAATATATTTTGAAAATGGATGACCATGTATGACATATGTGTTTATGTAACAATCTCACATTTCACTCATAAAGTAGACTTGGCAAGTGAAACCATGAAATGAGTGGAAAGGGATATATTATCTAATTAGTGAATGATCCCCTATCCACAGAGGAACCAAATGATGATAAAGGGGACCCCTTGGGCACATAAAGTCTCCACACACCTGAGAAAATTATTATTGTATACTAGTGAATGGATTTCATTGGAGGCATTGCTTCTAAATCTCGTAGTACTTCCTTTATGTTGATCAGAACCTTTCCATGTGATAGACATGTGTTTCTTTGAGGTCCAATTTCCCTTTCAAAAATTTCACATTAAATTTTGTATTGAAATATTCAATTGAGACTTCCTGAGTTTCCACATGAGCTGTCCAATTGAATGTTTATTCTTTTAGCAACATGTGTGAGAAGCAATTAAAGATCTCGGAGTTCTCTATCCACGAGTGACTATAATATGAAAATTAGATATTGGTGATGGTGGGTTGAAGTAACAAATGATTATATTTTTAAAAGGAATAAAAAACTGGGGAAATAATTCAATTATCATCTTATGAAGATAAAAGGGTCACCCTATTAATAATGAGGGAAAAATCATTTAGAGTAGTGATAGTATGATGAAAAATTGTTTTAATTTGAAATTCTCTATATACTAATTCATCCCTTGTCATAGGGAATATATCACTAAAGTCTTCTATGGGAATAAAAAGTGGGTTTAGAGAATAAGATCCATATGTAAAATTTATTATTCATTGAATTGATTCGATATGTTTGTGAAGGTGAATTGTATTCTAACCTTATAGTATATTAGTTCCATGGAAAAGTGAAATAATTAGAATAATAATTAAATCTTCAAGGTAATTTTCATAATAGTTTATGGGAAAATTTTGATTTAGATATAGGATTAAAGTGTATTTTTAAATAAATCTATGAATGATTCTGATTGTAAATAATTTAATTTTGTAAATGATGAAACATGTATAACTATGTAGGTTGATAACTCAATGGATATTGGAACATCTAATGATAATGACTTATCTAGGAGTCTAAAGGTTGAATATATCCACTTATTTAAAGAGATCGGTTAGATTCTTCAGGATATAAATGTCAAGTTGAAATTTGAGAATGAGTCTCAAGATATACATGTAAGTTTACTAAAAATTATGTTTGAGATGTAGAAATTTTTGAAAAAGATACTAGATGAAATATATACCAATATAAGGAAAATAATAATTCATATGTCTTTAAATTCGAAGAGATTTATTTATAAGTTCATATGATTAATTATGGTTCCAATAAAAAGGTCCTTGACTCATAATAAGTCTAAAAACCAAACCCAAGAAGGTTAAACTTTCTGAAAACATAGCAGAATTAGTTGAGGAGGTACAAATACTGAAGCATGAGAATGTGAGAATTTAGTATTCCATTTCTCAGATGAAAGGAATATGAAAGAACAAATTGCCATGTTGGATAAAATTTCCCTTACATTGGAAGATCATAGAGATAAGGTGAAGTTTCTCAAGTATTACATGTTTAATCAACATGATATCAAAAGAAAAAAGTCTAATAACTTGAATAAGGGGAAATATTTGTTATTATGTAAATTAAATAATCAAGTTCCAAGGGTAATACAATTATAAAATATGATTTACACTTTTTATTTGACTATACTTGAGTAAAATATCAAGAGATAAGGAGAAATTATTTTGTATCAAAGGATAAGAATGAAACAATTAATATTTCACAAAGGATGTGTTCCAAGTTAAAATCAAGCCATGGTTGTGATAGAACCCCTCTTAATCATGATATGAAAGCTGTGAGCATTCCCCAGAAGGTGGAAAATAGGGCAAGTAATTGAAACACAATAAAAAAGCTCCCTATAAACTGTAAAGAAAAATGGATGAGTTATAAAGGTATCATTAAGTGTTCTATTACTATAGATTTCATGTACATATTAACATATTTTATAATAAATAATTGGAATATATAACTTATAGTGAGGTTGATATAAATTTTGTAATATGGGGTTTCTCACCAGACAACAATTGTTTTTATTCTATTCCAATAATTTTTTCCATTCTTACCATGTCTCCAATGGAGATCCCGAGATAAGTTTATATTGAATGAAAGAATAAAACTTTTGAAAATTTAGTAACAAAAATATTCCTTTGGGAGATTGATGTCATGGGATTAGTAAAAAATATTACCATGCTAAAATATGTTTCAAGTGGAAATATTGATTTTTTTAATTAATGGTATCTTCCAAAGATAGGAAAACCGTTTAGAAAGGATAAATAATTTAACATAACATTGAAATCTATAATGTTCATGTGAAAGAAGTATCCATGGTAATGTTATGTGTTTATAATACTAATGGATCTTTTGAGGATAAACAATGTTATGTGAATTATTTGAAAAGAAAAAACTAAACTATTATGGGCCAAGAGATCATTTTCAATAAGAGTACCAATGGAAGGAAATCCTATAAATAAGATCAAAAAGGGAATAAATCTAAGGATGTTAGGTAGAAATTGGATTCTATAAAAAACCATTTTAAATATGAATTTTGGATTCTAAATTAATGGATAAAGGTAAATTAGTGGTGCATAGTGGCTCGCAAGCTTCCTCAAATTGAAGAAACATGAGGTTCTCATCTTCCCATATAATTAAATTATTTAACTAGTGTAAATGTCATTCTTATTTTGGGGGAGATATGTTCTGTTGGGTGGTTTTATGAAAACATTTAAGGGGGATTATGACATGCATTGAATTTAATGTTGATTATTAGAAGTAGTTCATGGGTATCTTATTGAAGTCGAAATTGTAAAAACTTGGCTGAAACAAGAAGCATTAGATAAAAAATTGGTATCACAAGTGGTATCATGGTTAAACTGAAATAATGGTGTGAGAAACACATAATATCTATTGAAATCAAACCTTATATATATAAGAGTATACAAAATTTTAGAATTAGAAAAAATTAATTTTCATGTTTTACTTATTTTGTGCTAATAAGTGGTTTAACATGTGATATCATATTATGGTTTTTAGGATGTCAAAATTTGTTATCAATATAAGAATATCACGTTGAATGTATTCTTAAAAATTAGTAATTAATTTAAGATTGTTAGGGTGAGTTTTGATATAATGATTTAATTGGTGGTATGTGTAAGTTTTGGGCATAGCGGAAGCGTAGGGTGGGTGTGTACCTAATCTTTGAAAATTGTCATAATAGATGATTAATAAGAGATCAATATGATGATGAATGCCAGTATCCATGGAATTGAATCAAAGATAAATGAAAAAGTTTAGAACCTGGAACTGAGAATAGAAGATCGACATATTTTGTTTATAATTAATTAAATTAAATTATAGGATTACCTCCAAGGTGATTCTTTCTTCATTGATGCGTCTGAACACAAGTCCATGGTGGGGATTCATTGTGATGTATAATCCAAGGACATGAATCCTGTAGTGGTAATCCACATGTGCTCCAGGTTTCTCCAAATTTCACCAAAGGAGTCTCCAGGTGCAAGCACAAAAGATCTTTGCGCATGTGATGTCCACCTTCGATCGCCCTGAGAATCACTTCCAAAGCGTTATCCTTAATCCAATGGATGAGGATATCTCTAGTTCCTAAGAGTGTTCTTGCTGTGGGAAGTGTTCTCTAGGATTGTGAGCTCTTCTCCAAGGATGTTGTGGACACAACGATTGGTTATCTAGTCGACTGACCCCTTGGCTAATTTATAGATTAATAACGTAACATAGAATTTAATTCACTATGTAATAATAAATAATTAGAACATGTTTCGTTACTTATTTTATTATTCCATGTGAAACCCCATGTCAAATAATAATATCAATGCTATTATTTCCATTAAATGTGCTTAACATGCTTGTTATATTTAAATATCATTTAACCAGATTATATTTAATATGTTTTCTCACTGGTCACATAACTTGGTTCACCAATCCTCCCCAATATTTACTAGGACTAAAATATTGACTATTTATTTATTAAATATATATAACTACATCATTTACCAATAAAAAATTTTACATCCACAATATATTCTCTCGAATAACTATCGATGAAATAATGAGATCAGGCATAATTCAATAATTATTAAACAACAACTGGGAATAATATTTATTAAACTTGTTAAATAAATAAATTATTTAACTGAGATACTGGCTACACTTAGTGTGTGATCCTCTAGGCCTCTTTCTCATTGGAATTAGGTTAGATTCTCTAAAGTTGAATATTATTGTCTTGAAATAGGTATTATCACCCAAGAGAAAGAATTTGATTTTGCAACGACATATCCCCTCATACAAACGCTTACCATGTAATATAATCCCTTTTTCTTGAGATCTCCAGTCATGCGGGTTGCATGAATATTCCATTAACCCATGTGCTCGATTTCTCATTCCTTGACTTCTCGGAATTTATTTTACCTATAGAATAGCATGAAAATTGATTTAGTTAGGCTATATCATTTCGCTCAAATGGACTGAGATATCAACTTCCATAGAAGTGAAAAATACTTTCTCACATTAGTCATTAATGTAATATTACTCATGATGAATCCAACATATCCTACGTCTCTATGAAAATCTGCCAGAACAGTTTTCATCAATATATCTAAGTGATCAAGGAAAGGTACCCATTAATAATAATCTAAAATTCTAATGACCAATACATACGTCTGTAGATAGGAAAATCTAATGACACTTATGAATGTGAATTTCTAACTAGAGGGTCTTGTTATCGTTGTATCCTCCTAAATAATACCAAGGTCACACACCCTAATAATGTGCCTCAATGTTTCATGAGTCCCCACCCCTAACAGACTGTATCATTCTTGTCACTTAAAATGATATCATCTGACCATAAAACATATATTCAAGAATAGTGTCATGGTAATTTCGGGTTCTCATCATAGCAGTGATCTTCTATGATCTTTTATTACGACCACTATTCTTAGGAAATTATCACATACTATATTAAAAATAAGAACAATAATGATGTGATAAATAGTTTATTAATATTCATTAAATGATTACTGGTGTATCATAAATTACAAAGAAGTTGGTTTCTCGAGCACCAATTCAAACAAACAGCAACTTGAACTTGAACCAACATCTAACAACCTTCAGTCCATTATCTCTCAAGTGATATTAATGATTCTACATAGATATGACTTTATTCAAGGGTATACCAAATTCTCTTCCATGGAAGCTTTTTTCATTTAAATTTTACCCCTTTGATAGAAATCCCTCAAGAGGTGATACTTTCAGAGTATGTTCTTTGTCTATTGATGTGACCTTGTCTCTTTTGCAAGATAAACTACTGCAGTATTATCACAATACAATGTAATGAGATATTTAATACTAGGCACCTCATGAAGATCCTAGACAATGTTCCAAATCTAGAAGGCTTCCTTGGATCCATCCGAATCCGCTATATATTCAGACTCCGCTATAGAATCAACAATAACTAGCTGCTTTAAACTCTTCTAACTCGCAGCTCCTCTATTAAGATAGAAAAAATATACTTATTTTAATTCAAATAATTATGATCTATCTGAAAACCATAATCATCTTACCCTTTGATGAAAATATTCTTGTCTCCTCCGAATACAAGGAACCTATCCTTAGTTCATCTTAGTTACTTAAGGATAGTCTTGACAGTAGTCCAATGCAGTTCTCCTGGATCTTCTTGATATATTCCTACCATGATCAGTGCATTGGAAACATAATGTCTAGTACATAACATGGCATACATGATAGATCCTATCGCTGAAGCATATGAAATTTTATCCATCCTATCATTCTCATGATGTGTATTGTGACACATTTTCTTGGAATGATTTATACCATGTGGCACTCGAACCAATCCTGTTTTGGATTGTTCTATAAAAAATATCCTTAGTATCTAGTCAATGTTTGTACTTTGACATAGTCCAAGAAGCCTCTTGGATCTATAATGAATGGTCTTGATCCCTATAATGTAGGCTACTCCACCGAAGCCCTTTATTGAGAAGCACTTGTTCAGCCATTCATTGACTGTCTGCAAGACTAGTATGTCCTTTCCAATAAGAAATATGTCGACATCATACACTACTAGGATAAGGACCACATTCCCATTAAACTTCTTGTAAACACATGGCTCACATTAATTCTTATTGAAACCAAAATCTCTTATGGATTCATCAAATCAAATGTTTACTGATTTTGATGCTTTCTTTAGTCCATAAATTAATATTTGCAACTTGCATAACCTTTTAGCATCACCTTGCGTCAGAAAACCATATGGTTGTGTCATATAGACATATTACTAAAGGTTCCCGTTATGGAATTCAGTTTTGACATCCATCTTCTAAATCCTATATTCATCGAAAGATGATATGGAAAGTATGATTCTTATGGATTTAAAAATCAAAACTGGGGAAAAGGTTTCATCATCATAGTCAATTATTTGACATTTTTAAAACCTTTATCCACTAGCCTTAATTTACATGTATTGACTTGACCTTCCATGTCCCATTTCTTTTTGAATACCCATTTACATCCAACATGATTTAATTCAATTGGTTCATCGACTAGAACCTAGACTTGGTTCTGATATATGTAATCTTTCTCAGAATTAATAGCTTGTCGCTATATTTCATCTTCTGATCTATCTACCTCTTCCTTGTAAGAGAGAGGTTAATCAGTTCCCAATAATAATGATTCGCCTTCTTCTATGACAAGGAAACCATATCTCTATGGATCCCTTACATCTCTTGTGCTCCTATATAGTACTTATGTTTTAGGAACAACCTCTTCCACATGGACCTATGGAACTTGTTCTTGTAACAACTCTTTTGTATCTTGAGCATCAACTTCATCAAAGTCACTATTGTTCAACTATCCTTTTTGATGATGTTCTCCCTCTCAAGAAAGAAAACTTGTATGGAAATAGTCACTTTCTTGACTGAGAGGTTGTATAGGTATCATCCCTTTGTTTACTTTGTATAATCTCTAAAGATACACTTCGTTACCCATGGTTCTAGTTTGTTTCCTGACAAAGCCTTAACAAATGCCTCACATGACCATAAACATGTATGTGACAAATTGAGTTTATTTCCACTCTATAGCTTGAAAGGGAATCCCATTTTCTACCTTATTTGATAATTGGTTTAATGTGTATGCTACAGTTTGTAATGTATATCCCCAAATGGATAATAGGAGATCTGCATGACTCAACATCAAACATTCCATTTCCAACAAGGTACAATTCTTCCTTTCACTAACACCATTCCATTGTGGGGTATAAGGTGGTGTGAGTTGAGATAGAATCCCAGAATTCTGTAAAAGGTTTATGAACTCTTATTTAAGATATTATCCACCTCAATCTGATTGAAGCTTCTTTATCTTATTACCATGTTAATTCCCTACTTCATTATTGAACTCCTTGAATCTCTCAAAGGACTAAAACTTATACCTCATTAAATAGTCATATCCATATCTAATCAATTCATCAGCAAAAGTTATGAAGTAAGAATATCCAAATCTAGCTTCTACAAGAAATGGGCCACACACACAGTGTGTACCAATCTGAGAAGATCTTTGGACCTATCACCCTGTTCAAAAAATGGTGGTTTCTTCATTTTCCCATGTAAACATGTGTGATATCTATCTGGTGGTTTTAGCTCAGAAGATTCTAAATAACCATATTGAGAGATATTTGTCAGGCGCTTCTTGTTTACATGACCAAGGTGGTGATTCCACATTTGTGTGTTGTATGATTCATGTGAACTTGGTTTGTTATCAATTTTCAACACTTGGTTCTCATAATTTAAAACATACAAAACATTATTTAAATTCACTATACCATAAAATATGTTGTCCTAATAAAAGTAAAAACATTTATTTAAAAACATGAAAATAAATCCAACTGTATCTAAAATTGATACATAAATTATGTTCTTGGTAACACTAAGTACATAATAACATCTTGTAAAACAAGAATCAGTCCCAATGACAATGTGAGGTGGTAGTAACCAATGGAATGAACAACCATCCTCACACCATTGGCAGCTCGTAGATCTACCTCTCCTCTGGATTTTTTATAAAATATACTTGGTTATTGAATTTATATACAGATATGAGACCCACAAGATTTATCTAATACCCAATGTGTAGAAATGGAAAGATTGAACTTGATAACTAATGCACCTTTGGCTTCCCATTGCCTCTAGGTGCAGTTCCTCTTCTAGTGGCCTGAATTTCCAAATACAAATCATATTTCCTCATTTTCCTTGCCCTGCCTATGTATCTTATTCTTCTTGGATGAACTATGCTTGAAGTATTTTGATTGTTTAAAAATCTTAGTCCCATTTTCCTTGTTATTCTTCTTCCTATTCACCATAAGGACTGTGGGTTTTTCACACCCCATGTCTTTATCAACTTTGAGAATTAGGCTAAGAAGCTCTGATAGAGTCTTCTCATTATTTCTCATATTATAATTCATAATAAAACTAGATAAGGTCTTATCCAATGATGATAGTATGAGATATATAGGAAAATCATCTGGAAATTTAATCACTAAGATGTCCAGACGCTCAATATAGCCACTAAGCTTGACTATATGTGGTCTAGCTAGCACAAAATATCCAAGATTAGTAGTGAATAAAGTGTTAGAGATCTCATACCACTCTTTTATATTTTTCCCTTGATAGAGTTCCTTAAGGTGAGACATCATTCTATAAACATCAATTTCATCATGTTTCTTCAACAGATCATTGGTCATGGATGATAAAATAAGGAACTAACCATTACTAGGGCCATTCAGATGTTTGTCATACAAAGAGAGTTCGTTATCACTCACCTCATTTCCAGTCACAACTGATAAATGCTCTCCAATGACATAGAGCTTCCTCTCATGGTGAAGGATAACCTGAAGGTTCCTTTGACACTCTTGGAAATTAATATAGGTGAGAAGGTTTTCCTTTTCAAGTATGGATCACACTGATTTGTTTGATTCCATTTTGATTGCTATTTCTACAAATTAAGATGAACATAGTTTTAGTACTTTATCTTGATAAATATATACAAATAAATAAATTAATATCTACTAGTCTCCCACTATTTTGTTGAAACCCAATAACTATCACCATTGGATTCAGAATATCCTTTTTCTTTGACATTCTAGAATCAAGGATCCCTATTTACCTTAACATTATCCCAAATAGTGTTGGTGAAGAAACTTTAATGGTTTTAGATAGGAATTCTAAATTCCAACTTCATTAACTCACAACTCCTTGATCCGTTGAGTGGAATACCCAATCCTAAAATCCTTAATTTTGGATTTACTCAACCTTTTCCTCTTAGTTACACCAAGTGATGATAGGGTCGTCAACCCTTGATGTAAAATAAGTTAATTAAAACCAAAAATTCAAATCATAATTCCACAATAATTGATATCACCCCAACCAGGGTTGGTTAAGCACTTTGAACTATGATTCGATTCTATCCGAAATAATGGAAGGCTATACCGACTTAATATTTAATTGAGGGATTTTATCCTTTATGAATGTATCTCCCCTTACTATCTTTTCACATTCTTAGTAATGTTATGTGGGATATAAAATTGTGATTAACAATGTATATATAATATTTATGCATAATCCATTTTTATTTTAGTTACATCCTTAATTCTTGTAAGTTAATTAATTATTTGACCATGTTAAACATCTATAATGAATAACCATACAACTGATTGAAATAAAATAAAGGGAATGATCACAAGATTTACTATTGGTTAGTTTATTTGACGGTTGATAAAATAACTTTGAACTAGGGGAGAAACACCTTGAACCATTTAAGGTTTGTGTTTACAGCTTTCCACTTATCCACATTTGAATCACCTTTAATTAGTTTCGCCTTAGATCCTAACATGAATTGCCTCTACTTTATTGGGAGATCCATCCATTACATATGATTTTAACTCACATGAATGTGAGGGGTAAAATTGGGTTTACATTAAAGAAACCACAGGAATGTGACCCTACATATTAATGAGGAGAAGTAACACATGCCAACAATTCTAATTTAATAAATAAATTTAAAGGGAACCAATCATATTCAAAGGTCTGGTGTAGCTAATGATCATCCACATACATGAAATGAATTAAAAATTTAATAAAACTACAATTAAATTCTTAATCATTATTATTAAGATAAATTATTCTCAAATTGATTAATCATTATCTTTAATTAATCAGTCCTTTTTATCTTTATACTTTTCTGATTTTCTTTGAGATTCTCATCCATAACCTTGTACATAACTTGTACCTTAAAAGAAACCTGGTGAATACCCATATAAAACTACCCAACATGTATTTATACTTGTATACACTTTTTTCTTTGTGACATATATCATGAACATTGAATTATAATTGTAATACAACTAATCCATGATGTGAAGATCTTTGAACATTATGAAGGTGTTAATTATATATAAATATATATATATCAACCACCTATCACATGTTGTGTCCTAGATTTACAAAGATATGAAGGTACATGTCTCAAGGGTTACATAATATAATAATAAATTTTTAAATCTTCGTAATTTAGAAATAGTAAAGGACGTGTAGATCCAACTACACGGCATGTACCCTCATCACCATCCATTCGAATTACATGCATGGGAAAATGGTGTGTGAGGTGTACATCAGAAATCATTAGAGTACATGGCATGTCCAGTGGGACACCCACCATGTAGAATTCCCGTTACTTGGTCACTAGCTAGGCATGCTATGTATGGGACACACAAATTGACCCTGACCTGAAGGGACTATATGTCATGTCCAGTGGGCCACACGACATGTAGTCCAGCTGACCGTGGAACAGTTTGTCCTAGTAAACAAGCAGTGTAAGAATTAACTACACCACATATAATTAATGCACATAGCTTGAGTAATTTTCCAATTACTCATGGTTCAATGAACACAAATACATGTCGTGTAGATCCGAATACATGATATGTATTCTTGTGCTATCTGGAAAATCTATCGGCGCCTCCAAATGATACCCTTGATTTAATTTTAATCCCAAAATTATCCTATTCTATTAGATCTCTGAGAAATGATAAGGGAGGAACATATCTTAAAATTAATACTACAAGGATAATTAAAAACGAACTGAAAAATTATATTATTAAAGCGTAAATCATAAATGAATTATTTAAATAATTATAAATGAAAATATAACTACTCTAATAACACTTGTAGGTTCCAGGTGTAGTAGAAGCACATGATGGGTATGTACCCAGTATTTTCAAATTGTCATAATCAATGATTAATCTTGGATCAATACGAAGATGAATGCCATAATATAAGGAATTGGATCGAAGATAAAAGAAAATGGAGAGAACCCATAACCGGGAAGATAAGATTGACATATTTTGTTTATAATTAATTTAATTAAATTATTGAATTATCTCCAAGGTGATTTTGTCTAGGTTGATGCATCCGACTATAGGTATGAGGTGTTGCTTCGTTGCGATATTGAATCCAAGGATAGGAATACTCTAGTGGTGCTCCACACGTGCTACATGTATCTTCGAACATCGTCAAAGGAGTATCCGGGTGCTAGTGCAGAAGATCCTTTAACTTGGAATGTCGGCCTTTGATCGCCTTGATAATTGATTCCAAAGCATTCTCATTGATCAGGTGTAGGAGGATCTATCTCATTCTTGAGAGCATTCTTGGAGAGGGAAGAGTTATTTAGGCTCTTGAGATTTTCTCCAAGCATTTCGTGCGCACAACGATTGGTTAGCTGGTCTAATAAAGCCTTGGGTAATTTAGAGAATAATAACATAATGGGTAATTAAATTCACTTGGTAATAATAAATAATCTATACAAGTTTCGTTACTTAATTTATTATTCTATGTGAAGTTCCAAGTAAAATAATAATAACAATGCGATTATTTCCATGACTTATTCTTAACATTCATGTAATATTTAGATATTATTTAAGCAAATAATATTTAATATTATTTCTCACCGGACCCGTAACTTGATCCCCCAATCCTCCTCAATATTTATCGGCCCTTGAATAATGACTTTTTATTTATTAAATAAATATAATTGCATTATTCATTAATAAATAAATCTTCTCTCCGCAATATATTCTCTCGAATAACTAGTGAAAAAATAAGTTCAATATTGTATACTTGATTAATTATTAAACAATAACCAGGAATAATATTGATTCAACTTATTAAATTAATAAATTATTTAACTGATATATTGGATACACTTAGTGTGTGACCCTCTATGTCTCTTTCTCTTCGGCATTAGGCGATCTTGCCTAAAGTCCAAGATTACTGTCTAGAAACGGGTCAAGGAACCATAGAGAAAGAAGTTGATGATGCAATGACATGTAAACTCATATTAATGTTTACCATGTAATATAATACCTTTTTCCCAATATCTCCAATAAAGTGGTTTTCATAAAAATTCCATGAACCCATGTACTTGATTTCTCATTATTTTACTTCCCAAAATTGAACTTGCCTAGAGAACACCATGTCCATGGATTTAGTTAGGCTCTATCATTTACACCAAAGTGAATAAGATATATAATTTTATAGATGTTTAAAATCATTTCTCGCATTATTCGTTAACTTCGTATTACTCATGACGCACCCAACATATCGTACCTCACCGCGAACATCTGTCATCACTGTTTTTGTTAATAAATCTAAGTGCACGAGTCATAATACCCATTAATAATAATAATAATCTTATAGTCTATGTACCAATACAAACATATGAAAATTAGAACATCCAATGACACTTATGAATATTGATTTCCTATAAGAAGTTCTTGTTCTCATAATATCTTCCTGGATATTACCTAGGGATCACACCATGAGATGGTGCCTCAAAGTTTCATGAGTCCCCACCCATAATCACACTTATCAATTGTGTCCCTTAAAATGATATCATCTAGACATAGAACATATATTCAATAATAGTGTCATGGCACTTCCAAGTTCTCATCACAATAGGGTTCTTCTGTGAACTTTTAATGTGATAGCAATTCTTAGGAAATTACCACATACTATGTTATACAGAATAACAATTATGATGTGATAAGTAGTTCATTAATATTCATCCAATGAATATAGGTTTATCATAAAGTATGAATAAGTTGGTTTCTATGGAACCAACTCCCACTGTATCCCCATCAACCAAGGTGAATGATACAGTAGATAAAAGTAAAATCTATTTTGAAAAAGTTATATCAGTCTTGAAAAATGGAATCATAATTGGTGTCAATACTGATAAATAAATAAGTAAACCCATTCTATGAATTTTTTTGTTCTATATATTTTATTTAAGTTAAAATTAGATCAAAAAAATAATATAAAAATACAATGACCAAAAGTTTTAGTGTTACTGAGGATTAGAAATAAAAGAAACTTATTTTACAATACATATGAGAATGTCTCCATAAAAAACCCCAATAGACTCCTTTATGGACTTCTCATAAGATATAATTTTCTTTAAAACATATGGAATGGAAAAATATAAATGGGTTGATCTCAAATTCATAGTAATGAAAACTTATTTTTCAATCATAAAAATTATACATGTGATAACACGTAGATATGTGAGAAATAATTTAATATCATGGGAACATAAGTGAGAATCATAAAAATCTTTAAATAATTAAGAATCCTAGTATAAAAACATAAGAATATAATAATTTCATCAAATAATCATAATAATTATAACATGGAATAGAATAATTTAATTATAATCTTGTATTATGGGTGCATAATATAAGAATGTGGGATATCCAAGAAATATGGAATAATCATAAGAATATGGATTCATAAAATTTCTAGTAACCCCACAATGCCCATACTATATGTTATGATAAAACCCATGATTCCCAAAATTTATGTTAAGAAAAAATGGACGATGTCCACACTTTATTTTTTGATAAAACCTATGATTCCCACAATTTTTGTTTTAAAAAAACCCAAGAGGTTTATGATTCGTTTTCTCATGTGATGTAAATATTTACCAATTAATTAGAGGTCAACATATTACCCCACTCAATCAAATCCATATATATATATATGTAAATAAGGTATCAATAAATCATCATATCATGAAAACCCATGGAAACAAAATGGGGGTTGTAACATCTCCAAAATGGTATCGCATAAAATATCATCAAGAATTAGATTGGTTGATTCCTACAATTTCAATAACCAAAAACAAGATTTAATAATGGATTAAAGGATGATTCATGGAAAATAAAATTTCAAGGAGATAATTCCAATTGATATAAAGATAAAAATGGAAGTGAAACCATAAAAACATTTCTAGGAATTATTTTAACACTGTCAAGAGTGATGAAATTATGTGTCACATTTTAAATTAATTTTTTAAAAGGTGGTTAAAAAACATTGAAATAATTAAATTTTATAAATAACCATTCAATAATGGAGTCATGAAAAATATATAATGGTAATATAAAGTATATATGGAGTGAAATATAAATTGTAAAATTGGGAAAATAAAATCTTATTCCAATTAAAAAAAAATAAAATTATTGAAACCCACATAGTAAAAAGTGTGATAATTAATCCATTTGATAAGTGGTAATGAGAAATTTTATAGATCAAAGAAAATTAAATTTACTTGGATTAATAATTTATAACGTATAAAATTAGTTTGAAGAGTGAATGTTGATGTGGAAGAAAAATATCTCATTTAGAGAAAATTATTGTTGTTATTAATATCATCAAATTTTATGAAGAAGGAAATACATCATTGTAATTCCAAATAAATTAAGGAATAAATTCATTATAATTTCATCATATAATAGATAGTTGGTCTGAGGAAGATTCACATTGAGTGTTTTTTCAGGGATTTCTTTTCATCCCTTTGGCGATGTATGAGGTGGTTCTTTATTATTTTTATAGATCATACTTCGTGGTAAATCCTTGAATAATAAAGATGTAACATGCTCCAAGGTGTCAGTTTTGGTGGCCTTAGTTTATTTATACAGTTGTATAGTTTTTGTCTCGACATTTCATCAATAATAAGGTGAAAGTGAAGAACCATGTTCCTAGAGGTTTTCTCCTACTGTTAGATGATCTTCCGTGAAAGTGGGAAGACATCTAAATGGAATTTGTTACTAATTTACCTCTATCGCAATAATTTTTTGATGCGACATGGGTGATAGTGGATAACTGGATAAAATAATCTCACTTCATAGTGGTTAAGAAGTTAGTCTTATTGGAGGTTTTATTGAGGTAAAATCTAGAGGGGTTAGTGAGACTCCACAGAGTCCCGAGGATGATCATCTCTGATTACGATTCTCATTTTATATCGCAGGTGTGAAGAGGTATTTAGTATGATTTTGGCTCTCAGTTATGGCTTAGAATTTCTTTTATCCATACATGGATGGTTAGATAGAGAATAATATTCAATCTCTTGAGGACCTATTGTGTTCTTGTGTTATTGATTTTTGAGCTTCATTAATGTGGCACCTTACTTTTTTTTATTTGGAATACATTAATATTTTCACTCCATCATTAGCGTGTAACCGTTTGAATCTTTGTATGACCGACCTTTCTATTATCCGTTGTGATGGAGTGGGGTTAAAGAGTCCTAGTTTTTTGAGACAAAGCTAGTGAAAACAATGACAGAGGTGGTTCATTTGATATTTGATAGGTTTAATGTAGTTGATGATCATTATATTGATCATACGAGGAGACCTTTGGAGCTCAAAGTTGGAAATCATGTGTTTTTATAGGTGACACCTAATCATGGGTAGTGAAGGTATGATAATACAAGTAAGCTTTCTACTTAGTACATTAGGTCTTTAGAGATATAGGATGAAATTGGAGCTATAAAATATTAGGTAAAAATTCCACCATATATGAACTAGAAATATGATTTTTTTACATATCGTAGCATTATCATTACCTTCATCAATAATCTATTGTCATTGATTTTTACGAGATTAATGTTAATGATGATGCGACCTTAAAGATGTAGAATGTGGAGGTCAAGGACTTATATGAGATGGTGTTGTGTGACAATGCTATTCCCTTGGTTGGTTTCCTTTGGATAAACAGTGGTGTTGAGGAGAGAACCAATGAAAGTGAGTCATAGATACAAACTTAGTATCTTGAGATGTTTTATGCCTTGATTTTATATTGTATAATTTTTTCTTTTGTGTATTTTTTAATTTTATAACATGTTATCGTTTTACCTTCTTTGATTCTTCATTTTTCTATTTCTTTTGTTGAGAGATACCTCCCCCCCGAGAGAGTTTTTAGGATAAGGTTGTTAGTGTTACATAAATTTTTATTTGTTCTTATAAGGGTAGTGGTTGATCTACTATGATAGAAAGACTATTGGGAGGCATCTCAGAGGGTGGTTCTTCAGATGACCCTTTTTTTCCCCTTCTCCATGGCCTTTTTGTAATGCCCCGACCCCAGTTACCCAGAGTTGGTGCATTATTACATAACATTGGCATGATCAGAAAAGATCAAGTCTCGAAAGACTGATTTGTTTAATAGTCTTGATAACAGTATATATATTCATATGTCTTACATTACATCATAAAGTAAAAAAAACTACAACAAAAAGTTGTCTTCATATCACCTCATACTATCCCTGAAGGTCATTCATAAATTACTTTTTCACATCCTGGAAAAAATAAAACATTGAATGGGGTGATCTCAGATGCTGAGTAAGGATAACAATATAGCGGAAACTTTCATAAATAAGCATAAACATTTAAGGCAATTTATAACTAAAACAAAATCCTTTTAAACAAGAACTTCAGCATAATATAGCAAAAATAAAATGAAATAATTCCATTTACTTATTCGCATTAATATTCTACTAATCGAATAATCACATGCAATATCAATAACCACTTTCATAATGAAGGAATGCATAATGCCAGACTATCATAACCACGCAGCCAAGGACTCGTGCCAAGACTACAAATAAGATTTTTTCAAGGCCTCGTGCCAAGACACTAGTATGTCTCATGAGACCTAATGATGCATCGAGGAGCTATAACGGGCTCCACCCGTCACTTACTAAGTCCAATGCATTCCTCATATGAACAGGTTTAAACATAACATAAACATTCGTATTAAAACTAGCAGACGAAATGTCAATACTCTCTCCATAAACCATGAATGGTATAAAAATAACACATCAACAGTCAAACATATCACAAAACCTTCAATACAATATGGAAGTTTTGTATCATAATAAATCAACTTCAAATAAGCATAAAATCCATCAAAGGATGTTGACATAGATTTAATCAAAACTATTTGAGAGAAATATCTTTTTTTTTGAAATCATTGAAAAGTTACACATTTATAAAGAAAGTAATTTAAAAGAGATTTTTTAGTCAAAGTGTCCCACACCACTCTGAAACTTTTGAAAATAAATATAATTTCAAAAAATTCATGGCCATATAAATAAATCCTTAAAAATCATTTTGAAAACATGGAAATTAATTAAAAAAAGATTTAGAAAGACAAAATTTTAAAACATTTAAAATTCTGATCTTGATAAAGAGTACCTATCACAAATTCTTAAAATATTCATTTTGAAATAATTTAAAAGTCACATAATTATAAAATAAAACATTTACTTTTAGAATTTCTTATAAGCTTGTAAGGGAAGCTTCGACGATTTTATAGCGGTGAAAAATAGCCGCACTGGCCGTATAATTTTAAAAAAAACATTCTTACCATAATTTTTTCGAAAAGGTTAAAAAGGGCCTTGTTTCGAAAACGGCAGAAATATTCCTTTATAAACATCTTATAAAAAGTCAAAAAGGGTATAAATAACTTTAACCCATAGTTTATAAAATATTAAGAATGATTTGAAATACATTTTTAAGAAACATGGATGTTGATGATAAAGAGGTCCTAATAGATAATTACGTATAAACAACCTCGGATAATGAAGAGATTATGAAATAAACCCTTACCAATTTGGTAACTTACGAAACATACACCCAATGAAATAGGTATCATACAATGAATATGTAAATACACATTAATTAAAGTTTATTACACAAAAAATACAATTATGGGTAGTATATACACCACACAAAAGGTAATAGTGGCAATATGGTACGAATCTCACGGGAATAAGGAGTGAGATGATAACCCATTACCTTGTAATTTTACTTGATAGAGTGTAGGTTAACCTCATGTATAATAGTTAAATCATTGTTTTTAAATTATACAAGAATCATATACATAAATATGATATTATATATGATCTTTTAATATTGCTTTGTTAATAATATTTTAGTTTTATCGTCGTTTCAGGTGTTAAATTACTCATTTTATTTTATATGTTTTGTTACATAAGTCGTGTTTGTTATGGATAAGTTGTATTTTATTCATATACAAATGATATCAAGTCCTTAAACATTATTTTTAACCATCAAATGAAAATTATTCTTGAATTGATATGATGGGAAATGAATCTCATCGCGTTCGTGGAGACGGTAGTCCGTACGAACGCACGAATGACAATATCATTTTTTTGATATTAAAAAAATATATAATTGGATGGTATATCATATATACAGAATCATTATCATGTTATATTTATTATTTACATGAATTAAACATCATTATTATACCCATCCAAATAACAATGTATTGAATAACAATTACACCACGACGTGGTGATGGTAGGCCGTACGTACGCACGTATGGTGACATGTCATTCAAAGGATGGATAGAATACTGAATATGGTTGTACCATATTTATAATAACATCACAATATATAGAAGATACTAGAGTTATTATCTTATAATGGAAATAACAAAGAAATAATAAGTTGAAGAGGAAAGGAACTTGAAAGAGGGTGGTGAAAACATTACTTCTTCTTCGGGTTATTCCTTTTGATTTGATCAAAAGGGATCCTTAGGATGGCTTTCAGATCAATCTAAGGCCTCTAAGTTGAAGTGAGGGAAGTTGAAAGAATATTTGGGCAGGGGTTGGCCAAACCAAAAGGCCTTGAAGGTGTGAAGAATTGGTTAGAAGTGGTGTCCTTTTATATGGGGGAGGAGAGTCTCTTTTGAAAAAACATAAATAATTAATTTATAATAAATTCATATTCGGTTTCTAGTGGATCAAAAGTGGATTATTCAAAGTATAAGGTGGGGATGGGTCTAAATCCATTCAACCAATAGATTTTAGATAGGTTTGGTTCATTATAGTAACCTTATCTTTTAGTTTTAACTCTTAGTAAATTAGTTTGACATTTACCATGTCACTTTGTATTTTTATATTATATAGTTAATAAACTTACTATATACATACAATCGACCCCCAAGTGGTCCATTAATGATACACCTATCATGGTATAAGTCCTTTCACCTAACCATAGATTTTTAGGAATATAATATCAATTAATAATATAATATTTTTTTTTTAAACTCATTTATGTCCATTTTGACACAATTCAATAATTGATTTTTGTTAAAGTCATAACAACTTTATTAATTAGAAATAAATTTATTTAATCAATCCTAACATGTCATCAAAACTTTAAGATTATATTTATTTTAACATTTTTAATACCAATTGTTTGATTCTTTCATTAATAAGGAAAATAATGCATCATTATTGTGTCATAAATAAATTTAATTATTCAATATCTAAAAATTATAAATAAAATACAATTATGTAGGAAATATTTTTAGCTTTATAATGAATATTTATATTCGAAAATATAACATATATAACCCTATGTAAAAATTTGTTTTTCTAAAAGATATATGCTTATGTCATTTTTGTATTTACTTTAACTTAATTAATATAAAGTGTCCTTAACACCTAAAAGTGGCTCCATGGGGTCACAAAATTGACCAAAATATGACCATGGTCGGACATGTATCAACTAATAGGGTTAGTACACGTTTTAGGGTAAATTCATATTATTATAATATTATTTTTTACCCTTATTTACTAGATTTACCCTTTAACCATGGTAAATAAAATATTAACCGAAGTAATTATTCAAAATGTCTAAAAATAAAAGTTACATATTTACACAATTTGGAGATCCTGATTCCAAATATGGAATCAATTTTTCTAAATTTAAAATACAGAAGTGGAAGAAATTAATTTAAAATTAATTCCCTTTGTCAAAATAAAAAGCGTGTTTTTAAGAGATAATAACTATCAAAAGATTGACACTTGTTTATGTCCGGTTTAAATGTGAAATTATGTTCAATGAACAAAATTATATTAAATGGTAAAAATATATTCTTAATATACTTTAAAACCACTAAAATTCATAATTCATCACTTTTAAGTATTTTGATTAAATAAGTTGTTTGTAATTAAAATTTAGTAATTTTCACTATTCATCAAAATATAAAAGATATCAGAAAAGTACCAAAATTTCACCCTAAGATAATTTCGATATTACCAATCCAAAAATGAAGTCTATTTTAGCAAATTCAAAAAATAAATTTTTCATTTATTAATTTAAATTAATCCCCGCTATTAAAACCAAAAGGCGTATTTTTAATAACTATCAAAAGTTTGACACTTGCTTATGTCAAATTTCAATGTAAAATTACTTACAATGACCATCATTGGATTAAATGGTAAAAATATAATCTATTTATACTTCCATACCATTAAAATGTATAATTTAAAAATATAAATTGTTTTGATTAAAAAAATGTTATTTTCAGTTTAAATATAGTATTTTTCACTATTCACCCAAATATGAAAGTTATCAGAAAAACACCAAAACTTTATTGAAACTAAATTATTATGTCCCAATTCTAAAGAAGAAGTTTATTTTGTAAAATTGAATATATAAAAGTTTAAAATATTGGATTTAAAAAGGCTTCTCAATTAAAAGGCGGTAAAATTTCATTTTTTTAAAAATACTTCTTTTATATGAAAAAAATGTATTTGTTCTTACATTTTGTCTAAGAAACTCATAATATGGATTATAAAATTTTAAGGATTATATAAAGTTCAAAATTCATTTTATACTATTCATAACATCTTTTGAACGGCTTGTTTGGTAAGTCATGGTGCGATAGAACTCGGTGTTGCATGTAGTGTAAGTTATTGAATTACTTTGAATAAATAACATACTATGAAATATTGGGGTGCTAAATTCTTCCCTCATTCAATAAATTGTGTCCTCACAATTTGAAATTATTTTCCGAAAATGAATGGTTGAAAATAGAAATTACCTTTGGGAAAACCCACATCGGAAATTAGGTTAATAAGAGGAAAAGTGAAATTAAAGTGTCACCACAAAATTATGATCTCGATTAGGAGAACATTGGTGGAAATTAGAGACATATAATTGGAGGACAAACGTAAATATTTATAGTTAGTAATTGAGGTCATCAATCACAAACAAGTGTAAAATCGAGGGCCTTAAATTCATCAATCTATGATGATTTAAAATACCATCTGTTCAACAAAACATATGGTATTAGGATGACATATTTTTTGTTCTACGATCCCTTCACTAAAGTATAAGAATTAATTTCTGCATAGAATAAGAGAAGAAGAAAAATATATACTTGATAAGTAGAGTCCCATCCTTTAACTAATTTCTACCACAAACTCATCTTTCACTCTAAAATAAAATAGAACTTAAAAATAATATTCTATTTATCCTATTCGTATAAAAATATATGAATCTATCTTTCATCTACCAATTTTTTTTAAAAAAGACTACATTATTTAATCCAGGACATCACGTGGGTCAGTGGTAGGTGATACAACCTTGTCGCCCTTCAGTTGCGGGTTCATGTCTTGCGGCCTTGCCGGACGTGACGGGTTGCCGTCCGACCTCCGGGTTGTCCTTTTTATGGAAATCCAAAAATAATCTCAAACTAGAATTATCCAAAATACTTCTGTCCAAACTCACAGTCCAAAATTTATAAGAAAGTTAAACACAATGAATATCCTTTTTTCCGCCTAATAACATGTGAACACCTTCATCATGTATTCTTTTAAAACACTGCAACATCCTCAATTATCATAAAACCTTATTGATTACTTTCATGATCCCTTATTCCTTATAGAATACAAGATATACTCATTATATCCAAAAATGTTGTAAACTCAACAAATGAGGGAATATCATTAATCAATTTCATGGTAGTGAAGAATATCTAATATAATTTATCCAAATCAATAATATATTATTCCAAAATCACTACCCTGTTATCAAAACCATATTATGGTTTATCTTTCTCTCAACTATATATTTTCCAAAAAATTAACCTGCTATTGAGTCACTTTTCTTGGTTCCACACAATCTCAAGCCCTTAAATAAAATAGTATTGTAGTACAATCCTTATATACTCCATAATTATTATAACCAGTACATCATTTATACAATACTCAAATGACATAATTATTCAATAACAACATAAGAACTCTAATCAATCATCCTCATATGTGGTAGTATCATAACTTTATTAGTATCCAATATCATAATTTGGGGAATAATCTGATAATTTGTACATTGGTTTGCATAGTGTCCCAACTCCTTGCAGATGAATCATTGTACCTTTGAAACCTTTTTCTTACCCTTATAGTCACTTACTTGGTGTCCTTTTTCTCCACACTTATAACAAACTCCCATTGCCTTCAGGAAAGTTCCAGGGTGTTTCTTCGCACAGTTACCACATATGGGAAAATTATTCTTTTCCCTATTCCCTTTATCCATCTTTCTCTCTTCTATCATTTTCTTCTCTTGCTTGCCTTCAATTCTATAGGACTCAAAAAATTCTTTACTTATCTTATTAAAAGATGATAATATTTCTTCATATGTTGAGAATACATGGGGGACTATTTCCCTTCTAAATTTTGGCTTAATACTGTGAAAGATTTGATCCTTCTTACTCTTTGTATCATACGTATTACTTGAGTTAACATTCCTTCTACTGGGAGCCAATTCTATACAATAGCATAAACTAGGTCTGTTTATGAATTGCAATGAATAATTACAAACTTGTAAAATATCTAACGTAAATTGAATAATTTATGGATATAATACATAATCATAAATTTTTTTTCTTTGAGAAATTATATACACATAATAAATTCATAATGGTTTGTAAAAAAAATGAGAATTATCCAACGCATATCCCCCAGGAGTGTCGTAACCAAGAGTGCAGCAAGGCCCGTTGTCGTGCACCAGTTCCCATTCAAGTCTATCTCAAGGCGGTGTTTTCGGGTTTTATCCCTAGGTTCATCTGTTCTAGAGCCGCCTCTACCTACTCGTATCCAGACAGGGATGTATTGCTTGGAAAACTCAATAAAATCTCTACAATACCAAAATTCTAGGAAGTTATTCTATACTAATCCTCAAAGTCTATCTTAGGGCTATGTGCTCTAATCAGAGTTTATCTAAATATAACTTCCAAGGTTTGTACTAAACTTCCTCTGATACCAACTGTATTTCCCCAACCCCAGTTACCCAGAGTTGGTGAATTATTACATAACATTGGCATGATCAAAAAATATCAAGTCTCGAAAGACCGATTAGTTTAGTAGTCTTGGAAACATAGATAAATTCATAAGTCTTACATTGTATCATAAAGTAAAAAAAACTACAACAACATATTGTCTTCATATCCCCTCATACTATCCCTGAAAGTTATTCAGAAATTACTTCTTCATATCTTGGGAAAAATAAAACATTGAAAGGGGTGAGCTCAGATGCTCAGTAAGGATAACAATATAGTGTAAACTATCATAAATAAGCATAAACATTTAAGGCAATGTATAACTAAAACAAAAGCCTTTTAAACTTGAACTTCCGCATAATATGGCAGAAATAAAATGAAATAATGCAATTTACTTGTTCACATGGATATTCTACTAATCGAATAATCACATGAAATATCAATAACCACTTTCATAATGAAGGAATTCATAATTCCAGACTATCATAACCACGTAGCCAAGGCCTCATGCCAAGACTACAAATAAGATTTTTTCAAGGCCTTGTGCCAAGACACTAGTTTGTCTCTTGATACCTACCGATGCATCGAGGAGATATAGTGGGCACCCCCCATAACTTACTAAGTCCAATGAATTCCTCATATGAACAGGTTTAAACATAACATAAACATTCGTATTAAAACTATCATACGAAATGTCAATACTTTCTCTATAAAACATGAATGGTATAAAAATAACACATCCACAGTCAAACATATCAAAAAACCTTCAATACAATATGGAAGTTTTGTATCATAATAAATCAACTTCTAATAAGCTTAAAATCTATCAAAGGATGTTGACATAGATTTAATCAAAACTATTTGAGAGAAATATCTCTTTTTTTTGAGATCACCGAAAAGTCACACATTTATAAAGGAAGTAATTTAAAAAAGATTTTTGAATCAAAGTGTCCCATACCACTTTGAAACTTTTGAAAATAAATATCATTTCAAAAAATTCATGTCCATATAAATAAATCCTTAAAAATCATTTTGAAATCATGGAAATTAATTAAAAAAATATTTAGAAAGATAAATCATTAAAACATTTAAAATTCTGATCTTGATAAAGAGTTCATTTCACAAATTCTTAAAATATTCATTTTGAAATCATTTAAAAGTCACATAATTATAAAATAAAACATTTACTTTCAAAATATTCTTATAATCTTGTAAGGGAATCTTCAACTATTTTGTAATGGCAGAAAATAGCCGCACCCACCGTATAAATTAAAAAAAAGACATTCTTACCATAATTTTGTCGAAAAGGTTAAAAAGGACCTTGTTTGGAAAACGACGGGAAGATTCATTTATAAAAATCTTATAAAAAGTAAAAAAGGGTATAAATGACTTTAACCCATAGTTTATTAAATAGTAAGAATGATTTGAACTACATTTTTATGAAACATAGATGTGGATAATAAAGAGGTCCAAGTAGATAATTACATATAAATAACCTCGGATAATGAAGAGATTATGAAATAAACCCTTACCAATTTGGTAACTTACGAAACATAAACACCATGAAGTAGGTATCATACAATGAATATGTAAATACACATTAATTAAAGTGTATTACACAAAGGATACAATTATGGGTAGTACATACACCACACAAAAGGTAATAGTGACAATATGATATGAATCTCATGGGAATAAGGAGTGAGATGAAAACCCCATACCTTGTACTTTTACTTGATAAAGTGTAGGTTAACCTCTTGTATAATAGTTTAATCATTGTTATTAAGTTATAGAAGAATCATATACATAAATATGATACCATATATGATCTTTTAATATTTCTTTGTTAAAAATATTTTAGTATTATCGTCGTTTCGGGTGTTAACTTACTCGTTTTCTTTTGTATGTTTTGTTACATAAGTCATTTTTTCATGGATAGGTTGTATTTTATTCATATACATAATGATATAAAGTCCTTAAAAATTATTTTTAACCATAAAATGAAAATTATTATTGAATGGATACGATGGGGAATGAATCTCATCGCGTTCATGGAGACGGTAGTCCATACGAATGCACGAGCGACAATATCATTTTTTTATATTAAAATAATATATAATTGGATGGTATATCATATATACAGAATAATTATCATGTTATATTTATTATTTACATGAATTAAACATCATTATTATACCCATAAAAATAATAATGTATTGAATAACAATTACACCACGACGTGGAGACGGTAGGCCGTACGTATGCACGTATGGTGACATGTCAATCAAAGGATGGACAGAATACTGAATATGGTTGTACCATATTTATCATAAAATCACAGTATATAAAAGATACTGGAGTTATTATTTTAGAATGGAAATAACAAATAAAGAATAAGTTGAAGAAGAAAGGAACATGAAAGAGGGTGGTGAAAACATTACCTCTTCTTCGGGTTCTTTCTTTTGATTTGATCAAAAGGGCTCCTAAGGTTGGCTTTCTGATCAAAATAAGGCCTCTAGGTTGAAGTGAGTTATGTTGAGAGAATATTTGGGTAGGGGTTGGCCGAACCAAAAGGCTTTGAAGGTGTGAATAATTGGTTATAAGTGGTGTTCTTTTATAAGGGGGAGGAGGGGATCTTTAGGAAAAACTTAAAGAATTAATTTATAGTAAATTAATATTCGGTTTCTACTGGATCCAAAGTAGATTATTCAAAGTATAATGTGGGGATGGGTCTAAATACTTTCAACCAACATATTTTATATAGGTTTTGGTCATTATAGTAACCTTATCGTTTAGTTTTAACTCTTAGGTAATTAGTTTGACATTTACCATGTCACTTTGTATTTTTATATTATATAGTTAATTAAACTTACTATATACATAAAATAGACCCCCAAGTGGTCCATTAATTATACAACTATCATGATATAAGTCCTTTGGCCGAACCTTATATTTTTAGGAATAGAATATCAATTAATAATATAATATTTGTTTTAAAAACTCATTTATGTCAATTTTGACAATGTTCAATAAATCATTTTTTAACGTCATAAAAACTTTATTAATTCAAAAACAATTTATTTAATCAATACTAACATGTCATATTAACCAATAAAATTCTTGGATGTCATCAAAACGTTCAAATTATATTTATTTTAACATTTATAATACCAGTTGTTTGATTCTTTCATTAATATGGAAAATACTACATCATTATTGTGTCATTAATTAATTTAATTATTCAATGTATAAAAATTATAAATAAAATAAAATTATGTAGGAAATATTTTTATCTTTCTAATGAATATTTATAGTCTAAAAGATAACATATATTATCCTATGTAAAAATTGTTTTTCTAAAAGATATATGCTTATGTCATTTTTTTATTTACTTTAACTTAATTAATATAAAGTGCCCTTATCACCTACAAGTGGCTCCATGAGGTCCCAGAATCGACCCAAATATTCCCATGGTTGGAAATGTATCAACCAATAGTGTTAGGACACGTTTTAGGGTAAATTAATATTATTATAATATTATTTTTTACCGTAATTTACTGGATTTACCCTTTTACCATGGTAAATAAAATATTTACCGAAGAAATTATTCAAAATGAATAAAAATAAAAGTTAACTATTTAAACAATTTGTAACTCCTTATTAAAAATATGGTATCCATTTTTCTAAATTCAAAACACATAAGTGGCAGAAATTATTTTAAAATTAATTCCCATTGTTAAAACAAAAATCGTGTTTTTAAGAGATAATAACTATCAATAGATTGACTATAGTTTATGTCCGGTTTAAATGTGAAATTATGTCCAATGACCAAAATTGTATTAAATGGTAAAAATATATTCTAAATATATTTTAAAACAACTAAAATCACTAATTTTCACTATTAATTATTTTGATTAAATAAGTTGTTTTTAATTAAAATTTAGTAATTTTCACTATTCATCAAAATATAAAAGATATCAGAAAAGTACCAAAATTTCACCCTAAGATAATTTCAATATTCTGAATCCAAAAATGAAGTCTATTTTACAAAATTAGAAACATAAAATTTTCATTTATTAATTTAAATTAATTTCCGCTATTAAAACCAAAAGGGGTATTTTTAATAACTATCAAAAGTTTGACACTTGTTTGTGTCCAATTTCAAAATGAAATTACTTATAATGACCATAATTGGATTAAATGGTAATAATATAATCTATTTAGACTTACATACCATTAAAATTTATAATTTAACAATATAAATTGTTTTGATTAAAAAAAAGTTGTTTTTAGTTAAAATATAGTATTTTCACTATTCACCCAAATATAAAAGTTATCAGAAAAACACCAAAACATTATTGAAACTAAATTATTATGTCTTGATTCTAAAGAAGAAGTTTATTTTGTCAAATTTAATATATAAAAGTTTAAAATATTAGATTTAAAAAGGATTCACCATTAAAAGGCTGTAAAATTTCATTTTTTTAAAAATACTTCTTTTATCTAAAAAAAATTTATTTGTTATTACATTATGTATAACAAACTCATAATATGGATTCTAAAATTATAAGGATTATATAAAGTTCAAAATTCAGTTAATACTATTCATAACTACTTTTTAACGGCTTGTTTGGTAAGTCATGGTGTGCTAGAACTCGGTGTTGCATGTAGGGAAAGTTATTGAATTACATTGAAGAAATAACATACTATGAAATATTGGGGTGTTATACTTTTTTAATTCATGGTAATGGGAATTATTTAATGATTTTTTAATGAAATGACCTTGTGCGTATGAACCTTTTCATTGCATTTCCCTAGGCCTCTAGGTACTGAGGGGGTGACCAGAGGCTAACAATAGAAATTGGTAGTAGAAGATGGTGGTAGAAAACTTAGTCTAGCTGTCATATACCATGTTTGGTAGTAGATGCTAGTAGTAGCAGCTGATTATCGTAGCTTGTCATAGAAGATATAGTTTAGCATTAATATCTAGTATTAGTTGACTTAGTATGGTGGTAGAAGTTATAAGTAGTAGATGGTGACAATAGTTTATTGTAGAAGCTAGTGGTATCTACTGGTGATAAGAGATGGTAGTAGCAATTGGTAGTAGAAAGTTGCAGTTTTTCCAATTTTTTTGGTTTTTCTTGTCTAAAGTTTATAACTATAATTGATTATTGCATTAATTATTGGAAATAAGATCCATTTTGAAAGTGGATACTTAAAATTTTGTATCATTTAAATTCCCTTCCCATGTGGATTTAATGGGATTTACAATTAATGTTTCAATCACCATATAGAAATACCATCTCTTCCCTATTCCTAACTATATTTTCCTTCATTAAACTAATTTCTTGATGTATTCTTATTCAAATGATCCAACATTGTTTTTGACCCTTGGATAATTGCTTGTGTGCACTTGTAGCTGCCTTTTTGATTTAGTATAGGCATGTAAATATTTAGGTCGACACTTGTTTTCAAAAGAGGTAGTTCTCATTTGAGGTCGCGACATCAAATTATTGGGGTGAGGTTGAAAACTTCCCTTCTTGGTTGGGGACTGATTTTGTTCTTCTTATTTAAGTGCAGTCATAAAGTTATCTTGTTATAGATATTTGGATAATGGTGGAGTTACACATAATTAATTTTTATTCAGTTTAATAGAATGGAATGGTTTGTGGTTTTTTATCACATCGTTTTCCACTTTGATTACAGTTTTCCAATATTCTAAATAATGTTCCTTTTTTGTTTATGTTTTTTTGATAGTTATCTATGATTTATTTAACATGTTAAATGATGAAAAAGAGTAAATAACATAAATGAGGAATTAATTTAGTGGGATAATGATTTTAATATTCATGTTTAATGAATCCATAGATTCATATAATTTGGTAATTGATGTTAAATTCCAATTTGTTTAAAGTTGTTGTTCCATGTATTGATGTAATTTATAAAGAAATTGAAGATGGAATTATTGTACAAATTTCAATGAATAAAAAGGCATATTAATTGAGAATTTTATTCTCATAGTTTTACTAAAATATTTTTATTCTAGAGAGCATGTTTAAATATTTTGATAGCATGTTATAACTAATTCCTAAGGTTTCCTATAGTTAGAACCTGTGATAATTGAATCGCCTAATTCAATTTGGAAGAAAAATATTTTTTGATACAGATAAATGATTTGGGCCATGAGTTACCTTTTTTTAAAGGATCGATACTTTATATTGAGGACCGTGGGACCCCATTTGCATGTGAAGGTTGGATAACATGTTTTTAGGGCATAGATTACCATGTTTTTAATACTTGTTCAATTTTCTTCAATATATGTAAATTGGATATGATTCTTTTGATGTGATATGATAATGGAATATTTGATTAGATATGAGAGGGGAGTCTTGATGTTGTGACAAAAGTTAAAGCTTGTGATGTTGAGATACTTAAAGACATAATGATGGTTTCGGGGATGGGAACATGATGATGAAATGAGTTAAAGCTGGGCTTACCCATTTTTGTGATTCTAAGAGACATGATGATTTATTGTTAAATATTTTGGAAGGATGGATGGCCAGGTTTCTTGTTTATATTCTTTCCTTTCTCTGTTGCTTGAGACCATATTATATGCTTGGTTGTATCTCTACCTGTGATGATAGATTATAATATTTTTTTAGATTACATATAATTATGGAATGCTAATGATTTTCAAATTCCTGTTAACCCTCATGGTTGTTTCTTTTATAAGTAAAATTTTAATGTTAACCTTGAGAAACCAAGGGCTCAGTTGGATTATTCATGGAGGGCATGAACTTTACTTGTATGGTTAATAAAATATAATCATGTAATTATAATTATTATTTAATGAATTAATTAATGTAAAGTGAAATGTTTAATGGAAAGAATAATTTAATGTATCTCTTTAAACACTTATGTTCTTATAGGATATCTTGTCCTTAGTAGTGGCATCAGACTATCTAAGTGGTAATAGTTATAGTTGATCCTAGGGATAGGTTATTTCCATAGTGTAGTTGTAATGTATATTATATCTTGTATGTTTAATGATATAATGTGCTACCTCAAAATTGAAGGTTAGGGTGATTGAAACCTAGTGGACTTTGGTAGGGTATGTTCCAAAACATATTGGTTGGCAAGGTAAGATGGCTAACTACCCCCTTTGGCCTTACCATATTCTCTTAGTAGTATTATGTACTAGTATAAAAGGTGATTTATTTTTTCATATATGTGTGTAGAGGTATGTAATGTCTTATAGTTATTTCACACACATGTATCTCTAAAAATAGTATTCAAATGATTACTATAGGTATGATGTGCATAGCCAAGGATGTTGGTTACAGTATCTTACTCACTGTGTGGGTTGTGATGGATTGAGGCATAATCCTTGATGTATGATACCCATAATATGGGATATAGTGGCTCCTAAAAAAACCTGATTACTATATGAATAAGTGATATGTGATGATGAGATGATGTGATTCATGTGATTCATGTTTTGATACATAGTACATGTATCTTCAGGCTAGCTTACTTTTAGGGAGAAATAGATTAGGATGTTAAACATTAGTAGGAGTGGAAAACTAGTAGGGAAGTGATAGTGGGTTACATTTGATGTTGATATTATATTTTATGATCTCTTGAATGTGTTACACGGTGAGAGATATGCATGGTGATATTGGGAATTGTGAGTACCTATTATGCACACCCTATGTATAGGTAAACTATTTCTCATATCAACAATAGTATGATAGAGAACATGATCTATATTACAAGCTTGTGGTTTTAAAGATATATTTGAGCTTTATGGTCACTACCATGTTTACCTTTTTGATACTTTCAGTTTTTTATTCAAGTTGTTTTAGTCTTGTACGACATTACATGAATGAACATGAGATCATTTTATCTATATGAGTAGAAGTTGAATGGGATATATATTATCTCTCTCTTCCACATGTTTCACTTAGAGTGTATTGCCACCAATATATTTTTATGATATAATCTATATGTTATTAACAAACCTATGGCCTACTCGTGGTGGGACTCAGGAAATCACCATCTTGCTTCTCTAATTGCCAACCCAGGAGGGGTACTCAATGTGGGGAGGGGCCATGAAAAGAGTGGTATCCTAATTAACAAGTAATGTATTAATATTACCATTATATAAAAAATATTTTCTTATTGTTATCCAGTATCATTTGTGATTAGGTTTTTATAGTCATGCCTGATAAAAATTTATAGCATTGTTCATGTAGGTGGTTAACAAAACCTAAACAAGAACTTTCTATAATTGATGAGTGAGTATGATTTTGAAATTTATTATTCGTTCATAATATCATTATTAGATAATAATTATAATATAATTTATATTTTTTAGAGAGGATAATAATCTTTTTATAGAGTTGGATAAAACAAAAAAAATACTAGAGAAAGAAAATGAAATATGTCACTTTGTGGGTACGGTATTCTGCACATACACATGGAATATGATTTCATTTTATGTAGAAAAAGAAAATGGTAGGAAATGTTTTATGTTTTTAGGGTCCTAATTATTTAAAATAACAACTTTTTTCATAAAATAACGTTTTTTAATCATATGTTCATGGTGGTGAGGGAAAAAACATATCACTTCAATGAGGTGGTATTTTACACGTATGCACGAATGATGTTCCCATTTTTATATTGATGGGGAAAAGGTAGATAATGGTTATACAATTTACATAATTTCAATTCCATATATTTTGAATAATGATATAATTATATTCTTATAATAAAAATATATTTGGAGGAGAAATATATAGAAGAAAGAGGTGAAGAAGGGATCAAGGCTCATATAGAGAGTTTGAAACTTTTCATAGAGTACCTCATAGAAATTGTGGATTTTACTTGTTTTAAGGGGATTGAAAACTTTTGATACTAATATAAGGGAATGAAAACGTATATTAGTTCTATTGTAAATCAAATTTTTTAGTTTCTTTGTAGGGTTGGTGGAAGGCCAATTTTATAAGCGGGGGGAATGTCATTTTTTTAATTATAACCTTTTAATATAAGAGGAACACACAATAATGGATATGAGATATTGTTTGTTCAATCCACTCATCTGGAGAGAAGTGATTAATTTGTTTTATGTCTTTTACAATTAGTTAAACAATTTCAACCTTAATTTAATTTTACCATGGTAACTAGATTTTTCTTCTTAGAAATTAATTTTTATGAGTAAAAATGAAAAGGAAATTATTACTTACTCTCAAAATTATTATTTAAAACAAAATTTAATTCAAAAAATAAAATTCAAAATGGTGATAAAAAATTAATTTAAAAATTAGCACACCTTATGTGTAAAACCATTATAATAAAATATGTATTTTTAGGAATAGATAATAATGTTTAGGAAAAAAATATCAATGTTATTAATTTCCAAGATATTATTTGGTTCATTATCACAGAAATATGTGTTAGTTGGATTTCAAATTATGCCCAACTATGTAAAGACCCGCAAATTTCAAGGAAATTTTTTTCTTAATTTTCTTTGGAATTTTACAAGAACGCAGCTTCAGACGGCACCTGATTCCGAGGCCCGGTGTGCCCGGAATCAATTTCTGAAGTTTGGCTCGGGTACGTTCAGTGAACGGACGAGCGGGTTTTTCTATCTTTTGAACCGGTGCCCGGAATCGAATTCTGAGGGCACCGATGAAATCGCAGCGCCGGTATTTGCTTAGAAACGCCTCTTCCGGAGTTGCGTTTGCTCAGACGTGGTTTTTAAATTTTACGGCTTTAAGTCAGAAATAAAATAAAGTTTGTGCGACAACTTTATTTTATTTCACTTAAGCTGCTTGGAAGCCACTTGAAGTCACTTAAAGACGGCTTGAACTGAGTTGAACTGGATAGGATGCTATCCAGAAATATCCTACCCCCTTTGGTAGGATATTTGTGCGGTGGGACCCGCACGAGCCCCGCCGTTTCTTTCGCTAAGTAACGCACCCGCGAAAACCCGTCAAAGTAACTGAAAAGTCAACCGACGCGTTTTCTTTAATTCTTAACAGACCATTTAATTGGGCGGTTTATTTCGTGAATTAAATGGACTGTTTCTTCGTGAATTAAATGGGTCGTTTCTTTCGTTGAATTAATTCAACGAATTAATGGATCGTTTCTTAACCGGTTTCGTGTGTTGGCATGTTTATAAAATAAGACCAACCCAAAAATCCTTGGAAAGGATTTGAAAGAATCTTCGTTCCTCCACCCTCTCCGCGAAGAACGCGAAGAACGCGAAGAACGCGAAGAACGCGAAGAACGCGAAGAACTCCGGCGAACGGAATTCGACGACGCACACCAAGATCTGCGACGTCGACGAGATCTACCCGCGACGTTCTTCGGCGACGTCTTTCTTCCGCGGCCGATCCTCGTTCGGCAACAAAGGTGAGAATCGGATCTTTTCTTCTCCCTTTTTAATTTCAATATCAACGGATTTAAACTAATTAAATCCGTTGATCTTGATCCGGAGATTGGCGACGCGACGAGCGATTCCGCGACGACGCGGCGATCTCCATCTTCCGCGACGAGCAAATCCCGCGACGATCCCCCGTTCGGCAACGACAAGGTAAGGGATGTTGGAATTCTTTTTTAAAATCCCGTGTTTATTCTTTTGAAATATAGAACCCGATCACGAAACAATTTTAATTTATTTAAAATTGTTGATTGGTTTCTTTCCTGTTTCTCCCGTTGATTATGACTAACGCGGAGGGTGCGGGTCTAACGAACAAGACCCGGCAACCCTCCGTCGATCTTCCTTTGTGTGCGGATTTGGCGAGCGACGGCAAAAGCGCGACGCAAGGGCCATATGTTGATTCCGCAGTGGAGGACGCATCCCGGGAGGAACAACGGCGCAGACGGGAGGCAAATCGGGCCACCGGAGCATCTCCGGCGGCCCGCGGAAGGAGGCCGGCGACCGGGGGCGGCGGCGCCCGGCGCGCCGCCGGAGGAGTCCGCCGCGGCCGAGCCGCGGCGGCGGCGAGCCGCCGGACCGCGTCCGCGGTCCGGCCTTCCAGCACGCGGCCCGCGCGGGCCGCGTTTTCTCCAAAGCCGCGGGTTTGACCCGCGGCGGCAGCGCTTCGGCCGCTCGGCCGAAGCCGAGCCGGTCCGGTCGGCCGGGCCGCGCCCAGGCCGGACCGGACCCGGCCGAGCCGGTTCGGGCCGGGTCGGGCCGACCCGGTTCGGGCCGACCCGGTTCGGCCGACCCCAGGGGGGGGTTCGGGCCGGGTCGCCCCGGGCCCAGTACCCCCGTTTCGGGCCCTCTACGGTCTTTCGCCCATATCTTGGGCCTGGGACCTCCGATTGACGAACCGTCAGCGGCTACGCGATCCTTGGATCGAGACGGTCGTTTCGGTATATTATACTCAAGGTTTCGGAAGACTTTGGGTTCGGCCGGGTTGGTTCGTACACGAAGCCAACCGGGCCCTCGGAGCGGAAACACTCATAACTTGAGCTACGGACGTCCGATCGACGTACCGTCAGCTGTGGTAGTTTCCTCTAAGTGAGACGGAACTTTTGGCATACTCCGCCCGAGGATCGGATACAGGCGGAGTACGGTCGGGTTGGTTTTGCCCTAAAAACCAACCGGGCCCCTGGGACGAAAAAGCCAATAACTCTCAGACCGGGCGTCCGTTTGACGCGCCGTCTGTCGCGTTGAGATCCTGTTGTCGATACGGAACTTTTGGATACATCAACTTCGGACTACGTGTCAGTTGATGTATCAGCCCCTCGGCTCGTGGAGCGGACCCTCCTGAACAAGCTCGCTACGTGCGGGAACCCTAGCGCTGGCTGTGACCTCGACGACAGAGCAGAGATCCTCCGTGGACTGCGACGACGGCAGAGCAGAGATCCTCCGTGGACTGCGACGACGGCAGAGCAGAGATCCTCCGTGGACTGCGACGACGGCAGAGCAGAGATCCTCCGTGGACTGCGACGACGGCAGAGCAGAGATCCTCAGTGGACTGCGACGACGGCAGAGCAGAGATCCTTCGTGGACTGCAGCGACGACTGTGCAGGGACCTCAGTGGACTGCGTCGACTACTGCACTCAGCGATCCTACGCGGATCAGTGCCCGATCCTATGTGGGTCCTACTACCGGTTCTGTGTGAACCACTGCCTACTGGTTCTGTGTGAGCCACTGCCTACAGGTTCTGTGTGAGCCCGATCCTGTGTGGGTCTTCTGCGGGGGTTAGTACCTATCGATCCTTCGTGGGTCCGACGACTGAGACGGATCAGTGATCGTCTTTGACGTCATCTGAAAAAGTATACCTGGTTGAGCTGAATCTTATGTTACTCTCCTTTGTGGATTGTGTTGAACTATCCTTTGTGGATTTACTGTTTACTCTCCTTGTGGATTTGAGTCTTGCTTTCCTTTGTGGATTGAGTTGTTCTTGAGCTCGTGAGCAGAGCTAGAATTGGGGACTTAGGTATATGTATGGGCATATACCTAAGTCGAGTCAGATGTTACTTCGTGATTGCATCTTTCTTTTGTGCTATATCCTTTGTGGATTTCGAGAGACCTTCGGGGGTCTCGGGGTCCTTACTGAGTAGTTGTACTCACCCCTGCACGGGCTATGCCCGCACTTCGTGGTGTTGGTTGCAGACGACGGACAGCGCTGATCGCGGTTGGGCGTGGAGCAGGACGGTACCTGGAGGTGGACCACTGGGCGGGACGTGCTCGGAGCGGACGTGGGGCCCGAGGAGCTTGGAGGCTATCTGTACCCACCCTTCAGGTGGGATTGCCAGTGGACGACACGAGGCCGCCGTCTTTTCTTCAGTTGCTGTACTTTACTTTTCAGTTGTACTTTACAGTTGGGCTTGTATTTCCGGCCCCTTTACCTTTCTGCACTTTACTTTCCGCTTGCTGACTCTGTGTGGTTGTTACTTATAAAGGCAATGCCTTCCCTGTTTACTGGGATTTTACGCCTTGGTGCTAGTCGCCAGCCCCTGGCCTATGGAAGGCGGGCTTGGGGTAGTCACGGCACGGGCCCCGAGGACGGGTCGTGACAAATTGGTATCAGAGGCGGTCGGTTCTACCGCAGACTCTGATCGTCCTTTCTTTCTATGTGAAGCAATAGTGTTTAGTGTATTGAGTGTGGTTATCAGTTCAGGGAGCCCAGTGTTGGTGCGGCGGCCGACGTATCCGTACACCAGGACCCTGACTCCTGATTTCCGACTTAATGCATGAAAACATTGATTGCGTGTGTGTTTCAAGTTTTCTTTGTGATTACTTATGTCAGCTCACCGGGTATACTGATCTGCTTTATGAAAGTCTCAAGTTTTCCTTGTGATTACTTGTGCCAGCTCGCCAGGTATACTGTTCTGACTGTGGTGCTCTTGTTCTCCTTTTAAGGATGGCCCCGCGACGACTGCCAGCTAGGGTTCCGAGTGTTGGGCGCGATGGCAGCCCACCGAGCGACGAGGCCTCGGTGCAGGGCCCTTGGCCAGCAGTGGCACCGGCGGTAGCCTTACCCGCCGAGCCACCGATGCTTCCAGTACCAGACGCCGACGATGCACGTCACCTCAGGGCACTGCACGAGTTTCAGAGCCAGCGACCGCCCAGGTTTCGCGGTGAGGCGGACCCCCAGGCCGCCGAGGACTGGCTAGAGGCGGTGGTACGGATCTTCAGGCTAGTGAGGACACCAGCGGATCTCATGGTGATCCTCGCAGCGAGCCTCCTGCAGGCGGCAGCAGGACGATGGTGGAGCCTGATGCTCCAGGTTCACGATGAGGCATCCTTGCTCTGGGCGGACTTCGAGAGCCTCTTCCGCTCTGAGTTCGTCCCGGCCACCCTCCGAGCGGTGCGCATCCAGGAGCTTCTCCAGCTGCGCCAGGGCAGCATGACGGTCGCTCAGTATGCGGCGAGGTTCACGGACCTATCTCGCTACTCGACCGACATGGTACGGGACCCCTTCTTCCGGGCCCGGACCTTCGAGCAGGGCTTGCGACAGGAGATTCGGGCGTCGCTGATCTCCCTCAGCATTCCGACCCAGGCAGGAGTGCTGGAGCGAGCCCTCCTGATCGAGAGCTTCCTGGCAGAGCCTTCTTCAGCGGCGAGACCTAGCGCAGGGCGGCAGGTAGCTGAGTCATCGGCAGCTGGTAGCCGACGGATGACTCACGGGTCCAGGCAGACCAGACCCCCACGCAGACGGCCTCAGGACACCGGCTCAGCAGTACGAGGCACACAGCGGAGTGCCAGCCTTTCGAGAGGCAGGCTGTGCTACTCTTGCGGCGGGCAGGGTCACATGGCTCGTGACTGCCCGACTCGCCGATCAGAGGAGCAGCAGACGGTGGAGGGGCCACCCAGGCAGAGGCAGAGGGTCGACCGTGGCGGTCCGCAGGGAGGAGGCGGACGAGGCCGAGGAGCTGGCCGAGCAGCGGGTGGTGGGCGACGCTTTCAGGCTCTACCCCCACCACCACCAGGAGGGCCACCTCGACCACAGGGAGCCGGCGGGCAGGGACAGGCCCAGCTCCAGGCAGTGGAGGCCTACGACCCCGACATGCCAGAGATGATTCGAGGTACGATCTGTGTCTATTCCACCCTTGCTGCAGTACTTATAGACACAGGAGCGAGTCACTCTTTCATAGCCTCTGCCCTTGTTCGGAGCTCGGAGATTCCGACTGAGCCGTTGGCTCGATCCTTACGGCTAGAGACTCCTACGGGAGCAGACTCGACGATTACGCACTGGTGCCGGCAGTGTGAGCTTACTCTAGGAGGCGAGAGCTTCGGCTGGGATCTCCTTGTAGCGGCGTCGAGGCCTTACGACGTCATCTTGGGCATGGATTGGCTATCCACGGTTCATGCCCAGATCGACTGTTTTAGGCGCAAGGTGCGATGTGTTCGTACCGACGGGAGCAGGTTTACCTTCACCGGCGAGAAGGGAACCTTTGCAGCACAGGATGGACTTCCGCGGAGGAGAGTGCAGCCCATCTCTCATCAGTTGGCTAGCCTCATCCTAGGAGCAGTGGACGTGCGGAGTCCGGCTTTTCCTGCAGTGGTGGACCAGTACGTGGACGTCTTTCCCGACGACGTTCCAGGGCTACCTCCTCGTAGAGAGGTAGACTTTTACATCGACTTGTACCCCGGGACAGCCCCGATATCTACTCCAGCATATCGGATGGCCCCCGCCGAGCTTCGAGAGCTGCGGGTACAGTTGGAGGACTTGCAGAGCAAGGGGTTTATCCGACCCAGTGTTTCACCCTGGGCTTCCCCGATTTTGTTCGCCAAAAAGGCGGACGGGAACTTGCGACTTTGTGTCGACTATCGTCGCCTGAACCAGGTGACAGTGAGGAACAAGTATCCGCTGCCACGGATTGATGACCTCTTCGATCAGCTCAAGGGAGCGCGGTGGTTCTCGAAGATAGACCTCCGGTCAGGCTATCATCAGCTCAGAGTTCGAGACGAGGACGTGCAGAAGACGGCCTTCAGGTGTCGGTATGGCCATTATGAGTTCTTGGTTATGCCGTTCGGCGTAACCAATGCTCCAGCAGTGTTCATGAGCCTCATGAACAGGATCTTCCAGCCATACCTCGACCGATTTGTCGTTGTCTTCATTGACGACATTTTGGTATACTCGACGACTGAGGAGGAGCATGCCTACCACCTGCGAGTTGTGCTAGACACACTCCGAGAGCACCAGCTTTATGGCAAGCTCTCAAAATGCCAGTTCTGGTTACGTGAGGTCCATTTCTTGGGGCACGTCATTTCTGAGGCGGGAGTTGCAGTGGATCCCGCGAAGATCGAGGCAGTGCTAGCTTGGGAGCCACCCAGGAGCGTGACTGAGGTGCGGAGCTTCTTGGGCCTAGCGGGATACTATCGGAGATTTGTGCCGAACTTCTCCAGAGTTGCAGCACCACTCTCAGCCTTGACGAAGAAGGGGAAACCCTTCGTGTGGTCAGACAGATGTCAGCAGAGCTTCCAGGAGCTGAGACAGAGATTGACCAGCGCACCTATCTTGAGGTTGCCTGAGGAGGGAGTTGGGTACGTAGTTTACTGCGATGCATCAGGGACTGGACTCGGGTGCGTCCTGATGCAGGAGCGGGCCGTGATCGCCTACGGATCACGTCAGTTGAGGCCGCATGAGCAGAACTACGCCACTCATGACCTGGAGTTAGCAGCAGTGGTCTTCGCTCTGAAGACTTGGCGGCACTATCTGATGGGCGAGCGCTTCACTGTCTTTTCTGACCACCAGAGTCTCAGGTATATCTTCTCTCAGAAGGACCTGAACCTGAGACAGCGGAGATGGCTTGAGTTCCTCCAGGACTATGACTTTGAGATAGTCTATACTCCTGGGAAGGGGAACGTGGTAGCCGATGCCCTCAGCAGGAGGACGGGCATTCAGCTGCTTGAGGAGGCGACGGAGCAGCTAGCCTCCTTGCAGATATCCTTCGTGGATAGAGACGGAACAGCCTTTCTTCAGTCTCTCACAGTCTCTCCTCCACTTCTACAGCGGGTCAGAGAGGCTCAGCGTGGGGACGCTGACTGTGAGCCCCGGCGTGCACTGATATCCTCAGGTCAGGCGCCTGATGGTTTCTCCCTTGGAGCAGAGCACGACATTCTTTTCAGAGGACGTACCTTCGTACCAGTCGCTTTACGAGAGGAGGTGCTGAGAGAGTTTCACACTTCTCCCTTGGCGGTACATCCCGGAGTGGCGAAGATGTACCAGGATCTCAGGCGACAGCACTGGTGGCCGGGTATGAAGAAAGCTGTGGCAGAGTTCGTTTCACGATGCCTCACCTGCCAGCAGGTGAAGGCAGAGCACCAGGTACCAGCAGGTTTGGTACAGCCCTTGGAGGTCCCGGAGTGGAAGTGGGACGGCATATCTATGGACTTCGTGACTGGACTTCCACGCACTTCCAGAGGTCACGACTCCATTTGGGTGATTGTCGACCGACTCACCAAGTCGGCACACTTCTTACCCATCAGAGAGCAGGGCTCAGTAGAGAGCTTGGGACGTCTTTACGTCCAGGAGATCGTACGGCTTCACGGTGTGCCATCGTCTATCGTCTCCGATCGAGATGCTCGTTTCACTTCCAGGCTTTGGAAGGGGTTGCAGGAGGCGTTCGGGACGCGGCTCCATCTGAGCACAGCCTTCCACCCTCAGACGGATGGACAGACGGAGAGGACCATACAGACACTCGAGGACATGCTCCGTGCATGTGTTCTCGACTTTGGTCGCAGCTGGGAGGACCACCTACCCTTGGTGGAGTTTGCGTACAACAACAGCTACCACTCCACCATCGGGATGGCACCATACGAGGCGTTGTACGGCAGACCCTGCAGATCACCGTTGTGCTGGACAGACCCTGGGGAGTCAGCACTCGTGGGACCAGAGATGGTCCGAGCCACGACAGAGAAGGTCCAAATCATCCAGGAGAGGATGAGGACAGCTCAGAGCCGGCAGAAGTCATATGCTGACAGGAGGCGGAGGCCACTAGAGTTCGAGGATGGCGACCACGTCTTTTTGCGTGTCTCACCTCGACGTGGTTTACGGAGATTTGGCCGAGGCGGCAAGCTGTCTCCCCGCTTCATCGGGCCTTTCCAGGTCCTCAGCAGGATAGGAGAGGTGGCTTATCGCCTGGCTCTACCACCTCAGTTGCACCGGGTGCACGACGTCTTCCACGTGTCTCAGCTGAGGAGATACGTGCACGACCCGACGCACATCATCGACTTTGGGGAGCTGGACGTGGACGATGGGGCGACTTTTGCGGAGGTTCCAGTGGAGATCGAGGATCGACAGGAGCGGGTCCTACGTGGGCGGGCGATTCCTCTTGTGCGCGTCAGGTGGCAGCACGGGAACCTCCAGGAGAGCACTTGGGAGCGGGAGGCTCAGATTCGTGCTCAGTACCCCCATTTGTTCCCCTGGTTTTGATGTATCTTTACGGGGACGTAAAGCCCTGAGGTGGGAGTAATGTAAAGACCCGCAAATTTCAAGGAAATTTTTTTCTTAATTTTCTTTGGAATTTTACAAGAACGCAGCTTCAGACGGCACCTGATTCCGAGGCCCGGTGTGCCCGGAATCAATTTCTGAAGTTTGGCTCGGGTACGTTCAGTGAACGGACGAGCGGGTTTTTCTATCTTTTGAACCGGTGCCCGGAATCGAATTCTGAGGGCACCGATGAAATCGCAGCGCCGGTATTTGCTTAGAAACGCCTCTTCCGGAGTTGCGTTTGCTCAGACGTGGTTTTTAAATTTTACGGCTTTAAGTCAGAAATAAAATAAAGTTTGTGCGACAACTTTATTTTATTTCACTTAAGCTGCTTGGAAGCCACTTGAAGTCACTTAAAGACGGCTTGAACTGAGTTGAACTGGATAGGATGCTATCCAGAAATATCCTACCCCCTTTGGTAGGATATTTGTGCGGTGGGACCCGCACGAGCCCCGCCGTTTCTTTCGCTAAGTAACGCACCCGCGAAAACCCGTCAAAGTAACTGAAAAGTCAACCGACGCGTTTTCTTTAATTCTTAACAGACCATTTAATTGGGCGGTTTATTTCGTGAATTAAATGGACTGTTTCTTCGTGAATTAAATGGGTCGTTTCTTTCGTTGAATTAATTCAACGAATTAATGGATCGTTTCTTAACCGGTTTCGTGTGTTGGCATGTTTATAAAATAAGACCAACCCAAAAATCCTTGGAAAGGATTTGAAAGAATCTTCGTTCCTCCACCCTCTCCGCGAAGAACGCGAAGAACGCGAAGAACGCGAAGAACGCGAAGAACGCGAAGAACTCCGGCGAACGGAATTCGACGACGCACACCAAGATCTGCGACGTCGACGAGATCTACCCGCGACGTTCTTCGGCGACGTCTTTCTTCCGCGGCCGATCCTCGTTCGGCAACAAAGGTGAGAATCGGATCTTTTCTTCTCCCTTTTTAATTTCAATATCAACGGATTTAAACTAATTAAATCCGTTGATCTTGATCCGGAGATTGGCGACGCGACGAGCGATTCCGCGACGACGCGGCGATCTCCATCTTCCGCGACGAGCAAATCCCGCGACGATCCCCCGTTCGGCAACGACAAGGTAAGGGATGTTGGAATTCTTTTTTAAAATCCCGTGTTTATTCTTTTGAAATATAGAACCCGATCACGAAACAATTTTAATTTATTTAAAATTGTTGATTGGTTTCTTTCCTGTTTCTCCCGTTGATTATGACTAACGCGGAGGGTGCGGGTCTAACGAACAAGACCCGGCAACCCTCCGTCGATCTTCCTTTGTGTGCGGATTTGGCGAGCGACGGCAAAAGCGCGACGCAAGGGCCATATGTTGATTCCGCAGTGGAGGACGCATCCCGGGAGGAACAACGGCGCAGACGGGAGGCAAATCGGGCCACCGGAGCATCTCCGGCGGCCCGCGGAAGGAGGCCGGCGACCGGGGGCGGCGGCGCCCGGCGCGCCGCCGGAGGAGTCCGCCGCGGCCGAGCCGCGGCGGCGGCGAGCCGCCGGACCGCGTCCGCGGTCCGGCCTTCCAGCACGCGGCCCGCGCGGGCCGCGTTTTCTCCAAAGCCGCGGGTTTGACCCGCGGCGGCAGCGCTTCGGCCGCTCGGCCGAAGCCGAGCCGGTCCGGTCGGCCGGGCCGCGCCCAGGCCGGACCGGACCCGGCCGAGCCGGTTCGGGCCGGGTCGGGCCGACCCGGTTCGGGCCGACCCGGTTCGGCCGACCCCAGGGGGGGGTTCGGGCCGGGTCGCCCCGGGCCCAGTACCCCCGTTTCGGGCCCTCTACGGTCTTTCGCCCATATCTTGGGCCTGGGACCTCCGATTGACGAACCGTCAGCGGCTACGCGATCCTTGGATCGAGACGGTCGTTTCGGTATATTATACTCAAGGTTTCGGAAGACTTTGGGTTCGGCCGGGTTGGTTCGTACACGAAGCCAACCGGGCCCTCGGAGCGGAAACGCTCATAACTTGAGCTACGGACGTCCGATCGACGTACCGTCAGCTGTGGTAGTTTCCTCTAAGTGAGACGGAACTTTTGGCATACTCCGCCCGAGGATCGGATACAGGCGGAGTACGGTCGGGTTGGTTTTGCCCTAAAAACCAACCGGGCCCCTGGGACGAAAAAGCCAATAACTCTCAGACCGGGCGTCCGTTTGACGCGCCGTCTGTCGCGTTGAGATCCTGTTGTCGATACGGAACTTTTGGATACATCAACTTCGGACTACGTGTCAGTTGATGTATCAGCCCCTCGGCTCGTGGAGCGGACCCTCCTGAACGAGCTCGCTACGTGCGGGAACCCTAGCGCTGGCTGTGACCTCGACGACAGAGCAGAGATCCTCCGTGGACTGCGACGACGGCAGAGCAGAGATCCTCCGTGGACTGCGACGACGGCAGAGCAGAGATCCTCCGTGGACTGCGACGACGGCAGAGCAGAGATCCTCCGTGGACTGCGACGACGGCAGAGCAGAGATCCTCAGTGGACTGCGACGACGGCAGAGCAGAGATCCTTCGTGGACTGCAGCGACGACTGTGCAGGGACCTCAGTGGACTGCGTCGACTACTGCACTCAGCGATCCTACGCGGATCAGTGCCCGATCCTATGTGGGTCCTACTACCGGTTCTGTGTGAACCACTGCCTACTGGTTCTGTGTGAGCCACTGCCTACAGGTTCTGTGTGAGCCCGATCCTGTGTGGGTCTTCTGCGGGGGTTAGTACCTATCGATCCTTCGTGGGTCCGACGACTGAGACGGATCAGTGATCGTCTTTGACGTCATCTGAAAAAGTATACCTGGTTGAGCTGAATCTTATGTTACTCTCCTTTGTGGATTGTGTTGAACTATCCTTTGTGGATTTACTGTTTACTCTCCTTGTGGATTTGAGTCTTGCTTTCCTTTGTGGATTGAGTTGTTCTTGAGCTCGTGAGCAGAGCTAGAATTGGGGACTTAGGTATATGTATGGGCATATACCTAAGTCGAGTCAGATGTTACTTCGTGATTGCATCTTTCTTTTGTGCTATATCCTTTGTGGATTTCGAGAGACCTTCGGGGGTCTCGGGGTCCTTACTGAGTAGTTGTACTCACCCCTGCACGGGCTATGCCCGCACTTCGTGGTGTTGGTTGCAGACGACGGACAGCGCTGATCGCGGTTGGGCGTGGAGCAGGACGGTACCTGGAGGTGGACCACTGGGCGGGACGTGCTCGGAGCGGACGTGGGGCCCGAGGAGCTTGGAGGCTATCTGTACCCACCCTTCAGGTGGGATTGCCAGTGGACGACACGAGGCCGCCGTCTTTTCTTCAGTTGCTGTACTTTACTTTTCAGTTGTACTTTACAGTTGGGCTTGTATTTCCGGCCCCTTTACCTTTCTGCACTTTACTTTCCACTTGCTGACTCTGTGTGGTTGTTACTTATAAAGGCAATGCCTTCCCTGTTTACTGGGATTTTACGCCTTGGTGCTAGTCGCCAGCCCCTGGCCTATGGAAGGCGGGCTTGGGGTAGTCACGGCACGGGCCCCGAGGACGGGTCGTGACAAACTAGAACTTAACCTTGGGAATACTTAATTAGAAGAAAAGATCTAGAATGAGTTTTTATTAGAATAAAGTATTACTTAGGTTTCAAAAATATTAAACAATAGTTTTCCAAATTCAACTAATTATTTTTAGATGCATTATTTAACTCCATAAATACATTTTTGGCTGATAAAATCATTTTTTAATTATTATTTATTTAATTTTTCATGATAAATTCATAAATTCTATGGTATTAGTAAAAGTCAAATTTTTTACTATTCAACTAAAACATCAATTACTTTATAAAAAAACAAAAAAATTCAACCTAATATATGACGAATGAAAAAATGAATATAATCTTAATAAATTCAAATTATAAAATTACTATATGCTACTAATGAAAGTAGGTGAAGCGAAATGTATATAAGTGATGTTATTAGCACAATACATTATTTCACACACTAAGTTACAACTTAGTAGGATTAGTGGTTTTGGTGATGGCTTATTTTTATGTGTTTAGATAAATCCCATAAAGTGTTTGGAATAATAGTCATGATTAGAGGAATTTGTTTATATTGAAGGAAAAATATGGGATTATGTTTGATAAGTGGTATCAATTTTTAACAAGTTGTTTAAAAAAGGAGACTGAGATAGAGATCACTAAATACTTGACATGTATTAAAAATGAAAGGTCTTGTATCTATTGATATAGTGTAACAGATATACTAACTAAGGGGGAGAATATCTGTTAATGAATCCCACATACTCATTAGAAATTTAGGATAGTGTTTCCATGTTGCTATTAGTGTTGAAAATTGTTAGATTCACCTTTTATAATTAAATTTTGGAATCAATTATTTATTTCAGCAACCTGAAAAGAATAATCATGGTAAAGTGGTTTCTTGTGATACCCATAAGTATGTTTCAAGGGAGATTAAATCACGAGTTTATGTTGTTTGACATCACGAAGATAGGGTGATATTGAAAATAAGTTGTAGTTCCCCGTAGAAAGTGGTATGATCTTGATTTGATGTCAAAGGAAGAGTATGAACCATCATGAATCGACATATATACTCATCACTCAATGGAGGATAAGGAAGCATCATGATGATGAGGAGATGCTTTAGATTCAAAATAGTGCTGCCAAAAAATCCAAATGTGGTGATTATTTCCTTCTCATTGGTGAAGTTTAAGTATTTGATTTTATAAGAAGAAAGAAATGATGCTTAGTTAGATTTATTAATGCTAGAGTTATTCTTGATATTATTATGGAAAAACAATATGATGTTATCTAAAAATTATGTAGTTTTAAAATGTGAAGCTATGGATATTCTAGCAGTAATGTTAAAGAGGTTATGTTGATATTCCATAAGTTGTGAGGTTCTTAGGTGGAGTTATAAAAGATGACCTGGAAGAGGTGTACACATTTTTAATGTAGATTTCACTAAGGTAAGGATACACTAACATGATTAAAATAGTCATACCACGATAGGAGTTACTAAAATAATTTCGGAGTAATTGGGAAAGAGTAATTTTTCTATGTGGGTAATAGAAACATTTACAAGATTCATGAATAAATGAAAATAGATGGAGAATTTTACTATATATGAAAAATAAAATAGGACAAGATGTAGAGTAATGGAGAAAAGGAATGGAATATGAAAAGTTTATTTCTGAAATAATATTAAAAATGGGATAGAGGTGGGATGATACACCATGATATATAAGGTTCATCAACAAGATACATATGGGTCATTTTTATGACCAAATATAACACATAAGATTCGTTTTGGTGGGAAATTATGATACATAAGATTCATTTTCAAACAAAATTCGAAGACATGCAAAAAAGGGATGAAAATATTGGTATGGAATGGTAAATATCCAAATGCAAAAGAGTTATTCTTATGACTCAAGGATATATATAAGGGTCCTGATTATGACACAAGAAAATATTTAAGCACAACTTATAGGGTATATAGGGGATGCATAAAAGGTATTCCCATTGTTTTTTGTGGTGAAGATTAGGATAACATAATATATTATAAACTATATTTTTAGTCAAAAAATAGAATTAATATTTCATTCAAACTAGGATAGATAAAGTTTTCTGAGATTTAATGGTGGATTACATCATGATATTCCAATGATTAAAATTAAATATTTGGGTGGTTTTTGTGTATCTGATACTTACCCAAGTGTCATGATAAGAAGTAAGTTATCACATTATGGAGTTTCCCATAGGGACATGATTTGTGTTTTATGTCTTAGTGGAATTATTGGATCATTCCATGATGTACATAGTCACACTGTAAAAATGATGACTCAACATGTTTCCATATTCACATATTTTATGATTTGGGAAAGAAATTAAGGAATTAATTGGATGAGTTTGACTCATTTTTATTGAAATTTATGTATTAATTTTATAATTATTCTCATGGATAATTAAATATCTATAATAATGGAAGTACTTATAATTTTATTTTAATAGAGAGTTTTTATTTCTAGATGTCACGAACTATAGAGAAATATAACACCATAAATATTTTAGTCTATTTTGATGAAGAAGAGATAAATAATTTGATATATCTATTCCAATGACAGTAGTATTATAATATGTAAAATAGAATAGAAAATTCCATATTTATTCAAGAAAAAAGTGAATTTTTTTTGGAACTCCCAAAAAAACTTGTCAATGAAGGGAGAAGTAGTTCTATGACATCTCATGGAAAATAGATTCTTCTAATTATAGTAATATTTATAGAATTACTATGAATAAAGAATAAGGGTAAATATAAGAGAACCATCTATTTTTTTTAATCAATAATAATGGTGATACTATTTTCATTAGTTGGCATGGGAGTGACTATTTTCTTATTTGGAGTAGTGATAAAAAGTGAGGAAGTGAATTGTGTAACCATTAGAAATTATAGGGCTATCATTAATACTTGTAAGGGGAGTGACCCCTGTTATATATGTGACCTATCCTAAAACCACCAATAAAAAATAATTTTATTGGATTCTATTGGATTAATGTATTGTTAATTGTAATATTCTGAGATTTTCTAAGTGCAGGTGAACCAAGTAAAAACCCTTATGTCATATGTGTATGCTTACTCTTAATCTTTATAAAATTAATAGGATAAAGTGTATTGAATAAAAAATTGATTATATTTCATAGATAAACATGTAATATGGGAAATAATCATATGGTCATCTGAGGAAGAGTAAAAGGGTGATCCCAGTAAAAACGAGATCAAGATAATTTTCGGTTATAAGAGTTTAAATGAAATGTTTTTAATAAGAAAAGTTTCAAAATTTAATTTACCTACTCATTATTAGGTAATATCCCAATAGATTTCCTTATCGTCTTTAAAATGGACCATTAAAGAAAGGATAAATAAGGTAAAATAATTTAAGGATAATAGTATCAATGTTATGAAAATGAATAAGTAATTAGTAGTAATAAGAAATAATTTTTGGACTGATTTAATATTAAATTAGAAATAAGATGATTTCTCCCAATTGGAATAGTAGATAAAGACAAATTTAACTAATAAATTGGGTTACAATCAAAGGAGTAGTTTAATACCATTCCTGTGAAGTTGAAATTGAAATATCAACCTTGAGTCATCAATGGAAAAGGTATTATGTTATATCCCATATCTTACATTCTCTTAAGATATCTATTTACAGAGCTGGAGAAGAAAAATATGAAAACCTTTATGATTGTCCCTTAATTTATTTTATTATTTGTAGAAGATAATTTTTTGGTAAAATAAGAAATAATTTTTTTCCCATAATGAGGGAGATATCTATTATTTAGGGAGAATATATATTTATTCATATTTTTGAGAAGTAGAAATCCTTGAAGTTAAAATGTGTTTAGTTGTGTTGTAAACTATTCTAACTTATTTAGTTAGAATGTATGGTGGATACTGTTATTCATATGTTTGAAGGAATATATTATTCACAATTAGAAGAAAATTTATTATCTAATAAGTTTTATAAAGTAGTATTAAGATCAATAAAGAAGTGGTTCCCCCTTATCCCTCTAAAGGGGGGTTATCAAAAAATCAATAAAAAATAAGGCCTTCTGAAAATTGAGCAGTAGAACATAAATCATGTTTAGAATCATGTGTTACATGGTGTTTCATTTGAGGTGAAGTTCATTACATGGGTTTAGAGGAATTTAAGGTTCTTGGAAGAAGTAGAGGGGTGTTTAGAATAATTTGGAATGAATTTAATAACTTTATATTATGTATTATTAAAGTAAACATTTTAAAGATGCACAAGATTAAACTCATCCCACCTATGATTAAATCTATGAATACAATTTTACTAAATATTAAATTCATTATATTGTTGTTTTTATAGAATAAAATTGTCACCATGGATGAATGAATTTGGAAATTTTAATGAACCGTATTAGATTAAATAAAGTATCGTGTATGAATAATTACCTCCAAAAATAATTCTACATTAGATTCATTCCAAATTATAGTGAGTGACGTGGGAATGATATGTTTTTTAAGAGAAGGTATGTGAGACTCTCCAAACATAAAATAAATCAGATTTAATCCCAATGATTTTGAAACTATATAATATTTCTTCCCAGCTTATATAAGAGTAATTATGAGGAGATAATATGGAAAATATTAAATTCTATGATTTCATTAGGGTAATTTTTACAATATAAAACAGTCATCTTAGAGACAAGGGAAATAAAAAATAGTTATATATATATGATACATAACCATAATACAAATTAATCCAATGACATATAATAACCACTCTTTAATATAGAGTGATATGTAATGGTAATCAAAATTTTCAAATTGTGACATTCTTAAATGTTAAATGGGATATTAAAAATTTATGTTTCTAGAAGGATAATTTTGAAAAATATTTAAAAATGATGATGACAAATCTATTTTTCCATTTAACTAATTTAAAAAATTTGAATATCAATACAATTAGTATGAATTATGAGTTTATTCCCTGAAGAAAATATTATGTAGTTTTCATTAAAAATATGTAGAACAGAAAAGATGGGTAGTATTATTAAGAATATTGTCACATCGTATTGTGAGAAATATTAAGATCAATAGAAGAGGTATAATGGTTTATAATACTAAAAATTTCACAATATTTATTTGATGACCTAGATAGTTCTAAATACTAATGTAGTCATAGTATATGTTGAAAAAAATCCAAATAAATAATTGAAATAAGTTGTGCTTTGGAATTTAAATTGAAAATTAAAATTTGAACTAGAATGAGAGTATCTTTCTATGTGAGATAATTCTAAGAAGGTGTATTTCATGAATAACAGACCGGGTTACTGAAAAGAAGAGTGGGAATAATAAAGAGTATTATTTAAGGGAGAACATAAAAAGTTCTTTTTGTGTAGTTTGCATAGAAGGATGAGTAGATAAAGAAAAATATTACTTGATATAGTACTTGTAGAATAAGAAGAAGTTAAATTTCACAAACTTGGTTTATGTGTGTGATCATTACACCTGTGGTATGATTTAAGTATAAAGGATGTCACACAATTCATACTATGGGAAGTTATTTATGATAAATATTTTATTTTTTGGAGATAATAAAATCAAAGGATAAGGATAATACCTAGCACAATAGAGTATAAGATAAAACTGTAGCTTTTTAGGAGTTTTTTCAGCAGGCAAAACTATTTATATTCTTATATTATGAGTAATGTATGTACCCATCTCATTTTGACCAAAAATGGATATTCTAGTATATTTCATAGTCTGGAGATATTCTGAATATTTTCATGTATTAACAAGTAATTTGGTGTAGTGAACCTTGTACAACGAGTGTCCTTATTTATTTATGTTCCTCTTTATGTCTGTGAGTTAAGTAGTGAGATATATCACACTAACAAGTAATGAAGGTTGATTTCATGAGAAATAAAAAATGCTAAAAAAAGTAATTTTCATGGATTGACGCCTATTAGTGAACTAACATCATGCCTGGTTCCACAACATAGATGGGCACATGATTACCAAGAGTGACACATTATGTTAGGGTAAAATTTCATTTCAAGTTACAATTATTTGAATTATCACTAACCTTCTCAATAATTTCACAATTCTTATTGTAGGATGATAAATACAAAATGAAAGTGTAGGAAATAATTATTAAAATAGTGGAAACAATTTTATCTAAAATTAAGGACAACCAAGATATACCCCTCAATAAAAAAATGTGAAAATTTAAAAAAAAAATAAAATTAAAATCGTACATCCAAATTTAATATACTTATATAGAATTTATAGTTAAAAGATTGTATAAAATTTTTATTTAGCCTATGATTATTTCTTTTATTAAAAAATTTCATTGTTAGATGAAAATGAATGAGAATTATCTTATGAATAAATATTCCACTCTCCAAAATCATGATCATAATATAATGAAAAATGTAACCAAATTATCAGAGTTGTTACCATGTAAATCATAAGGTAACATTGGGAATATCCAAAGAGAGGTGGTGAATTTAGTAGCACATAACAATGGGAATGAGATTGGGTAAAAGAAAGTTAAAAACGATACAAAAGAGATATAAAATGAGGAAAATAAATATAACACAGGGATGGAATAAGGACAAAGAAGAAAATAAACACATAAAAGAAAAATAAATTGTAAAAAAATAAAAACTCTAGAGAAATAAAAAAAGATAAATCCAAGAAATCCCCTGCACCCATTCCTAGATTGGGTGGGTCATGAAAATATGGATATTTAATAAATTATATTCCTTGAGATATTTTAGTGTCTTCGAATACATATAATCATCAACAAAGTATTGTATAATAACTTATGTATGAAAAATTATTAAATGGGGTCGTGTATAAGAAGGGAAAATGGGAGGATATTAGTTTAATATCTAAAAATGAAGAGTACTCTGTTGTAGTTTAAAGAACATTCTTATGTAGATTAGAAGTTTGGGTATCTTCTCCCACAATGTATTATTGATTCATGCACATATGGGATAAAATTTTGAAACATGATAGAATGTAACCCTTTAATTCTTAGATTTTTGGTTTTAATGTTTTCATTGGATGAATAAAAATCAATATGAGTTGCACATAAAAATTTTAACCACTCAGTAAAATATCATTATAGATGTCCTTAAGATGTTCTTATCAAGGTAAACGAGTTTATTTATCCCACCAAATTCTTTATTTTTGAGATGGAAGAAGAATGGGATGTCCCCATTATTCAAGGTCTACCATTCTGAGCTAGGGGGATTTTTTTATTTATAGAAATAAAGGAAAATTGATATTTAGAATTATTGATGACCCATTTGACTTTGATCTTATTAAATTTTTTGATCTTAATAAAGGCGATGCATATTTTTATGTTATTTTCATAATTAATGATCATTAAACCACTATGAATTTATATCAAGGACCAAACAGAAACATGATAAAACTTAATGAAGACATGGTGGAAAATAAGGAAAATGTTAACAATATTGAATATAAGGATGTAGTTGGAAAATTGTAGTATAATAAAACATTATCAAGTTATTATTAAGAAAAAATGATCTATTTAATTGATAAGAAACTGTATTTAGAGCTTTAAAAAATCCTAAACATATCATGGTATTTTTTATTGGGATAAAATGAGACATTACTAGTGATTATTAAACATGAGTTGTCAAAAGAGTAGTTGGGAAAACTTAGTAAATTTATAATTAAAAATAACCAAATTATAGACAGGGGAATTTCTGACATTAAGAGCATTAAACCCAAAATTATTTTGTGTTAGATACTTGTATAAGAAGGAATTTATTAAATTAATCAACACTAATAAAGATTTATATTTCCAACTAAATAGGTCATGAAAAATATTTCATAAAGATATTTGAATCAAGAATTATGTTTTCTAATTCTAAGAGTGAATGGGTCCACCCATTACATGTAATGGAAAATTAGGGAGGCATGAATGTGATCATGAATGATGAAAATGAATTGATTTTAAGAAAACTATTCATGACATTAAGAGTGTGTGAATATTATTATAAGTTAAAATAATAATAATGAATGACCACTTCCCACTCTTATTTAGGGTTAAAATGCATTAGTGGATTTTCAAAGATATATTTTACTATTTTCTATATTGTAACTCTCATTACAAATAAATATAGGTGGAAATTCTAGGGTTTGTGACATTTATATATTATTATATAGTGATGTTCATTATTAGGATATACATAATTTTTTTTTATTATTAGATGATGTTTTTATTTATGATTTTACATCCTTAATTTCTAACATCAATTATGTAATGATGAGTCCTTAGTTATTAATTGGGAAAACTTACACATCATTGTTTATGTTAGAAACCGGTTTGAAACAAAATTTATTGGAAATGAATAAGGTTGAACTAATAATTATTAAAATGATATATGAGTTTTCGATAATGTCCTTAGTGAGAGAGAATCATAATTTTCTTTTACATATAGGGTTTGAAAACAAATTTATGATACATTTTTTCAAGATATCTTGACTACATACCCACTAACTATCAGGGAATATTCTATTAAATTTTGAGGATTCATGTGGGGAATCATTAAAATATATTAAAGGAAATTAGTGCCTAACTAAAACCTGATATCACATAATTAGAAGAATAAGTTTAAAATCATGTGAAATTTGAGTGGTTATATGTTGGTAGTAGTGGGTTAATCTCAATTTTTGACCTATATACTACTCAAGATGCAGTCTAATTGATGAATGAATGAGTAACATAACCCTGAAGAAGATAGTCTTAGTATATTCCTTTAATTTTGAATTATTTTTACCCAATATAGTACTCTCCAACATAGTCATATATACATGTTATGAAAATATAATCGAGTGGTAAATATAATTAGAATAAAACCAAAATCAATGTTGAGTAGAAGGAATATGGAAGTAAAATAATACTCATCATGGGAAACACCTTAGCTTCTAGTGAGAAAATAATAGATGTAATCGTTAGGAGCCAACACATGTTGACATATATGTGAATCTCAAACAAATAACCTCTAGAATACTTTTCACAGCCTCATTAGGGGAAAATACCTATAAGAGGATTCTATTTATGCTCTATGGGATCCAAGTTAGTATGGGATCATAAATGGGATATTAAATATTTCTTAACATCCGACCTAACTACCAAATTACAATATAAAATTATCTACTTGAGGTGAGTAAATATTGATTGTATCTTAAATCATATAATAATAAAAAATTACAAGATAATAAATATCAATATCAGCTTCTTGTACCACCACCACACACACATTTATAACCTTTCTAGTTATATATGTATCAAAAAATAATCACATTAAACTATTAATATCCATAATTTTATATAAAAAAATATATCATGTGGATCAAATCAATGGTGTATCTTATAGTATGAAAACCCTTTTATATAAAGATCTAAATATGAAATTAATAGTCCTTTAAAAGTGAAACTATGATTCCATTTTAAAATTATTTTGAAAGAAGTCCTATAATATCAATTTAATAATTAAAAACCATAAAAATACTCTTTCAAGGATCAAGTGATAATGAAAACATCTTTAAAAACAAGTCAAAACTCAATTATTACATCATCATATCCAAAATATACTACATCTAATCACTAAAAACAATTGAAATTTAATTACATCAATATAGAATCTAGATAAAACATAATTAGTGAAGAGAAATAGTAGTTGAATATATAAAGGGGAATACTAATAATTCAATATATATAAAACACATACTCAAATAAAAATCCCATACATTTATAAAGAATAAAATTAAGGACAATTATAAAATAAAAGAAAGCATTAAACCACTCTTTTACTTGGAAAACCCCACTTACTCACTTTATCTAACCTTTGAAATGCATGGATTTTTATAAAAAAAATATATGATATGGAACCCATGATAACCCCTTTTTCATGATTTATAGATTATTAAAATTTTGACAATAATTTTATAGAATTATTTAGGTTTACTTGAACTTGAATAATTTTAAGGTACTTTTTTATAAAACATAAGCACAACAGGGTTTGACAATTAAAATAAATCTCATGGAAAGACATGCCAAGGTCTTATGAAAATGAATACAACCATCTAATATAGAGAGAATATAAACAAATAATAAAACATGAAAACCTAGAAATAATTAAAATTTATGTTTTGATAGAACGTTAACCTAGGGTTCAACTATCTTGGTCTCATGTGAATAAATAGAGAAATAAAATAAAGAGGATAAAATAAATATAAAGAAGAAAAATATAATTAGAGACATATATTTGAATAACTCCCATATAATTAAAATGGAGGAGACCCAAAAACCATGATAGGTCAAGACTACGTTGGTTATACCTCCCCATCAGTGGGGTGTTGTGAATAATGGGGGAGGAGACGAGAAACAGTTTTAAAATAAATAATGGTAGAATATAATTTTTAATCTACTAAAAAACCTGATAAGCTAAAAGGTTTGGCTTAATAGTTTATTAAACCATGTTATAACCATGTGAGATCCACTAAACCACAGGAGAAATCTTTCATGGTTTATCAAAATACCTATCAACCATTCGAAAGCCTATAAAACAACTATCTACACATTCATAGTTTGGTTCCCATGTAAAATTACTTCTCACTATTTCCCATAATAATGCACAATTATGCAACTCTAATGAATTGGATATACTATATATAAGATTATATCATATGGTTTCAACTAAACATATATATGATTAATTTTTATGGTTAATATGACATCCTAGATGGATGTGACCATATCAATTACCGGACTTATTGAAAATATTCAATTATAGTACATTCCCATTATATTAAAGTTTTATATTTTTAGATTATTGAGGCAATAAATTTAATAATAAAACCCATTCACTTTTTAACTAATGGAAAATTTTCACACTATATAATTAAATTCTTAATCCATATAAAATTTTCAACATTTCGGAAAAATTATACAAATAATATGCCCTTTAAGATAGATTTTATATATTACTTTTCATCATAACATAAGGAAATTGAAAAAAAGAAAGGGACGTACTCAGATACCTAATAGGGGAAAAGACAAGAAATAATGATCAATGAAACTAAGTTATTATGAGCATACATGTTTAATTAGGACATATAATAATGTTTTAACCAATTAATCATATACCATAACTCATGGAATAAGGCATGGGATGATATAAAATTGTAGAATATCTTTGAAAAGATACATAAACAAGGTATGAAAAGTTGTCCAAAAATAGTGGCATTTTAGAAATGTGTTATAACATGAAAAAACATTGAGATACGGGGAAAACATTAATAGCTAAAACATTGTGGGAAACCCCATTATTCCCGTGCCTATATGACCAAACTCATTATTTACATGTCTAAAAATTTAAGAAAACTCATTATGAGCATGATTATGTGAACAAATTCATTATATCCACCACTGATTATTTAATGAGATATAAACTTAAACTAGATAATTTAAAATAGATATAAGACTCTACCCATCATCATCCATACATATGTGTTCTATATAAAATAAATCATTATCATTAATCATGAACTCATTTTAATGAAATGAGTTTCATCTCCTTTTTAAATGGACTCACATAATGAAAGTACCCAAAATTCTATCAATAATCATATAATGATATAACCGTACAAAACGAATGGTAATCTAAATATATTCAGTAACATTCTAGGAAAATACCATTTAATTATGACAATTGAGCATATGTTTTTAAAATTGTATAGATAAAGGGTTTGAGACTAATTTAATATTTTACCCAATGAGTTAGTGTATGAATTCTTGGGGAACACCGTTTAATCAAAGGAAAAAATATGGTATTCAGATATGAAATTCAGTCAAAGAAGAATTAGGGTTTTCCATTGGTAATTATTATTCAAGATAAAGGTAGTTATAGATCACTTCTTTAATAAAGGTTTAATGTTTCTCAATTGTATAAACATAAGTAATGATTCAATTTGAAGATGAAGTATACTTTTATAACAATAATCGAATTTTACATCGAAAAGAATAGTAAAAAATGTACCTTTTTACATGAAAATAAATTTCAATAAAAAATCATATAATAATTTAAAAATAATTTAGTTTATAAAAACATGAAACATAATAAACAAGTTTCAAAAATATTGAAAATATTTTATTTTTAAAATGTTAAAAAAATGATTTCTTTTCATATTTTTATATTGAACGTATAAGTGACAAAGGCAAATATTTATTCTAAAAACTAATTTAAATAAATGATGGAAAGAAAAATTTTGAGATATATTAAAACATTAATTTTCAATAAATATCAAATAATATTGTCTTGAGAAATATATATAGGTTTTATAGATAAAACATGAGGTGGAAGATAAATTTTTTTATTTGGAACTGAAGGAGAACTGTTTTAAATATTTTTTAATACCCATGTTGAAAACCAAAATTTTAAAAGTTATATTATATTTTCATTTAAAAGATTTGTAAACTAAATTAGGTGCTAAAATGAAAATAATCCATATTGGTGTTCCCAAAAATAAAGGATAGCATTTGTGGGATGAAAAAACATGGGCATATTGGAAAGGATCCATTTGAAAGAATGAGAGTTATTCTTTCTAATGTAAAAATTTCATTTTAGAATGTATTTTATCAAAGAAGATGATATATAGAAAAGAAGTTAATTAAAAAAATATAATATGAAAATAACTGTGAGAAAATGAATATGGAGGATAAAGGGGGATCAGAAGATTATAATCATTTATAGAATTTCTGACTCAAAGAGAAATAATTTAGGCCGAGAAAGCTATTATAGATCAAATAGATTTTAAATCAAAACCCATTGAGTGGTAAGGTTTATGATATTGAAATTATAGTAACTTTAATGAAATATATTACATGATTTAAATAATCAATTATCTAGAATATAAATCATATAAATAAAAGTAGGTGTTATAATACATATATGTCTAAAATAAAGAACTTGAGTTAATAAATCCTTACTATTTTTTTAAAAACTTTTAGTAAAAACCACTTGAGGGAAGGAAAACAGAATTGAATAATGAATATAATTAAATATTAGAAATTAATGAAAAAAATTATTAAAGGGTTGGTCGATAAAAAAATTCAAAATAAAACCAGTTTTATACTATGAAATATTTCTCAAGGGGTAAATATTGATATAAGAAACCAATACCTTGTTCTTGATTTTTTTATTCACATGTACCCACCTTCCTGAATAATAAAATTACACTTATTAGATAACTTATTATAAACCTTATTAAGATATATTTTATTTAATATAGACTATTTATTATCGACTTTTATTTATTTATTATTTTTTTTCAATTTTTGTGTAAATATTCAATTAGCGTCGGCTTATCACTAAAATTGTAGAAATTAAAGATGATACTTTAATAATAAACTTCATAATTAATATTTCCTTTGAATAAGAAAAATAATAAGTATTTTATTATTAAATTATAATAGCATCAATATTTTAGTTTCCATAGTAATCCATGATATAGTTTTAAAGCATTATTAATGTAGTTGGTTAAACCAACCCAAAACCTAAAAATGGTATATCTAGATGATTGACCGTGGTTGAGGATGTTTATATTATAATTATAATCAAATAATAATTATATTAATTATATTTTCTTAATTTTGTGAATTATATTTGAATTTTTTTCTGATAAAGAAAGAAAAATAAGATGAAAAATGAAAAAGTCACTTTATAGAGGCGATAGTCTAAAAAACACACTGTAAATGTTATTTTGCTTTCATAAGTGGATAAAAATGAATAAATAGTGGTTTATCCATTAATATAATTAAAATTCAGTAGAATAATTATAACTAGTTCATTATATTACCTTGGTTTGGGTAGTTTTGGTTGAAGAATATTAAGAAGAAATAGTAAGGCTTATGTAATACTCTCTTTTGTACCTTGAAATTTATTTTGAAAGTCTCCATAGAAATAAAGTGATTTGGAAAAGTTGTAGTAAATACAGGATTTATTTCCTTAAAGGTATTTCTAGGAGGGGAATATTGGGTATGTTTTAAAGGGATGTTTTAAATAATCTATAACTTTGATAGGGTTGAAGTGACACCCTCTACAAGTGAAAAGAGGGGGTAGTTTGGAAACACCTATTATTTTCAATAATGAAATTACACTATTTAGGTTTTAATTGATCTAAAATTGGGAAATAATGATGTGTAGGGTGAGATAAGGGTGGTAAATCCTCCAAAAATAATTTTCTCACATGATTTATACATTTCTCAGGATTTCTATCACCTTCATTTTACATTTTTCTATCAAGGTTGTTACATTCATAACTAGTTTAACCACAATAGATTATATTTTATTGAAAAATTAAAGGTAAACATCATAAAAATCTTCTTATTTAGTGAAAATAAATTAAATATCGATACCTTATAATTAAATTTATATATAATCTAAAAGTTACTTTTAAATTTAATCCTTTTATATATAGAAAAACAATTTTGTAAAGAAAATTCCATTTTTACCATTAAGAGGTCTTTGTATCATTTAGTAATTATTAACAATTAATTGAGGGTTAATTTTTTATTATAGGTTTAATAATTTTATTAGAGTCATTTTTGGGAATATATTAATTTAATTTATTAGATAAAAATTACAAAAGCTTAATTAAAATATTTTATGAAAATAACACTTTTACCATTATCATGGTCGTTAACTTTAAAATTATTAATCCCATTGTTATTCCTTAAAATATAATTAATTTTATTACCCAATATGATAATTCTGATATGAAATATGAAATCAACTTTTTATCTTTGATTTATCCAACTGATGAAAAATAAATTTTCATACTAGCCAATAAAAACAGTTTTTAGAGTAAAATATTAAGCAAGTTTTCTAAACAATAAACATGGGTTTTATAAAAACAAAATAACAATTTAAAATTATTTATTTTAATTTTAAATATATATATTTTGTTTAAAAATTCTTTAAAAACATTTAATATCTTCCTGTATGATGATAATTTCACAACAATTGTCATTTTAAGGAAAATAGAATTTTATTAATTTTTCAATCAAGAATCAATAATTTTTAAGGAAATTAAAAAATTAATGCTAAGATAAATTTGAAATTCTAAATTGTAAAAAATAATTTATTTTATAAAATTTTATTTATAAATTTAGTTTTTAAATGGAATACAGAATATAATAAAACCTCATTTATGGAAAATTTTTAAACATGATGTGTTTTTTAAATATCATTTCATACCATTATCCAAGTTAAAGAATTTTAACATATTAGTCCACATATTGAAATTTTATGTAGTATTTTAAAAATAATTTAAATTTGGTGATTCCAATTTAATTGGATAAACTATACAATACTTAAAAAAACATATTTAAAAAAATACCTTTTAATATTAATTATTTATCGTATATATATAATAAATTTAAATTAATTAATATTATTTTATTTTCTAAAATTTTTATTATTTTTATATTTTTCCTAATAATATTAATCTAATATTTCATGACTTTTTTTAGTTCAGTGTTACATGTGTTTTTTATTACGTGTGTGACAAGTTATCAAGGATTTTACTAATTGAAATGATCCAAAATCTTAGGTATTTACAAGTACTTCTAACGATGTTCCAAAAGTGTGTAGAGAAACATACATTATATAAGGACACACACTTACTACTAGCTATGAGAAAACCATTTTTAACCACGTAGCTATGAGAAAATATTATAATTTTGAAACAATCTATACAAAATATTAGCAATCCTAATAAAATAAACAATTTAAAAAATAATATAGAAGTAGCAGTAGGGTGTTAAAATTCTCACCAGTATACATCTTTCATACCCTAAATATTCATCAATGATTTATAGATAAGAATAAAATAGACTTTCCAACAGGGATATACCATATAAATAATAAAATGTTCATCCTAATATAGTATTCAATAATTAGAGAATTAGAATGATCCCCAAACCATTATGGAATTTGGAATAAAAATACATCACAAAAAATAGGCACATGAAACCCCATAGTGCAGTTCAAAATGATGAGACTGTTCATTGGCCTCACTATTATTTAAGGTTTACACCTTCTTCATGGGACAAATGAAATTAAGATATCACATAAAAATCCACACAAGAACAACATAATTCCCATAATCTATTAGAAAACTATGAAATAACCATTTGAATTGTATTTTCATAGTCACATGGAAACAAATATAAAATTCCTAAAAAAAGCATAAGAAACTAAATATTCTTGTGACTATGGTATATATTAAGATACTAACATCATGAAAGGAGGAAAAAGGTTAAGAATTGGTCCCTTTAAATGTATCCATCGAACTATTATCCATATTTGAAAAATGGAAGGTATTTTTTCCTTTACTGGTACTTCACTTTATAGAATTTCTAAAGATATCCCAATCAACCATTATGATGAAAAATCTTAAGAACATTTAAATAAAATGGATTTTAATACTCAATATGAAAAAACTGTAAAAATAAGTTATATAAACAATTTATAAGAGAAATAATTATAGAATAATAAGGGTAACCTACATCATCTCAGAATTCCATATTTGGTTCAATAACTTTATTCTTATTGGATGATAGCAAAACATCATTATTATATAAAGGGATTGAGGAACTAAAAATCATAGGATTATTCCAGAGGTCAATTACAACACCATGATCTTATTGATTAAATATTCAAATGAAGCTAGACCAGATTATTTTTCTAATGGTGGCTCGATTTATGTATCGATTCAACAAATCATGCTTTCATCAGGTCCTCAATTATAATGTTTGGGTAGAGAGGAACTAGCTCAATTAAATAGTAAATACATTCCTATAATATTCACTCACCTTGATAGAAATATAAGTGATTTATCACATTCTACATCTTCACCTCTTATGGTAGTGTCATTGAATGAAATAGACATAAATAATTACCTAAAAATACTATTTTATAGCCGTAACAGAATGAAGGCCTCCAACCATTCCCAACACGACCCTTCCAAGTAGTTATGGTGGATTTTACCCTCAATTATTCAAAAGTTTCTAGTGAATTGATGATTAAATAAATTTTATATAGATACTCTATATACTCATTAGGAATAGGAGAGTCAATAATTCTTGGGTATGGTTTAATATTTAGGAAGAGTATTGATCTACAACTCTATTTTGTGCATGGGTTTGGTTGATAGTCAGAAAGAATATATCCATATTATGAGAGATAATAATATGAAGAAAACTATTGATATGGGCCTCCTATTATTCATAGATACTTTTTATGGAGGTATTCTCTAAATAATAATTAATGTGATACTTAATCTAAAACACTCAATGTTAAAATCTATGTAATAAAAATAAATAATGATTTATTTTTTTCAAAAAGTAAAGCATATAAATTATAAAAAACCATTCTTTAACATGAAACCATAGATTAATACAAATTTTTATTTGATACCATTCTATAATGAATTTAAAGATCACATAGTTTGGTTTTAACGTCATAAAATTCTATTTAAAAACAAGTTTGAAAATTTATAAATTCATAAATTAAAAAGTTTTGTATATCAAAAATATAAATTTTATTTCATTCCATTTTGGAAAACATTTTATTTATTTTAAAAAATATAATTTATCACTTAAATAAAGTTTCTAAACATGAATTATCAAAAAAATCTAACATAGTAATATCAATACATCATGAAAACTTTTTTTAATTATTCCAAAATAGTAAAAAAATATAAAAAATAGAAACCATAAAAAGGGAGGTTGAAATAAAAACTAAAGGGGTTTATAGAGATGTATGGTTTGACCAAATGGCTTAGAAAACTATGTTACAACCATGAAACCACAAGTGGGTTCTACCCATAACTTTGAAAATAAGATCCACATGGTTTTTGGGCTACGTAAGTTCTCCATGTGCCTTACCCTCACCGCTTGTTTTCACATAAAAACATGAAAAACATATAAAACACCCATTGAAATTAAGGAAAATTTTGAAAAACAATAATAAAGATATAATATACTAACATTAAGTTAAAAATGAATTTATAATTAATGACTCATTATTTAACTACACATTTTAACTCAAGGCTTAGAATGAGAAAGTTTTTGCTAGAATATTCCCACATCTAACTCTCGTGTTATGATATTCCTATCTTTAAACTACCATAAATACCTAAATATTGAGATGGATTTAATAACAATTTTTATTGATTTAGCCGAGATCAATAAGCCATGTCACCCAGGGGGGCCACAACAAGGTCTGAAGAACATTGTGATTGGTACAAGATAGAGAAAAGTACCATGGGAACCAAACATGACTATTTCTTAAAGATTTTAGCCCGAATTATTATTAATAAATAGGTAGTGAAATCTTACTAAGAATACAACATGGTTTAAACAGAAGTTTTATTTCCCTGAAAACCCAAATAATTAGTGTAATAAATAATTATGAACTAAATAAGGAAATAATAAAATAAATATCCTACTCACACCTATATAAAATTAATCCATAATATATTCATCTTAACTAAACAAAGATCATAAAAATATTATAAAGGCAAGAATGGATATTACATACATGGTTCAATATAAATCATATTTGTCAAAAGAACATGCTTAAGTTATCGTCATGACTAAAGATCACCATCAAACATCATTCACTCAATCAACTTCATGGATGACTAAAGAGTATAAATATAGAAGGGGTACTTTTCAAGAACCTAAACATGAACATATAAAATCATAAAAATACTAATGACATTAAGTGGTATAAATTGTGTGTGTGAAATAAATTTCTAGTTATACCTCACCAAAATTTCCATGCTATTATTTTTATAACAAATTTCATTAACACTAGAATGAAATATAAAGTAATAAATCAATGCTATTAAATTTAGGTAAATAAACTCAAAAACATGAATTAAATACCTATGAAAACTAAACTAATAATTCTAAATTAAACAAATAGACTTCCAAAAATTAATCCCATTCGATAATATGATTTTTACTTAATAGAGTAAATTAATCCGTTATATTCATGTAATAAAATTTTTTAAAACCAAAATATCATTTCAAACCATTTTAAAATCCATTTTATCCGTCAAGAGAGAGAACTCCAAAACTATAATATAAATTAATAAGTGTAATGGTAGGGAAGAAAATATAATTTTAATTATATCTATGTAACTAAAATAATTATTAATAAGTAACACTAGTGGAGGAATATTATTAAATCACACAAAAAAAAGAAGTGTGATTATATAAATCACACATGCTAGAGTTTTACATAGAAGTAGAATAAAATAAAAATCATATCTTTGTGGTAGAAATATCTATATAGAATAATTATCATCACAAAAAACACATAATTCTTTAGTATGAAAATCCAAAACGTACTCAATGAGAACTAAAAGATGTTTTCTTATTGACTAATATTTTGAAAATAACACCTGAATTACTCTTCCAAGCCTCATTGGGTAGAACTCTCTATTGGAATCCTCCTTACACTCTAAGGGATCATAGTGAGAGAATAATTGTAACTAGAATAACAATTATCTATTGACCTCTAACCTAGATACCTTTGGTTCTCATGAAATTTGATTCTATAGGCGAGGAAACATTTATCATATCATCAACACCAATAAGGCAGCACAAGACAAGGAATAACAATATCACTTCTTTATCCTACCTATATACAAACTTCAATAAACATACCTTTTACAATTAAATCATCATAAAAAAATCACATTTAACTCTATAAATCCATTAGTTTATGTAAAACATATTATCATGGGGTTCAAACCAATGGTGTAACAAAAAATATGAAAATAGTTTTAATGATATTTCTAGCAGGACCTTGAAAAACCATTAATAGAAAAACCATAAATCTATTTTCAAAGAATCTTCCATATGAGCCTTTAATATCAATTAAATAATTTAAAACCAATAATACCCCCATTAGAGGGTCGATTGAGAATGTAAATATCATTAAAAAAATATGAAACTAAATAATTACATCAATATAGAAATAATATAATAGATGAAAGAATCAAAAAATAATTAAAACATTATAAAATAAATATGGAATCCAAATAAAACCTACATTTTTTTGAAAGGTTGTTAATTTTTGTATAAAGGCCCATTTAAATTCAAAACTTACAATACAATCATTTAAATTACTAAAAAAACTCATGTTTATGAAACATCATCTCTAAAAATCAATACAAAAAATCATTGGATTTAAAAATATTATTTTTATTTGATAAATCCTACTTAATCACTTTATCAAATGATTAACATGTGAATATTTTTGTTATAAAAATATATGATTATGAATCCTTGGGAACCCTGTTATTTCAATATTTAAATCATAAATATTTGAAAAAAACCATTGATTTATCAAGAATTACAAGAAAAAATTAATTTTAGGAAAAACAATATTGAAAAATATAACCATCACATTTGTTTTCAACAATAAGGAATCACATGGAAATGAAAACATACATCTTTAATGGATTTAATAAAACCATAAACATAAGGAAACTACACACCCTAAACATCATGAAACTAAACACCCTAAACATCATGAAATAAAAGGTTAAGATAAACCCTTCACCATGGGTTTGATAACCATCATCCCAAAGAAATAATAAGAGATGTAAATAGATGTTTTGATAAGAAATAAAATTATAAAGGAGATAAATTGAAGATAAACCTCAAATAAATTACTTTTAATCAAATATTAAGATCTATAGAAACCATGAGGGGGAATGAAAATTTCTGTCAACGATCCTCATCATCTGATTCATGAGAATTAATGAGGATGAAAACTAAAATCAGTTTAAAATTGATTAGGGTAAAATAATAATTTCACAAAATTGAAAATTTAGATTATAATATTGGTTTAACAAACCTACACAGATTGTGTGATATCAATTCGACCACCTGGGAACTATCATATGGTTTAACAACAAAATATATCGAAACAAATGCTTACCATGAATAATCCGTTGAATAAAACACTTAACATTAAAATATTTAGGACCCTAAAAAAGAAAAATCTTCATGGTTTCCTATAATCATAAACTAATGGTTCACCTCAATTCAATTTCAAATCCTACATATATGATTTAAATGCTTGGTTTCTATATACTATAAAAATGATAAATTTGATTGGTTGCTTATAAATATGTTCCAATAATGTGGGGATATACATATGTTTCATAAGTACACTTGGTTACTAATAACTATACAACAACCATGAACATACCATGAAAATGTGAAAACACTTAAAATATTGAATATTTCCATTCCAGAATTCACCAACTCTAATAGATTCAATAATTAATCAAAATATTCCTAAAATTGACACTGAGGTGTTACAATATAGATTATTCTACAATGTAAAAAACTTTGTATGAGAAATATCCTAAGTCATGACTAATTCAAGTGATTATTTTGTTACAAGAGTTTGAAATCAATATTGTTGTAAATAATTTATAAAAGAATATGGTGGTTAATCAATTTTCAAAATGATCATTGACAAAAGTAGTGAAAAAGTATGAAATTTACATAAATTAGGAAATTATAAATGATAAACCGATTAAAATTGATAAAAAATAACATCCTTTGTTTTTTGAAATATAAAATTACATTGAAAGTTGACTCTTCAACACTTACACCAAATATCAAAAATGTGATTTTTGTATATTGGAGTTCATTTGTTTTGTATGGACCAATATTATTAAATTAATATTTGGGTAGTATCATTACATGATGTGTGCATAAATATGAGTCAAATAGAATTTTTGAATTTCTCTATTTAAAATGTATTAGAGGAAACCATAGAATAAATAAAATAATGGAAAAAATAACAAAAAGCGATTTATTTTATCTTAATCTCCACAAAAATTCAAGGGATTGATTGTATATATGATATCAATGATAAAAAATTTAGTATTGTGATGTGAAAAGTTATAAATATAAAAGAAATTCTAATATTTGATGTTTTTATTGAATTATGAATAGATTTCATGGAACCTTTCACAAACTAAATTTCCAAGATACATGTGTTTTTTATATGGATTTCATTTTTAAATGAGAGGATGCAAAGGAAATAACATTAAACATTTTTTACATCAAAATAAACTTTTAGAAAAGGAATTAATTGTTACATTTTAGACTCCCTCAGTTACTTAATAAGGATTGAGGTTATCACTTTAATAATCACATGTTAGAGGATAAATAAAACAATATGTTGTATGATACATCACAATAAATCTTTATCACCCATAAATAGGTGATATAATAAAATTATATAATTAAGAGATAAAAATATATATAAATAAGTGTCTCAAATTATAAATGATGGGGTAAAAAGGTCAATGATGCATTAAGAGAATATCAAATATACCAAAATGAAACTGTTGATACATCCTTTTTTTAATTTATAGGATATTATAAAATTTTATAGTTGAGTTGAAGAAACAAAAACATTAGGCTTTATAAATGGTAAACCGAAGCTTATAAAAAGTTGGAAGTGGAGATTTTAGCATATGGATAAACTAGAAGAAATCGAGTGGTTTTCTTATGTGAATTCTAATGGAGATATTTGTGAAATAATATATGCATATTATGTGTATTAAATTATATGTTATTGTGTGATATACATATTTCATACGTTATAACATAGTGGAATTATGGGAATATTGTATGCCTTGGTTTTTATATCATAACCCACTATCTTGGGAACTATTTATGTATTATAAAAGTGAATCCCCATTCAGTTAACTAAAAAGTTAATTTGTAACATATATGACCGAAATAAAAATACAAAAGTTATGTCACATCATAAAAAAATTCCCAAATGTCACCCTCTCACCAAAGCATGGTATTGATATCAGGGTTCAATAATCACTCATGTGGGATGATTTTTTAAAACATTATTTCATCTAAACACTAACCAATTTACATGAACTTAGGATTAATAACATGTTATTTTTGTTTTATAGATGATTTATACACTTAACCATTGAAAATTGGGATAATATATATATGATAAGGTATAGGTATCTATTGTGAAATGAACATTCCTATCACATCACCAAAAGACCAAAACAATATAAACTATATAAAAGTTAATTGAATAGAATAGATTAAACTATGTATTTTTTATTTTTATTCTAACCAATAGATAATGACCTAATGTGGAGCCCCTGAGTTTGATTCCTTTCAATAAATTCACCAAGGATAGCCCATGTACATCCAGTTTTGAAATAAAACAAAATTCTTAAAAACACATTCCCATGCTCAGTGATCCTCATGTAGATTAAGATCACATAATTAGTTTCATTTCCCTTACATGGATCATGAAGAAAATGGTCTTTATGTCTCCCATGAGGGGCTCATGATAGGTGCTGATATTCTAAATATGGTTCCAGCCACCACCCTAGCCATAGAAACCTGTTATTAACTAGAGTATATATAGGAAAAAATATAATTATAAGAGAAAATTTATCAAATAAGAACATATTATATCTTAGGATATAATTAAAAAATATAATAATAATCATAACTACCTAAAATATGAGGATATATACCTTCTTAGCTACATCTATCCATTACCTGGGTGTTGAGTTGATGTTTCATTCATCACTTATGATAGGAATTAAATGTACCTATATTAGTTTACACATGTGATAATATTCCCCAACACTTGATAATATTAATGTTACTTATGAAACAATAATATTTATCAATATGTAACACTTGGAGAAGAATATAATTATATAATACCAAAGAAAGAAGTGATATCATATTTAGTAGAACTTGGTAGAGTTTTAAATAGAATAATAAATGGACCAAAATCAAAGTTGTGTTGTTGAAATATATAAGTAAAATAATAATCATCATGTGAAACTACTTAGTTTATAATGAAAAAAATCCTATATGCACTTAATGAAATCTAAAACTTGTTATACTATTAGTGAATATTTAAAAAATATCCTCTGGATTACTATTCCTAGCCTCACTAGGTGGTACTCTTAATAGGAAACCACATTATGATCTAAGGGATCCTAGTTAGTGAAGAATCATAAAAATTATAACAACAATATTTGAACCTCCCACCAATTTACCCAGTGTTCCCATGGAATTATCAACTAGAGGTGAGGTAACATTTTTCACAGAATCTATCACATACTAATATGGTATCATAATACATGGATTCTCAATATAAAATCTTGATCATACTTTCATACATCCTTTAAAAAAAACTCCTTTCCAATTTCATAAAAATCAATCAATATTCGAGTTTAACTCTTAAGATCTATAAGTTTATGTATAACATTATATCATTGGTCTTAAACCAAGGGTGTATCTGATAGTATGGAAATAATTTTAAAAAATGTTCCTAAAAGTCATTCAATAAACCTTCTGCAATGAAACCATGAAATCATTTTAAGATAATTCTCTAAATGATCCCTTAATACTAAATCAATAATTTAGAAACAAGAAACCACTCTTTGATTGGACAATAAAGAATTGAAATCTCTTTAAAACCATGTGGAAACCAAATAATTACCTCAACAACACCATAAGAAACTAGATGAAAGAAAAAAATATATTAAAGCATCATTATATAAATATAGAATCCAAATAAAATAAAATATTAAAAACATAGTTATTGAATATATAAAGGTAAATTAAAATTCAATACTAAATAATCACATCCTTACATATCATAAAAACACAATTTTATGAAATATAATCATTAAAAATTATTAGAAAAATTTACAACATATAAAATTATATATTTTATTATAAAACCCAACTTTATCACTTTATCACTTTATCAAATGATTAAAATGTTTGGATTTTTGTTATAAAAATACATGAGAGTAAACCATGAAAACACTTTTATATCATGTGTTTAAATTAAAAAAAAAATTAAAAAAATTATAGATTTATCCTCTATAGTAAGATCATAAATATGTTTAAGGAAAATGAATTTATAAAATGTTGGAATCGCATGGTTTTTTAATTATAAGGAATAACTTGGTAATACTGACCTATATATATCATAGATAGATGAACCAATAGAATAGAGAGACAATAAGACCAAATATGAAATCCACATACCCTTGAAATCATGAAACTCATTGTTTAGATAAACCATTTTACTTGAGTTTGGACAATGTGGACCAATTAAAAGGAGGGAATGAAATTAAAGAGGGTAAATGAAATAAAAAATAGAAATATATGCCTAAATTTAATTAAATCACTTATAATCAATGAGGAAGATCTCTAAAAACCATTTTGAGGAATGAAAATATCAGCTTAAGACTCTCTTCAGATGAGTTGTGTCAACAAAGGAGAAAAATAACAAAAATATAATTAGAATATATAGGTCTAGAAGAGGAATTTTGTTAAACTGGAAATTTATATTGTCTTATTATTTTACTAATCCCATAAAAATTATGTGAGATCCAATAAAAAAATTGGGAACAATCCCAAGGTTTAGCCACTACATTTATTAGTACATGTAGTAACGACACCCAATACATTGAAGAAAACTCTCAAAATTCCCACAGATAAGACCCTATATAAGATTACTATACATGATTTCCCCTAACTATGAACTCGCAGTGAACCTACACCAAGTTTAAAATATGACACAAATTATGAAATGACTTGGTTTATACTTTTTAAACTTATGATTAATTTAGATGTTTTCCTATAACCCTATTATAATAGTGTTGGGATAACCATAGGTTAGATATGATCACACAGTTACTAATAATTGTGTACCACCCTTGTACTGGTCCTAAAACTATGAGATAAAATTAAAATTTTGAAAAATTACTATCCAGAATTTACTAATTCAAATAAATTTAGTAATTAAACAAAACAATACATAACACTGACACTATGGGGTTATAATATTGATCATGATGGATTGAGATGCATGTTGTATACGAATAATGATAATCCATGACTAATTTAGTATCTTGTCATGTAAAAAGAGTTTCACATCATTATCAATGAAAATAATTTATTGAATAATGTGGTGGCTAATCATTTTTCCATATTGACATTGATAAAATTAGAGGACGATGATGTAGTTAACATAAATGATGAGTTTCTAAATTAGAATTTTTTTAATATATAATTAAAAGAACATACATGGTTTGTTTAGATTGAAAATTAGTAATAAAATATTATAATCTACACTTATATCGAATATCCAAGATGACCATTGTTTTTAGCTATCGTAACTTATTATTTTTGGTATGGGCCAATATTATTGATATACTATTTGAGTGGAATCATTTAGAGACGTGTTTAAAAATTTAGGAAAAGTGAATTTTAGAATTTATATATTTAATACATATCAATGGAAACCATCGAATAGATAAAATAATGTAAAAAAATTTCCCAGTGAATTATTTTAGCCGACTCTCTATAGAGATACAAGGTAATAGATGTGTGTATGAGATCAATGTATAAAAAGTTCAAAATGGGGTAGTGAAAAGAGAATCATGTAAATAAAATTAAAGAATTAAAATTGGCTAACTCATTAGAAGAATATTTTATGGGAGCCTTCCTAAAATACATAGGGAAAACATATATCATTTAAATATGTATTACATTTATAAATGTGTGGAATTCAAGGTAAAAAATGAACATGGTGAGAATGGGGGTGAAGTTTTTCAAAAGTAATTTCGTTCCACAATCTAGAATTCCTCGGTTAATCATCAATTATTGATGTAATGACATTAATAATAACATGATAGGGAGAGTATAAAAAATATTGAGTATTATAAAACTTACTAACTCATTATCACCAATAAAAAAAGTGACTCTATAAAATTATCCAACTGATAGGGAACAAAAATTCTTTAGAAATTAGTGACATGAAATAAAAAATATTCGGTTTAAAAGATCAAGGATTCGTTAAGAATATACCAGATATCAATTAAAATACCAATTGATTCATCCTAATTTTTTTTTAATTTATAAGATACTATAACATATTATATTTTAACAAAATAAAACATTATATTGTGCTATAAAAAATGTGGATCCATTCTTATAAAAAGTTAAATGTGGGAGATTTCTTCACCAGGATAAATTTAAAGATATTATATGGGATTCCTATGTGAATTCTTATGGATAAATTCCCTAAATATTTTATAAAAATTAAAGGTATCATAATGTATATTATTGTATGATATCCACATGTCACATTGTATAACATAATGGAATCGAAGGCACATTTCATGCCCTGTTTTTTATATCAAGCTTCACTATTAGAAGAACTATTCATGTTTCATAAAACTCTATACCAATTAAGTTAAAAAAAATGTTGTAGTGTATCATATATGACCTAAATAAGAAAAAATATTCATTTTATGTTATCAAAATGTAGCCGTCACACCTTCCACTCACTAGAGGCTAGCATAAATGTCAGGGGTCAATAAACACTCATATAAGAGGCATTTTCCCTTTAATTCATTTAAAAACTAAAAATCATACATTAACATTGGTGTGATGACCTATTATTTTCTTTGATAGAGTAATCACACATCAAACCATCAAACAAATTGGGGGAAAATATATATTACAAGGTATAGGTAGTTAATCTGATACGAACATTTGTAACACATCACAAACAAGACCCAAATGTTAGAAACTGTATCAAAATTTATTAAAAAGACCAAAGCATACAATTTTTAAAAAAATGTGTAGTCTAAATGATTAATAATGAATAATATTCATTCCTCTGAGTGTGAATCCCCTCCAAAATTTCATTAGGGATATCCCATCTGCATCTAGTTTATCAATGCATCAATAACCCTAAAACACATTCCCATGCTCTATTACCCAAATTTGGATCATGACCCTTAATCAAGTGACTTTACCTTACTGGGACCATAAGGAAAATGTTTTATACATATCCTAATAGGGCCCCTTGAAGGGTGTCAGTATAAAAATTCAATTAGTTGTCTCCACCCGACCATTAAAAACCAATAAAAAATAGACTATGTGAAGGAACCAATATAATTAAAAAAGAACATTTAAATATCCCAAACATAAAACATAATAGGATCTAATAAAAATTTAATTATTAACATAACTCCCTATAATTGGAGGATTCATACTTTCTTACCTACATTAAGCCTTTTCTTTGGATTTGAGATGATGTTTCAACAATCCCCTATGATAGGAATTACAAGTAACTTTATTATCTAACACACATGCTTACATTCCCCCCAGACATAATATTATATGTGTATAAATAATTAAGGGTCGCAGAAACCCATCACAATAGTAAATAAATCCATCTATCCAATTGATGAAATCTTGTGGACTATCTAAGGGAATATGGAAATGGGAATAACAAGTCAGCATATTTGGAGCCCATCCCAAACCGTTATCCTATGTAACCAGTAAAGAATTATCACCCATACCACATGAATAACCTATATAACAACATGTATACATGATCAAGATTATTAAAAAAGACATATACTTAACTGAAAATTATAATATTTCAAATAAAGTATGAAATCCATATCTATAACATTTTTCAAAAATACATCCAAAGATATTATGAATCCCCCCTTACACAACAAAAAATTATTATAACATATAATGTGATATTATTCTTAACAAGGATTATAAATTAAAATTTGAGTAGTTATATTAGATAATAAAGTATAATATTGAAATATCATCCCAATTTATAAAATACTTTAATGATATTGTTGGTATAACCTATAAATTCCTACTAATATATATTATCCACAAGATATTTATGTAAAACATTTTTGTATTTATAAATAATATTTTTAGTTAAGTTTACTCAGTAAAAAACCATTTCTAGGTATCTAAGATTTAAATATTAGAGAGGTTTTTTTACTAATTTAAATAGATATCACCTCCTTGGGGTTAAGGGAAGAGGATTACAACACGGTCAGAAATTATTTTTCAATCGATAACTGAGGAAAAAATTAGTGATCTAGGTATTTTAGACATGAAACATAAAATTGGAAGAGTAAAGAAAGAAAATACCTTTTCATAATCTATGATCACTTCCTAGACTAACAAAAAATAAATAATATTAAAAAGGAATAATAAATTCTACAATCCCTAACAAAAATGAGTGATATTCAGGACCACTACTAGAAGGAAAACTTGAAGAAGAGGGGAAAAATGAATACATGACTCATACCTTTTCAAAGCTAGGATCTCATAACCCATAAGAGACCCTAGAATAAATAAATAGAGGAGATATTTCTTGGGATTAATAATATGTAGAGAATATTTCTTGATAGAAGATCCATGGTTAAATTGAGGTTGAAAATTTAGTTGGGAGGGGAGGGGGGTTAAATGTGTTTGAATTTTGATTTTAATTTCATAAATTACATTCTATTACATTTAAAAATATTATAAAGTGTCTCAAAACTACTTCTTTGGAACCATAATGGTGTTCCAGTGGTATAGGTGACACCTCTACCTACCAATACTAAAATTCCAATAGATACACCCTAACTTCTAGTGGGAGTTTTCTTGTTAGAAGAACCTTTCACCGACAAATAATTTTCAAAAAATATCTTTGAACCCTATTTAACCATTCATTCCTCTAAAAATATTCAAAATACTTTATAAAAATAATCAAAAGAGTTAATTTAAATAGAATGACATAAATTATTAGGCCAAATCCATCATAACCTCACCAATATCATGCTTATTGTTCATGATAATATTTAAATTTATTATTGAATAAATAGATCCAACCATTAACTTTTTATGTCAGCCACTAAATCCAAAGTCTTATATTAGAGCCACCCATACTACGACATCACTAAATCTAGATGAATAACATTTCCCTATATCACCTTATATCTTTAGTTAACAACGCGTGTGATTTGCTATGTATAAGAGACACTAAAATCAAGTTCAATATCATTATAAAAAATCATGTGTGAAGGGTGGGGGATGTATATTATTAATAGTGACACATAAAAAGTGTTATCCAAGGAGATTAAAATAGGTGGTAACATAATATGATAAGCCTCTTTTATCACTTGGGCTAATATATCAAAAGGCATGAAATATCTTAAAGAAAGTTTCTACTTTTTTCCCATTTATCTATGAACTAGTCTAATTGAAACCCAAACTAATATATGATCACCAACTTGAAAATAAAATGGTTACCTATGAGGATATCTGTATGATTTTTAGTGACTATTAGTTTTTATTAGTCACTTATAATTTAGTTTGATCTGATCAGTTATCTCGTGGATGGTGTTAGGCTCTATGATAGAGGATTCACCTATATCCAACTTAATAGGAAATGGATTGGTTTTCTATATATATAATCAAAGGGAACTATCTAAATAGAAAATTTGAATCTTATATTATAAGATAATTTCACTTTAGATAGGTGATACACCAATGAGCCATAAAATTCAAGAATGAATGGCTAGGTAATATATTCCAAAAAATGTATATTCTGATTTGATCCACCTTTTATATGAGGGTGAAAAGTGGTGATTATCCCCATCTGTGAACCTAATACCTATTTTAGTCCGTGCTAAAATTGATATGTAAACATGGGATATCTATTAGGGATGTTGTTTTTTTGTATATCATGAAGCTTCATAGTCTATATGATATGTAGATTCCTTAGATCAACAATAGAAGAAGATTATTTGCTTAGTTTGAAGTGAACTATATTAGTCAGATGTTCCACAATTACCTATATCATGACTCAACACTTATTGTTTTCAGCAGGTTAGTCCCAATGACCACAATTATTTTTACCCAGTTTTACTCCCACAATAGACATGGAAAAATATTTTATGTTTTAATTTGGTGTTACACCTTATCTTGTTGATATGTATGGAATCTAGAAATAAATCACATGACCTATATTTATATACCTAACCACCATAACTAGAGATAAACATCAGGATACGTCTTTATAAATACAAGACACACACCCCATTAGGAATAATGGTTCTTATTTAACATCGTTTCACACATACTTGTGGGTAAAACTGATACACCATTTAAATAAGGAAAACATTATACATCTTAAAAAATAACCCTCTATATTCTGTACACTATTGGATCTTACTCGAATAATGATATATTTAGGAGATTATAACTACATTTATTGAACCCACACAATGAGAGAGGACATAAGGTTGATATGAAATCAGTTCATCCCACTATGATCATTAACAACATCTAGGTATACATTAGCCTATGAGATGCTAATATCTATTCCACTTTAGCCTCTATCACTATTTTTGGGTAATATTGTTAGGTAAGGTAATTAGTAAATATTTATTTCTTTCTAGGAGTATATTTAATGTCAAATTTAAACTATTAGAGGTATCACACCAAATAATGATGTTTTTGATTCATTTTATGTTGATAACTTAAATATAAAAAATTATTGTGCTACATGAGAAACACAAATAATTCACAGTATTGATAATAACTCTTACACTTGAATTAAAAAAAAGCAATTATGAATCATGGGTGGGGTAGTTAATTTAATGTGGTAAAATATTTTCTGAACTATAAGACTCCACCAGTTGATAATTCATTTTAACACTTCTTAGGTAAACTAAAAAAATAAAAAAAATATACCACAAATACCTATCATGTATGAGGTATAATAAGAAAATGGGTTGTGGACAATTTATTCTTCCACTTTGAAATACTGACTCATAATAATCTGGCTAAATAAATTTAGCTCCATTATATTTTAAATCAAAAATAGGGGTGGAAATCTTGGATAATTTGTAAATAATGTGTCTATAGTACCATAAAAGGATAAAATCCAATCCTTAAGTATTCCCATTTGGACATTATTATTCATTAATGAATAATATTTATTGGGATCTATTGAAATAACAACTTCTGAAATAAAATACGTAATGAACTTGAACACCAGATTATGAAAAAAACATTTACCAAATTTTTAATATATCTGATTTTCAATCAGGGTATCGAAAAGGAAACTAATATATCAACCATGGTCAGAATGAGACTTTAAAGAGAATATATATTATATGTTTGAAACTAAATGATGCACCACTGGGATGGGGGTGGAATCACTAGAAATATTTAACCATTCATTTAATTATTTTTACCTTTGTGACTTGTTTTATTCTTGACCCTCTCAAATTATATATAACTCCTTTACTTGTATGAAATATTAAAAAATCAACTAGGAAAACCATATTTTATTTGGTTTCCCTCCAATATAAATGACCACATCATCTATATGTTTGGTCTAGTATTTTCATTTTATATCTCATATTATCAACACCAATATATAAATTAATCCCCCTTTATGTAGTAAAACATAATTTTAAGAATAATAGGAATATGGGAATTGAAATTTAAACTTCTCGCTTACTCGGTTATTTTTATCGCCACTTTAATTCTTTTGAAAAATAACGCAAGATCATGAAAACATATCATTAAACCATTCATCAATCATCATTAATGTTTCCAGCAATTATGGGTATAATCATGGATTTTGAATCATTATATGTAATTCATAAATAATTACTCAAAATAAATAAACTTAATTTTCATATTAATTAATTTTTGACATCCTCTAGTTGCACATACTCCAAGAAATCATGATTTTCATGAAATGAAGTTAATTATTTTATTACTTTTGGTTTTTTACTTTGGTACTACACATCTCCATGAATTGTATCATGTTTTTCCACTACATATTTTCATTAAAAACAACTAAATAATTTAGATCAATCCACTAACTATTTTTCTTTCACTTATGACAACACTATTTGAAAAATGATAATTAAATAGAATTAATAATATTTGTTTATTCTACATTAGGATTTACCTTATATTCACCTAGTTTCGAAACCCAACTTATATAGTTAATAATTTTCAATATAGTTTAATTCTAGTATACTTATAGAATACTTCATATATTCTACGTTTTTAAGTCAAATTTCCTAACTGAATCCAACAACTCTAATATTCCCTACATAATTTTTAAACCCCTAGTGAAATCATGGTTTTCATGACCCACCATGATATTTTATATGTAAATATTATCAAATAATTTTATAATTTATTTTTCCCCTTAAAACCTATGTTTAATTTGAAAAAACAATTAGTTATTTTGAGTTTATCTCACATATCTCCAATATTTTATAGAGTAATTATTTCTTAGTCTTGACCCTTATTCGGACACTAAATTTTTGTTTCTTGAATTTTTATGAATCAAACATATTTTGTGCGGCAAATTGGAATCTTATTAGTGTTTCCTCACAACATATTCATCATAATTTTAGAAATTATGGACATAGAAATATTATACTTAGAATCAATTATTGGGAAACTAAATACTCTCCTACAATTTTTTTTGACTTCAATGTTCCAGAAGCTCTAGAATATTCATCTGCTTATCTATCATGGGATACTTTCCATGTATTTTATTCTTAAATATTCTAAAAACGCTCTCATTACTCAAAAACCAATTCTCACTTATTATTACAAATAAGACCAAATAACATAAACAATTATACTAGGTTCTTCATTTTCCCCCTTTGTATTTTTAGTTAACAACAATAAATCTGAAAATTTTACATCATGTCACATCACTATAAAAGAGAAATATATTAAAACCACACTACTACACAAATAAATTCTTTTAGAATAATTCCATTCCCCAATGATAATAAATTTATTTTCAATGATATTGATGAACCCCTGGTAATTGAATCACTTATTTCTTAACAATTTTTTAATAAATATGTCATTGGTTTCATTATAATGTAACAAAAGGTTGGGAAATTTTCAACCCTTTGAAAATAAAATCCAGAATAATTTAGGGCAATAAAAAAATTCATAATGTATAATAGAAAGGACTAACTTGAATATTCAATCATTGACTCTTAAAATAATTTATTTGGCATAAACCTTTTAAAAATACAAGAAGTATTATATATTTTTGAAATATAATGAAACCTCACATCTCCATTGAAAACCTTATTTTTGATAAATGAAACTTGATATAATTGTGTTTATATATAATGTGTAATACTGTATTTATATATATATAAATAACACTTTGATTTTAATATAAAATTTTCAATCATTTATTAACATTCTCCTTTAGATCATCTTACTACACTTTCATCCAATTATTTATTTCATGCATTATTGGGAATACAATACTCAACATTTATAGTCATCAATGATACAAAACATTGTCTATTTCTATTCCAAATCATGGAAATTTATCATAGAAAATAAATTTAATATGATATTGATTTCCTATATTTATAATTTCAAGACCAACCAGTATCAATGATTCATATTTGGTTCATCTATTCACTCATTATGTACATTATAATTCTACCCAACATTTATTTGATATATATGACGATTATTATCAGAAACATCATATTTTATTTAATTAAATCACATTAAAATTTATTATATACATTCATTTATTAACTAATATATACTCTTGATGCAATATAGTAAAACAAAATCATCTTCCTAATGTATTTCGGATTTACAGTTTCTATGATTCACCCATGATGATCTTTACCCCAAATTTCAAGAGTGTTGATTCATACATAGATTCCTCTATTCCAAATATCATCAATAGTTTCCTAGAATATTTCTACTTAGTATAAAAGATGTATTTTTCTTTTTATATAACCTTTAATCCTTGAAATAATTTCATCTCTCTGAGAATAAAAATCTCAATGTGGACTTTCATTTGTTTTGAAGATTCATAAAATGCATACATCCTATTTTCTTTATAAATCATGTCACAGATAAGAACAATTCTAATTATAGTACCAGTTATCACCTCTTATATATATATATATTTGTATTAGATTTCCATTTATAAAAGCTCAATTTTTTAGAAATCTATATAGTTTAGAGTATCGGGATCTTGGGGCATGTTTCAACAGATGAAAAGAATTAATATTTTTTTTGATAATGGTTCTATATTTATCAAGGATAAAACCATATTGATGATCAATAAAAGAACTCATCCACAATATCTTCTTTGATTAAATAAGAGTTCACATACATCTAATAAACTATTCAATTCTTGTGCGCTACGACTAATATAAACATATTTTATTATCAATTCTTATAAAAGTTAATAATTTTCTTCTATGTCTATAAATTCGACCTAATAATATCCTTTTCAACCTAGTTTGTCTTCATTATTTGAAATGTATCCCTTTTCAATGAGTTTATATCTAAACACCCACCTACTCAAAATAAAATTCTCTATTTCTTGTCTATGTATAAGACCCCAAGTATCATTCCTCTTAAAATGATATAGTTATTATTTCATTGTATTTATGCACTCTATGTTCTCAATATCCTCTATAATTGAATTTTATTCAAATTATAAAGCAAGGGTTGTTAGATACTCAAAATTTACTTTTCTTCTAGTATATACCAAACCCTTCTAACTACCCATGATATTTTCAAGAAATGGATTCTTATTCAATCTCTAAAAATTTATTTTTCTACATTGAACAATTTAATACCCATAACTGGACTAATTATAATTATTTTTAATCTATATTAGGCTCATGATCATATAATTTTTAACTGATTATTTCAGAATTCTACAAAATAACTTCTTTTAATTCTTTAAAATATTCTTCTTGTGTTCCTCTTGTACAATGTTTATTTTCAATGATTTTAACACTATATAATTATACTATCTTTTTTAGGTTTTTTGTTTTAATAGTTTCAACCTTTTATATTTTATTAGTATACTATAAACACACCTTCCTTTTCCTTTTGATAAAATATTCCAAAACAATAATTTTTGTTCTTATTTATACATAGACTTATAAAAACACTGATGTACATAACTATAGATTTCTTCTGGTTCTATATTTAATAATACGTATTATTTTTATCAAGTCTTCATAAGAATATATTTTTATTATATAACACTATACCTTTAGTGTATCTCCAAAATATTATTTGAGATATTGAATTAAGAAAGAATAGCCATTCTAGTTACCAACTATCCTCTATTATTATTTTAATACAAGTATGTTTCTCTTGGGTGTGTAAGGATAACTATATTTCTTTTTAAATTCAATTACTAGAAAGAGATTATTCAAAAAAACTATTAGTGATCACTCTTCGATATTAATTTCTTAACTTCGTGATATTACCACCTAACTCTTTCTCGACATATCTTTTAATGATTATGAACATTTTTGTTACTTTAGAATTGTGTTTTTTGAACATCAAATTATATATCTTTGTGAAATCATAAATGATTTTATTGATTCAAGATATCATATACTACATTGATTCCTCATCAACCCATATAGAAAAAAAATAAATTGATTCATGTAGCCTAGTGGACTAAGTCATTACTATTTTATGACTTCAATGTACTATCTTCCTCCTCTAAAAAATTCCTAAAAAACTCTCTTTCTCTCTCTTACTGGTTTAAGCCTCCCCCACATCTTCCTATATGACTTTTTCTTGAACTCCTTTGACCCATATTGACATGTATTTTGTGCAAGAGTTATTTTGACCTTTTCACTCAGAAAACAAGAGTTATTAGGATTAAAAATAGAGAATAAGTTATCACCAATTGTTTCACCCATAGTGATAATTCTTCTGTAATTTAAGTAAATTATGAAACTATAGTTTTTCTAAAACATGAATTCATTTTTTTCATCATAAAGTTTTCTTATTCTCAATAATTGTCTCTTAAACCCTTTAAAAAATAAAACATCTATGGACTTAAGCATCTAACCTTCAGTCTCAACTATAATATATTATAATTTTCTAAAGATATTTCATTGAAAAACATGACCACAAATCCATAATTTTCTTTAACATCCTTTAGGATATTTGTGTCCCCAATCATTGAGAGGAAAATGTACTATTAAAAATCAAAGTATTTTTTCAACTAGATTTTAGATCCACCTCAATAGAAAGAGATAGTTTTTCATTATAATTTATTTGAACACTATTAATACATTGCAAAAGAAGACCCCATCCTATAATATTAGTCATAATTGTTTTCTAAACAATGACCCTATTGGTTATATATTCTATAAATTTATTATAGATAATAAAATTAATCTGCAATAGTCATACTTGATTAAATTTTATTGGCATATTTTTTCTTCTAAAATTTTCCCCTTACACTCTTAGATATTCTCTCCCTCAATCCACACATTCATTGAATCCATGTAATGTACATGTTTTATGAAAAATAATATTTTTATTTCACATAAATTCTTTAGTACCAATAGTAACTTCTAAATTTTAACCTTTTATATTGATAAGAGTTATATATTGAAAAAGTTTTCCCCTTATTTTTCCGCAGCGTGGTATTTATCCTTATGTTTCCCCTATATTCCCCATATGTGTAGTTTTTTAATTCCCAATATTAGACCAAACTTTCTCAATTTTGGATTTAGAACATTCAATATTAGTAAGAAAAAATTACCTTTAAGGTTAGTAAGGAATACATTTCACCTGATGTTTTGTGCTAAAACTCTTAGTATCATAAAATAATTACACCTTAAATTACATTTCTTTTATAATATTCTCTCAATTTCATTAAAAATAGTAATCTTTTCAAGAAACCAATATTTTTCCATACTTAACTCTTACTATATTTTAGTAAACTTTTCATCAATTTATTTTAGCATTTTCTATATTTTTTCAATTTTCAAATTGAAAATTTTAATTTCATAAAAGTAATGTTATTTGATTTTGATGATATTATTTTATTTAATTATTATTCTTCTCATATTTCTGCAATAACCTAGTTTTATTTTTCAGTATAGTACTGTTTTCAAGAAAATAATAAAGTTATACTTTAAGAATATGATCATTACAATCATCCTATTATTAATATTAACTATTGGATGTATCTTCATATTTTTCTCCTAGAGCCCATCATGATCCATGAAGTTCCTATAAATTTTAGTAACATATTATATTTATTATATATTTTTAATTGAATAAAAATTTTCTTCTTTATTCATAATATTTCATATTTTTTATTTATGAAATATTTTATTTATCTATGCACGTTTTTTAACATTTAACAATTTTACCACATTTCATTCTTTAAGGGCTTTCTTCTTTTATATTATCATTTTACTGATTAATTTTTTTAACTGAAAAATAAATTGTGATCTTCAAAATTCCACACAACTTAAGGCACATTAGTTTTATTTTTCTTTAGTATATTCCCTATACTTTTATAAATTTAACTAATGTAAGAGTAATAATCCTCTTAAAATATATATCATTTTTAAATCATCCTCTATGTTTTTATATTACTAATATTCATCTTCCTTGATTTTAATATTTTTTATATATTTTAATGCCACAAACTCCATTATATTTTTCATGTTAAGATGATATTTACTTATATCATAGATTAAAATGGTATTATGTAACTCATTAAGAGATAAGGAATATATTTTAAGAAAGAATATTTTTAGAATCCAACATGTTTGAGATGTTTCTCATCCATTTTTTTAAAATAAAAAAAATCATTAAATCCATATTCAAAACAAATGATGTTTCTAAATATCAAATTAACTCCTATGAAGAAATAATCAAAATTTTATTGATTATCCACCCTAAAATATTCAAAAAATGATTCTTTATATTTTCAAATTTGCATCTTTCACCTTGACATTCCATTATAAAACATTAAAATGTTTTCCCCAAAGTTACTGGGATATTTCAAGTCCCATTAACATAGTATATATTATTTTTTATAAGTATTTAATAATTAGGTTTCATTACTTTTCATTATATTCTAAATTTATCTCATAAGAAAAGGTTATAGGAGAATCTTACTAAACTTATTAAAGCCCCACAGTAGCATTAAAAACCTCTTCCAAGCCATGTGAAACAAGATAAAAAATCATATTATAATTTCATCCATGATGTTTATGGAATTCAGGTAATGGTATGCCTTTTAATTTATAAGAATTAATATTTTCCATCTTTAACTTCATCAAAAGGACCTCTCAGTTAAATACTTTCTCTATCACCACATGATATACGACGAATAAAAATGAACAACATGGATTTTAGTTTAAATAGTGTAATTTATTTCCATTTTCTTTCCCAAATATAACTTTAGTGACTTCTTAGAGTCTCAATCCTTTGAGTCTATATATCACCCTTACTTGATTTCTTTTGAAATAAAAATTTACAAAATAAAAAAAAGGTTTTTACAAGATTTTCCTTAAATGCAGATAATAATATATTTTCTTTTGAAACCATAGTTTATAGATTCTTAGAATTTACTTAAGTAGAAAAACAAAAGTTTTTATCTGGTGGTTTGTTTGTATTTTCTTAAAAATCTATCATTGTTACAATGTAGTGTATTTGAGATGATTGTGGTTGTTGAAAACGTAGGTTGAAAAGGTCATTTTTGGAATTCCATCATGATATTTGAAAAGGTATGTTAAAAGATTCAAGATATAAGTATGAAATCGATGAAAGTGGTACATAATTTTAAATGAATAAGGTGGTTCTATTTCCATGATCTTCCAAAAATTTTGGTGGCTAAAATATAGAGTATCATAACTGTTTCGTAAAATATTGAGTTCAATTAATGCCTCATTAAAATATTGAAAAGGAATAGAATTTGTTAATGTTTTGTGTCATGATGGTTTGGAGATTCATGAAAGAATATTTTGTAAAAGGTTGTTAATATACTATTCACACCCACAAAATGTGCATCAAAAAATATTAAGATCAGAGAAATACTTAAAGTAAAGCTATTATTTTCTTTACATAGGGAATAAAAGAGTTTCATGGATACTTGGGTATTATGAACCTCATTCATATGAATTGCATTATAATAGGAACACCATGGCAATGAGTTATGTTCATCACATGATCTATTCATGTTCTCATGAATCCTATCCATAAATCCCTCTTAGTCGTACAAAAGCTTCCAGATAAGTCCCCCTAATTATGAGATTCCCCGTTATATAGCCTTAATGATTAGGCACTATCCCTCATATGAGTCTTTTCGATCATACGGTTTGACAACTTAAAAACGCTTGGCCATCTCTTATGTATTTTACAAAATAATGACTAAAAAGGTGGAATCTTCACATGAAGGGAGATATACTAATTTTAATCTAAAGGTATACAACAGTTTTCATAATAAATCTATTGATAACAATAAATCCCTTGGATCATGGAGACATAATCATGCGAATGCCACCAGACTTGACACATTAATCATTAGAAGGATTTCAGACATATCTGTTTCATCATGAGACTCTCTGATATACAAATCAGGGGTGAACATCATAGGATTTATAAAAGAAAATTTAAAAAATATGGTACCCTTATGTGAAGAATAGTTGTAGCATTTTTCATTATAAGGTGTTACATGCTTCACACGTTTAGTATATTGATCTTGCAAAGGACCTTCATTATGCATTCTTGATCATACAACATCCACTTACATGTAAGCCTAATTTAGTGAAGTCCATTTGACATGTTGATTTTATCATGTAAAATAACTTTAAAAATACATGGGCACAATATGTATGGAAATAAAATAATTTTAATTTTGTTGCTGTTTATCGTAGGATGAAGAGATATTGTCATGTATGAACTATAACTAGATCACATAAAATGTATGGTGTGACACTCCCTCCACCGACTCAAACCTATATATTAAATTTAAACAACATTCAAAGAGGAGAAAATCTAGTGTGAATGTCTATAAACGCCACCCCCACACACACATAAAATGACACACATAGGGGGTCAGATGTGATTGAATATTTTATAAATCATGAGACCATGAAATCACCTGAATCTTCCACCAGAAAATCTTAGGGAATGACTTGAGGGATTACATGTTATATTTATGAACTTCATGTGATGATTTCATTGATCATGTGATGGAATGTTGGAATATTAGATAGATCATGAGAATGATTTTCTACACATTGACTCAATCATTTGAGGCCAAAATATTTTAAAACCTAGTCAAGATTGAAAAATTTATTTGATAATTGTTGAGAATGATTGAAGATTCATGCGAATATCAACACACTGATTTTCATGAAAATGGGTTATGCACTTCACATGATCTATTCCCTGATCATGAGAGGACCTATGGAAACGTCATACTGGTTTCCAAAATTCCTTTAGAAATGCCATCATGATCATGTGATGACTTCTAATCATGGAAGCTTGTTCATGCGAGGTTATCTGGACATGTCTACTAGATCATGTGGGAACCTCCAGACATGTCAGCTTGGTCACATGATGTCATCTAGACATTCTAGATAGATCATGAGACATTCTATGGATATGTAATCCATCTCACATGATGTCCTCTTGATATTCAACCTAGATCATTCGATGTCCTCTAGGAATTTCAGATAGGTCACCTGAAGAACCATAGACATATCAGCCATGGTCACGCGATATCTGTCAGACATGTTAGGAAGATACCCTAGACATGTTAGGAAGACACTCTAAACATATAAAAATGGTGATAAAAAGTACTCTAAAAATGCCATCTGGATCATAAAATGTTCTCTAGAAATGTCATCCAGGTCACACAAAGCACCTTGGAAATGTTAGCCTTAGTATCTAGACATCCCTCAGACATGTCATCTAGACACGTTGAACATGTCAAGAATATTATTTAAACATATTAACTAGGTCATATGATGACCACTAACCATGTCAGCTGGTTTGAACAAATGTATTTAGGAATTTGAGAAAGAAACATCATATCTGAGAGGTAGAAACACTAGAAATTTCTGGAAGACACCCATGTACATGTCAACCATATGTAGTAGGAATTATTGGGAATGTTCTCTCAAACCATGTTAACCACCAACCATGAGTCTTTGGTTGAGCATACCCCCATCATATGGGAAGTGTCTATAATGGTCTTGGTTTAGAAACTCATGAAACCTTATTGGTGATATAGTATTATCATTTCATCCAATCATGCATTGCCAACAACTCATGTTCTACACTATCTATCCACCGTTGGATAATGAACATATATCTAAAATGGGAACCCACTTAAATATATGTACCTTGATATTATACAGTACCCTCCCCTTCAGGTTCACCATTATTCTTACTCCATCAGTGGATTTGGGAAGGTAAATAAACTACGAGGACTCTGATTCACATCCAAAAAGGATAAATAGGATGCATTGTTATGGATCAAGCACTAATGGGAATACACCTCAGTGTATGTCCCTCCATATCCCAAATACCCATGATCATGGGACCTAAATCATCCCATGAGTATATCATCCTTCCCTGTTTGTGACACCATAAAATGTGTTCCATGCACTTTTCCATATAAATAAAGATATGAACCTCACTTAGACTCCATATAATATGTTTATGTAAAAATATGTCTTTGTGGTGGAAGGAGAATATTGGATTTACTTATGTCATGACAGAAAACGACCTCGACCACACTGGAAAAGTTTATTATGCGACTCCTCATTTTTCATGGGGGCTAGTGATAGTAGCAAAGGCACCATCCTGAAGGGATGGGACCACATCATGACACTGATCTTGAGAAAGGGTGTGGTGGCATAACCCCCTTGGTATGGAGGAGATGGTTCGCCCAAGTCCCCTAAATCACCATATATAATCAATTCCCTATGCTCCACTCACATTTGCAACCAAACACCATCCCCCGTGGTCTCATATTTTCATATAAATAGACCCTTGGGGTCTCCATTTGTATGGAAGAATTTTCCAAATGGCCTATTGCTTCTCTGATCACCCTAATACTTTGATCAATTCATCAGAACTCTACAAGGTATTATCCTAACACCTAAAGAGAGATAATAAAATGGAGATACTGAAGCACAAGTACCACAATGTTTATGTTAAATAACACTTTCATGATCAATTATATCTACCCCCTAATTTAATAGGACTTGAATGACTACCATTCCTTAAATAAGAACTTTCACTACTCCCTATTGGGAATACACGTAGAGACTCTTGGAGGATTGAGAAGAGCCTTGCTCAATGCTAGTGATCTAGGTTGTTCGTCACCTAAGGTGCCACTAGTTCTCCCAATCCCACAGTCATGGTGAACCCATTTCATGATCCTTCTTGGTTCACCTCCCATTCCAACCTATACTAGCTATCTGTTAGGCATTCCTCCAAGCCACAGGTGGTAGGGCCTTCTCTTCTTTGGATCCATTTTCTAAAAGTTGCCTTATTGAGACCTCCACCATTAATTCCCGATTCACAAAACCATAGGTAAAGGAACATCAGTGTGTGTCCAATTTTCATTTTTATTTCTATGATAAGAGGTGTTCAACACTTGTCATACAAGAGGGTAAGGATACTCATGGAATCTGTATGTTTATATATCTATGGTCACGTGTATCCTTACTCTTGGGAAAGTGTTGAGGAGTTCCTAATCTTAGATTCTGGGGGTAGGAATCTGTTGGTCGCTTCTTATCTTTGAGATCTGGAGCCTCCAATTCATAGCAGGGTGGGTAAGGATCATAGTTGATTTTCCAATATACGTGGAATGACATATTCCTCTAGCTAAAGAACCAATTTTTGTGCACTACTGCTGAGGTAAGACCCAATCCATTCATATAGGAGGTTTCAGTCTTACTTCTCTCTACCTCGGAATTCTTGACATTCATTCCTTCCTTACCTTGGAATCTAATCTAATGTAAAATGAAGAGAGGGAAGTTTCGTAGCCTTAGAATCCTCCTCCATAGACCCAGCCTATTCGTTCGTAGCACCAACCTCTTCCACCAGCGAAGGAATAAATATTTTTGGTTTCTCCAATATTATACTTCCTCTTGTTTCTCAAACCGAGCATGAATCACCTAGGATTGGAGGTTAGTGATGATCAAGAAACCCACACAATCGACAAGAAGAACTAAACTATGAAACCTATGATTCTTTCTAACTAGGAAACATAGGAATCCCACTTAGGGCCCAGGATTAATGGTAATTATCCTTAAGAACAATCCATTGTCATAATTTTCTTAATCTGGCTATCCTCCCTAGTAGAAAACCCCGATTAAATCCCCCAAATCACCATGAGTTAAAGAATTCCTCATTGTCCCTTCATGAGGGATATCCTTCTCTGGAGTAATCCCCATCCTATCATCTCAAAGGCCATAGTCCTTAACGAGGCATACCCTTGAGGTCCTCCATAAGCATGGGTACTCATTAACTAACTATGTGGGCTTTGATTTTCATCCAAATGGGATATGTTAGAAGCCTCTCTAAGGTTGAAATCCAACACACAATTCAACCTTGTTCTCCTAGGGCCATATCCCTAGTTGGGTCAAATTCAACTTGGAAGATTATATTCCTTCCAAGTTCCTTGGGCTACTTAGGTATAAGTCTCACACCAAATATTATTACGGAATCTTTCACCTAGACATCCTTACCACATGAAATTATGTTGCATGGTTGGGTCCTTATAACATGAACTTAAAAGGTATGATGTGACCCATTTAGTGACACTGAATTATGTGCGTTTTTATTCCTTTCACAAAGATACATAGGAATCCCATCTATGGATTCGATCCCAACATCATAACCACTTCGATTTTCCAGGATGATAAAAAATTCCAGAGTAAGATTCATATAATTGGATGACCACAAACTCCAGAGCACCCCGCTATGCAGCTAGTAAACCATCATCATCATAGTAACAACCATATAATATCTAATTAGTACATAATAGGATACCATTAATAGATAAAATCATATACATATAGATACCTCCATTGATGAAGATCCTTGAATACATATGGATTATTCAAAATTCAATAAAAACTAGTAATTGATTGCTAATATTAGGATAACCCACAACATACTTGGGAATTAATGAAGGATTCACTAACATATATTAAATCTATAAGAGAGTCCCAGAGTAGGAAATAACCCCCCATAAAAGTGAGTTATGAGCCTAACCTCCCATCCTCTTGACCAATGTGAGTTCATAAGAATCTTGGGTCAAAATCCATAATGAGTTTATGCCTTTGGAAAGATTGTCCCTATGGATACTGAACCATTGGTTGTTTCTGGTTCCATGAAAAAACCCCTTATGAACCAAATAAGAATAATGATTTCCCCAATGAAGTCACATTTCTATTAAAAACCAAAAATGTAGGAACCAATGTGAATCCTTAACCAAGAAGATAATGTCACCTACCTATTTATCCCCTTGCATTATTAAAAGAAAATGAGGTCTAGAAGGGGGAATCAATCACCCATGTGTTCATTCAAAAAGATGCTGATATGAAAGAGGTCATTGTTTTTACTTGTCAAATATTCATGCAATTACTTCTAACCAATCCCTTAAATCAAATGGATTCCTTCAAGTTTAAACCCATGAATTCCCCTACTACTGCTTAGGATGGATCATCATCTGCACAAAGGACACCATCACTGACTCAACATATTGAACACTGGGTCTCTAATGATCTGGTTTGAGATTACCATCATCATGATACCATACAGACCTTAGAGGATACCCAACATGCTCTCTGTCTCAACCAGCACCACCAACAGTCCGATCAATGATGTCCAGTGGTCCTCAAGATGATAGCACCGACAATCATCTTCAATGATTTCAAGAGATTATCATAGGGACGTAATAACCCGTACTTCCCATATTTCAGGGAGGTGGATCAAGAGGCCACCTACAGTCTCATCTTAAAGACACATGGATCCTTCTATTGGGATATTTCCAACAATCTTCATCATGAATGATGCATAGTAGTGAACCCTCGACATGATGAGGGTGTCGCCTTCAACTATCTGGCCTAGGTCTCTAAGATCTAGGCATGCAAGAAGCCCCAATGGGGATAACAACTAGTTAATAGGTAGCAGGTTCACACCTATTCCCCCTCTAGATAATCCCACCTATCTAGTTTGGTGGCAAATAGTGAGAGGGAACATACACCCGTCCGCCTCCATTCAAACATCTACCGGGCTCATTTGGCTATATTCAAAGAAGCCCAACATCCACATATGGTGACAACTAGGAAGAATAAATATAAACCTACCTAGAACCACCGAGCCATCCAAATAAAATAATCTCAAAGAACTCAAAGGAGTTTTTCAACCATGTTTGGAAGTAAACAACGAGCAGACATAGACACCTTCCAACATTAATGAGGCATTCGAGTAACCTCATCTGGTAGTACATAGATAATTTAGTTGGAAAGTTTTGATGAAAAGAAGAGGAAAGAAACAAATCTATGGCCAAGAGTATTGTCCGTATCCACCGATATAAAGGGGAGGAAATGAGCAAGAACATACACCTACTATAGATGAAGAGTGGACCGATATCCCAATTCTGGTAACTGAAGTCACCAGACCTATCTTGGAAATGGTAAATGTGTAGATAAAAATCCCTTCCCATGTCCTATAGACTTTCTAGGATATCATCATGGTGATGATAGTAGTATCTACTTGACATACACTTAAATATGTCCCCAAAAATGGGGCGGATAATCAGTATAACACCCTAGAATAGACACATACATATACTTCTTATCTAGGGGGGTCATGGGAATAAAAACCCAAATTATATAGAAATTATGATCGAGAACATAAACTTGTTAAAATTAGAGGTAATCAACCTATTATAATGGTCACTCTAGTTAAGGAAAAAACCATGACCATGATGACCACTTATCCCAGCAAGGGCCCCCAAATACTTGTAAGAAGACGTCCAAGAAGAAGTCTCACCAAGCACAGTTGGATAATCAAGAACCCATTTACAATTATGATTCATGGGATTCTAGAGTTCTTGAATCTCTCAGATGTTTATTTTTTGAAGGTTAATATCACACCATTTCATTACCACATTATAGGTGAATTAGAATTAATTATGAGTATCTTCATCAGACACTTCACCATGATGTATTTCTTCATGGAAAAAATTTGGTTGATCTCGAGAGCCTATCTCTTTATGCTGGCCACAATAACCCACATAATGGATTGGAGACCAAGGGGTAAGAGAATATTATCCATTATATAATCCATCATGATGATCCTCCCCATGATGGTAATCACTAAGAATTTTCTCTATATATTAGTGATTCTTATTTTCAAAATAATTCTTCATTGGATAATGTGGTGATGTGAAATCCCTTTTATCATGAGGCATTTGAAAATACCAGGCTAGTCACGACTGATTCCTTGTCACTAGTAGGTGAAATCCTTTCTCAACCAGAAGTCATACCAAGGAAAATTTCATTATCTGAACCTCCCTTGGGTTACATTACTTCCAATATAGTAGGTTAAACCTCAAACTATCCCATTTCTTGTAGTAAAACAATCAGGATGGGTCCAATCTTCTTTGACCAGGTTGAGGAACCTCTTGTGAAAGATGAAGAAGATATGCTAAACATGAGGAAAAATATGGATAAATATGACTTATCAGTCATTTTTTTGGCCTTTAACCACCTCTCAATACATCATTCCTAAGGTGTTGGGGGAAGATTGTATGCATGACTTCCGCCTCAACATATAGAAAAATATTCTTCACCTAAAAGATAAGGTATTACCCAATGATGACTACAAAACCCATGTTAAGGAAATAGAAGGGTAACAACACCTAATTGACTTGGAATCTATCTTGGATTCCCAACATCCAAATATTGAGAAATAACAGGGAGCCCTTAAATGTTCATGGATTAATTCATTAATGATGTTGTGAAAGCTGATCGCAGACACTCTATATGGTGTTCACATCATAGGATGTGGTGTACATGGATCATTTCATTTCACTGCACTCCCAATCTAGAAGATCCTGCCAAAGGTGGTATCATGCAATGCCATTGACCTAGGTTGGATAGAACTAATAGAATTTATTCATGATTGTAGATATGCTCAAATAGAACAGGCATCTACAGACTCTCACTGACATCATGATAGAAGAGAGAAATATATCTAGATACTCCTACGAAAAGAATCTAAGAACACAGAGTAGGCATCCCATTTAAAGGTTGTCTACTATTTTGTTGAGTAAATGACAAAAATAACATAATGGTCTTCTAAAATGGGTGATTTAAGTGATTACTGAATAATGAACCCGACCAATGCTAAGACAAGAATCCATAAAATCAGAAGACTAGTTGAGGTAATATTATAAAAAATAGTTCGAGAACATCCCTAGCCCATTGGGATGGGTGATTTTTTAACCCAACCCTCGGGATCAGCCAACCAAGCCCGAAGGGTTGTGAAGGGAAAACAAGAAGAACCCCATCCCTTAGATCTGAGGGTTTTTTCACCTCTACAATCCCCTCCACAGTGGGAATTAGTCTTCTCCCAATCAGGGAAGATGCTTCAGATTGAATCCTCTCAATGTTTCTCATCCCACGATCTGGTACAATCACTTGGAAAGTGAGCGAATGAACTCTTTGGGGATTCCCTTCAAGACACTATCCATCAAACAGACCCTAAAGAACAAATGAAGAAGAGGAAAAGGTCTTGTGGAGGGCACAAAAGATATAAATATCATAGAAATTCCAACAGAATACTTGTGATACACTATACACCTGTGAATTTCATTAATTCCATCATTTAAGACCCTCCAAAATGTAATATAGATTTCGGGGATTATTAATAAGAAGTTACTATTCATGAGACACTCCACATTGAAATGAATATATACGGTGTGTGTACCTGAAACAAGAGACTCACCCAAAATATGGGTATCCCCTAAAATAATCCACCTCAACCTTCTTGAGAGAAACCTAATAAGGGAAAAGGTAAGGGTAATAAAATGTCTTACCTTCCCCCTAGTTAAGGCTAATTATTTTCTCTAGAGGAAATAATTTCTCAGTAAGAGGAGGAAATTAGTGAGTTGACAAGACTCAATGTAGATTTACACAACTAGAAAATTGGCTCTCAATAGTTTTTTTTTGAAAAGGTTAGGGCTGAATCTTCATTTTAATTATTAAAGTAAAGAAAAGACCTCTTTTAACTGGGTAGAGGGAGACCCAATACATAGCCCGAAGGCCCAGTGGGCATGTATCCAATTACATAGCCCGTAGGCCCAATTTTTTGGCCTAAGGACAATTCTATGAATAGTAACCCGACTGCTACAGTACCCAACACTGCTACAGTACCCTGCCGCCGCTACAGCACCGCCGATCAACAGTACAACCACTACTACAGTACCGCTACAGTACTGCTATATTACCTGCTCTCCATGGGTTTTGAACCCCCATTTTTCATGTAGGATTACAAGGTGCTTACCACTAAACCAAACCCCAACTACAAACCGGCTCTCAATAGTGTTTGTATTTATTAACATTAAAAAGAGCACTGATAAATGGAATATTTATCAACCCAAAATAAAGCACTCATAAATTTTACCTCTTCTCAATGCTTTTTTTTTAGCGTTGATAAATTGATCTTTTATTAGTTCTTTATTTTTAGCACTGATAAATGGTACCCTTTATCAATACTTTTTTAGCGTTGATAAACGATAACCTTGAGCAACACATTATTTTTAGCACTAATAAAGATATATTTTATCAGTTCTTCTTATCCCTGATAAAGGTCTCGATAAATAAAATTAAATAATTAAATAAATAAAAAATAAAAATTGGGTTTATAAAAATATTACATTTTTATTAATTAAATAATTATTGATAAAAATGTGTAAATGGATTATTCATTATTAAATATTAAACATTTTATTAGTTTGATAATTATGATAATTGATGTCAATGAATTTAATATATTAAAATTATAGATATATATTAATGTATATTAAAATTAACTATATATTAAAACATATTTATGCGCATTTCATTAAGTAGTCATACATTTAGTGAATAGTGGTTTAGAATTAAAAATTAATATTAGTTATATTGCTGACTAATAGCACAGTGCAGTGGACATATAACTTAATGTATCATTTAATTTATCAATTTAACATTGATTAAATGTGTTTTATATTGATTTCACATATACATAATTAACTCCTTTTTATATAGAATGAACACATACAAAACTTATCCATTTTTTCAATATTCTCAAATGTACTTATTTTTAATTTATTCAATTTCATTCATTTTTAACATATTTGCATATGCATGCACTTAAAATTAGATGTAAATACTATTTTTTTAAAAATATTCCTATAATTATAAAAGAATAATATTAAAATTATAATAAATATATTTAAAAAGGAATATATTTTCTATATTTATATTTATATATATTTATTAAATAAATATATATATTTACTTTTGTTATTTTGAATTATAATTAAAAATATTTTATCAACACTTAAGTAATATGTGCAGATAAAGGTTGGTCTTTATCATTTCTTTTTCATGATGATAATGATTAGGCTTTATCAGTTCTAAAAGAGTGCTTATAAAATGAATGTCAATCAATGCTAAAAAATTTGTGATGATAAATATGGGTTTTATTAGAACCTTTTTAGCACTGATAAAGGCCTACATTTATAAGTGCTAAAAACTGATAAATATTCCCTTTGTCAGCGCTTATTACTTAAGTGCTGATAAAAGTGTCCTGATGTTTTTAAAAAATACTAACAATTTTTAAAACTATCACGATATTAGAAGATTTCTGTAGAATCCACCCTCTTTCAGTACTCCTCCCTGGTTAATCTAAGATCAATTCACACCACTCTACTTCCTATCGTTGTTAAAACATCATCAGACATCTGTTGTTCGGTTTCAGTTAGGGTTTCTAAAGTGAATTTTTATAGCAATCCTATCATTTTACACAAATCATTACAAGATTTTAAACATAATAAAACATTATATTACAAGATTAGGATCATGAAGTCTAGTGTATTGGATGACTAGGTACATAATCAAACATTATAAAAACAAATTTTAATTTATTCCCCATAATGACCTCCTATCTTCCATTGTGCTCATACATCTGCATAGGATAAGCTGGGGATAACATGAACAAAGGGATCAACTAAAATCTTAGTAAGGGAAAAAGCATAGTAATAATGCTTTAGCAGATGGGTTAGAATACATGAAATACTGATATAAAATGGCATGGAACATGTGAAATCATAATATATAAATATGGTATCATATAAAATGGAGTCATTATAATGTGGTAGAAACATAAAACACGACTCTAGCATGATTCAAGAGTCATTTCACATAGAGGAGCACAAAGCAATGTTAACCAGCAAGATCTTTTCCCATGGTAGCACGAGTCAAGGATAACTGCCCAGACCGTTGAACATAGCATGTCATGAGACTCAGCTTTACCTAATTCATTGGAGCTCTATCTGGGCACACCCATCTTCACATGTTCATGAATGTTCTTTACACATATATAATCATACATTATCAATCATACATAGACATAAGGCTACCCATAGAAAGAAATGGGCATCATAATCATATCATAAAGCATAATGAATGGGGATATCATATAAGTGCCCATGAAAGAAATGTATTAGAACATAGATGGACATTGATAAGAGAAAATAAGCATATATCATGGTTAGTGATGTCAAACATAAGTGATAACATGTAAAAAGTGTATTTAATAATTTTTAGCATTAAAACTTTTTAGTGCGTTTTTAAGGAAAATACTAAGGAGAATTTAAAATAGAGTGGAGAATAATATTTTATATAAAACCAAAATTTATCCAAGAAGGTTTTTACAATAAAATACATGATTTTATAAAAACAATGGTGGCTTAAAATATATGGTAGAGTGTACCTTAAATTGGTTAAGAATTCATAAAGTTCCCATAAAGGGGATTTCTTTTCAGGAAGTATTGAGGAGGGAACTAATTAAAAATATGTATATCCCTAAAAGATAATTATGAATGGACCATGATACAAGAGTTTGGATCATGTACACATAATAAAGAATATGTACATAAAAATAATAGATTTGGGTAAAAATAAAGATAGATAAACCCAAATGAATAAAGGATGTTCAAGTAGAATCTAGTACCTTAAGTTCAATGGTGTTATCCACTTGATATTAATGACATTAATAATCAAATTAGGTCCATTAATTAATAATTCTAGAACCTATTTTACACGTAATTTATTTCTTATAACCTTTTTGAGTTCATTCATAAATTTTTTGATTGATTATGAGGTTAAATTTCATTTTTCAGGTCTGTTTGTTTCATGATCAGTTTAATTATATACATGAATAGATAACTAGGTTAAATGTGGATGGTTTTCTGGAATTAGATATGGTAACAAAAATTGAGAACCCATCACCCTTTAATGTGGAAAATTAATACATATCGGATGGTGTTTTTACTTCTTATATAAAAGATGGATAAAATAGAGGCAGAAATAAATTCTTCCATTATCATAACAACATTCCAATACATATAATGCACTAGATATTTCATAACATTTAGATGAGGATAGATAAGTATATAAAAGAGAAAAAAATATCTTGAAAGGAAATTACAAGAATTGAAAAGATGAATTTACCTTTTGAGTTAGTTATCCATGAGAGCCTCTTAAGGGGAGTGGATTAGGTATTTTGAGGAGGCCAAGGGATTCTGGTCATGAGGGAGGAGCTTGAGAAGAGATTTGAGTATAATTTAGGAAAGGTACAAGGCTTTAGAGGAGTGAAGATAAGAGGTAAATAGGGGTGGTATATATAGTGGAGGACAGGGGGGTTTCTTAATATTTTATTTATTATTTTATTATTTTTCTGAACAAAAGAAATAGTACTGATTCTTATGACATGAAATAGTATAGAGTGCATGTTAGTTCAAGATAACAACTTTACATCGTCCATATATCTGCTGATTACATCATAATTCATGTATTTAACATTTATTGTAAATTATCACATTTTACTATTCACAAAAAAATCAAGTATTTTATAAAAAACCCAAAACTTCACCCCAACTATTTTTCAATGTGTAGAATTCAAAAAATGAAAACCATTTTTTCCCAAATAATTTTCTAAATATGATTAATTCGATTTTTAATTAAAATCATAATTTACTTGACAAAAACAAACATTAAAACTATAACTAATTTTATAGTGTTTTCAAAAATTACACAAGGTCTTATAAAATTATCTTAAAACCATAGGAAATAAAATTTTTAATTTATGAGCACCTTTTAGGAAAATAAATTTTCTTTTAAATAAATAAATAAATTTTTATTAATTATTTATGACTTAAAAAATTACCAATACTTTTACTATATTCATATTATCACTTATAAAGTGCTTTAATTTTACCTATATGCAAGGGTGAGGTTACTATTCTTTTACATGATTTACTATTCATAAGGTAATATTACTATTCGTAAGGGTAGGTTACTATTCATAAGGGTATGTTACTATTCCCCAAAAAATTAAGTTTGTCTTATCGGACTCTAAATATCTTACTGATCATAACCGTGTATGTCAGATTTTAGATATTCAAATCATAGAAGTGACAATATTATGTCTAAAGGGAACATAATACTTAGTAGTTCATTGAGTTGTGATTCCATGTGATTATATGAAATAATTATAAGATGGAAATTTCCATTTATGAAGTATTGGGTAATTACATTATTCCCCTTTATGAAATTTCACCCTTGAAATTTTGGTTTACATTATAATCCATAAATAGGTGCCAATACTTTTCCTTCACTGCCTCCCCCAATTCCTATGTTTCCTTTACGTAACTATGGTTCTACCACAATAAGTTGACCAAGTGAGTTGTCTTGTTACGTAGAACTTTATCTCTATGATCCAAGGTCTTCACTGGCTACTCCTTGAAAAGAAATATCACTCTCTAACTGTACCACCTCTAAAGAGACTACATGTGAAAAATATGATATTTACTTCCTTAAGAAGGATACATGGAACACATCATGTACTCTGGACATAGTATATGGAAGTGAAAGTCGATAGGCCACAGCTCCAACATGAACAAGAACCTCAAAGGGGCTGATGTACCTGGGAATTAGCTTTCCATTCTTCTTAAACCTTACGACCTTGTTCTATAGAGATATTTGTTTAAATTCCATGTCTCCATATTTGAACTCAATGTCCTGTCGATGATTTTCTACATAACCCTTTGCTCAAATTTGGGATGCCTTGATGTGTTGCTGAATGTTTTTCCCCATACACACTATTTCTTCAACCATTTCAGTACCTAGCAGCTTATTCTCACCAGATTCATCCCAACACAGCGGTGTTCCGCACCTTTTCCCAAAAAGTGCTTCAAATGGTTCCATTCAGATGCTTGAGTGGAAACTATTGTTGTAGGAGAATTTAACCACTAGAAGATATGTGTCCCATCCTCCTTTGAAGTCAATAGAACACTCTATTAATATTTAATCTAGTGTCTAAATAGTTCTCTCAGATTGGCCATCAGTTTGAGGATAATAGGCCGTACAACAGTTCAGTTCAGTACTTAGAGTATATTGGAGACATTTCCAAAACATTGCGGTGAATATTGGATCTCTATCAGATACAAAAGCTATTGATACTCCATGAAGTCTTACCACCTCTTTGATATATTACCATGAATGTTGGTCTAATGAGAAGTCCTCTCAAATTGCGATAAAGTGAGTTGTATTTGTAAGACGATCCACACTAACCCATATTGCATTGTTTACTTTCAATGTACTTAGAAGTCTAGGGAAAATGTCCATAGTGATGTTATCCAACTTCCATGATAGTATGGGCAGTGATTGCATCATCCCTTAGAATTTTTATTTTCAGCATTCACTTTCTGACATACCAAGCACTTTCATGTGTACATAGAAATCTCATTCTTAATATTATCTCACCAAATGTTCTCTCAAATATCTCAAAACATCTTTGTGCTCCTAAGATGAATAGAGAATGTTGAGCTATGTGCGTCCTTAAAAAGATCCATCTTTATCTATGGATCTAATGAAACATATAATCATGACCCAAATCTTACAACTCCTTCTTAATCAAACATGAACTCATAGGATTTTCCATTTCCAATGGATTCCAACCTTTTCTAAATTTCCACATATTTTCTTTGAACATCATTTTTTTCTCCGTGAGAGATTCTTTAAAAATCATTTGATAGAGGATTGATGATATTCCTTCCTTAATGATTCCCATGTCCATCCTATGAAAATCAAATAAGATTGGATCATTTTTAATTCTTATCATTGAAAATGATACATGATCCTTTTTACTTGGATGATCCACCACCTTATTTGCCTTACCGGGATGGTAGTGGATTGAGAACCATAATCATCGATGAGATATAACCATGTTCACTAGAGAATATTAAGCAATTATATGTTTATTTATATTTGAGAATCTTGTGATTAGTATATATCTCACACTTCTCCCAATTGAGATATTGCCTCCATATTTTCAACGCAAAGATCATATCATCCAAATCAAAATCAAGAGTAGGATGGTTTTACTCATAGATTAGCAAATGCCTTGATTCATAGGCTTTAAATTTGTCATTTTTCCTTAGTAAACTACCTAATACATTTTTTGAGGAATCATTGTACACTACAAAGAGTTCTCCACTCATTTGGAGTCTAAGTATTGGCGTAGTGATAAGCCTACTTTTCATATCCTTAAAGTAGTCTCCACATTCTTGGGTGAAGAAAAACTTCACTCCCTTCCTTTTCAGCTTGGTCATTGGGTTTTACAATAATGGGAAGTTCTTATCAAATCATCGATAACAATCAGCTAGACCCAGAAATCTCTAGATCTCCATTAAAGAGGTTGGCATGGGCCAATTTTCAATTGCCCTTTTCTTGGAAGGGTCTATAGATATCTGTTTTATGGTGATAACATTCCCCAGGAATGATACTTCCTCCATCCATAAATCACATTTATTGTACTTTACATATAGTTTCTCCCACCACAAATTCTTTAATACTGTATTCAAATTCTCTTCATGTTCCTCCTTGTTCTTAGAGTATATTAAAATATCGTTGATAAAGACTACCATAAATTTATCTAGGAAATATATAAATACTATATTTATTAAATACATGAAAATTTATGGATCATCAATTAGTCTGAAGGGAATCACAATGAATTCATAGTGTTTATACCTCTTATGAATGGTAGTTTTGCGAATATCTTTCTTCCTCACCATTAATTGGTGATATCCTGACTGAAGGTCCACCTTAGAGAAATAACATTCCACGTGAGGATAATCGAACAAGTAATATATCTGAGGAAGGGGATACATGTTCTTTATCATGATTTTATTGAGCCCATGATAATCAATGTAGATGTTCATTGTTCCATCTTTCATCTTGAAGAAAAAGACTGGCACACCCCATGCTGAATCACTCAGCCATATAAAACTCTTCTTGAGATTCTTCTGTAACTACTTCTTCATCTCTTCTAGTTCTATGGTGTCCATTATAAAATGTGTCTTTGATAAGGTAGTGATCTATGAATAAGTTCAATTCAGAACTCTACCTCTTGATTAGGTGGAATACCATGCAACTATTCAGAGAATACATCAGTATAGTCCCTCACGATGGGAATATCGTTGAGAAGTATCATCTTCTTTGCCTCAATAATTTGAGCTAGACATGATTTCTCATAAGGAATTAATATAAACACTTGAGACAATGATTCTAAAGGCGATTCATCTTCCTACTTACACTTGTACAAAATTAGAGGGTTCTTTAGGATGTTAAGAGTGATATCCATTTCCCGACAATTGATGTTGGCTTTGTTTAAATATATCCAATCCTTGACCAATATAACATAGAACTCCACTAAAGAAAGTATGACAAGATTTTATTAGAGGTTCAGTCTACAAACACTTAATAGGGAAGAGTTATAGACCATAGATATAAAAATTTCCCCATTCTTTATTCTCACAGATAACCTATCCTCCAAATTTTAAGGAGGTATTTGAATAGTTCTATTAAACATTCAAGATATGAATAAATGTATAGAACAATAATCAAATAGTATGTTCTCTATTCTTGAAGGAATAACTAGCATACCTATCATGACATTAATTTCCAACTCCACCTCAGACGTAGAGATTGCACAAGCCCTTATTTATTGCCTATGATGTTGTTGTTGATTGCCTTCGATAACCCTTGGATTAGGGAAATTGTTCACATAATGACCATACTACTTGTAGTTGTGATATTGACTATAGACTGAGTGTTGATATAAACCTTCCTTTCTTCTTCCACCTTAGTGGTAATCTTCATATCCCTTCATTAGTTCTTTGCTATATGTCCCATCTTTACACATTTAAAGCAATTTATGGTCCCCTGTAGATAGTTCCGAGGATGCTTATTCCCATAATTTTGACATGTGGGGTGTCCATTCTTCTTTATATCACGGGAGTTACTTTCCGAACCACCCATATTAGATTTATTTTTTCAATGTTTTTCACCAGGCCCACAAGACCACTAATCCTCTTCAATCTCAAATTTAACATTGAGGGCACAAAAGAAAATCTCTTCCTAACTTTCAAATTGATGAATCACCAACGGTTTTTGTAGAATTATCATTAGTATGCTAAATAATTGATCCACCTTGATTTTGGTGTTAGTGAAAAAGTTGGAGTCTTATCTTGCATGCCTTGCGAAGTTTTCTTCATACTCCCTGATGGACTCATCTTCCTTCTTCTTGAGTTTGAGGAAATCTATTTCCATCGTGAGAGAGAGGGTTTATGGAAAATATTTATTGAAAAATATTCTCTTGAATTACTCCCAATACATGGAACAAATTTCCTCTTGGAAATTAGTATTCTTGATCAGTTTCCACCATGGATCAGCTACCCCATCAAAATGACATACAACCAGTATAACTATCTATTCTTCTGAGCATTGGAGCAAAGGGAATATCTTTTAAATGGAGTTAATATACTATTCCGTTAGGAGGGGATGAGAAGATACAATAATTATTGGAGGCATTTTCCTCATGAAAGATTCTACAAAAACATTCTCTTTCCATAGAGGAGGAGGGTATTCCACATTATTCAAGTTTTTATTCATAACTTGAGCCATCTGAGCAAGTACTACATGAATTTCTGAGCACCTTTCCCATCATATTTGGAATATCATTAGGGAAATATTCACATTCCCTATCACATTGATGGTTGTCACATGTTCATATATTTCCAATCATTGACTAAGAAAAAGAACATACAATTAGAGGGATTGAATACTTAGATATTAAGCATAAAAAGGAAAATTTTATCATAAAAGGATAAACATGTAAAGGAGAAGTGTATCCTAAATTTTGATTCCCTAGGTTTAAATCTTGGTTATATTTAATCTATTTCTTAAATTATATTCTTATGGGATATTTTTTTCCAATAATAGTGGTTCGTACCAAGCTCATGAATTTACTAAAGCATATCCCCCAAGAGTGTCAAATCAAGAGTGCAACAGGGCACATTTTCATGCACCAGTTCCTATTCGAGTCTAGCTCAAAGTGGTGTTTTTGGGTTTACACTTAGATGCATCTATGATAGAGCCACCTCTACCATTTCTATCTAGATATGAATATATTTTCTTGATAAACCACTTACTATATAATTACCATAATTTAGGTGTGTAATCTTATACTTAGTCTCATCATTAAGGTTCTAACTAAAGTGCTATATTACTAATCTCAAAAAATAACATGACCAATCTTCGATACCAACTATAGTGACCCTATACTTTTACACAAATAATTACATGATTTTAAGCATAATAAAACATTATATTACAAGTCAAGGATCATGAAGTCTAGTTTCTTGGAATACTAGGTACATAATCAAACATTATAAAAAAAATTAAATCTCCATAATGAGCTCATATCTTCCATTGTGCTCATACATCTACATAGGATAACCTTGGGATAACATGAACAAAGGGATGGGCTAAATGACCAGTAAAGAAAAAAAGCATAGTAATAAAGCTTTAGCACATGGGTCAGAATTCATGGCATAATGATATAAAAAGGCATGGAACATGTGAAATCATAACATATAAACCTGAGATCATATAAAAATGGAGTCATAATAATGTGGAAGGAACATAAAACATGAATTTATCATGAGTAAAGGTTCATTTCACATATATAAGCACATGTCAATATTAACCATGAAGACCGTTGCACATGGTAGCACGCGTCAAGGATAACCACGAAGACCAATGCACATAATGTCACTTAAGACTCAACATTACCTAATGAATTGGAGTGCTATTGGGGATCACTTATCATAAAATTTTCTAGAATATGCCTTCCACATATAGAATTGCACAAAATCAATCATACATATACATAGGGATACCCATGCAATGAAATAGATATCATAATCATTTCATAAAGCATAATAAATGGGCATATCATACAAGTTCCCATGAAAGAAAGGAATTAGAACACACATGGACATTAATAAGGAAAAACGGGCATATATCATGGTAATTGATGTCAAATTGAAGTGATAACATGTAAAAAGAGTATTTATGAATTTTTAGCATTACAAAATTTTAGTGTGGTTTTAAGGAAAATACTAACGATCATTTAGAATAGAGAAAAGAATAATCTTTTATATAAATTAAAAAGTTATCCAAGAATGTTTTTATAACGAAAACACAGATTTTATAAAAATAATGGTGGATTAAAAGAGATGGTAGAGTCCATATGAAATTGGGTAAGAATTCGGGAAGTTCCCTTTAACATGTTTTATTTTTGGGAAGTATTAAGGAAGGAACCACTAAAAAACATGTATATACCTAAAAGAGAATTATGAATGGACTATGATACATTAGGATGGATCATGTAAATAAAATTTATAATATGTATATAAAAATAGCAGATAACTTCATTGGGGTAAAAAGAAAGATAGAGCAACCCGAATGAATAATGGGGGTTCAGGTAGAATCCCTTACCTTAAGTCTGATGGTGTTATCCACTTAATATTAATGACCTGAATAATCAAATTAGGTTCATTTAATTAATAATTCCAGAACCAATTTTACATGTTATTGGTTTAGTATATCTTTTTTGAGTATATTCAAAATAGTTTTGATTGGTTATGAGGTTCAATTTCATTGTTCAGGTCCATTTGTTTCATGATCGGGTTTCTTATGTAGATAAATGGATAATCATGTTAAATGAGGATGGTTTTCCAGAATTGGATACGGTAATGGAAATTGAAAACACATCGTCCCTGAATGTGGTAAATTAACACATCTCATATAGTGTTTTTACCTCTAGTATAAAAGAAGGGTAAATGTGGTATGATAATTACTTATTCCATTATCAAAAAATAATTCTAGTAAAAATAAGGTACTAGAGTTGTCATAGAATTTGGATGAGGATAGGTAAGGATAGAAAAGAAAACAATGGAACTTGAAAGGAAAGCAAAAGAATTGAAAAGAGTAATTAACCTCTACAGTCAAACTTCCTTGAGAGCCTCTTAAGGGGAGAGGATTTGGTCTTTTGAGGAGGCCAAGGGATGACGGTCATGGGGGAGGATCTTGTGGAGATTTTTGAGAAGAATTTAGGAAAGTCACAAGGATTGAGAGGTGTTAAAAGAAGAGGTAAAGAGGGGTGGTATTTATAGTGGAGGAGAGGAGGATTTTCTTAATGTATTATTATTTTTCTCAAGACAAGAAATAGTAATGATTATTGTGAAGAAAAATAGTGAAGAGTGCATTTGGGTTATAGATAATGACCTTACATCATCCATACATCAGTTTATGACACCATAATTCTTGTGTTTATTATTTTTCGTCTATTATCATATTTTACTTTTCACAAAAAAATCAAGTATTTGATAAAAATATTAAGCATTCACCCTAACCATTTTAAATATTTATAATCCAAAAAAAAAATCCATTTTGAAAAGTAATTTTCTAAAAATGATTAATTTAATTTTTAATTAAAATAATAATTTACTTGAAAAAACAGATTTTAAAACTATAACTCATTTATAATTTTTAGAAAATTAAAGAAGGTCTTAATATATCATCTTCAAAATAAAAGACATAAATATTTTAATTTATGAACACCTTTTAGGGAAAATGTTTCTTTTAAATAAATAAATTAATTTTAATTAATTATTTATGACTTACTAAAATACCAATACTTTTACTCTGGTCATATTATCACTTAAAAGATGCCTAAATTTTATTTATACATTTAAGGGTGAGGTTACTATTCTTTTGTATGATTTAATATTCATAAGGGTCATTTACTATATTTAAAAGTATGCCACTATTCATGAGGTAAGGTTACTATTAACAAAAAAATTATGTTTTTCATATCAAACACCAAACATCTTACTAATCACAATCCTGTATATCGGCTTTTTGAAATTCAAATCACAGAAGTTTCAATATTTTGTTTATCGGTCAAATAGTACTTAATAGTTTATTGAGTTGTGATTTCATGTGATTATATGACATAATTATAAGAATGGAATTTTCATTGATAACCAATTGGGTCATTACACTTTTCATCAACCTAAAAAGGTATGGCTTGCGATTTTCTTTGGGTAAATTTCATTTCATTTTTGATTTCTTGTTCAATGATGTCCTGAGTTATTTGTGGTTCGGTCTTTGTATACTTTTTTTTCATTTATATTATGAAATGAACGATTTTTTTATGATCTGTTGTTTGATTGAATACTATTTTGAATATCTTATTAAGGTCATTTTAAATTTTTGTTTTGAATTAATTCATAGTTTTTAATTTTTATTGATCATTGGTTGATAATAGTTCCAATTGTTCCATATCTTTTTTTATATAGAGATATTGGTCATTGATCAATTTTCATGATTTTATATTCCTTTTAATACTAAAGGTATTATAGATATAGTCCCATTGTGAGTTAATATGTTCCCTGTTCATTCCAGGGGTGTTTTAGGTATGGTTCCCCTACATGGAATCTATAAAATTCTTGTTTTAGTAATTTTTGAAAAACATAATGTGGTTTATTTAGAATGGGTTAAATTTTCATGGTACTATTATAAAATCATAAAAAACATCCTTTCATTATAAATATCAAATAAAAAATTAATTATGTTTTCATAACCATATGTTATATCATTTTATATCATCCTTCTGTTGGTGGTTAAATTTTCCCAAAAAATAACATGTAATATAAAATGAATTAAAAATAATATGATGTTAATTTTATTGTAATATATTTATTATAAAATTATAATACTTTTATTTTTATTTGGTTAAAGTGGAAAATTTTTATTAGTAATAGGTAGTTGAAGAAGCTAAATGGGAAAAAATATAAGAAATTGTTAATTACATAGATAAAATCATATCTTCTGTTGAAATATATCTTTGTGTTGAAAAATTTAGGATATCGTATTCAGACCCGGACCTCTAAAAAGTCTAATGGGTAAAAAGTATAAATATTATCTAAAGCTTATATTTACAGATCATAATTTAAGTTGTTGTTTTGAAAGGGTTGTGGAGGGGTACCAATATAATTGAGAAAGAGTGCCATTTTCTCAAATACCCATTCCTTAATGTGTGATAAATAAAAATATACATCTCACGTATATCCAATGTGAATAAATAATAGATATGTCTTGTGAATTACCAATAAATATTAAGTGTTTATATTCATAATGGAAAATAAAACGAGGATGATTTGACTACAACTTTCACCTTTGAATGAATTTATAGGATACCACCTTCCATAGTAGAGTAATTATTTTCATAAATTTAATTACCCATTTTCTTCAGCATACTAATTTTTTTTAAAACAATCAAATCCTGAGTTTTCCCATATTTAAATTTCTTATACATATCTTCTTTATATTGAATATATTATATGTATTTATTTATATATTTTTCAAAATAAATATTTTATGAACCCAATAGGATGGATATGAATTCAAAAAGGATTCATCAAAATAATTTGACAGATGAGAATGAAGGTGGAGTTAATGGTTTCATCATATTTTCTAGAGATCATGAAGATGATTCTTCTAAAATACTTTGTCTAAGTTTATATTGTTGTTATTCAATAAAAATTAGTCTGAAAGAGTTGGAAGAACATTTGATTTATCATATAATAGATAAAATATATAAATGTTGGACTTAACATGGGAAAAACTAAATGTGGACACCGATTGGGATGATACTGCGGTGTGTGAATCAATTGATATGAATAACTTTGTAAATAATGATGGAGGTCACATGGAAGAAATGAAAATGGAAATTGAAGATGACCTTTGTGATTTTACGAAGTTGTTTGACGAGTTAAATAGTTGTTCCAAGAATCCATTGTATACCGATTGTACTAAATACATAACATTTCCCACTGTATTGAAGTTATATAATTTAAATCTAGAATTAGATGAAGTGATTCCATCTTTATTGAACTACTTGGTCTATTGAAGGATATGATACCACAAAAAATAAACTATCATGCCAAACATATTATTTTCAATGAATGTTACGTTCAATGGGAATGATCTCTAAAAAAGGACACGCTTTTATAAATGATTTCATATTGTTTCATAAGGACCATGAATCACTATTAAAATGACCTAAGTGTGGCATGTATCAATATAAGAAAAATGAATCAAGTCCTTTGAAATCTATATGGTACTTTAGAATCATTCCTTGGTTTAGAAGACTATATGGATTTCAACATACCATGAACGAATTAACATGGAATGCTACATGAAATAATGTTGGGAACCTACATCATCTATAAGATTCTCCTTAGTATAGGAAAATTGATTAAGAATTTCCTAAATTTGGAAATGAGTTGAGAAACTTACGTCTTACATTATCAATAGATTGAATAAATACTTTGGTGTACATTTTATTTCTCATATTACATAGACCATCATGATGGTAAATTATAACTTACCATCGTGGTTATGCATCAAACACAAATATATTATGTTGTCTCTACTTATATCTGGACCAAAGCAACCCGATTATGATATTGATGTCTATTTGGAACCATTAGTCGAAGATCTAAAATTGATGTGGGATACAAGTTCCACAATGTGTGATCCTCATATAATTGAATAATTCACCTTGAGGGCCATGTTGTATGGAATGATAAATTACTTCCCCACTAATAGAAATTTATCAGGAAATCACATTAAAGGAATATTGGTGTTTCCCATTTTTAAAAAATACACATTCTACAGTGATGGGAGACCAACTATACAATAAAGTAAAAAATATTGACACTATTTTTGGTAAACCATTTTTTAAAAACCTTGAAAAATAAGGTTGGAAGAAGAGATCATTTTTTTGGAATTATTGTATAGGAATTGTTTGTGTGTCAGACATTTTCTTAATGTCATGCATATAGAATAAAGATTTATTGGATAGTGTCATTGGAACATTACTAAATGTTCCTAAAAACAAAATATGGTATCAAGGATAGGTTAGACCAGACTGAAATCAGGATAAGAGAAGAGTTGGAACCAATTATGGATAAAATGAAGACTTTTCTTCCTCGAGTAGCTTACACTATATCAAGATAGGAAAAATTGAAAATTTTCCGTTTCTTTACTAGTGTAAAAGTTTTACAAAGGTATTCATCAAATATCAAGAATTTCATTTTAATGAATACTTTAATGTTACAAGGAATAAAATCACAAAACTGTCATGTTTTCATATAAGATTTAATGCCTTTTTCATTCTATTACATTCTTCCTAAAAATGCATTACATATATTAAGTAGACATTTCTTCCTTTTCAAAGACATATGTAGTAAATTTGTAGACAAAAAATAGTTCCCCATTAGGAATAAGGATATTTTAGTCATATTATATGTATTAAAGACGTTCTTACCACCATACATCTTTAATATAATGGTGCACATGATGGTTCACTTGGTTAGATAGGTTCCACTGTGTGGTTCTATACATTACAGTTAGATGTACCCTATTGAATGGTATATGATGATTTTGAAATGGTATTTCAAGAATCAAAGTCGTCCTGAAGGATGTACTCCAAAATGATATATTTTTGAAGAAGCTATTTAATTCTGTATCGATTACCAATCAAATATTGAATTCATTGGTCCCCCAATGTTTTTTCACAATGAAAGCCTTCTGAGAAAAGGGATTTCTGGAGAGATATTATTACAATTACCCTCATAGAGATGGATCAAGCACACCTTTACATATTACATAATAGTGAAGATGTTTTTCCATACATTTAATCCCACAAATAAATTCTTAGATATTTGATTCCATCTAACAATGAATGGTGGATATAAAATAAACATAAACAATAGTTTATAGGATGGTTCATAGATCAAATTTATTAGGAGTTATATGAAAATATGAATTCAATTGTTGAATGGATTTAATGGATAGCCAGAGTACCAAATGAAAATGATATATCTTACACAGGTATTGTAATAAATGGTTATATGTTCAATAAAAAAGAACATGATGAATTTAGTATGTTGAAAAATAGTGTTGTTACACTTGTTGATGAAACTATGCACATATCTGGTACCAAGGATAGAAATAGAATTTATGAAAATATGTCATATTTCGGCATTATTGAATAGATATACGAGTAGGATTATAAAACATTTCAAGTGACACTTTTCTATTTCAAAGGTTTGACAATATCAATGGGTTGAAAGTTGAAAAAATGAACTTTGTGAAGATGAATATCAATGTGGAAGGGGAAATATGAACAATTAAAAATGGTGTCATAAGAAGTGAAAGTACTTTGTGTCTCTCATCCAACAAACAAGAATTGGTCAATTGTTCTACTAGAGACTAAAACAAATATCGAGCCAGATGAAAATTCAATGAAGGATGACCCTTTCATTGGGACATGACAATCAGTTCATGACAGTCCCAATGTAGAGAATATATTGTACATTATAGGGGACTACAAAGAGGGTATTTGGAATCTATATGACAAGGTAAAAGTGTTTTTTAATATATTATGTTTATCCTCATAATATTATATGTTATCTACTACATTAACATAATCTAAATTAAATGAGTGAATACTCAAATAGACAATGTATTCTACACACAATGATGTAACCAATCCATTGGAAGAATAAACTATAATGAAGGAAACCCTTTGGAATGATGTAAAGGTAATGTCACGATATACTTTCTATATTTTAGCGAAAAACTATAAAATGAAATGTTGATTTAATTTTCATTATTCCTTGCACAGTTTGTTCATTTTATGATATTATCATCAACGTGTCATGCCTTTGTCAGAATAGAAACGATGATGTCTCTGCACAATCACATAGGTAATCTTGACGTTTCCATAGTAAAATAATTGTCTATAGAATAAATGTAACGTTTCATATTTATGTTTTATTTATTTATTTTTATTATTACTCAAATAATAATTGTTTTCTTATACAGGTGGATTCTTTTGTTCAAGTTGTGGTGTTCTATCCATATTTTATGCCTTTCTACACTAAAATATCCACAAACTTCTCATCCTTAAAAACATTTTCACCTAATGTAGTGTTGAATTTATCACATTATTTCTAGTTATCTCCACTTCCTTTGTAGGAAGAGCAACGATGCTTCCTCTACTCAATTACCAAAGTAATATTATTGTTTTCATTGTAAAATCAATATATACAGACTTAATTTATAATTTCATATTTATGTTTAATTTATTTATTTTCATTATTACTCACATAATAATTATTTTCATACATAGGTAGATTATTTTGTTCAATTTGGGGTTGTCTGTCCGTATTTTATGCCTTTTTGCACCAAAACATCCTCTAATTAATTCTCCCTCAAAAACTTATCACCCTTACAAGGTTTCATTTACCACATTCATTCATGTTATCTCTAATTCCTTTAGATTAAGATCAATGACATTGCCTCTGCTCAATTAAAGAGGCAATTTTTATGTTTGTATAGTAAAATGGTTTTCCATAGAATTAATGTATTTTTTTATATTTATGATCAATTTATTTTTTTTATTATTAATCACATAATAATTTTTATCTTATATAGGTGGATTATTATTTTTTTGAGTTGGGGTGATCTGTCTACCTTTCATGTATTAACGCACCAAAATATCCAAAAAATTCTTCTCCCTCAAAATCGTTAACCCTTATAGTGTTTATATTTTTCAGTTTCATTAATTTTCTCTCCACTACATAATCACAGAGGTAATCTTGATGTTATCATAGTAAAACCATTGTCCTTAGAATTAATGTATTATTTCATATTTTTGTTTAATGTAATCCTTTTTAGTATTGCTCTTAATTATTGTTTTATTATATAAGTGAATTATTTTTCCCATGTTGATGTGGTCTATTCGAAGCTACTCACGAAGTGTTGGTAGACCAAAAAATAAATTCAATGGACTGGTATGACTCCAAGTACTTCCTTCTCTTTAAAATTGACAATAATTTTAGTAAAAAAACAACTAATATACTCAAAACTGAGAAAAAATATTCATATTGTTTTGATACTTTAATATAATTATCCATAATTCATTTGTGATGTGTAAGAATCATTCACACCTTAATCCAATTCACGATGTGCCTGATATGACTCAATCTGTCCATTATCAGTTTGAAATTAATATTTGACTTTAAAATGTTTCACTCAATGAAAACTAATAAAACACTCTCATATTTTCATGATAATTTATGGAATCTATTCATAAATAATTTATGATATATAGGGATTGGTCTCACATCAGACCAGTACATTATGTGATTTTTATGAGTCAAAGTGTGTGTCTAATGTTTAAAATGACATTTTAGTAAGAAAGACAAGTGACATACTCAAAACTGAGCAAAAACATTCATATTGATTTGATAATTTAGTACAAAAAGAAATAAGTGATTTGGAATTTTTAGGAATTATCCTCACCTCAATTCAATGAACGATGTGACCAGTATGACTCTATGTGTGTCTTTATTTAAAATTGACATCAATTTTAGTTAAAAAAACCAACCTATTGAAAATTGAACAAACACATTTATATTGTTCTTATACTTTAGTAAAATGATACATAAGTGTTTTTAGAAATGCATGGAATCAGACTCACCTTAATCCGACACACGGTGTGACCGGCATGACCCAAAATACCTGTTTTTTTAGTATTTACATCAATTTCAGAAAAAAGTCCCACTGACATACTCAAAACTTATATAATACATTAAATTTTTTTAAATACTTTAGGAAAATGATCCATAATTCATTTTTAATGTGTAAGAATCAGACTCACCTCAATACGATACATAATGTGATCAGTATGAGTCAAAGTGTGGGTTTTAATTTTAAAATGACATTTTTGTAAAAAATACAAGTGATGTTCGCAAATCTAAGAAAATACATTCATATTGTTTTTATACTTTATAAAAACAATACATAAGTCATTTGGGACATATAATAATCATTTGTACCTCAATTCGATGTACGGTGTGATCGTTATGTATCAAAGTGCATCTTTTTATTTAAAATTGTAATCAATTTTAGTAAAATGGAAAACTATCCAGCTCAAAACCCAGAAAACACATTCCAATTGTTGTAATACTTTATGAAAACAACACATAATTATTTTGTGAAGTGTAGGAATCATTCATACCTCAATCTAATACACGATGTTTCTAGTATGAATCAAAGTGTCCATTATTAGTTTAAAAATGATATTTTAGTTCAAAAAGTATCACTCATTGAAAACTAATCAAACATGCTTGTATTTTCTTGATAATTTTTGAAAATGATTCATAAGTCATTTTTTATTGTATAAATCCATTTCACATCAAACTGATACATGATCTGATCAAAATGTGTCAAAAGTGCGTGTTTCCTATTAAAAATGACATTTTACTAAAAAAGGTGATGTACTCAAAATTGAGAAAACACATTCAAATTGTTTTTATACTTTAGGAAAATGATCCATAAGTCATTTAGGATAGGTAGGAATTAGATGAACCTCAATCTGATGCATGGTGTGACTGGTGTGACACAAAGTGCATCTTTTTATTTAAAATTTTCATCAATTTTAGTAAAATGGATAACTGTCCTACTCAAAATCTAGAAAATGCTTAAGGATTTTTTTTGATAGATTAAAAAAATGATCCATAAGTTATTTGTTATGTATATTAATGATCCAAACCTCAATTTGATACATGGTGTTCCTGATATGATTTAAAGTGTATGTTGATAGTTTTAAATTGATATTTTAGTTGAAAAAGTTCCACTCACTGAAAATGGATGAAACACGCTCATATATTATTGATAATTTAGTTAATAATTAATAATTCATTAGTGATGTGTAGGAATATATTTTACATCAAACTGATACATGATGTAATCAAAATGAGTCAAAAGTGTTTGTTTTAATTTTAAAATTATATTTTAGTAAAAAAGACAAATGTCCTACTAAAAACCAATAAAAACATTCACATTGTTTTGATAAGTTAGGAAAATTACCCATTAGTCATTTGAGACATGTAGGAATCAAATGCAGCTCTATACGATGCACAGTGTGACCAGATTGACTCAAAATGCATCTTTTCTATTTAAAATTGTCATTAATTTTAATAAAATGGAAAACTGCCTTACTCAAAACATAGAATATACATTCATATTGTTTTTATACTTCATAAAAACAATCCATAATTCATTTGTAAGTGTAGGACTTAGAAAAACTCAATCTGATACGTGATGTCTTAGTATGACTCAAAGTGCCAATTATCTGTTTAAAATCGACATTTTAGTTCTAAAAGTTTCACTCATTGGAAACTAATCTAACACGCTCAGATTTTATTGATAATTTAGGAAAATGATTCACAAGTCATTTGCGACATGTAGGAATCTGTTTCACATCAAATCGATACCTGGTGTTATTGGAATGAGTCAAAAGGGCTTGTTTCCAATTTAAAATGGAATTTTAGTAAAAAATAAAACTGACTAACTCAAACCCAATAAAACACATTATTATTGTTTTTATACATTAGGAAACCTAATAAAAAGTCATTTGGGACGTGTGGGAATTATCTTCACCTCATTCTGATGCATGGTGTGACCGGTATTACTTAGATTGTGTCATTTTATTTAATATTGACATTAATTTTAGTAAAATTAACACTTACTGTTAATTTATTTCTTTATATTATTACTAATCGAATAATTTTATTCATATACAAGCGTGTTCCTTTTCTCAATAAGGGGTGGTTGGTTTGGAAAAAGCACGAGTTGGGTCAGGATTAAAAGAAAAAGGTACATTGATGTTTTGGAATGTACGTAATAATTTGTATTTATGTAAATGTATAACCCAATGTTTGAAATGTCTATAATATAGTGTATTTTTATTATGTTTGAGTTTTAAATTCTAATTAATTTAAATCCTATATTGGGACTTTATTTTTTTATATCTAGTTTGTTTCTAGTGATTTGGTGTGCTATTTCAACACATTGTAGTGGTGTTGTAGTGTGTTGTTGCAGGACACTATAGTATGGACCTTTATTAGCACAATTAAAATCACTGATAAATTTCTATTTTTCAGTTTTTCTATGAGTCCTGATAAAAGGACCTTTATCAGTGCTTATAAAAGACCATTTTTAGCATTTTTATAAGCATCGATAAATCGATCATTGTGATGCGCTAAAAAAGCACAGATAGATGGATTATTTTTCCTCACTTTTATATGACCTGATAAAGTTACTAGTTATCGGAACTTTTTTAGCACTCATAAAGGACACCTTTATATGTTCTTTTTTAGCACTGATAAAAGACGTGGGATTTTAACCTTGTACATGTAGTCAACAATTTTATAGTGCTGATAAAGGCCGTTTCTAGATAGGTTAAAGGCTTATTTTGTAGTATTGTTACTTTGAGGAAATCTTCCTGCCAGTTATTCTCTGTAAGCAGACCCTAAAGTCACACTTCCAATTGGTGCACCTCAGCAAAGAGGGTTTTCCACAACAATTGAATTAGACAGCGAATATCCACTCAATGTGGGACATCAAAAACTAATATATTGGAATCCCAAAAAAGAAGATCAATAATTTCCACCATTTGGTACATACCGAGAACATGGTCAGGAAAATCTTTATAGACCCACCCCTATTGGTTACCCCTGAAATATACCAGCAATTCCCCCTCTAGTTGTTCTTCCAGTCGCCACACCCATTGAGGCTCCGTCCGCCACACCTTTTCAGGTCCCAGCTCAGCCGAACATTCCTATAATGTCTATACACATCCTTGAGTCGTTAATGAATCTATTGGAAGATATATAAGGATGAAACACGCCAGTAAAAATAGAAAAGAAGTCTTACCTTGAAAGGGTAGATCTGACCCCTCTTCCACCAAACATTGTGAATCCTACAATTTTTATTTTCATTGGCTCAGGAGATCCAGAGCAGCACATGATTCATTTCACCTCTTGTTGTGATGAAATTATGGGGACCCCAGAGAAACATGATGTAGTGAAACTCAGATGCTTCGTGCAATCATTTTCTAGTCTAGAATTTTCATGGTATATAAGTTTTCAATTCCGATAGATCATTGGATGGGAGGATCTCCATCAGAAGTTACTCTTCTAGTTCAGCTTAACGCTGTAGTATAAAATATTCTTCGATATCACAAACTAAAAAAAGGGAGAATTAAAGAGTCTAAGATTTCATTGATTAGTGGAAATGATTTATTGACTTGCTCCATAAACCAACCACTCCCCCAGGAAGATCTATTGTCTATCCGCATATAAAATCTTCATGATGAGTTTCACAGACCATTGATCCCTATGAAATACACAAGTGGGTTTTAGGATTTTGATGAAACTACTCAATAGTTGTAAAACTGCATCAAAGTTTGGAAATCTGTGTCTCGAGTAATCCCATTAGATCAGGAAAGGAGAATAGTAAAGGAAGAGGCCATTACAGTTAAACATAAGTAGGACCCGGTACCCACTCCCACCTCAAAGACTACATCATAATATAGGGATCCAACTCCTGAGCGTAAAAAACTAATGACTTCCTCATCAGGATGATCAAAGAGACAAAAGGCTAAAATAATTTGAGGATTTAAAAAACAAGGTCTATTCCTTTTGGAATGACTATGTCCCTGACTACTTTATCTTTGATTTGGAAAGTAACTTATTCACATTTCCAAATCCCAAGAATCTTAAGAAGGAGTACAAGCAGGATATCCCAAAATATCTTCCATTACATCAAATGATGGGGCATCCCATTTAAGTGTGTTTTGTTTTTAAGGACCTCCTATAAAAAATGATGGATTCTAGCCAAGAAAACTGAAACTTTTCCAGCCCAGGGGGAATTTGTTTTTGTTATCGATGTAGAGGAATAATGTGAGTGGAATGAAGTTAAAATCAAGATTTCATGGAAGTTGTATGATTGTATAGTTAGAAAAAAATTCAATCAGACTCATTCTATTCCATAAACATATTTTAAACGACCAACCGTTCCTCCTCCTACTTTTGCTACTGAAAAACCTAATTTATCAAAACCTCCATACCCTAAAAGATAATCCTCAAAGAAGAGACATGCCCAAAACGTTAAGGAACAAAAAGAAGAAGATGAGCTCGTGTCAAGGCCAATGGTGTCATTTTCCTTAGAAGATTTCAAGCTAACAAACTGAAAAGCACAGTCCTCATCCCACAAAATAGAACAACATGAGTCTAACTATCAGGAAAAATCTTCATCGTACGAAGGGTTTATATTTGGTTCTACTAATGTTATATACTTAATGGATCCCTAATCAATTGATGATTCTGATTATAAACTTTATTTCCCTACACTTGATTGGGGAACTGGGGGGAAGAGGTCATCAGGGTCAAGGATAAAGGGAAGGCATGGTCAAGGAAAATCCTGTACTTCAACCAAACCCCTGCTCGAGCCATTTACATGGCTAAAAACCATGGGAAATATATCCAATGATCTCAATAGAAAAAATGGAGTTATTTATCCACACATGACAGGGTCTACACCAAATTGATTATCTTAGAATATCGGTTAGAGGATACACCACAACCTCTTTGGAAGGTTGGCAGACTTAGCTAACCAAATCCACCAAGAATATGAGCACTTCCAACTATAATCCCAAAGAACGTCCCATACACACCATGAACATCAGTTCCTACAGTGCTTGAAAAAGAGAATATTCATTATATAAAATATAGGACTTTGAAAGAAATGTATGATGTTTTGAAGCAATATCCCATGTGATAGAAAACTTATCAATCCTAGATGCTTTTAGTCGATCAAAATTCCTTCAGGAAGTACTCATTGAGGCTTATCAAGATCTTAGGAATTTTGAGTTGAATTCATTACTACTGAAATATATCATGCTGAGAATGGTCCTATAGAATGTCATGTAGTCATTTTCTTCACCTAATACGATGAGGATGTTTTCATGCAAGGACATGTTAGATCCATGTATATATTTGATAGGATAAATGAAATTGATACCTGATGAACCTTCATTGACAATAGCTCAGGTGTCAACCTCATCCTAGTCAAGAAACTTCTTCAACCAGGTCTTAATGACTCTCAATTTTATTACTCCACTCTGATGTTACAGGGTTCTAGAAAGAATGAGAAAGATCCTCTCGACGGGATCACACTAAGAACTCAGTTTAGAGATCTTATGTCTGACACAGGGTTCATGGTAGCTCAACAAAACACAAATCTCAATGTTGTGTTGGTAAGAACTTGACTACATCATCATGCGACCTTTCCAATGTCATAACACAAATGTATCAAATATTATATCAATGGTAAAATTGGTAAATTGTATGGTGATAAGGCCCCAGTCAAATCCCATGAAACACAATACATTGATTCATGGTTCTATCATCAAGAAGGGAAGAAATCAATGTCTAAGGATTCCACCTGAATCAATTCCCCAAATGGATTGGAGATGATCCCAACAAAACTTTTTAAGCAGATCACTATAGATTACATTCTACTTATTAATTAAATAAAAATGGTAGGACAATGTTTGCAATTTCATTCAACGGATTACATAATGTCATCCACAAAAGGTGATACCAATGGTGCTAAAGAAGGTACCAACCCTCCAAATGATAATGAAATATTTTAATGAAAATGTCTTCATTCTCTCCCCAAATATTGAAAGAATACTAGTTTTTCTATATGAATAAAAAATCCCTCATGATTGAAAGATAAATTAAAGAGATTCATTCTTTGTCCCTTGTTTACCCTTCAGGACACCAATAGGGCTGCATGCCATAAAATGAGCTTGAAATGATTGCTTTATACTCCAAAAATTGAAACTCTCCTCTTCTATATGAGGAACTTGTTTTATCATCTCCTCCCCAGGAAGAAGAAAAAGAATTTGAGAACAAGGAAGGGGGAGAATAAGTGGAAGAGGAAGAAGAAGAATTTCTCAAGGTCACCCCTCCCACATTTGAGGAAGGCGTCTCCACCACAATATATTAACTTGGATAAATAAATTTGTGTAAAGAAGAAGAACCACACCTCACTCTAATTTGTGCGTCCTTGACTCCGAAAAAATAGGAGGAATACACCTCTATCCTAAAGTAGTACCAGGATGTGTTTTATTATAATTACATAGATATTCCCTTCTTAGAACCTAAGTTTTCCACTCATTATTTGGGGTTTTCAAAAGAGCACAGAGGATATAAGAAAGTAGCCAGGAGCACACACTTGACTAACACCTCCAAAATGGTCGAGGTGGAAAAAATTATGATGGATGACTTAATCTGAGAGTTGAAGTTCCAAAAATTGATAGCCAAAATTATCCTTGTAAAATAGAAGAATGGTAAAATAAGAGTTTTCCACGATTTTAGATATCTCAAACATCATTGTATCAAATATAATTTCCTAGTTCAAATCACATAAATCCTAATTGATGCAATGGATGGTTATCAATACCTATACTTTATGGATGGATACTCTAGGTACAATAAAATCTATATTTTCCAAGAAGATGAATAATCCAAATTCTCCAGAGTACCTCAAGGAGAATTATTATATTCGGTAATGCCTTTTTGTTTGAGGAATGCTCGTTCCACAAACAAGTATTCTATGAATCACATCTTCAAACCCTACTCGGTAAAGTTTGTCTAATTCTTCATAGATTATCTAGTGGTAAAATCCCGAAAACTATATGATCTTCTATATGACCTGGATAAAATCTTCATCAAGCTTCAATAACATAATTTGAAGATAAAACCCTTGAAATGTGCTTTTGGGGAAACATTAGGAAAATTTCTTGTCTTCATTGTATGACATCATGGCATCGATGTTGATCCTAAGAAGACTTCAACTATCCTTGTCATGTCACCTCCTCAAAAATTGAATGAGTTAAGAAGACATCAAAGACACATGGCCTATATTTGGAACTTCATATCCAACCACATAGGAATGTTTTTACCCTTTACCAAATTGATTAAGAATGGGATCACATATCCATGTACCAATAAATGTCATGAAGCATTTGATAACCCTAAGAAATGGACCTTTATCCCATCAGTATTTATGCCACATGTTGAAGTAAATCAACTAATCTTATATGTAATAGCTTTCGAGAGATCATTTGGGGGATTTACTTGCACAAAAGAATGATTTTTGGGAATGAAAACATCCTTTACTATCTCAATTGAACCATGTTCATTGAAGACACTCGATATTCAGATATTGGGAAGAGTTGTGTGGTGTTAATCTTCATAGTTCAAAATAAGAGGCGTTATCTATTGTATCATGAGGTCTAATTGGTATATTGTGATTACTTGCTCAAATTTATCCTTACTCGGCCTATACTAATAGGGTGTCTGGCACAGTGGGAAGTTATCCTAAAGCAGTTTTATATAAAGTTTGTGCCTCAGAAAGTAGTAAAATTCCACGATTTATTGGACTTCCTTGTGAAGAATTCATCTACAGAAGAGACATCATTATATATTGAACTACCTAATGATAAAATATTTTCTATTTTTTATGACACTCGCACATGTGAAAGGTATTTTGATGTAATTTTCAAGAGTCTAATAGGGAATAGAATGAAAGACCCAAATCATAAAAATTTCATGTTGGGATTTGTGATTATCTCCCTAGAAAAGGTAGTGTTTTCATAATCCTTAATGTTATCAGAAGGTGGTACAAACAATCAGGAAGAATATCCAGATCTCATTATAGATCTAGAATTAGCACTCCATATACGGGTGAACCACCTAGAGGTTAAAGGTGATTCCAAATTGACAATCAATTAGATTAATGAGGATTATGCCATTAGAAAAGAAGTTTTAATTACCATATTTGACCATATACGAGGGTTAATAGAAAAATATCCTTCATTGCCAACATTAAATCAAGTCCCTCAATAGAAAATGAAGCTATAGATTTGGATGAACTAAATTTGGATGAAATAGTCATCAAAATTTCCCATCATTGAATGGTTCCACCTTTTGTTCATATTGGATTAGAAGAGACTATTGGAATCAGCCCCATGCCTGAGCCATATAGACCTACTATGGGTTGGATGATCCCCATCTTGTAATATCTACCATATATAATACTTATACTAGACAGGTTTGAAAGAGAGGAAATCCGATGGGGGTGGAAATTGTCATTCATTATGAGGTATAAAAGCAACACAAATCCTTGTAAAAGTGAGGCTTTGATAGATCCCTTCTCATATGAATTTATGTAGAAGATACTGCGATAGTTATAGAAGAAGTACAAGCTAGAACTTGTTGTTCCCACCAATTAGGGTATAAGCATTCTGATAAAATCATAAGGCATGAAAAGTTATGGACATTGATGATTCAATATTACTGAGAATTCACTTTGAAGTTCCAACCCTGCCAAGTGCATGCCAATTTCATCCATACCCCCCTAGAATTTCTACATATAGCAAAATAATTCTAGCCATTTTTCACATGGGGAATGGATTTTGTTGGACCATATCCACTAGGTATGACTAAGAAGTTTAAATACATCCTTACTACTATTGAATTTTTCTGAAAATGGGTTAAGGAAATACCTCTCAAAGATTTTGGAGCCAAAAAAATTACTGGATTTTTTCAATATAATAAAATTAATAGATTTGGGGTCCCTCATACGATTTTTATGGATAATGACACCATTTTTTCTTCTAAGGTAGAAAAGCTATATCAAGAATACAATATAAAATCCAACCATTCATCCCTCTATCATGCAGTGGTCAATAGATAAAAAAAGGATTTTCATAAGACTCTATCAAATGTACTCTAGAAGATGGTGGATAAAGATAAGAAATCCTGGCAAGATAAGCTCTTGCATGCCTTATGGGTTTTCCAGAATACAACCTGTAAAATTACACGAGTAACCCGATACTCATTGTTGTATGGAAAAGAAGAATTCATTCCCATTTGGTACAGTTTCCATCAAACCATAATTCAATTTGTGACAAACCATCCATAGATGAGAAATCCCAAAAACAACTGGATGATTTGGAGTGACTGGACAAAAAGAGATTGCACACCTTGCATCACTTTGAGGTGTACTATAACCATATAGCACGTGCCTTTAACAAGAAAGTCAATCTTCATTCATTCCACCATGAAGAATTGGTATTGGTCTTTAGGGATCCAATGATACCAGGAAAAATTCCTTTGAAGCTTGATCCAAATGGGAGGGACCATTCTCCATACACATGGTCCATTCTAATAGATATTATTCATTAATATTGATGGATAGATATTTCATTACTACTCAAACCAATGTAGGGTTCCTAAAGAAGTACATTGTGTAATCACACAAAGTTCAACTTAGATAAAGGAAGTTATACTATATTTCATCATATATGCCCATTATTCCCATTTTTAAACTATGTATCAGCATCATCCTTGTTGCGTGATGATAAACTTCATGACATGAGGTCCTAGTTGCATGACCTAAAACAAAACAACACCATTGTTCCTCACCACATGACATCAAACTTTACAGTTAATGTCTCCTTTATTTGATTTCAAGGAATCCCCCAAGACACTATGAATTGACATTAATTGTGGTCCCTCAAAAAAATGGGTAGCTTCTTTGTGTAAGTATCACTCAACTCAGTGCCCCTCCCTAGTGCCACTCGAGCCCCATTTCTCCCCGTGTTTGGATTAGACTTGCAAAGGGAATGATTATTAATAACTTTGTGTGGCTTGATTCTTGGTCCATAAATATATGTACTAACAACTGGGTTTTATCTCATGGTCCATCTAAAATTTTTCTTCCATGTTAGGTAACCCACATCATCGTTGTATGATGATAAACAATATAGTTTGTGATGAACTACATATGGCTTGATTCTCATTCCAATGAGATACATATTAACGTCCAAATATCCAATCATGGGACCATCTATGATTGTAAAAGAAATAATTTCTCATTTCCCTATGTGTGAACCAATTATAAACTAGGAAATCTTCCAGAACATATTTCTTGATTCCCATGACATCTTATATCCTCGGCCCAAACATTATTCTGGAAAGTATTAAAGCCCCCATTTCTCACAAAAACATTTAGTTGGTGTGGGGAAACCTCTCCAAGAACTATGGGGGGATTTATTCTCATACTTATGAGATACATAGTGATTCCTAGATCTCTTATCTTGGGTCCAACCACAATTTAAAATAAAACCCCTTATATCCCCTATGTGTGTTAATCAAACCTACTCATGGAACATTTCTAAACTATGTGTTGTTGGATTCTCATTTTCATGAGATACATATTGATGCCCATTTTTTTTCTTCGTACCAAATGTAAAATTTTTATCACGTCACATCATTTCACATTCATCCTTACCACATGAAATTATACTACATGTAATTCTAATAACTACATGTTTCTTGATTCTCATTATATTGAGACATATAGTGAAACCTCAGTCATATCCCTTAGTCAAACCACAATTTAAAACCCCCACTCCCTATGTAATAATCAAATTCGCATAGGGAAACCTTCCTAAACATGTATATTTATTCTCATTACAACAATATACGTGGTGATACATAGACTTTATCATTTAGTTAAAACCATTATCCTGACAATTATCATAATACCATTTTCCTTACATCAAACCATAATTGATGTGAGGAAAAATTGTCAAGATCTAAGTGTGGATTGATTTTTCATCAAAAACAAATACGCCGTGATGCCTAGATCTAATACCTTGGCTCAACCACCATATAACAATCATTCCCCTATCAATAATTTTTGTTACCTTTGTGTTGTAGAAGAATATTTTACATCTCCTTGTTTCTCACACCGAGAACAACTCATGTGGGCATAGGAATTTGTTAGTAGAGTTATCTAAGTAAACAATGTGTATCAATTCCCATTAGGGTTATCAATGGTATTGGCTACAAGGCCTTAAAAGGCAAAAAAACTTCCCCATCACATGATAATATTCTGCATAATCCTCTCAAGAACTATGTATGGCTTGATTCTTACTCCAAAAATATACATAGTGACACATGGGTCCTATTTACCGACCTAGATACAATATTTCTTTTCATGTCGGAATCACTTACTTCCTCACCACAAGATGATAAAATACATGGTTCTTGAAGAACTATGTGTAGCTTGATTCTCACCCCTATGAGATACATAGTGTTGTCCAGATCTTCAATCTTGGGCCAACCCGCATCCCAAAAAGAAAAAGACTCTACTATCCCATGTATGAATCATATCTACATGAGTAGATCCAATACAAGTTCTAATTTTATACGTGAAGTTGTATATGTTATACCTATATGTGGATTGATTATTTCTCCATCATGATATATAGTGAAACTTGGACCCTATACCCTAATTCAACCACATTGTCATATTTCTATCCTTGTAAAGGAACCTTTGTTCTTAGTGCATGACATTAAACTACATGGATGAGGTCATTGTCATATGATTTTACACTATACATTATCTAGAGATCTATGTATGGAATGATTCACATCTCATTGAGATACATAGTGAAGGAGTTTTTAAATTTCATTTCGAATTTTTTTAAATACATAGGTTATTTTTTAAAATGTGCCTCAAAGTCGGCATCATCACTGCTGCATTTTCCCTAAATTTTTTTCTATTTTAAATAAACTTTTATATATATTTAAATTTTTTATTTTTATTTTTATTTTTGTATATTTATATATATAATGAAAACTAAATGTATCAGCAGAATTTATCACTTATTCAAGTACACAACTTTGCTAGCCTATAAAATATAAAGTAGAAGGCCTATATAAATGAAAATTGAAACACGAATTAAAAATATAAGAAGTAGTTGAAAATAAAAATATTTTCTTCAAAAATGTTGATGAAAAATAATTTATAAGCTTTCTAATCCACCAACTTCAAACATAACAATGTTTCAAGTATGTTAATTTTCTTCCCTTTAAAATATAAACTATAAATCCGATATAAATGAAAATTCAAACATGGATTAAAAATATAAGAAGTAGTCTAAAAAATTGAATTTCTAGAAAAAATTTGTTGAAAAATAATTAATAGGACTTCTAATCCACCAACATGAAACACAATTTTTTTTAAGTATGTGAGTTTTGAAGACTATAAAATATAAATTATAAGACCAATATAAATGAAAATTAAAACATAGATTAAACATAAAATAAGTATTTGAAAATAAAATGAATTTCTTAAAAAATATTAATGAAAAATATTTTATAAGCTTTCTAATCCACCAACATGAAACATAAAAAAGTTTCAAGTACGTGATATTATGAGCCTATAAAATATAAACTATTTGACCATTATAAATGAAAATTAAATCATGTATTAAACATATAAGAAATAGGTGAAAATAAAAATAATTCCTTAAAAAATTTTGTTTGAAAATAATTTATAAGCTTTCTAATCCACCAACATGAAACTTAAAAATGATTCATGTGTGTAACTTTTCCAGCCTATAAAATATAAACTATAAGACCAAGAAAAATGAAAATTAGAACACAAATTAAATATATAAAAAATTATCTAAGTTTTAATTTTTATTTATATGTGTCTTATTGTATATATATTATATTCTTTAAAATTCAAGTAGGTGGCTTTGGATCCTCCTCAACACTTTTTCTTTTTGGTCTCATTTCTGAGTAATTTATCTTAAATTCCTTTCATTTTAATTTATTTATTTTATTTATGAAACTCTTTATTTTCAAAAAATGTTTAGATGTTTGGATATCTTTTAAATTTTATTTTCATTGTTTTCATACTGAATATTTTATATGATTTTAAATTTATCAACATTAAATTTAATAATTATTCCTATGTTTCAAGTAGTCGAATTTGAATACTTTCAAATATAAATTGGTTTAAAAATATTAATGAAAACTGAAACACTAGATAAAAATATAATATGGGATGATAGTAATAATAGTATCTTTAATTAAATATACATATATCATATAAATTAACATGTTAAATCAATGTCTATGTATATGGTGAGCCGATTCCATCCAACCCGGTGGTCTGTATGTAGGACATTCACTTCGAGTATACTGTGGAGTCTGAAAACCTCGAAAGGGATGATCCTCATGAACTGGAACTTAGACTATTGCATCCTCCACCTATGTGTCCATGGGATGAGTTGTAAACTATCTGTTGTATTTTGTAAAGACCCGGAAATTTCAAGGGGTATTTTTTTTCTAAATTTTCTTTGGGATTTTACAAGAACACATTTTCTGATGGCGCCTAATTCTGAGGTCCGGTGTGCCTGGAATTAATTTCTGAAGTTTAGCTCGGGTACGTTCAGTGAACGAACGAGCAGGTTTTTCTAACTTTTGAACCGGTGCTCGGAATCGAATTCCGAGGGCACCGATGGAATCAAAGTGCCGGTTTTTTCTTAGAAACACCTTTTCTGGAGTTGCGTTTGTTCGGGTGTGGTTTTTAATTTTTGGGGGTTAAGTGAAAAAAATAAAATAAAGTGGTGCGACAACTTTATTTTATTTCACTTAAAGTCGCTTAAAGCCACTTAAAGCTGCTTAAGCTGAGTTGAAGCGGATAGGGTGGAACCCAAAATATCCTACCCTCTTGGTAGGATATTTGTGAGGTGGGGCCCACACGATCCCCACCGTTTCTTTCCCTCTAAATAACGCACCCGCGAAAACCCTTTTTAAATAAGGTCAACCGACGCGTTTTCTTAAAATTCAAAACGCCCCTATTAATTGGGCAGTCAAGTCGTACCATTAATTCATCGAATTAATGGTTCGTTACATAACATAGAATTTTCTAAATATTGGCATGAGAATAAAATAAAACCAATACTTGTTTTCTCTTAAGGGTTGCCTGTTAAGAGAATTGGGAGAAGCTTGAAGATCTTCATCCTCCTTCGTGAAGAACGCGAAGAACGCGAAGAACGCCGGTCTCCGACGAAGGGCGACGAAGAACGCCAAACCCTCGGAGATCGACGACGTGTCGTCGACAGTTCTCCCTCTACGATGATTCTTCCACGACGATCCATCCCCATGACAATCTTCGATTGACAACTTGAGGTAGGGGGTTTATGTGATTTTCCTTACGTGATTCTCTTCCGTCTTTTATCCGCGATATTTGGACCGCATGATATCAGTTGACGGGAGGAGGCCAGACTGCACAAACACAGCCGTCCTCCTCCCTTTTTGTTTTTCTTGTTGTTGTGGATCGAATGAATTGATGTGGTGTTGTCGCGCCGCGCTGGATCGAGTGGCAAGGATGCGCGACGTCGTCACGCCGCGCATTCAAATTTTTTTTAAACTCTCATGCGTGGGTATTTTGATTGCATGGTGTTTGTATAATTTATTTTGGATAAATTATACCCTCGTCAATGATTAAAATCATGTGTTTATTATCTTCCAATTGATAACACCTAACGCGGAGGGTGCGGGCCGAACAAACACGGTCCGACAACCCTCCGCATCTTGTTTATCGATGTGCGGATCGACGGACGACGACGAAGCAGGCCGCCATGGCGTTTGATGGCCTTGCAGTGAAGATCGGGTCTCGGGAGGACCACTGGCGAAGACCGCATGCAAAACGGACCACCGGAGCGCATCCGGTGGTCCGCGGAAGCTCCCAATGGCAAGACCTGCCGCGGTTGAAGCCGTGGCGGCGAGGTGGGTTCCGCGGCCGCGCGGAACCGAGGTGCGGGACGCGGCCGGCATGCCGCGTCCGTGTGCCGCGGAGCGGCCCCCGCGCAAGGGGGGGGGTTCCCTCGCTCGGCCGGTCGACCGAGACGAGCCGACCCGCCAGGCCGGGTCACGCCCAGGCCGGTTCGGGCCGACCTAGGGGGGGTTGGGCCGGGTCGGTCCGGGCCCAGACCCCCCGTTTTCGGACCCTCTTTGGTCTTTCGCCCATATCTTGAGCTGTAGAACTCCGATCAACAAGTCGTCAGCGGCGATGCGATCCATGGATCGATACGGTTGTTTCGGTATATCACACTCAAGGTTTCAGAATACTTTGGGTTCGGCCAGGTTGGTTCGGATACAAAACCAACCGGGCCCTCGGAGCAGAAACGCTTATATGTTGAGCTCCGGACGTCCGATTGACGTACCGTCGACTTTGATGGATTCCTCTAAGTGAGAAGGATATTTTGGCTTACTCCGATCGAGGTTTGGATGCCATCGGAGTGCGGTCGGGTTGGTTCGCTCAAGAAACCAACCGGGCCCCTGGAACGAAAAAGCCAATAACTCACAGACCGGGCGTCCGATTGACGCGTCGTCTGTCTCGTTGATTTCCTATTGTTGAGAAGGAACTTTTGGCATACTTCGCCTGAGTTTTGGTTGTTGTTGGATAGTGGCTGGGTTGGATCGTACCCGAAATCCAACCGGGCCCCTGGAACGGAAAAGCTGATATCTTTCAGACCGGACGTCCGTTTGACGAACCGTCAGCGGCGTTGGTGATCACATTGAGAAACAGGCCCTATGAGTATACCCTATGAGAGTTCGGGGTACAGTTGAGATACGGCCGGGTTGGTTCTCTCACGAAACCAACCGGGCCCCTGGGACGAAAAGGCTAATAACTCACAGACCGGGCGTCCGATTGACGCGCCGTCTGTTGCGTTGAGAACCCTATGGTGAGGCGGTCCTTTGAGATACTTCTTCGTGGGACCTTGAGATATTTGGAGTATCGACCTGTAGCTCGTGGAGCGGACCGTCCCAGAGACGAGTGTGCGGAGTACAGAGACCGTGTAGACGACTGAGACCTGACGACTGCTTGACTGACTCGACTTGGAGTGAGTCGACTAGCCCAGTGGACGGAGCGCCCGATATTTGGCGGTAGACCCACGGCGGACGGAGCGCCTGGTAGTTGGCAGCAGACCCGTGGTACTCGATCGGAGGAGTACCTTTGTAGGCTATTAGGGGGAGCGCCCGGTATTTGGCGGCAGACCCACAGCGGACGGAGCACCCAATATTTGGCAGCAGACCTGCGGTACTCGATAGGAGGAGTACCTCAGAGACTTGGATTAGTGAGCAGTACCTCGGAGTCGTGACAAGACCACTGTACACTCTAGAGACATGGCTCTTCAGTAGTTACGGTTTCGATAATGAAAATCCTGGTTTGAGCTGAGTCTATGACCTTGGGTTTACCTCATGTTTGAGATGGGTCACTTGATAACTTAGGTATATGTATGGGCATATACCTGGGTAGTGGTTATCCGTTGATTTCATGATCTTTGTGTTTCCTCATGATTGAGATGGGTTACTTGATAACTTAGGTATATGTATGGGAATATACCTAAGTAGAGGTTATCTGTTGATATCTTCTTTGTGGTTATACTTGTTGGTTTTAGTGAGACCTTGAGGGTCTCGGGGTCCCTACTGGGTATCGTTATACTCACCCCTGCACGAGCTGTGCCCGCACCTCGTTGTGTTGGTTGCAGACGACGGGCAGTGCTGACGGAGGCCGAGTGTTCGAGGACTGGACGGTGCCCAGAGGTGGACTACATGACGAGTCAGTATCCAGAGGTGGACTTCACGGTGAGACGACACTCGGAGGAGGTTGACAGGCGAGAGCGTTGGGGAGGCAATCTGTACCTACCCTTCAGGTAGGATCCGCGGTGGACGATCTAGGAGCTGCGCCATCTGTACCTACCCTTCAGGTAGGATACGAGGAGGACGTCCCTGGAGCGGCTTCCGTTCTTCCAGCTGTTGTATTTTTATGTTGTACCTTTGTTCAGTTGTAGTTGTACTTTAAGTTGGGTTTGTATTCTGGCCCATTTACTTTTCAGCACTACTCTTTGTACTTAGTGTTTACTTCCGCTTGTACTCTGTGGTGTTTTGTTTACTTTTATAAAGGCAATGCCTTCCCAGTTATCGGGATTTACGCCTTTGGTGATAGTCGTCAGCCCCTGGCCTATGGAAGGCGGGCTTGGGGTAGTCATGGCACGGGCCCCGAGGACGGGTCATGAAAAATTGGTATCCAAGGAGTCGGTTCTACCACAGAACTTATAACTCTAATATTTTCTTTCTGTGAAGCAATAGTGTTAAGAGTACCGAGTGTGGTTTTCAGTTCAGGGAGTCCAGTGTTGGTGCGGGCGACTGACGTATCCATACACCAGGACCCTGACAACAGATTTCCGACTTTGTGCACGAAAACACTGATTGCGTGTGTGTTTCCAGAAGTTTTTAAATATCATCTCAAACCAGGTCATCTCACCAGGTATAAGTCTTTTGACCGTGTCATGTTTGTTTCTTTCAGGATGCCTCCCCGCAGACGACTAGCTAGAGCCCCGAGAGTTGTTCGTACTGACAGCCCGCCGAGCGACGTGGCCTCAGTACAGGGCCCTATCCCAGTTGAGGCACCAGAAGGCACACCAGTGGTACTACTACCCATTGGGCCACTGATTCCACCAGCCCCAGCAGCAGAGGGTGCACGTCGCTTGAGCGCACTGCATGAGTTCCCGCGCCAGAGGCCACCCAGGTTCCGGGGAGAGATGGACCCGCAGGTGGCTGAGGATTGGCTTGAGGCTGTGGTGAGAGTCTTCAAGCTAGTGGGGACGCCGGCCGAATTCATGGTGATCCTTGCTGCCAGGCTTCTTCAGGCAGCAGCAGGCAGATGGTGGAGCCTGATGCTCTAGATGCATGACGATGTGACACTTCTTTGGGCAGACTTCGAGAGCCTGTTCCGGGAAGAGTTTGTACCAGCCACCCTTCGAGCAGTGCGTATACAGGAGCTACTTCAGCTGAGGTAGGGCAGCATGACAGTGGCACAGTATTCAGTGAGGTTCACATACCTCTCACGCTACTCGACAGATATGGTACGGGACCCGTTCTTCAGGGCTCGAACCTTCGATCAGGGGCTCAGGCGGGAGATTAGGGCTTCTGTTGTTTCTCACAGCATTCCGACCCAGACAGGGGTATTGGAGAGAGCCCTCTTAGTGGAGAGTTTCCTTGCTGAGCAGTCTCCAGCAGCACGACCCACCACTAGGCAGCTTGCGGTAGAGTCTTCTGCAGCCGACAGTAGACAGATGACGCAGAGGTCCAAGAGGACCAGACCTACCGGTGGCTGACTGCACGACTCAGGTTCAGTTGTGCGGGGGAACCGGGGTGGAGTCAGAGCCAGTCGTGCCAAGAGTTGACAGTGTTACTCCTGTGGCGGGATTGGTCACATGGCACGCGACTGTCCGACCCTCCATGCCGATTACCAGCAGTTAAATGAAGAACCTCCCAGGCAGAGGCAGAGGTTCGATCAGGGCAGACCGCAAGGAGCAGGCAGCCATGGAAGAGGAGCTGGTCATGCAGTTGGAGGTGGACGATGCTTCGGGGTGTTGCCACCAGCACCACCAGGAGGCCCACCCCGACCGTAGGGGACAGGAGGACATGGGAGAGCTCAGCTTCAGGCAGCTGAGGCCTATGGTCATGGAGCTCCGAAAGCAGATGGACAGGAGCGGGACTAGCTTCAGACCTGGAGGCTATTGATCATGTTGCTTCTAGTTTTTTTGCTGTTGTATTCCTGTCTTTGTACTATGAGATGCAATAATAAAAAGACACTTTTCTGTGTGATGTTTGATTTCCTTTCATTTTGTTTGGTTGATACTGAGTGGTCCCGGTTAAAACTGTTGACTTGACCCTCACATTTGAGATTTCTACTGGAGGAGACCCAGTGACCTCGCACTGATGCCGACATTGTGACTCGACCCTTGGAGGAGAGAGTGACAGTTGGATCTCTTGGTAGTTACATCGAGGCCTTACGACTTCATCCATGGCATGAATACATCATTCATGTCAGGATTGACTGTATTAGGCAATGGGCGTGGTTCATCCAGGGGGGATGAGACCGGGTTTCTCTTTTCGGGAAAGGAGAAATTTTAGCAGCTCTTCCAGATCGTAGGCAAAGAAGGTGCATATCATCCAGGAGCGGATGAAGACTGCACAGTGCAGTAAGAAACAGGAAACCGGTGCCAGTCTTAGAGACTCAGGCGTGTTAAATGTTTCAAGAAGAGGAAGCTTTAAAGAGAGATGAGTCTACGAAGCGGCAGACGTGGAGGAAGTGCTAGGAGAGCAGCATGAGGTGGTGTACATCTTAACATGCTACAACCACCCGCCATAGTTATCCCTGCCAGGCTCAGGGAGTTGGAGGGCGGAGGAAGAGTGTAGCTGCATGCAGTCAAGGAGAGTGACCCGATGGATCTAAGAATGATTCAAGCGAAAGTCTGTGTCCACTACTAGCTGCTGTAGTAACGGACGTTGATATGAATCATTCCTCACTTGCAAAAATCTTGTCCCTGACCTAGAGTTTCTGGTAAGCCGTGTACTTGACCCTCACGTCTGGAGATACCTTGGGAGGAGACTCGATAATCACACTTACGCCGACGGTGTGGTCAGACCCTCGAGGCAAGAGTTTCGGTTGGAATCTCTTGGTGGCAGCATCGAGGCCTTACGACGTTGGTTTGATTATGGACTGGGCAATCATAGTTCATACACAAATTGACGTTTTTAGGCAAAAAGGTTGTGGTTTAACTACGACGTCGGGATGGGTTTTCCTTGGTCAGTGAAAAGGAAACCCCAGGCAACACAGGGTAACTCATGCACAGGAGGGTGCGACCGATCACTCTTGAGTCGGTCAATCTTACCCTCGTGGCAGCAGTCATTTTGAGTTTCAGTTCTAACAGGAATTGGAGGCCTCGTGAGTTCGAGAATGACGATCACGTCTTTATATGGGTCTCACCTCAACGAGGTTTATGGAGATGTGGCCAAGGCAGCAAGTTATCTCCGAGGTTCAGCGGACCTTCTTAGGTCCTCAGCTGGGTAGGCGGGGTGGTTTACTGCTTGACCCATCCACCTCAGTTGCACCAGGTGCACGAAGATTTCGACGTATCTCAACTGAGGAGATACGTGCTCGACCCTTCACATATCCTCGACCATGAGGAGCTGGACGATGGCGATGAGGTGACTTCCACGGAGGTTCCTGTGGGGATCGAGGATCGACAGGAGGGGATCCTAGGAGGACGGTTGATTCCTCTTGTACACTTTCTTTAGCAGCACGGGAACCTCCAGGTGAGCACATGGGAGCGGAAGGCTCAGATGCGTGCTCAATACCGCTTTTGTGAACCTAGTTTGTGTTGAAACTTTACGAGGACGTAAAGCCCTGAGGTGGGAGTAATGTAAAGACCCAGAAATTTCAAGGGATTTTTTTTCTAAATTTTGTTTGGGATTTTACAAGACCGTAGTTTCTTGACGACACCTGATTCCGAGGCCCGGTGTGCCTGGAATTAATTTCCAAAGTTTAGCTCGGGTACGTTCAGTGAACGAACGAGCGGGTTTTTCTAACTTTTGAACTGGTGCTCGGAATAGAATTCTGAGGGCACCGATGGAATCGCAGTGCCAGTTTTTGATTAGAAACACCTTTTCCGGAGATGCATTTTCTCAAGTGTGGTTTTTAATTTTTGGGGGCTAAGTGAAGAAAATAAAATAAAGTGGTGCGACAACTTTATTTTATTTCACTTAAAGCCGCTTAAACCCACTTAAAGATGCTTAAGCTGAGTTGAAGCGGATAGGGTGGAAACCAAAATATCCTACCCTCTTGGTAGGATATTTGTGAGGTGGGGCCCGCAAGAGCCCCACCGTTTCTTTCCCTCTAAATAATTCACCCGCGAAAACCCTTTTTAAATAAGGTCAACCGACGCGTTTTCTTAAAATTGTAAACGCCCCTATTAATTGGGCATTCAAGTCGTACCATTAATTCATCGAATTAATGGTTCGTTACTTAACTTAGAATTTTCTAAATATTGGCATGAGAATAAAATAAGACCAATACTTGTTTTCTCTTAAGGGTTTCATATTAAGAGAATTGGGAGAAGCTTGAAGATCTTCATCCTCCTTCATGAAGAACGCGAAGAACGCGAAGAACGCGAAGAACGCGAAGAACGCGAAGAACGCGAAGAACGCGAAGAACGTGAAGAACGCCGGCCTCCGAAAAAGGGCGACGAAGAACGCCAAACCCTCAGAGATCGACGACGTGTTGTAGACAGTTCTCCCTCTACGACGCTTCTTCCACGACGATCCATCCCCGTGACAATCTTCGATTGACAACTTGAGGTAGGGGGTTTACGTGATTTTCCTTATGTGATTCTCTTCCGTCTTTTATCAGCGATATTTGGACCGCATGATATCAGTTGACGGGAGGAGGCCGGACCGCACAAACATGACCACCCCTCCCTTTTTGTTTTTCTTGTTGTTGCGGATCGAATGAATTGATGTGGTGTCGTCGCGCCGTGTGGGATCGAGCGGCAAGAATGCGCGACGTCGTCACGCCACACATTCAAATTCTTTGTAGACTCTCGTGCATGGGTATTTTGATTTCAAGGTGTTCGTATAATTTATTTTGGATAAATTATACCCTCATAAATGATTAAAATCATGTTTTTATTATTTTCCAATTGATAACACCTAACGCGGAGGGCGTGGGCCGAACAAACACGGTCCGACAACCCTCCGCAGCTTGTTTATCGATGTGCGGATTGACGAACGACGACGAAGCAGGCTGCCATGGCATTTGAAGGCATTGTAGTGAAGATCGGGTCCTAGGAGGACCACTGGTGAAGACCGCACGCAAAACGGACCACCGGAGCGTGTCCGGTGGTCCGCGGAAGCTCCCGACGGCGCGCCGCGCCAGCGCGGCGGCGCCCGACGCACCGCCGGCAAAACCCGCCGCAACTGAAGCCGCGGCGGCATGGTCGGTTCCGCGGCCGCGCAGAACCGAGGGGCGGGATGCGGCCGGCATGCCGCGTCCGGGTGACGCGGAGCGGCCCCCGCGCGGGGGGGGGGGGGGGGGGGGGTTCCCTCGCTCGGTCGGTCAACCGAGCCGAGCCGACCCGCCGGGCCAGGTCGCGCCCAGGCCGGGCCGGGTCGGTCCGGGCCCAGACCCCCCCCCCCCCCCGTTTTCGGACCCTCTTTGGTCTTTCACACATATCTTGAGTTGTACACCTCCGATCGACGCGCCGTCAGCGGCGATGCGATCCTTGGATTGAGACGGTCGTTTATGTATATCAAACTCAAGGTTTCAGAATACTTTGGGTTCGGCCGGGTTGGTTCGGATACGAAACCAACCGGACCCTCGGAGCGGAAACACTTATATCTTGAGCTCCGGACGTCCGATTGACATGGTGTCGACTTTGATGGATTCCTCTAAGTGAGACAGATCTTTTGGCTTACTCCGCTAGAGGTTTGGATTCCATCGGAGTGTGGTCGGGTTGGTTCGCTCACGAAACCAACCGGGCCCTTGGAACGAAAAAGCCAATAACTCACAGACCGTGCGTCCGATTGACGCGCCGTCTGTCTTGTTGATTTCCTCTTGTTGAGATGGAACTTTTGGCATACTTCGCCTGAGTTTTGGTTGCTGTTGGATAGTGGCCGGGTTGGATCGTACCCGAAATCCAACCGGGCCCCTGGAACTGAAAAGCTGATATCTTTCAGACCGAACATCCGTTTGACGAACCGTCAGCGGCATTGGTGATCACGTTGAGAAACGGTCCCTATAAGTATACCCTATGAGAGTTCGGGGTACAGTTGAGATACGGTCGGGTTGGTTCGCTCATGAAACCAACCGGGCCCCTGGGACGAAAAGGCTAATAACTCACAGACCGGGTGTCCGATTGACGCGCCGTCTGTTGCGTTGAGACCCCTATGACGAGGCGGTCCTTTGAGATACTTATTACTGGGATCTTGAGATACTTTGTGTATTGACCTGTAGCTCAGGGAGCGGACCCTCCCAGGGACGAGTGTGCGGAGTATAGAGACTGTGTAGACGACTGAGACCTAACGACTACTTGACCGACTCGACTTGGAGTGAGTTGACTAGCCTAGTGGAAGAAGCACCCAATATTTGGCGGCAGACCCAAGACGGAAGGAGCGCCTGGTAGTTGGCAGCAGACCCACGGTACTCGACCGGAGGAGTACCTCTGTAGGCTATTAGGGGGAGCGCTTGGTATTTGGCGGCAGACCCACAGCGGACGGAGCACACAATATTTGGCAGCAGACCCGCAATACTCGACAGGAGGAGTACCTCAGAGTCTTGGATTAGTGAGCAGTACCTTGGAGTCGTGACAGGACCACTGTACACTCCAGAGACGGGGCTCTTCATGAGTTACGGGTTCGATAATGAAAATCCTGGTTTGAGCTGAGTCTATGACCTTGTGTTTACCTCATGTTTGAGATGGGTCACTTTATAACTTAGGTATATGTATGGGCATATACCTGGGTAGTGGTTATCCGTTGATTTCATGATCTTCGTGTTTCCTCAAGATTGAGATGGGTTACTTGATTACTTAGGTATATGTATGGGCATATAACTAAGTAGAGGTTATCTGTTGGGATCTTCTTTGTGGTTATACTTGTTGGTTTTAGTGAGACCTTGAGGGTCTCGGGGTCCCTACTGAGTGTCTTTATACTCACCCCTGCACCGGCTATGCCCGCACCTCGTTGTGTTGGTTGCAGACGACAGGCAGTGCTGACGGAGGCCGAGTGTTCGAGGACTGGACGGTGCCCGGAGGTGGACTACATGACATGTCAGTATCCAGAGGTGGACTTCACGGTGAGACGACACTTGGAGGAGGTTGACGGGCGAGAGCGTTGTGGAGGCTATCTGTAACTACCCTTCAGGTAGGATCCGTGGTGGACGATCCAGGAGCTGCGCCATCTATACCTCCCCTTCAGGTAGGATCCGAGGAGGACGTCCCAGGAGCCGCTTCCGTTCTTCCAGCTGTTGTCTTTTTCTGTTGTTCCTTTGTTCAGTTGTAGTTGTACTTTCAGTTGGGTTTGTATTCTGGCCCATTTACTTTTCAGCACTTCTCTTTGTACTTAGTGTTTTCTTCCGCTTGTACTCTATGGTGTTTTGTTTACTTTTATAAAGGAAATGCCTTCCCAGTTATCAGGATTTACGCCTTTGGTGCTAGTCGCCAGCCCCTGGCCTATGGAAGGTGGGATTGGGGTAGTCACGGCACGGGCCCCGAGGACGGGTCGTGACATATTTCACTACTGATACTTCTCCCCATAGGGTGGTATAATGACCTTCCATCATCGTAGTGGGGAACCAAGCCTGGGATGGAGCTATACACCAAGGATGTGATGGATCCCCATGGTTGGGATGAATCTGGAACCTGAGGCTAAGATGGATCTAGACCCCATTATTGAAAGAACCGAGGATATCCTATTAAGAAAGATGAATCTTATGCCACATGAGTCACATCTTAAATCGACTGATGCTAGACTACTAGAGGGCCAACCTCTACCTGTGGAACAGGTGTGGCCTCACGTGCAACATGGCACTGTCTACATTGTTGTCATCATGGATCCTCAACACTAGAATCTACTGCAGGATGTTCATCATGGGTAGGAACCTTCTCTCTCTGGTATGGACTCTCAAACATTCTTTCAGAAAGCTCATGATAAGATTAAATCATCTCTAGATCTTTAGCATGAAGGGATGCTTGGCTAAAGACCCCTCATCCTCCTCTACATCACTCATGCAAAAAATATGCTATGAGTGAGTGCCTTATAAATAGATTCAAAATGAATTAGAAAATAGTTCAACAAAAAAACTAATGAAAATTTATTGACTTATAATCTTATGAATCTCTCTGCTCTATCAGGTAAGATATAGTATAGACTTTAGTCTATACCATGGCTCATACTCGACCTTCTCTCAAAGAAATAATCAATTCATATATACACCCAAGATACAAAAATCTACATGACTGCACCAACAATCGGAAAAGTGGGCATGTACTTGGTGCTAGTCCTCATTTTTCCTCCCTATCAGCTTTACCTCATGAATATCCTCTGTCTATATCGGTGGAAATGGAATCATATGAGAAAAATAAAACTGGTGCATGAATCCGTCAGGCTGCTTCAACTCAATAATATGAAAGTGAATGAGAGGCACTATAGAAATAAAATCCTCAATCCCAACAATGATGTACGGTGGAAACTGGTCCATAATAGTCCAGTATGGATGCCATGAAATATAAAATGACATGTGATCTTTTTCAAAATACTCCTCACTAAAAACCAAAATGGATGCCATTATTAAATATTAGAGGCTGTGATAGATTGTATATTCATACATTTTCAGGTAAGAGAAAGTCCATCGTGAGCCAATATATGCCAAAATGGTGAATCTGAACCATGTGAAAATTGTGCCTCTGACACCACCTATAAAATAAAGCATTTATAGTGAAAAATAATTAGAAAATAAATTTAATAACTCATTGTAGCATCAGAAACCAATAGAAATGAGTAATCATACCAGCGTCCATGAAAAGCATCATGAAGCAACTCTATCACATTCGACAGACCAACACAATCCAGGTAGAATGTGGGGATGCACTCCCATTCCCACATATGAAAAAGGATGATGCATCCCCAGAGACCTGTGCGGCCCCTGTAGGATAGACTCCAATAATGCTCTGTATGTGTATACCATGATGGCTGATCCCTATTTTTATGTCATGTTCCAATCAAAGTCTTCTAGTAGGGGTAAATACACCAAGTTCATATTCATCCCTAACTGATCAACGCACATGGTCCCACCGATGAGCCATAATATATATGCACAGGCATAATTCATGACAATCTACTCATCAATATCATCGGGTAAATGTGGAATCTGTGCCTCCAACCAAGGCAGAGATATCGATGCTCAATCTATATCGCTTGGGATGGAAAAATTTAAACTTCTAACAATCTCTGAGAAATGTTGGGACAAGATTCATGAGTGGGTCAAATAATAGCTTCCCCCGAGCTAGGAAGACTGAGAAGCGCTGACACATCCAGGAGGGTGACAGTCATCTCTCCCTCTGGTAGGTGGAATGTATAGCGACCCAATATTTTTTTACATTTCTATTGCATAATTTTAAAGATAAACAACATAATAGTATTACACATAGAGGATCCAAATGTATAGTGTCTTGGGAAAACTAGGACCATACATAACAATTACAACATCAAGCATAAACATATTTTTAATTTCTTATTCTTGAGCTTCTTATTGGAACTTGTCCTCTCCATAGTACATGTAGCCATCTGAGGATATGCATAAAAAGGGGTGAGCTAGAAGCCCAGTAATATGATAGATAAGAACAATATTTCATGGGGTGAGAATAATCATAACATGGGAAAAAGATCATGAACATGAGAGGAAGCATAAATATAAGACTTAAAATGTGGAAATGCATAAAAATGAGACATCGTGTCTTAGTGGTTAACTACCACATATACTTTTGAACCAAGATAGAATCTTGTTCACACATCATTTCACATTACTCAAGAGATTCATCACTTTACCCAATGCATTGGAGCGCTGTATAATTCCGGGCGCACCCGTTACATTCAAACATTCATATTGCGCTATATAATTCCGGGCACACCCATCACATCATAACATTATCATTATCATGGTTTCCACATAAAACATATATCAAAAGTTAACATAACTATACCATGGAAGGGAATGGGTTACATCCTTTAATAACACATTCATAAACTTTGGGTTTGCAAAATACTGAGGGAATAACATACATGTTACAAGAACCCTCCAATTTGAGAGAGAAGTAAAAGGTGTGTTCTTAAAAGAAGAGTTCTTTTTGAAAGAATTTGTTTGACATAAAAAAAGTGACAAACATGTATATCCAATAAAAGGAAAGAAAATGATGAAAAATGTACTTTAAAGAGAAACCATATTAAAAAGGGAGTGAAAGAGGGAGAACCTGAAGGATGAATGTTGGGTTCAAGAATTTCCCCTTACCTTGTATCTGAATGCTTCATTCTCTTTAATGTTTTGTATAATTAAATTATATTCATTAATTAGAAATCCAGAACCTTGTGTACTTTAATATGGTTCATTATGGTTTTATTGAGTGATTTTATATGCCTTAAGATGAGTTGTAGAGTTTAAAAAACATTGTTCAGGGATGTTTGTTTTTATGGTTTTCTTGAGTGGTTCACTTGTATTATTAAATTGAAGTTCGGGTAGAACATGAGAAACATACAAAACTGATATTACATGTTATTAATGATATTACATAAGTTTTAATGATCTTATAATGAATTATATTATATCCATGTTGATGAATAATTAGATAATAATTAAATGATGATTATTTGTGTTAATTTGGGTGGTTTTTCGTTCACAATGAACTTGTTTCAATTTATCACTTAGTAATATGGACATAAGTTATTTCCAGAACTTTTAATAGGATATAATAAATATAAAATATTCTGGTTCAACAATAAAAAATGGTTTCATGACCAGATCTGAAGGTAGAAATGGAAGAAGAAAAGATGTCGTTCTTGAAGGTGATAGATTAACACCTCACGAACAATGTTCTCTTTAATAAAAATAGAAGGAAGAGGGAAAGGGGGTTGGATGATATAATATCATAAAATTACAGTACATGTGTAATAATGGAGTTAAAATACCATTTTTATGAATATAGTTGGGGAGAGATCAAGAAATGAACTTGAATATGAATGGAAATTAAGGGAGAAGAGGGAGAGAAATTTCCTCTTCAATCATCTTCTTCAGATCCTCCTTATGGAAGTTAGGCTTGGTCTTTTTATGAGACCAGCAGCTCTTGAACGTGGGATAGGGGATAGGGAATATTTTTGGGCAGAGTTTAGAGAAGGCTTGGAGCTTGAGAGGTGTGAGGAAATGAGGGTGTGAAGGGTGGTTTTTAAAGTGAAGGGGAGAGGGGTTTCCTTAAAATAAAATTCATTAGTTTATTAATTTCCCCTATGAAAAGGAATATTGAGTCATCCATGACCAAGAATAGTAAATAAGTCATGTGATTTTGATATTTGGGTGCTTACATCACTTGTGATTCCATGAATAGTGGGTTTTAATTATAATGTATTTATATAGTAAATTAATGAATTTTACTATTCACAAAAAATTCATGTATTTCAGAAAAATCCAAAAAATTTACCCCAACAATTTTTCAATGTATAGAATCCAAAAATAAAGTCCATTTTTCAAAAATAATTTTCTAAATATGATTAATTTACTATTTAATTAAAATCACAGTTTACTACTAAAAGAATAGTTTTAAAACATTCATTTATTTATTCTAAAATGTAGGCACATCATACATTCACTTGAATATTATTTTTATACTGTCATAGGTAAGGTTAATATTAATTAGGCTATATCACTATTCATAAGGTTATTTTACAATTCATAAGGGTGGGTTACTATTCACCAAAAAATATTTTTGTTTTAATAGACTCCAAAAATCATCTTGAACAGAACCGTGTATGTCAGATTTTCAAGATTCCAAACACAGAAGTGAAAAACTTATGTTTAAAGGTGACTTATCACTCATTAGTTCATTATGTTGTGTTTTCATGTTATCTTATGACATAATTATAATAAGGGAATTTCCATTGAAAAACATCGGGTCGTTACATTCTTCCCCCCTTAAGAAATTTCACCCCCGAAATTTCACTTTACATAAACAGGTGAGGGTGTTTCTCCTTCATTGCCTCTTCTAGTTCCCAAGTTTCTTCCTCAAACTTATGGTTCCTCCACAAAACTTTGAAAAGATGGGAAGTATTTTTGAGTAGAACTTTATCTCTTCGATTCAGGATCTTTACTGGCTACTCCTCATAGGAGAGATCATCTTCCAGCTGCACCACCTCTGAGTTTAGGACATGTGAGGGGTCTGGTATGTACTTCCTTAGCAGTGATACATGAAACACACCATGAAATTGATCCATATTCGGTGGAAGTTCAAGACGATAGGCCACAGCTCATATGCGGTCAAGGATCTTAAAGGGGCCAATATGCCTTGGGATTAACTTCCCTTTCTTCTAGAATCGCATGACTCTCTTCCATGGAGATATTTGATGGAAGACTTTATCTCCAATGTTGAACTCAAAGTCCCTTCGACGGTTTTCAACATAACTCTTTTGCCAACTTCGAGCAACTTAGACGTGTTTCTGGATGACTTGAACCTTTTCTGTCCTCTCTTGAACAAGATTAGGTCCAAGTACCTTTCTTTCTCCAACTTCATCCCAACTGGTTGGAGTTCTACATCGCTTTCCACACAGAGCTTCATATGGAGTCAGCTGAATACTCGAGTTGAAGTTATTTTTGTATGGGAACTCAACCAATGGGAGATGCTGATCCCATACACCTTTGAATTATAGAGATCAGGCTCTTAGCATATCTTCAAGCGTCTGAATAGTTCTTTCAGACTAGAAATTAGTTTTGGGTGATAGGTCGTGCTGAAATTTAATTCAGTACTCAAATCATGTTGAAGGCTCCTCCAGAATTTAGATTTGAACCTTGGATCATGGTCAGAGACAATTGAGAGTGGAATATCGTGCAGTCTCACCACTTACTTCACATATATCTTTGAATGTTGTTCAAGCAAGAGATCTTCCTTAAAAGTGATAAATGAGAAGTCGTGGTGAGTTGGTCAACCACAATCGATATCTCAATATTTCCCTTCAACGTCTTCGGGAGACCCGTGACAAAGTCCATAGTAACATTTTCCCATTTTCACATGGGTATAGGCAATGGCTGCATCATACCTTTGAACGTTTTTCGCTCAGCTTCAACTTGCTGACATACCAAGCACCTTGATATATATTCCGCAATTTCATTCTTCATGTTATCCCACCATAAGTGTTCTCGGAGATCACGGTACATCTTGGTACTCCCAGGATGGATAGAGAAAGTTGAGCTATGTGCATTTTCCAATAGGTCCTTCTTTATCCCAGGTGATGAAGGCACGCAAAGCCATGTTCCAAACCGAATCACACCATCATCATTGATATGGAACTCTTTCAACTTCCCTTCCTTTACCACATTCACCATCTTTTTTATCTCCACATCATTCATTTGTGCTTCCTTAATCTTTTCTTGGATGGATGGTTGCGCAATCATTTGGGAAAGGTAGGATGTATCCCATGCCCTTTTGATTTCCAAATCCATTCTTTGCATATCCAATAAGATATGGTCTTTCTAAATCCATAGCATGGATAGAGTAGCATGTTCTTTTCTGCTTAGAGCATCAGCTACCTTGTTAACCTTTCCAGGATGATAGTGAATAGAGAAATCGTAATCCTTCATTAGCTCTAACCATCTCCTTTGATGCATGTTGATATAATTTTGTGTGAATATATACTTTAGGCTCTTGTGGTTGGTGTATATGTCACACTTCTCACCATTAAGGTAGTGCCGCCATATTTTCAAGGAAAAAATCATGGCTGACAGCTCTAGATCATGTGTCGGGTAGTTCTACACATGGATCTTCAACTGTCATGAGGCGCAGACTATCACACTGTTGTTTTGCATGTGAATTCAACCCAATCCTTTCTTTGAAACATCAATGTATATCACAAAACATTCTCCACTTTTTGGTATTGTGAGTACAGGTGCGGTGATCAGCCTTTTATTTAGCTCATTGAAGCTTCCCTCACATTCTTCAATACATACATATGTTACCCCTTTCCTTGTTAACTTAGTTAGCGAGCTTAAAAATCGTGAGAAGTTTCTCACAAAAAGTCTGTAGTACCCATCTAATCTAATAAAACTACAGATTTCTGTGACACTAGAGGGCCTGGGCCATTCCTCAATCAACTTTTTCTTTGAAGGATCCACAGAAATCCCCTAACTTGTGATCACATGTCCCAAGAATGTGACTTGCTTCATCCAAAAGTCACACTTTCTGAACTTGGTGTACAACTTCTCCTTTTTTAATGTTTCCAACACAAGTCTTAGATGTTCTTCATGTTCCTCCTTACTCTTGCAGTAGATGATAATATCATCGATAAACACTACCACAAATTTTTTGATGTACTGTATAAAGACTCTATTCATCAAATCCATGAAGATTGCAGGGGAATTAGTAATTACAAGGGGAATCACCAAAAACACATAGTGCCCATACGTTGTTCGGAAGGCAGTCTTCTAAATATCTTCCTTCTTCACCTTTACCTGATAATATCCAGAATGAAGATCCTCCTTTGATAAGTATTGAGCTACCCTTAACTAATCGAACAAGTCGTAAATCCTTGGAAGAGGATACTTTTTCTTTATGGTGATCTTGTTGAGTTCCCGATAATCGATAGAAAACTGCATTGTTCCATCCTTCTTCTTCACAAAGAGCACTGGTGCACCCCAAGCTAATGCACTAGGGCGTATGAACCCTTTGTCCAAATGCTCTTGCAACTGCTTCTTTAACTCCTCTATTTCGATAAGATCCATCCTATAGGAACACTTCGAGATAGGAGTAGCTCTGTGTATGAGTTCAATTAAGAACTCTACTTCATGATCCGGGGGAATTCTAGGTAACTCTTCGAGAAATACATTATCGTATTCCCTCATGATGATAATTTCTTCAAGGTTGGTGCTTTCCTTTGACTCAACCATTTGGGTGAGGTATGCTTCTACAGAGGGAATAAACACCCACACCATTGAATGACTTATCAAAGGTGATTCATGATCTTCCTTGCATTTGTAGAGGAGCATGGGATGGTTCAAAATATGAAAAGATATTTCCTTTTCCCAACATTTGATATGTGATCTATATAACGAGAGCCAATCCATTCCCATTATAGCGACGAATTCCACCAAGGAGAGTATTACGAGATTTTCTGGAAGAATCTTCCCACATACGCCAATAAGAGAAGATTCAAACACTTGGGTTGCAATGATTGCAACACTTCGTGTTTTTATAGATATCTCTACTTCAAGGTTTCGGGGCTTCGATTCTATAGTTCTAGAAAACTTGCAAGATATAAAGTAGTGAGTAGTACCAGAATCAAATAAGACTTTTTTCATTTTTGAGTGAATAGGAAGTGTACCTTGTACAACTTCATTTTCATGCTCCACTTCCACTGTAGTGATGGCATAATCCTTCCCTTGTTCCTTTGGCTTTGATGGCTGCTCATGCTTATTACCCTAGAGAACTCGAGATTTAGTGCATTGGCTTGCATAGTGCCCTAGCTCCCTACAGTTGTAGTATTGAACCATGGGTGGTTCTCTCCTTTCTTCCACTACATTCTCATTCCTTTTCATGTCTCTTCGACGGTCTTGAGCATGATGTCATTCTTTCCCACACTTGTATCATTTACTCATCCCTTTAAGGCAGTTCCCATGGTGCAAATTTCCACATTTTTGGCATGTGGGTCATTGAGTTTTCTTCACACATTTATCATAAGATCCACCAGCATGAAATTCCATCTTTCGTTTATTATCACCATAGTCGTGGGACCATTCTCCAAAACTCCATCTCCACTTTGAGATCACATTGAACATCTTCTTCATAACTCCCAAATTCTATAATTGTAAGAGCCTTTCGAAGGTGTGGTTTTAATCCACTAAAGAATCTATCAATTTTTCTATCATTGTTGATAACAAAACCCGAAGCGTACCTTGTAAGCCTTCTGAAATTCGCTTCATAGGTTGTGACTGATTATCCTTCTTTTTTCTTCAGCTCTATGAATTCTCTCTCTATCTTCGTATAAAGAGTTCATGGGAAATAATTACTAAGAAACATTATCTTAAAGTCTTCATTTTCCATCTCTTTAATTTACTCCCTTGGCTTGGTGTTCTTAATGAAATACCACCATTGATCGACTTCTCCATCCAGATGATAAACAGCTAGTGTCACCATCTCCATCTCAAAACAGTGAAGCACAGAAAATATGTTCTCCATGTATTTGACCCACTGTTCTGCAACTAGTGGATCAGAAGATACACTAAACGTCAGTTTTCATTGCCGCATAAAACATTTGATAGCTAGTTTCTCCCTATTTGGTGAAGGCGGACATTCCCCATTATTATAGTTATGGTTCATAACCTAAGATAATTGGGTAATAATCACCATGAAGTTCTGAACTCCACATCCCAAATTATTGGGGATGTCATTCGGGCAATCATTCCATTGGCCCTCACATGAGTTGTTGGCCTGATTTCTTCTGGTTCCCAACATTTTATAAAATAGAAAAGGTTAGGAACAAAAATAAGTAAACAAGTAATGAATAAATTATTCATTTAAACAATTTATACCAAAAACATAACATATGGGATCCCTATGTAAATATTCTTGTGTGCATATTTTTACTTAGTCTCATGCTATATGTTTTCTCTAGGGTTCAGTAATCCCAATTCCAAAATTAACAAAATCTTTCCTCTGATACCAACTATAGCGACCCAACCATTTATTACATTACTATTACATCATTTTAAAGATAAAAAACAAAATAGTATTACACATAGAGGATCCAAAGGTTTAGTGTCTTGGGAAAACTATCACCATACATAACAATTACAACATCAAGCATAAACATATATTTAATTTCTTCTTATTTAGATTCTTATTGGAACTTTTCCTCTCCTTAGTACATATATCCACTTGAGGATATACATCAAAAGGGGTGAGATAGAAGCCTAGTAAGAGGATAGATAATAACAATATAGCATGGGGTGAGTATAATCATAACATGGGAAAAATATCCTGAACATGAGAGGAAACATAAATATAAGACTTGAAATGTGGCAATGCTTAAAAATGAAACATCATGTCTTAGTGTTTAACTACCACACATAATTTTTAACCAAGCTAGAATCTTGTTCACACATCATTTCACATTTACTCATGAGATTCATTAATTTACCCAATGCATTGGAGCGTTATATAATTCCGAGCGCACCTGTCACATCATAAAATTATCATTATCATGCTTGAAACATAGAACATATATCAAAATTGAACATAACTAACCCATGGAATGGAATTGGTTACATCCCATAATAACACATTCATAAACTTTGGGTTCCCAAAAGACAGAGGGAATAACATACATGTTACAAGAACCGTCCACTTCGAGAGAGAAGTAAAAAGTGTGTTCTTAAAAAAAGAGTTCTTTTGGAAAGTACTTGTTTGACATAAAAACCAGTAACAAAAATTTATATCCTAGAAAAGGAAACAAAATTATGAACAAATGATCTATATGGAGTAACCATATCAAAAAGGGAGTGAAAGAGGGAGAACCCGCAGGATGAAAGTTGGGTTCGAGAATTTCCAATTACCTTGTATTTGAATCCTTCCTTCTCTTTAATATCCTGTATAATGACATTATATTCATTAATTATAAATCCAGAACCTTTTTTACATTAATATTGTTCATTATGGTTTTATTAAGTGATTTTATGTTCCTTTGGATGAGTTATAGAGTTTAAAAAACATTGTTCAAGAATGTTTGTTTTTATGGTTTTCTTGAGTGGTTCACTTGTATTCTTAAATTGAAGTTCGGGTAGAACATGGGTAAACATCCAGAACTGATATTACATGTAATAAATGATATTACAGGAGTATTAATGATCTTATAATGAATTATATAAGATCCATGTGGATGAATAATTATATAATAATTAAATGATGATTGTTTGGGTTAATTTGGGTGGTTTTTTGATCACAAAAAACTTGTTTCAATTTATCACTTAGTAATATGGCCATAAGTTATTTATAGAACTTTAAATAGGATATAATACATATAAAATAATCTGTTTTGACCATAAAAAATAGTTTCATGACCAGATCAGAAGGTAGAATTGGAAGAAGAAAACCTATCATTCTTGAAGGTGATAAATTAACACCTCACGAACAACGTTATATTTAATAAAAATTAAAGGAAGAGGGAAGGTGTTTGGATGATATAATATCATAAAATTACTGTAGAATTATAATAATAGAGTTACAATACCATTTGGATGAATATAGTTGGGGAGATATCAAGAAATGAACTTGAATATGAAAGGAAATTAAAGGAGAAGAGGGAGAGAAATTACCTCTTAAATCCTCCTCTTGAGATCCTCCTTAAGGAAGCTAGGATTGGTATTTTTATGAGACCAGAAGCTCTTAAACGTGGGAGAGGGGATAGGGAAGATGTTTTGGAAGAGGTTAGAGAAGGCTTGGATATTGAGAGGTGTGTGGAAATGAGGGTTTGAGGGGTGGTTTTTATAGTGGAGGGGAGAGGGGTTTCTTTAATATAAAATTCATTAGTTTGTTAATTTCCACTAAGACAAGGAATAATGAGTCATCCATGACCATGAATAATAAATAAGGCATTTTATTTCGATATTTGTCTGCTTACATCACTTGTGATGTCAGGAATAGTGGGTTTTAATTATAATGTATTTATATGGTTAATTAATGTATTTTACCATTCACCAAAAATTCAAGTATTTTAGAAATATCACAAAATTTTACCCCAACCATTTTTTGATGTGTAGAATCCAAAAATTAATTCCATTTTTCAAAAATAATTTTCTAAATATGATAAATTTAATATTTAATTAAAATTCTAGTTTACTACTAAAAAAACAGTTTTAAAACATTCATTTACTTATTCTAAAATATAGGTACATCATAATTTCACTTGACTATTACTTTTATACTATCATAGGTAAGGTTACTATTAATTAGGGTATATGTCTATTCATAAGGTTATGTTACTATTCATAATGGTAGGTTATGATTCACCAAAAATTATTTTTGTTTTAATAGACTCCAAAAATCATCTTGAACACAACCGTGTATGTCAGATTTTCAAAATTCCAAACACAGAAGTGAAAAACTAATGTTTAAAGGTCACTTATCACTTATTAGTTCATTATGTTGTGTTTTAATGTTATTTAATGACATAATTATAAGAAGGGGATTTCCATTTATAAACATTGTGTCGTTATAGAATGTGTGTGAATCTGGTCTCCACCTCTTCATGTGGGCAGCAAGGAGGTGATGGTTGACAAATGTGACATCTGATACGACAATTACATTGATGCCAACATGAAAAAAGTATGGTCTAATGGTATGTGGATGCTCCCTTTGATATAAATGGTACGCTTGATGCATCTTGATTGAATGATCCTCACCACCATCTAACACGACCTGAGAAATATGGCTATCCTACTGAGTGAGTAGTATAGTATCATCCATCTATATATAAAAAAAATGAAACAAGTCGTAAGTGTAAAATATAAATATAACGTTATGGTCAGAAGAATGTTATGATTTGTAGAATGGAACACATTCCATGTTTGTTCACATCATTTTATGAAGTTATTTTTAGCAACATAAAGTGGCATGTTTTCCTATTTTTCAAATCATATTACTAACATTTTTTAAAATATTATTTTTCCTAGAAAACAGTGTTTCGTAAGATATGGTTTTATTTATTTTTTTATATAAAAAATTTCTCTTTGTAATGTAAATGTTTATTATAAAATGGTGTGGTTTATAATTTATGTTTGACTATCCACATGATGCTATGTTTAATGATAATTTTCTCATATGTACAGGATATTATATAACACTAACTGAAGTTGAGGAATGAATTTGTGAGAAATATACCACAATAGAGGAGGAATGTTGACAATAACGACGATGATAATGTAAACTCATTCCATCACCACCATCGTTGTCATTATTCCTCCTGCTTCGTGTTTCATTTCCTAAACATTCTTTCTTGATGTTCTGTTAGTGTTATAGAATCAGCTATACTAACCTCTATTGTTGGTTTTTTAGTATAAAAAGCTCATTTCACAGTTTGTATGACCTCTCTATAGTAGTACACATAGGTAAAACTTGACTCTATCAGTCAATAATGTTTTATGATCATGATTATGATAGTGTATCTTAAATTGAAAAATATGGTTGATTGTATAATCTTTAATATATTAAATTTTTATAAAATCTTCTTGTACTAAAATATATGATACTATTATTTCGTTATATAAAAATTTATTAGAATATCAGTCATATACAATTTAAAAAACTGAGGTAAAGGGAAGATGTTTTTGGGATTATGGATAATCTTTTAGGTTTTATTGTTTATAGATTAGGTTTTCAGATATTAGATTTTGAGTCTAGGTTTTTGGATTTTTTGTAAGGTTCTAGGGTTTAGGATTATGATTTCAGGGTTAGGGTTTAGGTTTTAAGTTTTAGGTTTCATTATTTTGATATTAGGTTATAGGGAATAAGTTTTTATTTCTAGGGCTTAGCTTTTTGTTTTTACATTTTAGGTATTATGATTTAATATATACTATTTTTGGTCAATGTTTTATGATTTTTTATTTGGTTTTAGGGTTTGGGTTTATGAATTCAGTGGTAGGGATTAGGTTTCAAGGATTAGGGTTTAGAATTGTGAGATTACTGTATAGGGAAGATTTTTTTTGGTTTAGTGTTCTTCTTTTAGGTTTTGGGGTTTAGAAAAACAACATAAAACGAAGAGATGACAACATATAATATACAATTTTAGAATCTCATAATGAAGAAAATACATCATTAAGACTGAGAGTGTGAACTCGACACAATAATGTTAGGGCATCATTTCCAGTTATGACCTTTTTGATGAAATATGGTGCATCTCAAACTCTTCCCTTTCTCTTGAGGCCATTCCATCTCATTCCACATCTCGCTGGCCTTCGGTCTCCCATAGGGATGCAACAGATTGATGTCAGGTATTAGTATCGTCTAACCATTAGGAATTGGGAAATAAAAAAAATCCCCAAATTGGTGTGCATGGTACATCATAACAGTTAGCAGTGGTTTCCATCTGGTACACTTGATCAACATATGCTTCACATTATATGTTAACAGAGGCACATGCACTGATGGCATGTGGACATAGAAAAAATAAGGCCTAAAAGTTTCTACATTGACATTGCCTCAATTCTAGTAATACCACCATTTTTAACCAATTCTATTTGTGATGGGGTCCGAACACTCTTGAAATTCAAATCAAAAGTCTTCTCATTGAAAAAGGTAGACATGATAACAATAATTTTCTTAAATATTCTTTTCAATCTCTTGTCAAAAGTGACTTCCGTACTTTAGCCCCTACTATATTCTGTCTGATGCTAGTTTTTGTCTATAAAAAGGGTACTTCACACAATGATATAATTTCTCATTAATTAGGTCAGTTATTGGTAACTTGTGAAGCCCTTTGAAGACACCATTGATTCACTCCACAATGTTTGTGGTCATGTGTTCATACCTCTTCCCCCATCATATTCCAATGTCTATTTTTCTTTTGGAATCCGCATCATATGATCATAAAATTCTTGATTAGACTAGCGGATTTGCTCAAAAATAGTATTCAAAACACTATTGATCTGACTTATATGATACACAGAAGAGATGGTATTTCACATAGATTGATTTTATCTTCATGTTGAAATAGTAAAAAATAACAAAGACAATGCTTACCATGCCTCGTGATTTCCTTATTCATCGGTTAATTTTGGAATGTTTTATGCACATTTCTAGAAAAGTGTCTAATGCAGGACTGATGATGTCTATTTGGATCTCTCCATGTATCATGATTCACATTTATTGACTTATTAATTTCCCGATGCTGATCAGATATCAAATAAACTCCCCGAATGTTGCTGAAATGGTTGCTGATACATACCAAAACCAACTCCATGATTCATAGTTTTCCTTATATAAAATGAAATATACAAGCTGAAGAGGTGAATAGTTTCTATCTTGGGCTGCCGTAATCAAAAATAAACCCTTGTATTTTCTATATAGAACTGTTTAATCAATATGAATGAATTTTTTTCTAAAATGAAATGTAGAGATACAGGGGAGGAATGCGCAGAACAACCGATGAAATTGAACACGAGATGCATCAAGTTGGTTATCCTGAGACAAATATTCCTTTGTATCAAGATGCAATAAAAATTGATTATGATGCCTCAATATGGATAGAAATTTCAGAAACACCCGATTTGAGTCATCCCAATCACCGTAGACCTTCACAATTTCCTTCTGGTTCGCCATCCATGGCTTATTATAGGAAATATTATAACCGAATGTTTGTTGTATCCTCTATTGCACAATGGAAATCATAACATCTTGGCATGTTCTAATCATCTCAAATATAACTGATGACAAAAATTATGCACCCAATGAGATATGATCTTGTGTTAGGCTTGGCTGAATGCAAGTATGATCTGCCTCAATCCTCAAGATTATCCCACCTTCAAATGAAATGTATAGAATCTCCCTCAAGAGAAATGTATAATCATACCCGTACTTCTCACATCATATGCAATATTTACTATGGAATGATTCCTAAAGTATATATCTATAGTACCTCTCATTGTGAATTCTCTTTAGCATGATTTTTAATGCATCATTATAAGGAATTTTCCTTCCAAAATATAAGGTTTTGTCCATCCCACTAAACCTATTTGGTATAACTCTTGGAAACTCAATTGCCGGTGTGAGAACATTATTTTCAAATTCTGGCACATGTGTCATTTCTTCTGACCAAGATATAAAGAGTGGTGTATTATTTATTGTAGGTTGTGTCAGCTGTATAACTAATTCATTTCTTGAAACCTCCTCCCAAACTTATGCTGGTCCCTCCTCATCAACACTATTTTCTCCTTGTATTCCATCATTGTGAAACTCCTCATCAGATGTAGGATTAAGAAGTATATACGGAAGATCATCTAGGTTTACCTCTTCTGTATCATTTGGAATAAGATCAATTTCATGGGGCGGTGTATCTTCAACCACTCTTTTTTTTCTACATATTTGTACAACTGGACATTGTTGTTGTATAGTAGAAACATCAACATATAACTCCTTTATGGTACCATCTGACCGTTGAGAAAATAAATTTATTTCTCGGACCCACTACGCATCAATAACCAATAGAGAATCTATTTTCCATATTGTTGTCAAAAATTCAATATATATATATATATATCTCATAAAAATGATCTCTTGTTCAGATACAAGATTTAAGGAACCACAAATTCTATCTTGAAGGTCACATAGGGTAACCAAATTAGCTTCACTAACCACTATTATTGGTTGTGTACTATTAGAAGCTCTTTGAACAGTTTGAATAAACTCCCCATAGTAGTACACACAGGAAAACATGACTCTCTACGGCAAAAAATGTTTTTCTCAACAAAATTATGATAGTGTAATAAATATTAACAATGATGGTTGATCATATAATATTTATTATAATGTAATTTTAGGACACAATTTTATAACAAAAAATAATCTAGTAATTTATCATTATATAAATGTTTATTATAATATAAGTCACAAATTGTTTTGGAAACTGGGGTAAGAAGAAGATGAAACATAAAATTAGTTTATTTATCATTGATAAAATGATAGTTCTAATTATATAAATAGAAATTAAGAAGAACAAACACATTAAATAACAGAATAAGTCTTTATAACATAAATGAAATTCCTTGAAATTTATCAATAAAAGGTTGTTTAGATGATATGAGTCTTACTTAGAATATGTGGTAAAATCTAACTTCTTTTTAATTGGAATCTTAATAAAATCTTCAAAAGATAAGTACTTTGCATTTGAACATTCAAAATATTTATACCCTCTAATTAAATATCTTAGATGTCATCTTAATTGTCATTAGAAGGCCAAAAACATTTGAAAGTTCAAAAGTGAAGTGAATATCCTTTGAAGATGTTATTAAGCTGCCTATTAAAAATAAGTTGGATTTACCTCATGTACGAAGTGAGACTCATCTCATCCAAACCACATTATATGGAAAAATTTCAAGGTATTTTGTGTATGTTGTAGAGAATTCTTGTGTTATATAATATGCTTATTCTTCCTCATTTCACTTTATATGATCATATGTATTATTAGCTAATCATTATATGGATTCATTTGTTAATCATATGTTTTTAACTAATTAATCTATAATTAATCATTAATAATAATGTCTATTATTTCTAAAGTATATAATCTTTATGATAATAAAATTTTAAAATATTTTCTTAAATCTGAAACTATGATACTAACGTTTCTTAGTACAATTTTTACTAATTTAATCACTCTTTAATCACTATTTAATAATTACTATGTTAATCATTAGTTAATAATTCTTTAATCACTCTATAATAGAGTATAAAAATTACATAAAATACTATATTAATGTTTTATATCATATATGAAATATGAACATTTTCAACAAAACATGGTTTGGATGATATGAGACTAACTTCAGAAGTGAGGTAAAACCCAACTGATTTATATTTGATATCTAAATAACATATTCTAAAATTATGCACTTAACTTAGTAAGTACATATCTTTAGATTATGATATCAAGTTACCAAATAAAACAAACTGGATTTTACTTCACTTATGAAGTCACGCTCATCTCCGCCAAACCACGTTTAATTGAAAAATGTCACAGTATTTATTGTATGTTGTAAAGAATTCATGTGTAATTTTACGTGTTTGTTCTTCACCATTTCATTTTATATAATCATAATTTTCATTTATTCAATGATGAGTATTATTAGCTAATAATTTCATATATTCATCTTTTATTTATAAGTTATTCAGAAATTAATCTATAATTAATCATTACCAAAAAAACTACAACTTCAAAACTATATAATATTTATGATAATAAAATTTTATAACATCTTGTTATATCCTAAATAGTGATACTAATGATTCTTTTTTATTAATCTAAACTAATCAATCATTCTTTAATCACATGTTAATAATTAGTAAGTTATTATTTAATTATTTATTCTTTAATCATTAATCATATGATATTTATTAGTTGATTTTAATTAAATTATCGTATGTGTTCATATTTATTCCTAAGTTATTAATTAATTTATCTATAATTAATCATTACTAATAATAAGTTTTATTTCTAAACTATATATAACTAATTAAACTACTTAAAAAATAACATCTTTAAAATCAGCTAAAAAGAATTCAATTACTAATAATAACTATCATTATTTAATGCCTTTTTCCTTGTCCATTTCCTTCTATATCATCATAATTATCATTTTACCATTGATCAATATAACGATTTTATTTTCATTTTCTTAGGTATTTTATTAGTTAATAAAGAAAATAGGAACCATCAATGCATATCCCCCGGGTGTGTCAAACCAGGAGTGCAATAAAGACCGTTTTGGTACACCAGTTCCCATTCGAGTCTAGCTCAAAGCGGTCTTTTCTGGTTTTACCCCTAGGTACATCTGTACCAGAGAATCATCCACTTGTTTGTATCCACATAGGGATTTAATTTCTTACATAACCACATAATCTTTATGCTACCAAAATTTCACACTACATAACCTTAAATTATTCTATACATAATCTATACGAAATCAATACTTAATCATTACAAATAATAATTATTATTAAAAACAATATATAAATAATTAAACAACATAATAAAATAGATATTTGGAACTAAATAAACTACATAAAATGATATATTTAGAACTAAAAAAATAAAAAAAATAAATAAATAACATTAAATTAAATAATAAATACCTCTAAATGAAGATTCACAAAAAACCGGGCCTTCTTTTGGACTAACATCTCCACCACACTGAAAGGAGTTCTTTAGTGAGAGAAGAAGTGGAATGAAGAGAGATGGGGTAAAATGGTAGTGTGTGTGTTGGGGGGGGGGGGTATCCCTTTTATAGGGAGTTGAGGGAAAGGCAGCATCGATGATACTGCCTTTGGCATGTCATCGATTTGGTACAAACGTGGCGAGGGGGGGGGGGGAGGCGGCATCGGCGATGCCGCCTATAAAGAATTTTTTTTAAAAAAATTAACCTACACTTTTTAAAATTTCCTTTTTCAATAAAACATATTAAAAAAACTCCATAGTGAAGACTAGGACTTAGTTTCTAGTCCTATCGATGAGGTAAAAAAATTTCCCATATGCTACATATAATCAATAATATATGTAGGAGATTTTATTTGGGTCCTCTCTTTAAAGATACCAGTAAAGAAATAAGATATGTACCTATTTTACATATGAGTTAAATATATGCAAGTGACTCCAAAATCGCGACCAATATCCGTGAAAATTATTCCATTGTGTATTAGAAATCCCCCCTTTCACATGTTTTACTCTAAATCATGAATAATTTCTGATCATCGTAAAATTTCCTTGGATTTTGGTGCCAGAATTTCTAATACCTAAGTGCTTTTTTACATTACTATTTAGTACATGCCCTAGTTGGCCTTCCATAAGTTTCCCATATAATGGGCCTATCAGTTTAAGGATGACACTATTTGACTATATATTATGTGCCCTAGTTGGTTTTGCATAAAACATCCCCCATAACATGTTTTTCAAGAAACGGTAACTTCTCCCTTAGGAGAAGCCTATTCTTTCCCTTTAATCTTTGATGGTGGTATACTGGAACCCTTGAATTAGTGGTCATCCCTTTTATATTTCTCCCATATCCTCTCTCTAGACCAAAAACTCTCCAAAACCATGGTTTACTCTTTTCTTGTTTCACTTGTTCAATGCATAATAGAATAACCATGGGTCATTTGACCACATATCATCCATTGTTTCCATAATAGTTTTTTCATAGTCATATGACCTAAAACTATAGGCACCATAAATTCGGTGTTTGCGTTAGACCTTAATAAGGAACATATTCCCTTGATTTGTTGTAAACCGTAACTTTAAATACACCTTATGTATTCATGCACTTTTTTTCACTAATCAAACTCTGTGATTGGGAAAATATGAATCTCCATAAACATCCATCAGATTTTAGTTATATGATGTCAAAATTCTTTAAATCCCCTTTACCTGACTATGTAGTACGTTCCCCGATTCACCTCTCATAAAGACACCAACATAACAGGAATGTCATCCTATGGATACCATTATTGACTATGAAATATGTTCCCAAGTTGTCCTTGTATAAAATAGTACCCATAACAGATTTTTCAAGAAATGGTAGTATATTTCTTAGGAGAGACCTCCTCTAATTCCACTAGCCCAGTTTCCCATATCACTCTTCATTTCCTAGAATCATAAATCATAGGTTTCCACTCTACACTTCTATACCCAAATATTATTGCATAGTTTCAGATAGATTACAGAGAATTGGGGAACCATCTATCCTTTGGTCAAAGATAAAGTCATTAAATTAAAATACCCTAATTTCCTTGCTACATGGAATGAAACTGTACAACCCCTAATGTCCTTGCTTCATGACTTGAAACTGCATAACCTTTAATGTCCTTGTCGTATGACTTGAAACTACACAATATAATTTCCTTACTTCTTTAATTGGAACGGCACATCCCCCTAATATCCCTACTTCATGAAATTAAACAACATAAATAATATCAGAAATACCCTTTATGATAAAATGTACCCTCCATCACACATAAATTTTTTTTGGAGTGCTTTCCCATTTGTGTCATGTGTTGGTACAGATGATTCATTTATTCTCAGACATATTTCCTTAGAAAATCCACCCATTGTGGTCTTGAGACATTCAAATCCTAATATTTTTTTATTAATAAACAAAAGAATGTCTGAATTCTTGATAACTCCTTTAAGAGACTATGCAGAATTTTCCTTTGTTGGGTTTTCATAAGTGACCCCCATTATGGGTATGTCAACCTAAGGATTCTAGTACTTGAACATGAAGTTTGTTCAAAAGTTGGACTTGCATAAAACAACCGCCATAATATATTGTTCAATTTGTGGAAACTTCATTCTCAAGTGAGACATCCTATATTCTCAAATATCATGTTCTAGTATTTGGAACTATATAATCATGGATTAAGACTCCCATTTGAATTATATGAAGAATATTAGAACATTTGCAGTCACTAAGCCTTGTGTAGGTTATCGTCTCAAAATTAATTGTTAAATCTATTCAATCAAACACACTATCCATTTTAGTCTAGCATGCTTGACTTTAAACTAGCCAAAAAAGGTGACACATTACTCACCAGGATGAAAACCCCTAGTGGGAACTCTAGAAAAAAGTAGAGTCTCAACTCGCTAGACCCACACTCTGTATGGTTTAGGCAATAACGAGTAATAAAAAGTTAAATTGAACAAATATTATTTGGCTAAAAACTCAAAAAAGGGAATCCTAAGAAAAACCGAACATCACCCTTTAAGTCTCCTCCTTATTGGGATTAGGTAAAAATTATGGTGATGAAACAAAAGAAACAATGTTTTTAGGGTTTCCCATATGAACCTAGTAACAATAAAACTACGATCAATAGACCCCTTGGTTTAGGTAATTGTTAAAGACCCCCTTCCATATCATTTTAATTATGATTAGCTGATATTAATATGTAATTCTAAGGAAATTAGTTTTGAAATTATCATTATGGGAAGAATGTAGAGATGGAGAAATATATTATTGGAAACAAAATTCTTTTCATTTATGGAGAAAAATCATAGGAACATCTACTAAATGGATTCTCTCTGTTATATATAACAAGAGTCATTCAACATAACTCTTCATCAGCTGAATAGATTCCCAAGCCCCATTAGCTACTTATGGATGCTCAGTCAGTTGACCCATATGCTCACAAGCCCCCTATCTTATTAAGAAAATTATAGAATCCTTCAAAACATGACAAGGCTCTAAAACAAAAAAAAGATTTTTGAATGCATCAATGTTCCAAAAAGATACTTTATAACTATATTCTTTTCATTCTGAATGAATCTAATTCTGAGGTGGGGGGGGGGATATTGTTACCACCAAGAAATGTGTTCTGTGAAATTTTAATAGAAATGAATATCAAAACCTCACTTAGTCACTAAATGATGAGTTTATGTAGAAATAATTCTTTATGATGGAAGAAAGAGAAGATTGGATTTTCATGTCTCGTGATAGAAAACGTCATTGACTATACTCAAAAAGATGACAGTGCGACTCTGCATTTTTCATGGGGGTTAGTGACGGTAGTGAATGCACTGAATCAAAGGGTTGGGACACCAACCCATCACTGATCCCTAACAGTTGTGTGTGGGAACAACCCTCACAGTAAAGAGTATCTTTTTCTCCCATGTGTCCCAAATCCCCATCAGCACATAATCCCCTATGAGCCACTCACTTGCGTGACCAAACACCTTCAACCAGGGTCTTATATTTGCCTATAAATAGACCCATGGGGTCTTCATTTGTATGGAAAATTTTTCTAGAAGGTTGATTGCAGCTCTAATCTCTCTAGTAATTTTCTCATGTCCTATTAACTCTCTAAGGTAGTTTCACAAAACCTTAATAGAGGGAATAAAATGGGGATAGTGATGCTCAATTCCCATGGGGTTTAAAGTAAATAAGACATGCACAATTCATTCCCCCAACCCCCTGATTTATGAGGACTAGTGCAACCACCGTTCCTCAAATAGGAACCTACTCTAATATCTTATATGAATACCTATGGAGACTATTTATGTCTTGCTAAAAGTGATGTCATTTTAGAAAAAATGTTACATTTGGTTGGCCAAATTAAAATACCAAAACTTATTACTAGTATAGAGCAAGTATGGGGTCAATCCAATGGGAAAGTGAGTCACTGTGTTCTTTTTCTATTAGTTTGTGATTAATTAGTTGAATATTAACTAAATTTAGATTTGATATTTGATGTTTCAATGATAGAGTAATTAATCCATCAATTTCATTGATGAATATCTATAATGAAAAAGAAAAACGTTAAATTTATTCTGACAATAAATTTGAATAATGGTTTGGTGATTATGATTTTTTAGGACATAGATAAATCAATTTTATTATGATGTTTTGTTATTCATAATTACTCATATATATGGGTTTATAATATAACATAACCCCCTTAGTCTGCTGTGTTTTGTTTGAGTTAATAGGAACCAAATCCTTGGTCTGGAATTTGAAGCCTATTAATTCTATTAATTGTAGTCCATTTTGATATGATAAGTTCACCCAATGATCATGGGTGTACTTTTTTTTAATTCCTTTAAATATCCCTGGATATTCTTTTCTTAGTCTGATATGGGGTTTCCAGTGATATTTAGCAAGAGATTTCAATGGATTATGAGAGAAACATAAATAACACAAATACAATAAGGAAATTGATTAATAATGAACCATAATCATCTACAACCCCAACACATGGGGGATTTAGATACACATAGAGTAGCTAATGAATAAAAGATAATTAATATATAAAATAAACATCATAGTGGCTTTAGATTAAAGATCGTCATGAAGGTAGAGAAAAATCATATCCTCTCTTCTCTTCACTCTTTCTCTTTCTATCACTTATTCTCTCATTGTGTGTATCTAGTTTTCCCCTCCTTCTATGTTTCAAATTTTGGAGGGCCTAACCTCTTATTTATATTATTTAAAAATACATGGGGTATATCTGAAAGTACATAGTTTGTAAACAATTCAACTTTAAAAGGATCTTCTTTCTCCACCGATATATGATCTACCACACTGCCCTTGACTTTAAAGGCATCAACGGTCTGTTGGTGGGGGTACATGGAATATAGTATCAACTTCATCCACCAACCGCTTCTGGAAGGGGGAACACAACATGTAAATGGTTTGTACATGGTGTGTGTATCTTTGATGACAAAATGGGCATGTATATGGTCAGGTCGATCCATGTTAGGGCATTGGTACACACCATCTATATGATGTACACACCATGTATATTCAATCTTATGTTCGAATATTTCCTCGATTTGTGTCTCAGGATGGAAAATACCTAAAAATCCTCATGATAACTGAATCAAAGGATTTTATCCCCAAAAAAACATATATCCAGTGAAAACATGTTTTGATACACAATTAAATCTATGAAAATTTATATACAAACTGGGCACATCAAACTCTCCAACACATAGCCATTTGGATTCCCTCAAGAAAAATTTCAACATCAAATCAATAGAATCCATAATCTAAGAAGGGAATAATAAAAATAATTATACTTATAAATATTATAAAATAAACAAAAAATATTTTAATTCCAATATATTCTAATCATGTTTGATTTATAATTAATTTAAATATTTTCATCCTCTTTCATCCACATTGTTCAACTTTTTATAAATTAACAGGACACTTGATGATTTAATTCACCAAAAAGTACCACAATCATCACCCAAGATCCTTTAATTAGAGTTATGGTCAATCTTAATTATTTTAAATCTATTTATAGGCTTGCAGGTGTTCTCATTATCCACATCAAATGTTGAATCACAAAAATCATAAGGGATTTTAATAAGGTTCAAATGTTTCTAAGGCTAAGGTTTGGTACATAATGATGCGGAAAATAACATCAGAGGATTGAAAAAGGAAGATGAATTCTAATATAACAATGAATGATATTAAAAAATATATATCAATGAAAATACATCACCCAAAAATATCTCTCAAAGTGTATCATTACTGTGGTATTCCGTTACCAACATGGATCCTTAAACCTTCAATAATGTGTAATAAAAAATTATGGTCCCTCTTTTGAATTTTTTAATAATTCCCTTTTTAGGGACCACCTATAATACAATGAATAGTAGTTTTGGAAACTTTTTCCCCAAATGAACAAGTGGAACTCTCCCCCACACTTAATTTCATGGTTTCTCACCAAAATGTACCATGAATAGCCAAAAATAACTCTCAAAAGATCAAATGAATAATGATAATTTTTTTTGAAAAACTTAGTGTAAGAATGGAAAATTGGATAATAATTTAGCTTCTAAACAAGGAAGTTCATGGTTTCTATAGGTTTTAAGAAGATTAAATGTAGGGTAGAATCAAGGGTAAAGGGTCTAAAAATCATTTTATTTAATCATTTTAATGTGATTCAAATATCATCATGTTTTGAAGAGAAAGACTATAATGTTTCGGTATTTATGAATATCCCAAGAAACTCTAAAGAATGAGGGTATAAGAAAGAATAAGTCAAAAGGGGTTAGAATATATCTCTGGAATTAGGAAAAATAAAGTGTCAATTAGGTCATGACATGAATAAAAATAATTAGTCTAATAACTTTAAATGTCCAAGAATTCAAATCAATAATTAAACTATATCAGCAATCATTTTAAAAATACTTTGAAATTTTTAATAAGGATGTAACTTTTAAAACGAACTCTTATGTATTTAGTATTTATAATTATAATTAATCAAATAATTTCCACATTTTAACATATTTTAACTAATAATAATGTCTTCTAGATGAGTTTAAGGACAAATACTTGTGTAGTTAGAGACTCTCACACACACTTAATATTTCACATGGTCCACCAAGTGCAACACCAAGACATAGAAGTGGATATGGGAAAACATGGGTGGTCAGGATGAGGGGAATCAGTGAAATAGGTAAATCCAAAATAAAAAATGAAAATGAAACTCCAAAATGAAACTCCCCTCATGGTGTGTCGACAAAGATAGAATGTAGTTGAATGAAAAATGACAATCAACGCTCTATGGTACCTGTGAATGGTGAAGAGAAGAAAAATAAATCTACCGAGACATAAATAATCAAAAAACCTAAATAGAACAAAATAGAAATATATATATATATATATATAATGTTCCAAAAACTAGTCAATGGGTTTCCTCAGAAGAGGGGTCATTGACAAGAAGAGGATCCAATAGAGGAGGCACGCTGAAAGTGGAAACTGGAGGCACCTACTCCATGCTTTGAGTGGAAGGCACAAACGGCACATCCATCATGGAAAAAAGAGGAACGTGAGTTGGAAACCCAAGATCAAGACCCTTCATTGGAGGCTCTACTGACATATCTTGGCAGGCAACATTAATAGTAGCATTTGGTCCAGTAGTGGATAAGAGAACTAAGTCAATGGGAGAAGTGAAGTAGTAGGTTGAGGAGTGCATGGAGAAGAAGATGGTTGTAAAAATTGAAGACTCTGATTCTAAAGGAGAATCCCCAACATCTAATCAAGTCATTCCTAGAACTATAGGATGGTAGTCTGATGGTACTCAAGGATATCCAAACGGTGGTCAATCACAGCCAGGCGGAGGGTGATTGGTAGATTAAATGAGGGTGCGGGTGGATGTGGGGATGTTGAGAGAACATAAGAAGAGGGAATGGTGGAAGAAGGAGGAGTGGAGGAAGAAGTGGGGTGGGGTGGGGAAGGAGAATTCACTGGTGGATGGGGTGGTACCCAATCAGTAACACCATCGGGAGCAGTTGGGTCATCTCTTACCCCTGCTAGAGCTGGGGTATTCTACACATGCACATAAGCATCTCCCCTACGCTCAACCATCCTCATGCATATAAGCATGGGGATGTCCAGATGATGAGGAGAGCCTAAGGTTTATGAGGGATAGAGTTATCAAAAAAATCTAGGTGGTGTGATAAGTGGGTGGTATAAAATCCACTGCTTAGGTTTCCCTAATGGCCATGGATCATGGAATAGAAATAGGTTGTCGGAAGACATGGGAGGTTTGGGTAATCGTACCAGATGACATAGGTGAGAAGCTCCATGTCTCAACTAGAAATGAATCCTATATTCTCATGGCAAGGAAAAAGGATGGCACTGAAGCACCGATAAAGTAAACAAAACGGAGTGGAAATGACGAGTGTGCACTTATAGGATGTGGGGGTGTACCCATGGCCAGGATCAATAAGATTCCACCACTTAATGATGAGTTCAGAGCACTCATGTAGGGTAAGGGTGGAGATAGGAGGTGGGGTGGAAGGATGGGGGTAGAAACTACACCCTAGGAAATAATCAGCCATGGTCAAGAAAAAATGGAATCCGACCAACCAAAGACAAACTGGGGTGGCCATATCGATGGGTGCCCAACTGTAGGCCATGAAATTTTACTTGAAGGTTGAGATAAACTCCAAAACCAAATCTCTATTGGTCGGAGTTCGGACTTGGAGTGTCTCGAGTATATGTGTAGAATCAAGTAGATACTCAATCTTCTACCATATACTAAGGCACTATAGAATGTTGATGTTGAGGAAGTAGATGCTCAACTATATTATCCTCCATGAAAATATTTACAGTATGTATGCAGTTGAGAGGCCCTCTGCAAAGATCAAAGAGAAATGTGGCTGAGGTCAGGAAATAGCCGGAGCGGGCTGAAGTGGGGTGGAAGCTGCGGCAGTGGAGGGTTTAGTAGTAGTCTCAAGAGGTGGAGTAGCTGATGTCGGATTGGGATTTGAGGTCGGGCCATTAGGGGATGGCAGAATCGGAGTAGTTGGGTGAATTGAAGTACTGGATGGAACCAAACGGGTAGAGCTAGAAGAGGGAGCTATGACACTGGAGCTATCAACAATGGTGGATGGAACAGTCACAACCGTAGGAGGCCCAACAGTTGTAGGAAGGGGTTTTATGAAATCTACCAGATCGATGGAAGTCAGTAATGGCACTATCAGTAGAAGAGGAGGTAGAATTTTCAATGCAGGTTTCTGGAACACTAGGAAATCAAATGTGGGTATATTGGAAGACCGAAGAAGAATCTGATGTCAAGGAGGCCTCTCGCCCTCATTAGTAGATGTGGGCCACTTCCCACTTGCGACATCATCACCTGGCATATCTGAAATAAAGAAATTAAAATAAGAAAAATAAATGTAAGAAGAAGAAAGAAAATGTGAGAAATTATAAAAACTATATACACATCATGTGGATCCCATGTACATGATGTGTACTATAAGATAATAAGGAATTTGTGTACACTAGATAGACATGCCGAGTTGGAATTCGTTAGTGATTCGGCCAGCACACGACATGTCATATAGCATACATGCCGTGTTTGAGAAAATAGGTTGTGGCCCATGTGAGTGACCGTGCATGGGATTGGTGTCAATGGGACAAATAATAAAGTACACGCCATGTTTGGGCACAACACAACACGTGTGAGAAGATGGAATACAAACCTTGTACTCCCTCCACACGGATAGCTCTTGATGAAATGGGTACATGACATTTACTGAACATGCACGTAGTGTGTGATGACATGGGATTAGGTCCATGTGTTTCAGTACACAGGTAGCTCCTAAAGGCCAGACACATGCACCTTACACGGCATGTACTGAATAGACACTCCATGTGTATTGAAAATTATAAAAATGTGCACCTCTGGAAATATACAAGACATACACAATGTGGGTTCTTCATTTACCCCTGTACTGTGTGTGGAAGCTGAATGGTTGGCCAATCTCAAATATACCCTAAATGTAAGTGAAACATTGAAAGAAAGTGTGGTGAACAACGTACCTTGAGTGAGGATCGAACTGTTGAAGAAATACAGATCAGAAACCCATAAAAATGGGGGATTTGGAGGAGGGAGATATAGAGGATTTTGGCAGAAGAAAATGGGGATGGGGGTGGGGTTGATAGACACAGGGTCAGACCGAGTAGGGTTCCAGACCTTTATAACCTAACCACATGGTTTGTAGTAAGTCCCACAAGTCATGTATGAGTTTTTTAATAAAAAATAAATTATGTAAATAATATATATATATATATATATCTTATACACATATTTTATCAGAGGATGACACACCATTTGTTCTAAAGTTTGAAAAAGATAACTACAACCTTCAGTCCGGTTCTTGGGGCGTGATACGAACAAGCGATCAGCCAATCCAAATGATAGCCCTCAACCACTGGAGGGAAGGTTGTAGTGATGCACATATTTATTAACTTGTAATAATAAAACAATAGATATAGTTCTATATAGGATAAAGAAAATGCGTAGAGTGTGGTTTTAATTATTGAATGATGGTGGTGAATTAGAGGGATTGGCTGAGTTCGAACCCGGATCTTTTGAATCTAGAACCGAAACTCTTCCAATCTGCTAACTTCACCAGCATTTAATTTATTATTTTAAAAACCATTGAAATTTTTAATGATAAAATGGTGCACATGAAGTATATAAAAATTCACATTATGTGGTTTTATTAATATGAAAAATGATGGAACTGGGTTGGTTGTCAGGATTTGAATCCGAGTATTTTGGATCTGTGGTTCACAACCCTAGCCATTCAGTACATCCCAGTCATGGGTTTTCTTTTATTTGGAAAAAAATTTATTTTTATTTTGAAAATACCTCATAAGCGTTTAAACTAAACATGATTTCCAAAAAGATAAACCCTGTACCAAAGGAATGTATAGAGCAATTCTAAATAGTGAAGGCTCAGATACATTCTGATGACCTTACCATCAACATGGGAATCAGCCCTATTTAATAACTTAATTAATATATACCTATACTACTAGTTCTATTAGAATATACATTAGAAATGAAGGTACAGTCCATGTGAAGAGGTGATGCATGGAGTGTAGTCTATGGGTTACCTATGAGGAAGTGACTTTGTTTTAGGTCTTTGGATCGACCTTACCTAAGCCTCTTTCTACCCAAATTGCATGGTGGAGATCGTTCCCACCATGTCCTCCTAGTGAAGATAGGGTTTGAGACGTATACCATTCACCATAAATGGTTGACCATCTACTCCATCAACTTCCACCAAACCATGGTGGAAGACGTTGATCACTTGAAAAGGTCCCAACCACCGGGACATCAATTTTACAGGCAACAATTCCAAATTAGAGTTAATAAATAACACCTCATCGCTAGGCTAGAATGAATTACAAGAGATCATGTGGTCATGAACCACCTTTTTCTTTTCATTATATAGGTGGGCATTCTCATATGCATCTCATTGAATTTCTTCGAGCCCCTTCAGTTGAAACTATTATTTCTCTTCCACAACCTTTAAATCATAATGAAAGGCCTTAACTACCCAATAGGTTTTGTGTTCAAGTTCCACCTGAAAATGAAATGTCTTTTGGTAGATTTAATGGAGTGGTGACATACCCATAGGTGTCTTGAAGGAGGGCCAGTGTGCCCTTATGGCATCATCAAGCTTCTTGGACCAGTCCTTCCTTGAGGCTCCCACGATTTTCTCTAAGATTTTTTAAGTTATCAATATGATACAACCACTTGGCCATTGGATTTGGGATGGTATAGTATCCCTATGTTATATCTCACCCCATATTTCATGAGAATATCTTGCATCAACGCATTGTCAAAATATATCCCTCTATCATTTATCATAACCTGTGGAACACCGAATCTTCTGAAAACATTCTTATTCAAGTAGGAAATGACAACCTTTTCTGTGTTGTGTGTCATGGAAGTATCTTCTACTTATTTGGGTAAATAATCCACACAAACCAGAATGTATGAATTTCTATATTATGGGGGAAATGGACCCATGAAATCAATAACCCATACATCAAAGATCTCGACATTAAGAATGAGATATTGACGCATTTCAGTACGATGACCCATGTTTCTAGTCCAACGAAACCTATCACAAAATGCTAAAAAAATATTGGGCATCCTTGTGCATCATGGGATAGAAAAATCTAGATTGTAGAATTTTCACTATCATTTGGTCTGGACCGTGATCCCCCCCCACCCCCAGCTGGGGAAGAATGAAAAACTGAAAAATTATATAAATTTCTTCTTTTGGGATGCAGTGGAAGATCACCATATCTCCACATGAATGGAAGAGCAGTGTGGATTCCCAGAAATATCATTTTACTACGAATAGAAATCATTTATTTTATTGTAAAGTAAGATCATGGTGAATTAATCATGTCACTAAGTTACTGGTGTTGTCAATATTCCATGTGAAAATTGTTACTCCAACTAAGAAAAGATGCTCAGACAGGAATACCTCTTTGATTTCTCTATCATCCTCTCTTTCCAAATAAGGCAATTCTAATCAATAGAGATGATCAATGAAAAAATTATCACTTTCTTTCTTGTCATGGATTTCCCAGTCAAATTCTTGTAGAAGAATCACCAAATGAATGTGCTAGGACATTGTATCCTTATTATTTATAAAATATTTAAGTGCTTCATGGTCAGTATAGAAAATAAATTTTGACAGTACTAAATATGAGTGGAACCTATCCAATGAAAAGACCACCACCACCATCTTGTTCATAGTGGTTGTGTAGTTAATTTTTGATTCATTTAGGGATCTATTGGAATAATATATTAGCTTAAAGATATGATTGAGTTGTTGTGAAAGAAATTCTCCTACAACATAATAACTTTCATCAAATATGATTTCAAATTGTTCCTCCCAGTTTAAGGCAATCAAGATAGGAGCTTCATCTAATCATTTCTTTAAGACCTGAAATTCTATATTGCATGTTTTGTCAAATTCGAGGATAACATCTTTTGAAAGGAGGTTGGTTGGTGGTCAATTTATCTTCAAAACATCACAAAATAATCTCCTATAAAAACCTACATGGCACATAAAACATCAGATTGCTCAGATAAAAGATAGAATGGATAGTTGTGATATGACTTCAACCCTTTCTGGGGCAACTTCATTTCCTTTAATGGAAATCTGGTGGCCTAAGACGATGAAATTCTTCATCATAAAGTGAAATTTATCCCATTTAAAAATAAGATTGTAGATTTCACACTATTCCAAGACCAATTCCAAATTTTCTCAAGAAGGTGTTGAATGATTTTTCGTAGACTGAAAAATCATCCATAAAGACATACAGAATTTACTTTGCCATGTCGTGGAATATAGTCAACATGCACCATTGGAAGGTGGCTTGGGCATTACACATTCCAAAATACATATTTCGATAGACCAAAATTCCATATGGACATGTGAAAGTGAACATCTCTTATTCATTTGGGGAAATAGAAATTTGGATATTGCTAGAATAACCATCTAGCAAGCAGTAGAAATCGTGCCCCGCTAATCGCTCCAAAATCTTATCAATGAAAGGAAGTGGGAAGTGATATTTCCATTTAGAATCATTATGTTTCTGGTAGACCACACATAAAATCTATCCTATGACCATTCTTGTAGGGATGGGTTCATTTTTATAATTGTTAATCACAGTGATACCCCCTTTTGGGGACCACTTTCAAAAGACTCACCCATGGGCTGTCATAGATTGGGAATATGATTCCAGTATCTAATAGATTGATCAAATATTTCTTCAAAACCTCTTTAATTGGAGGGTTATATGTCATTTCATTTTTTGAGAGGTCTTGGATCCTTCCTCAAGTAGAATTTTTTGGGATCAAATTGTCAGACTATTCCCATTAAGACCAGAAACTTTCCACCCAATAACCTATTTTCTTATCTTTAGAACCTACCTATGTTTATATTATTACTCTTGTGGGAGAGATACATTGATTATGAGTGTCATAATTTGTTTATTACCCAAGTTCCCATATTTTAAATAATATGTGTGGGTTTTTAGTTAATGTTTTTCGGATTTAGGAACCAAAGGAACAATCAGTTATACCTTGTGTTGCTCTAGAAAATTCAAAAAAAGTGTACGCCGCTAATAATGACTTCCCTAGAATACTATGAATTGTTGCTCCTCAAGTTCATAATTAGGCTGGATGTCCTTGATGATTGGTTCATAGGTGATAGAACAACATCCCATGTCATTTTCCATATATCAAAAGTGATCATTTACTATAATAAATGCATAAAAGACCTCATTTTACATAAGTGGCACTTTATTAACATATTTTTGGATGTTGTAGGATACATTTTCATCTCCTAATATAAATATCTATTCTCCTTGGCGAACATCAATAAAAACATTCCTAGTAACCAAGAAGGATCTTTCCAGAGTAAGAGGTTCTTCTTGGTCTTCCCCTATGTCTTGTATGTTAAAACTAGTAGGAAGAATCAGCCTTACCACTTTCACCAACACATCCTCAAGTAGCCCTTTCAGATATTTAATGGAGTTATCTCCTAGCTATAATGCTAATCGAGTTTGTTTTAGATCGTCCAGACCAAGATTCTAAAAGATTCCAAAGGGTATAAGACTAACACTATTCCCCAAGTCACAAAAGGTATTCAAAAACTCTCAAGATAAAAATGTGTAAGGTATTATAAAACATCCAAGATCTTGGATCTTTTGAGGAAGATAGTGTTGAATCACCACTGAGCATTCCTTAGTGAGAAAAATGGTTCCCAAATAATCCTTCTCCCTATTCTCTAAGATGATTTTTTTCATGAACTTCATATATGTTTGAATTGGAGTCAATGCCTCTGAAAATGAAATATTAATTCGTTGTTTCTAGGATTCCTCCACACATTTCAAATTGCTGATCCGGCTTCCTTTATTTCATTCTTGTGGGAAATGGTAAGGTGAGTTCATATGGTTTATACCCATATTTTCTTTTATCATTTGAGGCCTCCTTCTATTTTGATAGGCCTTGTGTTGAGGGGGGATCCTTGATCTTGGATTCGTTATCCGAAGAGGGTGTAGGTGGAGCAAGATTTTTGGCCTCACCTTGATTTATAGTTATTTTCTAGGGTAGTTACTTCCCACTTCATAAAGTGATATAATTGGCATCCTCCCATGGGTTCTTCTCAATGATACCCAGTAGTATACCTGGTTTCCTTGAGGAGATATCATTATAAAGATTATCAATTTGTTTCTCAATGATTCTAATAGATTCCTAATGATTCTAAAATATTGTTTCAATAGTTTTTGTGAAATTTGACATCATTTCTTCTAACCATTGACGGGTGTTCTTGCTAAATGTGTTTTGTAGCTGGTTGAGGTTTTGGATTCGCCGGTTGTTGCACTAGATGGGGGTTTTGATACACTTGTTTCTATCTGGGATATATATTTTGATACTACTTTTGACCATAGCTGGTTGGACTTTGGGGGTGTGGTTGAGAGTTTTGTTGTTGCTACCCCCAACCCGTGTTTGTGTTATCTTTCCAAGTTGGTTTTTGATATTGAGGGTAAATGTTGGGCCCTCCGTTTTGCAAAACATAACATACCTCACTTGATGAAGGATTGGAACTTGTACTCAGTCATTCAACCATGGTGTTATTATCACTAAATTCACTGCTTTCTGGGTGATTTACCGCTTAAAATTGATGTGGATTTTTTAGATTCAAAGCATCAATCTTGATGGAAACAACATCGAGTTGGGAAACAAGAATCATAGTGAAATCAAGGTTATGCATTCCCCAATTTTGAGTACCCTGCTCAGAGTTCCATAGAAATATATTTGATGACACATATTCTAGCCTATCAAAAACTACCTCCAGGGATTTCCTCATCACCATTCTTCATGCAGCTACATCCACCACTGATTTGGTGTTTATCTTAGACCTCAATAAATTTTTGGACTTACATCCACAACAAAAGGCCATGTTGAAAAAACTACCTCAGAATGTCTTTGAAACACTCCTAGGATTAATATAATGACTATGAATCATGTTGCTAAAAGTTTTGAATTTCATTATGAAACATCACTATCTTGGAAGTTGGAAATATTTTGACAAATATTCCTGGGCCAAGGCCTCCCAGGTGAGGATGGAACATTGAGAAAATACTTTAATCCATTCCTTCTATTTTTACCTTATTGAGAAGGGTAATGTGTGAATGAAAATGAAATCCTTAGACAGCCCTTGGTAATGGAATGTGTCACATATCTCCAAAATATTGGAGAGGAGAGCATTAGGATCATCAATTAGTAAACCTCCAAACTGAACCATATTTTGGATGAGCTTTATGATGGATGAATTGATCTTAAAACACTGGGCTTGCACAAGTGGTCTGAAAATGCCTGTATCTTCTACTTGGATAGAAGGAAGACCATTCTATATAAGGGTACGATGTGGGGGAAGTTCCTCTTGAGGAGGATGGGACATAGATTTCTGCTCACGATAAAAATAAGGCCCTAAATTTTCATGAATTTATAGAAACCTTTCTGGTGGATGGTACTATAGTAGTTGCTACATTCCATAACATAGATAAAATTGATCCCATTGTCTTTTCTAGTTCTATGGCATGAAATCCATGCTATTTTTTGGTGGAAGTTGTTTTAGGTCATCCTCAGTAGCGAGCTATTCATTTTGGCTGTCATCAAGCATGATCTACTATCTAACACCTTGGAAAACATCCAGTTCTCCCTCTTTCATGTTCTCTATGGGGGATTTTTGGTTTCTCTTTCCCATAAGATCCCAATGTCGAATCAAAATCATTCGTTTGATATCAAGATCAATTAGAAGGGATTTTGATGTCTTAGAGCTCTTTGAATGAGTGATTCAGCCGCTCATTCACCTGTGATTCTACAAAACACCAAACACACACCTAGAGAAAAGTGGATGAAAATAGTAATAAAAAACATAAATAAGATCAAGGACAATATTTCTTGAATTTTTATTTTTTATTTTATCTTTAATTGATGAAAACATGAGTTTACAAAACACCATTAACATTTTTTCCCCAACAACGGTTTGATAATATTATTCATTTTATCCAAAGTGTTATGTTTTTTCGTCCAAATTGAAATACCAAAACTTATTATTAGTATAGAGAATGTCCGGGGTTGATCCACATGGAGAGAGGGGCACTTCAATCTGTTTCACTTAGTTTTTGATTAATTTAGTGAATATTAACTCTATTTAGAGTCGATATTTGATATTTCATTAATAGAGTAATTAATCATTCAATATCATTGTTGAATTTTTTTAAATAAAAAGAAAAAACTAAAAATGATTATGATGATAAATGGGAAGAATGAGTCAGTGTTGAGTATTTTCATAGTCATCAAAAAATCATGTTTCTTATCATGTTCTGTTTTTCATTATAACTCACATCTATGGGTTTCGAATATAGAAGAACCCCCTTGGTCTAGTATGCTTTGTTTGAGTTAATAGGAACCAAATATTTTTTCTATAATTTGAAGCCTATTATTTATATTAATTGTATACTATTTTGAGTTGATAAGTGCACCCAATGATCATTGGTGTAATTTTTTTGTAATTCCTCTAAATACACCTAGAGATTTCGTTCTGGGTCTGATATAGGGTTTCTTGGGATATTTAGTAAGATATTTCAAGGTATTATGAGAGAAACATAAATAACAGAAATAAAATAAGACAATTGATTAATAAAGAACCATAATCATCCACAATCCCAACACTTGTGGGATTTAACAACACATGGAGTTGGAAATGATTAACAGAATCTTAAATCCCGAAACAAACATCGTAGCAACATTAGATTAAAGATCACTGGAATGGTAGTGCAACATCACCTCCCCTATTCTCTTTTCTCTTTCTCTTTCTCTCACTTCTTCTCTCGTTGTGTGTCTCTAGTTGTCCCCTCTTTCTTTGTGTCCGATTATAGAGGGTCTTACCTCTTATTTATAGAATTTAAAAATACCCAACGTGTACCCAGAAGTGGATGTTGTGAAACCAAGTAAACTTGACTTGGATCTTCTTTCTCCACCATTAGTCGATATACTATGCCACATTTGACTATGAGGGCATGACCGATCTGTTAGTGGGGGTACGCGATGTGTAGCGCCAACCCTCATGGCATGTTGTATCAACTTCATCCACCATCCACTTCTAGAATGGGGAACATTTCATGTAAATGGATTTTACATGGTGTGCATATCTTGGATACTAACAAGGGAGTCTACTTGGTCTAGTCGATCAGTGTCAAAGAAATGGTACATGACATCTATAAGAATTACAGGCTATATATATTCGAACTTCTGTTATAATATTTCCCCAATTTTTTTAGTAGGCTAAAAAATACCTTAAAATCATCCTAATAACCGAATAAAATCATTTTATCTACAAAAAAACATATATCTAGTGAAATTTTTTTGATACTCTATATAATGTATGAAAATGTGTACACAAATCCTGTACATCTGTAAGCCTCAATCAAGTCTAGTCACCTAGGTTGTTCTTCACCTAAGGTTCTATAATTTTTCTCAATCCCACTTGTGTGGTGCACGCCTGGCATGATCCTTCTTGGTTTCCCTCCCCTTCCAGCATATATGTTCCATCCATTAGGCCTTCCTCAAAGCCAATAATAGAAGGGCCACTTCTTCTTGGTTTCCCTTGTCTAAAATGTATATTTCTGAAACCTCCACCATGACCTCCTGATTTAAAAAACCTCAGATAAAGGCACATCAGTGTGTCTCCCATTTGGATTTGGATTTCAACCCTCAAAGGTTTCCCGAACATTCCCTACCAAAGGGTAAGGATCCTTAAGGAGTTTGTAGATTTGGATATCTATGGTCTTGCAGATCCTTACCCCAGGGAAAGTGTTGAGGAGTTCCAGATCATAGATTCTACGGATAAGAATCGGTCCATCCATTATCATCTCTCTCATTCGGAGCCTCCAATTAGAAACAAGGAGGGAAAGGATCACACATGATTTTCCATTCAATATAGAATGATATCTTCCTATAGAGTTGATACTGATTTTAGGGAACTCTTTATAGGGTAATTCCCTAGCCTCTCAAGTAGGAGGTTTCAGTCTTTCTCCTTTGAAACTTGGTGTCCTTTACCTTTATTCCTTCCTTACCTTGGACTCTAATCCAATGTAATGTGAAGAGAGGGAAGTGTCATATCCCCGACCTCTTCTACCATAGACCTGGACACTTCTAACATAGCCCTGACCTCTTCCACTAGAGAAGGAGGAAAAGTGTGAGGTTTTTAAAATCTTATATTTCCTCTTGTTTCTCACCCCAAGAATGGCTCACATGGGCTTAGAAGTTAGAGATATTCTATTAATCCAGGTATCCTCATCAGGAGTAAACCAATAGTTAATCCCCTCCAAATCACCATGAGTAAAAACATCCATCATGGTCCCTTAATAGGGGATATCATTCTAAGGAGTAATTCCAAAACTATCATTTCAAAGGCGCATACTCCCCTACAGGACATACCCTTGACGACCTCCATAGGCATGGGTCCTAATTATCAAACTATGTGGGCTTGATTCCCATTCAAATGGGATATGTTGGAAGCATCTATAATGTTCAAAAAAAAAAACACCCCAAATCAACTCTATTCTACCAGGGCCATATCCCATTTAGGGCCTAATTCAACTTGGAAGCTCACATTCCTTCCATGTTCCTTGGATTTCATAGGTATAATTCCCACACTAATCATTGACTTGGAATCTTCTTCCTAGACATACTAACCACATGAAATTAAACTATACGATTGGGTCCTTATCACATGAACTTAAAAGTTATGATGTGTCCCATTAAGAGACACTGAACTATGTGGTTTATGATTCCTTTCACAAAGTTCACATAGGAATCCCATCCGTGGGTTCTATCCCAACATCAGAATAACTTCCATCTTTTTGGATGATGAAAAATTCCAAAGTAACATTCATCTACCTGGATGACCATAAATTCTTGAGTTCCCCACTATGTGGCTATAAAAACAACATCATTGTAATAATTACCAAATAATCTCTAAGTATTATATAAGATGATTCCTTCAATAGATATCCTTAGATACATACAGACGTCTCCATTAATGATGAACCTTCAATACATATGGACGATTATGAATTCCACACATGCTAAAAATTCATTTCTAATTTTGGGATAACACACATCATAGTTGGAAATTAATGATGGATTCACAGATATATCTTAAATCTATAAGAGAGTCCTCAAGTAGAAAATAAATCCTCTCAAAAGGCTGTGATGAGCCTCACGTCCCATCCTCTTGACCAAAGAGAGTTCTTAATCATCACAAGTGAAAATCCCTAATGAGCACGTACCTTTGGAATGTAGGTCCCTATGGATATAGAACCCTTCAGTGTTTCGGTTTCCTTGTACAAGCCCATTGGAAACAGTTCAGAAATATTGATTTCCCCAATGAAGTCACATTTCTTTTGGAAAAAATTTTCCATCAGTAGATAAGAAAGAGGTTTATATAGAATCACCCTTTTAAGTGTAATCCCCAACCATTACCCAAGTACTTTAAACTCATCATTAGATTAGGGATGATACTTAACTATGACTACCCTTATTACTATCCAAATGATATATGTAGGAATCCATCATAAGGATCTAGATACATATAAAATACTTTATCAAGGCCACCCCAGTGCATATGTCTTACATAATTATTTAGTGTGTCACATTACTTATTATCCCATGTTTCTAACACCGAGCATAGAACATGTAGGATTTGAGACCTACAATGATCATATCACTAGAACAATAAAATTCCCACAATAAGGGAAATCTTATCATCTAGTAATTTTTCAATGACACGATAAAAACACTTCCATACATGGAAATCCACCATAGTGTTGATCCCAAAATAATTCCAATGTCGACAAAATTTAAGGAAATAAATCCCATGAGAATTAATTTTCTTTTGCCACATATTAGCTGTTTGAGGAGAAATTGAACTATGAAGAATCAGATTCATGTCATAAATAGGATACCCCAAATGCCTTCTTAGAGACTAAGATCTAGACGCATTTCCTAGGATACATTATATATGTCCTTATCACATGATGTTAAAATCTATGGTGTGGTCCTATCTGATAACCTCAAATTGTTTCAAATAAACCATGTGGATTTTAATTACTATTATCATTGGATACTCAAGATGCTTTATAGAGGTCCAATGCTGCTCTCAATATTCAAATCATCTTCCTAGACAATAGTAAACTCCAGAGTGCCTGGTCATATGGATTTAAAACACAATCAGTCTCTCATTGCTATGTGATGATGAGAACTATATGGAGAACCATAGACACATAAATAAGTAATAATTAATTAGATCCCAATTTCATATATATATATATATATATATATTCAACACTCAATTGATTTTTCAAGGTATCTGGTCATGTATCTAGATTTGATAATGATTAATCAACATATCATAAATCTATAAGAGAGTCCCATGCTATGAATTAAATCCCCAAAAAGTATACAATGATACCAAAATCCCATTATTTCAAACAATGTGATTTCTTAAGTTTCATTCAGCTTGAAATCCCAAATGATTTCCCAGCTTTGGAAAGAAGCCCCATATTTTTAATGGACGTGGGAACTGTTGGGTGTTTCAATAAATAAACCCCATTGATCTTATCGATTGTTAGACTATATTAAGCCACTCACAATCAACTACCATAACATAAGACTGGGATGAACAAAATGTTCAAGCCAACAAGAAATATTTCAATAAAAATACAAAATATTGGCCACATGTTGCGCCATTATCTTTATATCTCCTACACAGAAAAAATGGTAAACCTCACATAAATCATTCAAAAAATTAAAATGGCCGATTGATCAAAAATCATAACGATTTTTTTTCATATTATATACAATAAATGTATCACCCAATGTAAAATATCTCAATAATGAAAGGAAATCAGTGTTCTTGTGATACATTCCATTTCACCGTTCATATTCCATGTGAGAAAAATGGTAGAACAAACCGAAAGAGTGAAATATTATGTCACCTATTCATATCGAATTGGGAATGTTTTATACTTGAAATGATTCACTAATTGGAGAAATTGTTCATTATTACCTTCATGAGTTTATATTTCTCTCACAAACATCACTTTGGCCAATGATCGTGTCATATTGAGGTGAATTTTATTGAAGCTAATATACAACAACAACCTCCACATTGCACAAAACATAATCACCCACACATCGCCTTCAACTTCTTGTGGAAAATTTTATGGCCTAGAAATAACATTGAAATGGTATGATCTTGACGCTCTAGTATACATGTAGAGGTCTCTAGATACTGAATCCAAAAAATTTATCTCATTCAAGGGGTGCTACAATGAAATTGGTGATGCCTATGGCCAATTTCAACCACTTTGAAATCGTACCCCAGAGGGTGATATCCAGCACCATCTTTAACATTAGAATTTTTAAGAAGGATTTGAATAAGGATACATCCTATTTAAACACTTTAATAGGATATATTTAGTCATTATCTATCACTAGTATCATCCCACCTGTGTCCCTTATACACTGGTTGAGGGAAATACTTGATGGATTTCCACACTACAAATTCTCACATGGGCACCAAGGATATCTCAGAATGCATGAATATATATATATATATATATATATATATATATAAAAGGAAGTGGTATCATATTATTTATTCTAAAAATTAATTCCATCTGAATATTATTATGGTGGCCATCGATCAGGCTCATATCCCTGCTCACCCCGACCAAGTCTGACTACATATCCCAAAGGAAAGCATGGTGGAGGCACATATCCCTTCCACCATGAATTATTTTCATTGGAATACCCCTATGAAAAAATGATGAAAATAGTGGTATTATATTATACTTTAATCTAAGACATATTCTTGTATATCTTTTAGATTGAGCTAGTGAAATATTAAGTCAATATACATACTTTTCTTACATGTCACTATAATGTGGTAATAACAGAACAAATCCACTAAAGTATTCCACCACTTGTATAGATAGAATAACATCTGCATATTCCAATCTGAAAATCCCGATCCAAATATCACTATGATCAACATGAGTAGTTGGATAGTGTAAAGAGGTTACACATTCTTGATCCCATCTTGATAAATTATCACCATATTTCGGTAAAGGATGAGGCATAAGATCGTGATAATATTCCTGTTCCAATTGGGTCTCACTATCCTTGTTTTGAACATGCCTTAGGATAAGCAAAAATTACTATCAATTAATGAATGAGACATAATCCAAAGGCACAAGTCTGATATTATACCCCCACTTCAACTAAGGTGCATTAGTACAACTTCCCAACTACCTCAGGGCAGGCTCATACCCAGACCAAAAAAGCAAAATTGAATATTCCTACAACATACATAATCCATGCCCATATACATACTTCCTACAATGAAATAATTCATAAAAATCCATTAGTGCATATATAGAAGAATTCTCATATCCCTTCTACCATTTCAAAGGTCTATTGGTGTATTTTTACTAGGAATGAGTACATGAACCAGGCACATACTCTTGCTTAATCCAGGGATGACCGACATATTTCCACAACTACCCACATGAATGATTAATTATGTATGAAAATATAGAAACTCATCAACATACTCGAGAAGATTCTCTACAACAAGCTTATATCGCCGCAACCACAAATGTTCATCAACATATTTCCATGACCATCATACAGTATGCCCATATCCATTCTCAACCCCAAATAGATGGTTGATAATTTTCTGATAATGATACATATTGAGGATCACATCCCTATTCTTCTCAATTATAGTTTCCTTGAGGATGTACGACACATATATGAAAAATGTAAAGGGTTTGTAAACTCATACACTGAAGTAAAAGGAAATAACTACCTTGACATTCCTCCTCACAGTAGTACAATAATTGTTCTCCAGGACTCTACTCCTGATATATTCTATCGATAACCTCCCCAACATAATATCTCATCTTGATAAGGAAATAATCTCCATACCTAGACACCTTCATAAATATAGTTTCTCAAAACCTCTATGTTAACAACTATAGATCTCCATAAACTATTATAAACACCTTTCCTTAGTAAGTAGGAAACCTAGAGAAGTAACCTCTATGGTCTAACAAGGTTGAGGAGTATAATTAAAATGAATAATAATCCAACAAGGACGTATAGATAGAGTTAGATGAAAAACATTCCAATGTATTGTTTTGACCGTGACCAATTTTGTGTATGATGTCCCAAATGATCTAAAAGGGGGTGTTTTCTAAATTTATGTCATAACATGAAGGAAAATATTTAGTTATTAAGGGATAGAAAACTCTCTTCCTAGGATATGAGGGTCACCTCAAAGTCATTAGCATGATTTTTTGTTTTTTAGATGTTGATTGCATCTCTATAGTTCATGAACCAAAGACCAGAAAGGTACAACAAAAACTAAGAGGAAGTCATCTCTCCAGATCCTTATTATTGAAGCCATGTCAGAACTTTGTATTTGGGGATGTGGAGATTATGGATAACTGCACTTTACCGCATCCCTAGAAAATAAATACACCCCAAACACAACATCTTGTAATGTCAAAGATGCATGGGTGATTAGGTGATTAGGTAATACATGGTCTAGTTGGTCAATACAATGAAGAATCTATACTTTGAAGATGCAAAGGCTCTATGAATAGAGAGAATAGACCACTAGGAGGATCATAATATATTCCTCTCAAGAAACATGGAATAAATCTCAAACACATAAGTTGAATTCATAGATGACCTAACAAATTCCCTTAAAAATTGACTCCCATCCCACATATCCATTGTTCCCAACCCATGCATGAATTATATTTCACAAAATCAAGAGAATTGTGGTAGAATCCACCTTGAAATCAATTTAGAGGAAAAAAAACCCAAATGGATGGTGGGATTACTCTCTAAATTTCCACTACTAGGTTTTTCACACTCCGAGAGTGTCCTAGAGAAATTTTTAGAAGTTCTAGATCAACCCCATATAATAGGAATGTGGAATTAAATATCAATTTCTTTCCCATAATCCATTAGATCTTCAACATGAGTCACGAGACCCTCAAAAACTAGATAAATAATTTTAAATAGTGGCACCAAATCTTCCTCTTACCATAAGGATGGGGGAATTTTTGTCATCATAATAACCCATAAGGAATCAGTCTTCTCCAAGTTAACCAGTAAATATCACTAACTAACATCCCATCCATTCCTCCCACCATGAGACACACCTCTTTTATTTGGGGCACAATTTTCATGTATGACCTCCATTTAGGTCACTATTCATAGACATAGATTGTGGGAAATTATTTGAAATGTGAGAAAACTCCATATAGGTTATATTCCAAGATGGTTCAATATGAAAAGAGGTCAGAGAAATGGCAGAATACTACCCTTGAAGGAGTAGAGAGGTGTAATGAACAACCATATGACATGGAGAATGATGGGTAACCTACTTTATCATAATACATATTAGTGAAAATCCTCATAATAAATACAGTAAATGATATGGAACATGACATAAATACTAAGGGGCTCAATGTGAAAACCATGCCTCAAGAGGCAGGTGTGCTGGATACCCAAAATGAGGATGCATGTATGTGGAATCAGAGATGGATCCATAACCTGTAACCTTCAAATGGTTATTTTTTACCTCCCCATTAGAACTCTTATAATGATAAATGAAAAGGTTTTCCTAAATCCAATTCACCACCCAAAGGAGTTCAAACCCCCTCTATTGAGGAATGACTAGAACAATATAAGGATGCAACACAAAATCATTGAAAAATCAATGAGGAACTACTCAGGGGTAACATATAGACCTTTTATCACCTACAAATATAATCACATACCCCCCTTACTTAGATCAGAAAAGATTTAGTCTTACTTAAATGGAATAATTCAATCATTAGGCCAACTTTAGATATAGGAAACTGGTCAACATAAATTAGGAAGATGAGGATGATTGTGATATGAATCTACTATGGTGATAGCCTATCACTTATCAAGGTGATCATATATTCATGGAGAAGATCAAGAATCAATAGGATATAAAAGTAGGGCCATATCATCATGTCTTGTCCACTCCCTATAGAAGGGAGGTGGTGTAGATAGTGATACCTCCAGGACTCCTCAATAACATTGAATCCCTAGCTGCTCAAATAGAATCCATGGAAGGGTGGTGCACCCCCATGAAGCCTAAAAATAAGTTGAATCTCATATGGGTGGATGATAATTTGTCCCAAACTAACAATATCAATCCTATCCTTTCAACCTTTGAGGGTAAAAGGATGTATAATAATATCTCATGCACTTGGTGTCCCAATGTGGCATGATGATGGGACCTAGAGACTAGTAGAAGGAAAAAAATATGACATGATTTGTATAAAATTAGGTGGGGAAAAACTTCATTTTCTATAGTATCCTTCCAAAAATATTCATTGAAGGTTGTGAGGAGCTTCATAATTAATTCATTTAACATTCCATCTCTATTCTAAGGAAAATAATGATTGTTTTCTGAACAAATTGAAAGTATCATGAAAATTAGAGTGTCCTTATCGTTATTTCTATATGGAAACAGTTAACCTATTCACTAAGTATCCCACTCTTACAAGATCAATTGAATATTTTTTTAGATAACCTTTTTGATTAGTTACAAATACCATTTATTGTAATGAAGTATCTAAGTGGATTATTTGAATTTGCAGAAACTACACAACGCCTAGAAGATTCCATTCGGTGAACTGAAGACATATTTTGGACCATGATTATGAAACATAGAATTAGTCTTGGTAAGATAGATACGTTTAATTCTACCCTCAAATGAGTATTAGTTCCCATTCAAGAACAAAGATAGGCCCCAAGTCACCTAGAGCCTCCCGTTGAGTGACAACAGCAACAATACCTCCCTTGTCTGAAGATGAAGAGAGAACACACAAGCCCAAAATTTTTGGAATATATGAAAAAAGTTAATTCCATATAAAATGTATAATTCCATGATTATTACCTCGAATAAATGTAAAATTATCTCTTTTAGCAATCAAGGCCTAGAAAACCTAATGTTTTCAACCTCAGTGACCATCCTGAGTGATACCCTTTTCATACAATATTGGGTGACACAATATAAAAGTTATTTGTTCTCAAATACAACATCTAGAGAATGGTTTATTATATATAGGTTATATCAGGATGGATCTAACATATGTTCCTATGTCACCATCAACTAAAATTAGAATGTGGGTGACTTACAAGAAGTTTTGACGAGGTGTGAACAAAATTATGATTATTGGATGAATAAAAAAATAGTTAACCAAGATTATGGCATCATGAGAGTATATAATTGAAAACTAGTAATGATCCAAACACCTAGGTAGTCACCATTGAATAAAAATACTATAGTAATACATAATCATTAGAAATAGGAGAAGAAATAATAAAGAAAGTCATATCCAATTATCACATAAGATCTAACTATTGCAGATTTATTCACTTCAACATCTAAAGAACATGCACCATCCCAAAAAAGGGAACCATTATAAGATGAATGTCTAATTGATTATTCTATTTTCATAGTTCACTCAATAGATCCATTATATAATGATGAATATTACCCTGAGTATGAGTTTACCAAACATTATCGGGGAGTTGGAGGCTAAGGATGCAAAAAATGAATGTAGAAAAGGCTAAATTAGCTATATCCAAAACAAATATTTCAGTCACATCATTACAGAATCCATATATGTGGCTAAGATTCAAGGTCGAGTGATTAATTTTTCCCATAATAAACATTTATATTCCATAAACCCCCCAATTATTGTTCAATCCCAATTATTCTAAATGACTGACTAGTGTGTGTACAATTGTTTGATCATCACAAAAAAGGGGTAGGGAATCATGACCTATTCCACATGAAATAAATACTCTATTGACCTCTCCCCAAGTACCAGAATTATCTAAATCAATCATATCATCTCCTAAGATGTATTATAAGTATCAACTACACCTTGGGATGCACAAACTTCTGGTATAGAAATATGACATTCTAAAATAGTTGGAAGTAGTCCCAAACAAAATCACAATCCTTGATTCTGTCCATATTTCAGAAGAACTAAGAGATGAACTCATTAAATCCCTATAAATCCCATAAGATTTTAATATAAAAGTAATTAGATCATTGGTTTATTGAGTATAGATTGATTTGGAAAAATGTAACACCATCATCCCTTCCACAGAACATGACTTGTAATAAGTCGTCCAAGGAAATATTGGACCCCTCTATGATTCAGGATAAGTGAATTAGATAGAAATCGAAAAAGGAAATAGTTGAAAATGGTTATGGGATAATACTTATCCTGATATTAACCCTAAAAAACTAGGGATATGGTGAGGGGGACTTGTCTCCAACAAAACTAATCATCCAAGGGTATGATTAGAGTGATAAAAGTCCCCAGTAAAGATCAGGATCAAGGATTCGTTTTGTGATCTCACATCTACTAATTAGTTCATGGTTATATAGAATAAAACTTCTTAAAATGTATTTTTTAAAAGACCTTGGATTCATATAAAAATTTTAGTACCTTCAACATATCATCAATGATTTAAATACCCCAATCGATGGAATGGTTGGCTTACAACATGGTGGCTGGAGACCCTTCAATTATTAAAAATTCATATTCGCTGAGTCATTTTTATATATGAGGGAAGATGGAAAACAAATGGTGGATGATGATATGTCTATTTCCAATCCCAATGTCATGGGATCTACCCCTACAAATCCCTAATTTAGACATTAAAGTGATTATATGATTCCCATAAACCTAATCTAAGTAGTAGAAACAGTCGTAACAAGATATTTTGAATACGACATTTCATCGGCCCATATCCATGTGAAAGAAATCACATCATATAAAATAGTTTTTTAAAATGGGGCCTTATTAATTTTATATAGGGATACTTTAATTCCCTTGATGTATTAGACAAAATAAAAAATTTCCCAATATATTCTCTATAACGTAGGATGTCTAGATCTATCATGCCCCAGGTAGCAGTGTAAAGGAAAAAAGCATCCCCAAAATTTCTATACAATGACTCTATTAGATTATGATGTAAATGTATCTTATCATGGATTCTCTAATATAAATATTGAGAAATAATCCCCCTAATTATCCACAATTTTTGAATTTGACCACGAAGAATTATAGATGAATGTAGAAGAGGATGACTAGAGTAATGACCCTCTTATATTTGTGGAATGAATCTCCACCCCCCATTGATGAACTCATGAAAGTGAATCCATGAAAATAAGAAGACCCACAACCTATGTTGATTAGTGCCTACATGACTCTTGAGAAGTTGGAGATGTATATTTCATTTTTAAAGAAACATTCATAAGTGTTCACATGGAATTATACATAGATTCTTAAATTGAAACCTAATGTGAATACACATAACCTTGGGTCACTTGAGGACCATCAAGGTTCCAAATGGAAGTCAGGAGAATAAAACCCTCTCATGTAACTAAATTGGAAACAGTTTTTTGAAAATTGGTGAAATCCAACATTTTCTGTTAGGTGTAGTACCCAAAATGGTCTTGTAACATCATCCCCATCGAGAAAAAGAATGGGCAGATCAGGGTTTGTATGGATTTTAGATACCTTAATCGATAGTAACCCAAGGATGATTTCTGATTACCTTTCATAAAAATTTTGATCATTACAAATATTGGATTCCAAAAATTTTCCTTTATACATTGGTATTAATGGTATAATAAGATAAAAATGCCCCCTGAAGATTTGGAAGCTGCTGGTGTCACATCACCAATGGGGTCCTTTTGCTACAAGGTCATGCTCGTTGGGTTAAATAACACTGTCGCTACTTACCAACACACAATGAATCATATCTTTAAACCCTTTTTGGTATAGATTGAATAATTTCATGTTAATGAAATGATAATAAAATTTTGATAGTGATTTTATCACCACACTTAACTAAAATAAATCACCAGAAAATTGCAGCAATAGAGTTTAAAGATGAATCCTTTAAAGTATTCTTTCCGAGTAACATCATGAAAATTCCTTGGCTTTATGGTATGCCCCTACAACATCGTTATTGATCCAAAAAATACTATAGTGACCCTAGAAATTTCTCTCTCTCAAAATCTAAAATAACTAGTGGGATCCAACGACACGTCTCTTTTTTTCGGTGTTTCATAGAGAAACTAGCTAGAAAATACTTATCCTTCACTATGTTAATGAATAAGGGAGTCACCCAATGATTTTATGAGGAATTTCATGAATATTTTGAGAATCTCAAGTAGTACCTACTACATCTATCAGTATTGGTGCTTCTAGTATATGGAAATCCACTTATCTTATATATGGATACTATGGAACGATCATTTGGTGCCCTCCTAATATACAAAAAAGATGGAGGAAATGAAAACATACTTTATTATCCCAGTAAAATGATACATGAAACTAATACTCAATATTCATGTATTGAAAAGTTTTTTCTCACATAAATATTCATATTGAAACAACTGAGGAATTACTTATAGGAACACGATTCCCCTGGTCTTTCTTAACAACAAGATCAAGTACATTACTAGTATAACTATTTTAACTAGGTGTTTTCCCAATGGGAAGGTTGTCATAAAATAGTATGAAATATAATTCATTTAACATAAGATAGTTAAATGGAATACCCTAGATAAATTTCTTGCAGCATATACCACCCTTAAAACCATTCCAGTAGACACTTAACTTTTAAATGAAGAAGTTTTCTATGCCCATAACACTCCCCAAATGTGAGAGATGTATTTTTATGGTTACTAAAATATTTATATTGGATATATAATTTAATACCTGAAGCTCAACCTATTAGGTATAGGGGTGGTATTTTATTCCCCAAAAAATTCAATTTTTCATTATTCTTTTTCACTGTCTGAAGGTTTCACTAATAATGAGGTAGAATACAAAACCCTTATATCCAGATTTGGTCTAGCCCAGAGCTTCAGATAAACTACTTAAATATCAAATGGGGTTTAGGTATAGTAATCAAGTAGATCCATGATTATTATCCAATCAATAAGATGAATGGTACACTATCATCAGTTATATTAGAGGATTGATGGAAGACTACCCTTTTGAATGGACACCACATCATGCCCATTGATAACTAAATGCTCTTTTCGTTGCAATAGAAAATGAATCCATAGTACTAGAAGATTCCAATTTGGAAGAAGTTATTTTATTCATCACTCACTAATTTAAGGTCTCACAAGTAAAAATCTCTGACACAGAGGAATTAAATTAGTTCATCATTTCCCCAGAAAATGATGAACTGACATCCACCCCTTAATGGATGGATCATATAATATATTGCCTAAAAAATGGGACCCTCTTACCCTATCGAACTAAATGGGAATAGATTCTATGATAAGAAGAAAACCCCACCCTTTAGGATGGGATATATGAGTATAAATACCTCTATAAATAAGGTTTCGATAGACTCCACCTCATATGAACTGTAGAAGCATTGATTCCCATTGTCAATGTTAAATTCCATACAGGATCCTAGGAAACTCACTAATCGTTAATAAGAATCTACCACCAAATTTTGAGTCTTGGTTATTATTAGAATGAAATAAAGAATTACTATGTGGAATTCAACAAGAGGTTTCATGCATGTCAGGTTAATGAAAACATCATCCATCGACCCCCATAGTTTCTATATAAAGCAAAGAATTCCTTGCCGTTTTTAATATAGGGAATGTAGGTTTAAGGGAAATATCACCCATATACACCCAAAAATATTAAGTGTATCCTTATAGATACTAACTTATTTTCCAAGTGTAATGTGGCCATACCCCTTAAGAAAATTGGGATGGATCTTATCATCACTTTTTGTAAATTCTAATATTACCACTATATTTGGTTCCTTTCATATGATATTGATAGAAAATTAGAAAAATTTATATTCTTACTGTAGAGACCCAAAGCTTGACGTACATGGACATTACATTACTTTTGCGGAAAACTGAATACATGACAAAAATAGATTCCCAAAGATTGTGTCAGTTTAGTGTCTTTGGAAACCCGGAACATAATCTTATAATCATGGTGAAAGATCTTCAAAATCTCCCATAAATATCTCCCCTTTTGGTTTTATTACCTAAAACCATTCATTATATCCTGGGGAAAAGAAAACATAAAAAGGGTGAGCTCAAATTCCCAGTAAGGGTAAACATAGAGAACATAAAACAATCCATAAAAATTTGAATGCAAAAACATAAACATAAAATCTAAACATCAAAATCTTGAGCAAAGACATAAATATTGGAAGTAAGTAAGGCATATATCATAAAATAAAACCAATCATGATAAAATAGCATGGAAATAACACATGTGATTGTGGAAAATCATTAATCACATGATATGATTTCCATAGTAGCCAAGGCATTGCTGCAAAGACCATCTTAGTGGACAAAGTCCCTTTCTAAATCGAGTTCACTCCTCATTTCAGTCCTGTAACACTGAACCAGATTAACTTACCATTCCATCCATGTATATCTCATGAGATATAAATCTTTACCCAATGCATTGGAGGGAGATATAGGTCCCACCCATCTCATAATGAAATCATTCTTACTTGTGCCACATAATAATCTTAAAACATTCATCATAACCCAAAGAATAAAATGGGTTTCATAAACATCATCCCATCATCACATAACCCATATAAAACAAATGGATGTAATTTATTCATAAGAAAAATAACACCATGTAAATAATAGAGACATTATACTTGAAACATAAAATGCTAAATAATGTCATCTTAGAGGGAAAATTGTTTTGATAAAACACTTGAAATGAATTCTTGAGGAAAATATCCTTTCTTCTTCAGAATAATTTTATTTTCACAAAATACCACAAAATTCTAAAAGAAAAGGATTTTATTGAAAATAACCATGAAATATTTTAGAGTAAGCTTCTTTAAAATAAGGTGTTATGAAACCGTAAAAATCAGTTCATGCTGTATAAGTTAAAAATAACATTCTCCTCGTACTTTTGTTGGAAAAGCCAAAAATTTCTTCATGTGGTAAAAAAAAGAAAAATTTCTTTCATAAAATGTGGCAAAATTCAAAAATGGGTAAAATTCCATTAAACATACCTGAATACATTTTTAGAAAATAGGGACATGGATGATAACAAAAACCCCAGTAAATACTTACGAATAAACAATCTCGGATAAGAGCAAGATTTGAATAATTATCCCTTACCTTATGTCCGATATGCTTCGTATATATCTAAAACTCATGTATAATGATTTCAGTAATGTCATTGAATTATTAGGTACTCTTATTCATTGTTATTATATCATATATGGTTTAATTATGACTTTATATTACCAGTTCATTGTAAATTCGATGCAAAAGCAGTGATTTGTGTAAAATCGTTTCATTTATTGTACGTGTTTCGACTTGTTGTTCCTGATATTATTACTTATATCCAAATATAATTAATTCCAGAATATAAAACATAATATATATATAATATATATTCATCATATACATATATATATATATATATATTATAGATCGATAAATAGAATGAAATACACCGTTCATGGAGACAGTAGGCCGTACGTACGCATGAACACTGTTTTCGTTTCCTTATTGATTTGAATGGAATTAAGTAGATGACATACATAGATATATATATATATATATATATATATAAATCCAGTATCATTATTATTTCATATAGTTCATTATTATTAATTATATATACTTTATAATCATTCATGAATGGTTAACATGGAGAATGAATCTCATCGCGTCGTGGAGACGGTAGTCTGTACGTACGCATGAGCGATGATATCATTCCCATGATCATGAAACTTTATTAAAGTGTATGTATAATATTTCAGAATCAATATCACTTTACAATAATCATATATAGTTATTTATTTACACCATTATACCCATCCACTTAAGGTGGTGGTCGAAAACAGATTACACCACGGCGTGGAGACGGTATTCCGTATGTACGCACGCGCGGTGATTTCTTTTTCCGTTGGATGGATAAAATGATAAATAAGGTTGTTTAATATTCATAATAACATATCAGTATTTAATTAATACTGATTTTATTACTTTATAGTGAGACAACTAAAGAAGAATAAGTAGAAGAAGAAAGAAACTTGAGAGAATCGGAAGAAGAGATTACCTCTTCATCGACACACCTCCTTTAAGCTTCCTCTTAAGGAAGTAGAGTTGGCCTTTTGAAAAGACCAGAACCTCCAGAATGTTTCTATGGAAGTGAAGAATAGAAATTTTCATGGGTTGGCCGAGCTTCAAGGCTCAAAATGGTGCGAAGATAAGAGGGAAGGGGTGCCCTTTTTTTAGGGAGGAGAGGGGTACCTTTGGAAAAATATAAAATATTATTTTATAATAAAGTCATATTCGGTTTATAATAGTTTCAAATTGATTTATTTAGAAGATAAAGTGGGTATGGGTCTAAAAACTCTCAACCAATAGGTTTTCGACAAGTTTAGGTTACTATTTTAAACTTATTATTTAGATTTAACTCTAAGTTAAATAATTTAACTTTTACCGTGTCTTCTTGTTTTCTTAAACTATATGGTTGATAAAATTACTATAAAATGACAAAAGAACCCCAAGTGGTTCATTATTAATATATATAACCTTATCTAAGTCATTTGGCTGAACCTTATATTTTTAGGAATATAATAACAATTAATAATATAATATTTGTTTTAAAAACTATTTTATGTCAATTTTGACACTATTTGGTAATTGATTTTTTGTGAAAATAATAACAACATGATTAGTTCAAAAAAAGTTAACTAAATCAATTATAACATGTCATATTAACCTAAAAAATTACTGTAATTCGTAAAAAGTCTCAAATTACATTTATTTGGGTATTTATAATGTCAATTATGTTAATAGTTCATTAATAAGGTAATTAATGCATCATCATTGTGTCATAAATAAATTAAATTTTTTAATGTCTAAAAATTATAAATAAAATACAATTATGTATGAAATAGTTTTATCTTTCTAATGAATATTAATATTCTAATTTATCTTATGTATAACCCTATATTAAAAATGTTTTAGTTATTAAACATTGATTTTAACTATTTTAAATCTCTTTTAAATAAAATAATAATAAATGTCCTAATCTAATCCAAGTGGACCTAAATGATAATATTATATTCCTAAGGTTTTTTTGGGTCGAATTATACTTATACAATAGAATTATAACATGTGTTAGGGTAATAATAATATAATTTTTACCCTTAATTACACTATTTACTTTTAACTGTGGTAAAGAAAAGTAAAAAGTTACTATTCAACAAAAATTATTTATATCTTATTAGACCAAATTTTACTCATTGATATTAACCGTGTCTCTCATATTTTAGAAATTCCACTTACAGAAGTGGTAAAATTACGTTTTATGTAAATTTTCAAATTTTCTTAGGAGGTGGGTAAAAGACAGTGAAAAGTTCAATAAAATTTTAATATATCTAAAATTATTAGAAAATGACTCAAATGAATTACATTGAACTTATATAGGTATTATGTATCAATTTTGACCTAAAATAAATTTAAATAAAATAAATAATTGTTTAAATAAAAAGTCGGGTTTTAAATAGTAACCAGTGTTTTCACTATTCATAAAAAATTGAATGTTTTCAGAAAAATACCAAAAATTCCCCCTAGGATAATTTCGATATTCTGAATCCAAAAATGAAGTCAATTTCGAAAAATAAAATTTCAAAAATTTCAAAAAGTGGGTATTACTATTCATAACGGCTAGTTCATAATAATATTATAATAATCTCTCGTTTAGTGAAACTTGGTATTGCGTATAACACACACTATCGTGGAAGGTTGAGGTTGTGTGTAATTAAAGCAATGTCAGGGTTGCGTGTAGTGCAAGATTAATTTGTTGTTGCGTATAATATAATCCAAGCATATTTCATTTATACATTGAATATATATATATATACACTCAATACTGCGTAAAATAACTTCTATCAAACGAACTTGTAACATGTTCCAAGATTAGTGTTGTGTATACTGCAAGCTAATATGGTGTTGCGTATAGAACAAGCTAATTTTGGTGTCGCGTACAACAAAAGACATCAATGAAATTAAAAATAATAATTCTCATAAAATCTCAGGTTGTTACATTCTACCCCCTTAAAATGAATTTTTCCCTCAAAATTCGTCGGGGTTATAAATCGTTTACAACATGAAATTTTCTTTAATCTAAACCCACATCATAAAAAGGAATACAAAAGATTAATTTTAAAAACTAATGTATGAAGCGTAACAGTTATCCAAATTAACTTATCCCTGGGTTTCCACATATGATAACATAGGTGAAAATATGGATACGGAAGAGAAATATAACCGTCAAGTTATGATGGAGAGTGGTAGAGAACATGGCTATGAAAAAGACAACAATCACAAAGCCATACATTTGTGATGATTTAAGGTACCATATAATTCATCGAATATAGGGGCACGAGGATAACATTTTTGGTTTTCAAGATCATTTTCCTAAAGTTGAAGAATTTGAATTAGAAGAAATACTTACTTTATTTCGGTATAATCTCACCGTTGTTCATGCCTTGAACAATTTCCACTTCATCTCTTAAAGAAATGAAGTTGAATTTTTCATTCGTGAAGTGTTAGCAGATCCTGTGATAGAATGATGGGTCATTCCATCTGTCTCAAACAAAAAGGTTAGCAAAACTTATCATATATACATAAGTCCATCTATGATGAGGTTAATCGTATATGATTCCAAAAATGGACTTATACTTCATCTATAATACCGATTAGTAAAATAAAACTAGTTTATACTAACCAGGGACTTCCTGTAGGCCAGTGGTAGGTGATAAAAGCCATTCGTACTTCGGTTGTGGGTTCGATTCCCACAGCCTTGTCCGACGCGAAGGGTTGTCGCCTGTTATGCATGTTTTCCCTTTTCTTAAACTACACTATTATAACATTACATCAATAATATGAAAAAAAGTTCTGGCCTTAAACAATACTATCTTATGTCTAACATAATTCATTCCAATCTTTAGGCTTATTCAAAATACTTCTGTCCAATCTCATAGTATAAAGAAAATGATTACTTGAAATGTCACATAACAATCACGTGAATACCATCATTTATACCCCATATATAAGATATATCTTGTTGATCACATTCCAAACATGTGAATACCTTAATCATGTATTCTTTTGAAACATGAATTACCATAGAACCTTAGCAAAAACATGAAAGCTGCCAAAAGTTAACTCATTCCACATACGAAAATCCCAAAATTTATATATACTCAAACCATGATATCACTTTTTCCTTATATCAGTCATGAGCTCATGAATACTATCAAAATTTCATTTTCTCTTTATCCCTTTGTTATGAACATATCATCTTCTTTCCAAAAATATCTGAATAACCATTCATGTTTACATGTACCATTCAACATATACTTTCAAATACTTTAGGAAAAACAATGGTGTAACAATCCTTATATGTGTCTTTATTCCGTAATACCATTAAATTACCTATACAACATAACTCTTGATAAAAATACAATCATTCCAATACCTTCTTAAACCACTGACTGAGCATTGTCATTTATTTCATCTCATATATCATTTGTAGTCTCTTCATCATCATCAATATAAATACTACCCATACGACCATGCTGATTTTCTTCATGATATTTTTCCTTAGGGAATTGGTTTGCATAATTCCCATACATTCCAAATTTAAAACATTTAACCATTGTTGATGTCTTAGAAATACCATTATCCTTGTCTATGGTGTTAACATAACCTTTTCCTTTACAATTACCGGCTTTGTGTCCTTCTTTTCCACACCCAAAGAATCTTCCGGTTCCTTTGAAACATTCTCCATGATGCCTCTTACCACATGATTTACATGAGGGGAATTGAACTTTCTTTCTTCTATGATCATCATGAAACTCCATATTTCTATTATTAGCTGAGTTGGGATACTTACCAAAGTTAAGATTATTGATCATATTATGAGATTGCTGATTAGGAATAATAACGATTTTTGGACTTCCGGATCCATTTTCATTTGGTTTCTCATGAAGAATATCATTCCATTGTCCATCATATCCTCCATTATCGTGAATATTCCTATTTCCAGCCATTTTCTAAAACCCAAAAAGAATAGTGTGAGTGGAAAAAACCATGCTAGGAAAACAGCATAATAAAGTGGGAGTACCATCAATATCTAACATCTTAGGTTTAATTCTAAGATCGTTACCATAATTATAAGACTATAACCAATATGTATACTTATCCTTTGGGACATCCCTAGACATACCTTAGAAATATCTCTTGGAATTTCACTAAAGTTTTCACATCCTAGTTTCCAAAGGTTAACTAAACCTTCGTTCTGATACCAAATGTAGAGACCCAAAGCATTATGTACATGTACATTACATTAATTTTGCAGAAAACTTAATACATGACAAAAACAGACGCCCAAAGATCATGTTAGTTTAGTGTCTTTGGAAACTCGGAACGTAATATTTTAATCATGGTGAATGATCCTCAACATCTCCAATAAATATCTTACCCTTTTGGTTTTCTTATCTAAAACATTTCTTTATATCCCGGGGAAAAGAAAACATAAAAAGGGTGAGCTCAAATTCTTAGTATGGGTAAACATAGAGAACATAAAACAATCCATAAACATTTGAATGAAAAAACATGAACATAAAATCTAAACATCAAAATCTTGAGCAAAGACATAAATCTTGGAAGTACGTAAGGCATATATCATAAAGGAACATCAATCATGATAAAATAGAATGGTAATAAAAAATGTGATTGTGGAAAACCATTAAACACATGATATGATTTCCATAGTAGCCAAGGCATTACTGCCAAGACCATCTTAGTGGACAAAGTCCCTTTCTGAATCGAGTTCACTCCTCGTTTCAGTCCTATAACACTGAACCAGATTAACTTACAGTTCCATCCATGTCTATTTCATGAGATTTAAATATTTACCCAATTAATTGGAGGGAGATATAGGTCCCACCCATCTCACAATGAAAGCATTCTTACTTCTGCCACATAATAAATTTAAAACATTCATCATAACCCAAAGAATATAATGGGTTTCATAAACATCATCCCATCATCATGTAATCCGTATAAAAAAAATGGATTTAATTTCTTCATAATAAAAATAACACCATGTAAATAATAGAGACATTATAATTGAAACATAAAATCCTAAATAATTCCATCTTAGAGGGAAAATAGTTTTGATAAATCACTTCAAATGAATTCTTGAGGAAAATATCCTTTCTTCTTCAAAATAATTTTATTTTCACAAAATGCAACACAATTTTAAAAGAAAAATGATTTTATTGAAAATAACCATGAAATCTGGTAGATTAAGCTTCGTGAAAATAAGGCATTATGAAACCGTAAAAATCCTTTCATGCCGTATAAGTTAAAAATAACATTCTCCTCGTACTTTTGTCGGAAAAGTCAAACAGTTCCTCGTGTGGTAAACGAAAGTAAGATTTCTTTCATAACATGTGGTAAAATTAAAAAATGGGTAAAAATGCCATTAAACATACATGAAGACATTTTTATAAAATAGAGACATGAATTATAACAAAAACCTCAGTAAATACTTACGAATAAACAATCTCGGATAAGAGCGAGATTGGAATAGTTATCCCTTACCGTATGTCTGATATGCTTCGTATGTTTCTGAACTTCCTTTATAATGATTTAAGTAATGTCATTGAATTATTAGAGAATCATATTAATTGTTATGATATCATATATGGTTTACTTATTACTTTATATTACCCGTTCATTTGTAAATTCGATGTAAAAGTAGTGATTTGGGTAAAATCGTTTCATTTATTGTACGTGTTTCAACTTGTTGTTCTTGATATTATTTCTTATATCCGATTTACTTAATTAAATAATATAAATAATGATTTATATATAATATATATTCATCATATACATATATATATATTATAGATCGATAAATGGAATGAAATACTCCGTTCATGGAGACGGTAGGCCGTACGTATGCATGAACACTGTTTTCGTTTCCTTATTGAATTGAATGAAATTAGGCAGATGACATACATATATATATATATATAAATAAATAAATCCAGTATCATTATTATGTCAAATATTTCATTATTATTCATTATATATACTTTATAATCATTAATGAATGGTTAATATGGAGAATGAATCTCATCGCGTCATGGAGACGGTAGTCCGTACGTACGCACAAGCGATGATATCATTCCCATGATTGTGAAATTGTATTGAAGTGTATGTATAATATTTCATCATCAATATAACTTTACAATAATCATATATAGTTATTTATTTACACCATTATACCCATACAAGTAAGGTGGTGGTCGAAAACAGATTACACCACGACGTGGAGACGGTATTCTGTACATACGCACGTGCAGTGATTTCGTTTTCTGTAGGATGGATAGAAGGTGAAATAAGGTTGTTTCATATTAATAATAACATATCCTTATATAATTAATATTGATGTTATTGATTTATAATGATACAACTAAATAATAAGAAGTAGAAGAAGAAAGAAACTTGAGAGAATCGGAAGAAGAGATTACCTCTTCTTCGACGCACCTCCTTTAAGCTTCCTCTGAAAAAAGTAGAGTTGGTCTTTTGAGAAAACCAGAACCTCCAGAATGTTTCTAGGGAAGTGTAGAAGAGAAATGGTCAGGGTTTGGCCGAGACTCAAGGCTCAAAAGGGTGTGAAGTGAAGAGGTAAGGGGTGCCCTTTTTATAAGGGAGGAGAGGGGCACCTTTGTAAAAACTTAAACTATTATTTTATAATAAAGTCATATTCGGTTTATAATAGTTCCAAATTGATTTATTTCGAAGCTAAAGTGGGTATGGGTCGAAATCATCTCAAAAAATAGGTTTTAAACAAGTTTAGGTTACTATTTTAACCTTATCATTTAGATTTAACTCTAAGTTAAATAATTTAACTTTTACCATGTCTTCTTGTTTTCTTACACTATATGGTTAATAAAATTACTATAATAAGACAAACGAACCCCAAGTGGTTCATTATTAATATATATAACCTTATCTCAGTAATTTTTCTGAACCTAAGATTTTTAGAAATATAATAACAAATAATAATGTAATATTTGTTTTAAAAACTATTTTATGTCAATTTTGACACTATTTGGTAATTGATTTTTTTTGAAAATCATAACAACATTATTAGTTATAAAAACTTTAACTAAATCAATTATAACATGTCATATTAACCTAAAAAATTATTTTAATTCATAAAAAGTCTAAAATTACATTTATTTGGGTATTTATAACATCAATTATGTTAATATTTCATTAATAAGGTAATTACTACATCATCATTGTGTCATCAATAAATTAACTTATTTAATGTCTAAAAATTATAAATAAAATACCATTATGTTGGAAATCGTTTTAGCTTTCTAATGAATATATATAGTTGAAGTTATCTTATGTATAAGCCTATATTAAGTTTTTTATTTATTAAACTTTTATTTCAACTATTTTAACTCTTTTTTAAATAAAATAATAATAAATGTCCTAATCTAATCCAAGTGGACCTAAATTATAATATTATATTTCTAAGGTTTTTTTGGTCGAATTTTACTTATCCAATAGAATTATAACATGTGTTAGGGTAATAATAATATCATTTTTACCCTTAATTACCATATTTACTTTTAACCGTGGTAAATAAAAGTAAAAAGTAACTATTCACCAAAAATTATTTTTATCTTGTTGAACCAAATTTTACTCCTTGATATTAACCATGTGTCTCAGATTTTTGAAATTCTACTCACAGAAGTGGTAAAATTAAGTTTTATGTAAATTTTCAAATTCTCCGAGGAGGTGGGTAAAAGACGGTGAAAAGTTCAATAAAATTTTAATATATCCAAAATTATTATAAAATGACTCAAATGAATTACATTGAACTTATATAGGTATTATTTATCAATTTGTACCTAAAATAAATTTAAATAAAATAAATAATTATTTAAATAAAAAGTCGGTTTTTAAATAGTAACCCAGTGTTTTCACTATTCAGAAAAAAATGAATGTTTTCAGAAAAATACCAAAAATTCACCCTAGGCTAATTTCGATATTACGAATCCAAAAATGAAGTCCATTTTGAAAAATAAAATTTCAAAAATTTCAAAAAGTGGTTATTACTATTTATAACGGCTAGTTCATTATAATATTATAATAATCTCTCGTTTAGTGAAACTTGGTATTGCGTATAACACACCCTATCGTGGAAGGTCGCAGTTGCGTGTAATGAAATCCAAGTCAGGGTTGCGTGTAGTGAAAGATTCATTTGTTGTTGTGTATAATAGAATCCAACCATATTTCATTTATACATTGAATATATATATATATATACACTCAATGTTGAGTAAAATAACTTCTATCAAATGAACTGGTAACACGATCCAAGATTAGTGTTGTGTATACTGCAAGTTAATATAGTGTTGTGTATAGAAGAAGATAATTTTGGTGTCGCGTACAACACAAGACATCAATGAAATTAAAATAATAATTCTCATAAAATCTCGGGTTGTTACACTTCCAAGATAAATAATCTATATCCGGAGTAAAACATAATATATAACCATTATTCCTTCAATAATTCATTGTAAAATAGAAATATTGAGGCCTTCATTAATATTTTTCAAATATAGTCTATAATATGGTGGACAAGGATGAAGAGTCTTGGCTAGACAAGCTGCTTCTTTCTTTATGGGCCCACAGTACCACTATACATAATTCCACACAATAAACCCCATATTCATTGGTTTATGGGAAAATAGTTGTATTTACTATCAATTTAAACTTTCTCTTGCTCTAAATATCTACCAATGGACAACTCTTATACATTTAACAATCATATAAATGGATTGATGAGTTAAAACTACTTGATGAGAAAATGTTGCACACACTACCCAACCATGAAGTTCATCAGAATCAGATTGCATGAGATTTCAATCAGGAGGTTCACCTCCTCTCATTCTTCAATGGAGAATTGGCATTAGTTCTTAGAACACTGATTATACTTGGAAAGAAACCTCAAATTATTTAATCCAAGTGGGAAGGTCCTTACACCATACATAAGATCTATTAATAATAGTATTAATAATTACACCAATGGATGGGGAACATGTTAGACCTTATAATAATTATATGTTTCTCAAGAAAACAATTTAATAGCTTCAATCAAGAAATTCAAGTCCAAGAAGAAAGAATTCAAACTGCATAGCATCCTAAGTCCTTACTTCATGATGTTAAACTGCATGGAATATGTTCTACAACATGATGTTAAACTTTTTTGAAGACACCATATCATATGAATTTAAAGTGCATGAAATATTTCCTACCACATGAAACAAAATTAGATGGATGGTATCACTTATTTGGTAGTTCACTTCACATGATTTGGGTCTATTCATAAGAATGAAATTCCCACATCACCATAAGTTAGTTAGATCTACATAATTAATTATTTTATTCAAAAATTAACTATTGGATGATTTTAATTATCATATGATACGTAGTGATGTACAAATCTTTTGACTTTGGTCTAACAAAAATATAAATTGAAAAAATCTCCCCAATCTATATATGGGTTAGACCACCACATGAATTTTTATATTCAAGAACTATTTGTTGATCAATTTCTATTATCATTGGATACGTAGTGAAATCCAAATCTCAAATATTGGGTCCAACCATAATATAAATGGAAAAAATGTACCCTATCTGCATATTGGTCAAACATATAAAGTGAATTTTCCATTCAAGAACCATGTGCAGCTTGATTCTTATTACCTTAGGTTATGTACTGATGCCACAATCCAAAATCTTGGGCCCAACCACCATACATATTACAATGTACCTCCCCATACATATTTGATGGAACTAGTTATGGAAGTTTCTCAAGAACTATATGTGTCTTGATTCATATCACCACATGATACATAGTGATACCTAGACCTCTAATCATGTCTCTAACCATAATATAAATGAAAAAAATACCCCCACTCTAGGTATGGATCAGAAACATATATAGAATTTTCCTTAAGGAAATATGTGTTTCTTGATTCCTATTTTCAAATGATACATAGTGATGCCAATATAAAAAATTATAGGCTCATAAACAATATGATAAAAATTCCCTCTAACCACATGGAGACTCTAGTAGTATAGGGAATTTTCCATGTAAGAACAACATGTGGATTTATTATTGAAAAAAATGATATTTAGTGTTTCCCACATAAAAAATACAAATTCCATATGCAGTGTAAAAGGAAAAGAGAGAAATAAATGCCCTCCTCCCAGCATATGTATCAGAACTGTGTAGGGATAATTCTCCAGAACTACCTGTTTCTTGACTCCTATTAGTACAAGATACATAATGATTCTTATATCCTCCATTACTAGCCCAACTAATAGCTTCCATCACCCCCAATCATGTCCTTCTACAAGATTTAGATCCATGTGAAGGTCAAAGTCTATATTAAATTGTGAAAACCCTCAAACATTAATAATGATGCACTCTCACATGGGTCCATCGACTTTAAAACTGTCTCTTATCTCTTATATCGAGCATTAATCATATGATCTCAGGGAACCTGGTAATCCACAATGACCAATGTGATTGAGGTGTGTTCTATCCAAATATAGGGAACAATATCCAAGTTTTTATTACATTAAACTGTATGAAAATATTATAGCCACATGATGTTATAGTATTGTAAAACATCCTAGTCGCATGGAATATAACTACATAATAAGAGGTATTAATAAATAATAGATTACCCCCAGAATACTGTGTACTCAAGAATCAAATGTTTTATCCCTTAACCTTGAAATATGTTCAATACACACCAATGAAAACATTAGGGATCTTGAAACCATCTTGAATATTATTTTCTCTATGATCCAACTTCATATCTTAGACACCTGAGTTAATACCAAACAATTTATCATGTTGATACCATTTTATAGGAACCCCATGACCTCATCCTCCTTTGATATTAGTTTCCACATATAGAAAACATGGAACATGGACTAGATAATATTAAGGTGCCCCACTAGGAATCTCTTGTGAATAACACAATGCCTTAGCGATTACACCTAGTGAGTGTTTTGGTCTTGAAATGGAGGACACCATTAAATCCAAGATCTATTTTCCACTCCTCATATAATATAGAATTATACCATTATTTATGGTTGACTTATACCTACTAGTATCCAATATTAATTGACTCATGTATTTTTGGGTTATGATTTATATTTACCATAACCAATTTATGCAAGCATATTCTGAATCCCTCGTTGTTACACATATGTACATAATAACCATTTTCAAAGAATGATTATGACGTCACATTAGTGTAGCAGTTCATCCAAGAGTTTTTATTTCTTGTAAAGACCCAATTTTCCCAAGTTAGTTTTTTCTCTTATTGAGAATTCCCTAAGTCACATGATGCTAAACATCATGAAAATGTCCTTGTTGTATGGCGTTAAACTGCATGAAAAAAAATAACCATGTGGAACGGATCATCCCATGTGATGATTTTATACTTATGAATCACATTTTTTACCCATTCACCATAAAATGTGTTCAATACACAATGGTGTAACCTGTAGGCTGCTTAAAACCTTCTTGAATATTACATTCTCCATGAACTAACTTCATACCTTCAATACCGAGTTAATACCATCCAATTCCTTGAGTTGATACCCTTCTCCTAGAATCCCATGGAACTTAGGCTCCCATATTCATTGTTTCCACCTATATAAAACTATTAATAATAACTGTTATTCCCAAGGTATCCCACTATGGTTAACTGTTGAATAAAAGATACCTATAGCCTTTGCGTAGTGGATGTTTTGTTCCCAGAGGATAAGCCCCAGTTAAATCTTTGAGCTATTTTTGTAATCTTGTGGAATATGGGATTCATCCATTATTAATGGTTAACATATACCTACCTGTCTCCACTTTAGATTTCATATGATATTATTGGGTTATTATTTACAAGTTCCATAACACAACTATTCTTATGGATTCAAATATCCTGAATGTTAAAAATTTGTGCATTATACCCAATTTCAAAGCAATATTATGACATCACATTCTCTTACACTTTCATCCAGGGGTATACATATCCAATGAATACATACATTCTTTTATTTAGTATTCCCTATTAGAAAAAACATCCGAATTTCAATTTGTTAAACATTATAACAATATTATTGTCACAAGATGTTAAACAACATGATAACATCATAGTAAAATGAAGTTAAACTAGAAGACATTTGGTCCATGATGTACATAGTAGACCCCTAAGCTAACTATGATGCTGAGGTTTACTAAGGGAAGATAAAAAAATTCCCCTCTCTGAGTATGAGTTAAATATATTCAAGGATTCTCTTTTTATAAGAACAACATGTGTATTGATACCTGACCTCTTTGGATATGTAGTGATTCTTGGTTATATTGCCTTATTTCTAGCCACTAGTTTATCAATATCACAACCTTCCCAAGTGCTTGATCTATATTAAAAGATTCCTACCCTGGTTGACCATGAGACTATAAAAAATCACCCCTAGTGAAAGCCTCTACCAATATAAGAACCCTTTGCCTCAAGGGTAACATTGATAATGAGGTATTGTGAACCCAAACGCTGGTGGGAGAACTCCCTTTTAAGGGAAACACACCCCTCTCTTCAGAATATGAGATAGAACTACATAGTGTGATGTCATTAAAAGATATGACGAGGGATTGTTTCTTTCCCTTAAAAAATGAATAGGTGAATCCAAAGAATTATATCCACACAAATTTTTATATGACCCTAATCTCCATTCCATCACAAAAGATCAAAAATTTCATAAGGATGGCCAAGTCATACAAAATCGTTTCACATACATTTTAATTAGATCAACATATGACCTGCTAACATATGAGATAGATCTGTGTAGGAATAGATCCATCACATGGATACCCACTAGTAAACCATTGAAAGGATAAAAGATGCCTCTCAATTATAAATACCCATGACCAGTGAAAATTATCTTAAAGGATAACATTCTAAATTTTACAACAGTTCCTTCATCCTTAACACTTGATGTTAAAACTATAAGGAATATGTCCTCTTCACATGATAATAAATTTTACTAAAGATGTATCTCCACTAAAAAAATTATATTATTAAAAAAATTATCTTCTAATCACCCCTTATCAAAGTACCAAAAATGCATAACCTAGATCAACCAATGTTCATGGAGCTTCCATCATTTTTTAATAACCTAATTACAAAAACCAAACTTTGTGGCTTGAGTGTCTCTAATTTCCACAAATCATTCATGGACCTTGGAAAATAAAACTTGTCTTCAAGGGGCCCATTTTTTTACTATGAATTTTTGCCTCTAGATCATGCATATGTTCTATTCTCCTATCAATAAAATGTTTCTTATACTATAAGGAGGGATTAAGGTTTATATGACACTTGAAATCATCATTTTAGATCTTATCACAATAGAGTGATTCACAATGACCCTCTACATGAATGAACCATATCATCACTCATGTTTCAAGAACCTTGAACCCTGATTTACCTAACCATTATCCTACTTCTATAAGGGAATTTGACTGAATTTGGGAATGAAAATTAGGATATTGTGTAACACTCCCCTAATACCATCTCCAAATGCATAAATACCTTAAAATGTATACAATTTGGTCAAAGCTACACAAACATAAAATTTATATTTATAAAGTTAAAATCACAATACATAAAATATATAGTGAAAGATATATAAAACATTCCATGGTGAAAAAAAATCATTGGAGTAATGAGAAAAATCCAAGTCTCCACTCAAGAAAATCTTCATATATATAGTTCAGTAAAAATAGTGTGTAAATAAAAAAGATATAATGTTCATAGGGACCATATTATGGACCAAGTGAAATATGATCAATGCTCGCTGGAACCCCTAGTCTATGATAAAATTAGGGAAATAATTTCTCACATTTCCTCACCATGATAATTTTTTCACTATGGAGTGACATAAATTTTATGGTAGTGAAAACCTTCTGTAATATTACATTGTCCATGAATCCCATTTATGCTTTTTATGTTTGATAAGAATCTCTCCAATTCCTTGAGTTGTTACACTTATCTGGGAATTCCATAGGATTGAGTTATTTTTTTTGGGTTCCCCACTATAGTGTATTGTAAAAATGGATATGCTAATTTGAAAGGGACCCACTAGGATTCACTGGTGAATAAAAAATTCAATACAGCTTGCGCCGAGTGGATGTTTTTATCCAGGAGGAAAGGCCCCATATAAATCCTTGAGAAATTGTACTAGATAAATGTGATACTAGTTTCCTCTAATACCAATGGTCAAGATATATCTATTGGCCCCTATTTTTATTTGACTCCAAAATTCCAACATGAAGATTTATAATCCCCATAACCAGACTATTCAATTGTATTTGACATCCTCGAAGTTATTTCACCAAGTATTGAACCCATTATCAAAGTAGGAATGAAATTTTCCACTCTCAAAATTTTTATGGCCCACACAACATGAAATGAAAGCACATGGTGTAGGGCCCTTGTTTTACAACCATAAATTGAAATTACCTTATGGTTCTAGAGCCCACCTTGGATAGTATTTCTTCCATACTATACATCACTGATCAATTTTTAGAATCATCATAAATCTCACACTACCCTTGGAAGGGAGTAGGGACCCCCTATTTTTGACCCTATACAAGGTGAATATACATAAGGGCCCTAAACCCATCAACTAGAGGTGTATCATCCTTTTAGGAAAGGACCTTTAATCCTTATGAGTCCTAACAACATCATAGTGGAACTCAAGACCTCAAAGTGTTTCTTAATCATCCCCAACATGTATTCCCTATTCCATAACACATAGATCAAACCCCTAGAGATGTGATTTACACATTCCATAAACCGCCTATCCAAGTGTATTTGGACTCACTAACATTACTCCACTAAACATAAAATAGTATGTTAGTAAGGATGTGGGCTTCCCAAACCCTTCATGAATACCCACCCTTTATCATCATGACAAGGGTACATGAAATACAAACCCTTCGTGAATAACTATCCTTCACCCATTTTATGTCTTAAGTGTAGAAAAACATTGATGGACCATGATATAAGACCTTAAAATACAATATTAGATGGTCCAAGATAGAATATCATAAACTACTACATTATATGGGTCTAGCTAGAAGACCCTAAACTATATCAACAGAGGGTACAATCTATTGGACCTAAAATTATAGCACACCATCAGTCTCGAAGAACCCAAGGGAAGAATGAAAATTTTGAATAGGTATAATGCTCTATAGGATAAAGAACCACAAGGTCACCCTAGATTAAATTTTACTTGATGCTCATTTAAAAAACACTATTTGTGATATATACAACATTTATCACTTATGAAATGAAAAAGGCACAAAACATGTCATGATAAAAACCAAAAAAGTGAAGCCTAAGAAAAATCCAAGTCCAAAACCTCTATGTTTCCCCCACATGGTTCTTAGAGAAATGTTCTGGGTAAAAAAATATATAGCGATCAATATCAGTCCCTATAAAAAATCAAGCTACAATCTCTATGTCCATTGACATTGGAAAAAGTTAGAGAACATTACCTATATGATGTATTTTACTAAGATAGATGTTTTGACTCGGTGATCCTAGAATAACAGGATTAGATACATCAATGAGGATGCTTATGAAATTAATCATTTTTAGGAAGATCTTTTGGATGATCTGTTAGGATTTGATAATTTTAGTTTAAAATTTGGGTTCGATCGGAATTATAAAATGAATTGTTTTATTTGATACTCCATATGTTATTGAGTTAATGAAGAGCCATGCACATGCTAAATGAATGGAATCATGATATCAATATGTACATTTTTGAAGGTTTGTTCATTGATCAAGTAAAAATCAGTAAGGATTAAATACAATCTAGAATCTCTCTCATGAATCCTCAAATAAATGAATAATTTAAATTTAAATGTCCATTAAAGTATTTGATCATATGACTTCAGGAGATCCACCATCTTATATTCTATGGAGGCTATGGAATGAAAAAATAGATCAAATGACTCAATTTCTACCTATATAACCCATTTTAATTATTCTACCTTTGTATTGGCATCAATCTAGGACTTCATTAATAGGTTAAGGATCCCATGTTTCCTTAATACAATTTTCTATATACTTTTTAGTGTGTATAGAAACTAAGATAGATTGTTTCAAAGGTGATCAATTTAATACTGTAGTCTACCACAATTATCCTTCCAATTATCTATCACGTTTTAGTGGTCTATTAACGCTTTTTCATACTAGTAATCCTCATTCAATGCATCATCTATACTTAATTTGACTGAAGATTGAGCCTTAGCTGCTATTACTCTTCATTGAAGGGACTTCATCTATTTTCACAAGAAAATCATTTATTTTACCCAGGTAATGAGTAATATATGTAGCCAAATACCCCATACATGAGGGTGGTAAACATATACTTGAGATGACCCATTTGGTCCTTTAGATCCTGTAAGGGACCCTATGAGATTAGGATCTAAATTCCCCCCACAAATCACCACGTTAGTTGATGAGGTGCCATGTACTTTGCGCCTCAACTAAAGAATAATACTGGAAAAATAATATATTTTTGTACGATTTCACTTATTTAGTGACTCATATTTGTGTCCTTTTATAATATTGATTCCAGGATGTATTCTGCAATAGTCAACCTACTTTGGTAAAATCAAGAAGAAGAAGGGCTTAAGGCCTTCATGCTTTGACGAGAATGTAATGAAATGATAGGTAAAAAAGGTTATCAACCAACATATGAACAATATAATATTTTTAGATACTTAATATCCATGATAAATGTTTGGATAATTCATTTTTTTAGTTTCATCATTTGAAACATTCTTTGATTGAATCTTATCCTCAAGGGAATAAGTGATTCTCTCTTACAACGGGAAACAAGGTAGGACCACTAGTGGAACTAAAGATATTTTCTCTATCAATGTAGTCTATGATCATTACTTGAGTGATATAAGAGAAAAGATTTTTTAAGAAACATAATATAATTTGGAAAATATATTTTCTTCAAAATAAGTGATTAACATCATCTAGTGAAACATCCATAAAAAAATTTCTAGCATAATTGCTACCATTATCAACCTACACCAAAATTATATATGCCTATGCCTACTCAAATTGAATAGATTCTACAATATCATTTACCTTTTATACTCCTTGATGGACTGGTCCTGATTTTAAAGTTTTCTTTGGAGCAGTAAAAATCACATTGATATTGTCAAGAAAAAATGGTTGTTCCTCTAAATGGTCATGATGAAGAACTACACCTTTTGAAGGATTGGAATAAGCATATAAAATGTATTATAAAGAAGTGGAAATATTGAATTATTTATAATCAATGATTCTGGGTGGAAAGCCTTCTATGAATTATGGAGATGTGATTTTCTTTTCCTCTCTAAGGAAGGATCCATAGGAGGGGATGGCACAAAATGTGCAGAAGATGTTGTTGATGGATGTGTAGATCATAAAACCTTGGGAACATTATCCCCCACCCTCATTAACTCAATATTTATTAGAGAGACCTCATTATCAGTACCTCATTCATAGTCCAAGATAGCTTCAATAACAATACCCCTGAGGGAATATATTGGATTTTGAAATCATGACCACTCTCCTTGAGTTCCCTTTAATGCCAAAAGAGATACCAAGATTATCAAAATGCGTTTGAGAGTAATTAAATCTTTCAAGTATGGTCATGAAGTTATTATTATCACTTCTTCATGTATAATATAGTCCTACTCTTCTAGGAAAACTACAATTGTTCTTTGAAACATCATCTGTTACGCCTGAGGTGAATAATGAAATTGTCCTTTAACATTATATACCACCCATTGTGGTCATAGAGGAAGGAATCAACCTTAGTATCATGATCTTAAAAATCAATTCTCTTGGAAATATTGATGTGTAGAAATCCCCCCATGTTTATTATTATATGATGTAAAAAATCCATATCTCAAAAAATTAGTACTCCTTCCTCCAAATTTTACATCTCTCATATGTATCAAGAAGCATAAAAATGGTCGAGTATTTAGTTACATAGACTTTTCTTGTTGTATATACCCAATATGTTACTTTATCTAGTAACAAAATAAATTATAAATTCCTCACATCTTTATGATAATCTCTGAATTTATTGGTTTACTAAAAGAATGTGGTTTTTGATATCTTAGGATGGCCTAAAAAATTAGTGGTATCCTTGTGGCCTTATGTACTGATTATAATTGTTTTCCATTTGTGCATGAGAGGAACCATGTCTTAGAATATTTCTATTAAATACTAATCTTATCACAAGATTGATGGAAGTATACTTGAGTCTGAGTGTCCTCCCTAGTGAAAATCAACCAATTTTCTTTGTCCACCATCAGGTGCCTTTTAGAATGGCTGTAGAGAGATATATGGAAATTATTTTAAATGTATAAAATAAGTTTCAAAAACTAGGAGGATTCATAACACTCATAAAAACATGTGTCATCAAACCTAGTGGATAGGGAAACCTCACGAATTTAAATCCTATAATACCTAGCTTCATATCTTTCTTTGCCATTATCAATTATACCTCCAATGGGCTCCTTCTAAGGCGTGAAATAAAATTGGTATTTATGGTTCAAGTGAGCCCTGATTTCCCACCTCTTCAATGTGCTAATCCCCACCCCTCTAATAGATAGAAAAAAGGGTTTAAAATGAACAACAATGAAATTATAGGCACTCAAATACTCGTATCTACCCATGTTATCCCCCATCCAATGGCACAACACTTGGAAGGGGACAAAGAATTTGTTTGTGGTGATTCTACTAATAATATAGTGTATAAGATGATATATTGTAGCCAATATTGGAATGTAAAAACCAAAAAACTTTCCTTTGACCATGGATTACACTATCATGAAAGTAGATAACATGGCTCCAACCTTTTTCTATGTTAAGAGTAGGTACCCACTTAGGTACATTCTACAAAATCCATCCACTTTAATGGGTTTTTTTGACCTCAGGAATGACCACCGAACACCAATTGCTGAAAAAAACATCTTTACCCATGGGAAAATAGGAAACTTCTAGAATATGAGACTCTTGTAATGGGTAGGGGATTAGATTGTTGGCTTTGGGATCATAAAGACACTTATTGTTAAATTATCCCACTCATTTCTTAAATGGGATGTATGATCTAAGAATTGGGGCCTTCTTGGAAATCTTGATCAACTCCCTATAAATTGGAGGGGTCTTATCTACCTCATCCCATGAAGTTGAAGAAGGGATAAAATCATCATATATATATCTCCCAAAATTGGAACACCAAATATTTTCCCATTTCCCTAGAGACAGATACCCACTACACCATGCATTAGTTGAAATGAATTTGAGTCTAGAATCCCTAGGATAACTAATTCAATCATTAATACCGTTTAAAAAAAGTAATGCTTTTGAAATCCACATGGCCTCATACATTCCAATTCTCTTCAACTTAGTAGTGAATATTTTTTCAGTATGTTGCACCCCTATATTCCACCCCTAGTCCATTCCAAAGATCTATCATGACCAAAGATCCCTATTTGGAAACCTTAAAAATTTTTGTTTCATATAATATTTCTATATTAATAATTAGTATATGTGATTATTATGATGAAATTTATTATGTACGTATTAAAATTCTATTGGAATTAACATTAACATATTACCATCAGGGCATTTTTTCCTTAGAGAGAATAAATATCTTTTGAGAGATATTTTATATAAGGGTGTTATAATTCTATAAGATCGAATAAGGTGGCGTGATCTTTTATTGGGGTTCCATAATGGGAGTTTCATTTCGGAGGCCAAACCTATATGGAGGTATTGAGTCTAAATAAGGATTTTCTAGGAAATTCTTCACCATTAGGATCAAAACCCTCACCTATGATAACTGAATGACCATATAGTAATTAGTTTCCATGTTTTAAACCATAGTATTTTGACGAACTACTACTGTAGAGGCCTCCTATTTTGAAGAAATTTCCAAACTAGAAGCCATCAATACAAAGGCATAATCATATGTTAGATAGGTAAAAAAAATTTAAAAATGAATTATAAGATGTATATATCATGAGAGGAATCAGGAAAAACATGGAATCATATAAGGTTTCATGATCACATGACTTCTTATATGTGTCATAAATCACATAACCCATGTAACATCTCACAATAACATGACTCATTTTATGACTTCATATCACTATACCATTTTATGTTCACAAGAATCACATAAATATTAAGTGGTGATGTAACAATCCTAAGAGACATGTAAAGTAAGGGAAGAGACCATGTGGAAAAAAACTTGTATCATAGTTCTAATGGATCACCAGTTATTAATTAGAAGGTTTTTTTCATAGGTCTTCATGACAAGGATATCATTAGAATAGGTTAGGTGATGTGATCACACGACCGAGTCACATGAACATTTATCATAACATGGATACATGAAGGGGTTATGAAAATAAATAACATTAGAGTGGAAATTGAAAGAGTTATAGTGGTCTAGGTCACATGTGAAATAATAAGCCTCCCACTCCCCCACTAATAAGACATCCCATATAACATGTAAAACTTTTGGTAAGACCAAACGATTCTTTGAAAACTGAATAATATACGTCCAAAAGCCTCAATAAGACATTTCATTTTTCATAACCAAGTACTTTTTCCTTTAAACCTCACATCTGATGGGGTATCTTACTAGTACCCACCAAATGTGCATTGAAAAATTAAGGATCATAGAAATACCTAAATCAAAGTTATTATTTTCATTGAAATGGGAATAAATGAGATGAATCGATACATAGGAATTATAAAACTAGGTCATACGAATAACATGTACCTAGTAATGTCACATTATGAGGTAATTCACTTTGTCTGATCTATTCATGATCACATGAATCAAATATTACTAGCCCTACTGATCTCAAAAAATATTCTAGATAAGTACCCCTAATCTTGAAAACCACCATCATACAATAAACTTAATCATGTGTGGTACCCCCGATGAGTCTTTTCATTCATATAAAAAGGAAGATGAAAAATGATGACAATCACCTAATCCATTTAAATAATAATGGTTGAAAAAGGCATATGCATAATGTGAAGGGAGTTTCATTGATTTTCATGAGAAGGGATAGTGTATTTTTCATGATTAGTCTGTTAACCATGAGAAAACCCTATGGACATACTTAACTCATCGCGAAAATGCCACTTGACAGGTCACATTCATCATACAAAGAATTTCAGACATATCATTTGATCATGTAAATCCCTAATGAACTACTACGACGATAACATCATAGTATTTATCAAATAAAATCTGAAAAAGATGGTTCCCTTATGAGATGAATAGTTACATTGTCTTTCATGTGAAGGGGTTACGTTCTTTTTGTGATCTGTATATTGATCACATGAAGGCCCTCTCACATACCAACTTTATCTCATGAAGGCTCCCTACCATGTCTTACTGATCCTGAAAAGGCCGTTTGACATGTTGATTTGATCATACGAAATCCATTTGATATGAAAAGGGTTCAATAAATAAGAAATGATTTAACGATCATTTTAGTCACAATTTATCACTTGGTGTAAAGATAATTTCATGGATGAATGACAGGTAGATCATGTGGAATTCATGATGTGACACTCCCTCCACCAAATAAATCCCATATATATGACATAAGAGATGTTCATAATGGCATTGATCTAGGGTGGAAATGCCTATAAATACCCTATCCTCAGAACCAAAAAACCAACACATAAGGGAGTAGAGGGGAGAGTGGATTTGTTGGAGTGGAGAACCACACAATCGTAAGAGTCTTCCACTAATAAATCATCTATAATGATAAATGGATTGAAAAATATGTTTATGAGATTCACATGATAACCCCAATGATCACATGAAGTAATTCCATCATGCCAGTTGGATCATGTGAAGGATTTGATGCAAGTTGAATTAATCATGTGAGGTTTCAACAGGTCAACACCTGAAGAACATTAATTAGTTTTTTGTGATAAAGGCAAATAGTGATGGAAACATCATATAAATACGGACATGATGATTTTCTTGTGAATGATTGATTCATATTTTATCATCTATTTATATATAATGAGATGAATTTTGAATATGTTAGACTCATCACAAAACTTCATCCAGAAATGCTACCGAGGTTATGTGACAACCACTAGACATGTCAAACTGGTCATGTTAAGTCATCCAGACATGCTGGATAGATCATGGGGTGACAACACAGTGCATTAGCCCCGTATCTATATCCATCATGACTGATTACTTCCTATACATAGATTCACATAATGATCATTAATCACATGGGATTATATTCTAACAATGAGCACATCACTAGCATCATAAAATTACCAAAATAATGGAATCCTTAGCGTGCAATCCCAATTCAAGGAAATGATTTATATTCCTCCAAACATGGGAATACACTGTGGTGTAGGTCCTTAATGAATTACCATGTTGATAAAATATGTGGAAATTATCCTTATGTGTATTAATTATTTATCCCTGCCAATCAAAAAGTTGGGGGAAATCAAATTATGAAGACATTTATTCTGATTATAAGAAAGACACATAGGGTATCTTCCCCGAAAAAAGTGAACTCTAAAGTGCTTGTCCATATGGATTTCAAACACAAGTTGTCACTCATTTCTAAGAGAAAAGGGTAACTTGATGGATAACTATTTATACATATAGAATACCTCATTAATAGACCCTGTTTTTATACAATGAGATTAAACACCTAATAATTTTTTTAGGGTTACCAGTCCCACATCATGATTTTGGAAAGATTCATATACAAATATTAAATCTATATGAGACCCATAAAGTATGAAATAATTATCCTATAACGTTTTTAATGATAATAAACCCCCATACTCTTAAACAATGTTATTTCTTATGTTTCATTAGGCTTGAAACCCTAAATGATCATATGCCTTTAGAATTCAAGCATAGAATTGTCATAGATGTGGGAACTATTGGGTGTTTCTATGGACAAAACATAATGATGTTATCTATTTTGATACTAAACCATTACCCACAAAATAAAACACAAAACTATAATATATATACAAAATAAATACTACAAAAAAGGTGGTACATTATGTGATTATAAAAATTTTTGTGAACAAAATATTTCCCTAATGTTTTGAGATGGAAGGTAGTTTCACAGACATGAATGAGGAGTTTCTGGAAAATGAAGTATAAAGAACAAATTTTTTTATAAGGGTATGAAATGTACATAAATAACTGGATAATCACCTCATTTGGTTTGAGAAATCCTTCACGAATATTCAAAGGCTTTGAATTTGATAATTAGTCTTGTAATGGATTTTTTTACATGTAGGTTTCATACGAACATTAGTTCTGAAAATAAACCACTTGTGTTAACATGATCAAAGTAGTTTATTGAATGTTTATATAGATCTAGTAATTTTTTTTTGTTTTTTAAATGATTGGAAATATTCATGAATGTTTGTGGAGTTTGTGAATGTGTGAATTTTTGTGAATGATTGAAAGCATTCATGAAATTTGAGAAAGGGCTTCGTAAAACTTAATCTTTTTAAAAGTAGAAGGAATTGCCTATAAATTCCATGGTAATGTAGTATTAATCAACCAAATGAGGTTTAAATAATGTTTATTCTAGTGATTAATGAATTTAACTTCTAAAGGAGAGGTGCATACACTTCAAAAGATATAAGAGTGAGCTCTAAAATTATGATTGGTTATAAACCATGAGAGATAGCGAGTCTTATAAAATACTTATAAAAATAGTCCACTTTAGTGGATTTGTTACATCAAATTATTTATTTTGTATTATCCTTGGATGTATCCTTTTGAGGTTGAAACAAGTAAAATTATTGTTTCATGTGCATGTTTTAATTTTTTTCATATATTACAACTAAAAAACATGTATAGAGTGTTTTTTGAACAACAGAACAAGATCCAAAGGAAAATGTGTTATAATCTATCATATAGTAATTCATCCCCCTCATAGGATATTTAACAATGTTGGGATAACAATATTCACTTGTGTTATTTAGTGGATATTTTTGTCCCATGATAATAAATAGTCACATCAAGGTGTAAGTACCCACAATGGGACCAACCCTATAAATAACATCGGGCTTTGAATATAAATTTATAATCATTTCATACTGGTGAAGTTAAGTTATATTTATGAGGAGATTAAAACTATAAATATTTACAAATTTTAAATTCTATATTAAATTAAATTATTAAACATCACCATTTATTAAAAAACCATTCTTATTGGTCCATATATGTCTTGGAACATAAATTTATATCAGATAAAATATGTTTCCCTTTGAAATATCCTTAATTATTTTTCATGGAAAAAATTATAATAGTAAAAAAATTCTTTCCTTATTTTTATGGAAAATATAATCATTAATGGAAGAATAATATGACACATTATCTTTGGTCACTTGTCTTGGAGGCGGTTTATGCAGCTACATTAAGATTTCCACTAAGGGAGAATGTTGGTTCTCTAAATTTTTACCCCAATGGAATCTCAAAGTAGATGATATGTATCAATATTCTATTACTATATCTATGTTCAATAATGTTTATATAAAATTAATGGGTCTCTAAACTATGAAATAACCCTAGGGAAAACATGAAGTCAACTTTAAGGGATATGTAAAAGTAAAGGAAGAAAATCCTTTTTGGAGAAGGATGTATAAAGATATCATGATAATGAAGGAATAAAACATTGATGAATAAATCACTAGAGTGAATAATATAGTCAGGAATAGAAGTGGATTAGTATATTTCCTCAAAGATTCAACTAATGTCAAAATCTTGGTGAGGAACACTCTAGAGAGGTTTACTCCTGATGTCTCTATATTAAAATCTAGAGAGGATTTAACTCTCAATTAATTACGTAACATAGTTTTGGAAAATGAAATAGAGAAATATCCAATATTTAAAAATAATATTAAGGAGAAGATGAATTTTGAATCTATAATGTAGCTTTTTATCTGAGAACCAAAACATATGGATATTAACTACATTGATTTAAAGGATAAAGAAGAAGATGATGGATAACATAAGGGGATTATTTCCCATATGTCTTGGTTTTTTCAAAAAATTCATCGGTAAGTACATATGGAATATATCACCCAAATATTTTGGGTGTGGCTGAATTAGACGCTCTATGGTACACTATTTGGTGATGAATGGTTGGGAATATTCTACTGATGTTCTACAAGAAAAAAACTCGGGGAAGAAGTGTCAAAAAAATCAAATGAGGTCAAAAAATGCATCATAAGTAATAAATGAATACCAAAAAATACAAAAATAAGTATGGTGACAAAATAAGAAGTGGAATACACTATAGATAATAGTCTATTTGAAGATGATATTCAAAATAAATTTAGAACCTTCTTGGATTACACAAAAATAATAAATGATAATTTATGTACTGAAGAAGGGCGATGTTTGTAAATATACATAGAACACATGTTTAGATTATAATACAAGGATTGTATTTACAAAAACATTAAACTCAAGAATAAATTTATGGTATTAAATAAATATTTTATAACTTGGGTTATAGGAAAAGTCAAGTTCCTAAAAAATAAAGATGATTATTTTGAGGAAATCTAAAACATCAAGTTTAATGTTACTAAATAAAGAAAAAATTTAAGAATAAGTGATTAAGAAATCAACTATTCGGAAGAGTGGAAATGTTTTAAATGATATTGGTGTATTAATTCTCTAAATACATTGATGAAGATGAAAAATAATATCAATAGACTCTGATGTGAATGATGAAACATATCTGAGTTCTCAAAAAAATCACTCAACATGTTACATGAGATTTAAAACCACTGGACCTAATGGTTAACATGACCTTACTAACCATAAAGATATGAGAACTAATAACTGGATAACATTTTATGTAAAAGGATGTTGTAAATCTTTCACATTAATGAATTTTAAGATAAACATTACGAAAAATGAATCCAAAAAACCTGAATTTTTTTTGTAGTTATGTCTACAGAGTCTCAAGAAGTAAATCCCTAGAAATATTAATACTATTATATAAGAATATGGTTAAAAGGGTATTATTGGTGTTTTTGAATCTATGTAAATGAGTAAAATATTCACTTTTATAGAATAAAACTTATATTAATTAGGAATTAATTTATGGGGATCATCACTAGATGAAAAGGAAGGAAAATCATGTTGTTAAAGGAATATATAATAATGATGAAAATATAAGTTAAAAACTTATAAAGGAAAAAACCAAATTGAATACTGGTGTATATATTTAGATTATGAGACCAACCAAGTCACTATGAGAAAAAAATTCATGGAAGCACTTCCTCTCTAGGTATGTTGTGGAGAAGTCGAATATGCTTTTGAGAAACATAAGATTGGATGAAAACCTTATATTGTCAAAGATTTACTAAAATATTAAAAAAATGTAAACCATGGATACTTTACATTGAAAATTATTTATATCGGATAAGTGATGTGATAGTCATGGAAAAAATCAAATAAAAATGATGGAGTAGTAACTACTATTTGAAATTACAGTTCCTCTACAATTAGTGTAATAAATACAAATAAAATTGAATATTTAAAGTTAATGTGAAAAGAAGTTATATTTTTGGATGGACATAAACACAACTTTGTGACATCACCAACTATAGTAACAGAGAGTTGATGGCTTACTTTTTTACATTACCATAGATAATTGGGTTCAAACCCCAAAGGACTATCCAGTTATGTAGTTTTTGAGAACTAGATATATACATAATACTAATTTTATATATGGAATAAATCATAAAACCTAAAGAAATAAAATGTAATGCATCCTTGAAACTGATTAAAAAATTCTTCTTAATGCCCTAGGGAATGGAAAAATTATAATTGTGGTCTGAAATTATCATTAATGTTATTTACATTTTAATCCATTATCAGTAGAGAAGTTATAATCAATATAACTAGTTAAATAGATGAATAAACATGCCATTTTATCAATGAGTTGAGAAGAAATAGAATTCCTAGATAATATAAATACAATAATATCCTGGATTATAATAACCGAATTATCAATGAGTTAAATGGTTAATATTGGATGTCATTATCTTAGACGTCATAATATATATACCATCTAGACCTTTCACTAAGAAGAATTAATTTATGGTTAGGTATACATTAAAAACCAATTTAATTTGATAAACTGATTTATCTCATGAGGTCACCAATGCATCTAGGGGATGTCTATAACTGATCCCTACCCATCATGAAATTTCCAATGCATCATCATATATTGAATGATCAATTAAATTCATAAACAATATTTTTTTACCAACTAATGTATGTAGTGAACAAAGAATACAAAATAAATATACTTCTATAGTGAATCAAATAACATTCAATGTAAGAAACCATATAATAAAATGGTATATGATTTCCGAAATAATAATATCTATGATACAATGAATATAGATATTTTAGAGAAATATTGTGTATATTTATCATATGAAATTAAATGATTCATGAAAAAGGTAATGACCCAAAAATTTATAAGTGATAAGGGATGACCATCAGTTCATCAAAAATATATGTTTTGTAATAAAATCATGTACATTGGAAGAATAAAATAAATATAAGAAAAATACTTTAATAATAATTCATTTAATAAATTTAGTTGTAAAACCAATTAATTTTTTTAAAAGAAGCATAATTTCATATAATGGTTATGGTGGTGGGGAAGTACATTAATTCCATATTTTTTAAATAACATATCTTCTATTTTTTAAAGATATTTAATGGTGTCCCTTTTAGAAAACATTAAAAATATTCCTTTCATAAATTTAGATAATTATAATAAAACATAAAAATTAATTAATAAATCATTTGATTTATAAAAATTACTTTTGTAGAAGAATTTTGAAAAATCAGAATATGGAATAAAAGCATATCCAAATATAAGGGAAGTAAAATATTTTTTCATATTTAAAATTTATTTGGTTGAATCATGTGAAAAGGATATGAAAAGATTAAATAAAATATGAAAAATCTATAAATATCTTAACTATATGAAAATTATTAGTGATTATGAATGATAAATGATAATTTTACTTCAACAAAAATATAAACAATCACAAAAGAAAGTGATATTGAAAAATAAATTTCTACCTATTTGGAATCTTTTTAACTATAACCCTTTTAAAGGATAAACATGAATTGAAACATTAATCATCATTAATGTTGAAACTTCTTAGAATAAAAAAAATACTATGACGACATACCCGAGTTATTTAAAAATCTCAAATAAGTAGTTCATATATTTAAAAGGAATGAGAAATTTTCATGGCCTAGCATGGCATACCTACGCGACAGACCTACGTGGAAGACCTATGTGGTAGTATACTTTTTGGACTCCTACATGGTGTAACTACATGAAGGTGCTACAAGGTGGACCTCCGCTGAAAAATTTCCTTCGACCCCCCCATCCATACATATAAATAGGACCATTGGGCTTCTCATTTAAGGACATTAAAAGTTGAGAAACTTCTTGAAGCTCCCATTCGATAGCTCCTTCGCCAAGATCGATCAATTTGTCTCAGGTATCTCTCTAAAAATATGAGATAAGGGATAATTAGATAGGATAATTATGTTTTTAAATTCTTTCACAAATTTCATAGCCTTGGTTCCCATATGTGAATCATTTACTAAGTTATCACTAAGGCCTATGCGGCACACCTGTGTGGTACACATACACGACACACCTACGCTGGGTACCTATGTTGTAGAGATACACACAAGGTCTACACATCTACTTAGATACACTATTTAAGGAAACTCATTGTAGGTTATATCCTTCCTTGGTTACCTTATTTGAAAGGGACTAAGTTTAAGCCTCCACCAAAACCTCTTAACTCATCAAAGCTTTGGGAAAGGAAAATTAGCATGTCTCTTATTTGAGTTTGTATTTATACTGTCATAATATTACCAAATTTTTTTTTTAGTGGGGTTAGGATTCATGGAGTGTTTTTGGGTTTGAATATCTGTAGTCACAAAGACCATTCTTCCTGGAACAATGTTGTAATGTTCCTTATTTGCAGGAGTAGGTTTTGTGTTCTGACCTTCACTTCTCATATCTAAAACTTGTAACCTCAGGTCTCTAGTAGGTAAGGTACAGTTCACACTTTTTTTCCATCAAGAAAATGAGAATTCTCCCTCATCTGTTGAGATCCCCTAGGGATTCCTTCCTTGTGTAATCCCCTATCTTTTTAAAGTAGAATGTTTCAGTCTTTCTTCTCTCAACATCCATCACCTTCAGTCCTTCCTTATATAGGAACCTTTTCCAATGTAAAGGGAAGAGAGGGAAGTCTTTTCACCTCTCCCTTTTCCCTGGTCTCCTTGGCCTCATACACCCTCATTGATGTAGGCACATCCTATTCCACATGCGGAGGAAGAAAAGTAGTTGTTCCTTTGTTGAATCCTTGAAATCCTCTTGTTTCTCACACCAGGCATGACTCACGCTAGCTTAGATATTTATCATTATCACAACATTTTTCACAAACACATGGCACTTGAACTTCATGAACTTAACTACAAGAAATATAATTCCCACCATAATTTAGATACATAGGAGGAATTATTAAGGCTTGAGCTCCATCTCCATTGAAATATGGGAACTCTGATTCCTACCACAATTGGGATATGTAGGAAGACTTCCTAAGGTCCGAGCCCCATCACCCTTGGACTAAGAGAACTCGGATTCCCACCATAATTGAGATATGTTGGAATTTTTCCTAAGGTCTGAGATCCATCTCCCTTGAACTACTAGAACATGGATTCCCACCATAATTGGAATACGTAGGAAGCCTTCCTATGGCATGAGCTTCATATCCCTTGAACTATGAGAACTATGATTCCCATCATAACTAGGATACGTAGGAAGCCTTCCTAAGGCCCAAACTCCATCTCCCTTGAACTACGAGAACTTTGATTCCCACTATTATTGGGATATGTAGGAATCCTTCCTAAGGCCCATGCTCCATCTCATTTCATCTATAAATGGGTATCCTACTTAGTAATAATCCCTAAATTGAACCCCCAAATGAACGAGGCATCTTTTCAGGAAGTAAGCCCAAACTCCTTTCTCACAAAAGAAAATAATATCATGTGAGAGTAATTGAACTACATGGGCTTTGATTCCTATAAAAATTGGATATGTAGGAAGCCTCTCTGAGGTTCAAACCCAACAATTCAAATCAACCTTTTTTTTCTTGGGCTATATTCCCAATAGGGTCTAATCTTACATGGAAATCCACATTATTTCCAATTTCCTTGGCCTTTATAGGCATAAGTCCCACACTAAACCTTAACTAAGAACCTTTTTATTAGATTTCCTTACCACATGACATTAAACTATACAGATAGGTCCTTATCACATGACCTTAAAAGGTATGATGTGTCCCATTAATTGGTACCTAACTACGAGGGTTATGAATCCATTCACAAGGATACGTAGGTAGCCAATCTTATGGGTATACTACCAATATCAAAACAAACCTTCGTCTCTCAGGAAGATAATAAATTAAAGAGTTCCCCACTAAGTCTCTTAAAAAACCGGTGTCATCTAAACGATGATTAAAAGAATATATAAATAGTATATGAGAGGATACCATTGATGGAGAACCTAGAATAATATGGATATATCCATTAATGAAGAACCTTGAATACATACAGACAATTTTAAATTTGAAACATGCTAGTAATTGATTAAAAATTCCAAGGGAATCCTATGTTATACATGGTGAATTAATAAGGATTCATGAAAATATCTCAAATATATAAATTTAGTCAAGGAGTAAACAATAATCCCCCCAAAAAGGTGTGATGAGTCTGACCTCCCATCATATCGACCAATGCATCTCTTAAGTATAGTAAGTTCAAACTCAACGAATCTCTACCTTTGGAAAGTATTTCCCTTTTGGATAAATAACTATTGGATTTTCCAGTTCCATGAAAAATCCAATGGAAACCACCTAGAAGCCGTGATTCTTAACTAAAACACACGTTCCAAGGAACAACAAAACAAAAATGGAAAACCCAACGTGAATTCTTAACCAATTTAATAGTGTTACCCACATATTAGGACCCTATTAATAGATAATAGAAGTCCATACAAAGGAATAAATCATGCATTTATCAATCTAATATATGTTTCTTTAATTTATTTTTTTTACCTTTTCTCAGAACTCTCTTCCCTCCAAATGGCTTCCTTCGAATTTAAAACCGTGAATGCCCCGGATGTTTCTCAAGATAGATCATCATCTACTGGAAGGACATCATCACCAACTCAAAATACTAAACACCATTTCTCCAGTGTACTGGTAATGTAATACCAACATCATGATACTATCCCAACCTTGGAGACTGCCCGACATGCTCTCTAGGTTAACAACAACCCTCGATCATCCGGTCAGTGACGACTGATGGTCAAGAAGCAGACGGTGCCAACCACTGTCTTCACCTGTTTTGGGTCCTTCTCTCAATAATGCAAGAAATAGTCCCTCCTATAATATAGGGAGGTTGTTCAATAGGTCTCTAATGGCCTCAAATCAAAGATGCAAGGGTCATTCCCGAGGACTTCGACCAAAAATCACTGCCTACAGAATCCTGAGGCCGTGAACCCCCAACATGATGGGGGTGTTGCCTTTGGTTATTTGGCCTAGGTCCCTAAAACCAGAGCATGGAAGAAGAACCTCTGGGGACAACATCTGACCAATAGGGAGTAGGTTCTTACCTTTCCACCTTCCATAGAAGTCCATAAAACTATCATGATTGCAAACAAAGAGTGGGCACATACACCCATCTGTCCTAAGTACGATGCCTAGCAGACTCATCTTGTAGTAATCAACAAATCATGCCTTGTAAATTTAGTGGAGTACTATGAATAAGAATATACACCTATTTAAAAATTATCTTCCAGTCAGGTGGCTCGCTTGACTACATTCAAGGAATCCCTCCAATAAAATGTGATGGCAACTGGTAAACGTGAACATACACCTGCTTACACTCACTGATTCTGCCAGCAGTCTCATATGTTAGCATTGAAGGGAGTCCATCAACTATGCTTGATGGAAAATAGCCAGCATGCACATACACTTTACATCATTCACCAGCCTTCCAACAGTCTCATTTGGTAGCTTCCAGGGAAGTTAGTCGAAAAGCTCTGACGACAAACCTAGGGCATACTCAACTCTCTGCCACCATACATAAGTATTTTCAGTATCCACTAATAAGAAAATAAGGAAATGAGAAGTCATATACACCTAATCTAGATAAATAATGGATATATATTCCCATTTCAGGTGTTGAAGTCACCAAACAAATAATATCAATGGTGAAAGGGAAGACACAAATTCCTTCCCATATTCTGGAAGCATGGTCGAATATCATAACAGCAACATCCGTAGTACCAGGGGAACGAACACATAAATCTATCCCCACACCAAGGATGACACATCGACATGCCATCCTGAAGCAGATACATACCTTTGTTTGAGTCTAGGATGGTTATGGGGGCATACTCTCCCATATCATATGAAAAACTGGATCGGGAATATACACCCTTTCAAATTGGAGGTAATCGGCCCATTTTGATGACCATTCCAAGGCAGGCACATAAAATTACCTATGATAACCACTTCTCCTTGGAAGTGGCCCCAACTAAGTGTAAGAGTGAATCCAAGAATTATTCTATCTAAATGTAGTTGGAAAATCAAGCACAATCTGCGATCTCACTCCTCTTAATGCTGGAGTTATTGAATACCTCATACATATATCTATTGTAGCTCAAGATCATACCCTCCCATTAAAAAATTATGGGAGTATTAGTTGTAATTATGAAGTTCCCCATCATAAACTTCATCACCAAGGATTTCTTCATGAAAATTCGGTCAATCTGGAGAGCCAATATTTGGATGAGTGCCATGATAACCCTCTGTGTGGCCAGAAGACCAAGGGGAAAGAGGATTTATCCCTTTCTACAATCCACCATGGTGGTCCTCCCCATAATGGAATTTAATGTGAATGTTATCTCCATAGTAGTGTTTCACATTGTCAAGAAAACTCTATAATTTAAAACGTAGTAATGAGAAATCCCTCTTATCTGAAGGCACATTCCTACAAAATGCCAGTCATGTCTAATGCCTTGTCATTAACTGGTGAAATAATTTCTCAATCAGAATACATCATTTGGAAATTGTCATTCTCTGAACCTCCCTTGGGTCATTTGACTTTTAATATAGAAAATGAAAAGTCAATTGATTCTATTACTTATAATAAAACAGTCGAGTAGCATCCACTCTGGCCGGGCCAAGTGGATAATCCTCTAGTAAAAGATGATGAAGATATGTTGAACCTGAGAAAGCAATTGGCTAAAGGTGAAGTACGAGTCATGTTTTGGCCTTTGGAAAATTTTCAGTACAACATTCCCGAATTGATGTCATCAGATTGCATTCGTGATGTCCGCCTCAACTTATGGAAGACCCTTCATTATTTGAAAACCAAATTATTACCATATGATGAATATCAAAGTCATGAAAAGTAATATAAGGGTTGAAATGTCAAAACATCTTGGTATCTCTCTCAGTTTTTCATCATCCAAAGGTTGAAAAGAAGTAGAGAACCCATCAGTGTTCATGCCTCGATGCACTAAAGAGGCTACACTAGTTAATTTCGGATACCCCATCTGGTGTTCGTATCAGAGGACGGGGTACACACGGAGCATTGCATTTCACTGCGCTCCAAATCAGTAAAGCCTACTAAAAGTGGTCTCATTCAATGTTATTTCCTATGGATGGATACATTCAATAGATTTAGTGTGTAATAAAGTATATAAATAAGAACATGCCTCAAATATCTCTTATTAGAGTCATGACCAAAGAAAGAAAGCTGTTGAGATACATTTTCATCAATCGTCTGAGAATATTAAGAAGGCCTCCCGCTTAGAGGATGTCTGCCATCAGACGACACAAATGTATAAAATAGAAAAATTATATTTTGAAATAGGTGATTTAAGTGCTAATTTAATAATTCATCTAGCCAATGTCCAAACCAATATTCTCAAAATTAGAAGAGAAGTTGAACAAATCTCAGTTATATTAGTTGAAGAACCACCCCATCATGTAGGGATGGAGGCTTCTTTAATTCAACCTTCAGATTCAATAAACAAAGTTTGAAGTTTTGAAGAATAAGAATAGAGAAATTCCTAGCCTGCAGAGCTGTGAGATTTTTCACACCTACAATCCCCTTATAAATGGAAGTCATTTTTATCCCAGTTAGAGAAGAAGCCCCAAATAAAACACACAACTGAAATATTCAAGGATTCCATTTGGCTTATTGTCTGTCAAAATGTTCCTGGGAATTCAGCATATATGAGAACAGAGTCTTATAAAAGATACATAAGAGGATGATCTTATAAAGATACAAAGAGAATTCAATCAATATATAATGAGTCAGTAAATTTCATTAATACCATTGTAGAAGATCCTCCAGAAAATGTATCTAGATCATGTTAATCATAAGATGAAGTTCTTATCAATAATATGGTACACATTGAAGAAAATGATGGAGGAGTGCATACATGAAATTAGAGGCTTAACCATAATATTGGTATACCTTCCAGTATCCAACTCCCACCGCCTCAAAAGGCATCTAACAAGGGGAAAGTTAAAAGTCAGATCACATGTCACTTTTCCACTGGAGAAGGCCAATCTCTTTTGATTGAAGAAAGATTTTCCTAGTAAGAATAGGAGATGAAGGTGTTGAAAAGACTCAATATAGAGTTACTTAGAAGCATCATTTTTGCCAGACATACTCGAAAAGTAGATCCTAAACATGAACATCCTGTAGGAATTTCTTAGAAAAAAGTATTTGTTGCAACTACCTATGTGGATAGTTATTTCCCTCCATTGGGTATACAGCCAAGACGAGATCAGACACATCCTTATCGGCCGGTCCCCATTGGTTATCCTAGATAAATACAAGCACCACCACTAGTGGTTTTGCAAGATGTTTCACCAGTTAAAACATCAACAGCTGTACCTATAAAATTCCCATCTCATCCATATATTCCCTAACCGCTTATGAATATAATTGACACATTAACAAATCGATTGGAATATTTGGAAGAACGACGTGCACCAGTACAACTGAAAATGAAAGTTTACCTTGAATGGGTGGAACCAATCCCTCCCCCACTAAACATTGTGAATATAACATTCCCAATCTTTAATGGTTCTAGAGATTCAGAACAACACATAACACATATTGTTCCTCATTGTGATCCATGATAGGGACCCTTTGACAACAAGAAGTAGTAAATATCAGATGCTTTGTGAAGTCATTATAGGGACCAATTTTTTTTTGGGTTTATAATTTTTCAATCTTGATCATTTACTAGATGGGAAGATCTATGTCAGAAATTCCTCCTCCAATTCTGATAAGCGTTACTGAAGATAATAATTTTTATCTTAAAGATTTAAAAAAAATGGAATGCGAAAGAGTTTCTTATTTCCTTTCTTGATGGAAAGGATTAACATATTTCCTTAAATATGAAACTCCCTCAGGAAGTGTTGTTTTCAATTTGTGTGAAAAATATTCTTGATGAGTTACGCACTCCACTGATACCTATGAAAAACATAGTAGGGTTTTGAGAGCTTGCATAAATTTCCCAACAAGTAGATGTTTCCATTGTGGAAACTAAAGATAAATCTCATGTAATTCCATCAGCTCTGGGAAGGAGAACATGGAAAGTAGAGGCTGATATAGTCATAATGATGCAAGCACCTGTACCTTCTTCTACTTGAAAACCTTCATCATATTGAAGGGTTCCACCTTCTGAGCATCAGATGCAATGACTGCCTTGTTAAGATGATAAAAAAGATCAAAGTCAGAAACAAATTGAAGAATTAAAGAACAAATTTTATTCTTTTCGGAATGAAAAGGTTCTTGGTAACTTAATCTCAAATTTGGAAAACAATTTGGGTTAGTTTCAAAGGCCTAGGAAACCACAAAAATAAAGAGATGAGGATCTTACAAATTATTATCCCTTTCAAAAAATGTTGGGGCATCCCATTCTAGTGTGTTTTGTTTTTAAAGACCTATTATAAAAAATGGTAGACTTGGGACAAGTGAAACCGAAAAGTTTGTCAGCCCATGAAGCATGTGTTACTGCTCCAGATCTAGAAGAAGAAGACGAATGGAAGGAATTGAAAAGTAAAAATGAATAGAAATATGAGGATTGAATGACTAGGAAAGTGATCAATTAGACTCATGCCATTATACGAATACACTTGAAACATCTGATTGCATCTTATTACACTCCCACCAGAGAAAAATAACCTTCATCAAAATATCATTCCTCCAAAGGTCAATCCTCAAAGAAGCAACATGATAAGAAGGAAAAAAATAAATCAAAAGAGGACTAGATCATGTCAAAATCACGGGCACTACCCCGTCAAACCACACTACCAGAACCGACCTGTCAAGTAGAATCTTTATCATATGAAGAAATGATATTTGGTTCTGCTAAAATTATCCACTCAATGAATACTTATGCCAATGTTGATTTTGGTTATGATGAGACTAAATTCCCTATACCCAATTGGGGAACAAGAGGAACTTTCAATGTTGGAGGATACATGGGAATATGTGGATATGCAAGAAAGAACTATTTTAACTCAGCCCCTGCTCGAACCATATATGTGGTGGAAACTCATGGGATATCCCTTCATCATGATTAGAACGAATGAGGATGTTCTCCCACACATGACAATATTGGTCCTAACATGATTATTTTGGAGGATCGATTAGAGGTTACACCATCATTCTCTGATCAAGTAGATATACGTAGTCAATCTAATCTACCAAAATCAGAAGTATTTCTATCTTTTTCTCAGACGTAGTGTACTTCTACATTAGGATCATCAACTTACAAGGCACCTGCAAAACCACATATCTAGGCTTGAAAACAGAGACATCCAGACCAAAGTATGATATCTTTAAATAGAAATCCCAAGCACCGACCAATTTTTCAATCTTAGATTCCTTGAGTCTATCAAAAGGTCTTCGAGAAACACTTATTGAGGGTTTTTCAAGACCTTAAGAGTTTGAAACTGAGGTTTCTGTTGCTGAGGTTTACCGTATAGAGAACAATCCTGCAGAATTCCATGCAGTTATATCTTTTACAGAAAAATATGAAGATGATTTTGTACATGGAAATATCAGGCTACTGTATCTATCTAGAATGGTTAATGATATTGACATCTGATGGGCATTCATTGATAATGGCTCATGAGTCAACCTCATTTTTATTTGTTCACTTCATCGATTGGGACTCACTGAATCTGACTTAACTCCTTTCACTTTAATTTTGAATGGTTATGATAAGAATGAGAAAAAAACTTTGGATGATATTACACTCAGAACTCAGTTTGGAGATCTTGCATTTTATTTCAGATACTATGGTTGTCCGTCGGGATACAACCTTTAACACTCTACTTAGAAGGAATTGGCTACATCAACATCTATCCATTCCGTTGTCATACCCCAATGTCTCAAGTACTATTCCAATGGTCAAATAAGGAATTTTTTTGGTGATAAGGTTCCGTTCAAAACGTTTGAATCTTAGAACATTGAGGCATAATTTTATCATATGAAGGGAACAAAGTCCGTGACCAAAGTGGTGACGAGAATTAGTGCTCCAAATGGCCTAGAAAAGATTCCGGAAAACCCATTCAAACATTTCAGAGTATATTATGTGTTTCCTATAAATCAAATTGATTGGATGAAACAAATTTTGATCACTCATCCAGTGTCTTCCATAATGTCAATTATGGTAATCGATCCTAACAACATGGGATAAATTGTTGATTTACCAAGAAGTGATGAAAGCTTAAATAGAGATATGTTCATTTTATCCACTGAACTTCATCCAGTGTTTGTTTCACCAATCAGGCTAAAAGAAGTTGTCGCAATACTAGAGGAATATAAGGATGTTTATTCTCAACCCATCATATCATCATTATTACTCCAGGAAGACCGTTCATCATCAGTAAGGTCAGAAATGATATCCTCTTCTTCAGGATGTTCAAATACAGAATCCTCCCATAGCTTGGATGGTTTTTATTCATCCCCTAATATGAAAGTAGTAATAGAAGAATTGAAGTGTAAGGAATAAGAAGAAGAAGTTCTCAGGGATGATCCTACAACATTTGAGGAAGGTGTCTCCACCACTATGGATGAGCTTAGAGAAATAAATCTGGGAACATAAGAAGATCCACATCATACTCTAATTAGTTCGGCCATGAGTTCTGAAGAGAAAGAGATGTATAATTAATTTCTAATGTAACACTGAGATATAATTTCTTGAAACTATACAAAATTTTTTGGCCTTAGTCTCGATGTAGCCACTCATCATTTGGGTTTTCCAAAAGAACATCGAGGATTCAAGAAGGAAACAAGAAGAACACAACCGACTCATGCCTCTAAAACTGATGATGAATTCGATAAGCTTATAAATGATAACATTGTTAGAGAATTCAAACATCCCAAGAGGTTGGATGAAATTGTTCTAGTGAAAAATAATAACTGCCAAATCAGAGTTCTCATTGATTTCATAGATCTTAACCAAAATTTTCCTAAATATGAATTTCTAGTTCCAATCACAATGCTTTTAATTGATGGAATAGCAGGCTATGAAGGTCTTTCCTTCATGGATGGTTAGTCTGGGTATAATCAAACTAGAGTAGCCTAAGAGGATGAAGAATCTATAGCCTTTTGATCCCCTCAAGGGGTGATTTTCTATTGGGTAATTCCCTTTGGATTAAATAATGCAGGTGGAATGTATCAACATGACATACACCATATCTTCAAACCCTTATTAGGAAAATTTGACAAATATTATGTGGATGATATGGTAGGTAAATCCAAAAACTTTTCTGATCACATTAATAATTTGGAGATCATATTAAAAAAACTTCAGCAACATAGTTTGAATATGAATCCGTTGAAATGTTCTTTTGGAATAACCTCAGGAAAATTCCTCAGTTTCGTTTTACACCATAAATGCATCAAAATTGATCCTAACAAGATAAAAGAAATCCTTAGCATGTCACATAATTTAAATTTGAATGAATTGATAGGATTTAAAAGGACAGTTGTCATATATTCAGTGCTTTATTGACAATTTGGAAGGAAATTGTTTACCCATCGCTAGATTAATGATGAAGGGACTCCCCTATCAATGGACTGAAGACAACCAAAAATAATTTGATACCCTCGAGAAATATATCTTGATTCCACCAGTATTAATTCCACCTATTGAATGAAGGCCACTTATTCTCTATGTGATAGCTTTAGAGCAATCACTGGGTTCCTTATTTTCCCAAAAGAATGATTCAAGGAATGAAAACATCTTTTACTATCTAATTTGAACTATGCTTGACACAGAGACTCGATATTCAAGTACCAAGAAGTTCTACATAGCATTAATATTTGTAGTTCAGAAATTGTGGCGCTAACCACAACATCACATGGTCTAATTAATGTCTTGCAAGAACCCACTCAAATTCATCCTCAGTTGTCCTATACTTATAAGGATTTTAGCACTATGGGAATTTATTTTACAACAGTTTGATATCCATTTTGTGCCTCAGATGGAAATAAAAGGCCATGAATTGGCATACCTCCTTACTGAACACTGATCCAAAAAAGATACATCATTGAATACTAAACTTCTGGATGAAGAGGAATTCTTTATTCCAGATAATCCCTAAACCTGAGAAAATGTACTCTGATGGTGCCTCCATAAGTCCAATAGGGATGATAATGGAAAACTCTAAACTCAACAAAGTTGGGTTACAAATTGTACTTATCTTCCCATAAAATGCAGTGTTGCTGTTTTCCTTCCTGATGTCACAAGGTGGTACTAACAATGAGGCAAAATATCAAGCTCTTATCATAGGCCTGGAATTGGCACTCCAGGTACAAGTGGACCACCAGAAAGTGAAAGGTGATTCAAAGATAGTAACCAAAAAAATCAATAGAGATTATTCTATTAGAAAAGAAGAGTTAATCCATTTGTGTGATTATGTCATAGGGTTAATGGATTAATTTCGCTCAGATCCAAAATTGTCTTATGTCCCACGATGAAATAATAACCAACCTGATGTACTAGATAATGCATCCATAGCCGTGGAAGATCCAAATCTGGATGATACAATCATCATTATTTCCCCTCATTGTGTGATTTCACATTTTTTCAAACTGTAATGGAGGAAATTAATGAAATTATTCCTATTTCTAAGACATATGGTCATACCACGGGATGGATGAAACCCATCATGGAATACCTTTAAAATGGACTACTTCCTCCAAATAGAGATGAAAAAGAACATATCCACAGACAAGTGGCCAATTTCTCTATTTATGATTGTCCTGATCACCAGAAGATCCTCTAAAATTGAGGATTTGATATAATCCTTTTTAGGTATATTGAAGGAGAATAAATTTTTTCTTTTATGAAAGAAGTACACGCAGAAGCTTGTGATGATCACCAGTCTAAGCATATGATTTCGGATCAGATCTGAAGGCACAAATACTTATGGCCATCAATGACACATGATTGAACATATTTCACCAAGAAATGTTATTCCATCCAAATGCATTCCAACTTCATTCATCAACCCCCAGAGTTGCTACATACATATAAATACTCTTAACTATTTTCCACATGAGGAATGGATATTGTTGGACCTTATCCTCCAGATACAGCTAAACAGTTCATGTATATATTACTGCTACTGATTTATTCTCCAAATGGGCTGAGGCAATACCTCTCAAAGAAGTTGGTCCCAAAATCATTGTTAGTTTTTTCAATGCAAACATCATTATCATATTTGGTATCCCTCATACTATATTGATGGAAAACGGCACCAATTTCTATTCTGTTGAGGAGAAATGTTATATCAAAAGCGTAGTATCAAATACAACCATTCATCTTCTTATCATGCAGTGGCCAATAGACAAATAGAGGATTTAAAAAAGAACCTATCAAATATGCTCCAGAAGATGGTGGATAAATATATGAAATCATGGCCTGATAAATTTTTTCAAACTTTATAGGATTATAGGACTTCTACCCATACTGCCACATAGGAAACCCTATACTCATTAGTGTATGACACAAAAGTGATTTTCCAATTGAAATTCAATTTCCTTCCCTCTGAGTAGTAATCTGTGATCGGTTATCTATAGATGAAAGTTTTTAGAAATGATTTTATGAGATGGAACGATTACAAGAAAAAATAGTGCATATTTGAATCATTTATAAGTCTATCAGAATAGAATAGCACAATCTTTTAACAAGAATGTTCACCTCCACTCATTTCTTCAAGGAGAATTAGTATTGGTTCTTAGGACTCCAATGATACTCAGAAATAAGCCTCTAATGTTTAAGACAAAGTGGGAAAGACCTTATTCCATACATAAGGACTAATAAAATGGAGCTTATTTTCTAATCTCAATGGATGGAGATCTTATTACAACTCCAACCAATGCAAGATTCTTGAAGACGTTCTCGGTATAACTATAAATCAGATTTCCTTACTGCAAGAATCTAAACTTCACATCACAATGCCCTAGTTACAAGATGTTAAACTGCATAAATACCATAACCTTCCAGGTCGCACGACATTAAACTGAATAAAATCACATGTCCTCATTGTATGAATCTAAACAGCACAACACAAAGACCTAGTTGCAAGACGTTTAACTGCATAACAACCCTAATCATCCATGTCACACAAAATTAAACTACATGACATCACATGTCTTCGCTTCTTGACTCTAAAATTCAAAGAACAAAGTCCTAGTTACAAGAAATTAAATTTCATAACAACCATAAGTGTCCATGTCGCACAACGTTAAACCGTATGACATCACATATCCTCATTTCATGACTCTAAAATATACAACACATTGTCCTAGTTGCAAGTCATTAAAATGCATTACAACCATACGAGTCAATGTGTCATGACATTAAACTGCATAACACAACATGTCCTCGATACATGACTCTAAACTACACAACCCAAATTCCTAGTCTCTATACATTAATCTACATAAAAACCATAAGTTTCCATGTCGCACGACGTTAAACTGCATGACATCACATGTCCTCACAGAATGAATCCAAACTACACATCACAAAGTCCTAGTTTTAGAACATTAAAATGCACAACACCATAATCATTCATGTCACAGGATGCTAAACTGCATGGAATCACATATCCTAACTACATGACTCTAAACTACAAAACACAAAGTCCTAGTAGCAAGACATTAAACTGAATAACAACCATAACCATCTATGTCGCATGACGTTAAACTATCCGACATCACATGTCCTCACTACATGACTATAAACTGCACATCAAAAAGTCCTAGTTTTAGGAAATTAAACTACATAACAACCATTAGTGTCTATGTCTCATGATGTTGAACTGCATGACATCATTTTTTCTCATTACACGACATTAAAACTGTATGGTTAACATCTTCTCTATTTGACGTTAAGTGCTTTCATATGCAAGCATCATGGACATCATTGCATCACCTTAGTGGCATACGAGTTCCATTTCTCTGGATGTATGAATTAGATCTACATGGTGGCCTCATTTATAGAACTACATTTGGATTGATCCCCATTTTCAATGAGATATGTTGAGATGTTTGGATCTCCAATCATGGGCCCAACTGTAATCACATTTCTATATTTTCCATTTCTCATCTTGTATATGTAACAGATCTATACAGAGTGATCTTTTAAGATACATGGTTTGATCTTCGTACCATTTTGTGTTTTAAGTTTAAACCGTTCTTCCAAAATGTGTTAAAATCCCTCGTCTCCCATATCAAACTTGATTGGTTTTGGAAATGATTGTTTCTAGAACTATTTTTGGCTTGATTCTCATCCATATGAGATAAGTAGAGATGCCTAGATCTCTAATATTGGGACCACCCAGAATAAACCCCCCTTTATTCCCTATGTATGAATTCAACCTGCAAAGGGAACGTTCAATGAACAATGTATGGCTTGATTCTCATCCATATGAGATACGTAGTGACACCTGGGTTTAATACCATGGTCCAGCCGTAATATTCCCTTTGTGTGTTGGAATCACTTCATGTCCTCACTACATGACTCTAAATTGCACACTATAATGTCCGAGTTGTATGAAATTAAAATGAAAAGTTCCCAAAGAACTACATATGAATTTATTCTCATCACATTGATATACGTAGTGAAAACTAGGCTCTATCTCCTAGTACCAAATCATGAGATATATTTTCTATCTCTCTTTCACATATCATTAATAATATATGTGGGAGACTTCATTTTGGGTTCTCTCTTAGAGACCCCACCAAGGAAACAAGAATGCCCCCTTTTACATATGTGTTAAATCTATGTAAGGGACTTAAAACTCATGGCCAATATTGATTAAAATATTTCTCTTTCACATTTATAATTACCCCCTTTCAAATTTCAATATCTTAATATCGAATATTTTCAGATCCTCATAATATTTCTTATGGTTTTTGGTGGAAGAGTTTCTGATATCTGGGAACTATTTTTCATGACTATGCATTACGTGCCCTTAGGTGGCCTTGTATAAGTTGCTTATATAATGGGACTTTCAGTCAAAAGATGATACTATTTAGATATGCAACACATTCCCCAGTTGGACCTACATAATAAAACCCCCAAAACGAGATTTTAAAAAATGGTAAGTTCATTCTTGGTTCAATTTTATTTTGTCCCTTTCAAACATTGATGACAATATACAAGAATATTTATCTTAAAGTAGTCATATATGTATAATTGTCCCATTACCTTTTTCTCAATATGAATATCTATAAGATCATGGTTTACAAATTTCCCTTTCCATATGTAAAAAGCAATATGAAATAATCATGGATCATGTGACCACATATCATCTATTGTTTCCATTTTTGGTCCTAGTCATATGATCTAAATCTACAGACACCATACTTCCTAAATTTAGGTCAGACCTTCATAGAGATAATATTCTTCGGATTCATTGGAAATCATGATTGGTAATACTCTATCCTTATTCAAGAGCCTTTCTCTATAAACCAAACTCTGTGATTTGGAATATCTAAATATCCATATACATTCATCAGATTTTAGCAATAGAATGTCAAACTTTTGAGATATATTTTTCTTGACTATGTGGTATGTTCCCTTAGGTAGCCTTGCATAAGTTTCCTACATAACTGGCATGCCAATAAAAGGATGCCACTATTTGGCTATGAAGTATATGCCCTATCCATCCCTATATAATACATCCCCCATAACAGGTTCATCAATTAATCATATCTTTGTTCTTAGTAAAGACTTATTCTAATGCCTCTTAGCCTTTTTCCATATTTTTCTTCAGATCTAGAAATTCCCAAATCACAATTTACAATTCTTCCCTTCCATACCTGAACATGGTAGTATATTTCCAAACAAATTATCAGGAAATTGGGAGAGTCTGAAACCTTTGGTCAAATATAAATACTATAAATTAAAGCCACCCAATGTCCTCATTGCATGACTTAAAACTGTACAGTAAAATTTCCTCCCAGCATGAATTAAAAATGAATACCATGATATAAGAAATCCCCCTTTCTGACTAATTTTTATCCATTCCTCATAAACCATATTTTTGAAAAAAATAGTTTTCCTATTAATGACATAGGTCCACATAGGTAACCCTTTATTCATGAAATCTCTTTCCTCAGAAAAACCACCCATTGTGGTCATGAGTCACCCAAATCTTATTTTCCCTTGTCTATCAAAAATAAAATGTTAAATTTTAGTGAGAACTTTTTCCTAACTATGTTGTACGTTCCCCTAGGTGGCCTTACATTAGTTGCCTATATAACGAGCATGTCAGTCAAGAGATTCCACAGTTTGCCTAAGAGAAATATTCCCTAGTCATCCTAGAATAATGTAACCCCCATAACGAGTTCTTCAATTAATGGTAGCCTCATTCATGGAAAGGTCACTCCTTAGGTTTTATACATTCTTTTAGATTTGGTGACCATACAAATCATGACTCAAGATTCCCCTTGGAAGAATTTAAATAATATTAGAGAAATTTAAAGTCACCGAGCCTTGTTTAGGATCTAATTTCCAAATTTATGGTCAATGTTATTCGAAATTAAACACTAGCCTTTTTTGTCCGACATGCATGAATCTAAAATTCCAATAACATGAGATGTGATACTCACTAGATTGGAATCCTACAATAGGAACACTAGATATAAGCCATGTCTCAGCTCACTAAACGTAAATTTTTGTATGGTTTAGGTAATATTGTGTAATAAAAAGTCAAAAGATACAATGTTTGTGGGGTTTGTCTATATAACCTTAGTAAAAATGAAACCAATCTTATTATTCCCATCAGGTTAAATATAAAATGATGAGCACCCCCATTCCCATTATTATAATCATGATTATCTGACATAAAGGTATGATGTTTAAAAAATCATCATCATTACCTTTAATATTTCAATTAAGAAAAGAAATAATGAAGACATATATGATTAGAGAAAAAATTCCATTCATTTATATAAAATAGAGGGACATCCATAGAACAGAGCCTCTATATAATGTCTTAAAAGAAGATCTCAATATGACTCCTCATTTGTTGAATGGCCTCATGAGCCCCATCTACAGCCTGTTGAAGTTGAGATTGCTGAGCAATTTCTACCTCCTCGGCTAGACGATGTGATTATTTGGTAGTTGAAATGGCGGTTATCCCATCCAATTGGGTTTCTCCTAGTGTTTGGTCCAATTTTTTATGTTTATTATGAAAAGAATCCAATTTATGTTGAGGATATACTAGATCCTTCGTGGCTTCATTAATTTGATGGTTGATTTCAATCATCCACTTGTTATGATCAGTTTCTACCACATCTACTACAGTTTGGAAGATTTAAATAATAACAATCCATTTAGATTCCTCAAGATCCATCCACAACTTATGTTCTTGCTCCTATCGGTGAATTGTCTCTTTCATTGCATCATAGACTAGTCGATAATTAAATCCATGAAATCCCAGTTTGTAGAATAGTGCTGGGAGTTTGTCAAAATGGGAAGAAATATCATCGAAAGGATTCTTGGAAATTATGTTCCATATATATCATATTTTTTCATACATTCTATTCCAAGAGAAAAATGTATATCTAAATCTAAATCTGAGTCACTTCCATGGGGTAGAATGTACTCTAGAAACATATCACTTAAAGAAGTGTCTTGTTCTACTTCTCTCAGAATAGTGGTTGTTACACCATCTACTGGTGCCTGATCCAACACAGAAGTTTCACCTTCCATCCTAGTTGTGGGAGCTGATAACCCAAAATGATTAATCAAGATCATTATGAGTTTCAATAAAATGGTAGAGACAGATCATGATCTAGGCAGTCAATAACATTTACCCAATAATAAGTTGGAAACACTATTGGATTCATCCCCATTGTTATCAGCTTTAGCAATTTGAGAAGATGTTTCTTGAAGAGGGGCATTCAACTATGTTTTCCTAGTTTTCAAAATTTAAGGCTCTGAACATTCTATATCTTATGCATCATCTTTTTTGTTGGACTTCATACCATGATTTCTATGCACAATAGTCATTGTGGTGACCACCCAGTATATTACTTTTGTTTAATCCCCCTGAGGGTATGAAGGGGCCCATAATTTGGCATATCCAGCTTCCAATTTGATTGATGCATCTAATGGAGGTAAGGTAATTGAAAATTTTAATATCTCTAAAGCCAAAAACTCCAAAACATTCTTTCAACCATAGGATGTTTCTCAAGTCTAACATATGTGGGAGGTAATGTGTTTGATTGTTGAAGACATCTGAACTAGCGAGCAAACCTATAGGGGATGTATGACTTACATATAATATCACCATAAATCATGGTCAAGAATACCCTATCCCATAATTCCATTATGTAAGACCTCAGCTCAAAATTCTCTTTCTTAACATCAATAATAAATTTTCTAGTTGGTGGGTCAACAAAAGTAAAGAAGCTGAATTCTATTGATGCATGAAATGCTCTTAGAACTACATCAGGTCTCATGTTCTGAGACTGAATACTAGAAATGTTCAATAAAAATGGGTTGAATCGACTGTTGGGGAATCTAAATGAATTCAACACTGAATATGAGGAAAAGTGTGACACAATCCATCCCCACAACACATGGAATGACCCTGTAAGCCTAAATGGAGCCTTTCCATTGTATAAATGTGGCATAAAATAATAAATTCTTGCCAATAAAATAATCAATAACTTGATATAATTTCCTTCTACTAATTTATTTGTGATAAAAAATGTATTTTTCCTTACACCACCTCTGAACTCACGAACTTGAAGCATGTAAATTCTTAGCCACATGGTAAGGAATCTAGCTAAGCGTATTTTTGCATCAATATAAAATTTTAATTTATAGCCCCAATGCATATAGTCACCTCTATCCAATGTAGAACAATACATGCCTAAACTACCCTGGTTTTCTACAGAAGGACAAAGGGTAGGACATTCGTAGGTGGGACCTTTCTCTAGTGTTGGTTCTAAAAAGGCTTCCATCCATACTCTGGCATGAATAATTTCTTGTCTTTGGGAAATTTATTTTTTATTTTGAATAGTTCATGAACCAACAGTGGTGTTCTGGTAACATCACCCCATGTTGTTACTAGTAGAATAAACACATCATACATTTCCCAAAGAATGGGAACCCCATCTATTTGGTAGATATCCCATTAACTAAAACCAACATCCCCGTGCATCAAATTGATGGAATTCATTTGCAGTCTCCATTGGCAGAACAATTCAGGAATGAAGTTGTTCTTATAAACATAAGTTTTCCCCATTCAAAAAAATTCGTAAATATGAACACTTGATAGCTCTTTTCTGAATTCTGTATAAGTCCAACCTACCCAAAATGCCTACATCCATTTAGGTTTCACTCCTCCTTCGGAATCAAGGTCCCATTCTTCATTCCAACCATTAGACTGATCTGTTGGGAATCATGAAAGGTTGAATCATAGCAATGTGGTCTTGGTTCTACAACATGATTTTTCATATCAGGAGTACAACCACTATGGTACATGATGCATCTAATAGGGATTGTTCCCTCATGAACTGTCATACCCTTCACAGTAATATTTATACAAGGACAATTAGAGTACTGGAGAAACAAAATCTTTGGGAATTATTTCTTAAGGGACAGAATTTGGGCATCTGGTAAAATACCATTACTATAAATTGGTAAATAAGGAATTTGAGGGTATTTATGTTGATATGTAATTAAACCTTTCCATGGTCCAAGAAGAGTACTTTGAACAATGTCATAATATTCTGGTCCGATAATTTTCATCAGTTCTTTTTGATGAGCCTTAGCTTCCTCAGTAACAGTCATCAAATGATCCATTTACTAAAAAAGAATTACCATGTTCCCCCTTTTAGATTGATGTATTAAATTAATAAAATTCAAATTTCAACTTAAAGGTATTCAAAAATTTGGAAAAGGAAATGCTTCTTATTGGTCTTTCGATGATGTTAGTCACATAGGTCCTTCGACAAGGATTCTAGTGAAAATCCTTCGATGAAGTCATTTTGTGTAGCTCCATCGCTCAAATTGTCTCACCTTGAGAAAGTTTCAAGGAAACTATGTGAGAGCACAGTGCAGTAAGGCTGGAAGATCAACCTACAAAAAGAGAGCCAAAAATATAAAGGATTCGGTAAATAAAATCACAAAGTGTTAGACCTATTTAATGATATTAGCAGACCTACGTCACATACCCATGTGAAATAACTACATGATATACCTATGCAAAATAGCAACATGGAAAACCTGCACGGTTCACCAATTACTCCATAGTCTTTTCCCCACAATTTTACCTCATGACTCGACCCTCTTTTTAATCTAATCCTATATTTAGGGGGTGTTCTTTTATTTACAATTATTAGTAAGACAAATAGACTATGAAGATGGCCCCAAAAATTTCAAAAACTCAAAGACGAAGTTGAAATATTTGAAAGGCTGGAAAAATTTTAAAGGACCTGTGCAGTAGACCTGTGTGGCAGACCTATGCTGTGGACCTACGTGGCAGTATACTTTTGGGACACCTCTGCAGTGTAACTGTGGGAAGGTGCTGTGTGGTGGACCTCCACTAAAAAAATTTCTTTGAAAAGACCCCCTCATTACCTATAAATAGGACCCTTGGGTTCCTCATTTAATGACTAATAATGTTTAGAATCTTCTTGAGGGTACCATTACGTAGATCCTTCACCCAAATCCCTCAAGTTGTATCAGGTAGCTCTTTGAAACCTTGAGAGAAGGGATAATTATATGGGATAATCATGTTTTTAATGTCTTTTACAAATTAAATTGGCTTGGTTCCCCTGTGTGAAGAATTTATTAAGTCATCAATAACTCCACTGAGGCACACCTACGTGGTACACCTATGCGGAACACCTCTATGGGGTACCTATTCTATAAAGTTGTGAAAAACGCCTAGAAAACAAATTAGATACACTCTTTAAGGCCAATCATGGCATGGTATATCCTTCCTTGGTTCCATTATCTGAAAGGTACTAAGTTGAAGCCTCCCCCAAAACCTCTCGACTCATCAAACCTTTGGGAAGTTGCATCAACATGTCTCCTATTGGGGTCTGTATTTCTACAGTCAGAGTTTTTTATAGTTGTTTTGCAATGGGGTTAGGACTCATGGAGTATCTGTGGGTTTGTATATCCATATTCTCATGGACCTTTCTCCCATGAAAAGTGTTGTAAAGTTACCAATTTGAAGGATTAGGTTTTGGGTTCTGAACTCCCCTTATCATCTCTAGAACTTGGAACCTCAGGTCTCTGGTAGGGAAGGTACAGTTTACACATGCTTTTCTATTCAAGAAAATGAGAAGTCTCCCTCCTCTACTGAGATGCAAAAGTGAATCCATCCTAGTGTAATCCCCTAAGTTTTTGAAGTTGATGGGTGCAATCTTGATCCTAACAAAATCTTTCACCTTCACTCTTTCCTTACATTGGACTCTTGTCCAATGTAAAGAGAATAGAGGAGAGGCTCATTGCCTCACCCTATTTCACGGTCACCTAGACCTCATCCACCCTCACCGCCATAGGAATATCCTCTTCCACGAGCAGAGGAGGAAAAGCAGATGTTTCTTTGTTGAATCTTGGACATCCTCTTGTTTCTCATACCGATCATGACTCACTTAGGCTTAGAGATTCGTCATGATCATAACATTTTCACAAAAAATTCACCCTTGAACTACAAGAAATATGATTCCCACCCTAATTAGGATATATAGGAAGACATCCTATGTCCCAAGCTCTATCTTTATTGAACTACAAGAACTCTAATTCCCACCATAATTGGGATACTTAAGAGGCCTTCTTAAGTCCCGAGCTCCATCACCCCAGAACTATGAGAACTCTAATTCCCACCATAATTGGGATATATAGGAATCCTTTCTAAGGCCCTAGCTCCATCTCCCTTGAACTATAAGAACTTTGATTCCCACCATAATTGGGATATTTAGAAATCCTTACTAAGGCCCGAGCTTCATCTCCCTTGAAGTATGATAACTTTGATTCCCCCCATAATTGGGATATGTAGGTAGCCTTCCTAAGGCACGAGCTCCATCTCCCTTGAACTACAAGAACATTGATTCCCACCATAATTGGGATACATAGGAAGCATTCAAAGGCCCGAGTTGCTTCTCATTTCATCCATAAATGGACAGATTTATTAGGAATAAGCTACAATTTAAACACCCAAATCACCAAGGCATACTTTTTATGAAGTGAGCCCAAGCTCATTTGCTTAGAAGGACTATACTCTCTTGTGAGACTCATTGAACTACGCAGGCTTTGATTCCAATCCAAATGGGATACGTAGGAAGACTCTATGAGGTTCAAACCCAACACTTCAAGCCAACCCTGTTCTTCTTGGGCCATATTCCCAACAGGGTATAATCTTACATGGAAACCCATATTCATTCCATTTTCCTTGGGATACTTAGGCATAAGTCCCACACCAAACTATGGATATGCACGTTTCACATATATATCTGTACCACATGAAATTAAATTGTATAGTTATGTCCTTATCACATGACTATAAAAGGAATGATGTTTCCCATCAAGTGGCAGTGAAATACGTGGGTTCTGATTCATTTCACAAGGATACATAGGTATCCCATTTTGTGGGTACAATCCCAATATTAAAACAATCCTTCATCTCCCTGGATGACAATAAATTTCAGAGTGCCCCACTATGTGGCTTATAAAACCAGTATCATCATAAGAATGATTAAAAGTAAATCTAAATAGTATATGAGAGGATACCATTGATGGATAACCTCGAATACATATGGATTTATCCATTAATGAAGAACCTTAAATACATATAGATGATTCTAAGATTCACACATGCTAATACTTTATTGAAAATGCTTAGGGAAACCTATGTTATACTTGGTGAATTAATAAGGATTCATTAAAATATCTCAAATATATAAAGAGAGTCCTGAAGTAGACATTGATTCCCCCCAAAAGGGTGTGATGAGTCCGACCACCCATCCTATCGGCTAATTCATGTTCTTAAGTATCATAAGTTCAAACTCAATGAATGTCGACCTTTGGAAATCATGTCCCTTTTAGATAATTAATTGTTGGATGTTTCCCATTCTATGAATAAATAGAATGGAAACCTCCTAGAGGCAGTGATTCTTAACCAAAACACACGTTCCAAGGAACTACGAAACAACGAATAAATAGATATTCGTTTTAAATGTATCAAATGGGTAGTATATACAAAAATGTGTATATTTTTAAAATAACAAATATTTCTTAATGAAATGGGAATTAAGATGAAATCCTTTACCTCACACTTCTCATAAGTTGAAAATGATTTACAATTATATATAATCGTTTTAAACATGTTATTATTTTAATCTTGAAAATTTATTCATATTTATAATATCATATATGATCCACTTATAACATCCTATAACCATTTTTTGTAAAATAATTTATTATTACTATTGTTTTTGGTGTTAACTATATCGTTTTCCCATGCATGCTTTATCATTGAATTTATAGTTCTAATGTTTAAGATATAGTTCAATAATCTATATAATAGTATTAATGTTATAAATATAATATTTCCTCATTATTAACATTTTTATAATTATTTTTTAAAGTTAAATGTTGAAAATGAATCATATCACTTTGTGGAAGCGATAGTCTGTGCGTAAACGCGAGGGGCATTATCATTTAATTTATGTGTAAAAGGGTAAAGAAATAGATGATGTATTAAATTTAAATAATCAGTATCATTTCATAAGTATCATATATATATGCATTATTTCCATCATTACTAATATCCTTGTGAGACGGTGATGGAAACCCAATTAAAACGATTTAAGAGGTTGTAGTCTGTCATACACATGACAAATGGTTTTGTTTCACATTTGATGTGTAAAGATATGGATAAATATTATGCCATGAATAGAATAAAAATAACAATATATGGGACACACTTGTGTTATTATATTGTAATTTCTAATACATAATTTAAGTTTTAAAAGAATAAGTAATCATGAAAGAGATTGTAGAAGGCATTTGACTTCACTTAGAACATCCTCATTCAGTTCTCTTTTTAAGAGCCATAAGGATGGTCTCTTGAGAATACAAGAACCAATATAACGTGTCTATTGATTTATTGGAGGTATTTTTCTTGTGATGGTTGAGCTAAATGACTTGATATTTGTAAATAGGTGAGGGAAGGCTGTTCCCTTTTATAATTTAGGTGACTGAGACACTTGTAAATTCGCAATGTTTTTCAATAATTTATGCCATTTTTTGGACATATGGATCCAAAATGGATCATATTAAAATGGGAAAAGTATATGTTTTACATAAAATCAACAAAATTTTATTTTATAATATTTTTTGGTGACTTTAACTCTTATCTTAATAGATTAACACCTTCATAAAATAATTTTTACCTTTACTATGATAATAAGTTTTTATTATTTTTACTATTTAATATGACCAAAAAAATTATGTTGAACATACTACCTAATATTAATTATTATGATACTAAATATTAAATCCCTATAATCAAATTCAATTAATATAAATTTTCAAATTTAAATTTAGAAAATAATCCAACAAAACATGTCGAAAAATGATTTTTCCAGAAATACATTTTTCAAGAATAAGATGGGCTGTTATTATCATAACTAATAATAATAATTAAATAGATTGAAATTAAAATATTTAGATTTATAATCTATAAATTTCATTTAAATTATTTATTATAAAATATTATTCTATTTTTTTAATGGATAGATATTATGGAATTATAATCCAAAACATTTTTTTAAAATGTCTTTATAAACAATATCACTTTTTACCTGCAAATGATCTTATCTTTATTTCTATAAAATATGAAGTAGATAAACTTTTCATTCTAGATATTATGAAATGTTATTAGAAATAAAATTTGGAATAGTTAAATACTATATTTCCAATTATTCATAAATTCTTATTACTAAATGAAAATTTTAAAAATACATTCTTGGACTAATTTGACAAATTAACTTCCAAATATGTAATCATTGAATAAAATTAGAATTCATTTCCATAAAATACTAAAATATGAATTGTATTATGGTTATATTAAAATATAATTGTCACTTTCTATAATTGAATCTTGAGTGTTACATTATTATCTCTTATATAAAATTCAATCCTCAAAATTTTCACTGATATTACCTTCGGAACAAATGAGGGCGGTTCTTCTTCATCAAATTTTCTGGATCCCACATTGATTACACCATTTCATGATTTCTCCAAAGTACCTTTACCAGTTGAGTCATCCGATTCATCAATATTCTCTCTCAATTATCAAAAATATGGATGGGATTTTAACAATAAGATAAATTAGGATTAAATTATATTTTTCAGAGGTAAGAACAACTGTTGGGTTTGGGGTTTACTTCCTTAAAAATGATATATGGAACACATCATCTACTTTAGAGAGGCCCCCTCGAATTTCTAGTTGATGATCCACTACACGTATTATTAACATAATTTCAAAAGACGTAATGTATCAAGGTCTTAATTTCCATTTCTTACCATAACTTATAACACCCTTCCATGAAAATAATTTTTGGAAAAATTTTTCCCCCACTTGAAATTCAAAATCGTTTCTCAGATTATTGGAATAAATTTTTTTCTAGATTTTTGATGGTTCAATATGTGTTTGGATAGTCGTTACTATTTTTTGTATCCTTAATAAGATATGGACATAAGAGTTTTCTATCACCAAATTCATCTTTCCAAGTTGGAGTAAGACATCTATTTTCATATAATGCATCATATGACGCAATTTGACTACTTAAATGGAAACTATTATTATCGGAATACTCTACCAACGATAAATAATGATCCAAACTACCTTAAATTTAATGTGATCATGACCTCAACAAGTATCCTATTATTTGAATAGTCTGTTTGGATTGTCAATCAGTTTGAGGATTGCAGGCGGTACTCAAATAAAGCATTGTATCAAGGGAGTTTTGAAAGACTCTTCCATAATTTTGATGTAAATCAGGGGTCATAATTTGAAAAAATTGAAAGAGGTGTGAGATTAAGTATTACAAAAGAATTAATATATAGCCATGAAAATTTCTCAAGATAAAAATATTCAGTAATATAAAGGAAATGTGAATATTTGGTTAGGCGATAAAAATTAACCCATATTGCATCATTATTTATTAGATTATTTGGTAATCCAATGAAAAAGACCATAGTAATTTCATCCCATTTACACATACGGATATATATAGCTTACATGACTCATCTTGGATGATGTCTCTCATCCTTTACATTTTTAAAAACCAATAATCATGATACATAATTGTAAATTTCCTACTACATATTATCCCACAAAAGAAATATTCCTTTGGAACCCTATACAACTAGAAGATTCAAGGGTGTATAGAGAAATTTGAGATATAAGAATCATCCAAAAATTCTCTTTTTAGATCAGGTATAGATTGAACACATAGTCTCTTTCTAAAATTTAAAATTCCATATTGACAAAAAAATCTGTTAATTTCCCATTATTCCAGAATTTAATTTCCTTTTTAAAAATTTCATAATTAAATTGGGAACTTTTTATCTTTTTTAGAAAACATTATTTCCCAATCATTTGAAAAAGGAGTGGTGTCTACCCATAATTAGTAGTTCCCATATCCATAATTACTATATGCATTCTCACAGGATCCCTAACAATCATCATTTGGGTCAGAACTACATGATATTTTGTATCAAATCCATCTAATACCTTATTTTAATTCCCTATGTCATAGTGTATTGATCAATCGTAATACTAAAGTAACTCAATCCATACCCCTATCATCACATTGATTACTTTTTGTGAAATATTGAATTTAGGGTCTTATGGTCTGTGTCTATGTCACCTATTTCACCAAAGTGATAATGTCCTGATATTCTAAAATTAAATATTATGGTTCCTAAATTAATATCATGAGTTCAATAGTTATGTTAATAAAATTTTAACTACATTGAATCATATGCAATTAATTTTTTTATTTTGTATAAGGACACAACCAAGAACGTTCTTTAATGCGTCACTATATATCAAAATTTTTTATTTTCCCATGGTAGAGTAAAAAAATTATAATTAAACAATATCATATTAAATCATTTAAAAACATATTCAAATTATTTTGTCCATATAATCTTTACCCATTTATGTTTATTCTTGGGTAAAAAGTTATCCAATCTGGATTTTTTTGAACAAATAACTAATATTGACCCGCCAAACAAATGAATCTACAGACCTCATTTACCTTCGTTGGTGTAAGAAAATCTTTAAATACCTTTGTATTTATAGTATCAACTAATATTATATCATTGAATACAATATATCCTTGAAAACAAACCTCCTAATCTAGAATTTGTACTTTCAAACTTTCCCATATAATTGTTTTCCTTTGAGAGTCTCAAGAATAATATGGAAGTTATTATCATAGTATTAATATATTTTAGAATAAACCAAAATACCATAAATGAATACCAAAATGAAATTATCAAAAAAAATCATGAATAATATATTCATTTGATCTATAAAAATAAATGATGCATTAATCAATCCTAATTGAAATTCTGTAAAATCATAATTTTTATACCTCTTTCAAAATGTTGTATTTAGAATATCTTCCATTTTTACTCCCAATTGATGATACCCAGAGGGATGGTAAATATTTGGAAAATATTTCAGCAATGTGAGGTATGTGATGCTTGTTATTTAATTTCTTGGATTTCCCTAGAACCAATGCATGACCGCTTGGATTCATATTTTTCTTAATTAAAAGAATAGCGGCTCACCAAGGTTATACAGTAGGGGTAGTAAATCCATTACCACAAAAATCATCAAATTATTTCCTTAACTACATTAATTTCAAATTTTCCATTCTATAAGGAGTATTTAATATAGGTTTTCATCATGGATTAAATTAATGGAAAACCCGACTTTACACTCTGGTGGAGGTCTAAGTAATTATTTAATAAATACATCATGTATAATTTTATAATAAGTACATCCTCAATTAGAATATTGAAACATACATCTGTTGATTTTGTTTTCAATTATTCATCACGTATCTCATTCAAAAGAGATACTAGGTGTGGATCAAGATATGACCAAGATAATGAAGTCTTCTCTCTAGAGATAAGGAATTACACATCTTCATCATGAATAGTAACATCCTTATCATTTAAATAAATTTGTACATAATATTTTGAAATATAGTCCATACCAAGTATTATATCAATTTCAAATATAGTTACAGTAGTATAGTTTTTAAATATTTCATTTTTATGTTTCACAATGGGGACAACATAGCACATTCTTATCAAAATAACATCTCCCCCAGGAGTTTGAATGATAACTCTCTTCTAGAGATAATAGGGAAATATTTTATTTTGTCTTATGACATGTAAGATATAAAATTGTTCTAGGTTCTAGATTCAAATAAATAATTGGCCAAATTTTATTTTATAACTAATGTATATACCACCACATATTTAAGGACCTCTACCTCAACCGTAGTTAACATATAAGCTTGAAATTATTCCCTTGGCTTATTTTTTGGTAAGTTCCCTTGATTATTGGGATATGTTTTTGAATAATTACACATTTATTTATATTTGAAACACTAGATAATATTATTCTCTTTTTTTACCTTACATTCATGAGCTAGATTACTCCTTTTATCTTTAATTATAACAAACTCCCATGCCATTTTGGCATTTTATATGATGTTTCATTCGATAATTTTCACATAAGGAAATTTGATTATTTTTATTAATGTTTCTCATTGAATTCCCTTTTTTATTAGTGTTTATATGAATTATTATTCCTTTGATTCCGATTGAATATAAAGTATATAGAAAATTAATTCAATGTTTTGATGGTGCAAAAAACTATTTTATCTTATGATGATAATTTATGAGAAAAAATCCCTTTAGAGACATGGAATAATAATTTCAATGAAATGTTCAATATTTAATTTAGTATGGAATATCTAATATATTACATAAATGGATAGACTTCTAAATCAATCCTCATACCCTGTAACAATTTCTTATCCCTTTTTATTTATACTGAGGATTTCTCTCTTATTTTCAGTTTGTTTCTCATTAGGGATTTTTCTTTGAATAACGATTCATTAAATTATCTCTATTAATTGTGTTCTATTTTCTATTACTCCCTTGTACTATAAACTAATGAACACCATTGGGCATTATTGACCGTGATAAAATATATTATAATAGTAACTGTCTTATTTTCATTACATCCATGACCCAAAATATTGTATCAAGAGACATAATACAATGATCAGCTACAACTGGATTATTAGTCCCACTAAATTATGAGGTATTCTATCATATTATGTGATCCAATATAGGTGAATAACACTATGGAATGACATGTTTCTCCATTTGACCATGGTTATTAGACAGAACTTGTGTCAGATACCCTAATATAGATATGATCTTCCTAGTACAAGACCAATTATATTGGATTTATTAATAGGGAGATTTCTTCTTTGAATATGAGTGTTTATACCATTATTTTTTCTAGATTCCATTTATAAAAAACAAAATATACATGATTATAACATAAAATTATGAAATTTAAATCGTACTTTATATGTCTAAATATGATGCAACACTTGACAAAAATTGAAAATTTATTTATTGATATTATTGGAGTAATTACCTAGTTTTCATTGGAAATATAAAAATACATCCAAATACTTCATAATTTCCTATAAATAAAATGTAAATTTAGTAAATAATTTTCTCAAGAGTGATAAACTAGGTGCTCAGTAAGGTCTGTTGTCATGCAATAGGTGACAAATAAATCAAATCTCAATAAACCCTTTTCAGAGTTATTACATATAGGTATACTTATACCAGAACCATATCCACTTATCATATCTACACATGGAAATATTTCTAAGAAAAACCTCATAATCAATACAATAAATAATATTTAATATTTTATTCCCCAATTTGACATATCCTAATGTTTAATCATGTAGTAATATTTCCCCATCTATGTTTTAGAAAATCTTGTTCTCAAGGTTTCCACTAAACCTTCTCTGATAAAACTATAAGAACAAATGTCTAGTAACCTAAATATGGTGGTTACTTTATTATATTGAAAAAGATACAAGTGTTATAATCTATAAGGATTTATTAGTCTAGAAGTTTTGGAGAACTAGATAAATACATGATACCCATTTTTCATTTGGAAGAAACTATAAAACATTACATAACCAAATATTTTATATTCTTGAAACTAATTCAAATAAATATTCTCCACAACCTAGGGAAATGAAGAAATATTGGTGAACTCAAATTTTTAGTATGGTTATGTAAAATATACTCTATAATGAGTATACAAGGAATATACAATATGTTACGGTAAATAAATTAAAACACATTTCATTTAATCAATAACCTAAGAAGAAAATGCATCCATAGATAATATTAATCTAATAATATGATGGAAAATAAAAACTAAATTCTCTATTAAGTAAATTATAAGTATTTTAAATCTTGATCTCATAAATTTTGATATCTATACTATTAATACCTTATTCCAATTTAGTTTAATTGATGGGTTGGTATGCACCAAAAATCTCATTTAATTGGGCTAACCAACTCATCTAATGAGATTATTTATGCATCAAGGGGATATTTATAACAAGGACCCACCATTCATTACATTTCTAATTAATTCCTCATATGTTAAATGACCAATTAATTTCCTAACCAAAAAAATTTATCAATAAATTTATATATTGAATAAATAATATAAAATATCAATTTTCCCTAGTTATTCAAATAATATTCAAAGTAAATAACAATATGTAAAAATAGTATGCAGTCTAGTAAATAATCCTATCCATGATACAAATAATATGGAAAATTAATATAAATTTAATCTCCAATGATCAAAAGAAATTTTTTGTTTCATTAGAAATTTAATGACCATTAAATTAATTGGGGATAAAATATGACGGTCAGTTCATCAAAAATAAATGTTTTGTAACAAAATCATTTCATTTATAAGAATAAATGAAAAGGAAATAAAATATTAGAATAATCCTTCATTTATGATATTTTTTATATAAAATCAATAAAAATTTGTAGAGTAATGCAAACTATTTAAAAATGTTATGGTGGAAGCGTTGTACATTAATGTTTTATATGTTAAAATACATTCCCTTTGACTTTTAATAAAGAAATTAAAAATTAATCCTTTAAATAAATTAGAGATAATACTCTCATACCTTTTAAAAATTCAAGGATAACTCTAAATTTCTTTAATAAATCATTTGAGTAATAAAAAGGACATTTTTGAACAATTTTGAAAGATATTGATATGGAAGAAAACAATACACGATTACAAGGGAAATAAAATCAATTTTTCTTCTGAACATTCCCTTTTTTGATTAAATTTACAATGAGGGGAAATTTCAGATGAAAATTTTTAAACCCCTTAAATATTTATAGGATTGTAAACAGAATAGTTCTTATAAGGGATAAATGATATTATCCCTTCAACTAAAACACAAGTAATCCCAAATGAAAGTGGGATTGCAAAGTAAATCCATTCATCCTTTGAAAATTTGGAAATGAAACCCATTAGATGAATAAATGTGAATTGAATTTATTTTCATCATGAATAAATATATATTCATGTTAAATATTTCAAATGTTCAGTACAAACCCCATAGAATAGTGAGTAGGTACATAATAAAAAATATGTATCAATGGGTACATGACCCTCAACCCAGTTGGTGAGGACTCGACAAGTGCATCTAAGAGACCTAAGATCAAATTTGGGCGGTGAAATATTTTTGGGTACTGTAGCAGTATTGTAGAAGGTATTATAGCAGGAACTGTATGATACTGTAGCAGTAGGAACTATTCATCCATCAGGGTCTTTGGGCCCCTGGTTTGGTCTCGGGTCTTGCAAGGCCTTTGGGTCACCCAAGGCCTTCAGGACAGTTGCCAATCAATGCCTTGGGGCTACCTTAAGGCCTTAGGGACAACACAAGGCCTTCGATCCACATGATTATGTAGATGTACCAGTCAGACTACAAGGGACAAAGCTTTTGATGAGGATTCAGGGAAGGCACATTCATTAGAGTAGTGCTCACCGAAATTAGAAGAATGAGAGGGTATGTATTTTCCATCGGTACTGAGCTTCTGAATCTTTTCTTAGTATAGCTATTTGACAAACCCTGTGAAGGTTTAGTTCTAATATCATCATGACATATGCTCGGGAGGAGAAGTTCCAAGTTGTCTTGTCTAGGGTGATTCCCTCTAAGACATACAGGTCATGTAACTGTCTCTAAGAATTCAGGCCATGTAAGGGTTCCACATCACACCTTAAAAGGTTTATTATAAAAAATAATATTAAATTAAGGATTTAGGTTCATTCTAGCAACAAATATGTCTCAATGGAATGGAAATTACGATGAAATCTATTACCTCATGCTTCAATTTAGTCAAATGTGATTTAAAATCCTATATAATGGTTTTAAAAGTGTTATAAATTTAAAAACAATAAACCACATTCAAATTTATAATTTCACATGACCTTATTATAACAACTTATCGTCCGTTCGTTAATAATATTTCAATATTACCATTATTTTGGGTGATTATTGCATTATTTTATCAGACCTGTTCTATCATGGAAGTTCCATTTATTTTAATTAAAATAAAGTTCCATTATCTACATAATTATATTAATGTTATAAAAAAATATTTACTCATTATATGAATTTTTATAATCATTATTAAAAATTATACATGGAAAATGAATCACATCATTATGTTGAGATGGTATTCCTTACATACTCATGAGAGACATTTTCATTTACTAAATTGGTGAAATGGTAAGGATGTGTATGATATATTATATAAACAAATCTATTAAATTTCATAATTATCAAATATATTCATTATTTCCATCATTATGAGTATCCATGTGAGTTGGTGAGGGAAACAAATTACATTTGTTCGTTAGGTGGTTGTCCTTCGTAAACATGAACGACAATTTTGTTTCCCAATTGATGGAGAATGAGATAAATAAATATTATGTTATAAAAATAATAAAAAATAATTATATTAAAGATACTAGAGTTATTATATTATAATTTTTATGATATAGATGAATTCGGTTAAAAAATAATTAAAAAGAAAGAGCTTGGTGAAGACAATTAACATTTCTTAGAAGAACCTCATTTGGATATCTTATTAAGGACCCCAGGTTTGGTATTTTGAAAATACCATAACCTCTAGAATGTGTATTTGGATTTTTGGGAGATATTTTGGAAGGTTTTGGAAGAAATAACAGTATTTAGAGGTGTGATGAAGTTAGAGGAGTCAGCACCCTTTTATAATTTTAGTGAGCAACACACTAGTATTTTTAATATTTTTTTCCAATAATTTCATGTCACTTTTGTATAAATATGACTGAAAATGGATTATATTACATGTTTAAAAGTATATGGATGGTAAAAAACAAAATAATTAGTCTTTATCATGTTTTTAAGTAATTTTGACCTTATCTTTATATATTAACTCTATAATAAACATGTTTTTACATTAATAACTGTAATATGTTTTTACAATTTTTACTATTCAATATGAAAAAATTAAGTTCAAAATATTACGAAATACTAATTATTATGATCCTAAATATGGAATCCATTTTATCAAATTCATATCATTGAATATGAATAATTATATTTTAAAAAATAAACCCTTAAAAATTTTGAGGAGCATTTTTCGACAAATGCATTTCTTAATCAAAAGTTAAACTTATATTAACTATATGACTAGTAATAATATATTGATAGATATAAAGTATTATATTTAGATATATAATAGATCCATTTCATTTTAGTTATTTATAATTAAAAATTATTATAATTAATTAAAATTGATAGACATTATTCCATAAAAATGGTTTTATGAAAAAACCAATTTTCTAAAAAATATCCATTTTTAAAATCAAACGGTATTATTATTATTTATAAGAAATTGACAGTCAAAAAATTTATAATTATAAAAATTATATAACATTATTATAAATAATAGTGGGAACAGTTATGTACGATATTTTCAATTATTCACATATGCTTATATCAAAGGGATGAATTTCAAAAGTTCATTCTAGGATTATTTTGATTAAGTAAGTTTGAGCTAGATATCCATCATGTAAAATTATAATTATTGTGGGAATAAATGTTATAATGTAAATATAATTATAGTTTTATTAAAATAGAATGTTCACATACTATTACAGAATATTGGGTGTTACTACTTACTGATTGTTGTCCAAGTAAATGATGATGGGGAATAATTTATTTTCAAAAAAGACTCATGTATCATTGGATTTTTTGAAGATAAAAAAAATAATTTGTTTGGAAGATAAAACATGGGAAAAAATTTCATGATTAGAGACCTTGGTTAATCCATCTATTGAGTACGAAGGATGAAAACATACATTGAAATTCAAGACTTGGCTATATTTCTAGAATATTGTGAGATAAATTTCAACTGAAGATGTCATATATGATTTATAATAATTGAAGAGAAAAAGGTGATTTTGTTTTGAAATATTTCTCAAATGTTAGTATGTTTAGTGGAGGTCATAAAAAAGTATAAATTTAGTCCACTAGACCACTTTAGATCATACATTTTACCATATATTGGATGATGAAACAACAGTCAATAAAGTTTATTTTATACCTTATTACTTTAATTGATAATTACAATATAATCAACAAAATAATGTTCATGAAACATAAATAAAAAGTTTTGGTGTCTTTCAAAATATTTATAAGGTAGTTTGAGAAGGATTTGGGTATATATATTTCAATATTGAGAACATATGATTGAAATAAGAACTAAATTAACTCTTTTGAGTCATACATGAAGATACATGGTATTGAAAACGTGTACAGTACTCCTAAAAGTCCATTGTAAACTGCGGGTTTAAAGAGGAAACATAAGTTGTGTTGATATAGTAAAAACAATTCTCACTAAATATAATCATTCGATTTTTTTACCCATGGGAAGATGTAAGTACAAATGTACATGTTTAGAGTTTTTTCCATAGAATATAATAATAAATGAATCCCAATGAGTTAGGTTATAAGAAGAAGACTATAGTTAAATACATTATTTTTTTAGATAATTTTCTCAATTATGGTTAAAAATCAATATTTATTGATGATTCTTGAAAAATATTAAGTTAATATTCTTATTTGATGTTAATTCAATAGATGAATCTACTTGTGACTAAATAAATGTATATATAATTTAGTTGTCTAATTTTATGTAAAAGTCATTGATGAGAATTCCACATTAACCAAATATTTTGATGAAGATATATATAGTTAAGCGAAAGATATAAATCTAACTTCAGGTAGTGTTGATGAAAAGAAAGATGATTTTCAACCTTACCTTGTAATTATATAATCCGATCAGTCCAGTGAAGAGGATAGTAAAAACAGAATAAAAACAATAAAATTATGGATTTTATTGAAATAATTTGAATAACACAATATTATCCAATGCCTGGTAGGTCTAATTTAGGCTAGTCCTATTTTGAATCTTGAAAATAAAATGGGGATTATCTCATAGGTGGTACCAAAATCTATTTCAAATGATGTTGAGAAAAAAATTGTATTTAAATGTGATGAATTTAATGTTTAATCAGATATATAACAATGACATGTTAGATATTATTCGTCGAAAAAATGAGTTAATTTTATATGAACTAAATGTATGTTGAGAAATAAATATAATGAAAATGGGGATATTTTTAGGAATAACACACATTTAGTTTGTAATAGTTATTCAAATGTTGAATGTACTGATTTTGAAGGAATGTTTTCCTCAATTTCATGATATAAGTAATAAAAAAATTGTTGTAGCTACCCATTGAAATTATAAAGTCTATCAGATTGATGTTGAATGAGCATATTGAAATGGTGATGTTGAAGAATATGTTTGTGTTGATCAACTGGATGGATTCATATATGATAATAATTAAATAATAGGTTGAAAATAGAATAAATATTTATGTGGGTAAAAAGAAAACCCTCATGCTTAGAGTTCAAAAAATGATTGTTTCCAAAAACAAATCAACTAGTCTAAAGGGAAAAATGATTACAATATATACATGAAAGAGATGTGTACTGGTACTCTTATTTTCGTTATTTTTGTCGGTAATATATATTTTTCTTATGATGAGGGTAATGCTTGTGGGAAAGTTTCTAAAAAATATAGTGGAAATTTTATATGTCAATGCTAAGAGAATTGAATTTATTTCTAGGACTACATGTTTAATATAAATGATGCTACATATTTATTTAATAGGGAAAATATTTATAGGAATTGGTTGAGAAATTATTCCAAGAATAACATATGGAAGTTAGAATACCCATTATTGTTTTTATTTAGAATGATAAAATACGAATTAAAACATGATGTGAATAGAAAACACTTATGTAATTCAATTAATAAAATTATTTATCTTATTGCATGAAGTAAAAAAATTTAAAATAAAGTAACTTTGTTTGAAATATACTAGATAGATTTAAAGTACTAAATATTTATGAAAGATAAAAGTCTCATAAAATCTATTTAAGAAACATAAAATTATGGATTGATGTATATTATTAGAAATGGGTTGATAAAAAGGGGATTCACTGATAATAATTGGGTTGTAGATATCAATGATTGAAAATAAATATCACGAGGTACTTTCTTTTTTGGAGAAAATTGTTTTTTTGGAGTAGTAAGAAAACAATATGGCTTCAATTACTATGCAATAATATTATGCTACTTGAACACATTAATGTACTCAAATGATGTAGATAAAATCTTTTTGAAATTACTTGATGGTGAATATTTAAAATAAATAAAAATACTTGTGATAATCAATGTGAAATTTAGCTCTCTGAAAATATATTATGACACTTCATATCATTTCACATTAATTTCATGTGTCACTTCATCAATAATTTAGTTTTAGTGGAGTTATAAAGATAAATTATATCTCAAAATTTTTTAAATTTCATATGTTTTAACAAAATCTATGCTATGGGAATGATATGTAGAATCAAGGTAGAAAATTCATGTCAAGAATCCCCCATCACTTATTAAAGTTATTGATCCCCCCACTTTTCTTTGGATTATATTTTCAAAGGGGTAGATGAAGTAAAAAATATTTTACTATTATTATATTGTGTTAAATTGAGTATGTTATTTTCAAAGAAAGGGGGTTGGAAGTTTCAGAAGTGAATCTTTACCAATAAGATTTAGGAGAAGTACAAAAATTTCATTGATAGAAAATTTCTTGTCAATGAGGTATTGAATTATATATCCTGAATGGCCTGAAGGCCTTCTTTTTAATTATTTTTTATAATCAACCTTCCAATGGATAAGGGGGAAACCTTATAAGGCATATAGTACCATAGATTACACGACCTGAAGGTCAAGGACATTACATGACCCGTATATCCTAGAGGAATTAATCTAGATTATAACTACTAAGAATTAATCCTCACTAGATTCTACATCATGATGTAATCTCTCCACCAATGCATTCCTCTTCAGCCAGGCTTCAAGTGCATGCATAGGATGGTCCCAATGGTAATTCCTTACACTCTATTTCTTCTAAATTTGTTATCTTTGGATCTGGTGAATTTTAATGCTCTAAATCCTCATCTGGTGTCTACTCCTTATAGAGTCCTCCTAGTCCATTAAGTACAATTTCATGTACCCGAAATCCTTGAGGTGGCTTGAAGGACTTGACGTGGCCCGAAGGCCTTGAGGTTCCCTGAAATCATTAATGGCCAAAGTCCTTCGGTGCCCCGAAGGCCTTGAAGGACCCAAGCACCAAACCAGTGGCCTGAAAGCTAAAATGTATGAATAGTTATTGCTGCTACATTACCTACTACATTGCCTTCTATAGTCCTTCTCTAGTAACCCAAAAATCATTCCTCTTCTAGGATTTTAACTCAGTACACCTCTCTATGATTAATGATGTATATTTATGGAATTTTGGAAGTTTTTGATTTTGGAATCGAAAAAAATTCCTAGGGGGATATTGAAGAACCAATGGTCTGAAATTAGAAATTTAGTTTATTTTTTTGAAATATTTATTAATTTTTTTAAGTTATAGGTAAATATGAATTTTTTTGGTTTAGATGATATGAGTCTAAAGGATACATTCAATGTTTTTTGGATGTGTGAAGGGATGATACAATTATTGTGATAAATTTAATGGTATGTAAATGAATAAGATTTTATGGGTATTTTAAAAAAATTAAAACTCAAAGACACCCAAAAAAGAGGTAGTGGCTAAGCTCAGAGGCACAATAGTAAGAGAGTATCTATGGAGGAGGAGGGAGATAACTTGCATAATGATATTCAGTTTGGGAAAATTCTATGGAAAACCCTTGTTGTAGGATAGCACCATAGACTCTGAAAGTGGGAAAATTCTTAAATATTTCAATGTTTTATTCATCAACATTATGATATATAAGGGACCACTTTCGTAAGATAATTTTCAATGTTGGACTTCTAAACACCAGATATTATCTATCACATAAGAAAAAGACATAGAGTGATTTTTAATTTAAACTAATGATATAATACTTCAATTCATCAAAGCATATAGGGTTTACACATGACACTATGACAAAAGATACCTTTAAGAACGATAAAGTTTATTAGTGCAAGCAAAAAGAGTTGATAAAGGTGACATTTATCAGCACTTTATTTTTAACATTAATAAATGGTATAGTTCATTAGTGATCTTTTATCACTAATTATGGTCCAAAATAAAAAGAAATAGTTAAACAAACATAAGTTTAAAAAATTGACAATTTTATTAATAAAATAATTATTGGTAAAAATGAAAAAAAAATTAATGGAAATATATATAGATTATAAATAATAATAAATAATATGTGTTAAAAAGGATATATGTATGAATAAATTGTAGTACTTAAACAAAAAAATAATGAATAAATTGAAACTATTACACCAAAAACTAATAACTAAAAATTTACAAAAAAATATTTAAGAAGTTATCAATGTAGAAATTATTAATAAAAAATAATAATTACAATATATATATATATATATATTAATTATAAATAATAAATAATAATATATATTAAATATAAATATATAAAAAATGAAGAAAATTTAATAATTAAAAACATATTAATGTCTTATTTATTTTTAATGTTGCATGAATTTTCCGATTTAATATATATAAAATGTCGCGTGTTACATTGATTACACTTACATATATGTAATTAATGTATTTTTATATACAACACACATACACACAAATATTTACACAATTAATGAGAACTTTTATATAAACACAAACACCTAATATTTAAGTAATTTATTCAAAATTTAGTATATTTTATAATTTCATTATAACATAATACATTCAATATATTATCTTTTAAATCAGTCAATTTTATTTATTTATATTTAATATGATTATAGTGATGCAATATTTATTCCTTTCCAACATTTTCTATTTTTTCTATTTTATTTTTTTAATTGAATCATTTTCTATTATTTATATATATATATATATTCACTATTTTTTAGTATTTTCAATATGTATTCATCTTTAATTCAATATATATATATATAAATCCATATTTTTTATAATGTATATTTATTTAATAAAATGTATCTTGTTTTTCTATATTTTTTAACTGTACTCATTTTTAATAATTGAATTTCACGAATTTTAAGAATGTTTATATTTCAAAAATTTATATTCAGTAATAATATTAAAAGAATATTTTTAAATCAATATATATTAATAAATATATTTATAAATATATATTAACTATATTTTTTAATTTACAAATTCATAATTATTATAAATGACTTTATATTTTTTAAGAAGTATTTATATAATTATAAATAAATAATGATATAAATTTAAATAATTATCAAAGTATAATAAATTTACTTAAATAACAAATATAATATATTTATATTTATATTTATATTTATAATATATATATATATCGATATATATATATATATAATTTGAGGTTAAAACCTCTATTTATTCTGGGAAAGTGGCTACAATATAAAGAAAAATATGCAACATACAATGTAGAGATATACTCCATGGGACTCAAAGCCGAGACCATATCGAGACCCAGAGGGGAAGATACCATTGAGCTACACCCTGGGGGATATAAATATATATAATTATATAACATTTAAATGTATTTTTTAAAAAACTATTACTCATATATTTATAAATAAATCATTATGTATTTAAATAATTATAAAATTTTAATTAATATATTAAAATAATGTATATATATACTATATTTATATTTATATATATTTATTAAATATATATATAATTATATATACATATATAATGATATAAGTATATTTATAATTATTAATAAAAAATTACAAGTATATTAATAAATTTATATTTACTATATTTATAAAATAATATTTTAATAATTATAAATAAAAAATAATGTTTTTTTAATGTAATTATATATAATAATTATATATATATATATTAATTATAAAATTAGAATAAAAAAATATAAAATTATATAAATATATTTAGAAATATTTATTTATAATTATAATTATAAATCCTTTATCAGAACTATTGTTTCTCATTGATAAATGATCATTTTATTTTCTCTTTTCTAGCACTAATTAATATTCTATTTATTATCACTAATCAATTTAGTGGTAATAAAAGTGATCTTTATTAACACTTTTTTGCAAGTGCTGATAAAACTGTCCTCAATCAATTTGAAAGAACCCTAACTGCGACTCATTCAGACACGATTCTCAAGCTCTCACAGAACCCCCTACTGCTAGCATGAATCCTCTACATTCTATTGGATGAATCAGGGCTACAATGTAACATCCCAAGTAAGTAATGAATAATAGATATTTTTATCTATGTCTATTAATGATTAAGATAGTGTTTTAGAGGCTTAAAATGAAAATAAATACAATCTTATGCATGGAATACACTAATATTCTTAAAAGATTATTTTGCTGCCTTTTGATGGAAAACCCTTTTTAAATCTATCTTTTGACAATTTTATAAGATATGTTTTTCAAAATAAAATTATTATTTATGATTGGGAAATCAAAATTTACTTTGTGTGAATTTTTGGTATTTTTCAGACAATGTTCATTTTTTAATGAATAGTGAAAAATACTGCATTTTACATCAAAACTGCTTTTTAATCTAATTTATTTATATGATTATATTATCTTTTGAATTGGTTTTGAAGTGGAATTAGAATATATTTTTACCATTTTATACAATGGTGGTCATTGGAATCAATTTCACTTTGAAATTGGACTTAAACTAGTGTCAATCTTTTGATACTTATTGTTTCATAAAAACACGCTATTTGTCATGACAGCGGGAATTAATTATTAATTTAATTAATGTGACTTATATGTTTTGAATTTTGTAAAATATACTTCAATTTTGAATTCATAATATCAAATATAGCTTAGGGTAAATTTTTGGTAATTTTCTGAAAAACTTCAAATTTTGATGAATAGTGAAACCACTAAGTGGTACTTATAAAAACTGATTTTTCCGTTTAAATGAAATTTTGCCATAATTGTGTTTTGAATTTCAAAAATCTGACATACATGGTTGTCATTAAGAAGTAAAATGTGGTTCAATAAGGTTAAAATAATTTTTTGGTGAATAGTAACTTATTAAGTTTTTAATCACGATTAGTGGTAATTAGTGTAGTTTAAGGTAAAAATAATGATTTAATAAAATGAGATGAGCTTGACACATGTCCTACCCTCATTGTTTGTGTCATGGCCGACCAAGACAAGCCATGGGTCAACTTGGGGACCCCATGGATCCACTTTGGTTGGGAAGTGACAGAAATAACTTTTTATTTAATGTAAAAGTAAAAATGACACAAACATAATATGTTTTACGAAAACAATTTTTACATGGGGTTATAAAGATCAGATTTTTGATTATAAGTAGTAATTGGAAAGATAAAAAGATTTCCTACATCATAGTATTTGTTTTATAATTTTTATACTTTAAATATATTAAAATATTTATGACATCATGATGATGCAGCGATGACCTCATTATTTAACGATTTAAATAAAATGGAAAGATAATGTAAAATCTAAAACCTACACATGGACAAAACGAATTGGATGAGTGTATTTTGAAGCCTTATCACCTTATCCTCTAATTATATCAATGTGGGACCTTTTGAATCCTAAAATCATTTTAAAATAAAGTAACTTATCTTTACTTTCCAAGAGTGCCCTTCCTCTCCTCTTATAAAAGGCCCCCTCCTCTACCTCCTTACCCACACTCCCAAAGCCTTTGGCTCAGCCAACCCCTACCCATTTTGTCTCTCCACATACCGCTCCTCATCCTAGAGGATTCCCTTTGGGAAGAATCCTTTCAAAGGAAGCCTTTAGGCTCAAATAAAAAGGAGTTACACTTTTAAAGGTAATTCATTCTCTCATGTTCATTTGTTTTATTTTGCTTCTCTAACCCGCTAAACTCTTTCTATTTACTTCTTTTGTAACAAAACCAGTATCTTCAATATACTAGGATGTTGTTATAAGATTTATTCGAGCTACACTCTCACACAACTACATCAAATGGTTAAAAACATACGGTTTCCGTGGATGGCGAAATTCTGCCTCCCGAAACGATGATTGTTCAATACCCATTTAACACCTTCAAAGGTGGCCATTATGATGTCACTATTTTTATATATGATATATAATATGTTTATTCTTTCCTTAAGCTTCTGTATTTTTCATTTATGGCATACAATTATTGTTTCCATTATGGGTGAACACGATATCTTCATTTTAGGAAGTGCAGACTACCGCCACCTGAAAGTGATTTGATTCGTTAATACCATATGTGGGATGTGTAAAGGATAAAGTTAATGATATTATAAATGTTATTATACTGGAATTATAATATACTCTTATATCATTATGACTCCATTCCAGAAAATATGAAATAGAAGTGGAAGTAGCATTCATGCGTACGTACGGCTTACCGTCTCCATGAACGGTGCATTTAATTTCTTATCTCTAAATGTGATGTAATATTATAAATACATTTATATGCTGAATATATATGATTTATATGTTATCCAAATCATTAATATCATTCTGGATATAACGAACCTTTGACCAAATTAACAACATGTAAGTGTAAGAAGTCTATTTTTGACTTAAGAACCAAATACCGACAAAATGAACATTATTAACTTAAATGATTACATGATGTTCATAACATGGTATAAAAGGAATAATGAAATTGAAAAAGGTTCTTAAGAAAGTAGAGATTAACTCAAGTTTATTATTCAGGAGATTAAAGAACGACCGAGTCAAGTCGGACCCGAGGTATGGGACTTCGTCTCAATCTCCTTTAATTGAGGCATATTTTGTTTTATACACAACCTTCTTTTATACGGTGTATAAACCCCTTTGACTTTTACGATTATTCAAAAGGAATATTTTTTATACGAAGCGTTTACTAAACGAAAAAATGGAATGTTTTTGTCATACGTATGCGGCGACAATGACTTCCCCGCCGTCATGACCGTTATTTGAGTTTCGGCTTCCTCTACAAGCTATACCTTATTTTTAAAAGAAAAATAAATACCATGTTTTACATTTATTTTATTTTGGTATCGAAAATGGTTTTCATAATGTTTTTATATCAATGTTTTGTATTGATATCTTATGATTAAAAGGTGGGAATGTTATGTTTCCTTTATGCATGTTTTATGTGATACGATTATGTTGAGGTTCTTGGGCATTATTATGAAGACGGGTTGTTCCGTGATAAACTAAGGGCGGGTGAGCCCAATATAGCTCTCTAATGCATTGGGTAACGCGAAGGAGTGAAATTTTAAGGTTTCTCAGAAGAGATTTTAGGGAATATACTGTGATGGGTATTCCAAACGTAACCAAGAGGGTTACTCCCTACGTAAGAATGTTATGAATGCCTCAAGTTACCTTTATTTCTTATGATTTCTATGATTTATTCATGATTTGATGAGGTATGTTAAAGTGCTTATGTTTTATGGGTAATGTATGATCTCATCCTTATGTATAAATGTACCCATGTTTCCTTTCCATATTTTTATATCCCTTACTGAGCTTTTTATGCTCATCCCATGTTTTTTGAAATGTTTTTCACAGGTCAAGGGAAAGGTACATGATATGATGATAGAGTCAAGGAAGTGTCAAGAAAGAATCCATGTTTATTTTAAATATGTTTCCATTTATGGGAATGAAGAATACTATCTTTATGTAACCACTTTGTTTATATGTGGAATGTAATTCAAGTTTTATGATCTAATTCTCTAAAACTATAAACCCGAAAAGATCCTCAATGTGTAATCTTGTAATAACTCAAGATTAAGTAAGGTTTAAGGCTGGGGCCTTATAGTTGGTATCAAAGGTCAGTTTAGATAACTTCAAGAGTTAGAATTCTATGAAATGATTATCCAAAAGTTTTTTTTATGGTCAAATTGAAGTGATATAGAATTTGAATATTACCATGTTGCTTCATCTAAGAAATGTTTGTTCAGAATGGTTTTCCGTAGAGGAAATAGGGAAACAGTGCTAGGAAGGCATACAGAAGGAAATAACCTTCCGAATCAGCATCCTGAGATGGTCAGAATTGGAACTGAACAGTTTGTTGCAGTAATGGCGCAGTTGACTCAAGCTATAAATGGTGGTGGTATCCATGCACGAGATCAGCCAGATCAACCGCATAGGAACATGTCAGTGGTGGAACATTTCAAGAGGCAACATCCCCCATCATTCAAGGGATCATCTGACCCTGTGCTAGATGAAGGGTGGATTAAAGCACTGGAGAAGATTTTTGATGTCATGGGGTGTTCAGACAATCAAAAGGTTAGTCATGCTATTTACCGTTTGGAGGGTGAGGCAGATCAGTGGTGGTCTATGGTTAAAAATATCAGGGTCGCTGATGAGATTGATGCTCTTGACTGGGACGAATTCAATGATATGTTTCTTGAGAAGTATTTTCCTAAGGCTGTTCGACTTAGGATGGAAAAGAAATTCTTGGAATTGAGGCAAGAGGAATACTCAGTGGCTAACTATGAAGAAAGGTTCACTCGATTGGCAAGGTATGCTCCAAATTTTATCCGAGACCTTGATAGTAAAATCAGTCATTTTTACTCAGGATTAAAGCCAAAATATCAAAGGTCATTAGTTTCTCGTGAGTTTAAAAGTTATGAAAAGCTTGTTCGATGTGCTGAGAAGGTGGAAATGGAGTTTGCCGATGATCAAGTTTTCTATAACAACCAACAGAAGAAGAGACCGAGGTGGCATGAGAAAGGTAAGAATTCTTCAAAAAATTCTGATGGTAAGAAAGATAAGTTTCCAGTTTGTGATAAATGTGTCAAAAGGCATGCTGGGGAATGTCTTCTGAATTCTGGAAAGTGCTACCGATGTGGTAAGATGGGACATAAGGCTCGTGATTACACTGAAAAAGATCAAGGTGAAGGTAAGACCAAATTTGATTTACAGTTAGTGAAATGTTTGAAGTGCAATGAGATGGGTCACTATGCAAATGAGTGTCTGACAAAGAGCTTGAGTGATGTGAAGCAGTTATACTACAATCAGAAAGGGGTGGTGAAATCCTTTGCAACTACTTCAGCAGATGTCGGGCCATCAAATGAAGTTGTATCAGGTACTTTGATTGTTTTTTTAGATTATGCCAGTGTGTTGTTTGATTCAGGGTCTACACATTCTTTCATCTCTGAAACCTTTTCTAGTAAAATGGGAATACCATCTCAAGAAATGACTCCTGAACTTGTGGTAAAGACACATGGGGGAAATGTTGAGGAAAAAATAATTTATAAGAATCTTCCTATCCTTTTCTGTGGAAAGAACGTACTTGAAAACCTTATTGTTCTACCTCTAGTAGAGTTTGATGTTATCCTGGGTATGGATTGGCTCTCTATTTACCATGCTAAGATTGACTGTAGAGCTAAAGAAGTTTCTTTTCAGAAAGAATTTCAGTTTGTGTACAAGAATGAACCCTTACTGTTGATAACTTATCAAGAGGCCGAGAAACTTATAAGAGATGGAAATGAATGTTACATTGCACACATCGTTGAAAATAAAGGAACTGTTCAGATTAATGATGTGCCAGTGGTAAATGAGTATCCTGATGTTTTTCCTAATGAGTTTCCTGGAATAATACCAGATCGGGAAGTTGAGTTTACTGTTGACTTAGTTCCTGATGCTAAGCCAATTTCAAAACCCCCTTATTGAATGGATCAAATTGAACTTTTAGAGTTAAAGGAGCAATTTAAAGATTTATTAGAGAAAGGTTTCATTCGACCTATCACATCACCATGGGGTGCTCCTGTTTTATTTGTTAAAAAGAAAGATGGTTCTATGAGACTTTGCATTGATTATAAAGCCTTGAATAACATCACTGTTAAGAACAATTATCATTTGCCTCATATCGATGATTTGTTTGATCAGCTCCAGGGAGCTCAGTTTTTTTCAAAGATTGACCTGAGATCGGGGTACCATCAGCTGAAGGTAAAGGAGGTAGATATTCCGAAGACCGCGTTCCGTACGATATATGGCCATTATGAATTTTTAGTAATGCCTTTTGGGCTAACCAATGCACCTGCTGTATTCATGGACTTAATGAATATAATTTTCCATGAGTTCTTGGATAAGTTTGTGGTGGTTTTCATTGATGATATTTTGGTGTTTTCAAAAAGTAAAGAGAATCATGAAAGACATTTAAGGGTTATCTTGCAAACCTTAAAAGAAAAGAAATTGTATGGGAAATTCAGCAAGCGTGAGTTTTGGTTGCAACAAATTTCCTTCCTTGGTCACATTGTTTCTAAAGATGGGATAACTGTTGATCCTGCAAAAACAAAAGTTGTGGAAGACTGGGCAAGACCCACAAATGTAACTGAGATTCGTAGCTTCCTTGGTTTGGCAGGCTATTACTGAAGGTTTGTTAGAAATTTTTCACGGTTATCTAGTCCAATGAATAAGCTAACTCGGAAGGGTGTTAAGTTTATCTGGACAAAAGAATGTGATGATTGTTTTCAGGAATTGAAAAGAAGATTGGTGAATGCTCCGGTTTTGGCACTACCTTCCAGGAATGGTGAGTTTGTTATATACAGTGATGCTTCATTGAAAGGACTTGGTTGCGTCCTAATGCATAATGATCAGGTAATTGCTTATGCTTCACGACAGTTGAAAACTCATGAGGAAAATTACCCTACACATGATTTGGAATTAGCTGCTGTTGTTTTTGCATTAAAAATTTGGAGGAATCATTTTATGGAGTAAAGTGTGAAATATATACCGATCAAAAAAGTTTAAAGTATATATTCACTCAGAAATAATTGAACATGAGACAAAGGAGATGGCTAGAATTAATCAAGGATTATGATTGTACAATTCATTACCATCCGGGAAAATCAAATAAAGTGGTTGATGCTTTGAGTCGAAAAAGTAATGCTTCATTAGCAATGTTGCATTTGGAACGTGATCCTTTGGTTAAGGATTTGATGAACTTTGGCATAGAAGTTGTTTGTACAGGAAGTTCTTCTGTTTTTTTCAGGTATCAGTGAGATCATCTCTATCAGATAGAATCAAGCAAGCATAGAAGCAAGACAGTGAGTTGCAGAAAAAGGTAGAGCTAGTTCAGAAAGGTAAGTTGCCTGAATTCAACATTGATAATGATTGCGCTTTGATATTTGGGAAGAGATTGTGTGTGCCTTCTGATTCACAGTTGAAGAGAGAGTTGTTATGTGAAGCTCATAGTTCTCTGTTTTCAGTTCATCTTGGAAGTACTAATATGTACAGAGATCTGTGGGAGTATTACTGGTGGGATGGAATGAAAAGAGATATTGCTGATTTTACTGTGAAGTGTTTGACATGTCAGCATGTTAAAGCAGAGCGGTAGTTACCGAAAGGGATGCTTCAGCCTTTACCAGGGCTAGAGTGGAAATGGGAGAATATATCCATGGACTTTGTTGTGGGATTACCGAAGACATCTCGAGGTAATAATGCAATCTGGGTTATTGTTGATCGCTTGACTAAATCTTCTCATTTACTTGCTATACGAGATACTTTTTCCCTAGATCAACTTTCTCGTTTGTATCTTAAAGATATAGTCAGGTTACATGGAGTACCCCTCTCCATTGTATCTGATCGTGATCCCAGGTTCACTTCTAACTTTGGGAAAGGCCTTCAGAAGTCGTTGGGTACTGAATTTAATTTTAGTACAACATTTCATCCTCAATCAGATGGGCAGTCAGAACGAACAATTCAGACATTGGAGGATATGCTACGAGCTTGTTCTATGGATTATCAGGAAAGTTGGGACCAACATCTTTCTTTGGTTGAATTTTCATATAATAACAGTTTTCATTCCAGCATTCAGATGGCACCATTTCAGGCATTATATGGGAAGCAGTGTCGAACTCCAGATTTCTGGGATGAAGTGGGTGAAAGGAAGTTGATGGGACCAGAATCGGTAGAAGAGATGGCAGAAAAAGTTCAGCTGATTCAGAAGCACACGAGAACAGCTCAGAGCAGGTAGAAGAGTTATGCGGATAACCGAAGGAAGGATCTATCTTTTGAGGAAGGTGATCATGTTTTTCTCAAGGTTTCTCCTTGGAAAAGTGTGATGAGATTTGGTAAGAAAGGGAAGCTGATTCCAAGGTTTATTGGACCATATTAAATTCTGGAGAGAGTTGGATCAGTTGCATACCGGGTGGCTTTACCTCCGAGTTTATCTCAGGTACACAATGTTTTTCACGTTTCGATGTTGAGAATGTATATGCCAGATCCATCTCATGTTTTGATTCCAGAGGTAGTTCAGCAGGAAGAGAACCTATCTTATGAGGAACAACCGGTCCAGATTCTTGACCACAGGGAGCAAGTGTTACGAAATAAGGTGATTCACCAGGTAATGGTTTTGTGGAAAACCCACATGATGGAAGAGGCAACATTGGAATCTGAAAATGCAATGAGGGATAAGTACCCCCATTTATTTGATAAGTAAATAAATTGCGGGGACACAATTTTCTAAAGGGGAGAAGGATGTAACATCCCAAGTAAGTAATGAATAATAGATATTTTTATCTATGTCTATTAATGATTAATATAGTGTTTTAGAGGCTTAAAATGAAAATAAATACAATCTTATGCATGGAATACAGTAATATTCTTAAAAGATTGTTTTACTGCCTTTTGATGGCAAACCCTTTTTAAATCTATCTTTTGACAATTTTATAAGCTATGTTTGTCAAAATAAAATTATTATTTATGATTGGGACATCAAAATTTACTTTGTGTGAATTTTTGGTATTTTTCAGACAATGTTCATTTTTTAATGAATAGTGAAAAATACTGCATTTTACATCAAAACTGCTTTTTAATCTAATTTATTTATATGATTAGATTGTCTTTTTAAGTGGGTTTGAAGTGGAATTAGAATATATTTTTACCATTTTATCCAATGGTGGTCATTGGAATCAATTTCACTTTGAAATTGGACTTAAGCTAGTGTCAATCTTTTGATACTTATTGTTTCATAAAAACACGCTATTTGTCATGACAGTGGGAATTAATTATTAAATTAATTAATGTGACTTATATGTTTTGAATTTTTTAAAATAGACTTCATTTTTGAATTCAGAATATCAAATATATCTTAGGGTGAATTTTTGGTAATTTTCTGAAAAACTTCAAATTTTGATGAATTGTGAAACCACTAAGTGGTACTTATAAAAACTGATTTTTCTGTTTAAATGATATTTTTCCATCATTGTGTTTTGAATTTCAAAAAATCCGACATACATGGTTGTCATTAAGAAGTAAAATGTGGTTCAATGAGATTAAAATAATTTTTTGGTGAATAGTAACTTATTATGTTTTTAATCGCGATTAGTGGTAATTAGTGTAGTTTAAGGTAAAAATAATGATTTAATAAAATGAGATGAGCTTGAAACATGTCCTAAACTCATTGTTTGTGTCATGGCCGACCAAGAAAAGCCATGGGTCAACTTGGGGACCCCATGGATCCACTTTGGTTGGGAAATGACATAAATAACTTTTTATTTAATGTAAATGTAAAAATGACACAAACATAATATGTTTTACGAAAACAATTTTTACATGGGGTTATAATGATCAGATTTTTGATTATAAGTAGTAATTGTAAAGATAAAAAGATTTCCTACATCATAGTATTTTTATTATAATTTTTAGACTTTAAATAAATTAAATTATTTTTGACATCATGATGATGGAGGGATGACCTCATTATTTAACGATTTAAATAAAATGGAAAGATAATGTAAAATCTAAAACCTACACATGGCCAAAACCAATTTGATTAGTGTATTTCGAATACTTATCACCTTATCCTCGAATTATATCAATGTGGGACCTTTTGAATCCGAAAATCATTTTAAAATAAAGTAACATATCTTAACTTTCCAAGAGTGCTCCTCCTCTCCTCTTATAAAAGGCCCCCACCTCTACCTCCTTACCCACACTCCCAAAGCCATTGGCTCGGCCAACCCCTGCCCATTTTGTCTCTACAAATCCCTCTCCTCATCCTAGAGGATTCCCTTTGGGAATAATCCTTTCAAAGTAAGCCTTTAGGCTCAAATAAAAAGGAGTTACACTTTTAAAAGTAATTCATTCTCTCATGTTCATTTGTTTTATTTTGCTTCTCCAACCCCATAAACTCTTTTTATTTACTTATTTTGTAACAACACCAGTATCTTCAATATACTAGGATGTTGTTATAAGATTTATTCGAGCTACAATCTCACACAACTACATCAAATGGTTAAATAACATACGGTTTCCGTGGATGGAGAAATTCTACCTCCCGAAATGATGATTGTTCAATACCCATTTAACACCTTCAAAGGTGGCCATTATGATGTCACTATTTTTATATATGATATATAATATGTTTATTATTTCCTTAAGCTTCTGTATTTTTCATTTATGGCATACCATTATTGTTTCCATTATCGGTGAACACGATATCTTCATTTTAGGAAGTGCGGACTACCGCCCCCTGAAAGTGATTTGATTCGTTAATACCATATGTGGGATGTGTAAAGGATAAAGTTAATGATATTATAAATGTTATTATACTGGAATTATAATATACTCTTATATCATTATGACTCCATTCCAGAAAATACGAAATAGAAATGGAAGTAGCGTTCATGCGTACGTACGGCTTACCGTCTCCATGAACGGTGCATTTTATTTCTTACCTCTAAATGTGATGTAATATTATAAATACACGTATATGCTGAATATATATGATGTATATGTTATCCAAATCATTAATATAATTCTGGATATAACGAACCTTTGACCAAATTAACAACATGTAAGTGTAAGAAGTCTATTTTTGACTTAAGAACCAAATACCGACAAAATGAACATTATTAACATAAATGATTACATGATGTTCATAACATGGTATAAAAGAAATAATGAACTTTAAAACGGTTCTTAAGCAAGTAGAGATTAAATCAAGTTTATTATTCCGGAGATTAAAGAACGACCGAGTCAAGTCGGACCAGAGGTATGGGACTTCGTCTCAATCTCCTTTCATTGAGGCATATTTTGTTTTATACACAACCTTCTTTTATACGGTGTACAAACCCTTTTGACTTTTACTATTATTCAAAAGGAATCTTTTTTATACGAAGTGTTTACTGAACAACAAAATTGAATGTTTTTGTCGTACATATGCGGCGACAACGACTTCTCCGCCGTCATGACCGTTATTTGAGTTTCGGCTTCCTCTACAAACTATACCTTCTTTTTAAAAGAAAAATAAATACCATTTTTTACATTTCTTTTATTTTGGTATCGAAAATGGTTTTCATAATGTATTTATATAAATGTGTTGTATTGATATCTTGTGATTGAAAGGTGGGAATGTTATGTTTCTTTTATGCATGTTTTATGTGATACGATTATGTTGAGGTTCCTGGGCATTATTATGAAGATGGGTGGTTCCGTGATAAACTAAGGGCGGGTGAGCCCGATATAGCTCTCCAATACATTGGGTAACGCGAAGGAGTGAAACGTTAAGGTTTCTCCGAAGAGATTTTAGGGAATATACTATGATGGGTATTCCAAACGTAACCAAGAGGGTTACTCCCTATGTAAGAATGTTATGAATGCCTCAAGTTACCTTTATGTCTTATGATTTCTATGATTTATTCATGATTTTATGAGGTATGTTAAAGTGCTTATGTTTTATGGGTAAAGTATGATCTCATCCTTATGTATATATGTACCCATGTTTCCTTTCCATATTTTTATATCCCTTACTGAGCTTTTTATGATCATCCCATGTTTTTTGAAATGTTTTTCACAGTTTAAGGGAAAGGTACATGATAAGATGATAGAGTCAAGGAAGTGTCAAGAATGAATCCATGTTTATTTTAAATATGTTTCCATTGATGGGAATGAAGAATACTATCTTTATGTAACCACTTTGTTTATATGTGGAATGTAATGCAAGTTTTATGATCTAATTCTCTAAAACTCTAAACCCGAAAAGATACTCAATGTGTAATCTTGTAATAACTAAAGATTAAGTAAGGTTTAAGGCTGGGGCCTTATATACAATCCAAGGTATGTTATTATCTCCTTTTCCTCTCCCATTTATTTCTTGTTTGGGTACTGTGGTTTTCATTTTTATGTTGTTCTTAACCATAACAAATCCTATATCTATTCTCTCTCTCTAACACTTACATATACCTACATAATGCCACCCATACTCTGTAAACTCATTCCAGTTTTATATGATACCACTGTGAACCACATCACCATCCACCATTGCAAGAGATTGTCATTATCTTGACATTTCCATTATTATTTATTTTAAATTTTAGATAGTGTGGATGGTCATTGTTTGAATCTTGCTTCAAGAGTATGGAATGAACATGAAGATGAAACAATTTGAAGAATTATGAATATATATGTATCTATTAAGAAAATCATTATCATAAAATTTCATAGAGTGATAGGTGAGGATTTGTTCTTAATTAATATTGGATGATTAGTGCCGCATAGGTGATGTCATTGAATGAATAAATAGAGTTTTTTCCTATTTTATTAGATGATTAAATTTTATGATGGATCCTATATATTTTCATTCATTTGATTCTTTTCAAACAAAATTTGAATATAAATATCAATATAATTTCACATGCGGGTTATATTATTGAATAATGAGATGGTGATATACTGCATGCAATAATTATTAAAGGGTTAAAGTTAAATTTGTGTGAACTATTAAAAAATTTAGTGCTTCTTTACACTATTATATTATATTTACGATTGTTGTAATTTTTACCATAAATGAATTGATAAATTACATCCGGTTAAATAAAAAAGTGTTATATGGGATTACATTTTGGTTGGTGTTATGTTGTGATGGAAAGTGATATATATTTTTGAAATGTAATATGTCAGAAGACATAATTAAAAGTTCATTTAAGTTGCTCTTGAATATGAGTGGCTTTAGAGTGTACATGGGATAACCATATTTTCTAAAAATAATAAGTGCTATGTTTTAATTACGCCATATTTGAGAAAAACCGGGTTATATAGCGTCTTTATAAATTACTATGTATTACTCATTCTATAATATAAAATTATAAGATATCATCATTTTTTTCTATTAAATTAAAGAATTTGATGCTTATGATACGAGCTTATTTATAGTTTTTATATACGTATTTGATATTTTATTTCTTAGGTGAAATGGTTCATAATATATATATATGTGTGTGTGTGTGTGTGTGTGTGACTATATGATAAATATGATATTCAAATTATTTTTCTATAATCATAAAATAATATGGTTTTAGTAATATAAGTTTTGTAAAATGAACAAACACACATTTATAAATATTTTTTTGTAGAAATTATAATTTTAGTAAATTGAAAAATTATATGTCTTCTATTTAGTATGTCTTCAATTTTATCTTTGTGTATAATTTTTATTAATTTCTTAACTAATGTTTTTCTTTACTTGTCTAAAAATTTATTTTCTTGAGTAATGTTTTTGAAAATTATTTTTTATATGTAATATGTAACTAATTTCTTTCGTAAACTTCAAAAAATATTTCCTTATAATATTTCTTTGAATAATCACTTGATATTATTTGAAAATTTTTTAATATACCTCACAATGTATGATTATAATATTAATCTACAAGAAATACATGCGTGGATGTGATAAAAATAATTTTTATCATATATTAGAATATGATTGGTATTATGCGAGAGCTGGGTATTGTATGCTAGAATAAGAGTTATATAGACGTGTTAATGATTCATCAGGGGATAGGGTGAGGTTGATTTGACATTTGTGTTATTGTTTTTTCTTCTTTACAGGTTTCCAAAAGTTAGGTTTAACTAATGTATTGTGGTATGCATTGTGTATTTATTTCCTAAAAGAACCAATTCTGTTAAGAATTCTCCATATTTCAAATTCACTTAGGAAGAAAAATGGTTATGTTATACCCATTTCATGATTTGGATGAAATAACACTACTGCGGTTTTGATTTTTTGCGACAGACTATTTGAGACAGAATCCCGTTGCAAAATATGGCGTCACAATTATGGTTAATTGCGACAATCTATTGCGAATAATTTTTATTTACGACACATGAATCATCAGTCACAAATAACCAGTGTAATGTTTTTAAAAAAAACTTTGCGACAGACGTATATTCCATCACAAACAATTTTTAAAAAAACATTTAAAAGTAATTAAAAATGATTAAAATTTATTAAAAATATTTCAAATAAATAAAATATATATATAATTTATAAATAAAAATAAAATATTAAAATTAATTCAAAAATTTAATATTAATTACAATAATTAAAGATTTAAATATATTTAAAATTAATTAAAATTTATAAAATTAATTAAAAATGTTATAACATTAAAAATAATAAAAAATAATTGAAAAAGTTATAAATATTTAAAAATCAAAAATATTTTTAAGAAATATTACAAATAATTACAAAAAAGAAAATTAATTAATGTTTTTTAAAAATAATTAATAATTTTAAAAAAATCAAGAATTATTAATAATATTATGATAATTATAAATCATGAAAAATATGAAAAAAATTACAAAAAATTAAAAAAAAAATAACATATAATTTGAAAATTTTATAAGTACATAATAATATTAGAAAATTATAAAAAAAAATAAAACATTTAATAAAATAAAAAATAACTGAAAATATTAAAAAATTACAACTAATTAAAAAATTTACCAATAATGAAATTATTTAAAAAATTACAAATCATTAAGAATATAAAAAGATACAAATAATTAAAAAAAATTAGAATAATTAAAAATTTTAATAAAGTACAAATCATAAAAAATATGAAAAAATTAAAAATAATTAAAAAAACTAAAATTCATTAAAAATAATAAAAAATTAAAAATAATGAAAAAAATTATAAACAATTTAAATTTATTAAAAATAATTAAAAAAAATAAAAAATAAAGATATATATTTTTAAATACTTATAAATATTTAATAATATTATAAAATAATAAAACAAAAAAATTATTAAAATAAAAATAATAAAAATAATTTAAAAACATACAAATAATTTAAAAAAATACAACAAATTAAAAAAAGTACCAACAATTATAATTTCAATTAATTTTAAAAATCATTAAAAATATTAAAATAATAAAAAACAAATAAAAAATTACAGATCAATAAAAATATTCAAAAAACTACAAATAATCAAAAAAATTAAAAAAAAAATTTAAATAATTATTATAATTTAATATGAATTAATAAAGTATATTATAAATTAATAAAATGGTGTAAACCATATAATTATCAGTTTTCCAGTTTTAGTAATAACGAATTTATGTAAATCATGTTTAGTTGGTAATGAAATTTATTTTTCCCCATGACCTAAAATTTGATGGATTATTTCATTTTCAATTTTCTAATAATTTAAAATATTTTATATATACACATACAAATTAAAATATAAAAAATAAATATGGAATAATAATAATGGAAAATCAAATATGGATTTGTATGTTTTTTAACATAGGGTTCACAAGAAAATAAATCTTATAATAAAATACTCAACCTGGGGTTTTTCAAAAATATAGAATAAAAAATTACATCAATCCTAAATACTACCAAACCTAAACACCAAACAATTACAAACATCCATAACATTTCAACAATCATTAAATTTCTAATAATAATATAGAATAATAAAATTCTAACTACCCAAAAAACCAAAACAATAATACATTAAATCTAATATCAAACAATGATCAAAATATAAAAAATCAAATTAATACAACTGATGTCAAAATAGAACAACCAAATAGGTAATAATAAATTTAGATGAAGACTAAATATAAAATAAATTATAAAAATTGGTCAAATATATACACCTTGATTTTTACCAAAACAATATTAACCATAATGAACCAAAATACCCAAAAATAATGATGGATGTCAGAAAAGGAGTCTGTACCTATTATACTTGAGCCTAAATCAAGAAGAAAGTGGAAAAATCTGCATGGCTAGAGTTTCAAGGAGAGGGGAGACCTAAGGCAGCGCTGCCTCAAAGTTGTGTGGGAGCGGGACTCGGGGCGTAGCGGGGTAGTGCAATAGTATGGTAGAGCGGTGTAGTGGAGAGACACAATATAGAGGTTCAGTGGTACAGATGAGGGGGGATTCACTACAGCTATAAAATAGTGGAGGAAGAAGAGATGAGGATGAAGAATTGTCCACATATACTAAATGAATTTATTTTTTGAGGCAAACTATTTGCGACAGAATTAATTACATTGAAAATATTATTTTGGTGAATAGTATTTGTGACAGGAATTAAATTCCATCAAAAATAATTCTGAGTCAATGGGTATTTGAAATAGATGTTGAGGTCCATCTCAAATGATCATTGCATATGAGTTTGGCACCGTGTGACGAGAGTTCCCACCAAAACTATTTGTGATATAATTGCTTCTTCCTTCATAATTATGATTATTTACAATGGGTCACTATGTCATCACAAATAGTATGTCACATATAAAAGAATTTCTTGTAGTGTAATTACATATGATGGTTCTCCATATGGGATAGTTTTGGATGCTAAGGGTCTGAGGTTGAATATCATGGTACCTGTGATGTGGTTATTTTTAGAGGGCTAAAAAGATTTCCTACATCATAGTATTTTTTTTATAATTTTTAGACTTTAAATAAATTAAATTATTTATGACATCATGATGATGCAGCGATGACCTCATTATTTAACGATTTAAATAAAATGGAAAGATAATGTAAATTCTAAAACCTACACATGGCCAAAACCAATTGGATGAGTGGATTTCGAAGCCTTATCACCTTATCCTCAAATTATATCAATGTGGGACCTTTTGAATCCGAAAATCATTTTAAAATAAAGTAACTTATCTTTACTTTCCAAGAGTGCCCCTCCTCTCCTCTTATAAAAGGCCCCCACCTCTACCTCCTTACCCACACTCCCAAAGCCTTTGGCTCGGCCAACCCCTGCCCATTTTGTCTCTACACATCCCTCTCCTCATCCTAGAGGATTCCCTTTGGGCAGAATCCTTTCAAAGGAAGCCTTTAGGCTCAAATAAAAAGGAGTTACACTTTTAAAGGTAATTCATTCTCTCATGTTCATTTGTTTTATTTTGCTTCTCCAACCCCATAAACTCTTTTTATTTAATTCTTTTGTAACAACAACAGTATCTTAAATATACTAGGATGTTGTTATAAGATTTATTCTAGCTACACTCTCACACAACTACATCAAATGGTTAAATAACATACGGTTTCCGTGGATGGTGAAATTCTGCCTCCCGAAACGATGATTGTTCAATACCCATTTAACACCTTCAAAGGTGGCCATTATGATGTCACTATTTTTATATATGATATATAATATGTTTATTCTTTCCTTAAGCTTCTGTATTTTTCATTTATGGCATACCATTATTGTTTCCATTATGGGTCAACACGATATCTTCATTTTAGGAAGTGCGGACTACCGCCCCCTGAAAGTGATTTGATTCATTAATACCATATGTGGGATGTGTAAAGGATAAAGTTAATGATATTATAAATGTTATTATACTGGAATTATAATATACTCTTATATCATTATGACTCCATTCCAGAAAATACGAAATAGAAATGGAAGTAGCGTTCATGCGTACGTACGGCTTACCGTCTCCATGAACGGTGCATTTTATTTCTTACCTCTAAATGTGATGTAATATTATAAATACATGTATATGCTGAATATATATGATGTATAGGTTATCCAAATCATTAATATCATTCTGGATATAACGAACCTTTGACCAAATTAACCACATGTAAGTTTAAGAAGTCTATTTTTGACTTAAGAACCAAATACCGACAAAATGAACATTATTAACTTAAATGATTACATGATGTTCATAACATGGTATAAAAGGAATAATGAACTTGAAAAAGGTTCTTAATCAAGTAAAGATTAAATCAAGTTTATTATTCATGAGATTAAAGAATGACCGAGTCAAGTCAGACCCGAGGTATGGGACTTCGTCTCAATCTCCTTTCATTGAGGCATATTTTGTTTTATACACAACCTTCTTTTATACGGTGTATAAACCTCTTTGACTTTTACGATTATTCAAAAGGAATCTTTTTTATACGAAGTGTTTACTAAACGACAAAAGGGAATGTTTTTGTCGTACGTATGCGGTGACAACGACTTCTCCACCGTCATGACCGTTATTTGAGTTTCGGCTTCCTCTACAAACTATACCTTCTTTTTAAAAGAAAAATAAATACCATGTTTTACATTTCTTTTATTTTGGTATCGAAAATGGTTTTCATAATGTTTTTATATCAATGTTTTGTATTGATATCTTGTGATTGAAAGGTGGGAATGTTATGTTTCCTTTATGCATGTTTTATGTGATACGATTATGTTGAGGTTCTTGGGCATTATTATGAAGACGGGTGGTTCCGTGATAAACAAAGGGCGAGTGAGCCCGATATAGCTTTCTAATGTATTGGGTAACGCGAAGGAGTGAAACGTTAAGGTTTCTCCAAAGAGATTTTAGGGAATATACTGTGATGGGTATTCCAAACGTAACCAAGAGGGTTACTCCCTACGTAAGAATGTTATGAGTGCCTCAAGTTACCTTTATGTCTTATTATTTCTATGATTTATTCATGATTTGATGAGGTATGTTAAAGTGCTTATGTTTTATGGGTAAAGTATGATCTCATCCTTATGTATATATGTACCCATGTTTCCTTTCCATATTTTTATATCCCTTACTGAGCTTTTTATACTCATCCCAAGTTTTTTGAAATGTTTTTCACAGGTCAAGGGAAAGGTACATGATATGATGATAGAGTCAAGGAAGTGTCAAGAAAGAATCCATGTTTATTTTAAATTTGTTTCCATTGATGGGAATGAAGAATACTATCTTTATGTAACCACTTTGTTTATATGTGGAATGTAATGCAAGTTTTGTGATCTAATTCTCTAAAACTCTAAACCCGAAAAGATCCTCAATGTGTAATCTTGTAATAACTCAAGATTAAGTAAGGTTTAAGGTTGGGGCCTTATATACAATCCAAGGTATGTAATTCTCTCCTTTTCCTCTCCCATTTATTTCCTGTTTGGGTACTGTGGTTTTCATTTTTATGTTGTTCTTAACCATAACAAATCCTATATCTATTCTCTCTCTATAACACTTACATATACTTACATAATGCCACCCATACTCTGTAAACTCATTCCAGCTTTATATGATACCACTGCGAACCACATCACCATCCGCCATTGCAGGAGATTGTCATTATCTTGACACTTCCTTTATTATTTCTTTTACCTTTTAGATAGTGTGGATGGTCATTGTTTGAATCTTGTTTCAAGAGTATGGAATGAACATGAAGATGAAACAATTTGAAGAATTATGAATATATATGTATCTATTAAGAAAATCATTATCATAAAATTTCATAGAGTGATAGGTGAGGATTTGTTCTTAATTAATATTGGATGATTAGTGCCGCATAGGTGATGTCATTGAATGAATAAATGGAGTTTCTTCCTATTTTATTAGATGATTAAATTTTATGATAGATCCTATATATTTTCATTCATTTGATTCTTTTCATACAAAATTTGAGTATAAATATCAATATAACATTCACATGCGGGTTATATTATTGAATAATGTGATGGTGATATACTGCATGCAATAATTATTAAAGGGTTAAAGTTAAATTTGTGTGAACTATTAAAAAATTTAGTGCTTCTTTACACTATTATATTATATTTATGATTGTTGTAATTTTTACCATAAATGAATTGATAAATTACATCCGGTTAAATAAAAAAGTGTTATATGGGATTACATTTTGGTTGGTGTTATGTTGTGATGGAAAGTGATATATATTTTTGAAATGTAATATGCCAGAAGCCATAATTAAAAGTTCATTTAAGTTGCTCTTGAATATGAGTGGCTTTAGAGTATACATGGGATAACCATATTTTCTAAAAATAATAAGTGCTATGTTTTAATTATGCCAGATTTGAGAAAACCTGGGTTATATAGCAACTTTATAAATTACTATGTATTACTCATTCTATAATATAAAATTATAAGATATCATCATTTTTTACTATTAAATTAAGGAATTTGATGCTTATGATACGAGCTTATTTATAGTTTTTATATACATATTTGATATTTTATTTTTTAGGTGAAATGGTTCACAATATATATATATATATATATATTTGTGTGTGTGTGTGTGTGTGTTTATATGATAAATATGTTATTCAAATTATTTTTCTATAATCATACAATAATATGGTTTTAGTAATATAAGTTTTGTAAAATGAACAAACACACATTTATAAATATTTTTTTGTAGAAATTATAATTTTAGTAAATTGAAAAATTATATGTCTTCTATTTAGTATGTCTTCAATTTTATCTTTGTGTATAATTTTTATTAATTTCTTAACTAATGTTTTTTCTTTACTTCTCTAAAAATTTATTTTCTTGAGTAATGTTTTTGAAAATTATTTTTTATATGTAATATGTAACTAATTTCTTTCGTAAACTTCAACAAATATTTCCTTATAATATTTATTTGAATAATCACTTGATATTATTTGAAATTTTTTTAATATACCTCACAATGTATGATTATAATATTTATCTACAAGAAATACATGCGTGGATGTGATAAAAACAATTTCTATCATATATTAGAATATGATTGGTATTATGCGAGAGCTGGGTATTGTATGATAGAATAAGAGTTATATAGACATGTTAATGATTCATCAGGGGATAGGGTGAGGTTGATTTGACATTTGTGTTATTGTTTTTTCTTCTTTACAGATTTCCAAAAGTTAGGTTTAACTAATGTATTGTGGTACCCATTGTGTATTTATTTCCTAAAAGAACGAATTATGTTAAGACTTCTCCATATTTCAAATTCACTTAGGAAGAAAAATGGTTATGTTATACCCATTTCATGATTTGGATGAAATAACACTACTGCAGTTTTGATTTTTTGCGATAGACTATTTGAGACAGAATCCCGTTGCAAAATATGGCGTCACAATTATGGTTAATTGCGACGATCTATTGCGAATAATTTTTATTTACAACACATGAATCATCAGTCACGAATAACCAGTGTAATGTTTTTTAAAAACACTTTGCGACAGACGTATATTCCATCACAAAAAATTAAAAAAAAACATTTAAAAGTAATTAAAAATGATTAAAATTTATTAAAAATATTTCAAATAAATAAAAAAATATATAATTTATAAATAAAAATAAAATATTAAAATTAATTCAAAAATTTAAGATTAATTACAATAATTAAATATTTAAATATATTTATAATTAATTAAAATTTATAAAATTAATTAAAAATGTTATAACATTAAAATTAATAAAAAATAATTGAAAAAGTTATAAATATTTAAAAATCAACAAATATTTTTAAGAAATATTACAAATAATTACAAAAAAGAAAATTAAATAATGTTTTTTAAAAATAATTAATAATTTTAAAAAAATCAAGAATTATTAAAAATATTAAGATAATTATAAATCATGAAAAATCTGAAAAAAATTACAAAAAATTAAAAAAAAAATTAACATATAATTTGAAAATTTTATAAGTACATAATAATATTAGAAAATTATAAAAAAAATTAAAACATTTAATAAAATAAAAAATAACTGAAAATATTAAAAAATTTCAACTAATTAAAAAATTTACCAATAATGATATTATTTAAAAAATTACAAATCATTAAGAATATAAAAAAATACAAATAATTAAAAAAAATTTAGAATAATTAAAAATTTTAATAAAGTACAAATCATAAAAAATATGAAAAAATTAAAAGTAATTAAAAAAACTAAAATTAATTAAAAATAATAAAAAATTACAAATAATGAATAAAATTATAAATAATTTAAATTTATTAAAAATAATTAAAACAAATAAAAAATAAAGATATATATTTTTATACACTTATAAATATTTAATAATATTATAAAATAATAAAAAAAATTATAAAAATAAAAATAATAAAAATAATTTAAAAACATACAAATAATTTAAAAAAAACAAAAAATTAAAAAAGTACCAACAATTATAATTTCAATTAATTTTAAAAATCATTAAAAATATTAAAATAATAAAAAACAAATCAAAAATTACTGATCAATAAAAATATTCAAAAAACTACAAATAATCAAAAAAATTAAAAATAAAAAAAATTTAAATAATTATTATAATTTAATATGAATTAATAATGTATATTATAAATTAATAAAATGGTGTAAACCATATAATTATCAGTTTTCCGGTTTTAGTAATAACGAATTTATGTAAATCATGTTTAGTTGATAATGAAATTTATTTTTCCCCATGACCTAAAAGTTGATGGATTATTTCATTTTCAATTTTCTAATAATTTAAAATATTTTATATATACACACACACATAAAAATATAAAAAATAAATATGGAATAATAATAATGGAAAATAAAATATGGATTTGTAAGTTTTTTAACATAGGGTTCACAAGAAAATAAATCTTATAATAAAATACTCAACCTGGGGTTTTTCAAAAATATAGAATAAAAAATTACATCAATCTTAAATACTACCAAACCTAAACACCAAACAATTACAAACATCCATAACATTTCAACAATCATTAAATTTCTAATAATAATATAGAATAATAAAATTCTAACTACCCTAAAAACCAATACAATAATACATTAAATCTAATATCAAACAATGATCAAAATATAAAAAATCAAATTAATACAACTGATGTCAAACTAGAACCACCAAATAGGTAATAATAAATTTAGATGAACACTAAATATAAAATAAATTATAAAAATTGGTCAAATATATACAACTTGATTTTTACCAAAACAATATTAACCATAATGAACAAAAATACCCAAAAATAATGATGGAGGTCAGAAAAGGAGTCCGTACCTATTATACTTGAGCCTAAATCAACAAGAAAGTGGAAAAATCTGCATGGCTAGAGTTTCAAGGAGAGGGGAGACCTAAGGCAGCGCTGCATCAAAGTTGTGTGGGAGCGGGACTCGGGGCGTGGCGGGGTAGTGCAATAGTATGGTAGAGCGGTGTAGTGGAGAGACACAGTAGAGAGGTTCAGTGGTACAGATGAGGGGGGATTCACGACAGCTATAAAATAGTGGAGGAAGAAGAGATGAGGATGAAGAAGTGTCCACATATACTAAATGAATTTATTTTTTGAGGAAAACTATTTGCGACAGAATTAATTACATTGAAAATATTATTTTGGTGAAAAGTATTTGTGACAGAAATTAAATTCCATCAAAAATAATTCTGAGTCAATGGGTATTTGAAATAGATGTTGAGGTCCATCTCAAATGCTCATTGCATATGAGTTTGGCACCGTGTGACGGGAGTTCCCACCAAAACTATTTGTGATATAACTGCTTCTTCCTTCATAATTATGATTATTTACAATGGGTCACTATGTCATCACAAATAGTATGTCACAAATAATAGAATTTCTTGTAGTGTAATTACATATGATGGTTCTCCATAAGGGATAGTTTTGGATGCTAAGGGTCTGAGGTTGAATATCATGGTACCTGTGATGTGGTTATTTGTAGAGGGATAAAAAGATTTCCTACATCATAGTATTTTTTTTATAATTTTTAGACTTTAAATAAATTAAATTATTTATGACATCATGATGATGCAGCGATGACCTCATTATTTAACGATTTAAATAAAATGGAAAGATAATGTAAAATCTAAAACCTACACATGGCCAAAACCAATTGGATGAGTGGATTTCAAAGCCTTATCACCTTATCCTCGAATTATATCAATGTGGGACCTTTTGAATCCGAAAATCATTTTCAAATAAAGTAACTTATCTTTACTTTCCAAGAGTGCCCCTCCTCTCCTCTTATAAAAGGCCCCCACCTCTACCTCCTTACCCACACTCCCAAAGCCTTTGGCTCGGCCAACCCCTGCCCATTTTGTCTCTACACATCCCTCTCCTCATCCTAGAGGATTCCCTTTGGGCAGAATACTTCCAAAGGAAGCCTTTAGGCTCAAATAAAAAGGAGTTACACTTTTAAAGGTAATTCATTCTCTCATGTTCATTTGTTTTATTTTGTTTCTCCAACCCCATAAATTCTTTTTATTTAATTCTTTTGTAACAACAAAAGTATCTTCAATATAATAGGATGTTGTTATAAGATTTATTCGAGCTACACTCTCACACAACTACATCAAATGGTTAAATAACATACAGTTTCCGTGGATGGCGAAATTCTGCCTCCCGAAACGATGATTGTTCAATACCCATTTAACACCTTCAAAGGTGGCCATTATGGTGTCACTATTTTTATATATGATATATAATATGTTTATTCTTTCCTTAAGCTTCTGTATTTTTCATTTATGGCATACCATTATTGTTTCCATTATGGGTGAACACGATATCTTCATTTTAGGAAGTGCGGACTACAGCCCCCTGAAAGTGATTTGATTCGTTAATACCATATGTGAGATGTGTAAAGGATAAAGTTAATGATATTATAAATGTTATTATATTGGAATTATAATATACTCTTATATTATTATGACTCCATTCCAGAAAATACGAAATAGAAATGGAAGTAGCGTTCATGCGTACGTACGGCTTACCGTCTCCATGAACGGTGCATTTTATTTCTTACCTCTAAATGTGATGTAATATTATAAATACATGTATATGCTGAATATATATGATTTATATGTTATCCAAATCATTAATATCATTCTAGATATAACGAAACTTTGACCAAATTAACAACATGTAAGTGTAAGAAGTCTATTTTTTACTTAAGAACCAAATACCGACAAAATGAACATTATTAACTTAAATGATTACATGATGTTCATAACATGGTATAAAAGTAATAATGAACTTGAAAAAGGTTCTTAAGCAAGTAGAGATTAAATCAAGTTTATTATTCAAGAGATTAAAGAACGACCGAGTCAAGTCGGACCCGAGGTATGGGACTTCGTCTCAATCTCCTTTCATTGAGGCATATTTTGTTTTATACACAACCTTCTTTTATACGGTGTATAAAACCCTTTGACTTTTATGATTATTCAAAAGGAATCTTTTTTATACGAAGCGTTTACTAAACGACAAAAGGGAATGTTTTTGTCGTACGTATGCGGCGACAACAACTTCTCCGCCATCATGACCGTTATTTGAGTTTCAGCTTCCTCTACAAACTATACCTTCTTTTTAAAAGGAAAATAAATACCATGTTTTACATTTCTTTTATTTTGGTATCGAAAATGGTTTTCATAATGTTTTTATATCAATGTGTTGTATTGATATCTTGTGACTGAAAGGTGGGAATGTTATGTTTCCTTTATGCATGTTTTATGTGATACGATTATGTTGAGGTTCTTGGGTATTATTATGAAGACGGGTGGTTCTATGATAAACTAAGGGCGGGTGAGCCCGATATAGATCTCCAATGCATTGGGTAACGCGAAGGAGTGAAACGTTCAGGTTTCTCCGAAGAGATTTTAGGGAATATACTGTGATGGGTATTCCAAACGTAACCAAGAGGGTTACTCCCTATGTAAGAATGTTATGAATTCCTCAAGTTACCTTTATGTCTTTTGATTTCTATGATTTATTCATGATTTGATGAGGTATGTTAAAGTGCTTATGTTTTATGGGTAAAGTATGATCTCATCCTTATGTATATATGTACCCATGTTTCCTTTCCATATTTTTATATCCCTTACTGAGCTTTTTATGCTCATCCCAAGTTTTTTGAAATGTTCTTTCACAAGTCAAGGGAAAGGTACATGATATGATGATAGAGTCAAGGAAGTGTCAAGAAAGAATCCATGTTTATTTTAAATATGTTTCCATTGATGGGAATGAATAATACTATCTTTATGTAACCACTTTGTTTATATGTGGAATGTAATGAAAGTTTTATGATCTAATTCTCTAAAACTCTAAACCCGAAAAGATCCTCAATGTGTAATCTTGTAATAACTCAAGATTAAGTAAGGTTTAAGGCCGGGGCCTTATATACAATCCAAGGTATGTTATTCTCTCCTTTTCCTCTCCCATTTATTTCTTGTTTGGGTACTGTGGTTTTCATTTTTATGATGTTCTTAACCATAACAAATCCTATATCTATTATCTCTCTCTAACACTTACATATACCTACATAATTCCACCCATACTCTATAAACTCATTCCAGCTTTATATGATACCACTGCGAACCAAATCACCATCCGCCATTGCAAGAGATTATCATTATCTTGACATTTCCATTATTATTTCTTTTACCTTTTAGATAGTGTGGATGGTCATTGTTTGAATCATGTTTCAAGAGTATGGAATGAACATAAAGATGAAACAATTTGATGAATCATGAATATATATGTATCTATTAAGAAAATCATTATCATAAAATTTCATAGAGTGATAGGTGAGGATTTGTTCTTAATTAATATTGGATGATTAGTGCCACATAGGTGATGTCATTGAATGAATAAATGGAGTTTGTTCCTATTTTATTAGATGATTAAATTTTATGATGGATCCTATATATTTTCATTCATTTGATTCTTTTCATACACAATTTGAATATAAATATCAATATAATTTCACATGCGGGTTATATTATTGAATAACGAGATGGTGATATACTGCATGCAATAATTATTAAAGGGTTAAAGTTAAATTTGTGTGAACTATTAAAAAATTTAGTGCTTCTTTACACTATTATATTATATTTATGATTGTTGTAATTTTTACCATAAATGAATTGATAAATTACATCCGGTTAAATAAAAAAGTGTTATATGGGATTACATTTTGGTTGGTGTTATGTTGCGATGGAAAGTGATATATATTTTTGAAATGTAATATGTCAGAAGCCATAATTAAAAGTTCATTTAAGTTGCTCTTGAATATGAGTGGCTTTAGAGTATACCTGGGATAACCATATTTTCTAAAAATAATAAGTGCTATGTTTTAATTATGCCAGATTTGAGAAACCCTGGGTTATATAGCGTCTTTATAATTTACTATGTATTACTCATTCTATAATATAAAATTATAAGATATCATCATTTTTTTACTATTAAATTAAGGAATTTGATGCTTATGATACGAGCTTATTTATAGTTTTTATATACGTATTTGATATTTTATTTTTTAGGTGAAATGGTTCATAATATATATATTTATATCTGTGTGTGTATGTGTGTGTTTATATGATAAATATGTTATTCAAATTATTTTTCTATAATCATACAATAATATGGTTTTAGTAATATAAGTTTTGTAAAATGAACAAACACACATTTATAAATATTTTTTTTAGAAATTATAATTTTAGTAAATTGAAAAATTATATGTCTTCTATTTAGTATGTCTTCAATTTTATCATTGTGTATAATTTTTATTCATTTCTTAACTAATGTTTTTTCTTTACTTGTCTAAAAATTTATTTTCTTGAGTAATGTTTTTGAAAATTATTTTTTATATGTATTATGTAACTAATTTCTTTCGTAAACTTCAACAAATATTTCCTTATAATATTTCTTTGAATAATCACTTGATATTATTTTAAATTTTTTTAATATACCTCACACTGTATGATTATAATATTTATCTACAAGAAATACATGTGTGGATGTGATTAAAATAATTTTTATCATATATTAGAATATGATTGGTATTATGCGAGAGATGGGTATTGTATGCTAGAATAAGAGTTATATAGATGTGTTAATGATTCATCAGGGGATAGGGTGAGGTTGATTTGACATTTGTGTTATTGTTTTTTCTTCTTTACAGGTTTCCAAAAGTTAGGTTTCACTAATGTATTGTGGTACACATTGTGTATTTATTTCCTAAAAGAACCAATTATGTTAAGACTTCTCCATATTTCAAATTCACTTAGGAAGAAAAATGGTTATGTTATACCCATTTCATGATTTGGATGAAATAACACTACTGCGGTTTTGATTTTTTGCGATAGACTATTTGAGACAGAATCTCGTTGCAAAATATGGCGTCACAATTATGGTTAATTGCGATGATCTATTGCGAATAATTTTTATTTACGACACATGAATCATCAGTCACAAATAACTAGTGTAATGTTTTTAAAAAAAACCTTGCGACAGACATATATTCCATCACAAACAATTTTTTAAAAAACATTTAAAAGTAATTAAAAATGATTAAAATTTATTAAAAATATTTCAAATAAATACAAAAATATATAATTTATAAATAAAAATAAAATATTAAAATTAATTCAAAAATTTAAGATTAATTACAATAATTAAAGATTTAAATATATTTAAAATTAATTAAAATTAATAAAATTAATTAAAAATGTTATACCATTAAAAATAATAAAAAATAATTAAAAAAGTTATAAATATTTAAAAATCAACAAATATTTTTAAGAAATATTACAAATAATTACAAAAAAGAAAATTAATTAATGTTTTTTAAAAATAATTAATAATTTTAAAAAAATCAAGAATTATTAAAAATATTAAGATAATTATAAATCATGAAAAATCTGAAAAAAATTACAAAAAATTACAAATAAATAAAAAAAATTAACATATAATTTGAAAATTTTATAAGTACATAATAATATTAGAAAATTATAAAAAAAATTAAAACATTTAATAAAATAAAAAATAACTGAAAATATTAAAAAATTACAACTAATTAAAAAATTTACCAATATTGAAATTATTTAAAAAATTACAAATCATTAAGAATATAAAAAAATACAAATAATTAAAAAAAATTTAGAATAATTAAAAATTTTAATAAAGTACAAATCATAAAAAATATGAAAAAATTAAAAATAATTAAAAAAACTAAAATTCATTAAAAATAATAAAAAATTACAAATAATGAAAAAAATTATAAATAATTTAAATTTATTAAAAATAATTAAAACAAATAAAAAATAAAGATATATATTTTTAAATACTTATAAATATTTAATAATATTATAAAATAATAAAACAAAAAAATTATAAAAATAAAAATAATAAAAATAATTTAAAAACATACAAATAATTTAAAAAAATACAAAAAATTAAAAAAAGTACCAACAATTATAATTTCAATTAATTTTAAAAATCATTAAAAATATTAAAATAATATAAAACAAATAAAAAATTACAGATCAATAAAAATATTCAAAAAACTACAAATAATCAAAAAAATTAAAAATAAAAAAAATTTAAATAATTATTATAATTTATTATGAATTAATAAAGTATATTATAAATTAATAAAATGGTGTAAACCATATAATTATCAGTTTTCCGGTTTTAGTAATAAGGAATTTATGTTAATCATGTTTAGTTGATAATGGAATTTATTTTTCCCCGTGACCTAAAAGTTGATGGATTATTTCATTTTCAATTTTCTAATAATTTAAAATATTTTATATATACACACACACATTAAAATATAAAAAATAAATATGGAATAATAATAATGGAAAATCAAATATGGATTTGTAAGTTTTTTAACATAGGGTTCACAAGAAAATAAATCTTATAATAAAATACTCAACCTGGGGTTTTTCAAAACTATAGAATAAAAAATTACATCAATCCTAAATACTACCAAACCTAAACACCAAACAATTACAAACATCCATAACATTTAAACAATCATTAAATTTCTAATAATAATATAGAATAATAAAATTCTAACTACCCTAAAAACCAAAACAATAATACATTAAATCTAATATCAAAAAATGATCAAAATATAAAAAATCAAATTAATACAACTGATGTCAAACTAGAACAACCAAATAGGTAATAATAAATTTAGATGAACACTAAATATAAAATAAATTATAAAAATTGGTCAAATATATACACCTTGATTTTTACCAAAACAATATTAACCATAATGAACCAAAATACCCAAAAATAATGATGGAGGTCAGAAAAGGAGTCTGTACCTATTATACTGGAGCCTAAATCAACAAGAAAGTGGAAAAATCTGCATGGCTAGAGTTTCAAGGAGAGGGGAGACCTAAGGCAGCGCTGCATCAAAGTTGTGTGGGAGCGAGACTCGGGGCGTGGTGGGGTAGTTCAATAGTATGGTAGAGCGGTGTAGTGGAGAGACACAGTAGAGAGGTTCAATGGTATAGATGAGGGGGGATTCACGACAGCTATACAATAGTGGAGGAAGAAGAGATGAGGATGAATAAGTGTCCACATATACTAAATGAATTTATTTTTTGAGGCAAACTATTTGCGACAGAATTAATTACATTGAAAATATTATTTTGGTGAAAAGTATTTGTGACAGGAATTAACGTCCATCAAAAATAATTCTTGAGTCAATGGGTATTTGAAATAGATGTTGAGGTCCATCTCAAATGCTCATTGCATATGATTTTGGCACCGTGTGACGGGAGTTCCCACCAAAACTATTTGTGATATAACTGCTTCTTCCTTCATAATTATGATTATTTACAATGGGTCACTATGTCATCACAAATAGTATGTCACAAATAATAGAATTTCTTGTAGTGTAATTACATATGGTGGTTCTCCATAAGGGATAGTTTTGGATGCTAAGGGTCTGAGGTTGAATATCATGGTACCTGTGATGTGGTTATTTGTAGAGGGAGATAAATAATTTTTTCACCTCTTATGATTCAAATGTTAACTTCTTATTAGGGAAATGATTTTAATGTCAAGGAACAAACATGGTAAAAACTTATGGTATGAATATTATTATTCACTGTTATGAAATTAAGTTGGTATATTGGATTATTATCGTGCCCTCATTATTTCATAATGACTTGACTTATATGTGTATTTTTTGTGTAACTACATTAACCATATATTCAAATTTAGGGATTGTTGTATATTTTAGGGGCCTTGTTAGTATTTATTTGTTTATTTATATAGTGACACTATATACATGAACCTCGATTGATATAGTGATAATATATTTGAGATAAAGATGATGGAAAAGGAATAGTAACATAGATTATATTCGATGCAGCTCCGTGGGGATGAGTTGGTGTTCCAATGGTGGTGTTTGGGACCTTTTAGCATTTTGAGATTAGATTTTACATTTTAAATTAATAAGTCATAATTTTGAAATGTTTCAGGAGAAAATTGTCATCCATAATAGCTTCACATCTCGAACAGTTATTATTTCATTTTTCTTGTTTGAGACTGAACAACCATATCTACTATGTTGCTTCAACTACTTTGAGTAGTAGTCATCCAAAATGATCATCACTACCAGCTATGGGATGTGTACTGCTCAGGGTAATTCAATCCACATAGGTGTCGATGATGTTAAAGAGTGTGGATATGTAGTTGAATTCAATTACTCTTTTCATTCGAAATGGGTGAATTCTAATCATTTTAAAAAGAGTATAAAGATGGAGTTAAAGAGTTTGTCATGTTTTTAATAGAGCATACAAGCAACCCTTCTAAAATACTTTCCCCATGTTTACATTGTTGTTATTCAAGAAAAATTAAATCTTTGACTACCCAAAAATAAAATGTCTTCTATGCTTGATGATGTCAGCAATGCGAATGAATAACAAAATTTCGATGAGGAAACTGCATAATTATTACTGGACTAAAAAAATGTTCATGAAAAAAGTAACAACGATGTAACATCATAGTTTTGAATAAAATTAGCATGGAAAGAATACAATGTATTAAATTTTTGGTTGGTGGAATCAACTCGACCAACCTATTAACCCTCACAAGTAGAAGTTCATTAGTTATGTTGGGGTCACTATGAGGATGAATGTAATGATCAGTTTTGATTCATGGTGCCACATCCAACCTATAATAAAGGAAATTATTTCAAATGATATAATAGTAATGTTATGATACACTTTCTCTATTTTACCACAAGAATATATCTTGAAACATTGATTTAATTTTCATTATTCCTTATAGATTTCTTTTATTTTAAATGATCTCCATAATATATTTTTTCAATGGCCCCTATGAAATCACATAGAGTCTCCAAGAATATTCTTACGATGTTACATATTAGGTATTATATGGGGAATGTAAATCCCCACCAACCCGTTAGTGATGAACACATTATAAAAAAGGAATCATGGACTTCTTTTATCAAACTTTACAATGATAAATCATTTTATGTTCATTAAATTTGATAATGTATTATGTGAAATTATTTATTTTATGTAACTTGATCCAAAATTATTAATTTATAAAATAACAAAAGATTTTTGAAAATAAATAACCAGCATCAAAACTAATGCACCACAATCCAAAAGGATGGGGTATGATTCATTATAGAAAAAAATTATTATGTATTTTAATTGATTAATTAAAGTTTAATTATATGATATGAATAAACATATGTCACAATATTTATATTCAAATTTATGAATCAAAATATGAAGCCACTTTCATCCCATATAATGAGGCCCATGAAAATAAGCAAGGAAAATTGTTCGATTAAAACCGAAAAAATATTGGAATTACTTTTAAGTATGAAATAATTGTAATTCATTATTATTTATATTATTAATACATAAAAATATATATTTATGTTATAATTTTTTATATGGTTTATACACAAGACTTGATAATGACCGTACAAGATGAAAAACTACTTTCAATAACTTTAATGCAACACACACAATATGGTCATGTTATAGGATTAATACATGGAGTCTCCCCTAAAACATATTCTATGAATACAAAACCAAAAGACGATACATATAATATGGTGAGATGATTACAGACACAAATAGACTCACTTCAAGATATTATTGTTTTTTCTGGATTGGTAGACCAATGAATGAGAAATGATCAAATAGAACTGATGATCAAAAAAAGACCCCCACATGAACTTAATGACCCTTCTATCTTTGAGGCAAGTCATTACCACCAAACCATAAAACTTACCCAATGTAATCAATTTTTTCATTTCTCTTTCTCCTAAATGTGAATAAATAAACTTCCAATAACTTTATGTTACTAAAACTCTACAGTGCACTGTTGTATATGATATTTATCTATTCATACCCACCCACTAACTTGTTGTGATGAGTGTAATGTATAATATCCAGGGACACAAGATACATCATAAATACCTTCAAAAATATAAAATGAGTGTGGGGAGTGAGGTAACTATTGATATGACTATTGATTTTTTTGTTCCACTTGATTATCAAAATATTATAATGGCCAATAATACTATTGGATCTTTAAGAACATATCCATTTAAACTTATAAAGATACATGAGGTATTTCTTTAACAAATTTCATTATATGTAAAGCCATTAATATATGATGATAAAAGGTTTAAAGAGAGGTATTATATAACAGATGAATAATGCCGAGGGTAAACAAAAGTCCATATCAATAAAATTTAATGAATCAACCAAGAAATCAAAACATTCTTCTAAGAGTACCTTCTCCTCAACAGTTCTAGAGAAAAATTTATTATCATTACAAATTGATGTAGACACCAAATTTAAATATGAAAATATTTATTAAATTCCTTATGAAAAGTAAATATATAGAACTTTTATAAAATAAGTAATTGGTCTGGAGACTATAAATTAAATTCTCAAGCATGAATGGTTGGGTATCCCAGTTGTGAATACCCATATATGGTACATTTTCATAATAATTTTTTCCAAATAATGCGCTAATATATTTATTAATGTAAAAAATTATTCATATTTTCTATATGATTTTTATTACTTCTATATAAATAGAAAAGTGTGAGAAACCTGATTTATATTCCTTAATCCCGATATCATTTTTATGCAAAAACTTACTTTGGATAATAAATAAATTGAGAAGAAATGAGATGATTTACTCAAAGTTTTTGATCAAAAAATATATGACAAAAGACTATTTTTTATACCTAAAATGTAAAATGAAACTCTACAGTGTAATCACAAAAAAATATATTTTTAATTTTTTTCCTTAGTTATTTTTTTAGAATCACTGGATACCGATCAAAATCATTTTGGATATGACATATGTTATATTTTTAGATCCAATTCATAGATATCGAACAAACTAACCACACATTATGTGTATTGTGAACTTTTTAAAAAATGAGATCTACATTTTATAGAAAAATTTCGAATTACATGTTTTAGACTTGGTTTTAACAAGAATTTTGTTACGATAGGGAAGCTGCTATATATAGGCTAAATCATGTCATAAAGTTGGTGTCTGAAGAGATAAATCATATGGATTAATATAAATGGAATAGTTTTAAGGTTCATATAGAAATATTTACCTACAAAAACATTTAAATATAATTTAATATTTTTGATCAAGGTTTCTGCAGTTTTTTGAGCAAGATAATGTCATTGATTGTGGATATTAGGTTTTAAAATTTGTGAGAGAGATTATAAAGCATGGAAAGACCAACATCCCCGAATAAGTAATTTTCTAAGGTAATTAAAATTTCATTAAATATATTTATTAATTATTTGTTTTTCTATATTCTCTTAGTATTATCAAGACTTATTAACACCTTCATACTCAAAAGAATAAGAAACTTTGTTTGGAGATGAGTGGGCAGTGTACATGTTGTCATAATTTTTGTCGACAACAAATCTATGGGATTCCCTACTATTTTTGTGGCCTAGTACAAGTTATGACATTAGAAATATATTTTGGGTGTGAATTATTAGTGTTATAATGTTTATATATTATTTTAGATATGTTTCTCATGGAGAAGTATAATGGAGGAAATAAATTTATTTAGAAGTACTAACATAAAAATAATAATTTTTTTTGGAAATGGAGGTGAAATAGGAAAAGTTGAAGTCCGCATCAGAGACCAAGGTGGAGGAGGAGGTAGAGGTGGAGACCAAGGGGGAGACCATGGAGGAGGAGGAGATGATGTAATAGCTTGAACACAATATAAATGTTTGGAAATTTAGTATAATGAGGATCATACCAAGATTGTCTTTTAGAAAAATTGTTAAAAAGTGAACACTACACATTTCAGTTAAGATAAGAGCCATTGTGAAAATAAACCACCCTATGAATAAATCCCTAACAATGAAAAAACTTCTTTACATTAAATAAAGAAGCACCAAAGATCAAAATGAACACCGCTCTCAAAAATAAACTAGTATCTTGATCCAGAACCTCTATGAAAATAAAGTAATAAAAAATTTCACAGACCAAATCAAGAATTTTCAAAAAATAAAAATACAGTGGTTTCACTTTTTTCGGTGGTGGAATTATTTGAGCTATTAAATCAACAATTAGATACATAATGTAATTACACAAATGTTTGTGAAATCCATACAAGTGACATTCCTTATGACTGTGCACATTCATTTTGTAAAATGATCCTCGTTAATGAGATCTTGAATGAAAAAACACATCATCATTCTTAATAAAAAATATATGATAATAGGGATATTCCCACTTTGATAAAAAAAATTATGATTTTATGTTAGTGTTTATCATCACCCAAAAAACACATTCAGATTGATTCAAATCTGACAATAATTTTAGTAAAAATAGATCACTAACATATTGAAATCCATGAAAACACAACTAGATTATTTTTCTAAAATTATTAGAATGATCCAGAGGTCATTTTTGACGTGTTGGAATCAGCCACAACTAAATTTGATACATGATGTGTCTGATATGACTCAAAGTTTCCATTATCAGTTTAAAATGGACATTTTTATATAAAAAAGTGTAACTCACTAAAAAACCAAAAAATCATGCTTATATTGACATGATTATTTATGAAAAAATGATTCATAATTCATTATGACTTTTAGGAATTAGTCTCACATTTATGCCACACACGATGCGGCCTATATGACTCAATGTCTGTGTTTTCATTTTAAAATGTTATTTTTAGAAAACAATAGAATTGGTGTACTCAAATAAAATTTAACATATTAATATTCTTTTTATACTTAAGTAAAATGATCCATATGTCATTTTGGATGTGTAGGAATCATCCACACCTAAATTTGATGAATGGTGTGATCTGTATGACTCCAAGTGAATATTGTTATTAAAAAAACATTTTATCTATGAAAAAGTATTTCTAACATACTCAAAACTAAGAAAATGTATTTGGATGGTTCTGTTACATTATGAAAATTATTTATAAGTCATTTTTTAACAATAATGAATCAGCTGCACCTCAATATGATACACTATGTTCCTGATATAACTCAAAGTGACTGTTATCTACTTAAAATTGATATTTTAATACATGAGTTTGTCACTCCCTAAAGACTGAGTAAAAATTCTAATATTTCCTTGATTAATTATTAAAACAATTTATAATTCATTTGTGATGTGTAGGTATCAAAATCACATGAAACCAACACACTATGTGACCGATATGACTCAATGTGCGTGTTTCTCGTTTAAAATGACATTTTAGTAAAAAAAACACAAGTGAAATTATCAAAACTGATGAAATTCAATCATATTATTTTGATAATTTATGAAAATTATGCATAATTCATCTAAAATATTTAAGAATAATTCATACCTCAATCGAATTCATGGTGTGACTGGTATGACTACAAGCACATCTTTTTAATCAAATTTTACATTAATGTTTAAAAAAAAAGAAAACTAGAACACTCAAAGCCATGTAAATGAATTTGTATTATTTTGTTACTTTATTATAATGATACAAAATTTATTTTTGATCTGAAGGAATTATCCACACCTCAATATGATAAATTTTTTTCCCAATATGAGTAAAACTATCCATTATCTATTTAAAATTGGTATCATAATACAAAAAGTGTAACTCACTAAAAAAATGAAAAAACATGCTCTTATTTTTTGTTTATAATTTATAAAAATGATTCATAATTAATTTTTAACATGAAGGAATCAGTCTAAGATAAAATTCAAACATGATGTGACGAGTATGACTCAAAGTTTTCATTTCCAGTTTAGATTGATCTTTTAGTAAAAAACACAAGTGGAATACTCAAAACCATGGAAATTCATTTAGATTATTTTTATACTTTAGTAAAATTATAAATAATTAATTTGGTAAATATATTAATCAAAGAAACCTAACTCTGATGCACGATGTAACTGGTACAACTCCAACTGCATCTTTTTATTCAAAATTGATATTAATTTTAGTAAAAAAGACAACTAACATAATCAAAACCATGAAAATGCATTCACATTATTCTGATACATTATTAAAATGATCCAATAGTCATGTTAAATGTGTAGGATTCTTCAACACCCCCATCTGATACATGATTTTCTTGGTATGACTCAAAGTTTCCATTATTAGTTTAAAATTTTCATTTTAATTAGAAAACCTATCACTCACTTAAAAACCTAAAATCACAATAAAATTTTATTAATGAATTTTTAAAATGATTAATAATTCATTTGTTTGATGTAAGAATCAATATAATGTCAAACTCACACATGATGTGACCGGTATGACTCAAAGTGGGAGTTTCCAGTTTAAAATGACATTTTAGTAAAAAGATCAAGTGGTGTACCCAAAACCAAGGAAACAGATTCATATTATTTTAAACTTTTTAAAAAATATACATATTTCATTTGGGACATGTGGGAATCATCCTCACCTCAGTCCAACACATGGTGTGATCGGTATGACTCCAAGTGCATCTTTTTATTCAAAAAAGGTGTTAATTTTAATAAAAAAAGAAACTGACATACTCAATACTATGAAATCACATTAATACTATTTTATTAATTTTGGAAAATTATCCATATTCGTTTATAATGTTTAAGAATCAGCCGCAACACAATATGATACACGATTTTCCCTATAGGACTCAAAGAGCCCATTATCAGTTTTAAATTGATATTTTCTATAAAATATTTGCACCGATTAGAAACGGAGAGAACACAATCAAAGTATCTTTTTAATTTATGAAAAATATTTATAATTCCTTAGAAATGTGTACGGATCATTCTCACATCAAGACCACTCAAGATGTGACCAGTAGGACTCAAAGTGTGTGTTTCTAGTTTAAAATGAAAATTTGGTAAAAAACAAAAGTGACATACCCAAAACCACATAAAAATATTTATATTGTTTTATTACTTTAGGAAAATTATCCATTACTCATTTAGGATGTGTAAGAATCATAAAAATCTCAATATGGTGCAAGGTGTGTCCATTATCAATTTAAAACTGACATTTTAATACAAAAAACATATCACTCATTGAAAACAAAGAAAACATACCTAGATTATTTTGATAATTTCGGAAACCAATTCATAATTCCATTAAAATGTGTAGTAATCAGTCTCACAACATACCCACACATGATATGACCCGTATGACTCAAAGTGCATGTTTCTAGTTTAAAATGATATTAAAAAAACACAAGTGGTATACTCAAAACGGGGCAAACACATTCTAATTGATTTGGTACTTTTAGAAAATGATTAATAATTCATTTGAGACATTTAAAAATCATCTAAACCTCAATCTAACATATATAGTGGCTGGTATGACTCCAAGAGATCATTTTTATCATATAAGTATCATTTTAATTTAAAACACACACCACATCGCTAAAATTGAGAAAACAAGCCTAGATTCTATTTTCATCATTCTATATGATATTACTGAATTAATTTACTTATAATTTTTATCTTATAAATATTTATTTAATTTTCATAGAGATAATTCTTGAATATGGATAATAAATGGTGTGACATGAAAATATCAACCACACGAAATCCTATACACAATGTTCATAGTATGCCTGAAAGTTTAGTTTAAAATTAAATCCTTTAACTTAATTTATATCTCTATGTTATTAATAACATTATAATTGTTGGTTTATAGGTGTGTTATTTTCCTCAAGCATGGGAGTCTTGTTCTTTTATAAATCCAAGTTCATTTTCTCTATTATGGTATTTTTTTGGAATTTGTGTTGTAAATTTAATTTAAATTAAATTTTATATTTGTGTCTGATTTTACTTATTTTTGGGGCTATTTTTGGTGCTAGAGTGTACGAGCATGCTGTAGTATGCCTTATTTCAGGGTTTGTAGTTTTCTGTAACATCAAACTACCATATTTACCTTTAACAGGGCTACAAAATTCATTAATAAAGGATTACTTTATAATTTATTTACAGTGTTGATAAATGATAAGTTTATCACCACATTTAGTAGTGGTGATAAATGATTCCTTTATCAGTGCATTTATTAGCATCGATAAGGGATGTCTTTATTAGCACTAAAAAAAGAACTGATAAAAGGTAGATTTTATCATCTCTTGTAAAAATGATGATAAAAGGTTCTTTATTAGTAGTTTTTAGTGCTACTAAATCACCCCTTCATTAGTAATTTTTAGATTTGATAAAATCCAAGGCCTTTTAGCCGCACTATGGTATTCAACAGTTTTTTTAGCATTGATAAAGGCCCATTCTAGAAATGTTGAAGGCCTATTTTCTAATAATGTGGTGTCTAATAGAAAGTCTATAAAATTACATTGACTACGATTCCTTTAAAAGTTGAGTGAAATCATCATGTGGGATTATTTAATATCATAAAATGTCCAAATAAGTTTCATCATAAAGATTGTACAATGTTCAAAAAGCCACTAGTAGATGAGTACAAGGAGAATCTAAATGATGCATGTGTCAAGATCCTTGAATCTGATGAATACTGCGGTTTCATATCATACATTTTAGATAATCTATGAATGCATATGAAAATTTATCAAGGGATTTTAATGTTAATCATGTTAGATGATTTTTTCTTAGATATATGAGAATTATCCTGGAGAATGACCAGAAAACTGAAATATGGAAATGCTTCAATATTTTTAACATGATAAAATATCATAGTACAAATTGTGATTCATTATTTCTATTTACTAGTGTAACACCCTATGATTTTAAAAGGAAACCATGTTCAATTGCCTATAGAACACATAACTCTAAGGAAAATGAACTATGAATTATTATTATATGACAGCTATAACAAGATTTTAATTGGAAGGTATGAATAGAATTAACCACATTTAGAAATTTATAAAAATTATCTACTCAATTCAAATATACATAATAATATTTATGAAATACACATGAAATTTTTAATAAATACATGTTATTCTTAAAAATAAGTTTTCTATAAAAGATTTTTATTTATTACTATGAGGGAATATATTAATAAATATTTTGAATATTTATAAATTTAATTTGTTAAAAGTGGTTTATATTTGGAAATTTTTATGTTAAAATTATCTTATAGTTAATTATTTTGGATTATTCTTTAAAAGATAAATTTTCCAGTGAATAGTGAAAAATATAGATTTTCATGGGAATTGTATTTTTTTCAAAGAATTTTTAAATATTCATTTTGTTTTAAAATAGTTTCAATGTAATATAATATCTCTAAAATTATTAGTAAACTAATTAATATCAATAGAATCAATTTTATGGTTTAATTTACAAAAAGATCTTTGGTCCCCGACCCTTAAATTTGATTAGAGAAAAATAAGTAGTACAACATCAATCATTATAAGGGGATTTAAAAAGATGAAAATGCATTACACCCCTCATGTTTGCATCCACCATTGATGAAAAGAAAATTGGGGTTTTGAAGGACCACATTATTCTCTTCTCCATGATCACTCTTTTTAACAATGTAGCTTCCACTTGATTGACGTCCCTATATACTTGTGAAACATATAGGTTGATGTGTTTTATTTGTTTACGGCATTCTATCCAATGGAGAATGATCCACAAAATATCAATTCTAGTTCCTTATTTCATGGCCCGGGAAGTAAGTTTAGTGTCAGAACAATCCCACAAATCTTTCCAGTTATGGTAAGTAGAAGTCTTCATGGCTTGAATTATCAACTCATAATTTAGCCTCGTATTTCACCCCAATACCATTATAATTTTAGAAATATCCTTTCAGGAAACCATATTGGATGAGAAAAACACTTCCAAATCCTGATTATTATGATGTTCCATCTGTTGTACCATCCACATTTACTCAAATCCATGAGCATATTGGGGGAATCCATCAAACATATGTAATTGCTAGCAGTTTCTTATGCCTTTCCTGAAAAACCAATAGTCTATGAGTTGTAAGATCAAAGGTGATTTTTCTCATCTCAACCTCCTGTATAGATGATACTGCTTGCATTTTCCTATGCCGTGTAGAAAGTAACTCATGAAATGTGGGCATTTGATCATTGAATGTGCTGTTGTTCCATGATATCTATACAAAAAAGGAACACAAACAATTACATATAAAAATAGGTTATAAATATTCCCATTCATACCTCTTTGATCTATGTCTTCCCTAAGGTTCTCCAAATACATGTTTGTGCACAATTTTATGTTAAATAGGATAATAATATAATTCCACAGCCTCTGACCAAATCTGAATTCCACAAACAGGTTCTACATGTTCTCCTCATCTTGGAAGCATAGATGGTATGAAAATGCAAGATGCTTCCCTACCCTTTTAAATTTATCATGGGTGGATAACCTGTTTATCTATATTTTACATATAAGAATAAATCTAGAGGGTTTTATAAAGGGAAACTTGAATTTAATGAACGATAATGGTGGAATGATGGAGAAATAGAAATCGATTGTGTAATACTCTCTTACATTAAACAATACATATCAATATTTCTTCCATATAAAAGTGTAGGAATCAAGGAAGGTGTTTCTCTTGATTTCCAAGTCAAACAGAAGGGGCCCAATCACTTCAACTCTATTATTAATTTCTATTAATTTTTAAATTTTCATGTGAGTCTTTCCTGATGGAATATCCATTATTTCCTGGAGTGTCTTCTCTAGCCATGTCATCTTTGAGTAGTTTAGAGAACATTACTTACATACCCTCCATTTTGAATTCTTCATAATGTCATGATAAGAGTGTTTGATGGAGTCTCATACATAATATGCAAGATAATTAGGCTACCCACCAATAGTCTTTATTCTGAACCTTCCGAATAAAAATTCAATAGTGAAGTCATCCACAGTCAAGAGATACATTGTAATTTTATTGATAATTCCATCATTCAAAATTCTGAGATCTTTGATCCCAATACCTCCCATCTCAATTGTCTTAACCAATTCTTTCCAAGCAACTAAAATGAGTTTCTGTTTATGAACCGAACAATTCTATATAATATTTCTAATCAGGGACCAAAGTTCCCTGATGATGCCTCTCATCCATCTATATAAAGATAAGGAATAGGCATCCATCAAGGTAATCACTGAGTTGAAAAAGCATAGCCTTAACTCTTGTGGCATGATCTTGACTTAACATATGTCCATATGGTTAATGATACCAGAATATATGCCTTCGTGATGTTTTCTACCACCTTTCACCATTATAAGGGGACCTCAAGATAATTAAATGGAAAGGATCTCCTTATCACTCGAAGTGATATCATGGTCCTGATTTGTTATCCATTTGGTACTCCACATCTATAAATAATGAAGAAAATATTCCATCTAATTTATTTTCAAGCCATATATTTATAGTGAAGGAACATGGATTTGATTTCAGATATGGTTTCCTTGGAAAAAATCCAATGAGAAGTATTTCATCCACGTATACAAGATATAATGAAGAATCCACATCTCTACCTTTTTTTATTCACTTATAAAGTTCAATCTATGTAAGATCATTAATTAATCAACTCATATGATCCATAGGAATAGAAAATGGATTCTTGAGGTAGGATCCCTTTTCCTAACACCTCCAGTGAAATGGAAAAACAATCCTCTTCGGGATCCATTAATAAGTATTGATAGTCTTTCAGATCCAATAATGGTGATGATATGTTTGATGAAATCACATGAGCAACCATATTTCTTGAGAACAGTATTAAGGAATCTACATTTAATTGTATCAAATTATTTAGAGATATCAATCTTGAGAGAGAAGCTTCCTATATTGGATTTCATCTTCATAAGATTAATGCTTTCCGATGAAAGGAATACACAATGCTGAATATTACTCCTTAGAACAAAACCAATATAATTTGGGGTAATATTTTCTTTGATCAATGCTCTTAATATGATCATGATAGTTTTACTGATAATTTTGGGGATATCATTTCCTAGAGAAACTGGCCTAAAATCCATTATGTCAATAGCATTTTCCTTCTTGGGTTGTAATGCAATAAATTGATAATTTATCCCATACGGAATATATGAGTGAAGAAAGTACTCCTTGATTTCATTGATAATATACACCTACAAAATTCCCTAAGAAAACATAAAAAAAGCTGTTGGTGAATATACCAGGACCAACTATACTCTCCATATTAACAAAAAAGAGTTCACTTTTCACTTTATCTTTCAAAGGATCCAATATAAGAGATTGAATTTTATGATCCTTAGTAAATGGGAAAATATTATTAATCACCCCGAAGGTACAGTCTCTTCCCATAATCAAAGTATAACATCTCAAAGCATCCCACCATAGCATTGGAGATATACTCCTAAGATGTTTACGTTTTTGCATCCACAAAAATGAATCTATGTATTTAATTTATTCTATTTATGTAGTCAATGATTTCTTTTGTGTTTTGGTCCCCATATTTTAGCCATTTTATGTTAAATCTGCATTGGTTAATGCTTTCCTATATACTAAGAGGATCATACAGCTTATTTGTAGATTATTTTCCACCCTATATGGAATGTTTTAATGCAGATTTGTATGTTGAAAATCTGCTTAATGATCCTTAGCATCCTTAATTTCAGTGTCATGATTAATGAAATATTTTTTTCTCAATTCTTTAAGTATTCCCTTGCAAGGCCTTAGATTTTAATAAATAATCCCAATGTAAATTCCCAATGGTTTTATCTTATAGGCCTTAAGTATTATTTCCCTATATCCAAGCATCGTAATCCATCAATTATTAAATTTCAGGGGTAATGGTGATGACCTTTGAGTATGAATGGAAATATAAACAATTATAGGATTTTGATTTGAATGATGTTTCAGGAGTGAATAGCCTGATACCCCATCAGCCAATCTTGTGTCCTCAATCTGAATAAAGCATCTATCAAGCTTAATGGCCTTCCTTCCAGGTACTATGTATCTACTCCCTGGGAACATAGCTCCACAAATGGAAATTTAGATAAGTTTTCATTGACCAATAAATGTTGATAATTTCATGGAATAAATCCTAATAAAATCCATGGAATACATTCCTATAGCTTCAATATTGTATTAAAGTCACACAAAATAATCCACTTTTTGTGAATAGATTCAAAAAATGACATTAAGATCGATCCATAAATCCCTTCTTTAGATGTATGATGTGGAATTATATAAAAATGAGATAAATATGATGGAGCATTGCGAACTAAAAGGAATTGTGATATTATGAGATTTCTTAATGAATATAAAGATATAAATTCTCTCATCTATAAGAATCCACATATGCTCTATGTAAATATCATGTATGTATTGATAAAAGAAATTACACCTAAGAGAGACCTAATTGAAAGTTTTTTATTTTTCAAAACACATTTTAGGTTTGGGAATTCCAATAATCGTTGTTTTTTTGGCCATAACATGGTGATTAAGGGCTCTAACTATTAAGGAATTCCCAATAACTTGGAAATTCCAATATAGGATCTTCATTTCTAATGGGCTTGACCCCTTGTATATAGTCCTCTATGTTATTATACATCCACCTGGACTTTTCTATGTATTATTTTCTCATTTTCTTGTCTTTCAATTTGAATTGGATCCCTCTCTTCTGTGACATTCTACTCACATACAATAGTGACCAGGCCCATAGATGGGGCATGCCCTTAATGCATATTTTCATCTCTATTGGGATCATACTCTTTACCTGAATGTGGTTTATCAGTATCATCATACTAGACTATACCACTCATTAGCATGAATATGTTCCTAGGATACATGATTTCAAATGTTATATCTACTACATTAATCCTCCTAGTAGTCTTAGAAGATGGTACTCAAGAAAAAGAATCCTCCCAGGTTAGAATCTTTAATAGAACCTATATTAAGAGTAGTTACTTCCACAAAATATGTATTTACAACTACATTTTTATTAGGAGTCACATTAGTTGACACTGTAATCAGTGTAGTCTTGTCAAAATCCAAAATAGATTTTCCAGCATCCCCATTATGAGTTATTTCCATAGGTTCTACAATAAAAAGATCACTAACATCATGTATAACTGGAGACTCCTTTATAGGGTTTTGTGAATTTTGATCAATGATCTCATGCATTTGGATGGAAGCCTCATCACCAGGTATGTAGTGTGCTAATGTATCAGCAGGTTCTGGTTCATCTAGAGTTCCATGTGAGACCATATGTGTATCTCATTTAATACTTATAGGCATTTAAATTTCTTTATGAAATGATCTATGGTAATCAACCTCAGGTTGACCTTGATTCATCTTAGTAGTATGGTATTCAACCAAAATATCCTTAATGATAGGATTTGGATCCTTACCTTTGAAGGTTGGAAAGGAGAATCCATCTTTTCCTTCAATATATTCATTTCCCTCTCTTTGATTCATGTCATCCTTATAGGGACCAGTGCTAGAGCGGTGTATCGAGTCAGATATAGGGATTCTATCCTCTCCTTTATTATTTCTATAATTAACATCCTTATTCCCTTTTATCTTGAAGAACATACATGCTTTCTCTATTTTTCAATCAGTATCAAGATGGGCTAAGAATTCACATTTGTAGAATAATCTGGTCTTTCATTCATATTAGATATCAATCTTGATAATATCATCCATTTTGGTTAGTAACACTTCCTCAAAAAGCGTGTTAAACATGTCTACTTCCACATGTATCCTTGGAAAATGTAGAATCTTTGGATTACCAGTTTGGTTGTCCCATATTATTTGATTCATAATAGAGGATGTGATGTCGTATAGAATTAATGGGTTCTAGTATAACTAATTCAGTCTACAATTATGAATCCATACATGTGTATGGGAATTCTTGACATTTTAGGGTAAAAATTCATATTACATTATTGAATTCGTAATAAACCAGGCATTAGAGATACCAAACCAAAGCACCTGGATCTTATTTTTCATTCATTGGACAGGAATACAACTTGATAATACCCTGGTCCCATGGATATAATTCTCCCATCCTCAAAACCCATATGATCGCAATTTGTTGACTTTAGTCATTAAATCTCTACATATGTACCCATTTATGAGTAATAACTTGTGCTATAAAGTTGTAATTACAAATATTTACCCACTATTCAATAAAATTCATATTATATAATACATGGTAAACACAAACCTTTCTTATTATTCCTCCAAGGGTAGGTAGTATAGAGTCTTAGAATGAGAGATTCATAGTAGACTTTATACTGTTTAAGTAATAGATAATGACAAAAATGTTACTTTTCATCTTTTAGTACTTATAATATTTTTTTGTCATAACTAAATCATAGTTCATGTTGTAAAACTTTGTTTACGAGATGAATGATTTTTTTTATCATGGTAGTACATTTTAAATTTTTTAGTGATTTTATATTTGCTATATACTCTTACGCAACACTGACATATTATTTATTCAATTAATAGAAAAATAAAATAAATGACTTTAAAAATATTAATTGATATACAAATTGGATGAATTTTATTGAAAATAATTCAAATCAATCTTATATTATCTTATAATTATATCAATTTTGATTAATTTTTGCATAGAAAATAATTTATTCTAATTTAATACATTATGAAATTCCAAGAATGACCCACTACAAACTTATAAAAGGACAAACTTTCTCTACAATATTCACTACACATTGAGCCATATATATCAACTAACCCTGGACCAAGTCACTTTTCATCATCTATATATATGTTATAGAGGTTATGGACCTTCAAAAATATCAACCATAGTTCTATTGAGTGGATATGTAATGGACGTCCACTGAAGAATATGAAATATTCTTTACTAATGATTTCAAGTTTATTCCTTATTCTACTTCCTATTAATGTGTTTTCCTCATTCTAATGTATTAAAAACAATATAATAAATATTTTAAGATTTTATTGTGATTATGGGATTACTATATTATATCTATTTTACATCCTATAAAAATTGAAAACACCTCTCATGCGTACAAATGACATATGGTCTCTAGGTAGTGGTGCAATTTATTTTCATCACCACATTATGTGGATTGTTATAAAGTTAAAAATAATGAATATATAAATATATATATGATATTTATAAAATTATAATTATTTTATAATTATATTATCATATATACCTTCTTACCTTCCAATAAATTGGAAAATGATAACATCGCTCGTGTATATGTTTGGACTACCACCTCCATGATGTGATATAATCTTTTTTTCAATTTCTAATTTACATAAATCATAATAAGGAAAAATTTAATGTATATATAATATATATATGATATAAAAATTATCCTATTAATGTAGATTATTAATTACATTTCTTTTGCTCTATCCATCGAAAAGTGATAACAATGTTCTTGTGTGTGTACGACCTACCATTTCTATGAATGGTGTAATTAATTTTTTTTCTATATATATTTACAGAGGAATATATATATATATATATATATATTGAATATATATTATTTTATATCTTGAATTAAATTATTTATATGATGAAACTTTGATAAAATTTCAAGGACTAAGACCATGAATTCCAAACTAAAAGGATGCAATTAGAACCCCAAAATAATGATAATAAAAAATTGTTATTAAACAGGAGATAAAATATTTTAATGGGATCATATAGGATATTAAATATATTTATATAATTTTTTGTATAATTATAATAATTCTAAATTAGTCATAGAGGATGTTGGAGTAAATTTTGAGGCAATTTGAACATGATATATGATTTTTCTTATCAATTTCCACTCTATTTAGACATATTTTGTATTATAAACCAATTTAAATTTCTATGGTGTATATAATTCCCCATTTAAGTATTTAAAATGAATATATATTTATTTATGATGATTAATGATTTGATTCAATTTACACTTTCTATAGGAATGATTAAAATAACTATGTGATCTTATTTCAATTTTTATTGAGTGTATTTTTTCTTCTATGTCCTGCTTTTCCAAAGTTATTTTAAAAAAGTATATTTATTTATTTAAATAATTTATTAAGGATTATTTAATTCATCATTTAATTTTTAAATGGTTTTAATGGAAGATTTTAATTTTTTCCATAAATTTCATTTTTGACATTCTTTATAAAAATGAAATTAAATTTATTTAATGAATAAAACATTAATAGATTTTCTAAATGAAATAATTGTTTCATACACATAAATTATTCAAAAATATATCAATGATTTTACAAAGATAATTCTTTTAATAAATTTTATTTTAATAAATATTATTTTATTATCCAAAAGTAAAGAATTTATTTCTAAGCATTGTATGGAATTGAATGTGATATTATATCTTGAAACATTCACTTTATTTGAAATATTTTTTATTTGAAATTTCATTTCTCAAAGATATCCATCAATGGAATTCTTATGGATTAAACTATATATAATTTTTAAATACGTTGTTTTACTAAGAATAATATTTTATTTATTGGGATAATCATTGATAAATCAATATTCTTTACTCAATATTAATATTTTCATATAAGGTATATTGTTTATAAATTGAATTGATCACTAAATATAAGAGGAATTAATTAGACATCAAATGACTGGGGGGGGGTTATAATTATATATCCCCTAAATTCATTAATCAGTTTCATGAGAAAAATCAGTTGGCTAAATTAAATGGTTTTCTAGTGTATACATACCCACAGAATACACAGTCATGGAACAAGTCTTTAATTGTAAAAATACCATGATATGTGAGACCATTAAGTGTAATAATATGAATTTACTTCAATAATAACTCAGTTACTATGGTCATTGTGATTACTGTATTGATAGAATCCATGGATTAATTATATTTTCATGATATTGATTAATTTTAATGTGTTTTAAATTATATACCTTTCAATATTGATTATAAATTATTTACTAATGATATATTATATTGTATGGAACCCTTACTGGGTATTTGAAACCGACTTTCCATTTGTTTGACCTTCCACAGGATATGAAGAAGGATATTATTATTAATACCAAGGTTGAAAAAATTATTCTTTACTATGTATTTTATAATTATAATGTAATATGGGAATAAATTATGCACATAATTTTCCAGGAAAGCTAAACTGACTGGTCTTGCATAGTGAGATCCCTTGTATCTATGTTAATGTAATATAGTATACATCATCTCTAGGTTACTAGAGTTGGGGTTGTTATAGTTGGTATCAAAGAATAATTAGTATAAACCATGGGGACTATATTTTTAATAAATATACAATACATAATAATTATGACAATTCATTACAGTATTTGAGAACATTGAAAATTATAGTTTTTTTTCTCTAACTATATATTCACAATTATTATCAGTAAATTCAGGGTGTTCCATTTTTCAGCTATTGTTCCTAATATAAGAAATAGAATCAATACCCATTAATAATGTATAGATTACCCAATTGAGAAAACAAATACATATACTATTGTAACTGAGTAAATAATGGCCATATTAGGGAAACTAATTTAGGAGAAGAAATTTAACCTAGCCCAAATGGAGTAATATATTTTTCTATAGTGTGATTAACCTATTTTGGATTTCTTCATGTAAAAAATACTCCATATTTTAGTGGAATTAAATATCCATTGGTAGGTGGGAAATTGATTAAATCTCTCCAAAATATATTCCTAGCTTTTCGATTTAATAAAATTGAAAAGGTTATTCGTGTACTATATTGTTTAAAAGGAGATATTGGAAAATAGTGGTCACTAATCCATAATACTAAATAGGTTGGATAAATAGAAATCATAGAATGGAAAATAGTTGAGGTGAATTTATTTTAAAAATTCTTCTATCGAGAATAATGATCTCAAATAGAGAGTATGTTCATCAATTTATTACAGAAGGAAGTAGAAAGGTTAGTAGACTATGAGATTAAATTTACAAGATTACATAGTCATGCTTTGTACAAAATAAGTAATATAAAAATCAATATTTACCATTTATTTGGTGGGAATAAGCTACATATATAAATGGAACAAGTTTCTCTAACATTTTCATCATATTATGATACAATATCAAGTGAAATTATTATATAGAATTAATTTTTTATTTTTTATATCTTGATAAAAAATGAAGAGAAACTAACTTTGACTAAGAACCAAGAAAATTTTAAAGGATCAAAGAATAATAAAGGATGATGAAATTTCATCAGTTGAAATCTTCGGAATGAAACATCCTTAGAATAGCTTGAATGGAAGGACCGTTCATTATAGGCTTGGAGACTGGGGATATATGGATAAAAACTGTATGAGAAATAAAGAATCCACAACAATTTTGTAATTCACCTATAAAGATATGGAAGTTTATTCAAACTAATTCCCCAATGATCAAGGTAACTTGCCATAGAATAATACAAGAGGAGAGGGAAAAACTAATGTTATTATTACAACAAAAATGAAATGATTAAATTTGTAATGTATTTGGATTTAATAATTTTATTTATCAATTATATTCAAATTATAAGAATCATGAAACATAAAATGATTTTATTTTAGTAGTTTTACATTATGGATTTCAAATTATATGTTTAATGTTTCCGATAATCCGGAAATGTGATTTAGTTGTAACCTGATATTTTTATAAAATAAATAAATAAAGGAAATATAATACATAATATATTCATGATCCTGATTTAATATTGTTTAGTTGGGATAAAGATAAGATTGAAACTAAATAATTAAATGGTATAGTATTTGTGATCATGAGAATTCTTAGTGATTTGATTAAAAAGTAATATATTATAGAGTATTATAATTTTTTCTATTTAATAGATATAGGGAATAAGGATAGAGTTTTTCTTTAGAACCATTTATATTTTTACATGGGATAAATAGTGATTCTGGTTATTAGAATATTTTAAGTGAATTTTTTCTAAAACCCCAGGGTTTTACATATAAATTTATTATAGAATACATTCAAAAATATAGCGATGCAAAAAAAAAATAGTTTGATATTTATAGGAGATAGTTATAACCTGGTTATCAGATATAATTTTTCCACTTATGTGGTTTGAATTTCAAAAAACTGACATACACCGTTGTGATCAATAAGATGTTTAGAGTTTGATACGATCAAATTATATTTTTCAGTGAATAGTAACCTACCCTTATTAATAGTAACTTAGACTTAGTAATATACCCTTTTGAATAGTAAACTCACCCATGTGGGTATAGAATTTGTTTTGGAACCATATAAGTGAGAGTGATTATTTTATAAATTAAAGATTTAATATTTTTATTTTTGAGAGTAATACATATTTAATTACAATTTTAAATTAATAAATTTATTTTAAATTAAATTCATTTTTATAAAATGTATTCTTCAATAAATATTTTCTTTTCCTCTGAATTTAAGATAATTTTATGAGGACTCAGTTAATTTTTTAATGTATTATAAATCTTTTTTAAATTTAAAGTAAATAATGATTTTATTTTAAAATTATATTTATCTTATTTAGAAAATAATTTTGACAAAATGGTCCTCATTTTATAATAATACAAATCAAAAAATGTTTTCGGGAAATTTTTGTTATTTTATTGAAATACTTATTTATTTTGGTGAAAAGTGAAATTTGATAATTTATAAAATATGAAAAATATATGAAATTTTGCATCATTCTTGAGTCGTGGATTGTGTAAATGACCATTGGTTCAAAATCACAAGAACTTATTACTATTTTGAGTCCCAATAATCAAGACTATTCATAGTCTAGAGCCCAAATAATAAGATAATGATTAAAATAATAGAAAACCCTCCTGTACCCCACTATAAAAACAACCCCTCCCCTCTTTTCTTCACTCCTCTGAAGCCTTTTTAAGTTTATAAATTATTTTAAAATATCCCCCCAAGTTCCCCCCCCCAAATACAGTAGACCTTGTTTTCGTCAAAATACCAAATCCTCTCCTCTAAAGAACCTCTCAAGGAAGATAAATACAAGAGGTAAATTCCTCTTTTCATTATTTTAATTTCATTCAAGTTATATTATTTCTTTTCATTTCCTCACATACCTTCATCCAAATGTTTTTATAACTCTAATACCTTACAAGTATTGTAATATTTTTATGATACTGAAATAATTTACCGTCATCTATTCTTTCCCCTCCTTTTATTATGTGTTAATTTATCACATTCAAGGATGAAAAGTTTTAAAGTTTTATTACGATATTCAATTAAAGTTTTGAAACCATTTTTATCATGGAAACAGATCATTATATATGTAATGTGTCATATTTAATATTCTGGAATCATTTATTACACATGGTATTAATTTATAGGGAAAAATGAGTTTGTGGTTATTGAAAAACCACTAAATAAATCCAAGTGTTTATCATTAAACATTCATCTAATGATTCATCCTCACCAAAAGTAAAAAAATGAATTATATGATCATTTAACCTTACATATGAATATTAATAACATTTAATATAAATTCTTGAATTCAATTATCATTTTACATTAACTTCCATATAATCGAACCGATTATGAAAACTAATTAAATGAGCACTTACAAACGATGATATTGAATCTTTTAAGTGAAAAAAATGACCATTAATGAAATTAATAAAATTATAACAAATAAAATAAACCTTTAATTGGTTCTGAATTTTGTTATTAATATGTATAATTTCATATTCTAGGTTTTTAATTTCAAGAGCGAAACATATTCAGACATAAGGTAAGGATTTTCTACCAGAACCTCTATTTTCATCCGGGTTACTCTTATTCTATAATTACATAAATAAAGATATTATTTATTCTTATTTACTCCTAATAAATTCATTTTTAATGTTCTATATATGTTTACCAAAAATAATCCATCTATCTTTTATGTGAAGTTACATGTTTTAGAAGGACGTTTCAAAAAGTCTTTTCGAAATAGATGCCTGATTGAAGGGAATTTCTAAAATTGTTACGTATTTTCAAGGGAACTCTATAATATTTTTTAAGAAATAAATATTTTTATAAAATCTCTCAATTTTTACAATATTACTTCACTTCCTCTTTTGTACAATTAATTTTTCCCAAAAGAACTATTATTTTCAAAGTAAAAGAGTATTTATCTCACAAATTACCCATTGATTTTATTGCAGTGCATTCATCTATTTCAACTTTCTTGTAGATTATAATTTATTATTGGGTTAATATTTTATGATATCATCTAAAATATTTTATTGAATGGTTTTTGATTAGTTTTACTGTGGATGTGATATCTTAAAACCATTCACGATATTGCTCATAATGTCTAGTGTTTATTATTAATGTTTGGGGAAAGTTATTTACATTTCTTATGTTAGTATAATTATGAGTGTATATATTGTTTATCTTTATACCAATTATTATGATAGATGAATTGAAATTAGTAAGTGATGGGAGAGTCTTACTATAGCCCCTCGATTCGTCAGTAGGGCTCATGACAAAAAAAAAATATGGACGTGGCTGAGGCCTTGCCCATTTTTATATATGGTTTTGGATGAGGACTTGATCATTTTCAGATGACTTGGTTGAGGCCTTGATGATATATTTTAGAATTTCCGACATTGTGAATTCCCTCATAATGAAACTATTGATTGATAGTACATGTGATTATTCAACTAGTTGAATATCCATGGTTTTATTTTATGGATTTATTTAATTAGTTTTTATTATTTCCATATTATGCACAAGTATATTTTTAAAGGCATGAATTTTTGGTTATTCATCAAGCCTAGTGTTTATATTTTCTTCTGCTATATTTGTTTCGGTGCGGATGTGCGTCGGGATTCTGTTCCGACGCTGTTCCTCAAGGACGCGTTCGCGCGTGCTCCCGTCGACCCGAGAGGATGGGAGCGCGGCTTGTGGCCCCGCAGTCCCGCTTTCCAAGGGCGGGCGGCATCCGTCCCTTATTCAGGGACGTTTGCTCCTTGATCGAAACCGGGATGATGGGATGTCGGCTCCTCCTTCCGTGGACGTCTCCTCGGAACTCGTCGCCTAATCCGGGTCTCCCTCATAGATTTAAGAATGTTCGTGAATCTCGTTCCCGGTGCCATATCTCTATGGACACCGGTTAATTACGCTGCTTCCGCCCAGACGCTCCAAGGAGTCTGGTCAGGGCAGCAACCTGCGGTGAAGAGACCGGGTGGCTCTGGGTGTTGGGGGCGTGTCTTAACACTGCGGCTCTGCATGTCTGCCTTCCGTCCCTAATAGGGCTTCTCGAAGGCGTGATGGCCTGAGGCATCCCGCGCTGGGTACGGGGAACTGCGGTACCTGAGGTTTTCCTCAGCTTCCCATGTTTAACACAGGGTATGCCGTGAGTTTAACGTCCAGCGGGGACGGCATCGGACTGATCAATACGAGGAGTGGATCAGATGACAGAACCCCTTGCGGGGAACCTCCGACGCTGGGGCCAGCACATGGGTGGCTTCCCGAGTGAAATGGAGTGGAATGAAATGGCATGACCCCACCGGGATGTGGCGGCCCAGGTAAGGGTCAGGATGGATGATGGAGTGAAGAGCTTGGACCCCGTAGGGGCTTCCTACGTACCGCGCGTTAGCACGGATCAAAGTCAGCGTAGTTCGGATATACAGTTTAACGTCATGCTGGACGTTGGCAAGCCGACTCACGAGGAGGTCGAGGATGCCGGGCGTAGGATTGAACCGAACCACCTCGCACAGAGGGGGATGGAACGGCCGGGTGGATCACAGTTTCACATCATGCTGGACGTTGGCAAGAGAAATAGAAAAAGGCAGTGGGGAAGCACAATGGAGATTCACACGTGCAGTCTCCCACAGGGGAGGATTCATAGGTGAATCGATGCAAATGTGAACCCGGGAGGGATCCACTGATAGACGAACCGACGTGAATACGACCAGGACGACCAGGTGGTAGTCTTGAACCTCAGGGAGGCTTCCTACGTACCCTGTTCAGGAGACAGGGATCAAAGTCCACGTAGTTCATTCTGTCAGGACTTACGCACTGAGGCAGCCCGGATGCGGCAAAACTCAGTTGGAGAGGGACTTGGGCCGAAAGTAGGAGACACCTCGATCCCAGCCACACCCTCTACTGGCTTCGGCAGTGGGGAAGCGCAATGGAGGTACACATGTGCAGCCCCCCACAAGGAACTAGGGGTTTGTAATACCCTACCCCCGTGGGCGAAGGCCACTCCAATCCCGACATCCCTGCAGAGACGAGTGGGTGGGGGCCACATCCAAACCGGGGGGGGACCCTGCGTGCGAGGCACGAGATCGGGTGATGCGGACGGTTTAACGTCTTGCCGGATGAAGTACAGTTTAGCGTCGTGTGTTGAGGACGAAGCAGACGGTTTAACGTCTTGCTGGACGAAGTACAGTTTAACGTCGTGTGTTGAGGACGAAGATGCTTGGCAGTTTAACGTCTTGCCGCGTGGACGATGGAGGCTAGGCAGTTTAGCGTCGTGCATCTTGGACGTAGATGCTTGGCAGTTTAACGTCTTGTCGCGCGGACGATGGAGGCTTGGCAGTTTAGCGTCGTGCAGCTTGGACGTAGATGCTTGGCAGTTTAACGTCTTGTCGCGCGGACGATGGAGGCTAGGCAGTTTAGCGTCGTGCAGCTTGGACGTGGTGGTTGCCGCCGATGAGTCCGTGACACTTCGCGCAAGCCTGGAGGGTCGCACGGGAAGACAACGCACGGTGCGGGCACCCGGGATGAGGGTCATCGGGCGCCACGCAGGCGGGTACCCTCAGGGGGTCAAAGGGGGCGACCCCGGTGGATTGCGCGCAAAAGAGGAGCTTGGCACGCAATATCGCGGGTCGGCGCGCAAAAGGGCGTGCTGGCGCGCAATTGGGCCAGCGCTTTGCGCGCGGAAGAGGGAGATTGCACGCACCGGGCTTCGGATAGCACGCGGGGGCAACGGCCCATTCTTTAACGAATGGCCACTTTGAAAAAGGGGGGTGCGCGCAATCGGGTGGATTGCGCGCACCCGTGGGCAGTTGCGCGCAAGAGGCTTCTTTTGCGCGCGAAGGCCTTCGGGTGAGGAGTTAATTAAAAGAAAAGATCCAAGGGGATTGCGCGCGAAGGAGAACCCCGAGGCTTTCTTGCGCGAAAGAAAGGAGGTTACCTGAAGGTCGGCATTGCGCGCGGAAGGGGTTGGATTGCGCGAACGAGAGACTCTTCGAATTCCGGCAACCTTCAAAACATCGGGGGTCGCCTTATATTTATAGGCAACCCCGCGCGCGGAATCTGGTTCGCGGGCGCGCAATTTCCTTCGCGGGCGCGGAATCGGGCCCGGCGCGCAAGGGAGACGCGCGGGCCCCGGGCGCGCAAAATTGCGCGCCGGCCCAGCGCTTTGCGCGCATCCCGGGAGGTTTGCGCGCGGCGCCCCAACTTTGCGCGCGGTCTCCTAAAATTCCGCGCAAGGCCTCCGGGCCCTCCGAAACATGCTTCTGACTCCAAATATGACCTCGCTTTCCGCATCCGGAACTTCTTTTGGGAACAACGGACTTTTCCAGCGTCTACAAAAGCCCCCCCTCGGAATCTGATCTGCGAGAGGTCGCAACGATCGGGTTCTGAGGGAGACGCCGGAATGCCGATGTCCTGGGTGGCGCGGGGCGGTGGTGCGCAAAAGAGGGTGTCGGGCGCGAAATTCGCCGGCGCGGTCGCGCAAAGAGCTTTCCGCGCAGCGCGGACACCCGGCCTCGCCTATAAATAGGGGCCTGGGTCCCCCGTACCGTACAAAGGCCTTCCGCGCGACAAGCTTCCAAGATCTCGTGCGCGAAATTGCCTTATCCGGCGCGGAATTCACCCGTTCGTCGCGCAATCCCATCCGGATTTCGGCCTGTTTTTGCGCGAACACCCGGGGTTTTACGCGACACCCAATTGCGCGCCGTCCACTAGGATTGCGCGCCAACTCTCAAACTTCTCTACCAGCCTCGTCCGATTCCGCACGCCTCATCCCTTAACCCACACGACTCCCGGAGCTTCTGAGATGGCCGCGAATCAAGGGAATGAGGGGGATGCCGCCATTCGCAGAGCTGAGATGGCGGCGAACGGGGAGGTTTACGGAGCCAAGGAGATTGTTTCCAACAATCAATCCTTGTTCGACTTGCTGACGCCGGCCCAGAAGACATATCCGCTGTCGGACAACCTGCCGCTCTGGAACTTTGGCATCCTGGATGAGGTTCCGGTGCCAGGGTTCGAGGTTGATGCGCCACAGACCTGGGTGACTCGGGAGGACGAGCTTCCCCGCTATAACATCACCAACAATGGGCATCCTGCCAGGGAGACCAGGCACTTAGATGTCTATGTCCTGAACCCGAGGACGCGAACCATCGCCGGGAGTGAGCCTACTGCGGAGAACTCTCCAGCCCTCTACTCGAGCACATACCGCCAGAGTGTCACTGACGACACCAAGGGCTGGCTGAAGGACTGGGACTTGCGGTCTGGGGGCAATTTCACCAGTGAGTGGGCCTGGGTGTTCTGGGTACGCCACACCTGCGATCACTTCGCGGAGGAGCTGCGGTACATCGGCCTGTTTGAGGCGGTGTGGACGTCGCAGTTCCACTTCTACCAGGAGTCCGAGCTCGGGCCGGAGCTGTTCACCCGCTGGTCCCCGGATACCAACACCTTCCATCTTCACCATGGGGAGGTCAGCATCGGTCTCTGGGACATCCACTGCATCGGAGGTATCCCGCTGGAGGGTTACCAAGACGATGAGTTCCTGCCTCCGAGGAACACCTGGGGCGACAGGTCACAGACTCCCATCCTGACATGGCATCTGCTGGACCTGGCTACGGAGCGGCTCGGGGTAAAGGACTTCCACAAGGACATAGCCTACAAGGAGTGGTTCAGCCAGTTCTTGGAGCATGACCCCGCGGTCAAGATGCCAGGCAGGGGGAAGCGGTGCCCGACCGCGGCTCAGAGGAGCCGGAACGGGTCGTACTGGCGGGTCCTGGAGACGGGAGATTACCGCTCATGGGGGTACCACGTCATCGAGGCCCGGGACCCAAATGTCCGATACGCGGTGTTCCTGGCCGCCTTTCTGAGTGGGTGGCTCCTGCCAGTGCGGGACGCGAGGATGGGCGTCCGCCCGGCGACACTGGCGATGGCGGGCGCCATGGCCGCCAACAAAAGATACAACCTCGGGGTCCCGGTGCTGGCTAAGCTGTACACCATCCTGGGACGCATCTCGCGAGGGGGTCGCCACGAAGGATCTGTGGGCCCTTTCAATTCTTCCACGGTTGGGTGGCTACTCACCTCGGTGGGTACACGTTTCCAAACGCCGTCATTCCTCCGGGCAACGGCCCGCGACCCTCCCTGCTGAACATCGCGGGGGTCGCTCCGATGAACCTAAATAAGGAGGGCGTGAGGATTCGGATTGGCAATCACGCCAATTTCAACTTCAGCCCGTTCCCCACTCCCGTTGGCCAGATGATCGATAATGGACAGGGTCCGCTGGAGCAGCACGAATATTTCCTGAGCATGCGGGGCGGGGTGCCCGTGGCTCGGATCGACGGGAAGGTGATCTGCGAGCCCTACGTGCCAACCCGGTTCGCCAGGCAGTTCGGGTGCCTTCAACGGATGTCGAAGAGGGTATTCACTGCTGTCCGGGAGGAGACGAACCCTTGCGTCCTTCGCCAGATGTGGCTAATGTTTCCCGCTTTCGGCTCTGGCGACGTCATCACTCTCCCTCCTACCGGGGTCAACGCAGGCTTGGCAACCGAGTACGCCGAACACTGGGCCATCGCGTACCCCGAGGGGATTCTACGGAAGCCAGTTCGGCGGCTCGAGGTCACCCGTGCGGAGACCGGGCGTCAAGGAAGGAGGCGAGGCGCCGTTACATGGGGGAGAACGGAGGCGCGCCAAGCAGCGGAGCCGGCGCGAGCAGGGACTTCGGCGGCGGGTACATCGCAGGCTGCCGCCACGACTTCAGTGCCCAGAGAGGGGGCACATGCGGTGGTCGAAGAGCAGCCCGGGAAGAAGGTAAGGCGTCTGATCGAACCCTCCCACGATGCAGTCTTCCCAGCGCTATGGTCGGCCTGGATGACCCTGCGGCAGTCGCTGGGGACCGAAATCATCTGGCTGAAGATAACGACCAGCGAAGGAATCCATCTGCCAGAGGTCGGGCGCCTTCAGGTCGCCGACAGGGTGAACTTCCACCGGCGGTATGCGTATCTGACGGCCATGGACGAGTACGCGCGCCAACGTGGTCAGCGTGCGGAGCCGTCCCTTCTGGTGAAGGTGATGCTCGGTCTAGAGCCTGCTCCAGAACAGATGCCGCCGGAGGAAGATGACAGTAATGACGACTCTGAGGAAGAGGAGTAGACGGGGGAGGATGAAGGCTCCGAGGGAAGGTCCTATCAGGGGAGCCCGCGGGAGAGCGGCGAGGTGGCCGGCTCTGGCAATATTAATATCACTGAGCTCCTCGAGGTCCGCTTCTATCCCTACTCAACCTGCTTCATCCATTCTCTTATGCAGCTTCTAACCCATTTCTCCACCTTTCTCAGGAGTGCACGGATGTTGGTCAGGCATCCTCAGTAGGAGTAGGAGAGGCGCCAGCAGGACAAGGCGGGGGCCAGACGCCCATCATTGAATTGACAAGCGCTGAGGGGTCCCCTGCTGCAATTGCTCCTGCAGCGACCGGGACAGCGGAAGATGACGCTCTCGATTCCCGTAAGTCTTCTTACCTTACTGTCGGTGCTTGCCGTTGACGATCCGTGGCTAACCACGGCATGCCCTGTGCAGTGATCTCAATACTGGAGGCTCGTCAGGCTGCCGAACCCGGGCCATCCATGAGTGGACCAGTGGCAGACACGCCGCCTGCTCCGGAACAGACTTCCCACACCGAGCCAGCCCCACCAACTGCTGATCAAGGGGCTGCGGACGCCGGCGGTGCTGCCATCGGAGAGAGGTCGGGGGCTGACGAGGGTGTCAACGCCGCTGGGGCGAGAGAAGAAGGTCGCCCAGATGTTGGGGAACCTATCCACTGTGAGGACATCCCAGGGGCGGACCCCGCAGCCGACCTGCTGGCTGCCTTCCCTGCCTACCGGCCTGACGACCCCGAGGAGATGGACGACTCGGACGCGGAGGCGGTCGAGGAGAGCCGGATAACGCGCCGCAGGGGGTGGAAGTGAATCCAGCGCTTCCTCAAACGAGACCCATCGGAGTGGCTGGGGCGCATGGGATCACTTCAAACCTGGCTGCGCTTCCTGTGTGCCGGGGGAGCTGATGCTCAACGCCTCCATCTGACGGTCCGTGATTTCATGGCCGAAAAGATGCGCGAGAGCCGCCGGCGTGCCGACGTCGCACAATGTCGGGACGTGTCGGAGAACACGCGGGCACTCCTCGTGGCGGAGCAGGATGTCCGGCGCCTCGAAGGGCAGGCGGCAGAGAAGGAGGCCTTCGTCGCATCGTGCACTGAGCTTGTGGAGCAACTAACGGCCCAGCTGGACGACGCCCAGGTACAGCTGACGGAGGCGGGCCAACAGATGGTCACACTTCAAGTCGAGCGGGGGCGTGCACAAGCCAGGATCGACGAACTGCGTGCTGCGACCGCCGACGAAGAGAGGGCACGCAGAGAGCGAGAAGCAGCTCTGGAGGCCGCCATCCAAAGGGTAGCGGCGTTGGAAAGACTCATTCAGCACGCTAATCCCTAGGGGCTTTGTTTTTTGCCATTCCCAGAACATTTTGTTTCCGCTGCTCAATACTTCAATCCATTTGTATGAACCAATATATTTATCTGCATCTTTTGGCTTAACATGCTCGACCACAATTCATTGTCTTGCGGGAGCGTTAACCAAGATTCAGGCATCCATAATTGGGCCTGGATTTCTAAAGAAAAGAGGGAGGTCATTCCTAGGAAAGGAGACCTCAGACCTAATCAATGTACCATCCCCCCAACTTGTTCCGACACACGAGCGGGACAATGCTAGGGGCATTGAGATTTTATCCGAACATAGGGAAATGAGAAAGGGTGAATCGCGTGTCCCGAATTCAGAAATCCACGACGGTCGGCCTTCCAGGAAATGCCCAAGACGGAAAGCAGACAATGGATCAATTGACCATACTACTGCAAGAGACAGACCGAAGGTCATCATTCATATTGCAGGAGGCGGATCACATGTCATCATCAATGCCGCTTTGGGGGTTCCTTCAGGCACAAGGGTGGAAATCCGGATCAACAGGGCATGCGAAGCGTGGGGCGAAGTGATGATTTGTTCGGACAGAACCTAACGCTCTCAAAATTGCGCCACCGTGGGGAAAGCGTATTAGGCGGATGCACTAATCTGGCCGTGAATCACCCCAATTCTCCAACAGAATCTCTTTTGACGAGGAAACTGTCGCTTCCCATCATTGCAATGGGGCATCCCGAGCTGAATCGGGGAGAATATCACAACTGCACCACTCTACCAGAAGCCAGGCCAGACGGTCGGCGACGAGGAGGGGCGAGACTTAGCGATCCCTGAGGCTGGAACCGAGCCGAGATGCCCGGGCGTTCCTATGTACTCCATCAGGCTGGAGATCAAGCCACACGTAGTTCTGAGAGTGCAGTTTTAACGTCATGCGGGACGTAGAACCCCGTTTGGGTAGATCTTAGTTTAAGGTCGTAGAGCTTGGACCATAGGGGCAGATCTTAGTTTATGGTCTTAGAGCTCGGACCATAAGAACCTCAAAGTACGCCACATCGTGGTCCTATCCCCTGGATATGCGAAGATGCACTGAGGGATAGTGTCAAGAGTGTCGAGGCTTCGCCTGGTCAGAACGGGAGGTGGAAAACGTAATGTGAATCATGCGGCCATTCACTCAAGGACTGGGGGCACCGGCGTAACGATATGGGAGTACTTCCGACCGTGGCGGAAAAGCAGCATCAATATCGCACTGACCGTTGATGGAATGAGGCAGCAAATGAGCATCAACCGCTCAAGAGCAGGATTCATATCGATTTGCTGCCCGAGGCCCTTGGGGGCGCCAGCCCGAGTCGGTGGGAGAGCACTGAGGCATTGTGTCCAGACCGTTCACGGGGGCTCCACCCAGGGCATAGGCGATGGGTCCGAATGAAAGGGAGCACGAAGCCTGAAAAGTTGCAGGAACCTGACCAAGCTGAACCTGACCCTCCTGGCAATAAACCAGAGTACTCTTGACACCAGTGGATCACTGCAAGGGGTCGAGGGACACGCCAGGAGGGTGACCCGACAGCGGCGGATTCCCCAGAGAAGGAGGAATCTCTAAGAGGTGGGGGCTGGACCCGAAGTTTCAAACATCCGGGCATTCCTACGTATCCCATAAGGATGGGAATCAAGCCAAACGTAGTTCTTGAAGCGCGGCGCAACACAATCGGGCACCAGCGCGGGGAGGGGTGCGGGTCTGGCCCTCGCACCCAGAAGAAGCGGCATTTGATATTTCTTGTTTGTCCTTAAAGGTGGATGGTTTTTCTTTGTGCAGCGACAAGCCTGTGATTGAGAAATCCCTAGCGTCGCCACAATAATCAAGCCATGAAAGGCATTGATAAATGGCATGGTTTATTAACCAACGCCCAACGTGAGTGCCCCCTGAGGAGAACATCACGATGCAGTGCCGTTTCTCGTCGGGCGGCCAAGACGATCACAGTTTACGGTCGTGTGGTAGGACCAGGAAACACAGTTTAAGGTCGTGTGGTTCGGACCATGGAGGAATCCGCTTATTGCGATATGGCGGACCCAGCGGAGGTGGGAACATACCCAGCCCTGCGGTCACGCACGATTCCAGGAGAAGGATCCTGGGATAGGGGCCTGCGTATGTCCATCACCCGAGGGGCAGAGATGCTAGCCTCCAGCTATACTGGGCCCAGAACGCGATTGTTCGGGAGACTCCTTCCTCCTTATGGGGACGAGGGTCCAGCCACACATGGCCCTTAGGGAGGACATCAAGATATATCCTTGGTGCTCAGATCGTGGGAGCCTCGAAAGACACCATCACCCTGGTTGGCCTGCCTAACATGTAGAGGTGTACTGAAGGTCAGTATGAAGAGAGTTTCGAGATTCCACTACAACGCACAAAGGCGGAGTGTGATGAGGACTGTGTAACCAATGTTCAGAGCCTGAAAGAGCCAACATGGCGATCAAGGATGTCACTGACCATATTCGCAACACAACATCCGATCGCGTCAGCCTAGGATGAGGCAAGCAAACGAGCATCAACCGCTCAAGCGCAGGATTCATATCGATTTGCTGCCCAGGACCCGCCGGTAAATCGACCCGGAGCGGTAGGAGAGCATTGAGGCATCGTACCCAAACCGCTAACGAGGATCCCTTTGAGTGAAGGCTCGAACAAGAGGAAGCGCGAGGCCCGACAAGCAACACAGAACTTGTCGGGATTGAATCCGAAACTACGGGTCATAGACCTGAGTACCCAAAACATGTTAACAGATCACCGGAAAGGGTCGGAGGACTCAACCTGAGAGCAACCAAAAGACGGCAGATCCCCGTGATCAAACAAGAGACGGGGCTGGACCTAGAACACAAACGTCCAAGCGGTTCTACGTATCCCATAAGGATGGGAATCATGACGTACGTAGTTCTTGAGAGGCAGTTTAACGTCATGCAGGACGATGAGGGGTGTGAGGTAGTCCCACACACGGGGGAGGCGTACGGCGCGGCCAGTAGACCGGCGTGAATGAGGGAATAGCCCCACGTTCACGCCATACGCCTCGCACAAAAAGGAGGGGAACTGGGGCCAGAGGCCGAACGCGGGATAGAGATTTCCGGGAAATGGGGTTGGGCCTGTAACATGAATGTTCAGGCGGTCCTACGTATCCCATAAGGATGGGAATCAAGCCGCACGTAGTTCTTGAAGTGCAGTTTAACGTCATGCAGGACGAAAAAGGAAAGGGGGGAGCGGAAGGCATCCCCAAACGTGGGGGGCGTACAGCGTGGCGAGCAAACCGACGTGGATGAGGGCATAGCCCCGCGTTCACACCATACGCCGCATACCCAGAGACAACTGGGCCAAGGGCCCGAGATGGGAAGGAAATTCCCGAAGGGTGGGGCTGGGCCTGAAACATGATTGTTCAGGCGGTCCTACGTATCCCATAAGGACGGGAATCAAGCCGCACATAGTTCTTGAGGTGCAGTTTAGCGTCATGCAGGACGAATGATGAACAATTTAACGTCATGTAGCTTGGACGATGTACAGTCAGGCAAAGTACTGCTTGAGGAACCTAGCGTTGGTGGGAGGAGTGACACGCTCACCATCCATAGTCGCTAGGGAGTACGCGCCATTGGGATAGACCTTGTGGACGACAAAAGGTCCCTCCCACTTGGGCTCCAACTTGGGCGGTTTCCTGCCGGGGATCATTGGTGCTCTTAGGGCCAGTACTAGATCACCCTGGAGGAAGGAGCGGAGGCGAACCTTCTTATTGAAAGCTCGAGCCATTCTGCTTTGATGCCTCTCCATGTTGTGCAAAGCGCGAAGCCTATTCTCATCCAGTGCTTCCAACTCGACTAGACGGGCTTCAGAAACTCTGTCCGGCGCTTGCTGGTCGTAGACCGCAGTGCGCAAGGACGGTAACTGGATCTCGATGGGTAGGACGGCCTCATCTCCATACACCAGGGAATAAGGGGTTGTCTGGGTGGAATTGCGAGTCGTCGTCCGATAAGCCCAGAGGGCATTGGGGAGCTTGTCCGGCCAACTCTTCTTGTTCTGACCAACAATCTTTTGCAGAATGTTAGAGAGGGTTTCGTTAAACACCTCAATCTGTCCATTCGCCTGCGCATGATAGCGAGATGTATGGTTCGGGCGAATGTTGTACTTGGCGTACAACTTCTTCAACTCGGCTGCTCGGAAATTGGCTCCGTTATCCGTGAGGATAGCGTGAGGCACTCCAAATCGATAAATGATGTTGGAGGTCACGAAGTCAGCGATAGAACATGATTTGACCTCTCTGAGCGGAATCGCCTCTACCCATTTGGAGAAGAAATCCGTGGCAGTCAGAATAAACCGGCACTGGCGAGCCGTCGCCGGCGGGTAAGGTCACACAACGTCCAGTCCCCAGACTGCAAAGGGCCAAGAATACATGGTGGTATGGAGAAGCTCCGGCGGCCGATGCACAAAGTTCGCATGAACCTGGCACGCATGGCACCTCCTGGCATACTCGATGCAGTCATGGATCAGGGAGGGCCAGAAGTATCCCAACCTCCGAATCTGGTGGGACAGCTTCGGCCCGGTCTGGTGGGCACCACATGAACCAGCATGAACCTCTTACATGACTCGTGGGATCTCGACTCCCTGAAGGCAACGGAGGAGAACACCATCAAATCCGCGTCTATAGTGGATCTGTTCCAGGCCGGGACGGCTCTGGAGGACAAACTGCGATGCGCGGCGTCGAACTCGCTCGCGCTCGGCCCGATCCGACGGGAGAATGCCATGTTGGAGGTACTCAACCAAAGGCGTCCTCCAATCAGGGGCTGATTCGACTGCCATATCTGGGGTACTCGGGGCTCCAGGCACAGGGGCAACCACGGTGAGATTACTTACCGATGGGCCGCGATCTCCCTCCGGGATAACGGGAGCGATGAGCCTGCGGTGCGTCACGCGGATGATCAGGTTGTCCTGTTCAGGCTCTGTGAGTGATGCAGCAAGGCTGGCCAAAGCATCTGCTCGACCGTTCTGCGACCGGGGGATATGGACAATTTCTGGCCGAGAAGGGAACTGGGCCATCAAGAGGAGGGTGCACTCCAGCAATGGCACAAGTTTCGGCTTCCTGACAACATAGTCGCCATTGATCTGCCTAACGACCAGCTCGGAGTCCCCTTTCACACACAGACGGGGTGCGTCGATCTCGAGAGCTAACTCGAGGCCAGTGATGAGGGCATGGTATTCCGCCTCAATGTTGGTACAACCCTCTGACAACAGGAAAGAGTATGGCAGCACGGCTTGCTCCGGGGTAATGAAGACGATACCCAAGCCCACTCTATTGAGCTTAGGATTATTGAGTCTTCTACCGGTAGGGCTCCGGGAGGCACCGTCAAAGTGCATCTGCCAGCATGGATCGGCACGATCGACCGAGAGGACGGCCTCATCAGGAAAGCCTAGATCCAGCGGCTGATCCGCGGAGGTCGGGTGAGCAGCCAGAAAGTCTGCCAATGCTTGCCCTTTGATGGCCTTCTGAGACACATACCTGATGTCGAACTGCTGGAGAATCACAGCCCACCGCGCTAGACGGCCAGTCAACATAGGCCGGCTCAGGATATACTTCAACGGGTCTACCCGAGAAACCAACTGTACCTCATGGTGCTGCAAGTAGTGTCGTAATTTCTGCACGGCAAATACGAGCGCCAGGAAGCTCTTCTCGATGGGGGAATACCTAACTTCCGCATCGAGGAGCATGCGACTAAGGTAATAGAGGCTATTCTCCGTTCCCTCGTTGTTCTTCTGGGCGAGAAGGGAACCTAGGGACCGTTCCAGGGCGGTCACATAAAGGACCAGCGGCTTCCCGGATACAGGCGGCATCAGAACCGGAGGTTGAAGCAGGTACTGCTTGATCTCCTCGAAAGCGGTCTAACACTCTTTATCCCATACATAGGTGGCACCTTTCTTCATGAGCCGAGAAAAGGGCTTACACTTGCTGGCCAGATTCGCGATGAATCGGCGTATATAGGCTAAGTGGCCTTGGAACCCTTGCAGTTCCCGAATGTTACCTGGGGGAGGCATCTGGCTAATCGCCCTGATCTTCTCTGGGTCGATCTCAATACCCTGGTATCTTACCACAAAGCCAAGAAACTTCCCGGAGGTGACCCTGAAGGCACACTTCAACGGGTTCATCTTCAGGCAGCGAGACCGGAGGAAGCCGAACACTTTCTCAAGATCTTTGAGATGGTCCTGACGCTGGCGCGATTTGACCACCAAGTCGTCGACGTAGCATTCCACCAGTGTGCCGAGGATTGGCTTGAATATGCGGTGCATCGCCCATTGATAGGTGGCACCTGCATTCTTCAGGCCGAAGGGCATGACCCGGTAACAAAAGATACCTTGGGGGGCCCTGAAGACAGTGAACTCCTCATCCTCAGGGGCCATCCGGATTTGGTTGTACCCGGAGTATCCATCCATGAAGGAGAGGTCTTGGAACCCTGCCGTGGCGTCAATCAACAGCTCTGTCACTGGAAGGGGAAAGTCATCCTTCGGACAGTGGCGGTTGAGATCGCGGAAGTCGATACAGACTCTGATCTGCCCGTTCTTCTTCCTGACCGGCACAATGTTGGCCAGCCATTTGGGGTACTGAACTTCCCTCACGAAGTTGGCTTTGATAAGCTTGTCAACTTCGGCCTCAACCATGGCACCATGGGATGGGTGCATCTTCCTGTAAGGCTGCTTGAACCCGCGATGGTTCGCCGGGAGACGAAGGCGGTGGACGGCTACCTGAGGATCTAGCCCCGGCATCTCGTCATAGCCCCAAGCGAACACATCACGGTGCTGCCTGAGAAAGTCCACGTACTGCTGCCGCTCCTCAGAGGGCATGGCGGCACTGACCAATGTGGGTCTTGGGTCTGCTTCGGTTCCAAGGTTCACCTGTACTAACTCATCGACCGTGGCGGAGACGCCCTCCTCAAAGGCTGGGGGTGCGTCTTCCACGTCCTCTCCACTCGGGGAGGGATCGTCCACGGGAGAGACTGCGTTGGAAACTGCATTGGGGCCACCAGATCCTGCTGGGCCGCTGGTGCTGGCACGGGCGGTCGCGGTCATCTCATCAGGAGACTCACAGGCCGTCGAGACCATGGCTACGTCCAACCGTTGGACCGGGAAGACGTAAGCGTCATCCAAACTCACCCAGGGATCACTTGCAACAGCGACATGCTCAACCTCACCTTCCAGGATCTGCTTATCCTTGCTCTTGTAATAGTCCGCGTCCAGATAGAGGGCTTCACATGAGGCAAAAGGAGAGGCATCTCCCTGAAGCACGCCTACTCGACCATTGAGGGAGTATTTAAGGCATTGGTGGTATGACGAGGGAACCGCCGCATGAAGGTGGAGCCATGGCCTGCCCATCAATGCGTTGTACGCAGTGTCCTGAGAGACTACCATGAATTCGGTGTTGGCAACCAGGCCACCGAACTGGGTCTTCAAACGTATCTTTCCGACCGGAGTTTGCTCGGTGCGGTCGTACCCCTGGATCCTGAGGTCGGAGGGAATCAAGTCATCCTCAGACAACCCCAATCTCCGGAGCGTCCGAGTGGGAATCAGGTTAATCCCGGACCCCGTGTCGACAAGACAATGCCAGACTTCAAGGCCATTGAACTGGCCAGTGACATACAGTGGACGAATGTGCCCCTGTATAGGAGGGTCTTCATCCTCACCAGAGAACGAGATAACTGCCTGACACTCGGCGTCCTCAATCGTTTCGGCGTGAAAGGCCTCTGCAGCCGCAACCTCTGTCTCAAACTGGAGGGGGCTCTTCAGGGCTTCAGCGAGCGCCTCGCGCATCTCAGGCGACATGCGCAGAGCCTCAAGGATGGAGAGCCTTGCTGGGATGTCGGCCAAGTGCTTCAGGACATCATACTTTTTGGCCAAGCGTGAGCCCCTGGTTGCAGGAGGTTGCTCTGCGGTTGGAGGCATGACGGGCCTTGCTGGTTGGGCCGGCGGCCGACTGGTGCTTGGCGCATCTCGCTGTTCATTGGTTGAAGCCCGGGAAGTAGTCACCGTACTGGGATCAGGAGGCCGGGATGGACTCGTAGCAGGGCAGAGCTGATCGCGACGCGGCTGAGGCGGTTCTGCCTGGTCCCACACCACAAACAGTGGCGGAGGCGAATCCGTCATCCTCGGATGGGGGGGCTGCGCACGCTGAGCTCGGTTTTGAGCCTGCTGCCTAGTCTCAGTGGCGTGTACGACCTGGTTGGAGGTGCCAACTACTGTGCCCCAGCGACTCCTGTTGTTGCGGTTCCTCTGACGGTGGCGACGACCGGGGACACTAGGGAGGTCCACCTGGTGTTCTTCAACGTCGGGAACCGAAAAGGGATTTACCAGCTCGACGGTATTAACCGAAGCGTACCCAACACTGTCACTGGACAAATCATCCATCACCGGACGGATCCGAGGAGGGACCCCCATCTCCGGGGGCATGAAATCGCCGAGAGTGTGGGATAGTGGCGGAACTGGCGGGGCGCGCTCTTCCTTCTTGCGCCGCCGCCGTTTGCTCTTCTCGGAAGAGGCAGGCTGGGACGACGATGCCGAAGCAGCACCCGCAGATTCTGGGGGCTCAGGCTGATTCAAGCGCGCACGGATGATTCCATGGGCGCGAATGATCGTCTTGCGGGCCATCCAGTTATTATACTTCTGGGATCCGCGGTCGGAGACCAGCTGCCATTCGTCCTCATTGCCACTATCGTCATCTGATCCCACGAACACGCCCGCCACTTGCGCTGGAGCTGGGCCCAACCTGATTACATTGTTGTTAATCTGGTCTTGGAGCCAATCCTTAAACACGTAGCACCGCTGGATGGTGTGCCCCAGGGCCCGATGGTAAGGGCAGTAGCGGGGGTTATCCGTGAGATGCGCCTCCTCCGGCCTCCAACACTCAGGCAGTCGCACAATCCTATGCTCCAGGGCGCTCTAGAAGTAACCGGGGACCTGATCCTCGTGGAATGAGTAAGTCAGGTATCGCGGGCCCCTGGGAGCGTGGTCTTGACGAGGGGCCGGAGGGGCCTGCCGAGGAGGTGGACCCTGATTGTCTCGCCTGGGTTGTGGCGGTACATTACGCGGAGGGGCCGGCCGGTTCTGGGGCTGCCGCTGCTGGGCCGGGAACTGAGCCCGTGGAGGCGGATTCCCATGAGGCTGTGGAGCTGGCCTCACCGGCAGCAGCTCCAACGGCCTGGGGGCCTCTATTTGGGCAACAGCAGCGGGCTCATCCCTGCTGACTCTCCGTGCAGGAATCATAGGAGGCAGCGGGTGTGCCTGACTGGCCTGTTGCAGGGCTTCCTCAAGACGTTGAGCTTTGTCTGAGAAGTCCCTGAACCCTTCGGGGTAATTCTGAGTGATCAAGGAAGGGACCAGCTCGGTCTTGACGTTCCCGACGCACATTTTCAGCAACTGCTCTTGAGTCAATGGCATGTCAAGGGAATACGTGAGACCCTTCCATCGGGCGACGAAATCCGCGACTCGCTCATCAGGCCTCTTCTTGCACTTGAAGAGGTCTGTGATACTCGTCTTCCGGGTCGTGGAACTGAACTGGTAGAGGAATTGTCTACGAAGGTCCTCCCAGCTAGTTATCGACCCGACGGGGAGCTGGCTGTAGCAGACAAATGCTGGCCCTTCCAGTGTCTGGACAAAGCAGCGAAGCTTAGCGGCCTCCTGCTGCGCCGGAGTTCCGAACATAGGCCCGAACCTCGAATTAAAATGGGCCAAATGCTGTGGCGGATCTCCAGTCCCGTTGAAGGGGGCGAAAGTGGGATTCCCGAATCCCGGAGGTGCCGGCATGTCATCCACCCATGCTGGGTATGGCTTGCCATCCGGTGGGATCGCCACTTGCCGAGTCTCCAAGGCTTCCAAGCGGGCGATGAGGGCCGCCATCGGATCGTCCGGACATGGGTTCCAGTCCTGGCGAGGATCTCTAACCACGAGCGCATTGCATGGCCCTTCAATCGGGTCGTCGACCGGGTCGTCGAACTCGGCAGCTTGTGGGATGGCGGGCGGAGCGGCCCTTGGGGCGGCAGGAGGAATCCGAGCGGGGTCTCTCAGGTAATCACGCCGCTCGGGAGGGTGCGGTGAAACATACCGTGCCCTCTTTCCATAGGCAATGGCCTCTCCCCTGTCGGCAAACACGGCATAATCACGGTTGCCCGGGAGAGTCTCGTTGAGGAGTGGTTGTTCCTGTCCCTGTTGTCCTGGCCTAGGATCACCGTAGTCAGGCCGCTGCTCTGCAGCGCGCCCGGCGAGGAGCTGGTCAACTAGCTTCTTCTGCTCGGCGAGCTGTTGACGTAGCGTGACCTTCTCGGGATCCTCATCCGCCCTCTGCATGGAGGCAGATGGGTCGGCGGGCTTTATAGCCCCGCCGTGCTCTTTACCTTTGCTGACGTTTCGGCTCAACTTCAGTGCTTCAGTGGGTGTGGGGAGACCCAGGAGGTTCCTCTGGTGACGAGTAACTCTCACCGATGGATCCAACAACGGCTTGTCTTCGGGGGGAGAGCCCCCGTCGAGAAGTTACAAACCGTTCCCCTCTCCTGACAGGTCAGCCATATTGACCGTTTCCGTCCCTGGGGATGTACCCTCAGGTCCACCCAGTGAATCGAGCTGTCGGCGAATTGCACTGAAGCGTAGGGAAGCGTACTGCCCCCATCCACGGATATACACGTGGGGGGGGGGGGGGGGGTGGCTTCCTCGATAACCTTGCGGAGTACTTGAAAACACTCAACGCATCGTTGTTGGAGGGCCTCGTGGTGCCCAAATGACCCGGGGTGCCGAACCTCGGGGAGCGTGGCCAGGTCAATCTGACGGCACTGCTCACCAATATCCTCCAGGTGCACTTGACTCCCGGGATATGGCATTTATAGGCGGTGAAGACTGGAGTGAGTCTCCCGGAGAGTTCGGAGGAAGCATTCGAACTCATCCGGGGTGAGTGATTCGGGTGCATCAAAGTCCAGTCCTGCGACTGGACAAAACTTCTCAGGGAAGTGGCCCTCTAGAAGGACGGTCCAGAAGCTCCACGACTCAAACTCGGGACCCAGGTCTCCTTGGTCCTCTTCAACGACTGGGAATGGACGGGGAACCGGCAGTGGTGCCGAGGCGGGCCGTCTGGCCGACGGGCTGGCTGGCGGTGAATACGGCGAGCAGGCCGATTGGCCTCCATATCCGGGGCCGCCCTGTGAGGGTGGCGGTGCCCCGGCTACCACATCACGATAGGACGGGCCGGCGAGCGAACATCCTGCCGTGGCGTCGATGCTCGCCGAGGGTGCACTAGATCGTGGTTTGACCGTCGGTCCCCAGAAAAAGTCTCCGGCTTCTCCGATCGAGGCAGAAGGCGCTTCCGAAGGAGCCGGTACCAACCGCAAGCTTGATCCTTGGGGGTCTACCAGGCCCTCGCTACTCCGGATATACCTTCGGAGAGAAGCTGGGATCATATCAATCTCGCTCTCGGGGATCACGAGGCTAACGTGCCGCATTCCTACCCCTGCCCTTGAATGGCGGGATTGGGGGGAGGGCTCTGTCGCCGAATCGTACTCCGCCTCTGTATCAGAGAAACGAACCGGTCAGATCTCTGTTCAGAATTCCCTGACATTCCCCCCTTGACGTCGACGCCTCGCCTTCCTGCCCCTGGGTGGTTCTTCGGGGCATGGCTGATCTCTGTCCTGACGTCCTCCGGCCGCACCGGTACCGGGGCCAAGAGGACTGGAAACCAAGGTGCGAGGAGCACCGGGACAGATATCATAGAGGACGCGGGGAGAGATGATTCTGGGCAGGACTCCGGGCCGGGATCGGAAGGTGGGATGACCCATGCCTCTTGGACCGGCCACACGGAGTGGACCCTGTTGGTCAATAGCGCTACCGCGAGGTGGTCCGCGGTGGCTATTGCCTGTACCAGCAACCGGGAGAGTCAACCCAACCTGCCTTTGGGGCGGTCGGGGCCTCGATCCAGGTCGGGCATAGACGTCCCCCTGCTCAGGATGCACAGGGGCCCGGTGACTGGAGCCAGCAGTGGCTTGGGCCAACGCGGCCGTTGTTGCTAGGGCCCCAAGGTGGGCATCCTCTTCCACTCGTGCCCGACGTTGGCGTCGAGACAGACGAGTCGGGATCAGCGGTGCAGGCATGTGGAGAGCCCGCTCTTCGACTTGAGAAGCCTGGCGGCGGCGCCGACATGGCCTGGCGGGAGCCCTTATCGCGGATTCCTGGAGCGAATCTCGGATAGGGTGGTCCCGGACATCTTCCACCTCATCCGCATAGGGGAGGGAGCTGTCGGAGCGTTCCGGGGATAAGCTCCCGAAGCGGTTGGACGTCGAGGTAGGCAGTGGTGCCTCCCTGCGCGGCCCTCGGGGGCGGTGGTGGTGGCGAGGTGCAGCTTCCTCGAGGTCTAGGCGAGCCATGTCCCTGGTGGGGATGACTCCCTCTTCCTCATATCTCCGCACCAAGTTGTCGATCACCCTTCTCTGGATGACCTCCGAGGGGGAGAGAGGGCGTGGTTGTCCCGCAGTTGCGGCTGCTGGGACGGCTGTAGAACGGGCGGGACCGCGTGGAGTAGCCGCTTCGGTGTTTCCCCTACCCCTGCGCCAGTGGGTGGGCGGCGATCGTGCACTGGATTGGGCGACCTGGTTCCTGAAAGCAGGGAGAAGAACCCATTAATACTAACAGGAAAAGGAATCGACAACCAATCATCCGGTGCTACGACGCCTTCCGTGGGGGGAACCCTGGCCATCGACGCCGTGAGACGGAGCGCCCGATTTCCCTTCCCCAGCCCCTGGCGGGTTTCTGTGCCCCGATGCTGAATGCTCGGTCGAGCATCTTGCTAGTCTTCCAACAACTCTAAAAGCTATCGGTCTTCGTATTGAGGAGAAGAGATTCACGTCGGTTTCACCATTTTTCTGTTTCGGTGCGGATGGGCGTCGGGATTCTGTTCCGACGCTGTTCCGCCAGGACACGTTCGCGCGTGCTCCCGTCGACCAGAGGGGATGGGAGCGCGGCTTGTGGCCCCGCAGTCCCGCTTTCCAAGGGCGGGCGGCATCCGTCCCTTATTCAGGGACGTCTGCTCCTTGATCGAAACCGGGATGATGGGATGTCAGCTCCTCCTTCCGTGGACGTCTCCTCGGAACTCGTCGCCTAATCCGGGTCTCCCTCATATATTTAAGAATGTTCGTGAATCTCATTACTGGTGCCATATCTCTGTGGACACCGGTTAATTACGCTGCTTCCGCCCAGACGCTCCAAGGAGTCTGGTCGGGGCAGCAACCTGCAGTGAGGAGACCGGGTGGCTCTGGGTGTTGGGGGCGTGTCTTAACACTGCGGCTCTGCATGTCTGCCTTCCGTCCCTAATAGGGCTTCTCGAAGGCGTGATGGCCTGAGGCATCCCGCGCTGGGTACGGGGAACTGCGGTACCTGAGGTTTTCCTCAGCTTCCCATGTTTAAAATGGGGTATGCCGTGAGTTTAACGTCCAGCGGGGATGACATCGGACTGATCAACACGAGGAGTGGATCAGATGACAAAACCCCTTGCGGGGAACCTACGACGCTGGGGCCAGCACATGGGCGGCTTCCCGAGTGAAATGGAGTGGAATGAAATGGAATGACCCCACCGGGATGTGGCGGCCCGGGTAAGGGTCAGGATGGATGATGGAGTGAAGAGCTTGGACCCCGTAGGGGCTTCCTACGTACCGCGCGTTAGCACAGATCAAAGTCAGCGTAGTTCGGATATACAGTTTAACGTCATGCTGGACGTTGGAAAGCCGACTCACGAGGAGGTCGAGGATGCCGGGCGTAGGATTGAACCGAACCACCTCGCACAGAGGGGGATGGAACGGCCGGGTGGATCACAGTTTCACGCCATGCTGGACGTTGGTAAGAGAAATAGAAAAAGGCAGTGGGGAAGCACAATGGAGATTCACACGTGCAGTCTCCCATAGGGGCGGATTCATAGGTGAATCGACGCAAATGTGAACCCGGGAGGGATCCACTGATAGACGAACTGACGTGAATACGACCGGGAAGACCAGGTGGTAGGCTTGAACCTCAGGGAGGCTTCCTACGTACCCTGTTCAGGAGATAGGGATCAAAGTCCACGTAGTTCATTCTGTCAGGACTTACGCACTGAGGCAGCCCGGATGCGGCAAAACTCAGTTGGAGAGGGACTTGGGCCGAAAGTAGGAGACACATCGATCCCAGTCACACCCTCTACTGGCTTCGGCAGTGGGGAAGCGCAATGGAGATACACATGTGCAGCCCCCCACAAGGAACTAGGGGTTTGTAATACCCTGCCCCCGTGGGCGAAGGCCACTCCAATCCCGACATCCCTACAGAGACGAGCGGGTGGGGGCCACATCCAAACCGGGGGGGACCCTGCGTGCGAGGCACGGGATCGGGTGATGCGGACGGTTTAACGTCTTGCCGGACGAAGTACAGTTTAGCGTCGTGTGTTGAGGACGAAGCGGACGGTTTAACGTCTTGCCGGACGAAGTACAGTTTAACGTCGTGTGTTGAGGACGAAGATGCTTGGCAGTTTAACATCTTGCCGCGCGGACGATGGAGGCTAGGCAGTTTAGCGTCGTGCAGCTTGGACGTAGATGCTTGGCAGTTTAATGTCTTGTCGCGCGGACGATGGAGGCTAGGCAGTTTAGCGTCATGCAGCTTGGACGTAGATGCTTGGCAGTTTAACGTCTTGTCGCGCGGACGATGGAGGCTAGGCAGTTTAGCGTCGTGCAGCTTGGACGTGGTGGTTGCCGCCGATGGGTCCGTGTCACTTCGCGCGAGCCTGGAGGGTCGCACGGGAAGACAACGCACGGTGAGAGCACCCGGGATGAGGGTCATCGGGCGCCACGCAGGCGGGTACCCTCAGGGGGTCAAAGGGGGCGACCCCGGCGGATTGCGCGCAAAAGAGGAGCTTGGCGCGCAATATCGCGGGTCGGCGCGCAAAAGGGCGTGCTGGCGCGCAATTGGGCCAGCGCTTTGCGCGCGGAAGAGGGAGATTGCGCGCACCGGGTTTCGGATAGCACGCGGGGGCAACGGCCCATTCTTTAACGAATGACCACTTTGAAAAAGGGGGGTGCGCGCAATCGGGTGGATTGCGCGCACCCGTGGGGAGTTGCGCGTAATAGGCTTCTTTTGCGCGCGAAGGCCTTCGGGTGAGGAGTTAATTAAAGGAAAGGAGCCAAGGGGATTGCGCACAAAGGCGAACCCCGAGGCTTTCTTGCGCGAAAGAAAGGAGGTTACCTGATGGTCGGCATTGCGCGCGGAAGGGGTTGGATTGCGCGAACGAGAGACTCTTCGAATTCCGGCAACCTTCAAAACGTCGGGGGTCGCCTTATATTTATAGGCAACCCCGGGCACGGAATCTGGTTCGCAGGCGCGCAATTTCCTTCGCGGGCGCGGAATCGGGCCCGACGCGCAAGGGAGACGCGCGGGCCCCGGGCGCGCAAAATTGCGCGCCGGCCCAGCGCATTGCGCGCATCCCGGGAGGTTTGCGCGCGGCGCCCCAACTTTGCGCGCGGTCTCCTAAAATTCCGCGCAAGGCCTCCGGGCCCTCCGAAACGTGCTTTTGACTCCAAATATGACCTCGCTTTCCGCATCCGGAGCTTCGTTTGGGAACAACGGACTTTTCCGGCGTCTACAATATTATTTTCCCTTACTAAGAATCTGATATCACCCCTTTGTCATGTTTTATTTTCCCTAGGTTGTGAAGAAGTAAATTTTGAATGAATTTAAAGGATAATGTAAGAGATTATGTGTGATTGAAAACAACTTTTTATATTGTGTTTACCTTCAAGTGGTAATGTTGTACTTATATATGTATCTGTTTTTCCAAAAATAATAAACTAATTCCTTCCTTCAAGATACGACATTCTAGAAATTATGCCATTGTAATGAATTAAGGCATTGTCTCTTGGAAACTCATATTGGGTCCTTACAGTTGGTATTAGATAATTTTAGTATAAAACATGGAAAATAGATTTAGAAAATTTATATTAGTGATAAAAACCCTAAGATAGTCTTTGAGGATAAACATAAAGTAATACCCTGAAATTTTGGCGAGGAATAGATTATGTAGATCTTGCTAAAAAATACATCTTTTGGGGATTATACAAGTGGATGTGGTTTTGTTACAGATGTACCTAGGAGTAAAAACATTAACAATAAGTTTTAGGCTTGAACCTGGGTATCCTGGTACATGAATACATGCCTTACAGTACAACATGTTGGACACTCATAGGGGGATATTCTTAGGATAATTCATATTTCTTTACAATCCATTATGAACAATGTAAATGCAAATTTTTCCTTAGAGGAACCCATGATTATTAGATTAGATATGGATAGGATTGCGATTTATTCTATGTTGAGATTAAACATTATTATTCGTAACCTAATCTATTGTATGAAATTATTTAGAAATGGAGTACAGTGGAAGTCATGAAAACAACATGAACATGCATATCCCATGTAGGGATTCTCCCCTTATGCATGTTAATGAGGCTGGATCTTGAGCTTTGATTAGTGCCGAGTATCTTATAACAATACTAGAATAACCGACTCTGGTTATGAACAACTACCTTAACCGTATGGAGGATCATAATCCCCAACATGGAGAAGCAATGTTAGACCACTTAATATGACAATAGTCTCCATCTTTCAATGGGGTTACAAACCCATTTGTAGTGGAGCAGTGGATAAGTTATTTAGAGAAGATATTTATCACTTTGGGATGTAATGAAAGAGAGAATATTGTCATGGTGGTTTATCATCTATTGCGAGTTGCAGATCAGTGGTGGTCATTAATTCAAAACACAATGAAGGAGGAAGAAATAGAAGAAACGGAATGGAGGGACTTCAAAGAATTTTCCTAGAAAAATACTTCCCTCATGAACATAGGGATGATATAGAAATTTAATTTCTGAATCTAAGGAAGAAAGTGGATGAAAATGTTGAAAATTATTAATCCATCATTACAAGGTTAGCAGAACCTACTGCATACTATTTACATAATATAAAATTCACGATTTATCGAGCCTTTTTTTGTTTGAAACCATTCCTCCTAGGGGCACTAGTGTCCAAAAGTTTCTCATCATAAGAAGTAATTGTCTCAAGTCCTATTGAGATTGAGAAATAATTCTCTATGACTTATGAATTTAAGGGGAAATGAGAGAAGACGATGGTGGTAGAGGATAGAATGGATAGAGGGAAGAATAAAAAGGTTAATTTTACAACATTCGAAACTTGTGGAAGGAAACACCCTCATACCTGATTAAAAGGAAAATGTGTGTGCCATAAGTGTTCATAGAAAGGACATCGTGATGGTGATTTTAAAGGAAATAAATAATCTATCAATGTTCAATGTTACAATTATAGGTATATGGGGAACTTTGATAATGATTTTCAAAAGCATCAAGGAAACTGGCTTTAGAAAAGGAAACGATCATACTGTAAAAAATAAATGAGGATTAAGTTCTTAATGATATGGTGGTAAGTACTTCAATTATTTCCTTAATCATAGAAAATGATTTATTTGATTCTTGATCTTCACGTTATTTTATATCTTCACAGTCTTCCAAGATAATTAGATATTTGCAATTTGACTTAAGAAACGAGTTTTCAGACAAAATTCCTTAGGGAAGTGTCATTGCAATAATAATGTGTCGATCAATCAGACTTATGACACGTAAACATGACGTAGTTGCAAAAAATATCATCATAACCATAATCTACTTTGATATAACCCTCAGTATGGATTGGATTTCAAATTATGATTCAAAAAAATATATTTCATGAAGAAGGAAGTTACAATTTTTGATAATGGTGTTTACTCCCTCATATAAAGAGAAAAAACCTTATTATCTTATTCTCATATAGATCCACCCCCAGAAGCTCTACTAAATTTAATTGTTGGAGAGTACGATAATACAATATCTACAGGTGAGTAAAGGAATGTTAAAATAGAGTACATACATATTGTTCAATAATATGTTGATGTGTTTCAAGAGGATTTACCTGGATGTCCTCAAGATCAGGAAGTTAAGTTCTCTATCGATTTAATTCCTTGTTCATGTCCTATATCAAAGACTCCATATGAGGTTTTATGGGGATGGAAGTGGCCCTAGATACTCTCCTTTCCTTGGCGATGAAGGTGGATCAAGCACTATCCCCTCCCCCTTTGGTGGGGGAGGGAGCTTTGTTTCCCATCAGGAGAGTCGGTCCTACATTTAATCCATTCTCCAGTCAAGATTTTTTCCTCCATTATAGAAAGATTCATTAAGCCCTATGGTTTTGGTTCTCATTGATGGCCTTCCTAATCTTTAGATCTCGACCACTAAATTATCAGAAACCTCCTCCCTCTTGAATCTCACATTGGTAGTTATCTTTAAGACGTGGAAGCCTTTGTTTGACATGTTCGACGGGTTTATCTTCTATACCTTGGATCTCTGTGAAAGGGAGATTTCTATCTTTCTCGACATGAACCATATCATGATTCGATTTGAATCGAAAGTAGACCTTATCAAGGCCTGGTTGATTTCTCTGTACATCTTCAATTGGTTATGATTCTACCTCTTTCTCTATTCCTTGGAATTTTATATGAATTGTGGTTCTCCATCTACCATGGTTTGGGTATGTTTCCCAAACCATCCTTTGTTATTCAAGAATCACGATGTTATTAACTTTCTTGGTAGTATCATCAGTAGGTTTTTGTGCTTGGATAGTCTCACTGAGGCTGTTTGTCCCCCGATTTATCCATGGGTTTGGGAGGAATTGGACATGTCTCAGCTACCTTTCATTTATGTATTATGATTGGTGAGGAATACATGTACAGGTAATGTGTGATATATGAGAACTAGAACAATTTATGTTCTTCATGATGTTGGTTGGGTCACACTTTAGAGGTTTTCTGTAAGGGTATCCCACCCCATTTGATGGATTTTCATCATCTAGGAACTCATTTTTTAGTAAAGAAGGAGGATAACATGAAGGGTAAATATCCTGGGGTCCGTGAAGAAGCTTGCGTGAAACATATGACAATCAATGATAGTAATGGTAGGTATTTTCAGTTGCCACGGCCTATGGAGGGGGACCATCCTGAAGGTGTTTTTATGGTCTAGTAGAAGGATGGATAGCTAGAATGTAATTCTAATGGGGGTAAGGTGGTTAGGAAATAAATGATGGGGGGAGAGGGTTTTCCACTAAAATGGATGTGGTCGAATCATCTAGAGATATGGAAGACTCGGTCTAGTAGGCTGCAGTCCATAGAGGTACTATGGTGCACAAGGAGGACGCTGAAGATGATATCTATACTAAGGTTCTTGGTTCAGGTAGTGATGGCTTGAAGAAGGTAATGTGACGTTCTAGGGAGGCTATCCATCATAGTTATGGGAAACTTTCTTAGGTTCATGCTATCCAGAGTGATGGTAGACAAGAATTTGGTACTGTCACCATGACCCAAGTGGTTGGTGTTGAAGAGGATCTTGGTGGGACTTCGTCTGGGGAGGTGGCCAAGGGTAGTGGAGCCCAAAACAACAGAAATAAGTGGTCTTCACTAGATGTGGTTGACCATAACTCAGTTTTAAAGATATGGTATTTTTCTTCCAGTTATTAGTATGCCATAAAGGTGAGAAATAACTTTGATGGCCTTACTATGGATGGTCTAAACAATGACCAAGAAGACCCAAAATGCTAAAATGGGGACCATGTGGAGGAATCCATTGAAACTAATAAGAGTATTTCTATATGGGAAACCAGTACAAGGAGTAACAGGAGTAACATGAGGAGGAAGGTTAGAAAGGACTACTCCTCCTTGCCACCCCCTTTGAGGACTCAGTCATCAACAAAGAAAATAGAGGAAAAGATGGAAAGAGAGGTCATTTTTCAATCAAAATGATTTGGTCAGCTCGAACTACCCTTGGATTTGATTCTGAGTTTGGATGATGAGGTGATAGAGAAGGCGCTGTTTCTCGATGTCTCTGAAGAGGAAGTGGCCAAGATGATGGGCCGAGTCATTGAAGTGAATCTTAATGAGGATAAATATTCTTCGGTTGACAAACAAGACGTGATTCTTGTTGGGGGATTCACTAAGGGGTTTATCATCTTAGAGGAGCATATATAGGTCTGGGATAAACTAAGTTCTCTATTTTAGGACATCTTAAGTGGAGAGACACACACTTAGGTAACCATTATATCCTGAAATTTGTTTAAGGATATATATTATGGAAGAATGAATTTTTTCTTCATTGATTCTGATTTATCAATTTCTATATAATGCTTTTTTTCTCAGATTTTCTTTAATTTTTTGAAATGAGGAATTTTTTTATTAGTTTGTGTGATTCACAGAGAATTTGGCTATTCTGATTCTAGCATGTTACTTGGTTCTGCTTCAGATGGGGTTCGGATCACGAGGTTGTCACTTCTACACGACACATAGAGTGGAAGACTGAGAGGGTATGGCTTGGCCATCAGTTCTGTACCTATACATATTTTTATGGGATTTTTTACCTAGTTCTCATTCTTTCGGGGGGGGGGGGGGGTCCTTAACTTGGTATAGTTGCTGCGGGGAGGTAGAACCTGTAACTTTCTTGGGGTTTTTCTATGCTGTTTGATTTAGTTGTTTTGCTGGATTTGGTGGTTTCTAACTTTTCCCTTAAATGTTATTTGATAATAAAATAAAAAATATTTTTTAGTGGAAAGACTCCTTATTGATTTCTGACTATAGAGTTATTAGAATTGAAGAAACAACTAGTGGAATTGAGTGATAAAGTATTTTTCCTCCTAAGTGTTTCTCCATGGGGATCCCCTGCTCTTTTCATCAAGACCAAGGATAGATCTATAAGGATGTGCATTTACTACAGGGAGATCAATGCTATTTAGATAAAAACAAGTATCCTCTACCTATAATTGATTATTTATTTGATCAACATCATATAGCCAAATATTTATAGAAAATTGACCTTCAATTTGGATATCATTAGTTGAGTGTGAGGAAGGAAGATACTCTAAAGACAGTATTTCGAACCAGGTATGGGTACTACAAGTTTATGGTGATGCCTTTTGCACTAACTAATGCACCCTTTGTTTTCATGGATCAAATGAATTGGGTTTTCAAGCAATATCTTGATGACTTTGGGTTTGGAATTTATTGGTGATATCTTGGTATACTTCAAAAGCTAAAAAGGTCATGAAAATCGCTTGAGCATTATTCTGAAGACTCTTACAAGAAATAAATTATATGGGAAGTTTAGCAAGTGTGAATTTTGGCTCCAATTAGTTTATCTTCTTGGCCATATTTTATATATGGATGAACTATCCACTGATGCTATGAAGAATGGTTTTTAAGGCATAAACTACACCAATGAACATAACAGAGGTACACAGTTTTTTGGTTTAGGATGTTATTATCAGAGTTTCATTTAGAACTTTTCCCAATTAGCCAACCCATTCCCAAGATTACTCATAAAGGGGTTATGTTTGTATAGAAAAATGATTGTGAGTAATGTTATAAAGAAATAAAGATGATAGTATTGAATGCTCTGATCCTAACTCTATCATCAGGAATGATGGTTTTGTGATAAGTAGTGATGCATCAAGGAAAGGACATGGTTTTTCCCTTATGAAGATTAATGTAGTTATTGACTATGCACCAAGGTAGTTAAAAATTCCTGAAAAAACTATCCTACTCATGATCTTGAGTTAGAAGCTATAATTTATTACTCTGAAGATATGGAGACTTTATATGTATGCTGAAAGATGTGTGATATATAAAAATCATAAGATCTTGAAATATATATTCTAATAAAAAGAAATCATCATGAGGACTATGAGATGAATCAAACTACTTGATGATTATGATTATTCTATGCACTACAACCTAGGAAAGGAAAATAAGGTAGTTGATGCATTACGCCGGAAGGATCATGGAGTATTAAAAAACAAGGATTGAAAGGGATCCTGTATTGATGGATCTTATAACGATGGAAATGGGGATTATCAAATAAGGTGAAACATAATTACTTTTTCAATTGTTTACCCAACCATATTGATTTGAAATAATTAACAGTTCTCATCATGTTGAGGTGAATCTTCAAAAAACAATTAACGCTGTTAATAATGGGAAGTTTCAAGACATTGTATATGAAGATGGAATACTGAAATTTGGGAAAAGGATTTGTGTTCCATAAATACCAGATCTAAAAAGGGATTTATTGGATGATTCCCACAAATCAAATTTCTCTATACATTGTGGAATTATTATGATGTATAGATATTTAATGGAATATTTCTGGTGGGATAACATGAAGAAGGAAATTGCTGATTTTGTATGAAGATGTTTAGTCTGTTAACAAGAGGATGATGAAAGACAACATCATGGAGGAGTCATGAAACCTATAAAAATTCCTAAATGGGAATTTGGTGACACCACCAGGGAATATTTCATTGTATTACCCAAAACTCTAAGAAATAATGATGCAATATGGGTAATTGCTGTTCTACTTACAAAATCTGCACATTTCCTCGCTATAAGTGAAGATTTTTCACTGGATCACCTTCCATGAATCTATATCGATGATGTTGTGAGACTTCATGGATCACCTACCTTAATTGTGTGTAATCATGGTCCTTGATTTACATCAAAATTTTGAAAAATAATTTAGAAAATATTGGACACTAAGCTTTGTTTGAGTACTGCTTATCACCCCTAAACCGAGGAGAAGTTTGAAAGGATGATCCAAACCTTAGAAGACATGTTGAGATCATGATTTCTCAAATTTAAATGCATGTGGGATAAATATTTACCTTTGATGGAGTTTAACTATAATAATAGTTTCCATTCATGTATTCAAGTGGCATTATATGATGCATTTTACGGAAAGAGATGTCATACACCAATAAGTTGAGATAATATTGGTGAAAGAAGATTGTGGGCCCAGAGTTTGTGGTGGAAAAAACAATAAATGTAATAAATATTCAAACCCATATCGAAGAATCTCAAAGAAGGTAAAAGATCCTTGCTGATAATGGAAGGAAGTATTTTTAATTTCAAGAGGGAGATCTTGTTTTATTTAAAGTATCTACATGGAAGGGTGTTAAAATATTTGCAACGAAAGGAAAAATGACCCTCTGGTACATTGAACATTTTGAAATTATAGAGATAACTGGAGCTATGTCTTATCATTTGGAAATTATTCCTACACTTTCAAAGGTACAAAATGTGTTTCATGTCTCTTTATTGAGAAAGTAATATCTAGACCCAATGCTTTTCCTCAATTCTGAAGGTATATAGTTGGAACCTAACTTATCTTACTATGAAGAGCCTAGCTGGATTTTGGATACTAAATAATAGGTGTTGAAGAATCAGAAAACTCAGCTATTAAAGGTTCTTTGGGAAAATCATAAAATTAAATAGGATACATGGGAGCCTATGGAACTTATGATAAAGACCCACCCAAATCCTTTTATGAGGTAATATTCTGGTAATTTTAAGGAAAAAATTTTTGTAAGGGGGAATAATGTAACACCCCAGGGTTTTACAAATAAATTTTTAACATAACGCATTCTAAATTAAGTCTATGTGAAGTATGGACATTTATATTTATAGGAGATAGTTATAACTAGGCCTTTAGATATAATTTCTCTGCTTCTGTGGTTTTAATTTTGAAATATTGACATGCACAGTTGCAATCAGTAAAATATTTTGAGTATGATTTGATCAAATTAATTTTTTCGGGAATAATAATTTACCTTTATGAATAGTAACTTACCCTTATGAATAGTAATGTACCCATTTGAATAGTAACCTCATCCATGTGGGTATAAATAAAATACATGCACCATATAAATGAGAGTGGATATTTTAAAAATTAATAATTAAATTTTGATATTTTTTGAGTAATAAATATTTAATTACAAATTTAAAGGAATTAATTTATTTAATGTAAAATTCATTTAAAAAAAATCTTCAATGAATATATTTTTTCATGTGAATTTTGGATAATGTTATAAGACCTCATTTACTTTTAGAAAGTATTATAAAATCAGTTTTAAAATTAAAATAAATAACGATTTTACTTAAAAATTAAATTTCTCTTATTTATAAAACTATTTTTATAAAATTGAGTTCATTTTTTAATTCTACATGTTGAAAAATGGTTAGGGTGAATTATTTTTTTTTATAAATTACTTGAATTTGTAGTGAATAGTGAAATATGATAATTAACAAAATATGCTAAATAAATGAATTTATGCATCAAGATTCTATCATGGCTGATGTAAATGACCATTTGTTCAAACTAACATGAACTTATTACTATTTGGTGTCACAATAATCCAGACTATTCATAGTTCTAATCCAAAATAATAAAATACGGATTAAAATATTGGAAAACCCTCATATCCTCTACTATAAAAACAACCCATCCCCACCTTTCTTCACTCCACTCAAGCCTTGTGAATTTTTAAAATTCTTATAAAATATCCTCTAAAGAACATCCCCAAATCTAGTAGACCTTGGTCTCTTCAAAATACTAAATCCTCTCCCCTAAAGAATCTCTCAAGGATGATAAATTCAAGAGGTAAATTCATCTTTTCATTTCTTTTATTTTCATTAAAGTTCCTTTATTTCTCTTTATTTACTCACATAAATTCCTCCAAATTTTATTATAACTCCAATAACTTAAATGTATTGGAATGTTGTTTTGATAATGAAATAACTTACCATCATCTCTCCTTTCCCCTCATTTTATACTAGAAATTAAAATACCATATGAGATGTGTTAATTTATTACATTCAAGGATGACGAGTTTTCAATTTATATTACAATCTTCAATTCTGGTCATGAAACTATTTTTATAGATGAAACAGATCATTATATATGTAATTTATCATATTTAAATAATTTTAATCATTTTTTACATGTGGTATTAATTTATAAAACAAAATGAGTTCCTGGTGATCGGGAAACCACTAAATTAATCAAAGTGTTTATCATTAAAATTTCATATAATGATTCATCCTCACCAAAAGTAACCAAATGAATTATATTATCATTTAACATTATATATGAAAATTAATAACATATAATATAAATTTTAGAATTCAATTCTCATTTTAAATCAACATCAATACAAGCGAACTGATCATGAAAACTAATGAAACGAGCACTTACAAACGATGACGTTTAAACTCTTAACCAATAAAAAAGACCATTAATGAACATAATAAAATTATAATAAATTAAACCCACCACTAATTGGTTCTGAATTATGTTATTAATAAGTATAATTTCATAGTCTAGGGCCTTAAGTTCAAGAGAAGAACATATTCGGACACAAGGTAAGTATTTTCTACCCGAACGTCCATGTTCCTTTGGGTTACTATTTTTCTCTACTAAACTCAATTAAATTCTTATTTATTCTTATTTACTCCTAAAAAAATTCTTTAGGCATGTTATATATCTACACCATCCAAATTAGATCTATCTTTTGTGATGGGTAACATGTTTTAATTGGACCTTTCAAAAGTTCTTTCCAAAATACAAGCCCAATTCATGAAAATTTCACGAATTCCTTCCGATTTTCAAGGGAACTCTCTAATATATTTTTATAAAATCAGTCATTTTATACTATGTTAATTCACTTATAATTTTTAAATAATAATATTTCCAAAATAACTCTTCTTTTCAATGTAAAAGAGTATTTTTCTCAAGAATTAATCGATGATTTAACTAGTGTATTTTCATCTATTTACACACTCTTATTGATTATTATGTATTATTGGGATTAATATTTTGTGATATAATCTAAAATATTTTATCTATTAGTTTATTATTGGATTTAATGTGTATGTTCTATCTTAAAACTATTCACCATATTTCTCTGAATGGTTAGTGTTTATTTTTAATATATGTGGGCACTGAGTAAAATTTCATATCTTAGTTTCATGATGAATGTATATGTTTTTTATGATTATAACCATTCAATTAAGTAATGAATTGGACTTATTAAGTGATGGGTGGGTCCCTATATATCCCCTCGATTCATCGATATGTATCATGAGACAAAAAATATATGGACTTGTCGAGGCCTTTCCCATTATCATATATGGTTTTTTCCGAGGCCTTAATCATTTTCAGATGACTTGGACATTCCCAAAATTATGAATTCACTAATTATGAAACTAGATATTGATAGTCTATGTGATTATTTGACTATTATAATCAACATAGTTATGTTTTATGGAATTATTTAATCTATTCTTTTCCTGCCATATTCTGCATCAGTGAATTTTTAAAGGAATGCATTTTCAGTTATTTATCAATCCTAGTGTTTATATTTTCTTCTAATATATTATTTACCCTTACAGAGATTCTAAGATCACCCCTTTCAGATGATTTATTTTCAACAGGTTATGAATAAGTAAATTTTGAATGACTTGAAAGGATAATCTTAGAGATTATGTGTGATTAAAAAAAAGTTGTTATGTTTTTTTCCTTTCAATTTGTAAATTTGAACTCATGTATTTATCAGGTTTTCAAAAACTACTAAACTAATTCATTCCTTCGTGATATGACTTTCTGGGTATTATGCCAAAGTAATAAAAAAAGGCACCAGCTCCTAGCAACATGGTTCATGTCCTCATATATGTGGTCAACATATTCATATGTTTGGTATGTGATACATTTAGTTACATTATTATATTTTGGGTTAAATTATTGATTAAATATTTCATATTTTTGGGTTTTGAATTTGATAGGAATTATTTTGTAGGAGTCATAATTTTAACAATTTATGAAATGGATTATGTTGAACATTGGCTATTGTTGTTGAGTGTTTAGATATTAATGTATTATTAGATAAGTTAACCTATACTTTTTAATTTTTTAAATATTTTGCGACACTTGGAAATAATATCCATTGATTTATGAATTTTATTATCCCTTGAAGGTTAATTTTTGTGCTTGAGTCATAAAAAATTTATATTAGAGGAAGAGATGAATTGGAAATTGATCCAAGCACAACTAAAGTCTGATATTATGCTTACGAAATAGAAATATATCAAGTATGATTTATAGTGTTCTATATCTTGATACTAAAGTAATGTTGAGACCTAGTTCTTTCTTTTTAAGACTTTTAAATATTTCTATATATATTTTTGGAGCCAGGTGCTGAGATGGTGTTCGATTTTGAGGCCTAGTGTGCTCAAAATTTATTTGATAAAAATGTTAAGTATATTTTATATCACGAGGAAATATTTTCTTAATGTAAATGGGATAACTCTTAAATGGAAACTTGGATTAGTAATCAATTACTACAATTGAGTTTTAAATGTGATGTTTACCCTAGGTGTGACCAAAAATAGCTCGGAATGAGGATTTTAGATATGGGGACTATTAGTGGGTGTGTTTTCTTAAAATAAATAATTATTTTATTTTTTTTAATTAAATTGTATAATTCTAATATTATATGAGTACATTATTATATAACATTCTACAGGTTTATCCACTTGTGCCAAATAGTTTTGAGGGGTTGTTCTTCCTCCCATTGGCGAATCACATCTCATGGGGATGAATCTCCAAATTGAAGCAGATCGGGACGTAGTGAATTCATTGACTTATTTAATTCATTGGTGAGGCATTTATTCAATGATAAAAAATAAAATACCTAGGTAAGACTTTTGAAATTATGGATTATACTCTTTTTGATTAAATACAATGAGTTGGATAATCGCTTTTATAATCCTTGACAATTGTTGAACATTGAAATTCACATATGTATAGATTTAATTGGTTATGCAATTTTTTGATACCGACAACTATAACCATTATTGATTTTTGGACAATAACTCTTGGAAAAAATAGATTAAACATTTTTTTGGTTCTTTTCTCCCTTGGTTTCTTCCCTTTATTCACCGATTGGACCTGACGGTCCTTGTTCGACAATGGCATGTATTACCATGCCTGATCAGACCCCTAGATTCACAAAAGATTCACATGAATGGGATAGATTGAAAATGAATGGATGTTTTTAGATGGATTTTGGGTTTTTAGAGATATTTTTAGTTTTTTGAATTCAAATCATCCATTACAGAAGAACCCGTGGTGTGAACGGTGCAGAGTGGTGTGTGGGAAGCAATGAGACTTGGTTTTCCACCCACCAGATAGAAAAATTATTCCAAATGGAGATTAATCTACAATTTTTTGGAGGAGACCTTAATCGATTCAAAAGTAGAATGACCAGATATCTCCCATAGAGAATGAATATGTGATTCTTGATAAATCCTGACTCTATGTTTTTTATTTTGATGATCACATGTCATATCAGTCCCTGGACACAATATGTTGAATTTCAGAGAATTATAATTATCATATTCCATGTGGCACCCCAAAAGGCATGTGAACTTATTCTTGTGGACATGGTATGTGCTTTGGTAGTACATGGGAATAGGAACAACTAGGCATGATTTGTATCAAAGTACACTTACATAGGGTAAATCACACAGACATGGGATGGATATATGGACAAGGAAAAGGACCCAAGTGGGACCCTAAGTGTTAGAGGAATTCCATGTGTATCCCTTAAAATATAGGTGTACCTAAATGGTTGTAGAGACATGTAATTCAAGGAAAACCTCGAGTTGATGGAGTGGGATCACATGATGTGTGGGTCCCCATACACATTGTGTAACCTGTGGTTGCTTCTGAGGAAACATCAAACTCTCATATCTTCTTCGTTTGAACAAGGATTTTTTATCATGAATATCCTATGCCGTGTTTTCTTCCATGTAATACATGATGATTCTATCCATTTTGGATTTTGAGATGAAATAAATAATGTTCTGACTGTGGATCTTATTTAGGTGATGATCGATGATTGTAGTGATCATGCCAGATCACCTGAGGTTTTTAGAGTGGTACCCTAAAGATGGACTGGGCATGGGTACATGACCATCAGAATGAAACCCTCCTACTCTGAACGGGAATTGGTCCTCCATGTCTCAGAGTGGAACCCTATAGCTGGGCTAGGAATGGGTCCTTTATTGATCATTAGAGTGGAACCCTTCTATAGAGATAGAGCATGGGTCCTCTAGATCTAGAGTGGAACCCTCCTGCTAGCACAAGGAATGTGACATATATCTACCTTTAAAAGTGGATCCCTTCTTCTAGGATAGGGAAAGGGTGCTTGATGTTTTAGAGTGGAACCCTCTTACAATTTAAGGGAATTGGTACCCTACCATTATAATAGAACACTCTTGTTGGGTATTCCATGGATCCTCCATCGACAATTAGACTATTAACATCATATTGTACTAGGGTATGCGTCATCTACATAAAGTTTGTGGACCTTCAACTTAGTGGAAACGTGATGAGGCATGCCTTGAGTTTAATTTTTTCTATGTTTTAGACACGCGAGATGTCAGACATCATTGTTGGAATTTTGTAACTATTTCTGACTCTATTTATTAGGTTGGGGTGATGTTATGCATATCATATTTCTCTATAATTTTGGATTATTTTACTATATAAAAATATATATGTTTCTATACCTTTATATTGTTTCACTCTCTATCCATAGTTTGGGAAGATGCACATGGTAGTCCACATTCTTTCCATGTTTAAGTTTTCATGGTTGGATGAGGTTACCATACTATTAGGTATGGTAAGGAATCAATGTTTAGTTCATCTACAGACCATGTTGAGCCCCTTTTTATTGGATGAGGTCACTCTCTTTCATTGTTTTGGTTGAGATGCATCCAATTTAATATCTCTTGTATATTACTATAGTATCTCTTTCTATTACACTTTTAAACTTTTGGGGAATCCTTCTGGGTATGTAGATACACACCATTGCATAGGATTTTCATGAAAGTGTAATGTATTATGTAGATGGTGGAAATGTTGATAATGATTTTAAAGGAGCATTGGGATTCTAGGTGTTTTGGAAAAAATACAATCTTCATAGCATTGAGATTAGGAGTTGGGATCTCTCAGTAGTTTACATTCCATTTTTTATGTGGGGATGTATTTCTAGTTGGAAATTTATTTTTCCCCTTACTTTTCAGTTTATATATTTGAACTCCTATACACCCTAGATGTTTTTCATTATTGGATTATATCATAGATGTTGTATCTTTTTATGATTAACCCTCTACTATTATGCCACTATGTACATTTTGGTAAATTTGGGAAAGTCCTCCCATTTAGGATATTCTTTTTAGTGCTTTTCTTCACCCCTGGCCTATAGAGGAAAACACATGGTAGTTTCATCTTGAGCCCCGGTTTGGATCAGGTCATGAAAGATTGTCATCAGAGATGTTCATTCCTTTGGATATTTTTTGATGTTATCCCCTTGTGAGGATTTGGTTGGGATTAGAGAAACAATTTCAAATTAAATTGAGTGTTGATCTCAGGATAATAAATTTTGTGATGGTACGGGAGGCCGAAAAGTCAATTCACGAGGACCATGAATATCTTCTTTTCGGATCAACATACCAAGAAATTGGTTATAAGGATCAATGGTACATGCATCATATAAGGTTAAGTATTTTACTGTCATTATTGATTCAACTCTCTATTTAATATATATATATATATATATATATATATATATATATATATTCTCATCTGACCATGGTACATCTTGATTAAAATATCAGGAAGCCTCTACAATGATAGTCATCCAGGATACCAATTATTGATCATGATGACCATCCGATTAATAATAAGGAATCCATTTAGGGCCCAACCTATAAGATTTTTTCTCTAGTTATAGAATTAGAATCAAAACCACCTATCAAGAAGCATATCATCCAAATAGAAAATGAAAATGATGTGAGAAAGATTAGTGCACTCCATGAGTTCTAGCACCAGAGACCACTGAGGATCCATAGTGAACTAGATCCCTAGGCATCATAGGATTGTCTAGAGTCTGTGGTCAGTATCTTTAGGATTATCCAAAAAATGGAAATTCATGTGGTTTTAATGGAAGATATCATTTTTCATGGAGTAGCTAGGATTTGGTGGAGTCTTGTTACCCAGATCCCCGAGAGTTGACACTCTCATAAACCATCTTCCAACAGTAGTTTTATGAGAGGTATTAACCCTACTATTTCTAATCATATTATATTTAGGATCTTATGGAGATGCATCAAGGTGGGATAATATTTTATGATTATTTAGTGAGGTTCACTAATCTTACACTATGCTCCCTTGATATGGCCAGTGAGGGTACTTGTGGGCATGAATTTTTGAGCAGGGAAACCATAGAGAGATATGTGCCTATATGGTTCGTTTGTGCATCCCCACATATGATGGGGTGTTAGTTCATGAACTGATGATATAGAGTTTTATATTATAAGGACACTATTATGCTATAGTGGTTAGTGGGAACCAAGGATCTAAGTCATCCTCAGTAGTAAGCAGGCGCGAGTTGGTTGGATCTTGGTGTAGGATATCATGTCATGATCAGAATGAAACACATGGTAGTGTGACACAGAGTCATCACAAAGCCCCAGGGAAACCGAAAGAGAGGTTGAACTATGATTTTTATGTGTGAGGTCACATAACACTTGACTGTGTGACCAAACATGATGAAAATCAATGGTATGCAGCTGACCGACCACCACACTAGAGAAAACACCATGATCGTGGATCTCCAAGGTGAGGGGTGGGCTTTCCCATGGGAGGAGGAACTATATGAGGAGGATTAAGAGCTATGGATTGTGAAAAAAACTATGTGATACTTACACCACAACTACTAGGTATCCCATTTCAGCCTTAGGGCACTTACGGTCAGGGATAAAGATAGCTGTAAGCTCTGGAGGTGTACGACCCTACAGTGTACGAGATGATTGGAGGTATGATCAACGTATTTTTTACTCTTTATTTAGTGTTAGTAGAAATAGTTTATACTCATTCCTTCATATCTATACATTTTGTGAGATATATAATGTTCCCAGATGAGGAGCTAGCCTAACGTATTCGTCTAGAGGTTTCTACAGGGAATGCTGCTTCCATATCGTTTATCTATCAGCAGTGCGAGCTATTTCTTTTTAGAAAGATGTTAATGGGGAACCTTTTGTCTGTCATAATAGAAAACTATGAAAATATATTTGGTATTAATTGGTTTTACATGATTTGAACCTAAATTTAATTTATGGAAGATAATCCAGATAACTTTCCACTGACAGGACAAGATTCACTGTAATGTTTGAGAGTGATCTCATAGTGGGATTAGTGGGTTCTGTGAGGAGGAGGTAGCAGCTCATCAACCATAATATGGATAGTATAGATCATGGTGCAACCAAATCTTCATTCATATAGATTCCTTTAGTTTTATAGGATCTCTTGGATGTCATTCTCAAGGATGTTCCATGACTACCTCCTAGGTGGAAGATGGAGTTCGATATCGAGTTGCATCTCGTGACTGCACCAATATCATCTGAAAAATATTGTATGGACCGTTCTAACCTCTATGAGTTTCTTTTTTAAATGGATTACATTATAGAGAGGGTTTTAATAAGGTCCCTTTGTGTCATCGTGGGTAACTATAGTTTATTTAGGAAAAATGCGGATGAGATATTGCAACTTTATGTGAATTATCATTGCCTAAACTAGAATATAATGAATATAAATTTACCCTTATCATGGTTTAAGTTACTATTTCATCAATTTTGAGGCATGATATGGTTCTCAATGATTGATCTCTGGTCTATATACCACCAGTTTCGGGTTAATTAGATTGATATTCTAAAGATAGCATTCCGATGTCGCTACAAATACTCTCAGTTTCTGGTGATATCATATGACGTGACAAATTCAAATGTTGTATTTATGGTTTCTATAAACCATATCCTTCAACCATACGTGGACCAGATTATGTCTATCTCGACTGATGACATGCTCATCTACTCTACATCCAATTAAGAGCATGCAGAGTCCATGAGGGTTTTTTCTAGATTTTCTTCAGGAGCACCGGTTTTATGGTAATCTCTTGAAGTTCCAGTTTTAGATTCATGAGATTCAAATTTCGGGGTACGTCATTTTTTAATAATGGTTTATCCATGGAACCAGATAAGATCAATCTAGTACTTTGTTCGGATCCACACAAGTGAGTGTCAGAGGTGTGGAGATTTCTTGGTTTGGCGGGGTACCAGAGGATGTTTGGGGAATAATTATCTAGGATTGTAGCCCCTTTGACATCCCTAGTATAAATAAATAATATTTTTACATGGGATAAGTATTTCTAGAGAGACCTCAAGGATTTGAGACTAAGGAAGAAGTTTTATATTATATTGAGACTATCATAGGAGGTTGTGGAGTATGTAGTTTATTGTAATGCCTCCAGAGTTGGGATTTTCTACGTATTGACGCAACGACAATAACATTATCACATATGGGTTTAGGGATTTGATATTCCATGATAAGAATAATGAAAATATTGAGACTATCATAGTAGTGTTAGTTTTCTCCATGAGAATGTCAAGTAATACCTTCTGAGGGTGCGCTTTATGGGTTACTCAGATTCCCATATCAAGATATCCCAGGATCTCTCGATGTGTGAGGCTTCAGATTAGTTTTATTTTTTGTAGCTGACCCTGTTGGAGTAGGAGGGTATAACATTTATTCTATTGATGGGTTTGACTCCTACACATTATGATAATTTGAGACTATCATAGCTTGGATACATCAATTGAGTGGGTTTCTATGATATGATATCTATAGAAGATTAATCTTATGGATAATCTGAATGTGGGAATCACAATTTCCTTTTCCAAGGATCGAAAGTGGTCCTAGTCATGGTGAGGGAGGAGATGATGAGAGAGTTCCACACTTCTCTCCTAGTTGTACATCCCTGTGTGGGGAAGATGTATAGATACCTTGATCAATATGTTTGGTGTGCTATCATAATATAGAGTGTGGATGACCTCACCTCATGGTGCCTCTTCTATCGGCTAGTGAATGTCGATCACAAGATTATGAAAGGTCTGTTACATCCTGTTAAGATCCTGCAGTAGAAGTTCGAAGAAATATCCAGGGACTTTGCGACAGGGATTCAAGGATAGAGATGGGACATGACATCATCTAAGCGATTGTTTAACACCTCACAAATCTGGAACACTTCCATTCTATTAGGTAGTAATGTTATTTGGATAGTTTGGGGTAATTTTTATGTTTTCGATATTTTCCTCCTTCATGGGGTTCCGTCGATGATTATCTCTAATTGTGGTGCAAGGTTTACATCATGGTTGTGGATATCCCTTCAGGAGGCATATAGGACGTAGATGAGGTTGAGTAAAACCTTTCGCCCCCATGAATATGGGAATACCATGCAAACTATCTAGGTGTTGGAATATACGCTGAGGTATTTCATGTTATACTTTGTTTGGAGACAGTATGATCACTTTCCCATGTTGGAGGTTTCCTACAATAGTGTCAACAACTATAACATCGGCACGACTCCTTTTGAATCCCTATATAGGGAGACACTACATGCCACCATTATTATGGATAGAAATCATAGAGACACCTCTTGTAGGTCCATAGATGGTGTAAGTGATGATAGAGAAAGTACAAGTCATCCATGAGTGGAAAAGGATGGTTTATACATGCATAAATCTTACACATATTGTCATCATATTACTTTGGATTTTGAATAGGGATACCACTTTTTCCTAAGAGTCTCCCCATGATTAAAATTATGGAGCTTCTTCTGGGGTGGAAAGATTTCACCGAGGTTTATTGGGCTATTGGAGATCATGCAAAGGGTTGGTGAGGTTGCTTACTGCCTCACCGTACCACCAATGTTATAATAGATGTACAAATTATTCCACATGTCGTAGTGGAGGAGATACGTGCATGACCCCACACAATCCATCGACTATGGAAAAGGATATTAAGGTTGGATCCACCTTTATGGAGAACCTAGTGGTGATATAAGATCAATAGGAGAGGACCCTATGTGTTTGGAGCATCCAATTAGTTAACATGTTGTAGAAACACAAGAATGTGTCAAAGATCCCATAGGAGTGGGAGAGATAGATGAGGGATTATTATCTAAAGTTATTTGTGTAGTTTTTCTTTTTTAAGGATGAAAATATTAAATGAGGAAAAAATATAGAGACCCATTTTTCCATGTAATATATTAAAATATTTCCACATATATTTTTGGATCCAGGTGCTGATAAAACATGCAATTTCAAGGCTCGATGTTCCCAAAAATAATTATATAAGATTATTAAATATATTTTTTATCACAGGGACATAGTTTACTAAGTAAAATGATATAACTGTTAAGAATAATCATAGACCACAAAACTGAGACCATGGTTGAGTCCAGAACATATTTCTACCCAATGCACATCCTAAAACACATTAGTACGTGAAGTTCAAATATGTTGACCATTGGAGGGTGATTTTTAATTAAGATAAATAAATAAATTTATTTATTTTAATTTAACTTACCTATTATAAACTTCGATGAGTACATCATTACGAAAAATTACCCATTTTAGCCACTTTCTCTGGGGAAATTGAGATCTTATTCTTCCTCCATAAATTGACAAATCCCATTCGATAATGAAGAATATCTAGATCAGATAAAATTAGGACACCTGGAACACAATGACTTATTTCATTTTTTTAATGGTGTTATATTTGATAAATAAAAATCCCATATCAATGTAGGGCTCTTGAAATTTTGGATTATTCTATTTTGGATTAAATAGATCAAGCATTACCATCAATTTTATTATATGCACCAATTGTTAATCCTTTACACGTTTATATGTATTGAATTAAATTTTTATGAAATTTATTTATAACACCGACTATCCAAATTCTTTATCAATGTCCAAGATCACTTAACAAAGATCTATTAAACCATTTTGGGTGATTTTTTCGTCTAGTTCTTCATGTTCTTCCCTGATTTGATGCTATAGTCCTAATTCGACATTGTCGGGTGGTACCGAGCCCGATAGGTCCCACATATTCATGAAATATTGACATGAATGTTACATATTGAAAAGTAAATGATGTATCAAGAAATATTTTTGGTTGTGGGAGATTTTTTTAATGGTTTGAATTTAAATCGTCAATGACAGAAGAATGCACAGAATGCACAATGTGTGGTGGTGCATGTGATGCTCTAAGATTTTTTTCCACCGAATGGCTGGAATACACTTGGAGGAGATAGATATGCATATATTATGAGGAGAAGAGGTTGTATTTGAAGGTGGGATGACTAGATCTAAATTCTGGAGAACAGATTTGGAATTATGGAAATATCATGACTACATGCTGTTTATTTTGAAGAACACACAACATGTCGGGCCCTAGCTATGGGGGCTTGGGTTTCAAAAAATTATATGTATCACAAGCCATGTGGGTCCCCCACACACTATGTAAACTTATGCTTGTGGAATCTGTGTATACTCTTTGAGTACAAGGACATGGGAATTGTCATGCATGTCCTATACCAAAGTAGACAGACATAGGATAAAGTACACAGAAACATTATGGATACATGGAAACGGCCAAGCACAATGGTGTGACACCGAGTGGCATGGGTACACCATGTATATCCCCTATATTAAATATTTACTTACATGGTTGGTGAGCTATATACCTCCAGGTATAGATCCATGTGATGGAGTTGGACCACAGATCGTGTTGATCCGAACACACATAGTGGACCCCATTGTTCTTCTTGAGGAAACTTCAAACTATCATATCTCCATTTTGACTCATATTTTGGCCCGTGAGGATACTATCATGAGTTATTTTCCATGTAGAATCTTATGCTTCAATATCTCATGGATTTTTGGGATGAGATATGAGATTTTATGGGAATGGAACTTATTTAAGAAATGCTCGATGATGGAAGTGATCACACAGGATCACTAGAGGCTTTCAGAGTGGAACCCTCTAGATGGGTTTGTCATGGGTCCTCAATCATAAGAGTGGAACCCTCATGATGGGATAGGTAATGGGTCCCCCATGTTTTATAGTGGAACCCTCTAGCTAGTATTTTCATGGGTCCTCTATAAAAAAACTAGAGGAGCACTTCGACAGAGACAAGGCATGGGTCCTCTAGCACCCGAGTGGAACCCTCCAACTAGTATATGGCATGGGTCTTCTATCTAACTTTAGTTGTGGAACCTTCATACTAAGATAGGTCATGGGTCATCCATGATTTTAAGTGGAACCTTCTTATAGAGTCAGGTCATGGTAAGTCAACCATTAGAGTGTAAGCCTTCCGATGGATAGGGCATGGTTCCCCTATTGACTATTAAAGTGGAACCCTCCTATTATAATAGATAATGGGTCCTCTACCAAGATTTTGTGAACCCTTGACTTTGTGACATAGTGAAGATGAATTCCATGACTTGGACATTTTCTATTGGACATAAGCATGAGATACTAGGCATCGTTGATGGAATTTTATGACTATTAGCACCTCTTTTTCTTGGGTTGGGTTGGGAGATGGAGATCCCCTTTCCCGCTAATTTTGGATTCTTTTATTTAGAAAATACACATATATATATAATGAGTTTAATATCTTAATATAGGTGGAAAATACTCAACATATAGTTCATCTACACACCATGTTGATCCCCTTGTGCTTGGAATAGGTAAATATCTCTCTTCGTATGGGTTTAGCTTCATCCTATTTAATATCTACTCCCCACTCATGTTTTATCTATTACTACTCCCCCTTTTAGCATTCATGGAATACTACTGTGTATGTATATACTCACCCATTCATGGTTTTTTCCCACACATTTCAAATCTTATATAGAAAATTGATAGGTCAGCTGTGGCTTCAGAAGAGCTCAGGGATACTGGGTGCTATAGACTACGTATGGTGGTCATATCTTAGTGATAACGAGTTTATCTCTCTTAGTGGTTAACTTTTTGGTTTTGTATGGTTGATAAACATTTATGAGTGGGAATTTATTTTCACCCTTTCCTTTTAATTTTTCACTTTAGTACTCTTGTACACCATATAGTTTTTTCATGGTTGGTTTATATTCCAGCTGTTTCATCTATGTATTATCATTCTTTTACACTTTTTCATTGATGTGAGATCGTGTGTTTGTACAACAACATTAGGTGATGGACTTACATTTATGATATTCCTTCTGGTGCTTGTTGCCACCCCTAGCCTATGGAGGCAGGATTGGTGTAGTTATGGTTTGAGCCCCAGTTCTTATCAGGTCATGAAAAAAATTCCATAAACTCTAGGAAATTAACTATGAAACACAATCATTTTCCAATTATGATCATTTCTCATGAATTGATGGTCATTTCATTGAAAATTGTTTTTTTGGTTCTGTGGTTGCTTACTCTATTCATACTATTCTATCTATCACTATCTATTAGTCCTTGAGTGTTAGTTTTCCCCTCTATGTCCATATTTTAACTTGACACCAATTTGATACATGTCTGGAAACCTGAATGTGTGATATTTCTTGTAACCCTTATATCTCCCACTATCCAATTTCAAATGAAGTTTTATTATCTCTATGAATGTTGGGTGTTAAGAAAAGATTATTTAAAACATGATGGATGAGAAATATTTATGAGGGTAGAATTTATTTAGGAGTGGGTGATAATTTAACACCCTGATATTTTTAGGGAACACTATGTTCGATAGCGTATACAAAATGAAATACTGAGCTTCAATGAACCATGAAATATTATTATACGACTTTTATAACATAGCTATTGAATTAGTGGGAATGAATAAGATTAAAAAATTATGAAAATTATTCAAAGTACCTACTCAATACCAATTTCTTGATTAATGTTTACTAAATGAACAATATATTATTAATAAATATATTTTATTCTTCTAAATAAGTTTTCTTCAAAAATGGGTTTTATTGCCTTTAATGATTAAATGTATTAATTATTTTACCTAAAATTTAGAGTTTTGATATGATAAAATGATATAAATTTTTGAATTCATAATTTCCAAATATTCATATTGTGAATAATTTTTATTTTTCTATATAAATTGATTTTCAGTTGAATAGTGAAAATACGATTTTTTCATTGAAAAATGTATTTTTGTTGCAAGAATTTACAAGGACTAATTTTGTTTTAAAATGTATTGAAGGTAAATTATTTTTCTATAATATTTATAATAATCCAAATAGTTTCTTTGAAATAACTTTTATGGTTTTATTAAGGATAAAACATTAATATAACTAAAATGAATTTTTCTGAAAAACTGTTTTCATTTGTATTTTTTGTATTAATCTCAAATAAAGTCTTCTACTTAATTAAATTTAATATGGAAAAATTTATTCCATATTTGGAATTACTAGGTAATTTTTTTTTAAATATTTCCACTTTATTTTTTTTTCATTATCAATAGTAACCACAGTTGATAATTGTTATCACGGTTAATGTAAATTGGGTAATTAAGGTTAAAAATAAACCTAACACTTTACTTAATTTTATTTCATGAGATTATTTCTTAAATAATCATCCATAATTTAAATATATGTTTTTTCCATTTAGATATGGCTTTTACCTTTATAATATTTAAGTGAGAGATATAGACTTAAATGCCACTATTATTATTTTAATATCTATAATATTTTGTGATATATACTAAAATGAATTTATTTCAATTAAAAATGGTTATTTTAAACATTAATGAACTATTTTTATCAAGTTAATTTAATTTAAATTTTTTACTGATTAAATATTTGGTATAAATTCTTACATAATGTCGAAAATGTACTTATTCAATTAATATAAAATGAAATTAATGCATTTAAAAATATTAATGTAATAAAAATTTGATGAACTATTCTATTACACAAATTTTATAGATATTTGAATTTCGTCTTTTTCTTGATTTATTTAACATCAAATTAAATGAATTGTGTCAAAATAGAATTAATGATGTTATATAATAAATATTATTTTATTAAATGATTTAACTTTCTTAAAACAACTTATAATCTACCCAATTGATAGTATATTGATGTAAACACAAACCATTTTATATCTATTGGTCATTTTTTGTTTTATAGAAACATTATTAACCCTTAAAGAATAGAAAACATTAACACTTTAGTAATAGTCAAAAGGGTAAATGGGGGGTTAACATTAAAAGTTAAGGGTGAAAAATAACAAAAAATTGTTTAATTTTTATTAAATTAGAGGATTTATTCTAATAATAAGATTAAATTTTACTTTTATCAATTATAATCTAATTTTAGACAAAAAATAATTTATATTAATATAATGCTTTAAGAGATTCCAAGAATGCTGCTCCGCTCAATTAGAAAAGGACACCCCTTTATCCTAATTATTCATAGAACCTTGATGAATTTATCTTAACAAAACACTAGACAATTACCATATCTACATCCTTAACCATTTTATAAAGGTCATTTTCCTACCAAAATACCAAACCTAGTCTCTGTAATAGTAGATCGAATGTTTTTCTACCGATGAAGATGTAATTGTCTTTACAGACTATTTCTTCTTTTTCCCTTCTTCTACCTCCACTTAATGTTATGTACCCATCATAAAATAATAAATCTTGTATAATAAATATAATTATATGTTATTATGATTATTTTACATCTATTCCATCTATTTTCCATTTCAAAAAGCAAAAACATCCCCCGTGCGTACATACAACAAATCTTCTCCACATAGTAGTGTAATTTGTTTTACATCACTACTTTACATGGTTGGTTATAAATATTTATATAATTAAAATAGAAGATATTTTAAAAAAACTTAATCTGAAATTATATAATCATATATTCCTTCTTACCTTTTAATCCAATAGAAAACAATTAAACGTGTGTTCGTGTGTAAGGACCACCACATCCCCAAAGCATTGCGATCCGTTTTTAATTTACAGATTACATAGATGATAATAAGGATAGATTCAATGAATATATTAGATTTATATGTTTTAATAATTATTCTTTAAATTTTAATTTTTATTTAAATCTATTTCATTATATCCATTGAAAAGTGAAAATAATGTTCATGCGTACGTATAGTCTAACATCTCCAAGAAAAGTGTCTTTCATTTTTCTATATCTATATTTTATAGAAGATTATAAATATATATTGAATATATGTGATATTTATTTATGTAAAAAAATTATGTACACGATGAAACCATAAGAAACATTCAAGTTTAGATACTACCAAAACAAAAACATACATGAAGATTAAAGTAGTTAACACCACAAATAATGATAATAATAACCGATTGTTAACAAATTGATGATAAAAATGTTATAAAAATCATATATGATATTATCGATGTGTATATTATTTTGATATATAATTATAATAGATATAATTTAATTATATAGTAATTTAAAAGGGCTTACTAGACATGTCAAATTTGAGGTCAGAGATTTCATCTCAATTTTCACTCTATTGATACATATTCAGTATTTTGTTTCTATTTAAATATATGTCCTATATATATTCCTGATTTTAAGTATTCAAAATGAATATATAAGTATTCATAAATATCAAATTATTCATGAATAGTAATTATTCAAAAAAATTTACTCTTTCAAGCGGAACGTTTAAAATAAGAACTGATCTTATTTATGTTTTTGATCAGGTAAATTCTTTGGTTCAAAGTCAACTTTTTTACAAACTGTTTTAAAATTTTCCTTTTATTTACTCAAAATATTTAACAGAGAAATTTTAAGTATTCCTTTAAATTTTAAATGGTTTGAATAGAACCTTTGTAATGTTTTAAATTTTTTTAATACTTTCTATAAAATAATCAAAAGGAATATTTTTTAGAATATATGATGTTAATGGATTTTCCTGTCACTATAACCATTTTATAATACCATCTTCCTAAAAAATAAATAAATGGGTTTAAAAAGAATAATTTTTAAGATATATCATTTAAATATATTTTTATTTATTACTAAGAATACATGGATTTATTTCAAATCATTCTAAACAATTAAATGTCTTTTATTATCATGAAATGTTCAATTTCTTGTTATTATATTTCATTTTAAAATAAATTTATATTAAATATCCATCATTGATATGATTATGGATTAAACCATATATTATTTCTACATACAGTATTTTAATATGAAAGTTATTTGATTGATTTGGGAAAATCATGATAAATCTATATTCTTTACGCAATACTAATATTTATTAATAAGAAATATTGTTTGTAAATTGAATTGATCTTTAAATGAATGAGTAATGAATTATACATGCAGTGACGAGTGGATCCTAGAATTATATGTCCTCTTGATGCATAAAATGGTCTCTTGAGGCAAATCATTTGGCTAAATTAAATGGGTTTTTAGTGTATAACTACCCATACCAGAAACTATCTTGGGATAAGGCCTTGATAGTATAGATATCATGATATTTGAGATCAAGAAATCCAATTGTAGGATTTCCATGATTGAGTATTCCATTACTATTATCCATGAGATTACTACATTGATATTATCCATGGATGCATTTTTGTACATGTTATTTATTAAATAGAATTTGTTTTAAATAATTTCCCATTATATATTGATTATGACTTTTTTACTCATGAGGCAATCCATTGTACATAACCATTAATGAGATTCTCATTTCATTATTTTATTTTTTTCCTTTACCCATGATTTTAATAAGTATATTATGGTTAATATCAATGATAAAATATTGTGTCTTATGCTATGCATATTATATTTCCAATGAATTATTGTAATCATGTATGTATCTTGTTTTCCAATAATTATAATTAATTTAACATAGTGAGATATATCCATGCCAATGTATTAAAGTAGACACTATCTGGGTTACTAGAGTTTAGATTTTTACAATAAGAAGTTAAGTGAAGTGGATTCTAAGAACTAGTGCAGGGTGTCTAGATTCAATGAAGTGTTTTCATGAGGATCAAAAGGATTTCTTGTGAAGAGTGAAAAAATTTTCATTGTAAATAAGTGAATATTATAAATAAATAAATAATTACCTGATCAACATAACCCAAAGATACATGTGTCTGAGTATTTGAGGCATGTGAATCTAATTTATTGGGAGAATGATAATGGATGATATCAGATGATGTTAAAAATAAAAAGAACCATAGAAGAAGGTGACCAAAAAATATTGTTCTTGTAAGATGGATCTATCCTAATAATGATAAATAATGATTTTTTGTATCATTGACACGAGAGGCCAAAGTAAATAAAGAGTGACATTGTCATAATAGGATGTTTTAGTTGGAGTTTGTGTAATATTATATTGAATAATTTTATGTTCATTTGAAGATTAGGTATTATTTGTACACATATGTTTGATTGGTTCTCAACTATGATAGTTTGAGTACTATATAGAAGAAAATCCATGTTATCAGTGGATAAACTAGGTAGTGAATTTGAGATATTCATGAATATAGATGTTTTTCGAATAGATGAAAGATAGTGATTGGTGAATTTGAATTAAATAAAAACTGAAGAATAAATTATTGAATAATATAATTATTTCTTGTGAAACTCAAAAATCTTAATACCCCAAAAAATAAATTTTGTGACTAGACATTACAAAATGTCCAGGGATATTATTCATGAAGTTAAATGTATAATCCTTTATAATTTATTAAAAATATTTGAATATCAGTGATTCTAAAATTCCAGAATGTCTGGATGATGAATATTGAATATGTGATAATATGATTTTATGAATGTGTTTAACCAAAAAAATGGGAAATTGCTGAGGTCTAAATATAAAGAAACCTTGATATATTCAGGAAGTTGATGAGAATAAAAGGATAGGTTCAATTGAAATTCTAGGATACTGCTTATTATTGGGAGTTATAAGAGATGATGTTATTTTTAGATTTTTCAACCATGTTATGTATAGAATATCTATTATCAATGGAAATGGATAGTGCACTCATGATTTTTTGATTATATAGAATTGGAATCACATAGGTTGAATCTAATTCCAATGTGATGGATGGAATCAACAATGGTAAGGATATCCCAATGTGTGAATTAGATAACTTCCTCAGGAATTTTAGGAGTATCATTGATCAAGGGATTTAGGTTGGACACACAAGGAGGGAAGTTAATTTTAAGGATAATTTGTTGCCATGTAAATGAAACCATAGTGAGCCTACCTCTTTATATTTTTGTAATTTCTCACTCCCCAATGGTTGCAATCTAATGGTAAGGGAGACTCCGTTATTCTCCACCACTTCCACCCCCATTATTTTGATCCTTTAGCCTATCAATATTATAGTTGAAAAAAATTCAATTATTAGCCATTCATGTCTATAAAATAGTTATATCAAAGAATGGCCAAAAATTATAGAGGATTTCATATCCAAAGTGAAATCACCTAATTATAAAGGACTAATAATTGAAGAATAAAAAAATACACCTTTTTGTAATTGAAGGCATGAATAATTTATTATTCACCTGTTTTATTGGTAGTATAAATCAATTTTAAACCATTTATTTGGGTTAGAATAAGGCTCAAACCTTATAACATGTGGGAACTGTTGAAATTTCCTATCTAGAGATAGAAGGAAACATTCACAAAATAACTCATTTTATTCACATGTGTTATTAACTTGGTATCTATTGATTAGGATAATAACAAGTGTTAGAAATTAATAGTTACCCATAAGGGGAAAAATCCATGTAAAAACCTATATGCCTTTAATTTAATTTTATTATCATTTCATGCAAGCGATGTAGAGTTATAAAGTTAATAATATTGAAACTCTGGAATGCTTTATATTTTAATTATTGTAATATAGAAAATTATAAAATTTCACCAAGGATTCATTCCCAATTTATTTTTTATTGAAATACTCATAGTAAATTCAATAATATAATTCATTATTTTTTTGATTTAACCTTTAGTTGGTTGTCTATTTCCTGTTTTAAATGGTTTTGTCATATAAAGAACATATTATGATGAAAAAAATTGAAGTAATCTATAAATATATTGGTCATTGAAATAATGTGTTGGTGATAAAGACATCTAACAACAGAAGTCCAATGGTATATAAATTTGATGATTTAAGAACGTCTATAGTGTTGTTGCAATAAAACCGAATGAAATCATAATTTTATCATTCTATTTATTTACACATCGATGTATAAATTCATCTTGAGGCCTAAGGGGAATATAAAAGATACTATAATGAGACACTATTGATAATGTTTTTGATCATATTAAAGCTTCTAAAACTATCATTATCACTAAGAAATTGTAATTATTGTTTTTGTGAAACATGTTTCTTTAAAAATTATGATTATTGAGGTTTTAATTGTAATCCACTTAGTATTTCCATTACAGTTGTTCATCAACTGATCATTTTTAATAATAATATTCTAGGTGTGGGAGCTAGTGTGTTCAATTAGTTTTGATCATGGTCTTCCAAGTGTGGTTGATATATTTTTTGATATTTAGGATACATGGATTCTTGTTGATTGGAATAAAAAATCCCTTCTCTCAGGATTATAGCTAAATAATATTAGGTTATAGATGTTAATGATAATCTATTTGATTTTGATATTCTAGTAGATAGGGAGATGCATTTTTTGATGAATGAAAGAATATAATGTTCATTTGGTTATACCATTAAGGAATTTTCATTTTTCCAATGGGGTTAAATATGGTAAAGTTTATGGATATTCCTATCACCTTGTATAAAAGAAAAAAATCTCTATTGACTGTTTTTTAGTGGGTCATAATATTCTTTTTTGATGTTTAAGGATTATTTCCCTTACTCCATGAGTTATTTTCTTCTACTACATTTATAGTTCATTTTTATACTACAATTTTATATTTTTTATATATTATAACTATTATTGAAATGTATGAATTTTCCCCCTTTTATGCTTTTATAATTAGTTATATTTTCTATCGTCCAATTTGTTAATTTTTGTTTCTTTATCACTATAATAACTCTAATCTGATATAAAATGGATTCTATGATATTATAAATCTTTTTGTGGGATAAAATTTTTAAGAAATATTTTACTATATTTAACCCAAATTGTAGTTCCATATCATTAAATATTATTTTAGGGAAAACAATTGGTATCAGAACTTTTCCATTCTAAATCATTGATATTGTAACATCCCAAGTAATTATAGAATGAGAAATTTTCCTATCTATTAATGTTTATGAATTGTTTAGTAATTTTAATTTAAACTGGGTTCTATATATTGTATCATACCCGAAACACAACAACGGGTTTCTATAAACTCTTATGTTATACACAAGACTGAGTTATACCGAAAAATAATATATTATTAATGTTATTATTTTAAGTGGTACTTATCATCTAGACATTGTATTGGTGGGAAGGAATAGAACTAACTATATTAACTTTACACATGTTTATTAAATATTTTTTACTTTCTTTTAATAAATTTTATAGTCTTAAAATTAGAATAAATCCAATTTTACGCAAACAAGATCAAATATTTTTAAAAGGTAGTTTACCGCCTATTATTAGCGTCCCCATTAGAAATCTAATTTTTTATAGTTTATAATTTTTATATGAAAAATGAAACTTCTTATTTTTAATAAGATGATCAAAATTTACTTTGTTTTAATTTGTAATCTTTTTCTGATAATATTCATTTTTAATGAATAGTGAAAAATAAAACATTTTATATTAAAAATGCTTTTTTCATCTAAATTATTCATTGTTAGTTTATACTTGTAATTTTTTTTAAATTATTATTAAATAATTTCTTTATCATTGAATCTAATTTAGGTCATTAAAGTAATTTTTATATTGAAATTATATATAAAAACTTATTGAAAATTTTGAACGTCTCTTTTACCTGCCTTCTTGCCATATATGCGAGATTAGTGTTAAACCTAATTTAACCACTTCTATGAGTTGAATTTTGAAAAATTTACATAAAGTTTTTTAATTAGTATTAAAAATTTGATCTAATAGGATAAATATAGTTATTGGTGAAATGTAAATTTAGTATTTTATTTACCACAGTTAAGGGTATGTAGGGTAATTGAAGGTAAAAATATTATTATAGTATTATAAAATTAAGTTAACACTTTTTGTAATTTCATTGGATGAGTGGGATTCAACCAAAATCAAACTTAGGCCTAAATTATAACATTTTCAAGCCACATTGGTAATAATATGACATTTATTATATTTTAGTTAATGATAAGTTAAAAATGTCATACTCATTTTTTTAATAAGCAAATATTTTTTAAAATATGGTTATATAGAAGATAAATTCAAATATAAATATTTTTTTGAAATAATTTTTTCCATCTAAATCATGAAAATGTGTTTATAATTTGGAGACATTAAATAATTAAATTTTATGATGATACAATGATGATGCAGTAATATATTTATTAAAGGATGAAAAAAATTTATATTAATAATATTAAAATAAAACTTATTTGAAATATTTGATTCCATAAAAAAATTTAATGGATTATTTTGACATTTTATTGACAAGTTAAAGTAGTTTTTTAAGGAATATGGTTTTTATGATTTTTAAAAAGTCAACTAATGAATAGTGTCAAAATTGACATAATTCATATCTTAAAATATAAAATATTTAATTAAATGATATAAAAGTTATAAAAATATTATATTTAGATATAAAATTTATATAAATATATATATGTCATTAAATACTTTTTCATTTGTCGTTTTAAATGATTTGCTAATTATTTTAACCCTCAATGTGTAAATTACTCGATAAAACTGTAAGAGTTAAAATGGGTTCAAACGAAAATAAAAGGATTTAAAAATATTAAAAACATGGATAATTTTGATTGTATGATTATATTTCAACCCATACGTATCCTATATCATAAATAAAACAATTTTTACCAATTTCGGAATTTAAAATGAATTTTTATTAGTTCAATACTTTTAATAAGTCCAAGAGTGCCCCCCCTCTCCTATAAAAGGGCACCCATCCATATAATTTCCTTACTCTTAAATAGACTTTTTGTTCACCCATTATCTAACCAAAACACTTCCTATAATAACTCCATAAAGTAATGAAGCCTTATTTTATTCAGAACACCCTCCTTAGAGGTGTTAATGTTTTAAAAAAGGTGATCATCTAAAGGAAAGGTAATGTTTTTATTTAATACATTATTTTTTATTTTTTCTTTGAATTAATTAAATAATTCTTACTCCATGATTAAATAATAAATACATCATCCTCAATATATTTATTTTTTATTGTGTTAATATCATCAACTAAATTTATCTTCACTTTCATTAAATTGGGAAACAATTAATCATTCATGTATACATGGGAACTTTCACCTCCACAAATAGATAAAATTGGTTCTCCATAACCATCTCTAAATAATGGTTATAATGATAGAATTAATTTTCATATGTGACATTAATAATATTTTTTTCTTTATAAGTGAATAATATATCAATTATGTTCTTACATTCCATGCACATAAAAATGAAAATGTCATTCATGCGTACGTGTGAAATATTCCCTCCACGAAGTGATGTCATTCATTTTTAATCACCACATCACTTAGAAAATATATATAAGTGTATTTAAATTATTAATATTTTATTATTTTTGTTTTTAAATTTCTATGATGATAAAATAATATAGGCCTTCTTTCCATAATGATCATTGAAAAAGTAAAATTGTTACTCATGCGTACGTACGACTTACTATCTCCATGATTGTAACATTGTTCATCTTTAATATCGAAGTTTAATAAATGGATTTAAAGGAATAATTAATATAAAAAAATTATTATTATTTCATTTATGTTATTATGGAGATGATGGTATTTTGACCGCATGGACTATTGACATCATACAGATTTCATTTTCCACTCTAGTACCCAATATAAACAAAATGTTTGATATGAACTTAATTAATTATTTAATTTTTATTACATGGAAATAAGTGATATAAAAGTAATAATAAAATTTAAAAAGGTTATAGAGTAAGTATAAATTATCCTAAGATTATTATTTAGGAATATAAAGAACGTAAGAGATGAGTCAGACTCTTGGTAAGGGACATCATCTCAATGTCATTCCATTGATTCATATTTCGATAATATACACCAACCTTTTTTATATGGTGTATAATAAAACCATTTGACTTTTAATTTCTTAAAAAGTATTTCAAAATGAATATTTTTATATGAGAAATTATACTAAATGATAAATTGAATTTTTTTTAATATATACGATGACAACGACCTTTCCGCCGTTGTGACCATTATTTGATATTATGATTTCTCGACCAGTTGTAATGTTTTTATATGAAAAATAAATACCATATTAACTTTTTAGATATGTTGTTTTTTAAAATTGTTTTTAGAATGGATTGATTAAATAAATATCTTGAAATCTAATGTTGTGATTGAAAAGTAGAAATGTTATTTTTCTTTTGTGATTTACTATGTGCAATGACAATGTTAAGGTTCTTGGGAGTTGTTTAGGTATATGGGTGGTTCCATGATAAAATGAGGGAGGGTGAGACCATTAAATCTCTCTCATACATTGGGTAATGAGATGGAGAAACTTGATGGGTTTCTCTTAACATATTTAGGGAATATACTGTGATGGGTATTCCAAATGTAAACATGAAGGTTACTCCAAATGTAATTGTGAATGCTACAATGTAGAAATGAGATGGATTCCACAAGTTACCATTATGATTTATTATTTCTATGAGTTTAACACAAATCTTATGATTTCATGATGTAAGATAAAGGGTTTAGGTTTTTTCGGGGAAAGTATGATTTTTTTTAAAATATTTTCATGAGTTTAAAATATTCATGGACTAATGGTTTCAGTCAGTATTTAATATCCCGTTATGAGTTTTTGTTCTCATACAATGTTTTTGAAATGTTTTCTACAGGGTATAAGGATTTTTAATAGAAATGATTCAAATAAGAAGAATGTTATGAGGATTTTTACCAAGAAAAAGAAGTCATGTTTTATTTTAAAATGTTTTAGATTATGAATAAATGGATATTGAGTAGACTTGTCTACTTCGTAATATTTGAGTTGTTGTGTAACTGTTATGGAATAATTCTATAAAACTATAAACCTGGAAATATACTCAATGATAATGATTTTAAATTCTTGGCTTAACTCAGGATTATGTAATGTTTAAGGCTCAGGCCTTATGGGTTGTATCAATGGTCGATTTAGATAACTGTAGGGGTGAATATATTATTAATATAATATTAATGAATGTATTTTACTTTATGTAAAAATAGTAATGATATATAATTTGAATATTAATTTTTTTATTCATCTAAAAAAAGATTTTTTAGAATGGTTTTCTATAAAGGTAACATGACAGCTGCACTAGGATGAAATCTAGAGGAAAACAACCTTCTAATCAGTAACCTAAGATAGTGAGAATCAGAACTAAATAGTTTGTGGTAGTTATGGATTAGTTGAATCATGAAATAAATGGTAGTGGTATCCATGCATAAGATCATCCAAATTAACCACAGGGGAACAAGTTAGTAGTTAATCATTTCATGAGGCAACACCCTCCATTATTCATAGGATCAACTGACCCTATTCTTGCTGAAGAGTGGATTAAATCCCCAGAAAAGATAATAAATGTCATGGGGCGTTAAAATAATCAAAATGTTAGTTTTTTACCATTTTGAAGGTGATTTTGATCAGTGGTTGTCGACGGATAAGAATATTAGGGACCATGAGAAGATTGATGCTCTTGATTAGGAAAAATCCAAAAATATTTTTCTCAAGAAGTATTTTCCTAAAGTGGATCGACTTAAGATGGAAAAGGATTCTTGGAATTAAATAAATATAATGATTCAGTGGCTGAATATGAAGAAAATTTCACTAGACTATCATGGTATGATCCAAATTTCATCTGGGTTCTTGATAGTAAAATCAATCACTTTGACTCAGGATTAAATCCAATGTATCGATGGGCATTGACTTTTTATGGGTTCAAAAGTAATGAAAAACATGTTTGATGTATGGAGAATATGAAAATGGAGTTTTCTGATGATCATGTGTTCTTTTAAAACTATCAGAATAAGTGGTCGAGCTGGTAGGTGAATGGAAATAATTCATTAAAGAAGTCTGATGATAGGAAAATTGAGTTCATTGTTTTTGACAATTGCAGTAAAAAACCCACTGAAGAATGACTTCTAAATTCTGGTAAGTGCTTCAAATTTAGTAAAATTATACTTAAGTCTCAAAATTTTAATAAAAAACATAATGGTAGTGGTAAGGAATAATATGATTTATAGCCAGTAAAATGTTGTATGTTTATTGAGATGGGTTATTATGAAAACAAGTGTTCGATGAAGAACTCGAATGATGTGAAGCAGCCACACTGTAATCAGAAAAGGGGCGGTGAAATCATTTGAAAATAATTCAATAGATAATGAGCCATTAATGAAGTGGTATTGGGTACATTTTTCTTTTATTCATATTTTACCAATGTGTTGTTTCATTCGAGGTCTATGAATTATTTAATTTCTATGAGATTTTCTAGTAAAATATAAATTCCACCTAAAAAAATTAATCTAGGACTTATGGTAAAAACACATGGGGGGATGTTGAGGGAATAAAGAAATAATAAGAATATTTCTATCCATGGCTGTGGAAAGAACTCACATATAAACCTTGTTGTTTCACCTCAAGTAAAGTTTGATATTATTATGGGTATGGATTGGATTTCAATTTACCATTCTAATATTGACTACAGAGATATAGATCTTTTTTTCAGAAATAATTTTATTTTGTGTACAAGAATGAACCCTTAGCATTGATAAAATATTTGGAATCTAAGAAACTATTAAAATATATAAATAAATGTTTTCTTTCACATATTGTTGAATGAAATGAGTTTTTTAGATTAATGATGTGCTAGTGGTAAATGAGTATCTTGATGTGTTTCCTCATATTATACTGATTTGGAAGTTTAATTAACAATTTAATTAGTTCTAGATTCTAATTCAAATTAAAAACCCCCCTTATCAGATGGAAAAATTGAAATTTTATATTTGAAGAATCCATTTTAGGAGTTATTAGATAAAGGTTTCATTCAACCAAGCACATCACCATGGGGTGATACTATCTTTTTTGTTAAAAATAAATATTTTTCAATGAGGTTTTTCATTTATTATAGAGCCTTTAATAAAATCATTGTAAGAAAAAGTGTCCTTTTCCTCATATCTATGATTTGGTTGAACTGCACCACATAGCACAATATTTTTTGAATCATGACTTGAGGTTTGGGTACCATCAATTGAATGTAAAGGAAGAAAACATTCTAAAGACTACATTCTATACTAGAAATGGCCATTACGAATTTATAATTGACCCATTTTGGTTAACAAATTCACCTCCTATATTCATGGATCTTATAAATAGAGTATTTCTTTAGTTCGTGGATAAGTTTGGGGTTGTGTTTATTGATGAATTTTTTTTATATTATAAAAATAAAAAGGAGAAAAAAATTCATATAAGGTTTGTTTTACTAACCTTGAAAGAAAAGATTTTTTATGGGAAATTAAGAAGGAGTTAATTTTGGTTTCAAATTATTTCATTCCCTGTTATCTGTAGTGATTCTTCTTTGAATGGGCTTCGTTGTGTACTAATGTAGAATGATCAAGTAATTGGTTATGATTTAATTCAATTGAAACCACATGAGTTAAATTACCCTACACATGATTTGTAATGAGCTATTTTTGTTTTTCTTTAAAAATTTGGACGCATCGTCTGTATGGTGTAAAATGAGATATATATACTCCTTGTAAAATTTTGATATATATATTCACTCAGAAAGAATTGGAAAAGAGAAAAGGAAGATAGTTGGAACTAGTAAAGTATTATGATTCCATTATTAACTACCATCCAAGAAAATAAAATAATGTGGCTAATGATTTGAGCTGAAAAATTAATGAAATTTTAACCGTGTCACATTTGGAACAATACCCTTTTGTTAATTATTGGATAAAATCAGACATAGAAGTTGTTGGTGAAAGAAATTATTTTATTTAGTCTTTGTTTTTAGTGTAATCATCTCTAGAAAATTGAATTTTTCTTTTATAGAAAGAAGGAAATGAATTGCAGAAAAATATAGAATTGGTTCAAAAGGGTAATTTTCCTAAATTTAACATTGATTAATATTGTGTTTAGAGATTTAAAAAGTGGTCATGTGTGCCTTGAGATTCAGAGTTAAAGAATGATTTAATTTGTGAAGATCATAGTTCTCCTTTTTCAGTTCATCCTGATAGTACTATGATGTAAGGAGACATTCCAGAGTGTTAGTGGTGGTATGGAATGGGAAGAGATATTGCTGTCTTTGCTATGAAGTGTTAGAATTGTCAGTAGGTTAATGTATTACAACTATTTACAAAGGAGATGCTTCATACTTTTTCAGTGCAAGAGTGGAATTAGGAAAATATATCCATGGATTTCATAGTGTGATTACCAAATAATTTAATAGGTAATAATGTGGCTGTGGTTATTATTGTTCGATTGACTAAATATAATAATTTTCATCCTATTCAAGACACTCTATATGTAGATCAACAATATCAGTTTTATCTTAAATAGATATTAAGGTCACAAGGATTTAATCTCTCCATTATATCAAATCATGATCTATGGTTAAACTCTATCTTTTTTAAAGGCCTTCAAAATCCATTGGGTGCTGAATTAAATTTCAGCACTACTTTTCATTCTTAATCATATGGGAAGTCAAAAAAACCATTCATACCTTGGAGGATATGCTATGTTCTTGTTTAATATATTACCAAGAAATTTGGTATCAACATCCTTCTCTGGTTATGAATCTAATAAAAATAGTTTTCATTATAGTAGAAAGATGGAAACAATTGATGCATTATATGGAAAGAGATATCAAACTTGAGATTTTTGGGATGCTGTTGGGGAAAAGAAGTTGATGGGACTAGAGTTGGTAGAGGAAATGGTAGATAATGTTCTATTGACTCAGTGAAACATGAGAAGAACATATAGAAGGTAGAAAATTTGTGTGGGTAACTAGAGGAAGGATATTTCAATTGAGTTAGGTGATAATTTTTTCTCAAAGTTTCTCCCTAGAAAAGTGTCATACATTTTTTTAGAAAAGTGAAGTCGAGTACACGGTTCATTGGGCCCTATAAAATCATAATGATAGTTGGATCAGTTGTCTACTGAGTGGATTTTAATTCAATATTATACATATAATAGAATATTTTTAAGGATTCAATGTTATGAAAATATATTCTATGTCAAAACCCTTCCTCTAGGGCCTATTATGGGACAACCCCAAGCCTGTCGCCGATAGGCTAGGGGCTAGAGCTTATCATCGAGTAGGCATATCCCACAAATGGGAGGAATTTTCCTAAGAACCTATACACACGCACCCAACTCCAAGACATAGTGGTTGGAGAGAGAAGGCACAGAGTAATGAAAATACATGCATACCACTACAACCCAAAAATAGAGTACGACCAAAAGTAAAGAAGTAATGTACAACTGGGCTAGAATACAAGCTCATTAAAAGAAAGAAAACTACAATGTATGACTTGTAAACATGGGTTCTGAAGCTGTTGTAGGAAGCTGCGGGAAACACCTCAGCTCATTTGATCTCACAAGGCACCATCTGGTCCTAGTTCTTCCCTTCCAAGGACTCCACCAAAGCATCGTTCCACTGCAGAATACATGACATGTGCAGGAAAAGTCTATGTAGGGGTGAGTAAAGAAATACTTTGTAGTGGACCCCAAAATAAAAAGTAAAATACCTTGAAGGAAACACCACTAATAAGGTAAAGTAAGCTGAACATAGATACATATCAACAACACGTATATCAAGATAATCTAGGTTTACTCAAAAAGTATTACAAGATGCAATGTATCATCCACTCCCAACCATATGGTTTCTCTCGTAGCATGCTCGATTTTGGAAGATACCACTCCTAGAGCTATTTGAAAGAAATCATGTATAAATAGTCTACCCAAAGGATCTGAGAGAAAATATAGTCTTGATAGGTCACAAAGTTTCCCGTTGACGTCTGGACTCACTAAGATAAGCAGTCTTGATATAACAACCAATCTGTGGCCACATGATTCTGCTTAAGGAAGGATCATTCTGGGAGAAGTTTCTCCTAGAGATATGATGTTATTGGAGGCCCTTAAAAAGATGTTCTCCTAATCTAGGCCCTACCCAAAGAAAAAACATTGAGAAATACCTAATATACAAGGATCGGGTCAAGTCATGAAGGACAGAAGGATATAAATACACAGATAGGGGGTCATGTACCCAGGGCTTACTACGGGACATCCAAGCACTACTGAAATTATCATCCTAGGTAGGGGATAGGTGGCCATGTAAATATGGGTACCAATTTTTTCATAAACCTTATCTATGGGACCATGAAGACAATTGAGGACCTAACGGGCCACTCGGTCTGGTCTATACTCCACTAAGACCCACGGGAATACTTAGACCCACTGAGTCTCTTAGACCCGCTGTGACACTTAGACCCTCTAAGTCAACTCACTTCGGAACACATGACATTATCTATGAATGGAACACAATATTTCACTAAGGATTCATAGATAATCCGAAGGGTAGGGTCTCAACATCTAATTTCACCCTCTAAGACAGGATCAAGATCCTACATCGATCCCCCGTAGGAAATGAAAAGAGTACTCCACCATCCCTTTATGGTTTAACTAAACCCACACCAAGTCACCTCAATGTAATGAATCATCTTAAGGGCCTCAAAGCCACAGATGGATCGTCAATTTGACATGAAGTTTGAATGTTAATGGACTTTTAGTGAGAAGAGGCTTGTTTGGTCTAGGTACGGTCTAACCCAATAGAGTCTACCTGACCAAGGCCCGATCTGACCCAACCCTCTTGTTTGAACCAACCCATTGGGCCTAGCCCAACCCGACTGGTTCTAGCCATTTTTCAGTCTGGCCCACCCAGAGTGGGCTCGAACCTCTAGGATCAGCCTTCCCCAGTTGGGCTTGGGCCCATCGGCTCCAGTCCGACTTGCTTTGACGCAGGTCGGTTAGTTCGCCCCTGACACATTTTCTTACCACATCCACTTCACATCAGGTGGCTGGCTCAACCGACCTCCTCTCCGTATGCGCATGGCTTGAAGCGTGGGTCCATATCACCTTCCGTAGTGTGAATCTGCATCCTTCTTCACATGGACAACTGTGTAGACATGGCTAATGGCACCGTCGTTCTGGTGGGGGTCTTCTGTGGGCCACCAGATGCACTCAGGTGGTCCGTTATTTGATCCAGAAGACATTCCAAAGTCTTGGGGAACTTTTTTATCTCTAGGGATATGTATCCTAAATAAAACCCCTTTCAAGAAAAAACTCTTGAATGGTGGTGTCTCTAGTGCCGCATCAACTTGTTTTCCACCATTGTTATCACACCTCCAACGTGTTTCATCCATTTTAGATCCATGATATCTTATACTTATTCCAAAAAATGGTAGCACAACGATTGATCGTCCATTATCCTGTGAATAATGTGAAAAAGTGGGGGATAAAATCACAATAAGCAACCCGATGATTGAACCTAGACCTTTTTTTGTTCCTTCCTCGATTTGATCCTTCCTCGTCTGGCCGCTCACTACGCGTTGGCTGAATTTCTTGAATTCGCTTCAGGAGATTGAATACATTTCCACACAAGTCTTCCGTGAAGCGAATGTTGTTGCTGATGCCCTTGCCAACAAATGTGTCCACCAGAGCATGATTTGGTTGGATGCACTGCCAGCTGATTTACATCACCTCTTTGAAAGATATTGTAATAAAATCCCATCCTTTCGACTCATGTAAACTGTTGTTTCTTTAATTAATAAATGGTGTTTTGGTCTTTGACCGAGGCATTACCCAAAAAAATCAAACCCCAAATCAAAACCTGCAAGTCGAATTATCCCTCAAGAATATTCAAACTAGGGATCAACCTATTTCTGGGTTGATCTACATTCGAAATTTAGAAAACATGAATGGGTAAAACATAATCAAAACCAAAAAAGCTACCAAGAAAAGTGGATCAGTCAGTGTCAGGGTTCAATCATTATTGGAAATCTTCTAAGAGACATCATGATCTATCATCTCATCGACCCTCATTCTAAGAACCATCATCATTGGAGATTCATCATTAATCAAAATTCATCTCTCACCAATGGAATTCTTATAGAGCTTCACAAAAATCTCCAGGATCATCCCTTGATCTCATAGCTCTGATTATCCATTAAAATAGGACATGTGTTTGAGAGTTTTTTTTACACTGATTTGAAGTGTTGTTACGATATTTCATTTATGAAACAATGTTTCTATTACACTTAAGTTGTAACATTGTTACAATATTTCATTAATGAAATGAAATAACTCACTTGATGGTGCGTTGTAGCGAAACACTCTATCTTAATAAAATAAACATTCTTAAGATTATTATATTTTTTCTCTGAAATTCCCACAAAGATTTTTTGATGTCTATCTAAGCTAATTGTTGTTAGGTCCTTCTTAAGAAAAACCCACTACTTTGAACTAAATAGTTCCCTTGGATTTTAAATACAAGCAATCATTTAAAAGTTACTTTAACCGAGGACACACATTATTTTTTTTATACTCTAAAAAAATTTAAACGATTATTATGGGAACCCCATGCCTCAAAATCATATGATGTCTTATCAACTGGTTTCAAATTAGTCTATATATTTTTGAAAAAAATACATCAAAATATGGGGACAATACATTCACCCTACCTTAAGGCTTTACGTCCTCAACATCCAAAACAAGTTCTAAACGAACAAAAGGTGAGAGTACCGAGCACAAATCTTAGCATCCTACTCCAATGTGCTCCTCCTAAGGTCACATGTTACATCCAGACACACACCAAGGGAAACGACCATACAAAGAGGATCCATTATATTTATTTGGTATTCAACCCAAGACACTCCAACATTGAGGTCCAGCTCACCCCAGATTACAATATGCAATGGGTTATGAAAAAATCTCTACAGCTGCGACACATGGAAGACGTTGTGTACCTAGTCCCATTACATGGTAAAGTAAATCTACAGTGATACTAGCCTATTCGACATAACATTACATGCTTTTATGTATAATTATACATCATATTACAATCCAATAAATGTGAAGTCTAGTGTCCTTGAAGACTAGGTACATAAAATTGAAAACATAAAACATTTCTTAATTTAATATATATATTGATCTCCTAACATCCGTTTCGCTCATATATTGGCATTGGATAACTGAGGGATATCATGAACATATGGGTTATCTAAAAGTTTAACTGAGGGAATAAGAATAATAATATAGCTTTAGAACATGGGTTAGAAGGAATGAAAAAATGAAAACAAATGGCATGGAACACATGGAATCATAACATATAAACATAGGATCATATAAACATGGATTAATTTTAATGTGTAAGAAACATAAAACATGAATTTATCATGAGTCAAGTCTCATTTCACATAGGGGAGCACAATTAAAGGTTAACCACCAAGATCGTTCCACATGGTTCCATGAGTCTAGGCTAACCGCCATGACCGTTACACGTAACATCTCATGAGACTCAACTTTACCCAATGAATTGTATTTCTACCTAGTAAAATCAATATTAACATGTTCATGAATATTATTGTGACATATAGAATCATACATAATCAATCATAAACATAAGGGCACCCTTGGAGAAAAATGGGTATCATAATCATGCCATGAAGAATAATGAATGGGCATATCATAAATGTGTCCACAAAATAAAGTAATTAGAACAGACATGAAAATTCACAAGGTAAAATAGGAATATATCATTATTAGTGGTGTCAAATATATGTTAAAACATGTAAAAAGATTATTTATGAATTTCTAGCACCAAAACATTTTAGTGCAGTTTTACGAAAACCCCTAAAAACAATTTAAATAGAAAAGGGAACAATATTTTGTACAAAACCATAGATGATACGAGAAGGATTTCATAATAAAAACACTATTTTTATAAAAACAATGGTGTCTTAAAATATATGTAAGAGTGATCTTGAAATTGTGTACGAATTCTGGAAGTTACCTTAAAAAGTTTTTCTTTTTCAGAATCATTTAGGAGGGGACCACTTTAAACATGTATATCCGTGCAAGAGAATTATGATTGGACCTTGATACATGATTTTGTAGATATAAATAGAAATTATTAGATGTATAAAACTAGAATTTAGGATTTTATTTGGGTAAAAAGAGAGTATGAATAATCCGAAGGAATATTGGAGGTTGGGGTAGAATCCCTTACCCTTAGTCTAATGGTGTTCTCCGCATGATATTAATGACCTCAATAATCAAATTAGGATTATTAATTAATAATTATAGAACTATATTTTTAGGTCATAGATTTATATATACATTTTTAAGTTCATTCATGGAGTTTTTGATGGGTTTAGAGGTTCAATTTCATTGTTCAGGTCTATTTGTTTCATGGTCGGTTTACTTATATAACTGAATAGAAAATCATGTAAAATTAGGATGGTTTTCTAGAAATGGAGTTTTATTTTATCATTTAAAATCCAAAATGATATATGGGTGTATATTTTATTTCGTTAAATGGAGTAGAGATGGAACATTATATAAAACATTATTGATAGCCTTTTGGGTTAATTGGTGGTTTTTGAACACAACAGACTCATTTTGTTTTAAGAATCCAAAACCTTGTGTAAATGAGAGTAGATAATAAATTATTCAATCATAATAAAAATATTACAGTACCTGTATGGTATAGTGTTGTCATTACATTTGGATAAGGATGGGTATGGATAGAAAAGAAATGAAAAGAGAAGTTTACCTCTTGAATATAACTTCCATGAGAACCTATTTAGGGGATATAATTTGGTGTTTTCAAGAGAAAAAGGGTTGTTGGACATGGGATAGGGGCTTAAGGAGTGATATGTTGATAATTTATTTAACACCCCAAGATTTCATAGTGTGTTACTTCTTCAAAATAATTCAATAACTTGCACTAGACGGAACACCAAGTTCAAGCGCACCATGACTTACCAAACAAGCCGTTCAAAAGAGGTTATGAATAGTATTGAATAAATTATAAACTTTATATAGTCCTTATATTTTTATAATCCATATTATGAGTTTCTTAGACATAATGTAAGAACAAATTAATTTTTTTAGATAAAAGAAGTATTTTTCAAAAATGCACTTTTTCCAACTTTTAATAGTGAACCCTTTTTAAATCCAATATTTTAAACATTATATATTCAATTTGACTAAATACATTTATTTTTTGGAATGGGGAAATAAAAAATTTACAACGAAACACCCCAATCTTCCATGGTATGCTTCTCTATGAATAAAACAATAGCGTGTCTTGTACGTAACTTCGAGTTCTAACACACACCACAACCAATCAAACTAGCCGTTATGAAAAGTAATACCTAATTTTTGAAATTTTATAAATTTTTTCTCTCAAAATGGACTTCATTTTTGGATTCCGAATATCAAATTTAGCCTAGCGTGAAATTTTGGTACTTTTCAGATAACATTTATATTTTGATGAATAGTGAAAATTACTAAATTTTAAATAAAAACAAATTTTTTAATCAAAATAATTAATAGTGATAAATTATGAATTTGAGTGGTTTTAAAGTATATTTAGAATATATTTTTTACCATTTAATACAATGTTTGTAATTGGACATAATTTCACAATTAAACCGGACATAAACCAGTGCCAATCTTTTGATAGTTATTATATCTTAAAAACACGCGTTTTGTTTTGACAGCGGGAATTAATTTTAAATTAATTTCTGCCACTTCTGTGTTTTGAATTTGGAAAAATGGATCCCATATTTTGAATCAGGATGTCCAAATTGTGTAAATAGGAAACTTTTATTTTTAGACATTTTGAATAAATACTTTGGTAAATATTTTATTTACAATGGTTAAAGGGTAAATCCGGTAAATAAGGGTTAAAAATAATATTATAATAAAAATAAATTACCCTAAAACGTTTCTTAACCTTATTGGTGGATACATGGACGACCATGGGCATCTTTGGGTCGATTTTTGGGACCCCATGGAGACACTTGTAGGTGATAGGGACACTTTATTTTAATTAAGATAAAGTAAATAGAAAAATGACAAAAGATTATATCTTTTAGAAAATCAATTTTTACATAGGGTTATATAAGTTATATTTTCTATTATAAATATTCATAAGAAATCTAAAAAGAGTTCATACATAATAATATTTTATTTATAATTTTTAGACATTGAAAAAGTAAAAATATATCTGACACAATAATGAGGCAGTATTTTCCTTATCAATGAAAGTATCAAATAATGGGTATTATAAATGATAAAATAAATATAATTTGAATGTTTTGATGACATAAACAAATTTTATTAGTTAATATGACATTTTAGGATTGCTTAAATGATTTTTTTTTGAATTAATAAATTTTTTAAGGCTTTAACAAAAATCAAATATTGAATAGTGTCAAAATTCACATAAAAGAGTTTTAAAAAAAATATTATATTATTAATTGATATTAAATTCTTAAAAATTTAAGGTTCGGCCAAGAGACTTATATCATGATAATTGTATCATTAATGGATCACTTGGAGGTTTCTTGGATGTAGATAGTAAGTTTATTAACTATATAATATAAAAATACAATGTGACATGGTAAATGTTAAACTAATTGACTAAGAGTTAAGACTAAAAGATAAGGTTAATATAGAGACCCAAACCTATCTAAAACATATTGGTTGAGTGGGTTTCTACCTATACCAACCTTAAAATTTAAATAATCTACTTTGGAGCCATTAGAAACTGAATATGAATTTATTATAAAATAATATTACTAGCTTTTCCAAAGGTGCCCCTCACCCCTCTTATAAAAGGGCACTCCCCCTTCTCACTAATTCACACATTCAAAGCCATTTGGATCATCCAAAACCTGCCCAAATATCCTCACAACTTCCCTCACTACATCCTAGAGGCATTATTTTGATCATAAAGCCAGACTAAGGAGCCCTTTTGATCAAATCAAAAGGAAGAACTCGAAGAATAGGTAATGTCTTCACCACCTTCTTTCAAGTTCCTTTCTTATTCAACGTCTTCTTTCATTGTTATTCCCATTATAAATGAATAACTCCAGTATCTTATATATAATTTGATGTTATTATAAATATGGTACAACTATATTCAGTATTCTATCAATCCTTTGAATGACATGTCACCATACGTGCGTACGTACGACTTACCGTCTCCACGTCGTGGTGTAATTGTTATTCAATAAATTATTATTTGGATGGGTATGATAATGATGTGTAATTCATGTAAATAATAAATATGATATGATAATTATTCTGTATATATGATATACCATCCAATTATATATTATTTTAAAATCAAAAGAATGATATTGTCGCTCGTACGTACGCACGGACTACCGTCTCCACGAACGCGATGAGATTCATTCTCCATCATTTCCATTCAAGTATAATTATCATTATATGATTAAAAATAATGTTTAAGGACATGAAATAATTCTAGATATGAATAAGATACAACCTATCCATAAAAAACACGGCTTATGTAACAAAACATATACGAATAAGTTAACACCCGAAACGACGATAATACTAAGATATTATTAACAATGCAATGTTAAAAGATCATATATGATATCATATCAATGTATATCATTCTTGTATAATTTAATAAAAATTATTTCAACATTATACAGGTGGTTAAACTACCCCCAACTGAGGAAAAGTACAAGGTAAGGGGTTTTCATCTCACTCTTTATTCCCATGAGATTCATGTCATATTGCCACTCTTACCTTTTGTGTGGTGTATGTACTTCCGATAATTGTATTTTTTGTGTAATACAAATTAATTTATGTGTATTTAAATATTCATTGTATGATACCTCTTTCATGGGTTGTAGGTTTTGTATGTTACCAAATTGGTAAGGGTTTATTTCACAATCTCTTCATTATCGGAGGTTGTTTATACATAATTATCTACTGGGACCTCTTTGTCATCCACATCCATGTTTCTTAAAAATGTTTTTCAAAATATTCTTAATATTTTACAGAATATGTGTTAAATTCATTTATACCCTTGTTTGAATTTTTATAATAGGTTTATAAAGGAATACTTCCGTCGTTTTCCAAACAAGGTCCTTTTTAACCTTTTCAACAGAATTAAGGTAAGAATGTTTTTTTATCTTATACGACAAGTGTGACTATTTTCCACCATGATAAAATCTTTGAAGCTTCCCTTATAAGCTTATAAGAATATTTTCAATGTAAAGGTTTTATTTTATAATTATGTGACCTTTAAATTATTTCAAAATAAATATTTTAAGAATTTGTGAAAGGTACTCTTTATAAAGATCATAATTTTAAATGTTTTAAAGATTTATCTTTCTAAATATTTTTAATTAATGTCAATTTTTTCAAAATTATTTTAAGGATTTATTTATATGGACATTAATATTTTGAAATGATATTTTTTTTAAAAAGTTTCAAAGTGGTATGGGACACTTTGATTCAAAAATCTCTTTTAAATTACTTACTTTATAAATGTGTGACATTTAAATGATTTAAAAAAAAGATATATTTCTATCAAATAGTTTTGATTTCATCTATGTCAACATCCTTTGATGGATTTTAAGATTATTTGAAGTTGATTTATTGTGATACAAAAAATCCATAGTGTATTGAAGGTTTTGTGATATGTCTGACCGTGGATGTGTTATTTCTATACAATTCATGGTTTATAGGGAAAGTATTGACATTTTGTATGCTAGTTTTGATACGAATTTTTATGTTATAATTAAACCTGTTCATATGAGGAATGAATTGGACTTAATAAGTGATGGGTGGAGCCCGCTATAACTCCTCGATGCATCAGTAGTTCTCATGAGACAAACTAGTGTCTTGGCATGAGGCCGTGAGAAAATCTTATTTTTAGTCTTGGCACGAGGCCTTGGATATGTGGTTATGATAGTCTGACATTATGCATTCCATCATTATGAAAGTGGTTAGTGATATTGCATGTGATTATTCGACTATTAGAATATCCATGTGAATAAGTAAATGGCATTATTTCATTTTATTTTTTCCATATTATTCTGAAGTTCAATTTTAAAGGGATTTTGTATTAGATATACATTATCTTAAATGTTTATGCTTATTTATGAAAGTTTCCACTGTATTGCTTACCCTTAGTCAGCGTTTGAGCTCACCCCTCTATTTGTTTTATTTTTTCTAGGATTCCAAGAAGTGTATTGTGATTGATATGCAGGGTTATGACAAGGGAATAATGGCATTCCTAATGGATTATTTATTTTGTTTTGTATTTTATGAAGTGTAATGTAACATTAATGCATGTAATCTATTTTCCAAGACTGCTAAACTGATCAGTCTTTCGGGACTTGATTCCTTGTAATCATGCCAATGTATTAAAATAATTCACCGACTCTGGGTAACTGGGGTCGGGCCGTTACAGATGGTATCAGAGGAAGTTTAGAAATAACCTTGGAATCTAGATTTAGATAAACTCTTATTAGAGCACATATCCCTAAGATAGAATTTGAGGATTAGTATTGAAGAACTTCCTAGAATTTTGGTATTGTTGAGATTTTGTGAGTTTTCTAAGCAATACATCCCTGTCTGGATACGAGCAGGTAGAAGCGGCTCTACCACAGATGTACCTAGGGGTAAAACCCAAAAACACCACTTTGAAATAGACTCAAACGAAAACTAGTGAACAAAAACAGGCCTTGTTGCACTCTTGGTTATGACACTCCTGGGGGATATGCTTAGGATAATTCTCATTTCCTTTACAAACCGCTATGAAGGGTTTATGAGTATATACCTCCTCAAAGAAAACATTTTTGTGGTCATGGATTATATCCATAAACTATTCAATTTATGTTAGGTATTTTTCATGTTTGGAATTATTTATTGCAATTCATAAACTGACCTAGTTTATGCTATTGTATAGAAATGGCGTCCAATAGAAGGAACGTGAACTCCAGCAATACGTATGATCCAAAGAGTAAGAAGGATCGTATCTTTCATGGTATTAAGCCATCATTTATAAGGGAAATAGTCTCCCACGTATTATCATCATATGAAGAAGTAGTATCATGTGTTGATAAGATAAGTAAAGAGTTCTCTGAGTCCTGTGGCTTTGAAGGGAAGAATTGTAAGAAAAGGATGGAAGAGAGAAAGATGGATAAAGGGAAGAGGAAAAAGAAGAATTTTCCCATATGTGATAACTATGGGAAGAAACACCCAGGAACATTCCTGAAAGGAATGGGAGTTTATTATAAGTGTGGAGGAAAAGGTCACCAAGTACGTGACTATAAGGGTAAGAAAATGGTTTCAAATGTACAATGCTTCATTTGTGAGGAGTTTGGACACTACGCGAACCTATGTCACAGTCATCAGACTATGCCGCAAATGATGCTATTCAATAATAATCAAGTTATGATTCTACCAAAGATGAAGAGGAATGATTATAGTTCTTATTTTGATTATGTCGTTTTAGTGGTGTATCAACAATGTACATGTTATAATAATTATGGAGTATATGAGGATTGTACTGCAGTACTATTTCATTAAGGACTTGAGATTGTGTGGAACAAAGAAAAGTGACTCAATAGCAGGTTAATTTTTTGGAAAATATATGGTTGAGATAAAGATAAACCATAATATGGTTCTGATACCGAGGTAGTGATTTTAGAATAATACATGATTGATTTGGATAAATCATATTGGATATTCTTGACTACCTTGAAACTGATTAATGATTTTTATATTCCATCATTGTTGGGGTTTACAACATTTTTGGATTGAAGGAGTATATCCATTATTCTTTAAGGAATAAAGGATCATGAATGTAATCAATAAGGTTTTATGGTAATTCAGGATGTTGCAATATTTTAAATGAATACATGATGAAGGTATTCAAATGTCATTACGTGGAAAAAAATACCTTCATTATATGTACCTTCTTTATAAATTTTGGACTGTGTGTTTGGACAGAGGTAATTTGGATAAGTCTAATGGTTTGAATGGATTATATTTTAAATTTGATACAATTGTTAATGTTAAATCATTTCTGAAGAATATTTCTGGATTATTATAAAAAGGAAATCCCGAAGGTCGGGCGGCAACCCGTCACGTCCGGCAAGGCCATGAGACTTGAACCCACAATTGAAGGGTGAAAAGGGTGTATCACCTACAACTGGACCAGGAGATGTCATGGATTAAATAAATTAGTTTATTTTAAGAAGGTCTAGTAAATGAAATATAAATTCATTTTTATTACCCAAAATGAATAGGATAAATAGAATATATTTTTTAAGTTATATTATCTTTTAGAGTGAAAGATGAGTTTGTGGTAGAAATTAGTTAAAGGATGGAACTCTACTTGTCAGTATATATTTTTCTTCTCCTCTTATTCAATAAAGAAATTAATTCTTATACTTTATTGAAGGGATATTAAAACCAAAAATTTGTTATCCTAATACCTTACGTTTTGTTGAACCGATGGTATTTTAAATCATCATAGATTGATATATTTAAGGTCCTCAATTTTAAACATGTTTGTGATTGATGACCTCAATTACTACCTATAAATATTTATGTTTTTCCTCTAATTATATGTCTCTAATTTCCACCAATTCTCTCTTAATTGAGATCATAATTTGGTGGTGACCCTTTCATTTCTCTTTTCATCTTATTAAGAATAATTTTTTTAACCAAATTTCTGATGATGGTTTTACCACAAAGATATTTTCTATTTTTAACCTTTATTTTATAAAAAGAAAATCAAATTGCGAGAATGAAATTTATTGAAGTTGGGAAGAATGTAACACCCAAAGATTTCATAGTGTGTTACTTCTTCAAAATAATTCAATAACTTTCACTACACGCAACACCGAGTTCAAGCGCACCATGATTTACCAAACAAGCCGTTCAAAAGAGTTTATGAATATTATTGAATTAATTTTGAACGTTATATAATCCTTATAATTTTAGAATCCATATTATGAGTTTCTTAGACATAATTTACGAAAAAATTCATTTTTTTAGATAAAAGAAGTATTTTTCAAAAATGCACTTTTACCAACTTTTAATAGTGAACCCATTTTAAATCCAATATTTTAAACTTTTATATATTAAATTTGACTAAATAAATATATTTTTTAGAATGGGGACATCAAAAATTTACAATGAAACACCCCAAGATTCCCTGGTACACTTCTCTTTGAATAAAACAATAGCGTGTGTTGTATGCAACTTTGAGTTCTAACACACACAAAAACCAATCAAACAAACCGTTATGAATAGTAATACCCAATTTTTGAAATTTTATTATCTTTATTATTCAAAATGGACTTCACTTTTGGATTCAGAATATTGAATTTAGCCAAGGGTGAAATTTTGGTACTTTTCGGATAACTTTTATATTTTGATGAATAGTTAAAATAACTAAATTTTAATTAAAAACAAAATTTTTAATCAAAATAATTAATAGTGATAAATTATGAATTTTAGTGGTTTTAAAGTATATTTAGAATATATTTTTACCATTTAATACAATTTTTGTCATTGGTTATAATTTCAAAATTAAACCGGACATAAACAAATGTCAATCTTTTTATAATAATTATATCTTAAAAACACACTTTTTGTTTTGACAGCGGGAATTAATTTTAAATTAATTTCTTCCACTTCTGTTTTTTGAATTTCGAAAAATGGATTCCATATTTGTAATCAGTATTTCCAAAATTTGAAAATAGGTAACTTTTATTTTTAGACATTTTGAATAATTACTTCGGTAAATATTTTATTTACCATGGTTAAAGGGTAAATCCAGTAGATAAAGGTTAAAAATAATACTATTATAACAATAAATTACCCTAAAATGTGTCCTAAACTTATTGGTGGATAAATAGCTGACCATGGTCATCTTTGGGTTGATTTTTGGGACCCCAAGGATCCACTTGTAGGTGATAGGGACACTTTATTTTAATTAAGATAAAGTAAATACAAAAATGACATAAGCTTATATCTTTTAGAAAAAAAAATTTATATAGGGTTATATATGTTATATTTTAGATTATAAATATTATTTAGGAATATAAAAATATTTCCTACATAATGATATTTTATTTATAATTTTTAGACTTTGAAAAAATAAAAATATATTTGACACAATAATTATGAGGTATTTTCCTTATTAACGAAAGAATCAAATAATGGGTATTATAAATGTTAAAATAAATATAATTTGAATGTTTTGATGAAATACACGAATTTTTTTGGTTAATATGAAATTCTAGGATTGTTTAAATGAATTTTTTTCGAATTAATAAAGTTGTTAAGACTTTAACAAAAATCAATTATTGAATAGTGTCAAAATTCACATAAAAGAGTTTTCAAAACTAATATTATTTTATTAATTGATATTAAATTCTTAGAAATCTAATGTTAGTACAAGAGACTTATATAATGATAGTTGAATCATTAATGGATGAATTGGGGGTCTCTTGGATGTATATAGTATGTTTATTAAATATATAATATAAAAATACAATGTGACATCGTAAATGTTAAAATAATTAACTAAGAGTTACAACTAAACGATAAGGTTAATATATTGACCCAAACCTGTCTAAAACATATTGGTTGAGTTTATTTCGACCTATCCCCACCTTAAACTATAAATAATCCACTTTTGAGCCATTAGAAACCGAATATGAATTTATTATAAAATAATATTTCTAGCTTTTCCGAAGGTTCCCCTCACCCCTCTTATAAAAGGGAACTCCCCATTCTCACTAATTCACAACTTCAAAGACATTTGGCTCGGCCAAAACCTGCCCAAATATACTTCCAACTTCCATAAATTCATCCTAGAGGCCTTATTTTGATCAGAAAGCCAACCTAAGGGGCCCTTTTGATCAAATCAAAATGAAGAACCCGAAGAAGAGGTAATGTTTTCACCACCCTCTTTCAAGTTCCATTCTTATTCAACTTCTTATTTCTTTGTTATTACCACTCTAAAATAATAACTCCAGTATCTTATATATACTGTGATGTTATTATAAATATGGTCCAACCATATTCAGTATTCTATCAATCCTTTGAATGACATGTCACCATACGTGCATACATACGGCTTACCGTCTCTACGTCGTGGTGTAATTGTTATTCAATAAATTATTATTTGGATGGGTATAATAATGATGTGTAATTAATGTAAATAATAAATATAACATGATAATTATTCTTTATATATGATATACCATCCAATTATATATTATTTTAATATCAAAAGAATGATATTGTCGCTCGTGCGTACGTTCGGACTACCGTCTCCACGAACGCGATGCGATTCATTCTCCATCGTGTCCATTTATGTATAATTATCATTATATGATTAAAAATAATGTTTAATGTCTTGATATCATTCTAGATATTAATAAGATACAACCTATCCATAACAAACACGGCTTATGTAACAAAACATATACGAGTAAATTAACACCCAAAATGATGATAATACTAATATATTATTAACAAAGCAATGTTAAAAGATCATATATGATATCATATTAATGTATATGATTCTTGTATAATTTAATAACAATTATTTCACCATTATACTAGAGTTTAACCAACCCCCAACAGTGGAAAAGTACAAGGTAAGGGGTTTTCATCTCACTCTTTATTCCCGTGAGATTCATGCCATATTGCCACTATTATCTTTTGTGTGGAGTATGTACTGCCCATAATTGTATTAATTGTGTAATACACATTAATTTATGTGTATTTACATATTCATTGTATTATACCTCTTTCATGGGTTGTATGTTTCATAAGTTACCAAATTGTTAAGGGTTTATTTCACAATCTCTTCATTATCTCTTTATCATCCACATCCATGTTTCTTAAAAATGTTTTTCAAAACATTATTACTATTTGACAGAATATGGGTTAAATAAATTTATACCTTTGTTTGACTTTTTATAATAAGTTTATAAAGGAATATTTCTTTCATTTTCCAAGCAAGGTCCTTTTTAACTTTTTCGACAGAATTAAGGTAAGAATGTTTCTTTAACTTATACGGTGGGTGTGACTATTTTCCACCGTTATAAAATATTCAAAGCATCCCTTACAAGATTATAAGAATATTTTCAATGTAAATGTTTTATTTTATAATTATGTGACCTTTAAATGATTTCAAAATGAATATTTTAAGAATTTGTGAAAGGTACTCTTTATCAAGATCAAAATTTTAAATGTTTTAATGATTTTTATTTCTAAATGTTTTTAATTAATCTCCATGTTTTCAAAATGATTTTAAGGATTTATTTTTATGGACATTAATAATTTGAAATGATATTTCTCCTCAAAAGTTTCAAAGTGGTATGAGACACTTTGATTAAAAAATATCTTTTAAATTACTTACTTTATAAATGTGTGATTTTTAAATGATTTCAAAAAAAGAGATATTTCTCTCAAATATTTTTGATTTCATCTATGTCAACATCCTTTGATGGATTTTAAGATTATTTGAAGTTGATTTATTATGATACAAAACTTCCATATTTTATTGAAGGTTTTGTGATATGTTTTACTGTGGATGTGTTATTTCTATACCATTCATGGTTTATAGAGAAAGTATTGACATTTTTTATGCTAGTTTTAATACGAATGTTTATGTTATGTTTAAACCTGTTCATATGAGGAATGCATTGGACTTAATAAGTGACGGGTGGAGCCCGCTATAGCTCATAGATGCATCAGTAGGTCTCATGAGACAAACTAGTGTCTTGGCACAAGGCCTTGACAAAATCATATTTGTAGTCTTGGCATGAGGCCTTGGCTACGTGGTTATGATAGTCCGGCATTATGCATTCCGTCATTATGAAAGTGGTTAGTGATATTGCATGTGATTATTCGACTAGTAGAATATCCATGTGAATAAGTAAATGGCATGATTTCATTTTATTTTTGCCATATTATTCTGAAGTTCAAGTTTAAAAGGCTGTTGTTTTAGATATACATTGCCTTAAATGTTTATGCTTATTTATGAAAGTTTCCGCTATATTGCTTACCCTTACTAAGCATTTGAGCCCACCCCTTTCTATGTTTTATTTTTTCCAGGATTCCAAGAAGTGTATTGTGATTGATATGCATGGTTAAGACAAGGGAATAATGGTAATCATAAAGGATTATTTATGTTGTTTTGTATGTTATGAAGTTTAATGTAACATTCATGTATGTAATCTATTTTCCAAGACTGCTAAACTGATCGGTCCATCAGGACTTGATTCATTGTAATCATGCCAATGTATTAAAACAATGCGCCACCATTGTGTAACTAGGTCCATGGCATTATAATTTAGGCAAGGAATAAGGTTTCAGAGGAGTGAAGAGAAGAGGGGAGTGTGCGTGGTTTTTATAGTGGTGGGGAGGAGGGTTTTCTTAATATTTTAATCATTAGATTATTATTTCTCCATAAGACCAAAAATAGTAATTATACCATGACCAATAAAAGTACTATGTTAACATGAGTTCAAAATAATGGCCATTTACATCGTCCGTGACACAAACATGATGAAAAAATTAGTTTATTTAGCATTTATCATAAATAACAATATTTAACTATTCACTATAAAATTAAGTAGTTTAAAAAAATCCCAAAAATTCACCCGAACCATTTTTCAAATTGTCGAATCTAAAATGAAATCCATTTTTAAATAAAAAATTCTAAATATGAATAATTTAATATTTAAATAAAATCATAATTTACTTAAAAAATATTTATTTTAAAACTATAATTGATTTTATAATGCTCTCAAAAATTATCTAAGGTCTTATAAATTTATAATAATACTAAAAGACATAAAATTTTTAATTTATGAACACCTTTTAGGAAAACACATTTTCTTTTAAATTAATTAATTTATTTTAATTAATTATTTATGACTTATAAAAATACCAATACATTTACTATGGTCATATTATCACTTTTAAGATGCCTAAATTTTATTTTTACAATCAAGGGTGAGGTTAATATTCTTTTGGATGATTTATTATTCCTAAAGGTAATATTGTTATTCATAAGGGTTGGTTACTATTCATAAGGGTAGATTACTATTCACAAAAAATTAAGTTTGTCTTATCGTACTCCAAACATCTTACTGAACACAACTATGTATGTCATAATTTTGAAATTCAAATCATAAAACTAACAATATTATGTTTAAAGGACACATAGTACTTAGTAGTTCATTGAATTCTACTTTCTAGTGATTATAGGACTTAATTATAAGAAGATAATTTCCATTGATAAAAAAATTGCCGTTATAATATCCCCCTTATAATATTTCTCTCTCAATTTTTTTCATTCTAATCCATAAATAGAAGTGTGTACTTCTCTTTCATTTCCTCTTACAGTTCCCATGTCTCCTTTTCGTACAAATAGTTCAACCATAACACTTTGACCTAGTGAGTAGTCTTGTTACGTAGAATTTTATCCATATGATCCAAGATCTTCACTGACTTCTACTTATAATAATGATCATTCTCCAACTATACCTCATTTGAAGAGATTACATGTCAAAGATCGGGTATGTACTTTATTAATAGGGATATATGGAAAACACCATGTACTTTAGACATGGAAGGTGGAAGTGCCAATCGATAGGACATTGATCCTACCTAATCAATAATCAAGAAGGTTATGATATACCTGGGACTTATCATTCCTTTATTCCCAAACCTCATGAACTTTTTCTTTGGAGATATGTATAAAAATACCATTTATTCTACAATGAACTCAATGTCTCATCAAAAGTTTTATGGATAACTCTTTTTTCGACATTGGGTGCCTTGATGTGATATTTAATGTATTTCACCTTCTTAACCATTTCATTGACCATTTCCGGTCCTAGAATCTTACACTCACTAACATTGTCCCAACACGTCGGTGTTCTTCACCTTTTCCCATAGAGGTATTTTAATGGTTCAATTCCGATTCTTGTGTGAAAACAGTTATTATAGGAGAATTAAACTAGTGAAAAATGTTGTACCCATCCTTTTTTTAAGTCTATAGAACACGCTATCAATAAATATTCTAGTTTCTAAATAGTTTTCTCATATTGGCCATTGGATTGAGTATTATAGGCCATACAGAAGTTCAGTTCGATTATTTTAGCATATTGGAGACTTTTCCCAAACTTCAATGTGAATCTCATATCTCTATCGTATACAATAGATTGTGGTACCCCATGAAACCTTGCCACCACTTTGATATATATCTGAGAAAGCTGATCTGATGATAAGACCTCTATAATTGTTATTAAGTGAACTATATTCATAAGATGATACCTAATGAAACACATAACATTGTTTCCTCTGGGTGTCGTAGGAAGCCGAGTGACAATTTCCATGGTGATGTTCTGCCGCATCCATGATGGTAAGGGTAGTGGTTGCACCATCACCTTATAGTTTTTCCTTTCATCCGTCAGTTTTTGATATACCAGGAACATTGATGTATACTCAACAATCTCCTTCTTCAAATTGTCCCTACAAAATATCTATTTGAAGATATCATTACATCTTTGTGCTCCATAGGTGAATAGAGAAGTTTTTTCTATGTGCATCATTAAAAAACTCTTTATTTATCTTTGGATATAATGGTATAGATAATAGTGACCTAAATATTATAACTCTTTTCTCATCAATCATGAACTCAGAGGATTTCCCATTTCTAATAGACTACACCCTTTTCTAAATGTCCACATACTTTTTTGAGCATCCTTTATTTTCTCTATGAGGGATGAATGAGAAATAATTTGTGAAAGGATTGTTGATTTTTCTCCATTAACGATTCCCTTGTACATCCATTTTAAATCTAATAAGATTGAATCCTTTTCAATTATCATAATTGATAATAATGGAGGGTCCTTTCTACTTAGAGCATCTTCTATCTTGTTTTCTTTACCGAGATGGTAGTGAATTGGGAAGACACAATCCTTAATGATATCTATCCATATTTTATGGTGCATGTTAAGATATTTTTTTGAATATATATATTTGAGACTCTTGTGATCAGTATATATCACAAACATCTCCCAATAGAGATAATGTCGTCAGATTTTTAATACAAAGATCACAATCGCCAACTCCAGATCATCTGTTGTATTGTTTTGCTTGTAGATTTTCAACAGTATTGAGGTGTAGAATATCAATTTATCATTTTTAATTAGTAAAAAACCTAAGGCTTCTCTTTGAATCACCACTATACACTAAAAATTGTTCTCCACTCATTGGGAGTGTGAGTATGGGCACCGTGATAAGCCTCATTTTAAACTCCACAAAGAAATCTTCACATTCATTAGTCCATAAAAACTTCACTCCATTCTATGTCAAATTTTCCATTGGGTTTGAAAATAATGATAATTTCTTCAAAAATCCTTGATAATTCCTAGATAGACTTAAGAAGCTATGGATATCCATTATTGATGTTGGCCTGGGACACTATTTAATTGACTTTGTCTTTGAAGGATCCACAGATATCACATTGTTGGTGATAACATTCCCCAAGAATAATACTTAATCCATCTATAACTCAAATTTACTGTAATTATCATTTTGTTTCACCTTTATCAATGTATTTTGAATAATATGCATTTGATCCTCATATTCATCCTTCCCTTGGAGTATATTAGAATATTGTCGATAAAGACTAACTCAAATTTGTCGAGGTAATTTCTAAAGACTCTATTCATTAAATCCATGAAAAATGATGGAGAATTTGTGAGTTCGAAGGGAATCACTATTAACTGATAGTGACTTTACCTTGTTGGAATGGTTGTCTTGAAAATAACTTCCTTCTTTACCTTTAATTAGTGATATCCCAATTGAAGGTCCACCGTAGAGAAATAACTTTCCCCATGAAGCTAATCAAAGAAGTTATCTATCTGGGGTAAGAGATACATGTTATTTATCATGATTTTATTAAGATAATGATAATCAATGTAGAGGAGCACTGAAACATCATTATTCATTATGAAAGGGACCAGCACACCCCATATTGAATCAATCGAATGAAGAAAACCGAACTCCATATTCTACTGTAATTGCTTCTTTAGTTCTTTTAGTTCTACATTGGTCATTCCCTAAGGTGTCATTGATATAGGTAGGGATCCATCTATATGTTAAATTGAGAACTCGACCTCTCTATGAGAAGTAACAATAGAAAACTCTTCAGGGAATACAGTGGTGTAATCCTTCATGATGGGCATATCATCAAGCATGATTTTCTCTATTGTCTCAATCATTTGAGCCCGAAATTATTGATTAAAAGATAATAATATCAACAACTGAGAAAATGATTCTAAAGTAGATTCATCATCTTTCTTACACTTTTATAGAATTGGAGTATGATTCCATATGTGAAGAGTAATATCCCTTTCCCATCATTTGATGTTTGATATGTATAGAGACAACCAATTTATTCCCAACATAGCATCAAACTCTACTAAAGGAAGTATTAAAAGATTTTCTGGGAGGTTCAGTCCACATAAATTTACCGGGGAGGAGTTATAAATATCCAATACAATAATTCATGATTCACTGTTCTAAAATATAACTTATCCTTTAAATTTTGATGTGGTATTTCAATAGTAATACTAAAATTGTAAGATATTAAAGAAAGATAAAAACAAGAATCAAATAGTACCTTCACTATTCCTAAATGAAAAACTAGAATACCTGTCACCACATTATTTTATGGATACACCTTAGTAGTAGTTATAAAAAAAATCCCATCCTTATTTCTTAGAGGTTTTTTTATTCCCTCTAACAACTCTTGGCTTTGGGAAATTGTTCTCATAATTCCCAGTATCACTGTAGTTGTAACACTACACCGCATGATAAGCATTTATCTAAACCTTCCTTTATTCTTCAACATTAGAAAAAATCTTCCATATCCATTTGGATATGTTTTTTTCTAAATTTCCCATCTTTCCACATTTGATGCAATACCGAGTTCCCTTTATACTGTTCCCAAGATGCATCTTTCCATAATTTTGACACGTGGGATGTTCGATCTCCTTTCTATCATGGGTTTTTTCTAAACCACCCTTATTATACACCATCTTACATTTTTTGTCATTGATCCCATTAGAATATTGAGAGTCTATGATCTCTATTCCATATTTTAGGGAAAAAATGTAAAATATCCTCATAACTATCAAAATATCAAATTTCCAATTATTTCCATATACTCAGATTTAATCAGATAAAAAAGTGATCCACCTTGATTTCAATGTTTATGACAAAGCCAAAGGAGTACTTTTCAATCCTTGTGAATTTTTCTTCATACGCCCCAATGGAATCTTCTTATTTATGATTGAGTCCAATGAACTCTCTTTTCGTCTTGAGGCAGAGGGTTTCAGGAAAATATTTATTGAAAACATTTTCTTGAATTCCTTGAAATGCATGGAATAAATTTACTCTTGGGTATTTTTATTATTGATTAGTGTCCATGACTGATCAGCTTCCCCATCCAAATGATAGACCACCAGTATGTCATTCCCTTATTCAAAGAACTGGATGACAATGAATATCATTTCAATGGAGTTAATACACTGTTCTATGAGGAGGGGATCGAAGGATCCACTAAACATGCCAGGCCTTTTCCACATAATGAATTCAAGAGAAATTTTATTTTTCCATATGGTAGGAGGGTGTTCCACATGATTCAAGTTATTATTCATAACTTATTCTAGCTAAGAAAGTACTATCATGAGGTTTTGATCACCTGCTGCCATCTTATTTGGAATATCATTAGGGATATCTTTACATTTTCTACCACATTAATTGTGGGCATGTGTTCTTATATTTCCATCCATTAACAAAAAAAATGAACATACAATTAGAGGGCTTAAATACTTAGATATTGAGCATAAAAATGAATCTTTGAAAACAGAAGGATAAAATTTTGAAGGATAAATATATCATAACTTGTGATTCCCTAGGTTTAAATTTAGGTTATCATTGAAAAATTTCTTAACTTATATTCTTATGGTCTCTTTTTTTATCACCTTAATAATGGTGTGTACCCAGATCATGAATTTAATAATGAATACACCTCAGAAGTGTTAAAAGAATATTGTAGCATGTCCCAATATCGTGCACCAATTTCTGTTAAAGTTTATCTCAAAGTGATGATTTTGTGTTTTACCCCTAGATAAATATGTGCTAGATCCATGGCTACCTGTTTATATCTAGGCATGGATTTATTTTCTTGATAAACCCCCTACTCTATACATACCAAAATTTTGGGATATTTTCTTATACATAGTCTCGTCCATAATGTTCTTAATAAAGTGTCATATTCCTAATCTCCAAAAATAACTAGACCATCATTTGATACCAACTATAGTGACCATATGCTTTTATATATAACATGACTTGATTTTACGTAAAATTATACATCGGATTACAAGCCAAGGATCCTGAAGTCATGTGTCTTTGAAGACTAGGTACATAAAAATTAAAACATAAAACATTTATTAATATAATCTCTATATGGAGATACTAACATCCATTGTCCTCATACATAGGTATATGACAACATGTGGATAACATGGACAAGGGTGTCAGCTAAAATTTGTAGTAAGGGAATAATCATAAGAATAATGATTTAGCACATGGGTTAGAAGACATGAAATTATGAACAAAAAATGCATAGAACACATATAATCATAACATATAAACATGGGATCATATAAACATGGATTAATAGTAATTTGAAAGAAACATAAAAGAAGAATTTAGCATGATTCAAGGATCTTTGCACATAGAGGTGCACAAGTCAAGGTTAACTTCCAAGAACGTTGGACATGGTTGCATGAGTCAAGGCTAACTACCAACACCGTTGCACATAACGTCTCATGAGACTCAAATTTACCAAATTCATTGGATCACTCTCTAGGCGTACCCATCTTAAAATGTTCATGAATATGTTTTCCACAGAAATAATCATACATAACAAATCATAACCACAATGTCCCCATGTAAAGAAATGGATATCATAATCATGACATATATCATAATGAATGGGTGTATCATAAAAGGGTTCATTAAAAAAAGTAATTATAACATACACCAACATTAATAAGGTAAAATAGGCATATATCATGGTAAATTATTTCCAATAGAAGCGACAACATGTAAAAATGGTATTTAAGAATTTTTAGCATTCAAAATATTTGGTGCGATTTTAAGCAAAACACTAACAAGAATTTAAAATAGAAAAGGGAATAATATTTTGTAGAAATCCAGAAGTGATCCAAAAAAATTTCCATAATAAAAACACTAGTTTTATAAAAAAAATTGTGACTTAAAACATATTGTGGAGTGCACTTGAAATTGGGTATGAATTCGAAAAGTTCCCTTAAAGGGGTTTGCCTTTTTTGGGAATCATTGAGGAGGGAACCACATAAAAACATGTATATCCCTAAAATAGAATTATGATTGTACAATGATACAGGATTTTGTCAATATAAATATCAATAATAAAATGTACATAAATAGAATATATGATTTCATTTGAGTAAAAAGAGAGTAAGAATAACCCGAAGGAATAATGGTGGTTCAGGTTGAATCCCTTACCTTAAGTCTGATAGTGTTCTCCAATTGATATTAATGAAATGAAAAATCTAATTAGGCAAATTAAATAATAATTTGAGAACCTATTTTATTTTTAATATATTTTTTATATCCTATTTATGTTCATGAATATCTTTTTTGATGGGTTAAGAGGATCAATTTCATTGTCTCGGTCCCTTTGTTTCATGGTTTGTTTACATATATACAGGAAAGAATAATCTTGCAAAATGAGGATAGTTTTTTAGAATCAGAGTTGTATTTTATCATTTAACATCCAAAATTTAACATGGTTGTAAATTTAATTTGGTTACTTGTAGTGAAGATGAATCATTATGTAAAACATTAGTTATCACCTTTTGGGTTAATTGGTAGTTTTTTACAACAATGAACACATTTTGTTTTATAAATCAAAACCATCTACACAAAAAATATTCCCGAACCATATATGATAAAAAATACATATATTATATTCTGTTTCAACCATAATAATTGTTTTATGAGCATAATTGAAGACGATAATAGAAATTGAAAACCCATTGTCCTTGAATTTGTTAAATTAACACATCGCGGATGATGTCTTTACTACTAGAAGAAAGAGGGGTAAATGAAATATGATAATAAATTATTCCATCATTATAAAAAAAGTATAGTAAATTCATGTTAATTTATTTTTCATAACATTTGTATTAGGAGAGATATGGATATAAATGAATACCATGGAACTTGAAAGGAATGTTAAACAAATGAAAAGAGGAGTTTACCTCTAGAATATAACTTCTTTGAGAACCTCTTTATTAGAGAGGATTTGGTTTTTTGAATTGACCAAGGTCTGATAGACATGGTAGAGAGACTTAGGGAGATAATTGGGAAGAATTTAGGTAAGGCACACCACCTTAGGGAGTGAAGAGAATTGGGTAGTGTGGGTTATTTTTATAGTGGAGGGTAGGAGGGTTTTCTTAATAATTTAATCATTAGATTATTTTTTCTCCATAAGATAAGAAATATTAATGATTACTTGACCAAAAATAGTACTATGCTTATGTGAGGTGAAACCAATGTACATTTACATTATCCATGACTCCATCATGATGTAGAAATTAATTTATTTAGCACTTAACGTAAATTATAATATTTTACTATTCACCAATAATTCAAGTGCTTTGGAAAAATCCCCAAAAAAAATCACTGTAACCATTTTTTTATGTGAAGAAGTAAAAAAATGAAATCTATTCTGGAAATATAATTTTCAAAATATGATTAATTTAAATTTAAATTAAAGCCATAATTTACTTGAAAAAGCTGGATTTTAAAACAATAACTGATTTTATATTGTTTTCAAAAATTACATAAGGTATTATAAAATTATCTTAAAACTAGAATACATAAATTTTTAATTTATTAACACCTTTTAGGAAAACATAATTTATTTTAAATTAATTTATTAATTTTAATTAATTATTTATGACTTACAAATACAACAATACTTTTACTATGGTCATATTATCACTTATAAGATGGCTCAATTTTATTTATACATCTAAGGGTGAGGTTACTATTATTTTGAAATATGTACTATTCATAAAGGTCATATTAATATTAATAAGGGTATGTTACTATTTATAAGGGTAGGTTACTATTCACCAATAAGATAAGTTTGTATTATCAGACTCCAAACATCTTACTAATAACAACCTTGTATGTCAGATTTTTGAAATTGAAATCACAAAAGTGAAAATATTATATTTAAATTTCACATAGTACGTAGTATTTCATTGAGATGTGATTTCATGTCATTATAGGACATAATTATAAGAATGTAATTTCCATTGATAAAACATTAGGTCATTACACAAACAGTACGCTACCAGTCCAACTCTACGCAATACCTGACAGGTGGACTATTAATCTCAGAGATAACTTGCTGCCTAGAAAACAAATTCCATAAACCTCATAAAGGTGAGACCCAATGGAAGAAATATTCTCCTTCCTAGAACTCCAAAGATCTCTACTATCTTCCAATACAAAACATCGGACAGCTCTGTGCATACTTTATCAACTCTGAGATGACCTACACATTCTCTGCAAACACCTCCAGCAATCCCTTCTACAACTGAGATATAAAGCAGGTATAGTGATCTGAAACAATCAATGATGAAATTCCCTGGAGTCTAACCATATCCTTCATTTAAAGGCATCTCAAGACCTCTACTAAAATCTATTCTTGGGTAGTTAGGATGTGGTCCGACTTGGTGAGTTGGTCAATGTGCACCTAGATGGTATCATGTCTTCTGGATATACATGGTAAACCTGTCATGAAGTTCATCTTTATACCTTCCCACATCCTTCTGGTTAACCCAAGAAATATAAATAAAACCAACGAAATAGATTTAAAAAAGTGTTCAGGTTTTATCTCATTAGATAAGCCCAACTTTAACTCGTTCTATCATGCTTGATATCTCCTTTGACACCCACATGCATATCTTGATACATATCACCACTCTAGGTATTCACTGCTACAAATGTGCATCTCCTGAAATGAACGATGTGCTCCCCACCTTTTAAATTACAAATAAGGGTATTCCCTAAGGAAAATTGGGCACATAAATTCTCATTTATGGTATCAATGAACTATGCCTCTCAGAATCATTTAAGAGTGGTAGGGTAACAACCAATGATTGGAGATATCTGGTCCATATCCTTCCACGAAGGATAACTACAATGAGGCCAACAGATCTAATGCCTCATTTTGTAACTGCTAAATGGATTTCTTCCAATTGCATCTGCTTCCATGCTCTTCTTCCAAGAACAATATAAAAACTCCATGTTATAGTCCTGTAGGAACTCTAGGAATTGCCTCTTTCTCAAGACTCAGTCCTTTTACAAAAATACATGCCTGATAATATCAAGGTTGAAGTTGACCATTTACCACTCGCCATCAGGTCATATTACTTTATCTTCAATTTGAATACCACCACTACTAACTCAAAATTTTGGGTCAGGTAGTTTTATCGTCAATCTCTATCTCAACCCTCACTGAATTCACTATATCACTATCTAATGAGGTGTTATTTCTTAAAAACAGAAGACCTATTTAATCCAATACAGAAACTTCAATTAATTTATTTGGAGCCAGTACCCTCGATGTGGGATTAGGACCATCTTCAATTGTCTCACATGCTCCTCCTTAAATGCCGAGAACACTATGATGTCATAAATGAACATCATTTGGGGATGCCCAGGGTGAAACACTGGGTCTTACTAAGCCCTTCCTCTGCTAGTCCCCCATCTGCACCCAAGCTCATGAAGCACTTTGGGAGCTATCTGATATACTTGCATAAATATTGGTGCCACCCGGGGTGTATACCAACATAAAAGTATAAATCTTGAAAGAGAGGTAAACATGCAACATCTTCCAAGAAGATGCCGTTATACTCTACCACCACTAAGATACTTGAGTACTCATAACATCCTTTACATTGAGGGTTGGACTATGAAAATGAATAGAAATCAGCTGCACCCTTTTCTACCTGAGTCCATCAAGATCTACAAGGATTTTCCCCCTAGTCGATATAGGAAAATCTAGTTCTATCATTATGAACTAACAAACTATTTTTACTAAAACAATCAGTCAAATGATTAACTATGGAATAGTCCACACCGGGAACGATATCATAAGGCCTCGACGCCACTACCAATAGATCCAATCTAAAACTCTAACCTCCAAGATTCAGGTCACACTATCATCACTCGTGTGTTGTAGTTGGTTCTTCTCCAGTAGGATTCTCTAAATGTGAGGATCAACTAACCAGTTTTATCCAAAACCTATAGTTATCAAACATCAAAAATGGTAGAAAAGGAAATCAATAATACAACTGTCATTCAATACTACAACTAAAGTATAAGACACAAATCATACCTTGAATCATTCCTAGAGTCTTGGGGTCATATGCCTTGATGACCTGCATCTATCTCTTGTTATATCCTCTAGCTCCCTGAGTCTGGTATGGATCACCTAGAGGTGGTGGTTCCAAGATTTTAAAATGTCATCCACCCTCTACTACTTCCCCAAATCTCTTACCACATCTACCGCCAGACAAATCTATATGCTTTTATTGCTACCTCTTCCTTAGTGGTTCATCAACTACCACTCTAGCTGCAACATGAACCGTTGGAAAATATAGCGCAAGATGACCCCTCTTGGACAAGCATAGAAAATCTTATCCTTCTAAGAACTACAAAGTCCCTAGATATTATACCAAAACCTATTGTTCTACTGCTTACATTGTGAACTTGCTATCGGTAGGTATTTCTAACCATGCATCCTAGGAGATCACTACCTCAGAATCTTATGACAGACGTTCGAACCTAGAGCGTCATCATATAGCTCTAAAAGATCCTTCCATGACTCATTTTGGGAAGGTGCATCCACCTAAACCACTAGAAGTGGTCCTAATAACTTATCATCAGGAGAAACCATCACCTACTGACCATCCTAAAGAAAACATGATCTGCAACTGAATCCCATTATGTAGGCCTCATTGAGCATTGGTCCAAATTCTCAATCCTACTGTAGAAACCTCACTGGCTGGCGTCGTGAACACAACCTGAGGAAAACAAGATATATCATAGTTAAAAGAGTATACATTGTGAGGTGAATCAATAATAACATGAAAAAACATAACCAATTATATATGATTTTTATACCATTATTTTTCTGTACAACTATTTTTTTCATGTACATAGTCTAAAAGTAGGTACCCATAGTCCAGATGTATGGATACGTCTGCCGCCACACCACACTGGAGCCCCTAGCCTGAAATCCAAACTCGAAACACTTAACACTATTTCCCCACACGAATCTCACTGACTCCTAGTCCCAATTTGGAACTGAACACCATCTAATACCACTTTGTCACAACCCATGCCTCAGGTACCATGTCGTGACTTCCCTAAACCCACCTTTGATAGGCCAGGGACTAGTGACTTGCTCCATGTAGGAATATCCCACAAATGGGAAGAATTTTATTAAGAACCTATACACACAAACCCAACTCCAAGCTACATTGGGTTGAGATAGAAAAAAACATACTAATGAAAATGAATTCATACCACTACAAACCAACAATAGAGTACAATAGAATGTAAAGCAGTAATGTACATCTGGGACAGAATACAAGCCCAATAAAAGAAATAAAACCACAAAATCCGACCATTACACATAGGAACTGAAGCTACTATATGAAGCTTCCAGAAACAAAATGGCTCATCTGATCTCATAGGGAACCGTCCGATCCTTGTCATTTTCCTAGTCCTCCTAAGACTCTACCAAAGCATTGGTCAACTGCAAAAGGCACAACACATGCAGGCGATGACTACGAAGGGGAGAGTAAAACAACACTAATTAAGGGACCCTGGAACACAATGTAAAAGACCACAAAAGAAAACACCTCCAAGAAGGTACATTCATCTCAACACATGTATTTTTCAACACCACAAATAACAAGAACATCTAGGTATACTCGTAAAGGATTCCAAAATTGAATGTCTCATCCACAACTAGAAATATAGTTTTTCTCATAGAATGATTGATTTTGGGAGATCCTACTCTTTGAGAAATCTAGAATAAAGCATGTAGAACAAGTCTATGAAATGAATTTGAGATAAAATATGATCTCGATACGTCATGAAGTTTCCCTGAGATGTTCGGTCTCATTGAGAAAAGGAGTCTGGATTTCACAACCAATCTGCGGTCATAGGATTCTACTCATGGCATGCTCATTCTAGGAGAACTAGCTCCTCAATCTATAAAGTTACCAGAGACCCATGAAAAGGGGACCCGCTAATCTGGCCCCCTCCCAAATAGAATAAATTAAGAAATACTCTAGGTACACCGATCAGGTTAAGTCATGAAGGAAGGAAATATCTTGATACACATATAGGGGTCCAGCACCTAGGGCTCAATAGGGGACATCCTGGCCCTCCTGGAATTAATATCCTAGAAGGGGGATAGGTGAACAATGAAATATGGGTCACACCTTGTCCACAAACCCTATATAAGTTATCACGTAGAGTAGTGAAGACTAACCGGGCATCTTAGTGCATTATATACTCCTCTTAGACCTGTTGAGGCACTTAGACACGCTGAGTCATATTAATTCGAATCACTGGATATTATCTATGATAGTAAAAAGATCTTGCATCGAAACATCATTGAGATTACCAAGGGTACAGTCTCAACCTCTACTTTTACACTCTAAAATGGGATTGGGATCCAGCATCAATCCCTCATCAGAATGAAAAAGAAAACACCAATTGCCCCTACATGTATAACAAAAACCCCACTAAGTCATCTCAAAAGGGATTACATGACGTAAGGGTCTCAATTCAATAGATATCTTGTTGAATATACATACAGTTTGAAAGTGATGGGAATTATAGAGAAAATAAGCTGGTTGGGTTTGGGTCCAATTCGACCTGACCCGGACTGGGGGCCGCTGACCCAGCCTAGGGTCAACCCGACATGACAGACAAGACCCCTCCCTTATTGGAGGGGGCAGACCAACTGTTTCCACCCACACCCCACCTTATTAATCTCGGCCTATTATTGGCTTGACCTACACTAGGTGGGTTCATCCCACTGGCTCTAGCCCAACCTTCTCGGATGTTGTCCAGTTCACCCACCCCGGACAGGGTGACCTTCCACGTATAAACCACATCACGCATCCAGATATTCTGACTGGTTCTCTGTATGCCCGTGTCTTGAGCTATGGTTGTTGATCACCTACCGTGGCATGAAGCCATGACTATCTCCACTTGGATAACCACATATATGCAGCTTCCACCACCATTGTTGGCACTAGTGCACCGGTGGGGTCTTCTACGCACCACCAAACACACTCTGGTGGTTTTTCCTCAATCTAGAAAACATTCCAGAGTCCTCAGGTTGTGTTCGTCATTGCTTGGGGTTTGAATCCTTATTACAACCCCTTTATATGAAAAATGATTGAATGGAGGTGTCTCCTATCCCGCCTCAATCCATTCTCCACCGTCGACGTCGAAGCTCCATCATACCACATACACTCAAGATCCTAGATGGTAGATCATTGTGCCATGAAATGGTTGCAAAAAAATCGTTTGTTCGTTATCCCACAAAGAATGTGAAGAATGTCAGGGAGAAAATCCCAATAAGAATCTCGAGGATCGAGCCTCACCCATTTGTTCATTCTGGGCAAGATTTGATCTATTAGAAGGATAAATATAATGGCAAACAAACTAGTAATCAATCAAATGATCAATCCAATGTAACAATCTTCTAGAACAATAGGTCTAGGGAGTGGAGAAATCCCCATGAGAAAACTCCCAAAAAATTGAAGATACCTAGAGCTATACCATCCACATAAGTACCAATGGCTTCCCATGTTCTCTATTTTATAAAATAGTTCATCAAAACATTTCATCATTTCATGCTTTGATAACCATTTCAAAAACTTATTTCACAATTTTTTGAAAAAAAAACATTTTGATTCACCAAAACTAGAGGAAGACCATAATATATAAAAATACCATTTCTACACACATCAAAAATATTAAATTTATTACATTTTATATAATAAATCAATTTAAAAAAATACGAAAAATGCAGTTCACCAAAATAGGATAGAGATGGAACCAACTACATAAAGAATCATGGTCAAACACACCCACAACGTGATCCACCAACAAGAAAAAGAAAACAATGAAAATGGAGGATATAGAATAAACCTATAGATCTTATAAATTAAAAAATTCCAAAAATTGGTTGGGGGAGAATATGAAGCAACAGATACCTTAATAAGGAACTTTTTTTTAAAAAAGGTTGGGGACGAAGCCTCATTTTATTATTAAAGCAAAGAAAATACCTCTTTTAATTTGGTAGAGGGAGACCCATTACATAGCCTGAAGGCCCTGTGGGCCTGTAGCCCATTACATAGCCCGTAGGCCCATTTTTTTGGCCTAATGCCCATTCTGTGAATAGTAACCTGCCTACTATAGTACCCGCACTATACAACCACTGCTACAGTACCCTGCCACCACTACAGTACCACCGATCTACATTATTACCGCTGTTACAGCACTGCTACAGTACTGCTATAGTACCTGTGCCAAATGGGTTTTGAACCTCCATTTTTCATGTAGGATTACGGGGTGCTTACCACTAAGACAAACCCTAACTATAGATACCTTAATAAGTAACACCTATCACCCCAAAATCAAAATGTATTGTTTCTTAGAACAAGATCACACAATAGATCTATAAGGAAAAAGTGGAAAATCAATACAGATCAAAAAATACAAGCAATTAAATGGTGTAACCATGATCAAAGGCAATGAATAAGAAAGAAGTATTACTCACCCTAATAGATTCAACTAAACTTAAATAGTGATAAATCACCTAATGAATCAATCCAGATCGAACGAAGAATACAAAAATCAATATAGAAGGGATATAGGTAAATTCAAAGGATGGATGTGGATGAATAAATGAAAAATCAGTTGATGTAGCACCCTAAAATCCATCATCCTGATAGTTACATGATGTGTGACCCATTTTATATAATATATATGGATCTTGTACACCAAGAAACCTTTCATTTTTTATTAGAACTTGATATTTTAAATTTACTCAACGTGTAGAATTTACACAGTATGTTCTCCTTTCAAACAGTTTATTTAGTTTATGAAATGTGTATGGGGACCATGTAAACATCCTATGACAAATTTTCATGTTGTTTAGTCGACCATAAATCATAAAAAAATATGTATTCTTGAACAAAAACTCCAAAAAAATTCATGTGTTCTATGATCTATTAGAGAAACTTGAAATTACATTAACTCTTTTATGTCTATAATATCTTAATTAAAACAAACATACATCCATGAACATTAGTTAATTATATCCATTAAATGTTCTCCATCCTTCGGATCCCAAGATGCTCCCAATTCAGGAGGAAAAAAATAAAATACAAGGTAAATACTTGAAATTTGGTAACTGGATGTTACATTCAAACAATCATCATCTCTAAAAGAACCAATGGAAAATATATGGATTTCGTTAAAATCTAAAAAACACCACATAACATTGTCATAAGAAACAATAGAATATCAAAAATATCATTTTTAAAATAATTTATATCATAAATACATGAAAAAGGGGATCCAAAATCACTTCATTAAAGGGAATCCTTATTGGGTAAATAGATTTAAAAATAAAAATATTTAAAAAAACATTTTAATACAATGAAGTATAATTTAATTTTAGATGTTTTTTTATCAAAAGATAATACCTCTAAAAAATTCATATTCAACTAAAATTACATTCAAAATACACAGTGGTTTAAAGAAAGTGATGCTAACATACTATAAAAACATTTACTTTTAATATACTCTTTCATAATTATGACATTAAAAAGACATAATGATTTCAAAAATAATAAATGAGAATTATTTCAAAAAATTCAATTTTGAAATAAAATTTAATAATAGATACATGAAAAGGCATAAACCTCTCAAAAATGAGAATTGAAAATAATTTTTCAATTTTTTTTAAAAATAATCATTAATAATGAAAATATGAAAGTGATATAAATGTTATTAAAAATGTGTAGTGGTAGAATAAAAGTTTCCTTTGAAAGTATGGACAAATATTTTCATTTTCTAAAATTACTTTGTTGAAAAATACACATTGATAAACAAATATTTTAAAAAATTATTTACAATTTAAAATAGTGATTAAAATGATCAGTACAGGTAAAAATATTTACATCCCTTAGGGAAATGAGAAAGTTTGTGCAAATTAAGAATATGGACCTAACAAAAAATACACAAAAATTTGTAACACTTTTTTTTAAAAATACATTTTAATGAAACCATAACATCATTTTGGAGGAATACATTAGTGTGAAACATTATTTCCAAAGAAAATAAGGTGGAAGACATACTAATTTAAAAATATTATATTATATACCAATCGTGAAATATAATAGATAAAGAAGTGTTATAATGATCTAGGGAAGATAATTAAGTAATGAAACCCCTAACAACCATTATATCTTTATAATCCAAATTGAATAAGATGTGTAAAATTAAATAGATCTATTAATATCATGAAATAAGATAGTATTTTTATTCAAAATGACAATAGGTAAGTGTTTAATCCTTTTAAAAATAAATATATTGTATAGCTTAAACATGTTTTAAGGGATTCAAATTTGAGACAAAAAACCATTACCACATGGCTAAAAATTCAATAAAACCCCATAAAAGCTAAATTTTGGAAGTAGACATTAAAAAATGAATTCAATATAATTAATAATATTTTATTTGAAATAGATAATATAAATACATCTTAAAAAATAATTACTTCCCCAATATGTACTATGTCTCAATAAAGGGAAATCGAGATGAAATCCCTTAAGAATATTGTAATATTTTTAATTATTAAGAAATTGAAATGAATTAAATTCATATGGTTCTATAAATACTATTATTAAATGTTATAGGGTTACAAAATAAATTCCTATGTAGTATGTAGACAATAGGATTAATAAATTTGTGCATAAAATTAAAACATATCCAAATGAAGAGGAATTGATGCAAAAAAACCATACAAATTTAGATATATTATAATAAAAGACCCTTCAAATATAGGGGGAGGGATATATTTCAATTTAATATAAAAATACATTATAAATATAATTAAATATATTAAATAACTTATTGTTATCATACACACCCTTCCAATGAATTTATGAACAAAAAGAAATTGTGTATCAAAGAAGATGAATTTGAGATGAAACCCTTATATGTGTCTCAGATCAGTATGAATTTTCACATAAAATCATGTATAATTAAATTAATTTCATATGATATCTAAAAAATCACCTTATTTATATATATTTAATTCTACCATGTAAATTTATTGTCTTATGGGAATTGTTTTTAATATAGTTTCTTTTCACTCCGGTCACTCGTGGTTGTTTAGTTATTTTAATCCTTACTCTTTTGATATAATGAACATGGTCAATGTTGTTGTATAATTGTTTCATAATATCCATAATTTAATATTATAATATTCTAATTGCACATAATTTAAATTTTTAAGTATTTTCTCCTTGAATAGACTTATATAGACGCAATAAATTAATATGTCCATTTTTGCAGTAAAAATTACTATACCAATTTATTATTAATATTAAATTTTGAATTTGAAAGATTATTTCTTAGAACATTAATTGTTTAGTAAATAAAACATTTAAAGAAAAAATTTGGTGCATATTCGTGCTTGTTGATAAGGAAAAAGAAATAGAAACATCATCTCATAGAGGCGGTAGTTTCTACATACATCAAGACGATGCTCCCATTTTAATATATTAGAAAAAAATGTTTAAAATTAAGTATATTATAATTTTATAATTATTAAAAATTATAAATACTATTCCATATTTTTAATAATCCATTATTAAATATCCATGAATGTTGGCGATTAAAAACAAAATTTTTTCCTTTGTAAAGGTGGTAATCTGTGAACAAACACTAAAGATTATTCTTGTTTCTCTTAGTAGATGGAAGAGAAAAAATAAAATTTTTAAAATTAATATAACAAAATATCATCACATAAATTAGGTTTAGGTTATTATTATTCAATGTTTATTTTTTTATTTAGAATGAAACCAATAATAAAGAAACATTGAAAAAGTTGTGTTGTATACCCGAAGGCCTTAAACTTCCTCACAATGAAGGCCTTATATTTGTGGGAGCTAGGATATTTTATGTTTACCAAAGAAATTATGGAATGCGAAAGACTTAAAGGATAGGAAATATCTATATATGTTTAAGAAAATATCAAACTATTAGTATATTAGTAAAAGGGTAAAATTTATCCCACGTTTATAAGTGAAGAAGTTGGACATTTCCGTGGAAAAGATTATTATGTAAGGCATATGATTGAAATGTAATGAAATTTATATGAGTTTTTTACGTAAGGATTTTAATACACGTTGTTAGTATATTAAAAACATAAAAATTATTTTTATAATGTATAAAGGTAACGTTAATTTAAAAATATTATAGTCACAATGGATTAGTCATTTAAAAACAGACTACTATTAATTAAATATTAATCATTTCATTTATATTATCAGTAAATATATAGGTAGACCTTTGTTAATAAATATAAATGTGATAAATCAAAATTTTTGATACATTTATCTTAATTAATTTAAATAATATGGGAAAATAATATTTTAATTTAAACACTCATAACATATAAAAATGTTTTTAAATAAAAGAGTATTTTTATATTGTAAACATGTGTATAAGATAAATTATTAATTTTTCTAATTTTGATGAAAGTAATTGGTTTATTATATAAAAAATGTAAATTTATGTTTCATTAAAAGTAATATTTAACCAATGATTAACATGAATGTGTTTATTTAAATGAAACAAATGAAAATAAATAAATTCTAACAAAATTTCCATTATTTCCTAAAATATTACAAATAGAATTTATAAGTTCACAATAATAATTTATATTTAATAATTATACCCTTAAAAAATAAATTTGGTTAATTATATTATTTTATAAAATTTTAAGAATTTAAAAATACATATAATTTGGTAAATTTCATCATTTTTGCAGCAATTATATTTTCACTATTAAAGTAAATAATTTTTTAAGAAAAATATAATAAGTAAATCCAAAGATAATATTAGAGCGATGAATTAAAAATAGAATTTCTATTTACCAAATTTAAAATCTTAAAATTTTAATCTTATTTTTAAAAAATAAAATATACAATAAAAATGTGAAAATTTTAATTGAATATATCATTTCAAATTTTATAAAATATAAATTATTTACTATCTAGAGATATTAGCTATCAGTCACATACAATCTTAGTGTCAATTAAAGACTTATTTATAATATATTCTTAATATATTGTGGTTTGTTTATAATGGATGAGGAATGTGACATAAGATAATGAACATAGTACTAATTCAAGGGTCCTAAAATCTCAGGTTATTTTAGGTCTAGACAAGGGGATTTGGTTTAATTTGTTTTGATCTAATATCAAAGGTTGTTTTTCTTTTTTATTTTCTTCTCAAATATGATTATGGAATAGTATAAACAAGAAAATATTTGATGAACTCATATAATAGAGTCATGTTTTTTCATGGATAGATTTTATGTAAAGGACCTCTATGTTTCGGGGCCTGATATTACCATTAGAAATTGTGATTTTTCTATTTCACATTGATCGTGAGTATTTTTATGAATTTATAAATTATGGTATTTGGGGGAATTTGTAGTCATGGGTATGAACATGGGATCAAATATATGAAATAAATTTTTATTTCCATTTCTAGAGTTAAATTAATTAAATTCATGTATAAATCATTGTTCTTTCCTTCCTAATATATCATGGAATAAATTTAATTACTTGAACCTAAAAATATTGTCATTATTACATTTGTATGACTTTGAATAACATGATTATACTACAGTATTGGGTAAGACCATGACTTCATATTAGGGGTTATGTGTTATAGACATGAGTAATTTCGTAGGATGAGTCGACTTGATATAGTTTATGTATATGTTCCAATAAATTACATGAGATAAGTAGTGATTTAAGAGACTTAGAGACATTCAATATGTTTTTTTGGAATTTCAAATAATTTCATCTCAATGCCATCTTACGAGACCATGTAAGAAAGTGGGATAAAATTATCTTGAAATCGATGCTCCTCCTTTAATGTCCCTAGGCATGAAGATGGTTGAAACTAAGAATGCCCCCATAATGTCCCATGGTGTGTAGGAAGCTAAATAACATCAGTATAGAGTCTTCCAACTATTACCTTTATATGGGGAAGTAAACCATCGGTGTGTGTCGAAAATGATCAAATTTTCACCATATATATTGATTCATGATCCCCGAGAAATACTGGTCACGTGAGATCCCATGATTCTAAGGACTGGATAGAATTTATTGAGGGAATATTTAACTTGGTGGTGGATCTAGTTCACTGATGGGTTAAATTGGAATCATTTATGAATCAGAGACCTACTGAAAGATTTTTAGAGGATGATTAATAAATATGGGTTGTGTTAGGGTATATTTAGTGATAAATTGAAGGATAGTTTCTTTGAGTAATTATTCTATCATTTACTAATGTTACAAAATACTAATAAATTCACGGTGCTTCTGTAGGGAATGAAGATAGTGGATGCTTCATATAATAATTTTATTGAGTTCCTTAAATTTTCATATATTTTGGATGGAATAAGGAACATATGGACTAAATGTTTGAGATAGGCCTTTGACCTTAGAATGGATTATAGGTTTATAGTATTAACCTAATAACATATTCTAATGTGGTTCACATGGATGTCATTATTGAGAAGGTACAAGAGGTAGATAAGGAATTAGGTATTCTTTTAGATCACAGTGTACTGGTGAGGGGAATCACTCGTAATTTTTTTATGAAATTTAGGTAGTAATAACATGAATTTATAAGAATTATTCTAGGGTGGTATTAAGAATCTAGAAAAGAGTAGTGGTTCTCCCTCTACCTCTATGGGTGGTAATTTTCTCAGATGTTATAATTGTGGATGTAACTGTAACATATAAAGTGATATATAGGTCATCATAAAAATTTTATTTGACATGGTAGGATGATTTACGTTAAATGATTTTGTAAAAATTCATTTTTTATAGTCTTAGATAGATTATTTCCTAAATCATATATAGGACCTTAGTAGTTTATATAGACTCCACCAAATTATTTTCCACTACTGAGACAAATAAATCCAAAATGAGGCCATGGATTTGATACATGAAATGTTCATGTTATGTAAGTTGTCTCGATAGATAGTGGTTTGGGTCCTCTGACTATTTATGGTATAGATATTATTAAATCTACATTTTTTATACTTTATTGGATACATGTGATTTCCATTCCTTGATACCTACTCATATTGTGGTGGCTTTAACATTGCTGGTTATGTTATTCCTAGGTTTATTTATCTTAAGAAACCATTGGGAAAGAAGTTAGATCTTCAATAGAGATGTCCATAATTTCATATAATGGTGATTTGTTATGGACATATGTGGGTATTCATGATTTTAGTTATGACTCATGTTGATTTAATCATCAATATGGATTAGTTATCTAGTTACCGATCATACATTGATTGTTATCTAATGAGACTAAAAGTTACCAATCCTAAAGGAGTATATCATGTCTTGACAATTTACATTTATGTAAAATTAAGTATATTGTAAGTATACAATGTCCACATTTGCGACATTATATAATTGTTTTTGAGTATAGTTCCTATATAATATACAACAATAGATTCACACTAAATTCTCCCCATCGTGGATCTTTATCCTCATGTTTTTTAAATGAATTCGATATTATTCCTCCTGATTTTAGGATTGTGTTTGAGATTATATTAATTAAACTTTTGTTGATTATATTAATTCCTTATTACCATATTTCATTAAATGATGTGAAAGAACTAAAGGTATAGCTTTTGGATTTAGAGGAAAAAATATTTATTCAACCGAGGACTTCCCCTTGGGGTTCTCATGTTTTGTTTTATAAGGAGGTGAAAATTAATTTTTTCCTCTCCATGTATTATAGGAAGATGAATTAGTTCATGTTAAATAAAATCTCTCAATTTACATGGGTTTATGAGCTATTCAATAAATCAAGGAGTGATTAATGGCTCTCCAAGATTAACTTTATTTCTGGGTACCACCAACTTCTGGCCTAGGAAGATGACCTACAAAAATATAATTTTGGAGTATATATTCCTATATGAGTATCATGTGATAATTTTTGGAATAAAAAATGATCAAAGTATGTTTAAAAAAATTATGAAATGGATGTTTCACCAATATATAGACCCATATATCTTTTCTATTTGTTGATGGTATTTTGATATTTTTAACAACCTCATAGTTGTGTGATAGACATATTGAGATCCTATTGAGTACAAATTGATTGAATTGAAATTATTTTATGATATTGAAGTGTCATTTTTGAACAAAGAGTAATGTTTCATGGGGTATGTGAGTTTAGAGAGAAATTTCAATAGATTAGTAGAATAAAGATGTTGTTATGTATTGGAAGGAATCTAGGAATGATATCAAGATTGTAGGTATCTATAGTTTGGTAAGATACTATATTATTTCAATCAAGAATTTTCCTACTAGATATGGCAATTATGGGGTCACCCAGAAGTGAGTGATGTTTAAATAAATAGGCCAATGTGAGGAGGGTTTCCATGAGCGTGTGAAATAATTAGGTCCTTCAATAATTAAATTTTCCATGATTTTGTGATTAAACATATAGTTTACCATGATGCTTCAGATTTTTTATTTGTATCTTTCTAGATATAGAGAGATTTGGTTGTTTTCTTTGCTTCCCTTTAACCACAAACAAATTAGTATAATTTATCCAATCATAATCCAATGTTAGATGTAGTGTTCCATGCATAGAAATGACGGTGAAACACTATTTTTAGTCAGTGAATTGTCATTTATATAGAACATAAGAGCTTACATAATATGTTATCCAAGGGGTATATTAAAATTTAGAGGATGTGTCAATTTTAGTACCTATAGACATTTGACATTGATATTTATGATATACATGGGAAATAGAATATCTTTTCAAATTTTATTTGTAACAATACCTAAGAGATTAGAGAGAGATCATTAAATGAATATTAGAAGTTGATGGCATTTTTATAAGACTGGTTGTTGGTTGCATATATGTACCAAGGGATTTATACTAGTACTCCATTAGTCATCATTTCTAAAATTACAGACCATGTAATATCTATATAAGGACTAATCATAAATGTTTATTATCTCAGGGATGGTTGGGGGTAATGATCTATTTTGATGATTGTATCTTGATGTGAATGAGATGATATATATATACATGATAGTGTAATATTCCCTAGTTATATTAGAACATAGATCATGAGAGACACTCATATATCATAGTGGGTAGTGAAACAAAAATAACTTAAGATGAATCTTTAGATCATATGATTTTTTTAGAGGACAAGTATGATGAGGGAAATTATGATCCTCTTCTCTAATTATCTAACATGTATTAGTATTAAAGATGAGAATAAGTGACTAGTTATATTACATAAGACTCTTTATATACTCATTTAGAAGGGGGATGAGGTAATTATTGAATTTTTTACAGGGTTACCTAATACCTCTAGATTTCGAGATGTGGAATGAGGTGTGGTTGATCAGGTGATGACGGTTTCTAATTTCCCGACAATTGAAGGCAGTCATTCAGTTACTAAGTTAAGATTAAATGTTGCTGTTAGGAGTGTATTTGGGTATATATGGCCTTATAATTCAACACTCTATTATAATAAGGTAGGTTACCCAACTATTATCATGTAACATTTGGTGAAGGAGACATTTTAGTGGGTGCAATTGATTTGAAAATTAGTTAATTGTTGGTCAAATAAGGAATTATTAATATGATGATTGTAGGTGAAAAACATTAGAGTTCACTATGAGTGATAAGATTTTCAAGTGGGTGTCACGTCATTTAATACATTAATGTTTTTGTGAATATGTAATTTGGTTGTTGGATTTTTGGGTCCATTAATGTTCAACACACACATTATTGTAGCAAAACACTAGTTATAAATTACTCCATGATATCAAGGTTTAAATAATATATTCCATGTTAGATAAATTCTGATGTATAATCCCTATTCTCTACCAGTGATCAGATGAAATGACACTGATTTGGAACCTAATTCATCATTTCTTGAGTGGATGATTTGGATCAAATACCTAGGAAAGAAAGTGTTCATAAGAAAGAAAATTCCTCTTTTGGTGTTTTTAGTTTCTGAAACATACCAATACATAGACTTTGGATCACGAATATGATTTTCAGTCTTAGGGTTTCTAGTTTTTTGAGAAAGGTATTTAAGGACACATGTATTGGAAGTAAAGTGGATTGATAGAGAGATTTTCAACGTCCTTGAATTTCAATATAATATTTATTCTATTTGTTGCATATATTGAATGTTTTTTATATATTTTGGGATGTAATAGAGGTGTTGGAGAATGGGTAACCAAATTTCATGAAGAATAATAATACAGGACCAATAATAAAAAGTATTTTGGAGGACTAATGGATTTCATGTCTGGCAGAGCTATCCATCAAGAAACATTTATTGGGAATATTTACATCTATAGAATACTCTAAAAAACTTGTGGGGGCCGCTAGATTGATGTTTGTAGAGGTAGTAGCCCGGAGCTCTTCTTGGATAAACCATCCAGTTGGGGGCCCACCATCAGCTAGCTAGTGCGCTCTAAATGTTTTCTTAATTGGGGGAGAACCTATCTTATCCCAATAAAAATATATGACCTTAAAATTTAATATATTAATATTTTATCATGCTCTATGGAATATTGAATACATTTCACAATAATACATTCCCAAGGATAGTAAAAATTTATTTTTATTTGATGGCTAGATACATAATCACCTTATTTCATAACATATCTCAAAATTCTCTATTTAATATATTCTATACTAGTACACTTATTATATATACCCTACTAAAAACCATTTTTCACAACCTTGGGAAAGGAAACAATTGAAATGGAAACACAAGAAAAGAAAAGATTATATACTCAGTAATGGTAAATATCAGAGATATCAATAAATGCTCATATTTAAGCATATCATGAGAAAAATGGTACAATAACGTGTAATTGTTAGTATAAAATCATTACCAATTAACTAAATATCATTAATCCTGAATTAATATATATATTTTTCGTAAAAAATTTAAGGTTATTAATAGATAAAAATCTTAAATAATCAATTATGAACCGTGTGATCATATCATAAACATAAGAATGTGGCACAAGTATAATATTATTATAGTGTGAACATGTATATATAGTTATTGGTTTATTAATTGGGTTAACAATAATAAATCACTCCCCACATAATGCTATGTACATGATACAAGATATACATATAAACTTATGGGCATGAAACCTGGTCAACGTATAAACTTATAGACATGAAGCTAGGTCCACACATAATATTATGAACATGAAATGTGGTTCAAACAAAATATATATATCTCATTAGTTTCTAATATTTACCCAATTCATTGAAGGTCCATAAAAGTTCTACCCATAATATGACCATAATTCATTCATATGTATGACCTCAGCTCATGAAAACTTATATCATTCATCATAATGTTACCAATGGAAAATAAAATAGGTTTCATAAATATTATACCATCGTAACCATAAACCATCCAAATTAATAATAAGGATGGTATTATAGAATCATATCCCTAGTTAATAAATACTAACATCAAAGGATGTTATCATAGATGTGATATTCATTTAAATTTTCATTGTAACATTTTTTTAGAAAAATACCATTTTCATTTTGAAAACACATAATCTAAAAATTTCTAAAATATAATAGAAATAATTTTCATTGTAATTAACCATGTAAACATATAAATTATGATTGAAAGCATTCTGTGTGAATGATTCTAGTAAATTGTATTCATCTTATAATTATTACTACAAATATTCAATTCACACTGTTGGTAAAAAGTACCTCATTCAAAAAATAACAAAAATGTTCCATTTAAACCATATAGTTAAAATAAATCATTGGTATTGATGACTTTATACATTAAATTTTGAATAAAAAAATGATTATTTTTTTAAATATGGCAATAAAAGAAAACATTATCAGTCGAAGAGAAAAGCATGTTTGGTTCCCCTTAAAAACATTATTTTAGTCTCTTTTGTTCTTAAAGAGAAGAAACTAAAATAAAAAGATTAATCACCAGGAATAACTATAGGATAATAAAATATATAACTTTCAAGTGAGAAATGTCTTATTATTTCATTATCGTTTATTTAAGAAAAACATTCATAGTAAAAATTTGTTTGTAATGTAAAACCACTACCACTTTGTTAACTTTTGAATCATAACACCCATGAAATAAATTGCATCAAATGAAACATTAAATACCCTAAATAAAAATATATTAATGATATAACGAATAAAAGTCTTAGTATATACCCATCATAAATGAAGATTGACTCAACATAACATATGTCCAAAAGAACAAAATTTGAGATGATACTTCCTTACCACCTTTGTAACTTTTGAATTGAAACATAATGGAAGAGATAATTTGAAATGTAAATTAATATACTAATAATAGGATGTTTACTTGATATAACCTCTAAAAAATGTAGTATATACCCCTCATAAACCTAAATTGGTGTATAACATCAATCATGTCTCAACGAAACAATATTTAGATGAAAAAACTTATAGAGAACGTAACAATGAAGTGAGAATTAATTGACGAAGTGATTGTGTCTAAAAATATAAATCCACATAAAACAAGTAAAAATAATATATAAAATAAAATGATTTCATTTCACACATAATATTTTCCTAACATCGACAATAAAGAAGAAATATAAACTAATGAAAAGAAATAGAGTTAAGAAACCCCTTACCTCATGTCCCATATAGAAATCCACTAATTTAAATATCCACTAGTAAATATATTCCAAAACTATAATCTTATATGACTTAATATGTATCATTACATTTATAATTTCGAATTATCATTTTTTTAAAAACTCTTCATTAAAATGAATATTTAGGTGAAAGATGAGATGTTTTATATGCATGCATTAATTTGATGTTTTTGATACTTGGACCTTGGTCATGGTTACAAAATCACCAAAATACGAAGACTGAAATTGTTATAATTTTTATTAATTATATAAACATTTACAACCATTCATATTAATCCCTAATGAAAAATTAATTACATCATTTCATAGAGACATTAGTTAAGATGTAAACATGAGTGATGTTTCAACTTTTAAATGGGGGGAAAAAGAAAGATAAATAATAATTCACCATTATAGAATAATTATTATATATATACATATATATTCATTAAATAAATTCTTATAACATTAAATGGAAAATGAAATTGATAAATAATATACATCACTTCTTGGAGGTGGTATCCCACACACACACACAAGTTACATTATTATTTTCCAATGGATAGAAAGGTAAGATGGTAGATAAGAAATTATAATTAAATAATAATATTCATTTCATAAACATCATATAATAAAATTAAATCTATCATAATAATAAACCCAAAATTAGTGTTGCATTAGAAATTATGATAATTATATAATCATGTAAACTAAAAAAATTAGCTTCATAAAAATATATTTTTAATATTTAATTTAACCCTTTATTATAGAGTATAAATATTTTTATCCCAGTGATAAAATATTAGATATATTAAAAGGGTGATTTTTGTATTTTATACTTTTCTTAATTTTTTAAAAAATAAATTCCATTATCTAAGGGAAATGGTAACAAAATTCTATATATTAGAATTTACGATGACTATGAAATCATTTATCTCAAAAAATAATATAAATTAATGTGTCGGGATGTTTTTGAGACATTATGTTATATATTATCCCCATTTTACCCAATTTACACATTTTTTCCTCACTGAGTGGACAAATATGACAAAATTTACTATTCATGTTGACAAAAAAATAAGACTTATCTATTTAAAAAATTCAAACCTCCCAATCCCAAATTGGGAATCTATTTTTCAATATTAAATTTATATATGTTTTATATATAATTTTTAATATTAATTCATAATATACAATGAAAAATATCTTTTCTAGAAATCTGTTTTATGCCCAAAAAAGAACGTATATGAAAATAAATTATAATGTTAATAGTTGTTTAATTAATTATATTGCTAAAAATTTAATGGGATTTTTGTTACTTTATAATCAAATTAAAATCATGATGGGTCTTTCAAATTACATTATTTAATAGGAGGAAATGATAGTTTAGAAAAATTTGGTATTTATCAGTACTCACATATAATTAAATATTTTAAGAGAAATCCAAAAAATTCACCCGATAATAATGTTGAAATAATGATTTTGATAATTTTATTCAGTTACTCAAATTAAATTTCTGAAAATGAAATAAATATGTTTTTATTTCATTGCACAAAATGAAATAATAATCATTTTGAATGAAAATAATATTTTTCCTCAATATTATTAATTTAATAAATATTGTGTACATATTTATTACAAAATAATAAATACATTTTATTTGATTAAAACAAAAAATTATATATATATATATATATATATGTATATATGTTTGAGTGTGGGGGGTGTGGGTGTGTGTGTGTGTGTTTTATAATTTGGAAAATCGTATCCAGTCCTATCCATTTGACGACATGGAAATAATATATCACATTTTTTATTTTGATTATTGTTTTTTGTCAAGAATCTTACTGAACACATACAATATATTTATAGAAAACTATATTCTACAATATAATTTTCTATTCTACCCTATTTAATAGATTAATTCATTATAATTTAAACTATCTCCTTCCATAATTAATGTATCCTGACATAGTAATAAAATAAGATATAGATTCTATCATGACAAAAAAAATTCAATTTCAGTAATAGAAAATGTTGTATGTCATAATTTTGTATTTCTAAAATAGGGTATTTACCGTTTTTAGACACATGGTGTTTGAAAAATATATCTTGAAAGTGGATTAATACTTTACATATAAAACCTGGTAGAATTATCTTACACATACATTGGATGAAGAAATCCTTTACCATTCACATTGATAATATAATATAACAAACAATAATGATTTCCATCGATACAATAATCATAATTTCATCCTATAATTATACTTCCAGTAGTATTCCATTCCTACTTCATCTCATATTCTATATGATAATGAATTTTTTTCCAAAAAATTATCATTCCTAATGAACTCATATAAACTTTTAATGGATTGCATGAAGTAAAAAATATTGAAAATTCAATCCTCATGTCACTAGATTTTTTCTAAAACTAAAATGGTTAGAAAAATTTATCTATTATAAATAAATCATCATTAAACATTCTTCCAAATATTAATAATAATATGCACTATTCAACATAAATCATTCCAAAAATAACATCCCTTATAACTTTTTAACATATTCTGGAAAAATTTAATCCTAAAGACTAGAAGAATATGATATGAATTTATTTCATGACTGAAATAACAATTATCACTAACAATATCATTTCATTTATATGCTTATATACAAAAAATGTATATTCTTGAATCATATATTTCTAAAAAATGATAATCAATTCAACAAAAAAACACGAGTCATAATAAAAACATCATAAAATCATATAGACTTCCAAAAATAAGCTCTATGGAAACTTTACAATTTATTTTTCATTACCAATAAGGTCTTCATCCTATATAAACCTTATTATATAAACATGATGAACATATTAAGGGTTATATATTGATTAATCATATTTTTACAAATAAATCCCTTAAAACAAATCACTTTTCTATATTCTTAGTAACATTCACTATATGTTAGAAAATAATATATGAAAACTACTATAGAATAATCATCAATTGTTTGATAACTTCCAAATCCTGAATATTATTGATAAGACGTATCAAAAAAATCACAACCCCTATAGATAAATATTGAAATTATCCCATTTCAGGGATTTGAATAACATATAACCTTATTTGGTCTATAATTTCCCTTTGGATTGGAAATTGACTTTGATAATTATTGGGAAAAAATCTCTCAAGGTAACATTGAAGCATTTTTTAGGAGTTTTTGTTTGTTGACAAAGATGGTTTCCATAGAGAGTTGTCGAGTTCCAAAGATATTTCTGACAACCTATGTCAGTAAAGAACCATAACAAAGGAATGATCGATCAAGTGGCAATACACAAATAATAAATATAAGGTGGAACAGTTTTCCAGTTTTTTCCTAAATTTTGGGCCTCTAAATAAAAAAATGAAGAAATCTATTTTTGGAAATAGAAGTTGCATGAAAAATTGATTCTGGCTTGGAGATTTCATGGAAGGGTTATTTTTGGATCAAAATGCAGAAAAATGGAACTGTCATGATGTGTGTGAAATATTTGGAAATGTGCATGAAAGATGATGTTGCATGATAGAAACTTGAACACCCAATGTGACGTCATATAGTATTTGGCGTGCTCAAGGAGAATCTTTCCCAACACATTTAATCTTCTGCGTAGGGGTTGATGACACCTATAAATAAGAGGAGACCTCTCTCATTCGAACGAGCTCAATACATTGAGAAAACTCCAGTTCTGAATATCATGATAATTTCATGAAAATGGGTTTGCGTTATAGATTTTGAGTTGTTTACAAGTTAAGAAAGTTGTGTGTAAGATTTTTGTTTCATGTGAGATTTTTGTTTCATGTAAAAGGCATTTCATGAAAAAAGTTGAATCTTGTGCGCAAGGCATGAACGTTGGGTGAAAGACATAGTAAGGGTTGTGAAAATGATTGTGAGTTTCCCAGTTCATATGAGTTATAGTGGTATTCATCAGTGGATGAATTCAGGACATCAATAGATCATATACAACCAATGGATTATGCATTCTACATAGATAATTAAGGGACCTAATAGTCCATAAACTATGAGTGGTTCCCTTCTAGAGATGTGAGCAAAGGAAGAGTAGGAAGGTGATCCTCTCCACATGTAGTGAGCCAATGATAGAGACATAATGATTGACCCTTGGGAAAGTATTGAGATGACCCTATACTCTGTAATGGTTGTGAGATTAGGCATAGAAATGATCTGTCCGAAACATTGAAAATTAGTAGTGAACTTTACTCGATTTGGTACATCAGCATATCGTTGTTGTATGCTCCTTGAATATATCCCAATGATAGTGAACCAAGTAAAAATCTATCTGTCTTATTGCTTACTTCCTTGAATTGCAATCAAATCATCATCACCAGATGAAGATGGATATAATATAACCTTCATAATCACTTAAGTGCAAAAAAAGTGACCCTTATGACAAATAGGTCAATATATGTTAGGGTAGGAAAAATAAGTTGGAAATAAATATCCATACCCTGATTCAACCCCCCCCCCCCCCCCTCTTAGGGTATCTTGGTCCCTTTTGTACCTAACAATAATTCTTCGGTTCTTTGCATATAAGTTAATCAAAGATAAATGATATATTAAGAAGGAATTTATTTTCATTCATTGATGGATTATTTTTTCTCAGCAATTACAATCTTTTGGCCCTTATTTTCAACACATATAAAAATTTATATTCATTTATGTAATTTACATGGGTACTTCATCCCATACAAATGACATGTAGGAAACTGGATCTCTATCCCCCTAGGGTCTTGACCAACTGAACTCCATTAATATAGATTTTTCTATTACTAAGTGTCTCAAGAAACTAACAATGGTTTATGTTTCTATTAAAATAATGAATCAAATGATTATATATAATCATACCATTTTTTATTATAACTCTTATTTCATTTAATTTCTCATAAGGAAAATTATTTCACTTTTCATCACTTTTAGTGTTTACATGATTCCTCCTTTTTCCATCCATTGACTAAGACAAAAAAATCATTGTTTGGGAAACAACAATTGTAGCGAGTAATCATGAATTACCGAAAACTCAATCAAAGTATTTCTAAATCATTACTGAATCATTTTCATTACATTAACCATTAATTTTATCAGAGTCCATACATGTCTACCATCAATTTAATTCATTCCTAATGGTTTACAATAAAAATATAAATTAACCAAATCTTATTCCACAAGTGTGTCTACCCAGGAGTGTACTATTAATTATAGTTATCTTGTACTAGTGAAAATTGAGTTAATACCCCATCCTACAATCTCATAGATATTACCCCTCAGTGGTTCTATGATATAGTTGTATCCACATCCCAATATTGATAAAGTGATATGATTTCTTGGGAATCTAACAAATATCTACTTTATACAAACTATAAAATTTTATCCAACACATTGAAATATCCCCAGGGTTTTCAACAAATTTTTATAACCCTAATAAAAAAAATAACAAAACCCTACTATAATTCAAAATTATATGACAAGAAAATTTCCTACAATAATATTGCATCATTTTATATGAATACTCACTACATTTCCTGACAATACATTCCTAAGGACCATAATGGTTTAGTTTTATTTAATAATATCTATAAAATAATATTATTTGTATAAAGATATTTAATATCTCCCACAATGATCTTGCCTCATGGTAAACATGTCAGATATACCCTATATTAAACCATTTTTCATAATTATGATAAAGGATATATAAGAAAGGGTGAGATTATATTCATAGTAAGGGTAAATAATGGATATAAATATCAATGGTTATATTTAATCATTCTATGAGTATAAGGTTATGAGAATATACATTAATAATAAACAAATCATACATAATCAATTTTATATCTTTAATCATGATTTAATGAATAATTATTTTTCATATTAAAAGACAAACCCTATAATGGTGTGTAATAATAAATAATAAATCATGGCCCACGATACCATATCATAAATATCAGAATGTTGAAAATTTATAATATTATAACATTGTGAATAATTATAAATATCAACAGTCTCACTCATTAATTTAAAAACATGAAATAAAGCCTTTATATAGTGTTATAGACATCTAGTCTACAAATAAACTACTAAGCATGAAACCAAGTCAACGAGTAAACATATAGACTTGAAATCAGGTACACACATAAAATAGTTACTTCTTGAGTTATCCATATTTACCCATTGAATTTTAGGCCTATAATGGATTAACCCATAACAAATCATAATAATTTTATATTTATTGCACAATATATTGAAAACACTTATCATTAATCATTACATAACACGTGAAAAAACAGGTTTCATAAATCTTTAATAATCATAACCATAATCCATAAAAAAATAATGATTGTATCATAGAATCATATCCCCATTAAATCATAAGTTAAATAAAATGATCTTATCATAGACACAACTTTATATTAAATGAATAAAATAACAATTCTAGGGAAAAATACCATTTTTATTTTTAAATAAATTATTTAAAATCTTAAAATATCAAAAATAATAAGGAAAATATTATATTTTATAAGAAACATAGAAAATTTTAAATAAATCTTTAAAGCATTGAATTATAATGAATGCAATAAAATTGATTCAGGTTGTAATCATTAAAAATTTCCATTCACAGCATTGGTAAAAATTCCCCATTTGAAAAATGTCAAGAAGACTACTTTTAACACTTTTTTAAAAATTTAAACATTTGTTAAAATTAATTTATAAAATCATTTGGGGATATTAAAACATTATTGAAATAATTTTAAATAAAATATAGGCATGAATGAAAAATATAGGTGACTAAATAAAAAATAATTTCCAATTTCTATAACAACATTCATTCGATATCATTAGTACAAAAAATAGGAAAATGAAAGGAAAAAAATGTAATCAAAAAATAAAAATAGTGGAGAATAAATGGAATAATAATTTTCAAGGAATTATCATACAATTTCATTAAAGTAAATTTTTCCATAATCAATCATGATAGAAATAATATTGCAATGTAAACCCCATAATACTTTGGTTAAATTGGAATCAAAACTCCCCTGAAAAAATAAAATAAAAGGAAAATTTAAATATGCTTAATATAAATATATCATGGATGTATATAATCTAAGGTGTATTACATAAACCTCTTAAAAAAGATAGGTGTATAATATTACATATGTCCCAAAGAAGACAATTTCAGATGATAATCCCCTACAACCATGGTAAAATTCAAATCAAAACCTATAAGTTGAAATAACTAGATTTATATATTTAAATAGAAATAAATTAATAATTTTACATGATATAACCTTTAAATGATCATTATATACACCAAATAAACATATATAGATGTATAAAATTATTCTACTATCAGTGATACAATATTGAGATAAATAACCATTACAAAGAACATAATAATTAAATGATAATTAATTAATAAAGTGATTATGTCAAAAAAATGTAAATTTGAATAAAAAAGTTGAAATAAATTATAAAATAATCATATTTATATAAATAGATATTGTTTTTATAATATATATTAATAATAATTAATATAACCCATTGAAATAAATTTGTTTATGAAACCCATTACCTTAAGTCTATTCATATTTCAAACATATTAAAATATCATGTATATTTAAAATCGATTTATTATATATACATATATTATATATAACTAAATTCATAGAAAAATTAATATTTTTTAGATGTTTATAATTTACAATTATCCTTTTATTAATAATTTATTCATAAAAATGAATATTTAGTAGAAAAAATCTAGTTTATATAGACGTTTTAGTTTGATTATTCTAGTAGATTCAACATGGTGACTGTTTTAATATCTTTATAATTTTAATCACGAAATGTGAATTATATATATCCATCATATACCATTTTGTGATAAATTATAAACATTGCTGAAATTTAAATTAAATCATTTTATGGAGACAATAATCAGTACTTACATATGAGTTATAATTCCAATTTTCAATGGATAGAAATAAAAAAGGAAAATAATAACTAACTAGAATATATTCATTTTTTATCCTAAATTTCACATATATTTAAATCATATATCATTATTTTCAAACTTTTAAATAAAAAATGGAAAATGCATCACATGTCTTAGTGGATGTGGTAGTGCACACGTATATAGAAGGGACAATATAAATTTCCAATATATGGAAATGTAAGGTTGTAGAAATGGAATTTTAATTAAAGAACATAAATTACATCTAAAATATCATATAAAACCTTAAATAAATTGTAATAACTAACCATGAATAATTTTTATGTAAAATGAATCATATAACTATGTTGAGGTAGCAGTATAGACATATGCACAAATGATATTTTCATTTTCCATTTTCTAGAAATGAAATTGGTGAATGTATTTAAATAATCATAATAACATATAAGTATAATTATCATAATATATTATTCATGTTAATATGGATAATAAATGTATATATAAATTGGGAGACGAAATAAAATTTAATGAGTTCAGTTAATATTTATACATATTTTTTAGAGACTTCCTTTATCCTTATACTTAAGCATTTAAAGATTTGTCTCAAGGGAAAACAATGGGACCTAGGATAAAATGTGATCATTATAGCAAGGTATTTTTGTTTTTATTGGCTATGATATAAGGCTCATAATGTGTTAAGTATGTATCATAGGAGTTTCTTTTTTACGAGTGAGGACATAACATAATTGGAATTACATAAAATATTTAAAGATTAAAAATGTATTTCTAAAATATAATGCTTAAAAATTGATATAAATTTGAATATAAATAAGGAAAAATCCAAATATCTTATATCATTACATTTGGTAAAGTATTTTTATTTTAATCCTTCTCCTCTTGTTTAACCCCTTCATTAGCCATTTTTCACCTCAACTAATGTAACATAATTTTTGGTAATTCAGGGTCCTAAACATAAATATAAGGTGAAAAATAGGTCAATGTTGGTAAATAGATGAAATTATAATCCATTAAGAAATAAAAAAAATTATCTTTTAATAATTTTTTTAATCATTTAATAAAATATTATTTAACATAAAATTTTATAAAATTTTATTTTTCATTATTTATTTAACTTGACATTATAGAAATCAATAAATAAATTTATGTAAAATATAAACACATTTACCATATTATATAAATTATAATTACCTTTTAAATATATTGAATTCCATAATTCATCCAAAACATAATAATATTTTTTGAACAATTACCTTGATTTTTCTATAGCTTACCTAAGTACTGTATCAGTATTACGTAAGAGGATAAGAAAATTATATAACTAATACAAATTAAAAATAAACTAATGTCATGAAAATAATTTATTTATTTTAAAAATAAAAATTTATTGTAGGTCATTACTTTTTTATCCCACTGAATGAAATTTAGAAATATTAAAAGAAAGATAGTGACATTTTGTAATATTCTTAAATTAAAATAATATAACTATCATTAGAAAAGGAATATGAAAATATATTATATATTTAAACATAGGATTTATTATTATAATAAATATCATCCAATGATATAATGGAATGGTTTTTTATTATTTTCATTCCTTACATCATAGTATTAATCGTGGTTACCCTTATCGTGGCCATATATATTAACATAGTTACTATTCATAATAACAAAAAGGGAAGTATTTTCAAAATTTGTAAAACCTATGCCCAAATTTGGAGTCCATATATCATGAATAGATTTATAGAAGTGAAACAAATAAATTCTATTATAAAATATTAAAACTTAGTCGAAAACAATTTGTAGAAAAATTTGTTTTAAGAAAACAAATGAGCATATAAAAATCATGAATAATAATGATTTCCATTTATTAAATTACATTAGTTATAAATAAAGGATTCTAAATTTAATTTAATATCAAATTCAAAAGATAATGTATATTTGGTAACTTCTTGTTTTATTGAAATGAAATGTTAATTTTACAAAAATTAATATTTTCGGCTATTCAGTAAAAAATAAATGCTTTTAGAAAAATACCAAAAAATAACCCATCTATTATATTGAAATAAATATTTAAAAATTTATATTCAAATCCTAATATAAAATTTTAAATGATTACAAAGATTAGTTATAATCACTATCCACAAAATTACATAAAAACAATGTTTTTATAAAGAATATTTTTTAAAATAAGAAATATCATATCTAAATATTGGGAACTCATTTATTATTAATTAACCAATAAATTTTATTTGATTAATATATATATATCTTAATATGGTTAATCATACTCATTCTTCATAATTTAACCACTATGTTAAAATTTATTTAATCATTGGTGTATATCATGGTTCATTTTAAGATTGGGGTTGTGTGTCAAGAAAGCTATCAAACACTAAAAATTAATTTAAAAAAAATTATATCCTAAAATATCAGGTAATTACATTCTTCCCCACTTAAATCAATATCACTCTAATGTTTTTTGTTATCCCTTACAGAAGTGGAGTATAATAAAATATTAATAAAATATGATTTAGATTCAATCATGACAACCATTTTCTATATCACAACTGGGAATCATAGTATTTCCTAACTAAGTATTTATAGAGCATAGTATGCACAATTTTAATACTCAAGGGTTTATAAAACAATACCATGATTAAAATAAAACATACATTCATTCAAAAAACAATTCATATTATTACATGAATATTCATTATTTAACATAATGATCCACACCAAAAAACCTAAAGGATTGGTGTTTTTAGAAACATCGATACATAAAAAACTTTTTCACAAAAGATATAAATCATATCACTCTTATTTCTTTATAATTATATACTTTATTAGACACATCATTCTTCGAAATATTTTTCATATCCTAAGGAATAGAAACATAATAAAGGGATATGTAAGATGACTTGTAATGGTAGAAATAGTTGTTATCAATGATCATTTATACATAATATGATCATAATGTCCACGATAAAATGAGAATAATCACTGAATTTCATACCTATATATTCATATATCATAATCATACTCATTTCACAAATCGTGTTAGTTTATAAGGAATGAATCATAAAGGGATCAATGCACTTGATCCATGAGAACACAAAATTTCTATACAATCATGTCATAAAAGTGTAGAATAATGTGGGGAATAATCATAATCAAAGAAATCTTATGAAAAGGATACACAACAAGACATTATTAACATGTTATTATTGGGATAACCGCACATTTACATACTTCCGGATTCAAATAACCACCCATGTACGCTCTTTTAGTCTTGGGATAACCTGTAACATCCCAGGTAAATAAAGAATAAAGAATTTTAATATTTATTAATATTTAAGAATTAAATATTAATTTTAATTTAAAGGGGTTTCTATGTTCGATAGCGTACCTGATACGCAACAAAGAGTTTCATTGAAATCTTACGTTGCACACTAGTAATAAAATAATATTATTTTAAATGGCAGTTAACACATAGTCGTTGTATTGGCGGGAATGGATAGAAATAACTAAAATATGATTATATATGTTTTTAATTTTTTTTACATTTATCCAATAAAAGATAAAGGCTTAAAATACGAAAAGAATTCCATTTTAGGCATATATGCCCTAATTTTCACTAAAGGTTCACTTATCGCCTTTTGATGGCGAACCATCATTAAATATAGTTTTTTTACTCTTGTACATTCTATTGGACCAAATAAAACTCTTCTTTATAATCGGGACATCAAAATTTACTTTGTGTAAATTTTTGGTATTTTTCCGATAAAGTTCATTTTTTAATGAATAGTGTAAAATGTTGTATTTTAATTCAAAACCACTTTTTAATCTAATTTATTTATATGATTAGATTATCTTTTTAATTGGTTTTAAATTGAAATTAGAATATATTTTTACCATTAATTCCAATAGTGGTCGTTGGAATTAATTTCACTTTGAAATCAGACTTAAACTAGTGTCAATCTTTTGATACTTATTGTTTCATAGAAACACGCTATTTGTCATGACAACGGGAATTAATTATTAAATTAATTAATGTGACTTATATGATTTGAATTTTTTAAATTAGACATCATTTTTGAATTCAGAATATCAAATATAGTTTAGGGTGATGTTTTGGTATTTTTCTGAAAAACTTCATTTTTTGATGAATAGTGAAACCACTAAGTGTTAGTTAAAGAAACTGATTTTTCGTTTAAATGAAAATTTGTCACTTCTGTGATTTGATTTTCAAAAATCCGACATACATGTTTGTCATTAAGAAGTAAAATGTGGTTCAATGAGAATAAAATAATTTTTTGGTGAATAGTAACTTTTAAGTTCTTAATCGCGATTAGAGGTAATTAGTGTAGTTTAAGGTAAAAATAATGTTTTAATAATATGAGATGAGCTTGACACATGTCCTACCCTCATTGGATGTGTCATGGCCGACCAATACAATCCATGGGTCAACTTGGGAACCCCATGGAGCCACTTTGGTTGGGAAATGACATAAATAACTTTTTATTTAATATAAAAGTAAAAATAACACAATCATGAGATGTTTTACTAAAAGAATTTTTATATGGGGTTATACAAGTCAGATTTTGGACTATAAATATTTATTAGAAAGATAAAATGATTTCCTACATCATGATATTTTTTATATATATTAAATATATTAAATTATTTATGACATCATGATGATGCGGCGATTACCTCATTAATAATGGATTTAAATAAAATGAAAAGATAATGTAAAATCTATGACCTACACATGTATAAAACATATTGGATGGGTATATTTCGAACCCTTATAACCTTATACTCTAATTATATCAATTTGGGACCTCTTAAATCCGAGTATCATTTTAAAATAAAGTAACGTTTCTTTACTTTCCAAGAGTGCCCCTCCTCTCCTCTTATAAAAGGCCCCCACCTCTACCTCTTTACCCACACTTCCAAAGCCTTTGGCTCATCCAAACCCTTCCCATTTTGTCTCTCCACATCCCTCTCGTACTTCTTGAAGCCTCAATTTCGGCATAAGTCTTCCCAAGGAAGCCTTTGAGCTCAAATCTAAGAGAGTTACCCGATTTTGAGGTAATGTGTTCACTTGTGTTCTTTTGTTTTATTTTGCTTCTCCAACCACCTAAACTCTTTTTATTCATTTATTTTGTAACAACTACAGTATCTTCAATATACTATGATGTTTTTATAATAATCATTCTAGCTACAATTACACACATCTACATCTAATGGTTAAAGAACATACTATTTCTATGGTTGGTGAATTTCTGCCTCACGAAACGATGATTGTTCAATCTTCTATTAAACACCTTTAATGGTGGCCATTAAGATGTCACTCTATTTATATATGATATATATTATGTTTATGTTTCCCTTTTGCTTCTGTATTTTTCATTTGTGTTATACCTTTATGGTTTCCATTGTGGGTAAACACGATAATTTCATTTTAGGAAGTGCCGTCCACCGCCCCCTCAAAGTGATGTGATTCGTTAATGCCATATGTGGGACGTATAAAGGATGGATTTAAAGTTATTATATATGATTTTATACTGAAATTATAATATACCTCTATATCATTATTATTTTTCTTTCCATTAATGTATGAGATAGAAATGAAAGTAGCGTTCATGCGTACGTACGGCTTACCGTCTCCATGAACGGTGCATTTCATTTCTTATCCACAAATGTAATGTACTATTATAATTACATGTATATAATGGATATATATGATGAATTATACGTCTAAATGATTAATATAATTCTGTAATTAAAATATACATACCTCTCATTTGGTTTTAATTCCATTAATATGACAAAGAAATGAAAGTAGTGTTCATGCGTACGTACGGCTTACCGTATGCATGAACGGTGCATTTCATTTCTTACCTCTAAATGATTATGTAATATTATAAATACATGTATATTCTGGATATATATGATATATATGATATCCAAATCAGGAATTTCATTCTGGATATAAATAACCTTTGACCACACGAACAACATGTAATTGTAAGAAGTCCACTTTCGACTTAAGAACCAAATATCGACAAAACAAACATTATTAACTTAATGATTAAATAATGTTTATAACATGGAAATAAGTGATATAAAAGGAATAATAAGCTTGAAAAAGGTTCTTAAGTAAGTATAAATTAACTCAAGTTTATTATTCAGGACGTTAAAGAACGATTGAGTCAAGTCGGACCGGAGGTAAGGGACTTCGTCTCAATCTCCTTTCATTGAGGCATATTTTGTTTTATACACAACTTTATTTTATACGGTGTATAAAACCCTTTGACTTTTACTTTTATACAAAAGGAATCTTTTTCTTCGAATCGTTTTACAAAAATGACAAAAAGGAATGTTTCTTTTAACGTACGCGGTGACAACAACCTTTTCCGTCGCCATGAGTATTATTTGGCCTTTGGCTTTCTCCACAAGCCGTGATGTTTTTAAAATGAAATAAATACCATATACTCTTTTATGTATTTTTGTATTGAAAATGGTTTTTATAATGGATTTTTTATGTCAATATATTTGAGTGATATATTGTGATTAAAGTGTGGAAATGTTTTCTTTCCATTATGTTTGTTTGATGTCTTATGATTTTATAATGGTACTTGGACATTTGACGGGTGGTTACGTGATAAACCATATGAAGGGTGGTGACGTGAATACCAGGACGAGTGGTTACGTTATAACCTCCAATGCATTACGTACGGAAGTCGGCCGTATGGCTATTCCATTAAGTATGTATGGAATTCGACCGTATGGCTATTCCACTAAGTGATATGAGTGGAAGTTGACCGTATGGTTATTCCATTTAAGTATGTTTATGTCCCAAGTTACCTTTATATGTAATGTGATCTTTATATAGGGTTTTATGGTAATCTTTTGGTTAAAAAAGGGTAAGTAATGATCTTTTATTTTAGTGAAGAGTTTTTACTACTTCATAAAAGTGAAAAGTATTACTTTGATAAATTATACATGGTTTACTTGTTGTTTTGATAAACTAACAGTTTTCATTCTTTGTGTATCCCTTAATGAGCTCTTTATTCTAACCCCAAGTTTTTTTGAAATGTTTTTCACAGGACCTAATGTGGAATAGGGTCAATGATGGGATCAAGGGAAAGTCATGCTATATAAAAATTGGAACTAGACATGTTTCTTTTTAAGAGTTTTTTTATTCTATGGAAACTTAGTAGAAGTGTCTACTTTGTAATCTTTTGAGATGTAGTAGTTATGTTCTAATTCTCTAAAACTCTAAACCTGAAAAGATCCTCAATATGAATTATTCATTTAATTCAATATTAAGAGATGTTTAAGGCCGGGTCCTTATAGTTGGTATCAGAGGTCGGTTTAGACAACTTTAGGAGTTAGAAAATTGTTAAATTATAAGTTAATTTATGGTATGATTGAAATGATATAGCATTTGAAGATTAAGATGTTTATTCATCTGAGACATGTTTGTTAAGAATGTTTTTTCATAGAGGAAACAGAACAGCTTTTCTGGGAAGGCATACAGAGAGAAATGACCTTTCAAATCAGTATCCTGAGATGGTCAGAATCAGAACTAAACAGTTTGTTGCAGTGATGGCTTAGTTGACTCAGGTGAAAAATGTTGGTTATTTTTCTTGATGATATTTTGGTGTTTTCTAAAATTAAAGAGGAGCATGAAATTCATTTAAGGGTTATCTTGGAAACCTTAAAATAAAATAAACTATATGGAAAATTCAGAAAGTGTGAGTTTTGGTTACAACAAATTTCCTTCCTTGGTCACATTGTTTCAAAAGATGGCATAACTGTTGATCCTGCTAAAACAAAAGTTGTTGAAGAATGGCCAAGACCCACAAATGCAACCGAGATCCGTATTTTTCTTGGTTTGGCAGGTTACTAACGAAGGTTTGTTGAAACTTTTTCACGGTTATCTAGTCCAATGACTAAGCTAACTCGGAAGGGTGTTAAGTTTATCTGGACAAAAGAATGTGATGATTGTTTTCAGGAGTTGGAAAGAAGATTTGGGAATTCTCTAGTTTTGGCACTTCCTTCCAGGAATGGTGAGTTTGTTATATACACTGATACTTCGTTGAAGGGACTTGGTTGTGTCCTTATGCAGAATGATCAGGTATTTGCTTATGCTTCACGTTAGTTGAAAACTCATGAGGTAAATTACCCTACACATGATTTGGAATTAGCTGATGCTGTTTTTGCTTTAAAAATTTGGAGTCATCATTTGTATGGAGTAAAGTGTAAAATATATACTGACCAAAAAAGTTTAAATTATATATTTACTCAGAAATAATTTAACATGAGACAGAGGAGATGGCTGGAAATAATCAAGGATTATGATTGTACAATTCACTACCATCCGGGAAAAGCAAATAAAGTGGTCGATGCTTTGAGTCGAAAAAGTAATGCTTCATTAACCATGCTAAGTTTGGAACGAGATCCTTTGGTTTTTGATTTGATGAACTTTGGCATAGAAGTTGTTGGTGCAGGATGTTCTTCTGTTTTGTTTCAGGTATCAGTGAGATCATCCCTATCAGATAGAATTAAGCAAGCACAGAGGGAAGAAAGTGAGTTACAGAAAAAGGTAGAGCTGGTTCAGAAGGGTAAGTTGCCTGAATTCAACATTGATAATGATTGTGTTTTGAGGTTTGGGAAGAGATTATGTGTGCCTTGTGATTCACAGTTGAAGAATGAGTTGTTATGTGAGGCTCATAGTTCCCCGTTTTCAGTTCATCCTGGCAGTACTAAGATGTACAGAGATCTGCGGGAGTATTACTGGTGGGATGGAATGAAAAGGGATATTGCTGATTTTACTATGAAGTGTTTGACTTGTCAGCAAGTTAAAGCAGAGAAGAAGTTACCGAAAGGGATGTTTAAGCCTTTACTGGTGCCAGAGTGGAAATGGGAAAACATATCCATGGACTTTTTTGTGGGATCACTGAGGACATCTCTAGGTAATAATGCAATCTGGGTTATTGTTGATCGCTTGACTAAATCTGCTCATTTCCTTGCTATACGAGAAACTTTTTCACTAGATCAAATTTCCCGTTTGTATCTTAAAGAGATAGTCAGGTTACATGGATTTCCTCTATCCATTATGTCCGATTGTTATCCCAGGTTTACTTCTAACATTTGGAAAGGCCTTCAGAAGTCGTTGGGTACTGAATTAAATTTTAGTACAGCTTTTCATCTGCAATCCGATGGGCAGTCAGAACGAACAATTCAGACCTTGGAGGATATGCTACGAGCTTGTTCGATGGATTATCAGGGAAGTTGGGACCAACAACTTTCTTTGGTTGAGTTTCCTTATAATAACAGTTTTCATTCCAGTATACGGATCACACCGTTTGAGGCATTATATGGGAAGTAGTGTCGAACTCCAGCTTTTAGGGATGATGTGGGTGGAAGGAAGTTGATGGGACCAGAATTGGTAGAAGAGATGGCAGAAAAAGTTCAGTTGATTCAAAAACACATGAGAACAGCTCAGAGCAGGCAGAAGAGTTATGCGGATAACCGGAGGAAGGATCTATATTTCGAGGTAGGTGATGATGTTTTTTCAAGGTTTATCCATGGAAAAGTGTGATGCGATTTGGTAAGAAAGGAATGCTGAGTCCAAGGTTCATTGGAACATATGAACTTCTGGAGAGAGTTGGATCATTTGCATACAGAGTGGCTTTACCTCCGAGTTTATCTCAGGTACACAATTTTTTTCATGTTTCGATGTTGAGGAAGTATATGCCAGATCCATCTCATGTTTTGAGTCCATAGGTAGTTCAGCTAGAGGAGAACCTATCTTATGAAGAACAACCTGTCCAGATTCTTGACCGAGGAGAGAAACTGTTGCGAAATAAGGTAATTCACCAGGTAAAGGATTTGTGGAAAAACCATATTGTTGAAGAGGCAATATGAGAATCTGAAAATGCTATGAGGGATAAATACCCCCACTTATTTTGATAAGTGAATAAAATTGCGAGGATGCAATTACAAAAAGGGGGGAAGGATGTAACATCCCAGGTAAATAAAGAATAAAGAATTTTCATATTTATTAATATTTATGAATTAAATATTAATTTTACTTTAAAGGGGTTTCTATGTTCGATAGCGTACCCGATACGCAACAAAGAGTTTCATTGAAATCTTACGTTGCACACTAGTAATAAAATAATATTATTTTAAATGGTAGTTAACACATAGCCATTGTATTTGTGGGAATGGATAGAAATAACTAAAATATGATTATATATGTTTTTAATTTTTTTACATTTATCCAATAAAAGATAAAGGCTTAAAATACGAAAAGAATTCAATTTTAGGCATATATGCCCTAATTTTCACTAAAGGTTCACTTATCGCCTTTTGATGGAGAACTGTCATTAAATATAGTTTTGTTCACTCTTATACATTCTATTGTACAAAATAAAACTCTTTTTTAGAATCGGGACATAAAAATTTACTTTGTGTAAATTTTTGGTATTTTTCCGATAAAGTTCATTTGTTAATGAATAGTGTAAAATGTTGTATTTTAATTCAAAACCTCTTTTTAATCTAATTTATTTATATGATTAGATTATCTTTTGAATTGGTTTTAAATTGAAATTAGAATATATTTTTACCATTAAATCCAATAGTGGTCGTTGTAATTAATTTCACTTTGAAATCAGACTTAAACTAGTGTCAATCTTTTGATATTTATTATTTCAAAAAAACACGCTATTTGTCATGACAGTGGGAATTAATTATTAAATTAATTAATGTGACTTATATGATTTGAATTTTTTAAAATAGACATAATTTTTGAATTCAGAATATAAAATATAGTTTAGGGTGATGTTTTGGTATTTTTCTGAAAACCTTCAATTTTTTGATGAATAGTGAAACCACTAAGTGGTAATTAAAGAAACTGATTTTTCGTTTAAATGAAATTTTTTCACTTATGTGATTTGATTTTCAAAAATCCGACATACATGGTCATCATTAAGAAGTAAAATGTGGTTCAATGAGATTAAATTTTTTTGGTGAATAGTAACTTTTAAGTTCTTGATCACGATTAGAGGTAATTAATGTAGTTTTAAGGTAAAAATAATGTTTTAATAATATGAGATGAGCTTGAAACATGTACTACCCTCATTGGATGTGTCATGGCCGAACAATACAATCCATGTGTCAACTTGGGGACCCCATGGAGCCACTTTGATTGGGAAATGACATAAATAACTTTTTATTTAATGTAAAAGTAAAAATGACACAAACATGAGATGTTTTACTAAAACAATTTTTACATGGGGTTATACAAGTCATATTTTTTACTATAAATATTCATTAGAAAGCTAAAAATATTTCCTACATCATGATATTTTTTATATATATTAAATATAATAAATTATTTATGACATCATGATGATGCAGTGATTACCTCATTAATAATGGATGTAAATAAAATGAAAAGATAATTTAAAATCTATGACCTAAACATGTCCAAAACCTATTTGATGGGTATATTTCGGACACTTATCACCTTATCCTCGAATTATATCAATGTGGGACCTCATAAATCCGAATATCATTTTAAAATAAAGTAACTTTTCTTTACTTTCCAAGAGTGCCCCTCCTCTCCTCCTATAAACGGCCCCCACCTCTACCTATTTACCCACACTTCCAAAGCCTTTGGCTCGGCCAACCCCTACCCATTTTGTCTCTCCAAATCCCTCTCTTACTCATTGAAGCATCAATTTGTGCAGAAGTCTTCCCAAGGAAGTCTTTGAGCTCAAATCTAAGAGAGTTACCCGATTTTGAGGTAATGCATTCACTTGTGTTCTTTTGTTTTATTTTGTTTCTCCAACCCCCTAAACTCTTTTTATTCATTTATTTTGTAACAACTACATTGTCTTCAATATACTAGGATGTTTGTATGATAATCATTCAAGCTACACTTACACACATCTACATCTAATGGTTAAAGAACATACTGTTTCTGTGGTTGGCGAATTTCTGCCTCACGAAACGATGATTGCTCAATCTTTTTTAAACACCATTAATGGTGGCCATTAAGATGTCACTATATTTATATATGATATATATTATGTTTATGTTTCCCTTATGCTTCAGTATTTTTCATTTGTGGTATACCTTTATGGTTTCCATTGTGGGTAAACACGATAATTTCATTTTAAGAAGTGCGGACTACCGCCCACTCAAAGTGATGTGATTCGTTAATGCCATATGTGGGATGTATAAAGGATGGATTAAAAGTTATTATATATGATTTTATACTGAAATTATAATATACCTCTATATCATTATTTTTTTCTTTCCATTATTGTATGAGATAGAAATGAAAGTAGCGTTCATGCGTACGTACGGCTTACCGTCTCCATGAACGGTGCATTTCATTTCTTATCCCCAAATGTAATGTACTATTATAAGTACATGTATATAATGGATATATATGATGAATGATACATCTAAATGATGAATATAATTTTGGAATTAAAATATACATACCACTCATTTAGTTTTAATTCAATTAATATGACAAAGAAATAAAAGTAGCGTTCATGCGTACGTACGGCTCACCGTCTCCATGAACGGTGCATTTCATTTCTTACCTCTAAATGATTATTCAATATTATAAATACATGTATATGATGGATATATATGATATATATGATATCCAAATCAGTAATGTCATTCTGGATATAAATAACCTTTGACCACACGAACAACATGTAATTGTAAGAAGTGCACTTTCGACTTAAGAACAAAATATCGACAAAACAAACATTATTATCTTAATGATTACATAATGTTTATAACATGAAAATAAGTGATATAAAAGTTATAATAAGCTTGAAAAAGGTTCTTAAGCAAGTATAAATTAACTCAAGTTTATTATTCAGGATGTTAAAGAACGATCGAGTCAAGTCGGACCCGAGGTAAGGGACTTCGTCTCAATCTCCTTTCATTGAGGCATATTTCATTTTATACACAACTTTATTTTATACGGTGTATAAACCCATTTTACACTTACTTTTATACAAAAGGATTATTTTCCTATGAAGCATTTTACCAAACGACAAAAAGGAATGTTTCTTTTAATGTATGCGGTGACAACGACCTTTTCCGCCGCCGCGAGTATTATTTGGTCTTTGGCTTCCTCAACAAGTCGTGATGTTTTTAAAAGGAAATAAATACCATATACTCTTTTATGTATTTTGGTATTGAAAATGGTTTTTATAATGTATTTTTTATGTCAATATATTTGAGTGATATATTGTGCTCAAAGTGTGGAAATGTTTTCTTTCCATTATGTTTGTTTTATGTCTTATGATTTTATAATGGTACTTGGACATTTGAAGGGTGGTTACGTGATAAACCATATGACGGGTGGTGCCGTGAATACCAGGAAGGGTGGTTATGTTATAACCTCCAGTGCATTGGGTTTGGAAGTCGGCCGTATGGATATTCCATTAAGTATGTATGGAAGTCGGAAGTATGGCTATTCCATTAAGTGATATGAGTGGAAGTCGACCGTATGGTTATTCCATTTAAGTATGTTTATGTCCCAAGTTACCCTTATATATTATGTGATTTTATATGGGTTTTATGGTAATCTTTTGGTTACAAAAGGGTAAGTAATGATCTTTTATTTTAGTGAAGAGTTTTTACTAGTTCATAAAGGTGAAAAGTATTACTTTGATAAAGTATACATGGTTTACTTGTTGTTTTGATAAAATAACAGTTTTCATTCTTTGTGTATCCCTTACTGAGCTCTTTATGATCACCCCAAGTTTTTTTGAAATGTTTATCACATGACCTAATGTGGAATAGGGTTAATGATGGGATCAATGGAAAGTCATGCTATATAAAACTTGGAACTAGACATGTTTCTTTTTAAGAGTTTTGTTTTATTCTATGGAAACATAGTAGAAGTGTCTACTTTGTAATCTTTTGAGATGTAGTAGTTATGTTATAATTCTCTAAAACTCTAAACCTGAAAAGATCCTCAATGTGAATTATTCATTTAATTCAATATTAAGAGATGTTTAAGGCCGGGGCCTTATATAACCCCATGTTTACACTCTTTCCGGATTTAGAAAACCTCATGTTTACCCTATTTTATCATATAACATTAATATTAACCTAATGAATTGTAGGGATATATAATTTTTTGATCATGAATAACATAATTATAAATCCATTCATATATAGGCCACATTATCATAAAACAAATCATCATAACTTCTCGAAAAGAAATAGAAATGAGTTTTATTTATATTACATAATCACAAACATAAACCCCCCAAACAAATAAAAAATATGGTATCATTGATCCATATCCATAGTGAATCATGAATATCATCAAATTATGTTATCATTGATGAAAAATTAGTATAAAATATAAGGGGAATATTTATTGAGAAAAATACATCTTTATTTCTAAATATGATACTAAATTATAAAATTTACTGAAATATGAAGGAATATTTTTAACAAGAACCTTGGGAACATGTAAAGGAATCATAAAATTATATAGAAGTATTGATGGTGGGAAATTATATTCATTTATTTTATATTAAAAAAAATAATCCTTGTACTTTTTCCATAAAAAGTAAATAGTACCTATTTCAAAAAATGAGAAGAAGATTTATTTTATACGATTTATTAAGAATAATTAAACCATGGGGATGAAACCAAAAGGATGTATCTCGACCCAAAAACCTACTCCCAGAACCGTAGCTCACTGAAAATCAATGAATATTAGCTTCTTTTCTCTGAAATCATCGTTTGATGGCCTCGTTTGATCCAGGCTGGGAGCTTCCCTTCGATCTCCCGAGCAAGCATGCGAATGACGCAAGAAATATGGAGAAAACTAAGACGTTACAAGAAACAAATATGAGGTTCAAAGGGATTTCCTTCCTCTATGATTTCATGGGTATAGATCACTCCAAACCTCCATCGATGAAGCCATCAAAGATAAAGAAATTTTAAGATGGAAGCTTTTTTGTTGAGGCCGACCTAGATGCTCTACAACAGCCCACACAGCTCTATAAGATTTCAATAATGGGTAAAGTTTCTTATATCAATGGTGATCAAGCCTGGTCTTATTCTAAATTGGTTCCTTGAATTTTTTAGGTTGGAGTTTTACAAACTAGAAAGTGGTCCCTCTTGGTAAGGGGTAGTTCCATATTCTCTTTTCATTGAAAAATTATCTTGATAGAGTTTGGAAATTAGGAAATCTTCAATTGAAACCTGGTTTCCATCGTATCTCTGAATGTGATTTTTCTTTTAATCCTAAAAATCATAGGAATACTAGAGATCAGGCATGGGTTAGACTTTACAACCTTAATTGGTTTTTCTGGCACCCTCAAATTCATAATGACCTATCATCATGCATTGTTACTCCCCTAAATATTGATAAAAGAACATTAAATGGGGACCCAGGTCTTTTTTATCAGGTTATGATTGAAGTAAATAATGAAAGTAAATTAACATTGTTTATTGTTTTTAATTCTAATTAGTGTAGGACTGTGGTAAAAATTGAATATGAACAGATTCCCTCCAACTATGAATAATATAAATTTTTGGACACTTAGTCCTCAATTGTCAGATTGTGCACAAAAAGCCTCTCATCCTAATCACTATGAGTTAACAGAAATCAAAAAACATAAGAAAGATAAATAATTTGTACATGAAAGACCTGAAAAATCTATGAAGAATGAGGAGAAATGGGTTGTCAAACCAAAAACCTTAGGCTAGTTGGAAGCTAGAAATGTGGGAACATGGCCAGACCTGGATGAGGAAAAGGACAATGAATCTATTGAAAAATTTATTTTGATGGAATTAAAACTAAAATCTTGCGAATCCTTAAGCACTCACATTCTTATTTTTCATCATTCTATAACACTTCAGAGTACCCTACTCCTACTCTTAACCCTTCTAATGATATGATTACTTCCCCTTTGAAGCATTTTGAAGGGATGAATGATCACTCACCCCTTTCAAATAATGTGGACCAATATTGCACCGAAAACAACTCCCAACTCACCCCTACTGCCTCGGAAAACACTACCCATGATTCATAGATTACAAGAAATGAACCTAAATGCCCACCCTATCTGAGGAGAGGGTTTAAACAGCCCATGTTGAACCTGGATACCCTTCCCTTCTGGGTAGCATGGGTAATCAACAGAAAATCACTACTATCCTCCCAGAAGTTTCTTTGCAACCTGCGAGGATAGACAGTACTACTGTCCCCCTTAAGATAAGATCATATTTATTTTATTTTCCCCGAAGTCCAAAAGCTTACAAAACACATAAAGGAAAACCAAAAAATGAACAGAAAAATAGATTAATGGGGTCTTATGTAATGGAGGATAAGGGAATCCCATCTCACAAGGTTGATTCCCTCTGAAGGTAAGTCATGGACATTGTAAAAATAGCTAATCTGAGTACACTGATCCACCATAGAAGAGATAAAGTCTTTCACTTTATTACCCTCCCACCAGGTATGAAGAATATTAATCTAATTATTAATTTGGCCCCTACACCATCGAATGATGTATGAAATAGACCATGGAGTAGTTCCTGAACCATGAAAGGACTTATAAAGTGTCACAGAGTCCGTTTCAACTACTTCTAGGTTGATGTTAGCAAGATCTCAAAGAAGAAGACCCATGTTCAGAGCTCTGGCTTCATCTTGAATTGAATCGCAACTTCTATAGAAAATAGAGAAGGCCAAAATAATGAATCCCTGAGAGTCCCTAATCACCACACATCCCCTCATGACACCTGAGAAAAAGGAGCCATCCGTATTCAACTTGAGGCCCGCACTGTGGGGGTACCACCTGACTCAGTGTCCTTGGAAAATATGAAATATTGACTAAGCATTGGAAAATAAAGTAGCGAGAGAGTTGAGGGTAGGTTCTGCCATCCAATTTTTCAAGAGCCGCACTAGGTCCACCTGGAGGTTACAGGTTCTGGAGACAATCATCCTCCCAGAGCATGAAATACCTTCAAATCAGGATTTGTTTCGAGAATTCGAGATATAACAGTAGCTGGTGGAGAGGAAAATTGCCCTTTATTTCGATTCTAGACCAGCGACTCTAGCACCATGAAACCATTTCTCGAGGAAGGAAGACTGTCACAGCTCAGGAGAAGAAAAACAAGTGAAATTTCCAAAATCTGACAATAGCTAATGGGCCCAACACCCTTTGAGGAAGAGATGGTCTAGAATCTCCTCCTGGTGATCATCACAACATGCACAGATGGAAACCAAATAAATGCTTCTGTGATTAATGAGATCATCAGTAGGAATTTCTTTATTGTGGATCCTCCACACAAGAATTTTGTGCATTGCATGGAGTTCCTTTCACCACACCATCTTTTCCCAGTTGTCCATCTGCTTGGCCAAAAGCATAATCCTTTAAAAATACTTCACAGAGAAGATTCCCAATGATGATTCAGTAAAATCACATTTGTCAGGCTCACTATTGATATCAATACACTCAAAAACAGTGAGTTTCTGCTCATCCAGAATAGTATTAATGATACCCTCATGTCTGCTTGCTTTATTGATGGAAATATCTAGGATATAACATCCAGGGAATCCGATATAGGAGCCTATCCAATTATAATTCTAGAAATATATCTCAAATTTTCACACAATCCACGGAGAATGATTCTGAAGTTAAGGAAAGTGAGGATGGATGATAGACCATAGGGATAAAGCACTGCCTTTAGCCAGATCTGAAGTAGTAGTGATTTTTTTGGCCATGAATCTTCCCCATAAAGTCTTCTCCTCAAGAACCTCCCACGATAGCTTTTCTTGTTTATACTGAAGAGTATCCGAGAGATTTATGACAATAATACCACCCTCCTCAATCTGTCGATCCATTCTCGCCCAGGACGTCCAGTGATGCTTGCCTTCAATATTCGCAACCCAAATAAATGAGGCCAATATCTTGTCAATATGAGAGACCACCCCTTTTGGAACCCATGTATCTGAGGGAGCATGCACTGGGATAGAGGAAATCACATTTTCCCCCTTCATTATTCCAACTATCCTCCTATTTAGGACAAAAAAATATCTTCTTAAGCAGGTCTCTAAAACAACTGACCATACTGATTGTAATTCAAATTTGGAAGATATTAACAACCTACCCTTGACTGCCCCATGTAAGCAGCTGGTCTCGGCTTCAATCCCTCAAGGTGATATTGACTCTCATCTTATTTCTAGTATATGTGCTACTAAATCTTCTTTGGTTTCCCCTTTTCTTATATAGGTGGATCAAGGTAGCACTAATCAAGGCACTCCCTTTTGAATAATAACCAGATCAAAGACCTCTGGAGGAAAAAATAAAGGGGACAACCCCCCTCCCCCAAAAACATCTCCAAATGAATTTTTTTATCTTGAATTGTGAGGGAATTGTGAAACCAAACACCATTAATGTCTTAAATAGATTTATTAGCACTCATCGTCTTATTTTTGCAGTTTCTAAACAAAAAATTAATTATGCTTCTATATGCCTGCATCTATTTTATTTTGCTTATTCCTTTCCAGGAACTTGTAATAATGGTACAATAGTTGAAAATATATGGATTTTTTCTCATTCTTCCAGGAAAAATGTGAACATTCATAATATTACGAATCAAATCTTTACTTGTGATTTCACTTTTTAGCATACTCATATTTATACTACTTTTTTTATGCGAATTATAGATATCAAGATAGGAGGCCTGATTGGAATTATCCAACTAAACATAGTAGCACTATTCATAATCCTTACTTTATAGTTGGGGACTTCAAGTCCAGTTTATCCGCAAGTGAAAAAATGGGCCCTTCTCACTCCACTATTTCCTCTAGGGAATTTAAAATATTCATTGAAACTAATAATCTTACTGAGAAAATTTGACCAGTGCCAAATTTACCTAGTATAGAAATCATTATAATAGAATAGTGGACAGTAAGATTGATAGGGCATTCACTAATAATCAATCCCTGGATAAATGGGATAGCATTTCTTGCATCACCCTTCCAAAAGTTGCTTTTGATCACCACCCTATACTGGTTAATTTTTTACATAATCCCATTGATCCTTGGCTTACATTCAGATTTAACACTACCTGGTCCTGTGTTCCTAACTGTGTGAATATTATCAAAAACACCTGGGCTAATATGTATAGACACATGGACTCGTTTTCATGTCCATTGAAATTGAAAAATTTTAAGCAAGTCCTCAAGAATTGGTGTAAAACTAAATAAAAAGAAATAGACAATGATATTACCCTTCTAAAGAATGAGCTCATGCAAATTCCAAATTATAATACCTATTCTAACTTCACTGACAACTCCCAGCATGAAATCAATGTTTCTTCTAAGCTGGTCACATTACTTAACCTTAAGGATAACCTCAAAAAACAAATTTTTAAAATGAAATGGCTGTTTGATGGGAATAGGAACACTAAGTTCTACAAATCACTTCACAAAGATAGAAAAGATTATAGGCCTCTTGCCTATCTTTGATATGAGAAGAATATTATCGACAATGATTAGGGTATTGAAAATTTTGTGGTCTCATATTTCTGTGATATCTTCAATCGTCCTTGCATTGATAAAGATATTCTCCCTGATGTCATTCCAGCTATGATGTCTAGAGATGATAATTCTTTTCTAAATAGCCTTCCTTTGGATTAGTAAATTAAAGACATTGTCTATAGCTTCAATTCAGACAGTTCTCCTAGATCTAATGGTTTTAATAACCAGCTTTACCAAAAGCATTGGGATATCATTCATTACGACGTCCATCACATGATTAAAACATTCTTTTCTAAAGGCATTGTTCCTTATGGATTAAACTCCCAATTTATTACCCTTATTACTAAAATTAAGATTGTGGATGAAATAAATCTCTTTAGACCCATTTCTCTCATAAATTCTTTTTTTAAAAATTATCACTAAATTACATGCTAATAGAATCTATTCCATCATCAAGATAATTGTCTCAAGGAATCAATTCGGTTTTATAAAAGGATGATCTATACAAGACTGCATTTTCCTTGCCTATAAATCTTGTAATATTTTAAATAGGAAAAATCAAGATGGGAATGTTGCCATTAAACATGAAATTACAAAGGCCTTTGATACCATAGATTGGAACTTTATTTTTAAGATCTTTGTGCACTTCAGTTTCAATGACACATTTATAAACAGGATTAAAACTCTTTTTAACTCGGCCCATATTTCCATTCTAAAAAATGTTCTCCTAGAGGATATTTAAAATGTTCTAAGGGGTTAAGAAAGGAGACCCTCTCTCTTATATTATCTTCTGTATTGCTGAAGACTATTTATGTAAACTACTCCCTTAGTCTATGGAAAATGGTAAGATCAATCTGATACCTACCTCCAATAACTTGAATGCCCCCATGTATCTTCATTATGCTATGGCATTATTTTGTTGCTACATGGGTACAAAAGAAATGTTAATAATCTTAAAGACATTCTCACGCACTATAAAGAGGTGTCTGGTCAGCATGTTAGTTGGCATAAATCTATAATTTACTTTGGAAAAGGATATCCCCCTAGCAGGAAAAGAAACATTATCAGTGCTATGGGGATCAAGGAGGGTTCTCTACCCTTCACTTATCTGGGTGTCCCTATCTTTTGGGGAAGACCTAAATAATCTTATTTCTCACCCATCATTGACCAAACCCTTCGACAACTCTCCCTTGGAAAGGTAAAAAACTCTCCATGGAAGAAATAATTTTCCTTGTAAAATCCACTCTTGTCTCCAAAAGTTTCTATTCCATTATGATTAATAAATGGTCTGTTGGTCTCCTAAAACGCATTAATGTTAGCATTAAAATATTTTTCTAGACTGGGAGCACACATGGGAGAAAACTAGTTACTATTCCTTGGTCTACTTGTTGCAATCCTACGGAAAAAGGAGGTATTGGAAAAAAATACTTAATAATTTTAATGAAGCCCTTCAAGATAAGCTCACATGGAACTTCATTCAAAATAATTCTTCATCCATGGAATTTCTTAGGATTCACTTCCTTGATAAATTAAGGAATATAAATTTCAATTATTTGACCTCCTCAATCTGGCCTTCCATTAAGAATAATTTCATCTCTATTATGAACAACTCCAGATGGAACACCCCAAATATCCTTAGTGTCTAACACTCAACTTTCTGAGCATTCTAAGGATACCATCAAGGGAATATTTCCAATGAAAAACCCTTGCTTACCTGATAATATAAAGCATGTTGTAAACAATAATCCTTTCACTATTACTAATAATCTTCTATTTTGGGAACCTGTTAATAATGGTATGATTGATTCAAAAAGATACTATAAGAATTTCTTCAATATTGCTGATTGTAATTTAAGCTGGTTAAAAAACCTTAATAAATATTTGTTAAAGCCCTCGAGACTCACTATCATTTGGTATATTTCACATGGTAGGCTTCCCACTGATATATGTTTACAATCTTTAGGGATTAATCTTTATTCCAAATGTCGTATGTGTAATCAACATCGAGAGGACATTAATCACCTCTTTCTTTCTTGTGATAGGGAAAATGCCCTTTGTCATTATATTCTTGATATTTTTTAGTGCAGATGGTTTCCTTGTAGCTCAATAACCTTTTTCTTGCAGTGATGTGTGGATTTATATGACTCCTAGCTAATCAGAAATATTTTTATTTTAGCTGCAACGATGCTTCTACATGTGATATGGTATTGTAGAAATGAATATATTTATAACAATAAATCATTCAAGCTTAATGCATGTAAAACGAGAATTCTCATTTCTATACGGGAGGATACTTTTCTTCAGAAGGATCATTGCAGTAACTCGATTAGAGATCATGGGATTCTTAGGTGCATCAGTGTTGATGGGAGGTACCCTCACCCTAAATACACTATGGAAGTATTTTGGGAAGCTCCACCTATAGGTTGGAATAAAATCAATGTTGATGGTGCTTTTAAAGGCAACCCAAGCCCTACAGGCAGTGGGGCCATCTTTAGAAACCACTTGGACCAGGTTCTTGGATGCTTTTATGGATCATGTGGCTTCACCTCCTCCCTGGAAGATGAGATGATGGGTATGATTCTTGCTTCTTCTTTTTCCAAGCTGTACAAATGGAACAACATTTTGATTGAGATCAACTCAACTACTATTTTCTAGGACATTTGGAATGGTTCTGTTCACCTAGCATGGACTCTTACTCCTGGCCGAATGAATGGTTTTCACTCTCTATCGGAAGTCAACTTCATTATCACCCATACCTACCGGGAATCTAAAAAGATCGCTGATGGACTTCCCAACATGGAAGTTAATATCAAGGTCTCCGAGAGGGATGACCTTCCTCCTGAGTTACTCCCTCTTTATGTCACAGATGTTCAAAAAAATCTTAACTTCAGACTCTTGTAATCACTTATGGTTCATTTTTTTAATAAATTTTGTGTTTTGGTCTTTGATCAGAACACCACCCCATTTAAAAGAAATAACCATATGTAAAATTGAATATACATAGTTATATAATAATATAACATGTGTTTTTTCTTCTGTATCAAATAATTACATGGATGAAAAAGGATGTTCGACCGAAGAAATAAATAAATTCATTTTTCCTTAAAAAAACATTTTTGTCCTCTTTAGTATTAAATGTGAGAAAAAATATAAGTAAACAAGTACTACCATGAATAAAACATAGGATAATAAAACTAATTTTATTTTTAAATAAAATATCATATAATTTATTCAATGTAAATTTAATTTCAATTCATTCCAATTAAAATGAGAATGAAACATAAATCTCTTACCATTTTGGTAAAATTATAGTAAAAACCCTCATGAAAGGGATGACCAAGAACGGGCATTTATATACCCTTTTTTATGAGGTTTATAATAATAGAAATAATTGGGTATAATATACACCACATAAAAGGAATAAGTTTTGAATAAGGCATGTGTCTCAAAGAATAAAAAGAGACAGAAAAATCCATTATTGCTTTGGTAATATCTGAATCGAAACCTGATAAATGGGTGGACCATTAATGGATATTAAAAACCCAATAATTTTCATGAAAATCGTCATTAAATATATTAATTGGAATTATATAAACCACAAAAAGTAAACAGGTTTGGAATATGGAATATGTTTCATAACAATAATAGTGAGACGAGATATCCATTATCTTAAGTGTGACTTTCTTCCAATGAAAATAAAAATCTTATTAAGTAAATTTTATTTTACTATAATTATATACTATTTTCATTTAAATTACTATAATATCATATATGATCCACTTATGAACATTTAATATATATCTATTAATTAACCCTTATTAAAGTCCTCATTTATGGGTGTAAACTATCTCATTTTAAATTATAATTCAGTTCTAGTTGTTCCGGTTCATGTACTTCAATAATGATTCCATTTTCATAAAATTTAAAATTTTGATATATATATCATATAAATTCAATATATATATATATTTACACTCATCCACAAATGATATAGTTAGAAATATGAATTATGTATTTCATATAGATGGTATATCATACTTACGCATGAATATTGTTTTCACTTTTTGAGGGATAGAATGAAATAAAGTTAAATATTAATTAAAATTCAAATAATAATTAATATTTAATATATAACAATTATATTTTTCAAATCTATCATTATAAATTTTAATACAAATCATAAATAAAAAATAAATCACATCTCTTTGTGAATGTGGTAGTCCACACTTAAATATGAGTGATTTTATAGTTTTCTACTAGATTGGGAGGTAAGAAGGTAGATAAGATATTAAAATTGAATAATTATAATAATTTAATAAATCTAATATATAATTTTTATTCTAATAACAATGACTATCAATGAAATATGGTGATGGAAAATGAATTTTATCACTACATGGAGGCAGCGGTCCACATGTATGCATAATAAATACATTTACTTCCAATTTAATGGAATGAATGGTTGGTAATGGAGGTTACATTTTCTAAATAACATTTCATTATATTGATAATAATGAATTTATTATTCTAAAATTTATACTATTGATTTATTATAGGTATAGGAAGAAATAAATTAAAAGGTATCAGGTAAGATGACTACCAATTCCTCTATAAACCATCTTTGGATCCCTTCTTAATGACCATTTGAATGATAACTTAAAATAATGTTAATTATAAAAATAGATAGGGATGTTTTTAAAATAATTTATATGGGTTTGGGAAAGTTAAATACCATAGGATGTGTAAATAAAAGAGAGGGGGATCCTTTTACAATGGAGGGAAAGGACAACCTAGAATTACAAAAATATTTAGTCTCATAAAATTGATTCAATTAGACAGAGAAACAAAAAATTGGAATAAGGACTAAATACTATCCCCCAATGAAATAATTAACAGTCTTTGTATCATTCTAAACCTTATATTTGGTTTCACCCCTCTGGTAAACTATTTTAACATTAAAAACGCAACAATATTTTCAATATTAATAGGTTAATATATTAAATATATCTAACAACTATATCATGAATGTAATAGTGTGACATTTCATACCATTTTCACCATACTAGTCCTATTCCCATATTTTTATGATTTTATGATAAATTAACAAAAAAATTACTTTTCATAAAATATTTTTATAATTATAATTTTTATACTACTCATTAACCTTGACTTCAAGGGCATCATGATAGTTATGGAATTTGAATATAAACCCTTAAAACATCGCTAAAATGTTATAAATAACTAACAAAATATTGTAACACTAAAAACTCACTAATATTATATTACAAGCAATATTATAAATATTATTTAATTTTTTCATCTAATTTAATTAATATTGTTTCAACGTAGTGTACAAATTTATGGAAATTATTCAATCACTACAAATTATAAATAATTTACCATGAAATTATTTTTATTCTTTTTTAAAATTAAAATGTGTGAAATAAAGTAGAATGTTTCTTTCATATAATACAACATTAGACATCTGAATGTTAATAGAGTTTAATTTTAGACGTTTATTTATTTAAAATAATTTAAATCAATATATAATGGAAAAAATGACTCAAAATACCATATAATAAAATTTGGGATGTGTAATGAAATAAATTAAAGTGATGGTTTGATTTGGACACCTTATCTTTTTTAATCCCATTTAACACATTTTATCCTTAATGTTGTGAAAATTATTTACCATCATTAATTTTCATAATGAAAAAAAATAAACGTAATCAAATTAATAAATTTAAACGACTCAATTCCAAATATGGTATTAAATTTATCTACATTACATATCCAGAATTGAAAAAAAAATTAATTTAAAAAAAATGAAAAAAATGGAAAATAGTTTTTAGATAAAAAGGTAAAAATTAACATATATAAATCTTGAATATTGATGAATCAAATGTAATAATTCATAAATCTATAAGATTGTCACATAGTAGGAAATAATTTTCCAAAAAATGGAATGAACTGCCTGACCTTCCATCCTCTTGACCAATGTGAGTACATATGTACTATTAGAGTCATTTTTCAATTACCAAATGTCTCTAGAAAGCAGGTCAGTGGATCATCACAAATAAGGGAAACATTTGGTGTTCTAGTTCCATGAATTAACCCCTTTTGAAACCATCTAGAATGAAATTTTAAATATAATTGTGTGTCTGATGTGATGGACCATTCTACCACCATAAAAAATTCTATTAGAACCCCACGTGATCTCCATATGAAAAAAATGGTGAACCTGATGTGAATCCTTAATAAAAAATTTGGTATCTCTTATAAGGCAAGACCAATTAATTATCTCACAAATTGAATACTCGCCAAACATGGGGTTAAAAAATTGATTATGAATGTATATTTTTATTTAAATGATTCTTTGATAGTGCCTTATTGATTGTGTTTGAGTTGTATTCCTATTCTCTCTCATCATTAATCCATTCAATCTAAATGGAATCCTCCCTACCAGCTATAACATACCCTACAAGAGGATCTCATCAACTACCCATCATCTATAGCACTGGACATTATATAGAAATATCATATAGTACAACATAAATGGTAGTATCCCTACATTGGAGGCCATATATAAATCCCTCAATGGAATGAAACCCCACTAGGAATCTAATAAATATAGGTTTATGTTGAATAAGAAAGTGGCACTAGTGGATGCCTCCACCTTTTTTGGTTTCATATCTCTAAAATGAAGAAATATACTGCTTCATTGTCTTAGGAATGCCGATAAAGAGTCCATTGATGAACTCGAACTAATGAAATAGGGCTACCATCAAGGGACTCCTACTAGAAACAACTTCTATTGACACCCCATAACACAAAGTGATCAACATGATGGGGAAACCACCCCAAAAACTCTAAATTATGTTATTTGGACTCAAGCACCTAGTAAATCCTATCAAGGGTGGGAATCAAATTTTCATTTACAAACTCACATCCCTCTTACCACAAACGATTCCCACCAACAAAACCTGGAGGTAACTTAAGTGCAGAGGAGAATTCATTCCTCTACAACTTAAACCTTCCAACAAAACATAGAAACATACTAAACAACCCTAAAACACCTAGAAAATCAATGAGAAGATAAAAATACATACATGTTAAAACCAAACCTACCAAAGTAATCTATAATCACTCAATAAAATAAGTTTGAAAATCCTGATAGAAAATTTTGTGTAGTCCCATATCCTTACACACCTAAATGAAGACTATTAGAATATACCAACCAGAAATGGATGAAAGGATCATGCCTACATTCCAGCTCCAACCATCTAATGGGAATATATACCTATTATGGACACATAATTCATGAAACATATCTTGAAAAATATGAAAGGCTAGACAAAAATATCTTCCCACATTCTATAAACTTCTAAAGATATTATTATAGTAGAGTAAATGGTAGAAGGGATGGAACGAAAATTATCCATTGTAATTAGGGGGTATCATTAGAATAATGTGAGTGTTAATGCAAATAAGACTCATATCCTTACTCTGGTCTAGGAGGTTAGAAGACATAATCTCATGAAAAATAAATAATCTAATTGGGAACATGTTATTCTTCCAATTAGAGTTCAATGGACTATCCTAATGGCCACTCCAGGGAATTCATATATCGCTACAAAATTTTAAAAATATGTTGGAAAATCTAAAAATATTCATAGGATCTACTCAAAAAATTCAGTGTATATTAAATATATTACTGATATTAGGCAGCCCAAATCAACTACAGGAGAGAATCCTAAAAGAATCCTCACTAAAGGTGATTAGAAAATGAAGAACCGATCATCAATCCTTCTCTACTCAATTCTACAATTCTTTAAGATGTTGAAAATTTATCCATAGTGGATGAAGATCATACTAATTTTTAATAAAAGTATAGATATCGTAGGGTAAATTTTGAATGAACTCCTTGAAACACTGTTGCTATCAGTTTTGGAGGTCCTCCCTAGAAATATTACCATAAAGGAATACTATATCTCTACATTTGAATCGGTTATAAGTTCTTATCACTTAACATGTGCCATGGAATCCCTCCTCGTGCCTAGAAGATCAATCAATAATAAGTTCCTCCACCGACTATCTTCTACCCTAATGGTTCTCCCTAGGGTATATACTATATAAATACACCATGCAGTTGGACATCATGTAATGATGGTAGTCTCCACCCTAATTGAATTCATTAAAAATTTCAACCATGTAGTGAAACTTCATTTTTTCTAGAAGTTCATCCCCTTTCCAAATCTACTATGAGAAATCCCACAGATGCTCAGCCACTTGAAAAATGAAGTCAGTCTTCCACAATTCCTCATCATAGTCAATTGGTACTCTTTCTTGGTAAAAAGTTATCCCAAGGGTATAATAATTCTATGAATCACACTGGGATCACCAACCTCAAAATATGAAATTGAAAATTCCTACCAAACCAATTATTTATTTTAACATAGTAGTGAAAATTCTAACTTCTTCTAATTAGGTTGATGAAACACTTTCCAAATATTAAGAAGACATATTTCGTATGGGGATGTTATGGGATACAGACAATGTACAAGTCAATTTATAGGCATTATCTACTCCCCAATATCTCATTCTGAATGTGATTTTGGATTAATGTGTGCAAAAAATCCACATAAATTTGTGGACCAATATTCTTTTCCTGGAAAAAATTGTTTCCTTACAAATCATGTTTTCAGCCATGTTGAGGTGGTTGATCAAATAAATTATAAAATCGACTTACAAATCCTCCTAGATGCATGACACCTAATATTTTTAAAACCGATTGTATCCCTTTAGCGTGCATGTCTCGATGTGTTGAATGAGTTGTGTTAGTAAATCATTGACACCCTATCTAGTGTTCATATCACAGGATGAAGTAAACATGGGGAATTTCATTTCCCCTCAATCCTCAAAAAAAAATCCCACCCAATGTGATAAAATTTATTTTCATTTTCTTAATCCAAATTCTATATAAAGTATTTTATCATAATAAGTGGTACAAACAAAAAAAACTGGGCCTAAATGAATCTTATCATCGTGAGAAAAAAAAGAGAGATCTATAGAAAACTTGTGCATAAAAAATATGAAATAATTGAGAAAGATTACCACTTAAGGGAACCCAATAATCAAGTAGTGCCAATGTATTTGAATGTATATGAATAATGAGAAAATCATGTAATACACATACTAAAATTTAAAAATAAAATGATATGTAAAATCAAGAGATCAGAAAAAACATGACAAAAGTAGAAATATAAGAGAAACCCCATATGGCAGTATACGTGGGATTTTTAACAAAAAAATAGAGGTTAACAGGAAATTCCTGGGATGTTGAGAAAATAGAACAAAATAAAATCTATAATGTAGGTTTTGGGGAATTTTTACCTCAACCTTCTCAATATAAGTTATTTTTTTATTTTTTCATGGAGCATCGTAGAATGAATCCTCCTGGATCATCCAGTCTAGTGACCCAAATTCCAAAAGATGAACAGTCATGAAAAAATTGCCTATATATTCCCTTAGGGTCACCATAACTCAAATTATTTCAAGACAAATAATGAAAGATAGGATTAGGCCCCATGGAAGGAATAAAAAAAATAAATATCTCAAGGTTAAAAAAGAATATTTTTAACACATTTCATTCAGCTGATATCACTATGTCAACCAACCCTCTTACCATTTTGGTACTAGTCTGAAACCTTCAAGGTGTTATGCATCAGTGAAAATCATTATAACCTCCCCTGTAGATGCTACATAACATGATGTCGATACAAGGATCTTGAATAGGATATTTGTTTACAAAAAATAACCCACATAGAAATTACTGAATAAGGTGTGTGGGCCAAAAACCAGAGGATATCTATGAATTTGGGGATTCCCTCAGCTTCTCCACTACTACTTAGTGAGATTCTTCCAAGGAATATAGTAAATGAGTGTATGTATCTCACCTACTATCTGAATATATTGAACCTCTCACACTCAGGGAAATATTTTACTAGCAAGAGGAAGAGATAAAGGGGTTGACAAAACTCACTGAAGAACTACACTAAGGAAACATGCCTGGTAGATATATTTTAGAAGAGGATCCTCACATCGCTCTCCCATGTATAATACCTCAAAAAAGAGGGTTCATCATAGTAACTGAAATGGATTCAGACACTGGCTCAGTCTGGGGTACTGAGAACCAATTTATTTGGACCCCATGAGATGAATATATCAAAAAACTCTCTATTGGGTACGTAACTAGAGAATGAATATACACATCTTCAACGGTCAACCCCTACAGGTTACCCACTATGATTACAAGTGGTGATGCCATAGATGGCCCAACATACTATTCTCCTTGTCTAGGATCCTCCCTAGTTGGCCTTTCCTCCCCATCTCATCGACATTATTAATACAATGGAGGCTTGATTAGATGTTATTGAAGGATGATGTTCATGAGTAAAAAAATATTGGAAAGCTTACTCAGATTTGATGGGTTCAATCCTTCCCCCAATAAACTATAGGAATCCTATGTTCTCATCGTCAAATGGTTTAGTGGATCTAGAATAGCTCCAAACACACTTAATGTCTTGGTGTTTTACCATGTTGGGGACCCCCCAAGTAACAAGAGAATACTATGATTATATTTCTCCCAAAAAACATTATTGGGACCATCCTTCTCCTAATATAGTAGTCTACCAAATATATCTATCATATGGTGGTAAGATCGTCACCGATAATTCCCTTATTGATTCTAATCTATTTCATAGAATAAAACATTCCTTAATATCTAAAAATATAGAAAATAAATAAATGAATGTGTAAGAAATACCATTTATAGGGGGAAGAGTTTTACTTATTCCCTAAACATGAGGATTCCTTAAGATGATTTTTTGGGTCCTTTCATTGATAATCATTATGACCAACTATGAACACAGATTATCCCTAAAATGTATCCTTTTGGATTTCATTATCATTCTGAAATAGCAAAAATGATGGGATAATCTATCGTTTTTTAACCAAGAATAACTCGCACCCCATTCCTATGTCTCAAGGGAAGAGTATGGGTAGAGTGGAATCCGCAATTCTTACATTAAAGTGAATTTTTATGGAAACTCTATCTCTAAATCATGAAACTCCTTACATGGAACCTCCTCCTGAACAGTAGTGTCAAAAATAGTATCCTCATAAGGGTGAGAAAAAGGATCATAAACATTACCTATTTTAGAAACATAAGAATAAAATTTATTTCATTCAAGATGAGTAAGATCCTAGTTTATTTTTAGTGTGAATGGAAACTAACATACTACTATTGTAAGAGTCCAAGAGACTAGATTATGTTGGCCTTGATGACCACCAAGATTATTTTTCCTATCATCGAATTCTAGGTCAGACCATCGAATTCTATGTCATTTTAAATGATTTTCTTCGAAGGATGTATTGTTATGGGCCAGTGAACCAGATACAACTACTAGAAGAAGTAACATGTTTTTCTTTCACCACTCTAGAGGAAGAAGTTGAGTTTCATGATTTCATCACTAACAAAGAAATGATTTTTAGCGATTTTATAACTAGAAAAATAATCATGCAGGCTCATTATATCCTCATAGCATAGTTAAAACAACAAATTGTTCCCCTAGTAACATCCCCTTTGTGATAACTAACCCCATCAATGCCACAACACTCCAAAGACAAATCATCCCTGAAATGACATAGATATAAGAATAGAAAACAAATGTAGGAGGATAAACCTGAACCAATGATAAAGCTAGATTTTACTATCTTCGACCTCATGATTTCTACTCTGAATCACTACTACAAAAACGTGCAGGGGAAGCGCTACCCCATTATCAATGCTAAAAAATCATTGATAAAGGGGGCCTTTAGCAATTCTAAAAAAATCACTGATAAAGGGGACCCCTTTATCAGCGCTTTTTTTAGTAGCCCTAATAAAGGGGGGATTTATCCGCGCTTTTTCCTACCGGTGATAAATTTTACGTTTAAAAAATCATGAAAAATAAATTATTGTTATATAAGTATATTTATATTGATATAAATATAATATATATTTCTTAAATATGTTTTAGATATGTGTAAATAGACTATAAAATGTAATATATATAAAAAATTTAATGAAAATGGCTTTAAAATATTTAAAACAATTATTATTAATTAATAATTTTCTAATTATTATCTATTAAAAATCATTTAATAACAATTTGAAGACACAAAAATTAAAAACAACTAATAAAAGATCTAAAATAAGTTGAAAATGTAACTCAAACTTCAAATGACCATAACTTTTGATCAAGGAGTCTGTTTGAGCTCTACAACATATCAAATCAAAGCCTGCGACGAGCTCTACTCGATATTGACCTAGACTATGCCCTTTTCACATTTTTAGGGAAAAAGGCCCAAAAGGCCTCCAAAACTGAGTTTCTAGTTAGGATACCCTGATTTGTTAATATTCAAATTGGCATAACTTCTGATCCGGATGTCCATTAGACCTATACCACAAATCATATCGAATATTGTTTCATTTTCTTCGATTTCACTATTTTTGGAGTTGAAACGGGCTTCTAGATTATGAGTTATCATCATTTTAACTTTCTATGGATTTTCTAATACTGATATATATGAATTTATTTATAAATATATATGCGTCTGTGTGTGTGTGTGTTGTTTATATGTATGTACTTATTTATTTATTTAATTATAAACACACATAAAAAATATATTTCATAAATGTATTTAAAACTAATTTTATAAGTATATAATAATTGAAAAATAAATATAGAGATAAAAAATTATATCTAAATATATATATATAAATAAATAAATATAAATATATATTAATATACGAATGAATATATATACACTAATATATGAATAAATATATTTATATTAATATGAATCTAGATCAATATATGAATAAATATTACTATATATACATATATATAAATAGATCTATCATTAAATAACGAAAAAAACAAAATAACTTGGTGGTAAAGGTGAAGCCACCAAAGGGGGAGGTTGTGGGTTCAAGTTTGGGTGGAAGTGCAAAGTGGTGCGCACGTGTGAGGATGCGTGGGAAGGGCATCATGTGGGAGACCTTCTTGCTCTGAAAAAGGAGGGTCAAGAACTGTTAAAAGTTCTCCCCAAATTATTTAATTCTTTTTTATTTTTATTAATTTTTTTTTGACTTTTATCAGTGCTTTTTAAAAGCACTGATAAAGGTCCCTTTTATCAGTGCTAAAAAAAGAGCTTATAAAGGGGTCTTTTATCATTGCTTTTTTAGCACTGATAAAAGGGACCCCCCTATATTAGCTCTGAGATTTACATCACTTTTTTAGCGCTGTTAAATACCGTTTTGAGTGCTGATATAGGCCGTTTTTTGTAGTAGTGAATGTATAGACACCGCCCCGCGAAATGGTATAATGGGAACCGACCCACCAATCAATGCTGCAGGAAGTGTTCTTCCAGGTAGAGCCCTCATTAAATGAGTAGTTAATTTTCATTTCCATTACCATCATTTCTTTAATAAATTCATTCCCTGATGATGAGAATTCTTATGTACTCAAATTTCCTGCACCAATATGGGAACCTATATTAGTGGTCAAAGAATCTAGGGAGGCAGGGGAAGACACAGTGATGTCATGAACCAATATTCTACCCTTATCGCCACCAAGGCCATTTGTGTGGTAGAAACTCATAGAAGTCACATTGAGAAAACACATTAGGAATAGAGAAAATCCCCACCTTCACAAAGGGTCTTCCAGGCTCAATAATTATACAAGATCATATAGAAGGGGTGAAATAGTTTAATCATCCCAAATGGGTATGTATGCTGAAATGGTTAAATCCAATAGAGAAGATCCCTTCAAAATTTGTGCAACCACCCGACTCATCTAAAACAAGGATATCAATCCCGAGTTTTTCAACTATTCATAAATTTACCACATGAAAACACAAACCATTAACTAAAAAAATTACTACCTAAAGAAGATGGAAATGATTCCGTCAAAACATTCATTTCTCTATGATCTAAACATGCCAACAGATTAGGAAAAGCACCTATATCAAATCTTCTAAGACCTCAAGAGTTTGGAGCTAATGTTGTTACTACTAACATATATCATGCAGAGATTGACCGTTCAGAATTTCATACAGTTAACTAGTTGATATAATGAGATAGATATGATATTATAAAAGGGCACATAATGCCTCTATACATTTTTGGAAGATTAGATGACATTGAAATCAGTCAATATTTCATTGAAAATGGATCAGTGGTCAACCTCACTCAATAAGGAACAATCTAATGATTGGTATATGCTATAGTTGATCTATACCCGTTGTTTCCACACGGATTACGGGGATGACCTCCTGGACGGGAGATTCAAACGTTCCGATTGGTTTCTAGCGGGTTTGTTCGTAGAACCGGAAACATCCAATGATTCCACATCCGTTTGGACCTACTTTCCAAAGGCAGGCGCTCATTAGCTTGTGGACTGATGAGGCTTAGGAATTTGCATTGGTCGAGAGGATGGGAGGTCGGACTCATCACACCTTTTTGAGGGGAATTATTGTCTACTCCGGGACTCTCTTTATAGATTTAAGTTATGTTTGTGAATCCTTATTATATTACCAAGTATAAAATGAGCTTTCCTTTAGTTTTAACAATCAATGATTAAATATGCAAGAAATTTAGAGAATCTTTTATATGTATTAGAGGTTCTTCATCAATAGAGAATCATCCATATCTGTTTAGAGATTCTTGGTTAATGGTATCCTTCAAAACATTTATATAAAAGTCTCTTGGTCATTATGATGACCAGGCTGGTTTTAAAGCCACTCAGTGGGGCACTTGAAGTTTATCGTCATTCAGAAGGACATAGATTATTTCAAAGTTGGGATCGAACCCATAAATGGGCTACCTACGTATCCTTTGTTTTGGAAAAGGAATCAGAACCCACGTAGTTCGAGGAATGGGGTATGATGTTTATGATTGATGGCTCAAAGATGAATTTCATAATTACTTTTACACTCTAAGGTCACGTGAGTCATGCTCGATGTGAGAAACAAGAGGTATTGGTAAAATTTAGACAATTGTGCCATGAAAGATGCAATCATAAGAATTTTTTTGGGGCTTATGTATGGATGACTGCCCAGATAGATGAAGGTTTAGGATTCACTTTTAGGGAGAAAATCCAGGAACAGGGTCCATAAAGGTATATGTGCTTTGTGGAGATTTGAATACTCTAATCTTGGGGCTTACTCCTAAGGAGGATGCCCAAGTTAGGAGGGTACTTATGACTGGGGCTTTATTCCTGAGAAGGAAGCCCAGGTTAAGGATTAAGGCTTGGGGCTTACTCCTAAGGAGGATGCCCAAGGTTTATGACTGGGACTTATTCCTGAGAAGGAAGCCCAGGTTAGGGGACTTGGGGCTTACTCCTGAAAAGGAAGCCCAAGGTTATGACTGAGTCTTATTCCTGAAAAGGAGACCCAGGTTAAGGGACTTGGGGCTTACTCCTGAAAAGGAAGCCCAAGGTTATGACTGAGTCTTATTCCTGAAAAGGAGACCCAGGTTAGGGATTAAGGTTTGGGGCTTACTCCTAAGGAGGATGCCCATATCTGTGGTTGGGGATTATTCTTAAGAAAGATGCCCAAAAAATTAGAGGACTTGATTGGGGCTTACTCCTGAGGAGGATGCCCAAGATTATGACTGGGACTTACTCCTAAAAAGGAAGCCCAGGTTAGGGGACTTGGGACTTACTCCTAAAAAAGGAAGCCCAAGGTTATGACTGAGTCTTATTCCTGAAAAGGAGACTCAGGTTAAGGATTATCTCATCTTCAAAGGATGAGGTTGAATGAATGAACTCTCAATCTTTGGTGACATAAAGATGTTTAAATCACTAGGTTTTGAGAGATCTTTCACAGAATTCCTTTCAGATAAGGATGTCAAATCAAGAAATCATGCCATAAATGGCTTTGAATAGTATCTTGAAGACTGAATCTTGAATAGGAAGGGTGAAATGGCTTAAGAGGGGTAAAAATGGGCAAGATGGGCACCCAAAAAGATAGGGGCACGCAAGTATTAAAAGTCGCGCAAGTCCTGCGGCGGCGCGCAAGTACTGGTCGCGCAAGTATACTTGCGCGACATGAGGGATACTTGCGCGATTTTCAACCAGAGTTGAATTACTTGAGAGACTCTTTAGAAAACCCTTTACAATCCTCTTGAGGTTCTTCCAGAAGAGGGACGCGCAAGTTATATTGAAGGAATTAAGTCGGCGCGCAAGTGTTTGATAAGTTTCAACACTTAGGCCTTCCTTCTTCTCTTTAGATCTTCCATTCTAGGTAAGAAATTACCTTAGAAGTGTTATGGAAGCTTTAAGAAGAGACTTAGGCGTCGGGAGCTTCAATCCGTGTTTCTGGAAAAAGATCCTCTCGAATGGGGGGCCCACAGGGTCTATTTATAGGCAAAAGAAGACCCCGGGCGGTTACTGGGCGGTTACCAGGCGGTTACCACATATGTCGCGCAAGTCCCTTGCACGACCATGAGGAGTCGCGCAAGTGTTGAGGTGGCGCGCAAGTGTACTTGCGCGACCAAGAGGGAACTTGCGCGACCTCTGGGCAATGTTCTCCTTTTTCATCCCTTTGTCGATTTTTGATGTTTCTTCAAAGGATTAATCACTTTGAGCTCAGATATTCCCTTTTCCGATCTTTAGATTCTGTGACGAAAGGAGCGTCAACAAAAGTCCCCCCTCAGAGTTGGATCCGGAAAGAAATGAGGATTTGACTCTGAGGAAATTGAATATTTCCAAAGGAAAAGGGAGGGCGCGCAAGTCTTCAGTGCGCAGAGGGAGGCGCGCAAGTCTGCGTCGCGCAGGCCTTAAGTGCTCTGGGTATGGCGCGCAGGTAGGCTTCCTGGCCTATAAATATACGGCCTAACCTCCGTTCAAGTATCCGGATTTCCGGACTTCATACCTTCTCGAGCTCTCGCCGCGCAGGTCACCTAAGCCGCGCAAGTCTGCTCTGTTTTCCTTGATGTCGCGCTCCTGTAAAGGTATTCGTACTTGCGCGGTTTAGACTTGCGCGGCGAAAACTAGCGCGGCACGTGAATACTTGCGCGCCATTTTTTGTAGACTTGCGCGCCTTAATGCCTTAGCCATTTTTTCAAATTTCTTCACAAAATTTATGAAAAATAAACCCATTTAAGAGTTAGTTTATTCATCTTTTGTGCAGATTTAGTGGTTCCCAAGGGAATTGGAACGACTTATGAACTGGCTAGAAAGCGGATTGATGACATGATGAACATCATTGGCCATGATTAATATGACATCTGCGACAGCACTCTTCCAGATTTGGCTAAGTATTTGAAGAAATATCATCTTAATTTCCCACAGAGCATCTACCTGTCTCTATGTGGTCATGGTCACTTGCAAGGAATCAATGTTCCAAATGCAAACAACTATACACCTGAAATGCAACTGCGCTGCTACTTCTTCATTTCGGTTATGCTGTGCATTAAGAGAAACAACAATGGTGTGAACCTTCGAATTCTCCTTGCATGCCATTTCCTTGCAGATATGAAAATGGCAAACCCATGGGCTGAAATGTTTTCCACTACCGGTTGGTGGAGAGAAGACAAACATGGTATTAGAGCAATATCTGAAAAGAGTACTCTCTCCAAATGGCTCTTTACTTCCAATGCTCCATTCTCAAATCCATGTATCCATCTTCCAAGTCTCTTGGACAGAAACAGAGTCACTGTTTGATCAGCAGAAAATTTTCTCAAACTGCACTCAAGAACAATTTTTTTTACAATTGTTCCAAGAAGAGCTGGTATCACTGCAACTCTTTTCTGTTTCCAGTTGAATGAATGAATTCCAGGTGGTTGCTGATGAATCTCGGGATGCCGTAAATCAAATGAAGTGTTATGTTGAAAGCCTCTTGTAATTCTTGAAAAAGAGAAGAGACTCCAATCTGTGGATGTCCTTCTAACTCTTGTGTATCAATGAAAAACACTTTCGTCTCCAATCATTTGTACCTGCATTCTTTCATTACCTGCTTCAAATTTACATAAGCCAATGGGCCTAGTAAGCATAGTTTGATTTTTACTAGGATTATTACAAATAACCCTACAAACTTTGAATCTTTTAACTCCTCAATATTATCTAAATCATACAAAAAATGTATATTTAGTGAGCTGGAACTTGACTTTTATTCAGAGTTCCTTTGTCTTTTGTGTGGGCAGTTTAAAGTCATGCATGCCGGACATAAAGGGGCTAATGTTTAAGGTCGAAATAGCTTTGACCGAAAATGGATTAAAATGGATTCAATTCCTTGACAATTTATCTGAAAAGATATTTACCATACTCAAGTATGAGGGAAAAAATGTAAACTACGGCTTAAGAATATTTGAATCTGAGGAATGATATGAAAAAAGAGCTAAAAGGCATTTAGAAGAAGTAGTTTCCAAGAATGAAGTTACTATTATTTAACAAAACCCGTTAGGGGGTTGAAATATGCAGGGCCACCTATGGGCATTGGGTGCATAGTCAAATAAAATAGCATCTTTTCGCTTGACAAGTCTGTTATGTGGACTGTTTATGCAAGGCCACCTATGGGCACGTGCTGCATAGTCAGGCAAAAGAACTCCCAGAAATTTACATTTCTATTGCTAAAAGCCAGTGAAAGTTTATGGAGATTCAAATTTTCTAAAGCATAGAGTTTGTTGTATGGAAAGAGGTACTTGAATATGGAGAAGATATTTCCAAACAAGAATATCGAAGAACTGGATGAATATCACTCCTACGAAGGTCTGACCTAAACGTAGGGAAGAAGAATAAACCATAGACTTGAATACTTTCAGATCATGAAAAAGGATATGGGACAAATACGTTAAGGATGGCTATTTTTGCGGATCCCTACATACTGTCGTTTAAGACAAATAAGGACAAAAGAGGCATTCTTCCCAAGAATGAAGTTACTATTATTTAACAAACCCGTTAGGGGGTTGAAAACATGCAGGGCCACCTATGGGCATTGGCTGCATGGTTAAATAAATAGCATCTTTTGGCTGACAAGTCTTTTATGTGGACTGTTTATGCAAGGCCACCTATGGGCACGTGCTGCATAGTCAGGCAAAAGAATTCTCAGAAGTTTGACATTTTTGTGACTAGAAGTCATGAAAAAGGTTTATGAAGATCTGAAAATATTTAAGGTTAGGATTATAACACATAAATATGGGTATTTTCCAATGTATGTAGAGATACATAGGTCAATGATAACCATAATCATGTTGTGGCTGGGTCCTGAATTGAAATTTTGGACTTCACTACGTATCTCATAAGAATTAGAATCAAGCCATACGTAGTTCTTGAAATGCAGTTTAACGTCGTGCAGGACGAAAGGATGAGTGATCTTAGTTTAGGGTCATAGAATTCGGACCATAATAATGAATACACAGTGTGTGTTTTCATGAGGACTTTTCAGCCAAGGGACTGAAAGTGAAATTTGGGGTTAGGCCCAAAAGACTTGGGACTGGATTCGAGGGACACTCGAATGTTCCTACACATCCCATAAGGATGGGAATCAAGTCCACGTAGTTCTAGAACTACCCTTTGTACAAATTTGGTTCGTACATGTGAAGGGTGAAAGGGGACTTTAGTGAAATGATGGTTTTAACCTAAGATAAAAAGTTTAGGCATTACCATGTATGCACGTAGTCTTTTTGAAATGAAACATGATTGAAAAATCAATGTCAATAATAGTTCTCTATCAAGTGAGGAGATCAAAGAATATTGTAGTTTATTGTCGTACCGGACAAAAGTGTTGTATAGTTTAATGTCATATAACAAGGACGAAAGTGAATCAATGTAATGATATTGATTCCAAGGGGCGGTTTCACGAATCAACATCATATGAGATGGTGGTGAACCGATGTGAAGAGATTGTTTTTGGGACAATGATCTAATAAAAAATGTTGTTGGGACTTACACATGGTTAGTGGCCCAAAGGGAGTGTTATGGTTGATGTTCACTCTAAGCTCACGTGAGTCATACTCGGTGTGAGAAACAAGAGGTAATAACAACCTTAACGATGCACAGTTTAATGTCATGTAGGACATATCAAGGACTTTCTGTACAGTTTAGCGTCATGTAGTTAGGAAGATGGGGACAATACAATTTAACGTCATATTGGATGAAAGGGGGATTGTGCAGTTTTAATGTCATGCTGGACTTTTGATGATTATATAGTTTAACGTCTTTCCGGACGTGAGGGACTTTTATACAGTTTAGCGTCATGTAGTTAGGACGTCACAGTTTAACATCTTGCTGGACATAAGGGATTTGCAAATAGTTTATGGTCATATACATGGACCAGGGATGATGCAGTTTAAGGTCATGCTGGACGGTTTAGAGAACTTTTTCACAGTTTTAATGTCGTGTGGGACGAAATTGCAGTTTAAGGTCATACTGGACCATTACTGTACAGTTTAAAGTCATGTAGCTAGGACAAACTGGTGCTGTACAGTTTAAAGTCATGTAACTAGGACTAAGGTGAACAAATATGAGGATATCAGTTCTGGGGACTTTTATTTTTTTTACAGTTTAATGTCATGCTAGACGAATTAGTAACCAATGTGACAGTTTAATGTCATGTTGGACGATAAGGGAACTGACACAGTTTAACGTCATGCTGGACGATGAAAGTGCCACACAGTTTAATGTCATGTTGCTAGGACACAATATAGTTTAATGTCATCTCGTACAAAATACAGTTTAGTGTCATGTAGGACAATAAGGGACTTAACACATTTTAACGTCATGCTGGACGATAGAAGTGCCACACAGTTTAATGTCATGTTGCTAGGACACAATATAGTTTAATGTCATCTCGGACAAAATATAGTTTAATGTCATCTCGGACAAAATATAGGAACTTCTATACAGTTTATTGTCATGTAGGACAAAATCAGGGACTATGCAGTTTAAAGTCTTGCAGTTAGGACTATTGGTGCTGCACAGTTTAGTGTCATGTTGCAGGGACATAAGTGCGAATAGTTTAAGGTCATATGCATGGACCGTACAGTTTATCGTCATGCTGGACGTAGTTGTAGTTTAAGGTCATACTGGACCATTGCTGTATAGTTTAACGTCATATAGCAAGGACAACATATAGTTTAATGTCATCTCGGACATATACAGTTTAGTGTCATGTAGGACATATTTGCAGTTTAAGGTCATACTGGACCATGGTGCAGTTTAAGGTCATACTGGACCGTTGTGCAGTTTAAGGTCATACTGGACCATTGCTGTATGAACCAATTGTAAGAGTCTTGGTTCTGGGAATAATATTTTGTGTTTATACAAAATACTTCTTCAGAAATCTGGCATTAGTTGGAGTCGTGATGTGTTCTCCATCCATTGAGATCAGAGAATACGCTCCATTGGAGTAGACCTTATGTATTGAATAAGGTCCTTCCCATTTTGGTTCAAGCTTGGGAGGTTTCTTTCCTGGTATCATTGGTGCTTTAAGAACCAATACCAATTCTCCCTGAATGAATGAACGAAGACGAACTTTTTTGTTAAAAGCTCGTGCTATCCGATTCTGATAGATTTCCAAGTGGTGCAAAGTGCACAATCTCTTCTCATCTAACTGTTCCAATTCATTCAAACGCTTTTGGGATTGCTCATCTGTCGATAACTGATCACAAATGGCTATTCTGAGTGAGGGCAATTGAACTTCAATTGGCAAGACTGCTTCTGTTCCATATATCAATGAATATGGAGTAGACCGCGTTGCATTGCGAGTGGTAGTCCGATAAGCCCATAAAGCATGAAAGAGTTTATCAGGCCATGACCTCTTATCTTTATCCACCATCTTTTGCAGTATATTTGAAAGAGTCTTGTTGAAGGCCTCTATCTGTCCATTATCCGCTGCATGATATCGAGATGAATGGTTGGACTTAATGTTGTATTCTTGATACAATTTCTTTACCTCAGAAGAACAGAAGTTGGTGCCGTTGTCCGTCAATATGGTATGAGGGACACCAAATCTAGTAATGATGTTAGACTTGATGAAGCTAACAATGCATTTAGAACTGACTTCTTTGAGAGGTACTGCCTCTGCCCATTTGGAAAAGAAATCAGTAGCAGTAAGAATGTACTTAAACTGCTTGGCCGTAGCTGAAGGGTAAGGTCCCACCACATTCATTCCCCATGTGGAAAATGGCCATGAGTATTTGGCTGTATGAAGCAACTCTGGAGGTTGATGAATGAAGTTGGCATATACTTGGCATGAATGACACTTCTTTGTGAAATTAACACAATCTTGTATCATTGAGGGCCAGAAGTATCCAAGCCTTCAAATTTGATCAGACAATCTATGTCCAGACTGGTGGGCACCACAGACTCCTACATGCACTTCTTTTATGACAGCCATTGTCTCTTCACCATCAATACATCTGAAGAGAACTCCATCAAAACCACGTTTGTAGAGAATTTTCTCGAGGTGGTTTGGACCATCATAAAGAGTAAAATTGACCACACGTCGCCGAATTTGTTCTTTCTCGGTTCTATTAGGTGGTAGTGTTCCATTTTGAAGGTACTCCCTGATAGGTGACATCCATCCTGTAGTATGACCATACGGTTCAGGAATGGGACTAATTTCATTAATTTCCTCTGTTCTGACTTGAACATAAGGTGAAATTGCACGACGGTGGGCAATACCGATGGTTGTCTCGTCCCGATTTGGATCTGCTAAAGCTGTGGCTATATTAGCTAGTGCATCAGCTTGAGCATTTTGTGATCTTGGGACATAAGAAAATGTCGGTTCTGAAGGGAATTCTGACATTAACTCTCTGACGTAATCATACAAAGGGATTAATTCTTCTTTTCTGATGGCATAATCCCCATTGACTTGTTTGATTACCAGGTCTGAATCACCTTTCACCTTTAAGTGATTCACTTGTGCTTGAATTGCTAACTCCAAGCCTGCAATGAGAGCTTGGTATTCAGCTTCATTATTGGTACCACCTTCCCACAACAAAAAGGAATAAGATAATACTGCCTTATCTGGAGAAATGAGCACAATTCCTAAACCAACTTTGTTGAATTTAGGATTTTCCATTTTCTTCCCTGTTGGACTTCTAGAAGCACCATCAAAATACATTTCCCATGTTTGAGGACTCTCTTGAATAGAAAAAACTTCCTCATCAGGGAGTTCGATATCTGAATACGTGTCTTCCACTGAAGGGTGTTCCGCCAGGAAATCAGCCAGAGCTTGGCCCTTAATTGCCTTTTGAGACACATACTGGATGTCGAACTGCTGTAGAATAACCGCCCACCTTGCCAGACGTCCTGTAAGCATTGGACGACTAAGGATGAATTTGAGTGGATTATTACGAGATACCAATTGGACCTCGTGATGTTGCAGGTAGTGTCTCAGCTTCTGAACTGCAAAGATTAATGCTAGGCAGCACTTTTCAATACTCGAATACCGGGTTTCTGCTTCAAGCATAGTTCTACTGAGATAGTAGAGACTATTTTCATTCCCAGCATCATTCTTTTGAGCGAGAAAGGCACCCAATGATCGCTCTAAAGCTGTCACATAGAGGATAAGATGCCTACCCTCAACAGGTGGCATGAGTACTGGTGGACTCAAGAGGTATTTCTTGAGAACGTCAAATGCTTCTTGTCATTCTTTAGTCCACTGGTAAGTGACTCCTTTATTCAATAATTTGGTAAAGGGTAAACTTTTGCCTGCCAAATTGGCGATGAAACGCCGAATATAGGCTAAGTGTCCTTGAAGTCCTCTTAATTCTTTCAAATTCTGAGGAGGTGACATACCAAGGATTGATTTGGTCTTCTCAGGATCGACTTCAATACCACGATGGCGTACAACAAAGCCGAGGAATTTTCCTGAGGTTACCCCAAAAGCACATTTTAAGGGGTTCATCTTCAAATTATGTTGTCGAAGCTTGCGGAATATGACTTCCAAATCAGCCAAGTGATCAAAACGTTGTTTGGATTTAACCACCAAATCATCTACATAGCATTCAACAAACTTCCCTAGAAAAGGTTTGAAGATACGATGCATGGCACGTTGATATGTTGCACCTGCATTCTTTAAACCAAAGGGCATCACCCAGTAACAAAACACACCTTGAGGAGCTCTGAAGGCTGTATATTCCTCATCTTCTGGGGCCATTCGGATCTGATTATATCCAGAATATCCATCCATGAAAGAAATTACTTCATATCCAGCCGTTGCATCAATTAAGAGTTCTGTAATCGGAATTGGAAAATCATCTTTGGGACAATACCGATTAAGATCTCTGAAATCGATGCAAACCCTAATTTGTCCATTCTTCTTCTTTACAGGGAAAATATTAGCCAACCACTTGGGATATTGAACTTCTCTGACGAAGTTAGCTTTGATAAGCTTATCCACTTCAGCCTCGATTTTGGAAGCATAGGTTGGGTGTGTTCTTCTCGCGGCTTTCTTGAATCCTCGATGTTCTTTTGGCAAACCCAAATGATGGGTGGCAACATCAGGATCAAGGCCAGACATCTCTGTATAATTCCAAGCAAAAATATCTTTATTTTGCTTTAGAAAAGAAATATACATATCTTGTTCTTCAAGGTTCATGGCCGCACTAATTAAAGTGGGGCGTGGATCTTTCTCTGTACCCAGATTTACTTCTCTGAGTTCATCCACAGTGGTAGAGATACCCTCTTCAAATGCCGGAGGAGCATCTCTAAGATCTTCCTCTTCCTCTTCGTCATGTGTTATTTCTTCCGTTTCTACTTGCAAAGTAGATGAAAAAACGAAATTCTCATGATCATAAGAGATGTCAAAATTTTCACATTTTGAAGAAGAAGCTTCCATTTCCGACCCTATTGATGATAAAGGGTCTTCTTTGGGAATCAAAGAGGAGATGATGGATTGAGAATCGACATCAATATTCACCTCTGGTGTTGCTATAACTTCTTCTGGCCTGATTAGCGAAGTATAGACTTGTTGGATTTCAGCAGACGAAATGAAAACGTCACCACTTATGCTTTCATCACTGCTTGGTAAGTTACCAATTTCTCCCATGTTGTCTGGCTCGATTGCCGTAATTGACATTATGGATCTTTCCATAAGAGTATTTTGATTTGGGCCTATTTTGTCAATTTGACTGATAGGTAACACATAATCTGTACTCACATGTGAAAATGGATTTATTGGAATTTTTTCCAAACCATATGGAGCATTAACTTTGGTAATTTCCTTCATTGTAGATTTTTCTCTTCCCTTCATGTGATAAAATTCCGCCTCAATGTATTGGGACTCACATGTCTTGAACGGGGCCTTATCACCATACAATGTTCCAACTTGACCATCGAAACAGTATTTGAGACATTGATGGTATGACGATGGAATAGCTGCATGCTGATGTAGCCAGGGTCTTCCAAGCAAGATATTGAAAGCTGAGTCTTGATCAACAATCATGAAATCCGAATTGGAAACAAGATCTCCAAACTGAGTTCTGAGTGTAACTTCTCCCAGTGGTTCTTGTTCATTTTTATCATATCCTTACAACATCATGGTAGAAGGAGATAAATCAGATTCCGTGAGGCCCAATCGACGAAGTGTACGAATGGGCATGAGGTTGACTCCTGAACCATTGTCAATAAAAGCTCTTCGAACATCTATACCATTGACTTTTCCAGATAAGTACAAAGGTTTTATGTGCCCATGCACAACATCATCTTCATCTTTATCAGTAAAAGATATCACTGCATGGCATTCTGCAGGATTATTCTCTATGTGATAAATTTCAGCTGCAGCAATTTCAGCTTCAAATTCCTGAGGACTTGACAAAGCTTCGATGAGTGCTTCCCGAAGATCTCTTGATAGATTCAAAGCATCCAAAATTGATAATTTGGCTGGTACTTGGGCCAAGTGTTTCAATATATCATACTTTTGATCTAGAGGCCTGCGTTTCCCAATAGGAATATGCGGTTTAGCAGGTACCTTGGAAGCAGATGCTTTGGAAGCTGATGCATCTTGTATTGAAGTTGGCAACATCTTTGGTTTTGGAAAATTAGACTGATTAGATCCATTTACTTGCTGAGATAAAGAAGATGGAACCTTTAATCCGTCTTCCAAAATAACTGTGCCGAAGTTGAGTTGGCCATTGGCAGAAGAACTTGCTTGTTCATTTTGAGCTCGCTGAAGGGCTCTACCACGAGTTTCTGCTGCATATACAGTGCTAGCAGGGGTAGAATTAGAGTAGTGGCTTCGGAAAGATCCACGTCTTCCCCTATATCCTGAACCTCTAGAACCTCTTCGGATTCCCTTATTTGATACAGGGAATTCAGGCTCATCAAGACTGGAATATGGATCTGTTAATTGAATCATATTAACAGAACCAAAGATCAATTCTTCGTCTGATAAAGACTCTGCCTGGTTGGCCTGTTTAGGCTGTGCCGTTTGGTGGGACAGAGCCCGTTGCTTTGAAGTAGATGGCATGAAATCTGCTAAAGTCAAAGACAATTTAGGCTTTGATACATACTCATCTTCTCCTGATTCCTCTTTCTTCTTTGAATTGCGCTGCCCTTTTGAGGATTTGTCCTTTGATGGAGGCTTTACTGCATCTTTTGTAGGAGACACAATTGGCTTCTTAAATTGTGTTCGCAAAATGGAATGGGTCCGATTGATTGTCTTTCTGACCATCCAATCATCATATTTTTTCGCAGTTTTGCTTTTGACTTCCTGCCACTCGCCTCCTTCTTCTGGATCAGTAGCGGTAATACATGCTACATGAGCTGAAGAACCCCTCAATTTGACTTGTCCCAAGTCGACCATCTTTTGTAGGAGGTCTTTAAAGACAAAACACTCCTGGATGGGATGTCCCAACATTTGATGAAAGGGACAATAATTGGGACGGTCTTCATCTCCTTCCTTGTTTGGTCTCTTCGGCACTGGTAATTGAACCAAATTATTTTCCAGAGCTGAAATGAAGTAACCAGGAACTTGCTCATTTCGGAAAGAGTATGTTTTACTCTTCATATCCTCAAATTGTTTTTGTCGTTGATCTTTTTGATCATTTGGATGAAATAGCCTTTTTTGTTGGCGTTCAGGAGGTGGAGCCCTTCGAGAAGATGAAGGTTTTGAAGTAGAAATAGGTACAGGTGCCTGTTTAAGCATAACTGTAGCAGTTTCTGCTTTACCCATTCTTCTTCCTGGAGCTGATGGAATTACACGAGATTTAACCTTAGCCTGTATAAGGGAATCTTCAATATGTTGAGCGATTGAAGTAAGGTCTCGAAACCCTCCTGTGTATTTCACAGGGATCAATGGCGTGCGTAATTCGTCACGCAAATTTGCGACACAGATTGGCAACAATTCCTCCTGAGGGAGTGATAAACTCAAGGAATATGTTAATCCCTTCCAACGAGCAATGAAATCAGAGACTCTTTCATTCTCCCTTTGCTTGCAGTTTGTAAGATCGAAAACTGTCGTTTTTGGCAAAGTTGAGCTAAACTGAAGAAGAAATTTTTGACGAAGATCCTCCCATCCGATGACTGACCGGGATTTCAAGCTTGTATACCAGACAAAAGCTGGTCCTTGCAAGGTTCGCACGAAGCATCTGAGTTTCACTGCTTCTTGCTGCTCTGGAGTTCCCATCATAGGATCACAACAAGATATGTAATGCGTCAAATGTTGTTCAGGGTCGCCTGATCCATTGAAAGTAGGGAAAATAGGGTTTCCAAAACTGGATGGAGGAGAAATTGAATATACCCATTCAGGGTAAACTTTCTTTTCAGGTTGAACTTGCGCCCGTTTCCCTTCCATAGTTTCTAACCGAGCTGTTAATGACTCAATAGTAGTTATTAACTTTTGAGAAACGTCAGGTTGAACTTGGTTTTGGGTAGGTGCAATGAATGGAGCTTGGACAGACGTGGTGGTTGGTGCTGCAACTGATGGTAGTGCTGCCAACCGTTGTTGCGTTTGACCCGTAGGATTAGACCTCTGTGGGTGTACTGACAAAGGAGGATATTCTTGATCCATCTCAGTAGTTACAACAAATTCCTTCGGCTGTCGGACTTTAGCATTCTTAAGAAGAAGACTACTCTGAAGTAGTTCTGCATTCAACCTTCTTAATTCTTTCATTTCTTCCTCCTGTTGTGCAAATCTTTGCTCTAATGAGAGCGATTGACCTCCTTCAGAGGAGGGGTGAGAAGTAACCTGATTCTTTCCTTTCCCCTTATTGGATCCTTTTCGGAGAGGGGGAAGTGGGTTACTTGAAGGAATACCCAGATTTTGGGTAAGCCTTTGATTACGTGTACGCACACCTTCTTCATTTAGGTCTGTGTGCGCAACTTCTTGAGCAGGAACCTCTTCGTCTGATCCCTCTGATTGAGCCTCATCTGGTGAATCAGCAGCAACAGCATTGATGACATTAATGGATGCATATTGCATGCAATCCTTTTTATCAGCATTTCTGTGATATTGTCTTCTTCCATGCCCATGATGAGACATGGAATTCCGTTGACTTGATCCCTCAGGAACTTCTTGGAAAACCGTCACTTGGAGAGAATCTCCTGATAGCTTGGCTCTTCGTTCCTCTTGAGGCTTATTCCCTAATCGAGAGAATACTGACTTTCTATGAGGGAGGGATTGAAGATTTGAAAAAGTCCCCAGTCCGGTGGACTGGGGGTGTTCCTGCTGCTTCCGCTCAACTCCTTGAATCCCATTTGTTGACTCTGAGGGTTGGGTTAGAGAAGTCCCCAGTCTGGAAAGCTGGGGTGTCTCTTGACATGCTATGTCTGAGATCTTCTTGAAATCTCTTTTGATCTTGCGAATCTTAGTTCGGAAATTAGCTGGATGCGTTAACCTGTATCCACTTTTATCACCTGGTTCAACAGACCGTTGGATGATTTCCGAAACTTCTGTCATTTGATGACGTGTTTGCTCCAGACGAGAGGCTTGTGCAATATTCTCGCCTGCTTGGTGTAGGAGCAATTCAACAACCTGTTCTCTATATACTTGATGTTGAGAGGAACTAGTTGAAGCTCGATCTCGAGCAAGATTTTGATTATGAACAAAGCCCATTGACTGTGGCCGGCCATGGGCAATAACATTGCATGAGACCATTTTCGGCGGGCTTTGCTGACCGGAAAGCACTGTGAAATGTAGTGCTCCGTGAACACCCCATCCTCTGATATGAACATTATATGGAGCATTGGAAATTAACTGACGCAATCTTCTTAGTGCGCCAAGGCATGAACGTTGAAGGGTTCTCTGTTGCTTTTCAGCCTTCGGATACCGAGAGACTGATAGAGATGCCAAATCAATCTGGCGTTGTAACCCTTCTATTATCTTAAGATGATTTTCATATTCATCGTAAGATAATACCTTCTTCTTTAATTGAAAAAGAGTTTTCCATATGTTGAGATGAATATCATGGATTCCATCATCCGTCAACATCTTTGGAATGTCGTACTGGGAGTCAGCCAAAGGCCAAAACATGACTGGTACTTCACCTTTTGCCAGTTTTTTCCTCATGTTCAGCATTTCCTCTTTATCATTAAATGAAGATTCTTCTACCTGTTTGGACCAGAGTTGGTGTTTCCTTGTTGCTTCATCGGATTCAACAAGATTGGTAGAGAAATCACTATTCATGCTGGAAGATGAATGACCCAGGGAAGGTTCGGAGAATAACCTGAACCCCAGGTTATCTTCTGATGGAGAAAGAGTTTCACCTGCCGATAGTAAAGCATCAGACATGACTGGTTTTACGTTTGCAAGTGCCTCGAGATAGGAGGGATTTCTCGTCACTACATTGCCTTCTGAAGAATTTTCGAGACAATGTGAATCACTACTGCGGAGAGGACTTTCGCAGCGAAGTTCATCACCATGAGGAGGACCATCATGATGGGTTACAGCAAAAGATGAGATCTCTTGCTCCTTGGTCTTCTGACCACACAGAGGGTTCCTGTGGCTCTCATCTGAAGAAGAAACTTCAAGATTGACCGAATTTTCATGAAGCAAGTCTTCATGAGGAAGTGTCTATTGAAGACCTTCGGGATTAATGTTCCTGTTATTGGGAACTGAGGGAGTAGAATCTTGAATTTCGACAGATAAATGTCTGAGGGCTTCAAGAACTCCAGCATCGAGCAAGGCCTTGTTGCAGATTGGCCTTTGATCTCCTGACTGTGCTGGGCGGATCTTTTTCTTAGATGCCTTTTTACTCGCTTTAGAAACCACTTGATGACGAAAGTGATTGCTCTAAGCAGGTGTATGTGCCTGATCAGGAAAGATGGTCATGTTAGGCTGACGATCATCGCTCAAGTCAAGTGTATGTGCCTGACTTGGTTGTCCGTATGATATGGGGGAGTATGCCCCATAACCCTCTTGGACTGGAACAGATGTGTGTGTCTGTTCCGGAGTGAATTGTTGATGTGCCACTCCACTGCTAGGGATAGATTTATGTGTCTGTCCCTGAGATGATGCTGAAGTTGTTATGATATCCTGGCAAGCATCCAGAATATGAGCAGGAATTTGCTTCTGCTCCTTCACCATTGACAAAATATGTTTGGTGACTTCAGCCGCCGGAACGGGGATATACATACATTCCGGGCTTGGAGTAGGTGTATGTGCCTGCTCCTGTCCTCCTTTTCCTGTCAGTGAATCCTGACAGTACTCGAGTGTGGAGGTTGAGAGTTTAGTCTGCCTCCTGTTTGTCGTCGGGACTTTCCAACTGACTTCTCCGTGCGCTACCAAGCGAGACTGTTGGTAGGCTTGATTAGTATTAGCAGGTGTATGTGCCTGCTGATTACACTTCGCCAAATGCGGTTGATGAGATCCATCATATGTAGTCAGACGATCCTGCTGACTAACTGCTGATGTATAAGCAGGAGTATGTTCCTGCCTATGGTACTCCGCCGGAATTGCCTGGCGGGATCGGCTTGATGCTGCCAGACGAGTCTGCTGGACAGCGGGATTAAAACGAACAGGTGTGTATGCCTGCTCATTATTTTCCACCAAGTTAGGTTGGTGGACTTCTCCGGAGATGGCAGGGATGACAACCTGCCTATTGTTAACCGGATTCCGTCTCTAGCGGTTCATCTTGCCTGCTCGGGTTCGAGGAACCTGAGCTGAATGCCTGGAGTCAGTACCCTCATCATGTTGAGGGCGCACTACCGCACAAGTCTGGCGGCGATTGTTGATGGGAGCCCTTGAGAAGGACTCCTGTCTTTTTGAATTAAGGTCCTGCGGGACCTGCTCATTCACTTCCTTGGAGTAAGGGAGTGAATGGAAATTGCGTTCCGGGGATAACGACCCGAAACGGTTGGAGACGGTAGTCAGCACCGCCTGCTTCTTGATTGCTGGCCGCCGTTGTCCGGACGACCAGGTAGAGTTGTTAACCTGGAGGGCTTGACGAGCGGCCTCCAGAGTTGGGATAGTACCGTTGCGACGGTACTCCTTAACCAGTGCATTAGAAACACAACGTTGAAGACGCTGAGTTGGTGATGTCATCCTCAGAGCGGATGACGTTCCAGCAGGAGTAGCAGCATTGGTTTTCACAGCAGCAGACCTCACAGTAGAGGTGTTCACAGCAGCAGTATTCACAGGGGTGAATTTAAGGAAAGCCATTTTTTGCAGAAGATCTTTGAGAAAAGAGTGCCTGTTCCATGTAACAGACATAATCAAGATGAATCTGGCTACTGCATCTTTTGGATGAGCATATGTCAATGATTGCTTTGTTGGCCCAAGGGGCCTAACAAATAAGAAGAACATCATTTTAACTTGGTTAAGGATTCACGTCGGGTTCACCATTTTTTGTTTCCACACGGATTACGGGGATGACCTCCTGGACGGGAGATTCAAACGTTCCGATTGGTTTCTAGCGGGTTTGTTCGTAGAACCGGAAACATCCAATGATTCCACATCCGTTTGGACCTACTTTCCAAAGGCAGGCGCTCATTAGCTTGTGGACTGATGAGGCTTAGGAATTTGCATTGGTCGAGAGGATGGGAGGTCGGACTCATCACACCTTTTTGAGGGGAATTATTGTCTACTCCGGGACTCTCTTTATAGATTTAAGTTATGTTCATGAATCCTTATTATATTACCAAGTATAAAATGAGCTTTCCTTTAGTTTTAATAATCAATGATTAAATATGCAAGAAATTTAGAGAATCTTTTATATGTATTCGAGGTTCTTCATCAATAGAGAATCATCCATATCTGTTTAGAGATTCTTGGTTAATGGTATCCTTCAAAACATTTATATAAAAGTCTCTTGGTCATTATGATGACCAGGCTGGTTTTAAAGCCACTCAGTGGGGCACTTGAAGTTTATCGTCATTCAGAAGGACATAGATTATTTCAAAGTTGGGATCGAACCCATAAATGGGCTACCTACGTATCCTTTGTTTTGGAAAAGGAATCAGAACCCACGTAGTTCGAGGAATGGGGTATGATGTTTATGATTGATGGCTCAAAGATGAATGTCATAATTACTTTTACACTCTAAGCTCACGTGAGTCATGCTCGGTGTGAGAAACAAGAGGTATTGGTAAAATTTAGACAATTGTTCCATGAAAGATGCAATCATAAGAATTTGTTTGGGGCTTATGTATGGATGACTGCCCAGATAGATGAAGGTTTAGGATTCACTTTTAGGGAGAAAATCCAGGAACAGGGTCCATAAAGGTATATGTGCTTTATGGAGATTTGAATACTCTAATCTTGGGGCTTACTCCTAAGGAGGATGCCCAAGTTAGGAGGGTACTTATGACTGGGGCTTTATTCCTGAGAAGGAAGCCCAGGTTAAGGATTAAGGCTTGGGGCTTACTCCTAAGGAGGATGCCCAAGGTTTATGACTGGGACTTATTCCTGAGAAGGAAGCCCAGGTTAGGGGACTTGGGGCTTACTCCTGAAAAGGAAGCCCAAGGTTATGACTGAGTCTTATTCCGGAAAAGGAGACCCAGGTTAAGGGACTTGGGGCTTACTCCTGAAAAAAAAAGCCCAAGGTTATGACTGAGTCTTATTCCTGAAAAGGAGACCCAGGTTAGGGATTAAGGTTTGGGGCTTACTCCTAAGGAGGATGCCCATATCTGAGGTTGGGGCTTATTCTTAAGAAAGATGCCCAAAAAATTAGAGGACTTGATTGGGGCTTACTCCTGAGGAGGATGCCCATGATTATGACTGGGACTTACTCCTAAAAAGGAAGCCCAGGTTAGGGGACTTGGGACTTACTCCTAAAAAAGGAAGCCCAAGGTTATGACCGAGTCTTATTCCTGAAAAGGAGACTCAGGTTAAGGATTCTCTCATCTTTAAAGGATGATGTTGAATGAATGAACTCTCAATCTTTGGTGACATAAAGATGTTTAAATCACTAGGTTTTGAGAGATCTTTCACAGAATTCCTTTCAGATAAGGATGTCAAATCAAGAAATCATGCCATAAATGGCTTTGAATAGTATCTTGAAGACTGAATCTTGAATAGGAAGGGTGAAATGGCTTAAGAGGGGTAAAAATGGGCAAGATGGGCACCCAAAAAGATAGGGGTGCGCAAGTATTAAAAGTCACGCAAGTCCTGCGGCGGCGCGCAAGTACTGGTCGCGCATGTATACTTGCGCGACATGAGGGATACTTGCGCGATTTTCAACCAGAGTTGAATTACTTGAGCGACTCTTTAGAAAACCCTTTACAATCCTCTTGAGGTTCTTCCAGAAGAGGTACGCGCAAGTTATATTGAAGGAATTAAGTCGGCGCGCAAGTGTTTGATAAGTTTCAACACTTAGGCCTTCCTTTTTCTCTTTAGATCTTCCATTCTAGGTAAGAAATTACCTTAGAAGTGTTATGGAAGCTTTAAGAAGAGACTTAGGCGTCAGGAGCTTCAATCCGTGTTTCTGGAAAAAGATCCTCTCGAATGGGGGGCCCACAGGGTCTATTTATAGGCAAAAGAAGACCCCGGGCGGTTACTGGGCGGTTACCAGGCGGTTACCACATATGTCGCGCAAGTCCCTTGCACGACCATGAGGAGTCGCGCAAGTGTTGAGGCGGCGCGCAAGTGTACTTGCGCGACCAAGAGGGAACTTGCGCGACCTCTGGGCAATGTTCTCCTTTTTCATCCCTTTGTCGATTTTTGATGTTTCTTCAAAGGATTAATCACTTTGAGCTCAGATATTCCCTTTTCCGATCTTTAGATTCTGTGACGAAAGGAGCGTCAACACCCGTCCACTTTAATTATTCTTGGGTATAATAAAAGATAATATATCCCCTTAGCCTCACTAATCATAGATCCTAGTTTAATGATATCATGTCCAGCTCTGAGTTCACTATCTTCCATCTTGATAAAAATTTAGTTTCATTCAAGGAAGCCCTTGGTTGCACTAGAATGCAATGGTCCATTCATCATATCATCAATGCCTCAAATATTGGTGAAATGGGTTGATTGGGATGTTTTATGATGATATATATATATATATATTTGAATATTGTGAATCTTAATATATTAATGCATGATTCTATAAGAGTAAGGGGAAACAACCCATAACTATTTTCCTCACCTGGGTAACCACCCCAAATTGTTTGAAAAGGAATCTGGATAACCCTTGACAAGACCATGGTGATAAATATGTGCTTCCCATAATTTAGGTCGAATACATAATAAAAAATTTAGATATATTCCTACCAATCATCATGATATCAATCGCATCAGTTGAATCTGAGCTCCCGAAATAAGTATTTTATTTTTACATTGGCGACGGTTACTCAAATGATAATTCTTAAATTTCTTCCTGAAAACTTCATCATATCCCCACTTCATTATAAAAAAATTATTAAGTCATTATATTTCCATTTTAATATACATATCAAGATAATTACCACCCTAACCTGAATGATTCCATTTTATCTTCCATACATCCCGACATGGAAGCATATGATGTGGAGGACGGAGATAAAGATGAAGTAGATGAAGAAGATGACCTCATGGATGCTCCTTCAACATTTAATGAAGGATTTTCCACCACTATTAATTAAATCAGATAGATAATTTTGGGTATATTGGTGGACTCATGATGGTCATTGATCAACATAGATATTCCCCTTAATGGGCAGAAAATTTACTCCTCTATTCTAAATTAGTAGTGAGAATTGTTTTCTTGGAATACCAATGTAATACCCATTCATGATCCTAATGTGGATACTAATAATTTAGGATTTCCATGAAATAAATGTGTTTAGATTAAGGAATCCACAAGACACATCAGACTCATGCCACCAATGTTTATGCTAATGTTGACATGCTCTTCAATGAAATTGTTTTGAGGAAACCTAGTACTCGAGATGGATAAAAAAATATTATCCCCTTCATTAAAGAGAATGTGAATATCATGATTTTTATATATTTTAGATACATTAACCATCACTATCTATAATATAACTTCTTGATTCTAATTACAGAACATTTAATCAATGATACCCCTTTCTGTCAATCCCTTACTTTCATAGATTGATTTTCAGGAAACAAAAAAATATGAATGGCCCCAAAATATAAAGAATCCACTAACATTACCTCTTACTAGAAGTATTATACTACTAGGTGATGGGATTAGGTTTAAATAATTTCAGTGATACATATCATCACACCGTGCATCAAATATTTTAACATATTCTAGAAAAAATAGTTGAGTATTATGTTGAATATTTTTTGGTAAAATAAAAACAATGTTTTGATCACCTTTCCAACTTGATAATTATTTTGGATAAATTTTGATAATATATTGTTAAAATGAACATCCTGAAATGTAATTTTTTTATTACGTTAAGAACATTTATCAGCTTCATAGTAGGGTATCATGAAGTCTTTGTTGACCAAGAGAAAACTAAGATCATAATGGGTATCTCAACCACTAGAAATCTCAGGGAGCTAAGAGTACAATAGAGACACCTTTATTAAATTCAAAGTATCATAATAAACCTTAATGAATGGTTTCTTCCCATAACTAGGATGATGAATAAGGGTTTTTCATTTCATTGGAATTATAACATCCAAAAATAATTCAATAACATCGAGCAATAACTCTTGATCCCACAAGTGCTGAAGCACCTAATTGATGGTTGGAAAATAATATTATATTTTAAAACTATGGAATGGTATCTATAGGCCTTTATTTCATAAAAATGACAATAGTAGGGAAAACAACATTTATTATCTATGTCATACCATTCTCTACAATGAGTCTCTATTTTCAGAATTTGAAAGTGTTTTTTGGAATTGATTATGTTAAGGAACTATATGCAACACTATAAGGTCCATTTGATCCCTCAAAATAATATTCTCATATATAACCTCAATCTTCCCATGTTTATTGGATGGTTTTCAGCATAGGTGGTCATTTTGTTGTCATTTAATGTCTGGTTGATACCACATATGGTAATAAAATGGTAGGCCTTATAAAATTTCCTCATAGAACATCCCTTTTTAGATGAAGTTCTAGAGAGTAATGAACTCGTGGATGATGATATACTTTTCTTTCAATAATTTACCCAAATAATGGAAATGTACTTTAATTGTTCATCCATAAGCCTAACTAAAAAGAAGATGTGATACCCCATGCTCAAAAAAATTCTGAAAGGAGTCATTCATATTTCTAAAAAATAGAATTTTTACCCTTCCCATTCCTTCTCTCATAAGGATTGACTGATAATGAGTTTGAATATCAAGTCCTCATTATAGACTTTTAATAGGATTTATAAGTATTAGAAACTCCCTTGAGAATCAAACATGATACCAAGATTATTATTAAGAAGATAATATTTATTTATACTCTTATAAAATTAGATATGACCCCTATAATTAATTATTTTCAAGGGTTGGTGGCCTAATTCCCCTGATCCAACACTAACTCACATCTAACATTCAAAAAACACTTTTAAATGCTTTCTAAAATATGGATATATCTTTGGAAAGTATTGATATTTGTGAAACAGTCTTCAGCATTGCACATCATATAATGGTATCATCATTTTTTTAGAGTATCATGGAAGAGATAAACTATGTTAATTATACCCCTTAGACAAATAATTATTCAAATGGTTTGATGATTACCATCCTAGAATACCTTTAAAATGGTCCACTTCTATAAAAAAGGATGAAATATAATAGATCCAATGATGGGATGTCAGTTTCACACACTCTGACAACTCAAGTCATTAAAATGTTCTTAATAAGAGAATATTCGGTGGTTTTATCCTTAGCTGCTTTAACCAAGAGTATATTACGAAGACCATGAAGGAAGATCATACTAATGGTTGTGTTTCCCACCAGTAAGGAAAGAATAATTCTGAAAAAATAGTAGGCTTTAATATTTCTATCGTTTGATGAAAAATGATTTCACAAAATTCATCCAAAGAAGTTTTATCCCTACCAAATGCTTTCCATATTTATCCATTAACCCCCAAATTTTCTACAAAAAACTAAATACTCCAGGCCATTCACTATATGGGGAACAAATTTTTTAGGTTAATATAGTCTAGATACATCAATGTAGTTCAAATAAAACCTTACTAATAACTAATTCTTCTCCATGTGGGATGTGGTAGTACCTCTTAATGAATTTAGGTACAAGTGTATTATAAATTTTGATAATTCAAAAATCATCACCATATTTTGTATCCCTCTCATAATACTGATGGAAAATGGAAACAACATTTTTTCTTCTTAATTTTAGTAGATGTACCAAGAATATATCAGGGATCCCAACCATTCATCCTACTATCATGTAGTAGAAAATGGATAGATAGAGGAATTCAACATACCCCTATCTAACATACTCTAGAAATTTGTGTAAATGGAAAATATGTTTTGGCCCCAGAATCTCTTGTATACCTTGTGTGTTTATGACACTAAAACCCTCACTTTTTTTCATCCCACCTCATGTTCACTGGTTTATGGAATTGTGCAAGAGATACCAATTAGGATTGAATTTCACTCACTCAATGTGGGTATCTATGGAAAAATATTAAATTATGATTAATCCCAAAATTGGTTGGATGAAATAGAGTGAATCTCTAAGAAAAGGTTTCATACTGTGAACAACATTGAATTTCCCAAAAATTAGTTGGCATGACCCTTCAACAATAGAGTCCATTTGCATTTATTACATCAAATAGAACTGGTTTTAGCTCTCAATTTCTAAATGATATTTGGGATGAAACCACTAAATCTGAACTAATGTAGGAAGAACCTTAAATCATATATATTTCTATCTGAATAGATCTTAAAAATTAATCACGGTGGGTAGGGAGAACACTATACCCCCACTAATGAATGGATTCTCAACAAATACTTCACATTATAACAAATGGTCATAGTCGTAAGACCTAAAACATAAATACATCAATGTACTAGTCATAAGAACTAAAACTGCAATACACCATGGTCATAGTCTTAAGAACTAAAATAATAAGCCACCATGGTCCTAGTCATAATCCCTAAAACTAAAAGAAACCATAGTATGATATGTTTCACTCTAAAATACATATGCAAATGTCTTTGTCACAACATTCTAAACATTATTCCAACTTTCATATCACATGTAACACCCAGACCCCTCTAGGCTGGAGCCGGTGCATTACTTGTGATATTGGCATGGTTAGAAGGAATGAAAATCACAAAGTAATTATTAGTTTAGTAGTCTTGAAGAAACTAGATACATAGATGTTACTCAAATTACATTGGAAAAGTTTACAAAATACAACACATAAGAAAAACTAAAAACTACAACCACACGAACTCAATCAAAGGCCTTCTCTTCATCACCTATTGAAGGTAAACAATGAAAGGGGTGAGCTCAAAGGCTCAGTAAGGGTTACAAAAAAGTGGAATCATGAGTAAAATAATATGTTAATCATAATCAATTTGACATAATCAATATGGCATAGTGAATAAATGAAAAACTAATGCCATTATTAAACTGATAATGAAACTACAACCATAGATTTTGTCATAGTGAAAACCTCATGGTCAATAATAATAACTGATAATGAATAAACATAATTATTATTAATTGGATGTCATGTATCTGGCACAAGAAACCATAATACCGTAAAAACGGTTTAGTTCTATGGGTAGAAACCCTTCTGATTTTTGGAAACAAACACGAAGGGTTTGTTTCCAAACTGTTTTGTCTCATGATACCTACCAATGCATTGAGGTGCTATAGCGGGCCCCATCCACCACTGCATGTACAAATAATTCTTTATAAATTGATTCAATAGAAGTGCAATATGACTTTTCAATATCTGTATAGAGTAGAGGATATAGATTTTTCAATATTTCCATAATTAAAACAACTTTCCAAATAAACACTTCATGTAATATGGTATATGGTTTAGACAACATACCTATCAATGGAATGGGATTATGGATATTTAATATAAATACAATTTAAAATTAAAAGTGATCTCAAATGGTCAGTAGGTACCCCACATAAGGATTATTAGGTGCACAACACAAAGCTAGTCACAACGAAAAGGTAGTTGAGACAAAGTCCCTAACCATAATGTAATCAGTCGAATCAAATGACCCAAATTTAATGAACATAAAGAGAATAATTTAATAGAATGAATATGAATAGAATAATGTTATTATATATCAAATTTAAGTACACATATACCACATACAAGAAATAAGTGGGGAACAATGAAATCTCATAGAAATGAAAGTGAGATGAGAAACCCCTTACCTTTTGCTCTTGTGTGTTCTTGATTTTTCTTAACGACCTGAATAATCAAATTTATATTCATTAATTAATAATTCCTGAACCTAATCAACATGTAATTGACATGATATAACATTATTAAGTTCATTAATGGCCTTTTTGATGGGTTTAAGAAATTAAATCTTATTGTTTTGGAAGCATTTTCTTACATGGTTTCATGATTTGTTTACTTGTATTCATGAATGGAAGTTGGTTTGAAATATGGTTAAACATACATAATTGTTAATATACATTATTAGTGACATTATGGAGATATAAATGATCTCATAATTTTTCTGGTTATATACCATGAGGATGACTCATTCGATGAGTTAAAAATAAACGCTTGAATTTGGCTCGGCAGTTTTGTGCTCAATAAACTTTTTTCGTATTATTATTCCATATTATGTACGAATAAAGATTAATAAAGATAAAATGCATATTTTATGACCTGGGTCAACCATAAATATTTTTTCATCGCCAGTAATGAAATAATTATTTAAGAACAAAACTTCATCATCCACGAAGGTTATAAATTGAAACCTCATGGATGTTGATTTTGTTCATAAAAAATAGAAGGGAGGGAGTAAGAATATTGATGATGGTTCTTCCATTCACATGATATAAATCCAGTATGTAGATGATACTGGATTTATCATGATCATTTGGACAGATGAGGTGATGAGAGGGTAACAAATGAAGATAAATTCAAATGAAACTAAAAGAAATAGAAAAGTGTTTTACCTCTTGAAACGACTTTCTCGAGAAGCTTTTTAAGGGAAGGGATTTTTGTCTTCTGGAATGACTAAGATCTTCCTAGTCATGGGGAGTGACTAGGGAAGGGTAATTGGGCAGAGCATTGATGGTTTTCAAGGCTTAGAGAAATAAAGAGAAGAGGTAGTGGTGGAGTTTTTTTTATAGTGGATGAGAGGGGTAAATTTTGAATATTTAATTTCATTATTTTATTATATCCATCAAGACAACCAATAGTATTGTTTCATGTGACCCATAATAGTAGTATGATCATGTGAGTTCGAATAAACTGGCCTTACATCACATATGATGTCATAAATAGTGTATTTAACTGATAAATTGAATATACAGTATTTTACCGTATTTCACTATTCATCAAAAATTCAAGAATTAAATATAAATCCCCAAAATTTACCCCTACCATTTTTCGACGTGTAGAATTAAAAAGTGAAATACATTTTCCAAAAAAAATTTCTAAATATTATCAATTTAATTTTTAAATAACGTCATTGTTAATTTGAAAAATAACAATCTTGAAGTTCAGTTAGTTTTATGTGACATTGAAAAATTAATTAAGATCTCATTATCATATTGTCTTAAGTAAATTAAAAAAAATCATTATTTACTATTCAAGGGTTATATTACTATTCATACTACTATTCATATTACTATTCATAAGGGTATGTTACTATTCACCAAAAATGAATTTTTTTCTATCAGACTCCAAATGACTTACTTAACAAAACTATAGATGGCCATTTATTGAAATTCAAAACATAGAAGTGGAAAAATTGCATTCTATATTTATTTTCAAAACCTTGGGGTGTTATATTCTCCCCTCCTTTCAAAAATTGTTTCCTCAAAATTCACAGAATATTACCTAAAAACATTATGGTATGTCTTTAACATAAGCTCCTCAGGCTCCCATGTTCTTCCTCCATCTTATGGTTCCTCCATAGAACCTTCACCAGTCGAGTCATCCGATTTCTCAATACTTTTTCTCTAGTATCAAAATCTTGATAGGCTTTTCGCAGTAAGATAGATCGGGCTCAAGTTCCACTTCTTCATAAGTGAGTACATGTGTGTGGGTCTGGCATGTACTTTATTAAAATTGATATGTGGAACACATTTTGAACCTTGGAGAGACTTAGCAGCATTGCCAAATGGTAAGCTACAGCTCCAATTCAGTCCAGAATTTCAAAAGGTCTGGTTTACCTGGGATTTAATTTTCCCTTCTTACCGAATCATATAATACCCTTCCATGGATATACCTTTAAGAAAAAGTGATCACCTTCTTGAAATTCCAAATCCTTCCTTCGGTTCTCAACATAGCTCTTTTGTCTAATTTGAGCTATTTTGATATGGTTTTGGACAATATTCACCTTCTCCATTGTTTCTTCAACATGTTCTGGGCCCACAAGATTTCTTTCACCAACATCATCCCAGCAAGTTGGTGTATGACATTCCCTCCCATACAATGCATCACAGGGATCCATCTAAATACTTGAATGGAATCTATTGTCGTAGGAAAATTCTACGAGAGGTAAATTCTGATCCCACATGCCTTGAAAATCAAGGGAATAAGACCTCAACATGTCTTCCAATGTTTGAATAGTCCATTCTGATTGTCCATCAGTTTGTGGGTGGTAGGCAGTTCTCAAATGAAGATATCTATCTAGGGCCTTCTGAAGAATTTTCCAGAATCTTGATGTAAAATGTGGATCCGGATTAGAAACAATAGATAGTGGTACTCCATAAAGTCTCACAACTTCATTAATATATAGTCTTGCTAGAAGTTATGGTGGTAGATCTTCTCTTATAGTAAGAAAAGTTACTGACTAGTTAAGATGATCAACAATGACCCATATTGCATCGTTCCTTCTAGGAGTCTTTTGTAGTCCCATGACAAAGTCCATCGTGATATTATCCCATTTTCACTCCAGTATGGGAAGAGGTTTCAATACTCCTCTAGGATGTTGCCTTCCAGATTTCACTTGTTGACAAACCATACATCTTGACACAAAATCAGCAATCTCCCTCTTCATGTTTTCCCACCAAATTTTTTTCTTCAAATCTCAATTTATCTTAGTGCTACCAGGGTGAATAGAGAAATTGGAACAATGAGCATCATACAAAAATTCTCTTTTTAGATCAGGTATATCAGGAACACAAAGTCTCTTCCCAAATTTCAAAATTCCATCTTCATATAAAAAGACATTCAATCTCCCATCATTCACAACTTTAATATTGTTTTGAAACTCCTCATCATTAGCCTGAGAACTTTTTACCCTTTCTAGTAAAGATTGTTTTGAAACCATTTGAAAAATAATTGATGTTTCACCTTTTAGGGTTATTCCCATATCCATATTTACTAAATCCATGAAAGTAGGATCCCTTTCAACTCTCATATTGTTCAAAACTCCATGATCATTTCTTCTCAAAGCATATTCCACTTTATTTGCCTTCCCCGGGTGGTAGAGTATCGTGCAATCATAATCCTTGAGTAGTTCAATCCATCTCCTTTCCCTCATGTTGATTTCTTTCTGTGAGAAAATATACTTCAAACTATTGTGATCTGTATGAATCTCACATTTTTCAGCATAGAGATAATGTCTCCCTATCTTCAAAGAGAAGATTTCAGTAGCTAACTCAACATCATGAGTAGGATTGTTTTGCTCATTAAATTTTAGCTGTCAGGATGCATAAGCAATAACCCTATCATTTTTCATTAGGAACAACCAAGTCATTTCATTGAAGCATCACTATAAATAAAAAACCCACCATTCCATGATGATAGAGTCAATATAAGAGCATTTACTAACCTTCTCTTCAGTTTTCGAAGCATTCTTCACAATATTTTTTCCAAACAATTTTAACCCCTTTATATGTGACATTCGTTAGCAGGTTAGATAGTTGGGAGAAATTCTATACAAAATGCAGATAAAAACCTACTAATACAATAAAACTACGTACCTTAGTTATGTTTGTTTCCATGGGCCAATCTTGGATTACCTTTTTCTTAACAATATCAACTAGGATTCCATCATTAGAGACAATATGGCCTAGAAAAGAAATCACCTGAAGCCATAATTCACACGTTCTAAACTTCCCAAGATATCATCAATAAATACCACTACAAAATCATTGAGATATTCCTTGAAAACTCTGTTCATTATATCCATGAAGACATAGGGTGAATTAGTCAATACACAAGGCATTGCTATAAACTCGTAATACCCGTACCTAGTTCAAAATGTTGTATTCGGAATGTCATTTTTCTTCACACTCAACTGATGATATCCATATCGAAGTTCAATCTTTGAAAAGTATTGAGCTCCATGAAGTTGGTAAAATAAATCATCAATCCAAGGTAGAGGATACTTATTCTTTATTGTTATAGCATTTATTTTTCTGTAATCAATTCATAGTCTCATTGATCCATATTTCTTCTTTACAATCAAGACTGGTGCTCGCCATGGAGAAACACTAGGTCGAATAAATCCTTTGTCACTCAACTCTTCTAGTTGTTTATTCAGTTCCACTAACTCCACAATGGCCATTCTATATGGGGTCTTTGATATAGGTCTTGCACAAAGAATTAAGTCAATGGAAAACTCAATTTCCCTCTTAGGAGGATGTCCAGGTAAATCCTCTGGAAACACATCAATGTATTCTGTCACAATATGCACATCTTCAACTTGAACATTTCTTTCCTCACCTAATTATATTGGGTTCTCTTCCTCTATAAGAATTTCATTCAGTAGAGCTACTGGGGGTTGGTCTAGATAAGAATCAGATGGTGAAGTCTCCACTCTAAAGATAAGATATTCTACACCATTTGCAAAAATGGTAACATCCTTTTTCTTGTAATAAATCATTTCTCCATAATTTGATAGCCAATCCATACCAAGAATTATATCAAATTCTGTCATGGGAATGATGATATAGTTAGAAACTAAAGCACGTTTTTGTGTTTGGAGGGGGACTAGTTGACATGACTTTTTTACAATGATACATCCCATGGGAGTTTTTACTGACAACCCCTTTCTTAAATAAAACTGGACATATCTAATTTTCTTGGAAAACTGGGAAGATATAAATGAATACGATGATCCATAATCAAATAAAGTGTTGGCTAAGTTTGAGGAAGCAATTAAAGTACCTGCCACCATGTCATTAGGAACTTCAACCTCTACAGTTGTAATTTCAAAGGCTCTCCCATGCTCTCTTGGCCTTTTCTAAGTCATGTTTCCTTGGAGCTTTGGACACTCAATTTCATAGTGTCCCATCTCTATGCAATTGTAGCATTGAACATCATTGAATTGTTTCTTCCCCTTGCATTCATCATATCAATGACCCCTTTATCCGGAGTTGTAGCAGACTCCCATGCCTTTAAAGCATTTCTCGGAATGATTCTTTCTACATTTCTCACATAATGGGAAACTATTAGTTCCCTTGCTCTTGTTTGTTGCTTCTCTATTTCCATTGTTATCAGAGTACCTCTTACTATCTTGGTTTCCTTTGAAAACATTTTATCTATAAAATTCCTTCTCTGTTTTGATGGAACATGATACAATTTCATCATATGTTGAAAATGATTGAGAAACCAGTGCCCTCTAAAGTCTTGGCTTAAGACTTTCAAATAAATGATCAATATTGTCTGTCAAGTCACGTATATAATCCACAGAATACTTGGCTAACCTTGGGAAGGTACCCTCATTTTCTGCAACACTGTCTTCTTCCCTTTGGTTTAATCCAAGGAACTTCCTCTTCATTTTAGTTTGTTGCTCACGAGGGAAATATTTTTCGAAGAATATTTCCTTAAAATTCCTCCATTCCATATGTTCTATTTCTTCTTCCTCCGTGGTATTTTGAATTAGGGACCACCATTGATCAGCGTCTCCCTTGAGACAATATACTACCAGTATTACCTTTTCATTTTCATTTCATCTTAACGCCATAAATATCTTTTCAATGGACTTGATCCATTACTCAAAAATCACTGGATTAGTTATCCCGCTGAATGATGGGGGCTTCTGCCGCATGAAACGATCCAACATAAGTGTTGAATAGTTATTCGTTATAACTTGAGTAAGTTTTCCCAATATGGTCATGATTTGATCTAATCCAATGTTAAGTGTGTTGACTTTCTCAGTAGAGAGATCCCTACCTTGCCCAAGAGTATTGATTCCCTTTCTTCCATTAGATTCCATTTATAAATAATGGGATACACTAGATTAGTTTATGAATCCCAAATAGAAAATCACTCAACATAGAGTGAAATTCTATGCATAACTAATCTTGTAAGCATGGTTACTCTGAGGAAAAATTTAAATTAACTCCTTCATAATGGCATGTAAAGAAACTATGAATTATCCTTAGAATATTCCCCGGGAGTGTCGTAACCTAGAGTATAGCAAGGCCCATTGTTGTGCACCAGTTCCTGTTCGAGTCTAGCTTAAAGTAGTGCTTTCGTGTTTTACCCCATCATACATATGTGCCAGAGCCGACTCTACCTTCTCGTATCCAGACAGGGATGTATTGCTTAAAATATCCACATAATCTATTCCTTAATAAAATATCAGGATGTTCTTGTATGTTAATCCTCAGATACAACCTTAGGGATTTGTTACCTACTATATATTCCCTACTCTAGTTTCCAAGGTTTCTACTAAACTTCCTTTGATACCAACTGTAACATCCCAACCCCTCTAGGATGGATCCGGTGCATTACTAGTGATATTGGAATGGTTAGAAGGAATGAAAATCCCAATGGAATGATTAGTTTAGTAGTCATGAAGAAACTAGATACATAGATGTTACTAAAATTACATTGGAAAAGTTTACAAAATACAACGCATAACAAAAACTAAAAACAGAAACCACACAAATACAATAAAATACCTTCTCTTCATCACCTGTTGAAGGTAAACATTGAAATGGGTGATCTCAAATGCTCAGTAAGGGTTATAAAAAAGTGGAATCATGAGTACAATAATAATTGAATCATAATAAATCTGACATGATCAATATGGCATAGTGAATAAATTAAAAACTAATTCCATTATTAAACTGAGAATTAAACTGCAACCATAGATTTTTTCATCGTGAAAACCTCATGCTTAATAATAATAACTGATAATGAATAATGATAATTAATATTAATTGGACGTCATGTATCTGGCACATGATACCATAATATAGTAATAATGGTTTGGTTCTATGGGTGGAAACCCTTCTGATTTTTGGAAACAAACTCAAAGGGTTTGTCGCCAAACTGTTTTGTCTCATGAGACCTAACGATGCATCGAGGGGCTATAGCGGGCCCCACCCACCAATGCATGTCCAAATAATTATTTATAAATTGAATCAATACAAGTTCAATATGCCTTTTCAATATCCGTATAGAGTAGATTATACATATTTATCAATATTTCCATAATGAAAATAACTTTCCAAAAAAACACTGCATATAAAATGGTATACGGTTTAGAAAAAAATCCTATCCATGGAATGAGATTAGGGATATTTAATATAAATAAAATTTAAAATAAAAAGTGATCTCAAATGGGCAGTTGGTACACCCAATAGGGATTATTAGGTGCACAATACAAAGTTAGTCACAATGAAAAGGTAGTTGAGACAAAGTCCCTTACCACAATGTAATCAGTCGAATCAAATGACAAGAACTTAAAGAACATCAAGATAATCATTGAATAACATGAATATTAAAAGAATAATGTTATTATATATCAAATGGCTGTAGAAATATACCACATACAATAAATAAGGGGTGAACAATGAAAATCTCACAGAAATGAAAGTGAGATGAGAAACCCCTTACCTTTTACTCTAGTGTGTTCTTGATTGTTCTTAATGACCTGAATAATCAAATTTAGATTCATTAATTAATAATTACAGAACCTAATAAACATATAATTGATATGATATAAACTTATTAAGTTCATTAATGGCCTTTTTGATGGGTTTAAGAGATTAAATCTTATTGTTTTGGAAGCATTTTCTTACTTGGTTTCATGATTCCTTTACTTGTATTCATGAATGGAAGTTAGTTTGAAATATGGTTTAACATCCATAATTTTTAATATAAATTATTAGTGAAATTAAAGAGATATAAATTATCTCATAATGATTTTGGTTATATACCACGTGGATGACTCATTCGATGAGTTAAAAATAAACGCTTGAATTTGGCTTGACAGTTTTGTGCTCAATAAACTTTTTTCATATTATTATTCCATATTATGTATGTATAAAGATTAATCAAGATAAAATACATATTTTATCACCTGGTTAAACCATAAATATGGTTTGATGACCAGTAATGAAAGAATGATTGAAGAACAAAACTTCATCGTCCACGAAGGATATAAATTGGAACCTCAGGGGCGTTGATTTTGTTTATAAAAAATAAAAGGGAGGGAGTAAGAATATTGATGATGGTTATTCAATTCACATGATATAAATACAGTATGTAGATGATAATGGATTTATCATGATCATTTGGATATATGAGGTGAGGAGAGTATAAAAAATGAAGATAAATTCAAATGAAACTAAAAGAAATAGAAAGGTGTTTTACCTCTTGAAACGACTTCCTCAAGAACCACCTTAAGGGAACGGATTTTTGTCTTTTGGAAAGACTAAGAGCTTCCTGGTCATGGGGAGTGACTAAGGAAGGGTAATTGATCAGAACATTGAAGATATTAAAGGCTTAGAGAAGTGAAGAGAAGAGGTAGTGGTAGGGGTTTTTTATAGTGGGGGAGTGGGGTAAATTTTGAATATTTAATTTCATTATTTTATTATTTCCATCAAGACAACCAATATTATTGTTTCATGTTACCCTTAATAGTAGTAAGATCGTGTGTGTTCGAATCAAGTCTCCTTATGTCACCTATGATGTCATAAATAGAGTATTTAACTGATAAATTGAATATACGATATTTTACCATATCTCACTATTCATAAAAAATTCAAAAATTTCATAAAAATCCCCAAAATTCACCCCTACCATTTTTCGACGTGTAGAATTAAAAAGAGAAATACATTTCCCAAAAATAATTTTATAAATATTAAATTTAATTTTTAAATAAGGTCATAGTTAATTATAAAAATAACAATCTTGAAGTGCAGTTAGTTTTATGTGACATTGAAGAATTAATTAAGATCTCATTATCATATTGCCTTATGAAACTAAAATAATAACATTATTTACTATTCAAGGGTCATATTACTATTCATATTACTATTCACATTACAATTCATAAGGGTATGTTACTATTCACAAAAAATCAATTTTGTTCTATCAGACTCCAAATGACTTACTGAACACTACTCTAGATGACAATTTCTTGAAACTCAAAACATAGAAGACGCAAAATTGTATTCTATGTTTATTTTCAAAACCTTGGGGTGTTATATTCTCCCCTCATTTTAAAAATTTCATCCTCGAAATTTGTAGAATATTACCTAAAAATATTCAGGTATATCTTTAACATAAGCTCCTCATGCTCCCATGTTGCTTCCTCCATCTTATGGTTCCTCCATCGAACCTTCACCAGACGAGTCATCCGATTTCTCAATACTTGTTCTCTTTTATCAATAATTTTGATAGGCTCTTCACAGTAAGATAGAACGGGCTCATGTTCCACTTCTTCATAAGTGAGTACATGTGTTGGGTCTGGCATTTAATTTCTTAACATTGATATGTGGAACACATTGTGAACCTTGGAGAGACTTAGTGGCATTGTCAAATGGTAAGCTACGACTCCAATTCGGTCTAGAATTTCAAAAGGTCTGATGTACCTGGGACTTAATTTTCCCGTCTTACCGAATCCTATAAAACCCTTCCATGGAGATACCTTTAAGAAAACGTGATCGCCTTCTTGAAATTCCAAATCCTTCCTTTGGTTATCAGCATAGCTCTTTTGGCTAATTTAAGCTATTTTTATATGGTTCTAGACAATATTCACCTTCTCCGTTGTTTCTTCAACATGTTTTAGGCCCATGAGCTTTCTTTCACCAACATCATCCCAGCAAGATGGTGTATGAAATCCCCTCCCATACAATGCTTCATAGGGATCCATATGAAGCCTTGAATGGAAGCTATTTTTTAGAAAAATTCAATGAGAGGTAAATACTGATCCCACATGCCTTGAAAATCAAGTGAAAAAGACCTCAACATGTCTTCCAATGTTTGTATAGTCCGTTCTGATTGTCCATCAGTTTGTGGGTGGTATGCAGTGCTCAAATGAAGATCAGTATCTAGGTCCTTCTGAATACTTTTCTAGGATCTTGATGTAAAACATGGATCATGATCAGAAACAATTGATAGGGGTACTCCATAAAGTCTCACAAATTCATTAATATACAGTCTTGATAAATGTTCAAGTGGTAGATCTTCTCTTATAGCAAGAAAATTTTCTAACTTGGTAAGACGATCAACAATGACCCATATTGCATCGTTCCTTCTAGGATTCATTGGTAGTCCCATGAAAAAGTCCATCGTGATATTATCCCATTTCCACTCAGGTATGGGAAGCGGTTGCAATACTCTTCTAGGTTGTTTCCATCCAACTTTCACTTGTTGACAAACCATACATCTTGACACAAAATCAGAATATCCCTCTTCATGTTGTCCCACCAAAACAGTTCCTTCAAATCTCAATACATCTTAGTGCTACCAGGGTATATAGAGAAATTGGAACTATGAGAATCATCCAAAAATTCCATTTTTAGATCAGATATATCGGGAACACAAAGTATCTTCCCAAATTTCAAAATTCCATCTTCATATACGAAGCCACTCAATCTCCCATCATTCACAGCTTTAATATTCTTTTGAAACTCCTCATCATCAGCCTGAGAGCATTGTATCCTTTCTTGTAAAGATTGTTTGGAAACCATTTTAAAAGGAATTGATGTTTCACCTTCTAGGGTTATTTCCAAATCCATCTCTACTAGATCCGTGAAAATAGGATCCCTTTCAACTCTCATCTTGTTCAAAACTCCATGATATTTTCTGCTCAAATCATTTTCCACCTTATTTTCCTTCCTTGGGTGGTATTTTATCACGCAATCATAATCCTTGAGTTGTTCAAGCCATCTCCTTTGCCTCATTTTGAGTTCTTTCTGTGAGAAAATATATTTCAAACTCTTGTGATCTGTATGAATCTCACATTTTTTAGCATAGAGATAATGTCTTAATATCTTCCAAGATAAGATTACAGTAGCTAAATCAAGATCATGAGTAGGATAGTTTTTCTCATGAACTTTTAGCTGTCATTATGCATAAGCAATAACCCTATAATTTTTCATAAGGACACAACCAATTCATTTCATTGAAGAAACACTATAAATAACAAACCCGTCATTCCCCGATGGTAGAGTTAATAAACGAGCATTGAATAACCTTATCTTCAGTTCTTCTAAACATTCTTCACAACATTTTTTCCAAAAAAATTTAACCCTTTTATGTGTGAGCTTCGTTAGCGGGTTAGCCAGTCAGGAAAAATTATGTACGAAACACCGATTATAACTTGCTAAGCCAATAAAATTGTGTACCTCATTTATGTTTGTTGGAATGGTCCAATATTGGATTACCTTTATCTTCACAGGATCAACTATGATTCCATCCATAGAGACAATATGGGCAAGAAAAGAAATCACCTGAATCCAGAATTCACACTTGCTAAACTTCCCGTATAATTCATGTCTTCTAAGAGTCTTTAGGATAATGCCCAACTGATTTTCAGGATCTTCATAGCTTTTTGAGTATACAAATATATCATCTATAAATACCACTACAAAATCCTCGAGTTATTCCTTGAAAAGTCTATTCATTAGATCCATGAAGATAGAGGGTTCATTTGTCAATCCAAAAGGCTTTACTGTAAACTTGTAATGCCCATACCTAGTTCGAAATGCTTTTTTCGGAATGTCTTCCTTCTTCACACACAACTGATGATATCCAGATCAAAGGTCAGTATTTGAAAATTATTGAGCTCCACAAAGTTGGTCAAATAAATCATCAATTCAAGGTAGAGGATACTTATTCTTTATTGTAATAGCATTGACTTCTCTGTAATCAATGCATAGCCTCATGGATCCATCTTTCTTCTTTACAAACAAGACTAGGGATCCCCATGGAGAAATACTAATTCTAATAAATCCTTTGTCACTCAACTCTTGTAGTTGTTTCTTCAGCTCCACTAACTCCACAGTGTCCATTCTATATGGGTTCTTTGATATAATTATTTCACCAGGAATTAAGTCAATGGAAAACTCAATTTCTAGCTTAAGAGGATGTCCGGGTAAATCCTCTAGAAACACATCAATGTATTCTTTCACTATATGCACATATTCAATTTGAACATTTCTTTCCTCACCCAAAGATATTGGGTTCTCTTCCTCTCCAATAATTGCATTCAATAGAGCTACTGGGGGTGGGACTAGAAAATAATCAGATGGGGAAGTCTCCACTCTAAAGATAAGAGATTCTACACCAATTTCAAAAATGGTAACTTCCTTTTTCTTGTAATAAATCCTTGCATCATAATTTAATAGCCAATCCATACCAAGAATTATATCAAATTATTTCATGGGAATGATGATAAGGTTAGAAACTAAAGCACGTTTTGGTGTTTGGAGGGGGACTAGTTGACATGCCTTTGTTACAATGATACATCCCATGGGAGTTTTTACTGAAAACTCCTTTCTTAAATAAAATTGGACATGTCTAATTTTCTTGGAAAACTGGGAAGATATAAATGAATGTGATGATCTAGAATCAAATAATGTGTTGTCTATGTTTGAGGAAACAATTAAAGTACCTGCCTCCACATCATTAGGAACATCAACCTACGCAGTTATAATTGAAAAGGTTCTCCCATGCTCTCTTGGCCTTTTCTAAGTCATGTTTCTTGGATCTTTGGACACTCATTTTCATAGGGTCACATCTCTCTGCAATTTTCTCATTGAACATCGTTGAATTGTTTCTTCCCCTTGCATTCATCAGATCGATGACCCTTTTCTCCGCAGTTGTAGCAGACTCCCATGCCTTTTAAGCATTTCCCGGGATGATTCATTCCACATTTATCGCATAATAGAAAACTATTTGTTCCCATGATCTTCTTTGGTGCTTCTCCATTTCCATTGTTATCAGAGCACCTCTTATTATCTTGGTTTCCTTTGAAAAATTTTGATCTAGAAAATTCATTCTCTATTTTGATGGCACTAGATACAATTTCATCATATGATGAAAATTATTGAGAAGCTAGTGCCCTTAGAAGTCTTGGAATAAGACCTTTAATGAAATGATCAATCTTGTACGCCGAGTCACGTACGTAATCCACGACATACCTGGCTAGCCTTGGGAAGGTAGCCTCATATTCTACAACACTGTCTTCTTCCCATTATTTTAATCCAAGGAACTTCCTCTTTATTTTAGTTTTTTTCTCATGAGGGAAATATTTTTTGAATAATATTTCCATAAAAGTCCTCCATTCCATATCTTCTATTTCTTCTTCCTTTGTGGTATTTTGAATCAGGGACCACCATTGATCAGTGTCTCCCTTGAGACAATATAATACCATTACTACCTTTTCATTTTCATTGCATCTTAATGCCATAAATATCATTTCAAGGGACTTGATACATTGCTTAGAAACTACTGTATTAGTAGTCCCACTGAATTATGGGGGATTCTGTCGCATGAAAAGATCTAATATAGGTGTTGAATGGTTATTCGTTACAACATGAGTAAGTTGTACCAATATGGTTATGATTTGATCTGCTCCAACGTTGACTGTGTTGACTTTCTCTGTAAGTAGATCCCTACCTTGCCCACGAGTATTGATTTCCCTTCTTCCATTAGATGCCATTTCTAAATAATGGGCTACACTGGATTAGTTTATGAATCTCAAATAGAAAATCACTCAACATAGAGTGAAATTCTATTCATAACTAACCTTATAAACATGGTTCCTCTAAGGAAAAATTTACATTAACTCCTCCATAATGGCTTGTAAAGAAAATATGAATTATCCTAAGAATATCCCCTGGGAGTATCGTAACCAAGAGTGCAGCAAGGCCAGTTGTCGTGCACCAGTTCCAGTTCGAGTCTAGCTCAAACAAGTGTTTTTGGGTTTTACCCCTAGATACATATGTGCCAGATCCACCTCTACCTGCTCGTATCCAGACAGGGACACATTGCTTAAAATATCCACATTATCTATTCCGTACCAAAATACCAGGAATTTCTTGTATGTTAATCCTCAGATACTACCTTAGGGCTTTGTTCCCTACTATACATATCATACTCTAGTTTCCATGTTTTCTACTAAACTTCCTTTGATACCAACTATAACACCCCGACCCCTCTAGGCTGGAGCCGGTGAATTACTTGTGATATTGGCATGGTCAGAAGGAATGGAAATCCTGAATGAATGATTAGTTTAGTATTCTTGAAGAAACTAGATACATATATGTTACTCAAATTACATTGGAAAAGTTTACAAAATACAACCCATAATGACAACTAAAAACTGCAACCACACGAACTCAATAAAAGACCATATCTTCATCACCTGTTGAAGAAAAACAATGAAAGGGGTGAGATAAAATTCTCAGTAAGGGTTAAAAAAAAGTGTAAGCATGAGTACAATATTAATTGAATAATAATCAATCCGACAAAATCAATATGGCATAGTGAATAAATGAAAATCTAATGTCATTATTAAATTGAGAATAAAACTGAAACCATAGATTTTGTCATTGTGAAAACCTCATGCTTAATAATAAAAAATGATAATGAATAAAGAGAATGCTTATTAATTTTATGTCATGTATCTATCACATGAAACCATAATACCGTAAAAATGGTTTGGTTCTATGGGTAGAAACCCTTCTGATTTTGGGAAACAAACTCGAAGGGTTTGTCTCCAAACTGTTTTCTCTCATGAGACCTACCGATGCATCGAGGGGCTATAGCGGGCCCCACCCACCACTTCATGTCCAATGAATTATATATACATTGATTCAATACAAGTGAAATATGCCTTTTCAATATCCATATAGAGTACAGTATACAAATTTATCAATATTTCCACAATGAAAATAACTTTCCAAATAAACACCGCATGTAAAATGGTATACGGTTTAGACAAAAAACCTAAACATGAAATTATATTATGGATATTTAATATAAATACAATTTATAATGACAAGTGAACTCAAATGGGCAGTTTTTACACTACATATGGATTATTAGGTGCACAATACAAAGTTAGTCACAACGAAAAGGTAGTTGAGACAATGTCCCTTACCACAATATAATCAGTCGAATCAAATGACCATAACTTAATGAACATCAAGAGAATCATTGAATAAAATGATTATAAATAGAATAATGTTATTATATATCAAATTTCAGTACACATATACCACATATAATAAATAAGTGGTGAACAATGAAAATCTCACAGAAATGAAAGTGAGATGAGAAACCCCTTACCTTTTTCTCTAGTGTGTTCTTGATTGTTCTTAACGACCTGAATAATCAAATATAGATTAATTAATTAATAATTAAAGAACCTAATAAACATGTATTTGATATGATATAACCTTATTAATTTCATTAATTTTATTTTTTGATGGGTTTAAGAGATTATATCTTATTGTTTTGGAAGCATTTTCTTACTTGGTTTCATGATTCGTTTACTTGTATTCATGAATGGAAGTTGGTTTGAAATATGGTTTAACATCCAGAATTTTTAATATAAATTATTAGTGACATTAAATAGATATAAATGATCTCATAATGATTCTGGTTATATACAATGAGGATGACTCATTCGATGAGTTAAAAATAAACGCTTGAATTTGTCTTGGCAGTTTTGTGCTCAATAAACTTGTTTTGTATTATTATTCCATATTATGTACGTATAAATATTAATCAAGATAAAATAAATATTTTATGACCTGGTTCAAATATAAATATGGTTTCATAACAAGTAATGAGATAATTATTTAAGAACAAAACTTTGTCATCCACAAAGGTTATAAATTGGAACCTCATGGACGTTGATTTCATTTATAAAAAATAAAAGGGAGAGAGTAAGAATATTGAAGATTGTTATTCCATTAACATGATATAAATCCAGTATGCAGATGATACTAGAGTTATCATGATAATTTATACAAGTGAGGTGAGGAGAGGATAACAAATGAAGGTAAATTCAAATGAAACTAAAAGAAATAGAAAGGTGTTTTACCTCTTGAAACGACTTCCTCGAGAACCTCTTTAAGAGAAGGGATTTTGGTCTTTTGGTAATCCTAAGAGTTTCTTGGTCGTGTGGAGTGACTAGGGAAGGTTAATTGGGCAGAAAATTGGGGAGAATAAATTCTTAGAGAAGTGAAGAGAAAATGTAGTGGTGGGGGTTTTTTATAGTTGAGGAGAGGGGTAAATTTTGAATATTTAATTTCATTATTTTTTTATTTCCATCAAGACAACCAATAGTATTGTTTCATGTGACCCCTAATAGTAATAAGATCATGTGAGTTAGAATTAAGTGGCCTTACATCACTTATGATTTCATAAATAGTGTATTTAACTGATAAATTGAATATACAGTATTTTACCATTTTTCGCTATTCATCAAAAATTAAAGAATTTCCAAAAAATCCCAAAAATTCACCCCTACCATTTTTCGATGTGTAGAATAAAAAAGTGAAATCCATTTTTTCAAAAATAATTTTCTAAATATTATTAATTTAATTTTTAAATAAGGTAATAGTTAATTCGAAAAATAAAAATCTTGAAGTGTAGTTAGTTTTATCTGACACTGAAAAATTAATTAAGATCCCATTATCATATTTCCTTAAGAAAATAAAATAATATCATTATTTACTATTCAAGGGTCATATTACTATTCATATTACTATTCATAAGGGTATGTTACTATTCATAAAAAATCAAGTTTGTTCTATCAGATTATAAATGACTTACTGAACACAACTCTAGATGACCATTTATTGAAATTCAAAACATACAACAGGAAAAATTTCGTTCTATATTTATTTTCAAACTATGGGGTGTTACATCACATGACATAAAACTGCATTATTCAAATCTCAATTTCATGACATAAAAATATTTAATAATTCATCTTATGATTTTGTGAACTAAAATTATTTATGGTGGTATCCTTTTTCAAAACCAATATATCATACTTATGAACAACGAATGGTATGGTTTTCATTTCAATGGGATATGTAGTGATGCATGGACACAATATCTTGGGATCAACAAGAAAATATGGATAATTCTTCCTACCCAACATACAAACAAAATTGAAGAAAGGGACTATAACACTAGCCTATTCCTTAGTACTATCCCCAAATCAACTCCTTTAAAATATCATTTTCAACAACCTTTGTCTCATTAGGTTTGTATTCCTATTGGTTTTGCCAAATTTTGACTAGAGAGGACATATTTTGAAAATAATTTCAAAAATTTTTTTTGGAATTAAATAATATTAACCCCATGGTCTTAGACATAATCCCTTAAACTACTAGGCAATATAGTCTATTTGATTTGAATATAAACTACATAAGGTCTTATTTGCATGACCCTAAATGGAACAATCAATTTTTCCTAGTCATATGATGTTAATCTTCGGGGATATTCCTTCCATTCATGACTTTACGAAATATGATGCCTTTTTCCCTCACTAAAATGGATGCCTCCCTTAATGTTTCAAATATCTACCACAATATGATTTATAACTACATATGGTTTGCTTCTCATTTTAGTGGGATGTATAGTGCTACTTGGGCCTCTTTTCTTAGATCCATTCAGAAATGCTTTTATCATTTGGCCTTTTGAAACTACCCTCAATGCGTCTAATCCCCAAGGTAATTTTAATGATATTGGGACTCTATTATCCCCCATATTCATGTACAGTTATTATCTTGTACATTCCATGCAATTATCTCTAAAGAATATAAACCCCATAGTCCTATTAGTATGACCTTAAACATCAATACACCATTCGTCCTTACCACATGACACTAAGAAGCAATGATAGGTCCTTATTTCATGACCCCGAAAGGAATGACCCATATCATCCTAGACACAAGACATTAAAATGTAAGACAAAAACTTCGAAACATGAATGGAAAATGTAGCCTTAAACTAGGTACTAAGAAATGGATGCCTTGGGAAACCAGATCATAAATCCTCATGTCACAATCTCAGGATGAATTTCATAATATGATTTCCCAAATTTGTAGTCATTGTTTGTGGGACTCTATGCCTTATTTTTTTAGATTAGGTAAACTTCTTCCTTACTAACCGATGTTAAATTTCTTGATTGAATCCCATATCATTAGATGTTGAAATTTTTCAGAACAACATATGAATTTACTATTATTAAACTAAGATATGCAGTGACACCTAACCCTTTATCTTGTTCCCAAGTATCAAAGGGAGTTTCATTCAATTGCAAGGATATCATGAAAAAATAACTCCTTGAAATTCCATGTAAAAGCATTCATTAATACACAAAAATACATGAATCAATAAATTTGGATCAACGCAAACTTTTTCAAGCATCGGTGAAAAGATGGTCTGGTTCTATTGGAAACCTTTGTTTAGACTATTCACAATACACATCAAATTAAATTAATGTTTAGCCAAAGGGCTTGTCAATTAAAGGTACCACTTTCCTAATGAAAAAATAGTCATATTATTTCTATAATCCATGAAAATTCCATAATATAATCCATATTTCACTCAATAATTGAGTACATATCTAATATGAATTCTAAAAATATTATAACCCTCAAGATCATGGATTGAAAATTCTTATATCATGTCCAATGTATGTCAGAACATTCTTGACCTGAAAAACACATTGTTGTTCATTATTTTTATAAATATTTCGGTCAATTTTTTGCAACCATAGACTATAGAAACTACAGGTCATAGTTGTATAACCCTAAACTACAAGACACCTGAGTCCAAGTGATGTGACCTTAAATAGAGAGACAAAAGTCTCTATCAAATGATGTTAAACTATAAGAAATCCAATTGGATACATGAAATAAAATTGTGTAACCCCTTGGACCTCACTAGAGAGGTCTCCAATATCGATGTCGATCTCCTACCACACCCATCCTACATATCCTTAATACTACATGTCTCTTTATTTTCATTTCAATGAGATACATAGTGACACATAGATCATTTACCTTAGGTCCAACCACTAAAAGTAATTTCATTCAATCCCAATAAGTTTAGTCCCAAATACCACCTTCATATTTCATGTACAATACTAATTTAATTATACAGACTCCATCACATAATAAATTTAGTTCATTATAAACTTCATTAGACAAAGGAAACCAGAATGTCTAGTTTTTGTAGACAACTTTGTTTGGACAAGGAATAATATACCTCAAATTTTCATTTTATATCACATTACCTGAAAGTTTCTATAAACCAATGGAACCTATTTTCTCATTAAGACAGAGTCATATTGTTTCCGTATGCTTTGAGGTTATCATAATGGAATCTATCATTATGTCACACTATGAATAATTTTATTATTAAAATTATCCTGATATGAGAACCCCTAAGATATTGGTTTGAAACTTCTTTTCTATTGTCTGAAGAATGTCAGACCATCCTTGACCTGGTGTTCCCTATTTCATTCATTATTTATATAAATAATTTTTAAATAATTTGTGATATTAAACTATAGAAACTATAGGTAATTTTATTATTACCATAAATTGTAAGACACCCAAGTCATACCCAATTCATATGAAAAAGAATGGAATAAGTAACATTAATATAGTGTTAAACTGAAAGACCACATCCTCACTACAAGAGCAATTAACGATTAATACTTTAGCCCTAACATGAGAGGTCTACTATCTTGGTTTCATTATCTTGCCACACCACCATCCTATATATCATTAAATAATGTGTTGCTTGATTCTCATTTCAATGAGATACGTAGTGAAACCTAAATATTTATCAAGTTCATATCCATGAAATGGATTATCATTTAGTCATATAGAGATAAGGCCTAAATACCTCCTTCATAATCCTTGTTAAATATTACATTCCATAGCTATACTCTGTGTATCAGAAAATTTGGATCATCACAAACATTCTCATCCATCAGTGTTAAGAATGTTTGGTTCCAATGGAAAATTTGTTTTTACTATGTATAATATGCCCCAGTCTGGTCTGTATAAATTCACCCCCATAAAAAAACTATCAATCAAAGGCACCTTCATCTTTATTATAAACCTCTTAAATATCTATGTGTCTCTATATAATTGTATTAAAAAATGCTTTCTATACCTAGTCTGTAATCATTCCTTACATGATTGTCCCATATTGTGGTCATATCCATGAATCCCAAGATAATGGTTTATAAATATTATTTCCAGGTCTAGAATATGTGGGAAAATTTCTAGACTGATGAAAAGTGGGAAGGAAGTGCTTTTACCATGAAATAAAAACTCCCATGCAACTAATTGAGAATAATCCCATACTGGTTCTCCCATACACTATGTATGACCCCAAAATTTTCACTTATTTTTCACAATGAGCATAACTCACATGATCTTAGAGAATCCAAGTGAGTATCCTAGTCTTTATGGTTATATGTTATTATAACCCATTTTTGGATGTCATTAGCCTAAGATGGAAGAATTTGAATGGAAGATCACTTGTCAGATCCAAGAGACCATAAACATTAGACACTAACATGTCTGAACACTATGAAAATAAACAAAGTTCATACACGCACGACCCTATTACCAGAACAAGAATCTATATTCAGGTCAACTTTATCTACCACCTAATATGTGTATATCATCTCACTAACCAAGATGGTAAAATCTATATGACATTAAATTTCACCAACTTTACTACCTCAACACCTGATGTTAAACAACATGACATGGTATCCCACTTAATACAACACTAAAACATCATCCATAATTGGTGTCCTCTCCTAATAAAATATATCATTCTTTAGAAAATTTTTTTACCCGTAATATGTGATATCTATATATACATAAGGGTCCACATGTTAGAACTATGTCTGTCTTGATTCTCACTCTAATAATATTATGATTGAAGTTGGAAACCTATACCCTGACCTAATTTTTAAATTTTTTTTTGTCCCATCCTGCATACGTGTCAGAACTGAACAATGAACATGTTACTCATTCTTCATTTTTTTACATAAAATACTCCTTTCATACTAAGTAACATTTCTTAAAAAAATAAAACATCATCTGTGGAGAAATTATAAAATCTATAATTCTTCTTTGAACATCCATAATACATATTCTCAAATACAATGGAAACCATTTTTGTTACAATGCATAATATTCCCTAGTTGATCTTTGAAATATTATCCCCCAGTCAGCCCTGTCATCCAGAGGCACCTTCAACCCAAGGAGAAAATTCTTCTATAATAGTATGCCCAAAAACTGCATGATGGAAGAAATTTATGACAAATTATTTATAGTCATTTCATGTGTAATTGTCTAATATAATTCATTATAATAAAAAAATAGTAAGGCCATGTATTAAAACTTCTATATAGCTAAATAATGTCAGAACAATATTGACTAGTAAAACATGAAGGATTCATCACTACCGTAACTCATTTTCTAAGTTGTTCAAATAAAAAACAAATTAGTTTGATCTATATTTCATGAACATAAACTACCAATTAAATGATATTTCTAAGTCATTAGGATGAATACCCACAAAAGGGAACTATGGGAAAGAGACATGTTTCACGTCGCTAGACATGCACTCTGCATGGTTTAGGAAAAATTGAGAAATTGAAATTAAAAAGGTAAAAAAACATGTTAGTTAGAAAAACTATGATTGTGGGACTAATAAATAATTGAGTCTCTCTAACAACATTATATTTTTATAATAATTAAGAAAGAATTTGTATTGATATTCAAATGATGAAAATAATATAGGGTCTTCAATTTTTATATAGAAATAACATAACTTTTCTTGCATAAAGCTATGACCTTAAAACAATATAGTGTATTTTCCTATTCCTATCTCGATAAAATAGAGAAAAGACATAGATGGTTGGACCTAAAATTTTCTCTCATTAATGGAGAAAAATTAAGTGGTTCTTCCACAAGTTGGGTTCTCTTTGTCATATTTTATAAAAGACCATAAATAAAACTATTTAATTTATGAAGGGTCTCTCGAGACTCATTGATAGCCTGTTGATACTTGGCTGTCCAGGTACTCTCAGCCTTCTTAGTAAGGTGAGGCTCATCTAGCATAACCATAGTAGTAGCCATTTCTTTAGAATAGATCTATTCCAATGAATGGTGAATATGTATGAGATCCAAATTGTAAGTATCAATATCTTATTAGAGGACCAATATTTTAAGGGATTTCTAATCAACCCATTTATCAGACTCCTACAACTTTCTATAATGATTGATCTCCACCTGGGTTAATGTAGTTCGAAGATCAATATTTTAGGTGAAGATTCCATCTTTAAAAAGGAGATATTGTGATTCATGTGTAGTTCTGAGTCAGGATCAAAGTATTTCTGAAAGGGGAAGTGGGTTAATCGGGGTTATCAATTTTCTTTTCATGTTTCTTTCTTTTTGAAACAACCTTCACCTCCTATTAAACAATGTCTTCCTTTCTAAACACAAGCAACCACATGAACCCAAGATTTACAAGGTTCGCTACTCGACAAGAGTATATACGTCCCTGGTATGGTATGGAAACAATCCAGTACCACATAATCCACTAGAAAAAAATCATTTGATGTGGAATACATACAGTAGGATGTGTCCTTACACTCGTGTAGCACTTTAAACAAAATCCAATAGTGTGTGTTCTCCATCATAGTATAAATTGGGTAATGTAATGATTCTATGATTTTTAATGATCATTAAAAAATTAAATATTTCAAAAAAATTCTTCACTTTCCTACGTAGAAGCTGATAAGAACCTCCTAGTGCAAACATCTTGCATGCCACTCCCTGCTTGTGTGCCTCCCTACTTGCGCGCCACTCTATTTGCACGCCTCCCTACTTGTGCACCTCTGCTTGCGCACCACCAAGCTTTCACGTCTTCTTACATGCATGCCAAAAACTACTTTTGCATCACTATTTTGCACAACTCACAATTTTTGAACTCCTTTGGCCTTATACAAAAAAAAAATTTGCACACAACTCCCTGCTTGTTCGCAACTTATAACTTGCTCTTAATGTCTTATTGTGCACCACTTTTGTGCATAACATAGAAATTTCCTGACACTTGAGCTTGCGCACCACTTTTAACCACTTTCGTGATCAGAGCTGAAATTTTCCCTTAAGTTTTGAGAATTAAAAATGAGGAGGCTAGTCTTCTATTTATATGAATTTTGGTGACTTGTATGCCACATACACTTGCACAACTTTCCTACTTTCACGCTGCTCCATCACTAGTGTTCCACTCCATCACTAGTGTACCACTCCATCACTTGTGCGTCTCTCCATCACTTGTGTGCCACGTTCATTCATTTTTCATATTTTTATTTGATGATGTTAAAATATGACGTGCGCGCAATGTACACTTGCATGCTGCTTATACTTGTGTGCCACTATTTGACCTGTGTACCAATATTTTACTTGCACATCGATTTCTTTCCATTGTCATATTTTGATGTTTTGATCTTGAAATATGACTTGCATGAAAAAATCACTTGTGTTCCACACATACTTTCACGCCACACTTGTGTGTCACTTATACATGTGCACCACTTCCTTCCATTGCCAGAAACACATTTTTACTCTCCCTATCCATCATAAGGATTTCATCACATGTTCTCCAAACTTATGATATTTGTGAAATAAAAATCCACAAAGAATCATCATAGTTACAATGGGAAGTATTGTAACATACCTTTCTTCCATCAACCACTTATACAAAGTTACGTGATTTCCTTTCTTCTCAAACTTCCTTAAAAAATAAAATACCTGAAAAGGATGTTCATAATAATCATTTTGGTCCTAACAATCTTTCCCTTTGGATTTTGTGGTAAAATAAGATTCATAAATAACTAAACATTGTAAACTCAAGAAATGGATTACTCATCAATAATTATTATCCTACATGTGGAAAATCATTTTTGGAAACTAAAATTATTGATAGAAAAACCATGATGTCCAAATGTAGTGACTATGAATCATCCACACAATTCTTCTCCAACCTTCTCCAAAACAAACTCATCTTCTTTTTCTTCAAAACGTTATTTCGCAGCTTCAACTTCTAGTAGACAAAAGTAATACTTTTCCGATAACCACTCCATCAAAATGTTAGGATAGTTCAAAGACTTACATTATGAGTTCACAGGTTACCCACAACCCCCCCCCCCCTCTATGCATGAAACCATAAGGAAAGATTTATGAAACAATTATACCCATTGAAAACAGTACCGAAAGGTAATATGAGAGAGGGGACATACACACATACATAAACCATGATGAGAAGGAGGTTGGAAACTCATGTTCATCCTCAATTTAGTAAATTGTTCCTTTAGTAATGATTTTGTAAATATGTTAGAAACCTATTCCAATATTGAAACATACTCTAGCTTCAATTCATTCTTCTCCACCTACTCTTTGATGAAGTGGTACATTATGTCAATGTGTTTTGAACTGGAATGTTATACCAGATTCCTTTTAAGATTGATTGCACTCTAATTATCACATCTCAAGAGTAAAGCTAGCTTCACTTCAACAAGTAGATCTTCTAACCTAGTCTTCATCCACATAAGTTGGGTAGTATCTTGAGGGGAAACAACATACTCAACTTCAGTAATTCTAAGAGTTACTAAATTCTATTTCTTTATATGCCAACTAACACAACTTTTACCCAGAATAAAAACTCCACCAGGTATGGATATTTTATGATAAAAATTTTCTACCCAATGAGCATCTAAATACCTGAACAAATAAATATTTTATACACCATCATACCTGAATCCAAAATTTATTATGACATTGATATATCTGATAATCCTCTTTCCAGAAATTAAATGAAATTCTTTAGGAGAACTCTGAAACATTACACATAAGGTAACAACATAGATAATGTTTGGTCTTGAGGTAGTGAAATATAATAAACTTCCAATTATACTTTAAAACTCTTTATGATCAACTTCCTTGCCTTCTATATATTTAGAAAACTTGGTTCCCACTAAAATTAGTGTGGAAAGAAGTTTCAAATTTTCCATGCCAAACTTCTTCAAAAGTACCTTAGCCTACTTTTTATGTGAATGAAAAATGTGGTTCCTCTTCTGTAAGATTTTTAACCCAAGAATGTATTTCATTTCTCCCAGCATGGAAATCTCAAAAAACTTCTTCATCTCTTTAGAAAATCTTTCATAAGATCTTTAATCATTTCCAGAAAATATACTGTCATCAACATAAACAATTACAATGAAAGAAAACTCCTGAAATTCCATGATGTAAAGATTTATGTCAACTCATCCTTTCTTGAAACTCATATTCCTTAAGAAAGTATCCAGTTTGGAATACCACACCCTTGAAGCATGTTTTAGACCATATATGGATTTCTTCTACTTATACACATACCTTTCATCTTTCACAAAAACAAATCCACAAGGTTGTTCAATGTAGACTTCTTCATCAAGATTTCTATTATGAAATGTGGACTTCACATCCTTTTGAATTTTTTTAACCTCATTGTGCAGCAATATCCAAAAATATTCTTATTATTTATAATAAATCAACTTGATAAAAAGTCTCATCTATATAATCACCTTCAATTTGTGAATAATATTTTCAAACTAGTCTGGCCTTATTCATTATCACTTTGCCTTCTACATTTAGCTTATTACAAAAAACCCATTTTGTACCAATAAATTTTTTGTGATTCTTCTTGGGTATGAGTTCCCAAGTATCATTCTTTTTTATCTGATCCAACACTTCTTTCATAGCCCGAATCCATTCTGGATGCTCAAAAGATTATTTTAAATCCTTTGGCTTCACTTTGGAAAACAATTAAGATTATGAAAAAGCATATTTGGTTCTTCATGTTTGAACCCTCTAATGTTGATCTCCAATAGTGTTTTGAGCCTCCTCTTGATTCCACAAACTAGGATGGGTTGTTCGAATTTAATCATTATCACTTGAAATTGTTGAGTCTGATTCTTCTTCTTAAGTAGGATTACAACTGTTGGTAGCACTATCATAATCATTGACAAGACATTCCTTATCCTTATCAACTTCTATATCGACAAAAGTCTTCTTTTATTTATCAACATTTTAAACAACATTCACATCAAGAGAATCGAATATTCCTCCTATTTATTTGTTGAAACATCTATATCCTCTTCCTTATGGAGCATAGAAAAAAACATTCCATCATCTCATCTTTTTGAAGCTTTCCAAGCATTCCATCCTTTTTTATTATGATCCATGGGACTTCCAAAAATACATAAGCATTTCAAACATTGATTTTGTCCACAAAAAATTTCATATGGATTAATATATGAATGTGTCATGTTGAAACATCAGTTTTGAATATACATTACAGTACTCATGGATTTCCATAAAAAATAATGAGAGAGACCATGTTCAAGTAGAATAGTTTACCCATTTATACCATACTTCTATTCTTCCTTTCAGAAACCCCATTTTGTTGAGGTGTGTATGGTGAACTAAACTCATGCTGAATTCCATGTTTCTTGAGGTAACATTCAAAGTCTTCATTCTTATAAACTCCACCATTATCAGTTCTCAACTTCTTTATTGAATACGCACATTCCTCTTATGCTTTCCTCCTGAAACTCTTAAACATTTTTAGAGCATCTAACATATGTCACATGTACATAACACAAGTAATGTGAGTAAATTCATCAATAAAAGTAATTAAGTACATATATCAATTTCTTGATTTATTGCTCATTGTTCAACATATATCAGAATTTATTTGTTCCAAGGGTTGATTTAAACGAATGTCAACTCTCTTATGCATAGATTTTGTAATCTTCCCCTTTTCACAAATAGTGAAACACCAATCTCTTCTTCTTGATAAATCAGTCATATCTCGGACACATTCTTCCATGGATAACTTCCCCCTATTTCTCTGACACATATTTCCCATCACTTTATTCTATAACTGATTTTAAGCTACCATTCCCATATAACAAGAGTTTAGCACTTCACCAACATCGATCAAGTTCCATTTTGTACATTGGCCTCTTGTAACTAGATTTCCCTGATTTTCATTTTTCACATCAAACCCATTTTTCTAAAGATAATACTGTTTCCCTAATAACGGTGTTGTGACGCACTTAGAATATTATACTTAACCACGTCAACATATAATTTTTTCCTAGATTTCATTTTCTTTTCCCGATGATGGCTGATCCAACACATTTGATCCTCATAGATTCATCATTTCCAAATGTAATTGTTCCTTATTTGATGTCTTTCACATTCTTTGGTATCTTTATGTATCATGTCATATGATAAGAACAATTAATATCATGAATTCATAGACATTCTCCTTTTTTAGCTTTCAAGGTGGTTTCAACAACAAGAGATTTTTGTTCTTAATTTTTATTATTCACCTCCACCTTATGATATTTGTTAAGAACCATTTGTTGTGCTGGAATCAAAACAAGAAATATCTTAGCCAGCTATCTAGGCTATTCACATCTTTCCCAAATAGTTTCTGTTGGTTGGAACATATTTTCAACTTTCACACCAACCATATCGGATTACTGTTGAACTTTCTTCTTGTACTTCCCTTTTAGAGAGGATTGATTCCCCCTAAAACATCGTCTTCCATAACATGTGGAATAGTAGTAATGTTGTTTATTGAACCAACACATGTCTGTAGTGTGTCTGATTCCATAACAATACTAGTAGTAACCATAGAATGAATATTTACCTCTAAAACTTCTATACTAACCGAAGTTGTGAACATTCTTATCAACAACCTTCTTAATTTAACTCTACTAACCATCAAACTTCTTATTTTCAATCGTAACTTTCTTATTCAGTTCATATTTCTGTTCAGATTTATCAGTACCAAAAGTATTAGAAATTTCATTAGACTCAACATTTTTATGTACCTCTAGTTTTTCATAATTTCTGAATTTCTCCATATGCATAGACTTTCCAGCTATTTTCTTATCCGAACTAGTTCGGTCTTTTCTCTCATCGTTTAAAGGAAATTTTTTTGGATCCATCACTGGTTCATTATTACTAGAACATTCACCAACTTCTAAGATATATTTTATGAAACTGATATTTATTTTTTTATCTTTAGAATGTTTCTGTTGGACAAGTTCCAACTCTTCTTCTTTTTTCCTTCATCTTTACTTCAAGATGATCATTATGATTCTTTAAATTTTACAGAGAATTCTTTAGGTCATCAATCTACTTTTCCACCTTGATTTTCTCAACAGGAAAACATTATTGATGGTTTAGTTTGGAATTTTCATTCCTCAACTTCTTATTTTCTTTATCAAGCCTCCTAATCATCCTCAACCATTCTTTTTACTCTTCTTTCAGATGATATTTTCATTGGGTTTCTTCTTCTTCAGAACTTTTTCTCATGTAATCTTCATTATTCACTACTATAATAAAGGTATTATATCTAGAAATTTCAAAATATTATTTCTTAGATTTAGCTTCGTTATCTGCTTCATATTTATCTTTAGATAAAAAGCTACTTCTTATTGATTTGAAGAACATTTTATCTTTCCCCTTTGAAAAATATCTATCCTTGTGAACTTGTTTAATACATGACCTACTTGGATTTTTGTCATCATCATCACTATCTTATTCTTCATTTTTTGAGGATAGTGAGCAACAATGTGACCAATGGCTCCACACTCAAAAAAAATTCAAGGGATGTTTATACTTGTATTTCCTTGTACCTCATTTACTATTCTTAGAAAAGAAGGATAAAATTTCATTGAACTTTTTACATACCTCATCTTTATAATCGGATTTCACCAACATCACCTTGAATAAGAGTCTTCTTTGACTTCTCTCTCTTTCCATCATTGAATGACATTTCTCTATCATATTTCTTTTCTCGTCATAATCTTCTCCCTTATCATTTCATAAGTAATAAAAATGCTATGCAAATAATAAAGAGATAATGTTTCAGGGTCTCAATATTATAAGGAAGATACTTTTGCATCAAACTTGACTGGAAAAATTTCCAAGTTCTTTTCAATAACTGTATATCCCTCCAATGTTTCACCAATGCATCTGATTATACTGACAATGTCATTTTCCCTCGTAATGAAGTCCCCCAACAGATTCAGATTCACCAATTTTCAAGTCTTCATACTTCAACCCCCATATTTGTAGTTCTGCCTTCGACACATTTTTATTTCCATCATAGATGTTCTTCAACTTATCTCATATGCATTCATCTATATCAACACCTTTCACTCTTAAAAACTCACTCTTAGAAATATATGATAGTGATGCATTTTTTAGCACTTATATCATTCTCAATATTCGTCTTATTAGCAGGTGTAAGACGAACTTGTCATCAATAGGAGGAAATCCATCAGTTGTAGTTTCACGAAATTCATACCCAAGAGGAATAAGATAAGGCATAATTCTATCTTTCTAGATATTATAATTATTTCCATCAAATATTGTAATCCCATTGTAGTTCATGCGATTAATATTTTCTATCACAACTTCTCTTCAAAACATCAGCAAAGAACAAACAAAGGTAACCTTCCCTCTAATTCCAATTATAGTTCCCTATTAGGATACAAGTATCACTAATAGGGGGAGGGGTGAATCAGTGCTATCAATTTTCTTTTTTATGTTTCCTTATTTTTGAAATAACCTTTGCCTCCTATTAAAGAGTTTCTTCCCTACTGAACACACAAAAATACAAGAACATAAGATTTACAACGTTCACTACTCAACAAGAGTAGCTATGTCTGTGGTAGGGTATGAAAACAATATAGTACCACACAGTTTACTAGAAAACAATCCTCTGATGTGGAATACAATTAGTAGGATTTGTCTTTACACTCGTGAATCACTTTGAAAACAATTCAATAGTTTATGTTCTCCCTCTTAGAAAAAATAGGGTAATGTAATGATTCTGTGCTTATTAATGAAGATTCAAAAATAAAATCATTAAAAATAATTCTTCACTTTCCAACCCTTAGGCTAGAAATAACATCCTAGTGTAAACATATTACACGCCACACTCCTCTTTTGTGCCTCCCTACCTGCACACCAATCTTTTTATGAGCCTCCTTGATTGCATGCCTTTTCTTGAACGCCGCCCTGCTTGCAAGCCTTCCTTCTTGCGTGACAAAAACTACTTGTGCAAAACTATTGTGCACAACTCAAAATGTTTTCACCACTTTGGTATTATAGGTAAAATTATTCATTCACACAACTCCCTACTTGCTCTCAACTTATAACTTGCGCGCCACTTCTACTTGTGCACCTATTTTGTGCATAACACACAACTTGTGTGACACTTCATCTTGCGCGCGACTTTCTACCACTAGTGAAACTAGAGCTCAAATTTTCTCTTAAGTGTTGAGCATTAAAAATGATGAGGATAGTCATTTATTTTATGCATTTTGGTGACATGCACTCCACATACACTTGTGTGTCATCCCTACTTACGTGTCGCTCTATCACTTGCAAACAACTATCTTTTCTTTTTCCAATTTTGATGTGATGATGTTAAAAGAGGACTTGTGTGCAACATAAACATGTGCACCTCTTATACTTGTGAAACACTTTTTGACTTGTACAATAATATTTTAATTTCATGTCACTTTCTTCCCATTATCATATTTTTATGTGTTGATCTTGAAATATGACTTTCAAGCAACATGCATTTGTGTGCCGCATATACTTGCGCACCACACTAGCACGTCACTTATACTTGTGGGGCACTTCTTTCCTTTTCAAAAACAATTCTTTACTCCCCATATCCATCATAAGTATTTCATCACAAGTTCTCCATTATTATGATATTTGTGAAATAAAAATATGCAAATCATCGTCATAGTTACAATGGGAAGTATTGTAACTTCACTATCATCCATCAACTACTTATACAAAGTGAAGTGATTTCCTTTCTTCTCAATCTTTGTTGAAAACAAAAGACAATACCTTAAAAGGATATTCTTCATAATCAGTTTGGTCCTAACATCATGCTCTAGCTCCCTTTGATTAATTATCTCCATCAAATTAAAGTGGACCACGTGGGAGAGGAATCAACCATACCCCAAACATGTTCTAAAATCTCAAGAGTTGATAGATTTATGAAGGAAGATCTTATATAAGTGTCCTTGAGACGAACTCCATGATTTCCCTCCATATGGACACGTGACATAATCAGAAAGTAGTATGAGCCTCTTGTATTTCTATCGAGATAGCCACAAGTGGAGAAGTGTACTCTGGAATAAGTTGTGTTATGGAAGTGAATTGAATTTTATTTCCTTGAATGAAATCTTCCTCACCTCATTCCATCCATTTAGCTAAAGAGGAGATATCCCCTTTGTGTTTGACCCTAAAATTTTTCTTACACTAAAATATGAATGTATTTATTCATCAAGATAAGAATATAGTTAAAAGAAAGATAGAAGGGGATAAAATTAGAAAATGACACTCACATTATGATGGATCAGTTACTTGGATAGATCCCTTTATAGTATCTCTGGCTCTAGTGGATTGGGTTAAGATCTCCTAATGATTAGAATCTTAGTTTTTCTCAAAACCCACCATGGAAAGATCAAAATAATACCCTACTTTGGGAACATGATCTATGATTCTTTAAAAAGTGGGAGGGAAAGGTATATTAGAACTCTTTTCATGAATTTTTATTGCAATATATTCTACATATAAAGATACATCAATAATGATCATTGATTTAATGCAATGGTCATGAGAAGGTCAACTGTTAGAGGAAACACTAAATAAGGAAAATCATATCCATATATATCCTTATCAAAGACCTCTAAAACATTTAAAAAGACAAGAAATATCTATGATATGATATTTTTATTTCATTATTTAATTATATAATACTCCAACTCTCTTAGCGTCCTCACTGTTAGGTGTATCTGAGATTCCAACCTCAAGACCCATATGGGATATGTTTTTTGTCTTATATACTATATTTTCTGAAGGTACCACCTTTTTAGGTCCTTATAAGAATGTTTCAATATTAGTAACATCATGGAAAGGTCCAAGATCCTTTTTGACCCATCCTAGGATGATGGAAGGTCCAGTAGTGGTTGTCAAATGATCCCACAAAATTTTTGCTTGATCTGAAATATCATTAAAAAGGTATGGGGTTGCTGCAGGATCCCCTGTGTGGAATATTTGACAATAATAAGACTCCCCCTTTCCCTATATGAATAGGAACATATGCAAACTCATCTCTTAATCCTCCTCCAATATTTGGGATAGACTACCAATGCGAGTCTATACCTCATCTATATTGTTCCCCTTTGTACACAAAGTATCAATGTTGGATCCCTTAAGATAGGAAATTGAAGTAGATCCCCCCATCCAGAAGAATTATCAGCTACATATATATTTCATCCAGTTCTATGAAGATGTTTGTAGAGAAGACTCACCTCGGCTGATGATGCACTTGTCCAGTGTATTTAGACTTTTTCGTTTCTTTACCCCAGACAAGGGGGAGCGGGTTGACACTTTTTGGTTCAAAAAATAGCGTTGGATGATGAAAAATAGAGCATTCAACAAAAATTTATTCTTCCATGATCAAATTACATGAAGATAGTTCCCTTGATTCATGATTTGATCTCTCATATAGAATAGAGGTTCTTAATGGGGAATATTTCAATGATGGTATTCTATGTGATTCACCTTCATCTAGCTATAAATCAAGGTCATGAATTTATTATTAATTAAATTTTTTAAAAAGGAGGAGATGTAAGAGGGAAAGATTGCAACCTTAGAGTTATAGAAACCATCTCAGTTATCAGCAGACTAATTGTACACCCATTTTAGTAGCACCATGGTACATAATGTCAATTACCCTATTTGGGGCCATAATTTAGTCATCAAAAGCATATAAGAAAGACCAAATGTTTTCCTTTCATTAAAAAGGATAGGAACATCCCATGAAGGAATACAAAAATATGACCTAGGGAGGCCTGAAATGGTGGTGTCCAAGGGAATCCCCAGGGAAAAACTTTTAACATTGAAGAGGAAGAGAACCCAAACTATTGAATATAATGCGGGGTTCCTGAGCACTTCCCACCTAAGATAGGGAATTCCGTATGATGTTCTCTTCTCTCCATGTATGATTAATGTTTTCACATGAACTAAATTTAAAAGAACACTATCAAAAGAGATAAATCAGTTCCCATAGGGGGAAAGCTTCCCTTGCATAGTACGCACCAACACCTCTGAGTCTCACTCGGTTTCATTAATCTTCACCTTAAACTCATTGCAAAACATGATACCCAAATTTAAATCATGTGCCTCCACACTCATGGAGTTCCCTGGACCAAATAACTAACTAAAGGAGAATATAATAGTGCCACTTTATCACTGAGTAGACCACCCCCACCCATTTGTACCACTATGAAGGAGTCATAAAAATTTAGCTAAGTGAACCTTTGAGGAGGAAACCATCTCACCCCTTGAAAGAGAGAATTTAAAGTAGACATATGTCAATTAAAGAAAATTCACAATGTCTCTAACTTAATCCCTCCCTAGATCAGCTCCCTCATGTCATTAATTAGGGACTTAAGTCCGACTTATTTTAATGATATCATTGGGATAATACCTAGGATCGTGCTATTCCATTCCTCCTAGATCATCCAACAAATGGAAATAAATGTAAGGTCATGAATCCTTGCTATCATATATTTTCCATCTAAACCCTGAAACCACAGAATGATGAAATTTATTATACATCCAGAAAATTCTTATGGATTTATGAAAGACCAGAGGTCGACTAACCAATCACACTGTAGAAAATGATTGGGAACTAATTCTCTCTACGACTAAACACAACAGAATCCTTGTAACTTGAGGGTGATTCCCCTATTTCTGAATGTTATATTCTATATAAATTTCCTATTTTCTCACCCTCCATTCAAGGATGTTCATTCATGTTGGAATCTTCTTACACCAAAGTTTTTTAGCCTAGGAAACACGTACAGGCTCCGTATGCATCAACTGCCTACAATCATGACCACTAAACTATACCAAACTCCAACCAATAAAAAAATAGTTATCATTATTTTATTTCAACATGATGTTGTTAAAATTAAAAATCTTCCCACTATTAGAATAGCCACCAACATGGGAGGAAAACGACTCACTTCTGAAAAACTCAAAGTAGGAACAAAACATCCTGGGAAAAAGAGTTTAACACCCACCCTATTTTTCTTCCAAGAACTGACATCATCTCTCCCCATAATATAGTGCACCTCCTCCTTAAGAAAATCTAGGATCTTAAACAAAAATCTAGCTAGGTTTGGGGGTCTTGGTATTCACCTTGACTGTTCCTCCTAGATAATTCTGTATTTTTTCCCAAAAACGTTTCCCTAGATCGACTTTCCTTCAAAAATATCCCAAGCACAGTGGGTCTGCATGGACTCAGCCATTCCCCACAAACCAATTCCCCATTCCTCCACTGGTTTCTTCATGCGGTGTTAGGAGGCCTAATGGAATTGGACCATACTATTGGAATCCCACAAGAACATATTAATGATCTTCTCCATCATCTCAAACATCCCTTTAGGGGGGGGGGTATTGGTTGCAAAATAAAACATCAGAATGGATGTTAAAACAGTATTGATCAATGTTCTCACCCTCGAAAAGGAATGAATTTGTTCTTGAAATTGAAGACCCTTCCCATAATCTTGTTGGTAATATCATCAAATAGGTATTTGATGGTATGGCCATTAGATATAGGCATCCCAAGATACGTCATTAGGAGAAGTTTCCATTGAATACCTAGATTATCTTGAATCACCATGCTTCTTCGACCTGAACATTTATTGAAGATAAAGAGGCTTGTCTTCCTTGGGTTCACATACTACCCCCTAAATTGGCCATAGATAGCCATATGATTTAGGATAAATAAAGATAACTCCATTTTTTGTTCATGAAGATAAGTCAATTATCTATATACATAATTTGGGAAAGGGATTCCTTCTCAATCTAATAAATCTGAAGATGCCTACCCACCTCCATACATCTATTGATGTTTCTGGAGAGGACATACTAAACCAAAATGAAAATATTGGGACATAAAGGATCTCCCTCCCTCAATCCCCGCATTCTCTTAAATAATGGTAATCCCTTTCTCATTAGCGATATGGAAATCCATGAAGAATAATAGCACCTAAAACAATGGTCAATGAACCACTCATTAAAATCTAAACAACTCATTGCCTGGACAACAAAACTCCATTAGAGTTTTTTCCTAAGAATTTTATATATCCAATTGGATAGCCACATTGGTACAAATAGACCTTCTGTTGAGATATTCCACCATCTCCTTAGCAATGCTTATTTCCCCATGGATGTTCTAGCCTTTCAGATATACATGTTTCTCTTGGGATATAATATAGGGAATGACTCAATTCATCATTCTCGATGGCTAGCAAGGATCTTATAAGAATCATTATAAAACAATAGGCCTATATAAGATCAGTCTATATGATTCCTTGACCATATGAATGAGAACCACCCAAGAAGATAAAGAACTTCTTTTAAGGGCACCACCCTGAAAAAATTCCAGAACCATGAACCACAAAAAAATCCCATGCAGCCACATTTAACGCCCCATGAAAACCACCTGATCTCAATGAAAAATCCAAATCCACGAATTGGATGGGTTTATTAATTACTATTTCTAGAGTAAAAATCATAAATAGTACATTATCTGAGCCATTGACTAGCCTAGGCACATTACTCATGAAGTTCTACTCCTCCTTAGACAACCACAGTCCAAACCTTCCCTAAGAAGCCTCACCCACCCACACCATTTAAAATTGGTCCCAGGCCAAGCCATCGGTCACAATAAAATCCACCATGTATGACCCATCATCTAGCTTGATATTTAACTTCATGTTTGTTCTTTCCTTTATACATGAATGAAAGAAGGCATTGTTACAGTCCCCCCCTTATTCCATTTGGCACTAGATCTTTGTTTGGGTGCCTTCTCTATCTTAACCTACTTATCTAGAGTCGATAAGCATATCCCACCATAACCTTTCAGCATGGGCCTTAAGCTATCCTATGATTCACCAGTTGATTGTGAATATGATGAAACTCCTCTCAGTTTAAGTAGCTTCCGAGCTCTCTCCATCATGGTTAATTTATGGGAAAATGGAGCCCAGGTTTCCTCTTTGTGATGAAAGCTACACCATCTAAGATCAACCTCAAATCGATGTTGGTGATAGATTCAAACTGAGGCTGCAAATGAGAATCATTGGGAAAAATAATGACACCATTTGACTCAACATAACATTATGAGAAGGCCAAGAGTTACACAAGTATGTTGGGAGACTTGTGCATAAGATGAAAACCCGCGCATAAGGATCATATGCACCCAATGTGACGTCAACAGATTTCTCCCACCCCAACCATATGAAACATTCTATGGAAGATTCCCAGAAGTGTAGTGTTGAGAATTTAAGTGATCCCTTCACATAAAGATCTTACACACCTAATGTGACGTCAAACCCCACCGTCCACAGTATTATTTTCCAACGTTGTTTCCATGAATTTATCCTATAAATAGATGTACGCCGATCCACATTTAAAGTAATGGTCCAAAAGATAAACCATTGTTCCAATTCACACAATACGGCCACATCCATGACTGCACGAAAGTCATGTATTCAAGGTGTAATATCTTACATGATAGGCCCCCTTTGGGAGGGACCATAAGGGCTTGACCACCATCCATTTAATTTTTTATTTTGGTAGGTTCATGCAAAAGACCATACTTTCAAACACCAAATCCCTTTGTGAACATCCATATTTCACTCAGCCACCTTCTCTTTGTGTGCAAGTCCTTAATATTTCATGCACCTCATACTTAAGGCTTCATCAGTTTCCTCAACTCAAGAGAACCATGATAGAGAACCTCTTTTGCACACCTCCCATGTCTTGTGTGAACCTTTCCAGTGAGGGCCTCTAGGATTTTACTTCCATTTTTCGGTTTCCCCTACCTCATTCTTTTTGGAATCGGTACACTAATGCATATTTATTTTTGGAATAGTCATGCTAACGGGGTCCCCACTATTGAGCACTCACCCACACTGCTCCCGTTGGGAATTATAGATTCCTTTACATCCTAATGTGTGGGTGGGTATTAGTCATGTATGTCCTAGGGGGGAAGTCTGTGTCCTCCCCATCAGTGTTGTACGACATTAAACTACCTAGCACCCTCATCCTCTACTCGTAACGTTAAATCGTAGCCTCACCCAATTCCATTCACATGAGGTGCCCAACCTAGGGATTTTACACACCCAATAATTTATATGGGAGTGAGATCTTCCTCACATGGAATGAGATATTCCCCACATGGAACGACATCCACCCCGTGGGGAAGGGCATCCAACCTGGTTTAAGCCCCTAGCTTTTCTTGTCAGAGGCATCACTGGTGCTCCTCCTCACCTCCCCTAGATGAAAAGACTCGAGAGAGGGTGGTCATTTGGGACTCTCAACACCCCATCCATCTCCCATTTTGTTTTGTTTCCGTTATACACTTCTATAGGTAATCCCCACACCATCCCTCACTGGCGCATCTTTCACGATAGGACTGTCTAGTATAATTATGCACCTTGTTTCTCACAACAAGAATGACTAACATGGTCTTAGAGGTTAGTAGTGACAATAAAACCATTCTCCATGGAATCTATCCTATATTAATCCCTAGCTTCCACCTCCACAGGACACTAATCATGTGTATTCCCCATACCACAGAACATTATGGGATTTGATCCCTGTCTTCCAAATAGTGTACATAAGAATCCTACTTCATGTTTAATAACACCCATTGGAAAACCATGGTTCCCTTCTTCTAGGGGTGAACCTATCATATTTCAATATCCACCATCATCCATTCGTATCTTGATCTTTTCTTCGAGCAACTATATATCGGGAAAATCATGCCCCACCTAGAGGCCACATCTCCTCTGGGGCCACCTGGGCAGCTTGAATGTGTAAGTCCCGCACCACATGATTTGGTTTATAGGAATCTATAAGCCTCAATACCCATATCAAGAACTATTTGGACATTGATTCCAAACCAGCATGGATACATAAGAAACCTCATCAATGTTCAAGATCAACACCAACATATTATTGTCCGTTCACTCTCATCATTACCATATGATGTTAAACTACATGTGATATCATTAATACGTGTAATTTGATCCATAAATTGTAATATTGGTATGTAGAAATACATGTTGATGTTCAAGCCCATCACTCCACACACTCCATCCATTCCAACAATTATGTCATCACTTCCTCCATTCCCTTCATTATTCTTATCCAGGACACCATATCTCGTTGAGGTCATGTCATCCACATCATCACTACTCCTAGAAGAACCCGAGTAACTAACCATGAATAATCCCCACACAATCCACATCATTAAACCATGATTGATTCTCTTGCTAAGGGATCATAAACTTTTATAATCCCTAAAACAACCCTTCAAACTACATGAGATTTCATCATTTTCCTATAAATAGGGTACAAAGGAAGCCTCCAACAGGTTCAACCCCAACCAATTGTAAACCATGTTGTCCCATTTGTTGGGGTCCACCTCTTTGATTCATTATTAATGGTGTCCATATCAATATTTAGGGAGTGAAATCGTTCCCTTTTTGGGACACATGTCCTTGGGTCCATCATTGGATGTTTTGATTTATACATATGGAAAGCATTCCAGGTTCTCTCTACTAGGGATGAACACCTCTAACCCGTTCTTATGAGACATTTCAATTAGTATAATCTATATCCACAAGACTTTTAACTCTATGAATACCCCATGTTAAACATGTTCTGCTAGAGAAAAGCCTCATAAGACATTCCTCTCCCATAAGATACCTCTCAATTGAAATGGGATTCTCTAGGTCTCCATGCCATTTAGAACACCTTTTAGGAGGAAGAATACAGGTGCTCAAATGTTTTAGCATCCAGACATTCCACTGATTACCAAAATCACTACTCTTCTAACCAAAGATTACTACCCTAGATAGACCCCTTATAATGAGAGGATATAATTTTTTTAATTAACCGACATCCATGAAGAGATGGCACCAGAATGAGGTTTATGAAAAATGACTTAAATCTATGAAGGAGACCCGGACTAGGCAATGAATTCTGAGGAAGAATCCATGGAAGGAGAAACTAACATCCCATCATCCTGTTTTGATCAAGGAGTCACCATCACTAAATTATTGGTGATTTCCACCTTCCATTGGAATGCAAGAATGTGGGGAAGTAATTCAGTACTTCAGTGAATGAAAATGAATGTGAAATGAGGGGATGTGCCTCAATAGAAAGCATCATAAACATAAATGTAGAACCTAACAAGAAATCTTCTACTCAATATGGGATTAGTATCATTCAACACGTTATCAGATGAGTATGTTATAGGATTCATCTATTCATTACTCGGTCCCACTAATAAAATAATAGTTTTAGCATGAATCTCACCAGAATATGGGGAAATTAATCATTTGGTATTCCATTCTGTGGCATCATCAGTGTGGATATCTCTCTCTAATCATGGATAAATGAATGATATTGGGGCCTTTGGAATTGTTTTCCCATTATTCCTAATGATGGTTGAATCTTCCTCCTTTGCAGGACCCAAGATATAGAAAACTAATCACCACCCTCCTACAGATGCAAGGGCATAAGGAAGATCAATACGACAATACCTAATGACTCGACCGCTACCACAACATCATCCATGACCACAAAAATCTGGATCTCATGCCTCGTATCACCCTTTGAAATCATCCAAAGAAGGGTGATAGACCCCCTGTTACATTAATAAGAGTAATAAGGGGTCATTCTCATGAGGGGCATTGCCCGCCAGGACATGGAGGATTATGCACCCTATCGTCTCCGCTACTCTCAAAGAATATAGAGGGGGCCACTACTCACTAATCCCATGTTATCTAAATCAGGATACTCTCTTCAGTGTGATCATATGACTCACTCCACTATTCCGATGAGGAAATTGATATTGAAGCCATCCCAACAATGAAAAATTCATGGGATCTTTCAAGGAGGGCTCCCACAAGGCCCCATAAGCATTGCCAACTAATTCCTGAGGCCAATGAATAGGTTCTCTACCCCTCTGATCCACTAGCCCCAATCTTAATGACTCAATTCCAATATCAATCATAATCTGAGGAAGGTAACTGTCAGGGGGAATCCCTTTCATAACTTAGTGGCCCATTACATCTTCGATGCATACTGCAAGTTCCCTAGTAATACTGATCAGGTGAAATTCAATACCGGATTGGGATTGAGACCTTATCCACACCATGGGTAGGCTGGGTTGACTCTTTTGATCATAGAAAATTCTAAAAGATGTCACATGTCGACCAATGATAATGATATCCAGTACAGAGGCCCTCCCCAAATCGAAATCATTTAGAGTGGAGGTTTACCCCGATCTCACACTCCACATAGAGGTCATCCCCATGCCCTCATAACCGAACAAAGTAGGGGTATTCAGCACTTTGATTACATCTATTATGAAGGCCCCCCTCATGCATATTCTTCTCAATGTAGAGGTAATCCTCATTCTAATGAAAATAAATGAAAAGTCCCTCCTCACATCATCATCATCTCCAACATAGGTCCTCCCCGCATCAACGCCCATCAAAGAGAAGGCCCTCCTTGCTTTTCCAATGATCTGTACATAGGTCCTCCCTTTGTTGAAGTAAGCCAACATGGAGGTCCTCCCCATATTCTCACCTACTCCAGCAGAGGTTCTCCCTGGTCTAGCACTCGAAATTGTGAAGCACATCCTCGCGTGTTCAAAAACTACTATGGAGTCCCTCTTGATACCTATGATACTCAACACAAAGGTCCTCCCAATGCCCCATTTATTATATTCCCAAGTGCTCCTCACACAACAAATCATAAGATTGAAGTTCCTCTCCACTCTCATACCCCACATGGTGGTCCTCCATATGTTTTAAATGATTTAGAAATTGGTGAACGAATCCATGTTATCACCCTAAGTGTAGTTCTTAGCCACTCTCATAGAAGTCCCAGCGGAGGTCCTCCCTTTTTAAATATCAACCAATACAGAGGTCCTCCTCATATTCCGACCAAATCAAGCGGTGGCCCTCTCCACTCCCTAACCAACCCTTATATAGGAACTCCCCATGCAAAAATTTATTATTCCATGATGAGTCATCCTAGGGAAGAAGGGTGAACCATCACCATTGAAGGAAGAACTCTAAGATACATCATGTCACTGTCAATCCAATCCACTTTTCAGAATATGAAGAGGAATGTGAATCAATGATGGAGCCACTACCCTGATCCTCTACATAGAGTCTAGGGAAGGAATCCAACATTTGAGTTTCATCATTCCAAAAGGTGAAATAAACTTGATACTTTAATCCCTTCATAGGTATATGCATGTAGTGGAAGATTTGGATACCTTCCTGAGTCTCACTGTGCATTCCTCTTTATTGATTCCTATTTTATTCTCCACCTCAACATGAGATCATGGGGGAGTTATCATATATAATGATTGGTTGATATCACTTTCCATATTCACCACCTAGAACTGTTTTCATCATATATGAGGCAATGGTAAATACCCTTTCCTATAGGGAAATAATGATGTGGTAGATACCACCTTCAAGAGGCTACCCATTGAGTGGTAGTTGGTCAGCTCATGTAACATTTACTCTATAGAACAATCCACTACTGCAATATTCCATATTAGTGTAACTACTAGTTCCTCATCATGCCTCGATTGAAGAGTGGGGTAACCAAGATTCAGAACCCTCTTCTGAGTAGAGAATATTTTGGGACACTCTAGTCATTGATCAATTGTTATATATGTTCTAGTGGATCACTAATCCAAAATTCAACATTCCATCATCGCAATCTCAGGATGATGTTTTTTCTTCCAAAAAACCCTTGGGTGAATCATTTATGACTTTTTTTGTCAATTGGCCAAATATGAGAATATAGAAGCATTATGAAGACATTTTCCACTAGTGTCTCATGTTTGATTTAGCATCACTCCCTATGGCACAACACCATGCACCACCCAGTTGTTACTAGATTCTTCTATAATGACACATTCTAAGATTCATCATTCTCCATAAATCTATCAAAGAGTTGACCCCACACATTCAAATCCATCAATGGGGGTAGCATGCTGCTCTTCAATTCAGTACCATCCTACGACTACCTTACTTTCCGGGTCATATTGATGATACTCCGCCAGGTGTAGTCAGGGTAAATATGGATGACCTTAATCTTTGTAAGGAAAATAACACCATGGTAGGACTTGGTGAAGAGGACTCGCCACCTAGGGTGTCCTAGATCCATGTGGACACTCATATAGACATCATCACTGACTAGCAAAGGTAGATACTTGGCCTTGAAGATCTCCCTGAGTCATTACCATTCGGTGAGGAACCTAACAATGGTAAAGGATAGAATGAGACCTCCAAACCCTATAACCCATCTATTTCAATACAAAAAATATAGGTTGATCGCATAAGAGATTATTTTATACTCCATCTTATAGAAAAAATTACTTCATTGATGAGTTCTTCATAGAGAACCTTTCAGAGCGACGTTCGGATTATGGTGACCCTTGGTATGATTATGTCCCTCCTCCACTAGGGTACCGGGAGAAACCACTAGACCTCCATTGCCAGTTTCCTCCCATCAACTTGGATAATCTAATTCATCTAGATAGGGTAGATTCTAGAGCCTATGTAAATGTATTGTTTTATTTATCTTTGAATCTACATGAGCTTCTTCAGAACCCTCCTCAATATTGGGGCTAGGTTGCTCCTCCATTAGCCCCATAGGCCATTCCTCCAACAGCTCCAAAAGCCTGTCTAGCCATTCCATGAGTTGCTGAAATTTGCTATAATTTTGGTTATTCTTCAAATGAACTTGTGATCAAAATTCATCACCTAGATAGAAATCCATATCAGGGAAGTCCAATTTCAACTCTTATCACCCACCTCAAGGTTCTTGAGTCGTATCAGGTGGAAATCCCAACTGATGGCAGGGCATATCCAGAATGGGTGGATGATATACATGCACCCCCACATGTCAATAATCCTATATTTTACCTCTTAAATAGGATGGGATACATTAAAAAACATCTTTCCCACCTCATATCAAGGTGTGGACCCATGTTGGTAACTCTAGTGCAAGAGGAGGCTTCCAAGATCTAGTGTTTAGTTCAATCATTGTAAGGGCCTACGTTCATCTTGTATGACTAGTTACCTATCATGTATATTGCATGTTGGGAATATCGTCCCAAGGTATTTCCTTCATCATTTAATCTCCACCACTTATAGGATGGGTATAACTGACCTCATCATGTTTTAGTATCACCTAGTTGATCGAGTCGCAGAATTTATCACCATGTGGAATGGCCTCACGTATTTACTTGACATGCCTTTGACACAAGGGTAACTATTGATAATCTTTTTGGGTAATGTTAAGATTGAATTGGTTCTCTCTCTCATCACACTGGATTTTTAAGGTGGCATTCAACGCATTTCTGACAAGGATCAACTCTTAGAAGATTCCCTATACTAGGCTAAGAAGGCATGTCTATTGCCTCATCCATCTCCCACAATATGAAAAACCAAGGATGAGACTAATGTTTTTGCCCACAAAGAGGATCCCAGGCCCCTGGGTTTTTCTACCAGTATATCCTCCTCTATAGCCTCAATTTGGGAAATGACCTTAGGTCCTGTCTCAGTCTTAGCATTGACCAACACTTAATTAGTAGGCACTATTATGCAATACATCGACACCACCATGGTAAGATGATCAGGTTGTAGCCCCCATTAGGATAAAACCCCTTTTGAAGGTTAGTATCTAAGTGTTTTATTACAGTAAAGGATAAAATAGTCTTACTCATTGAGTGAGGCTCATTTTATTGGTTATATACATATTTCCCTCAATAAGGGGATCTTGAAGTTTTTTAAATGCATGAAACCCTACGAGGTTTAAGTCATAGATTTCCTAGAATACTGACCATGTCATGGGTTCATTGAAAATAAAATCAAGAAATGATATGTGTTCAAGGAATGGATATAGGACCATGTTGGTTAAAATGTAGTCAGATTGGGATTGGCTCAACATCAGTGGCATTCATCTCTATAATTCCTGATAAATATAGAAAAGGTGAATGGAATCGTGTCTCTAGTATCATCTCCCAGATGTATAATGATTGGTTTGCTAGCAGGGAAGTTTCTCACACCCATGATGTCTTATGTGCCCATTTGAATTGAACCAAGCATCTTGGTGTTTTAATACATCCTCTAACTTCCACTTATGCATCCATATCTAAACCTTCTACATCTCATAAGGGAAGACGTCAACACAGCATGGAAAAGAAAATTCCCCCACTGGTGCTGAAGACATCTCGCACCCTTGGTGATTTCAAACACCCAGAGATGTGTATCTCCCCCTACTCCAACCATTATTGAAAGATTCCTCATATGATTAACATGAATATGCCTCCGTGAGTACTATCAAGTTGGTGGATCCCTATATTATTCCTAGTTATGAAGAGTATCAAGTAGGTCCTCCCAATGTTCTCGATCAATTCAATCACAGGCGAGGTCATGGCTATTTGAATCCTCAAAGTTCTCGGGCCAGTGCTTCATTCCTTGTCATGAATTCTACAGAGATGAGACAATATTTTTAGCGTAAGGATCAACATGAATTATCCTTTCCACCCATATTCTTAGATTCATTGTCACCATTGTTCTTGCTAGTAAACGTTGAAGAACCACTATGACTGCATCGTGATCAGCTACGTCCATCTGTGGCTAGGCCTCATCTATTCGATAGTTAGATGGTTATAATTTTGAGGTGTCCAGCTAGTGAGAAATGGAATATTACCATTACTTGCTAGAATTCCCCAGTTCTAATGGAAACACTCGTTATACTGTCTACAAAAAAGAAACCTCTTACTAGCATAAATGTGTTCCTAACATAGAAAAATATGGTAAAATGTATTTACATCATTCCTTCAAAGTTCTATATTCAAGAGGCTCCCTATTTGTTAGAATATATGTGAGAATCCCTTCTAGAGGCCTTTAAAAGACCCCATGAGTATGAAAAGGAGATGTAAGCTGTAGAGGCCTTCCATGCTGAGGAAGTTGAACAAGTAGAATTCCAAGACATAGTCTCATTATCAAGAGATGATGAAGGTTATACCATATAGGGATTCATACACCTATATTACATCACTAGACAGTTCAGTGTAATGGAATTTCGTCCTTGTCTTATTGACAGAAGTTCCAAGAACAATCTCATCCCAACCATGATAATCTACAATCTAGGACAAACTGAATCAGATATGTTTCCCAAAGAACTAAATATTTTAGGGTATGATAGGACAGATCAAAGGTCATTGGAAAAAATGTACCTAAAGTACTAGTTCAGTGGTCTGATTTCTAGAACTGTATTTATGATTACGTCATAGGATACCACCTACAATGCACTAAGGGGTACACCATGAATCCATCTACATGTAATAGTTTAATCCTCATATCAATAATTCCTCAATTACTCCCTCAATGATCATGTGGGAATTCCCAAGCTGATACGTCTCCTTTTTCCTCTTGTGAACCCTCTGTTGGGTGTCTACTATTACAAAAGAAATGAAAAATTGGTTTATACCAATGATGTTGATAACACTGCTACTATATCCAACCATTGGAAAGGCTTATATGATGATTTCATCTTCTGGATTCATCAGTTGGAGGCCACCACACCAGATTTGGGAAGCTCCTTCATTTCTTTTGAGATGAGGGGGATACATGTTCCAAGATTCAAGGAACATTATTAGATTACCTCATACTCTTACATGGGATATGCTATAATGATTTCAGAGCCTCTTACCCATGTGAGTAATTGGGATTTTTACCCCATGGTTACCAAAGTAAGACATAATTTCTTATTTTGCTGAGCCATGCTAAGTTGACATAGACTGACCCACTGAAACTAATTTTACATCATCAAAAAAGGGAACCTTAGTTGAACTCATGATGTAATTGAGTCCAAAACATTTGTTTCCATGGTTTCTTCAGTCCATGAGTCTCCCAGTAAAGATTCCACATCATCCCATGTGGGCACTGGTGTTCCTCCAGAATCAGTAGGCTCAGGTGAACTGTCTCCTCTCATTGAATACCATGTCTTGGATGATGAATACAATTTGGAAGATTCTCCTCCTATATTCAAAGAAGGCTTCTCCACCACAGTCGATGAACTGATTCAGGTGAATCTTAAAACTAAAATAGATCTATGGAAAATGTTGACCAGTGCTGCCTTTTCGGAAAACAACATTAGTATGTGGACTCCTGGAGTAAACATCATGATGTGGTTTCTTGGATCTGTAATGAGATTCTTGGGTTATACCCTTAGTTATTCTCCCATCATCTTAGCCTCTCAATAATTCATCAAAGCTTCAATTATCCTACTAAGAAGATGAACCCTCCTCATGGTAATATGGTGGAGGCTAATGTCGATAATATCATCAAGAAAAACTTCTTCAAGGAATATTAGTACCCCATATTGTAGTCCAACATCATTACTATCCGGAAGTAGAAAAGTTAGATAAATGTCTGTATCGACTTTCTGGATCTGAACTGCCACTACCCAAAGGATGATTTTCCCATTCTAGTTAGGGAGCTGTTGATTGATGCCACCACCAGATTCCAAGAAATTTCTTTCATGGATGGGTATTAAGGGTTTAATTTGATCCATATTACCCCTAAAGATGTGTAATATAAAACCTTCAGAGTGATGAAAGTACCTTCTATTACCATGTGATGCCTTTTTGTCTGAAGAATGCTTGATCTACATTTTAATGTGCCATACACAACATCTTTAAAACAATTCATGGGAAACTAGTGGAATTCTATGTGGACGATTTTATAGTCAAATATTTTTCACTGTCAGTACCATATCATAGATCTAGAGAATGTGTTTGGCTTATTTCGCTCTCATCTATTGAACATGAATCCCAGGAAATATTCCTTCAGGTTAACCTCTAGAGAGTTCCATGGTTTTTATCTGATACAGTGGCATCAAGATCGACCCGAATAAGATCAAGGCTATCAACAATATTCCACCTCCTTGAAACTTCCAAGATCTCTAAGGATTTCAAACCACTTAGCGTATATACTCATGTTCATCAGGAAGTTGGATGGTAAGTGTAATCCCTTTTCTATGATCTTTAATAAAGGTGTTGTGTACTATTGGTATGAAGAGTGCCAGGGAAGATCTTGAGGAGATCTAGTTGTATCTGTTGTGGCCTCTGATCCCATTGCCACCAGTATCTCGGAAGTCAACTGTCCTTTATGTGACTACCATGAAATGGTAAATGGGTTCCATTCTCTATAATAAGAATAATGAAGGGATATAGAACAATTTTTACTATCTTATATGCATGTTCCTTGACACATAGTTCAGATGTTCTCCTATCAAGAAAAGCTGCCTCCCGCTGGTTTCTTGAGTGCAAAAGTTGCAGAACTGCCTGCAGCATCATGAGATACTATTGGTGTTCTATGTGGTTCCATTGATTTACATTCCAAACCTCCCATTATTTAGACAACAAATAGTACACTTAGTGGTGATTCTTCATCTGTTCAAGAGAAGGTTTGTCCCATAGAAAGATTCCAAGGGTTAAGAATTGGATGATTTTTGGGCCTCTCATCCAGCTGTTGTAGAGTAGTCTCTAGAGAATTATTTTCTTGATGATGCTATTCTCATAGTGTATCAATCTATTCCATATTGGAAGATGCACTTTGACAGAGAATCCTGAAGTTCCAATGGTAGAAGTCTTAGTGATCCCAGGCTCGATAGAGTTGGCATGGGTATTGTCTTCATCATAACTATATGGGAATTCATTCCATATCCATTCTTTATATTAGAGGGATGCACCCTAAATGAGGTAATGTATCAGTATCTCATCACTAGTATCGATTTGTCACTCATGATTGATGTTCCCCACCTTTACGTGAAGGTGGACTCTGAGTTAGTCATCAAGAATATCAAAAGTGACTTTATCACAAGGAAGTCTGATCTCGTGATATTTGTAAAAAATACTCTTTATATGATGGCCCAGTTCCCTCCTCAGCCAGAGGTGAATCTTGTTATTCAGTAAAACAATAGTCAATATGTTTCCTTGGCCAGTCTATCCACACCTATTGTAGATCAAGACTTGGAATATCTATTAATTCATTTGGTTCATCAAAGAGAAATTGACCCTATCATTTCTAATGAAGATAAAAACCAGTAGGTAAACTACCTTATCTCGGATGCTTCCACATCGGGTCCTATTGACCCACCTATATATGAAGAAACATCCAATTGGACAAATACATTCATCAAGTTCCTCCAACATAAAAATATCTCGTTATACAGAGCTAAAAGTGAGTGAATCCATCATCGTGCAGTTCAATTCACCCTCCAGAGAAGTCCCAGCCTAATGAAGACTCTCTACAGATGTGGGTTTGATGGAATTCTCATAAACTAAATTCAAGGATATGAGATTCACCATGTTATTTAGGGTATCAATGTAAGGTATTTTAGTTCTCATCATGTAGGGACAAATAATTCCCACTTGTTTCAATGGTTGGGATATATCTGGACCACCTTGGTCCATGAATGTATTATTTTTTCCCAAAGGTGCCATGCATTCTAGATCCATTCCAATTTCATGCATAGACCACCAGAGTTCCTCCATGAAACAAAGTACTCTTGTACGTTTTTAGTAATGGGACTTGATGTGGTGGAACCATACCCACTAGCAATATCTCACTAGTGGAGGTTCATTCAGAACATATCAGATTTCATTTCTATGTGGGTAGAATCGATTCCTCTCAATGCGGTCAAGACCTAGTATAAGGATTAATTCTTTAGATCCGACCTCATCCATTGATTTAGAGTCCCTTGTGCTATTCTTGACAATAAATGCACCAACATTTGGGTAGTTAAGTTGAGAAAGTTGTATGCTATGTTCAATATCTGGTCTGACCCTGCTTCCCACTACAATGAAGAAGAAAGTGGAAAGATCGTGGCATTCAACAAGACCCTCTCAAACATTTTATATAATATGGGGGCATAGAATAAGATAATTTTTTCTGAAAAATCACCCTAATGCTCTATGGTCTTATTAGACGGTGACTCATATTTTCACACAGGTGAATCTATATTCCATGGTGTATGGAACAGAGGTAGTCCTCCCCATTGAGATTTAGTTTTCTTTGCTTTGTTTAGATATCTATGATTAGAAGATGTTAAGCTAAGTAGCAAGAGTCTATATATCCAAAATATAATCTCTCAACAATAACTGGATTTGGAACTTGCATAATATATAAAGACACCAGAACAAGACATTTAGGGCTTTTAACAAGAGTGTTCATATGTGATCTTTCCTTTATAGTGACACGATATTGGCTCTATGAATTCTGATGATTCATGGAAGGAAACCACCAATGTTGGAGACCAAATGGGAAGTAAAGTAAATCATACACAAGGTTTATCTCAATGGAGAATAATATTTAGTCACTATGGATAGTGAAAAAATTACTCCTCCCACTAATGCTAAGTTCCTCGAACAATAAATTGCAAAAATGGGTTCCATCGTCCTGTGTGATGATATATTTCACAATGTTATGAGCTCTACAACCATAAAATAAGATCTATTTTTCCCAACCAACATGATGATATACTATGTTGCATCATCCTGTATGGAGAAAAACTATAGAATGCACCATGGTTTGAGCTCTAAAACTGTAAAAAATGATCTCTATCATCTTACATGATGTTAAAATATTACTTCCTATATCCAAGATGTTGAACTTAACAATATTGATGATTTTTTATACATGACCATAAAAGGAATTTTCCCCTTGTATATCATAACTCTAAATTGCGTGTGAGTCGCCTCAGGATTATGCAATACATCATGGGACTTCATTGCCTCATTCATTTCAGGTTATTCCTTCTCTGTCCTCATATATTAATGGATTGAGATGTTTTCTCAGGTTTCATCCTTACCACATGTTTTTAAAATGAACATGATTCCATAACAATGTATGGCTTGATTCCCATCCTTATGGGATATATAGAAACACCAAAACACATCATATTTTGGCATAGCCACAAAACTCCCAAACCGTTGTCCTTATCCCCCATGAAATTAAACTATGTGTGAATTCTTCTTTGGAATGTTTATTTATGTGATGGGCCACCTTGATCCCCATTTACATCTGGTTTTCTCATGGCACCACCCTACATATTTCTACTTCAGTATCCTCATCCTTTTGTTTGAGCTCTATGACTATAAACTAAGACATCCACAATTCTTTTTTCATGATGCTAAACTGCATAATATCCCTTTTCCTTATAATTTGATGTCAAACAACTTATTATTCATCTTGTCTGTATGGCGATAAACTATACAATGAAGTGATGCCTTCACCTGAGAAGACAATTCCCTTGGCACTGTCCATCATCCGTTACATTTTTCAGAAAAAACCTATGACTTGATTCCCATCATTTTGTGATATGTAGAGATGCCAAAACATTTTCCCCTAGCCTAGACATTGAATCACAAGATCAACCCTTTTCCTCATTGGTTTGAGTATCATTTAGGAATGTGTCGTGTGGGGTGGACCTCTTTGGTTCTCATTCATGTTGAGTTTCCTCATGGCTCTATGCTACAGATCTTCACATTAATTAGTTGGAATTCTATGACCTTAATCTATGATTTCCAGTATCCAAGTCACATTATAATAAATTGTGCAATAATCAAGATATTATTATCTGGGAGGATATCGAACCCACTTTTGGTAGTTTCTATTATCCATTCCTTCTTCCAAAACTACATGTGGATTGATTCCCATCCTTATGGGATATATATCGATGACTGGGCATTTTGTATCTGGGCCCAACCACATAATAATATAAAATTTTGGCCATTTTTCAAGGGTTCCCCATTTTTAGTGTGTAGCGTGGTGTGGATATATTTGACCCTCATTAACATCATGTTATTTTCCACACAACACACGTCCCCTTTGGAATGAAAATGTCTTAGTTTCATGACAATAAACTGCATGAAATCATCATTTTTACCGCATGATGTTAAACCGCACAGATTCAACCCTCTTGCATGACATTAAATTTGTAACCTATGGACCACACTATCTAACCTTAAAATAAGAGATTATAGTCTGAGAAACATGACATTTATACTATTCGTAATACCCTCCTCAGGATCCCTATTCTTGAAGACATGTCACATCCCACCTATGGATGTTCCTCACTAATATGCTTGAATGTGTGGTGGTATGAGACCTAGTGTGTTTTATTCCATATATAAATTCCCCAAATCCATTTCCGTTCTTTATGTGTCCCTTAATATCATTTTCTATTCTATTCCACATCTGAATGGACCCCCTCACAATCTAGCTATGTCGTATCAGCTCACATATTATTTGTGTCCAATGCCCTAAAAGACATTGGATGACATTTTGAGACAGGTCTCATGTTTTTAATATCTTCAAAAATAAAACCTCATATATATTTCTCCATCCCTAGTAATCAAATGTGGATGTTTTTTTAATATTTTCAACTTTTATAATCTATTTATGCACCACCATCAATATGTTCTAGATATCGGGCATGGTGATTTACATTTTCCACCTCCTTATGTTCTATTTGATCCCCAACACCCCATGTTTTTTCCATCTATGAATCCACACTAATTGAGTGGGAATGTTAGTATGATTGGGACTTTCCCACCCAACATTTCATTTCCATCATCGTGTTCTCCTATATAATAGGGAAATCATAACATCACTCTTTTTTCCAAACCGATCATGGATCTCATGGGCTTAGGATTTTTGGTAGGGTTTTTATCAACATGGAAAAGATACACAAGCCTGTGGTCCAAAATCTATAAACTCAAACTATGATACCTATGTTCCAAGCTCTATGACTATAAACTATATACAATTCATCTTAAGACGTCCATGTGATGTGTGGGATCTCTTGGACATCATTCACGTCATATTTTATCTTTTGTGTATCACATGTGTACCATTGGGATGAACAATCCTCACTATAGTCTAAGTTGTACGACATTAAAATGTATTAAAAATTACTTATAATTGAATATTTGGTGTGTGGAGGCCTCTTGTTCCTCCCACACATCCTGTTTTTTAGCCACTACATTACACATATCCCTATTGGGGAACCCCCTTTTGGTCCAATCTTTATGACCTTAAACTATGTGCAGATGGACAATACACTCTTTGAGGATCTGTTGTATAGATTTAGGAATCCTTGTACTCATTCATGTTAGGTTAGTAATAACACCACACCACACAAACCTATTTGAGACACTATTGATCTTGTTCTATGACCTATGACCTTAAATTGGATGCTCAAGTCCTGTCCCCATGAATTTAAACTATTTACCGGCCTATCCTATGATATGTTGTGTGGAATGGACCCCTTAGTCCACATTCACATCGATTCTATCATGACGCCATGTAATATACACTTGTTTCAAGATTCCCCTATTTATGGTCTAACATTTATGACCTTAAACTAAGAGCCTCACTATTATATTTTCTCTTCATCTTATCACAGGTGCTTCCTTATCAAATATTCCCTGATACTTGTGTAGTATGTAAGCCTACATTGGATTATTAATGTCAGTTTTATTTTCTATATTCCACATAAATATTCTAGGAATGAACATTTCATAGTACAAGTAGTATTACTTTAAACTATGTGCAATATCTCAGTCACACAATGTTAAACCGTGAGATGCATCCTAATCTCATAATGTTAAATTTTTCCATGCATTTTCCATACCATATGACATTAAACTATGTAGTAATAATCCTCATTAGTATGACATGAAACTACACGGTATCCCAATCCCTAACTAGATCTTTCTTCCCTAGATGATGTGTTTGATCTTTGTTCAGACCATTTTTCCTACACCAATGTGCTTTTGTCAATGTGGGGTAATTTCAAGAGTGTTGTAATCCTTTCGAACATTCCATCACTCCCCACATTCATTGCATTCCCCACATTTGGATCTCCATCCTATTTCATATTTTAAGGAACCCTCTAATGGTATGTCTATTCTAATTTAGCTCACCAACCATCCTAGGCTAATTCCCTGGAAGATATCAGATGACACTTTCAGTGTGGTCTCAGGTTTAAAACACGGTCAACGATCTACCCTTTCTTGTTTCTCTCCATTTTAGGATGGAATTACAGTACTATATTTTGAATATGGTCACGAGTTATCCCATACCATAATTTAACTCTCTACCCATTTCAAATTTGGGGCATTGTGATTCATGCTTTTCATTTACCCTTTATTTGGATTGATTCTATCACCCATAGCATTATCCCGCTCTTCCACTAGCGCACATACAAAGTGAATGGTTATGGGTTCATCCCTTTTTTCTCACACTGGGCATGACCCATGTGGGCTTAGGGGTTGATCTTTAGTTGTTTCATAGGTGTGATCAGGGAGAATTAAATATATTAAGAAAGAGTGTGTCGATTCATTCATTTTAAAACTAGTAAGAAATCATGAAATTATGAATCATATGTTTTGAGAAACATGGACCTTATGAATCTTCGCCTTTAATATAGTGCTTTTTCTCTATTACTTTCCTGTTTATAGCCTCCAGAGTCTCTTGTCACTTCCTTAGATCCCTCTATTCCTTGGAATTTGCAAAGTGAATCTAATTAGACTTAATCTTTGTCCATCCATGTTCATCATGGGGATTAGCTACTTGATGGATCACCTTCTTCAGCTTCTCTTAGGCCTCCTCCAACTGGACTTGTAATTGTGCAACAACTTCCATTTGATTGGTAACAAATGTTAAATGCTCATTCACTTATACATCTCATTAAATCTCTTGTTCACCCTCCTAAAACATTAAGATTTTGTCATATTTCATTAGTCATCAGGAAGTGTCTAAGTGTGGGATACATTCCCACATCTTTTTAGCAAGATAATCGTTGATCATTACATGAAGATGATGATCATCCACCCCTCCATCACAGAGAAACTATAGCCTGGTGTAAAGTAACCATATTCGACATATCCATTTTTCCTTGTGGGAATTAAGAAAACACAAGATTTACTTCAATTCCCTATGATGGGTTATGTGGATCTCTTCAACTATGTCTGGATCAGAATCATCCATCTCCTCAGGGTCAACACACTACAGGAAGAAGGGTCATTTGCGATGAGTCATTTGTGACGAGGTCCCATCACAAATGACCCTTTACAGTAATTGCTGTTGTAAAAAAACAATTTATGGCGATAGATCTTTCCATAATAAATACTTTATAGCCAAAAATGATGGGTAGGTCACAAATTACTATTCATTATCGGGCCATCACAAATTAGTATTCATGAAAGGATTAACTAACCATCACAAAAAACTTAAAAAATTGAAGTACATATAAAAATTCATAAAGTATGAATAATAATAATAATAATAATAAATAATAAATAATAAATAAAAACTAGAAAGATTATTGAAAATATATTTAAAATTACAAAATAAAAAATTAACTAAAACTAATAAATTATATAAAAATATATTTAAAATAATAAACTAATAATATAATCAAAAGATAGTACTCATATAATTATTAAAAAATACTAATAATAAAATAATAATTAATAAATAATAAAAATAATAAAAATAATGAAAATAATAAAAATAATAAACTAATAATAAAACAATAAACTAAAAAAATAATTAATATATTACTAAATAAGAAAAAGAATAACTAAATAAATAAAAATAATAAAAATATAACAAGAACACAATATTCACAATAATACAAAAAATGAACTATATTGAAATGTAAATATATGGATTAATAAAAATATTACATAATTATTTTACATTCAAATGTTTATGAGAAAAATTATATAAATCACTGATGGGGGGTCCTCAAGAGGAGCTGGAGGAGCTGGTGAAGGGAACTCCATCCATAAACCATGAGTCAGACATCACATATACTATATCGTCCGCTCATGCAGTTGCTTCAACCATTGATGCATCTCCTTCTCCTCTTGCTATTGTTGCCGATGAATCTCTTTCTACTCCATATGCATGGTCTCTATAAACTCACCCTGAGATCACAGCTACTCCAAATATTGTGTATTAGTTGATGATGACTCTTCATGAGCTTCCCTCAAGATACATAACAACATCACTACAGTACCATAATAACGCACATGTGTCAATCGATAGTCGATACCAAAAACTTGGCCATTCTCAATGGTGTACTGAGTCTCATGCATCCATGCTGCATCATCAAATCCAATTTCCCTAGAGGTCTTATCCCCAGTATTTTCCTAACTGCTAGCCTATTTATGATATTTCATGACCTCATATGACTCCTTCATTGCAATTTAATGTTAAAATATTTAACATATCATTTGTATATAATTTTAAAACTCAAAAATAAAAATTAACTAACAATAATATTACGTTGGTGATCACCTATAATCTCCCCAGTGACAGGATCACTTTACATCCTTCTATAAATATTAAACACCATAATATTGGGTTGTGCGACTACTTATATGAGCATAAAATAAATAGTTTGCATTTAATGTTATATAAATTATTAAAAAAATTACTTATCAAATATTACCAATGCGTACTGAATGTGTGACAACTAGCTCAATGCGCCACTTCGATCTATCCCAGTTCTATTGACCTAATAATGCTCTCCTATTTAAAATAGCTCTCATACAACATGAACAAAATCCACTCCAAAACTGATATGATTGTAATATGGTCGGTGGGCATAGCATGAATGATCAAAATATATGTCTCAAACTTTCTACATTGTTGTCCTCAAATTGTGAAACAATTGATAGAAATGGTGATATAGACAGCCCTTCTATGCCTCCCAGATAATGTCTTGCATGCTATTATCAATGAGATACCATAGACCTTACAGATAATTAAAAATATCCCGTTATTAATTAAATAAATTTCAAAATATCAATTATTTATTTACATACCATCCTATGATCGAACATGCGGTGCTAAAACTCAATGGTAATTTGATCCCATATAACCTGTGAACTATAAAAATAATTTTATAATATTGAAATTCCCTTTATAACTACTATATGTTTAAAGATGTGAAAATAGAATAAATAATCAAACAATTAGTATATAAATACAGTAATGAAAATTAATGAAAATTAATTAAAATAAAAATCTAAACATACCTCTATATGTGTGGATCGAATTCAAGATGTCGACATCGCTCAGGGATAGGGTTATGAATCATCAATCTCGTAAAAGCACAACCCCTCCAAGTCACCATTGAACTTCCAGTAGTCTAAGGGTCAAATGATGCAACATCATGATAGTCACTAGGTAGATCAGCCTCCTAATACTAACCAAATAGAATAGAGTCCATCTAAAAAAGAAAATGATTGTTGCTAGAAAATTGATGAAAACAACTATTATATATAGATATATTTTATATATGATTATAACCAGAAATTAAATATGCCAATCTTCTTTTCCATCCCCATATTCATATACGATGGTGTCAATATCTTCATATTTCTCTATACTAACATCAATTTCCATAGGTTTTTAGTTTCATTATATATTTCCATTTCGAATTAATTTGTTACATCAATAACATCATTGTCACCATAAACCTATAATTGTGAGATGGAATCATCGATATTTGTATCTCTTCATGAAAAAAAGGGATTTGGAGAATTTTCATGAAAAATTTCAATTCCATACACTTCAGTGGAACCACATTCACTCTGGATAAACTGATTCTATTAAGATTTCATTTTTATTATGTTGTACCAATCACTTAAATCTATTTAATAGCACAATAATTTGCAAAATAAATTTTATTTTCTTGATGATCCAAAAGAATTGGTCATTTATTCCAAGATGGATTTTATATTTAATATCATAAATTCTATGGTGGGGATGGAAAAACAAGCATCTCTTAGTATCAAGCCAATGATATTTGAACTTCATTACGTAATTCTATCCTAGATAGCATAGTTAAATTATTTCTTCCTTCATTTCATAAAATTTAACATTAATTTATCTATGATGAGACCCTTTGAATAAAACACCAATATTCATTGTTTTTTGATTCCCTATATGCACGTGTATGAAATAGAAAACCATTCACCAGATATAAATTATATGATTTAACCATTTTTTATGGTTGGTTACTCAATACATACAATCAATTATAAATTTTAACATCATATTGTGATAAAAGAAATTTCAAAAAACAGTTATCAATATAACATGTAACAAATTAATTTTACAGGTTAAACCATTGAAAATTATTTTTCTAGTTTTTGAGACTAGTAGGAAATATTATTCTGTCGATGCTCTTGAAGAGTAGTTGTTGTAATTTGTGGAAACTATTTCCTGATATGATTATCATATTATCTACAAATATAATAATATTAGTGATATGAGGTTACCTTAGAAGGGAAGGGATGAGCGGCGACGGGGCGATTGGTGATAACCCTAACCAGGATGATGCTGCTCATTTGAAAATTGATGCTGTGGTGAAGGATACAGATCTGTTTGGGCATCAGGAACTTTTTTCTCTCTGCGCGAAGCAGAATACTGGAAAATTCAGTGGCACAGATGGTTCCAAGCAGGAGAAGAGCTTCGCGGAAGTGCTCAAGAAAAATGGGGGCTTCTCCTTTGTGGATTGTGATGCCGAGAGCTCTGGAAGAATTATCAGGAAGGGGCGCATCGCTCACGTATCTGCAAATCAAGCTGCTGTTGAGGAGCGTGTCATGTTATGCAAATTCTCGATCATTTCTCGGGTGATTATTTCTAAAGGTGTAAGGCCATGGAAGTTTCATGAATTAACAATCAGGTTGGTAGAAATATGGGGTTTCAGCGACTGGAAGATGACGGCTATGGGGAAAGGTTTCTATCATATTGTCTTCCCCACTGATGAATGAAAGCGGCGTGCTTGTAGTTTGGGGTCAGTCCCATTGAATCCTGGTTATCTTCGAATTCATGAGTGGGAGAGGAATTTTGATCCCAGCTCTGTCAGGAATTCATTTGCGCAGGTATGGATACGAATTAATAAGCTTAGTTGGTTATATTGGCATCCCCAGATTCTTTGGGACATTGCTTCTTCGGTTGGGAACCCTATTAGGTTAGATAAACAAACTGATAATCCCAATTTTGGCCACTATTCTAGAGTATTGGTAGAGGTTGATATGTCTGGTACTTTGGTTGAGCAGGTTGTCTTCACCACTAGAGATGATAGTATCACTCTAGAGATTGGTTATGAAAGGAAACCAAAATACTATCTAAATTTTCATATCTTTTGTCACATACTTGCTGAGTGTAACAGAAATAAATTTTGCTCAATGTGTAAAATCACTGGTCATGATGACTCATACTGTCGAAGAAAGGGGAACAAGGTGGGTCAGCCTGCGATCACGGTGGAGGCTCCTGCTGATGAGTAGATTGACATCCAGGATCCTTCAGATGGTGAAGGGCAAAGAGCTGATGTCTGTGAGAAGGTACAAGAGGTTGAGGTTACTGGGGTGTCTCAAGATGGGAGGACTTCTGACCTAATCGCTGTTTCTGTGTGCCCTGGTCTGAATGAAGATCAGATGGCTGAGAAGGATGGGCAGGGCATAATAAATGCTCCTGTTGAAAATCTTAATGTGGAGTCTTGCAAAGTTTCAGCTGTTGTTAACGTGGAGACTTGTGGTGATGATCAGCATGGTGAGCAGGGCTCTCATAACTCTGAGGGGAATCTTGAAATTGTGGATGGGAAGGATGGGCAGGGGGAAAGTGCCAATGCTAGGATTATGGAAGTACAAGAAATCAGTGATGCAACTGGGGAATTCTCCCAAGTGCAGGCCTCAAAGGCTGCAAGGAGGACACTTCCTGCTACCTTGATAGGACCACTCAGTTCAGAGAATAGGTATTCATCCCAGTCTGATGATGATGATGTTACTGCTCTTGATGGATGCTATCTAAGTGAAGAAGGAGAAGATATTATGAATAGAACAAAGGAAAGCATAACACCCGGTTATGCTGGCCCCTACACTAGGCAGCGTGCCTCTCATCAATGAAGGCCCTTTTCTGGAACTGTCAGGGTTTGGGAAACTCCCCTACGGTCAAGACCCTGAAGCACATTATCTTGACCAACAAACCAATGCTGATTGGCATAGCTGAGCCTAGACTGAAGTTTTCCAATTGGATGGCCTCCAATTGGTTGACTTTAGATTACTCTTTTATTGCTGCTAATCAGTCTAAAAATGATGTTGAGGCTTTATGGATATTAAAGCATAACACTGTGACTATTGAATCTGTTCATTCAGACTCACAATCTGTCTCTTTAACTTGTATTTTACAGTCCATCATGTTTTGTGTAACTTTTGTCTATGCATTTAATCAATACATTAGGAGGAGATGTTTATGGAATAATCTTGTGGGTATTGCTACGAATATGGATAAGAGATGGATCATACATGGTGATTTTAATACAGTGCTGAGGCCGGAGGAGAAAACTGGGAGTAACTTTTGTCGTGCAGCAGCCAAGGACTTCTCCAATTGTATTTATCAATGTTGTCTGATTGAAACTCCAATCTTAGGTGCTGACTATACCTGGCAGAGGCATACTCACCTTGGAAGACAAGCTAGAAAACTGGAAAGATGCTTAGTGCAGATTGGTGAGCAAAGTGAGGATATGGAAGTATCTGGCATCGTGCTGTCCAGATTGCACTTTAATCATCATCCGATTTTAATTGACATTTGTGTTAGTAATCTACGGTCAGCACCTCTACCTTTCAAGTTTAACAACGCTTGGCTGACGGTTCCTGGATGCAGAGAGATTGTTTTGACGGCATGGGCGGAGCCTGTCCAAGGCAGTGCTTTGCATATCCTTGTCAGTAAACTGAAAGCTGTTAAGGCTGGAATGAGGGAGTGGAGTAAAAAATCTTTCTCTAGAATTGACCTGGAGATCAAAGTGGCAGATTCCCATCTGTATGAATTTCAGCAAGGTAACATGTCTCGAGATTCCATATCATCACATGAGATACAGGCAGCTTCAATGCTTGATACCTTTCTTGATCTTAAGGATAATCTAGCTAGAAATCAGTATAATGCAAGATGGTTGAAAGTGGGGGACAGGAATTCTCGGTTCTTCCATTGTTTGCATAAGGAGAAGAAAGTTAGAAGGAATCTCAAGGTCCTGAAAATTGGTGAAAACTTGTATAACTCTGAGGAGGACATTATAAACTCTGTGAATGAGTATTTTAAAGGTCTTTATTCTGAATCAGAGGAGGAAATCTCAGACAAAGTCATAAGATGTATAGAACCGAGTCTGGATGAGGTGCAAAATAAAAAACTCATTGATATCCCTAGCATGAAGGAAATCCATGATGCCCTTTTCTCTCTGAATATGGATAGTGTGGCTGGGCCGGATGGCTTCACCAACAAATTCTTCATGTTTCACTGGGATATTCTTTACAAGGAAGTGACAGAAGCAGTCCGGGAATTCTTCTATCATTCCTATATGCCTTTTGGAATGAACTCAAATTTCATTGCCTTATTACCCAAGAAGGATAATTCTCTTGATATCAAGGATTTCAGACCAGTAGCCATTGGGAATTCCATTCCCAAAGTCATTAGTAATATCATTGCAACAAGACTTGGTGATATTGCTAGGTCCCTAATCTATTTTAATCAGTTTGGCTTTGTGCCTGGCAGGAATATTCAGAACTATCTATTCACTGCTTCAGAATGTATCAATATTATGAGATCAATGGTCAGGCATGGTAATATGGCACTGAAGGTGGATATTTCAAAGGCTTTCGATACTATCAGATGGGACTTTATCTTTTCTGTTCTTAATATGCATGGGTTCTCAAATAAATTTATTGGTTTTGTTAAAGTCATTTTGGAAAGTGCTAGGTTATCCATATTGGTTAATGGATCTCCAAGGGGGTTCTTCCAATGCTCTAGGGGCATAAAGAAGGGTGACCCTTTATCTGGATTATTGTTTTCCATGGCTGAGGACTATTTGAGTACCTGCATCCATGATCTTGTTAATTCTGGGATCTATCAGAGAATGGTGTATGGAAGGAACTGCTTTACTCCCTCTCACTTATTTTATGCTGATGATATTATGCTATTTTCTAAAGCTGATAGGAAAACCATCACATCTATAAAATCTATTTTTAATCATTATGAGGAAGTCTCAGGTCATGTAATAAGTTAGAGCAAATCCTTTTTTGTTTTTGGTGAAGGTGTCCGGACTGTAAAGCAGAATAAAGTGGCAAGAAGACTTGGAGTTAAAAGGGGTTCATTACCCTTCACTTATCTTGGACTGCCTATGTTCTGGGGAAGAGTGAAGATGGATTATTTGGAGGATATTTCCCTGAGAATCACCAACCAACTGGCCAGTTGGAAGGGGAAATCAATGTCACAGGCTGGCAGGATATGCCTTGTGAATTCAGTTGTCATATCAATGTTTGTGTATTCTTTCTCACTTTATAAATGGCCTGCTGCTTTGCTCAAGGATCTTGGTGGCATGATCAGGAATTTTATTTGGACCAGATCAATTCAGCAGAGAAAAATGGTTACTATTAAATGGACAGACTGTATCAAGCCTATATCAAATGGTGGAATGGGAGTAAAGGATATAAGGGTTTTTAATGATGTTTTGCTTCAAAAATTCACCTGGAGACTCCTCGCTGGTTCCGATTTTTCCCTGGAGTTTCTGTATAATAGATTTGTTGACAGGCTTTGACGAAGGCCGAACGTGTACCTTAGATCTTCTTTCTGGGCTGCAATCATGAGTACCTATTTCGAGATCATGCGGCAGTCCAAATGGCTTGTTTGTTTCAGCTCTCAACTGAACAGTTGGACGAAAAAGTGGATGTCATGCCCCATTTCTTATTCTGTTTCTATTCCTTTGAATTTGCAGAACCTGTCTGTTGCTGAACTGCAAGGGAATTCACAGGCTCAAGCACTGTTACCTGCTAATTTCCCGGACGAGTTGTCTGCTTATGAGTTCATGGACACAGACACCTTGATATGGGAGCCTGACTTGGCTGGCTTCTTTTCCAGCAAGCTGTCTTATGCTATGCAGCGTGGTAACTCAAACCCGACACCTGCCTGGGTGATGGCGGTGAGGAAGGCCTTTATCCTACCGGCTGATTCTCTTCTCATATGGCGCATTTGGAAATGCAGATTGCCAATTCAATCCGCTCTTCAAAGAAGAGGTTTGATTCTGGCCCCGGTATGCCCTCTCTGTCTTGCTGCTGATGAGTTGATGGAGCATATTTTTATCAATTACTCTCTTTCTGCACAATTATGGCGGACTATTATGGAAATCTTTCACTTTAATCTGAACCTAACATCGGTTGGTAATTTACTGAATTATGTTATTCATGAAGAAAATAGTGAGCAGGTTCAATCCTTGCTTATAGTTGATGCTGTGTCTGTCATTTCCTATGTTTGGAAGGCTCAGAATAATATTGTGTTCAATGGTGGCAGGCCCTCCTTCAAGGAGGGAATGATGGTGGTTCATCGCAGTATCAAGCTTGCTTCGGTTAAGCAAACTGGATGTATGCACAATAACGTGTCTGATTTTATCTTATTGAGGACACTTGGTGTGAGTGGCAGGGAGAGGAAGCCGAAAATGCTGAAATATATTAGGTGGATTCCTCCAATCAATGATTACATGAAGGTGAATGTGGATGGGGCAGTTTCTGGCGTGCCGGGCCCTGCTGGATGTGGTGGCGTGTTTAGAACTTGCTGAGGTTTTGTAAAGGGGTGCTTCTTTCACTACATTGGCAACGGCTATGCTCTTGAGGCGGAGTTATGGGCAATGATAAAGGCCATAAGGTATGCTGTTCATTATGGCTGGCGGAAGATTTGGATTGAATTGGACTCCTCTACTACTGTGAAGATTCTTAAAGAGCGATCAAGGATGGTTCCATGGAGGATGCTCCCTGTGTGGATCAGATCTTTAAAACATGTTCAATCACTTTCTCTGGAGGTTTCCCACATCTACAGGGAACTGAATCAAGTGGCGGATGCACTATCAAAAAGAGAAATCCTTGAGGTGAGTTCTAGTTTGTCATTTGTCCTCCCTGAATATTGCAATGGTTTTGTTCACAATGACATAATTGGCACCGTGTTTACAAGGTTGTGTAAAGCCCCCCCTTCTTGAGTGGTTTGTACTGTTTAAGATTTTTATTTAATTTTTTGGGAGCAGGCTTGTACCTGGCTCTCGGGCTTTTTTTGGTATAATAATATTAGTTAACTATAAAAAATATAGAATATGTGATAAGATCACTTACAATACAAATGGTGTCATTTCGTCATAGTTGAGCAGAATAAATGTACGATCCCTATGATATTCATTATCTAAAATCCATTGTTCAAGAACTCCACTAAAATCATGTTTGGGATGATTAAAAACAGATAATTGATTTCACAATTCATCGTCACTATTTCCCTCATTATAGGCTATTCAGTTTTTTTGGGATATTCATATTGAAAAGAATGAGTGCATAAAAATATATTTTTGCCTTCAAAATATCTTATGAAATTGATCCTTAAAACAATTCTTTGTTAATTACCTTTTCATAAATTTACGCGTGCATCTATCAGATGAGAAGATCAATCAAAACAACACCAGACCTCTGTATTTTTCTTCATGTTGAAAATGTAATATAAATGATCCATTGAATTAAAGAATTTTGGCATGATGATTTTTTACAGTTTATATAAAATTAAAACAACACATTCTTACAATCTCATTTTTTCATAATATTCGGTTGTCGATGAATTTGGTTTTAAAAAATAAGATATTTTTATTACCGCATCTAGAATCATAGAATTCAACAGACCTCTAAATCCAATCAGTAGATTCCTCTCAACTCTAACATGATAGTAATGAAATTTTAATAGGAAAATTTTTCCATTTCTGACACATCTATCAAAATTTGAAACATAACCATTTGGAAGCCTCCAATATGCAGTACACTGAAAAAATAATTAAATATTTTCTTTGGAAACTATATAAGACACTTTTGGCATCATTAACATATGTTAACTATCATTTTCAAAATTTTCAGGTTCTAGATACCAATAAATTTGGGCTAGATCTAATCATGCCTTTATATTATCCTTGGTCATACTTGGTTTGTTGAAAACAATATAAAAAATATTATCAAAACAATTCTTTTCAACCTGTATGAAATCCGACATATGGAAAACCAACAAATCATACCAATATATAATATCAAAAAAATCCATTTTATCTAAATGTGTTCTCTCCCAATGCTGTCAATTTTTTGTTTGTTTATAGTCTGTCCAAATGTAATGGGAGGTAATGAAAAGATAATGAATTTTAACTCAATATCTACGATCATTTTCAAAGGTTCATCACTATCAATTGTTCCGTATCTTAAATGATATATGTTCCTTTGAAAAGGATGATAATTTTGAAAAATTCTTCAAGGATAGTTTAATAAATAAGTTTTTATTCCATTAATGAGCATAAAAACTTTGCTATCTCTCATATGGTAAAGACATGGTTTTGGAAAATGTGTACTCCAACCAAATAACATGTCATATGCTCGAGAGTATTTAATTATCTATATTAATGCATCTTTTGATGAGAAATTCTATTTCTCAACAACATCATACATATAGAAACCATTAATACAAAATAAATTTATCTCATCAATCTATGGATTTAAACAAACATCAATATTTTTTAATATCTATGAATTAATAAGTTAAAACTTATATATATATTATTCATCATCCTCCAATTAGGTAAATATTATGGATTTATAAATATGGGCCAACAAGAATATTTACAATTGTAAGAACTAAATGGACAAAAAATGTTAGTTGTAAGACCCAATAACACATTTCGAGCTTCTAAATCCAAAGACAGATGTACTTAGTCCAAATGTTTCCTTGAATCGCCATCTGTCGGATGGTTTAAGCCTTCTCTAGTTGAAATCCGAGTTTTTTACCATTACAACAATGTTGATGGGTTATGGGATATAAATAAAAACTACAATATGGGTGTAATCGGGAAACACCTAAATTGTTTAACAGAAATCAATCCAATATTCCCAAATTTAGACTCTTTGTACCTCAATTTTCCATATGTAGGAAAACTAAAGAAAGACTAATTTTCATCCTAATATTAGATGAAATCATTTGAACATGCATGATTTATCTGACAACCAAGACCCATATTACAAAAAATCCTCTTATTATCATAGAAATTTATAGGAAACACGTTTTCTTTAGGTAAGAGTTCTTGAAATAAAGAGAATAACTAATCAAAATAGCAGTATGATAATATGTCATCTGATTTAATAACCATAAATTATGCATCCACTTAAAATTCTCTTATCTTGTAACCAGGATGTAAGGTTTCCTTAGTAGACATCAACAACTCATAAAATTGGGATAGATCCAACCATGGAGTTGAATCAATATCATCTTTAGTTTTATTTTGTTGAAAATATGGAACAACCATATCCTGTATTGAATTTTAAAATTGAGATGGATCTGGAACCAAATTACTAGTGTTATCTATAGAACTGTGTTAACCATGTTGATACCAAAAAACATAGTCATTTCTATAACAAATCATAATAGATGACCCCCAACATTGTCAAATGTGTCAATCCTCCTTAGATCACATTTCTTGCTTGGACACTTTATATTCCCTTAAGAAAAATCTTCTAGTTTTTGATGATTCAGATGATAAAAAATCATCAACACCCTCAATATATATAGGATTTATACAATAATTTTTTGGATTATAATAATGATTTATGCAATCATAATCATTTAATAAAGATTGATGTCGACTTCCTTACCCTATATTACTAAAAAACACAATATAAATAATTTTTTATGATTAATTTTGTATAAGAAAATTAATATCAAAAAATTGTAAAAATTAAACAATCATAATTTACTTCTAAATATTTTAATTTTTACCCAATTATTGCTACTTTTTACTATTTACCACTAATTTTTACTAAAAATATTCAATCACTTCTAAGTACATGTAATTTTAATATTTACAAATTATTTATATTGATTCTGGAAAATCATTACTAATTATGGCTAATTATTTCTAACTACCAATATTTTTTACTAATTACGGCTAATGTTTACTATTTACCACCAATTACCACTAATTACTACTTATTACCACTTATTATTATAACTTCTTATTAGTTTACAATAATATTTTACTATTTACCACTAAATTTTCCTAATTACCACTATTTTTTAGTAATTTCTGCTAATTACCATAATTTTTACTAATTACCAATAATTTTTAATAATTAAAGCTAGTTTTTACTAATTATGGCTATTTTTTCCAATTCTTCGTAATTAATGAAAATTACTACTAATAACCTCTTATTATCACTGATTTTCTTGAGTTGGAAACATTTTTTTACTAACTACCACTATTGTTTCAAAATTACAGCTAATTTATAAAAATTATTGCTAATTAAATCTATTTATCACTAATTGTTCCTAATTTTTACTACTTGTTACTATTTGTTACTATATGTTACTATTAGAAGTACTTTTTTTACTATTTCTCCCTATTTGTTACTATTTATTCGTTGTTTGTAATTATTTTTCACTATTTGGTACTATTTTTATCAATATGTTACTATTTATTACAAATTATTACTAGTTATTTCTAATTATTAAGAATTATATAAATTATTACTAATTATTAAAATTATTACTAATTATTACTAATTATTACTAATTATTTCTAATGATTACTACTTATAACTATTTATTAAAATTTATCACTATCTATTACTATTAATTAATAATTATTACTATGTTTTACTTTTTATTATTATTTATTACTATTCATTACTATTTATTACTAATTATTACTTATTATTATTAATTAGTACTATTTATTGCTAATTATTAATATTTATTACTAATTATTAATAATTATTACTAATTACCACCAATTATTTCAAATTACCGTTAATTATAATAATATATTACAATCTATTCATATTTGTTTCTAGTGACCACTAATTACTGCTAACGCTTACAAATTACGGCAAATTTCAGCTAATTATCGTTAATTACCGCTAATTATTACTATTTATTATTATTTATTACTATTTATTTTCATTCACTTCTATTTATTACAATTTATTAATAATTATTTCTATTCCTTACTATTTATGAATAATTATCACTAATTATTGTTAAGTATGACTAATTACCTCTAATTACTGCTAATTACCACTAATTTTTACTAATTAATGCTAATTACAACTAATTACTTCTAATTATTCCTAATTGGAACTAATTTTTACTAATTCCCTTATATTATCACTAATTATTCTTTATAAACGCTAATTACCAATAATTATTGTAAATTGTTAATATTTATTACTAGTTATTAATAATTAATACAATTTATTGCAATTTATTACTAATTATTTCCATTTCTTATTTTTTATAATTAATTATTACTCATTGTTATTAATTATTACAAATTATTACTAATTATTACTATTTATTACTAGTTGTTACCATATATCACTAATTATTACTAATTATAACTATTTATTAGTATTTATTACTAATTATTTCTAATTATTACTAATTATTACTAATGATTAATAATTATTACTATTTAGTACTATTTAATCAATTTATTACTAATTATTACGACCCATTACTAATTATTACTATTTATTATTAATAATTATTAATTATTACTAATTATTTCTGATTATAACAAATTATTACTAATTGTTACTATTTATTTCTATTTATTACTGCTTATTACTACTTATTTCTATTTAGTACATGTTATTTCTATTTATTACTAATTACCGCTTATTACAGATAATTTATACTTATAACCTCAAATTAACTCAAATTATTCCAATTTTTAACTCATTACCACTAATTAATCCTAATTGTCACTAATTACCTCTATTTGTTACTATTTAGTACTATGCATTACTAATTATTACTAATTATTACTATTTATTACTATTTATTACTAATTACTTCTAATTATTAATAATTATTACAAATTATTACTTATTATTACTAATTATTACTAATTATTACTATTTATTTCTAATTATTCCTAATTATTTCTAATTATTACTAGTTATTGCTAATAATTACTAATTATTAATAATTATTACTATTTGTTACTAATTATTACTATTTGTTACTAATTATTACTATTTGTTACTAATTATTACTAATTATTACTAATTATTACTAATTATTTCTATTTATTACTAATTGTAATTAATTATTACTATTTATTACTGTTTATTGTTATTTATTACTACTAATTACTACCGATTAATAATAATTAATACTAATTACTACTAACTAATACTAATTACACTGAATTATTATTAATTAATGAAAACTGAACAAAATTACTACACATTAATAATATTTACTTTTAAATAAAAGCATTAAATATTAATAAAACAATATATTTGTAAAAATAAATATTGCAAAACAAAACTCTCTCATTATAATTTAATAAAATTACCACTAATTAATAATAATTATTACTAACATAAAATTAAATGAAATAACTAAAATATAAAAGCAGAAAATAAATACCTTAAAACAGAATCTTTCATAGGATGCGAACCTTGAAATGTTCTGCGGTGTAATGAAAAACTAGAGAGAAAAATATGAGAGCAGAGAAGAAGAGGGGTTTTGAGAGAATAGTTAAATGGGAAAAAATGGATCTGGGTATTTATAGGATAGATCATTTGAGACAGGGGTATTTGCAATAGGAATCCCATCACAAATAGTGCTATTTGTGATGGGTCTCGTCGTAAATGCTAACCCCCAATTAATTAGGGGTGGTGATCAATAAAGTATGTCTGATGGGTCGTGTCGCAAATACCTTTCCGCGGACATACTATTTTTCTAGGGAGTAAAATCCCATTGAAAATACTAAAAACCACGAGACACTATTAGCAACTGCTGTAACAGCCCATCGCATATACGCTTCTCGTGGTTTGGCGCGTACCATACGCCAAAGCCTTTTGCAACGAGATAGGTAATCCCACAACAAATATGTTCTTACAACGAACTATTCGGTACATGAATTGGGTCTCATCGCAAATAGTGACTCCCGGTGTACTATTTATGATCGGACTCTTTCCTATCACAAATAACCCGTTGCAAATACCGCTTTTCCCCATAGTGGCAAGTTCATATTCTCGAATCATTGCCAAAAGCTCAGTTGTAGGATCATCCTCTAATATCCTCTTGGAGGGACTCACCTTTATGACATGCGGGTGACGCTCATTGCTCATTTCTTCCTTCGCAACCTCACCCTCGCCTGCTCCAGGTTCTTCCCTGGTGGTGTCATCACCCATAGCCACAACCCCATGCTCACCGACTTCCAAGGATAGATCAACTTAAGTGACCAGATCCTTGTAGACGTGTATAATTATTAAAAGAACTCTAGTAGATGTCCTAGACTCACTGGTTTGTCGGCCTTGTAATGTCACGATCACTATGTGGAATGGTTGCCTTAGTTAACCAGATCTTCTGGAAATGAATATGAATTTATAAAGGTTGAAACTTATAAGAGTTGGGTGCATCTGGATCATGTTCCTGAGTCACCTTATGGACATCCACCAATAGAGACCCTTCGACGCTTATTACTTTGATAATTGGAATCAACATGGGAATAGTTTGGGATTTTGAGGTCGTCACTTTGACCCCTTCACCTAGTGCACTACAAACTCCCTCGACCTTAACCGACTCATTGTCATGCTCAACCCTAGGTGTTGGCTCCCAATCGCGCACCTCTATATCCATTGACATGTTCTCACCCCTCCGGTGGGAGCTTCATAATTACCACCGATATGTTCCTATTTAGGACACTGTATGATTAGTGCATTTTAGCTTTAAAAGAGAAGGGACCAGGAAGGTGTAATTAATAAATACTTACCTATACTCTGCAAGTCCATCATCTGAGTCTGCGATCTGGCTACTCTATCATGGAAACTTCATGATGAGTCAATTTCTATTGGGATTCCCCCACCTTCTTTCTATTATTCTTTTTTTTCTTCTTCGTCTTCTTCTTCCTCATCTTCTCATTATACTTCTATTCCCTCATCATCGATGTCATATTTCGGTGGTTGTTCTTCTGTGTCATGCTCTTTCCAAGCATCAATTTTTACAAGAGATACAACTCGTCATATTTCCCCAATTATAGTGAATACATGTCCATGGCCATCAGATATGCATATCTCTATTAAAAATCCATCATGTCTGAGACCTGGATAAGCCAAAATTCTGGTAGATGGACACTGTATCGCATCAACTTATTCCACAAGTCTTCTTGATTTATCGATTTTACCAGTGTTGTACAATCCAACCAAAATGTAGGGAAGACTGCACTAGCAATGGGTTGTAGCAGGTACATAAATTGCTTCCCGAGGGATTCTTTGGCTAGCCCACAAGGCCACCTTTGGGAACACCTCTCATCAAAAGATGGGGGTGCAGCTACACCTTGTGACATTCCTTCCATTGAAGTTCCAACTCATGTCATTCCATCCACCTGGCTTGCCCTTTGTTTTGTTTCTAGGGTGGTAGTTCACCTACTTTATCATCACCCAGACTCCACACTTTCCGCTTTGATCAATCAAATTCCCTTTTGTAAAATTGCTATGGGATATGACACCACCAAAGGATCAACATATTCTATTGACAGGCCAACACCAACATCATTTTGGGATTGTGTGATTATTTTACCAAAGTCAAAAATTGTAATCATGAACAGGAAATGATGGAGGATAAAAGGGTGTTACTCTCCCAGGAATCTATATACACTTTCTTCATCATTTTCCATAGGATCTCAGACTCTCTGGTGAAGTGTGATGGTACATATGGCTCTCAAATGATACTTCCATCAATTTGGTCTACTAGAATACCACCCCTGATACTATGAAAATATTCCCTCTAATCCAGTGGACCTCGTAGGTCATTCACCATCTAGATGACCTGGGTGTGTAATGTGTCGAAATTTATTTTTTCATGATTACAAATATAGAGTTCAACTAATTTAATATTGAGCATCAATGGACAGACCCCATAAATGTTCAAAAAAGATTTTCTTAGGCCATTTCTTGGAAGAAAAATGGAATTTAGAAATTCATATCCTCTGAAATGAGATGTAATACAGCCATAGAGGATTTTTAATAGTCCCAAAATTCTCCCAGGAATACATTCCCTTGAGATACGCCCTAGAATACTGTACAACATTGCCAACACATGCACTCCAAGAATTACCTTGTTGTGGGGTTCCATGATCCCAACCAATACCATCATCACCAATGAACCCTCGTTATTGTGTCCCTCACCGGAAATATCCACCCTCTCAAGAAGGAAGCATGTAATGTAACATTTCGCACCCAAGGGTCCCGAAAATCATTCAAAGAGAACCCCCATGAAAGAAATTCGATTGCTTTAAGGATCATAGAGTATGATCCAGATTTGATCCTTTTCAACATAGCAAGGCACTACCTCCCTTGACCCAGAATTCCCACACACTTTTCCCTCTTAAGGGATAGGCTAAACCATGCTAGGTATGGTATTTCCTTCAGAATATATTTGATCCCTATCCTCTCCTTCATCATGTCCAATTGATGCCGTGTGAAAATGGGGGTTCATGTTTTATTCTCCAGTATGTTATCTATTGGTAGGAATTCATCATATTGAAGTCCCTCTATATGAATTACCCTGATGCAACAGATGTCCTAGAGACCATTACCAAAATCCCCATGGTGGAGGTGTAATGTTTTTGGGTCATGGGACCCCCAACAGAACAACTCTGACACCAGTTCTTGTTGGAGTTAACAGTGAAATAGCGATGTCCACATAGCTTTAAAGAGCCCAATGTTTCACAGTTCTTATCCAAACTCTTCGCATTTATGGTGAACCTAGAACACACATTCTCACTCACTCATAAAATTCCCCTAGTCCTCAGGTCCCAATCCAACTTTCAACCCACACTTTCATCAATTATGCTACTTCAAAAGGTTCTTTTATTGTTGGTAAGGAATTCATCAGTCACTAGTTCATTCCTTATAACATTCATGGCCTTTGGATTTGAAATGTAAATAGTTATATCTTGAGTTTCTATAGAAGGATGGTCATGGTTGGTAATGTTGCACCACTAGAGGGTATCTTCACTCTTGACCCATGACCATGTCAAGTAAGTATCAAATCATGGGATGGACACTTAATCTATTATCCTTAAATTCCACAGCGGGAGACTACCCTATAAGATGCAATCCTTATGAACTTATGTTAGCATGACTGAGATCATCAGATTATCTAACGACACTCTTATAACATGAATTATATGGGGATTACCCATTATATATTCCCATCACATGACATTGGAGTCTTGTGTATTAGCAATAGTAAATTGTTTGACTATCTTAAATGAATTTTCTAAACATTAATGATGATGCATGAAAGGATGTAGGGTTTTACGAAAAATTAGTGGTTGCATTTAAGATTGGATGGAGGATTCTAAAAATATTTCTACGTATGGAGATTGAATCATTTGGTGGTTTCACAAAAATCACCGATCAAAATTTGGTATTTCTACATAGAAATTAGAAACTTACATGCATTGTAGAAATGTTCCTTGACATATGGAAAGTCAAAATATTGTGCCTAAGTCAACCAGCATATTTATAGGCATGGACCAGGCCCTTCATGTGTGCTCTAGACTCCTTATGTTCCAACCGTTGTATTTTGTGAACACTTCAAAAAATGATTTTTTCTTTTTAGTGTTTCCCACAAAACCCAATCTTCTAGTCCACCTTCATATCATTATTTGAGGGGGGGGATTTATTGTTGATGAATTCCATTTGAGACCACAAATAAGCATCTTCGAGAAAATTAAAGACACTATTTGACTCAATGGGCTAATCCAAGATGAACAAGAGTGACACACATAAATTTGGAGACCAGCGTGTAAGATGGAAACACACACATAAGGATATTATGAACCCAATGCAAAATCAACATATATCTTCTTCCCTAGTAATATTTACATGGATAAGGATGGGGTGTGTAAGTGTAGAGGTGGGTGCATTTGTGCGACCCACACATAAACATTTTGCTCACCCAATGTGACATTTAATGCCTTCTTCAACACTACTATTTTCCCACACTGCCACAAATATTTTCTCCTATAAATAAAAGTGCACTCTTCCCTTTTTGGTCAACAATGCAGAAGATGAATTGTCTCTCTCGTGTATGCAACATAACCCTGTCTGTGATCACATTCAAGTAATTAAATCAAGGAACATGATCTTGCATGATAGGTGCCGCATGGGTCCCCCTTAGGGTGTAAACACAAGGGCTTGATGATAGACTATTTCCTTTTTCCTAAGGTATGTGAAAGTAAAAGGAACTTCTTATGTGTACCACATACCTCTATACACATCCATCATTCATTCACCCCTTCCTTTGGTGCGATAGTCCCCAATCTTGTGCGCACCTCCTCCTTAAGGATCCATGGGATTCCTATACTCTAAAGAACCATACATGAGCACCTCCTGCATAAATCATCCATTTATTATGAACATATCTCCTATATGGCCCTTCGAAATTATATGAAGTAATTTTGTAGTCCCTCATTCAGTTTCACTTATTATGTTTCCCTACCTATTGATTTTTAGCATATGTACTCTAATGGATCTTTTATTTTTGTATATCAATGCCAACATGGGCCCAAACATTGACCACTCCTCCACACCACACCCGTCAAATATTGATGATTCCATTCTGTCCCCATGTTTGTTTGGGTATCAGTCATGTATGTCCAAGGGGTGAAGGATGATTCATCCCTGTATGTGTTACATGATGTTTAACAACCACATTGCATCTTCCATAACACATGACATTAAAATATAGCATCACCCTATTCCATGCACTAGGGGAGCCTCTCCTTGGGCATTTTCAGTTCCCTCTCATCTCCATGGGAGTGACTTATTCCTCACATGGAATGGGATCCTCCTCACATGGAACGACATCCACCCCATGGGGATGGGAAGCCTCCTAGTGTAATCCTGTTGACATTCTTGTAGGAGGTATCAATCTTTATCCTACATTCCTCCTATGGATGTAATGACCAGATAGGGTATTGCAATTGTGGACTCTCAAAACCCCACCCCTCTCCCTTTGGGTTCTATCATAGTGGGCCAGTTCTACACGTAATCCCCACACCATCCCTGATTGATGCATGTTTCATGACACTGCCATGTGGTCTACTGATTCCTCTTATATATCAAATCAATAATGACTCATGTGGTCTTAGAGGTTAGTAGTGACTGTGACACCCTTTCCAAGGAATCCATCTTAGTGTAATCCCTATCTTCCACCTCCACGGGCTGTTAACCACGCATATGCACCGAACCTCAGAACTACGTGGGTGCTGATCCATGTATTTTAAACAAGGTATGCAGGAAACCTCCCTATGTTTAGATCATGATCAATGGTAAACCAAGGTTCCGTCCTACTAGGGGTGAACCTCCCAGATTTTAGCATCCACCATCATCTATTCCCATCCTGATCATTCTTTCATGTCACTATATCTCGACAGGATCATTCCCCATTTGGATGTCACATATCTTTAGGTTCCACCTTGTTTGATTAATTGTGTAATCCTATAACCAGATCATTGGGTCTCTATCCATGTGTAATCCCCAACACACCTATCAAAACAACATAGAAATTGATTTCCAACTAACTAGGACACGTCAGAAACCTCCTTGAGGTTCAAGCCCAACACCGTCATATTCATGTCAGTTCACTATCGTCCTTACCGTATGATATTAAAATACATGGGATACTATAAATCAATAGAATTTAATCATTTTCTTCTAAATAGGGTACATAGGAATCCCCTTTGACGTTCAATCCCATCACCCTCACACTCCATCCATTCAATTAGCAATTCCTCAATTTCATCCTGATTCTTATTTGGGCCACCACCTCTTGGTGAGATCTTGACATCCACATCATCCCTGCTCATAGCATCACCCATTCAAAAAATCATGCATAAGCCCTATAAAATCGACATCATATAACTATGAGTGATCTTCTGGTGAAGGGACACTAACCATTCATAATCCTTATACCACATCATTGAACTATGCAGGCTTAGATCATTGTATTCTAAATGGGGTACATAGGAAGCCTCCACGAGGTTTAACCACAAAAAATTGTAAACCATGGTGTACCTTTAATTGGGGTCCACATCCTTAATACGATTACAATGGAATCTGGGTCAACTTTCGTGGTGTGACATATTACACTTTATGGGATACACCAACTTGGGTCATCCCTTATTTAGTGTTCTGATCCGTCCATCCAGTAAAATTTGTAGGAGCTCTATCATAGGGATGTTACCCTATGATCCATTCCCACGAGACATTACAATTAGTCTAATCCATCTTTGAATGATGTTAAACTCATGACACACCTTCTGTTAAACATGGGATCCCTTAGGAAAACCTCAGAAGACATGATTATGGAATTAGATACCCCGTGATCGACACCACATTCCTCAGGTTTCCACACCCTTGATAAGACCTCTTATGAAGAAGAATATAGGTTCTTTATTGTTCTAATGTCCAAACATGCCACTGATTCTTGACTTGTCTACTCTCCTGAACAAATGTGGTAGGCCTGGATAAAACCCTTGGAATGTCTAGATAGAAGAGGCATAATTAACCAGAATCCATGAAGAGATGGTACCTTGAATGAGGTTCATGAACAATGTCTTAAATCTAAAAGGGAGACACAGACAAGGAAATGAATTCAAAGGGGGAATCAATGGATGCAGTACCCAAAATACCATCATCATGTTTCAATCAATGACTGGAAATAACTAAATAAGTGATGGATTTCATTAACTGTTGGAAAGTGGGAATATAGTGAAACTATCCAAGTCATCATAAAACATGAAAAAATGCATGAGAAGAATACATATCCTAATAGAAAGCATCTAAAACACTAGTGCATCCCTTTTAGTCCATGATTGATTTATTCCCTATGCATAGGGTCTCTTGGGTGAGCTCGATTCCTCCCAACTATCAACCTTTATATTTGGATGGGTCTTATGACCATGTATCATCAAATATATGTTGTAACATCTTTAACTTATGAGATTCTCTTTATTATCACCCATTAAGGAAATGAATAAATCTATGCTTCAACATACCCAAATCTCTGCCCCATAAATGAACCTGTTGGGGTAACATCAATTACAATTTGAGACACCTCCAGAGCTATAAGAAACCAAAGGCATAGAGTCATCATTGAATACTTCACTGATCAGACATGTGTAGGATAGGACACATTTAATTACTAAGGAAATATTAATTAACATGAAAATCAATAAGGAGTGTAAGATTCACAGATAACCTCATTGTTTATTAGTGTCACCAATGCGCAGTCTTTGATTTTCATCATAAATAACATAATCTAAAAATAACATTGGTTATTTTAAGTAAATTCTTTTACATAAGGCTCCCCATAAAGAAAATAGATTAACACTCTCATATGCTTACAAATCCTCAGAACCAACCAATACTTCAATGTATGAGGCAAGATTCAACAAATATCTTGAATGAATGGTTAGTTTTGACCACTAGGGATACCAACCTCACTCAAAGTGGAATAAGAAATAAAATGTTCCATAATCCTTCCACATAATTCTTGGAATTTCCCCTAAAATATAAAAGAAATATTTCCCCAGAGTAATGTGCAAAATGAACTATTAGATCTACACTATTATAAAGGATTCCCACCCTATGGGTTTCCCTTATATTAACTTGGATTCCATGAGGAATGTCCTTGACCTTACACCATATTTAAACTCAATGATTAGTAGTATGTTGTAAATCAACGACATATCTATGAATCTAATAAGTAAGTTCTTGGTATGGATGCCAAAAATAACCTTATAATTCCATTGTTCATACTATTAATGCTTCATTTTGAACCTAAAAGTACCATGAACTCCATAGTTTTCTATTGAGGATGTTGGCGTATGGGCCCAAATCCCAAGGGTTCGATGAAAATTTTCTTCCTTTATTCAGGATGCACATCACCCCGTGGGTTAAATTCTTTTTTCATTGGATTAATGGAAATATTATACAACTAATGAGATATGGAAGGTTTTCATTCATCATTCATCTATGTTTCCTCGAGAGGGATGAATGAATCATACATCTTATTAAGGATAGTCACTCACAAAACATTGTGAACTTCTCCAATACTAATTCCAAACTCCTTGTGTGTCATATTGATGGTTTTTGTGGACTTAATTGGATGAGCATGTCGGGTATTATATTGTTATTTTATATAAAAGGTATAGTAATACTAGGTAGAAATATAAATACAAATAATCCTAATCTCATCTCTAAACATAGCACATGTTTAGCACACCATATATGCCAACTACCATTCTGGTTTGACTCCCCCTATAGAATGGAAGACCCAATCCTATTTACCTCCAATTGATTGATCCATTATAGAAGTAAGAATAAAATTTTAGAAGGGATAATATTAGTAGTATAAATGTATAATAGAATCTGTGTGAGTAAGAGGAATGAATGTTGGGCGAGAGAAGTTATTTTTAGACATGCTTGTACATGCACAGACACTATGTGGACCACCCTGTGTGACCGCCCTTCGTGATAACACTATGAAACCCATTCATTCATGCCTCTATTAGGTAGTTCTCAAGTAGAAAATCTAACCAAGACTGGATGAACATGCACATTGATAAATGGATAATAATGAGTAAAGTATCAACAATTAACCCTTATATATGACTTAGAATCTAACCCTCCTCTATTGATCAAATCTAATATTGACAAGGGGAACATTTTAACACTCCCTTTTTCATGTGGTTATAAAAGGGTATCAAGGAATATTAACTCAAATAATATAAAAAATATAATGTTGAAAATGAGTATAATTTTCCCAAATGAGTCTACATGGATGAAGTGTTTGCACATGTCTAAGTTGTGCAAGAAACATGGGTGGCCAACCGAATTGAGCAGAGATACCTTGCGTGGTTTATTAGATAAGACACCCCAAGTATGACTGACATGCACTAAATAAATTATTTTTGTATATGTGAAGAATAAAAAATTATCCTAGGGTCCCAATATTTCCTATAAATATGATATTTGGGACCCTCCTTTGAGAGTGGATAACAAAAAAATGCAAGAGGAAATCACATTATACTCTTACTACAGTTCTCCTTTACCAATGTCATTAAAACCCCCAGTTATCTCTCCATTACCTAAACTAATAGTAATGTAATGAGATTATTTGGAATATATTCCCTCTTTGACCTAAAATGACATTGAAAAAGTAACGTACCCCTAGTCCAAATGTACTATTTTGATGAACTTAACCCCCTTTCCGTCTTCAAACGTACACGAGACCCTTCTAGAATCACCTAACGAGACCATTGGAGATTATAACAAAGCCTCACCCATGGTTTGTTAACTAGGTTGTTCCTCACCCAAGGGGAATATTTAACTAATCCAGGTTCACCACGCAGAAAAATCACTAGGTCACCTTAGTCCCCCTAAGCAAGATGCCCTTTAGCTCACCCAGATCCATCTTGCGAAAGACACACTTTAAGACGTCCTTAATTTAACTAATTGTACATAACCTATTTCCTTGGATACCTCATCCATGTGGTACTTAGGAAAGACCTCTTCTAAAGCCTCTAGATATGTAGGATCGGAGAATATGGCACAACATCATGTACTCTCAATTATTCATTCCCTTTGTAAGGAAATTCAAAAAATTTACAATCTAATAGGTAGGATCCCTGAAGAGTTCTCAATTATATAGTCATGTGGTAAGGAATATTCGAACCATAGGGACAATGATGTGTCCATAAGGTTTAAAAACAAGATTGGAGATGATCATATCTAGGCCCCATATATCATCCTCACATCCCTTCCATGAATCCAACATTTTATACTAGAAGCCAAGGAGAAAATGACTCCTTAGGGAAAACCTCATAGATCAATCACAAATTCAATGTTTTGCATCATCCCCCCACCTTAAATATACTTTTACTCATCTACTACAAGATGTAAAATATTTTTTGAATTTCCATATCATTTTCATCCTCATATTTCTCACACTGAGCATGACTCACGTGGGATTAGAGGTTACTAAAAATCATGTTATCTGCATGAAAATAAACCAAATTGGACCTCTAATGGGGTTTAATCCACAAAAACATGTTACCATCATATAAAATGATCATATTACTCATGAGAGAAACTGTAACACCTAATGAATTTAAAATAAGAATAGTGTATTCGATTGAATATCAAACATGTAAAACCATGATTAGAAGAAGATATAACACCATGAGAAATTTTGATAAACTCAATTTTAAATGTATTAAATCTCTTCAATAGATTTCATTATACTCAACACTGGGTTTTTTATGTGATGAACATAACTCCAAGTGTTAATGAAACAAGATGCACTATTATAATATTTTTCAAACATGATTATTAAAACCCATCCCTAAAATTTATGGGTCTGAATAGAATTAAATTATAAAAAATATATATTTTAAACATGTAAATTATTTATTAATAAATTATTAACTAAAATAAGAATCATTTGGAAGAGGAAGAAATGTTTTTTGAAAAATAGTATTTTTCCAAAAAAAGACGGTTTAGTTATGCTTTGTGCACTCAATTAAAGTTTGATTTTTTACAGTTTTGAAAAAATTATTTTAATAAATTAAAATAGATTTTGAAATAATCATATCAACATCAGAATAGGGTTATTTTTATGTATTTTTATGAAATAATTTACTTTTAAAAGTATAGTGAATAATATTGAATTTATATTTAAAATTACCTTTTCATTTAAATTATTTGTAAGGTTAAATGATATTTTAAATATTTTTTAATGTAAAATACATTAATTAAATATAAATTGAATTTATTTATTTTTCATTAGAGTCATTTTTATATTAATTGTGATATTAACCCATTGTCAACTTATGAACATGTTTCTTTAAAAACCCACTTTCTTGTCGTTCATGTTGGAGTAAGTTTAGATTAAAATTTTGTACATATGTGAGTTGAATTGGGAAAAATGTATTTGTTATTTCAAATTATTAAATTTATGATTTCTAATAAAGTCAATAACTTCTTTGATGAAAATTAATTGTGAATAAAAAAAATTAATTACCATGGTTGAGGTAAAAACCAATTTACTAGAGGTTAAATTAAGAAGCGAAGGGTTACAGATGTCCTTCCAACTTATAATAAACCTAGATTCTGTCCATATTTATTTGTTATCACTTATTAGACTTATTATTACCTATTATGTATTCTTGGGGAATGATAAAAATGTTACAATGATTAAATCCATTAAAACAATTACTCGTGTGGCACTCACCTCACGTATAAATGGCCACCCACTCTCCACTCTCCATCACACCTTCATACCATTTTGATTCAACCATGAACTGACCAAATAACTTCAAAAAATTTATCACCTCATCCTATAATCCTTTTTTGGGGAATAATTTCAACCTAGGAAGGATTTATGGACAACCCAATGAGGATACTCGAAGAAGAGGTAACGTATTTCAACAAGCACTCTTATTTGTTTTCATCATTTCTATCAATTATTATTGAAACATAATGAAATAATAACCTCATTATAATAAATATAATAGTATTTTTAAGGGAATAAACTAAAACAATATCTACCTCTATAAAATGTTTTACAAAATCATCATTCTTTATTTCAGTAAACTACCACCTCACGAACTGATGTCATTAATTTTTCGATTACCAGCATTCACGGTTGGGTACGATAATGGATATAAAGTATATATACATATATATTTGTGATATTAATAAAATAATTACATTTATGAGTTATTTATATCATATATATAATTTTGTATATTTCATTTTGTAGGGGACACGATAACATCGCTCGTGTGGACGGCAGACTACCACCTCACGAAGTAATGTATCTCGTCTTTCATTAACACTTTATATAGAACCTAATAAGGTTAAAGATAATGATTAAAAGTTATATACATGAAATATTTATTATATACATGAAATATTTATAATTATTTAAATATAATATATATCACTTTATTTCATATCTTTTCACACACATAAAGATGATAACATGATTCATATCCGTATAGATTACCGCCTTCATGAAGAGAAGTTACTCTCTTTTCATCACCATTGAAAGTGTATGATATTTATAAGTATATAATATGGTATATAATATATATTTATAATTATTGAATTACTATTTATTTCATACCTTATTTCCATAATTATCATTAAAAAATGGAAATGTTGCTCATGTGTATGTATGAGCCACCATCTCCATGATCATAACATACGTTTATTTTCGTAAAAATATTTCATTATTGATTTTAAATGTAAAATTAAATTAAAAATATTATAACTAATTCATTATTATTATTATATATAAGATAGAACTATACAATATTTGAATGAATGAGAAATTTTAGGATGAAACACACATGAGGAAACACGGGAATTAATAACCAAAATAATGAAAATAATGAAAGATTATAAACAGATAGGTGATAAGGTGTTATAAAAGGACCATATATGATATTATAAATATTAATATGGTTTCTAATAAGTTAATATCATATTTCAAACCACTATATAAGATTCTAATACGTGTTTAACCAAAATGAAGCATGGGGTAATGGATTTCATCTCAATTTCATTTAATTTTTCCATACGATAATGGTATGAACCATATTTATTTTATATGGAATATAAAATACCCCTTTTATATATAATATAATGATTCATTATTAATTCATTGTATTTTAATATCAACATTAAATCAATTCATCCAAGAGGATTTTGACACAAAAATTACCAATTTGTCAATGCAATTCTTCAATCTCTCATTCTTTTGTGATAGTTATATTTCTCTTGAAGTAATGAATTAATTTTAAGAAAATTTCATTTTTCATTATATTTCTATTAAATACACATATTATTTCATACTGGATTTTATTATTTCCTAAATAGTAAAATGTTTTTGAAGATGGTTGTTACTTTGATTTTTATTTGATTAATTTGGGAAAAATTGATAAATATGTATCCTTTACTAAATAAAAATATTTAATGATAATTTATATTGATTCAAGAATTGAATCAATTATTCTGATTATAAAGAATGATTTGGACCTAATTTGATTGGTAGATAATAGTATAATATATCCCCAATTGCATTGATGGGTTTCATGAGACAAAATCAGTTGGCGAAACCCTATGAATTTGTTACAAGTAGTTTTAAACTATCACGTGAATGGTATTGAATGTATATATATAGTCTGAAAAATAGGATCAGTTTATACCTAGTAGTTTTAAATCATCTTATAAAATTTCATGATGATAGATATATCATTTTATAGATATATGAAATATAATAATTAAGAATCAAATTCTTTAAGATTTCAGTTGTTATTATCCTTATAAGTTTCATGATGATATTATATATGGATGTACTACATTTTTATTTTATTGATTAAATTAAATATTTTTTTAGTTATTTATCATTCAAAATTGTTTATATTTTTTGATTCATAGTATATTCTATAGTAATCATCCCTTACTGATAATTTTATCTCACCCATATTTTTTCCTCTATCTAGAATCCTTGAAGTGTACATTATTTGACATGTAAGTATATACTAGAGGGAAAAATTTATTTCTAAAAAAAATATTAAATTGTATTTTTTTATTCAAATGTAATATCAGAAACATGTATGTATCTCATTTACCAAGACTAATAAATAATTTGGTCCTTCGGGAGGTTATTCCTTGTATATTATGATAGTGTAATAAAGAATACATTGAATCCAGGATATAGGGGTCAGGGTCATTACATTTGGTATCATACTATTTCTATTAGAAACCATGAGAACTAGTTTTATTAAAACATAGATTACGGAATATATAAATATTTTATAATTTGAGGGTAATTATATAAGAACATCATAGTTTTTTTATAAAGGTGGTGAATATGTGAGTTTTCCTTGGAATGCATCCATGTTTGGATACTACCAGTATATGTGGTTCAGGAAAAGAGGTACTTGGGGGTAATAACTCCAAAAAAGGAACATTATCTTGGACCTGATTATCACCTATTGAATGAAAATAGGTGTTATTGTGTACCAAGTATAACACTCTAGGGTGATGATCATTTGTTAATTAAACTTTTCTATACCAATCATTAAGAAGGATTTAAAGACAATTAGATCCAGAAAGAAATCAAAGCTTATTATTATGAGTCGAAAAATGAATAAATTTAAATTTATGCTAAGTGTTACACCATATATAGAATTATACATTATGATTTAAAATTCATAATTTTATTATCTAATACTAGATATGACACTATATAAAAATCGCACATGGGATGGAGAAGGGTATCAATACATATTGAAAATATAGATATTACCCAAGAGAGGAATCCAATACCAAATTTATTAGAATTAATAAAGATATGGATATATTACATAAGATTAATCTGGTTATGAAAAATAAAATTTCTCAAATGGAACAACTTATTCATTAGTGAGATTCACCAATGTTTTACCTATTTATGAAAAAGGATTCCCCACCATTGAGTGGTACTAATTATCTAATGGAAGATGAATAATAAATATAATATCAAGATAGCATTTTTATGTAATTAAGATGTGGTGAAAAGGAAAAGGTTACACTTTTATTTTATTCTCTGAAAAGAAATTCTTGTCAATGTTGGTCATTACATATGAATACTACGGGGAAAGAGAAAATATAACTCATGGAATGTAAATATTTTAAGGAGAAATTTATTGAAATATTCTTTCATTGTGATAAAAAAATGGCTATGAATAAAAATATTATTATCTTATAGAAAAAGGAATATGAATGTGTTGTAGAGTATTATGACACCTTTATAAGGATATATATGAATTAGATGGATTACATACGAAACACAGAGTGTAATATTGAACATTTATTTGATAGAATTTAGAAAAGTCTTTGAAAGCCATTGGTCTAACCAAAACATTCCTTATACAATGAAACAAACTCACATTCTATAAATGTAGATGAATAATTCTTCATGTCTTAGGTACACAATGGTTAGAATGAGAAAAACAGTATAGAAGAAAAAAAATAGATAATGGGAAGAAGGACAATAAGGATTTTCCCACATGTGATAGCTATAAAAATAATCAAGCTTTAGTAGATTGAATGGATTGGGTTTTCATTAAAAATTTAAGAAAAGGGCCACCATGAAAAATAGTGAAATGGGGAGAAATAAAACACTATTATTGAATGTTTCAATGGAAATGAGATAGGTAATTACACTAATGAATGTCCCAATAATCAAGGGAATATAACTCAGAATAATCTAAGGGATCATGGTAATGCTTATGATATTGATTTATCCAAAGTGTAATGATTATTGTTCTTGAGGATTTTGATTTTAAAAATTATTTTAAAAGAATTTTTTTGATGATATTCTTTCTATAAGAATTATGAAATATATAAGGATTTTACTATAGTAATATTTATTAATTGATTTGAAAGCATGTGCTAAATAGAAACAGGAAAAGTGACTAAATGTGAAGTTGATATTCATGGAAAATACATGATTGATGGAATGATAACACTTAATATAATCCCGATGTTAGGATAATTATGTTGGGTTAAAGAGATGAATAATATTGGAAAAGTAAATTGTACAGTACTGAATACCATAGTATTGACTAAATATTTTTTTGACACAGTAGATTATTCCTTAATGGAATTTAAAATACATTTTAATTAACAAAATATATCCAATAATATGTGTTTTCATCAAGGAATAATGATACATAAATGTTTTCAAAAAGGGTTTTTTTTAATTTAGCATAATACCATGTTTCAAGAGAAAACATGATGATGGTATTCGAATTATTTATATGTGATAATTAAGATACACTTCATATTCTTTAAGGGATTAACGATATATTCATTTTTGAATATTAGTAACCTTATTTATTAAGTTTTGGATCTAAATATTTTGGTGGGTTTATAAGTATTAACCATTTTTGAAATCATTTAAATTTATATTTGGATGAGGTTTTCTAGATTTAGTTATTATGTCACCATTTGAATATTTATACAGATTGGATAACATGTACGAAAGTTTTTGTTATAATAACAACTAGGTATCCAAGGAATGACCTATCATTCTATTATGGATCTTACTATCCGTTAACATTGAATTTTAGGACTTGATGGATTCAAAAAATTCAATTTGGATATTCATTTCTTGGATTAAGAGAGATATTGAAATTAATGAAAGCACAACCAAAGGATGAAATTTCACCTTTAAAATAATAATATATCAAGTATGTATATTTTATTATATCCATAGAGAGTGAAATAATTTCACTAGTAAAAGGATATTGAGAAACATTTTTTCATATAATCATCATTTTTTATTATATCCATGACCTTTTTCACCTCTAGTTTATAGATATTTTGTTGTTAAATTCTTTCTGATAATTGTCTCTATCACTCTACATCAGTATGTGGATGCCAGTTTTCCATTATATTTCTATTTTTTTACTTCCCACCCATGTTCTCCAATATTAAAACCATGCTATGTGTTATTATAGATGATCCTTGAACTACATTATATCACTTATTATGGGGATATTTAACTAAAACTTTTTAATATGTATGGTTTTAAATAATTTTATTTAAAATATAAAAATCATTGATTACTAAGATCAAGTTTAAATTGTGAGGACACAAATTATTTGTGGTGGAGAGAATGTAAGACCCTAGTATTTTAAAATGAGAAAATTTTAATCGATAGAATTTTTTTCATTGAAGAAAAATATTAGAAGAAACTTCAACTCTTACAAACCTTAATATATAATTATTTGTAAATAAATCACATCTCTTCAAAAATATTTCCTTATAGACCACACTATGTTTATCTTGTAATTCACACAGCACTGGGTTTAAACAAAACTTGATACTCTACTAAAATATTTTCAAAATATTACAATTATGGTATATTTATTAAATTATTGGGTAAGAATATAATTAAATAATGAAAAATATGTTTTTAATAAATTTATATTTGATATCTTTTATTATAAATGAAAATAAGAGTGGTTTGGAAGAGAGAGAAATGTTTTCTAATAAACATTGTTTTTTCTAAAAACTGGTTCAGTCATGCTCTACGCACTCAATTAAAAATTAATTTTTCAAAATATTTATGAAATTTAATTGAAAATATAATATTTATTTTTTAAATCCACATTACAAAATTATCTTATATTGAAATTTTGATATATTGTTTAAATATTTTTTTTATGAATCGTGAAAAATACACACTTTTAATTGAAAAAATCTTTCACATTTTTATTATTTGGAATGTTAAATTTGGTTTTTAATTTGTTTAAAATTAAAATTAGTTCCACTATATATACATTAATCCAAAATATTTCATTTGAATCATTTTCATGTGTAATTATTTTATAAAATCTTAGTAAGCTTTTGGACATTCTCTCTTTGAAAACAAACATTATCATCACACCTACGTGAAAAATTTTTAAATTAAAATATAAAAAATATATTAATATAATTTTAAAAATAGAACTGATTGATTTAATTATAATAATTTTTAATTTCTACATAATTCGACTTAATTTTTGACAAAAATAAATAGTGATAACAAAAAGAAAATTAATTACCACCATTACGGTAAAAACATATTTACCAACGTCTAAACGAAGAAGATATGGATTTTAAATGACCAAAAAACGTTTAAACCACACATTTTTTGGACATATTTATAAATTATCTCATATATGTTTTAGAATATCATATTTTGGAAGATTTATTCTTGATAAAAATAGAGGTATGATTGAATCATTTAAATACATTACAAGTGGGCTAGACACCTCACTTAATAAAGGCCTCCCCTTCTCCAATTTTACTCAAGCATTTAAACCATTTTGGATTGAAAAATCCCTTTCCAAATCACTTATCAACACAACTCCACATATCCTAGAAGTATTATTTTGGGAATGAAGAAAAAATAGGAAGGATATTTTTCAAACTAAAGGTGGATGCCCAAAGAATAGGTGAAATTCACCGATGTGATCTATTATTTTATTTATTTCTCCACCACGTTAAATTATTATTTAACCATGATTATATAATGGAATACATATATTCCATATATGGGGATGTTTTTATAACATGGTAATTAATTAGAACTATATCGACCTCCATCAAATGGGTTACTAAATAATCATTCATGTGTTTAGAGAACTACTGCATCACGCACTGATATCATTCATTATTCCATTAAAACCATTCCATGATGAGTATGATAATGGGTCTAGAGTATATATATGATATTCATAAAATTATTTTACCTTTGGAGTCTTTATAACATAAATATATATTTTTTTCTTTCTTTTTTTAGGGACATGAGAACATCACACATGTGCCTGGAGGACTGCCTTCTCTTGAAGTGATGTGATTTGTCTTTCAGTAATGCTTTAAATGTAATTAAATAATGTAATATTTAATGACTATATATGAAACAATTATATAATTATGATATTATAACACATTTATCATTCTATAAAGATAATAAATATAATTTTATTTCTTATCTTTTCACTCATATAAATATGATAATATCGTTTTTGTGTTTGTGGACTATTTCCATCATGAAGCGATTTGACTCTATTTTAATCACCACACCACATGGAAGGAATTTAAATATATGTATCAAATTTGTAATATATGAAATTATTATAATTATATAAATATAATATATTATTTTCCTTCTTTACATAATGATCGATGAGAATGGATACGTTACTAAGGCATACGTATGACATACTGTTTCTATTATTGTAACATACATCATTTTTTATAACCATATTTCATGATTGGTTTTAAAATTAAAATTGATTTAATAATATGATAATTATGAAATTATTATTATTCATGATATTATATGACTATATAATTTTTTCAGGAACCATATCTTTCATAATGACACACACAAGAGAAAATAAGACAATTAACACCCCAAATAATGAAAATAATGATAGATTATTTACGGATGTGTGATAAGATGTTATAAAAGGATCATACATGATATTATAAATATTAATACAGTTTTGGTATAAGTTTATAATGTGTTTACAGATGATATACTAGAAGATAATGAATGTTCATGTAGTAGGAAGTATGAGGCAATGTATTTCATCTCAATTTCATTTCATTGAGTAATATTGTACCATTATGCAACTAATTTATTTTATATGGTTTATGTTCTTACCCTTGGAAATGTAATATAATTATTAATTCATAATTAATTTAATTTTAATTCCCACTATGAATCATTTCATATAAGATAAATTTGACTAAATAAATTACCAAGTGGAAAATTTTATTGTACAATCTCACTTTATATTGTGATTATAAAATTTCTTTTGAAAAAATGACATTCACATAATCATTTTCCATTCGAAATTGAACTTAGATTAAAAACCGATATTCATTTAATATAAATATGATCATTTCCTAAATCATGTACCATTTTTACATATATAGTTTACATTGAATGTTATTTGATTAATTAAGAAAATATTGATAAATCTGTATCCTTTACTCAATACGGGTATTTAATAGAAAGGAATATTGATTCATGAATTACATTGATTATAAAATATATAATGAATGGTTAAGACTTCAAGTTTTGGGAATGGAACCATAATACATATCCATTTATTGTATCAAAAGGTCTCATGAGATAAAAGCTATTGTCTAAACCCTATTTATTTGTAAATAGGAGTTTTAAACTGTCATGTGATGGGTATTGACAAAAGAGATGTAGTTATCCAAACCAGATTGATTTCTAACCAGTATTTTTAAATTGTATTCTAATTTTTTTTGATTTTAAGGGTATCATGTCACTACTATATAACATCAAATAATTATTAATTACCTTCATTATGATATGTTTAATTATTATCCATGAGATTTTCACAATGAAGTTATCTCTAGATTCATTTTATTTTCTGTTTATGCATTAAATTTCATTTGGGTGATGTTATTTATAATTCCATATTGATTAATAATTATTGAATCATGATAGATTCCACCATAACTAACCATTATTGATCATTATAGATTACTCTTATGGTGTTTCATTTTCCAAAAATCCATGAAGTGTATAATTTTTAACATGCAAGGTTATGCTAGAGGGAATAATATTATTCTAGAAAAAAGGTTCGCTATAAATTTTGTATTAAATTTTAATATAAAAACATGTATGTATCAATTTTACCAATAATGATATATTATTTGATCCAACAGAATGTGATTCATTATATCTTACACCAATGTATTAAAGCATACATCATCTCTAGACTACTAGGGTCGGTGAGGTTACACAATCCTTCTAAGGGTCCTATTCTCGATGAAGAAAACATTGGGAATCCAACATGGTGTAAAACCGAAACCATCCAAACCATATTGAATTTTATTCATTTATTCACAAGATATGTTAAGGGCCTACTCATGGTTAAACCCATATAGATTGAAACAACTATAATCCTTATTAGAAAACATTCTTGGTAGGGTAATTCTCACCACTCAAATGGTCATATTACTTCTTGGTGCTCACTATATCATCCACTTCATCCCATGTTCTCGATATGGGTCACCTTGATATAGGGTAGTTTCCCCTACTTGATCGACTCGTCGGGCCACTTCAACATAAGTAAAACACAAAATATTGGATATGAACCTTTCTCTTATACATGTATGTCGTAAACATTAAACTACCCGGTCTATTCTTTTTCACATTACATTAAAATGTATGTTGTGTCATGTTAATTGGAACCAAACTATGTGGGTTGTGATTCTATTCATATTGATACGTAGTAATCCATTCCCATGGTCTTGATCTCAACATCAATACATCTATTGTCTTCCCAGATGATGATAAATTCTATAGCACCCCACCATGCATATTAAAAACATTATATTTATTATAAATTTAATAAAAAAATATAATTCATATTCAAAGGGTACCATTGATGTAGAACCTTAAAAACATGTAGATTATTCTAATTCCATTACATTTTAACAATTGATTGTAAATATAAGGGTGACATGGACAATATTTGGGATTTAATTAAGGAATCATGAATATTTATTAAATCTATAAGAGTGTCATAGAGTAGGATGTAAATCTCAAAAAAAATGTATGATGGGACCAATATCCAATAATCTATACTAATGGGAGTACATAAGAATTTCTAGATTCATTTTTAAATGACCACAACCCTTTATATGGAGGTTTCAACAAACATCGTTAATAAGGTAACCACTAGGTGTTTTTTATTCCATTAATTTAACCCATTGAGAACCATCCCCAAAGGAAGTGGAAATAAAAAGGTGTGAATTATGGGAAGGTTGTTCCACCACAACCATAAAACACTATTAAACCCCCACATCATTTTCTTAGTGAAACAATATATCAAGAAAGCTATCCAATACAAAACATTTTTTTTAAAATAAATATTAAAAAATATTATGGGTAAATAATTATATAATATTTTTAAATACCATTAATGAAAACACATATCATTCAAATGGACAATAAAATATCCTCTAAACTAGAGATGTGGGAAACATAAAGACTACCTAATCTCACCCATAATTGGGTTCTCTGATAATTAGAACATTAATGGGAATAAAAAATATAGGCATGTAGGATAAAAATAAAATCCAATTAATAATAGATATTGATACATATAATGGTTATGAGAATCTTATTTACCACAAACACATAAATTCATGAGGGGTAAAAAGACGATCAAGTTATCATAAATGAATGTAAAGTGTTATTATTTTTTACGTTAATATCCTTTTACAGTAAGGGAGGGCTTATTTTATTATCAAGATAGAGTACACAAGAATATATACTAACTTGATTTCATTCTATTTTATTGGTATAATTCTATCATTTGGTGGTTATTTATTCAATTACACTTATATTTCATTTCTTACTACAAGAAAATTATATTCAAAATGAACTTTGCATGTTAAAATATCAAATATTAACTTTTAATGAATCATAACACCCATAATTTATTCATTCCACCAAAGAATATTTATGAAAACAGAAATAGTAATTATAAGTTATCTGATATGGATATATACAACACATTAATTTCAGAAACCTCAATAAAAATTCCTGAATGTAAACTTAATCCATTCCATAAGTAATTTACCTTAAGAATCCTCCATAATATGTTTGAAAAGAAATTAACAACCCTAAAATTCAAAATATTTTGTCAATATTTTCTTTTCAAGAACAAAATTAACATGAATCATTAGAAAAAATGAAGTAGATAATTGTGTCACATACCAAACATGTGTATATCATGATTCTATTAAAAAATTAAAATAGCATAAATCACCATAAACTTCAAGGAAAAAAAGATGATTTAGAAAAATTACCATATACTTATTTCTCACCTAAAATAAATTAATTATTAATGTATTCCTTAAATATAAAAATGTAACGAACTTCCTGCATGAAGTCTAAAATCATATTATAATCAAATCACTAACTAATTTTATGTTTTCCATTACTATAACACAAAGTTAATTAACATAAATAATCTAATTATTCTAAACTAAATATTAATAACCCAACATCAAGACACATATTAAGGGTTATCTTCCCCTTAATCACATTTTCTCCAAAAATATCACCGTAACACTAAATCATTTTACATGGTTATCATTGCCATTCATATATTTTTTTATACTACTAATGAAAATGTACAATAGAAACATCCTTATATTTTTAATAATTTACATAAATAGAATATCTGTTATATATAACTTCTAGAAAGTAATTATTGAATCCCATTATAGGTACACGTTAATCATTTCACATCAAAAATTGGAAGATCATTTTTCATTCCTTAGTATTGGATTGAACACTTAGATTAGGGTATTGAATCAGATAATTCTCATGTTCCACACGTATAATACATTTAATTACCTATCACTTTGTAACTTTATGACCTTAATTTCTACATAGAAAAAATATTCCTTTTTCATTGAAACACTATACTAGGTACTCCCTCCCACATTTTTGACATGAAGAAAATTGAACATTATTTCCTCTATGATCATTACCAAATGAACCTTCATAAAATTGCATCTTCATAATATTTTATGCGTTATAAAATATTTCAAATTTATATTATTAATCATATATTATAATAGATGATTATGCACAATAACAAGGTTTTTCCTTCCAATAAAAATTTCATTTAATTTCTCAGAGTTTAATCATTACATCATCTACCATAATCACCACTAACATGAATCCTATTGGTTATAACCATTGTCTAAAACCAAGAATAATGGTGCAAGAAATAATAATCATAGTGAGTTATCGTGTAAAATAAACTATAAAATTTCTAAATAATGAAATATTCTTTTAAATACATGAAACTTTTAGTATATCCTAGTCCATCATTAGTTATAATATATTTTAATCATTCATAATTATTGATATTGAAAATTTGATTTAACCCAAGAATATCTCTTAGAAGTGTCAAAATAGGTGCATAGTATGGGCACAATCATAGTGAAATGAAATAACGACTAAGATGTACTTGGCCAAATATTTTGGGATCATTATCCCTAAGTGAATATATACTAAATGAACACCCACATGATATATCCCGATAGGGATCTATTTATTAGAAAACCAAACAATCTCTATCATAACAAAACAATATGATTGTATCCCAAACATGGGAATATCATTAGGGTTTTCACTAATGTTATCCAATCCTAATTTCCAAGTACTTACTTACCCTACACTAATTACAAATGTGATGGCCTGTATATTTCATATATTCATATTACATCATATTAGATGAATACTCTGTCCATAAAATGATGATTCATGCCAAAACAATAATGGTTTAGTGTCATTAGAATCATGGATACTTAAAAATTTAGTTCAAAAAAGGTCTACATCAACTCAATTTTAGATCTTCACAAGTAGTTCTCTTTAAATACACATCACACATAGAACTTTTCATCAAATCATAAGTAAAATAACTTTAATAAAGGTTGTTTCCATAATATTATTTAGTTTAAACATGTGATATTTCATTGATCATTTAAATAAAACATGAGCATAAAGAGTATGATAACAAGATCCTAACCATTTAATATCATACCCAATAATTATAAGATGATAAACATTAGTGATAACATAAAGATCGACCATTCATAAGAGTTGAATCATAAAGGGATCATGTATCATGATCCATGAGGAGAAAACATCTACATTTGATCATGTCTTAAATGGGTGGCATAGTGTGTATAATAAACATAATCATAGAAATATTATATCAAGGTTACCCATCATGAAATTATTAACATTTTAGTCTTGTTCTAATTGCTCGTGTGCATGCTTTGGGCTTAGAATAAACTATCAGGTACTCTATGTTGGGATTGGAAAAGCCTTATTTTTACCCTATATTCTTCTTCAGATAACCTCCCATGTACTCATTAATATCATAGAATAATAAACTTTTCCCAATTTATTGGATGGCTATATAATTTTGGACCAACCCATTACATAATCATAAATCCATTCATATGTAAACTCCAAGGTAATAAAAACATTCTTCATAACCTAAACTATGGAATAGAAAATGATTTTCATTGATATTTCATCAATATAACCATAATCCATCCATGGAATGAATAAATATGGTATCATTATGTCTTATCCCAATTAAAACCGATTTAAATGAAAATATGTTTTTGGAGATGAAACATTAATTTAAATTGTAATATAAATATTTATGGATGAAAATTCCCTTGTTATTTTTAAAAAAATTATTAAAATCTAAAAATTCAATAAATATTTAAGGAAAATATTATTGAAAAAAAATGAAAAAAATGTAATGGAATCATCATGGTATTTAATGGTTTTGACCTCACGATATTTTGATAACATTTTTAAAAAAATGAAAAACGTACCTCATTATGAAAATAACAAGAAGATTCTTTATAAATTATTTTGTAAATAAATTAAATCAAGGGTCAAAAAAATTCTAACAAATTAATATAATATTTTAAAAAGTTTGATATTTTTTGAAATCATGTATTCGGAAGAAAATGAATTTTCAACTAAAGAGAGATATATAGTTGTCTCTGGTTAAAAACATATTTTTTCCCTCTTGAGTATCTAATGTGAGGAGAATAAAATCAAATAATGTATTCAAAATAAATAACCATATTATAATTAAATTAAATGGGTTTATCGTGAATGTGTTATATAATTTTATCCAATTTAAATTAAAGCATAAACAATACCTATTAAGATTAGATGGAAATATAAAACCCTTACAACTTTTTTAAATTTAGATTCAAACCTAATGAAAGAGTGGACCTTATATAAACATCTATATCCCCATAATTTTCATGAGAATCCTCATAGTAGGAGTTCATCGGGAGTATATATGCCACATAAAACAAACTATTTCTAAACATGACATGTGTCTCGCTGGTGGAAAGGTGATACGAAAATCCCTTAGCACCTTAGTAATCACTAAATCAAGAACACATTAAAGATAGAATGTTATATGAACTTGTAAATCCCCATAATATAAAAATATATATTATCATAAAACAAATTACAGGATTTTATATTCATTACACAATTTAAAAAATTTGAGAAGAAGTTAAATTTCTCAATAAAATTAAAGTTAGATAAGAAATCCCTTCACATCTCGTTTTATAAGAATCTAATTTTCATTAAACTCATGTATAATAAATGTTTTTATTTTAAAAATATAATAGAGTCATATAAATATCATATATGAACCAATTACAACTTTTTAACAAACATTTATTCATAACTCATTAATAAAATCATAGATTCTAGGTTTCGACTGTTTCATTTTTATGAGAATTATGGTCGACTAGTTATGGCTCTTATACATTGATCATGGTTACATCATCAAAATAATGATAATTATGAAATAAATGTTATAGATATTTATTATTTTATACATTTATATTCACTGATTATAGATAGAGATATGAAAATAAATTACAAGATTTATGGAGATGGTAGACCACTTGTATACACAAGCGCCGTTACCAATTTCCAACAGAGAGGATGGTAAGAAGCTATAAATGATATTACAATTCTAGAAGAATTATTATGCCCTAAATATCATATATTTATTTTAAAAACATCATAAAATCCATCATTTAAACATTGTTATGGAAATTGGAATGTATCGCTATGTAGATGTTGTATTCCACACGAACACATGAACGATACATTCTATTCCCATTTGATGGAATAAAGGGATGATATATGTGGTTACATAATCATAAATTTTTTATGTTTATTTATGATTAAGAATTTATTATTTTTTTATGAATACAAAATATTTATTTTATTTAAAGGAATTAGTAATTTAAAATATTTTTAGTAATACAATTAACTATTCTTTAGTATACCTTATTTATATCCCATATTAGTATAATTTTATTTGTATTTTAATAATAAAATCACATAAAATTAATATAGGTATTTTTATAATAGAATTTTGAATGTTCATTTCAAGGTATGTGGCTCGAGGATGTGTATAAAAAGACAGATGCGGTGTCATTTATACAGGAGGGAATGGAAACACAAGGAATTAAAAAAAAGATATAGATTTAGTTAAGTTATTCTAAAATAAAAATATTTAAAAATTTAAACATATTAAATGAAAAGAGCTTGTAAGGTAAAAATACCATTATAAAGTTAAATTTAAATAGGTTTCGGGGTAATTTTAACTCATATATTTTGGTTTATCCCCATTATTAATAGATTTTAATGTTAACAATAGAAATGGTGTCCTCAATATTAAAGGAATATAATTTTACATAAAAATTTATAATTAACTCATAAATGGTAAATGGGTGACAATTGTTTACCATTTATCTTCCTCATTTTCCTCTTGAAATATTTATATATTATTTTTTAAAAATCTAATAAAATATTTTATTTTATAAAAATATATTAATGTCATTTTGGCACTCTTCAATTAATTTGACTTTAATTTCATCAAGATAGTTGTGGAATTCTCATATAAAACATTGATACATACCTAAAATTTCATATTTATATAAGAAATTAGTGGAACACAAAATTTCAACAAAATTTTATTACATTTACTATTTTCAAAATGATTTATTTGATTTTTCTACTAATTGAATAAATGTTGTATCAAAATTGCCTTAGAATTTAAGGTACTTATTAGATCATTGTTTTTAAATTTGTTACCCTAATAAAATAATTATTTATTTTTTGGAATTAAAATTTATAACATAAATTTTCATTGTTTATCCATATGAAAATATGAAGATTTATTTAATTCACTTGAGTGACGTTTTTGAATTTTCATTACTTAAAATAATAATAAGTTATCTATGAAGGGAAAATAGAAAAAATTCCATATATTCAAATTAGGGGTGTGTATAGTCAAATATACTCCATTCAATGAAATAAAGGTAAGTGTTGGGTTGATTTTATGAACTCATCACATGGTTTTAATACAGTTTTACCCATTTTACCTGTACCAAGGTGAAAAAAATTAATTTCCTTATAATTCATAATTATAAATAATAAACGGGCCTATATAAATAAAATTCCTCCAGATATAAAATATAATATCGATTTTTTCATCTTTAATTCTCTAGAAGTGTCAGAAATAAGTTTTAATATGAATTCATAAATGAAAATGAGAATCCAATTTTAGAAAGAAATGTGTTTTATGCATAAAAATGTAGTTATAAAAAAATCACAAATAATTCTTATTAAGATAAAAATAATTACGTTTTTCAAAATAAAATGGGTAAAATTTTAATTTTAGACCAATAAAAAATATAATAAGACCTTAATGTTCCTTTTATTTAAATAAATGATTGTATTTTTAAAATATATTTTTTCACAATTCACTGAAAAATGATTATATCAAGAAAATCCCAAAACATCACCCTTTGTTACATTTTATATTATCACTTTGAAAATGATGTTATTTTTATGAGATTCAATTTATATAAGTGGTAGAAACTAATTACAATATTCACACATAAAATGAAATAAAAACCATTCTGGATAGAAACATATTTCTAAAACATGAAATAACATTACTAAAAATTAAGTGCTTACATATTATGAATTAAAAAATAAATTTTAATTAACAAAAAATGTTATTATAATTTCATAATGTGGGAAATTCTACTCACATGTTAATTTATTTAATATTTTATAATATATCACAGTCCATTTTATGTTTCTTATTATCTATCAAGAAAGGTATCGAACACATTGAATTTATTGTAAAAAATATATTCCATAATTTCATGGTGTTTTTTATAACAATGTGATACTTTTCAAAATAGACATTGTATATTTCTCTTCCACTAGATAGAGTTGATATAATCATTTACTATCAATTTATAGATTATGAGATCATATCCTTACATTAATTATTTTGATACCAAAAGCATAATTTCTTCCTTTTTTAATATATTAAATAGTTTTCTACCCCTATTTTTTCTTATTTTCCATAATGTTGATAACCATACTGTTTTTTTTCATTATTGGTTTGCTAAAAATTAATTTTAACTCATCATAAGATCCATAAGAGAATTACAAGTTACTCTTTATCTCTTTATACATTTAACAAAATGGAAATGGTTAGAACAAGTTATCCAATATAAATAAATCTTCACACACTAATGTTAGAAATATTTATAATAAAACATAATGTACAACCTAAATCACTTTATAAATAATTTACTAGAAACTGTTTAAAATATTCCATACTAAAACTAAAACATGAATATTAGAAATATTTAAACACATATTCTTTCATGATCAACATAACAATTATCTCTTTTCATGTCAATCACTAATTAGGATATATATAAAAAATTATATGACATATACATATATTCCAGGAAATATGGTAAAATTTTCCATAAATATGATGAATCCTCATAAATACATAAAAAATCATATATTTCAAGGGTCCCAAACCAAGTAGTCTAGTGTTGGTGGTTACTTTATTACATTGGTACTAGGTATAAGTGATAACTTCCCAAAGGACTGAATAGTTTTTATTCATGGATAATATAATAAATACAAGATAATAATATGATATTTCAAACATAAAAATACACAATGAATTTTATTTTTGGACACCATTATAGCATTAGAACAATCATGCATAGTCAATTATAAAACACTTCACTGTATCCAGTGAAAAAATAAAACCCAATAAAGGGGTAAGCTTAGATGATTAGTAAGGGAATGCATACAGTGGAGGATGTCATAAAATATCATAAATAATAAGGAAAGGATAATAAAAATACCAATTCTATTAAAACATAATCACAAGCATAATATTTTATGAATAAAATCTAAAAAAATAATGCTATATAAATAATCACATGAGAATAAAAAATATCCACAGATATTCCAATTTTTTAATAATAAAATATAATATCAATTAGTAATCTCATAATGAGGAAATGAATAATTTGGTACATCTAAAAAATTCCATTAATGAATCAAAAAAGTCTGTATAAATGGTTAGGGCCTCGGCCAAAACCCACTATAGGTTGTCTTATGCAGCAAACTGATTCATAGAGAGGCTATAACAAGCCCTAAACACTACTCACTAATTCAAATGATTTCCTAAAATTCACAATGTGAAACATAATAAACATAAATACACATATTTAAACTCAAATAAAAAATGTAATTACTTTTCGAATTGAATAAACATAATCATAAACCATTTAGAGAATTACGATGAATGGTGTCAAAATAGTACATCCCTGGTCAAAATCGACATAAGATGTTCAATAAAATATATTAAAATCTATTATATGAGTTCAAAATGAATAATGTAAAGGATTCAACTTTGGATATAAAAACCATTTTTAATAATATCACTAAAAATTTCTTAAATAAAACATACCTTTTTACGTAGAAATTACTTTTAAAAAGATCTGAAATTTCAAAAAAATGTTTTTTTTGGAAATAAACATGTAATATATTAAATTAATCGTTAAAAATTAATTAATAATAAAATAGGGAAAATCTACTCATTCAAAAATAATTTTTCAAAAAGATTTCATTTTAAATTTTGAATGAGAAAATTTTAAACGTGTATTTTTAAAAGAAATTCCATTAGAAAACAATATCATTGATGTGCATATTAAAAAAATTAATCAATAAAATTTAAATACTCCTAAAAGAGGTGGTAATTTATATTAAAATAATAAAAATTCATTTTACACATAATCATTTCATTACATAATCAATGATGTAAAAGTCAAACCCAAAAAAAGGACATTGGTTTAAAAATTCCCTTACCCCTTATCGAGTTTCCACCATACGTGTCCAACACACATGCATAATGGTTTTAAACATTTTATTAACTCATACTAGAATCATATTAGAATTTATTATATCATATATTACCCCTTATAACATTTAACCACCCTATTATTAATAATATTTATTCATTTCACTGTTTCCTACATTAATTGCATTGTTTCCCATGATTGTTTTTTCATTAAATCCGCAATTCTCTTACATAGGTTAAAAATATAGATTTTCAATAATAAAATTAATTTCAAAAATATCATATCTAATAATTTAATACCTTTTAATAACCATTTGTTAATATTGATCAAATAAAATTAATTACTCTGCTACATGGAGACGGTAAGTCGTACGTACACACATATAGTGCTTTTGTTTTTCAAAGTATGGATACAAGGTATAATATGGTGGTTTCCAAAACATAATATCATCTCAATATATATATTATTCTATATTTATTATTTTATAAATGAAGAAACATATGAAGAGAATGTAAAAGGATAAATTAATTTTCTTGTGTTGGTAAAAATGATTACCTCTTCTTCGACAGACTTCATTCAGATCTATTATAATCGGATCTAGAGTGGGTATTAATAGATTAAAAACAATTAAAAAACATGGGTATTGATGTTTATATGAGAAATGGATTTTGTTTTTCCAAGCTATATGGTTAATGGTGGTGAAATGAAACGAAGGAAGGAGTGGCCTTTTATAAGTGTGGTGCGAGACACCCTTAGAAATCCTAAAAATATTAAATTATAATAAATTAATTTTCTATCCAAATATAACCAAAAGGACAAGTATTACAATATAAAATTATATATTGTTGTAATATAATCATCCAATAAATTTTTGATATATTTTGGTTTTATGTTAAACAATATCATTTTGACTGACTTTAGTAAAAATAATTTAATTTTAATTTTGGTAATAATTTAATTAACATGAAAAGGTAGCAATTTTTACTTTTATAATGTCAGTGGGACCATAAATGATTCACTAATATATTTTAGAGCAAATAATAATCAATTATTATTTTTAATTTCATTTTTATGTTATTAAATAATTTGATAATATATAATTTAGATAAAATGTCACTAATGTCATTTTTTACACTATTTATTACTTTGGCCATAAGCAAAGAAAAACAATCAAGAAAATGAAAAAAAACTTGTAATACAACTCTAATATGTTATAATAATCAATAAAAATCGTGAATCACCTTAATTAATAGAAATTGTTTTTATTTTAATATTTTTAATATCATTTTTTTTATTTTGTTAAAAAAATAGTTACAACATCATCGTTGTATTATTATTTTAGGTAATTATTACCTGACTAAAAATTAAAGTTAAAATTACATAATTTAGATAATTATTTCATATTTAAAAATAATATATAAAGAAAAAAGATTTATTCTGAATAAATCCACTTGGAAAAATCATATAATTATAAAAAATTGAAAGTGTATTTTTTGTCTTTTCTGTAAATAAAATATTATAAATAAAAAAACCGCATCCAAATGGTTCCAAAAATCATTAATAATATTTTTTTGAAATTATTTTTATTAAATTATAATTTGAAATTTTGATTCACTGAAATCCTATCTTTTTCCCCATGTTGTCACATAAGATATTTTTAAGACAAATACTGTCACATTTGTGATTATCTTTAATATAAGTAATATAAATTTATTCATAGGGACAAGTGAAAATAAATAACTCAAATTTGAACCATAGGTGTTAATGGTATAATATAAATTATTTAATAAAAAATTTCACAGCCTTAGGATATTATTCTAGTCCATGTCATATTATTTTTACGCTAAATTAAATTATTTACCCTCAAGCGTGCTTATAAAAAAATTACCATTGTTACTACTCATATTGACCAAAAATAAATAGAGAATTTTTTATAAATTTTAGACTTATGATTATAAATACGAAATAAATTTTTGAAAATTCAAAACATATAAGTGAAAATGTTTAATTTAAAATTTAAACGATAAAACAATTTTTTTTTTTGAAAATGCATTATTAAGACAAAAAATGTACTTATACCAAAATAACTTATAATGATGAAATAAATTATATAATTTACAGATAAATTGTATTTAATTTAAACAGAGATCAAATTAAAATCATTAATATAATTTTAATATAACCAAATTGACAGCTTTATATAAATCGATACTTTCATTATTCAATGGAAAATAAATATTTCTGGAAAATTACCAAAAATTAAAACAAAGATAATTTTAAAAATTAGGTTTTAAAAAAGTATGTGTATTTTTTTCATTAGAATATATAAATTTGTCAAAATTTATTTTTTTAAAAAGTGAATCACTAATATGATGTAAAACTACCTTTAGAAAAATATTCTTTTTATGAATAAAATTTTGTTTATTCTTATCTTAAGCCTATAAAATATATTAGATTAATTTGAAAACATTTAAATGAATATATAATATATGAATTTTATTAATATCATTCTCTTATAGTATTAAATTAAAAATTTATAATGAGTTGGAAAATTAAATATTTCATACTATGTAAACACTACTCATTCCTACTAGTTTAACAACTAGGTTATAACAATCAAATAATAATATATCATTGTTTGAAAGACATCAATGAAATTAAATTTCAAACTAGATGCACAATAAAATATTTGGGTGTTATATTCTCCCCTCTTTTAAAAAATTTAATCCTCATAATTTTAAAGTACACTTACAAAATTAATGGTTGATACTCAAAAATTCAATTGTGGAAATACCACATAAAAAACGTTTATTAATATTCCACATAAATAGTTGTAAAGAAATATAGAATGGTCACTAGGAAACTAGGATTCAAAAATAAGATAATATTTGTGAAAATATAGAAAGGTAAGATATATGTAACAATAAACTTGTGATGAAGAGTGATAGAGAACATGGTCACATCCCGGCTTCCTTTCACAAGATACAGATCTGGTCTACCTCGCTTCTCTGACTTCCCCCTCATGTGATGTCCGATGACCCGCATCTTAGTTACCTGGATACCGCTTCCCATTTTAAGCTTGCCCTGCCTCAGGTTGGGCGGGGCTATTCCTCGCGTGACGCAGAAGATATAGTTCCCTCAGGCGCTGAGCTATCCTTTCGGCGAGTGTCCCTCCAATGGACTCAGTGTTCCCGACGTAGCAGGGATCCTACCGCTGTTCCCACACCTCCCCGAGCAGCGCTTTCTGCGACAATGACTACACCTCTCCTAGATCCTGCCGCACATGGACAACCCTTCCTGGTTTGGTTTTTTCGATCCAAATCCAATCATGGTTGTGTTTTTGTCTCTTCCCTTCTTGTTTCGGCATTTAGTTGGCATCCTCTGATCATAGGGTCATTTCCCATCGTGTTTAGGGGAAGCCACAATGTGGATCACTAGCAGGCGCATACATAGCCGATGGAGGTTTGACGTGAGATCAGTTTGTGATGACGACTACTATTGCATAGGTTTATGGATCATGGTTTTCTTTGTGATTCTTCCCCTTCTTGCGCGGTTGCTGGTGTCTTTGTGGCTGGGGCATTGTTTTTTTTCCAGAGTTAGTGCTCATATGCGGATGGCAGATGCAGGCAGGGTCAAGATCTTCTCCTGGGTCAATACGAGGTCACAGAGGGTGACCTCAGGAACATTCGGTACTTGAGTAATTTCTTCACCTGTTCTTCCTTGTTTCGCTATTTTACTATTTGGGGTTCTTTTTTTTGTGTTTAGGGTCTGTTAACTTCAATTGACGATACTCCTCTACCCATTTTCCCTTTCCCTTCACGTACGCTCCCAGTTTGAGGTGGTTTCAAGGTTTCAAGGTTTCTTTGGAAAATTGGGATGGTGCTGGCAGATCTAGTGATAATGTTTCTTATCATGGAGGATTTGAGTTTGGTTTTCACTTAGCCTCAAAGTGATTTGTGTGGTGGGTTCTCACATAACCAAAAAGTGTTTCAAAAAATAAAAAATATGAATTTTCAGTAAGCAGAGAATCATTTTATAATTTAATCTTATTTAATTTCTTCCCATGTCATAAATATAATATCATCCTTTGGTTGTTATCTGATATATTTAAACTGCAATTATTACACATTAAAATGGATATTAATGTTTTATTTTTATCTATAAATCATTTTTATCGAGTGATATTATTCTCAAAAAATTCCTTCGGACATAAAATGTTTATTGACACTAAAAGGGTTAGCACATACAATAAACAAAAAATAAAATCTAAATAATAACTTGATCCATTCCATAAGTAGTTATTCCTAACAATCATGAAAATAATTTTTATCAAAATCCAATGAAACAAATTCATAAAAAGGTCAATAAAATTAAAAAATAAACATAGAATTAGATTCCACAAACAAAATAATGTAACTCTTAATAATACATACCATATATATGAATAAAATTATCACCTTAAAACCTTAATGAAAACATGAATTCTTCCAAATAAAAAATGAATAAGTACTATAGTACAATCCTTATATATTTCATGATTATTATGACTATAATTTCATAACATAATTATGGAATCCAAAAACACAAATTTTTTAATTATTCAACTTCTGTTATAGTAACAGTATAATCATTATCATGGTCCCTATGGTTCTTCTAGGATATATTCCCTTGATGAATGGGACATTAATTTAAATAGTTCCATATATACTTATAGTTTATGAATTGGGAAAATTATACCATTCCTTTGAAATAACAATCATAGTGTCCATCCTATCGAAAATGGTAGAAACATCCAATTTCATCTATACAAGTGACCAGTTGTTTCCTTCCACAATTATCACATGTGGGAAAATACTTTTTTCCCTTCACCCCTTTATCCATATTTTTATTTGAAAACCTCTTCTTCTATTACATCCCTTTGAAGTCATAAGACCAGGATAATTCTTTCCCCATCATCATAGAACATGATAATATACACCCATATGATAAATTTTTTTTGTTAGACTAGTTTCCTTCATTGAATTGGATTAATCCCATCAAATAAATGATCAATATTACTCCCTAGGTTACATTTTTAGTCTGTAACATGCCTTTATAATCTTTCAATGTTGGATTAATATTTGTAGAAAATATATTTTTCCTTTTTATCAGAATATAGGACTATCTCTCCATATCTTGTCAGAGTTCATGAGTGAAATATATTTCAAAAAAAAATTAAATAAAATCATTCCATTCAATTTTTTATATTTCATCATCCTCCTTACTGATTTGAATCCATGACAACTATTGATCCTCATCTCTAGAGAGATTATAAACTACCTTGACAACCTTACCCATCTAATTACATTCCAAATAGAGAAATATATTTTCTAAGGAACATATCCCTTTCCTAGCTACAAATGTATTTGTATTCCCATTGTAAGATGGAAGTTGTTGAAACATAAAATAGTCTAATATTTTTTGCCTAGTTTTTTGGATGAATATGACACTCTATAACGAAAACTTTATTTTTCGTAACAACATTCATCTATGTTAATATAGTTATAATTTTTCAAGATTCATATGTAGATCCATTTGTAGAATCATTATCATTCCTTGAAGGACTACCCTTACATGTATTACTCTACTTAAAAAATGATTTATTTATATTTTCAGAATAAACCACTTAATGTAGAAAGTGGGAACCTGACAAAATGTCCCCAAATTCAAATACATCATAAAAGAGTTTTGGGCATGTTTGGGTGAAACTATAGCGATGATTTATTCTAGTAGGTGATGACGGTGACCAAAGCTTCGGCTCCTACCCCCTTGGCGGGGGAGGGGGCATCATCTCCCCTCAATAGAGAAAGGTTTCTTGTTTAGCCCTTCTCCATCCCTGATTTTCTACCACCATTTCAAGAAGCATCCATAAGTCAAAAAGTCCTAAATTTTCATGATGGAATCCCTAATCTCCAGAAATCGACTTATGAGTTCACGAAAACCTCAGTGTTTTTAAACCTCACCCTGATCGATCGACTTAAGCAGAGGAGACCCTCCACCGATGCATTTGACAGATTGTTTTTTGCCTCATGGGACCTCTACGAAAGGAAAATAATAGGCTTACTGGACAACCACCACATCAGGATTTACTTTGAATCAGAGGTGGACCTCATCAAATCCTGGTCGAGGGCCCCTCGTAACTCTAACGAGATTTGATTTTCCCTCCTACGCTGGTCCATCGAATTTTATATAGACCATGTATTTCCCTTTGAATAAGTTTGTGTATGATTCCCTAACATTTCATTACCTTTTCGAAATCAATCTGTTATCAAAATATTGGGTAACCGCGTCGGGAGGTTCTTATGTGTGGATAGCCGCACTGAGGCAGTTTGTCATCCGGTTGATCCACGGGTCTGGGTAGAAGTAGATGTATATTGGTTACCTTTTGAATTTTTTGGACTACTATTGGAGAGGGATATATATGAAAACAATGGGTGATTTATGAAAATTGGAATGACTTTTGTTCGTCATGCAACCACTTGGGATACTCTCTGGATGTTTGTCGAAGGATACCTTCAACCCAAGAGGTGGAGACTTTTCATTGGGATTATTAGGTCTCAACAAGGAGGGAGGAAGTTTCAAAGGGTAAAGAACATGTTATTTATGGGGGAACTGGTATGTAACATAGGAATCTTGGTTCATATGATTGTGGTGTGGTTCAGTCACTGCATCTGTTGGATAATGAAGTCTAGGAGGGTGTTTTCAAGGTGTCTAAGCTAAATGTTCATGGTCCTGTTACGTTAAAAGCTTTGATGACCAAAGGTGTCTAATGTGTTTAGAAGGTTGATGAAGGACTTGGAGAGTCCTTCTAATTGTGCAGATAATCAGGTATAACTGCATAGGAATGGAACATCAGAGGTGAGGGAGAAACTTTCAGAAGGAGAGGGTGTCATTTAGGCCTTGGTTGTGGATAACCCATTCAGAACTAGGAAAGTAGGGGGTCCTTCCCACCTGGCCAAGCCATTCCTTTAACTAAGAAATAAGTTTGATGGTCTCTCAGAAGTATGATTGATTACTGATCCTATGGAATCAAGAGATGTTGATGTGGCTTACTAGGAGAATCACACGGTTTAAAGTTGGGGTCATGAGGAGGTCAAGATGGCTGTGGAGGTGCTTCCTAGTCTTGATAACAACAATCTTCAAGGAAAAGAAGATGTAAAAAGGAAAACGGTTGAAGGTGAGGGGAAAAAAACTTTTAAAGGTCATGGAGCTGCAGTTAGGTGTCTTTCGGTGATCGAAAACGACACGCCTGACCCAAAAAGGGGCAATGACTGGGGTTTAAGTACCCTGTTATAGAGAATTGATTTGCCAAGAGGGGGTATATTTCAGGGGTTGATAAATAAATTTTGAGTAGATTGGCCACCTGGTCCTTTAGTGATATTGTACAAGGTGGGAAAAATATGATGATTGAGGATGAAAGAATGTTTTTGGCTAACCCAAGATAAAAAAAAGAATGATTATTCTTACCTACCACATTCGGTGAATACCAGAGCATCATCTAAGAGAGATCGCAGGGTGATACTTGCTTTTAAAAAAAATACAGTCTGCCCAAGCAGTGTTGTCTGGGGTAGCCCTATCTAGATCAAATAATGTGTGGGTTCCAAGGTGATAATCTCTGGAGGTAGTATAAACCTGCTTCTGAATGGGAATCAGCCACTGCGGAGGAGAACTCATGTCTCTAGTGTGGTGACGAGTATGGATATTATGATTGGTAGTGGCTATGCTGGTATGTCCTTGTATTTTTATTTCATGTTCTTTGCTTGTGGTTGGAGTCAGTTGTGATCTTTTTCAGTTTATCACCTTCCCTCAAAGTGACTCCTGGTTTCTCACTTTTTCTAAAAGTGTTTGAAAATAAAAAATTAATTTTCAGTTAGTCATATACATCATAAAAACCAAATGAACCCAAATTCCAAATTCAAACATTAAAATTAAAATACAAAAAATAAAATAATCATTTCTACTTGATACATTGCTCACAAAATTCTCCTAAAATAAGAAAACATACTCTAATCACCATCACTACAATCCATCAAGACGAACCAAACTACATCATCAAAGTCTTTACTAACACAAGCCAAAATCTGGAAATACAGAATCATAATTTCCCTCCACTAACAATAAATGATAAAAATTAAATGAAGAAACCATATCAAATCCAATGAAGAACACATTGAGGATTCACTATTCCACCCTTACCAAATATAAAATGATTAACCACACCAAACAACATTTCACCAGAAAAAATGATCAAACCATCCAAAACATAGAGAAAAAATCCATTATAGTTTCTTGAATATTCTAGTCATACAAATCTAATTATATATAAACCCACTAATATCCAATAGAAACCATAATAGATCCTAGAATAAGAATAAAATGCACCATAGGACTCACATTCAAGAACCTCATAAGACATTTGACCATAAATACCAAAACCTTCTTGAGAACCATCACACCATACCAACCTAGTGAGGAATGATGGAATAAGAATCCAGAGCATAGATTGAGTAGAAAATGGTCATAACGACATGCATGACCTATTCCAGGATCATCAACCCCTCAATAAATTCTCATCTTCAATTTTTCAACAGATAAGAATGAAAGTGGACCAAGAAATAAAGAAAAAAGAACATGGTATCTATAATAAAATGAGAATCCTAAAAAATTGGAAGGAATATGAGAATAGATCTATCTACTGGTGAATAGATTAGTAGTGAAATAGGCCTTTAGGCACCAAAATGAAGCCAATGGAAGGACCAGAAACCCAACTGAATCTGGTGTTCTTAATGTATTATTTTTCATTGCAAATAGTATAGATTCATGCACAAACCTGATGACATAAATTAATGACTAAATAGACAACACACATCCTTCCTTGATTCACTTCAATGTTAAATTTTTTGAAAAATGGAATATACTATATTAGATCATAATATTATGAAACATAATGAATAATATTATAAATAGTAAATCAAATAACATAAATTGAAAATTACTGTATATGTAATATTTAACCCATAAAATTGGTTTCATTGGTAATATTTAAGAATTCTATGATATGGTTTCATTCCCTAATCAATTTTTTTCATACTTAGTACCCATGATTTATACTAAACATGATCTGATACCAGTAATAAATACCCTAACCATAGTAGCCCAGAGTTAGTGGTTACATGTATAAGTGATTTCATTTGAATGGATTGAATATTTTAGTAGTCTTGGAGAAATATATACATACATAAAATTAAAATTTCATTTCAAAAAAAAAATTTACAACTTATATTCTTTGAGAACACCATTATCCCCTTAGTATAATCATGTATAGTCAATCATATAACACTTGTATCATGGGGAAAATAAAAAATATTAGGGGGTGAACCTAGATGCTCTCTAAGAGTAAGAATATAGTGGAAGATATAATAAATAAGAATAATAAATAAAAAATTGAGAATAACTAACATCAAATTCCCTTAAAAACCAAAAATATAGTAAAATATTCTTGGAATAAAAGCTGTTCAATAATTCCATATAAACAATTACATGAGAATGAATCATAACCATTAGTATTTTAATAGTTTAACAATTACATGGAATATCAATAACTAATCTCATAATGAGTGAATTTATAATTTAGTATGTCTAAAACATACCATCAAGGACGTGACCAAGATATATACATAAATGGGTAAGGCCTCGTTAAATACCCGGTCTAGTTTATCTCATGAGACTTACCAATGCATCAAGAGGATATAGTGGGGCCCTCTCATCATTTACCAGGTCCAATTAATTCCTCATATGAATGGGGTGAAATATAATCAACATTAACATTTTTATTTAAATTAGCGCAAGAAATGTAAATACTTTTCCAATTCAATAAACATAATAAAAACTATCCAAAGAAATATGGAGAATGGAATAAAAATAGTGCATCCCATGTCAAACTAATCATAAACTATTCAACAAAATATGATAAATGGTATCATAATATTCAAACCTAAATAAATAATAGGATTAAGTAATGGATATTATCAAGTATACATTAATAATATCCAAAATAGATTTAGGGGAAAAATACCTTTTTTATCTTTGAAATTAATTATTCTTCAAAAGCTATAAAATTATAAAAGAAATAATTTTCATTGAAAATAAAATTATAATATTTTAAAGTAATATTTAATAATTATGGAACCATTAAAGATGTAAAACATTCTCATGTTGTTATAAGAAAAAAACAATAATTTTCATTTTTAAAGAAATATTTTAAAGAATATTTTTTTAAAGAATTTCCATAAAAATCATTGATGTGTTTGTTAATAAAATGAATAAATTGGTTATAAATACACTTAAAAAAGTGGAAATAAAACATAAGATAATTAAAATTCATTTAACACATAATCATATCAAGAAATAATCAAATGTTTATAAGTTTTACCCAAATAATGGAAAATGCTTTAAGAATTACCTTGCATGTAAGGACTCAGATTTCTCTCTAGTTAATTTTTTATGTTATTTGGATAAATTGTGAGATTGGGCATTGAGATGATATGAGGTTCTGAGGACTGATGTTCATAAAAAATACTTGAATAATATTTAGTTTTAATTAAAAATTATCTTATGGATAAATTGGAACAAAAAAATATCTAAAAGGTTGTTGGGAACTGAAATATGGGGGTATAGATACATTCCAAATAGTGACCTTACCTTACATGGTGCCTAACATAGACCAATGTGGCTCAACAGTTAAATAAATTTTTTGTATGTTTTAATGGATATTAAAATGAACTTAAATGGTTTACTTTATTTATTTTCACGTTTCGCAATGTAGCAGCAATACTGTGACACCCTGACTGAGTAGCCTGTTTTATTTCATAAATGAAAGAATGTGGAGAAGTTTCAACTGAAAAACTAGAAAATGATGAAATGAATTTTCTTCATTTAACATATGGGTAGTGATATGAGATTAGATTCAAAATTCTAGAGAAATTACCTAGAAGCACTACCTAAGAAAAGCATTGGATAAATCTTTCATTGGGGAATGAGAAATGAATCTGACATGATGGATCTAGATCGCTTATGGATGGATCACAAAAAACGATTAATTTTCATCACTGGTCCATCCAAAATCCATGTAGGGTGTGAGTTATGTATGATTTTCCTTTCCAATTCATTATCCCTACGCAGAAAGTAAATTAGTCGACAAACAAACTAATCCATGGTTCAAGAATATTTTGTGATGTGTTTATTCTACTGCAGGGATTGATTTGGGTTGATTCACGTTTCAAATAGTTTATTCATACCCATCATTTTTCATATAAGAGGGATAGATCGAGGCTCAAATGAACAAGGCCATGATCCATCCATTTTGGGCATCCGTGTTCTTGCCTCTACCTTTTTCTTCATTCTTTGTTCCTATTAACTCACGAACCCCAATAGAAATATGAAAACATGGTGGTTTAAGGCCCGCAATAGGGAAATTTGGTGACTGAAGTCAACCGTTCCGACTGTTTTATCTATATCACGACAAGGTGATGTCATATGCAGGGTTATCGGTGGGATAGGCAACACTGGCCCAACAGGGAGGTCAGACCAGGCAGACCAAGTGAGACGGTCACCTACAGTAGAAACCCGTGGTCCAGGAAGGATCACAACACAGAGGCTTTGGTTGGAGCCGAGTCAAGGTCGTTTCATGAAAGATGGTGGTGGTGGAATGTGGTCTAGCTGGATGATATTGGATGATGGACTGCAGTGGTTAGAGATGCGGGTGATGACAGGGAGGTCGTGATGCAGCTTGTGACGCTGCTCGAGCAGCATTAGAGGGGGGGGGGACCCAAGACTGAGATGTGGGATCCGATGGGTCACAATGACTGACCATACCACACATTAAGACCACACAATGCAGTCCAACCACTCTACATTGTTCGACCATGCCCCGCGGTCTAGCTACATTGACCAAGCAGTGCACACGACTGAGATGTGCTTGGGAGAAGCGACAGCCCGCATGCGGTGGGCCAGGATGGAGAAACTGGCTTCCTCAAGTGACTTTATGGCCCTAGAGTTCAGGCCAATTCGGGAGGGTCCAGACCAACCGGGTCGGGATGGGTTGGCCATTTCGGGCAGACCATACCAATTACACTTAAATGGACTTATCATTCAAACATGAGTCCTTTTGATGAGTCATCTGCGAAATTGGGACCCTTGTAAAGAGGTGATCCTATTTCAGATGGATTAGTGGTTTTTAGTATGGACCAGTGAAGATGTAGAGTTTCCCTTGGTTGTTTCCTCAAGGGATTAAAATGGAATTATGTCTATATCATCAGATAGTAATATCCTCTTGAGGTTGAGTCCCAAATAGTGTTGTGGAATCCCTCTTTGGGACAAGAATGATCCTCTACCACCCCTAATAGAGTTTTTTTTGGGAATTGAAATGACCTCCAAGAATAGGGAGGTAATTATCCAACTAGTTGGACATATTGGTGGGGTTTTCGGTATCCCCTTAGATATATCCCCAACATTACGATCCGTATTATTAGTGTTGTCGGTATCCTCTAGGAAGGATCACCTACATCACGAGCTCCATCGGTTGGGTTGTTAGTATCCTATCAGAAGATCCCTCACATTATGGGATAATAAAGGTTAGTGATATCGGTATACTTTGGGATGGATCCTCTCTATGTATATAATAACCATGACTACTGTTTTCTATTTGGGAAGGGCCCAAATGAGAAGGACCTCTATTAAAGAGTCTCTGATGTTATCAAGGCTTGAAAAGTGATTTCTCCAAAAACAAGTGTTCCTCAAGAAGAATCCTCTGGCTGATGATTGGTTGTGTCTTACCCTCTTTGACTTGTTGATAGTTATGTGTATATCTATATATTCTTTGTATTTTTGTTATAGTCATATACCTATGTAGAGATGACTGTTCATTCCCTTATGGTATATCCTTTGTGGTTTGGGGATGTCCTACTGAGTATTGTTTTACTCACCCCAGCACGGGATTTTCTAGCATTTGTCATGTCTTGTGACGATTGTCAAAGCTTTTATAGGGTCCATGGCTGACCAAGACCAGGGGGTCCCCAATGAGATCAGATAGATGAGGCATACTCCTATTGGTTCAATAAGTTTTCCACTACCTACCCTTCTGGAAGGGTTTTCTATGGATGAGTTTTAGGAGCTTGTGATTTCACTTGTGTTCAGTATCTCTTTTTGTGGGCTTGTATTCTAGCCCAGTTCACCTTAGTGTACTTTTCATTCTTGTTGTACACTGGTTTTGGTTTATACATATAAGTTTTCATACATGGTTTACTTAGTGTTTTTACATTTCACCATTTGTGGTCTTGAAGATGTGTGTGTGGATACAGGTACATAGAAAAATGACTCCCATTTGGGGGATATGTCTACTCAGTTCTAGTCTCCATCCCCTAGCCTATTGGAGGCGGGCTTGGGGTATAAATTCCATGGGCTCCACTAGGATGGGTTGTGACATAGTTATATCATTTAGGTTCGGTTCTACCATGGGAGCAACAGTATGTGAGATTGGTTTGGGGAAATAGTGTTCAGTGTTTTGAGTTTTATTTTTTGTCTAGGGACTCTAGTGCTGGTGTGGTGACACACATATCCATAAAAAAGTACTCTAGGAACCTGATTTTTAACTCGGGACATGAGAAAACGTGTTGTATAGAAATGGATGGTACATGCATCATATAAGATTGAGTTTTTTTCATGACCTTATTGAGTTATATCTCAAGATATACTATATTTACCATGGTTCAACATGATCTATTTCAGGATGCCCCGAAACAGAAATCCATCCATGATTCAGTTGTGTGAACATGAGGATGGCATGGCTAGTGACAAAAAATCGGCATAGGGATATATACCAATGATACTTATTTCACTATAGAATGAACATCCAGGTGGTGCACCAGTGGTACCCCACCCATCGGGGAATAGTTACTACCAGTGCTACTGATAGAGGATGAATGTATGATGAGTGTGTTTCATGGTTTCCAGAGGCAGTGAACTCCTAGGTTTAGGTTTGAGATAAACCCCCACATATAGCTAATGATGGGTTGGAGGAATTCACTCATGTATTCCACCTAGTGAGGACACATCCCAACCAGATAGAAGTCCTAGCTGCGAGCCTTCATCATTTCTCATATGAGTGATGATGGAGCTTAGTGACCCAAACACATGACGAGGTAACTCTCTCTTGGGAGGAATTTGAGTGTCTCTTCAATGAGGATTTATTTCCATCTATGCTGCAGTTAGTTCACATCCATTTGCTCCTGTATATTCATCAGGGAAGTATGAAAGTTGAGGAGTACTTAAGTGATATTCACCAACCTCTCTCATTACTCTATATATATGGTGTGGGAGAGGTTCTTTAGGGAAAAAAACTTCATGTAGGGTCTACATAAGGAGATATGCATGCTGATGATATCCATTAGCATTCCTACTTTTTCCGGGGTACTAGAGTGAGATCTACTATTTGAGAGATTTCTAGTTGAGCAGACATGAGTTGTGGTAGCTACCATATAGAATCAGATAGACGAGTCTTTGATAGTAAGTAGATGACAATAGTTATAGGAGCACCAGCAGACCAGATGATTCAGAAGTTGACCACATAATTTTGTGTCAGTGGTGAAGAAATCATAGGGTGGCTCAAGTCAGCCCAAAGGTAGATGGTGTTATGCATGAGACAACCTGGGGAATCTAGCACAATATTTACATACCCGACATACAGATGATGAGGGGACATTCAAGGGACCACTGAGGGTGAGGCAGAAGTTTCAGTAGGGTGGTATGTAGGTTGGCAAATGTGGCTGGGGAGCAGGTAGTGTTGTTGGGGGTGGTATAGGTTTGTGGTACTGCCACCGACACCCACCGGTGGATAACCATGGCCTCAGGGAGATGGTGGATAGGGACATTCCAAACAATAGGTGATGGATTCATACAACCATTTTGATCTAGATATTATTAGTGGGACAATATATTTTTTCCCACCCTTGCTGTAGTTCTGAAATACACATGTTACAATCACTATTTTCTCACCACAAACCTAGTTCAAGGCTCTAAGATTATGGTAGATCCATTAACTCGACCCTTATGTTTATAGACTCTTACAGTAGTGTATTCTAAGACCACAAACTATTGCCGATAGTGTGATCTTACTATTGGTGGAGACAAAAGTTAGCTAAGATCTCCTAGTATTGGCATCGAGGCCTTGCGATGTCATTCTTGGTATGGACTAGTTATCCACAATCCATGCTCAGATTGACTATTTTAGGTATACATTGTAGTGTGTCTATGGGGATGGGGCTAAGATTTCCTTTTTTAGAGAAAAATAAACACACATAGTGAATGTTGGACTTTTATATAGGAGGGTGCAACTAATTACTCACAAGTTGTCAAGCCTCACCCTCAATATAGTGGATGATGAGAGTCCTTTGTGTCCTATAGTAGTGGAGTATTGGGAAGTCTTTCCCATGGATGTCCCTAGATTTCCTTCCCATATAGAGTTTGAATTATGTATTTATCATTACACAATAAGGAAACCGATATCTATACCTACATATCAGATGGCCCCCTCGGTGATTCATGAGTTGAGGGTACAATTGGAGGACTTGCAAAGGAAGGGCTTCGTGAGGCCCAATGCATTACCCTAGGCTCCACTAGTTTTAGCTTCAGTGATGGTGGAAAAATGGTTGAGGCTATGTGTGGATTTCCAGTTCTTGAATCAAGAGACTACGAAAAACAAATATCCACTACTGAGAATTGACAACCTCTTGGATCAACTGAAGGAGAGAGGTGGTTCTCAAAGATAGACCTACGGTCTTTCGATCATTAACATCATGTATGTGATGATGATGTACCAAAGGCAGCCTTCAGATGTCAGTACGGAGACTACATGTACTTGGTGGTGTTTTTTGGCTTGACTAATGCCCTACTAATGTTCATGGGACTCATGAACAAGATCGACTATCCCTACATGGACTATTTATTTTTGGTCTTTATGGATGACATCCTAGGGTACTCAGCATACAAGGAGGATCATGCAATACACCTGATGGAGGCCCTACACACACTCCGAGAGCATTAGATTTTTTAGAAGCTTTCTAAGTGTGAGTTATATATTCACAAGTTCCACTTTCAAAAAATCATCATTTCAATGGCTGGAGTTTCAGTGGACCTGGTGAAGATTTAGGCAGTGGTTGCTTGGGAGCCACCTAGGAGTGTGAATGAAGTGATTTGTTTCCTAGGGTAGGATGAGTACTATGGGAGGTTTTTTTCCTAATATTTTAAGATAGTAGCACCCTTTACAGTTTAAAAAAAGAAGGGATGACCCTTCATATGGATAGAGAAGTACCAGTAGAGTTTTCAAGGGATGAGGCGGAGGTTGATAAGTGCTCCCATATTAAGATTACCGAATCACAGAATTGAGTATATAGTGTTATGTGATGCATTAGGGATATGACTGGGGTTTTTCGTGATGAAGGGGAGGGCAATGATTGCCTATAGTTTGTGACATTTCATACAACATGAGTCGAACTATGAGACCCATGATCCTGATCTATCAGTAGTGATCTTCACATTGAAAATGTGTTGAAATTACTAAATGGGGGACCAATTTGTTGTCTAATATGACTATAAGAGTCTCATATATATATTTTTGCAGAGGGATCTGATCATGATATATAGGTAGTGCCTAGAGTTCCTATTGAAATATGAATTTTAAATTTTGTATACTCTTGGGAAACGAAATGTGTTGGGGGATGCACTCTATAAGAGATCCATTTTACTATTGTCGAGTTAGGAATTAGATTATTTATCCACACTATAAGTAACCATTGTGGACGATGATGGAGTAGTATACCTTCAGTTGTTGGTTGTCACCCCTCTACTCTTACATCATGTCAGGGAGTCATAGCTTGGTGAAGTCGACTGCAATACTTGATGTGTATAGTTGTTCCTATGGTAGTTCCCATATGGATATTGGATAGGTGGGGAGCACATCATTATCTTTAGAGGGTAAAAATTTGTTCCAATGGAGTTAAAAGAGGATGTTTTAAGGGACTTTCACACATCCCATTTGGCAGTACATCCTGGTGTTGAAAATATGTACCAATATATCTGATGTTAGTTTTTGTTGATGGGGATGGAAAAGATAGGGGTAGAGTTCATTTCTCGACGCCTCACTTGTCAGCAAGTGAAGGTAGAGAATCAGGTTCAAGTAATCTTGACTAAGTGACTTGAGGAATTGGAGTCAAAGTGGGATCTGATATTGATGGACATCATGAATGTTTTACCATGCACATCATGGGGACACGATACCATATCGGTGATCATTGACTGACTCACCAAGTCGGCCCACTTCCTGCCTATCTAGGAGTAGATCTCTTTAGAGGGCTTGCGACACCTCTACATTAATGGGATAGTTTGACATCATGAGGTTCCCTCAACGATCTATTCAGACTTTGATGCTCGTTTCACATATGTGATGTTTAATGGACTATAAGAGGCATTCAGAACTCTCTGGTGTTTGAGCATGAAATTTCATCCCTAGATGGATGGCTATACAGTGAGGGCCATCCAGGTTATAGAGGACATGCTATGTGATTACATTATAGAATTTTTTCATAGCTGGAGGGATCAGATACCTCTTTTGGAGTTTACATACAACAATAGATTCCACCCCACTATTGGTATGAAACCATTCGAGGCCCAATATGGGAAACCATGTAGGTCACTGTTATGCTGGATAGACCTAGGGGAGTCAGCACTCATGGACCTTGAGTTAGTGTGGGATTTCAGTGAGAAGGTGAATATCATTTAGGAATAGACGAGGACTACACATTGCAGATAGAAATCGTATGAAGATAGGAGATGGAGGCCCTTGGAGTTTAAGGAGGGAGACCATATTTTCCTTCAGGTCTCACGTCGATGGGTATTGTGGAGATTTAACAGGGGATGCATGTTATCTCTGAGACATATGGACCCTTTTCAGATTCAGAGTAATGTTGGGGAGATGTCATAACTCCTAGATCTACCCTCGTAAATGCAACAGGTTCACGATGTCTTTCATGTGTCACTACTGATGAGTTACATTCATGATCTATCACATTTTATCTAATAGGGTGAGCTAGAAATTGATGATGGATTGTTTTTTTCGGAGTACCCGATGGATATCATGGATCGATAGGTGAAGATCAATCCTAGGTGGTTTATTCCTCTTTTATGCATTCTGTGGAATCATCAGAATCTCTGGTATATCACTTTGGAGTGGGAGGCTTAGTTTCATGCTAAGTACCCACACCTTTTTATTGAGAATCTCATGTTTTGGCTTCTGGGGATGTAAAGCCCTATGGTGGAGAGAATGTACTGACTCAGATTTTTCATCAGTTTATTTTTACAAATTAATCAGGAAAATTATATGATGAGGTACTAATACTGCCTGAGATTCTGAGGCACGGATTTCCCAAAAAAAATATTTGAAAAAGATCATTTTTAATTATAAAGGCTAGGGTGTCTTACTTTAAATGGAAATAATTTCTAAACGGGTGCTAGGATTAGAAATATGAGGGAACTATTGCGTTCAAAACAATGACTTTGCATTAGGTGGGGCCTAACATTGACCGTTGTGGGTCGACAATGAAGGATTATTTTTAGACTTTTTAAATGGGAATAAAATGACATTAATACATTTATTTTATTTATTTTTTACATTTCGCAGCATCGCAGCGGCATGATGCTCGGAAAGAGCGGCTTAATTTCTTAATAAATGAAACAACATGGTGATGCTGCAATAAAATGATGCGGCAACACTAAACCACATCCTCTTCATTTAATAGCTTCATATGGATTATGGGATTAGATTCAAAATCTTTGGGATATTACTTGCAATCACCGGAGAAGAAAAGCCTTTGCGAAACCTCTCATTGGAAAACAAAAATGATGATAAGACAATGGATCGAGATCACTCTTTTATTGATCACAAACAATGATGGATTTTATTCAATGGTCAATAAAAACTGTAGGTGTGGTTTGAGTATTGTTTTATTCTCTTTTCTTATTCATTATCCCAAATATAAACAAGAATCAGTCAATGAATAGGCTAATCTATGGATCATGCGTATTGTGTGTTGGGTTTATTCTATTGTGGTGATTTATTTGGGTTGATTCATGTTAGAAATTGTTTATTCTTCCCCTTCATTATTCATTTATCATGGAAAAATCAATGGCGACACAAAGAAATCCAAGATCCATCTATTTGGACATTCATGTTCTTGCTCACCCATTCTTCATTCTTCATTCCTCATAATTCAGGATCCACAATGGAAATTTGAAACTATGGTAATGTAATGAATTCGATAGCACAAGGAGGTGACTAGACGTGATAATTCCAACCATTTTATGAGGTGTGTGGTGAGATGAGGCCACCAATGGCTAAGGTGACACTAGCCCAGCAGGAAGGCTAAGCTAGACGGACCGAGAAAGATGGCCACCATAAGGCCAGCCTGAGGTTGAAGAAACACATGGTTTAGGTGGTAGAGTGGCAGGAAGAAAACACATAGTGTGGAGGATATGGGTGACCACAGGGGGAGGATGATGGCAGAGAGATGCGGTCTAGATAAACCACGTTGGAGGAGGGCCCATGGCGGGGTGAGTTGCGGGTGAAGACTGGGAGACCGCGACATGATGGTGTAGTGAAATTGGTTACATTTCTCAAACTATGTTAGAGGAGGGACCCATGGAAGAGCCACGAGATCCAGTGGGTCACTAAGACCTACCACACTATATGGTCTAGCCATGTTGACCGAGCAGCGCACACGACAAAGTTTTGAGTGGGAGAAGGGCCTGTCACATGCGGTAGACAAGGATGGAGAAGCTGGGCCTCCCCAACTTTCCCAGTTGACTAGTCCATGTGGTCTAGTGGATCAATGGGCCACGCTGGGTCGGGTCAGACCCAGGCTGATGCAAAAACTTACAGTAATATGGTCATATCTTTTAAGTGACGTCCATTTGCCGAGCTATCTACGGTGTTGGGACCTTTGTAATCGGGATTTCCTTTTTGATATGGATTGGTGGGTTTTAGTATAGACCAGTGTAGGTGAGGAGTATCCATTGTAACTTTCTTTAAGGGTTCAATAAGGCATTACATCCACATCACTATATAGTAATACCCTATAGAGGTCGTGTCCCAGATATAGTAGTAGAATCCATCCTTGGGACTGGTACAACCCTCTATCACGACTGATGGAGTTTTGTTGGAATTGACATGACCTTGGAGCACATGGCTCTAATCCTCCATCCATTGGTCTATATTGTTAGGGTTGTCGGTATCCTATTAGAAGGATACAATACGTTATGAGCCATATTGGTAGGGCTGTCAATATCCTCTGATATAGAACCCCTATGTTATGAGCTGTATCTATAGGGTTGTCAGTATCCTCTGAAAAGGATACACTACATTGCAGGCTAATACAAATTGGTGTTTTTGGTGTCTTCTAGGAAAGATCCCTTCTCCTTATACAATGACCTTCACAAGTGTTTTATCATTGACTAGGGGCTATATTAGTAGGACCGCTTTTTAAGAGTCTCCGATGATATCAAGGCTCGATGAGTGAGTTCCCCCAAAATGTGTGTGTCTCAAGAAGAATCCTATGGATGATTATTGGATGTGACATTCCCTATTTTACTTGTGAATGTTTATGAGTATATCTAGATTTTCATGGTATATGTGTTATAGGCATATACATATGTAGAGATGAATGTGAATTACCTTGTGGGTTTTTCTTTATGGTTTCAGGATGTCCTATTGAATATTGTTTTACTCACCCCTACACAGGGTTTTCCTACACATGTCATGACTTTTGTATACGATCGATGTTTTGACGGGGTCCAAGGTAGACTAGGACCAGGTGGTGCCTAGTGAGATCAGACAGACGAGGTGTACTCATATGACTTTAACTATTTGTCCTCCACCAACCATTTTGGAGGGTCTTTCTGCAGTTGAGTTTTAGGGTATTTGTCTTTGAATTATGTTCAGTCTTTCTTTTAGTGGGATTTTATTCTAGTTTGGTTAGCTTTCTTGTACATTACTTTCTAGTTGTAGTCTGGTTTTGGTTTATTCTTAGTGGTTCACATGCATGGATTACATAGTGTTTGTACATTTCATCATTTTGTGGGATTTGAGATTTGAGTGTGTGTGCATGTACGTAGGAAAATAACTCCCATTTTTGGAATATTACAACTCAGTACCTACCACCAAACACTGATCTATCAGATTTTGGATTGGGGTATTCATGGCATGGACCCCAAAGGGACGGGTCATGACATTACATGAGGTCTGATTTCTGTAGTTCATGACTTATACTCCTATATAATGGTTTTAAACATATTATTAACTTATAATAGAGTCATATTAATATAATTATATCGTATATTATCCTCTCATAACGTTTTACCTCTTTATTATTAATAATATTTTTTCATTTCACTATTTTGGTCATTAATTACATTGATTCTCATGATGGTTTGTCTTAAATGTATAGATTCTATTGCATAGGGTTTAGATCCAACATTTCCAAAATAATTTTAATTTAATAGAAATCATATATAATCATAAAAAAATTTTTAAGAACCATTTTTTTAATGTTAATAATAGAAAATTAATTACACCACTACATAAAGACGATAAGCTGTGCGCACACACGTGCAGTGCTATCATTTTTTAGGATGGATACAAGGGAGAATATGGTTGTTTAATAATCATAGTATAGTATTATTGAAGAGGTGATAATGGATTTATTATTTCATAAGGGAAAAAACACATGAAGAGGAAGTAAAAGAAGAAATGAATTTGAATGATTTGGTAAAAATGAGTACATCTGCTTTGGTGAACATCCTTTAAATCACTTATAATGGGATATATAGATGGGATTTTTAGAATACCATGACCTACAAAACTTTTTTAAGAATCTTAGGAGGATAAATTCCTAGATTACGGTTAATATAAAAGTATCATGGTGGTGAAATGAAATGAATGAAGGAGTTCCCCTATATAATTGAGGTAAAGAGAACCCTTAAAAGTCCCTAAAATATTAAATAAATATAAATTAATTTTCTACCCAAATACAAAAAATGGACAAGGATACAAATATAATATTAAATAATGTTTTAATCTCATTTGAATATAAAATTTTGACATGTTTGGTTTTTTAAATTAAACCACATCATATTTATTGACTTTAGTTAACATAACACAATTTTATTTATGGTAACAATTTATTTAATATTAATGGGTGGTAATTTTAATTTATAAAATGTAAATTGTACCATAAATGACTAAAATATAATTTTTTAGACAAAATCAATTTTTTTTTTTTAATTTTAAAATAATTTAATTATTTTTTTTAAAAAAATATCATAAATTTAAATTATGAAACTATTTATTTCTTTAGCCTTAAGGAAAGAAGGAAATAAAGATAAAATCAAGAAAAAACCTATACTACACTAATAATATTTCATAATAATCCATAAAATTCACATATAAACTTAATTAAATTAACTTATATTTATTTTTATATTTAAAATATCATTTTTTGATTGTTTCATCAATGATCATCATGGTATAATTATTTTATGTAATTATTTCTTCACATAAAATTTGAAATAAAATTCCATGATCTAGTTAAATCTTTTATCTTTAAAAATAATATCTATAGTCAAAGATACCTTCTGAATAACACCATAGTAAAAAAATATTTATTAAAATATGAATGTGACATTTTTGTCTTTTCCTTATCTAAAATATTATAAATATCATAAAATCATCCAAAAGGTTCCCAAGAACCATAAATAAATTTATATAATTAAAATATTTTTATTTATTTTTAAAATGTTAACTTATATTTTTTCACAACCCATCTTTCTCTCCATGTGGAAACATAAGATAAGTTTAAGAGAAAGGAAGTGACATTTGTGATTTTCTTTATTTTAAATAATTTAAAAGTGACTCTCATGGAAAATATCCCAATAAATAAATCAATGTAGAACATTAGGGTTTAAGTATCGAATATATATCATGTAATAAAATTTGGCAATGTTTGAGTTTAATTTTCAAATAATTATCGTATTATTTTAACATAAATTACCATATTTTCCCTTAACAATTATAAAACTGAAATTGAAAAATGTTAATATTCAAATTGATAAAAAAATGGGGCCTATTTACTAAATTTTGAAACTATTATTCAAAATATGGAATCCATTTTAAAAATTCAAAACATAGATGTGGGTTAATTTAATTTAAAAATAAAACAATAAAAGGAAAACAAAAATGGTTTTTTTAAAATGTATTAATAATCCCAAAAATGTACTTATAGCAAAATAAGTTATAAAAATGAGATAAATTATATTTTTTAAAAATTATTATTATTTAAGTTACCTCGGAATAAATTTAAAATTATAATTATAATTTTAATATAAATAAATTTACAATTTATAAGAATCTTTATTTCTCAATATTCAATGGAAAATGAAAATTTTCAGTAAAATATCAAAAAATCACCCTAAGATAATTTAGATAATATTATTAAAATCTACAATAAAATGTGGCAAAAATTCCTTTATAAAAATATAGTCTTTTATGAGTAAAATAGGTTTTATTATTATCTTATGCCTATAAAGTCTGTTGGATGAATATAAAAACATTCAACTGGATACTAATATATAAATTTATTTAATATAATTTATAAATAGTAATTAATAAGTACATTAACAATGAGTTGATAAATTATATGTTTCACTATGTGGTTCATACTATTCATTCCTTCTAATTTAACTACTTGGTTTAATGATCACATAATTGTATTTAATTGTTTATAAGACATCAAAGAGTTTAAATTTAAAATAAGACATAAAATAAAATCTTATGGTGTTACATATATTCTAAAAAAGTTAGATCCACACAAACTATCCCATTTAACATATCAATAATAAAAAATCATTATCCAAAAAAATTAACATCTTAACACCAAGAATATATTAATCGTTTTCTATCCCCTGATAAAGTGTTTTAAAAAAATTTCACCTCACCACTTAAATCAAATTTCTTTGTTATCAATAGAAATCAATATATGTTTGAAAACACATAAATAAATACTAATGTAGAAATATACATAGTCGTTTGAGGACCCCATTATATAGAATATCATTAATTAAACACTTACATAACAAAATTATTTAATGGTAATACATAAACCCTTCAATCATTTATCTTCAATAATTGGGAAAAAAAATCCCCACATTGGTCTATGATGTATCCCTTGGATAATGAATTTGACATGGATAATAACAACTTCTCCTCACATAAGACATTGGACCATAAATTTTACATTAGAATGAGATTCATTTTCTCCATTAAACTCTTCATATTTACTTATAAATGACATGATATATTGCTTTATTTTCTACATATTGAACATATTTTCATCTATTTGAGACATTTTACAATGTGTTTATTCCAATATATTTGACATTCTGGAAGATGAAGCTTCTTCCCTAAATGTTATTCATCAACTAAATAGTGTTGAAAATCTATTTTTATCTTTTTAGGAGGGAGGAAACCAATCTCTGTTTTCATTGTGAGAAAATAATGAGATTGATAATTAGACCCAATCACAAGGAATCACATTCTAACTATTATTTTATTTTATTTTCTAAAGAAGAAACTCATTCCACTATACATTTATTTTAACATTAACATGATTTCGCATAGTTTCGCCAAATTAATTAAACCAAAAACAAAATGTGATAAAAAATAATCCAAGCGGGCAAACATGTAATCATGAAAAATCATTCATAGGAGTTCTAAATCAGGAAACCAAATTTTTTATCTAGGAATCCTTAGATTTATAAAAGATCATCCATAATCAAAACTATTTAAATACTTGAAAATTATTTTTAAGGAAAATGTGAATTACACAAATAATATCCCTAGAATGTTTTTAGTTAGCTATAAATTCATAAGACCACACACGTGATGTAATTACCGCAAGTTGAATCCATGTTACAATCACCTCCACTATCCATTATCTAGAATGGGATGTAATTACATGGGAAAACACTAAATCTATACTTTACCAATACTTTAAGATGATATCCTATACTTTGTATAATGCTCAGGGATTTCAATATTTCTCTCTAACAAAAATCGCAAAAAAAGTAATTAAACCATGATCTAACAACAAGTAATGTGAACCATGAAATTCTTGTATTTATAATCCTATATTTTAATTGAATAACCATTTTATTTAAAAATTACACTCAACCAATGAAATAAATGGTTTAATGAATTTTGATACTAGATACATAATCATATAATTCAGAAAATATCTTCAACATCACCTACGAAGTTCTTTTTACATAGTATACTTCATAGAAACAACCCACAGAAAGTTGTTATTCAAAAATTAGGAAAATGTAAACATTATAAAAGGATATCTTAGATTCCTATTAAGGGTAAATATAGGTGATGTCCATCAGTGAACATATATAATAATATCTTGAGATTAAGGTAATAAGAACATGTAATTGCAAATATAATGTCATACATAATCAATAAAATATCTACAATCATGATCCAATGCATATAGAAATGTCCTAAGAATAGAAAACGTAATAACATTTTGGAATCATATATAATAAATCATACATCTTGAGAGCATATCACAAAAATATAAATGTTGAATGCATAATTATATAACATTGTGAGCATTTATAAATAGATATAATTTCACTAATTATGTTAAGGAAATTAAATTATGTCCTTACATAAAGTTGTGAACATGAAAATAGGCCCACACATAAAAATAAATACATAAATCATTGTCCAAACATTTCGTTATGGACATGAAATCCAAATCACAAATTATATACTTATCTGTTGATTTATACAACATTATTGGATGAGTTTGAAGTCTATAATTAGCCAACCCATAACATATTCCCAATACATTCATTTGAATAGAAAAGGTAAAAAATACGGTTTTAATTTTTCATTGCATAACCAATGGAAATGGTAATGGATTTTATAAGTATTTCATAATCATTAACATAAACTATCTTGAGAAAAAATATGTTTAGTATCAAGGAATTATATCCCCAGTGATGAATTAATATCCTCAGTTGATGGTAACATTGGTTAAAATTTTATTTAATGATTAAAAGAACATTTCATATGAAAATACCCCTTTTTATTTTGAAATATCTTGAAAAATACCACCCATCCTAATTATCTTGATAAATAGGTGGAACATTACATGGAATTAAATTATATCCCCTATCTCTAAAGGCTGAAAATAAATTTCAAGTGATTCATTCATAGAGGAGGGATGATTTTTCGTTTGAAAATAAAACCACTAACGAAAACATTCCATAACCAATAAGCCACTACATGATGTATGATGTGAATAAAAGACAACTCAATTAAAACCATTGATATTAAAATAAAAGTAAAAAAGTACCACAATAGAAAAATATAATATTAAACGAAACAAAATAAGAAAAAAGAAACAAAAACTTAATGACAACACATAACCCCAATGCTCCAACATTCTCCATACTCAAACAACAAAAATATCCCAAGTATCAAGAAGCACCACTAGAGAGTTGTGATACTTTATCGTTTAACTTGTCCCAATAAAAAACATCTACAAAGAAACAAAGTTCCAATGTAGGGGTGAGTAATATAACATAGTTGGATTTCCACAAATTACTTCCCAACTCATGCCACATGAAATGAAAAAGCTGCCACATTTATATGAAATAGTATATGTAAAAAAAGTTCTAAAATAGTTTATATCAGAATCTAAAAAAATTCCAAATTAAAACTTTTTCCCAATAAAACATCAACATTCAAGAAATGAAACCAAAAAATGATTTAAAACCATTTAAAAAGTTCTATTTTGGGAAAATAAATTTCATATAATGTATCGACACATCTATTCATGCATGCAACCTGGACCTCCCAATACATGCAAGTGGTGTGTCATCCTTTCACTAATCCATCACATAAGTAACCATTTTGATAGGGAAAAGTTGTGACTCATTTCCATCCCACTAATGACAGAGGAGACTTTTTACCCCTATCAATCCCGAATAAACATGAACATATAAAACCATTATGCCAAAAAAACCATTTCCAAAATAATCTTTTCAACCACTTTAATAAAACCACACATTATTGAAAACCATTCATAAAAATCATTTCAATAAAAAAATAATTTTAGAGGAAAAAAATTTCTATGCATCAAACCAACTAACCATTTTAAAATCATTATTTTAAAATAAAATTACCAATTTCACTTTACAAAAAAATTACCAATTTCCATAATTCTATAAACCTTCACCAAATCAGGTTTTTTAATAAAAAATTCACATCAAATTCAAAAAAAAATTCATGTAAAACATTTGAAATCAGTCCTTCATGTACTGTTAATAGGAGTCAAGATTGAAGCCACCCCTTGAAAAAAATGGCGAAAACATAAAGCGGCACAAAAAACATCAACACAACCTTGTTGAAACACTAAAAACCCACCTTATATCTATTACCCTAATATAAAAAAGGAAAAATATAAGAATATTTGATATTAAAACTCTTAGATATATCCTCAACAAAAGTAGATCTTAGAATATGAGAGAAAGGGAGATCTAAATCTATGGAAAACCAAGAAAAACTGCCATAAATGATGAATAAAGATAATAATTGAGCTTCAATACACTAAAGAAAAGCCTTAGGATTTCTATAAGATCAATGGGATAATCATATACTGCATTTGGGAGGATAAAATGTTGAGTTTGAGCCATTTTAGGTTAAAACCTAGAGTTAGAGATGAAAAAGAGTGAGATACACAATTTTAGGATATCAATTTTAAACTGTACATGGTTAGTTTCCTTGTTAGAAAAAATATGTGGAAACGGTGCATCACCTTCTCTCCTGGGGGGTCGTCCTTTTATGGATTTATTACATAGTTTTTGAAAACTATGCACTAACCATGTTGAAGATATCTATCCCACTCCGAATGGTTCCTCCTAGGAGGCTACATGGTTTGTAAAAACCATGAACCTACCCATGAACCTTCACATTATACCATGTCTCATTGTTCATGATTTTTTGAGGGTGTTTCATGAATTTCACATACCATACACCCACCACACACCCTTATAAAAGCCCCAAAACCTTCTAAAAGTTTTATAAGTCCTCCCAAAATTCACCCAAACACTTTATATACTTATAATGAATAAATAAAGGGTTAATTACTTGAACCTGAGGGTGATACAATCTCCCCACGATTGGCCTTTCCATCTATAGAAATACAGAAAACCACTGGTGTTCAAGGCTCGGCCGAACTAGTGAAGTCTAAAATACTTTCACCCAAAAAATAGGAGAATGAAAAGGACACCCATACCATGCTTCCAAAGGATCAATTTGTATCATGGCCTAATATCTTTTGTTATACAAGAACTACAATAATAACACATTCTCTTCCCAATAAGCCTAAAACATGATTACACAAGTCTGCAACATATCTTCTAATGTTTGTACTGTCTACTTAGATTTTCCACTCAAATGAGGATGACATGTAGTACTCAAAGTCAACTGAGTTCCATGGGATTTTTGTAAAGATTTCCAAAAAAATATGTAAACCTCAAATATCATTCTGAGAATATCAAAACTACTATTCCACTCTCCTTTACAAATTCTTGAATATAGATTTTTGACATATCCTACACCATATGAGATTCAAAAATATGGATTAAATGATTCGACTTTTTGAGTTGATCCACAATTACCCATATGGAATTGTGTTTTAGAACTGTTCATGGGATACCTATTACAAACTTCATCGCTATTTTATTCCATTTCCAAATAGGGATAGTAAAATAATGAAACATACATACTAGTCACTGATGATCTGCCTTAACTCTCTAAAAAGTTATGTATCTCAAAACAAATTATACCAACATACTTTTCATAAAGATCCACCATAACTATGATTTCAACACATTATAAATATTTTTTTTCAAGATGAACCAACCTTCTTAGATGGTGGTTATCTAGAAGATTTTGTTCTTAAAAATAAATAGGTATGACCATTTTATTTCTAAAGCAAAACAATGAACTCTCATCTAGCTTCCATCCCTAAATGGTCTCCCCACCATTGATTTTTGACATCATAACCACACATTTTCACCATATGTCTATTCCTAATTAAAAATATCCCCAAATCAAGAACAAAAGAAACTTGAATACAGGCTGCAACTTCACCATGGTCTTTATATTGCATGTTCATGTCGTCTAGGACTGACAACAACTTCCACTCATCTGAAGATTCTTTTTTACATATGATTATATGAATTTATTCTCAATTCATCTTCCATAGAAATTCTATTTCTTAATGTATACATCAATTCAATGTAAAATATTTGGAGATACTCCATCCATATTTTTTTTCTTAGGTTCAAATCACTTTGTGAGAAAATATGTTCCAAGTTCTTATGATTCGTAAACACAATAAATAGATCACCAAAGAGATAATGACGATAAGTAACTAAAGAGTGGAAGACATTATATAACTTGAAATCATGTGTTGGATAGTTTTGATCATGAAACCATAACTAATTTGGCCCATACACAACAACATGGTCTCCTAGGATGGGAAAATGCCCCAACCTTGATCATGAATTATCACAATTCACCCTATACCATTGTCCTGATTCTAACATAATCATGATTGTTTCTGTTGTAAGGTGACAATTAATATATGGAAATTATTTTTGGAATTAATTGTTTCTTTGGAATGAAACATTATTCTTTTAAAAATATATCATAGATTATGAGATTTGTGAAAAATCAAGAACACAACATTGGGAATAACATACTAGACCAAGTAATCTTTGTATATCAAAGTCATTCTTTGGTGGTTTCCAAGGGAAAATAGATTCTATCTTTTCTGGATTCAACTAAACGCCTATTTTAAATACTACATGGCTCAGAAATAATAACTCTTGTATCCAAAAATCACACTTCGATAATTTCTAATTATGGTAATGTTCCCACAAGATTCCCATAATTATCGAAAAATTGTTTCTCATGCTCCACCATTTTCCTTAAATACTCCAATATTGCATCCAAAAAACACCACCACAAAAGAATAAATATATCACTATAATATCCAACTCATAAATTCCATAAATACTAATGGTTAATTAATAAGACCAAAAGACAAAATCACATACTAATAATGGACATATCTGCTCCTATAAGCTATATTTGGAATAACCACCTTCCATAACCACAATGGGTGATATCTGGATCTCAATTCAATAATAGAGAACCATTAAGATCCTCTTAATTGATCAAAAATATCATCAATTCGTAGAAGTGGATACCTATTATTTATCGTAACTTAGTTAAGAATATAATATTCCACACACAACAAAATATTCCCATCTATCTTTTTGATAAATAAGACTGGTGCTTCCCATGGAGACATACACATCCCAATGAAACAATTTCATTCTATCTCTTCTAACTACACATTCAGATCCATTAATTCTTTTGGTTAAATCTAATAATACAGAATTAAAAAAGTAATAGTTCCCATGAAGATATCTGTCATATAATCCACTTCCCTAATTGGTTAAAACCCTATGCAATTATTGGGAAATTTTTTTTGGAACTCATCAACTATTGTTGGAAAATTTTTATCCTTGATCTCTTACACCGACATATAGTTCTATGCTAACAACTACTAAGAGACCGTTCCAAATACTCATGCCAACATTCTCCTTGCACACACCTTTACATTCCTTTCCCCTTTAAATCTATTCATGATACCTTCCTTAGTTATAATTATTACTCTTTGTATATAAATGTTTATGTGGTCTATAAACATTGTCAACCAATCCATACCTATGATTTTATAAAAAACATCTATATAAAGCATTGACAAATACCATATTTACTAATCTCTATAAATAGTTATTGAACATTATCTATATATAAAGGCTCAATGTTCTCTTTATTCAAGAAGAATTTGAGGTTTCAAAAAAGATGAAATCAACTCAACTTTTTAATCTAGGAAATCAAAAAATGAGAAGTAATAAAGGAATGTAAAGCCCCTGTATCAAACAAAGCTTGCATGAGGGTATAATTAAAATGAATCACACCTCACACCATTGATGGTTTAGAATGATTATCCATAATAACATATTCAGATCCATATAAATTATTGATCACTGCACTTAGTTCCTTTTTACCATATTGAGATTTCCCATGGTGAGGAGTCATGGAATTCTGAGAATCACCATAGCTAGATCTATTCTGTTGAAGATAGTGGTTATTTTTCACAGATACAGTTGAAGGATATGACGCCTGTGATACAAGAGAAGTTTCATGAACACCCAACCTCATAATACTATGATAATAGTAATAAAGATTTTCTATCTGATTGCAATAATGGAATTCTTTAGGTGGTTTTATACACAATCAGTTCATGTGTTCTAACAAATCACATAAAAAACATTGAGGTTGGACCATTTGTTTTAGTAGAAGATTCACAAATCCAACCATTTGATTCCAATCTATACTCATACCATGTAAATATGTGTCCCTCTTCTTCTTTCTCTTAGCATTATAGTTCTCGCTGTTTCCCATAGGCATTAATATAAATCCACCAGCCATATAATCTAAGATGTACCATTCATCCACCATCGCTATATTAATAGTCTCTATATAATCCATTATATAGAGTATGGAAATATTCAAATGATTACCCGTCCCCATCCTTGATTCGAATATGTGTACCTTTAGGGATGAATTTCCTATAACTTCATGCGCAAATCAAGCTAAGTTCAAGAATTCTGTTGCATAATCTTTGATAGAAAGAATTTACTGTTTGATGATGAAGAAGACTTTTATTCTAGTAATTGTGAACATCTGAAGATATAATTATTTATTAAAAAATTATTTATAATCCTCTCATACCAGGACTTGGTCTGATTTATCATAAACTGCTAAATCCCGCATCTAGTGTTCAAGATTCTCCACTATATACATCACAATATTGTATTTTAGCTCATCCATTGTACCAAGTAAATCAATAATTTGATTCATCCTACTTAGCCTCATCTTTACATTCTATGTCTCTAAATATCCTCAATGGATTATTGGATTCTATTTGTAGAACCGATTTGAATGATCCACTTGCCATGGATCATCCCTTTATTCCCCAAATCCACAACATGAAAATTCTAGGCTATACTCTGCACTAGATGATGGTTCACCTATATCTCAGGTGCAATCACAGGAATATAAGATTCTTTCGGTTGTTTTCTATAATGCCTACCGGGTTCTAATTTTTATAAACACGTCAAGTGACCTATGTCTCACTCTCTAGCTACTAAAGGGTACAAAATTTTAAATTCTACCACATCATGTTATCAAAACATTGATTTCTAAAATTCAAAATTTTCCACATTCAAACATTTTGGAAAATTTTACCATTCATTTTAAAATCATACCATTTTTAATATATCCATATAATTTTATTTTCATAAATCATTCTTTTGGGAAAAAATTAATCATTTTTCAAAAAATCATTACTCAAAATGATATATGCAATCCTAGTGGGATTTAATTTCTTAAATGCATGACATGATCATCTCATTGGATAAACCCATGATAATTGTATTTCAATTCCTATATATGTATACAAAAAACTTAGGTTCCCAACTCCCTGGTAACTTGAATTTCAACAGAAAAATGTTTTCCATGACATTTTTGTATTTACATTTCATGTACCGAAAATCCTACAATGACACAAGGAATGAACTAGATTGAATTTCAACTCCCAGAATGAAAAAACTGAAGAACACTTGTTCTAAAAAGGTATTTAGAAGGACCAAGACTGATACCACTTGAAACATCCCACCCCTCATCATTGGCTAGATAAGGTTGTGGAATGTTACTTAGCCTTAAGTGATATCACAATGGCGCCAAAGGCTGAAAATATATTCCATGGGATTCATTTATATATGGGGGATGATTTTACCTTTTAAATTACAAAAACCAACAAAACATTCCATAACCAAATAAACCACCACATGATTTATGATATCAATGAAGGAAAACTCAAATAAAACCAATGATATTAAAATCAAACTAAAACAAAATACCACAGTGGAAGAATACAACATCAAAGCACAAAACAAAATAAAAAACCAGAAAAAATACACTGGTAAAAAATAACTCCAATTCTAAAACATTATAAATGAAACAATTTTAAAAAACAACCCACATATCAAGAACCACTACTTGATTCATCTGATACTTTACATGTGCCCTTGTCTTGATAAACAACAGTTTTAAAAGAAATAATGTTCCAAATCAGGAGTGAGTAATAAAACTCACGTGGAATTCCCCATATGACTTACCTTATCATGCCACTAGGATAGAAAAATTAAGTACATTTATAAAAAATATCTATATAACAATATTTCTATAACTATTTATATGAGAATATAAAACAAAATGAAAGTTAAATTGTAATGACTGAAAATATTATTATTGAAAATTCTTCTTGGTCTATTTTAATGTCATCATAACATTATTTAATACATATGTACTTATTTGGTTTTATGTTTTAGATTTTAAAATATTGTGAAGGATTGTGACAATTTCTAATATAGTCATTAAACTGTGATCACATGATTAGTATAAATATAGGGCTTTAACAAATCCAATTTAATCAGACAAAGGATGCGATGACCTCATCCAGTAGACTTTATCCATACGAAGCCCATTTTTCGGAGCATTTAAAGGATATGGTTTCATTGAGCTTCTCTCTTGACCATGACCAATCTAAGCTTGAATACGTAAATCTCGGGTGGAACCACCACGAGGGAAGTGGAAGTTGATAGAGTTTACCACTCGATCAATGTTATCCAAGCCACCCCAAGAGTCTGTCACCATCGCACACCATACCCTAAGATCTTATACAAGTGTAATAAGAGTTTATATAACAAAACTCTAGTACTTTTATTATTTACATTATTCTCGTATATAGAATATACATTCATTTTATAACTGTTACTTTGTAAATAATTTTAAATGTGTAAATAGTATTTTTAGTTAATATTCAACTATGAAATCTATTTTAATGGATTAATGTATTTTTGAATTAAATAATTTTTTAATAAAATTTTATTATTATTATAAAATTACTTTTTAAAATATAAATTATTGTATAATTTTATTAATGCAATTGTAATATTTATTAAGGTTTGAAAGCCCTTTTTGTCAAAACCCACGATTTTTCAGTAAATGTCGGTTTTTTATTTTAAAAGTGAAAATTCACATATTTTGAAAATTATTTGGATAAAATTAATATTATTTTTGGAATCATGACATTGAAATTATCCAATGGTGAATTTTTCATAATTTTCTGAGAGAATCGAATTTTGGGGTAAAAAGTAAATACCATTTAAATATATAATGTGTTTTATGACATCATAATGACCCAATAGTGATGTAATAAAATATTAGAAACATAATTTTAGGAAAAAATATGTTTTAGAATTAACATAATGTGATTTTAAGTTTATTTTATTTATTTTACTAAGCCTTAGTGGACCCTCAAGACTTATAAAACATTTTATCTTTTTAAATTATTTTCCTTAAGAGTGTGACTCACCTCCACATAAGAAAACCAATTATTTTAAGAAGTTAGGTCATTTTCTATACAAAAGGTTGTTTTCCACTCACCATTGGAAAACCCATGGAAAAAAAACCATGGACTGGTTTGCAGTTTTGATTATTTTAATGTGAGGTGTCCCTGACCTAAATAATAAAAAATTCATTCTCCTTTCCTATATAAACCCACCCTATCTCCCACTTCCTCTTCCCTCAAAGCCCTTATAGTTCATCCAAACTCATCCCTCATCTCTCTATAATACTCCTATATCACCCCAAGCTCCCGAGAAGTCTCTATCAAGCCCCTCCCAAGCCTTTGGGATCACACATCCAAGCAAGGGATTTCTTCCTTTCTAAATATTATCTACGTTTTTCTATATTGTTATATCCTTTTTCATTCAATTAAAAATATTGGTGTTTGATTTTTAACCTCCCACATACTTCCCTATTCATGTTTTAATAATTAGAGATCCCATTTCCCTCTCATTAATTTCTCCCATGTAGACCTGTTACCATGTTGAAATTCCGTAAGGAGTTTCTATCTCCTCATTTACATTCAAGCAATTATTTTGTATTACGTGTCTCAATTACATTATGTTTGTTGAGACATGTATTTGTATGACCCCATTAATTTCCATTTCAAGTACATATGATGAGACACCCATTTATCTCTCATCAGCCATTTTTATGAATCATTATGTCACACTGTTATGCTGCCGAAATTGCACTGTGCTTTTTTCAAGCCAAGATCATTGTGGAGTGAATACTATACCCATGTCTCTATCAAGGGTATTAAACATTATGCACATATAAATATTTAATGGTACTTTAATTTATTTATTCCACATTAATTAATTGTGGAATAAATTATTATGTTGATTGATTCCATGGTATATGATCCATGTGGCACACTTATGCATGAAATGAAATATTTAAGAAGGGTGCACCCTGATAGCACTCCACTGAATTGGGTAAAGTATAGTATCATGATGCATCATGTGAAATGGGTGTTGAATCAGTATAATTCCAGTTCAATTATGTTTTACTCATGATTCATGTTCAATGAGGGTTTACTCATGCCCCATGTGCAATGAGCCTTGGATCATGCTAATTCAATGTTAAGTGTTGTTGCCACATTTCCATGTTATGATTATCATGATTTATAATGCCTTTATGTTCATGTTCCTATTCTGCACAATTTATATTCCTGTTGTCTGACATTTATTGTATTCATCATGTTATTCCATGTTTATTTCCTTACCGGTCTTTATAGATCCCCATTTTCTTGTGCATGTCCTCATGTTATACCCTACAATGCTAAGTACGAGGGAATGTAGTGGTCATGTAATGGAACTTTTCAGTAGAGATGTTGTATTTCATGTTTTAAGTTGTTATGTAATGATCCTAAACCCCAAAGACATTGTACCTCTCTATCTTCTATGTTGTATCAAGTGATTTTTATGTAATAAATCATGTTTAAGTATGTAATAAAGAACATGGTTTTCATAGTTGGTTTCAGAGGATAGGTTTAGTTATTTTTTGGGATTAGGATTAAAACCCATAGTGAATACTTAGAGACAAGACTAATTATGATAAAAAAATCCTTATGTTTTGGTGAGTATTGAGTAAGTGGTTTATCAAGAAAATACATCCCTATCTATATACGAGAAGGTAGTGGTGGCTCTGGTACAGATGTACCTAGGGGCGAAAACCCTGACAAAGAGTTTCGGGCTTGACACGGGGTATCCTGGTACATGACAACTGGCCTTGCTTCACCCATGGTTCTGACACACCCATGGGATATTCTTTGGTAAATTCATAAGCTTAGTATGGAACCTTATTAAGTAAATAAAAAAATTCCCCAAATAATATATGTTAGAAATTAGATCAGGAATAACATAGATTGAACCTTATAGATTCATAAGTTAAGGAATAAAAGTAATTTATAAGTCATCTAAATTTTTGTTTGGATTACCCTTTATGTGTTAGCCCTAACTGTCCTTTTATTCCACCCAATGGCCGGTAATAGAAGGACTCACTCTAAAAACCAATGTGAAGATCAATGTGATGACTGTGCTAATGTGATGCCCAATCCAATGGAAGCAGGAATCACGAACTTTATCATGATTCTCTCTCAGTTAACTGAATATTTGAATATAAACATGGGTCATGCGAAACGTTACCCCCCCCCAAAGAACAATTCTCTATCAAGAGCTTCATGAGACAAAGGCCACCTACTTTTAATGGTTCATTTGATCCCTCAATCGTCAAACAATGGATCAACTCCATTGAAAATATCTCATCCATCATTCAGTGTTCCGAAAAAGAGAAGGTACTTATAAATACTTAACATATGGAGGGTGAATCAGATCAATGGTGGAAATTGATCAAAAATACAAAGCCTAAGGAGGATATTGAGGCGTTGGAATGTAAAGTTTTCTGGAAAAATGTTTTTCGATAAATATTTTTTGTGAACCCTCCAGCTTAAGATAGAAAGGGACTTCCTCTCCCTCATTAAAAAAGATAACGAATCTATCAGAGCACACAAGGAAAACATCCCAAGGCTTGTACAATATGCCTCTAGCTTTGTCATTACCCCTGAATGAAGGGTTGACATCTTCTTTGGTGGGATAAAATGAGGCATGCAGAAAGCCATGGCGATCCATGACTTCGACAGCTCTGAGGAAAATGTCTGATATTCCCTCAAGGTCGTAATGGAGATTGGCGAATCTAAGGGGTGTCATGGGGATAATAAGTGTAAGGTGGAGATAAATTATGGTGGTCCGACAGATAAATCTAATTGAACTATGAAAATATATCACCCCACTTGCCAAAGGTGTGGAAAGATGTATCCCAGAAATTGGAAAAAGGGGTGGAAGAATTGATTTAGGTGTAGAAGAGAATGGAACCTAGCTGTTAACTACCGAAAAGAAAAACTCGGGGCTAAGACAGAAGAGAGGAGCACTCTTTTACAACTCAAAATGCTGTTCAATGCTTCCACTACAAATAACCAGGGCACCTTTCAAATCAGTTTTCCATGCCAAGGGTTTTTAGAGGAAACCAACAACCTACAAGGCTGCAAGGGAGTTCTTTTTCCATCATTGCCACCGATGGGAACCCCAACAATGAAGTGGTGATAGTTAATCTTGTTATTCATTCAAGAATAGAGAATGTACACTTTTATTCAGGTTATACACATTCTTTTATATCATAAATGTTTATTAGAACAATCCCAACACCACCAAAAATCATTCAAGTAAAGATGTCGGTCAGTACAACAAATGGGAAAATCATTGTATACCATGAATATAACTCCTCCACTATCAGAATCAGTGGATTGAACTTTCTGGAGAACCTCATAATACTACATCTAGTGGAATTTAATGCAATTCTTGGAATTTATTGGATTTCCCTATATAGAGTTAGTAAAAATTGTTGTGAGAGGAAAATCATTCTCCATATGGAGAATTGACCCCCGATTCTGTACAAGTGCAAGGAGGAAGATAAATCTTCTTTAGCTCCATCATCTCAAGAATAGATATTACTACCCCATGACCACGTGTATTTGTATCAAATGATTGATTCTATGTAAGAAACCATCGTTGATGACATTCCTATTGTGTGGGAATTCGCTGAAGTGTTTCCCGAGAAATTTCATGGTCTTCCTCCTAGAAGAGAAGTTGAATTATCAATTGAACTTATACCTGGGGAGTTTCCAATATCAAATAATCCTTATAGAATGGCTGTTGTGGAGCTTGAGGATTAGAAGAAACAACTACAAGAGAATTTGTATAAAGGATTTATACGCCCATGTGCTTCCCCATGGTGTGTACGAGTCCTCCTCATCAAGAAGAGGGATGGGTCAACGCGCCTTTTCATAGATTATTGTGAGCATAACAAAGTAAAGACAAAGAACTAGTATCCTCTCCCATGAATTGATTATTTTTTCGACTAACTATGTGGAACACAATATTTTTCCAAGGTGGATTTGCGGTCAGGATATTATGAAGTAAGGGTGAAGAAGAATGATATCCCCAAGACTGCATTTTGTACAAGGTACGAGAACTATGAATTCATAGTAATTCCTTTTGGACTCACTAATGCACCATCAATATTCATAGACTTGATGAATACAATAATTAGAGAATACCTCAACAAATTTGTGGTAGTCTTTATAGATTATATTCAAATATACTCCAAAACCAAGGTAGATCTAAGAACTGTACTAGAGACCTTGTGAGAATAAAATCTCTATAAAAAGTACTGAAATTGTGAGATCTGGTTGAATGAGGTCTCATTCATGGGCCATATTATCACAAGCAATGGGATATCTTTCAATCCCTCAAAGAAAACTGCAATAGATGGATGACCGATTTCATCATTGGTATCGAATATCCATAGCTTCTTGGGGTTAGTAAGATGTTATCACTGAATTGTGAGAACTTCCTCATGATTTTCCAACCCTCTTACCAAGCTAACTCAAAAAGGAGTCATGTTTTCTTGTAGAAATGAATGTGAAGAAAGATTTTAGGAGTTGAAAAGGAGGCCTATCACTGCACCTGTTCTCACTTTACCCACAAGTGAGGAACTTTTTGTGGTATTTAGTGATGCTTCAAAGAAGGGCCTCAGATGTGTGTTGATAAAAAATGACAAATTCATTGCTTATGCATCAAGAAAATTGAAATTTCATGAGAAGACTTATCCAACACAAGATTTAGAGTTGGATGTGGTGATATTATCTTTAAAAATTTGGCAACATTATCTATTTGGGGAGAAGTGTGAAATATATACAGACCACAAAATCCTCAAGTATATATTCACACATAAAGAGTTGAACTTTACCCAACAAAGATGGTTAGAGCTGATCAAAGATTATTAATGCTCCATCCATTACTACCCTGGGAAAGAAAACAAGGTGGAATATTCTCTAAGTAGAAATAACACAATGATTCTATCATTGATGAGTATTGAGAATGATCCAATCTTCTTTGATTTGATGAAGATAGACATGGAAATCATAAAGAAGTCAAAATCATTATTCCTTTCACAAATGATTGCTCAACCGTATCATTTGGAATGGTTAATGGATGTTCAAAAGGAAGGTGAGGGGATTTAGAAGAATATGGAATCTATTAGATAAGGGAACTCCTCGGAGTTCAATGTCAATGAAGAAGGAATTGTGTTATTTGGGAAAAGACTATGTGTTTCATCAAGTCCAGAGCTGAAGAAGGAACTTTTGGATGATGCACATAGTTCAAATTTAACTATTACCCTAGGAAAAAATGATATATTGAGATCTATAAGAGCATTATTGATGGGATAATATGAAGAAGAAGATCTCTAAGTATACAAAAAAGTTCTTGGTGTGTCAGCAATTGAAGGAAGAGAGGAAAAGGTATAAGGGGATGATGCAACCATTGCCCATACCAGTAGGGAAATGGGAGAACATCACCATCGACATTGTCACTAGATGTTCGAAGACACAAAAAGGAAACATTGCAATCTGGGTTTTTGTGGATCATCTTACAAATTCTACACACTTCATTGAAAATTGGGAGGATTTCTCATTGCATCATCCAGCACGGAAATATATCAGAGATGTGGAAAGGATGCATAGGGTACCACAATCAATTGAATCCAATCGAGATCCAATATTCACCTATAAGTTTTGGAAGAGTCTTCAATATTCTCTAGACACTGATCTAAAATTCAGTACAACATATCATCCTCAAATTGATGGCCAATCTGAGCGGTCTATACAAACACTTGAGGACATGTTGAGAGCGTTATCAATGGAATTAAAAGGAGAATGAGATTAACATCTTCCTCTGGTTGAGTTCTATTATAGTAATAGTTTCCACTCAAGCATCTGAATGTCACCTTATAAATATTGGTATGGGAAGAAGTATAGAACACTAGTATGTTGGGATGAAGTCGGTCAACATAAGATTCTTGGACAAGAAATGGTCGATGAAATGGTAGAGAAGGTGAAAACCATTCAATAGAATATCAAGGTAGCCGAGAGTCGACAGAAGAGTTATATAGATAACTATCAATGAGACCATGGGATTAAAGTTGGAGACATGTTATTTCTATGCATATCTCCGTGGAATAAGGTCATGACGTTTAGAAAGAAGGGGAATTTATGTCCTAGTAACATCAGCCCCTTTGAGATTCTTGATCGTGTTGATGTTGTGGCCTATCAACTAGCACTTCCACCTACCATAGCCAAAGTACATGATCTATTTCATGTATCCCTCTTAAAAAAGTTCATACCAGATCCTTCACATGTACTCTCTTTAAAGGTAGTACCACTATTTGATGATCGTTCTTATGAGGAGAAACTAGTGAAGATCCTAGATCATAGATAAAAAGTTCTAAGAAATAAAACAATTCCCCTCATCAAGGTGTTGTGAAGAAACCACAAGTTGTAATAAGCGATGTGGGAATCAGAGGAAGTGATGAAACAATGTTACCCACATCTATTTTAGTGTGGGAAAAGGAAATTTTGAGGGTGAAATTTCATAAGGGGGGAAGATTGTAACGACCCAAAAATTCATTAATGAAAATTATTCTTGGCCTATTTAAACGTCTTTTTATGGTTATGTAAAAATTATGAACATATCTGGTTTTAGGTTTTACATTTTAAAATACCGTAAAGAATTGTGACCATTGCTAATATAACTGTTGAACAGTGATCAATTGATTAGTATAAATATTGGGCTTTAAAAAATCCTATTTACTTAGAAAAAGGATGTGATGGCCTTATCCAGTAGAATTTACCCATATGAAGCCCACTTTTCAATGATTGGAAATGAGTTGGTGTCACTGGGCATCACTCTTTACCAAGCCCAACCTGAGCTTGAATATGTTAAGCTCGAGAAGAACCACCAATGATAGAAATGAATGTTGTTTGAGATTACCACTTGAGCAATGTTATCTGAGCCACCCCAAGAGTCTGTCACCATCACACACCTTACCCTAAGGTCTTATGTGGGTGTTATAAGGGGTTATGTAACAAGACCCTAGCACAACGATTATGTACATTATTCTTGTATAGAAAATATACATTAAATTTTTTAGTGTTACTTTGTAAATAGTTTTCAAAGTGCAAATAGTATTTTTAGATATTATTAAAATAAGAGATCTATATTGATGAATTAATGTATTTTTGAATTAAATAATATTCTAATAAAATATTATTATTATTATTAAATTAAATTTTATAAAATATAAATTATCATGAAATTTTATGAATCAAATTGTAATTATTATTATATTTTGAAAGCTATTTTTGTCAAAAAAATCATAATTTTTTTATAAATGTCAGTTTTTAGTTTACAAGAGAAAATTCACATATTTAGAAATTTATTTTGGTAAAATTAATATTATTTTTGGAATCATGATGTCAAAATTATCCTATGGTTAATTTTTCATAATATTCTGATATAGTCGAATGTTTGGGTAAAAATTAAATACCATTTAAATATATAATGTGTTTTATGACATCCTAATGACCTAATAGTGATGTAATAAAATATTATAAACATTAGGTTCAGCCAATATATGTTTTACCATTAAAATAATGTGATTTTGGGTTTATTTTATTTACTTTAAAAAGACATAGTGGACCTTCCAAGACTTATAAAACTTTTAATCTTTTTAAATTATTTTCCTTAAGAGTGTGACTCACCTCCACATAAGCAACCCTATTATTTTAATAAGATAGTCCATTGTCCTTATAAAATATTGTCTTCCACTCTCCTTTTGAAAAAACCATGAGCAAAAACCAAGCACTGGTTTTTGGTTTTCATTAGATTAATATGAGGTGTCTCAAACCTAAATAATAAATAATTCCTTCTCTTTTCCTATAAAACCCACCCAAGATCCCACTTCCTCTTCTCTACAAGCCCTTGGAGTTAAATAAAACTCTTCCCACCTCTCTCTATAATCCACCCAAGGCACCCCAAGCAACCATAAAGTCTCTCTCAAGCCCCTCCCAAGCCTTTGGGATCACACTTCCAAGTAAAAGATTTCTTCCTTTCTAAATTTTCTACAACTTTCTTTATATTGTTATACCCTTTTGCATTCGAATAAAAATGTTGGGGGTATGATTTCTCACCTCCCCCCATACTGACCTCTTCATGTTTTAATAATGAAATACCCCCTTTTCAACCATTAATGACTCCCATGTATAGACGTTACCATGCCGAAATTATGTACGGAATTTCTCTCTCCTCAGTTACATTCATGAAATTATTTTGTATTATATATCTAAATTCCATTAACCTTTTTGGGACATGTATCGATATGACCCCCTTAATTTACAATTAATTAAAATATTATGAGACATTTATTTCTCTCCCATCAACCATTTTTATGAATCCTTATGTCAAGCCATTGTGCTGCCGAAATTGCACCACGTTTTTTTCAGGCAAAGATTATGGGGTAGTGAATACCATACCCATGTCCTTATCAAGGGTATTCACCTCTATGTACATATTAATTTATAATGGTAATTTCATTTAATTATTCCACACTACTTAATCATGAAATAACTTATGATGTTAATTGATTCCATGTTTTATTATCCATGTGGCACACTTATGCATGAAATGAAATTTTTAAGAAGGGTGTGCCCTGATAGCACTCCAATGCATTGGGTAAACTATAGTATCATGATACGTCATGTGAAATCAGTGTTGACTCATACTAATTTAAGTGCAATAAGCATTTACTCATGTTTCTAGTGCAATGAGGGTTTACTCATGATCTATGGGAAATGAGCCTTGGCTCATGAAAATTCATTATTAAGTATTGTTTCCACATCTCCATGTTATTATTATCATGGTTTATCATGCCTTTGTTATAATGACTCATACTTTACATACATTGTTAATACTTCAAAATAGAATCATACTTATTACAAAATATAACAAAACCACGAAAGGACCGTATAGGTATAGTGTCTTTAGAAACTGGGAAACATAAACAACTGGTTCATAAAGCGTCTACACTGTCGCCCATTTATTTCATCATATCAATAGTCCCTTTTGGCATATCTTACTTAATAACCTTCTTCCTGACCTGGGGAAAGAAAACATACAAAAGTGTGAGCTCAAATTCTCAGTAAGGGTAAAAAAAAGAAATATCAATCACATCATATACATAAGCACATAACTTTTGGAAATCTTAACCTGCAAAAGAGATCATAATTTCATAACATGGGATAAATGATGGTAGTGAAATGTAATCACAATAATCAAAACATAAAACATGAAACTTTGTGGCATACACACATAATCATAGAGAATCATATCTTATTAGTCAAGACTCATTGCCAAGACTATCTTAGTGGACAAAGTCCATTTCTGAACCGAGTCACCCTCGTTTCAGTCCTGTTTCACTGAACTGGTATAACCTACCGTTCCAGCCATGTCTATCTCATGAGATATAAAATCTTTACACAATTCATTGGAGGGAGATATAGGTCCCACCCATCTCATAATGATACCATTCTTATATGTGCCACAAAATCATAAATCATACATCATTACATAACCCATGTAATAAAAATGGGAATCTTAAACATCGTGACATCATATAACAATTCATATAAGAAAAATAAATTCATAAAAATACAATTCCATCACAACATAATCAAATCAATGTAATAATAGGGATAGAAATAGAACCCTTTATTATCTTAGATGGAAAATAATTTTGATAAAACACTTGAACTCCATTCTTGAGGAAAATATCCTTTCTGCTTCAAAAACACTTTTCCTTTCTTAACATGTCGTACAATTCTAAACTAAAAGAAGTTGATTAAAAATAAACTTGAAAACTTGTAAAGGAAGCTTCTTGGAAATAATGTTTTAAAAATCCATTCATGCCGTATAAGTTAAGAAAAACATTCTTCGTACTTTTGTCGGAAAAGTCAAAAAGTACCTCGTACGAAAAACGACAAAAGATTCCTTTCATATACTTTACTAAAAACTCACCGAAGGGTAAAATTGGATTTAAACAATTGTAGGTGGATGGAAATAATATTACATATTGAGGAAACATGTATGTGGATGATAAAATACACCCAAGTAAATACCAAAGTATAAACAATCTCAGATAAAAATGAGATTGTGATATTTTCCCTTACCTTAGGTCTGTTTTGCTTCGTAAGTGTCCGAACCTCCTGTATAATGATTTAAATAATGTTATTGAATTATTCTAGAATCATAATTATTTTTTATGATATCATATATGGTCATTTTCTTAGCTTCTTAATAGTAATATTTCATTGCTATTTGTTATTCGGGTGTTTATAACTTTTTGTTCTTAAGCGTGTTTTGTCGAATAAATTCTTATTGTTATATTTAGGTTATAGATACCTCATTTCCAGAATGGTATTAGTGTAATATATATAATATTAATTTATTCAATTAATTTATATAATCATTATGAAATGAAGATCATGTAGAACGAGTCGCATCACATCGTGGAGACGGTATTCCGTACGTACGCACGAGTGATGATATCGTTTCTATGGTCTTGGAATTGTATTGGAGTGTATGTATACTATTTCAGAATCATTATCATTTTATAATCGTCATATAAAGTCATTATTTACACCATTATACCCATCCAAGTAAGGTGGTGGTGGAAAATAGATTACACCACGACGTGGAGACGGTATTCCGTACGTACGCACGCGCGATGATTTCTTTTTCCGTAGGATAGATAGATGGCGAAATAGGGTTGTTTCATACTTATAATAACATATCAGTATATGAGTGATAATGATGTTATTACTTAATAATGAAACAACTAAAGAAGAAGAAGTGGAAGAAGAAATAAAGATGAAAGAATCGGTAACGGACATTACCTCTTCTTTGAAATGATTTTTTGAGACCTTATTTTAGGGCACTAAAATTGGTCTTTGAAGAAGACCAGGACCTCTAGGGTGTCTCTAGTGAAGTGGAGAGGATGAATTGGCAGGGGTTGGCCAAGCTTGAAGGCTCAAAGTGGTGTGAGGAAGAGGGGGAGGAGGTTCCCTTTTATAAGGGAGGAGAGGGGCACCTTTGGGAAAACTAAAAATATTATTTTATTATAAAGTCATGTTCGGTTTTAAATAGCTCCAAATTGATATATTTCGAAGCTAAGGTGGATATGGGTCGAAATCCGCTCATCCAATTGAATTTAGAGAAGTTTAGGTTCCTATTTTAACCTTATCATTTAGATTTAACATTAAGTTAAATAAGTTTACTTTTACCGTGTCTTCTTGTGTTCTTATACTATAAGGTTAATAAACTTACTATAAGAAGCCAAACGAACCCCAAGTTGTTTATTATTAATATATATAACCTTATCTAAGTCATTGGGAAGAACCTTAGATTTTTAGGAATAAAATAACAATTACTAATATAATATTTGTTTTAAAAACTATTTTATGTCAATTTTGACACTATTTAGTAATTGATTTTTGTGAAAATCATAACAGAATTCTTAGTTAGAACCATGTTAATTAAATCAATACTAACATGTCCTATTAACTTACAAAATTAGTGGAATTCATAAAAAGTCACAAATTACATTTATTTTGGTGTTTATAACATTAATTATGTCAATATTTCATTAATAAGATAATTACTGCATCATCTTTGTGTCATAAATAAATTAAATTATTTAATGTCTAAAAATTACAAATAAAATACCATTATGTAGGAAATCATTTTATCTTTCTAATAAATATTTATAGTCGAGTTTATCTTATGTATAACCCCATATTAAAAATTATTTACTTATTAAACTTTGATTTTAACTATTTTAACCTTTCTTTAAATAAATTAATAATAAATGTCCTAATCTAATCCAAGTGGGCCTAAATGGTCATATTTTATTCCTAAGTTTGTTTTTCGTCGAATTACACTTATCCAATAGAATTAGGACATGTGTTAGGGTAATAATAATATCATCTTTACCCTTAATTACCCTATTTACTTTTAACCCTGGTAAAAAAAAGTAAAAAGTTACTATTCACCAAAAATTATTTTCATCTCATTGAACCACATTTTAGTCCTTGATATTAACCGTGTCTTTCAGATTTTCGAAATTCCACTCACAGAAGCGGTAAAATTAAGTTTTATGAAAAATTCAGTTTTTTTAACTACCACTTAGTGGTTTCACTATTCATCAAAAATTGAAAGTTTTCAGAAAAATACCAAAATTTCACCCTATGCTAATTTCGATATTCCGAATCCAAAAATGAAGTCCATTTTGAAAAATAAAATTTATAAAATTTCAAAAAGTGGTTATTACTATTCATAAGAGTTAGTTTTAATAATATTTTAATAGCATATCGTTGTTTAGTGAAACTCGGTATTGCGTACAACGCAAGCTATCGAGGAAGGTCGCGATTTCGTGTAAATCAAACCAAGCAAGTGTTGTGTAGAAAAAGATTCCTTTGATGATTTATATAACATAAAAGTCTCGGGTGTTACATTCTACCCCCCTTAAAATGAATTTCGCCCTCGAAATTCATCACTTTGTAACAAACAGATGAGGATACCTCTCTCTCATCATATCCTCAAGCTCCCATGTAGCTTCTTCTAATTGGTGGTTCCTCCATAAAACTTTCACCAATAGAGTGGTCTTGTTTCGTAGGACTTTGTTGCTACGATCCAGAATCTCTATCGGTTTTTCTTCATAATAAAGATCTTTCTCCATCGGTACAACTTCTGAGCTGAGTACATGTGAAGGATCAGGTATGTACTTTATTAGGAGAGATACATGGAACACATCGTGAACTTGAGAGAGATTCGGTGGAAGTGCCAATCGGTAAGCTACATTCCCAACATGATCCAGTATTTCGAAAGGACTGATATATCTAGGGCTCAACTTCCCCTTCTTTCCAAATCTCATAACCCTCTTCTAGGGAGATATTCGTAAGAACACTTTATCACCCACTTCAAACTCTAGGACTTTTCTTCGGTTGTCGGCATAAATTTTCTGTCAACTCTGAGCTGCTCTTATGTGTCGTTGAATAGATCTGACCCTTTCTGCCATTTCATCAACGAGATCAGCTCCTAATAGCTTTCTTTCCCCAACTTCATCCCAGCAAGTTGGAGTCCTGCATTTCTTTCCATAGAGAGCTTCATAAGGAGCCTTCTGAATACTGGAGTGAAAGCTATTATTATAAGAAAATTCCACCAAAGGTAGGTGTTGATCCCAACCACCTTTGAAATCCATAGAGAAAGCTCTCAACATATCTTTTAGGGTTTGAATTGTTCTCTCAGACTGAAAGTCTGTCTGAGGATGATAAGCAGTGCTAAAACTCAACTATGTATCTAGTGTATGCTAAAGACTTCGCCAGAACTTCAAGGTAAATCTCGGATCCCGACCGGATATAATAGAAAGTGGTACTCCATGAAATCTTACAACTTCCTTTACATATATCCTGGCAAGCTGATTCAGAGAGAAATCCTCTCTAATAGCAATGAAGTGTGCAGACTTTGTAAGATGATCAACTATGACCCAGATAGCATTATTGCCTTTGGATGTTTTAGGAAGTCCTGTGACAAATTCCATAGTGATGTTTTCCCATTTCCATTCGGGTATGGGTAATGGTTGTATCATCCCCTTATACTTCTGTCTCTCGGCTTTAACTTTTTGACAAACCAAGCATCGAGAGACAAATTCAGCAACATCTCTTTTCATGCCATCCCACCAGAAGTACTCTTTCAGGTCCCTATACATCTTCGTGCTTCCAGGATGAATAGAGAATGACGAACTATGAGCCTCATCCAGCAGCTCCTTCTTTAATTCGGGGATGGTAGGAACACAAACCCGATTCCTGAACATTATTATCCCATCACAATCAAGGTTGAATTCAGGAACATTTCTCACCTTCTTTTGTAACTCGACATCTTCTTTTTTTGCCTCTTTAATCTTCACATGTATAGATGGTTGAACATTCATTTGAGAAAGACAAGATTTTCCCCCTTCCATTATAATTCCAAGATCCATACCTTGTAAATCCATAAATATTGGATCTTTTGTGATCCTCATCATGGATAAACTAGCATGGTCTTGTTGACTTAATGCATCTGCCACCTTGTTTTCTTTCCCAGGGTGGTAATGGATTGAGCAGTCGTAATACTTAATCAGCTCCAAACATCTTCCTTGATGCATATTCAGCTCCTTTTGTGTGAAAATATACTTTAAACTTTTATGATCAGTATAAATATCACACCTTTCATCATAAAGGTAATGCCTCCAAATCTTTAATGCAAAGATTACCGCAGCTAACTCCGAATCATGTGTTGGGTAATTTTGCTCATGGATTTTCAACTGTCGTGAGGCATAAGCTATCACCATATCATTTTGCATAAGAACACACCCCAATCCCTTCTTGGATGCATCACTATAGATCACAAACCTTTCTCCACTACAAGGCAGTGTAAGCACAGGTGCATTGGATAACCTTCTTTTCAACTCCTTGAAATTCTCTTCACATTCTTCCGTCCAGACAAACTTAACTCCTTTCCGAGTCAACATGGTGAGTGGATTAGATAATCATGAGAAATCTTTCACAAAACGTCGATAATATCCAACCAAACCAAGAAAACTTCGGATCTCAGTTACTTTTGTTGGTCTTTACCATCTTTCGATAACCTCTGTTTTTGCTGGATCCACAGATATCCCCTCTTTTGAGATTATGTGACCCAAAAATGAAACTTTATGAAGCCAAAATTCACACTTGGTAAATTTGGAATAAAGCTTCTCCTTTCTCAGGGTCTTCAATATAATTCTCAAGTGATCTTCATGTTCTTCCTTTCTCTTTGAATAGAAAAGAATATAATCTATAAAGACTACCACAAATTGATCAAGATAGTCTCTAAAGACTCTATTCATCAGATCCGTGAAGATAGCAGGGGCATTAGTAAGACCAAATGGGATCACTATAAATTCATAGTGTCCATACCTTGTACGGAAAGCCGTCTTTGGTATATCCTCCCATTGACCCTTAATTGATGATACCCTGAACGAAGATCAATCTTGGAAAAGTATTGAGCTCCTCGTAGTTGGTCAAATAAGTCATCAATGCTTGGGAGAGGATATTTTTTCTTGATAGTGATCTTGTTAAGATCTCGATAATCAATGAAGAGTCTCATTGATCCATCTTTCTTCATAATAAATAGAACAGGTGCTCCCCAAGGTGACACACTAGGGCGTATGAATCCTTTATCAAGATTCTCTTGGAGTTGCTTCTTCAATTCCTGCAACTCAATTGGGGCCATTTTATAAGGTGTCTTTGAAATATGCAAAGCACCCGGTACGAGTTCTATTGAGAACTCAACTTCACGATTTGGTGGAAGTCCCGGTAATTCTTGTGGAAAGATATCATCAAACTCCCGTACAATGGGAATATTCTTAATCGTGAGTTTCTCACCAACCATTTGAGATAAATAACCTTCATTTAGTGGAATCAAGACCCATAAGATGGAAGAAATTTCCACTGGAAGGTTATGTTCATCCTTGCATTGATAGACGATCATAGATTGATCTGGAATATGAAATGTGACTTCCCTTTTTTGGCATTTGATATGAGCTCCAAATAAAGAAAGCCAATCCATGCCAAGAATCACATCAAATTCCACTATAGGAAGGATCAGAAGATTTGCAGGAAGCACTTTCCCACAAACTTCGATCGGAGAAGAATTATAAACTTTTGATGCGACTGTTGTGCCATTAGGTGTTGTCACAGCTAACTCAACATCTAATTGTTGAGGTAATACGGTGATACCCATAGAAAATTCTTCATAAATAAAAGAGTGGGTGGATCCAGAATCAAATAAAACATTTGCTACTTTAGAGTGGATGGTAAGTGTACCTTTCACCACATCATTATCGTATTCCACATCACTGATAGAAATTGCATGTGACTTTCCATTGTCTTTAGCCTTAAGAGTTTGTTGACGTCGACCATCATCATCAACCATTGTATTAGGGCATTTAATGGCATAATGTCCCATCTCCTTGCACTTGAAACATTAAAGTGTAGTAGGTTCATTCTGTGTATCCCTTCCTTTGTTTGCATCATTAGACATCTTCTTCCCATCGTCGCGGCATTCAAATGCCCGATGACCTTCCTTTCCACATTTGAAACATTTACTTGTCCCTTTAACACAACTCCCTCCATGTTTCTTTCCACACTTTGAGCATAAGGGAAAGCTCATATTCTTTTCAGTGTGCTCTTTAGATTTTCCTTTGAATTCCATTTTCCTCTTCTTATCAAACCCATATGACTGATGGGTTACTCCAATCTCCATCTCGACTTTGAGAGCACATCGAACGATTTCCTCGAAGCTATTGAAGTCCCTTATGGCTAACGCCCTTCGAAGACTTGGTTTTAAGCCACTAAAGAATCGATCGATCTTACTCTCAGGTTGGATAATAATACCAGAAGCGTACCTTGCAAGTCTTGTAAAATTTTCTTCGTAGGTACCAACATATTCATCATCCTTTGGCTTCAGTTCAAAAACTCTTTCTCCATCTTTGTTCGGAGAATACGAGGGAAGTACTTATTAAAAAATAAGTTCTTGAACTCGTCCCATTCCATGGACTCAATTTCATCCCTTTGCCTCATATTCTTAATAAGATTCCACCATTGATCAGCATCTCCTTCCAAACGATACACTGCTAGGATGACTTTATCATGTTCAGAACATTGAAGAACTGAAAATATCTTTTCAGTAGTACTAATCCATTTTTCAGCAACTAATGGATCAGTAGACCTGCTGAAAGAAGGTGGACGCTGCCTCATGAAGGATTCAACAGAATGTTGCTCCTTCCCTTGCTCGTTTGGAAGTCCTGCATGATTCATAGCTTGAGAAATTTGTGTGAGCATGGCTACAAGATTTTGCATTCCAGCTCCCATAACGTTTGGTTGCTCAGGGGGACAATCATTGCATTACCCGTCGCATTCCGCATTAACACGGTTCCTTTGGGTTCCAGCCATTGACTAAAACAAAGAAGAATAGTGTGAGAAACACTAATTATAATTGGAAAACCACATAATCAAGAATAAAATTTCACACTTAAGGTCTTATCCTAGGTTATTCATGGCCATTTCTAAAACACTAATATTGTGTTCTATGCTTAGACTTATCCTTAGGGTTCTTACTAAGGATTTCATATCCTAGTTTCCAAAGGTTGACTATACATTTCATCTGATACCAATTATAATGACCCATACTTTGCATACATTGTTAATACTTCAAAATTGAAGCATACTTATTACAACATATAACAAAACCATGAAAGGACTGTACAGGTATAGTGTCTTTAGAAACTGGGAAACATAAACAACTGGTTCATAAAGCGTCTACACTGTCTCCCATTTATTTCATCATACCTATAGTCCCTTTTGGCATATCTTACTTAATAACCTTATTCCTGACCTGGGGAAAGAAAACATACAAAAGGGTGAGCTGAAATGCTTAGTAAGGGTAAAAAAAAGAAATATCAATCACATCATATACATAAGCACATAACTTTTGGAAATCTTAACCTGCAAAAGAGATCATAGTTTCATAACATGGGATAAATCATGGCAGTGAAATGTAATCACAATAATAATAACATAAAACATGAAACTTTGTGTCATACACACATAATCATAGAGAATCATATCTTATTAGTCAAGACTCATTGCCAAGACTATCTTAGTGTACAAAGTCTATTTCTGAACCGAGTCACCCTCGTTTCAGTCCGGTTTCACTGAACCAGTATAACCTACTGTTCCAGCCATGTCTATCTCATGAGATATAAAATCTTTACCCAATGCATTGGAGGGAGATATAGGTCCCACCCATCTCATAATGATACCATTCTTATGTGTGCCACAAAATCATAAATCATACATCATTACATAACCCATGTAATAAAAATGGGAATCTTAAACACCGTGACATCATAAAACAATTAATATAAGATAAAGGAATTCATAAAAATATAATTCCATCACAACATAATCAAATCAATGTAATAATAGGGATAGAAACAGAACCCTTTATTATCTTAGATGGAAAATAATTTTGATAAAACACTTGAACTCCATTGTTGATGAAAATATCCTTTCTGCTTCAAAAACACTTTTCCTTTCTTAGCGTGTCGTACAATTCTAAACTAAGAGAAGTTGATTAAAAATAAACTTGAAAACTTGTAAAGGAAGCTTCTTGGAAATAATGTCATAAAAATCTATTCATTCCGTGTAAGTTAAGAAAAACAGTCTTCATACTTTTGTCAGAAAAGTCAAAAAGTACCTCGTACGAAAAACGACAAAAGATTCCTTTCATATACTTTACTAAAAACTCACCGAAGGGTAAAATTGGATTTAAACAATTGTAGGTGGATGGAAATAATATTACATATTGAGGAAACATGGATGTGGATGATAAAATACACCCCAGCAAATACCAAAGTATAAACAATCTCGAATAAAAATGAGATTGTGATATTTTCCCTTACCTTAGGTCTGTTTTGCTTCGTAAGTGACTGAAACTCCTGTATAATGATTTAAATAATGTTATTGACTTATTCCAGAATCATACTTATTTTTATGATATCATATATGGTCATTTTCTTAGCTTCTTAGTAGTAATATTTCATTGCTACTTGTTATTCGGGTGTTTATAACTTTTTGTTCTTAGGCGTGTTTTGTCGAATAAATTCTTATTCTTATATTTAGGTTATAGATACCTCATTTCTAGAATGGTATTAGTGTAATATATATAATATTAATTTATTCAATTCATTTATATAATCATTATGAAATGAAGATCATGTAGAACGAGTCGCATCACATCGTGGAGACGGTATTCCGTACATATGCATGTGTGATGATATCGTTCCTATGATCATGGAATTGTATTGGAGTGTATGTATACTATTTAATAATCCTTATCACTTTATAATAGTCATATTAAGTCATTATTTACACCATTATACCCATCCAAGTAAGGTGGTGGTGGAAAATAGATTACACCACGACATGGAGACGGTATTCCGTACGTACGCACGCGCGATGATTTCTTTTTCCGTAGGATGGATAGATGGTGAAATAGGGTTGCTTCATACTTATAATAACATATCAGTATATGAGTGATACTGATGTCATTACTTCATAATAAAACAACTAAATAAGAAGAAGTGGAAGAAGAAATAAAGATGAAAGAATCGGTAACAGACATTACCTCTTCTTTGAAGTGCTTCTTTGAGACCTTCTTTTAGGGAACTAAAATTGGTCTTTGAAGAAGACCAGGACCTCTAGGATGTCTCTAGGGAAGTGGAGAGGAGGAATTGGAAGGGGTTGTCCGAGATTTAAGGCTCAAAGTGGTGTGAGGAAGAGGGGGAGGAGGTTCCCTTTTATAAGGGAGGAGAGGGGCACCTTTGGGAAAACTAAAAATATTATTTTATTATAAAGTCAAGATCGGTTTTAAATAGCTTCAAATTGATATATTTCGAAGCTAAGGTGGGGATGGGTCGAAATCATCTCATCAAATAGAATTTATACAAGTTTAGGTTCCTATTTTAACCTTATCATTTAGATTTAACATTAAGTTAAATAATTTTACTTTTACCGTGTCTTCTTGTGTTCTTATACTATAAGGTTAATAAACTTACTATAAGCAGCCAAACGAACCCAAAGTTGTTTATTATTAATATATATAACCTTATCTAAGACATTTGGCCGAACCTTAAGTTTTTAGGAATAAAATAACAATTACTAATATAATATTTGTTTTAAAAACTATTTTATGTCAATTTTGATACTATTTAGTAATTGATTTTTCTGAAAATCATAACAGATTTATTAGTTCGAACCAAGTTAATTAAATCAATACTAACATGTCATATTAACCTATAAAATTAGTGGAATTCATAAAAAGTCTCAAATTACATTTATTTTGGTGTTTATAACAATAATTATGTCAATATTTCATTAATAAGATACTTACTGCATCATCTTTGTGTCATAAATAAATTAAATTATTTAATGTCAAAAAATTACAAATAAAATACCATTATGTAGGAAATCATTTTATCTTTCAAATGAATATTTATAGTCGAATTTATCTTATGTATAACCCCATATTAAAAATTATTTACTTATTAAACATTGATTTTAACTATTTTAACCCTCTTTAAATAAATTAATAATAAATGTCCTAATCTAATCCAAGTGGGCCTAAATGGTCATATTTTATTCCTAAATTTGATTTTGGTCGAATTACACTTATCCAATAGAATTAGGACATGTGTTAGGGTAATAATAATATCATCTTTACCCTTAATTACCCTATTTACTTTTAACTGTGGTAAAAAAAAGTAAAAAGTTACTATTCACCAAAAATTATTTTCATCTCATTGAACCACATTTTAGTCCTTGATATTAACCGTGTCTCTCGGATTTTCGAAATTCCACTCACAGAAGCGGTAAAATTAAGTTTTATGAAAAATTCAGTTTTTTTAACTACCACTTAGTGGTTTCACTATTCATAAAAAATTGAAAGTTTTCAGAAAAATACCAAAAGTTCACCCTAGGATAATTTCAATATTCCGAATCCAAAAATGAAGTCCATTTTGAAAAATAAAATTTATAAAATTTCAAAAAGTGGTTATTACTATTCATAATGGCTAGTTTTAATAATATTTTAATAGCATATCGTTGTTTAGTGAAACTCGGTATTGCGTACGACGCAAGCTATCGAGGAAGGTCACGATTTCGTGTAAAGCAAGCCAAGAAAGTGTTGTGTAGAAAAAGATTCCTTTGATGATTTATATAACATAAAAGTCTCGGGTGTTACATTTGTGATCATATTTCTCTTCTCCTCCATTGATATGCCTATTTTCTAATATATATTTTTCATGTTATTCAATGTTTATTCCCTTACTGGGCTTTATAGATCCCCCTTTTCTTATGCATGTCCTCAAGTTATCCAATGAAATGATAACTAAGAAGGAATATAGTGGTTATCTGTTGGAATTTATCAATAAAGATGTTCTATTTCATGTTTTAAGTTGTTATGTAATGATCCTAAGCCCCAAAGTCACTAGACCTTTCAATCTTCTATGTTGTATGAAGTGATGTTTATGTATTAAATCATATTTGAGTGTCTAATAAAGAGTTGGGTTGTGATAATAACAGTTTTCTAAAAAAATCTAATTCCAAGGAAAGAAGCCAAAAAAATTATTTAATAACATTTCACAATTACCATTTCAGAATAATATATTCTATTCCAGATATCCTCACTTCCTACCATGAATGCAACTAGGACCTCCACATAGTTATGAGAGGTCAGTCATCCTTTCATTAATCCTTGACTTAATGAACTATTTGGACAAGGGAAATCCCAAACCCTTACCCATACCAATAATTATTAGAGTGACTTATTTCCCTTATCTACCCAAAATTCATGTGAACACACACAACCATCTTGGGAAAAAAATACCAATTCCAAAACAACCTTTTCGACAATTTCAATAAAATACTACTTTAGTTGAAAAAATATCAATAAAACCATTTCAATAAATCCAATATTTTATTTAATACACTTTCCTAAGAATCAAACCAACCAAAAATATTAAAATAATTATTTTAAAAACAAATATATATTTCACTTTACACAGAAATGCCTAATTTCCACAATTATATAAACCCTCCCGAGAGAAGGTTTTTAACAAGAAATTCATGTCAATTTCAAAACCAATTTCTTGACCAAAAATAAATTTGAAATAAATCCATCATGTTCTATTATGTTTAGCCGAGAGTGAACCCGCATATCTTGGAAATATTGGGGAATGTAAAAAAAAGTAGGAAAACACCCACAAAATTGGTTTGAAACACCAAAAACTTGCCTTAGATCTCTTACCATAATAAAAACAAGGAAAAATATATTCACATTTGGAATTAAAACCCATAAATAAATTAAAATCTAAATTATACTTATGAATCAAAGAGAAATAAAGAATTAGATCTAAAGAAAACCAAAAAAAACTACAATAAATGATAACTTACCACGAGAATCAAGCATCAACGCACCAATAAGAACCCTACAGATTACCTCTGGATTGATAGGAGAAGCCTCTAATACCTTTAGGAGGAGAAAATATCAATTTAGGGCCATTTTATGGGAAAAATATGAAGTCAAGGGTGAAAATTATGGTGATCCATAATTTTAGGATCCCACATTTAAACTGTGTATGGTTAGTCACATGGTTAGGAAAAGTTCATGGTAAAAATATTCAGGATTGTAAATCAAGGTGGGGGGAATCCCAAGCATTTATTGAATGATTATAAAAACTATGTGTGAATCATTACAAAGATATTTTCCCCACTCTACAAAGTTTTTCCTTGGCGGGCAATGATTTGGAAAAATCATGTTCCTACACACACACCTTCACTTTAGACCCTATATCATTGGGAATAGTTTCAATTAGGTATTTTAGGGTTTTCACTAACCATTAACCATCCATTAACCCAAATAAAACTAAAAAATCCTTTGATGTTTTTTTCAAACCCTCTCAAACTTTACCCAGACACTTTATATACATAAAAAGCATAAAATAAGTGTTATTAACATGAATTGGGGGGGGGTGAAACATATATTATATAAAATATAAAAATTACAAATACATTGAAGGAAAAAAATTCTTTTAAAATTAATATGGTATATTTTAATTTAATTATCAATTAACTTCGTAAATGGTATGGTGATAATTTGCATTCATTCTGTAATCATTAATGCACTGATTCCATTCACAACATTGGTAAAAAGTACCTCATTCAAAAAAGAAAAGAAGATTAACTTTAAACCATTATTTATAAATTAAAACCATGGTAAAAATGAACTTACTCAATTATTAAGGAAGAATAACCTCATTATTGAAATCATTTTATAGAAAATGTGGACATGGAAGAAATTGAATGTCGACCGAATAAAAAAACATTTCCCATTTTCATTTAAAACAATATTTTGGTCTCTTGAGTACACAAAGAGGGGAAAATTAACGTAAGACTGTAATAATAATAAATAATTGTAGTATATGAAAATGAATAATTATTTGGAGATAATGATAATATAATGTCATTATTAGACATTTAATCACAAACAATCCCTATAAAAATGAGTTTGTAATATAAAAAATTTACAATTGAGGAAACTTTTGAATCATAACCCAATGAAATAAATAAATTCAAATTAAAACGTAACTAAAAATAATATAAATGGATTCATAATGTAACATATAAATGAAGTAGTAGATACAAATTAAAAACGAATACTTGTGTATAATATAACAGATTTCCCAAAGAAGTGAATTTAAGCTAATAAACCCTTACTAGCTTGGTATTTTTTAATAAAAACACCTTCAATAAAATAAATAAAATTATAAACATGAATACAATAAATTAATATATTTCTATGACATAAATTTTCAATGAAGTAGTATATACACATCATAAACCAAAATAGGTGTATAACTTCAAACATGTCTCAACGAAGTAGAATTGAGATGAAGAGCCTTTTCAAGGAACACAAACATGAAGATAAGATTAAAAAATTATTTAATCATTTGACTAAAATGTATATCAACATAATAAAGTGGTAATAAGATATATAATGATAATATCTAAATATAATAATAATATTTTCATAATACAGATAATTAAAAAGTAATATAATCCCATGTATATAATTTTAGTTAAGAAAGCATATACATCAAGTCCTCTATTGCTTAGTAAATATTATAATAAAAGGGTATAATAAATTAATATATTTTATAGATATAATAAATAACCATATTCATAAATAAATTAATATTTATCATTCTTTTTAATTTCAAAATATAAATTATTAAATATTTATTCATTAAAATATTTTTTTTGTTGAAAAGTTGTCTATTTTCTATGCATTACTTAGATTGATGGTTTTGGAACTTAAACATTTTTCATTATTTAATTATATCTAGAATACAAATCATGAAATAATTATTATTATTATTTATAATTTACACTTTTTTAATCATTCATATTAATAAGTGATGAATAATGAATTACATCACTTCGTGGAGACGGTAGTTCAGATATACACATGAGCGAGGTTAACATTTTTCATTAGCTGAAATGAATGAAAGGAAAATGAAGATTCACAATTCCAAAATAATTATTATTGAATAAAAAATATATATATATTTTAATTAAATACACCCCTATTTACATTCATGTAAAAATTAAATGAAAAATGAATAACATCACATTGTGGAGGTGGTAGTCCATAGACATACAAAAGAAACATTTTAAGTTTCCAATAGATGGAAAGGTAAGTAGTTATATAAGACATTATATTCAAATAATATTTATTATTTCCTAATTAAAATATATAAAATGAAATCAATCAGAATAACAAAAAATTAATAATGGTGATGGAAAAAGGAGCACATCAGTATGTGGAGGTGGTAGTCCACACATATTCATGTGCGATACTTTTATTCCATTTTGATTGAAATTAGATTTGAAGTATTGGTCCCTTATTCATAATAATTTACCTGTATTAAAATAAATTGTTAGGAATTTAAATATTGATAAAATAGGTCCTTATCTGGTGGATGAAGAAATAAAATTGAAATAGATCGATTAATAATTACACATCTTCATTAAGAGACCTCCTTAAACTTACAATTTAATTATGGAGTGATTGGTTTCATGACAAGATAATTAGATATAATATGAATTTTATGAACCTTGGAAGGTATTTTTTATTAAATTTATTTGTATATAATGTTCAATCATTGTGAATAAGGGAGCATATGAGGCTATATTTTACAACTGAAGAGATGACACACTTGTAATTACATTACTAATTTAAATATAAATTATGTTTTCTTAAAGTATATTTATCCAAAATTAAAATTATTAAAATTAAATATGAGATATGAGAAATTTATAATAACAAAATTAAATCAAGATCATTATTGGAGTCATTTAAAACTATTTCCATTCATTTAACCTCTTCATTAATCGTTTTTACCTGTACCGTAGTAATCCATTTTGTAGAAATTCAGGGAAATAATTTTTCCTATAAAGTGAAAAATGGATATCAAATTTCTCATAGAAGAACTTTTAGACCATTACACATTCCCAATATCCTCTATCAAGATAATGTTTTATTCCTATATCATTTAATAAAATATTCTTTAACATAAAATATAACTAAATTAATTTTTGGGAAAACATTTAATCTGACTTCAAAGTCATCAAGGTAGTAATGAAATTTAAATATACAAACATATAAAATATTATATACATGATAATTACCAAAATATTCATGGGATAATACATTTTATCCAAATTTATTAATTTTTTTAAATTATTTACATTGATTTTTCTACTATTTGAACATGAAATATATTTAAATTTTATAATAATTTAATGTAATTATATAATAAATAAAAATTAAAAATAAATAAATATAATTAAAATAGTTTTCTTATAATATTAATAAACATATATGACTGAAAATAAATTATGTTTATCAAAATGAAAATATATTAAAGATATTAAAAGAAAAAGAGTATCATTTTTTAATTCCCATATCATATAGTTATATACATGTCATTGTCAATATAAAACATAATTTTTTTCTCATATATTATATTTTAGGATGCATATGTTTAATATATTCTCATTAAATAATATTAACTCTAGTTTTGGGTTGATATGTACACCTTATCACCTAGTTTTAACCCCATTTTACTCATTTTCCCACTACCGTGGAGAAGAAATTTTGAAAACCTGATCCCAAAAAGGAAACAAAATATTTATGATTCAATTATTATATGTTACAGAATTATATTTTAATATAAATCAGTAAAACACATTAAAAATGTTATTTAGAAACATTTGTTTTTATCGATAAAAATGAACTTATACCAAAATAATGTTGAGTGATGATATTTTTATAATTAATTATATTAATTATAATTAAAATATAATTATCTTACATTATGGTCAAATTCAAATTAAAAATTTTGTTATATGTTACATCATTTAATGTAAAAAATGAGAGTTTTACAATAATTTGTATTTTTTACAATTCACATTAAAATTAATCTTTTCAGAAACATTTAAAAAATTTATACTATGATATTATTGTAATTATTATTTAAAAATGATATTACTTTTAAAAAATAATATTTCTAGATAATAAGGAAATCAATTACAATTTCTATGTACAAAATAAAATAAAACAATTTTGGAATTAATCAAATTTTTATGGAGAAAAACATGACTTTTGATAATATATAAAATACATAAATTATGATTTAATTATTAGGTTTTATTTAGTAAAAAATTTATTTATAGATAATATAATTTTGTTGATATTATTCATACCACTAAATTTAATGTTAAGCATATAATTTTTCCTGGTTCAATTTAATATCATTCTTTCAAGTCAAACATAGAATGGAAAAATTATAATTTATTTAAAAAAAATATATTAAAAAAATACCAAGGTACTACATAAAACCTATACTTGATACCCCTTAATTGACCCACAACCATTCAACTAGAATGAACAGTGGGTAACACTCTAGGTGAATTCATATTCATTCACCCCACCCCTACACTGTTTGGAGATCCGATTGTTTCGGCGACTCCTGTGTGGTATGATTAAATAATTATAGCATAAAACACCCATTTATACTAGTATTAATCATATATATGAGCTTTTATTTAATTATTTATGTATACATATATGATTTGACAGATATTTATTGGATCCTTGAAGGATTGAAGCCCAGATCTATTAACCACCACTTTCTCTCTCTTGATCAGACCAAGTTGCATTGGTGAAGGCGGTTCTCATTGGGTGTGTCTAAAACATTCTTATCCTTATCATTTTCTTCTTATTATGTAATAATATATAGTTTTAATGTTTTTAATTATGGAATATTTTTGGGAAATTTGGGACCCGATCTTGATCTGGATGGTATTTCAAACCATTGGGCATAAATCATTCTACGTTTGGAAGTCCATAATATTTTTGGGTGTATATGAAATTAGATAGTATATTTTACTTGGATTTTCATATTCATACCAATATTCCCTTGAAAGATATGGTTTTCTTTTGGATTCACATTTGGCCCTGTGAGAACCTTCCCAAAAATGATTCATATGTGGGAATGTGCATGCCCCTGAGACCCTTATTTGTTATTATTTTATCGAGGGTGTATATGTGGCCATGATAACATTATATAGTATGCAATGAGTGTTAATTTATTTTTTTAATCCTATTTTTCTCAATTAATAGTCTCTATGTTGTTGGTTTTAGGTTATAGGTCGTACTAGCACAACTAATTAACCACTCAGAGGTGGAGTTCCGTCATTGTGGTTTAAAGGTTGTTATGTCACCATCAAATAAATCGTGTGGAAATTTTGTTTCCCCAGAACCAGATATATGATCATAATGCGTCAATTTGTATTTCTCTATAGTATTATATTTGTTCAACGTGTGATAACTTATTAATCACTAAAGTCATAAAGTTAGCCAATATATTGAAATAGTGTCTTGATCTTAATTCCTAGAAATTTATTTCTCTATAAATTTTGAATTTAGAAATTTAAAAATTTCTTGAAAATTTTATGTTATTCAATGGACTATATGGAATGATCTATTTCATTTTCTTCCAACCTTTGAACTTATATCTATCATGGTGCTAAATTAGATATGTGCAGGGTCCTTAGGGGCTTGGTTTACACCAGATGACTCGACGCATGATTTATTATTTAATTATTTACCATATATTCATGTAAGAAAAATTATATATTTTTATTATTATTCAATGGAAAACTTTTCATCCGCTTACATGGTTTATCTTTTAACCCTCCATTATAATCTCAATGTGAGTATGAAATTTAAGGCTAGGGATATGACTATGGTAATGGAACGTATATTGGTAGCTGAGATATTTATTCTTGGAGGCATAGTTGATGTTAGGATGAAATCAGGACCAATATTGTAGTGTCCTTAGTTTATTTATTATATGTTCATATACTATTTAAACTATCACTTTGAGGGATCCTTTAGATTATCTTTTTTAACGTTTATGTTATTTTTCAAGATGTGACATTATTGTTTAAGTATCCATACTATTTTTGTATAGTTATTTTTTTCTTTTCCTATGGTGATTATGTATAAATATTTTTACCAAGGGAATAGTTTCATTGTGGAACCATTAAGGCCCCTATTGCTATCCAAGGACAACTTTTTTATATGGAGGAATATAAGGGGAAATGTGGTACTATAGAGACCCTATACTTTTACCCTTATATTTACATGATTTTTATCAAAATTAACCGTAAAATTACCAACCAAGGATTATAAATTCTAGTATCTTGGAAGACTATGTACATAGAAAAAAACATTAAACTAAATAAAAAATTTCATTATTTATCATCTAATATGATATCCTAACATTATATAATACCTTACATCTGAAAAGGATAACATGGGGATAACATGAACACATGGCTGAGCTAAAAATCCCTATAAGGGAATGAACATTAAAATAATGCTCATCGCCTAAGTTAAAAGGCACAACATAATGATATAAAAATGCATTGAACATGATTAAACATAAAACAATAAAAACAAATAATCCATGGGATAATATTATAATGGAATCATAGTAACATGGAAGCAATATAAAAAAGGACTTTATCAGGAGTCGAGGATCATTTCACATAGAGGATCATGGGTCAAATAAAAAAACCATGATCCTTTCACATGGATCACAAGTTAAGCCTAACTCCCAAGACCGTTACAAATAACTTCTCAAGAGACTAAACATTACCCAATGAATTGTAGCACTATCTAGGCTCACCCATTATAAAATATTCCAGAATATATTATCCACATAAATAATTATAGATAAGAAATCAAACTTAATCATAAGGGTTAACCGTGGAATGAATTGGGTATCATAATCATGTCAAAATCATAATAAATGGAGGTATCATAAACTTTTCAATGAAATAATGGAATAAATGTACATTCACAATGAAAAATAGTCATATATCATGATTTTTATGTTAAAATTAAGTGATAATATGTTAAAATGGTATTTAAGATACTTTATAATTAAAACATTTATTGCGGTTTAAGGAAAGAATTAAAGTGATTTTGAAGTAGAAAAGCGAATAATTTTTTACATTATACCTGAAGTGATCTAAAACAATTTCTTAAAAAAATGAGCGATTTTAGAAACAAAATGGTGTCATAAAATAGATTATATTGTGCACATGAAATAAGGTAATAATTTGGGATGTTCCTATAAATTGAACTTGATTATCATGAATAACTGAGTAGGGAGCCTTTTAAAAACCTGTATATCCCCAAAAAAACATGTATGAGTGGATATTGATACCTGATTTTGTAAAATATATATATAATTTATAATATGTACATAAAAATAAACTATAATTTTATTTGGTTAAAAAGAGATAATGAATAACCTGAAAGAATAATTGAGGATCTGGTAGAATCCATCTCCGTATGTATGATATGATTATGCACTTTATCTTAATGTTATGAATAGTAAAACTAAATCCTTAATTAATTAATTCAGAACCTATTGTAACTGTATTTTATTTTTTATAATTTTATTATGTTCATTTCTGTGACATTTTTGGGTTACGAAATTAAATTTCATCACTCGGAAGCATTAGTTTCTATGGTTTTTATAATCTGCTTGCTTGTATATGTTTATGGAAAAACATATAGAATGAGGATTTTTGTCTAGAACTAAACTTATATGTTATTAATGAAAATATATAATATTAAAATACTTTGTTTCTAGAAGTGAGGATGATTCATTAGATAAATCATTAATGATAACCAATAAAATTAATTTATCATTTTTGGTCATTACAATCTAGTTCTATTATATAATTAAATATAATGCATATCTTCAGATTATGAGACATTAAATAGGTTGTAATAAATTTAATATAATATGTTTTGACCATAAAATTAGGTTTATGATCATCATTGATGGTGTAATTTAATGATTAAACCACTTCATCCATGAAGGTGGTAAATTGGCACCTTGCGGAAAATGTTTTCATTCATAAAGTAAAATGGAGAGGGGAATAGATTTGATGAAGAATTAATCTGTTAAAATGAAAAAATTAAATTATATATAATATACTAGATGTTTCATGCCACTTGGATAAGGGTAATAAAGGATAATATATTAAAATAAAAGAACTTAATTTTTTTAATGAAAACCGAAGAGGGTTTTTCCTTTTGATTCCTTCTTCTTGTGAACCTCCTTAGGGGTTTATGTTTGGTTCTTCATTAGGAAAACAATCTATTAGAAATGGGGTAGTGGTCTTGTAAGTGTGTTGGAAAAAATATAGACATGTATAAAGGCTTGATAGGTGTTAGTATAAGAGGTGGTGAGGGTGGTATTTATTGTGGAGGAGGGGGTATTTTCTCATTATCTAATTAATTAGTTTATTATTATGTTGAAGAAAATAAATAGTACTAATTGTTAAGAGTATATACAATAATTACATCATGTTAGTTCAAAATAATGGTTCTCACATCAACCATGTCTCAAGTAATAGTGTATTTAACTTATTATGTAAATATACTTTAAATTACCATATTTTTCAATTCACCAAAAATTCAAGTATTTTAAAAAAAATCCAAAAACATTATCCTAGACATTGGTCAACATATTGAATAAAAAAATTAACACTATTTTAGGAAATTGATTTTCTAAATATGATAAATTAATTTCTTTATTAAAATCATCATGTAATTAGAAAATAGAAATTTTACAATTAAAACAAATTTTTTAAGACATTAAAAATATAAAAAAGTTCCCATAAAATTAATTAAAAATAATAAAATAAAAATATTAATTTGAGAAAAATTTTTATTAAAATAAATTCTCTTTTAAATTCTTTAATTAATACAAAATAATTAATTAAATATTTCTTACTTATAAAAATACCAACACATAATTATTATATTTTAAAACACTTACTTATGAATACTTGGATATAATTATATCATACATTCATTTATTTGATGAATAAATATTATTTATAATTTCATCAGTGCAGTTTCTATTCATTTAGTCATATTACTATTTATAATGGTAACATTACTATTTCAAAGGGCCAAGATACTATTTCATCATTATAGGTTCTGTAACTTGTAGATATTAATTTTTATTTAATTCATTAATTTATTTTAAAATTTTTATTATGTTCTAGAAGTTATTTTATTTGGATTATAATATGTGCAATATATATATAAGAAGGAAATTTTTAATTCATAAAACTTGGGGTCATTAAATTATTCCCCCATATAAAATTTCACCCCAGAATGTGTTTTTACATTTTACGATGAAAAAAATGTATGTACTTTTACATCATTACATTCTCTCGGTCCCTTGTTGTCTCTTCGTACATATAGTTCCACCATAGTACATGGACTAGGTGAGTAGTCTTGTTGTGTAGGAATTTATCCCAATGACCCAATATCTTTATTGAATGTTCATCATTAAAAATATCATTCTCTAACTATACCACCTCTGATGTCAGTACACGTGAAGGATCCAGTGTGAACATTTATAAAAGGGTTACATGGAATATATCGTGTACTTTAGACATGTTAGGTGTAAATGCTAGTTGATAGGGAACAAATCTGATATGATCAAGAATCTCAAAGGGGTCAATGTTCCTGGGATATGGCTTCCCTTTCATTCCAAATATCATGATCCTATTCCATGGAGAGATGAAGAGGAATACCATATATCCAACCTAAAAATAGATGTCCTATAGATGATTGTCTGGATAGCTATTTTTTATGTCTTTGGGCTTCCATAACATGATGCTGAATGGTTTTCACTTTCTCCACCATTTCCTTGACCATTCTAGGACCTAGAATATTAAAATCACTAATTTCATCTCTTCATGATGGTGTTCTTCACCTTTTACTATTAGTGGCTTTATATAGATCTATTAAAATGCTTTTGTAGAAAGTAATGTTGTTAGCGAAATTAACCCAAGGCAGATGTTGGTCCCATCCTCCTTTTAAGTACATAGAACTCATTCTCAACATGTCTTCCAGTGTTTGAATAGTTCACTTAGATTACCCATCGGGTTTTGGATGATAGGCCATACTGATGTTTATCTCAGAGCTTAAATCATGTTAGAGACTTTTCGAGATCTTAGTGGTGAATCTTAGATCTCAATTGGATTCAATCAATAGTGGTATTAAATGCAGCCTCATCACTTCCTTGATATATATCTTCACAAGATGATACAGTCCTCTTGACTTGTGATAATGTTGGGTATATTTTTAAGAATATCTAGAATAATCCATATAGAATTGTTCCATATGGATGTCTTTGTAAATATATTGAAAATTTTCATGGTGATGTTTTCCCATTTCCATGTTGGTATGAATAATGGTTTCATAAAACCTTTATAATTTTTCCTATTAGCCTTCACATGCTGAGATACTAGGAACATTGATGTATATTCAACAATATCCTTCTTCATATTGTCCCACAAATTTCTCTCTCAGAGATCTCAATACATCATCATGCTCCCTGGGAGAATATAAATAGTTGATACATGTGTGTTATTCAAAAGATCTATCTTTGTCACTCTATCAGATGGTACACATAGTCATGAACCAAATCTCTAAACTCCTTCCTCATCCATTTGGAACGCTGAGGATTTCCCATTTATGTTAGCTTCCACCCTTTTCATAATTTCCATATCATTCCTTTGAGAATTATTTATTTTCCCAATAAGAAATGGTTGAGAAATCATTTGAGGAAGAATTGATGTTGTTACATCCTTAATGATTCCCTTGTCTATCCTCTTTAAATCTAAGTAGATTTTATCTTTCTCAATTCTTATCATTGATAAAGATATTGGATCCATTATTCTTAGATCACCATCCACTTGATTTTCTTTACCAGGCTGGTAGTGAATTGAGAATACATAATCCTTGATGAACTATATCAATCTTCACTAGATCATATGAATATCCTTCTATTTAAATATATATTAAAGGAACATGTGATTAGTATATATCTCACAGTTCTCCCCAAAGAGAAAATGTCACTAGATCTTTAATGTGAACATCACAACTGCCAACTATAGAGCATGTGTAATATATTTTTGCTCAGGTATTTTCAACTGCCTCTAGGAATAGGTCATCAAATTATCATTTTTCATTAGTACAAAACCAAATTTATTTTTTGAAGAAATGATGAACACCATACTGATTTCTCTACTTGTCAGGAGTGTGAGTATTAGCATAGTGATAAGCTAATATTTGAGCTCCTTAATGCTTCCCTCGCATTCTTGTGTCCAAAGAATGTTCACTAACTTATGTGTTATCTTAGTAATTGGGTTTGAAAATCATAATGGGTTCTTCAAAAATCATAGGTAATACCCATCTAGATGATGAAAGATGAGATTCTATAATAGAGATGTTGGCCTCTACCACTCTTCGACTGGAATTTAATGCACTTTGAATATAGTTTCTCCCATGTCAACGTATTTAGCACAATATTACCATAATCCTCATGTTCATCGTTGATGTTGTAGTGCATCAGAATATCATCAATAAATACAACCCTAATTTTTTCAAGGTAACCAGTAAATACTATTTTCATTAAGTCCATGAATATTTCTGGAGAATTAGTGAGTCTAAAGGGAATATCAATGAAATCATTGTTTCTTTACCTATTTTTAAAGGTAGTCTTGGAATATATTCCTTCCACACCATTAATTGGTGATATCCCAACTGAAGGTCCACATTAGAGAAGTAACATTCCCCATGTAGCTAATTTAACAAGTCATGTATCTATGGTAGTGGATAAATTTTCCTTATCCTGATTTTATAAAGATCATTATAGATGATGTAGAGGCGTATTTATGAATCATTCTTCATCAAAAATATGACTGGTCCACCACATGGTGAATCAATCAAGTGTATAAAACCCTTGTCCAGATTCTCCTAAAACGTATTCTTTAGGACTTCCAGCACTATGGTGGCTATTCTATAAGCTGTTTTTTATATAGGAAGAGATCTATGAATAAGTTCAATAATGAACTCAATCTCTCATCCAGGAGGAAGACAGAATAATTCTTTATAGGAATACATCATTGTAATCCCTCATGATGGGAATGTCTTCAAGAACGATTATCTCTTTTGTATCAATCATTAATGAGAGATAATATTTCTCATAATGTAGTAGTATCAACAATTGAGATGATGATTCTAAAATAGATTTGTCTTCCTTCTTACACTTTTATTTAATTAGAGGATGCTTAGTTATTTGGAGAGGGATCTCACATTCCCAAATGTTGATGTTGGATTTGTATAAAGATATCCAATCTATTCCCATTATTGCTTCAAACTCCACTAAAATAAGTAAGCCAAAATTCCGTAGGAGATTCAGTCCACAAACATTAATTGGGGAGGAGTTATATAACTCAGATGAAACACTTTTTCTACTAGATGTTCTCAAATATAACTCATCCTCCAAATTTTCAGGGGGTGTTTGAATAGTTTTATTAAAACTCCATGACAAGAAAAAATAAGTAGAACAAAAATCAAATAGTACATTTACTATTATTGAATGAATAACCATCGTACCTATCACCACATTGTCTTATAAATCAAACTTAGTAGTAGTGATAACATAATCCTATCCTTGTTTACTTGGAGTTTGTTGTTGATTTACTCCAAAAACCCTTGTCTTAGGGGAATTTTTGACACAATTCCAAAGTAGTTGTAACACGAAACTATAGGAAGAGTGTTCATCTTAACCGTCCTTTATTCATACATGATAGTGTGATTCTTTATATCCCTTGAGCATTTCTTACCCAGATGCCCCATTCATCCATATTTGAAGCATTAACGAGTTCCCTTTAGATAGTTCCTAGGATTCTTCTTCCCATAATTTAGACATGTGGGATATTCTATCTTCTTTCCATCAAAATATTTGTTTGTGGATCCACCCATATTATACTCCATTTTACACATTTTTTTATTGGGCCCGTGAGACCCCTGAGAGTCTCTTATCTCCATTTCAGCCTTGAATGCACAAAGATCAATCTTCTCATAAATATAAAAGTCTCGAATTTCCAACAATTTTCATAGACATATCATTAGTCAAATAAAGAATAAATCCACCTTCCTATCGGTGTTCATGAAAAATCTAGTGGTGTATCTTGCAGGCCTTGTAATGTTTTCTTCACATTCCCCGACATAGTCAACTTCCTTTTGCTTAAATTTGAGGAACTTTATTTCCAAATTGAGATGGAGGGTTCAGGGAAAATATACATTGAAAAACCATTTCATGAATCCCTCCCAATCCTTGGAATAAATTCCCTCCTTGGACTTTGTGTTTTTGATTAGTGTTCAAGAATTGTTAGTTTACCCTTTAAAATATCATACCTCCAGTACAACATTCTCTTATTTTGAGCATGAGAGGATAGAGATTATATTTTCAATGGATTTAATGAACTGTTCAATGAGGAGGGTATTAGAAGATATATTAAACACATGAGTCCTTTTTTCATTAATTATTTTATTAAAACATTATCTTTCTTAGGGTAGGTAGGTAGTTCCACATGATTCATGTTATTATTCATAACATGAACCAGTTAAGCAAGTAAAATCATATAGTTTTGAGCACTCGTTCCCATCATAAAAAATAATACCATTAAGTAAATCCTCAAATTTTCTATCACATTTATATTGGACTTGTTTTGTTATACTTCCCACCATTAAATAGAAAAATAATGTTCAATTACGGGGACTTTAATACTTAGCTAATAAGCATAAAATGTAAACATTAAATATAATAGGATAAACACTTAAAGGAAAAGTATAACATAAATTTTGATTACCTAGGTCTCAATTTAGGTTATCCATGATCTATTTCCTATAATATTTTCTTATATGGATTTTTGTTCCCATATTAATAGTTTGTAATTAGCTTAGGTATTATCAAATTCATATCCCCTAAGAGTGTCAAACAAGGTTTGCAGTAAGGTCTGCCTTCATGTGCCAGGTGAACTCAATTTAGGACCAGAAAACCTTGTCAATGATATTAATCCTAGGTAAAACTATTACAAAAACATTTCTACTTGTATTATTCAGAAATAGATGTATCTTCTTGGTAATCCACGAACTCTATACTTACAATAATTTTGGTATGTTTTCATAGACTAAGTCCAATCCCTAAGGCTATTACTAAATTCCTCTATTCTATATCTCCAAAAATAAATAAAATTTTAATGGGATACAAACTATATTGACCCTAACATTTTACACATATCATTACATGACTTTAAACATAATTAAACCTCAAATTACAATCCAACGATCAAAAATTCTAATGTCTCGGAAGACTAGGTACATAAAAATGAAAACATGGGACAAAATAAAAAATTCATTTATTTATCATCGACTATGGGATTATAACTTAATTTGAGGCCTCACATCCTCATAGGGTTACTTGGGGATAACATGAAAACAGGTATGAGGTAAAATTCCTAACAAGGGAATTAACATTAAAATAAAGGTTAGCACATGGGTTTAATGGGATAACATAATTATATAAAAAGGAATGAAACATGATTAAACCTAAGGAATAATAAAATATAGAACATGGGCCATATAATAATGGAATCATAGTAATGTGGAAGAAATATGAATCATGAATTTAATAAGATTCATGGATCATTTTACATAGAGGATCATGAGTCAAGGATAACCACAAATACTGTTATACATGGAGCACAAGTCAATGATATCCATCATGTCCATCGCACATAACATATCACGAGACTAAACATTACGCAATTAATTATAGTTATATCTCGGAACACCCATTATAACATGTTAAGGAATATATTCTCCATGCAAATAATCATACATAAGCAATCAAACGTAAACATAAGGATAACCCATGTAAATAATTGGGTATCATAATCATGTCAAAAGCATAAGAAATAGGTGTATCCTAAATGTTTCCAAGAATGAAAGGAATACATGGATATATATAAAGGAAGATAGGAATATATCATGATTATTTATGTCAAAGTAAATGTATAACATGAAGAAATGGTATTTAATAAACTTTAGAATTAAAACACTTTAGTTTGGTATAAAGAAAATATTAAAGAGAACTTAAAGTAGAAAATGGAATAATAATTTATATAAAACTAGAAGTGAACCAATAATATTTTCATAATAAATTTATTTACTTTGATAAAATATTGGGGGCTTAAAAAATATTATAGAGTTCACTTTAAATAGGGTAAGAATTCAGAAAGTTCCCTTAAATCGAACTTGCTTATAAGGAAAAATTGAGTAGGGATGATTTTATAAACATGGATATCCCTAAAAAAGAATGATGAATGGATATTTATATGTGATTTTGTAAAATATACATATCATTTATAATATTTAAATAAAAATAAAATTTAATTCCATCTGTGTAATTGATGGAAAGAATAACCTAATGGAATAATGGAGGTGTGGCTAGAATGTTGTACCATATGTCTAAAACGAATTTTCACTTGATATTAATGTCCTAAATAAAAAATTAAATCCATTAGTTAATTAAGTAATAACATTTTATGAATTTAGTTTATTTTGTATAATTTTATTATGTTCATTTATGTCACTTTTTATGTGTTATAAAATTCAATTTCATTTCTCTGAAGCATTTGTTTCCTTGGTTTTCATGATGGGTTTACTTGTATATGTGTATTGAAAAACATGTAGAATGAGGATAGTAGTAAAGAAATGAAATTATATGTTGTTAATGAATATATCGAACATTTAACTAAAATTTTTATTTTATAATTTAGGATTATTCATTAGATAAATCAATAATGAAAATATTTTTTATTGATTTATCATTTTTTGATCATCCCAAACTAGGTTTGATATAATATTAAATATCATGTATATATACTAGTTATAAAAAAATAAATAGGTATTAATTCATATAATATAATCTGTTTCAACTATAAAAAAGTTTTCATGACCATTCTCGAAGGTGGAATTTAAATATTAAATCACGTCATCCATGAAGGTGGTAAATTGGCACCTCATAGATGATGTTTTCAATCTGAAATAAAAGAGAGATGAGAAAATGTTCGAAAAAGAATTATTTCATAAATATGATATCATTAAATTATAAATAATATAATGGGATTTTAATGACACTTGGACAAGGGGTAGATAATATATGATATGAAAAGAGAATAACATGAAATGAAATTGAAATAAAATGAACGTGGGTATGACCTCTTGATTCCTTCTTCTTCAGAAACTCCTTAGGGAAATGTTTTTGGTCTTTTTATACAGAAAAAATATCTTGGAAAGGGGGGAGGTGTTTGGGAACTGTATTGTGTATAATATATATAGGGAAAAGTTAATGGGAGGTGTGAGGTGAAGAGGTGGTATTTATAGTGGAGGAGGAGGATGTTTTATCATTATATAATTTATTAGTTTATTTATTTTCTCAAGAAAATAAATATTGCTGATTCTTGAGACTAAATACATTAATTAGATACGGTGAGATCAAACTAATGGTTCTTACATCTTCCATGACACAATAAATAGTGTATTTAACTTATAATGTATATACACTGTAAATTACCATCTTTTACTATTCACCAACAATTCATGTATTTTAGAAAAATAAAAAAATCGCCCTATCCATTTTTCTACATGTAGAATTTAAAAATAAAATCCATTTTATTCAAATATTTTTTGGAATATGAGAAATCTAATATTTTATTAATATAGTCATTTCCATGAAAAATACAAACATTAAAATTTAATCTACATTTCTAACACTTTCAAAATTTAATTATGGTCTCATTAAATTATCTCAAAATAATAAGAAAGCAATATATTAGTTTTGAATTTTTTTTACAAAAAATATATTTTATTTTAATTTTTTAAATTAATCACACGAATTATAACCAAATATTTATGACCTAAAAAATTACCATCCCTTAATTAAAGTTTTCAAAACACTTATTTACATATAACATGATCTGATTTTATCATACATTCACTTATATGATGCCGAATTTTTAGTTAAAATTTCATGGGTGATGTTACTATTCGTTTAGTCATATTACTATTCATTAGGGTAACATTACTATTCCAAAGATCTAACTTACAATTTCATCGGTATAGGTTTCATAACATCTAAAATACTTCTTATTTAATTGATTTTTTACATATAATGTTTTTACTCTATTATAAATATTATTTTATGTGGGTTATAGTATGTGAATTATATATATATATATATAAGAATAAAAGTTTCAATGGGTAAATTTTTGGGTCATTACCGATACTCTATCCCAGATCTGGTGGATCAGGTTAGGGTGTTAGACTAGAAAACATGAAAGAGGGACCTATGGGTGGTATAATGGATAATGGTTAAATGGATATTTTGGTTATAAGTGTGGCTTCAACAAGGTGGTATTGATATATTTTTATTGGTGAAAAGATATATTTTCTTAGAAACTAAAGTTAAGTAAAGGGCAGTGATGAAATCACATGGGATCTTGGTATCTTAATTTGTTAAATTATTATGAGAAATATGTTATTGTAATTCCTACCAAAAAATGTTCTTCTAGAATTTATCTATGTCATGCTAATTTAGCAAAATCTGTTCCATGGTGGATTATATAATTTTTACCATAATTAAATACATACACCAAAAAATAAATTACTTTAAATATAATATGATCAATATTATAAAATTTCAACATGATGAAACTAAAGCTGGATTCCATTTAATGTAATTAAATCTCTCAATATTATATAATTATCATTTAAAATATAACATTATATTTATAAGAAAAATTATTCTTTTAGAAAAAAAATTTTAAATACAGTAAGTGTTTTTATTCTAATTTCCAACTTATTTATAATTAAATGAATTTAATATATATAATTATACATTTATACATATAGTTAGAGTTATAAATAGATTTTATTTTTTATTTGAATAAAAGTAAAGCAATATTAATAAAAAATTAACAAAAAATATCTGTTTTACCATGATAAATAATATTTACTTTGGTAACATATTATTATGTTAAAAATTAAAATTACATTACCATGAAAATTGTATTTTATGATAAAAAACAGAGTCAATTTATAGAATTTATAAAAAATTATTTTAAAATAATCACATATGAGGCATAAAGATAATATTTCGGAAATATCTATTTTGAGCATGAATATAATATACTTCTTACATGCCTAGTAATAACTATTTTTTTGAATGTTAATTTATTTTCATTTACATATTATTAATACATTATATTTAAAATCATTCTCTAGTAGTGATTAATTTTCTATGATAAAGATACACATTACATGAAAAATGATTCTTCTAAATATATAAATTTAAAATAATATTTACCAAATACCATTGAAATTTATAAATTTTCTCTTTGAATTTAAATTCTATCAATCCATTGAAATGAAGTATTTCTTTCAAATTTATGAACACATTATATCATGATTTATTAATTATAATATATCAATAATTCATTGGTTTATAAATAATTATTAAATAATTATTTCATTATTTATTATTTTATATATTTTTAAAAATATTTTCTCATATGAAAGAAAACATTTGATTACCAATTAGTTATACACATTTTTATTGAACAAATTTACATAGACTATATCTCCATTAACAAAATTTTGAATGACTATATTTTACTTTATAACAACTATCTTACCACTCTTATATCTTATAAATTTTTCGATTCTTCCATCTTAAATAAAATCTATCATTCCCTTAATCATTAGTTTTTATTTCCCATAATGAATTTTCCTATAATATTACCCTTTCTTGTTGTTTGTTTAGTTCCTCCAATTTTTATCATCTAGGGTGAAGATGATCTCATGTATTTTCTAGTTGTAATGTTATTATTTTTTATAAATATTTTCATATACTAATATATTCCCTTTTGATAGACCATAGCATCTATGGAATGTCACCTTCTGTAAAATGATAAAATTATTTTCATGAACTATTATAATAATGTTTTGTAATGGCTGAATAAATAATTTTTAGTTTGGGTTATTTAATTTATATCCTATTTCATACTCATGTTAAATTCCAGTAAGTGGAAACAATTTGTTTTTAATTAGAGATATATAATTTGTAGAAGGAAAATTGCACTTAAAACCAATTGTGTGAGATTCTACCACTATAAATAAATTACTTCCTCGTGATTTGAAATAACTCTTAGTAGGGAAAATAGATAAGGTTTTCAATATAATTGACTAGAATCGAGATATATTTTCTAATGAGATATTAACCTCACTATCATAGATGGGTCCTAGAAACTCATTTCTCTCATAATGGTAGGTACATCAATATGATTGAGTTTATCCCCAACCATTTAAAATAAATACCTCCATTATTATGTATAAAATCCCACATTATGTAACTATTTTTTTTGCGACTTCATAGTTATCTTGGAATATATAGATGATCATATTTTTATTTGTAATATGAAATATTATTTAAATATATTTGAAATTAATGGAGAGTATATGAGGATATTTCCAATAAATTTCCAAAAAACAATTCCAATTCTTAAAAAATAATACTAATAAAATATTCTAGAAGCATATCATACAAAATACAATTGGAGATTCAATAATCGTTAAACAATATGTTTTATTTGATAAATAAAATATCTAAACATTTGGATGAATAGTTGATTCTCCTATAAATATTCATATATATATTGGAGTGGCTATAACCATAAAATAATATCAAATAAACATATCCTAAGTGAAGTATACGAGAACATTAATTATAATGATCCACATTAGTGGATTTTATTGCATAGGACTGTCCTTTCTCCTTTTCTGGATGTTTCATTGGTTTATTATCTTATCAAACCATATATTAGAGAAAAATTTTGTATAATTAAAAAAATTTAGGCATTTAAATCCTTAAAATACAGATAGATAATTAAAAAAGATCTTTGTATCCTATATTTTATTTATTGCCCATTTCAAACCTTTTTAATAATCAAGGTCTTGATAACCAACATTCTAAAATATGAATCTTTTCTAGTAACATTTCAGAAAATTCATAGATGAATACTTTGATATTTTTTACACATAATAAATTTAATCTTCTTTACTATATTGTTTCTATAAAAAAATTCCATGAAATTCTAATTTTATCTTATTTTGTATATTTGGAAAATCTGAAAGGTTGTCTTTGTTAATAATAATGTGATATAGGTAGTTAGGAATAAACATAAGAGTCTTGATACAATCTCTCATATAGTTTGGTTTCTAATTAGGAAAATAAGAACATTATTCAACACACCCAATGATAACATGGTTCATATGGACTCTAATAAATACATTTAATAATTGAAAGATAAGGTATGAGAATAATTAATAAATGTATATGATAAAAAAACATAATTATAGGGACTGTAACTCAAGAATGAAATATATACTCTATGAATCGATAGAATTCAATCTACACTATCAATTTTCATATTCAATCTACATTCCCTAATCTAAATTCTTATATAGTAACTCATGAACACTTTTTTAAATCCCCAATAATGGTGCATAATGGTTATGTGAATCAACAAATCATATCCCCGTGTAGTGTCAATCTTGGTTTATAATTAGGGAAATTTTTTCACACACAAGGTAAGATTAAGTCCATACATATTCATAATCTTTATGGGTAATTATCCGTTGATTTATCTGAGGGGGAGATGGAATCCACTTGTTTATATATAGAACATGATTTTATTCCTATAAAACCGCACAATCACTAATATAAACAACATTTATTTTTTATTGTATTTATTTTTCTCTCTAGTGTTTTTTTAAACTAATATTCTATAGTCACAATATAAAAAAATCAAATAAACCTTAATGCGATACCAACCAAGACATCCTAAAAACACACATCTCATTCTAGTGATATGAAAAATTTTGTATATAGCAACTTTGATTCATGGTCAGACAACCCAAACCCTCACACCATTGAATAATTCTCAAAACACCTTCTTTAATTTATATATACAGTACCAAGTGACATTACCAATGGTAAACTTACATTACTTCATATTATTTTTATAAATTATTCATTATTCATTAAAAATAATCATACAACCCCAAGAATCGATGATTTGCGGTCTTTGGATATGGGAATTATAAAAATACCATTATGAATGTTTCTGTATAATCATATTTTATGAAAAATACTTCTAAACATCCCATATAGTATGTTCTTTTTCCTGACCTTAGGGAATGAAAAAATTTGGAACGGGGTACAATCAAATTTTTAGTGAGGGAATAACATATAAAATATTCATAATAGTGTTATCTCATAAACATATATATAACATGATAATGAGAGATATAAATGATTAAAAACAAACATAGACTACTAAGAGTCATACATTTGGTTTCGTAAAAAGGATATAATATCAAATGATCAAAGAAAAAACCTAGAAAAATGTTGTGCAAACATCATCCAATAATAATAAGGGATGATGTATATGGTTGGTAGATAATATTGAAATGTTTCAAATAAAAAATCATAAAAATTCCTTATATATTGAAGTAATGATTTCTAATATCTTTCTTCTTAACATTTGTAACATGAATATAGTCTATACCAATTATATTAATCCGCTAACCATAACTAGTTTCATAATCTATCTTGTGAACCTAACCATCTATAATTAATTCCAAACTCAATATTGTGAACATAGATACTAATTATTCATCCCACACTCAACATCATTAACTAATGAGATAAAAATAATTAACCAATTCATTTGAGAGGTATAAAGGATCCCACTCATCACATAATGACTGTCCATATATTATTTTCAAAAGAAATTAAATAATATATTATATCATTAACTACATATGAATTATAATGGATTTTTTATCATTAAAAAAGTTTCACATAAAATGTTATACTGAATTCTATTAGATAATGGAAAAATTAAATCACCAAAAAAGTTTATTCCAATTTTGAATATATAGAGTGATTCATGAAACAATACCCCGTCAAAGAGCTATATTTTTTATATGATGTGAAAATTGAAGTAAAATCATAAAATGATATTTTATAAATCATCCATAATATTGTCATAAAAAGGAAAATTTACGTGATATTTTTTATGTTTTTTATGAATTGGACATAAAGGATTTATTAATGTTATTTAGAAAGAAATAATATTAATGGAACACTAATAAGAAATAGAGATGAATTTCACCAATTTGTAGGGGAAGATTAATGTTGTGATCATGAAAAGAAATAGATTTTAAATTGAATAAAATACCATTATTTAGAGCAACAATTTAAAAAATATTCTAAATTTTCCTTTTTGAAAAGGGGTGAGGAAAAAAATGAACATCACATTAGATAAAACATATTTGAATTATAATATAGTAAATGAAGAAATTCACATATATAAAACTAGGAAACATCTATAGGCCATGTCAGTGGATATAGACCAAAATAAGATGGGTATAGGCCATAACCATGATCATAATGCACCTGGACATAAAATCAATGGCTCTAACATATTGTATATATGCATGGGATGAAACCGTGGTTATAACATATATATATATAGCAATATTAATGTGGAAAATAGAAATGGGTCAATGTATGTGGATTTAGAGGGACATAACCATTGGGAGAATTTCTATGGATATAACCCAAACCTAGATCCATTGGAAATTGCCAATTTTTATAGAGTTCCAAAAATAAAAAATTTTACACCACAAAATAGTTGATCACACATGGAAAACATTAACATGAAATTACCCTAGCCCTAAACAATATCATGTTCTTTTGAAATTATATGAATATATATATGTATGTATCCAAAAAATTATATTTATAATATTATATTTAATATAATAATTGTTATAGTTTCTGGTTAATTAAGTGTACCCTTGGGTAGAATGCATGAGCATATATGCACTATATAGCCATGACTAAGCTTGACCACGACTCTATGGGTCATTTGCAATGGACTATAACTACAATCCTGCAATACTATTACTATAAGAGTCTGGTTCCAGAACCTATAGCTATCATCCCATCAGACTGTGTCTAAATGGGTCAGGTGAAAGGACCTATAACGATATTCTAGTGCGACAATGCATATAGGGATTGGTGGAAGGGTAAATAACAATATTCTTGTAGTATAGTGGCTATATGATTTGAGTGAAACTTATTAAATACATAATTCTTTTGTATAATGAATATTAGTTTCATGTGAATGATTATATATCCATTATCAAATTAGGATTGTTTCCATGGTCTCTTTTTACAATGTACTTGCTAAAAAATGTGGTTGTGTCTAAAGAAACCTTATGAATATCAATATATTTGATGTAATGATCCTTTAGAAAATATTTCATGAAAAATAATTTTATATCCAAAACATAAATTTGAAACACTCTATAATATTTTCTGAAATTAAATAAAACCATACCTAGAGGAGTAAATATAAAAAAGAAACATCCTAAGTTAAATAAAGTTAATTGATTATTGAAAAACCATTACAAATTTGGTAAAAATTTATTCAAAACGTTAATGGTAAAACCAAAAATAGAACATTAAATAACATGATTAAAAATATTTTTCTGATAATATATGTAATTTATTTAGTATATACACCATATAAATGAGTATAGGTACATAGTTATAATCTTGCATCAAAGAATAAAATTTGAGGGAAAACCCTTATGTATTTGTTATCCTTAGAAACAAAATCTATCGAACGAGAGAACGTGAAATGGAATTGTAAAATAACTTAATCTCATTTATGGTATTGTAAAATAAATTAATATTGTATTATATAAACAATTTTTTTATGAAAATTAAATATTTCTCAAAGAAATGAATTAAGACGAGAAAACACATATTAATCTTGGAACAACTGAATGAAATAAATAGTAAGGTGGGGCATAAAAAAATCCTTGGAAATATAATTAAATAATATTTATTAATGATAATAAAATCTAAATAATTAAGTAAATAAGAAAAATAAAATAAAAATAGCTGTATAATATGGAAACATCCCCCTATTAATGGAAATAGAGGTGAAATAGAAACCTTGGATTATATAATTTTTTATTCGTCTCTAAAATCAGGAAAGTTAAATATAACTATACTAATTATTAAAATAAATTATTTATTTAAATATATTTTATTTTATTCAGGTTTTTTAAAATCATTCAATATATATTTAATTTATAGTTTTTGTTTATTTTTATCATTAGGTGTTAATTATTTTGATTATTTTTTATAGGCATTGCAATTTTGATGTTGATATCTATAAATTGGAACCATGTACACCATTTCAATATTAATTATGAAACTATAAAATAATTTACATAATGATTTATAAATTTATCATTTCATTCATTGAATTTTTTACTAATGATCCATTAAGATGAAATCATTAATGAGTTTTTTTTGGTTTTTTTGATAAACAAAAAGAGGTATATTAATAATAAGTTAAATATTATGATAATTACTAATTTATTATTATATTTTTATCCATAAATTAATAATATTTTTTTTCATTAATTTAATTATTATAACCATCAATGTATGGTCATGATGAAAAATGAAATGTGTTCTTAATGGAGGTGGTAGTCTAAAGACAAAATGGGTGCCATTTTCATATCCCAATAGATGTGAGGGAGATAGAAAAAAGTTTTTACAAAAACATAATAAAACATAAGAATTATAATGGCACTAATTTAACTATATTATTATGGTCATAATAGGCTTGCTGAAAATTTAGATTAGAATAAAAGAGAGGAAAATTTTATTAAGTGGATAATACTCGTGTTCGGGGCTTGAACATTCTCTTGAGAGACCTCTTGAAAATGGGGGACATGTGAATTTATTTTTGAAAGAGTATAGAAAACATTATGTATGGATCCAAGGTAGGTAAATTGGGTAGATGTTCAATGGAATTTCATAGGGTTTTATTGGATTAAGTGGTTGATATATAAATCATTTTACAGGTGGAGATAAGGAAATTTCATAGGAAACTAAAGTTAGGTGAAGGGTAAAGATAAAATCACATTGGATTCAGGTGAAGAATTGTTTTTAAGAGAGGTTTTACTAAATTTTATTCATATCAATGGCTAATAAAATGTCTACGTGCCATGGTGATTTTATTAAATTGATCCCTGGATGATTAACTCCTTTTAAAAGTTTGTCAATGATTAAATATTTACTATAGAAAATATCATTTTTACTGAAAATGGAAGATGACCGATATTACGAAATATAAATGTTTTAAATAAAAACTTTGAATTAATTTAGTCTAATTAAAATTATATATATGTTAAATTAATATTTTAAATTACAAAAAATGAGAAATAGAAAAAATTATTTTTCTAGAAAATTATATTTTTACACATTAAATGTTTTTATTATAATTTTTTATAAATTAATAATTAAATAACTATTGACATATTTTATATATGTTTAAATATCATATAATAGTAATAACATATATTTCAATTTATTTAGATAAAAACCACACAATGTCCATTAAATCATTTTGTTGAAAATTTGTTTTTACCATGGTAACAAATATTTACTTTGGTAACATATCATTTTGATAAAAATATAAATGAAATTTTTAATTTTTTCTATTTTATGATTAAAAATTATAAATCAATTTAATTATACTCCTTTTATATAGTTAGAAGATAGTAATATTAATATAAGAAGAAATAATGGATTAAATTATTTTATAATAAAATAATTAATCAAAAACTGAATTTATTCCTATTTAATACCTAGTAATAACTATTGGATAAATTTTTTAATCCCTCAAAATTTTAAAATAATAATATATTGAATAGAAAATAGTACGCGCAACATCGATAATCAACGACTGTGAAATATCATTATTTAAATATGAATGCTATAACAATGACGTTGAATTTTTATATATGAATAGGTAAAAATAAATTATGATATATACATATATATACATATGATACTAAATAAATATTTTATTATTAACACTTATGATATAATCATAAAACTTTTTGTTATTGCATTTTATGCTTCAAAAATTGTTTCTTTTATTTTTCTTCTTTTTACATGAGAAAATATTTTAATTAATTACAACTAATTTTATAATTGGTATTTTATAAAGATATAATTTTTAAATCACTATATCAAAATTATTTTTAGAATAATGTTTTAGAATTTTTTGAAAAGGTAAATTTTTTAATGAATAGTGAAAAATTACTAATTTGGTATAAAGCTATCTTTTCCATTCCTATATTTACATAGTAATAAAATTTTAAATTGATTTTTAAAAATACAGGAGTTCAATTTGTATTAATATATTCTAATTTATTTCATTTTATCTGAAATAATGGAAAACATTATTAAAAAACCACGTTTATACTTAAAAATTCATTATTTGAAAAATAATTTTTCATCATGCTTTATGGATTTATTTTAAAAGAAATCACTAAAACTCATTCGAAATGGATTTGATAAAATGGATTCCATATTTATAATTATAATGTTAAAATTTGGTAAATATTTCATCATCATTTATCATGATAATTAATATTAACCTTGGTAAAAATGGTGTGTCCACAGTAAGGGTAAAACTATTAGAGCGAGGATACCACTATGAAAAAAGGCTTCAAAACAATCCATACTAAAGAATATATTTAAATGTTTGATATTAATTGGTACACCCCTTGAAATATTCAATAAGATGGAATTTTTTAGATATTTTTCTTTAATAAAGATCTTTATATTTTTTATGTGACATAAATTCGAAATATTGATTTCATGACTTTATTGACAATAATATTTTGGGATATGGATAAAAACTAGCCATGAATGGTTATAAATTTTTTAATATGAATAATCACTTATAAGGGATATAATATTAAATTTTTAGTGTTGAAATAATTACCTTAAATTTTTTTGAAATAGATACACACGGGTTGTAAACATAGTGGAAATATAATGTAAAAAAAAATTAAAAGTAAACTTTTTTGAGTGATTTTGGAAATTCCATAAATTTATAGAAAAATATAATGTATTATTAATTTGGATTTTTTTAATTTAAATTAAATTTATGTCTTGATATTTTTTAATGTCAAATTTCTTAAATAGTTCTAAAAATGAATTTAACGGTATTTTATGTGAAAAAATGTTTTATTATATTTTTTTAAGTTCAATATATATTTTTATTTCACCATTTTGATTAAACATGTAGGTAAATATAATACATTTTTAACTTATGTGTCACTGGTTCTTTTATGGAATCTTTTTCCCCTTTATGTGTAAAAATAATTTTTTCATGGTTATCATAAAATTTCTTAATTAGTGGGGGGGGGGGGTCAAAACAATGAGAATATGGATAAATTATCCACAAATCTTATGGAAATTTTATTATATGAGATTATTTTTACTTATAATAATTTTAAATTTGAAATATTTAAATTCTATTCGACATTAATATTAAAAATAACTTACTACTATTTAACAATTTATGTGAATAAAATGATTCCTATCACAACAATTATAAATGGAAACCATTTTCCCACTCTTTATATATATATTTCATTAACTTATTATGGAATCACGCATTTTTATTATATAAATGTTTCATTACATGTATCCAAATACATGATGTTTTAATGTTTAGTATTTGGCTATTAGGAACATAATGGAAGAAAACATAATAAATTATTCTAATCCATGTGAAATACCTCTTCTTGTGTTCACCCTATGTTACTATTATAATATCTCATCTCCTTGAGACATGAATCAATGGAATTTGGTGAGCATGATCCCAGTAATAGAATAATGAAGTGAGACATTTAGCATCTGATTATAAGTAATATCGATAAGAAAATGAAGTATAAAAATATAACATGTACAAGTGAACATGAAGAATATAATAATAAAAAAAAATTTAATCATAACATGTAAATGTGGCTACAAATATTAAATGAGACATTCATAAGCATATCACCATGGTTTATCACAAAGTATAGTAAATGAAAATTTCCAAGGTCATTTACAAAGGTAAAATGAAACGTGACATCTCTAGAGACTAAATTTGTAACTCAATGAATTGGAGTTATTTTATGGAAAAAATCATATTTAATAATTAACGATATCCCAATTGAACATAATAAATCATTTTTTCAATAACATGAGGATAATAAAGAAGACATTTCTTTTCAAAATCACAGTGTATAAAAATGCTTAAATACATGATAATTGCATAATACTTTGTTAACAAAAAGAGAATGTGATTTTTTATATCCAAATACATTAATAAATAATTCATTTTTACATCTTGGTGAATACCCCTATAAAATTATGAATATTGGGTATGCACAAAGAATGAAAATTTATCATTTAAAAGAGATAACTAAATTCGGAAGCATGGAGGGTATAAAACATAGATTATAGAATGGTAAAATAAGTTTGGAACATGGGTCTCCCATTAAAAATATATTATTATTAGAGTAATGGTATAATAAAAATTGTGCAAAATAAAATTGTTCAAGATATTATAAGTTAAATTGGAAAAGGGAACTTGAACGGAAAAGAAAAGAAGAAATTTCCATTAACAAGAAGAGTTTCTCAAAAATAATTAGGATTGAACCCTATGGACTTATAGATATATTGGGGGTCTCTATGGGATGCATAATCACTATAAATTCATGGAGGATGGATCATAAATAAAGGGAAAAGGTTAAATGGCATTCTATTTATATCAAAAGTGGAAGGATTGTTTAATAATTTCCAAATATAGTTCTTGGACATCTTTTTTGTGTAAAATGAATGAATATACGATTTCCCATGGTTTTTTCAATTTTTTTGGACATTTGAGTTAAAAATTATTATTTTTTAATCCCCTAGAGCCAATTTTTTTAAATTAATCATTGTACATAGAAAAGTATGATTTCAGCCTAATATTTTTTTTAAAAATAAAATTTTTAATTATATAATTTGGAAATCCACTTATAGATTTATAAATTGATTAAAATATATTAAAATAATTAAAATAAAATATTTTAGGTTTTTTATTGTTCTTAATTTAAAATTATTTCATTATGACATAAATATGAAGTCGTTAAATATTCTTAGAACACAAAACTGTATTTCTTCTATTCACAGAAGAATAAATTAGTTTATAAAATTATAAAAAATTTACCCCATCATAATATTGACATTCTTGTATAATATATAATTGTTATTTTATGAAAATAATTCTATAAATTTTATAATTTTATTTTTTAAATAAAAACATCCATATTTATTTAAAACTATCTGATTTTATGATATAGTGAAATTTATGACACTTATAAAACTTTCCTAGTAAGTTAAAGAATTATATTATCATTTTTATTTAAATAAAAGTGGTATAAATTAATATTTAATTAAATTAAATATTATTAAGAATAATAATTTTATTCAAAATTTGTATAAATTTTATAAAAATACAATTATGTTTTATTTATATTGAACAAGGAATTACGAAACTTGTCTTACTTAAGCATATATTTAATAAAAAAATTAATCCCAAAATGGGATTGATGTAATTATAAATTTAGTTAAACAAATTAAATTACACTTTATGTAACTAAGGACTGGGTACATAACCACTTATTAAACCAACATACATCCTAAGAGTATGGTGTGAGATGGTGGTAGTTTCATAGCGTGTCTTGACAAACATTGACATAGTGATAATCTCCAATAAATTAAACTTCTCCCATATGAAATTTCATTCAATCATCACTTGTTGATTCACAACATGGGATTTGTCAAGGGAGAACATCAATAATGTAACCTCCCTCCAAAAATATAAAAAACGGGCTTCAAATATCTAATATAAATGAGTTGAGGCTATCATTTATCATTTCTACATCAACGATACATTGTCATTACTATTAAGAAATAGTAATTTTAATGGTAAAATTATTAAAAGGAGGTATAGTCCCAATGATTAAATAGTATAACAGTTATAATGACCAACTATATTCTTACTATTTCAATATTCACATTTCTTTCTAAAAATAATAGTTCACTCATTTACTCATTTTTAATTTCAAATCATTGTAATGATATATTTTCATTTTATAATATTTTGAAAAGTATATTAATATTGTGTTTCATTTAACTATTTTTTCCTTGGTGGTGATGATTATAATTGATTGTGGTGACCCTAATTTCCCCATTTTTTCTTTTCTAATTTATATATTTTTTCCATTTGTAACGTTTAACAATTTTATTTTGTTTGGTAGCTAAATAATATAATGATCAGTATTTCTAAGATATGGTTTTTTGGTTCCCCAATATTATATATATGTATAATATTATAAAATATAAAAAAAATTATCAGGATGGAAATTTCATATAAAAATAATGGGTTTTTATATTCATCTCCCCTTTAGAAAATTCTTTCTAGAAATTTGAACTCAAATTACGAGTAGATAAATGGTGAGTGTAATTTTGAGACATTGTTTCCACTTTTTCACTTATTTCCTATTCATATCAAGGTATCCTCCAAAAGATTTTGACATGTTGGGTTTTTTTGCATTGAAAATTGTCTCAATTTCCCATGATCTCCACTAACTAATCCTTATAAGAGATGTGATGTTCCATTTTTACCACCTCTGGATTCCATAAATGTGAAGTATCATATACGTACAACCTTAAGAGAGATATGTGGAATACATCATGAACTTCTGCTGATTTGGTGGGATTTCTTACTGATAGGCCAGAACACATTTGTGACACTGTATTTCAAAGGGTTTAATGTACCTAGGAATAATATTCCCTTTCATTTAAACCACATAAATCTATTTCTATAGTGATACCTAAAAGGAAAAAATTATCTCCATCCTTAAAATATATTTCCCTTTGATCGGTGTGAATATATATCTTTTGAATACTCTAAAGAGATTTTATATGTAGTTGGATGGTATGAATATTTTCAATAATATCATTAACAAGATCATCCTAACATAGATTTATCACACCAACTTCATCCCAACATGTAGGATTTCTACATTGCTTCCTATATTAAGATTCATTTGGTTCCTTTTGAATACTCATGTGAAAGCGGTTATTGTGTGAGACCTCAACTACAGGGATGTGTTGGAACCCTCCGCCATTAAATTTCCTTGAGAATGTTCCCAGGATGTCCTCAGGTGTTTGAATAATAAAGTTATATTTTCTATTTTTTTAGGGGTGATAGGTCATACTAAAAGTCCATTCAGTATTTAGATCATATTGAAGACTTATGAAGAATTTAGATTTGAACTGTTGATCATGATAAAAAATGACTGATTTTTGTTCCCAATATAGCCTCACCACTTTCATAATATATATATATTTGAAAATTGGTCAAGAGGAAAATTTTCCCAAATAGGTATTAAATGGGTAGTCAGGATGAGTGGGTCAATCGTAACCCATAAAAAATTATTTCATTTGGATTTTCTTTAGAGAATAGTGACAAATTCCATAGTGATATTATCCCACTAAATTATTGTTATGGGTGGATGTTTAATTACCCCATTATAATGTTTTTAGTCTTCCATCACTTGTTTTCACATGAAGAACCTTTCAGTGTTGTAACTAATCTACCTTTTCATACTATCCCACAAATAGTGATGACAAAATTCAATATATATTTTAGTTCTTACAAGATGTATAGAGAATATATTAAAATGAGCTTCATCAATCAACTCGATCTTTATCTCTGGGATATATGGGACACATATACATGGAAAATATTTAATTACATCTTCATGATCAATTATAATCCCAGAAAACATCCCATTCTTTATAGCCTCAATATTCTTTTATATTAAGGGATATTTTCTTTAAGTTCTATAGATATTTTCTATAATTGATATTTGTGAAATCATATTAGATAAGATTGACTATGTCACTTATCTTATGGTACCCATGCACAACCTTACTAGGTCCTTGATTAGAAGATCTCCTTGAATCCCCATCATTTCTAGCACAATAGGGTCTTCACTGCATAAGGCGTACTGACTTTGTTATCTCTTCTAGGGTGATAATGAAGTGAACATTAGTAGTCTTTAAGATTCTATAATCCTGAACATTGTATCATTTTCAATTATTTTTTCATGAATATTTAATTGATAATTTGGTGGTATGTCTAAATATTTCATTTCTCTTTATAAAGATAATGCCTCGATATCTTTAGAAAAAAATGAATACAACTAACTACAGGCGATGCATATGATAATTCTACTCATGATGTTTTAACCTTCGAGATGTATAAGAGATAACCTTATCATTTTTTATAATGATGAAACCATTCCCTTTTTGAGATTCATCACTATAAAAAGAAACACTTTCTCTGATATAGGGTAGAGTTAACATAGGTGCAATTAAAAATCTATTCTTCAGTTCTAGGTAACATTCTTCCCACTCCATTATCTAGATGAACATATAAATTTTTGAGTTTATTTATTCAATAGATTATATATTCATGAAAATATTTTCCCAAAACATTTTTAATTCCCTTCTAAACCATGGAATCTAGGAAGCTTAATTAATATTGAATCAGGAGGAATCTTTTCTATGTCATTTTTCTCGGTAGGGTCCACTGAGATTTCTTAATTTGTAATAATGTTCTGAAGAAATATTATTTTGTAATTAGGATCAATTTATGTTTTATAGAAACAAAATAATCATATAATAGTACAATTTAGTGTTACATCCAATGTTTTAAGAATGAAATAATATGTTCAATATCATACATGATATGCTATATTTTATTTACACAAACAACTGAATATTATTATTTAAAAGTTACCATTATAATCCATCTATTGGAATAAAGAGAACGAATAGTATCAACTGAATTATGAAAATAATCTTTAATTTTTTTTAAATAATGATTCATTTTCTACCAAATTTATTATAAATGGGAATAAAACCTAATTTAATATAAAGGATGCGTTTTTTTTTGAAATCTAATTTAAAAAGAAAAAAATTTTGTTTATGAAATCATTTCACCCTTTATGAAATTTTATTTAATGAAAAAGAATTTTTATACACTTGATTTATTATTTTAAATTCATCTTATATGGTTTCTAGATATTATAAAATAACAAATTCAATTTTTCAGATAGAAGATATATTTTTCTAAAAATGTAGTTTTACCACATATTGATAGAGAACCATTTTTAAATTTAATTTTTAATACCTTTATATGTTCTATTTAAAAAAATAAACTTCTTTTTTAGAATCTAGAAACCAAAATTTACCTTGGATTATTTTTTGATATTTTTATTTTAGATATCATGTTTTGATGAATAATAAAAATATGATAAATTTTTATTGAAAACATTTTTTTCCATCGAGATATTTTATATGGTTAAATCATATTGTTTAATTGTTATAAATTATTAATTGAAAGAAATTTTATCATTTATTATAATTTAGGTCATTTTTATTAATTCTATATTGAATTTAGATGTAAAAACATTTAAATCTTCAATAATGTTTTAACTTTTAAAAAACCCCGCTTTCTTATATGAGAATGGGAATTAATTTTATATTAATTTCTTCCAAGTCTACGTTTTGAAATTCGAAAAATTTATTTTATATTTTGAATAAATAGGTCCAAATTTTGTAAATAGTTACATTTTTTGGACATTATGAATAGTTAGTTCAGTAATTATATTTATTTACCTTGGTTAAAGGGTAGGTCAGATAAATAATGATAAAAATAAAATTATATTAATATAAAGCAACTGTTACACATGTAATAATACTGTTTTATGATATATTTCTTACCATGATCATCTTTGGCCGATTTTAGGACACCATGGTTCCACTTTGGTGTGATAATGACCTTTTATAATACTTAATTTCATAAAAGGAAATATAACATAAACACGTATCTCTTAACTAAAACAATTTTAATTTGGTTTATATAAATTATAACATTGACTATAAATATTAATTATAAATATAAAATTATTTCCTATATAATGGTATTTTATTCTTATTGTTTATATATTAAATAAATTTATTTATTTATGACACAATGATGATACAATGATTACCATATAAATGAAATATTCAAATAAATAATAAAAATATTAAAATAAATATCATTTTAAAATTTTGATGTCAAAATATAATTTTAATAATTTTTATGACATGTAATATTTGATTTAATTAATTTTTCTTGAAAGAATCATGTTTTTAGAACTTTAAAAAAATTAATTACTAAATAGTTCAAAAATTGACATAAATGAGTTTTAAAAAAAACATTATTTTCGAAAACTATGTGAAAGTACTAAAAATATAATACTCATAAAAATGACTTATCTAGTGTAAAAAATTTCATTAAGGATCCACTTATGGTTATATGGGAATTTTATAGTAACAATAGTAACCATATATTATTATAATACAAGAAGGCATGGTAAGAGTTAATGTTTTTAACTAATGGTTAATGCTAAAATTTAAGGTTACTTTTGTGACATAAACATTTATAAAACATATTGTTTTAGAGGATTTATACCCATCATAATTTTACCATAAAAAATATCACTTTATAAGTATTCAAATTCAATAACAAATTTATAATAAAACTATATTTTTAGGCATTGATAATGTTACCCTCCTCCATGTTATGAAAGGCTACCACCTCTACCCACTTACTCACACAAGTCAACCCTCTTGGATCATCCAAACTCAGATCAAATAAGCTACCAATATCCCTACATTCCTCCTATACTCCTTACCTTGTGATAAAGTCAATTCAAGAAAGCCTTTTGGATCAAATAAATATGAGTTACCTGATTTGTAGGTACCATCTTCTCTCATGTTCCTTTCTATTATTTTCATTATTCAATATCTCTACTCATTTTATTCATTCATTACCTAACTACACCAGTATCTGCAATATAAAAGAAACTTTTTATGAGATGTATTCAAGACACTCTTACACACACCTCCATCTAATGGATATGAACATACTATTTCTGTGTATGGTGAACTAATGCATCATGAAACGATGATTGTTAAATTTTCTCCCACCACCTATAACAATGGAAATTATGATAGAAATATATTTATATATGATATATATTATTTTTATATTGTCTCTATGATTCTATAATTATTATTTACAAAAAACCATTATGCTTTACATGATGTGTAAATACAATAATTTCATTGGAGAAAGTGTGGACTACCACCCCCTCAATGATATGTGACTCGTTCATGCCATAAATGAAATGTATAAAATATGGAGTTAATGATATAATGTAACATATATAATTTAAATATAATACCGGTAAAATAATATAAATTTATATCATTTTATTATTATTCTTTTAATATGAAAATAAATGAAAGTAGCATTAATGCGTACGAATGATCAACCGTCTCCAGGAAAGGTGCATTTCATTTATTATCTCTAAATATTATGTATATTAAAAATAAATATATTATGGATATATATTATATTTAAATGATGATAAATATTCTGTATATGATGGACTTTTTACCACGTGGATAATTAACATCAGAACAAGATCATTTTTGAATCAAGTACCCAATTTCGACAAAACATATGATATGAACATAAATAGTAATATAATTTTTATAACATGGTAATAAGTGATATAAAATAAATAATAAATCTAAAAAAGGATATAAATCAAGTATAAATTAACCTATGTTTATTATTCAGGAATGTAAACAACGAACAAGGAAAGTTGTATTCGAGGTAAGGGAACTTCCTAACACAATTTCCATTCCTTGGGTTATTCTTCTACTTCTTGATAATTTCATGCTATGATTACATGAGAAATAAATTTTGATATTTTTTTTATAATTTATGTGTATTTATAGGTAATACTCATAATCAATCTATTTTATTAGTAAAATCATCTCTATATGAAAATTTCTAAACTCGATTTCCACTCATTGGGTTTTATGCACACTAAGTTGATTATATTATGACAAGATTATGTGTGGAATCACAATTAATTTATGGATGTATTAATTTCCAGTTCCCTTTTTTTGGATATATTGATGCTATACATAATCACCCCATTTATAAATTCTTATGATATTTAAATGAACTTTGTAAGGGAAACCTTTACTGAAACTCATTTCATTGAGTTAAATATCCATGTCTTAGGTTTTGTTTTTCCAAGATTATGTGTAAATGACCTATAATTGTTTTAAACTGAATATCTATATATATTGGGTGTATTTATATTTTTCACACATAATTATGTCATTGATTTATCTTTAATCTAAGGATACATTCTTTGTTAGGGCTATCATCTCAATTTACATTCCATTGAGTCTTATTTTTTGTTATGCACCGAATCACTTTTATATGGTGTACATACTTTCATTTGACATATTATATCATGAATCTCATTATTCTCGTGATATTATATTTTTTGTTTAATGTTATTCTTTAATTATTTTTATTAAACAATTTCTCCAGTGGTATGGGAATCTTGAACTAATACAACAATTTAAATGTTTTAATGATTTATTCTTCAAAATATATCTTATTAATTTCCATGTTTTAAATATGGTATTAAGGATTTATTTATATAAACAAGAGTGTTTTAAAGTATAAATTATTTTTAATGTTTCAAATTGGTATGTGAAACTTTGATTCAAAATTATTATTTTTAAATGTGTTCGCCACAATCCATTCTTTTTGTATTATTTAAAATCCACTTTTTGGGTAAATGGAAACCATACAAGAGAGCTCAAGCATATCCCACATCCACATCCACATAACCGCGACATTCAAAATTAAAAAATTCATCATTAAATTTCTAGAAGGAAAAATTCTAAATACTGCCAAATCCACCTGGAACCATGAGTAAACCCATCTTGATTCATAGTCCATCAAACATCATGACCTTGAACCTAGAGAGACGTCGCCATTCATCACCGCTATCAACATTGTCACCATAGTCATCTCTCCATTGTCAACACTGTCATTGACGCCTTCCAATTCCACAATCATCGTCGCCGCTCAAAACTCCTCCAACTCCATTGCCTGTCATCTTTATCACCGGAACCATTGCATCCATGCCCAGAAAACACCATCTTTGCCGATACCAAAACTGATTTCAACCAACACAATACGAACCAGAGGAACTATCATCGCTTCACCCTCATCATCATCATTGAAATAGATTCCATCACTAAAAAAGAACTGAAAATCACTGAACAGACCACAAATCAGCCACATCACCGAGCAATAAAAAATAACAGTCACAAGATACACCAAGTATAACCATCCAAAACGAAGAAGAAACCCTGAAACAAAATCAAAACCACCGGACGTCAACAATAATAGTTCACGAAAGTATTCATCGCCAAAAAAACATTCAATCTAGCGGGAAAAAACAAAATAGACTGAGCAACCCATCAGTTCAAATTGAGAAGGAAGATGAAAGTGGAACAAACCTGAAAGAGGACTTGGGATTGAACCCTAGGAAGGAACCTGATTAAGAAGGAAATAAAGAAATAGAACTAGAACCATAAAATAAAGAGGTACAGAACCTGATTAATGGATATGGATTGCGATTCAAACCCATGGAAGAAGGACTAGCTCTGGTAACACTTGAAAATATTCCTTCCGCCAAACCAGTTTCCCAAAACCTCAGTGTATCCCATGCTCCAAATCCGACTTGGAGAGGGGTTTTGGAACGCAATATCAAAGCATCGAGAGTCAGGCAGGGTGAAAACTGAACAGCTAACACAGATCATGGAAAGGTGAGTTAGAGAGAAAAAAACCAATAGAGACCTAAACCTAACCAAGTGAGAGAGAAGAAATAACTTGAGAGGAACATAACTGAGGATCACTGTTGGGAGACGCCACAACCCTAGGAGATGGGATTTTGGATGAGGGTTTAGTGGTGACCGGGGGAGTGAGGCGCCATCGGATTAAATGTGTGTTTTTAGAATTACATGATTATATCAATATCATTAAAGGATATTTTATGATTGAAATGTTGAAATATTATTTATCCTTTTTTCATGGTTTATGGGTTATGATTATGTTCTGATTCATGATAATGTTTTATGTATATGGGTGGTTTGGTGATAAACTGAGGGTGGGTGACCCCCTAATAGCTCTCCAATGCATTGGGGAACCTGACGAAGGTAAATGTTAAGGTTTCTCAAAAGAGATTCACGGAATATAATATGATGGGTATTCAAAACGTAACCGTGATGGTGAATCCCTATGTGGAGATGAACTCTATAAGGTAAATATGTCATGAATTCCACCAGTTATCATTATTTTTTATTGTTTATACAATTTTTTTGTAAGAATACTATGATTACATGATGAAAGCTAAGTAGTTTATATTTTATGGGTGAAAATTATGATTTTGTGAAAATGATTTTATGGTTTTTAAATATTCATAGACTAATTTTTTTTTTCTTTATTTTATATTCCCTATTGAGCTTTTATGCTCACCCCATGTTTTGAAATGTTTTTCATATGATATAAATGAGAATAAAGTCAAGGATGGGATTATGGAATTGTTGTGATGTTTAAGCATGAAATAAAACCATGTTCTTTTTAATAGTTTTTTTCTATTTTTGAGAAAAATGGATAATGGGTAGAAGTGTCTACTTTGTAATAATTAATTAGTTATGTATTAGTTATGGCATAATTCTTTAAAGCTATAAACATAAAAAAATTCGTAATGTGATTAAAAGTCAAATTATTTACTTAACAAAAGATTAGGTAATAGTTATGTAGGAGTACTTTTTGTTGGAATCAAAGGAAAGGTTTAGACTACCTTTGGGATTGGTAATTTGGGATAACCACATGGTAAGTCGCTATTTCTATTATTTCAGTTAAATCCTTGTTTTATAAAATTTTCAAATCAAGGAATGTTGGTTAAAAATTGAAGAAGGAGGATCACAAAAAAAATTATCTCTCCCTGACTACATTCTTGAAATAATTATTTCAAGTTTATGTACATTCAATTCTAAAACTTTTTCTAACATAAAACTCACTTGAAAGAAATGGTTCAATATATCAAACACATGTGCTATATTTATGATAAGTGTATTTCATGTATACATTACATTATGTTATAATGTATTTTTTGTATCTAAATTAATAATCTATCCAATTTTGGAATAAATTGTGTTATTTTATGTTTTATGGAAAGAAACGATGAATTTTTTGAAAAGGAATAAAATGGGTGTAAATATTAAAAAAAGTTCACATTGCAACATAGGATTTTTGATGATAATGGGAAGTTGTAAAATGGAAAAACACTATTACACATCGTGTACCACAAGAAAACGTCGTGAATTTATCGGAGACGAAGGCCCCCTACAGAACGAGTCTTGATGAGAAAGCACACTATGAACTGTAAGTACACATCATTTACCATCATTAAATGTCATGAAGGAGGTAAAACTTCAAATTTATGATTATTATTTGCCCCATATTCTCACAGATGATGAGGTGATGCATAAAATATCTACATGGAGTGTAGTCCATGTACACGTCGTGCTGAGATCCGCGCATTCAACACATAGATTCACAAAAAGGGGATCAACATTATACATTGTGTACTTGAAGTATACGTCATGATTGGGGATGGATTGACCCCATTTAATGCCTATAAATAGAACCCCCGACTACACCTTGGGAAAAAATATTCTAGGGTTCGAGGAAGAGACAAAAGTCTGGAGAGAAGATGCTGCAAGTTCTTTCTTTATTTTATTTATGTTTTATTTTCTCTCTTCTTTTAATTCTCGCATCACTACGATAAGGGTGTAACAACCCAACTCTTTGGAAAAGGTACGGATCATTAGATTTGTTTTCAAATCTTTCCTTCAAGTTTTTTTGATGGGTGTAACATCCTAAAGAAGGTCTGGGGAGTGTCCGGGGTTGGTTCAGAGACCTGGAGTTTTAGAAATGGACTTGTAAAACGGGGTGCATGGCATGCAGATGTCTTGAACATAGTTCGGGTAAACCATGTGGCCTTTAGTCTGGAAGCAGGGAGGTGTGCACAGTTTGCGCACGGTTTGGGAAAACCGTGCGCCTAACCTGTGCGACCCTTTTTCCGTAGGCAGGGAAGTGCACACGGTTTGCGCACGGTTTGGTAAACTGTGCCCCTAAACCGTGCGACCCAGATCTGGGTAAATTTACAATTTTTCCCTTAAATATCTTTTTAAGGCCTTAATCCTTTCTTTCTTCTTCCCGTGGACAGAACTAGAGGGGAGCCTCCTTTGAGCTCCAAAACCCTCTCCTTACTCTTTCTCTTGTCATTTCTTCCCTCGGTGTCCGTTCTTCGATCCGTCGAAGGTGTTGGATCATACATGGTAAGGCTAACCTCACACACCCCTTTCTCCTTAGAAAAGCTTTCTGTCCATTGAATTATTTTACCGTAGGGTCATATGCCCCATTTTCAGGGCTTTGGACTAAAACTCATATCTCTTCTAACCTATTGTGAATCTGAGGTCGATATCGAGCGATCCTTTATCTACACCCCTAAGGTAGGTGGTCACGTGGTTTCCATTTTGGGTTTTCACATTATTGATTTATTGTTGTCATTATTTTGTTTTCCTTTCACCAAAACTCTTATTATTATTGATTGCTTACTGTCTAAACGACCCTTGTGATAGGAGGTTATGGGAACTACCCTCATTAGGGTGTTTTGGTATCGTATGACCCCAATATGGACACCCGTAGGTGTTATACCTTGGGTTTTATCCACTTTTCACCATTGGACCTTATGGATATGTCTTGAAAGACATTTCCATGTGAGGAAAATGGGATGGTTTGGTTAGGGCTTGGCTAGGACGAGTTAGCCTAAATCCCTTTTATTATTTTAAATGCATGTTTTCTTGAAATGTGATTATGTGGTATTTTGAGATGAAAATACCATGTTTTATTGATATGAATGTTATAAGAAGTGTATTCCTTATAACCTATTCTAATTAAATGATTATGCTTTGGGCCAGGGGTACACTATGAGTGCTCCCCTATGATACGACTTCGGGCTAGGGGAAGACCATGAGATCTCCCCTAATTAAATGATACAGCTTCGGGCCAGGGGAAGACCATGAGAGCCCCCCTATGTTATGGCTTCGGGTTAAGGGTAGACTATGAGAGCTCACTTGAATAATTATTAAGCCTTCAAGAAGGGGATATACCGTGAGAGCTTTCCCATGGTTGGGCCAGGGGTAGGATCGAGAGCGCTACCCCTGGGATAAGGACGTCCGTGAGTTCTGTCCCGGTCCTACCCAACGTATTATATATATATATATATATATATTTATGTATATATCTATCTCTAAATAAGCAGGTAGACCCACCAGGTGTCCTTCTAGAACCTGAGCGGGAAGGCTTCTATTTTACTTTTCTTTACTTGTTTTCAATCTATTACACATTGTTTACTTGTGATCACCCTTTTTGGATTACACGTAGACACCGTTGGTGGTGGCCTACTGAGACTTGTCTCACACCCTACCTGGGCAGGCTCCTGGGTACCCTTGTAGACTTTACTACTGCAGGTACTAGTAGGGTCAAAGGACCAGGTTCAGGTTGTTGATACATATATATGTTCTAGCTGGAGTTCCACAGCAGAGGACCAAACATGGCTAGGGAAGCTCATTGGCTACTTTTTTTGTCTTTTTGCATTACTGTATAGCATTCTTGTCTTCTATTTCCATTTTATCATCATTCCATGCATCCATTTTGTATCTGACACTGCCTATGAGGCTTTTGTATATTTATCAGTGTTTCCTTACATCAATTGTTTGGTTTGTATGTTTCCCCTTTTCTCATGTTTATCCATTGGTTGTAATTCATCTATTCTATTACTTTTCTATTATTCTGTTGTGTACTCTAACATGGGGGTACAGTCTCCCCATTGACTTACCATTACACCCCTGCTGCTAGTCGGCATCCCCTGTCCTATGGGGAGATGAGCCAGGGGTCATGTGGCCAACCGGGCTCGGGGCACGGGTTGAGGGGCAGTCGGGTCTAGGACGTCACAAAGTGGTATCATAGGATTTTATTTCTTCTTGCTTTACTGTTTTGCGATGATAGACTTGGAGAATGGGAACACATAGGGACTTATCCATGAGCCATGCTTTGGCATCGTGAACCCATGTATGGGGATGGGGAAAGTTTTCTATTTTATGTTGTTATTTATTCTGCTATTTATTGTTGATATCATTTCACCGTTGGGTGCTTCACATGTTTTGTGATGTTATTATGATTTTCAATGTTGGGATTTAGATTTCATGGTTCGACCCGATGAAATGAGGGTTATGCATTCGAACATGCATCACAATAGGCACAATATGATCAGGCCATGCATATTGCCATGCCACGTTTAAATTTTCAGCGAGTATTATCTATTGTTTATTTCCATGCCTTGTTTATATGTCTGCCTTTGTGATATCCCTTCATGCTTGTTGTTTATTGATAAATTATGTGGTTTTAGTGGGTTTCACTCTTTGGTTCATAAGGTGTGTGGGCCCTTATGGATCGGAAAATGAAATTCCAACTAAACCATTCTTTTGCTTTAAAGGAAATTTGAATGCTTGATTAATGTAAGTAAATGAAAAATGACATCCAAGTTTGTGTCATATTTTAGTTCATAAGGTCTATGGGCCCTTATGGACAGGAAAATTACATTCCAACTAAACCGATATTTTTCTTTAAAGGAAGTTTGAATGCTCGATTTGTGTAAGTAAATGAGAAATGACATCCAAGTGTGTTTCATCTTTCAATTCATGAAGAGTATGGGCCCTTATGGGCTGGGAAATTCCATATCACTGGATTTAAAAATTTTGAATGTTTACCTGTTTTTCTAATAACCCTTGTAGGTGTGGGTAGGTGATCTTAGAGGTAGGAAGGCGTAGTACATGTCCTGGCTTCTAGAGTTCATCCTTTAATTTGTTGGCTTACTTTTTGAGTTGTTTGTTTGGAATTGTAGCGTTATGCCTCCATGAATTCCTCGAGTCGTGCACGCTGAAGGCGGCGACGACCACATTCCTGAGCTGGTGGGCCCTAAGCCACCAGTTAATCTTCCATTCGAGCCACCCATGGCTCCTTTTGATATTCCTGAGATGGGTGTCGATGCCCAGTTTCATGAGGGTTTCTTGAGGATGATGCAGAATATTCAAGGCGGCGTGCGATCTTCCCCAAGTATGGCAGAGTTGACCCACGAGTTTCAGTTATAGCATCCGCCAACTTTTTCACGAGATGGAGGACCTCTTGCTGCTGAGTCTTGGTTGGAGGTGATCCGGGCCATATATGAACATCTCGAGATGCCTCCCGAGCGGAGAGTCAAATTATCCATTTATATGCTAGACGATTCATCTAGAAGGTGGTGGGACGTCATCACCCAGTCGAGACAGCATGGAGACATGGTCTGGGAAGATTTCCAGGCATTCTTTTATGACTTTTTATTTCCCCAGACCTTGAGAGATGACAGAGCTAGGGAGTTTATAAACCTGCAGTAGGGGACCACAACGGTCATGGAGTACTCGTCTTGATTCACCGAGCTGCAGTGTTTCGCCGCATCACTAGCTGTCGATGATCTGATGAACGCTAGGAATTTTGAGGATGGGCTGAGTTACACGATCCGGTGTCAGGTAAACGTGTTTAGGTTGACATCTATTCCTAAGATTGTTAACCGAGCTCTGATTACTGAGCGTAATCTGAGGGAAGCGGATAGTGCGAACCAGGGCAGTTCAGCACCAAAAGCTTCCAGTGGGTCTTCATCAGAGCGGAAGAGAAGTTTTGAGTTTTCCCATGGGGGAGGCACCAGTCAGGCTCCTAGCACAGATAGTTCTCAAATTTTCGATTAGTGCGGGAGGAAGGGACACTTCAGCGCACAGTGTCCGTGGAAACTAGTGGAATTCATAGGCTGTGGAAGGATGGGTCACCTACAAAATTTCTGCAAGACTTCTACTCCAGTTCCTAGTGATTAGGGATCTCTACCTACTACATGATCTGGTGCTGCATCAGCGGGATCACGTCAGTCAAGAGGCTGGAATACCGCCGGCTGATCAGGCCGTGGCGGCAGTCGAGGCAAACGTAACCACGCGTATGACTCTCTACACCAGGAAGGCGGGTCTGCTCAGGGTAGTCAGGATGTGACTCAGGTCCGTGGTACCGTCCAATTATATGCAGTCGAGCCTACGCCATAGGAGCAGTATGCAAGGCCATCTATTGTACAAGGTACGATTTTTATTTCCTCTACATTGGTATCTTCCTTGTTTGATACAGGCGCTTCTCACTCTTTCATATCAGATACTATCATAGAGAGTTTGGGCCACGACGTTGAGTCGTATCATGGTGTGATTATGCTACATACCCCGTTAGGTGTCCCTTCAGAGGGCGTTCTCTGTTGTCATAATTGTCCCCTCGAGGTGGGCGGTTACCTTTTCGTTTGGAACTTGTACGTTCTGGAGATGACAAGTTTTGATGTAATAGTTGGGATGGACTGGATAGTTCCCTATAGAGCATGTATTGACTGCTATCATTGGAGGGTGATTTTTACATCACTAGAGGGTGACACACATGTGCATAAGGGAGAATGTGATCTTAGTTCGACACGAGCAGGACCAGAACAACAGATGTTGGGAGGTGTCACGACACCAGTTTCCAGTCTTTATCTCGATGACCAAGGGTTACAACCCACTTCTTATCCTTGTCTAGTGGAGCACTTTAGAAATGTCTTTACTAATAACTTCTCTAGTCTACCTCTAGTGCGAGGGGTGGAGTTTACCATTGATCTTGTACCAAGAGAAGCACCAGTGGCCATTCCTCTTTATAGGATGGCACCTAAGGAGCTTCTGGAGCTCAAGAGTCAGTTGGAGGACCTGGAAGAAAAATGCTTTATACATCCCATCAATTCTCCTTGGGGATCACTGGTTCTATTTAATAAGAAGGCAGATGGTACCTTTCATCATTGCGTGGATTACTGTAAATTATATCAGCTGAAAATTAAAAATTGATATCCTTTTCCTAGAATTGATGACCTCTTCGATCAGCTCCGGGGAGAGATGGTGTTTTCCAAGATAGATTTGAGGTCGGGTTATCACCGGGTGTGTGTCAAGACTTCTGACATACCTCGTATGACATGCAGGAGCAGTTATGGTCTCTATGAGTACCTAGTCTTGCCGCTTGGGCTTATGAATTCACCTGCAGTGTTTTATGGCTCCTATGAATCGGATTTTTCACCCATACCTTGATTATTTTGTGGTGGTTTGTGTGGATGAAATCTTAGTCTATTCACGCTCGAGACACGACCATGCAACCCATATTGAGATCATGCTGAATACACTAAGAGAGCATCACCTTTATGCTTAGCACAGTAAATTCCACTTTTGGATAAATAGAGTTCACTTTCTCGGTCACATTATTTCTGAGTCTGGAGTTTCAGTTGACCCTGAGAAGGTATGTTCTGTAGTCTCTTGGGACAAGCCCAAGAATGTCTTTGATATCAAGGGTTTTTGGGGGCTTGCTAGATATTATAGGCAATTCATTCAGGACATTTCATGCCTAGAAGCACCGCTTACAGGTTTGACCAATAAGGGGGTGAGATTCGAGTGAACGGAACCTTGTGAAAAAACTTTTCTGGAACTGAATGGCAGACTGACTTCGGCGCCGATTCTGATATTTCCGGAGCCAGGAAGGACTTATATGGTCTATTGTGATGCGTCAGGTATTGGTTTGGGAGCTGTCTTGATGCAGGACGAGCGAGTCATTGCGTTTGGTTCTCATCAGTTAAATCCTCATGAACGGATTTATCCAATGCACGACCTCGAGCTCGTAGCGGTTTTTCATGCCTTACACTGTTGGAGATACTATTTTTTGGGAGAGAATTTTGTGGTATTCACTGATCACAAATGCCTCAATTATATCTTCACTCAGTGGGATATGAATCTTAGGCAGCGCAGGTGGGTCGAGTACCTACAATTTTTTGATTTTGAATTGGCCTACACTCCTGGGAAAGGAAATTCAGTAGCCGACGCTCTGAGTCGGAAAACTCAGTCACAGGTGGTTTTGTCGTCTAATGAGTAGTGGATGCTGATGGTAATAATTTAAGAGATGCATGTTGAGGTTCAAGAGGGTCCGGTTCAGACCGTTATCTCAACCTTAGTGGTAACATCTACTCTTCTGGAAGGGTCAGGGCAAGACAGTCATCAGATCTGGAAGGCCTTGTCTTACGGGAATGTGTCGCTAATGATGCCTCTACTGATTGGACCATGGATAAGGGTGATACTTTGTTGTTCCGTGGGTGTTTATGGGTCCCAGTAGACATCAGAGAGGAGATAATGAGGGATTTCCACACCTCAGTATGGGAAGTTCACCCTGGAATCACCAAAATGTATCGTGATTTGCGACGACAATACTGGTGGCCTAGCATGAAGTAGGAGATAGCCTATTTCATCATGCATTGTTCCACCTGTCAGCAAGTGAAGGTGGAACATCAGCGTCTGGCTGGGTTTTTGCAGCCATTGTCCATTCCAGAGTGGAAATGGGATGATGTTTCTGTGGACATTTTAACTGCATTGCCCAGGTCACCTCGTGGAAACGATGCAGTATGTGTTATCATCGACCTTCTGACGAAGGTCACACATTTATTACCAATGTGAGAGGCATTCACGGTTGATGACTTGGGAAGGTTGTATGTTAAGGAAATAGTGTGCCTTCATGGAGCACCTCATTCGGTTGTTTCGGATAGAGGTCCTCATTTTACATCTCGGTTCTGGAAGGGTTTACAGAAGGCTTTAGGTACGCAGGTACTTTTGAGTATGGCCTCTCACCCACAGACTGAGGGACAAACCGAGAAGACTATACAGGTACTAGAGGATATGTTACGGGCATGTGTTCTCAATTTTGGAGGTTCATGGGAGAAACACATTCCTCTTGTTGAGTTCTGTTATAACAATAGCTTCCAGGCTACCATTAAGATGGCTCCCTATAAATCCTTATGTGGTAGCCCTTGTCTCTCGCCTTTTTATTGTATTGAATCAGGGGAGGCAGTTGTTCTAGGACCACGTCTTGTGCAGGAGAATACCGAGTAGATACTGCTTATCAGGAATTGTATACAAACAGCTCAGTCTAGAGAGCAGTCTTATGCTAACAAGCACCGTCAACCTCTTGAGTTTGAGGTCGGGAACAAGGTTTTCTTGAAGGTCTCTCCCAGGTTAGGGTGGAGACGTATTTAGAAGTAGGGTATGCTTTCGCCAAGGTTCATAGGACCCTTTGAGGTGGTGAAGCGGATTAGACCGGTAGCTTACCAGCTTGCACTTCCGCAGAGATATCAGAACATGCATAATGTTTTTCATGTATCTCAGCTTCACCAGTACTTTTCAGATCCGACTCAGGTGTTTCAGCCTGATGAGGTTGAACTGGATATGGATGCTTCCATCGAGGAGTATCCGATGCGAAATGTCGACTGTAGCATGAAGACACTCCGAGGCAGGTCCGTTCCTCTTATGCGGGTGCTATGGTAGCACGGCCGGGTATAGGACGAGACCTGGGAGCGAGAGGCTGATATACGATCTCAATGGTTAGAGCTTTTCTCTAGTGACACATCTTTACCCTCGGAAGGCCAACTCAGTGATGAGTTTCTTTAAGGAGGGGAGGTTGTAATGACTCAACACTTTGGAAAAGGTTCGGATCATTAGTTTTTCTTTCAAATCTTTCCTTTAATAATGTTTGATAGGTGTAACATCCTAAGGAAGGTCCGGGGAGTGTTCGGGGTTGGTTCGTAGCCCAGGAATTTGAGAAATGGACTTGCAGATAGGGGCGCACGACCTGCGCATGGCTTGCGCACAGTTTGGGTAAAACGTTTAACCTTTGGTCTGGAAGTAAGGGGTGCGTACGGTTTGCGCACGGCTTGGTAAACTGTGCGACCCAGATCTGTGTAAATTTACATTTTTTCCCATAAATATATTTTTAAGGCCTTAATCCTTTCTTTCTTATTCCCACGGATAGAACCATAGGGGAGCCTCATTTTAGCTCCAAAACCCTCTCCTCATTATTTATATTGCCATTTCTTCCCCCGGTGTCCATTCTTCGATCTGTCGAAGGCGTTGGATCTACCTTGGTAAGGCTAACCTCACTCACCCCTTTCTCCTCGGAAAATATTTTCATCCACTGTATTATTTTAACGTAGGCTCATATGCCCTATTTTCAGGGCTTTGGACTAAAACTCAGATCTCTTCCAACCTATTGTGAATCTGACGTCGATATCGAGTGAGCCTACGTCTACAGCCCAGTGGTAGGTGGTCACGTGGTTTCCATTTTGATTTTTCACCTTATTGAGTTATTTTTGTCGTACCGTGGTTTTCCTTTCACCAAAACTCTTATTATTATTGACTGCCTACTATCTAAATGACCCTTGTGATAGGAGGTTATGGGAACTACCCTTATTTGTGTGTTTGGGTACCGTATGACCCCTGTATGGACACCCATATGTGTTATACATTGATATTTAGCCCCTTTTTCACCTTTGGACCTTATGGATATGTCTTGAAATCCATTTTACATGTGAGTAAAATGGGATGTTTTGGTTAGGGCTTGGCTAGGATGAGTTAGCCTAAATCCCTTTTATTATTTTAAATGCATGTTTTCTTGAAATGTGATTATGTGATATTGTGAGATGGAAATTCATTGTTTTATTGATATGAATGTTATAAGAAGTGTATTCCTTATAAACTATTCTAATTAAATGATTAAGGCTTGATCCAGGGTTAGACAGTGAGAGCTCCCGTATGATACATCTTCGGGCAAGGGGCAGACCGTGAGAGCTCCCCTAATTAAATGATACAGCTTCGGGCCAGGGGTAGACCATGATAGCTCCCCTATATTACGGCTTCAGGCTAAGGGTAGACTGTGAGAGCTCCATTGAAAAATTATTAAGCCTTCGGGCTGGGGATAGACAGTGAGAGCTTCCCCAAGGTTAGGCCAGGGGTAGGATCGAGAGTGATGCCCCTCGGTTAAGGACGTATGTGAGTTCCATCCTGGTCCTACCCAACGTATTATATATATATATATATATATATATATATATCTCTCTCTCTAAATAAGAAGTTAGACCCACGAGGTGTCGTTCCGGAACCTGAGCGGGGGGGGGGGGGGGGGCTGTTATTTTACTTTGCTCTACTTTCTTGCAGTCTATTACACACTGTTCACTTGCGATCACCCTTTTGGATTACACGTAGACACCGTTGGTGGTGGCCTACTGATACTTGTCTCACACCCTACCCGGGCGGCCTCCTGGGAACCTGTGTAGACTTTACTGTTGTAGGTACTAGTAGGAGAAAATGCCCAGTTTTAGGTTGCTGATACATATATATGTTCTAGCTGGAGTTTCAGAGCAGGGGACCGAGCATGGCTAGGGATGTTTGTGGACTGCTTTTCTTCTCTTTTTTCATTACTGCATACCATGCTTGTCTTCTATTTCTATTGAATCAGTATTCCATGCATCCATTTTGTATGAGACACTACCTATGGGGCTTTTGTATATTTATCAGGGTTTCCTTACTTATGTTGTTTGGTTTGTATGTTTCCCCTTTTCTCGTGTTTATGTATTGGTTGTGCTTCCGCTATTCTATTACTTAGTTGTTATTCCGCTGTGTACTCTGACATGGGGGTACAGTCTCCCCACTGACTTACCAATACACCCCCACTGCTAGTCGGCAGCCCCTGGCCTATGGGAAGACAAGCCGGGGGTCATGTGGCCAACCGGGCTCTGGGCATGGGTTGTGGGGCAGCTGGGTCTGGGACGTCACAGAGGGGGTATACCCATCATGTGATAGGGTGATGTAACCAAAGTTGGAATGTCTGTTTGATTTAACTCTTTTAATTATTCATGTATTTGATTTGTGTAATTTCATTCTTCAACTCCCAATACCATTCTTTTTCATTTATCATGACCATGGATATTCGAATCTAAAAGGGAAATTAAATTTAAGTAACACACTATCCTAAAGACGAAATGACCATTGCTTACTTTAGGGGAAATCGTGACTAAAATTGGTATCAGGACAAACTTGATTCGGAAACACCCTAAACTATAGCACCAAGGGAAATAGGGGGTGGTTGCATTAAGGAGGGTATAACATGACCATTGGATCTATATAATATTGACTATGAAACAAATAATAAATCAATCAATTTACATTAAAAAATCCAATTTCACTTGAACTTAGAAATTATATTATTTAAGCATGCTTTCCAAATTTGTTTTCACAAACCAATCAATCTGCTGCTTCATTTTCACTTTTCATCCTTCAAATAAATTATACAAGACTTTTCTCATCACCTTTTCCAAATTAATAAAATTAAATAATTTTAAATTATAATAAAACTAATTTCACAATCACTATGGGTTCAACAATGAACTTTACTAATACTGTGCTTTTAATTAATTGAGTAGTATAGATTGTGTTTTTATAAATTTGTTTTTCTATAGCATTTTAGGGAATTAATGATGCCCTGGTGGGCTATTTACCTCGATACAATTGTGGATCATGCATTTTATTTAATCGAATCCTATTTTTTCAATACCCACATATTTTTAAGAAAATTAAATATTATCAATGTATTTTCAAATATTTTACCTTATCACTAAATTTTGAAGTGTATTATGATTTTGAAAATGGTGATGAAAAATACACCCTTGCACAACCTATTTGAATCTTCTTTTAAAAAATATTTCTTTAATCACAGACATATGGTATTTTAAAAGGCCTACTTACTGAAAGTTTCAACTCCAACTCTGTCGAATTATTTTATAAAAACCATGTTTTATCAATTTTTTTGAAATTATATGTCATACATGATTATTTTCTGAAACAATTTTTCTATGAATACCTAGAAAACCCATGTTATACAAGGTGTATTTATATAAAGTAAGAAAATGATTTTGAAGTATCTAGAAATCATTTTTGCAATGCATGGACCTTTTATCTATGTGAACTAGATGACGATGATACCCGGTGGACACCATGATAGAGGTATGATGTTATTTCTACTGGGAAGAGTTTTATTTTATCATTTGGAGGTGAAATAAAAAAAATTCAATATATATAAGACTTCATTAATTAAGATGTTTAGGTCATTATGAGTTGGGATGAAAATGAGAGGTATAAGACAACCATTGAGGTTATGACATTGTAGGGATATTTTTTATTTTTATAAAAAGGGACATCTCGCAAGATGGGTGATAACCCATCTTGTCCGACAAGGTAACGAGAATCAAACCCCCAACCAATGGGAGGCACAGGTGCATCACCTACAACTGGCCTACGTGAAGTCCCTAGTTATTATGACTTATTATTTTTATTCAAATGATTTTATGGATCAAGAATATGTTGATTTTTAGAACTTATGTCTCATCAAATGGATTTCATTAGTATATGAAAATGATTTGGTGATTAAGTGACAAATCATATTTTGGAAGACACCTGAAAGTTTTTGAAAACAATAATCCAAAAGACAAATAGCATACTATTAGATTTTATTTGAGGAGAAATCGTTGAAGTTTATTTTAGAATAATCGATTTTTATTGTGGACATATATAGATTTAGGTGACTTACGGAAATGATTTACCTATCATGAATAATATGTGATTACATTAATAACATTTAAGTATGATACTTTAAGAGTAGTCGATGTAATTTGGAGATTAATAATAAGATTTATCATAGAAGACTCTGTGATCAAATCCTTCTGAATTTTGGATTTCAATCATCTTTTTGATTATTTTGAATATTTTTAAGTACAATTGTTTATAGAATGGTTGTTGTGGAACATTGGGTATCATTCAATGAATTTTAGAGATTAAGAGTAGTATTTATTTTTATAGTGTATTATCCCTTTTGGGGATTATTGATCTTTTAATTACCATTTTGGTTTTAGATAATGTTATAAGATATGGAAAATATATAGCACTTATTTTGGGGATTATGCGAATATCTTGAAGTTGATTTTAACACTTCAGGTGTGACAAAGTCTTCTTGAATACTCATTATTTGGATAAAAGATGATATTTTGGTAGATATTTATTAAAGGATGAAACTCTACTCTATATGTATGTATGTTTCCTTTTATTCTTAGTCATTCTCAAAAATAAATTCCTCAACAATATGAAAAGGATGTTAAAACCAAAACATTTTTTAGGAAATCAAAGACCATTTAACCCATCACACGTTTATGTTATTCTGGTTGTTATCTTTATCTTGATAATGTTTTCTATAACACTCCATGAAAAAAATTTGGTTATTTTTCTCTTCCATATCTATTTTTTCCTCCATGAAATCCTAGTATGTGTTATCTTAGGTTCCCTTTGGACCTCTCTTTATTTCATTAAAATTGATATTTTTATTGACACTTTTTGTGATGTGGTTTTTTCAATGATGTTTTAGAGCCCAATTTTAAAAAAGAAAGGATGAAATTTCTAAAATGGGGAAATGATGTAACATACTAAGTTTTAATAAAGAAATATTATGATCAATAGCATACATGATATGCTATATCAAGCTTAAACAAAAAACTAAATAATATTATCTAAATATTACTATTATATCCTAGATTTTGGAATAGAGGGAATGAATAGTATCATCTAAATTATGAAAATATGGTTTAATAATGTTTAAATAATAATACATTGGTTAAAAAATTAGAAATGGAAATAAAAACCAATTTAATATATATGATAACTTATTATGAAAACTTATTTAAAGATAGAATAATTGTTTTTGTAAAATCATATAATTCTTTATGGATTTTTATTTAATGAAAAATAAATGTTATATATACAATGTAATGTTTTAAATTCATCTTATATTTTTTATAAATATGATATAATAACAACTTCAATTTCTCAAATAATAGAATAATTTTTCTAAAAATTTTGTCTTACGGCCTTTTGATGGGGAACCATTATTAAATTTAGTTTTTGACACATTTATATGTTATAATGGAAACAATATACATATTATTTATATTCTAGACATCAAAATTAACTTTGGATGAATATTTGATATTTTTCTGATATCAATCATGTTTTGATTAATAGTAATAATACTATAAATTTTAATTGAAACCATCTTATTCTAACAAGATATTTTATATGGTAAATATTAATATTTAATGGTTTTAATGTATAAATGTAATATATTTTTATCCTTTATTATTATTTAGGTCATTAGTATTAATTACATATTTAATTTATATGTAAAAACATTTCAATCATTTGCAATGTTTTAACTTTTAAAAACCCCGCTTTCTTATTATGATATTGGGAATTAATTTTAAATTTATTTCATTCAATTCTGTGTTTTGAATATTGAAAAATGGATTAAATATTTATAATCATAAGTTCTGAATTGTGTAAAAAGGTTCCTTTTATTTTTTGTCTTTATGAATAGTAAATTCAGTAATAATTTCAATTTACCCTTGTCAAAGGGTAAATTAGGAAAATAAGGGTAAATAAATAATAATATAATAATATAAAACTACCCTAACACATGTATTAATCCCATTTTATGAGATATTTCAAAAAATTAGAATACTTGTGTAAATTTTAGGTTCCCAGGGAGCCACTTAGGTGGGATAATGACATTTTATAATATTTTATTTAAGGAACATGGAAATATAACCTAAGCATGAATCTCTTAACTAAATATATTTTAATTTGTCTTATATAAATTTTCTATTCGACTATAAATAGTCATTAGAAAGATAAAAATTATTCCTACATCAAGGTAGTTTTTGAATAAAATTTAGACATTAAATAAATTAATTTATTTATGACCCAATGATGATAGAGAGATTACCTATTAATGAAATATTACAATAAATGATATTATAAATATTAAAAAAAATTAATTTGATAATTTTTATGCCATAAATTAATTTTATAGATGTTTATGTAATTTTTTATTTGAGTCAATTTAGTTAGTTATAAGGAATCAAGTTGTTATGACTTTAAGAAAATTAATTACTAAATAGTGTCGAAATACACAAAAATGAGTTTTTAAAACAAATACTATTTTATTAAATTATATAATAGTCCTAAAAATATAATATTTGTCAAACATATATATATAATGTAACCAATGTCATAAATGATTCACTTAGGGTCTTCTTTCTATTTTATTGCATGTATAGTAACCATATTTTATGAAAATATATGTAGACATGGTAAGATTTAATGTTTTTTACCAGGGGTTAAAGCAAACAAATAACGTTAATTTTGTGACCTAAACATGTCTAAACACTATTTTATAATATAATTTAGACCCATAATCATATTATAATCTAAATTTATCACTTTTTAAGTATTATACATCGAAAATAAATTTTTAATAAATTATTATTTCAAGATATTCCTAAAGTGCCCCTCCTCCCTCTTATAAAAGGGAATCAAAACTACCCACTTAATAACACCTATGAAGTATTTTATTCTTCTCCAAAATATACTCAAATAATCTATAAACATCAATAAATTCCTCCTAGAATCCTTAAAATTGAAATATTACAATTCAATAAATCATTTTAGCTCAAATCAAAAGGAGTTACCCGATTTAGAGGTAGCATCTCACTTAAGTTCCTTTCATTTATTTTCCTTCATCACTATCTATGATATTATTATTATATTATTACATAACAACACCATTATAATCAATATACTAATATTTTTTTATGATACGTATTAAAACCATACTTACACACACCTCTACCTAGTTCATACAGACATACTGGTTTCTGTGTAAGACAAACTACTGCATCATGAAATGATATTTGTTCAATTTTCTCTCACCACCTATCATGGTGGACATTATGATGTAAATATATTTATATATTATATTTATTATATTTATATTGTCACTATTATTAATTAATTCTTTTTTACAAAATACTATTATGTTTTCTGTAATATGTAAATACGATAATTTCATTTGAGGAAGTGTGGACTGCTGCCCCCTCAAAGTGACGTGACTCATTCATGCCATACATGGAACATATACAGGATATATTTAATGAACTTATTTAACATATATAACATAAATATAATACTGGTATTATAATATATATTTATATCAATTTATAATTATTCTTTTAATATGAAAAGAAATGAAAGTAGCATTCATGCATACGTACGACCTACTGTCTCCATTAACTGGGAATTTCATTTCTTATCTCCAAATATTATGGATATTAAAATTTTATATATACTATATATATATAATTTTTAAATCATTAATAATATTCAATGGATGACGTATTTTTTATCACATGGAAAATTTACATCAAAACGAGTTCATTTTTGACTCATACCCAATATTGACAAAAAGTCTGAAATGAAACTAAATAATTATATATTTTTTATAACATTGATATAAGTGATATAAAATAAATAATAAACATGATAAATTTTCTAAATATTTTATAAATTTACCTATGTTTATTATAAAATAATATAAATAACAACTGAGATAAGTTGGATTCGAAGTTAGGGAACTTCTTAACCCAATTATAATTATTTGGGTTAATCATAGACCTATTGATTATGTTGTTGTATGATTTTATGAAAAATAAATTTTGATATTCTATATTGTATGTTTACATGATTTATGTGTATTTTTAGTGAATAAACATAATCGATCTTTTTTATTAACAAAATGATCTTTGTAAGGGAATTTTTAAACAAAATTTCCACTTATTCGGTTCTATGCATAATTTATTGATTTTATTATGCCAAGATTATGCATAGAATCACTATTAATTTATTTATGTTTTAATTTCCACTTACCTTTGTGTGGATATACTATTTCTACACATGATCACCCCATTGATAAATTTATACATCATTTTTATGATCTTTTTAAGGGAAATCTTAACTCAATCTCATTTTATTGTGATAAATATCCATGTCAATGGTTTTTTCCCAATAATGTGTGTTATTGAGCTGTTATTTTCTTACATTGAATATCACATTATATTGTGTGTATCTATATTTCTTACACATGATTGTGTCCTTGATTTATCCTTAATCTAAGGATACGATCTGTGTAATGTATTTCGTCTCAATTTACATTACATTGAAATTTATTTCTTATTATAACCTAGGTCACGACCCATCCTTGGGGCCCATGTCGTGAGTACCCCAAACCAGCCTTCCATAGGGCAGGGGCTGGTGACTAGAACCAAGGGCATAATCTCGATAAATAGGGAAGACATTTCCTTTTAACCTGTAACACACACATTGTCTGAACACAAGCAGTCGAGGCAACAAGTACTAAAATAGAAAAGTAAGGTGTGTTGAAATTAAGTTTTCCAGTATACAAACCCAACTGAACAAAAAGTACAAGTACAAGTAAAAAAAGGAAAAATAGCTCCGGGATCGTCCGCCCATGAAACCTACCTGAAGGGTAGGTATAGAACTCGAACAACTCGTCCCTTCGGTATGTCCCGTCTAGTCCAGATCCGAGCAGTCTCCCGTCCATCACACTCTCCCTCGATCACAGCCGTCTGTTGTCTATACAGAACACAACAAGGTGCGCGTGAAGCCCTTGCAGGGGTGAGTATAACAATACTCAGTTGGGGACCCCAAGACCCCCGAAGGTTTCCCATAATCCATAAAGGATGAACCAAAGTAGAAAGATACAATCACGAAGTATCAACCAACCCTAATTAGGTATATGACCATACATATACTTAAGTTACCTGTCACAGTCCAGCTCCAACTCTCGATCCCAAACACAGCCCAGTCCACAAAGCATGTAAAGTTAATCACAATGATGAAAATGATTTAAAGACAAAACTCAGCTCACACAGGTATAAATCTTTCGTAGAGTGATATAGATGATCATATGTAGTCCCTGATTCATAAAATGTGTCAGACCCACACAGGATACAGGACCAGCTAAGCTGTCGGACCCACACAGGATACAGGACCAGCTATTCTGTTAGACCCACACAGGATATAGGAACAGAAGTCAGAACTGTCAGACCCACAGAGGATCCTGGTACAGTAGTCATCGCTGTTGAACCCATGGATAATTCCGGTATAGTATTCATCACTGTCAAACCCACAGAGGATTCTGGTACAATAGTCATCATTGTCGAACCCAGAGAGGATTCCGGTACAAAAGTGTTGCAGCCTGCCCTAGGGTTCCTGCACACAACACGCTCAATTCTGGGAGGGTCCGCTCCTCGATCCAAGTTTTGATACATCAAAGATGTCATGAGTTGATGTATACGGTAGTTCCGTCTCATCATAAGATACTCAATGTGACAGATGGTACGTCAATCAGATGCCCGGTCTGAGAGTTATTGGCATTTCCTTCCAGGGGCCCGATCGGATTACGCATGATCCAAACCAGGCCATTTTCAAAATTTGTTCGAAACTCACCTAGAGTATCAAAAAAGGATCACCTCGTCATGAGGGTCCCAAGGCCATTGATGACATGTCAATCAGACGTGCGGTCTAGGAATTATGCACATTTAAACGAAGATGGGCCGGGCAGTCAAGCCCAGTGGGCTAGCGGGGCAGCCTGACCCGGCTCGGCGGGTCCAACCCAGCTGGGGGTCGGCCCCGCCTGATGGGGCGCGGACCACCTACAGAATCGGCCCGCGATGCGGGCCGGTTCAGCTTGCCCGGCGGCGTCAAGCAGCGCCGCCTCTTCCTCTACCCGGCCGGCCGTAGTCGGCCGGTTCGACCCGGCGCACGCAGCCTGCATTGCGGGCAGTGGTTCTTCCCACACTGCACCTTCGAGCATCGCAGTTCTCTAGCCTGGCTGGCACGTGGCCACCTGGTTCACCCAGCTGAGCAGCCCGCGGATGCGGGCCGCTGTCTTCCTTCAAGTTGCGGCTTCGTGCGCCACGACTTCTACACACGAACCGGTTGGATCGGCCGACCGGTTGTCCCGCAGACCAGCTCCATAGTGGCCGACTTGGACGGCCGCCTCTGCACCTCCACCGTGGCATGACGACGATGTGGTCTTGTTGACCTCCACGCGACTCGACGACACCACGCCTCCACTGTCGCGACCCGACCTGGTCGCGGACTTCGGCTCCATCGCGTGGCGCGATGACGCCTCACTTCTTCATCCATCGTGGCCCTTCTAGCAGTAGTTCCTCTTTCATCTGCCGCGGTTCTTCTCTTGGGTGGTGCGTCGGCACTGCGCTCTTTCGGTTCCACCTCTGACCTCAACCAAAAAGGATTCAACGGAGGGACGTCGAGCCGTGTTTGTTCTGCCCGCGCCCTCCATGTTAGATGATAATAATTGGCCACCATCGAACCAAATTAACGTTGAAGAACGAAGATATAATTAAAAATAATCAAATCCCCCAACCTTGATTCAATGATTGTTCATTGACGACGCAATCGTTTCGTAGGCTTCGGGGTGCGTCCGAGGTAGAAGCATCATCGACGTTCTTCACATGTGGCTCTTTCTCTTTTCTCTTGGTCGATGATTGAGAATGGTGTTTGTCGTTCTTCGAAGATGGGCTGTGTTCTTTCTTGGTAGGATGTCGTTCTTCCCAGAGGTCTCCCAAAGCTCCACCACAGAGAAACACCAACCAAAATAAAATAATGGATACTCTATTATTTTATTTCTTTCCATGCATTCCAAAAATAATTCAAACCTTTAAAAATTAATTAATTGGAATTAATTAATTAGGTTTGATGGCCCCATAAAGAGGGATGGTGGGAAGTGAAGAGGCTCCCAAATATTTATGGGGAGTTCCAAGAGTTAAAGACGGTTCAAGGGGAGTTGAGGGATTTGAGATCGTGCAGGACCCACCACAAAATTTCCTCCCACGGGAGGTTATGTGGTGGTAGGCCCCACCTCCAAATTCCCCTTGGAGGATTAAACCACCACTTAAATAAACATATATTAGTCATATTTTTATTTAAATTATTTAGAAAACCCCAAAAATTAAGTTCTGCTCTCAACAAAACAGAACTGCGGTAAATGTATCCTTAGGAGAATACTGCCACTGCAAGTTCATTGGTGTCCTCATATTTCAATTCTGAGCACCCGTTTAAAAGATATAAAATCCCGCACATACGTTTACTGAATTACCCGAAAAAAAACATCAAAAATTGATTCCGAACACACCGGGCCTCAGAATCTGGCGCCGTCAGAAACTGCGGACTCGTAAAAAAAACCTTGTATTTAAGAAAAAATTTCTGTGGGATTTATGGGACTTTACATTCTCCCCACCTCAGGGATTTACAACACCGTAAACTACTACATACACTAGGGAAACAAAAGGGGGTATTGAGCACTCATATGAGCCTCCCGCTCCTATGTGCTCTCTTGGAGGTTTTCGTGCTACCAGCGAATGCACACCAGAGGAATCGACCATCCATGTTGGAACCACTTATGTTGATCCTAAATCTCCACTAGAACCTCTGTGAGTGTCACCCTGTCATCGATGTCTAGCTCCCCATGGTCGATGATGTGGTACGGGTCGTGCACGTATCTTCTCAGTTGAGATATGTGGAAGACATTGTGTACCCGGTGCAACTGAGGTGGAAGGGCTAGGAGGTAAGACACCTCGCCTACTCTTATGAGGACCTGGAATGGTCCAATGAATCTCAGAGACTACTTGTTGCCTCAGCCAAATCTTCGCAGACCTCGTCGAGGTGAGACTCGTAGGATGACGTGGTCTCCATCCTTGAACTCCAGTGGTATCCATCTCATATCAGCATAGGGCTTCTGTATGATCTGTGGAGTCTTCATCCTCTCCAAGATGATCTGCACCTTCTCCGTTGTAGCCTTTACCATCTATGGTCCTACAAGTGTTGACTCCCCTGGGTCAGTCCAGCATAAAGGTGATCTCCATGGATGACCGTACAGTGCCTCGTAAGGTTCCATCCTGATGGTAGAGTGGTAGTTGTTATTATACGCAAACTCTACCAAGGTAAATTGATCCTCCCAGCTGCGAACAAGGTCAAGGACGAATTCATGGAGCAAGTCCTCGAGAATCTGAATGGTCCTCTAAATATTTCCATCCATCTGTGGATGGAAGGCGGTGCTCAAGCTAGGCTGCATCCTAAAGCCACCTATAACCGCTTCCATAGCCAGGAAGTGAAACATGAATATTGGTCGGAGACGATCGTCAATGGAACACAATGAAGCCATATGATCTCATTTATGTATAGGCATCCCAAGCTCTCTACTAAGACCTTCTCTATGATCGGTAGGAAGTGGGCCAACATGGTGAGTCGGTCGACAATCACCCAGATAGATTCATGTCGTCTGGATGTATGTGGATGTCCCATCAAGAAATCCATGGATATCCCATCCCACTCCTAATCTGGGACCTCTAAGGGCTGAACCAAGCCTATTGGAACCTGGTGCTCCTCCTTCAATTTCTGACAAGTGAGGCATCACGAGACAAACTATGCTACCACCTTCTTCATACCTGTCCAACAGTGTTGTCGTCAGAGGTCCTGATACATCTTTGCCACTCCGGGATGCACCAGTAGAGGGGAAGTATAGAAATCCATTAACACCTCCTCCTATTGTGAAATGGGTACCATGGTACGTCCTCTGATGAGGATGACGTGCTCCCCACCTTCATAAAATCCATCAGATGCCTGCCTTGAGGATATCTGTGCTTGTCGTATCTCACAGTCAATGTCCCAACACTGTTCTTCTCTGATATGTTGAGGAAGTGGAGGAGTGAATATGAGAGGCTGTATAAAGGATTCTCCATCTATATCCACAAAGGATATCTACAACATGGCCAGCTGCTCTGTCACCTCTCCTAGCAGATGAATGCCCGATCTCCTACTGATAGCATCTGCTACAATGTTCCCCTTCCCAGGATTATAGACTATCTCGAAGTCATAGTCCTGGTGGAACTCGAGCCATCTTCACTATCTCAGGTTCAGGTCCTTCTGTGAGAATATGTACCTGAGACTCTGGTGGTCAGAGTAGACTGTAAAACGCTCTCCCATCAGATAGTGCCACCACATCTTCAAGGTGAAGACCACTGCTGCTAACTCCAGGTCATGGGTAGTGTAGTTATGCTCGTGCTGTCTCAACTACTGGGAACCATACATGATCACTGCTCACTCCTGTATCAGAACACACCTATGTCCAGTCCTTGATGTGTCATGGTAAACTACGCACCCTATTACCTCCTCAAGTATCCTCAAGATGGGCGCACTAGTCAACCTCTGCCTCAACTTATGAAAGCTCTGCTCTGACCTATCTGACCCTACAAAGGGTTTCTCCTACGCCATCAATGATGAAAGTGGTGCTACAACACTGGAGAGGTCTGGAACAAATCTCTGATAGTACCCAGCCAGTCCCAGAAAACTCCCTACCTCTGTCACACTCTTGGGCGGCTCCCTAGAAAGTACTGCCTCGATCTGCACTAGATCAACTACAACTCCAGCCTCCGAGATAACGTGTCCCAAGAAGTAAACCTCTCGAATCCAAAACTGGCACTTCTAGATCTTACCATAAAGCTAGTGCTCTAAGAGTGTATCCTGTACTACCCATAAATGGTAGGTGTGCTCCTCCTCTTTAGTTGAGTAGATTAGTATGTCGTCGATGATGACCACAAAAAAGAGATCGAGGTAAGGCTAGAAGATCATGTTCATGAGACTCATGATGACTGCTGGTGTGTTGGTTACGCCGAAGGGCATAACCAAGAACTCGTAGTGGCCATACCGAAACCTAAAGGCCGTCTTTAGAACATCCTCATCTCGAACTCTGAGCAGGTGATAGCCTAACCTAAGGTCTATCTTCGAGAACCATCATGCTCCATTGAGCTGATCAAATAGGTCGTCAATCCTCAAGAGTGGGTACTTGTTCTTCAAGGTCACCTGATTTAGGAAATGGTAGTCGATAAACATTCCCAAGCTCCCATCCGCCTTCTTAGAAAACACAATCAGAGATTCCCATGGTGAAACACTAGGTCGGATAAATCCCTTCCCCTACAAGTCGTCCAGCTGTACCCGTAGCTCACGAAGCTCGGCGAGAGCCATCCGATATGATGGAGTAGATATCAGTGTCTTCCCGCGGTGTAGGTCAATGTAGAAGTCTGCCTATCTGCGACGATGTAGTCCTAGAATGTCATTAGTGAAAATATCCATGTACTGATTCACCACAACAAGAAAATTGATCTTCTCACATCAACTTCTCTGAGTATGAGACTAGTCAACTGATGTATGATCGGCTACCCCCTCCTCTTTGTACGTCCATCCTGTGCTGCAAAGGCTCCCTTCTCATCGGTGAAGGTGAACATGGTCCCATCAGTACAGATACACTGTAATTTGCACCTAATACAGTCAATCTGAGCATGAACAGTGGATAACCAGTCCATACCCAAGATAAGGTTAAAAGGCCTCAATGCTGCTACGAGAAGGTCCTAGCTAAAGCTCTCACATCCTAGAGTAAGCTCACACTACCAGCACCAGTGCATTAGCATCGAGTTTTCTCTTGTAGGAGTATATAACCGTGAGGATCGAGCCAACGACTCTGTCGGAATCTCCGAGCTCTGAACGAGGGTAGTGACAATAAAAGAATGACTCACACCTGTTTCTATAAGTACTACATCAAGGGTGGAGTAGACACAGATAGTACCTCAACCATATTAGGTGCGCCATGGTTGTAGGCCTCGACTTCCTAGAGCTGAGCCCGCCTCTGTCTGCCAACTCATATGGTCGGGGTGGACCTCCTGGTCGTGGTGGACCTCCTGGTCGTGGTGGTGGTAGAGCATCGAAACGTCATCCACCACCCACTACTCATCCAGATCCTCTGCCACGTCCACCTACTCTTGGCGGACCACCATGGTCGAACCTCTACCTCAGCCTGGCATGTCCCTCTACTATCTGCTGCTCATCTGCATGTCGGGTTGGGCAGTCACAAGCAATGTGGCCCTACCCGCCACATGCATAGCACTGCCTGCTCCTCGTATAGTTGGCTCTGTCTCATATGCCCCGCACAACCGAACCTGTATCCTGCGGTCTCCCACCTAATGTCCTGGTCCACTTGGACCTCTGTGTCATCTTTCTACTACTTGCTGCAGAGGACTCCGCTATGTGTCACCCAGTGGTGGGTCACACCGCTGGTGACTGCTTAACGAGAAAACACTCCACTAAAAGGGCCCACTCCAGAAGCCACACCAACGTCGGGATGCTGAGGGGAATAATCGAAGCCCTGATCTCATGCCTGAGCCCCTGATCAAAGGTCCGGGCCCTGAAGAACGGGTCTCGTACCATATTCGTGGAGTAGCGTGAGAGGTCGGTGAACCTCGCTGCGTACTAAGCTACTGTCTTGCTGCCCTGCTGTAGATGAAGTAAGTCCGGAATCCACATCGCATGAAGGGTGGCAGAAAAAAACTCTTAGCGAAAGAGACTCTCGAAATCTATCCATAGTAATGATGCCTTGTCATGCACCTGGAGAATCAGGCTCTATCATCTTCCTATTACCGCATGTAGGAGACTCGCAGCAAGGAACACCATGAGGTCAGCCGGTATCCCTACCAATCTGAAAACTCTCATGACAGCCTCCAGCCAATCCTCACCTACTTGTCGGTCCGTCTCTCCTCGGAACCTGGGTGGCCTCTGGTGCTGGAACTCATGTAACACACTCAGATGGAATGCACTCTCTTCAACTAGAGCTGATGGTATCAGTGGCCCATCGGGTAGTGGTATCGCTGGTACCACCGCTGTGATGGGGCTCTGCACCGAGGACTCATCCCTCAGTGGGCTACCATCTTGTACGAAACTCGGAACCCTAGCGGGCTGCCTTTGTTGGGCCATCCTGAAAAGAAACAGGTGTGCCACTGTTAAAATAGTATAACTGGTGAGCTGACAGAAAGTAATCACGAAGAAAACATTTTTCAAAGGAAACACACACGCAATCAGTGTTTTCATGCACTGAGTCAGAGATCAGAAGTCAGAGTCCTAGTATATGGATACGTTAGCCGATGCACCAACACTAGTTTCCCTAAAATGATAACCACACCCAAATCACTTAACACTCTTTCTGTTAGAAGAATCAGAGTCCAAGTTTTGTGGTATAAATGACTCCTTTGATACCAATTTGTCACGACCCGTCCTCGGGGCCCATGTCGTGACTACCCCATTCTCGCCTTCCATAGGCTAGGGGCTAGCTACTAGTCTCAAAGGCGTAATCCTGATAAATAGGAAAGGCATTGCCTTTTAACCTGTAACACACACACTGTATGAACACAAGCAGTAGAGGCAACATGTACTAAAATAGAAAAGTAATGTGTGATGAAGGTAAGTGGGCCAGTATACAAACCCAACTTAATAACAAGTACAAGTACAAGTATAAAAGGAAAAACAGCTCCTGGATCATCTTCCTGGGAATACTACCTGAAGGGTAGGTACAGAACTCGAAGAACTCATCCCTACGGTACGTCCCATCTAGTCCATCTCCGAGCTGTCTCCCGTCCATCACCCTCATCCTCGATCACTATCGTCCGTCATCTGCACAGAACATAACAAGGTGCGGGCGAAGCCTGTGCAGGCGTGAGTATAACAATACTCAATAGGGGACCCCAAGACCCTCGAAGGTCTCCCAGAATCCACAAAGGATAAACCACAGTAAAAAGATATAACCAAAAAGTATCAACCAACCCTACTTAGGTATATGCCCATACATATACCTAAGTTACTAGTCATAGTCCGGATCCAACTCTCGAGCCCAAACACAACCCAGCCCACAAAGGAAGTAAAGTCAATCACATCGATGATAATTATTGAAAGACAAGACTCAACTAACACAGGTATACATCATTCGTAGAGTGATATAGATGATCAGATGTAGTCACTGATTCATCTAAGCTGTCTGACCCGTACAGGATATAGGACGAGCTAAGCTGTCAGACCCAAAGAGGATACAGGACCAGCTATTCTGTCGGACCCAAATAGGATACAGGAACAGAAGTCAGAACTGTGGGTACCATGGAGGATCCTAGTGCAGTAGTCATCATTGTGGAACCTAGGGAGTATTCCGATATAATATTCATCGCTGTAAAACCCACAGAGGATTTCGGTACTGTAGTCATTGTTGTCGAACCCAAGGAGGATTTTGGTACAAAAGCGTCGCAGCCAACCCTAGGGTTCCCGCACACTGCACGCTCTATTCTGGGAGGGTCCGCTCATTGATACAAGTGTTGATACATCAATGAAGACCTGAGTTGATGTATCCCATAGTTCCATCTCATCATAAAAAACTCAACCCGACAGACGACTCGTCAATCAGACGCCCTGTCTGAGAGTTATTGGCATTTCCGTTCTCAGGGCCCGGTTAGATTGTGCTCGATCCAAACCCGTCCATTTTTAAAATTTGTTTGATACTCACTTAGAGTATTCCAAAATTACCGCCTCATCACGAGGGTCCCAATTCCACAGACGGTGCGTCAATCGGACCCACGGTTTAGGAGTAATTCGCATTTAAGTGAAGACGGGCCCGACCCGGCTGTGTGGGTCCGACCCGGCTTGGGGTCATCCCGGCCTTTTAGGGTGCGGTCCACCTACAGACCTAGCTCGTTCTCTGGGCTACCGTTATCCACAGGCGGCACTTGCAGGAACAGTAGTTCTCCAGCCCGGCCGACACACGGCTAGCAAGTTCGCCCAGCCGAGCTGCCCGCCGATGCGGGCCGCGGTCTTCCTCCACGCGGCGCCTTCATGCGCCGTGACTCCTACACGGGGACCGACCGGATCAGATGGATGTTTGTACCACGGACCGGCTCCATGGCAGTGGGATCAGCCGACCGCCACCGCATCTCCAACACGACGTGACGACGCCACGGTCCTACTACCCTCTACGCGGCGTGACGGCGGCGTGCCACCCCAGCCGCAGCCCGACCTTATCGCGGCCTTCAACTCCATCACGCGGTGTGACGGCTCCACGCTTCTCCATCTACCGTGGCCCTCCCGGCCGCAGTTCCTCTTTCATCCGCCGCAGTTCTCCTCTGGCGCGGTGCATCAGAACCATGCCCTTTCGGTTTCACCTCTGACATCACCAAAATAAGACTCAACGGAGGGACGTCGGGCCATGTTTGTTCAGCCCGCATCCTCTGCGTTAGATGATAAAAATTGACCACCGTGGAACCAAAGTAATGTCGATGAATGAGGATATAATTAAAAACAGTAAAATCCCCTACCTTGATTTGATGATTGTTCGTTGACGACAGCGTCATTTCGTTGACGTCAGGGTGCGTCTGAGGAAGAAGCATCGTCGACATTCTTTGCAGGCGGCTCTTTCTCTTTTAGCTTGGTCAAAGATCAAGAATGGTGTACATCATTCTTCAAAGATGGGGTACGTTCTTCCTTGGGAGGATGTCGTTCTTCCAAGAGTTCTCCCAAAGCTCCACCATAGAGAAACACCAACCAAAATAAAATAATGGCTACTCCATTGTATTATTTATTTCCATGCATTCCAAAAAGAATTCAAACTTTTTCAAATTAATTAATTGGAATAAATTAATTAGGTGTGATGGAACCATAAAGAGGGATGGTGGGAAGTGAAGAGGCACCCAAATATTAATGGGGAGTTTCAAGAGTTAAAGGGGGTTCAAGAGGAGTTGAGGGGTTTGAGCTTGTGTGGGCCCCACCACAATATAACCTCCCATGGGAGGTTATGTGGGGGTGGGCCCCACCTCCAAATTCCCCTTGGAGGATTAAACCACAACTTACATAAATATATGTTGGTCATATTTTTATTTAAATTATTTAGAAAACCCCCAAAATTAACTTTTGATCTCGACAAAATGCAACTGGGGTAAATGTCTCCTTAATTGAATACTGGTGTTGCGAGTTCATCAGTGTCCTCAGATTTCAATTTCAAGCAACAATTCAAAATATATAAAATCTTGCACATATGTTTACTGAACGTACCCGTACAAAACATCAAAAATTGATTCCGGACACACCAGGCCTCAGAATCAGGCGACGTCAGAAACTACGGACTCATAAAAAATATCCAAAGTACTTAAGAAAAAACATTTCCAGAGGATTTCTGGGTCTTTATAACCCAAATCAGTTTTATATGTTTATATACCTCCATTTGAAATATTTTATCATGAATATCCTTATTCTAATGATATTATAAGTTTTTTTGATGTTATTCTTCAATTTTTTTATTCATGTATTTCTCAAGTGGTAGGGGACTCTTTAAATAAAAAATCATTTTAAAAGATTTATATATTTATTCTTATAAATATTTCTCATTAATGTTCATGCTTTAAAAATTGTTTTATGGATTTATTTATATGTTTGGGATTGTTTAAAAGAGTAAATTACTTATAATGTTTCAAAGTGTTATGGGATAATTTTATTAGAAACTCTTCTTTTTAAATTTTAGTTTTTTAGAAAAAAAATTATTATATAAATATCATTAAATGATATATTATGATTGAAATGTGGAAATTTTATTTTCCTATTATGAATGGTTAATGTGTTATGATTATGTTTTGTTTCTTGGGAATTATTTATGTATATGGGTGTTTTCTTGATAAACCGATGACAGGTGAGCCTGTGATAGCTCTCAAATTCATTGGGGAACAAGACCTAAGTAAACATTAGGGTTTCTCCTAAGAGATTTAGGGAATATAATATGATGGGTATTTCAAATGTAACCATGTAGGTCACTCCCTGTGTGGCTATAAAAGTTATAATGTAAGTATATTATTATGGAAAGAAGTTACATTTATGTTTTAGGTTTTATATTTATTTTTGTAGGAATATTATGATTACATGATGTAAGCTATGTAGTTTACGTTTTAGGGGTGAAATGTATGATTTTATGAAAATTATTTCATGGGTTATAAATATTCATAGGATAATGGTTTTATTCACTATTTTATATTCCTTACTGCGATTTTATTCAAATCCCAAGTTTTAAAAAAAATCATTTTATTTAAAGAAGAATATAGTCCATGATGTGATAATGGAAATGTTGTGATGCTTAACCATGAAACAGAACCATGTTCCTTTTAAATGTTTTTTTATTGTTGAAAAATGGATAATGAGTAGAAGTGTCTACTTTGTAATAATAAAGTTTTCATGATTAAGTTATGGAATAATCCTCTAAAGCTCTAAAACTAAAAAGATTCTCAATGTAATTTAAAGTCAAATTGTTGACTTAACTTAAGATTATGTAAAGTTTAAGGATGAGGCATTATATTTAGTTGATATATAATTGGGTCTTTGATGGTATTATTTATTTGAAGGATGTAGAGGACATTATGAATCAATAAAATTTGAGGAGGAAGACTTAACTATTATGCAACCTTAGTGATCTTTTTAGTGATATCAAAGGGTCACAAATATTTTGTTGTCATTATTATTTTCCAACTATGTTTCAATGAAAAAACCAATGTTGTACCAGTAAAACAATCAATCAATAATTGATACCTCCCAAGGATAGTGATGCTGACCTGTATAATATTAACGATATCATTGAACCATTAATACTATATGTCGGATTATATGAATAATTTTAGTCATCTCTGGAATAATTATCTATCACTTTAGATAATTATAACCCATGGAACTATAATAATATGGAATCATTGGTGTATGACCTTGTAAAGTTTCAAAAGGATTCCTGAACATTGAGGACTTAAATCTAGTATTATTGGAAAAGTATTCCAGATTCAATATGGGTGTCCTATAACCCACCAAAGACCATGAAGTACACTCTATGAATATACTATAGATTATTTACAACCACCTCTCTCTGCACTTGAATGTGAAATTTATTTTTCATGAAAAACAACCACTCTGATACAATGGCCAGTAAAAGGAATTTGATGATTAGGATGTGAACCTAGAATAGTGGAGGTAAGAAAACAAGGACCATCATCCCTTAGGTCATATCATGGGGGTTATTGATTTCATAGACTGGTTCATCCTAATCCACAATAAATGTGGAATAAAAAAGAAAGGCCTTATACTATCCATGTGGTACCTATGGACTAATGGACCAAACAATGGGATTAATGAAAATAATATAAAATAATATATATATTTTATTTGTGAACCATGATTAAGAGGATATGGATATGAAAAATGTTAGAGATTAGAAGGAAATATTTAGTTTTCAATTAAAAATAACATCTTTAGAATCAATAAAAATTAAAAAATTAAAAAATTACTTCTTTGAAGGTTTATTGTGTATATACAAGGAGGGTGGGAACATGGTCTATTTTGTACACTCCCATTTTAATTTTTTTTCATTATTTTATTTTATTTTTGATCATATACTTTTTTACCCTAGTTATAATTGTGGTTGAAACATGGCATATAAACACCTGGTCTTCTCGTCTATGTGGGCTGTGGGTTTTACCAGTTGGATCAAACATAGTCCATGTTTTTATGGGAATAAATATTTGAATCCATTACCCACATTAAATCACTGGGATAATGGATCATCCCATATTCTTGTGGGTTTCTTTACATGTATTACCAGGGGTTCCTATTAGAATTTATGGTTATGGGAACCCCACGTAATTTCATGATATACTATATATAAAATCCTCATAAATTATAAAACATTATGATACATTTGATACAGAAGAAATAATATGTTGTCCAATAAATCAAAACCCAAATATCATTCACTCTTATATGGGTATAGTGTAACCTATTAATGTAATCCATTGATTCTCATAACATCTCCATATGGTGAGTAAAAGAGTACATGGAAACTACAAGACTTATGGTACATTAAATCCACAAAAAAAGTATAGCATTTACACTGAAAACAAACAATGTATGACATAATATGAGGAAAAAATAATCATGCCTCACATAATATTATATGATTTGAACACATAGATTAAATTCTCAATGTTATTAATTTAAATCTTTAATTACTATATTCCAGAAAGGGGGATAGACCATGTCGTTTCCCTTGATGTAAATACCTAGTTTTTTATCATAGATATGTATCCTCATAATTTTTTTAAATCATTATTTTTCTCCTAATAAATATTCCTAATGAGTGTATAATGGTTTCGAGGGGTTTTTAAGCTTGTTTGTAGATTGAAACCCCTATCAATTGAAAAAATAAAGTGCCACATGGTTCGTAGAAACCATGTAAGATAGTCCATATGGCCTCCCATAACCATGTAAGGATGGAAAAAGTGGTGGATTGGGATATATGGTTTTCCTATCCATGAACCAGGGGATACACAACTATGAAAAAAGTACATACATTGATACAAAGGTGCTTTTCATGTTTGGTGCACAATTAATCTAACCATTAAGACTAACCATGATGGTTCCCCTTTGTATAGAAAAGCGTTCATATTTAGGGCATAGTTTTTCCAAATGTGCGGTGAAACTCTGTGATGCCGATTCTTGGGTGATTTTACTAAAATACGCTTGTAATGCTTAAAAATAACCATATAATCTATTTTCATCTTTAGTAGAATGCAGGGCCTTGTTTCCACATTTTTGAGACCCTTTGATCCCTTTTGATATAATTTGATCCCTTTCTTCTGTCTAGAGTCTGATCAAAAGACTATTAATCTCATTTTACTCACATCGATAAGATCTCAATTCATTTTTAGACATTCTTATTTTCTATTATTCTTTCTTAAGTAAATGAGATACAAGATCATATGCCCTATTTGTGGGCTATTCATACATTCTTCAAATATATTCTAATATAAACAAACCTAGAGGCTCATAGTATTTGGGGAGAGTCATAAAATTATTAGGTAGGTGTTCTATAACTCATCAATTAAGTTTATTCATTTTTTAAATTTCCATAGTTGTGCATGTTCCGATTTCCACTAGTGTAGCCTATTAAATTCACATGAATTTCTTACAGTAAATATGGTCATGTTCAAAATACTGTTTAACAAATGTTATTCATGTTGTTGGAGGTTGAAACCTCAACAATAACCACCCCATGTAGGATGATTCTTGCAATTATTCTATTAGTATCTTTTTAATCTTATCTACACTACCATTCTTGTGTTCCTTCAATATTCCTTAATACATTAAATTGTTTAATTAAATAAATAAATTGAAAATGGACTACACATGTGTGCTTATCACTTGACCCACCTAAGGTATGTTTCATAACTTGATAAATCAGTTTTTATGTAATTTTTAAGTATATTATATATATATATATATGACATGGCCTAATTTAATATAATGGAAGGGCTCGATTTCTCGTTCTTATAACACCTTTACATGATTAATGGAATCTATATGATTGAACCTAATAAATTTATTATGACGTAAATGAGTTATATGGTTGCATTATCTATAATCCTTGTTATACTATAGAAATGAAATGGATTGAAGTAAATAAATCATTAAATGAATGAGGATTACATGGTGAAACTAAATAAATATATCAAGTATATGATGCCTATTGAATATAGACCTATTTATTGTTATTATAGGAGTGGTTAGACACAAGGTCCCCTTAGATTCCTGAGGGAATTCCTTATTCACACACCAATTCCATTTTGATTCAGGTATTCTAGTTACCAAGGTTGATTCCAAGTTTTTAATCTGATATATGTATATTAGTGGATTCCAGTTGTGAAACAATAGGATTACTCCATTATTATTATAGGATTACTTGGAAAAAATCCTCGGATTAAACATGAAATCTATTGAAATGTGTATCCTTGAATATATGCCTGTAACCGGTCATTGCTTATCCAATTTTACCTTGGATGAATTCCCAAGACTCTGTTAAAATCATTATTGTGGAATTCCTTTGGTGATGAAACTTGGATTGTGTTCATTCCCCTTATTTCCAAGTTATAGTTACTAAATGAGTTGGCTCAACCACTGACATCAAGAATTCATTTTTTGTTACTTTGGATCCACATCATTATTATTATTATCATTGTTTCCTTTTTACATCTTATATACTTTGTTATTATTATCATGACATGATTTCTATACTATTTTTTACATCGATAAACCTATCTATATAAACTAGAAAATAATCAATTAATGAACTAGTTTCATGTTCAAACACCAACTGAGGATTTATGAGGTACATGTGAAATTTCTTTATTATACTACTATAAATTTATAAAAATAGGCTTGGACACTAGTTCAATTTATATTTCATGGAAAATATGTTATATACACTATTTAAGATGTCCTAACAAGATATATTTCACACCCTATCTGGGCTACCAATGGTTACCAGGAAGATTATATGTATGCATGTGTTGACAGATGGAAGCATTCTACATTGGGAACTTGGTTACATGATTTATTATGTTTGATCTTGGTAGTAGATGACCGAGATAGATCATGGGTTGCTTGCATAAGTTTTGGTTTCTTTTTTCTACTTTTTTGTTACATGTATTGCCTACTTCTTTATATCCATGTTTTCTAATTTTATGGAGACAAGAAATTTATCATCATGATTTTTTATATCATTATCAATGGTTCCTCTTGTGTATCATTATATCTTCTTATTCTATTCCATCTGTTAAACTACCTTTTCTATTTACCTATTATTAATTTTTTCCATTTTGTTATAGTCTGGTAATAAGGGAAATGCCTCCCCATAGAAACACCATAGACCCTTATTTCTAGTCAAAATACTCTAGTGTTTCAGGAGATGTGCTTGAACCCATTTGTCCAGCTAGGATCGGGGAACCTATTATTGGAACACAGGTTTAGTAAATTACAAAGTGGTATAGTAAAGATTCATTAAATTCATTAGTATTTTGAGGCAATATATGGGTGATTTGGAATTCATTAGGACTTGGTTATAAGCTGTTCTTGGGTGAATAAATCCCATGTTCTAGATAAATGTTGTTTTAATTGGATTATAGTTGTTTTTTCTTATAAATTTTGACACGATTGCACCATTGGGTTATATACATGATCTGTGATGGTTATTATTATTATTATAATTGAGAAAATTATTCTATCCTTGGATCTATGAGATAAGGACAATGTGAATTAATCATGCATCATCTTAGGAACCTAGAATTCACATGCCATGAATATGCCAAACCATATAGGTTAATTTCATTTATTGAATCAATTATTTTGATTGAAATATTTTAGTGACTCAAGGGTTGTTTATATATGACTGTGTTTTTATTTGGTAGTAATTGAGTGACTTCTAGTTTTTTTTCATGAGGTGTTTGGGCCCCATGTGTTGGAAAGAGTAGTTTTCATCGCCAATCCATTGTATATACCTTATTAATTTCTAATACCAATTGAATATTGGGTTAATTAGAATTTAAATTGGTTTCTATTTTAGTGATATTTTTATGGGCCCCAATTCACTGGGGCTGGAAACTCATTTTAAATATAAAATGATAAAATCTATAAAAAATTTACTTAGAAATGTGTAATTTGACTTAAAAAAATGGTTTTCATTAAATGAAGGGAAAAGGTACTATTGAACATTCATCTAGTGGAACCCCTATAATTTAGTATAGAACACTTACCAATATATGTCCTTCTAAGAAGTTAGTTGTGTTAGTATACCTAATCTAGTGATACAATTCCTTACATTCAAGTCATGTCATTTCTATCTGTATGGTGAATGTTTTTTAAGGTGAAAACATGGCATTACTGACCAATTATTCCATGACATCATCGTATTATCTACCAAGAGGGTGGAAATGGCCATTCTCTAGACATGGTGGGCCCCAAGTCACCACTCTTTCCTCCATGAGTGACACTTGAGGTACCACCTATTATAACTATTCTAGGAACTAAAACTCAACATATTGATTGATTCCTATATTCGATGAATCCATGCATGGAGATCCAAAAAATACAACCAAAATGACTAATTTTAAAGGTGAGTTCTAGCAGGAGCATCCTCCAACATTTTTAGGGAATGGAAGTGAACAGGTTTCTGGTTATTTGATAGAGGCCACACTATCTCTCTTTGAGCATCTAGGCATGCCTCTAGAGAAGAGTGTCATGCTTAATAATTAAATTCCATACCATTTTGTGAAGCACTCATGGGATGTGATTACTATTGTTGGCCTCCATCAGGGCTTGGTCTTGGTTGACTTTCAAAATATCTTTTATGACTAATTATTTCCTCTGATGTTGAGAACTAATCAAGATAAAAGGTTCATGCATATAGATAAGGGTGTTATTCTAGTCATCGAGTATTCAGTTCATTTCACTGAGTTGTAGCAATTTGCAGCACTTCTAGATAGTGATGAGATTTAATATACTAGTTTCTTAGAAGATGGGATATTTTATGTCATCTATAATCATGTGAATTTATTTTTCCTACCTACTTCATCTAAGATAGTTAATCATACACTTATCATTAAGAATGACCTAATGGATGGTGATAGTACCAACTGTAGAGGATCAGTTATATGACATGCTAGTAGTTCTTCTAGTAGTAAAAAGTGATCCGTTGATGTTTAACATCATAGTTATGGTGATCAAAGTAACTACATTGATAGATCCATTGTATACCATCAATGTGGATGACATGGAAATTTCAATCCTCACTACCATAGAGATCTGATGGAGTGTTGTGATTATGGTCATATTGGAAATCATCAGAGATTTTGTTGGACCTTTCCATATTCTTCTTGTGAAAGATTCTCTACAATAGGTCCACCTTTAGGGTAAGGTTCATTAACATCACATAAGGCATGGAGTTGGAGTAGCATTGGTTGGACTGGCTAAGGAGGAGGCCATGACCACAGTAGCTAGACTCTTGATCATCATCATCAACAGAGTGGTCATACTTAGGGTAGTCATGCAAGTGAACCAAGATGTAGATCAGGCCAGTTATAAGATTTATTGTCGATAACTAATGATCTATTTTCTAGACCATCAACAATAAGAGGTACTATTCTAGTATCCTCCATTATAGATTATGTTTAATTTAAAACATGTTCCTCACACTCCTACATCTCTCTATCTATCATGGAATGTATTAGGATGGAAATAAACCATTATTGTGGTGTAATGACCCTTGATACACTATTAGGATTATGGTTAGAGTGCATGCGACAATGTAGGGAATGCCTATTTGATGTATATAGTAACCCTTTTTTGTGGGACCTTATTGTTCTAGAGATGATGGGTTTGATTTCATTATCAGGATTGACTTTTTAGTCCTATATGACCCCTTTTTAAACATATATCAGTATAGGGAATTGTTTACATCACCAAAGGGAGGAACTTATCTTCATAAGGGTGAGCTGGATGTCCATGCATGCAAAGATGGACCAGATCATCATGGGCTAGGTGGAGTGACCATCCAGATTGCCAACCTCTTCTTATAGGATAAATGTTTACATCAGAAAGATGTCCCTCAATTAGTATATAATTTCATGATTGTCTTTCCCAACATTTTTTATATTACCTCTTGATATTGAGGTAGTGTTTTTGATTGAACTTGTTCTATGATCAAATCCATTGTCTATTCCTCCATACAAGATAACACCTACTATGCTCTAGGAGCTCTAGTGGAAGTTGGAGGATCTAGAGTCCAGTGATTTTACATGGATTAACACTTCCTCTTGGTGTTCAACCATGATTTTATCATATATGGTATATGGAGACCTTAGTATATTAATGGATTATAGATGGTTGGATAAACATAATGTCATGAACTGATATCCACTGCCTAGAATAGATTATCTCTTTGACTAGATCCGAGGAGCTATGAGTTTTTCTAAGATTAACCTGAGATCAGGCTATCATCATGTGCAAGTTATGTCAGAATACATGCATATTAAAAATTTATGTATAAGTTATGGTCTATATGAGTGCCTTGTTATGCCATTTGGCCTTATAAATTCACCAACAATTTTCATGGATATGATGAATAGGTTTTTAACCCTATCTAGAATCTTTTTTAGAGTTTTTGTGGAAGAAATCATGGGGTACTCTCACACTCATAAAAACCATGATAAGAACATTGATATCATTCTTAGTACACTGAGAGAGAACCTTATTTATTCAAACATTGGTATATTCCACTTCTGGATAAAAAAAGGTCTCTTCTTGGGTCATATTATCTTGGAATTATGAGTCTCCATTGACCCATAGAAGGTGAAAACTATAGTTTCCTAGGGGAATCCCATAAACATATTTTATGTATAGTGTTTATTGGGGATGAATGGATGTTACATGAATTTTAATGAATGATTTATCACCCCTTTATTCCCCTGTTACCATTCATAAAAATAACTCTTTTGAGTTCCAGTGGTCAGAAGAGTGTGAGAAATCCTTTCAGGTGTTGAACTGAAGGATTCTCTAGACATGTATTCTGATTATTCAAGAGCCTAACAGAGGCTATATAATGTTATGTGATACATATAGTATCTATTTAGGTGTTGTGATAATACAAGAGGATAGATAAGTTTCATATGAATATCAACATTTGATTCCTTCTAAGAGAAAATATGCAACACATGACCTCGAACTAGCAGTAGTTGTTTGTGCCTTATGTTTCTAGAGACACTATCTAGTGGGTGAGATGTATGTGATGTATAATGACAATAAGATACTAAAATATATATTTAAATAGTGTGAATTGAATATTATATAATGAATATGGGTCAAATATCTTTAGCCCTTTGATTTTATGCTTGTTTATAGGCATGGAAAATGAAATGTTGTAGCCGATGCTTTGAGTTAGAAAACCAAGGCACATGCCTTATGTGAATCTATAAATAATAGAAATATATAGTCCACTATTCAATGATGAATCTCTATATTCATGAATTTCATGAGAATCATTATATCTCATTCTTGATAGTTACATCCCCACTCATTGAGATGATGAAGAGCATGTAATTTTTATATCTTGAAGACTTTGTTCTCCATGTGATTATTTTGGGAGATGCCCCACATCCATATTGGCTTACAGATAGAGACGACATCTGACATTTACAGGGAAATTTTTGGGTTCATATAGATATGAGAGATGTAATGATGTGAGATTCCCATTATTCTTAGTGATCAGTTCATTCGGGATTCTCTATGATGTATCAATATATGCGATGAAAATATTAGTGAACTGGGATGAAGCATTTGATAGTGGGATTTATTAATAGGCATTCAAAAAATCAATAGGTTATGGTGGTGAAATAGAGAACTATAGTCTTATTGAAACCACTTTGAGTCCCATAATCGAAGTGAGAAAATTTATCCCTGAAATTTATAGTCTGTTTACTGAGGTCTCCTTTAGGAAGCGATGCTATATGATTAGTGATTGATAGACTGAAGAATGAATCCAAATTCATTACTATATAATATAATTTCTAAGTTAATGATATATGAGTATTTTATGAATGTGATATCATTCAAATACATGGGAACCCTCATAGTATAATTTCATATAGGGATGCTCCTATAATGTTATGGTTATGGAAATTGTATCAAAATAATTAGGGAACACAGGTTCTTCTTAGAGACACAATTTAACCTCAGTATAATTGATATTCTCAATAGTTGATAAATGTGCTATAGGATATTTTAGGGATAGGCATTGTTGATTCCATGGGTTCTAGGGATGAGCATATCCCTCTCATCATGTTCCCCTATAAAAAGAGATTTTAGGAAACAATTCAATGGGATCATTTTGTGGCCTTTTATGTTAGGTTATGTCAGTCACCAATGTGCGGGATATAGGCTAGTTAGGTGGAGCTACTAGGTAATCATCTAAAGAAGGAGGATATAGAGTTGGTTTAGCTAGTCATAGTGAGTATGTATATTGATAAGACTAGAAAGGAATCGTATTCTAATCATCGTTGAAGACCTCTGTAGTTCACGGAAAAGGATTATGTTTTTCTGAAGGTATCATCAATGATTTCGAATAGGCAAATACAGAGGCAAGGAAATTTGTCACCTCATTATATAGGGATGTTTGAGATTTTTAAGGGAGTTAGACTGGTATCATATCAGTTGTTACTAGCTCAGAGGTACCATTTCATGAACAATGCCTTCCATATTTGACATCATTTTCAGTATCAAACTTATCATTCTAATACTTTTTATCCTTATGATGTTGAGCCATATGAAGATGATACATTTGACAAGTATCTAATACAAATCGTTGACTGGGGCATAAAGGATCTATGAGGATGGTTTGTCCTTCTAGTATGTGTTCTATGGTATCAAGACCATGTATAGGAAGATATGTGGGATAGGGTGTCCGACTTATCTGCCCAAGGACTGGAGTGGTTCTCAGATAGTTCTTTTGTCTCCCTTGGAATGTGAAAAAAGGGAAAAGTTCCTCTATGGGGGAAGACAATAAAAAGTATTTTTTTAACTCAGCTATGGATCCCCTTAAATTAGGTCAAATTTTGATTTTTTGACCTAATATTGATTCTTAATGAGTTTAAAATGGTTTCATGGTTTTCCATGGATTTTGTTTGGAGATTGTAACATTGACCAGTTGTAAAAATTGACTCCCAACATAATAAATAGAATCTATGTGAGATAGGATACGTCGTCTCCCCTAACTATGTGGGGATGGAATGAGGGGTGAATCCAGGAAATGGTTTTCCATAACTATTTACTAGAGGTCGCACACCTGTTCAAAAACATCAAACATTGTTGTTGTTTTGTTTTTCATAGGGGGTGTATGGTTGCTCTTACCATGTGACCTAATCGTGTGAGTGACCCCTTGGTACATCAATGGGTGCATTCTTGGAACATGGTTTAACCAACCGTATAGCCAAACTATGTGACCATTTTTTGGCGATTTTCCTAAAATTTCATTAAAATGTTTAAACATAACCCTCAACACTCAATTCCCCTCCAGTATATTGTAGAGCCTCATTTCCACTGTTTTGAGCCCCATTAAGATATTTCGACAGAATTTGATCATGTTCATCCTTTAGAGTCTAATCGAAGCACCATTCCTCTCATTATAACCACTTCGGTAAGATCCCAATTCCTTTTTAATAGTTCTCCATTTCTCTTCTCCTAGATTATGTAATTGAATTGTAGGATAATATGCCCTATTTTCAGTGTGTTGATCCATTATTCATAACATGTTAAATCTAGTCCAAACTAGAGGCTGATACTAGATGAGGTGAGTCATACAGGTATGAGGTAGGTGGTCTATAGATCACCCCTTATGATTCTACATTTTAAAAATTATCTTCGCTGTGTGCATGCCGATTTCATCGGGCATAGCCTATTAAATTCACATGAATTTATTATAGTCAATATATTCATGTTCTAGAGATTGATTTATAAATTTTATTCTTGTCTTTGGAAGTTTCATCCTCAATTCCCAACACACCATGTAGGGGTTTTCTCATAATTATGCTTGTAGTTTCTTGTTAATCTTATCTACACAACCATTTGGGTGTCCCTTGACATGAACTTGATAAAGGAAATTGTTCAATTAAACCAATGAATTTAAAATAAAGATTACATGTACGCATATCACGTGACCCACCTAATGTAAGCGCTTTAAATAGATGAATCGAAATTTCATAGAATTGGAATGTTTAGTATATATTTATATGACTTGGCATAATTTAATGTAATTGAATGACTTGGTTGAACATATTTAATATTCATTTCCATGCCAAATTGAAGGCATAAAAGTGATCCAAATTAAATGATATTGACTTAAATGAATAAAATGGTTTAATACCCTATTACCCATTTCATACTAATAAAAGGATATAGATTGAACCGAATCACATATTAAATGGAATGAGTATTACATGGACTAATTAATTAAATGAATCAAGTATATGGTGGCAATTGTATATGGAGTGATTAATTATTATTATAAGAGCAGCCATACTCTTGATCTCCTCATATTTCCAATGGACTGACTTTAGAACTTTTGGATTCCATTATAATCTAGCGATGCTGATTTCCAAGCTTCATACCCAACTCAAAAACTGATACTTTTCTTTCAATATATTCCAAGTATTACAACATATAATCCCGCCATTATTATTAATGTTTACATTTTACACACTACATGTATATAGAATGGAGTCAATGGATATGTGTCTCCTTGGATATATCATTGGGCCTAGTCATCACTTAAATCATTTTACCTTGGATGAATTCTCTGGACTCAGTTAGAACCATTATTGTGGATTTCCATAGGTTATGAAACTTAGATTACACTCTTAATTCCTATAGTTAGGCTATAGTTCCTTCATGTGTGGGCTCGACCCTTGAGGTCAAGGATGACTTGGTAATTACCTTAAATCCTCTTCATTATTATTATCATCATTTATGCCTTATTATGTATTGGATCTTTTGTTATTATTATCATGAAATTATATCAATACTAGTTATTCCACATGTGGATTTTTTATATAAATTAGAAAATAATTAATTAATTGGTTGCATGTTTAGTCACATGTCGTAGAAGAAGTATGCAATTGTGTATATACATTATTGTACAATATTAATTTTATATATGCATGCATGCACACATGTTTAGAATATATTACATAGATAGGATGTTATATATTTCATTGGTAGTGGCCTAATAATATTTATCTCACGCAATATCCAGGCCTCCACTGGTACTCGAGAAGATAACATGTCTGTAAGTAGAGATAAAGGGAAGCATTCTTCATTGGAAATGTTGTTTCTTGCTCGCATAGGATGAAGCATAGTTGTAGATTAATGAGTTGGAGCTCATGATTTTTGGATAATGTTTGGTTTATTTTCCATACTTTTTTATAACATCTATTTCATACTACCTTGTATCATTGTTCACTATTTTTATAGATACCTAACATGCATCATCATTATTTTATATATCATTATAAGTTTTTCTTTTTTTATCATTCTGTATGCTTATTCTATTACATGAAATATAATTATTACTCTACTAACCTATTATCATATTTATCCAATGTATTACACTCTCCCAATGGGGGAATCGTCTCCTCACAAACACAAATGAGTCCCTCGCTACTAGTCGGCAGACTCTAACATTTGGGGAGATGTGCTTGAGGCATAGTCACTCACCTAGAATGAGGATCCTCGATCTGGAATTCAGGTGTAGGATGTCACTTATAGAGAATTATATAAAATAAATTTATAGAGATAAAAAACTAGTTATCTCCCCCATTCATATATATCTACTAATACACTTGAACTCCACTTTATAAGATCTCTCCTGATGAATATGCAATAAGAGAGAAGGTGAAATATGAATACAAATTAAAATTATTCTTTATATATCATCCTTCACATCTATACCATGATTATAAATGATCATCATCATGTTGAATCCATCACTAATATATTTTATTCCATTCAATAGAAATATCCTTCAATGTTATTATGTGAGATTATTTCCCTTATCCTTTGTATAAGTGAGGTTGGATTCAATTTATTGAATGTATATACCCATTATCTAAACATGATGATAAAATATTATTGAGGGAAAATATGACACGCCCATTTAGGGTAGGTGTTACACTCATAGATTTTGTGGATTTTATTTAATTAATATATTGTTTTTGAAATTTTTCATTTCTCTCAACAATAAATATATCTTCTGTTATAGGAAAGAACAATGTTATTATTCAAACCTATCATTCCATTGGGATTAGAAACTACCTATCATTATATCTTCCCAACCATCATACCTTCATTATAGAAGCCTCACTTTGGGCAAAAATCCATCCATGGAATCACTTTGGTGAAAATAAATAGAAGTTACCAAATAAAGGGGTATCATCCTTCAATAAGAATTTTTTTTATTTTGTTCTCGACCCCCTAAATAATTTTTATTAAATGAATATATAATAATCTCAATGTAATAAATATTCTGAAATGTTTTTATGTTAATAGAAACACCTACACTCTCTCACACTTCCATCAAATGGGATCAGCAATCATCATTCCTGTGTACGACGGACTACCGCCTAAAGAACCGATTCTATTTCCACCTTTAATCGTTGGGAATAACTATGGAAATACAATTTTAATATGATATTAATTGAATTTAAGATTTCTTTATGCTTCTTTATTTATTTTATAACACATACCTTACTAATTTACATTTTGTGGGAATACGATAACTTCATTTGTGGATGTGTGGATTATCGCCTCCCCAAAATGATGTGATTGATTCACGCATTAAATGGAATGTATTAAGGATTGGTTTAATAAACATATGTAATATATATGAATTATTAAATATACGATAATGATTATATATACATATGATTTACTTACACTTCTTTAAAAACATGACATAAAAATGGAAACAACGTTCAAGATTTTGTATAACCTACTGTCTCCATGAATGGTGTATTTTATTTCATATTTCTATATTTCATATACTATTATAAATACTTACACTATAGATATACATGATACTTATATCATGTATGACTTTATTTAAATAATTAAACCATGTTCTAAGTAAGAGTATGATTTATAACATGTAAAAACATATGAAAAAAGCGGTTGTTACCTAAAATGTAATGTTAACATGAAATTGTTAATAAAAGAGTAATATAAAGCATAATAAAATCATATATGGTATGATATATTAGAATATGATTTTTTATGAATAATTAAAATAATAAATTATTTTTTATATAGGATTATTTAATGGGTAAAATAAATAAAAGACTTATGGTAAGGGTTTTATCGTCTCACTATTATTTCATTGAGATACATGTTATATTTACTACTTAATTTTTTTTGGTGAATATAATTCTTTATGAAATTTTATAACATAAATTATATTTATTTCAGGATATTAAATATTTAATTTATTTATTATTTTATGGATCTCATGAATAAAAAGTTACTCATTTACTATGGGGATTTCTAGTCTCTCTTATATTTATGCAAGACATGTGATTTATTAACCACTTGTTTTTTTGTGTAGTGTATATAATGTTTATTATTTTATTATGTGATACATTGCTTAATATTTTTCATTATATATATATATATATATATCCATTTTATGATATCTATTTCATAGGATTTTTTATTCAAAATTTACCAAATCGGTATGGTAATTCTTTCTCAATTTTCCTTTATTAAGACAAATGTTATGATATTTGCCTATATTATTTTAGGAGCTGTATAAAATTCCCTTTAAAATTTTATGTCCTGAAACTCATTATTTTTATGATATTATAAGATATATATAATTTTATTCTTTTATGTGTATTTTTAATCAATGTCACTAATGTGGTAAGTGATTACTACTATAATCTAATTATTTATCGAAATTGCTTATTATTATGATTCCACTGATGAAATATTATGATCCATATCCCATAAAGTTTCATGATTTTTATTATACTCTTATTATTTGTGAAATTTTAATTTACAGGTACAATTTTAAAAATAATTCATTTTTATTGTAATCAAGAATGTGTAAAAAAATCTATCCTTCTTTTTCTCTTCATTCAGAACTCTATTTTTTCAAAAATAATGTTTACACAAATATATTAACAAATTTATTTTAATAGAAATCTCAAGGATAAAATATTTTATAATTTTTTTATTTTTAAAAAATAGTTTTAAAAACCATTCCAATTATTCCATTATATGTTCTAATTGTATTTTTCTATGAAAAGTAGTTTCGTGTTTTTTTATAATTTATAAAGAATTTTTCAAGGTGGAAATTATATTTTCATTAAGAAATATTTTTTATGATTTATCAAGATTATTTTCCATATAATATTTGATCCATTGATGTTACCTATGTCTAATAGGTTTTATAATAAATGGATCACATTATTCTTCTTTCTCGTAATAGGTATTCTTTAGATGACATGTTTTTTATGAAACCTGTTTCTCTTCCATGGGCTATAACATGATAAAAATCTTTTGAAATCCACTTATTTTCACGACATATGTTTTGATTAAAATATTATGAACCTTGTGTCTTTTCAACAGATTATGATATGATAACATTTTTATGATACTCTTTTATTTCATGGATTATGATATGATAAATGTTTATGATCTCTATAAATGTGTATGTATGAATTCATTATGAGACGGGTGTGACCTATATATCCCTCTAATTAATTGGTTAATTAATTTTTTCCCATGAGATATAAAGTTTTATCATGGGGAATAAACTTTGTTCAATAAATGAATTTTTCTTCTAAAATTTTCTTATGAGTTAACCTTGATTTGTATGATGGGTTGGGGTGTGAACCCATTCTACTAAGATAGCCTTCAAATTATGACTTAACTACATTGGAAAACATTTTAATATGATAATGTTCCTACCAAAATCCCAAGTCTTATTTATATTTTATTCGTTAATGGCTTACTCTCATGATTACATTATTATTCAGGTTTTATGAAAATCCAATCTTTAATAAATGACCTATGTATATGATCTTTTATATATAGGGTATGATTTTAAAATTTTATTCTAATGTTATAATACACATATAATAATGTTATTAATTAGAATATAATTTATTTACCCTTAATATAAATCTAATCTCTCCCTTTAATATGTTTTATTTCCTAATTATTGAAAGAAATTTTTTAAGTAGGAGTACAAAATGGGAAGATATTTACAAAAGATGTTGAATATATTTACAAAAAAATAAAAGAACGTTTTTCAAGTTTCTAAACAAACCAAAATATTACACTCCTTAGGAATTTACTTATCAAATGTGATGAATATTCTTCTAAAATGATGGAACTTCCCTAAATGTTAAGAGAAGGTCTCTACAGTTGGTATCATAGGGAGACACATAGGGATATTAAAAAAGATATGTATACGAATGTCTCTAAGGATATGACTTAGGTGTTATAGATTTAAAATTATGTTTAAATATTTAACAAACATATATTAAATTCTTCTTGATTATTTGGTTTTCTACTTTGATAAGTGTTTTGTAAACTATTCTTTTAGTCCTTATTAAATAATGCGAACTATAAGGAACTGCGTTAACATTGAATGTTTCATATTTGGAAAGTGTAGGAATCTTAAAAATAAATTTTATATTTGGAAATATGATGAATAGAATTTTGAATGTGGTATGATTATATATTATACTATTGAAGATAAAAAGAACACAAATAACATGTGAAAGGTATGGGAGGTTTGAACAGTATTGTTTACATTAAAAGTAATAATAATGATTATATTGATGTTGAGGATCCTTAAGAAATGATTGATATTTCATATTATAGGAATGCGGTATTAAGGAATACGAAGATGAAGCCCAAGTAACGGTTTAAGAATAAAGTTGGATGATTAAAGTGAGTATGTTTTGGAATTCAATGATTATATTATATGAATCATAAAATATATAAGTATTATTATTGGGATTTTTCCATTAATGATTTAAAATGATATGTTGAATGTTTCTCATGATGTAGAAATGTTACTCAATAGAAAGATGGTATTTTTATTAAGGGAAGGGAACCCTTAATGTGTTACTAAATATGATAATATGATATTTAGTCTGGATAAGGAATTAATGATATGTATAATGTAAATTGGATAATATTTATCACCTTATAACTAATAAAGGGTTTATTGATAATGTGGTTTATGTTATTGTCGGCGGATATTTTTTTTATGATTTAAGGAATATAATATATGATCATCGAAATAATAAAGAATCCATTTTTTTAATAAGTATTTATAGTAATTCGGGCTATAATAGTGTTTCATGAGAATACATGATGATGTTATTCACATATTTTGAATATAAAAAACAAGAGGTACATTATGATAAATGGGGGCTCATTGTGAAACTAATTTTGAGAAATTTAGTGACATTATTTCTAATGTTTTGTAATTTTATATTATGGAAGGGTTACATGGTTCACCACTTATGGAATAGTATAACTTCTACATTAGATGATGTTTTAGACATTAGAGTATTTATTAACCATGGGAGGATTTATTCATATTGTATAACCTATGAAAACCTTTTTTATGTGATGTTAACTAAAGATGGATGGGATGACCTAACATTTTATTTATGAATCACATTTTCATTCAATGCTCTAAGAATGAAAAATTAACCCTTATTTCATGAAATAAGAGATGAAATGGAAGTAGATCAAGGCAGAACAAATGGGTGATATTTTTTCTGAAATTAAGTCAATATATTTTTTTTGAGAAAGTTCATTATTACATGGAAAATGATATTGGGAAAAGTTTAATATTAGTTTTTTTATTTCGGATGGATGAAATAGTCCCTTAGATTATCTCATATTTATGGTTTGGTTATAATTATGATTCTTTGGATTGCTCACATTATAATGATTACTGATCCTTGTAACAATATATAACTATATAAACTTTTTTATGTCAAAATTATCCTCTATGTTATCCTATGTGGAAACAATGTTTGGAGTAATTATGGGTAACTGTTTTGTTCCAAATATTCTATTTTTTATAAAAAACTTAGTATTTATTTTTGTGATGTGTGTTTCTTTGAAAGGAACTGTAATGTTTTAATCCATTAATAAACAATAAAAATTTGGATGGATAAATTCATTTTAAGGGGGGTAGAATGTAACAACCTAATAGTTCGTGATGTTTTTTCATCAATTTAATTTAAACATTTTGATGATTTTCATCTCATTCAAGATTGAATATTTATTTTGTTATATTAAATTTGTAAGTTATTGTTTCCATGTTTCCTACATAAAGTCAACCTTATACTACAAGAAACACTTATATTAGATTTTTATATAAGTAACTCTATGTTTGGATATAGTCACACATAATTTTTATGTCTTTAGAAATCTTTCGTGAAATGCAGGATCTAAATTTACAAAAATACAATGCAATATTAATATAAATATTAAATTATTTTTATTATAGTTGTCACAGAGTCATAGGAATGATTTTTCTAAATAATATTAAATAAATTATGAAAATATTGTTCTCAATTTCTTATAAAAATTATTATGTGGTATCTAATTAACTAGAAATGAAATTAAAACTCCGAAAATATATAAAATCTTTTTCTCAAACTCTATATTTATTCTATCAAACACATTTTACATCAAGGAATAAATTAAACCACTTTTGAAAAATGATTTTAGTTATATATGTCTATATATAATATTTAATCAACTATTTAAGGATCACTTTATGTGTTTACTAGACAAGAGATTATAATATTACATATTTTACGCATAATGATATATATTTTTCTAAAACGTAAATTTTCCATATTTTAATGAAGCACCTATATTAAATATAGATTTTAACAATTTTATAATTTTTAATTAAAAAAACATAAATTTTCAAATAATAACTGTATAGTTATATTAGGGGGCTTTGTTTAGAATATTTATCAAAAATATCATTTTTTGATGAATAATAAAAAATATTAAATTTTAATTGAAATTATTTTTCATTGAATTTATTTATATTTTTAAAGTATATTTTATTTTTTTGTAAATTAAAATTAGAAAATTTATAAATTAATTAAAAAAATATTGTTAATTTTAATAAATTCTACATTAAAATTAGACAAAAAACATTTTGAACTTTTAATACTTTTTTACTATAAAAAGATATTGTGTTATCCCATCTCTAGGATTACTTTTAAATTAATTTCTACCAATTATGTGAATATAATTTTAGTACATGGATTCCATATTTATAATCAATGTAATTTTTATTTTTTAATATGGTAAATTCAGTTTTTGATAAAAAAAATAACGAATGAAATTAAATTAATTAAATTGAATAGGGGATAACCATTTTACCTAGTGTTTAAACTAAAAAATTATATGGTAAAAATGGCCCTAAAATGGCCCAAAAAAATTTGATAGAAATAATATGATACCACCTCTACCATTATCTTCACACCTCTCAATACCTATGTATCATGATAACTATATAAACATATCCTCTAAAGATCCACACCATCATCATAAAATCCTATACTTTTTTATGAAATCCAACCAAGTAAGAATTTTGTTGCAAACTAAAAGGTGTTACCCATTGAAGAGGTAACACCTTTCGAGATGAAATTTTATTTATCTATTTATCCACCGCTAAATTATAATTATTATATTATTATATAATAAAACTATTATACTAAAAAACTTATATGTTGTTATGTTATGGTTTTTACCTGTAATGACCCACACATCCATAAAATGGGAATCACAACCATCGTTTGTGTTTCGGGTAGACTACCACCCCGTGAATTGATCTCTTTCATTTATCCATTAGTAGCTTTCAAGTTTGAGAATAATTTTTGAATTAATATAATTATATGATATTTTTGATATTTTTGGTTCATTTATTATTATATAGTTATTATATAACAGATTCCTTCAGGTTTTTACTTTTTTGGGAATACTATAACTTCATTTGTGGATGCATGGACTCTTGCCTCCTCAAAGTGATGTAATTTATTCATGAATTACATGATATGTATTAAGAATGATTTTAATACACATACGTGATAAATATTAACCAGTTATTATAATATAAAGGTATGATATATTTATATACATATACCATTTATGGGTTTACATTAAATATATGACATGAAAATTGAAATAGTGTTCATACATGCGTATGACATACCATCTCCCGAAACAGAGTATTTCATTTCATATATACATATTTTATATATTATTATAAATACTTAAATAAAGAATATATATGATATTTATATATCATTTTTTTGAAAGAATTGAATAACTATCTATGCATGAGGATCTATAATTACAAGCCAAAACATATATGAAAAAAGAGGTTATTACGTAAAATGTTACTTTAACATGAAATTGTTAATAAATAGGTAACATAAAGTCATAATAAAATTATATATGGTATTATATATAATAATATTGTTTTTTAGTGTTTTTAATACACATATGTTAATTATCTCATAGTTTTGAATGAATATAGTTAATGTCAATACTTAAGGTAAGTGTTTTCTCGTCTCACTTTGATTTCTATGAGACACATGATATATTCACCACTAATTATTATTTATGGGGCATATAATTCCCTATGAAATGTAATATCAGGATTTTAATTTATATAATTATATTAAATGTTTCCATTAATGTTATTATATTACTGATATCATGATTGAAATTTTAATCAAGTTGTAAGGGGATCTATTATGTCACTTCTATTTCTATGATACTTATACCTTATTCACTACTTGTTTATTATTTATGGTGTATATAAAACCCATGAATGTATTATACGATCCATATATTAAAATTTATGCATATTTTCATATCCATTTTCTTATCTATATTTCAAGGTATTTATGGTTCAAAAGTTACCAAATCGCTAATGTAACTTTGTCTCAATTTTCCTTATTTTATACACATGTTATGATATGCACCTTTATTATTTAATTAGTTGTATATAATGAAATTAAAAATGATATATATATTAATCTTATTTATTTTTATGAAATTATATGATTCTGGTAATTTTATTCTTTCATGGTGAATTTTATACAATGTTATCAATTTGGTATGTGTTTATATCTAGAATAACATCATTTATCCTGATTGTTTTTTATTATTATTCTATTGAAAAAATCCTATGATCCATTAATCCATAATTCTCATGTTTTTTCTTATCCAATTTTTTTTGTTATCATAATTTATTGGTAATATCTTTTCACTATTTGGTATTTAGATAAATAAAAAGTATTTTTATGAGAATCTAACTTTATTCCTATCTTTGGTCATAAATCTATTTTTTTGTAAAACCATGTTTTAAAAAATATTTTTTTAAATGATATTTTCAAATAATCTCCAAGTAGTAGAGTTTTTGGAAAAACTATATTCAGTTTTAAAAAACTATTTAAAATGACTTTAAAATCTTGCCTTATATATTTCCAAAGTTATTTTCAATGAAAATTAGTTTCAAGATTGTTAATGTTTTAAATAAAATTTAAAATAAGGCACGATATTTTCTTAATGAAATGTTTTGAAAATATTTATAAAAATTATATTTCATCTAATATAAATATATTGATGTTACATGTGTCTTGATGGGGTTATGATCAATGGATAACATTCTTATTATTTCTCATAATGCCTATGCTTTTGATGAAATGTTGTTTCTGATGCATATTTCTCTTCCTTGAGTCATACCATGATAAAAAATTATGAAACCTACTTATTAACATGGGTTATTATTTTATTTAATGATTATATGTTTTGACACTTTTCCAAAGTTTATGATATAATGACATGTTTATGATATCCATTTCATTTCATGGGTTATTATATGAGGATTTTTTACGATCTTGTGGGGCAGATATATATGATTTCATTATGAGACTAGTGGGACATATATCTCAATCTAATGTGTTGGGAAAATATTTATATATCATGAGATAAACATGGATAGAAGAGGGAGTAAACTAGGTTCAGGATGAGACTTTTCCTCCGAAGATGGTTATAGGAGTAAACCTTGTCTACTAATATCACTTGGGGAGTAAACTCCTTCCACTAATATAGCCCTATAATGAAGCCTTGAAAACTATGGAAATAATTTTTATATGCTTATGTGTATTCCATAAATCCATGAACTAGTCCCATGTTATGACTTTATGGATTATACTCCTGATTACATTACAATTCATGTCTTATGAGCATCCAATCGTTATACCATGACTCATGCACATGAAATTTGATATGCAGGGAATGATATTCAAATTTCATTCTCTTGTAATCATTCCCTTATACTCAGGTTATTGTTTATTATCTCCTTTATTTACCCTTACTAAGCATCTGAGGTCACCCATTCCTATGTTTCCTTTCCCCAGGTTATAAAGATGGGTTTTATATAATAGTAATAAAGTAGAATATCATTATGAGAGATGTTAATGATCATTCACTGAATTACAATCATGCATTCCATGTTTACAAAAGTCACTAAAATATTAGAATTCACAATAATTTACTTCTATAATGTTAGGAATATTCATCTAAAAAGTTTTAATATGTAGGTATGTTAATCCAGGGTATCTATAATTATTATAAATTATGAATTTATCAACAAAAAGGTAGTGTCACGTACACATTAAAAAATTAAAAACTAATACTAAATAAATACAATTTTTTGGGTAATTCCTTTTACATTTTGATTTTAATGGGAACTATACTAAACCACATGATCATATTATTTACTAAATGAATTCAACACTGTAGTAAATGCATAAAAATATAAAACATAACCTTGTCCAACCAAATGGAAAATTAGAAAATGGGAAGATGTAAATCAATATATGAATTTTTCAAATGAGGCGTCACATTCAAGGATACTTACATATCTCAACAATATTCGAGTATGATTTATTAAAAGTAATAAATTCATAGAGAATGTATTCAGAAATTACTAGCTATATCATTATAGATAAAAAATCTTGTATTTTCAAAATATTTAATGGTGTTTTCATATAAATAAAAACCTTCACCATTTTTGGATTTTATTAAATTCCTAATTATAGCACCACTTATCCCTTGACCATAAATTAACTATTTTAGAAGCTACATATATACTATTTTAAATAATGTTAATTAATTATTATTTTTTGAAAAAAAAATTATAAGTGATTCCCCTGATCCTGTTTAGTTTTAGGATACCATAATATGACATCCATGAGTAGCATGACATTAGAGTTGAGGTATCAAGGGAATAACTATTCCATAAGTTCCATGAATAGTAAAGGATAATTAATTAGTCGAAATAGCATCATGATATACTTAATATGACTATATATTCTTAAAAAAATTGAATTTAGAATGTCTGACTCCATTAAACTGAGTTGATGGATCCCTGGATTGGGGTTGAACATTGATCCCCACTATGAGAACATGCAGAATTATCCCCATGATTTTATATGGGAACACTTTTTTGGAAAATTCTAGGAATTGTACGATGCTTGTTCCTAAAATTTCTATCATCATATACTACTATAAAAGATATTACCTAACATATTAACTGATTATCCTCTGGAGAGGATGTACTTATTGAATATATGTTGGATACCATTCTCAATTAAATAGATGAAATACTCCATAATGAGTAATGAAGGTCAACCTATAGTGATAAGATTAAAAATGGAAATTATTAATTATTTTCTAATCCATCTGAAAAAATATAAATTTTTTTTGTATCATGAACAATATTTTCACATTCCATCTCCATAAAGAAATATTGGGACAACACATGAAGGAAATTAGAACCCACATTATGTCATCTTCCAACACTGTGTAGATTTCCAAATAACATATGATATCGTATCATATAAAAATTTAAATAGATCTATGATAAATAAATTGATAAATGAATCAAATTCACCGATATAGAATAAATAATTATCTGCATATGGTGAACTAAAAAAGCTACCTCACATAGTATTGATTCTTTCATCAGATTTTGTAAGGGTTATCCACTTTGCATGAAACTTCATGGTCTCTGAGTGGGTTTGAATTTTAAAATTTTGTAAATTATTGTTACTCAATTGGATATATATATATAAATATATAATTGAAAACCATTTATTCCATTCCCATGAGTTAGACATCCCAATAAACATGTAACATTATTCTTAATAGTGGATCCTAACAGAGTTTATGGGATTAGATAACTGTTCTACTTGAGATTCACCACACATATGCATGAGACATAACCTATTTTGTAATAACATGATTAAAATTTTGGCACTCCCGAAATGATATGTTTTCAATAATGACCATACCATAGAGATTTCTACTAAGTGGTAAATTTTATTGGTTACATATGGAATAGAGTTAGATGAGATCGAAAAGGAACACACAATTTAGAATCAATATTTTACAAGATTGATTTTATTTTTAAGTGAATGTACCTTACATAAAATTTTCACATATAGGGAATTATTACCCTTTGTTATCCCCTCATAGTCCATTTCAATCACTAGAACATTGTCTACTAGAGTTTTGTATTTGTGAAATATAAATAGTACAACAAAACATCAAATGATGGGTCAAAGGCCCATTTCAAAGTAAATATACTTAAAATTATAATTAAAAAAATCAATGTGAAATTTAAAAGATCATAAAACTAGATTGTGTATTCCATGATTAGGTAATTATAAAACCCATGATTTTATAGTATGTCATCCTTAAATAAATACAATATTGGATAACGTGTTTTATCAGCACCACAAAAAGACATGAGAAATATTTTTCAGAAAAATATGTTATTATAAATTTTCCATATAATTTGTAGGTGCATTGAACAATGTTTTTTTTAGACTAATGTTTTGAGCAGAAATTTGAATTTTTTGATTTGGGGCGCTTATAGAGGGGTAAAATGGTAATTTTCCCAAAGGAGATGATTTTGGATAATTTTTCTAACCACTGAATTGTCTTGGAATAGGGTATTAATCCTAAGGCAGTGTTTTAGTGGAATTATGAGTTCTTCTAATTTTTGAGGAATACTTAATGTATAATATTTATTAAATTAAATATTAAACTATTCATGCAATTTCTTTTAGTGATATAATTTGAATAAAGCATATAATTAAGATTTTATCTCCACCATTGTCTCCATAATGAGGATGTTTTCCGATGTGGGGAATAAACACTAGTCATGTGTCAGGGCTGGTTGGAGAATATTTTCCTTTTATATTCTTTCTTTTCATTTTATTCCTTTTTTGTATTTTTTTCTGTTATTTATTTTCATCCAACCTTCTCGCATATTCTTTGTGGGATCTCCTTTTTCTTTAAAAAATATAGGAAGGTATTGGGATAATGAAGGGAGAGTGATAGAGAGAGGGCGGTATCTATGTGGATGTTAGGATGTGCCAGATCCTCATTTGACAACCATGAACCACAGAAATAGGTGGAGCTTCGGTGGATTCCGCCCAAAGCATGATATTTTTCAGTTTTCTCGATATATCCCCATACATATTTTAATTTTCTAATTTTAAACCACTATTATGTTTTTAGGGACGCTTGTGGCCTTATTTGTTGATATGGTGGTGAAAATAGTGGTTTTAAGCATTTTGGAGGGTTTCCATTCTAGAAAATAAGGATATACTATGTGTGGTTCAGAGAGAAACATTGTGTGTTCTTCCAGTTTAGTGAAAATGAGGTTTTTTAAGTACACACAATATATTAGGGTGTACATTCCCTATATGGGTACTCGAATGTGTAGCAGAGTACCTAGATAGTCTTTCCGTGTTGGGGTACATGGTTGAGTATAGTACATGGCGTGACCCAGTGTGGCTCATATACTGTGTCCAAGTAAAAATATCGGCCATGTACATGGAAAAACTATTTGAGGGACATTCTAACATATCCCATATTGGGTACCCAATTTATACCCTCTTTACACACTTTGTACAAGAGTGTTTACATTCCTTATTTAAGGGAAGTACACACCCTGGTTGGGTTTTGGGAATACACGTGGTGTACTCATGGAGACATGTCATGTACTACCCCCTTTAACCCATTTTTGGTTTTCCTTATCTATTATCCTAGTATTCCGAGATGGATCCATGCATATTATATTTTGAGTAACTTTTCAGGAATATCATGATGGTAAGACCTGTGTGGTGTTTTGTGTTATTATAGTTGGTGTTTTAGATTTTTCCTAACCGAATAGGTTCTTCCTCCAGTAATCATATCTAGTAGTCTTCGAATAGGGATAATTTTTTTAAAATGATCTATATGATGTCTATCTTTCCAGATTACTTTTTAGCCTTTCCATTGAGGACATATCCCTTGTGATATTTTCCCTAATGAACTAAGATTTCATGAGACTAGTTTCATCCGAGGATTCCTCTAGGATTCCTCTTTTAATGATTTGACCTATATGATACCATATACGATGCCTCTATCTTATTTTGTACAAAGGATGAACATGGTGATTCCTTTTATATATACTTACATAGAGAGACCCTTGACAGATTTGTTTACCTATATACCATTCTTAGGATCTTATGTAGTATACCTTAACATTCTTATACAGTTATAGAGGGTATCATATAGGATTCCTTCACATATGTATTGTTCTTAGGATCCCTTGTAGGATTCCTCTGTTAACTTGTAATTCAAGTATATCGAGTTAGATTTCCTATTTATGTTTTAATCTAGGTATCCCAATTTGTATGACTTCACTTGTGTGTACCTTGTGGATCACATGAAGGATTCTTCTTTTGTGGTTTAAATCGAGGGACTCAGCAGGTGCCACGTTGTTTGAATTACCATGATTAGTACATTGTGTGTGGGTAGGTATGGTAGTGGGAGTCACCTTACAAATTGTTCCATAATTTTAAACCCATGGGACAATGATTGAAGTGTTAGGTTTATGTTTTTGACCACCCTCACTCATTGATTTTCCATTTCACTTTTTTATGGCTCATACATAAAAGTTTACGAAAGGTGATTCATGGTTGGTGGATATTAAGCCTGATATGAGGCATCTTTATTTTTATTTGGTATTCCCATATATTATTTCTAGGATTCATCTTCCAAGACTTGAAATATTCAGATGTTTATATTTATAACTAAAGGCACTACAAAGTATTTGGCAGTTTGTCCATATAGTTTATTATTATGTTACTAGGATTTATGGAGGTGTTTCCTAGTATTAGACTTTTGAGATTAACATTATGATATATGGACTTGAAATCCCATGCAATGATACTCATGGATTATTATGCACTCATGAGTGATGAGGATGATTACACACTCCTCAAATCATGGTTAAAATGTGTATGATTATGCCCTCCTCAATCCAGGATTTCAAGTTGATGAATATCCCCATCAGTTGGTGGTCTAAAGAGGATGATTACAGTCTCCTTGACATGTGGAATATTGATGATGGATATACTCTCCTCTACTATTAATATGATGTGGATCTCCATACATTCATTCTTAGATCTAGATTTTGAGACCATTTCATTTTTAGGGTGGTTGAGTATGGAATCTCACACCAATGTTGGAAATCCACAAGTTCATTTGGAGGCATGGGTATGAATCTCATAGGTTCACTCTTCTATAGACTGCCTAATGGTTAAACCCTCTAGGTTCACCCATGTCACAATGTCATGATCACATATAGACAGTGACCTAGTGTTCAGAAAATGGATTGGATTTTCATGGAATGAGAATGATGGATTATAGCTCTGGGATATTTACTTTATTTCTATAAGCACATTCATATAATTTAACATTATAGTTATCAGTGGAGAGATTGGGTGAACCCAGGTGTAGGATCATTATCTTATTGTGGTGTCATAGTATGGACATATATATTCTGGTGTTGGATGAAGTTTGTGTATGTCGATTGGGATTAAAAGCCCATATATCGACATAATGATACACAACTTATGGTATAAAATCTTTCTCAATTAAAATGAACATGATGTCCAGATGTTCTAGATTATTGACCCAAGGATTAACTATTTATTTTTTAGGTGATTTCATTCAATTACTCATGAATAATCATATTTATGTACATAATTATAGGTATGGGAAAATACATGTATACACATATAGATATATAAATCCATATTGAAAATTCCATAGTTGACAAGGATTAAAGACCTAGTGTTATGCAATGGTTTCACATATATTCGTTTTATTTATCTTTTGAGTCGTGTCTCAGTTTGGCTGAGTACCTTGATTATAAATACACTTATAGAAGGTTGATTTATAGGTACATAATTCTTGTATCTGGTGGAGATTATTTCTCACCCCTATATGTGCACCTTAGTGTAAATGTATACCTTATATCATCTTTTTAGGTTGAGAATAGTTTCATGGTAGATAAGGATGAGGGCCAGTGTTTTATGATGAAGTAGAGATGATCGATTGAGATCTTCTGTTCAGGCTAGTGTAGTTTGATAGTGTCTAGAGACTAGGTATGTGACCAAGCTCGAAGTTAGTTGTAGTGACCCATAATTTCATTTCAATTTATTATGAATTTCGCAATCTGTATGGTTGGACCAGTGGGTGGCCAATATCGTACATATGGAATCGGTGTTCAGGATTTTATAACATTTTATTTATTATTTCTACTTGTTTTATTTCAGTTTATTTACTGCTTCCACACTCTATTTATTTAATATTGTGTTTTATACTTAGATATTTCAAGTATTTTATTATACTGATATGATAGCATAGTCTCCCCACTATCACACCCTAGGTCCTCTCTTCAAGTTGATAGGCTCTAGAATGTGTGGAGATGCACACTAGGCTAAGTAAAAAATCAGCTATGGGCACCATTTTATTAACATCTAGTCTGGGATCTTACAATGATCTATCAAAGCTATTCTTTCCTTGTTCTTTACTATTTGGGATATAGTATATGGGAGTAGTAAAAATGTGTGGGTACATGTGATGGATATTAGAATGGAGTTTCGAGAACACTTGTATGGGTAAGAAGTTCTATTTTAAAGGGTATGATATTTTTTCTGATCTGTTATGTTATTGTTGTATCTGATTTTAGCCTTGAGAAACACACATATTTGTAGATGTTATGATTTACCATGGATTTCAAGCTCTTGGACTATTTGAAGGAGGTTGGGGAAGGAATTTGACTATTGGATGAAAAAGGAAAGAGTTATATCATGCATGATATTTGGCATGTACGATTATCATCATGTTAGCCTAATAGTGTGAGATTTTACTTCATACTAAGGCCTATTTAATTAGACCTATATCTATATATATGTATATTCCTTCTAATGGAATGTTATTTTGATCTAAATTTGTAACACCACAAGGGTTTATAAATAAATTTAATTTTAAATTCATGAATATCCTGAGTCTCCACAAAACTCAAGATTTTTATAACCTCTCCAATATTTATAATGTTTTCACCTCGGTGATTTGAATTTCAAAAAACCGACATACACGGCTGCGTTCAACAAGATATTTGGATTCTGATGAGAGAATCATATTTTTTAGTTAATAGTAACATACCCATATGAATAGAAATATGACCACTATGAATAGTAATTCATATTATTATTTTATTGTCTTATTGTTACAAGATAATGAGATCTTGATAAAATTTTCAATGTGATATAAACCAAATTTTAGATTTAAATTTGTCATTTTTTGAATAAAATATGATTTTATTTAAAAAATAAATTAATCATATAGATAAATTTATTTTCAAAAATGGAGTTCATTTTTTAATTAAGAATGTCAATATTAGGTTATATTTACTTTATGATACTTTTAAAAAATAATTTAGTTTTTCTGGGAATAGTAAAAATAATGTTTTCAGTGTTCGATATGATCAATGGTATCATAATGATTTAATAATTAATACCAAATTCCAGTAAACTAGTGTAAATTTAAATATAATATTATGTTTCTCAAGGGGCCAATACCATGGGAAATACCTTGGTTAATCCGATGGTTTTCAAATACCACTAATGTGGAGTCCTTTGAAATTAATAAAAAACTATCTCCCTTTTACTATAAATACCCACTCATTCCTTCATTTTTCATTCATTCTCAATTCATCAATATCGATGATATGGATGTTTTACCTCCCTAGGATTCATCTTATGGAGTCATAAAGCTACCAAGCTCTCATCCATAAGGTTTTAGGAGTTACTCTACTCGGTAAGGGAATTTATCACCATTCTCTTCTTCAAGCACTCTTTTTTATGTTATTCTATTTTTACTTAAATTGGATTATGATGGGATATGTAATTATATATTAACATTAATTTCCAAACAATTTATTAATTATGAGATACCCCTTTTTCACTCACCAAAATAGATTGGTATTTTTAAGTGACTCCGTTAGGCTGCTGAATTTTAGTAAGGGATTTATTAACTTCACTTTTTTATTTTGAGTTCCTTTTTTTCGTTTTCAATCCTCACCTCCTTTCTTCCAAATGTTATGATAAATATAGTGACCTAAATATATAATATTGTTTTATGATAATGGAATAATTCATCAATATCTCTGATTTCTTATTCTATTATACTATAAATTAAAACACTATCTGAGATGTGATAAATTATCACATTAAAGGACAATGAGTTTTCAATTTCTATTACCATATTGAATTATTCTCATGAAACCATTTTGATCATTAAAATAAAATAAAATATATTTATTATAACTTATTTAAGGTTCTGGAATATTTTTTATACATGATTTTAACTTATAAATCAAAATTAGTTTGTTGTCATCAAAAACCACCAATTAACCCAAAAAATTATTCTTAATGTTTTATATAATGAGTCACATTACACCCAATAACAAAATTCGTTTTATAACCATGTAATATTATGGATTTTGTAAAATAAAATAAAATATCGATTCTAAACAACTAATCTCATCTCATATATTTTTCCATACATGAATAAAGGTAAACAGGTCGTGAACACCATGGAAGGAAACACTCTAGAACTATAAAATAGAACCTCTTAACCCATCAAGAAAGACATTAATGAACTTAACAAGGATATAATAAATGAATTACCTAAATAAGAGGTGCCAGAAATATTAATTAATGAATTTAATTTGGTTATCCAGGACACTAAGATCAGGTGAATAACACCATCAATCTTAAGGTAATGTTTTTCTACCCAAACCTCTATTTTCATTCAGATTACACTTATTCTCTACCTAACTAAATTAAATTCTTTTTTATTAATATGTTTCCCTCATAAATTATATGAGAATGTACAATATATGTTTACCTACCAGAATCCTGCTTTCTTTTATGGGGTGTTATATGTTACGAAAGGATCTTTCAAAAATTCTTCTCCAAATACAAGCCCCATTCAAAGGACTTTCTCAAATTCTTCCCAATTTCCCAGGGAAACCTATAATATATTTTTCGAAACCATTATATTTCAAAAATCACTCATTTTTTTATGAATATAATATCTTAAATTTCTTTCAGTTTTATATAAAGAAATTTCCAAAAGAACTCTTCTTTTCAATGTAAAAGAGTATTTATCTTAAAAATTACTCGATGATCATATAAGAGTATATTGCACAATTTGAAGAATCATGTTCATTCATATATATTATATCATAAACCATATTTAGTAAATGGGTTATGATTAGTTTTACTGTGGATTTACTTCCATAAAACCATTCACTAATTTACTCTGAATGGTTAGCGTTATGTATAATGTTCAGGGAAAGCTATTTACATTTCATACATTAGTATCAATATGAATGTGCATGTTGTTTATGTTTATCCCATTAATATAGGGAATACATTGGACTTAATATGTGATGGATGGGACCATTTGTATCCCCACGATGCATCGGTAGGTCTTGTGAGACAAACTATGATCTTGGAATAAGGCCTCGAAAAAATAATTATTTATGGTCTTGGATTGAGGCATTGATGATATGGTGTCCGAAATTATTCATTAACTAATTATAAAACTAGTAATTGAAAGTTCATGTAGTTATTTGACTACTAAAATACCCATTATTATTCTTTATTATGGAATTATATATTCAACTATTATTCTTTATATAATTTCTTCAAGTTAAATTTTAAATTAATGTTTTTTTAGTAATTCAAAATGAATAATATTAATTTTTATGATAACTTCCACTATATTAGTTACCTTACTCAACATTTGAGATCACCCTGTTCTTGTGTTTTATTTCCCAGTACAATAAGAGGTATATTATAAATGTCATATAGGGAAAACCTTGTATTTTTGTATGTTTTTATATGAATTTATTTATTGTTTTTTATGTTGTAATGTTGAACTTATGTATGTATCTAGCTTTCCAAAACTACTAAACTATTCATTAATTTGGGATATGAATTTCTTGTAATAATTCCATTGTAATCAAATAACCCATAAACTCCAGGAAACTCAGGTCGTGTCCTCACAATTGATATCAAATGAATTTTAGTAGAAAACATGGAAACTAGATTTAGAAAACATAAATTTGGGAACAAAACCCTAAATAGTATTTGAGGATAAACATATGAGAATATCCTGGAATTTTTTGGAAGGAATATATTATGTCGATATTTAAATAAAATCAAACCCTATATAGATACTACAAGTTGATTTGGTTCTGGAACAGAGGTACCTATGAGTAAAAACACTAACAATGAGTTTTAGGCTTGACCTGGGGTATCCTGGTACATGACAATGGACCTTAATGCGCACCTGTTTTGACACTCTTGGGGGATATACTTAGGATATATCACATTTTCCTTACAATCCATTACAAAAAAATCAAATACATTTTCTTCCTCAATTAAATCATGTTTATTATTAGTAGATTATTTAGGGTATGTATTTTTCTATGTAAATATTATACATTATGATTCATAACCTAATATAGTGTAATCCATTATTTACAAATGGTTCTTAGTTGAAGGAATGGAAACTGCATGAACAGACATGTACCATGGAGGGATTTCCCTTTGATGCAGGATAATGATATTGGATCTTGTGTTGCACCTGCTGCTGAGGAACATATAACTATTCCAGGAAAACTTACATTTGTTTTTAATAAGAACATTACCCATGTGAAGTATCTGGATTCACAATGTGGAGGAGCTATTCTAGGACACTTTTTGTGAAAACAACCTCCATAATTTAATGGGACTACACACCCTTTTATAGCAGAGCAGTGGATATGTTTATTAGAGAATATATATTTTTTGGGATATAATGAATGAGATATGGTTTTCATGAAGGATATCATCTATTGGGTGATGCACATCAGTGGTGGTCATCAGTTCCAAACACATTGGAGGAGGAAGAAACTAATTTTATTAAATGGAGGTATTTTAAGAAAATATTCACAGAAAAATACTTCCCTTGTGAAGGGAGAGAAGATATGGAGAGCCTGTTTCTGAATCTAAGGAAAAATGTGGATAAGAATGTTGTAATGTTTGAGTCTAACTACACAGGGTTTGTAAGACATGTTTCAGACTACATATGTAACCCATGGAGCTAGATTGATCATATTTTTGATGGTTTAAACCCATTCCTCTTAAGGGCTCCAGTTTCCCTGTGGTTCCAATTATTTGAAGATACAGTCTCATATACTATCAAGGTAGAAAATGATTTCTATAAGTATTAATATCTTAAGGGAAAACAATAGAATAAGAGGGATGCAGAAAACTATAGAGAAGGAAATAAGTAAACGGTGATGAAGGGAAGATTTTACCTTCCACCCAGCAATAATTGTTGGAAGAGAAACCACGATACATGCCTGAAGAAGACAAGAGTTTATTATATGTGTTGAGAATAATTACACCATTCTATAGATTTTAAGGAGAAGAAAAAAGATAAAAATGGTCAATTATATAATATTAGAGATATGGGGAATTATGCTAATGATTTTATAAAGAGTTAAGTAAACATGCCTAAAAAAAGGCCAGGGGAAAGGCCTTGCTTATGTGATCACAATTGCTGCTATTAATGTTCCTAATGATGTTGTGGAATGTAATTTAATCATTTCCCCAAACTTATCCAAAAAATTATTTGATTCTAGATAATCATGTTCATTTATATGTTTCCTTTTTTCATAGGAAATTTGACATGTCCAATTTGATTTAATAATGGAGTTGTCAGTGAAAACTATTAAGGGAAGTATTCCTATAACTATGATGTGTCGATCAGTCATCTTTATGACCCATAAACAAGATTTATTTTTTAAATATATCATCATACCCATGATTGACTATATACAATCCATCGTATTAGTCGGGTTCACATTATTATTATAAGATCTATTTTAGTTATAGGGAAGATACATTTTTTGAGAATAGTGTTGAATCACTTATCTTTAGAGTAGAAATATCGCCATCTAATTCCCATCTACATAAACCCTGAGTAGCTCTACTGAGTGAAATTATTGGGGAGGAGGAGAACATAATGGGTTAGGAAAGGAATGTTCAAATAGAAGATGTACCTATTGTGAAATAATATCATGATGTTTTTCTAGAATATTTACATATACATCCTCCAGAGATGGAAGATGAGTTCCATACTGATTTAATTCCTAGTTCAATGCCCATATCAAATATTCCTTATAGAATGGCCACTGTAGAATTAGTATAACTGAAGAAACAACTAGATGAAAATGATAAAGGATTTATTCACGCTAGTGTCTCTCTATAGGGTTCCCTTGTTCTTTTCATTAATAAGAAATATTGATCAATGAGGTTATACATTGACTATAGGGAGATCGATGCTATAACAAAAAAAATTATCCACTACCAAGAATTGATGATTTATTGGATAAATTTTTTGGAGCCCAATATTTTTCGAAGATTTTCCTTCAATCTTGATATCTTCAGTTGAAAATGAGGAAAGAAGACATTCCAAAGACAGCATTTTGTACCAGGTATGGGAATTACAAGTTTATAGTAATGGCTTTTGAACTGAATAATGTACCCTCTATATTCATGGATATAATGAATAGGGTTTTAAAAGAATATCTTGTTGACTATGTGGTGGTATTTATTAATGATATTTGGTATATTAAAAAATTGTTTAAGATCATGAAAATTACTTGTAAACTATTCTGAAGACACTTAGAAGAATTGAATTTTATGGGATGTTTAAAAAGTGTAAATTCTGGCTTTATTCAATTTCCTTTCTTGGACACATTGTCTATATGGATGTAATATCTATTGATCTTGTGAAGAAAAAGGATGTTCAAAAATGGCCTACTCCAATGAACATAACCGAGGTATATAGTTTTATTGGTTTAGCAGGTTATTATTGGAGTTTCATTCAGATATTTTCCATTTATCCAACCCAATGACCAAGCATTAATGTAAGTGTTTTAAGTTTGTATAGAAAACAAAATGTGAGGACTATTTCAAAGAAGTTAATAAGAGATTAGGAATTCCCTGATCCTAACACTACCATTGGGGAATGATGGGTTTGTGATCTATAGTGATGCATCAAAGAAAGGACATGGTTTTTTCATTATAAAAAATGATATATTTATTTCATATGCATCATGGTAGATAAAAATTCATGAAGAATACTACCCTACTCATGATCTTGATTTAGATGTTGTGATATTTTACCTAAAAATATGGAGACACTGTCTATATGGAGAAAGAAGTGAGATATATATAGATAACAAGAGTTTGATATATATCTTCTCATAGAAGTAACTCAACATGAGGTAAAGGAAATGGATCAAACTACTCAAGTATTATGATTGTTCCATAGACTACCACCTAATAAAGGAAAATAAGGTAGATTATGCATTGAGAAAGAAGGATTATAGAGTTGTAAACAAAATAAGTATTGAATGGGATCCCATATTCGTTGATATAATAATGAATACATGGGAATTATCAAAGAAGGTGAAATATTATTACTTTTTCAATTGGTTTCGCAAATAAAATTATTACAAAGGAATAAAACTATCAACCTAATGATGAGAACCTTAAAAACTATTGGTGGGAAACATGGGGAGATGGATGACATCATATGTGAAGACGGAATTACGAAATTTGGGAAGATGATATGTGTTCCCTCTATACTTGAGTTCAAGAGGGAGTTATTGGATGATTCTCATAGCTCAAATTTCTCTATACACCCTCGTAGTACTAAAATGTATAGTGATTTGAAGGAAAATTTCTTATAGGAAAATATGAAGCAGGAAATTGGGATTGTGTATCAAGGTGTTTAGTTTTTCTACAAGTGAAGGCTGAATAACAATATCCTAGGGGAGATATGAAACCTATACCTATTAAAACATTGAAATGGGATGAAATAACCATGGATTTTTTCACTAGATTACCCAAATCTACAAGAAATAATGATGCAATATGGGTAATGGTGGATTAAATTACAATATAAGCACATTTCCCTTAGTGTTTGATCATGATCCTCGATTTACATTGAAATTCAGGAAATGTCTTCAGAATGATTTGGATACTGAGCATCATCTGAGTACAGATTTTTATCCTCAAACTGATGGGAAATTAGAAAAGACTATCCAATAATTATAATACATGTCGAGATCATTCTAAAAATATTTTATAGGTATGTGGAAGTAATATTTATGATTGGTGAAGTTTTCTTAAAATAACAGTTTCCATTCAAGCATTCAAATGGCACCATATGATGCATTGTGTGGAAATAGATGTTATACACCAACATGTTGTGACGATGTCTATAAAAGGATGTTTGTTGGTCCAAAGCTTGTGGAGAAAACAACAGTAAATGTAAAGACTATACAACCCCATATTAATGTTGCTCAAAGTAGGAAATAGAGATATAATAATAATCAAAGGATGGATTTGGAATTTCAAGTGGGACATCATGTTTTCATAAAAGTATTCCTATAGAAGGGTGTTTCAAGATTTGGGAAGATATGGAAACTAAGCCCTAGGTAGATAGGCCCTTTTGAAATTCTAGAGAGAATCGGATCTCTGGGTAATTGTTTGGAAATGCCTCCTTGCCTTACTGAGGAACATATTGTGTACCATGTCTCATTGTCGCGAAAGTACATGCCAGACCCATCACATGTCCTCACATCTAATGGTATGGAATTGGAACATAACTTGTCTTACTATGAAGAGACTATCTATATTTTGGACATTAATGAACATGTTTTGAGGAATTGGATGACTCGATTGGTAAATATACTTTGTATAAATAATGAAATCGAAGTGGAAACATTGGATCCTGAGGGGATAATGATAATGAACTACCCAAATATTTTTGTGATGTAACATTCTTGTAATTTTAAGGATGAAATTTTTGTAAGGAGGGGAGATTGTGACACCCCAAAAGTTTATAAATAAATTTAATATTTAATGAATAAAAAAATGAGTCTCCATAAAATAACACCTTGTTATAACCTATCAAGTAAACATGATAGTTCTACATCTCTGATTAGATTTTCAAAAAAACAGACATACACAGTTGTGTTTAGTAAGATATTTAGAGTCCGATAAGAATTTGTTTTGTGAATAGTAACATACCCTTATGAATAGTAACAATAATAGTAATATTAAACCTTTTTATAGAAAAAAATAATATTATTTTACTTTATGAAGGTTATAAGATAATGATATATTGATTAATTTTTCAAAGTGATATAAGACAAATTATGGTTTTAAAATTTTTATTTTTTGAATAAATTATGATTTTATTTAAAAATAAAATTAATGATATCTATAAAAAAGTAATAAAAAAATTTCATTCATTTTTTTATTCAACATGTTGATATTATTTTATGTTTAATTTATGATAATTTTGTAAAATAATTTAGTTTTTAGTGAATAGTAAAAAACCATTTTTTGAGGTTTTAGTATGATTACATACATCATAATATTTTAATAAGTATTATAAAATTCTTTTCAACTTGTGTACATTAAAATATGTTATAATGTGTCCATAGTGGCCAATTATCTGGTCAAATACCATGGGCTAGCCCATGATTCCGCAAAAACCACTAATGCGGTGTCATTGGAAATTAATAAAAAAACTCTCTCTCTTTTACTATAAATACCCACTCATTACTGCTTTTTCATTCATTCAAAATATATAATCCTTGAATATTTGTATTTTTTACCTACCTATTAATCCTCACAAGGTGTCCAAAATCCCAAAATTCCCAAACCTTCATGTTTCAGGAGTTACTCTACAATGTAAGGGAATCTTCAACCCTTCTTCTTTTCAAGCACTCATTTCTGTTATTCTCTTTTAATTTTAATTGGATTATATTGGTATAGGTCCTAACATATTAAACTTAAATAACATATTATTAAATAATTATGAGGGTACCCATTTTTCTCATCAATGTATTTTATGAATTTTAAGTGACGTTGTTAGGCTGCTGAATTTTCGTAGGGGATTTCTCAACTTCTCTTTTTTAACTTAAAGTTCATTTATTTTCCTTTTCGTTCCTCACCTCCTTTCATAAAAATGTTATGATAACCCTAATAACATAAATTTATTGTAATATTGTTATTATAATGAAATAATCCATCATCATATCTCATTTCCCCTTCTTTTATACTAGAAATGAAAACATTATCCGAGATGTGTTAATTTATCACAGTCACGAATGACGGGTTTTCAGTTTCTATTATCATCTTAAATTTTTGTCATGAAATCATTTGGAGGATTTAATTATTATATTATATATTAATTAAAACTTATTTAATGTTTTATAGTCATTTCTTACACAATATATTAACTTAAAAAACAAAATGAGTTTGTTCTGATAAAAAACTTTAAATTTACCCAAAACATTATCATTAAAGCTTTATAAAATGAATCATATCCACTCCCAATAACCAAATAAATTTTACAACCATGTAATAATATGGGTGTTAACATATAAAATATGAATTATATTCTATACAACCATTCTCATCTCACATGTTTGTCCTTACATGTATATAAGTAATCCAGTCATGAATACCGTGGAAGAAAACACTACCAAATGAAAACACTTAACATATTAATCCCTTCAAAAAGTCCAAAAATTAACCTAATAAGGCTATAATAAATAAATTAAATATATAAGGGTTTCTAGAAAAATTTATTAATGAATTTAATTTGGTTATCCAAGACATAAAGATCAAATGAATGACACCATATAGCTTAAGGTAAGGGTGTTCAACCCGATCCTCAATTTTCATTCAGGTTATCATATTATCATCATACCTAAATTAAATTATTATTTCTTCATATTTAATCATTATAAATTATGTGTTAATGTAGAATATATGTGTACCAACCAGAATCCTACTTTCATTTGTGGGGAGTTATAAGTTATAAAAGGAACTTTCTAAAATTCCTCCTAAAATACAAGCCCGATTCAAGGAAAATTTTCAAATTTTTACATATTTTCAAGGGAACTCTATAATATATTTTTAGAGAACATTATATTTCAAAAGTCACCAATTTTATTAAGAAAATACTCTCTTACATAACTTCTAGTTTTATAAAAAACTATTCAAAAAGAACACTTCTTTTCAAAGTAAAAGAGTATTTATCACAAGAATTACTTGATGATTTTATAAGAGTGTCTCCATATATTTCAACAATCCTGTTTACTACCATGTATCATATCATCTATTATATTTAATTGAATGTTTTATTATCCGTTTAACTTTTCATGTATTATCTTTTAACCATTAATCGATTTACTTCAAATGGTTAGTGTGCATTCTTAATCATTGGGGAAAGTGATTTAAATTTCATTTGAGGAATGAATTAGACATAATATGTGATGGGTGGGGCCTAATATATCACCTTTGTGGATCATTAGGTCTTGTGATATGAACTAATGACTTGTAATAAGGCCTTCAAAAAAATATTATTTATGGTCCTGGCACGATTCCTTAATGGTATGGTTATGATATCGGAAATTATGCATTCCATCATTATAAAAATGGAAATCGAAACTTAATGAGGTTTTTAGAAAACTATAATACCCTTGACTATTATTTATAATGTAATAATTTATTAATCACATATTCCTTCCATAGTGTTTTTATGTTCAATTTTAAAGGCATGTGTTTTTAGTTATTCACAACATCGAATATTTATGTTTATGATATCTTCCACTATTTAATTTACCCCTACTGAGCATTTGAGATAACCCATTTCTTAGGTTTAATTTTACCACGACATGAATAGGTATATTATGAATGGAATACATGGATAACCTAGGAGTTTTGGATGTTTTTAAAGGAATTTCTATATATATTTTTTGGTTCGAGATGTAATATTGAACTTATGTTTGTATCCGGTTTTCAAAAACTAAAAAAATATTCTTTCCATAAGGATATGAATTTCTTGTAATCATTCTGATGTATTCAAATAAGGAACCATATCTAGGAAACTAGTTTTGGGTCCTTAAAATATTTAGGAGTTTGGTGTTAAGGATGATGACTCAGTACTCATGCATGAGGGGTGAAGTGACCCTAAAAGGTAAATATGGAACATGATGACCTTTTATTATACCCCTTTGAAAGTGTTCTTTCATAGGTCATGGTTGTCTAGTCGAATCACTAAGTACGATGTCAATGGATACACCGAATTTTACTTCAAACTGGTCCTCTAGAGGGTATTACCATATACAAATGCCCAATCAGAGTTAGTTCAGTGTCTCCTCTACATTGCTACCATAAGCTCCAGAGAGAAGTTAATTATGAGGATTCTCATTGAGATTCATGCCCTTGTAGGCCATGATTCTATTTTGACCCTTATAGAGAATTTCTATCTTTGTCATTTTAGATTGGTTTGATCTTTTGGGAAAGGTGGTTAGACATTGTGACCCAGTTGTGAGACCCGATCTCTTGGACTTGGTAGGAAACCTCGAGGGCCTTAGTTTTGACTCAGACACTTATATGTTGACGTTTGTTTTATTTGAAGGTAACCTATGTGATATAGGTTGTACTATGTTTTAAACTTAATTTTTTGGAACATATCATTGTTATACTCTTGTTTTGTGATCAAGGTGTGGTATGTGCAAGAGTTTTGTGTTATAAGAATACAGATACCTTTAACCATTGAAAAGAACCTAGGGTGCTTTGGGGTAATGACTGGATTTCAAAGGTAGGACTATTTGTGTGCTTGTTCCGAATGACCATTGTTTTTGTTGTTTTAACTGAATTCATTTCGAGATCATATTCTCTTAAATGTAACTATACTACATGATAGGTGGTTGTAGAAATAAATTATATCATAGGCGATGTGACTGAATTTGATGTGGATTTCCAATGGAGATTATAACGTAAGTTGACTGATGTTTCATACAGTGTGGTCATATTGTCCTTATAATGGGATAATCATTGGATTATGAGTCAAATGATAAGGTATTTAGTGGGTTTTCATGGTATCATTTGAATCTTAATTGGTGTGCGTCCGAGTGTAATCCAAGGAAAAAATATTTCAAAGACTTCTCATGATAGGGTTTCATGGAAGTTGTGGTTGAAAGAGTGAATGTTCATCCCTGTTAAAGGAAAAACCAAAATGTATTGAATGTCATGAAATGGTTTATCCATGGAAAATCCTTGTCGTGTTTTTATAGGATGTGGGGATGTCTTAGAGGGACCGGTATACGCCAATGTTTTTGGAATCATAGTATACTACTATTAGAGACGATCATGATCTATCTTGTAATCATCATTAGTATATTGAGGGAGCATGAACCCTACATGAAGCTTCTTTTCATTTTAAATGACTTTCCTGGTTATGAAGAGTAAACTATTGAGGTTTTAGTCAAGTAGTTATGTATGTTATTAAATATATTGGGGAGTACATCGTTGGTTGTTTTAGGGTGGTGAACCTCGTTTTTAGTTGATAATGGGTGTTTTTCATGGGTTGTTGTGATCGATTATTGGTTTGGATTTGATGACAAGGGTATTACTATTGTGGGGAGTACCAGACCAGTCATAGTTAAATGACTTCTATGTGGGATACAGTTGTGGATGTTACGAGGCCAGTCATCGAACAATCCAAAAAACATGTTGTATTGATGCTCAGGATGAGACAATGGATTATTTTCCTAATAAAATGTATTGTAAGGTATAATAATGTTTATGTTTGGGAGATTGGAAGGACCCATGTCTTTCTATACAGAAGCATTGAGTAGAAATTTGAATATTTTCCTTTAGATGATTCTATAGTCGTAAAATGGACAATTTACTCTAAAAAATGGACTCGGAATTTTTTGGACAACTCTATTTGTAATTAAAAAGAATATTTACCCTAGTACATGACATTAGTGGAATTATGTGCTATACAAATTTTAGTTGAACAATTAATATTTATTATTTGAAAAATTAAATAATAAATAATTTGGAATGCTTCTTATGGTGAAATCTATTGAAAAAATCTTCCGATTGAGATTACATCTCCATCGTTCAGTCCAAAACATAGAGTTTTCCCTAAGTGGGGCATCAAATCGAGATGGGAATCAGGGCCGGATGGGGGGCACTTTTCTTTTTTCTATTTTTTATTTTTTATTTCTTTTTTTTCATTCATTAATTTTTGTTTTCATTAATTTCCCCCTACCTTCTCACATATAACCCAAGACCTATCCATCGTGGTAGAAACATAGAGTAAGGGAGTGGGAGAGGGTATGAAAAAGGGATATATGAATAGAGGGAGGTACCACTACAAATATCAGGATGTGTCAAATCGACATGTGGTAATCATGAACCACAAAAACAGGCGAAGCTTCTTTAGATTTAGACAAAAGGTAAACGTTTTTTATGTTTTATGCATATATCCATGAATAAGTTTTTAATTTTATCATTTTAATCCCCTAATATTATTTCTGATAGGCCCGTGTGGTCCAATCTACTGATTTGGGGGTGAAATCTATGGTTCTAGGTATTTTGGAGGTTTCTGTTTGGGAAAATCGAACTACATGGTGTGTGGTTCAGGAGGATATGTTGTGTGTTCTTCCCCTTGGGGGAACATGAATATTTGTAAGTACATTGAATTTACTATGGTGTAAATTTCATGTACTGGGACTTAGTTGTGTAGGTGAGTACCCAGCCTATATACCCATGTATGAATAGATGGTCGTGTGGAGTACATGGACAAAACCTATGTGGGTCAGACATTGTGTAAAAGTACACAACCATTACAAGTACATGTCTAGGCCGTTTGAGGGACACTGGTAGGTACCCCATGTAAGTTATACACCATGTACCTGCCTTACATCTCCTATACATGGGAATTGACATTCCATCTCCGATGGAAGTAAACACATAGGTGGGGTTTCAGGAGTACACATTGTGTACTTATAGAGATATGACATGTACTACACCCTTATAACCCTTCTAGGATTTTCATTAATTTTCACCTAGGATTTATAATTGGACCAATTAATATTTCATTCAGAGTACATTTTTTCATAGATAGCAAAGGGAAGACCCACCAGGGTGTATGATGAATCTTATGTGGTGTTTCTAAAATTTCTTCGTCAAATATTTTCTTCCGCTGGAATTCATATCGATTATTATCTTGAGAGTGAGTCCTTTTTTTAGATGATCCTTGTGATATATGTCTTGACCAATGCCTTCTTATATTTTCCTGTGAGGTTTTCTACCTTTTGAGATGTTCCTTTCTGGCCTAAGAGCTTGAGAAACCAGTTTCTTCTCAGGATGACTGTATGATTCCTTTGATTTTGTTTTGACCTATAAGATCCCCTATTGGATTCCTCTATCCTATTTTGTACCAAGGATCCCATAAGGGGTGACTTTGCTTATATTTTGACTTAGGGAGTCCCTTCTAGGGTCCATTTAACTGTATATCATTCTAAGGATCCCATGTTGGATTCCCCCTCCTTCTAATTTAGTTATATAGGGTCCCCAAAAGGATGCCTTTGACTATGTACTATTCTGATGATCCCATGTCGGATTCCACTTTGACTTTTCATTATAGGATCCCAAGTGGGATTCATTATTTACCTTTTCATCAAAGGATTTAAAAATAGGATTCCTTCCCTTATGTTTAGCTCAAGGGTCCCTAGTAGGATGCCTCTTTAGTGTTTTGACATGAGGTTTCCTACGGGTGACCTGTTGTTTGACCGACCCTAAGTAGTACATTGGTTGTGGGTGGAGATGGTAGTAGGTGTCACCCTAAAACCCATACCGAACTTGTAATCCCATGGGACTATGGTTGTTGTGTTGGTTTTATGAATTCCACCACCCTCAATCGTTTTTTTAACCTTTAACATGTTTATTCCTGATGCATTGATGATTACTATATGTTCTTAATTAATGGTGGCTATAGTTCCTAACACGAGGAATGATTCATTGTCTTTATTATTTTTACACATTCATCATTTGATATGGATTATAAGCCATTTTATGTTCATGTGTTTACTTATTTAAATATAGGTACTACCAAGAATTTGGCTATTGAGTTGTATGTATTATTATTTTATTATTGGGGTTTTAAGAGGTGTTTCCTCATATCTAGATATTGAGATGATAACTTTTATATATGGAAATAGAGTCCCAAGTAATGATACTCGTTGACGATTACACTCTCTCGAGTGATAAGGACGATTACACTCTCCTCATATTATTTGTCAAATCAGGATAATTAATCTATCCTAAACCTAGGTTTGTTAGTGGATGATTATTCTGTACTTGAATTGTGGTATATAGAGGTTTATTACCCTCTCTTTGGCTATTGTATTTTGATGGATGACTAGATTATCCATGATTTTTTATATGTTAATGACCTCTATACATTATTTATGGGATCAGGATTTTGTGACCTTTGCTTGGTCAGTGTGGTTGAGCATGGCATCCCACACCTATTTTTTAGATTCATTACTTTATCTTGATGGGTGTGTATAAAATCTCACTAGATTGATCTATTATAAATCACTTCAGTGTTAGAAACATAGGTTTCATCTGATTCGTAATGTTTCACCCACCTATAGACCAAGAACTAGGGCTTAGAAGTTGGACTGGATTTACATGGCATGAACATCCTAGCTTCTAGATCTTGGCCATTTAAAATATGTTTATCCATAATTCCTTGGAATCATACTTTACATTGATTGGAGGTGAGTAAAGTAGAACACCGGTGTAAGATTAGTATTGCCCCTATTATGATGTAGAATAATCAGAGATATTCTAGTGTTATCCATATTCAGTATATGTGTATTATTATTAGAGACCCACAAATTGAATTAATGATACACTTCTTGATTGGTATGACATCCAACTTAATTCCCTTGAATAGTATGCTAAGGCAATCTAGATTACAGACCCTTATGATCAACTACCTATTGTTTTTTATGGTATATTATTCACTTACTCATAAAAATTAATCTTTACATATATATTTATCTATATTGAACTATACATGTATAAACATAAAGATATGGGCATCCATGGTGGAAGTTTCCCATTTTATTGTGATTACGGACCCGGGGTTTGACTGTGGTTTCACGTTTACTCATTTTAGGCATCTTTTTGGTTGTGCCTCAGCTTCGCTGATAATGTTAAAAAAATTATAAACATACAACAACATATTTTATAGGTTCATAATTGGGGTTGTCTGCTAAGAATATTTCTCACACCATCATGTTCACCTGAGTGTACGTGTAGACCTTATTTCTAATTTTTAGGTTGATCAAAATTGTATGGTGGATGTGGATGAGGTCCAAAGTTGCATGATCGAGCAGAGATACTCGAGTGGGTTCTTCTTTTGGGTTTGTGTAGTTTGGCAATGTCTAGAGTCCATCACCCTAAAATGTTTGGTTGGGTATCTATTAAATATTCACTCTATTTTATGATGAGTGGACCTAAGACTACACACCTAGATTTACACACCTGAATGATATAATTTGGTTAATAAAATTATATTAACAATCCATTATTAAGGATTTATTATATTAAGAAAATATATTATGGAATATTAGGTAACAAAACCAAAATAGACCTATTTTGAACACATATTCATTATATTATAGCTGGAATCCAATAAAATAAAGGTGTAAGAAATTTTGAGAATACATTTGTCCTGTTATTAACTTAAAATAACTTTTTATCGAGTTAATTGTTTATCACTCATGACTATATCCTTTTCCTTTTAGTAATGGTGGATACCTGAAGAATCCATGTTAACAATGGTTATCCTGAAAAATGTGTAAATTATAACGAGAAGTCATTTAATGGTATAATAATTGAAGTGAGAAACATATTAATTATGAAAAACTATCTACTGAGAATCATTATTAACAATGTTAACATTATTCAATTCCCAAACAAATAGATGAAGATAATGAATGAGCCTCTTATAAATTGAGGTGATAAAAATGAAAAGTGAAAAATATTCCATTCCCTTCATGTAAAAAATGTGAGAAGAGGAACCATGGGGAATGTCTCAACAGAACTAGAACATATTTTTTCAAGGTTAAATGAGTTCATAGAGAAAAAATTTCTACTGTATGATGAAGTCATTAGTTGACACGGTTAATGGAAAATTTGTGTTCTATAGTCATCCCAAGGATATTAATGTGAAAAACTCAATTGAGATTATATCTTATGTAATTTTTATCTTTTAGATACCCATAAAATCATTTTTATTAATTAATGATAATAATTATGTGGACTTAATTTATTTATAAGTGTAGAATATAAAGACTTACGATATTAATGTATGCTCTCATTAAATAAACTGAATAGTGCATGTCTTGTTTTATGTGAAATACCAAACTAAAACAAAGCCATGATATATTTTATTTTTTTAAAACATGAATAGTTATTCACCAACCTTATATCAATGACTATGAAAAAGAGTAACTGAATTGTTATATATATATATAAATCTAATTGTCAACGCATTTACTTTTCCCATCTTGTACTTAAAAATCTATTTTAGTTAATGTTATCTTTTTTATAAACAATAAATATTAATAGAGAGAACTACATCTATTATTATTAAATGATGATGTTTAATGAAGATAATATTAATTGATTAACTCGATATCTAATAGTTTTTCATAAATTCATAATATGGACAACTCGTACTAAAAAATTATATTTTCATTTAAAAATTTATTATCATTATATTTTATGATTTTATTTGATGGTTAAATAAAAAACATTTAGGGACTAAATATATAAAAATGAACATAATTTATAAAAACATCATGAAAATATAATTTTTTGATATTTGTATGAAATGAATAATTTTAGGTCAATAGTAAAAAATAACACTTTTACAATAAATTTGACTTTTATGTCAATATAAGAATGTAAGAATTACATTGAAATTTATGAAACAATTTTATAGAAAAAAATATTTTATAAGTTAAATTATAATTTTTTAAATATTGAATTTATATTAAAGAAAATTCTCTAATATTTAAGAACATAACTGTAATTACTACCTATAAATATTTTTAATATATTATACATTTTTTAATTCATAATTTGTTTTTTTAATTTTTAAATTTACCCCAATAAAATTACTTTTAAATTAAAAAATTTATGGTTCATAGAAGAAAATAAGGAAAACATTTTTTATGCACAAAATTTGATTTTCTTATATAAATCTTTGTTACCATTTTAAAAAATGGGTTAAAAGGGTTAAGAAAAGGGGTAAAACAAATAAAATGTTAAAAAAAATTAAATTGATTTTTTGGGTTTTCTCAAACAAATATTATCCCCACTATATTATTTTCAATTTTTGGGTCTCCTTGACCAGTGAAATATGTTTTCTATTTATATTGGGATGAAATATTTTCAAAAATTACTTTCTCACAACTTATAGTAGTGGCAAATCGGCTCCCCTCCAATACAACTCCCAAATTTACATTTCCTTTTGAAACTCAAGCATTTTTTATTCACCTAAAGTGATACGTAACTTAATTATAGTTTTGGACTAAATAATTCATTTTTATGTCATCCCCTTTGAAGTATTCCATCATGGGAAGCTCGAATTTCTCAATTTATGTGCAAGATTTTACCTAACATTTCATCTTTTATATATATCTTTTTCAAAAAACAATTCCAATATCTTGGATAATATAAATATATAAAGTATAATTAATTTTTTTAAACTTTCAGAATAATAAAAAACTACCATTACCCTTTTCCATTAAAAAAATAAAAACATAATTCTTTCATTTTTTGTGGACTAACACCTCCATTAAGTAACATATACCATCTCTCATATCGTTCTAATCTTGTTTTGTAATGTATCATTTAATATTATTCAATACTTTTAATATATATAAAAACTATAATTATTATTATATAATGATGATAATATTCTTATATAAAAAAATTTAATTACAATACCCAACAATTAATTATCGTATGTTTGTATTTGGGTTGGTTTATCCATATACGAGGAAAATGATATAAAATAATATCATTGATGAGAATGATAACTTACTAAAGGATAATATATGTATTAAATTACAATTTAATGATTTTATTTTGGTTATATAATGATATTATTAATAATAAACTTATTAAATAATATTCCATAACTCATTCATTAAAAATGATTGAAATATTATCATTGCCAATTTCTTCATTCTGAATCATAACCAACACAGTCAATACTGAATTTATAACATTATAAAAATTTGAAAAAAAAATAAATTGAATAAAATGTATGATATTTTAATGATTAACATTGGGATAATATTATAGAAAAATATAGCTATTATGAAACTAGTAAAAAATGGTCATGAATAATAACAACTAATATTGAAAATCGAGAATAACAAACCTAAATGATTTAAATAATAATTATAAATGAAAATTTTAATTTTTTACAGATAAAAATGAGTTTCTTAAATATTTTAGTAACATATTTATATTTTCATATATGATATTAAATAATATAATTTTAAGCCAGAAATTAAGGTTACAAGTTCATTGTCTCAAATTTAATTTATTAAGACACATTTTATACTGTGTACATTAACATCATTAAGAAGGTGTGATTACTGACTAATTAATTTGTTTTTCCATATTAATTTAATTCATGGTATTTGAGGATCTCTATCTATTTATTTCATTAAATGTTATTCGATTCAAATGATATAAATTTTGTAAGGGTTCCTCTACCTCATTTTTAAATTAAATAGATATTTATTTTTATTCTAAATGTCATTCATATATTTAGGGTATAAAATATGTATTTTAAATGATAAATAAAGAATTATCCATTAATCATTGTCTCTAAATTTGAATTTCAAGAACCTTTTAAATGGATTTTCATGTTAAATTATACTTAAACATTGTGGGGGTTTGTTTCTAATCTTATCTTCAAATATAGATTTTTTTAAGATATAATCCATCTAGAAAATTTTGATTATTTAAAAAACATCTAATAATTTTATTTGGTTATTGAATAAGTTTTTTATGTTCCCTCAAAATTTCATTTCCCATTGAATTGGTTTTGGCCTAATGTGTTTCTTGTATATTGAACCATCCAAGTATCATATATTCAATGGGAAACCCACCTTTTCAATGATCATATTCATTGGATATTTTTGTGGATGTTATTATCTAACATAAATAATTTATTTTGTTTCTTTTATATTACATTTAATTTCATGAATAATGTTTATTGATATTTCTTAAAAAAATTATATGGGTTGTTTTCATCAAACAATTAAAGAATACTTTTTAACATTTTCAATGTGAACACAATATTATTCCATTTTGTTTCTATAAAACATCATTAATTAACAAATTTGGGTTCCAAAAGAAATTATAATCATCCATATTTTATAAAATAGATAAATTTTTTAAAATAAAATTTATTGAAATGGCATGGATAATATTGATTTCGAATGTGATTTTCCTTATTTTATGAAAAAGTGTTTTTCCTTATGTAAACATCTTTTGAAATATTTTTTTCTTGATTAAGAATATTATCAAAATGTTATCATTCACCCTTTTCACAATGAATGGATAATGAAATATTATTTTCTTGTAGATTAGTGACAAAAAAATTCCTTTTTCCCTAACAATACACTCCGAATAAGAGATTATTTCCAATATTTCCATTCCTTTATGAATACCCTATTTTAAGATATTGATCATACAGTATTGAATAACCTGATTATTGATCTCGTATTTTTAGGTACTATTTAAAACTATTATTCTTATAAAAATATTTTATTTATATTTCAATATTGTATAATCAACCCTCTAAAATAATCTATTCATACTATCTACCAATTTTTTTGATGGATTACGCTCATTTTTATTGTTTTATTATCTAACCTATTACCTTTTCAGTTTTACTTTTACTTTATAGAATTAAACATGATTTACTCATCTAACACACATATAGAATGATCATGTAATACATAGAAGGGTGCAACATTATAGAAACTCAATACATTTGGTGATGAACTATTCTCCTAATACGAAATTTTTTGTGATAGCTTAGAAGAAGGACATAGTGAAACAATATGACACCATAGTGAAACAAATGATAATATAAAGGGTGTTCCTTGATAGTGATCATATGTTTTAGGAAAATAATTAATTTCAAGATATAGCATGTTTATTTTGCCTTAATATCATGCCTTGGTAATGTTTTTTGATAACATGGTGAAAATTCATGGTAATACACTTTTACAACACCAAAGAGATGAAATTTAGTGATATGATTATATCACCATATAATACATTTTTCACTATATTTTTATTCTATGACTCTATGATATCTGTTACCTTATTCTAAAATATACATTTGATGATTTTTATCTTATAATCCATGTTGTGTTTGATATTTTTCCTCAATAATTATTTATTATAAATTTATTATATTACTAAACCAACATGTTCATTTATATTACCTTATGTCTTTTGATTCTTTTCATATCCTTACTCATACTAAGTATTTGCGATCACTCCATATTATATTTATACTTTTCCATATGTTATATAGAATATTAATACAATTTTTTACAAGAAGAGTATCTTCTTTGGAGAGTTTGAGGGCGATGATGAAGAGTTTTATATGGACTGACCTATTGTCTATAATTCTTGAAAAATTACCATTATTATGAAAAGGCATGGGTTTGGATATATAATTGTTTTCCATAATTCTATAAAAATATAAATCTAAATGGAATTTGGAATGTACATAATGATATATTTTATTTATGTCTCCTAATGATGGTATCATCTCGTTTTGGATGTTATACTCATTTCCAAGGTAGATGGGGGAAAATGTTGAGACTTTTTTCATGAAATATATTTATTATGAAACAATGATATGAAAATTATTTTAAGCTTCTTCCATTACAGTTACTCATTTACCAAACCCTAAATTATATACTCTTATAATTTCTAGCAGTTTTACTAGACCATGAAAGTTGTACACTTCTATTTAAAAAATTATGGGGTATCATGAAATTAGTATATAATTTTATTTTTTCTATAAAATACTTTTTCTCTTGAGTATAGTTGGATTTTAAAAGTGATAGAAATTATGTTTATGTATATAAGGACCCGAATATAAAAATTATAAAATATTGATTTTTTTTTAAAGAAAAATAATTTCTCTCACATTGATGATATTTGTAGGTTTTCAGTTTCAAAGAATTAGGCCATAAATTATACATATCAACTAAAATATTACAATATATAAAATTCTATTCAATATTTATTTCTTCACAAAATATTTTTTTAAAACAAAACAAGATTTCTTTTTCATGTAAAATTTACATAACATTCAACATTAATTCCTTACTTCTTTTACCCATCCCTATACCATTTGATTCTTTTTTAGGATATGGTATGAGAAACAAATCTCATTAAGTTACATAAAAATAAAGTAATTATCTATAAATCCATAAATTCTTAGAAACCCTTGAAAACATTTTCACAAGGTTATCCTTTTCACACATAAAACATAAGCTCATTTGATTATTTAATGAAATCATAAGTTTCCCGTAAAAACTAATACACAACATAAATAATAAATTTAACAAGTGTCATCATTTCCATATCACTATTAAATATTCTATATATCTTATAAAATCATATAGAGTAACCTTCATGGCAAAATTTGGAATAACCACTATAGTATATCCCCATAATCTCTTAAGAGAAACCCTATCGAAGAACTATGTCTCATTATCAAATGAATTTGAGAGCAAAAATGGGCTCACCCTCCCTTATTTTATCATTGAACCTCCTATACTAATAAACAATTACATTCAAAAATAACATAATCCCAATGCATAAATCATTCATAATATAAAAATTACCCCTCCACTTTGAAATCACTTTTCGTTTTTACAATTCCACAGACTCATAAATGAATGAAATTCATTTGAAAATAATATTCAAAATCTTATAAAGGAAACTCAAAATAATTAATGTGACATGAATTATGGAAAATTTGATGATTTTATATAATAAAAAATACATTCATTTTTTCTTTTTTATAACAGTCTAAAGAGAAACATTAAAAGCGGTTTTTTAAAAGAAAGTCCCTCACCATATGTCTGAATGCTCGTGTACAATCTCTTACTTTCTGAACAATAAACATAGGTAAATTATTTACTTTACTATTATACTTCATATATTTTATTCATCATCATCATGTATATTTGTATTCAAAGTAATGTGAAAGTTACAAGGCAAGACACGATAAGCCAATGCAAGCCAATATAAGCTAAGGGAAAACAGAGCCTAAGGAGGAAAAAATAGTTAAGTCTGAGGGAATCACCTATAACCAGTTTGACCCTCTTAGGCTTCAAGCAGTTAAAATTATAAAAAAAATAGAGTATCATAACCATGTAAATCAAGCGAAGAAAGGTTTTTTTGTAACTCTATTTCACTCACACCATGTGGGAACCACATTGATGTTGTTGTTAAGCATACCTTGACAATTTATGGTTGTGTAGAAGATCGACCAAGTGGACGAACTAGTTCCATGAAATGCTGTGTGTATGATCATAAATTAAGTTTCCACTTCCAAGATATCAACGTTCCCCAGTCCGCATAAATGAATACTAGTGAGCATCGCCTTAGCCTCTACCAGAAGAGATTACCAATGTCCAAAGCGGGCTGTACACGCCAAGATGATTGATCCTATGGAATCTTGAATGACCCCTCATACACATATGATGCTAATATTTCAAGACCCATACATGTATTTTTTTTGTACCATGGAAGGAGGTTTCCACCAAAACTAATTACCCCTTATGCTATTGCTTCAAGATGGGTGACTATAGTACTCAATTGAAGTTATTGAAGGAAGGGAGCCTCACACCAGTTGTGGATGAGTCTGACTATATAGTGAATAAGGTTCCTTGTTTTAAATAGGATGAATATTTTTGATGTTTATAACCCCTTATTTCTTGATTTGTACATTTCATTCCATATACACCAGCATCCAACATGCAATACCATGGTCTGAGCCATTTTCTTAGGATCCTTTCCTCCTGATCTGTGACACTAACAATCTTTGAAAGATAGATCAAGCTTTTTATGTGTAGAACATAAATGAGATATTATTCTTCAATTAAGATAAATATGTTCTGAATACCATATATAAACATTAATTACATCATTATAACCAGTCTTGAGATATGGTGATGGAAATTGATTTTTTTTGGTTCGTGGGGTGGTAGACTGCCATACACATAAACGAATAATTCATTTCACATTTAATGGTAGTGGAGATAGATTAAGGTTTTGGTTATTACAAAATATCATCTAAATTTATTGAGGATACTGGATTTATTAATTTTTCAATGTTGAAGAATATTTTAATGAAATTGGAGAAGAGGCAATACAAAAATATATATTAAAAACGACACCTCTTCCTCAAACTAGCTCCTTTCTATAACACCTTAACACAATTAAAGATGGTGTTCTACATAAAATAAGAGCATTAGAATATGGGGAGGGATTATATGAATTTATTTGGATAGATACTGGCCAAAATAATTACATTTTGAAGAGTGTATAAAATAGAATAATAGGTGCCCCTTTATAATAGATGAGAGGGGAACTCTTGGAATTCTTCCCATTGTTAAATTAAAAAAATTAATATTCTATTCTAAATGGATCAAAAATAATTTATATATAATATAAGACGATTACGGGTCAAAATATATTACTAAAATGAAATTTAAACATGTTTTGACAATATTTCTAATCCTAATCGTTTTTAACCATTCTTTTACCATTTTAACTCTTACATGACCACTTGAGTTTTTAATATTTAGTACTTAATATAGATACTATAACATCAACAAATATAATTTATTGGATTATTGATGGAATTTTAATCCTTATCATAATTATTTGGATTAATATTATATTTTAATGAATTTTATTTCATTTAATAAAATATTATTTAATTTAAAATATAATTAATGTTAGTTTTGACACAATTCATTACATGTCATTTTAGAAATTTCTTATGAAAAATAAAAATTTAATAAAATTGTTATAAAGAATCACTATCCAGTGAAATTAATCAATAAAATTCATTGATGACATTAATTATTTCCAATATTAATTATTTTAATATTTTTTAATATCATTTATTTTATATTTTCAATAATAAAGCCATTACTTCTTTATCATTATGTTAGAACCTAATGTGATTATTTTATCACATAAAAATTATGAATAAATTAACATGATAAAGATAAAATTTTTTGATTTAAATTGAATATTTATAGTTTATGTTAGATTTTAAATATCCCTATATTAAAATATGTATAGTTATTAAAACATAAGTATGACATATAATACTTTTCCTTAAAATAAAATACATTAGAGGACTCAAAGTAATACAAGTGGCTCCAAGTGGTATTCAAATTAGCCAAAGGATGATTTTGGTTGGAAATAACTAATCAAATAAAAGGGCCATACATATAGAATTTGAACCTTATGATTCCAAATATGGAATCCATTTTTCAAAATTGAAGCCAAAGAAGTTGCTAAAATTAATTTAAAAATAATCTCTTTGAATGGTTGAGAAAACATGTTATTAAAATGAAAATATTCAAAATATTGAAATATTTTAATATCAAAACACAATGTTAAATTCATTCTAAAGACCTAAATTGTTTCAAATTTTATAAAATTGATCAAATTATATATTAAAATTAATTGTAAATATAATTTTACATTATAAATTATTTAGACCAAAAAAACCCATTTTAATTAAAATTCATTATTTTTAACTATTAATCAGAAAATGAAACATATCAAAAAATACACAAAGTATAACTTAAATAAATTTTTTATATTATGATTTAAAAAATCAGTTTTATTTTGTAAAAATTATTTATAAACATGTCAAAATATAATTCAAAAAAATGCAGAATTAAAAGTTGATAAAACTACTTTTTAGGAAAATATTGTTCTTAACCATAAAACTAGGTTTATATTAAATGTTATTGAACATAGTGTTCAATATAATTAAAAATTAAAATCCAATTAAAATATATTAATAAAAATGAAAATGGATTATTCCATCCTTATATGGGTTATTACATTCTTCCCCACATTATCAAATTGTACCCTCATCTTTTTACTCACTTTTTATATAAGGGGGGATATTTTTATGTTATAACATATTCAGATGTTCCCAATTCCACATAAATCTTGTGGTTTTTCTATAAAACCTGAACTTGATCAATCAACTTATTCTGTTACATTTTTTCTATATGGCCAAGAAATTAATCTATCTATTCCTCATAAGAAAGATTATATTCTAACTAAACTACTGTAGGTATAAAAACATGAGATAAATCTAGAACATATTTCAATAACATTGAAACATGATACATGTTGTCTACCTGGGATACAATGAGTGGTAAAGACACTCAATAAGAAATTTATCCAACTATCCCTAACATTTTATTATGTCCAATACACTATGGACTCAACTTCCCCTTCTTTCCAAAACGAATCACACTTTTCCAGGGAGGAACATTGAGAAATAAATGCTTACATACCTCGAATGAAATATTCTTCCCCCAATTATCCTAGTAAATCTTTTTTCTACTCTTAGCTATCTTAATGTGTCGATTAATCAATCTAACTTTCTCTAAAATTTTCCTTACCTATTCTGGTTTTTTATATTCCAATCACCTACTTCATCCAAAAATAAGGGAGTATGAAATTTATTTTCATATAATACCTCAATTGGTTCCATTAGTATATTGAAATAAAGAAAGTTATAGTAAGAAAATAACTTAAAGAAAGATATTGATACCAATATCCCTGGTAATCCATTTACTAAGTATGTGAAATATCCTCCAAGGTATGAATTGTATTATAACTATCCATCGGACTGAGGATTAAAGTTTGTGCTGAAATTTAATTCAGTTCATAATGAATTCTGAATGCCATTTAAAACGTTACAAGTAAACCTTAAATAATGATAAAAAATTGGTTATAGGAACTATATGTAACATAACTATCACTTTATGATACAATATATCAAGTTAATATTGAGACACATTGGCTCAAATAGGGAGACAGTGTGTATATTTAGTAGATCAATCAACAATAACCCAATTAGCATTGTTACCTAGATATGTATTTGAGAATACAACAATGATTTCCATAGATATATATATATATATATATTCCAATTTACATTGTGGCACAATAAAATGTTGAAGCTTCCCCTTTGGTAACAATTTTTTAGATTTAACCTGCTGACAAGTCAAAAATTTCATTTTAATGTCAGCAATATCTATTTTCATTATATCCCATCAGTAATAATCTTAATGGTCTCTTGCATATTATAACTATCTGAATGAATGTAAAATAGAGAACTATGAGATTTATACAACAACTATTTCCCCAAATAATAATCACAAAGTACACATAATATCATCCCAAATATCAAAAAACAATCATTGTCAGTGTGAAATTTTGAGAACATACCTTTTTTTTAACCAATTCTACATTTTTTTGTATCTCATTGACATCCTCCTAGGATTGATAAATTCTATCTAATATAAAAAATTGCAATGAAACCTAAAAAAATATAGTAATTTCATCACCAACAACATCCAAGCCAAAACTCATCAAATCATTAACGAAGGGGTAATGTTCCAAACATAGCATGATTAAGGTAACATTATTTTCCAACTCAAAGCATCAACAACTTTATTGTCATTTCCAGGATGGTAATGAATCATGCAATCATAATAAATTATTAGTTTTATCTGTTATATCCATCTCATATGAAATTATTTTAGAGTGAATATATACTTCAAATTTTTATCATCAGTATACATTTCACATTTTACACCAAAACAATTATTCCCCCAAATTATTATTCAAAAAACCGTCTAATTTAAACTATTGTGTATGGTAATTTATCTCATTAGGTTTCAACTAATGTGAATCCTAATAAATTACATGATCATTATACAACAATACACAACCAATCCAATTCAATAAAGAATCATAATAGGTGAAAAATTCACCATTTTAGAAGGCTGGGCCAAATTTTGAGCATTCACCAATCATTGTTTCAATTCTGGAAAACAATCTAAAAGTTGTTTTATGTAGGTGAACTTTTCTCATTTTAAAGTTAACTTAATCAGTGGGCTAGATAACCATTCATTGATTTCAACAAACTTATACTAGTCACACACTAATCTAAGAATACTATGAATATTAGCGATATATTTGGGTCTTGGAAATTCTCCATAAAATTTTGTTTTAGTAGGATCAATAGTAATTCCATATTTATAAACTGCATTTCAATGGATTGAATTTTGTTTCAACTAAAATTAAAACTTCCTAAATTTTATATACATTAATTTTATTTTAAATTTTGAAAAGAAATACATATATGCCATTCATGATCATGTTTAAATAAATAATATATGAAAAATCCATCAAAAAATGAATCCAAAAACTTATAAAATAATTCCTGAAATATTCTATTCATAAGATTTTTGAATTCAATATTTTCATTAGAAAAACAAAATATAAAAACTAATAATTCATAATGCTAATATCTATTACAAATAATAGTTTCTAAAATGCCTTTTTATTTTATATTCAACTAATGGTACCCCAAAATCAGGTCATCCTTTGATAAATATTAATCTCCATGGAGTTCATAAAACAATTCGTTGATGTGAGTCCAATGATACTAGTTCTTAACTATGATGCTGTTCAAGGATTTTAATCATTGAAAAGTCTCATTGAGATATCTTTATTCTTAAAAAACAAGACTCAAGAACCCGATAGTGGTGTTTTAGGTTGGATGAAATATTTATATTATAACTCATGTAATTTATTATTCGATTCTAAAATCTCAACTAGATACATTTGAGAACAGGGTTTATAAATTTTCTTATAATCATGTACTATGTCAATACTAAATTGAACTTCTCAATAAGGTATAATACCTAAAAACTCTTCCGAATAATTATAAAGATACTAATTTTCCACTAGGATGTCATTAATCTAAAATATTCTTCTATTATTAAAAATAAAAGCAAGAAATATATTATTTCTAACATATAAAATTTTCTTGTATTGCTGATATGTTATCAATGTATGGGTTCATTATTGTATATAAACATATAATATTTATGAAATAAAACTTATTTATCTCTATAAAAAATAATAGAAAGGTATGAATAAATCTAATCCATTCCTACAATAACAAAAAAAATTGGTAGGGAAAAACAAAACGGTTTGTAGGTAATGTCTTTATATTGTTAATGATAGAAATATTCTTATAGTTTGTTTTTTTATTAATAATTCCCCCCTTGTATTTTCACCATAAGTTCTGTATTCTTTTCACGAGGAATTTTCAATTCACTGGAAACATTCTTATAAATGAATGAATAATTATACCCTGTATATAGAATAACATTTACATAATCTAAATAAACATAAAATATACCCGATACAACATTTTTTGATGGACCAATATCTGGTAAATTATTTTTAAAGGATCTCATCATATCTTTCGACTTTAATCTACATGGTTCCCACCATTTTGGTTCCTATTTGAACAATTTTTTACATAATGAATCTTCTCATTGCATTTTAAAATATTACTGAATGAATATCAGAACTAGTTTTACCATTATAATAATCTTATTCATTACAACTATGAGCATTATGCCCAATCTTACCACATCAAAAACACTTAACAGAATATAAATTAATTTAACCTGTTTGTTTACAAAAGTTTTCACAAACTATAAACATAATTTTCGTACCATAAATCTTATTTGATGAATTTTTCCTTTCTTGCTACATCATGGAAATAATTTATTGTTTATTTTTATGGAAAATAAGATCAATATAATTCTCTATTTCAATATTCTCGACACATCAAACATGTTTTTTTGTAAATTTTTTACTTTTTGAGAACCCAATTCCCTTCGATATTTTGGATTCGATTATTACTAAAATTGATTTATTTTATTGTCAATATATTTGATTAAATTGAGATTATTCCATATGAATCAATTGAGTTTATATTCATATTCATAAACCAAATCTACATACTTTCACAATTCTAACAATTATTTTTCCATCCTATGTACAATCATCTTGGGAAAAAATTTCCCAATAAAATTATTTTTTATTCATCCCATTCTAAATAATCAACCTATTCACAACCCCTGATATTTTTGACTATTGACCACCACTGATCAACTACTAACCATCTTAGGATTTTTATTCGGAAGGATGTTTTCCTCTCGATGCCTTCCTACCATAACTGCCTTATTTCCTCTGTAGAAAACCATTTTAACCATACATATCATTGAAAATGAAACATCGTAATCTTAAAATTATATATCATTTCATCCTTACCATAAATTGAAAATCATTAATAGATATTCTATAGATAATATAAAAATACCTAATGTTATTTAAGTCAAACTTTAATACCATCTTAAGGACTCAAGATTATTCATTACATATTTATATTTTTTCTTCAAGAAAACGACAATATTTCACATCAAGGATATTTTTAGGTTTAGGTTTTAAATAATTAGGCCATAACTCATACATATAAACTCTAATATTATAAGGTAGATACTTCTAATCTATATTAATTGTTTTCACAAAATAATACATTTTAAAAAAACATGAATTATTTTTCATGAAATGTCTACAAAACTTTCAATGTGTCATACTAATTTATCTTACATATTCTTATAATCTATGATTTCTTTAAACCTAGGATGAGAAAAATATTCTCAAAAAGGGACATAAAAATAAATAAATAAACCATTATTCCATGATTACATATAAACCCATGAAATAAATTCACCCATAAAACAAAAGCTCTTTAGCATACAATAGGAAATAATAATTCTACTGTAAATGATCATAATATAAATAAAGAATAAAGTTATATTTCGACATTATTTCCATATCACCCTTACATATATTTTTGTTCTAATGGTTGCACAGGGAGTAACCTTCATGGTTACATTTATAATAACTACCGCAATATATTCCCTTAATCCCTTAGGATAAACCCTAATTGTTAACTATGTCTCATTACCCAATGAATTGGAGAGATATAACGAGATCACCCACTATTATTTTATCATGGAACCACTAATAATAATAAAAAACACCCAAGTACCATAATATAATATCAGCACACAAATCATTCATAAAAAATAACATTTCCACTTTGGAATCACTTTTTATATTTAAAAAGCCACACATTTATAAATGAAACATTATTTGTAAATAAAATATAAAAATTATATTGGAAAAATTAAATAATTAAGGCATCATGAAATTGGAAAAACGTTTTTCGGTCATATAATTGTAAAATTTTCCATTGTGTTTTTGTAAAATAGTTGAATTAATAAAATTAAAAGTTGATTTTTAAAACAAAGACCCATACCATAAGTCGGAATCGTCATGTACAATATTTTTCATTCTAAATAATACACATATGATAATTATTAATTTTTTTAGAACCTTTTTATATTTTATTATTTCTTTTTAAATACTGATTATCATGTTATAACCATTAAATAAATATTTAGGTTCATATAAAATGTTTTGACGGTATTCAGTACATGAGTCCCAAATGACATTGATATATTTTCAATAGTCAAAGTGGTCAGTATTATATTATCTACATGATAATAATCATGAAATAATTATAATTTTCATACATAAAAAAATCTATTAAATATGTATTTCGAAACTGAACTATGATATAATCATAGAGATTGTAAGCCGTACATACACATGAGTAACAATTCAATTTTCCAATGATCATTATAGAAATATGGTAATTATTAATTCATACTTATAGAATTATCATAATATAATTAAAATCATATTAATAATTTAAATATAATTATATATATATATCATTAATTTAAAATCGGTGATGAAAAATGAATCACATCGCTTTGTGGAGGTGATAGTTCACATGTTTGCAAGAACATCGTTATCATTTTTATTTGCATGGAAAGGTGAGAACATAAATAATATATTTTCATTTAATAATTATATATATGTCATTAATATTATATATCAACATTAATTCCATCATTATAACTAGTCTGGATTAATAGTGATGGAAAACAAATTATATCAGTTCGTGAGTTGGTAGTTTTCCATACACGTGAACAATTAATTATTTTCACATTTGACGAAAGTAGAGATGAAATTTGGTGACAAAATGAACAAAATAAAATATAATTATATTGAGGATACATGAATTATTAATTCAGCATGGCTTGAGAATATATTTATGATGTTGAAGAATAAATAAAATAGATATACTTGATTAAAAAGAAAACCCCTTCCTCAGATAACCTCTGTTGAAAAACTACTTAAGACAACTAAAGATGGTATTCTACCGAAAATGAGGTATCTATATTTTTTTGAGGCATTATAAGAAGGTATTTTTATATATATTTTCTGAAAAAATTTATTCAGTGTTCTGAAAAGAGAATAATATGTACCCATTTATAAGCGTGGAATAGGATACTTTGGGAATTCTTCAAAATATAAAATTAATATAAATTAATTTTCAATTCCAAATGTATCCAAATTGATTTATTTAGAATATATAATTATAAAGGGTAGAAATAAACTCATAAAATTAAATTTAAACTCGTTTTCACTATATTTTAATCCTTAACTATTTGTGGTAACCATTATTAAACCTTTTTGAATCATACTGTGACAACAAGGATTTTTAAACTTTACTGGTAAATACAATATGTATAAAAGTCAGAACGACCCATAAAGAGATAATTTTTCACTTTTAAAACCTTTTCAAAATATTTGGGTCAAATTTTATACATTTTTGAATTTTATATAATCTAATAAAATATTTTATATTTTAAAATATAAATAATGTCAATTTTGATACAATTCATTTCATGAATTTTTAAAAATTTCATAACAATAAAAAATATTCGAAATAATTTTTTTAAAACATCACTCACATGTCAATGCCATCAATAGAATTATAGGATGTCATTAATTATTCCAAATTATATTTATTTCTATATTTTTTAATTTCATTTATTTTATATTTCTGTTAATAAAACAATTACTACATCATCATTATCCTATCATTTTGGGTTATTAATTTTTAAATTAAAAATTATGAATGAGTTATCATAGTGCAGATAAAAACTTTATATTTAAATTGAATATTTATAGTTAATTATATCATCCAGATAACCCTATATCATAATTATTTAGTCATTAAAACATAAGTACGATATCATTGACTTTTCATTAAAATAAAATATTATAACTAGATAAAAGTTATAAGAGTGGATACAAGGGCCATAAAATTTGTCCAATGATGCTTCTTGTCAACAATTACTCATTAAATAATGTTATAACATGTTTATGGTAATTTTATAAAATTTAAAATAATATATATACCCTTAATTACCCAAATAACCATTAACCTTAGTAATAAAAATTTGTATAGTTACTATTCATATTTTCCAAAAAGGGGGACTATTTACTAAATTTGGAATTATTATTTAAAATATGGAATTAATTTTAATAAATTAGAAACACATTAGTGGATATGATTAATTTAAAAATTATTTTGTCATTAAGGTGAGAAAATGGATTATTAAAGTGAAAATATGCAAAATATTGAGATGTTTTATTTCTAAAATCAATGTTAAATTAATTCCAATGAAAAATACAAAGATTAAAAGATATATAATTTATATAATTACATAATAAAATAAATTAAAAAGATAAATTAATTCTATAAATTATTTATACCAGAAATCTGTTTTCTATTAAAATTCATTATTTATTCACAATTAATCAAATAAATTAAATTTACAAAAAAAAAATTAGACAAATGAAAATTATGATATTCCTATTTCAAAAAATAGTTGTTATTTTTCCAATAGAATTTTTCAAAATGGTCAATTTTTTATTTTTAAAACTATTACACCCTTAAAAGGTGAAAATTCTTTTTAAAATGATACAGTTTGTAACTAAAAAACATGTTTATCAAATTCACATTGAAAAAAATAAATCTTTATAATTAAAAATTCATATTAAATTCCTAAATATTAACTAATATGAAAAAAATTATTTTATCATTACCTGGCTTGTTAAGAAGCATCTCATTTGTTAGTTCCTTATCACGACTCCGTCCTTGATCGTCCTCCTTCTCATGTGTCATGCTATGGAATTCCCTTTGTTAGATATATAGAATTCTTGACACCACACTATTGATTAATTTAGATGATTTATAAAATTAACTATAGAATAATTTTATTTAGCTCCTAGCTGAAAATACAGAATTTATTTTCAAGTTGATATAGTATTAAAAGAACTAAAAAACCTAAAGACCATGGGAACAAGAAAATAACGTAAATTGAAATCACACATTTCTTGAGAATTACTACGATAATAAATAAGAACAATTTTTTAAAAAATTATGTTTGAAAATTCTAAATTTTTTATTATAAATAGTTAAACTACATGTTTTACTGAGACAATTGAAAACTATGACGTTTTCACTAGATCATTGTATTTACACACATGATTTGGATAGGTGATTTAATAAATCATGTGTCGTGTGTATGATGTAATTTGGAATTCTTCCATAATTTGGTCACATGGTTGTATCACTGTTTGAGGCATGTGTGAAATAAAAAACCACCCTAATAATTCCATATAATCATCCATTCCTTATCAAAAAAATCATCAAATTATAGAATTATATTAAAATATGTTCATATTTCACATTTCATAACAACTGAAAAAATATTAAGGATTTTTTGAGGTATCTAGACCATAATCACCCTCTCAAACCTCCCAACATGGATTGATCATGATTCCCCTATGGAAATATTTCATATTTTCTAATCTGGTGAATATTATATTTTTTAATAGATTCTATATTGATATTTTCTTATTCTATAATTTATCCTCCATGGAAATTTTTTTTATGCATATATTATAAGATATCACATAGAAACCTAATATTATAGAACATTCAAGTTCATTTTGATCTTCCATGGTTAAATATGAATTGAAAAAACATATCTTTAGGAAAAACATAAAAAAAAATTGAACCATGTGAGTATCCTTTAGTCCAATAGTGTTTTCTGATGACTTACCAAGGTTTTGAAAAACTCTATAAAGGAAAATTCCCCAGTGATATAGTTTTTAAGAGATGAGTTTTTCTATTTTGGGGAATTGTTTTTCGAATCTGGTAAAAAAATTATTCAAGTGTATTTTTCTTGTTTGGTGTCAGAATCATAATTAAAACACATATATTATTAAATGATTCCTAACCATTTATGATATCCAGTTTTCAAAAATCCTAAATTTCCAAAAATCCTCTTCTGGAATTAAATGGTAATTTCATATCCACCTACTACAACATAGTTTGATCGGGCTAGGTTGGATGGGTTATGGAAATTTCCTCTCACCCTCCACAATCATTGATCCTTAAATTATTGATCTTATATGTATCTCCCAAGGTTATCCTACTTATTCATCTATTTCATCCATCTTATTTCCTCATTCTTCCATTTTCTCTTGGTCTTTTTCCACTTGTGAACCCTAGGGATTCTATAGTTTTATAAAAGGATATATGTGGAATAACCATGGTGTTTTTGTAGATTAACGGTTGTATTGGTGATCTTCAAGAATGTTTGATGTTTTTTCCGTCAAAATATACATGTTGTGACATATCAAAATGTATTACAAGTTGATTATAACGACCCATACTTTACATATATTGTTAATACTTCAAAATTGAAGCATACTTATTACAACATATAACAAAACCACGAAAGGACCGTATAGGTATAGTATCTTTAGAAACTGGGAAACATAAACAACTGGTTCATAAAGCGTCTACACTGTCTCCCATTTATTTCATCATATCTATAGTCCCTTTTGGCATATCTTACTTTATAACCTTCTTCCTGACCTGGGGAAATAAAACATACAAAATGGTGAGCTCAAATGCTCAGTAAGGGTAAATAAAATAAATATCAATCACATCATATACATAAGCACATAACTTTTAGAAATCTTAAACTGAAAAAGAGATCATAATTTCATAACATGGGATAAATCATGGCAGAGAAATGTAATCACAATAATCATAACTTAAAACATGAAACGTTTTGGTATACACACATAATCATAGAGAATCATATCTTATTAGTCAAGACTAATTGCCAAGAGTATCATAGTGGACAAAGTCCATTTCTGAACCGAGTCACCCTCGTTTCAGTCCTGTTTCACTGAACCGGTATAACCTACCATTCCAGCCATGTCTATCTCATGAGATATAAAATCTTTACCCAATGCATTGGAGGGAGATATAGGTCCCACCCATCTCATAATGATACCATTCTTATGTGTGCCACAAAATCATAAATCATACATCATTTCATAACCCATGTAATAAAAATGAGATTCTCAAACATCATGACATTAGAAAAAAATTCATATAAGATAAAGGAATTCATAAAAATAATTCTTTCACAACATAATCAAATCAATTTAAGAATATGGATAGAAACAGAACCCTTTATTATCTTAGATGGAAAATCCATTTTGATAAAACACTTGAACCCCATTCTTGAGGAAAATATCCTTTCTGCTTCAAAAACACTTTTCCTTTCTTAACATGTCATACAATTATAAACTAAAAGAAGTTGATTAAAAATAAACATGAAAACTTTTAAAGGAAGCTTCTTGGAAATAATGTTTTAAAAATCCATTCATGCCGTATAAGTTAAAAAAACATTCTTCTCGTACTTTTGTCGGAAAAGTCAAAAAAGTACCTCGTACGAAAAACGACAAAAGATTCCTTTCATATCTTTTACTAAAAACTCACCAAAGGGTAAAATAGGATTTAAACAATTGTAGGTGAATGGAAATAATATTACATATTGAGGAAACATGGATGTGGATGATAAAATACACCCCAGTAAATTCTAAAGTATAAACAATCTCGGATAAAAATGAGATTGTGATATTTCCCTTACCTTAGGTCCGTTTTGCTTCGTAAGTGTCCGAACCTCTTGTATAATGACTAAAATAATGTTATTGACATATTCCAGAATCATAATTATTTTTTATGATATCATATATGGTAATATACTTAGCTTCTTAGTAGTAATATTTCATTGCTACTTGTTATTCGGGTGTTTATAACCTTTTGTTCTTATGCGTGTTTTGTCGAATAAATTATTATTATTATCTTTAGGTTATAGATACCTCATTTCCAGAATGGTATTAGTGTAACATATATCATATTCATTAATTCAACTCATTTATATAATCAATATTCAATGAAGATCATGTAGAACGAGTCGCATCACATCGTGGAGACGGTATTCCGTACGTACGCACGAGTGATGATATCATTGCTATGATCGTGGAATTGTATTGGAGTGTATGTATACTATTTCAGAATAATTATAAAATTATAATAGTCATATATATTCATTATTTACTCCATTATACCCATCCAAGTAAGGTGGTGGTGGAAAATAGATTACACCACGGCGTGGAGACGGTATTTCGTATGTACGCACGCGCGGTGATTTCTTTTTCCGTAGGATGGATAGATGGTGAAATAGGGTTGTTACATACTTATAATAACATATCAGTATGTTAGTGATACTGATGTTATTACTTCATAGTGAAACAACTAAATAAGAAGAAGTGGAAGAAAAAATAAAGATGAAAGAATCGGTAATGGACATTACCTCTTCTTTGAAGTGCTTCTTTGAGACCTCCTTTTAGGGCACTAAAATAGGTCTTTGAATAAGACCAGAACCTCTAGGATGTTTCTAGGGAAGTGTAGAGAAGAAATTGGCAGGGGTTGGCCGAGCTTGAAGGCTCAATGTGGTGTGAGGAAGACAGGGAGGAGGTGCCCTTTTATAAGGGAGGAGAGGGGCACCTTTGGGAAAACTAAAAATATTATTTTATTATAATGTCATGTTCGGTTTTAAATAGCTCCAAATTGATATATTTTGAAGCTAAGGTGGGGAGGGGTAGAAATCCTCTCATCCAATATAATTTAGACAAGTTTAGGTTCCTATTTTAACCTTATCATTTAGATTTAACATTAAGATAAATAAGTTTACCTTTACCGTGTCTTCTTGTGTTCTTATACTATAAGGTTAATAAACTTACTATAAGCAGCCAAAAGAACCCCAAGTTGTTTTTTATTAATATATATAACCTTATCTTAGTAATTTGGCAGAACCTTAGATTTTTAGGAATAAAATAATAATTAATAATATAATATTTGTTTTAAAAACTATTTTATGTCAATTTTGACACTATTTAGTAATTGATTTTTGTGAAAATCATAACAGAATTATTAGTTCAAACCAAGTTAATTAAATCAATACGAACATGTCATATTAACCTAGAAAATTAGTGGAATTCATAAAAAGTCTCAAATTTTATTTATTTAGGTGTTAATAACATTAATTATGTCAATATTTTATTAATAAGATAATTACTGCATCATCTTTGTGTCATAAATAAATTAAATTATTTAAGGTCTAAAAATTACAAATAAACTACCATTATGTAGGAAATATTTTTATCTTTCTAATGAATATTTATATTCGAATTTATCTTATGTATAACCCCATATTAAAAATGATTTACTTATTAAACTTTGATTTTTAACTATTTAACCCTTCTTTAAATAAATTAATAATAAATGTCCTAATCTAATCCAAGTGGGCCTAAATGGTCATATTTTATTCCTAAGGTTGTTTTTGGTCGAATTAAACTTGTCCAATAGAATTAGGACATGTGTTAGGGTAATAATAATATCATTGTTACCCTTAATTACCCTATTTACTTTTAACCGTGGTAAATAATAGTAAAAAGTTACTATTCACCAGAAATTATTTTCATCTCATTGAACCACATTTTAGTCCTTGATATTAACCGTGACTCTCGGATTTTCGAAATTCCACTCACAGAAGCGGTAAAATTAAGTTTTATGAAAAATTCAGTTTTTTTAACTACCACTTAGTGGTTTCACTATTATTCAAAAATTGAAAGTTTTCAGAAAAATACCAAAATTTCTCCCTAGGCTAATTTCGACATTCCGAATCCAAAAATGAAGTCCATTTTAAAAAATAAAATTTCAAAAAGTTGTTATTACTATTCATAACGGCTAGTTTTAATAATATTTTAATAGCATATCGTTGTTTAGTGAAACTCGGTATTGCGTACGACGCAAGCTATCGAGGAAGGTCGCGATTTCGTGTAAAGCAAGGCAAGCAAGTGTTGTGTAGAAAAAGATTATTTTGATGATTTATATAACATAAACGTCTCGGGTGTTACATTCTACCCCCCTTAAAATGAATTTCTTCCTCGAAATTCGTCACTTTGTAACAAACAGATGAGGATACCTCTCCCTCATCATATCCTGAAGCTCCCATGTAGCTTCTTCTAATTGGCGATTCCTCCATAAAACTTTCACCAATCGAGTGAGCTTGTTTCGTAGGACTTTTTCGCTACGATCTAGAATCTATATCGGTTGTTCTTCATAAGAAATATCATGCTCCAGCGGTACAACTTCTGAGTTGAGTACATGTGAAGGATCAGGTATGTACTTTCTCATGAGAGATATATGGAACACATTGTGAACTTGAGAGAGATTCGGTGGAAGCGCCAATCGGTAAGCTACCTTCCCAACACGATCCAGTATTTCGAATGGACCGATATATCTAGGGCTCAACTTCCCCTTCTTTCCAAATCTCATAACCCTCTTCCAGGGAGATATTCGTAAGAACACTTTATCACCCACTTCAAACTCTAGGTCTTTTCTTCAGTTGTCAGAATAACTTTTCTATCGACTTTGAGATGATCTTATGTGTTGTTGAATAGATCTGACCTTTTCTGCCATTTCATCAACGAGATCAGGTCCTAATAGCTTTCTTTCCCCAACTTCATCCCAGCAAGTTGGAGTCCTGCATTTCTTTCCATAGAGAGCTTGATAAGGAGCCATCTGAATACTGGAGTGAAAGCTATTATTATAAGAAAATTCCACCAAAGGTAGGTGTTGATCCCAACCACCTTTGAAATCCATAGAGCATTCTCTCAACATATCTTCTAGGGTTTGAATTGTTCTCTCAGACTGACCATCTGTCTGAGGATGATAAGCAGTGCTGAAACTCAACTCTGTATCCAGAGTATGCTGAAGACTTTGCCAGAACTTCGAGGTAAATCTCAGATCCCGATCAGATATATTAGAAAGTGGTACTCCATGTAATCTTACCACTTCCTTTACATATATCCTGGAAAGCTCATCCAGGGAAAAATACTCTCTAATAGCAATGAAGTGTGCAGACTTTGTAAGACGATCAACAATGACCCAGATAGCATTATTACCTTTGGATATTTTAGGAAGTCCTGTGACAAAGTCCATAGTGATGTTTTCCCATTTCCATTCGGGTATGGGTAGTGGTTGTAACATCCCCTTAGACTTCTGTCTCTCAGCTTTAACTTGTTGACAAACCAAGCATCGAGAGACAAATTCAGCAACATCTCTTTTCATGCCATCCCACCAGAAGTACTCTTTCCGGTCCCTATACATCTTCGTGCTTCCAGTATGAATAGAGAATGAAGAACTATGAGGCTCATCTAGCAGCTCCTTCTTTAATTCGGGGATGGGAGGAAAACAAACCCGATTCCTGATCTTTATTATCCCATCACAATCAAGGTTGAATTCAGGAACGTTTCTCACCTTCTTTTGTAACTCGACATCTTCTTTTTGTGCCTCTTTAATCTTCACATGTGTAGATGGTTGAACGTTCATTTGAGAAAGATAAGATTTTTCCCCTTCCATTATAATTCCAAGATCCATCCTTTGTAAATCCATAAATATTGGATCTTTTGTGATCCTCATCATGGATAAACTAGCATGGTCTTGTCGACTTAATGCATCTGCCACCTTGTTTTCTTTCCCAGGGTGGTAATGGATTGAGCAGTCGTAATCCTTAATCACCTCCAACCATCTTCTTTGACGCATATTCAGCTCCTTTTGTGTGAAAATATACTTTAAACTTTTATGATCAGTATAAATATCACACCTTTCACCATAAAGGTAATGCCTCCAAATCTTTATTGCAAAGATTACCGCAGCTAACTCCAAATCTTGTGTTGGGAAATTTTGCTCATGGATTTTCAACTGCCGTGATGTATAAGCTATCACCATATCATTTTTCATAAGAACACACCCCAATCCCTTCTTGGATGCATCACTATAGATCATAAACCTTTCTCCACTACAAGGCAATGTGAGCACAGGTGCACTGGATAACCTTCGTTTCAACTCCTTGAAATTCTCTTCACATTCCTCCGTCCAAACAAACTTAACTCCTTTCCGAGTCAACTTGGTGAGTGGATTATATTATCGTGAAAAATCTTTCACAAAACGTCGATAATATCCAGCCAAACCAAGAAAACATCGGATCTCAGTTACTGTTGTTGGTCTCGACCATCTTTCGATAACCTCTGTTTTTGCTGGATCCACAGATATCCCCTCTTTTGAGATTATGTGACCCAAAAATGCAACTTTTTGAAGCCAAAATTCACACTTGGTAAATTTGGCATAAAGCTTCTCCTTTCTCAGGGTCTTCAATATAATTCTCAAGTGATCTTCATGTTCTTACTTCTTCTTTGAATAGACAAGAATATCGTCTACAAAGACTACCACAAATTGATCAAGATAGTATCTAAAGACTCTATTCATCAGATCCATAAAGATAGCAGGGGAATTAGTAAGACCAAATGGCATCACTATAAATTCATAGTGTCCATACCTTGTACGGAAAGCCGTCTTTGTTATACCCTCCCTTTTGACCCTTAATTGATGATACCATGAACAAAGGTCAATCTTGGAAAAGTATTGAGCTCCACGTAGTTGGTCAAATAAGTCATCAATGCGTGGGAGAGGATATTTGTTCTTGATAGTGATCTTGTTAAGTTCTCGATAATCAATGCAGAGTCTCATTGATCCATCTTTCTTCTTAACAAATAGAACAGGTGCTGCCCAAGGTGACGCACCCGGGCGTATGAATCCCTTATCAAGATTCTCTTGGAGTTGCTTCTTCAATTCCTGCAACTCAATTGGGGCCATTCTATAAGGTGTCTTTGAAATAGGCAAAGCACCTGGTACGAGTTCTATTGAGAACTCAACTTCACGATTTGGTGGAAGTCCCGGTACTTCCTCCGGAACGACATCATCAAACTCCCGTACAATGGGCATATTCTTAATCATGAGTTTCTCACCAACTATTTGAGATAAATAACCTTCATTTAGTGGAATCAAGACCCATAAGATGGAAGAAATTTCCACTGGAAGGTTATGTTCATCTTTTCATTGATAGACGATCATAGATTGATCTGGAATATGAAATGTGACTTCCCTTCTTTGGAAATTGATATGAGATCCATATAAAGAAAGCCAATCCATGCTATGAATCACATCAAATTCCACTATAGGAAGGATCACAAGATTTTCAGGAAGCACTTTCCCACAAACTTCGATCGGAGAAGAATTATAATCTTTTGATGCGACTGTTGTGCCATTAGGTGTTGTCACAGCTAACTCAACATCTAATTGTTGAGGTAATACGGTGATGCCCTTATAAAATTCTTCAGAAATAAAAGAGTGGGTGGATCCAGAATCAAATAAAACATTTGATACTTTAGAGTGGATGGTAAGTGTACCTTTCACCACATCGTTATCGTACTCCAAATCGCTGATAGAAATTGCATGTGACTTTCCTTTGTATTTAGCCTTAAGAGTTTGTTGTTGTCGACCATCATCATCGACCCTTGGATTAGGGAATTTATTGGCATAATGTCCTATATCCTTGCACTTGAAACATTGAAGTGTAGTAGGTTCATTCTGTGTATCCCTTCCTTTGTTTGCATCATTAGACATCGTCTGCCCATTATCGCGGCATTCAAATGCCCGATGACCTTCTTTTCCACATTTGAAACATTTACTTGTCCCTTTAAGACAACTCCCTCCATGTTTCTTTCCACACTTTGAGCATAAGGGAAAGCTCATCTTCTTTTCAATGTGCTCTTTAGATTTTCCTTTGAATTCCATTTTCCCTTTCTTATCAAACCCATATGACGGATGGGTTACTCCAATCTCCATCTTGACTTTGAGAGCACATCGAACGATTTCCTCGTAGCTATTGAAGTCCCTTATGGCTAACGCCCTTCGAAGACTTGGTTTTAAGCCACTAAAGAATTGATCGATCTTACTCTCAGGTTGGATAATAATACCAGAAGTGTACCTTGCATGTCCTGTAAAATTTTCTTCATAGGTACCAACAGATTCATCATCCTTTTGACTCAGTTCAAGAAACTCTGTCTCCATCTTTGTTTGGAGAATACGAGGGAAGTACTTATTGAAAAATAAGTTCTTGAACTCGTCTCATTCCATGGACTCAATTTCATCCCTTTGCCTTGTATTCTTAATAAGATTCCACCATTGATCAGCATCTCCTTCCAAACGATACACTGCTAGGATGACTTTATCATGTTCAGAACATTGAAGAACTGAAAATATCTAATCAGTAGTACTAATCCATTATTCAGCAACTAATGGATCAGTGGACCCGCTGAAAGAAGGTGGACGCTGCCTCATGAAGGATTCAACAGAATGTTGCTCCTTCCTTTGCTCATTTGGAAGTCTTGCATGATTCATAGCTTGAGAAAGTTGTGTGAGCATAGCTACAAGATTTTGCATTCCAGATCCCATAACGTTTGGTTGCTCAGGGGGACAATCATTGCATTGCCCGTCGCATTCCGCATTAACACAGTTCCTTCGGGTTCCAACCATTGACTAAAACCAAGAAGAATAGTGTGAGCAACACAAATTATAATAGGAAAACCACATAATCAAGAATAAAATTTCACACTTAAGGTCTTATCCTAGGTTATTCATGGCCATTTCTAAAACACTAATATTGTGTTCTATGCTTAGACTTATCCTTAGGGTTCTTACTAAGGCTTTCACATTCTAGTTTCCAAAGGTTGACTATACATTTCCTTTGATACCAACTATAACGACCCATACCTTACATACATTGTTAATACTTCAAAATTGAAGCATACTTATTACAACATATAACAAATCCACGAAAGGACTGTATAGGTATAGTGTCTTTAGAAACTGGGAAACATAAACAACTGGTTTATAAAGCATCTACACTGTCTCCCATTTATTTCATCATATCTATAGTCCCTTTTGGAATATCTTACTTAATAACCTTCTTCCTGACATGGGGAAAGAAAACATACAAAAGGGTGAGCTCAAATGCTCAGTAAGGGTAAATAAAAGAAATATCAATCACATCATATACATAAGCACATAACGTTTGGAAATCTTAACCTGCAAAAGAGATCATAATTTCATAACATGGGATAAATCATGGCAATGAAATATAATCACAATAATCATAACTTAAAACATGAAACTTTGTGGCATACGCACATAATAATAGAGAATCATATCTTATTAGTCAAGAATCTTTTCCAAGACTATCTTAGTGGACAAAGTCCATTTCTAAACCGAGTCACCCTCGTTTCAGTCCTGTTTCACTGAACCGGTATAACCTACCGTTCCAGCCATGTATATCTCATGAGATTTAAAATCTTTACCCAATTAATTGGAGGGAGATATAGGTCCCACCCATCTCATAATGATTCCATTCTTATGTGTGCCACAAAATCATAAATCATACATCATTTCATAACCCATGTAATAAAAATGAGATTCTTAAACATCGTGACATTATAAAACAATTCATATAAAATAAAGGAATTCATAAAAATAATTCCTTCACAACATAATCAAATAAATGTAATAATAGGGATATAAACAGAACCCTTTATTATCTTAGATGGAAAATCCATTTTGATAAAACACTTGAACTCCATTCTTGAGGAAAATATCCTTTCTGCTTCAAATACACTTTTCCTTTCTTAACATGTTGTACAATTATAAACTAAAAGAAGTTGATTAAAAATAAACTTGAAAACTTTTAAAGGAAGATTTTTGGAAATAATGTTTTAAAAATCCATTCATGCCGTATACGTTAAAAAAACATTCTTCTCGTACTTTTGTCGGAAAAGTCAAAAAATTACCTCGTACGAAAAACGACAAAAGATTCCTTTCATATCTTTTACTAAAAACTCATCGAAGGGTAAAATAGGATTTAAACAATTGTAGGTGAATGGAAATAATATTACATATTGAGGAAACATGGATTTGGATGATAAAATAAACCCCAATAAATTCTAAAGTATAAACAATCTCGGATAAAAATGAGATTGTGATATTTCCCTTACCTTAGGTCTGTTTTGCTTAGAAAGTGTCTGAACCTCCTGTATAATGATTTAAATAATGTTATTGACTTATTCCAGAATCATACTTATTTTTTATGATATCATATATGGTAATATCCTTAGCTTCTTAGTAGTAATATTTCATTGCTACTTGTTATTCGGGTGTTTATAACTTTTTGTTCTTATGCGTGTTTTGTCGAATAAATTCTTATTCTTCTCTTTAGGTTATAGATACCTCATTTCCAGAATGGTATTAGTGTAACATATATCATATTCATTCATTCAATTCATTTATATAATCATTATGCAATGAAGATCATGTAGAACGAGTCGCATCACATCGTGGAGACGGTATTCCGTACGTACGCACGAGTGATGATATCGTTCCTATGATCGTGGAATTGTATTGGAGCATATGTATACTATTTCAGAATAAGTATAACTTTATAATAGTCATATATAGTAATTATTTACACCATTATACCCATCCAAGTAAGGTGGTGGTGGAAAATAGATTACACCACGGCGTGGAGACGGTATTCCGTACGTACGCACGCGCGGTGATTTCTTTTTCCATAGGATGGATAGATGGTGAAATAGGGTTGTTTCATACTTATAATAACATATAAGTATGTTAGTTATACTGATTTTATTACTTCATAATGAAACAACTAAAGAAGAAGAAGTGGAAGAAGAAATAAAGTTGAAAGAATCAGTAACGGACATTACCTCTTCTTTGAAGTGCTTCTTTGAGACCTCCTTTTAGGGCACTAAAATAGGTCTTTAAAGAAGACCAGAACCTCTAGGATGTTTCTAGGGAAGTGGAGAGAAGAAATTGGCAGGGGTTGGCCGAGCTTGAAGGCTCAATGTGGTGTGAGGAAGAGAGGGAGGGGGTGCCCTTTTATAAGGGAGGAGAGGGGCACCTTTGGGAAAACTAAAAATATTATTTTATTATAAAGTCAAGTTCGATTTTAAATAGCTTCAAATTGATATATTTAAAAGATAAGGTGGGGATGGGTCTAAATCCTATCATCCAGTAGAATTTAGACAAGTTTAGGTTCCTCTTTTAACCTTATCATTTAGATTTAACATTAAGTTAAATAAGTTTACTTTTACCGTGTCTTCTTGTGTTCTTATACTATAAGGTTAATAAACTCACTATAAGAAGAAAAATGAACCCCAAGTTGTTTATTATTAATATATATAACCTTATCTAAGTCATTTGGCCGATCCCTAGATTTTTTGGAATAAAATAATAATTAATAATATAATATTTGTTTTAAAAACTATTTTATGTCAATTTTGACACTATTTAGTAATTGATTTTTGTGAAAATCAGAACAGAATTATTAGTTCTAACCAAGTTAATTAAATCAATACTAACTTGCCATATTAACCTATAAAATTAGTGGAATTCATAAAAAGTCTCAAATTACATTTATTTTGGTGTTTATAACATTAATTATGTCAATATTTCATTAATAAGATAATTACTACATCATCTTTGTGTCATAAATAAATTAAACTATTTAATGTCTAAAAATTACAAATAAATTACCATTATGTAGGAAATATTTTTAGTTTTCTAATGAATATTTATAGTCGAATTTATCTTATGTATAACCCCATATTAAAAATGATTTACTTATTAAACTTTGATTTTAACTATTTAACCCTTCTTTAAATAAATTAATAATAAATGTCCTAATCTAATCCAAGTGGGGATAAATGGTCATATTTTATTCTTAGAAAAAGATTCCTTTGATGATTTATATAACATAAAAGTCTCAGGTGTTACATTGATCAAGGAATGTGTTTCTGTTAATTTTCATTAAATTATATTCCCTTTAACACTTTTCTATTTAGAAATGCTTTTCCTATAAAACTAAACCCATATATGCCATTGTTTTGTATTGTATAAAGGGTTCCATGAATTTTTCCAATTTCATAAAGGTGTTATAGGGATTTTTTTTAAATGTATGGATTATAATACCAATTTTTTTTCAAATTCAATTTCTGAAATGGCACTAGAGGAAATAATGGTTTTAACATTGAAGTTATAGTGTCATTTTTTTATAAATTGATGCAAAAATGTATTTATGGGAACATTGTTTCATCGGTGTTAACATAAACTAGTGATAAAAAATTATTACATTTTCTTTTGGTGTTGGTTTTAAAAAATCGACCCAAAAAATTCAACAAAATGTTTTTATGGAAGTTGTTTTTTTTAATAAACAGAATCCATAAATGAAAATAAATTAGTGTTTGGTTTTTGGAAAACCAATGTGGAAAAAGTGAAAGAAAAAATTACATCGTCAGTTCTCACAAAAAAAGGTGCTGCAAATATTGTTTAAAAAACATGATATCATGAATCCCCTCATTTTTAAGATCATGAAACTCTATCTCAACTCGTGATGAGTATGAAAATGACCTGGTGACCCCCAAACACCGTTGTTACTTATTTGCATTTATTTTTATCATCATTTCACAATATGTGGTCTTGATTCTTCATCCTCTGTCATTATTTCATTATTCATTGATGTATTTCTCTCCAGAAACAATTTTACATCCATCAATCACCCACAGTTTGACTTTATTTCTTTATTCATGTTCATTTTTCATTTCTTGAAACGCTTTTGTTAGATCTTTTACAATTTTTTCTTCCATGGAATTTGAGGGATCTTGTAAAAAATTAATGATCCATTTCCCTTGGTGAACTCTAAATTTTGTAATTTTGTTAAATTTTGATGTCAAATTATTTATCATTTAGTTATATTATTGAGTTATTATTTTATTTATTTCTATGTAATTGATTCTTATTTTTAAATGTGGTCCTTAATGTTTTTTTTATTTTGATAAATTTTATATTTGAAGAAATTGTCATATGGTATTGATGATATTATTCAACGAACAATTATATATTATGTCCTAATTTATCAATATAATGTACATCACATGTAATGAGTCCACATTTTCCATCTCTTAAATAAATAAAATATTAATATGATTGAAGTAATATTTCTATATATGAAGTAATATGTTAGAATTAATTATATTTCTTATTATTTTAAAATAATATTACAAAACAATAAATCATGAAATGGTTATATTTCAATAAAAGATGTTTTCCATTATATATAATACATTATTTTAAAAATATAATTTTACAAATATAATTTGGTTAAATGAATTTCAATTATTGATTTAGTATTTCAATATTATCATAGTATAAAATTGTTGGATTGTTTTTTAAAATATTTTGTTTTTGTGAAAGTAATAATTAATACTAGTTTTTACCAAAAAGTAGTTTTCGATAGCAGTGGTGGTCTGCAGAGTTACCATGGGGCAACTATACCCCCAATATTAAATTTTTAATTAACAAAATAAGTAAATTTTTATCATACTCATCCATAAACAATACTATATGAAATTAAATAAGCATAAAAAATATTTGGTGTGGAAAACATACATATAGTTACAAAATCAATATTTTGTTCTAGTAGATTTGTTTTTATTTTATTCATAGTAATCATTAAGGTTTCCTATTTGATTTCCAATAATTTTTATTAAATTTGTTAATGTTTAAAATTTATATATATATATATATTGAACTTTTTTTATATATTCTCTGATATATTGTGATATCAGGTATTGAATGGATCGAAATTGGATAAATTAATGAAGAACCACTAGTGAATATGAAAAAGTAGTTGATGAATTCATTGAATTTTCTAAATGATATCTTTAAAAAATTTCTTTTATTTTATGTTCATGTGTGAATTGTTTGAATATAAGAAAATTAAACTCCATATAAATCAAGGATCATTGCATTTGTTATGGTTTTATCAATAAATATACCTATTGGATTTGTTGTGGTGAAAGAACTGAAAATTGAACATCAACTACTGATGAAAATATTCATAATGAAGATGAGGATCATATATAATAATTAATTAATGATATATTTGTTGAAACCATAATAAAACCAACTTTTCAATAATGGTATAAAGACATTGAGAATCATTTCTTCCCATATTGGAGCAAATCTACAATGTTATACTAATTTATGAGATTTTTTATGTTGAAAGAAATAAATGGTTAGAGTGATCAAAGTTTCTCCAACATACATGATATTTTAAAACAGCTATGTACAGAAAGAAATAGGCTTCCAAATTCCAATTACAATTTGAATAAAATAATATGTCAAATGGGATTGGGGTATAAAAATATAAATTTATGCCCCAATGATTAGGTATTGTATAGAAAGGTATATGAAAATTTGTTATATAATCCAACATGTGGGACATCATGTTATACGATGGAAGAAAAAGTCAACTCGTATTTTTTATCAGGTACTGACATCTATCCTTATGAGAAATAATTTTTTTACTTTCCAATTATCTCTTCCAATAATGCCATCATGCATTATGATAATTCAACTCAGATTCATTCTTTGATACTAGAATCAAATCTCTTACTAAAGAAATTTGATTACCTTTACTAATTCCACCTTTGAAGTGTCTGTTTGGAAATTAAATTGATGAAAGAATGTTAAGATTTCATTCTGATGAGTTCATCAATGATGGATACATAACTCACGCAACTAATTCACCACAAAAGAAGAAATTCGATAAAAATATTTCATTTTTTTGGAAGTGATGTTAGAAAGCTTAGAATGTGATTTTGTATAGATGTAATAAATCCTTATTAGAGAATAAGTAAACAACATAGTCCATTACCTATTTTTTTTAGTAGTTTATAAATTTTTCCCATATATATATATATATTGAAAAAATATGTTATGATAAGCTTGATGATTTCTAGACCAAAAAAACCAGTAAATGATATTGATTTTTATCTTTCACCATTGATTGTTAATTTGAAACTGTTATGGGGACATGTTTCAAATTATTCAATACATACTATAAAGAGTATTTATACTTCAATCAATGATATTGTTCACTATAAATGACAATTCTTCTTATGGGAACTTATCTAGATATAATGTTAAGGGACATAAAGAATGTCCAATTTGTTATGAAGATAAATCATATTATCAATTCAAGAATGGAAGAAATAAAATGTACATGGGACATAAAAGATTTTTGAAAATTTATCATCCTTACTATAGATTTAAAATATTATTTAATGGTTTATAGGAATAAAATATTCCCCCACAACCATTGTCAGTTGAAGAATATTACGATTGGGTAAAAAATATTGAGTCGAAATTTGGAAGGAAAAGAAGTTATGTTCTTCAAATAAATATCACAAAGAAATATTCTATATGTTTGGAACAACATTATTAGAGTATTTTAAAGACAAAACATAAAATTGACATTATTCTTGTTGAGAAAACAATTTGAAACAATTTGATTGGAACGTTTTTATACATAAATGGAAATAAAAAATATCGATTTCATGCTAGATTGTACTTGATATCAATGAGAATATGTTTCAAGTAAGTTACCACTAATGAAGGAAACTAAACCTATTTACCTACTACTAATCACAATTTTAGAAAGATTGGGAAGATAGATTTTTTCTTGTGTCTTCATGGTATTAATGTTCCCCGTGGAAATTCTTCAGCTTTGAATAATTTGGTGTCATTAAAGGATTTTAAATTAATGGGTATGAAATATCATGATGGTAATGTATTGATTAAACAACGTCTATAAGCTTCACTGCATGGTGTACTGCCGATATATGTTAGAAAGTATATCATCAGGTTATTTAATTATTTCAAATCCATTTTTAGTAGTCATTGTTCAAAATATGTTAGTTGTTTTAGAGAATAGATCTGTTCTTATAATTTTTCATCTCAAAATGTATTTCTAACCTTCTATTGTGATATATTTGGTGGGTGAGATAAAATATGTGGGTATGTTTATTTAAGTTAGATGTATCATTTAAAAAGATATATGAAAATTTTGAATCGATATGTTAAAAATAGGTATCGACAAAAGGCCTCTATTGTTCCTAAAATCGTATTATAAGAGGTGATTGTGTTCTATACAGATTATTTTTGTTAATAGACCATATTGGTCTCCCAATATCTCGGCATATGATATTTGAAATTAAATGTGGAAGGATTCAAGGAATAAATGTAAAATTCTTCCAACATGACAAAGAATTATAGACACATTTATACATTTTGAACAAAAAAAAATGAGGTTCATTCATATATATCATCACATATTAAAAAACCAAATTTATGATTTCTAAATGGAAATGATAAGAGGATGCTAATTGGTAATAAAAATACATTTGTTTTTTGGATTAAAGAGAAAGTCATCATAGAAATATCGGCATCAGAAATATTGAAATGGTTGTTAGGGGACCATCTCCTAATATGATAACATGGTCTAGTTCTTATATTAATGGTTTTAACATTTTACGCAATAAAAATGGATTTAAAGAGTACTGTTTAAAATAGTGGTGTAAGGGTCATCACTGAAGCAATGCATTTTCAAGTGAAAAAGATAAAAAACTAATTTCATCATCAATTTCATATATTTTAGTTCTTAAAGACATGTGTGAAATGAATTATATTAAATTTTGAGTCACATTGTCTTAGTGTACTGTGGTTTCAAGTAATAGTGGTTGGAAACTTGATGAATATGGGTTTAAACTGGGTGATTTGAAAAGATTTATTTGGAATGATGAACCATTTATCATTTACACACATGAAAAGAAAATATTTTATGTCATTGAACCAAGGAATGACCAATGGTTCATCATTTTGAAAGGGAAAAGAATCCATTTGGCTAACGTGGATGATGATGATGATTTTATTGATTAATATGAGGCTTATCCAACTATTACATGATTTTTAGATAATAATGATAATAACACATACATAGTTCATGTAATATGAACTGATTATGCTTAAGGGATATTGGAAAACACAAAATTAGTCTCCTAATTAATCTGGTACTTATTTAGATTATAATTTTTTTTTGAAATTTTCACGTGTAAAAATGTATTATTTAATAACCATTGGATATTTAATTATTTATATTTGATTATTTATATTTGGGTTTCATATATTCTTATAAGAACACCTTCTCGAAATTGATATTTAAAATTTTTTATGTTTATATATTTTAGAAAAATGTTTTATATTTAAATGTTCACCTTGCATATTTTTTGGGTTAACAATCATAACACCATTATTATTATTTTTAAAACATATGGGACTTTTTTTACTAACATCTTTATATTTTCCTATTTTCTAATTACTGACATCACTAATAATATTCCTATACATAATTATTTCATTACTTTTACCTATTTCAATGAAAGGTACAATTAAATAGATAGAGGAACTGATACCAAGGTATTTTCTTTTTTTTTCATACTATTAAATATCTAGTAATATAATTATTTAATAAAAGAAAACATTTAATTTAATAAAAAATTATTATAAGGCTTTGGATGAAACTTCAGGGGCGAGTCTTATGATTTTAGTACTCTGAAATAAAATTACTGAGTTGGTGAATGTGGCATTACATGTTTACCAAGCTATCACATTCTTGTGGATATGATTGATTACATATTAGTTTTGAAGATAAATATAATTAAATTTTCCCAAATTTAACACAATTTATTATATATATCGACAAGTAGATCCATTGAAGGATTACCATTTTATATCCTAATAGGAAATATATCAGCAGGATGGTGATAAATCATATTTGGGAGGCTATAAAGGTAAAATATTTCAACTGATTTATTTTATCTCATTTATAAAATATGATATATATTATATGAATAATATTTATGTTATGCAATTACATATGGAATTAAATTTTGAAGAAACAAATGTATCTAAGAAAAGATGTCTTACCTTTGCAGTGGTTCGATGGAGAGACATCAAAACAAAGTTGACAAATAATTATGTGTTTTTAAAGATACAAAATGAAATATCATGCCTGAAGTATCCATTTTTAGATGAAGATACATAGAATATATTTGTTCCCACCAAGCATGGTGAAAACATTCACATATGATATTTATTTTAGATTATATTTTAGATTTTCTTTTATCTTTATCTAATTATATATTAGATTAATTTTTATATAACATGCCACTAGGAAATCCCTTCATGAAATCTAATCAAAGAATGTATACCCTCATACTTTATCATGTGGAGGGTATCATTTATTTGATAAAAATATAAATGAGGAAATGCATGATGCCCTAATAGCTCTCTCTACTAGTGGTTCTAATGATGTCCAATTTAGTCCTCCATATCTACCCACCTGCTGTGAAAAATGAAAAAGGGTGGGAAAAAGATAAAATGAAAATTATCTTGCAGATAATGATATTGAAAAAAAGATAAAAGAAATATAGATAAAAAATTATTAATTTTCTTGAATTTTTAATATACCATTTTTATTTTTCGTTACAATATGAACTTCAAGAGATATCAACACAGGTCAATTTTATCCATGATGTTTGGATGAACGTCCTATATAATACTTTAGGAAATCCAGAACACCCCACCCACATAAGAGGATATGTGGCGGGTATTAGTATTTGAAATTTTTTTCATCATGAAAGTAAACAATCAAGAGATCTGGAAATCAAATCATTAAAAGCTCAGCTGAAAGATATGAAATAGTCTATAGGAGATCAAATTCAAGTAGTTTTGTAGTAGGATATGTTAGAAAAGTTTATAAAATAGTTAGAGTCTACACATCCTTCGTAGAATTTCCATCCTCCCCAGCATGCCTACTCTGATCATCCACCACCTAACTTAGACCCAAACTTATACTGTGTGTTGTATGTAGGATATCTCAATGTATCTATTATAGCATTAATTTTTTTGCACTTTTTGGGGGATTCTATAAAACACCTAAAAATTTTGATTGGTCAAGTTAGTGTGTTAGTACATGATATTACTATAGAAGTTACTGTAGCAGTTACAGTTCGATACTATAGCAGTCGGAAGTAGTCACCTGATTTGGGCCTTCGGGCCACCAGTTTGGGCCTACAGGTGTCAAGGGCGTTTGGGTCATCAATGGTCTTTGGGACACAAGGCCTTCAGGCCATAAAAGACCATAGAGTAGCCTAGCTCACACAAAAAATATGCCCCAGAATAAGATCAGAGCAATAAGAGTAGCATCCACTAGATGCATAGCAAACCGTATTGGAAGAATTAGAGGGTATAATAGCCGCCATCAGGACCACACACCATACATCTATGTACGAGGCAGTTCTTGCCTATCCGTAGTGCATGGTGGGAGCTAGGTGATCAATGACGCAAGATATGGGGAGGGGAATTCCAAGTGGGATGGGCCTAAGGGTCATGTATTGGAAATTGTATGCCTCTGGGCCTTTGAGTCATGTATTGGGAATCAGTCAGGCCTTGTTCCTTGGGCCTACAGGTTATGTATGTGTTCCCCTTTAACCCTTAAATGGGGGACTACCCATAATAAATAAAAATAATGAAGGACTTCAGGTCATTCGGGTATACGAGGTATAAAATATTTTAACTATTAATTACATATAATTGAAAAATACTTACAATGTTTTATTACATTTAACCTAAATATGAGTATACAAATAAAATAGAAATGGTACAAATGAAACCAAAGGTTTTGGAATAGGCAACTATAGATACATCAGATATTTCTGGTGGAATAGAAATATTATCTTAGGTTTATTCTTAGTTGGCTAGATATATGAGTTTCAGATGTCTTCAAATATATGTGGAAGGGAGTATCCATGTAACGCCCCGACCCCAGTTACCTAGAGTTGGTGAATTATTAAATAATATTGGCATGATCACAAGAAATATCAAATCTCGAAAGTCCGATTGGTTTAGTAGCCTTGGAAACACTAGATATATTCATAAAGTTTTACATTACATCATAAAGTGAAAAACTACTACAACAACATATTGCCTCCATAGTCCACATGATTATCCCCTCATAATATCCCTGCAGGTCATTCATAATTTACTTCTTCACATCTTGGGAAAAATAAAACATAGAAAAGGGTTGAGCTCAAATTCCCAGTAAGGATAACAATATAGCGGAAACTTTCATAAATAAGAATAAACATTTAAGGCAGTGTATAACTAAAAAAGCATTTTAAACTTGAATTTCAACATAGTATGGCAAAAATAAAATGAAATAATTCCATTTACTTGTTCACATGGATATTCTACTAATCTAATAATCAAATGCAATATCAATAACCACTTTCATAATGATGGAATCATAATGCCACACTATCATAAACAAATAGCCAAAGACTCGTGCCAAGAATACAAATATGATTTTTCGAAGGCCTTGTGCCAAGACACTAGTTTGTCTCATGAGACCTACCGATGCATTGAGGAGCTATAGCGGGCTCCACCCATCATATATTAAGTCCAATTCATTCCCATATGAAAAGGTTTAAACATAACATAAACATTCGTATTAAAACTATCATACAAAATGTAAATGCTTCATCCATAAACCATGAATGGTATAAAAATAACACATCCATAGTCAAACATATCACAAAACCTTCAATACAATATAAAAGTTTTGTATAATAAATCAACTTGAAATTAGCGTAAAATCCATCAAAGGATGTTGACATAGATGAAATCAAAACTCTTTTTAGAGAAATATTTCTTTTTATTTTGAAATCATTTAAGAGTCACATATTTATAAAATAAAACATTTTCTTTGAAAATATTCTTATAATCTTGTAATGTAAGCTTCAAAGATTTTATAACAGCGGAAAATAGCAACACCCGCCGTATAAGTTAAAAAAACATTCTTACCTTAATTCCGTCGAAAAGGTTAAAAAGGACCTTGTTTGGAAAACGACGGAAAGATTCCTTTATAAACCACTTATAAAAGTCAACAAGGTTATAAATGAATTTATACCATAGTCTCTAAAATAGAAAGAATTATTTGAAATACATTTTTAAGAAACATGGATGTGGATGATAAAGAGGTCCCAGTAGATAATCACGTATAAACAACCTCGGATAATGAAGAGATTGCGAAATAAACCCTTAACTTGTACTTTTCCTTGGATGGGGGTAGGTTAACCTCCTGTATAATGGTGAAATAATTGTTATTAAATTATACAAGAATCATATACATTAATATGATATCATATATGATCTTTTAACATTGATTTGTTAATAATATCTTAGTATTATCGTTGTTTCGGGTGTTAACTTAATCGTTTTCTTTTATATGTTTTGTTACGTAATCCATGTTTGTAATGGATAGGTTGTATCTTATTCATATCCAAAATGATATCAAGTCCTTAAACATTATTTTTAAATCATCAAATGACAATTATACTTGAATGGATGCGATAAAGAATGAATCTCATCGCGTTCGTGGAGACTGTTGTCCGTACATACGCACGAGCGACACTATCATTCTTTTGATATTAAAATAATATATAATTGGATGGTATATCATATATAAAGAATTATTATCAGGTTATATTTATTATTAACGTGAATTATAAATCATTATTATAACCATCCAAATAATAATTTATTGAATAACAATTACACCACGACGTGGAGACGGTAAGCCATGCATACACACGTATGGTGACAAGTTATTCAAAGGATGGATAGAATACTGAATATGGTTGTACCATATTTATAATATCAACACAATATATATAATATACTGGAGTTATTATTTTATAATAGTAATAACAAAGGAAGAAGAAGTAGAAGAAGAAAGGAACTTGGAAAAGGGTGGTGAAATCATTACCTCTTCTTCGGGTTCTTCCTTTTGATTTGATCAAAAGGGATATTTGGTTGGCTTTCTGACTAAAGTTAGGCCTCTAGGATGAAGTGAGGAAAGTTTAAAGAGTATTTGGGCAGAGTTTGGCTGATCCAAAAGGCTTTTATGGTGTGAGTTAATGAGAATGGGGAGTGCCCTTTTATAAGAGGGGTGAGGGGCACCTTTGGAAAAACTAAACAAATTATTTTATAATAAATTCATATTCGGTATATAATGGCTCCAAAGTGGATTATTTAAATTTTAAGGTGATTATAGGTCGAAAACCACTCAACCAATATAATTTAGACAGGTATGGGTCATTATTCTAACCTTATCTTTAAGTATCAACTCTTAGTTAATTAGTTTCACTTTTACAATGTCTCTTTGTATTTTTATATTATATGGTCAATAAACATACTATATACATCCAAGAGACCTCCAAGTGGTCCATTAATGATACACCTATAATGATATAAGTCTCTTGGAAGAACCTTAGATTTTTATGAATTTAATATCAATTAATAATATAATATTTGTTTTAAAAAATCTTTTATGTCAATTTTGACACTATTCAATAATTGATTTTTTAAAAAATCATAACAGAATGATTACTTCTAACAAAGTTAATTAAATCATTCCTAACATGTCATATTAACCTAAAAAAGAAGTTTAATTTATAAAAATTCTCAAATTATATTTATTTGTGTATATACATTATCAATAATTTTAATTTTTTACTATTATGGTTATTACTGCATCACCATTGTGTCATAAATAAATTAAATTAATTAATATCTAAAAATTATAAATAAAATAAAATTATGTAGGAAATCTTGTTATATTTGTAATGAATATTTATAGTCGAAAATCCAACATATATAACCCTATGTAAAAATTGTTTTTCTAAAAGATATATGCTTGTCTCATTTTTGTATTCATTTTAACTTAATTAAAATAAAGTGTCCCTATCACTTACATGTGGCACCATGGGGTCTAAAAATAGACCCAAAGATGCCCATGGTCGGACATTTATCAACCAATAAGGTTAGGACACGTTTTAGGGTAATTGGTATTATTATAATATTATTTTTAACCCTTATTTACCAGATTTACCCTTTAACCATGGTAAATAAAATATTTACCAAAGTAATTATTAAAAATGTCTAAAAATAAAAGTTACCTATTTAAACAATTTGAACATCCTGATTCCAAATATGGAATCCATTTTTACAAATTCAAAACACAGAAGTGGAAGATATTTATTTAAAATTAATTCCCACTGTCAAAACAAAAAGCGTGTTTTTAAGATATAAAAACTATCAAAAGATTGATACTTGTTTATGTTCGGTTTAATTGTGAAATTATGTCCAATTACCAAAATTGTATTAAATGGTAAAAATATATTATAAATATACTTTAAAACCACTCAAATTTATAATTTATCACTATTATTTAATTTTATTAAATAAAAGTTATATTTAATTAAAATTTAGTAATTTTCACTATTCATCAAAATATTAAAGTTATCCGATGAGTACCAAAATTTCACCTTAGGATAAATTCGATACTCTGAATCCAAAAATGAAGTCCATTTTGAGAGATAACATTTATAAAATTTCAAAAATTAGGTATTAATATTCATAACGGCTAGTTTGATCGGTTGTGGTGTGTGTTAGAACTCGATGTTGCGTACAACACACACTATTGCATTATTCAAAGAGAAGCGTACCGTAGAAGCATGGGGTGTTACATTCTCCCCTCCTTCAAATAATTTCATCCTTGAAATTTCTAGAATAATACCACATGAAAAGACTCGGGTGTTTCTTCATCATAAGTTCCTCAGGTTCCCACGTTGCCTCTTCTATCTTATGGTTTCTCCACAAAACATTTACCAGACGCGTTGTCCCCTTTCTCAGTACTTGTTCTCTCGTATCAATAATCATGACGAGTTCTTCACAATAAGACAGATCGAGTTCCAGTTCTAATTCCTCATAGGTGAGTACATGCGTTGTGTCAGGCATGTATTTCTTCAACAGAGATACGTGGAACACATTGTGAACTTTGGAGAGACTTGGCGACATTGCCAATCGGTAAGCTACAACCCCAATTCGTTCTAGAATTTCGAAAGGTCCGATGTACCTGGGACTCAATTAACCTTTCTTACAAAAATGTATGACTCCCTTCCATGGATATACCTTCAGTAAAACATGATCACCAACCAGAAATTCCAAATCCTTCCTTCGATTATCAACATAGCTCTTCTGCCTACTTTGAGCTCCTTTAATGTGATTTTTGATTACCTTCACCTTTTCCATCGTTTCCTCCACCAATTCTGGGCCTATAAGTTTTCTTTCACCAACGTCATCCCAATAGGTTGGTGTACGACATCTCTTTCCGTATAACGCTTTATATGGTGCCATCTGAATATTCAAATGGAAGCTATTGTTATAGGAAAATTCTACCATAGGTAAATATTGATCCCACATACCCTAAAAGTCAAGTGAGCAGGATCTCAACATGCCTTCTATGGTTTTAATAGTTCATTCTGATTTTCCATCTGTTTGAGGGTGGTAGGCAGTGATCAAATTAAGTTCAGTATCCAAGGCTTTCTGAAGACTTTTCCATAATCTTGAAGTAAAATGGGGATCACGATCAGAAACAATCGATAGGGGTACTCCATGAAGTCTCAAAACTTCATCAATATATAGTCTTGCTAGACATTCCAGTGGTAGATCTTCTCTTATAGAAAGAAAATGTGCTGAATTGGTAAGACGATCAACAATGACCCATATTGCATCATTTTTTCATGGATTCTTTGGTACCCCCATGAAAAAGTTCATCGTAATATTGTCCCATTCCCACTCCCGTATGGGAAGAGGTTGCATGACTCCTCTAGGCTGTTGCCTTCTATCTTTCACTTGTTTACAAACCATACATCCTGACACCAAATCAGCAATCTCCCTCTTCATGTTGTCCCACCAAAAATGTTCCTTCAAATCTCTATACATTTTGGTACTCCCAGGGTGTATAGAGAAATTGGAACTATGAGCATCATCCAGTAATTCCCTTTTTAGATCAGGTATATCAGGAACACAAAGTCTCTTCCCGAATTTCAAAACTTCATCTTCATACACAAAGTCTCTCAATCTCCCATCATTCACAACATTAATATTCTTTTGAAATTCTTCATCATCGGTCTGATAACACTTAATCCTTTCTAGTAAAGAAGGTTTTGCAACCATTTGAAAAAGCATTGATGTTTCACGTTCCCTGGTTATTCCCATGTCCATCTTCACTAGATCCATGAAAATTGGATCCCTTTCAATTCTTATATTGTTCAAAACTGCATGGTCTTTTCTGCTCAAAGCATCTGCCACCTTGTTTTCCCTCCCCGGGTAGTAGTGTATCGTGCAATCATAATCCTTGAGTAATTCAAGCCATCTCCTTTGCCCCATGTTGAGTTCTTTTTGTGAGAAAATATACTTCAAACTCTTGTGATCAGTATAAATCTCACATTTTTCACCATGGAGGTAGTGCCTCCATATCTTCAAAGAAAAGATCACAGCTGCTAACTCGAGATCATGATTAGGATAGTTTTTCTCATGAATTTTCAACTATCATGATGCATAGGAAATAACCCTATCATTCTGCATAAGGACACAACGAGGTCCTTTCTTAGATTCATCACTATAAATAATGAACCCATAATTCCCCGATGGTAGAGTCAATATAGGAGCATTGTCTAATCTTCTCTTCAGTTCTTCAAAACATTCTTCACACTCTTTTCTCCAAACAAATTTAACCCCTTTACGTGTGAGCTTCGTTAATGGGTTAGCCAATCAGGCAAAATTCTAGAAGAAACGTCGATAATAACCTGCCAAACCAATAAAACTGCGTACCTCCGTTATACTCGTAGGTGCTGGCCATTCGTGGATTGCCTTGGTCTTAGAAGGATCAACAGATATTCCATCTTTAGAGACAATATGGCCAAGAAAAGAAATCTCATGAAGCCAGAATTCGCACTTGCTAAACTTCTCATATAATTCATGTCTTCACAGAGTCTTCAGGATAATGCGCAAGTGATTTTCATGATCTTCGTAGCTTTTGGATTATACCAATATATCATCAATAAATACCACCACAAATTCATCGATATATTCCTTGAAAACTCTATTCATCAGATCCATGAATACAGAGGGTACATTAGTCAATCCAAAAGGCATTACAGTAAACTCGTAATGCCCGTACATGGTTCGAAATGCGGTCTTCGGAATGTATTCCTTATTTACACACAACTGATGGTATCAAGATCGAAGGTCAATCTTTGAAAAGTTTTGATCTCCATGTAGTTGGTCAAATAAATCATCAATGCGAGGTAGGGGATACTTGTTCTTTATTGTTTTTGAATTGATCTCCATATAGTCGATACACAACCTCATAGATCCATCTTTCTTTTTAACAAAAACAACAGGGGCTCCCCATGGAGAAACACTAGGGCAAATAAATCCATTATTACTCAATTACACTAGTTGTTTCTTTAGTTCAACTAATTCTACAGTGGCCATTCTATAAGGGGTGTTCAATATAGGCCTTGATCCAGGAATTAATTCAATGGAAAACTCAACTTCTCGTTCTGGAGGATGTCCAGGTAAATCTTCCGGAAATACATCTACATATTCGTTCACAACAGGTACATACTCTATTTGAACATTCCTTTCCTCACCCACATTCATTTCATTCTCTTCCTCCCCAATAATTGGATTTAGTTGAACTACTGGGGGTGGATCTTGATAATAATTAGGTGGTGACGATTCTGCTCTAAAGATAAGGTGTTTTTTATCATCATCATCAAAAATCGTAACCTCCTTCTTCTTACAATAAATCTGCACGTCATAATCTGAAAGATTATCCATACCGAGGATTATATCAAATTCAATCATAGGTATGATGATGAGATCGGCAGATAAAAAACATTTATGTGCTCTAATGGGGACTGATTCACAAAACTTTGTTGCAATAATACTTACCATAGGAGTTTTAACTAACAAATCCCTAGTTAAATCAAATTGGAAATATCTAATTTTTATTAGAAAACTGGGAAGATATGAAATAATGCGATGATCCAGAATCAAATAATTCATTTTCTAAACTTGAGGAAACCATTAAATTACCTGCCACCACGTATTTTGGAGCTTCTACCTCAGTAGTAGTGATAGCAAAAGCATGTCCTTGATCCCTTGGCCTTTTCTAAAGTAAGTTCCCCTGACGATTAGGACATTCATTTTCATAATGTCCCATCTCCCTGCAATTTTAGCACTGATCATTGGTAGATTCCTTCTTCCCTTTGCAATCACGAGCTTGGTGGCCTTTTTCACCACATTTGTAACAGACGCCCATTCCCTTCAAGCAAGTACCGGGGTGTTTCTTCCCACATTTACCATAGGATGGATATTCAAACTTTCCCTTCTTCCCCTTATTTCCATTCCCAGATTGATCAGTAGATCTCTTCTTCCTTTGCATTTCTTTAAAGTCATAATACTTAGAGAATTCCTTTTCTGTCTTGATAGCACATGAGACAATGTATTTGTACGATGAGAAGGATTGTGAGACTAATGCTCGACGGAGAAATGGTTGTAACCCATCAAATAAACGATCAATCTTACTTCTTGGGTTATGTATATAATCTCCAGCATACCTTGCTAACCTTGTAAAGTTATACTCATACTTTGCGACATTCTCATCCTCCTTTTGACTCAGACTCAGAAATTGCCTTTCCATATCTGCTCGATGGTCACGAGGAAAGTATTTTTCTAAAAAAAAATATTTGAACTCCCTCCATTCCATATTTGATACTTCATCATCTTCCTTTGTGTTTTGAATCAGTTACCAACATTGATCATCATCTCCAGTGAGGCGGTAAACTGCCATGATAACTTTTACCCTTTCACTACTCCCCAAAGCCTGAAATATTTTCTCTAGGGAATTTATCCATTTCTCCGCTACTAAGGGATTTGTACTCCCATTGAACGTTGGTGGTTGTTGCCTCATGAATCGATCTAACATTGATTCTACATTTTGCGGATCAGGGTGCTCTATATGGGTAATGTTATTATTCATAACCTGAGTGAGTTGTCCCAGTATGGTGATTAGCTGATTGGCACTAGTTGCATCACCAGCTCCACTATAATTATCTTGAGCAGGAGGGAAATCCCTACATGGAGTGCGTTCATTGATACAGTTTCCATTTCTTCCACTAGGCGCCATTTCTAAACAATGGCATAAACTAGATAAGTTTATGAATCAAAATACATAATTCCATACTTATAAAACACTTAACATAAATTGAACTATTTATGGATATAATCCATAATCATAAAAATGTTTTCTCTGAGGAAGTATATACTCATAAACCCTTCATAATGATTTATAAAGAAAATGAGAGTTATCCTAAGCATATCCCCTGAGAGTGTCGTAACCAAGAGTGCAACAAGGCCCGTTGTCGTGCACTAGTTCCCGTTCGAGTCTAGCTTAAAGCGGTGTTTTCGAGTTTTACCCCTAGGTACATCTGTGCTAGAGCTGCCTCTACCTGCTCGTATCCAGACAGGGATGTATTGCTTGGAAAACTCACAAAATCTCTACAATACCAAAATTCTAGGAAGTTATTTTATACGAATACTCAAAGTCCATCTCAGGTCTATGTGCTCTAATCAGAGTTTATCTAAATCTAGCTTCCAAGGTTTGTACAAAACTTCCTCTGATACCAACTGTAACGCCCCGACCCGAGTTACCTAGAGTCGGTGCGTTATTACATAACATTGGCATGATCACAAGAAAGATCAAACCTCGAAATACCGATTGGTTTAGTAGCCTTGGGAACACAAGATATATTCATAAAGTTTAACATTACATCATAAAGTGAAAAACTACTACAACAACATATTGTCTCCATAGTCCACACGATTATCCCCTTATAATATCCTTGCAGTTCATTCATAATTTACTTCTTCACATCCTAGGAAAAATAAAACATAGAAAAGGGGTGAGCTCAAATGCCCAGTAAGGATAACAATAAAGCGGAAACTTTCATAAATAATAATAAACATTTAAGGTGGTGTATAACTAAAACAAAAGCCTTTTAAACTTGAACTTCAACATAGTATGGCAAAAATAAAATGAAATAATTCCATTTACTTATTCACATTGATATTCTAATAATCGAATAATCACATTCAATATCAATAACCACTTTCATAATGATGGAATGCATAATGCCAGACTATCATAACCACATAGCCAAGGCCTCGTGCCAAGACTACAAATAAGATTTTTCCAAGGCCTTATGCCAAGACACTAGTTTGTCTCATGAGACCTATCGATGCATCGAGGAGCTATAGCGGGCTCCACCTGTCACATATTAAGTTTAATGCATTCCCATATGAAAAGGTTTAAACATAACATAATCATTCGTATTAAAACTAGCATACGAAATGTAAATACTTCATTCATAAACCATGAATGGTATAAAAATAACACATCCACAGTCAAACATATCACAAAACCTTCAATACAATATAAATGTTTTGTATAATAAATCAACTTCAAATAAGCGTAAAATCCATCAAAGAATGTTGACATCGATGAAATCAAAAATATTTTTAGAGAAATATCTCTTTTTATATTGAAATCATTTAAGAGTAACATATCTATAAAATAAAACATTTTACTTGAAAATATTCTTATAATCTTGTAAGTGAAGCTTCAATGATTTTATAACGGTGAAAAATAGCCGCACCCTTCGTAAGTTAAAAAAACATTCTTACCTTAATTATGTCGAAAAGGTTAAAAAGGACCCTGTTTGGAAAACGACGGAAAGATTCCTTTAAAAACCACTTATAAAAGTCAACAAGGGTATAAATGAATTTATACCATATTCTATAATATATAAGGAATGATTTGAAATACATTTTTAAGAAACATGGATGTGGATGATAAAGAGGTCCCAGTAGATTATCACGTATAAACAACCTCGGATAATAAAGAGATTGCGAAATAAACCCTTACCTTGTACTTTTACTTGGTTGGGGGTAGGTTAACCTCCTGTATAATGGTGAAATAATTGTTTTTAAATTATAAAATAATCATATACATTAATGTGATATCATATATGATCTTTTAACATTGATTTTTTAATAATATATTAGTATTATCGTTGTTTCGGGTGTTAACTTACTTGTTTTGTTTTATATGTTTTGTTACGTAAGCCATGTTTGTAATGGATAGGTTGTATCTTATTCATATCCAGAATGATATCAAGTCCTTAAACGTTATTTTTAAATTATCAAATGATAATTATACTTGAATGGATACGATTGAGAATGAATCTCATTGCGTTCGTGGAGACGGTAGTCCGTACGTACGCACGAGCGACAATATTAGTATTTTGATATTAAAATAATATATAATTGGATGGTATATAATATATAAAGAATTATTATCATGTTATATTTATTATTTACATGAATTATAAATCATTATTATACCCATCCAAATAATAATTTATTGAATAACAATTACACCACGACGTGGAGACGGTAAACCGTATGTACGCACTTATGGTGACATGTTATTCAAAGGATGGATAGAATAATGAATATGGTTGTACCATATTTATAATAACAACACAGTTTATATAAGATACTGGAGTTATTATTTTAGAATGGTAATAACAAAGTAAGAAGAAGTAGAAGAAGAAAGGAACATGGAAAAGGGTGGTGAAATCATTACCTCTTCTTTGGGTTCTTCCTTTTGATTTGATCAAAAGGGCTCTTAGGATGGATTTATGACTAAAGGAATGCCTCTAGGATGAATTGAGGGATGTTGAGAGAGTATTTGGGTAGAGGTTTTTCAAACCATAAGGTTTTTAAAGTGTGACTTAATGAGAATGGGGAGTTCCCTTTTATAAGAGGGGTGAGGGGCACCTTTGCAAAAGCTATAAATATTATTTTATAATAAACTCATATTCTGTTTATAATGGCTCCAAAGTAGATTATTTAAATTTTAAGGTGGTGATAGGTCAAAAACCACTCAACCAATATAATTTAGACAGGTTTGGGTCATTATAATAACCTTATCTTTAAGTATTAACTATTAGTTATTTAGTTTCACTTTTACAATGTCTCTTTGTATTTTTATATTTTATGGTTAATAAACATACTATATATATCCAAGAGACCCCCAAGTGGTCCATTTATGATACAACTATCATGATATAAGTCTTTTGGCCGAACCTTAGATTTTTAGGAATTTAATATCAATTAATAATATAATATCTTTTTTAAAAATGCTTTTATGTCAATTTTGACACTATTCAAAAATTTATTTTTTAAAAACTAATAACAGAATGATTACTTCGAATACAGTTAATTAAATCATTCCAAACATGTCATATTAACCTATAAAATTAGTTTAATTCATTAAAAGTCTCAAATTATATTTATTTGGGTATCTACAATATCAATCATTTTAATGTTTCACTATTATGGTAATTACTGCATCACCATTGTGTCATAAATAAATTACATTATTTAATGTATAAAAATTATAAATAAACTAAAATTATGTAGGAAATCTTTTTATCTTTCTAATAAATATTTATAGTCGAAAATACAACATATATAACCCTATGTAAAAATTTTTTTTCTAAAAGATATATGCTTGTCTCATTTTTGTATTGATTTTAACTTAATTAAAATAGTTTCCCTATCACTTACAAGTGGCACCATGGGGTCCCAAAATCGACCCAAAGATGACCATGGTCAGAAATGTATCAAAAAAAAGGTTAGGACACGTTTTAGGGTAATTTTTTATTATTATAATATTATTTTTTAACCCTTATTTACCGGATTTACCCTTTAACCATGGTAAATAAAATATTTACCGAAGTAATTATTCAAAATGACTAAAAATAAAATTTTCCTATTTAAAAAATTTGAACATCCTGATTCCAAATATTTAATCCATTTCTCCAAATTCGAAACACAGAAGTGGCAGAAATTATTTTAAAATTAATTCCCGCTATCAAAACAAAAAGAGTGTTTTTAAGATATAATAATTATCAAAAGATTGATACTTGTTTATGTTCGGTTTAATTGTGAAATTATGTCCAATGAGCAAAATTTTATTAAATGGTAAAAATATATTCTATATATACTTTGAAACCACTCAAATTCATAATTTATCACTATTAATTATTTTGATTAAAAAAAGTTGTTTTTAATTAAAATTTAGTAATTTTCACTATTCATAAAAATATTAAAGTTATCTGAAAAGTACCAAAATTTCACCTTAGGCTAAATTCGATACTCCGAATCCAAAAATGAAGTCCATTTTGAGAGATAAAATTTATAAAATTTCAAAAAGTAGGTATTACTATTCATAACAGCTAGTTTGCTCGGTTGTGGTGTGTGTTAGAACTCGATGTTGCATACAACACACGCTATTGCATTATTCAAAGAGAAGTGTACCGTAAAATCTTGGGGTGTTACAATCCATTGAGAATATTTATAAAGGATATCATGGATCAAATTAATTTTGAAAATATTAATGTTCATGTGTTACAGTTTTCTCGTCTCAGTAAATTGATATTTCAGTTTATTTAATTTTAATTAATGATCGTTTAAATTGACTAACTATATTACTTTCTTAATTATGTATCTATACAGGTTACCTATTCAAAATTATATTACAATATTTTATGGTATTATTGATCTAGACTACATTTCAATAGCTATGTAATATGTGTCGATTGAAAATGGTGTGGAATATATATGAGGGAGGTTATCGATGATGGATATTGGGTGTTGGTTTTTTCCTTTCTGTGATGGGTAAGAATGGAAAAAAACAAGAAGCTAATGTTCATTATAATTCCATTAAATATAGTTTTTTTATTGTATGGGGAATTTGATGTTATGCGTATTCTTCCAATGTGAATAAACATTATATTTATTTTTCTATTTATTAGGTGGTGTTTTTTAAAAAAAATCCACCTTATTTGAAAAGTAATTTTTTTATAATCCCATTATGTTTAATTTTAATTTTCTATAGTTTTATTATTATTTAATAAATATGAAAATTCTGGCCATGGAAAAAATTTAAAGAAACTCAGTTTTTATTTATGAAGCCAAATAAAATCTAATATGTAATGGTAAAGGTAATTATTTTTTATATTATATATTATGTTTATATTTGGATATATATATATATATTGGTATTTATTATCATTTAAATGTTTTATTATATGTAGTGTCATTATTAACAAGGAAATGTCGAATGTGGTTTTTATGTTCTAGGACTCATGTATGAGATAATATCAACTGGTGCAACAAATGAATATGATGAGGTTAGTCATGTTAATTATTTTATATTTTATATCATAGTATTATATATTTTATTATTATATCAATTAATGTTATTATATACATTTAATGATGTTGATTCGTAGATGAATGTTGAACTTAACCATATTCAATCTTTGGTTGCAAACATTTTTTTAAGTATGATTCTGATTTAAGGCATTTATATTCTCATGTTTCTGATTAGTATTAAATTTTCATCATAAAAAGTGTTAAAAATTGAATTCCTTTGTCCTAATTGGTTTTTGAACATAATGATATCAAAATAATTATTCAACAAACACACAAAATGGTCATGTGTAAATTTTAGGAATGTATTTTTTAATTATACATTATAATATAAACGTCTAGATAATGTTTTGACTAACTTGTAAAATGTATGTATGTTTTTATACTTTTTTAGTTAATGATATAATTTTTTTAATGTTCTTCTATTACAATAATTATGATTTTTAATGGAGTTTAATATTTAATGTTTTCTAATTTTTCTGACTCAGCATCGATTTATGTAGAAACCATCGCCAACTAAATAAAAAAATCGCATGGTTTTCAACATTGGTTCCCATAAGAAACTGAAACAGAAAAGGAATTGGATTCTAATTTTCAGAAGTGGTTCTTGAAAATAGATGCCAAAAACATAATTTTTAATGTCACTTTTATAGAATTCAATTAAAAACCAACGTTATAATTGAAAAAAATGAATGATAAGTTATTTTTTCACTAGTGTGGATTTGATGAATGAATGATTTTTAAACCCATTTTGGAGATGTAATATTTTTAAGTCAAGATTTTCTCGGAGTATTGAATATGAAAAATGGGTTGTGTACTTTTAAAATATCTAATGAAAAGATAATTTCTCTTTGAAATTAATTTAAAAATAGGTTTTATGTGAATTTTGTTTTAATTATATTTTAAAAGTGTCTTTCTAATGGTGAAAATTTGGCTTCACATTCCAAAAATGCATTCCAAGGGACACTTGTAACCTTTATGGAATTTATATTTAAAACAATTTGTGTGACAATTGATGGTGCCCCTTTAAATCATTATTATTATTTATTTTAATTGTACATCATAGTAAAATGTGGAATATTTATTATTTTTTATGCCTTTTCCGTTGAAAATTAGAAGATTATTATAAGGGTTTTTGAGGTAAGTTGAGGGTAATTTTTAAGATTTTTATTTTGGAATCACATAATGATTCTTCTTCTTTTTTGGTTCTATACGTATTTTTGACATATCATGAGAATAGTGGGAATATAATAGATAATCTATTTAAGTGAAAATATCTAGATTAGATTATTATATAGTAATGTGTAATTATCAAGGGTGTTGGGTTTCTTGAGATACTTTTTTTTCCATGATAGATTTAAAATCATAAGGCCCCAATAAAAAATTTTAGTTGGAATTTCAAATGTCATATGGTGTCACCCAAGAAAATTAGATCTTGTTGAGGATAATTTTAGGAATTTCACTTTATTCTTATTTTATTTTAGGACAGTAATTGATTAAATTTATCCATTTTCAATTATTTAATATATTATGTTATATTGGTTTTTTGAAACCCACTTGTGGCTTCTCTCTAGTCCATTAGTATTTTTTTCTATTTCAAATAATTTTGTGATATATTTTTTTTAATGTGGGATTGAAAATGTATGTTACTTGTATTATGTTAAAATGGTGCTGATAAATTATATTTCAAAGAGGAAATGACTTTGTAGTTTTCTTCATGAACGTGATTAAAAAAATTATTTCAATGGTTTCAAATGTACTATAAAATTAAATAAAGATCATTTTTTGATTTTTTATACATTTATAAAAAACCAACTTGCTATTTATAATCAGAATAATAATTAACAGAATTTCATTAGAACGGAAATGAAAAATATTATTTGGTGAACTACTATGTGGGGTGTTCATCTCAGACCCAACAAAATAAATGTGTATATAAAGATTTTTTATTTTCATTCAGGTTTTAATTTATCATATTTTTTTGATATGGTCTTTTTTAGGGTTATGTATTGGTTAGATAATTTTGGGATGTTTCCGGACATAGTTAGTGACCATGGATTACATGGATTTAGTTTGTATTAGTTTTTTTATTTTATTTTAGTTTATTTTTGTATGGATATATATCAAAATTCTAGCCTAGATCCTTAACTAATAAAATTATATATTTATGTTTATTTATTTGTCTTGATATTTTAATTTTATTCTTCAAATGAGTGAATAATTGTTTTATTTTGATTTGAATAGTATTTTCATCTACGATGAGATTGTTTATTCTTATACATGGACATCTGTTGCATCCATTATTCATGATTGATCCTCGATGGTTTTCATTATTGTTTTTTAATATAGAGGGTAAAATAATTCCAAATGTGTTATTAATATCCATAAAATTGTTTCAATACCATGTGGAGTAGGAACAAAGGTATGATATTATGGTTGGTTGAGTAGGGTGATGATTTAGGTTATCTCGAGCATGTTCTGTAACAAAGTTGACTCGATTAACTCAGAGATGGTGGTTAATTTATTACATTGATAATGATACAAGGGTTATAAAAATGAATGGATTATCAATTTATTAGTCTTAGAAAACCATATATATACATGATACCCATTTTACATTGGGAATAAAATATAAAACATAAGAAAGTAAAAATTCTAATTCTTTGAAACTCATCCAAAGAAGTCATCTACATATCCTCAGGGAAATGAATAAAAATAAGGGTGATCTGAAATGACCACTAAGGATACATATAGTATAATCTATCATGGTTATTTATTTATAATCAATATGGAATTTTAAATAACTAAAACCTAAAAAATTTCATCAATAACATTAGTAAGAAATACATTTGGGAATAATAAAAATCAAAAAAATCTCATGGATAATAATACCTAAATTCTAAAAGAAGATAATTATTAATAGTGGACATAATGATCTCAGAAATCATGATATCTATACTTACAACACCTTGTGTTATGAAATTTTAAAACTATGGGTAACTATAAGAAAAAAAACCATTTAATTTGGCCAGTAGATTTGTATCATGACACTTCATGTTGCATCAAGGGTATATTAAAAACGGGTCCCACCCATCACCGTATGTCCAATGCATTCTACATTTATTTTATGACCAATTTATTTCATAAATAATATTATCTATCAATTAAAAAATTTATAGAGTAAAGAATATAGTTTTATCAATTTGTTACCCAATAAATCTAATAACATTTATAGTTAAACACTATATCTAAAAATGTTATATGGTCTAAAAAATAATCATATCTAAGATACGAATAATAGGGTAAATTAAAACAATATATGATTTCCAATGATAATTACAAAGTTAATGTTTCAATAGAATGTAAATTAACACAAAATTAAAAAGAAATGATCATATGGTCATAAAAATATAAGGTTTTTAGTAAAATTATATCATTTTGAAAATAATGAAAATGGATGTGAAATATTAAAATAATATTTTCTTAGAAGATTTTTCATTATAAAGTAATTTGAATCATGTAAATGGTTCTTAATATCATGATATGGTTATGGTGTTTGGGATGAATTTTATTTCCATATAGGTTAAAGAAATTCAGTATTCCTTTTTTGTAATGAAAGTTGAAAAAAATAATTAAAGAAAAATTTATAAATATTCCTTTAAAATCATTTTAAAAAGGTATGGATAACTTATATTTTCCATAAAAATAACATGATTAAATAAAAGGACTTTTGGAATTTGTTTTTTGAAATTTGTGGACATGGATGAAAATATATATTCAATAAAAGAAATTTTTTTAAAACATTTTTTTAACAGATTCAAATTACAAAGAGAGAAAATGATGGACGAATAAATATATCCTATAAAAATTTGTAGTAGAAAATAAAATATATTGATTTTAAGATAGATATTTTATAATTTTCCTTTAAGGAAAATATGATCAATCCCAATAAAGGATTTTGTAAAACCAATTCTTAGCTTTATAGTATGATTAAAATTGGAACCCATTGATTGAAAATGCATGATTTAGAAGAATATTCATAATGAATAAATAGGTATTCACATTAAATATATTAGTAGTACAGTATATACACCACATATAAGTGAATATTTGAATAGTAAAAAATATGTCTCAATAAATTTTATATTGAAAAGAAATCCCCGATGATGATCAAACCATTGAATTGAGAATTAATCGATTATTTGATTATTAACCTAAAATTTAAATACACATAATGTTTTTTGAAATAAATCATAAGATAATCCAAAATCATTACACACATATTCTTATAATATCAATTATAATAATGATTTAATATAACCCATCAAATATAATTTGTGTAATGAAACACCTTATGTAAAGAATTACATTAGTTGAATGTGATTTAACCAAATTAATAATGGTTTTAAATATTTTATTAACTTATTATAGAACTATCTTCATATTTAAAATTTAAGATATGATATAATTATAACATTTTATCATCCATCCTCTAATCATATTTCATTATTATCATTTTATTATGTGTTAACAACTTCGTTTTCTCATGTATTTTAATTGAATTTCTAGTTATTGTTCATAATATATAATCCAATCACCTATAAAGTTATATTAATTATATATATATTATATTTATTCATTAGATAAATGTTTATAATCATTCTTAAAATTTTAACCTGGAAAACGAATCACATCATTTTGTAGAGAAGGTTGGGCATACATATTCACAAGAAACGTTATCATTTACATTATGGTTAAATGTGTGAGGAAGGTTATGATAAATTAATTTTACCAAATAAAAATATATTAATAATTATAATATGAATTCTTTATTTCTATCATTAAGTAATTATATGTGATTCAGTGATGGAAAAAAATTACATCGGTAAGTGAGGCTATAGTCCACTGTACACAAAAGCAATTGTTTTTTCCCATTTGATAGATAAGAATATGGATAAATATTATCCCATAAACATAATAAATTTAATTTTATAATAGATATTTCTTATTATATTTAATGTGTAAATACAGAATTTAATTTGGTTGAAGAACATGTAAGAAGCTATATCTTTGGGAAGACACTTAAATTCTCTAAGATAAACTCCTTTAAATATCTGCTCAATGAAATTATAGTTATAATTTTGAGAATAAAATCACCTCTATAAAGTTTATATAAAAATATTGGATATATTTTGGTTGATTTTAGTTATCTAAATGGCTTTATTGGTTTGAGGATGTTAGAGGATGTGTTTCCCATTTATATTTTATGCGATTTGAACACCAATTATTTTTAATTGTTTTCAATAATGTTATGTTTCATACTTTTAAAAATGGATAAAAATGTATCATATTTATTGTTTATGATTATAAGATGATAATATAACAATTAATTGTGCTTTATCAACTATTTAGGTCATTTTTACTCTTATGTTATTAAATTAATCATCGATAAACCCATTTCATTTGTAACCACTGTAATTAATTTTTATTATTTTTAATAACAATTATGTGAAAAAATTAGGTTGAAACATTTAAATAATTTTAATTATTATGTTACCAAATATTCAATTCCTTATAAAAATTTCAATTCATTGAATTGGTGGAAATTAGTATAATTGTAAACCCAAAAAATGAATTTGAAAAACAGTTTTTTAAGAAATTCATTTTTCATCCAAAAGATGAAGTTATTTCAGAAATCCCAATAATATTCATCATTATATAGATTTAATATTCATGTAGTTAGTAGTATAATTGATAAATTTAATTTGAATCATTCAGGTGGAAATATTATATTGATTAATTAAAATAAAATGCCATTATAATATAAAAAATCTTTTTTATGAAAAATATCCCATTTATCTCTAGATAATCGTATCTTTTCTATATAAAATTGATATTGATAATTTTTAATTAAAAAATTTAAGGTAAACTATTTTATATAAAATAATGAATTATTAAATAGTACATTTTTTATTATTCAAAAAATCTTATTTCTAAGGTAAAATTTACGAATTTCATTATTGTATTATTTTGACCAAGTAAGATAAAAATTAATATTAATCATAAAAAATGAAAATTTATATACCATGAAATATTAAAATGTTCATTGTATTATGATTTTATTAAAATATAATGCTCACTTACCGTACTATTTTCTTGGGAATCACATTATTCGCTTCGACAAAAATTACATCCTCAAACTCTTCATGTATACAAATTTCTAAATAATAGAGGGTGGTTCTTCATTAGGACATCCTTAGGTTCCCATGTCGATTACACAGTTTTATGATTTCTATAAGGTACCTTTACTAATTGTGGGATCCTCTTATTCAACACTTTCTCTACATTATCCATAACTTGTATGGGACAATCAAAATATTATGGTTCAGGTTCTACTTATATTTCTTCAAAGTTAATGACATGCATCTTGTCTGGTATATGATTACTTAACATTGATATATAGAACACATCATGTACTTTATAAAGTCTCTATGTCATTTCAAAATTGTAATCTAGAAATCCAATTATTTACAATGATCCAAAACATTGGATGTTCCTAGGGCATAGTTTCCATTACCATTACATTAAGGATGTTTCAGGAAAAATTGACCGCCTTGAAATCTCAAATCATTATTCTGGTTATTAGAATAATTTTTCCCTTCTTTGAGATTATTTAATATGTTTATGAATATTATTTACATTTTTCATTTCCCATATAAAATTTATGGGCCTATAATTTCCCTTTCACCAACTTCATCCCAACAAGATAGAGTTTGACATCTCATTCTATATAATTATTTATATAGTACTAGTTGAATACTTTATTGGAAACTTTTTATATAGAAAAAATTGTCCAATGGTAAACAATGATCCCACATAACTTTATAGTCATGTGGAAAAATATAAATATATATTTGAATGTATAAAAAGTATTTTTGGACTACCCATTATTTTTTGGAAGGTAGGAGGTTCTCAATTAAACTTCAGTATCGTGATACTTCTAAAGACACTTCTAGAATATATGTGTAAATCAATAATCATGACCAAAAACAATTTCAAGAGGTAATCCATGAATACTTACCAATTTATTAATATATAGTAGTGTTAGGTTCTTAACATGTAATTCTGCCCTTATAGTTAGTAAATTTACAGTTAGTAGTATGTGGTTAACAATAACCCTTATTGCATCATTCTTTATAGGAATATTTGGTAATCTATGGACCATGTCTATATCATTATCATCCCATTTCTATATAAAAATAGGTACAGGATTTATGAATCTTCTAGGTCACTATCATTGAGCCTTCACCTATTAAAAAAAGTATTGTATCTTGATATTTAATCCCCAATTTCCACTTTCATGTAATATCATTGAAAATTGTACATAAAATCCCTATAAATATTGGAAATACAAGGCTATGCAGTGGAATTTGTATATCATCATCATACAATAAACCTATTTTTATCACATGTATTGATAGAACATGTAGAAACTTTCCAAATTTAATTACATAATCTTCAAAAATTAATTCCTCCAATTCCCCACCATTAATAGATTTAATTTCCCTAAAAGAATTATCATCATGAGTTTGGGAAATTTTTAAATTTTACAATAATGATGTGTTGGTTGTCATTTTAATGAATGTTTGATGTATCTCCTTTCAAAATAATTTCCATATTCATCTTTACTATATCCTTAAATATAGATTCCCCATTAATCCTCATTTTTTGAACACCGTGGTCTTTACTACACAATATGCTATGTTGATTTCCTTCATTGTGTGGCATTGAATTGATCAATCATAATACTTTTGTAATTAGATCCATTTACAATTCTTCATGTTGTTCTAATTATGTGGAAAGATGAATTTTAGTCTCATGTTTTGTATATGACTCATATATTTCACTATAGATATAATTTCTCTCTATCATCATTAAGGATCAAGGATGTCAACTCAATATCTTCAGTATAATAGATCTATTCGGGAGCCTTTAACTTCATTAATGAATTGCAAACAACTTTCTTTATTCTTTATAAGGACACAACCACATAAATTTTTCAAAATAATAATTCTTATCACAAATACACCATTTTATAACTGTATATTAAACATCGTTGCATTGACCAATCACCAATTCCAGTATTCAAAATAGTTTTGATTTTTTTTGTGAACGTAACCTATTTATGTGTAATCAGGGTTTATGGGGTAGCTAACCAGGATTAATTTTGAAAAAATCATAGGAAGTAAATATCCAAGCAAATCAAACAACATACCTCCATCATGTTCATTGGGAACACCATACATTGAATTCCATTTTTCAAATTATTATCTATGATCCCAATATTGGAGACAATATATCAAACAAAATAATCTTCCAAAATCCATAATTCACATTTCTAAATTTACGACATTTAAATTTTCATGTAAGAGTCTTAAGAATTATATGATATTTATTTTCACCGTCAATATAGGCTTTATAATACACATAGATATTTTCAATGAATAAAAAACAATTATCAAGATATTTTTTGAATCATCAATTAATTGTATCTATAAAAACATAAGGTGGATTTGTTAATCCAAATGGAATTACTCTAAACACATAATGTCCATAACTCATTCTAAATAATTACATGCTAATATACTCCTCCTTAAATTTTAATTTATTATGCCTTGAAGAGGGGTTAATCATTGAATAATAGTATACTCTAGAAGGATGATTAAATAAGATATCAATATGAGGCAGATTATACATTTTAATTTCATAGTGGAAATTATATTCCAAAAATCAATTCACATCCTCAAGGATGGAACATTTTTCTCAAATAATAGAACATGGTATCCCTATTGTGAAAAACTAATGGAAAATACATTTTAATATAACTCCCCTAGCTATTTATCCGACTCCTCTAATAGAATAGTGGCCATTTTATTGGGAGTCTTTCATTTTTGTCCCATGTAAGTGATTAAATGAATTAAAAAATCAACACAATTCTATCGGGATGTCAATGTAATTCCTTGGAAAATAAATCAATCCATTCCTATATATAATGTGAAACCACAATTTGATGATTACCTTTTCCGTATGTTTATTGTGTTAACACCTCATCACCAGGAAACTCACATAGAAGTGTTACTATATGTGGATCCAGATAGAACTCAAACAACAAGTCTCACCTCTAGAGAAAAGGAATTCCATATATTCATCAGAAGTCATAATTTTCTTCACTTTTTAATAATGTTGTATATCATATTTTGAAGAAATTATTTCACTAGGATTATTTAAATTTCATATATATTTATGATAATAGTGTCGATAAATAGAGAATGTTTATGAGTCATAATGGGAACTATCGAACCTATCTTTCTTATAATGATATTTCAATTAGGATATATTCTGGAAAACCCCATTCTTTAGGTTCTAGGTAGATATAAAATTATCTTAAAGAATATTGAATATATAAAAGTGTATTATCGTCTAATGTAAAATAAATAAATATCTAAATTTGAAGCCCTCATTAAAGTACCCATGCCATATCTTTCAAAATATTAACCTCATCTACAATGACTGCATAAACTAGGCCTTCTAACTTTGGAATCCCCTATGATAGATTCCCTTGAATATTTGGACATGGGATTTAATAATTTCTAAATTCATCATAGTTTATGATTTGGATAATAGTTTTATCTTTTTCTCCTTTACATCCATGCACCATTAATCCCATGACACTGAATTTATAACACTCGCATTCCCTTTAATCATTTTCTTTGATGAATCTTTCATAAAATTACACATGATGGAAATTTCATCATTTTCTTATTCTTATTTAACACCTTCCTTTTTTATTTCTTTTCAGAAGTCCTATTCTTATTTTCATTCCACATGAATAAATAGGATCAAGAAAATTACTTATTTGTTTTGATTGTGTATACTAATTTTTCTTCATATCAAGAAAATGTTTGTGAAACTTGAAACATTTAGAGACTTAGGATAATCCCATCAGTGAAATTTTCAATATTTTATTCTATGTTCCATATATAATCTATATAATTCCATTCTAGTCTTGTAATGTTATCCTTATACTCCATAACAATTTATTCTTCCTTTTGATTTATATTGAGTAACTTAATAAACATATTTTTTCTTTTCCCTTGAGAGAAATATTTGTTAAGGAATGATAAATTTAAATCCATTCATTAAATGTGGTAAATCTCATATTTCACCAATATATTATTGATCAATGACCATCATTGATCAAAATATACCTTAAAAAAATATAATTATGGTATAAAATTTCCCATTTCATAGTATCCCATGAATAGAAATAACTTTTGATGAGGCTTGATCCATTCCATAGCTATCACATCATTAGCAGTTTATCTAAATGACGGTGGATTTTGTTGTATGAAATGATAAAATATCTATAAATAATGCTGGGAAAAATTATTTTTCTCTATATATAGAAAGTCATTATTCATTAAAATGGTCATCTTCCATAATATATCAATCATATGATCAACTGAAATACTAGTTGTGGTGTTTTACCTAATAGGGAAATTTCCTCATTGACTTTGAGTGATGATACCATCCTTTTAGAAAGACCCCATTTCAAAAAAATGAAATATATTGAATTCATTCATAAAATTCTAAATTTTATATCATAATATATTATTCTAAATATGGTGAGAATCTTAATTTAAATTTAAAATTTATGCACAGTTAATCACATAATAATAAAGTTCGTTTTTTGGGAATATTTCTTAAATATTTAAAAACATATCATAATGATTTTTAAATAAAATGGGAATTAACTAAAACATATCATTTTAGAGTGTCTATGTAGGTGTGCATTAAAGAATACTCACCATGATACAAAATTATGGGTGAGATATACAGAATCCATCTCTATTTGGGGTTATTACACATAGATGCATATATACTAAAATGGGTTTAACTTGTAATACCTATACAAGGATGTATTGATATAAAAACCCATTTTATATTGAATACCAAAATGTCAATATTTTATTCCACAATTATACATATCTCCAAATTCTCTCATAGGGAAATTTTCCCTTGTCTATATTGTCCTAAATCTTGTTCCCCATTGTTTTAATAAATGTTCTATAACCCCATCTCTATTGACCATAACTCTGGTGACCCAGAGTTAGTGGTTAATTTATTAGATAGGTATAAAAATAGTGGTTATAATCCATAGGGACCAATTAATGTAATTGTTTTTGAGATAAAGATCCAGACAGATACCGTTTTACATAATGGGAATAAAATTAAAAACCTAAAAAGTAAAAATTCTACATCCACGAAACACATTCCAATAATTCATCTTAATATTAAAGGGAAATGAAAAAAACAAGTATAATATCAAGTTCTCAGTAAGAAATATGTACAGTAAAACTACCATGTGTAATTAAGTAATAATAAATATATAAATTTAAAAAAACAAAAACACATTCCATTTAATCAATAACACGGGCGTAAATTTCAACTATGGTTAATATCAATGAAAAAATATCATGGATATAAATAATTAAATTATCAATAATAAATGATTATTGTTATACTTATTGATTTAATACCTCTTGATATGTATACCATCAATACCATACACTATGAAATTTAACTACTATATGTAGGTATACCCAAAAAACCTATTTGATTTGGTGAAGTAATTTGTCTCTTCAGATGAGTTGATGTATCGAGGGTCTGTCTATTACCAGGACCCACCCATAATTGCATATTCCACGAATTACTCAAATATTTAATGATAAAATTTCCTTTTAATGAATATCCCTTATTATAAAATATACGTACTGATTAAAGAATATGGATTTATAAATATTTTCTCTAGTTAATCAAACAACATTCTTATTAAAACACAATACGTAAAAATAGTATAAAATTTATGTAATTATCATGTCCTTTAGAAAAATAATGAAACTAAAAGCGAAATATTAAAAAATCATCAAAGAGTTTTCAATATAAAATAATTTAAAATCTATAAAAGAATCTAAATAACATAAAATTATTACTATGATGGGAAAGTTTAGCATCAATGTATACGTTAATATAATTAACATCCAATTTTTGTAAAATATATTTAAAAAATACCATTCTAAGAACATTAAAAATATTTATCTCACAGTACTTATAAAATTCAAGGGAAACTATAAATGTCCTTAATTAATCAGTTGAGTAAATAAATATACTTTTTAAAACAATTTTTAAAATCATGGACATGGATGAAAAATATATCCAATTAAAAAAGAAATAAAATATCATTTTATTTTAAACTTTTCAATGATTGATTCAATTAAAAAGTAAAATAAAATTTGGATGAAAATATGGAAACTCTTCAAACATCCAAAGGATAATAAAATATCTTGATTTTATAAATGATAATATATAATCTTCTTTAAAGGAAAAAAAAGAAAGCCTAAAAATTATGAATATGAAACAAATTCTCCAATCTATGGTAACTTTTAAATTGAAACCCTTAACAAATAGGATTGAATTGGAACATTATTTTGAATTAATAAATATTTAATCTTGTTAAAAACCTAAATGCGACAGTATATAAACCACAATAAACGGAATTGGTGCATAAGAAGAAATATGTCTTGATAAAGTTTAAATTGAGACATATTCTATAAACAAAATAGAACCACTATAGCGATAATTAATAAATGGATTAATTATGGGTATCATAATTAAATCTATATAAAAGAGTGTAAATACAACCAAAATTATTCAAAATTAATTACAACTATAATCTTATAATATCATAGACGATTAAGAATTAATATAACTCGGTGATTAGAAATTGAGTTATGAAAGCCCTTAAATCTTGCCTCATTTTAGTTGAACATGATTTAAAATCTGGAAAAATAGTTTTAATAACTTTATTAATTAAAACCAATACCATATTATTATTTTTAATAACATATATTACCCTTTGTCCCATAATAATATTTCATTATTAGCATTATTTTTGTAGTAAAGTACATTGTTTTCTCATTCATGATATCTCATTAAATTACATTTTCTTGTGAATATAATATAGTTACATCATCATGATAATTACATTGATGTTATATATACAATGTATATTAATTATATAATTTTTTATCATTCTAAAAATATCATGAACAAAAATTAATCACATCACTTTGTCGAAATGGTAGGTTATTCATAAAAATAAGAAATGATAACATTTCCTTAATGCATGAATGGGTAATGAAGTGGGTGACATATTAATTTTATAAAAATAGTATTATGTCATAATAATCGTATATATAAATTATTACCATAATTATATCTATCCATTTGAGTTAGTGATTCAAAAAATATTACATCGGTTTTTTAGGTGATAGATCACCTCACACTTAAATGATGGTTTTGTTTCCCTTTTGACAGATAAAGCTATGTAGAAATAATATTCCCCAAACATAATAAAATATATAAATATGGGTGTTAATGGTGTTAATATATTATAATTTTCATGGAATAATTTAATTTGGTAAATGAATACGTAAAATGAAATATCTTAGATAAGATGACGACCGTTTCTTAGAAGATCCTCATTTGGATATCTTATTAATGATAATAGGTTTAGAAGTTTTAGAATACCATAATCTCAATAATTAGTATAATGATTTTTGGGAGATATTTTTGAATCATTTTTTTGATATAAATGTTTTTTTAGGTGTGTATTATTGAGGGGACGAAGTGACCTTTATTAACTGAGGTGAGTGGTAGACTTGTTATTTCAGAATGTTTTTTGAAAATGTCTTATCTATTTTTTGTTAATAAGGATCCAAAATGGATAATATAATAAAGGTAATAGTATATGTTTAAAATAAAACCAACTAATAGTATTTTAGAATGTTTTAGATCATTTTTACCCATATAATTTTTGATCCCCCCCACTTAACCTGTTTTAACAAAAAAATGATACTTATTTCTTACTATTTTACTATTCATTATAACCAATCATTAAGTTGATATTTTTACATAATATTATTTGTTGTAATTTATAATTTTTAATCCATTTTATCAAATTATATTCATAGATTTTTTGGAATTTCATTTTGAGATAAATATATAAAACATGTCAAAAAATATATTTTTAAGAACTACATTATTAATGCATAATATTATATTATATTAAATAATTGACTAGTAATCATTATTATATTCATATAAAATAAGATATATAAAGTATTTATTCTAAATTTAAATTAAATTATTCATCATTAAATATTATTTCAATTAATTAAAATGGAAGGACATTATGGATGAAGAAAAGTTTTCTGAAAAAGTATACCTCTTTATTTGCAAATTACCTTATATTTATATAAAACAATTTGATATAAAACAAAATATTAATTAAATATTTTACAATAATTTAATTAATGAATATAATTATGAATAGATAAATACAAATTTTATTATTATTCATAAAATATTATTACTGAAGGTAATTTCTAATAATTTATTATAGTCTTGTTTTGACCAATTAAGTTCATAATGAATATTCATTCCACTAAATGGAAATATTTATGCCATGAAATATTAAAATTTTAATTATATTATATATTATTTAATATATAATATTCACTTACTATAATTGAGGTTCATATTGTACAAGTCTAGTATCAAATAGAATTAGAGTTTTCATTCTTTAGATGGTATAGGTTATTGACACACACTCTTGATATTTGGGAAGTCAATTTGTATGAAGATAATGATGCTATAACTCAATGGTTATGTACAGGGACATTGTTTCAATTTTATTCACATCTTAGCCCCAATTTAACTTGGTTATTCATAATTTAAATATTTATTTTTTAGTTCCTCTTAATTTATCATTTAATTTTTTAGTATTTAATTACGTTCATTGGATCCCCATTGAGTTTCCAATAACACTGGGGGATTCCTATAAATTTTGTGCTGAAAATGGAATAATAAACATATATGTATGGTTACCATATATGGTTTGGAAAATCATTAAATTTCCATGTGAAGGCTTCTATGATCCATTAGAGATGCTATTATATAGTTGGTTCATTGTTAACTAATCCATTTGGCCAAACTGGTCTTAGTTTTATTTTCCTTTGATTTTCACAGTTTTTCCCTTTCTCATAGGAATGACTACAACTGTGTTTTAAATTAGCATGATGTTGATAAATATATTTTTATAGTACATTATTGTTTATAGACGGTGCTTTATTAATTAATTATATTTTTTTTACCCATAGAGTTTGAAAAGTCAGCATTATTTCATGTAAAATCTATTTTACCTTGAGAAAATGGTATTTTGAGGATGTTGACATTTTATTAATCCTTTTTTATTCTATATTTTAATGGATGTAAAATTAATTCTAAAATTTGAATTTATGATTTTATGAAATTACTATATATTTGAGATTGTGAATTACCATTTTATTGATACATGAGATTTAATCAACATTAATAAATTAAGAACTCATTGATTTAATTATTAAAATATGGAATAATTTATCAAAAGTAATATTATATTTTATTAAAATTAATTTCAATGAATTTATGTTTTCATAGAAATGTTTTTAAATAAATTTAATATTATAGGTTTTTTTGGTTTTATAACTAAACTCACTAAATTGTTTCAGAAATGAATGAAGCCTTTGTGTAACTCTTGTAAACCTTTTTCTAATGAATATTAATGTGTAAAGGAATTGGGTGCTTTTGTGGAATTAGTTTTGGATAATTTTTAAATGTATATATATTAAAGAAATATATTTTCACATGAAATTTACAACTTAAGTGATCTTTTTAAGACATTTATGTTACATTATAATTATTTATTGTTTTGGAAAATGAATGTGGATATTATATTAAATGGATTCTATTGAGAGAATGGGGGTTTTTTAATTTATTATTTGTTTTTTAAAAATATTGGAATATTGTGTTTAAATGTAACCCTTTCTATCTATCATTACTATTTTAATGGTTATGAAGAATTAGTGGTTTATATTCATAGTTTGTGTTTTTAGTTGATCCTCTCTTAAAGGTCTAGAGAGAAGTAGGAATTTTATCTTATATGATTTGTTTTATAGTGAATCATCTTATTGTTTATCTGTATATATTATAGCTATTAACAATTCCAAAAAACGAAATGGACAGGTGGAGATAGAACATTTTATTCTCTAGCACATATTGTGTAACCATTCCACTCGTTCATGGAAGTCATGATAAATTTGAGGTGGTTTCATCAAGATGATTTCATAGTAGAAATTTTTCATCCTGGGAATTGAAATGTTTATCATTTTAGTTGGGTAATATGAATTTGTGTTTCTTTTTTTATCTATAAGATATATTAAATATTTTACAAAGTTTTATTTTTATGGGGTAGAATTTGGAAGGACGTGGTGTGTGATCTACTTGAATCAGAATGAGATTACACTAGTTTTGATCATGAACTTCCAGATACTTGTTCTGATCATGTGAGGTTCACCATGTGGTGGTTAATTACGTATATTTTCATAGATCACCATTCTTCTAAGCTAGTGACCCAATAATATTTTCCATAATATTTTATCATTAAGCCATTTATCTTTACTATGTATCTTTTATTATTTTTAGTGACATGAGATGTGATAAATTTCTAAAAACCTATCTTAGTGACTATTTGGTTAAATCTTTGGGTTTTCCTATATTAATGTTATAAGGGGTTGTTTATTGGAATATTATGATTTTTTGGGTGTTTTTATATTCTTTTAATCTATTGGTGGTGATTATCTCTCTCCTAGTTGTGTTTGTTTCATGTCTCAGAAATATAAAGGAATTAAAAATGGTTTGGAGACCTATAGTTGGTCTCTATCTTCAAGGAATATTTAAGTCACCAATAGATGTGTGGAACATGTTTGGATATTATTAAGGGCGAAATGGATTGGATCTGTGATCTTATGATTTCATATGTTTTATTACTGTTCTTATGTATTAATAAACCTCTTTAACTTCTCTCAACCCCTCCCACATATGATGTTAGTGTAGAGGTTTTATATATTCCATGATTTTGACTTTATCAATAAATTTCTTAAGGAATAATGTTTTAGGGTGGGAATAATTACAATACATCAAGCGTAAATTTTGTTTTTTTTATATTTTTTGAGAGTATTTTATGGTATTTTATGTTTTAGGCATGAATATTTTTAACAATTTCTCATATATCACGAATTTAGTAATAACTACTAAGTAAAAAACATGTAGAAGTAGGATAATAAGAACCTTTATGTTTCATTTTTATCTTAAATGTTTTATTAAAATGTATCATATGGTTTGGTATGTATCATGTGAAATCCAAAATGAATCATGAAATTATCTTTTTGGCTTTGAGTGTGAGTCCATGAGTTGTGCATAATTGATATTTAATCATGTGAGTGATCACAGTCTACTGTTTGAGTTTTTATCATTGTTGTTTTAATTGTTGGTGTGCTATATAGAAAACTACATGAAAAATGATTTTTTTGTATTCAATTCCAACATGGGATACATTTTTTTGTTCATGGATTACTAGAAAGTTTGACCAAGCCATTTAGGCTACCTAGTTTTCTTACAAAATGAATTTCTATAAATTCCCTTCTCAAATTTAATGGTGATTTACCTTCTTTATTCACCATCATCATTCAACCAAACCAGAGTAATCATGAAGTATTTCCTCACTATATTAATGATCCATATTTTATTCTCCATGTTTTTATTCCAAATAAATTTCATCGGGGCACAAAAATATTTTGTTTTTATTATTCTATATTCCTTTATATTTTTATTACTTTTCCATGGATTCCATTCCACCCATAATGAAAATGGATTATATATATGGTCATTTTTTCTAGGGTTTTTAAACCTTGCGTTTTTTATGGGTTCTAAGAATCATATTCATGCTTGTGTAAGAATTATACATCAAGGAATATGTATTGAACTAAAATTTTATCACTGAAATTTACCTTCTTATAATTATGACATAAAAACAAAAATCACATAATAACTCAATAAAACTAATATTATCATTAATGAATAATGATACATTAGTAAAAAAAATAAAGAAATAATAATTTCAAATATTACAGTGGGATAATAAATAACCGAAAAATCTACATATGCTCGATCCTCTAGAATGACCACACTGATAAAAAATGCTCTTCAAATAAAATATAACCTTAATAACATATTATTCTTTTGATAATGAAATTATATAACATTTATAGAATCTAAAATCTAATGAAGAATGAATGAAATAATTAGTGTTTATTGAAATTAATTAACCTATATGTCTATTATAAATATGATAGTTTGAATAGTAAAATGACTATTAGGAATAATAATACGGTCGTTAGAATATTTATCTAACCTATGAATGTAAAGAAATATATTTTGGAATCTTATAAATAAAAAAAGATATATTTATAGCGTGGTATAAACAAATAAATGTTTTAAAAATGATATATTATGTGTTTCTATTTTTTAAAACATATATGTTAATTTAAAATTTTAAAATTAATATATTTATCTAAAAGAAAATTTATTTTCCAAAAATAAATTCATATATTAATATTAATTTTACTGTAATTTTAATAGAATTTTAGGTGACAATAATTAGTTTTTCAAAGAATTAGAAAATCGAATATAATATTAAAATCAGAATTTTTTGGAATAAATGATCAGTTTATTTAATAATTAAAGTTATCATATTTATAAATTTATTTTCATTAGATGGATTAAATTTTTTAAATCTATGTGTTTGAAAAATGGGTAAGGTGAATTTTTGGTATTTTTCTGATGTAGTTGAATTTTTTTCAAATAGGGAAATATATTAATTTACTGTATTTAACAATATAATCCTATTACATGAATTTTTGTGTCATTTATGATGTAATAAACTATTGGATTGAAATAACCTAAAACCATTACTATATATTTCCATATGAATCATCATTGTTGATAGTCTTGATCTAAAATAATTTTCTAATGAATATAATAATAAAATACATGTATCTCCCAATATAAATACCACCACTCACAACCCCCTATACTCAAATATTATAATACTTATAGGTTTTAAGTATTCATACCAATTCACTTAATAAGACTATAACCCACATTCATAAGATTTTGGCCTCAACAAAAGTCCAATTCCATACTCCATTAAGGGAACCTTCAAGGACATGATATTCATGAGGTATCTTCTCAAACCATCTCTTTTAAGATCATTTATTCTTTACCATATCCTCACACCCTCCATCCATAAAATCATAATAAATCTACTATCAGGTATATAATTGAATTTTTGAATTCTAAGAGAATATATTTTCCACTTCTTTTTTATTCCACTAAATTTAAATGAAACAAAACTGTTGCCCAAATTATGGCAGTTAACAATCTCCATGGATAATGAATTTTCATTTTTTATGAACTCCTTCAATGATGATCATAAACCATTATTTTTTTAAATAACATTTTAATATGTATATTATAATTTTTTTCAATTTTTGTAACTAACATATTAATATAATATTCAATAAAATGAAACTAGTTTATGATGGTCAGAAAAACCAACATAAATAGACCGAACATTTTTAATTAAGGTTTTGTAAAATTAATTATAATAGTACCTAATAAATGATATGTGGGAATTTTTAAAATCATATAATTGTGGTAGTACTATATAATTTCCATTTTGTTTTAATTATTCAAATTTTAAGTGAACATCAATAATTATACATTGGAGAGTAGATCCTGAAACCATGAAATAAACACACCCAAAATTACATAATTAATCCTTATAACTCATTAAAGTAGAGATAAATTAACATAATAAAAACATAATAAATCAAATATATGTGGAAGAGGTTCTGAATTATATTATTAATATATCATATTTGATTATCCAGGATGTTACGTGCAAGTACATGACACATTCAACGATAAGGTGAGGGGTCTCTCAGAATCTCCATCTTTCCTTTATGTAATGATTTCTCACTATTTTTCACATATGTATTTCATCATTATTATTATATAATTATTCTGTATTCCATTTATATGTTCCAAACATATTTATCAATTTCAATTCATCCTTTATTGGGAAATACTTGATTTAATAGGTTCCCATCTCAATTCCTCTCGATAAGAATGCCCGAATAAATGGAACTTCTCGGTTTCTTAACAACATTCAAGTACACTACAAAAAAATTTAAGCCCCAAATATTTTTATAAAATATCACACTTTATAATGGAAACTATTTTTGATCTGTTATAGTTATGTAAAATGAATTACTAATTCTTCCTTTATTGCAGACACATTATTATTTTCCCTTAAACCACAATAAAGTGGCTAATTTTTAAAGTTTACTAAACACTATTTTTCATATATTGAATTTATCTGAATATCATTATTCATTATTTATTCTTATTCTAATTTTAATATTGTAAAAAAATGATTTAATATATTCTTTCATGGATACCCTTAGGATACACTCTTTATGCCTTATGACATGTTCAAAAACCTCATTTCCTTCCATGGATAACCCTTAGCATTATTCCTTATGTTTGATATATTTTTTTGGCCCACTTATTTTAGTACATATAGTGATGGGCGTGCTAAGATTTCTCCCAAATTTATTGGGTAATATTTTTTCTCGCGAGACTTCATGTATGTGATTAGGGAGTAATCATTATAGATTTTGAGACTATGTCCACCATGTGATATATTCTTGGCAGTTATCATTGAATCATGTTTATGTCTTTTTGTATGTTAGTTACACGTTCCAATATTTCCATTATCATACCATCCCATATTCTATATGTTATGTATCTATATTTCTATTCAGGATTCATTCATGTAATGTTATCATGTCTTTCCTTATAACTCATGTGCTATTCTATATTACTATAGTTGATCAGTTACTAAACTTTTTATCTTATCCATTTTGTCTATTTATTCTAGAGGTTATCATATGTAGTTGAAGAAGTTCAAAGGTATTTAGCAGCTCATTACAGATATTAGTGATCTGATTTTTAATTCTAGTTCCATATTTTCTAATTATGTACCTAGTCCTCCAAAGATACTCGAATTTCCTATCATTTGATTGTATTTAATGGAAATGTTTCTTAAAATTTATCATAAATATGTGTAAAAGGCCTAGGTGGTGGTAGTTAGTATTAGAACATAAACTTTTAAATTTTCATATTAGGACTAGAAAAATTTAGTAAGAACCCCATAGATAAATCTACCACTATGGATTACATATTTTGAAACATATGGAAATGTAAGTTAGGATATAAATTTCATTTATATGTTATTACATATATTCATATAGTTTCCTTTTTATAAGTTCATTATATATGTATTCATGAAAACTAATTGTATGTTTTTTTATTTTTTTTGTCATTGGATTGAAATAAGATCACCCTTACTAAAATAAAATGTTATAGTAAATGTGATAATTTCCCTAATTAAATAAAAAATATAATGGGTATGAGAGGTTATAATTCTAGGATAGTACTGGCCTAATTTGCGAATAAAAACATGAATCATCTATAATTACATAGTTATCTTAAAGAAGAGTATTCTAAAATCAACTAATTTATGGGAAAATGCCTCATATTGTTAGTGGAACTTTTTATACCCTCATTTTGAAACATGGATCAACTATATTGGGATGATATTACATGTCCTTTAACTCTCCTGAGAATACAAATTCATATTAGAGATCTATCGTTGTGATAGTAATGATTATCAGTGGAGGAAACTGATCCAAAAACAAATTCTAAGGATGAAATTGATTTCATGTGTTGGGAAGGATTCAAGAAATTTATGTTCAATAAATATTTACCCCAAAAAATCTATATTAAAATAGAGAGGGAGTTCCTCAGACTGATGACAAAGGAAGATGAATCCATCAGGTCATATGAGGAAAACATTCCATGTATTTCTCAATATGCCTAAAATTTTTTCCTGAAAACTGAATGTAATCTGTATCATTTATTTTTTGAATTAATATTTAGTCTATAAAAATACATAGAGATTAAAGACTTTAATAGTTATGTAGATATTTTCTATTCTACCCTAATGGTTTGACTAGAGATTATAGACTCTTAGTTGTCTTGTTTTGTTGGATATAAAATTGGGAAAATATATTTTATTATTGGAGGATCAAAAGCTTAATTTTAATAGGGAAAGAAAACACAACATCCCACATGTGAAAATTGTTAGAATAATAATCCTAATAATTATCAGAAGGGAACTATAGATGAATAATATGGTTAAGATACAGTAATCATGATATTTATTGTAAATTTGATTGGGTGAAGACCAATAATAATAATGAATAAGGAAATGATCCAATTAAAAATCATCTTGTAGGGGAGTTTTTAAACTAAAAGGAAAATGTGAGTTATGTGATCTAAATCCTGAAGAAAAAAGTTTTCAAAGGCAGTCCACAATGATAACCTCCAAGGAAGTAAGAAATTTCATATTCTATCACCACTCCTAAGGTGGAGCCATAAAACCATCTGGTGATAGGTACGCTAGTTATTCCTTAATGGTTAGTGAATGTTCAACTTGATTATGGTTTTTTAAATTAAATCATGTCATGTAATTTTAATTCAACTATTCAATCACTATCTCAATATATAAAGGTTGAGTTATTTTGGAGAATATAAAACCATGGAACTATTTCATCTAAAGTATATAAATCCTCCTCGGTTAATGTTTGTGGACTGAACCACCTAGAAAATCTCATCTTACGCCATTTAGTGCAGTTTGATGTTATATTGTGCATGGATTGTATATATTTATACAATTATAACATCAACTATCAGAAAAAAGATATCACCCTTCACATCTCAAGTCATCCACCAATTCTATAAAAGTGTAATGCGGGGGATGAAACTACATCAGAATAATCATTCAATATTTGATTTTATTTATTTATCAGCAAGTATATATTTCTCAAATGATTAATATAAAGGAGGGGATCATGATTGAAGACATTACCATTGTGTGAGATTATGATGATGTGTTTCTTGAGTATATCATAGTTCATCTCATGATTGAGTGGTTGATTTCTATATTGATCTCATACCTAGAACTACACCAATATCAAAGACTCTATACAATATGGCCACCATTGAGTTGGAGGAATTGAAGAATTAGTTACAATATAATTTTGACAAAGGTTTTATATTGCTTACTACTTCACCATGGTTTTTTCTAATCCTCTTAATCAAGAATAAGGGTAGACCAATTCAACTATGCAATGATTGATGTGATCTCAAACAAATCATGAAAAAGAACAAGTATCCCCTACCGTAGATAAATTACTTGTTTCATAAACAATTTGAGGCCAATTATTATTGTATGGTTTCCCTTTAGTTGGCATATAACCAATTAAAGGTGAAGAAGGAATATATTCCCAAGACCACCTTTTAGAAAATTTATAGACAGTATGATTTCATAATGATTCCCCCCAGTATCACTAATGCACGAACAATTTTTAGGGACATAATTTATAGGGTCTTTGTCGATGACCTCAAAATATTTGTGGGCGTTTTGTTGATTACAATCAGATATACTCTATGATAAAGGAGGAATGTGAAGACAATTTGAATACTATTCCGAATAAATTTCAAAGGGATAATATATATGATATTTATAGTAAATTTGAGTTCTGTATGGGGGAGTATCATTCTTGGGTAATGTTATCACTGACAAAGAAATATATGTGGATCCTTTGGAAACAATGGAAATTAAAGTGTGGTAAAGAACATTCTTTATAATAGAGATCTATAGTTTACATGGTGTAGATGAGAATTATAGAATATTTTTTAGGAACATCTCGTTATTTTTGTACCAACTAACCGTGATGTATAAGAAGGGAGTAAAGTGTGAATAGAATAGTGAATGTGAAGATTGCGTCAAATAGTTCAAAATAGGCTTATCACTACACCGGTACTTACTATACCGATGTGTGGGGAAATATTTTTAGAAAAACATGATGTATAAAATAATGGATTAGGTTGTTTACTGATAAAAATTCATAAATTGATAGCATATGATTCAATGAAGTTGAAATTTTCTGAGAAGCACTTTATCACACATGATTAGTAATTGACAGTTGTGATCTTCATGTTAAAAATTTTGCATCATTTTATCTATGGGGAGAAGATTCAGATATATACTGATCATAAGAGTTTGAAATATATATTAACGTAAAATGATCATAATATTCACTAATGAATATGGTTATAAATCCAGAAGGATTATGATTTCTCAATCCTCTATCATCGTAGTAATGAAAACATAGTTGTAGATGATCTAAGAAGAAATGATTCTATATATTTACCAACGATGATAATTGAGAAGTATCAAATATTATTATACTATTAAAGGAATGATATGGGAATCATAAATGATTTTACATCATCATTATATTCAAAAATGTCTCTTAAATCATCCCATTTAGATAAGTTAACGGATTTTCAATGAGATGATGTCAAAATTCTGAAAAATGTGTAATCTATTAGAAAAGTGAAATCATCATATTTCACTATTGATGAGGAATGAGTCCTGATATTTTGGGCATAAAAAGTTATACCTTCCAATATGGATATAAAGAAATAGATTCCAAATTATTCACATAGCTCAACCTTCTATATCCACCGAGGGAGCATAATGATATAACGAGATCTCTAAGTGTACTATTGTTCAGGCAATATGAAAGAGATTATGGAATATACATCAAAGAGACTTGTATTTTAGAAATTTAATTCTAAAATGAAAATATATAATGATAGGATGTAACTATTACCTATCCCTATATGGAAATTGGAAGACATCATTATGGACTTTGTCACTTGACTTCAAATTAAATACAAATAAAATAATTCTATATGTTCTATTTGGGATCCTATTAGAAAGGATTATCTCTTTATTTTGATTCAATAAGCATTATCACTCGCCCATATTACATGTATATACACCATAAAAATGGGGAGCCTACATGAGAGCTCGTTATTGATTATATCTAATTGTGATCTACAAATTACATTTATGTTTTGAAAAAATCTCTAATAGTTTCTAAATATTTATTTCATCTTTAGTATGTCTTTTCAATTAAAATTTAAGGAAAATTTGAGGAGAGTATTTAGAAACTATAAGATTTGTTGAGGGCATAATCAATGGATTCCAAAGGAAGAAGAGAAAAAAATATTCCACTAGTAGAGTTCTCTTACAATAGTAGTTTTCTTCTATGATACCAAAGTGCTACTTATTATGAATTTTGATGGATAATATGTAGAACAAATGCACACTGGGATGAAACTTTTGACCATATACTATTGTTACCTGAAATGGTTGAGGAAATGGTTTATAATATGAATAATATATTTGTGGAATATATAGAAATCCCAATGTGAATAGAAGTGCTATAAAGATAACAATTTATGGGACCTATAATATTATATTGGTGATAAAGTAGTCATCCACAAATCTCCATTGAAGATAGTCAAGATATTTAGAATTAAATGAATGTTATATCCCAAGTACATCAGTCCCTTATAGATTCATGATTATGTTGAGGTTGTGTCTTATTGACTAACACTTACACCAACCATTTCTCAAGTACATTATTTATTCCACATATCACTCTGGAGGAATTACACAACTCATACCTCACAGGTTTTTAATTTAGAGGTGGTACATTAAGAAAATGATTTCCCTTATGAGGAGAGGCCTATGAAGACATTGTACAATAGAGATTAAGTTTCAATAAGTAAGAATAATGAAATATTCAAAGTACTATTAAGAAACCATAAATTTAATAATGTGACATGGGAACTAGAGGAATCAATTATGGAAAAGTATGCTATTCTATTTATACATTAGAACATAAAATTAAATTTCACAGGTGAAATTTCATAAAGGGTGAAAAATGTAATAACCCAATAAAATTTAATGGAATTTCTCTGCTTATAATATTTTCATAAACCCATATGTCACATAGATAACCAAATAAAAACAGTATTCTCATAAATGAATAATGATAAATTAGTTAGGAAATAATCCAATAAGAATAACAAATATTACAGCGAGATAATAAATAATTAGAAATTTTAGATATTCTTAGTCCACTAGAAGAACCTCACTCATGAAGAAACCTATTAAAATAAAAGGTTATTTAATAATATAGTTCTAATTTTGAAGAAAATAAATAACCTTGATAGAAAATATAAATGAATAAACAATTAATTAAGTAATTAATATTGATATAAATTATGAAACCTCTATGACTATTATAAATATTACCATTGTAATAGTAATCCATCTATTTAAAATAGTAATATAATGGTTAGAATAGTAATTTCTACTATGAAAGTATAAAATAATTGTTTGGTATCTAATAAATAAAATAGATATATTTTTTATCATGGTATGTGAAAATAAATGTTTTAAAAATGATAAGTTATGTGTTTATATTTTTGTAAAAAAATTTATAATTTTATAATTAATATAATGATTTTGATATTTTTTTCAAAATAGATTCATAAAATAATATTATATTCTTTTATAATTATAATAAAATTTAATGTGAGATTAATTAATTTTTCAATGGATCAAAAAATCGATAATAATATTAAAATCTAAATTTCAAAGTATATGATGTTTTTATATAAATATTAAATTTTACATATTTAGAATTTTTTAGAAATTGGATTCCATTTTTCTAAAATACACTTTAAAAATTTGTTATTGTATTTTTTTGGAGTTTTCTGAAATAGTTAAATATTTGATGAATTGGGAAATACGATAATTTTCAACATTTTACTATATAAGAAAAATACATGAATATTTGAATCATGGATGATATAAAAATTCATTTGATTAATCTCTAATAATTGTTTACTGTATTTACTAATTTGAATCAGTACCATTTATAGTATTTATAAAAAAAATATACAAATTAATATTATAATAAAAAACATCACTATGCCCAGTAAATAACACCCCTCGCCACCCCTTCTCCTAAAGCCTTATATAGATTGTAACTATTCACCCTAATTCTCTACCCAAGACTACCCACCAGGTCATAGTTATGCAAGTCTTAAATGAATTGATATTCCAACTTCCATAATGGGTCCTTCAAGGAGGTGACATTCAAGATGTATCTTTCTAAAACCATCTCTTTGAATTTCATTTCATATAATAAATTCTCCTAAAGGCCATCGATTATAAAATAATAATGACTATTATATAATTTATATACATGAATTTTATATTTCCAATGGAGTATATTCTCTCCAAATTCTTTTCATCCCCTCCTATTCAATGAAATAGAACCATTGTCTAAATTATTGTGGTTACCCATCTTTGTGGATAATGATTTTTCACTTCTCATTATCGACTTCAAGGATTGTTTTGAAACAATTATTAATGTTAAATAATATTTTAGTATTTATATTAAAACATATTTCATTTAAAGGATTTAATATATAAACATAATATTCCATAAAACATTACTATTTTTTGATGGTCTAAAGAACATCCAAAAATAAACTAAACAATTATCATTAATGTTTTATAAAATAAATCATCCTCGTTGTATAAAAAATTATTTTGGGGAAATTTAAAATTATGTAAGTGAATTTATACTATATAATCTCACTTAAATTTAATTACTCAAATTTGAAAAAGAAAACGTATCTAGTTATTCACATGTGAACATATCATGAAGCGATTAAACCAATGCTCCTAGAATGATGAAAATAGTCCTTATAACACCTCAAAATGGATATAAATGATATTAATAAAATTAGTTAAGATAAATATATTTGTATGAGTATTTTAATCAAATTATTTATTAATTTAATTTTATTATGTATTACATTATGTGCAAGTGAAAAAACATTCATAGATAAGGTAAGGGGTCTCTTCGATCCTCCAATTTTTTCAGTTGGGTTACACTTTCTCCCTCATTAACCCAATTTATTTCATCATCATTATTACATAAGTTTTCTAAAATTAGTGTATATGATCAAAACATATATATATATATATATTTTGACTCATCCTTCCTTGATTGGTAAATACATATCTTAAAATGTTCATTTCTAAATTTCTCTCTACAAGATAGCCTAGTTAAGAGGAACTTCTTTGGTTTTTTACCAATTTTAATTTCCACTACATAAAATATTTTAATCCATAAATATTTAAATAAAATACATAATTTTCTCATTAAAATATATTTTTACATGATTTATGGTATTATAAAAACATTTATTCATTTTTCCTCTTGGAAGACTCTTTAATATTTACTGTTAAATCACATTGAAGGGGAAGATTTCTGAAGTTTGCTAAACACACTTTTTTATGTATTCAATTTAATTAGATATAATTATTCATGATATTTTTATTTTTATTTAATTATTTTCCTTATTTTTTAATCACTATTTTCATGGATAAAATTATGATAAACCCTTTTGTTATGCCCAATGACTTGATTACGAAACCCAATTCCTTCCATGGGTAAACCTTATGACTATTCTATATGATTAATTTAATTATGTGGGGTACATATTCTATTACATATAATAATGGGTGTTCTCAGATACTATTTCAATGGAATGGGTAATGTTTTGTCTCATGTAATTTCATATATATTATTATGGAGTAAACCTAATTCATTATGGAACATTGTCCACTATGTGATATCGTCTTGGTAGTTATCCTAGAATCATGCTTATGTAATGTTATATGTTTCTTCCACATTCGATTATTTCCATGATCATATGAATTATTGTTCTATATGTTTTACATCAATATGTTTATTCACAATACATACCTTTTATGTCATCGTTTTATGCCTTCAAACTCATGTGATATGCTTTATTCTCTTGTGTATCCTATTACTGTATTTTTTAGATCATCCCTTTAGAATATATATTCCATAAGTTATCTTAAGAAGTTATATATTCCCAAAGGGATTTGGGAACTCATTATGTATATCAATATAATGATGTTTAATTCTATTTTCATGTTTTTTAATTATGTACCTAGTCTTATAAAACCAATAGTATTTTATATCTTGTTTAGTATTTCGGGAATAATTTTGATTTAAATCGTATAATAATATGTCTATAGGATTGGAAGTAATTGGAGACACATTTTATATTATCAGAAAAGGTTAGCAATGGATTAATTTTTGGTTTTTTTGTGTTTCTATTGAATTCCATGACATTTAATGCTTGGGGTCATTACATTAATTATTTGTTAAATTAGATTTCTATATAAGAGAGTAATGGATTTTCATTCTTAGCATAATGGGTTATAACTGTTTTTTTATGATGTGTGATTTTGGATACCAATTTTTTTAAATGATTCTTCGAAGTATTGTTCGAATTTAAATTAATAAATAATGTATTTTGACCCCATTTTGGTCTTGGATTTTGTTAAAGGTTTTGTTTTTAAATAATACATGAAAAAGGATGGTTTTTGACATTTAAAAAATTCAATTAAAAGAGGATCACTTCCAGAAATAGATTTTAAAAGTGTATATATATAATTTTATTTTTAATTATGCTTTAAAAGTGGGTTTTTGATATTGTAAATGTGTATTGTCTTTCTAAGAATGAATTGAAAGTCCCATTTGGAACCATTTATATAGTTTTTAATTTTAAAGAGTATCTAAATATTTGATAGATCCCATTTATTTTTTTGTTAATTTTTTTTAAATATATCCTATAATGTAATGAGGGATATTTATTGTTTTTAATTCTTATCCATTTTATAAGGGTTTGTTTTTGTGAGAGTTTTTGGTGATATTTTTTATATTTTTAAGCATTATAATATATATTCATGGCATTTTTTCTTGGTTTCTCACCTCTGTTAGACATCTCACAGGAATCCAAGGAAGATATTAGATAATATATATGAGTGATAGTCTATAGTTTAAATTTTTTTATAGATAATGGTAGGAATAATTTATTGTAACATGATTAACCTTTATGCATATTTTATTTCCATTCTAAATAAATAATGTTTTTTATAGTCTTATAAATAATATATTTTTATCAAATGAAATAAATAATGATTTTTTATCTTAAATGAGAACATTATTCTTATAGAATAAATATTTCCATGAGAATTTAAAATTTTATAGATGGTAGATAAAAAAACAATAAAACAATATAAAAATTTGGATCCTCATTACCCCTAGAATCATCAAATCAATAATAAACATTGTAATAATTAGAAAAAATAGTAATCAATTTGACACTTTAGAAATGAAGAATATCAAAGCATTGGAAGAATTCAGGTCAACATTATATTATTTAATTAAGGGGTACACTTTTTAACACATAAAATGTACTGTTAAAAGGACTAATATTTTTTATATCATTATAAAACCCCAACATCGAGATGTAGGAGATCTATTATATACCAAAAAATATTAATTAAATGCGACCTATATAACATAGCCGTTAAAATTATTGTATGAATTGAAATAAAGAAAATATTTAAAATATATATATAAGTTTTATATAATTAAAATCTATTTATTAATGAAAAATATATTAGAAACCAATTTTTCAAATAGTCATTTAATTCCTTAAAAATATGTTTTCATCAAAAACAGTTTTTATTTCATTTTGTGCACAAAAAATATTAATAATTTATTTTTTATCTTGAAATTTTACTTTATAAAATGATTTTACTTATTTTAAATTAACATGTATAAACTATCCTTTGGTGAATCTTTTTGTTTTTTCAGAATTATATTATTATTTTTTGAATAAAGAAAAGTACTGATTTTACCCAAAAAAATATTTTATTAGCTTATAACTATGTAATAATAAATTTAATCAATAAAAATATATTTCAATAGATCCAATATTTTTTAAATATATAATATAATGTTAAAATAATATAATTATGGACTTATAAATATATTATTATCCTATTTAAAATGATTGTAATTTTGTTTAAATAAAAATGGTTTATTGTTAATTGTTTATCAAGTGTATTCAAGGTTATTATTTTCTGGAATGGAGTAAATGATATTTAAGTAATATTTTATTTATAATAAACTTTTTAATTATATTAGGATCAACACTATAATTTATTTTTTATATACAAACAATTTTAATCTTATAAGGAACTTTATTAGAATACATTTTTTAGTTGGGTATTAAGGGAATTTCCTGAAATTTATCTCTTAAACATATAAAAATTAAATTTTATAAAATAGAATATATATTTAGTATCATTATTTTGAAATTTTTTAATTATTCCACATTCATTCTTCTTCATTATGAACTATTACTTCAGTAAAACCATTAGTTACCACAATAAAAGATAAAATAAGTTAAAATGGAAAAAGTTTAAATGAAAAATGGATAATATTTCTTGTAAACATTTCTAAATGCTTTCGAATTCCCGTATTATTATCCTATAATATCCTATCATCCTATAATATTCAATTTTGAAGCGTTATACTTTTTAAATTCACATATTATATTTAATGTATTTTAGTTATTTCCCAGTGAGTCCTCTCAATCACTTATAAAATGGACCTTTGTATCCATAATTATTCAAACTATTTTAGATGACTGTCTATACCATGAAATACCCAAATAACATTTATTATTCCTTAATTCATCCCATATCCCATGGTTTACTCCTAATAAAAATATTTCAAGGATTATGGTGTTATCCAATGTAGGTCACTTAGCGAAGATATATAAATTATAACCCATATATTTCAATAATATTTTTTCTTCAATCATATATAAATATATTTTAAACCTTAAAACCTGATTAATCTAGTATTTAGAATTTATTTTGATTTTACTATTATTATTGTTGTTCCATATCCTCCTTTTCCTATCAAACGATAAATAAACACATCATTTGTGCATTTTTGTGGAGCACCACTTCCATGTAACAATATGATTCATTTTACTTTACCCTTTTTAATGGATGTCTATTGTGATGGATTAAATTTTATATAATTTTATTTCATAATTATTAAGTTTTAATTAAAATATTATATTGAAATTATTACCACTATTTTCATTGGAAAATGATAATTCCAATGATGATAAAATGCAGACTACCACTTCAATGAGGAGAAATTATTTGTTTTTGAATTTAAACTTAAATGTATTGTAATATAATATTAATTAATATATATAAAATGACAATTATTTTTTAGAGGTTAATTTTTTCCCTCACTTTTTATCCATACATAAAATGGGTAAACAATACTAATACATACATACAAGCAATCTTCTCCTCAAAGTGTTATAATTAATTTTTCCTTACCGCTTTATTTATGTAGTTATAAGTTTAAATAATGACTTAATGTAACGCCCCAACCCCAGCTACCCAGAGTCGGTGCATTACTTCGTAACATTGGCATGATCACAAAAGATCAAGTCTCGAAAGACCGATTAGTTTAGTAGCCTTGGAAACACTAGACACATTCGTAAACGTTACATTACATCATAAAGTGAAAAACTACAATAACAAAGTCTCCATAGTCCACACTCATATCCTCTTCTCACAATCCCTGCAGGTTATTCATAAAATACTTCTTCACATCCTGGAAAATATTAAAACATTGAAAGGGGTGAGCTCGGATGCTCAGTAAGGTTAACAATATAGCGGAAGATTTCATAAATAAACATAAAAATTTAAGGCAATGTATAACTAAAACAAAAGCCTTTTAAACATGAACTTCAACATAATATGGAAAAAGTAAAATGAGATAATGCCATTCACTTCTTCACATGGATATTCTACTGGTCGAATAATCACATGCAATATCAATAACCACTTTCATAATGATGGAATGCATAATGCCAGACTATCATAACCACGTAGTCAAGGCCTTGTGCCAAAACCAAAAATAAGATTTTGTCAAGGCCTCATGCCAAGACACTAGTTTGTCTCATGAGACCTGCCGATTCATCGAGGAGCTATAGCGGGCTCCACCCGTCACTTATTAAGTCCAATGCATTCCTCATATGAATAGGTTTAAACATATCATAAACCATAACATAATCGTATCTCATAAAACATGCATAAAGAAAACATAACATTTACACATTTCAATCATAAGATATCAATACAACACATTGATATAATAAAAACACTTTCAAAACCATTTTCAATACCAAAATAAAAGAAAGTTAAAACTTTGTATCTATTTTTCATTAAAAAAAAGTGATGGCTTTTAGAGGAAGCCTAAACTCAAATAATGGTCACGGCGGTGGAGAAGACATTGTCGCCACATATGTACGGAAAGAAAAACATTCCCTTTTTGTCGTTTAGTAAAACGCTTCGTATAAAAAAGATTCCTTTTGAATAAACGTAAAAGTCAAGGGGGTTTATACACAGTATAAAAGAAATTTGTGTATAAAGCCAAATATGCCTCAATGAAAGGAGATTGAGACGAAGTCCTTAAAAATATCCTTTTTAAAATAAAATAGATCTATTATGTGTATCCACTATAGGTACACATAAAGAAAGTAAAAATACAAAATAGGACATAATAATATCATGACATAATTTGAAAGTAGGAGATTAACCCAAAGAATGGAAGTTGGGTTAAGAAATTCCCTTACCTTGTGTCCGACTTGATTCGACCGTTATTTAACCTCCTAAATAATAAATTAGAGTTAATATCTACCTTCTTAAGAACCTTTTTCAAGTTCATTATTCCTTTTATATCACTTATTACCATGTCATGAACATTATTTAATTATTTAAGTTTATAACGGTCGTTTTGTCGATCTTAGGTACTTGAGTCAAAAATAAACTTCTTATAATTACAAGTTGTTCATGTGGTGATGTATCCATTATATCCAGAACTATATTCATGATATAGATATCATATATCTCTTATAAATCCATTATATAAATGCATTTATAATATTACATAACATTTAGAGGTAAGAAATAAAATGCACCGTTCATGGAGACGGTAATCCGTACGTACGCATGAACGCTACTTTCGTTTATATTTTTTATTTAATGGAATGAAGTTATAATTATATAAAGGTATAATATAATTCCAGTTTAATATAATGTATAATACCATTTAGTCCATCCTTTATACATCCCACATATGGTATCAACGATTCAAATCACTTTGAGGGGGCGGTAGTCCGCAGTTCCTAAAATGAAATTATCGTGTTTCCCATAATGGAAATCATAAAGTATGACATAAATGAGAAATACAGAAGGATAAGGAAAAAATAAACATAATATATATCATATATAAAAATAGTGACATCTTAATGGCCACCTTTGAAGGTGTTATATGAGTGTTGAACAATCATCTTTTCGTGAGGCAGAAATTCGCCATCCACAGAAACCGTATGTTCTTTAACCATTAGATGTAGGTGTGTGTAAGTGTAACTCGAATCCTTCTTATAACAACATCCTAGTATATTGAGGATACTTTTTTTGTTACAAAAAAAATGAATAAAAAGATTTTAGGGGGTTGGAGAAGAAAAATGAAACAAAACAATATTAGAGAAGACATTACCTCAAAATCGGGTAACTCTTTTTGATTTGAGCCAAAGGCTTCCTTGGGAAGCGTTCTGCCCAAAATGAGGCTTCTAGGAGTAAGAGGGGGAAGTTGGGAGAGTATTTGGTCAGAGGTTGGCAGAGCCAAATGGCTTTAAGGTGTGAATAAGGTGGGAGAGGTGGGGGCCTTTTATAAGTGGAGAGGAGGGGAACTTTTGGAAAGATTGAAATGTTACATTATTACACATTGATTTTCGGATTCTAAAGGTCCCACACATATATAATTCGTGGCTAAGGTGATAAGGGTTCTAAATCTACCCATCCAATAGTCTTTGGACAAGTGTAAGCCTTGAATTTTACATTATCTTTTCATTTTATTAAAATCGTTAAATAATGAGGTCATCGCTGCATCATAATGATGTCATAAATAATTTAATTTATTTAATGTCTAAAAATTATAAAAAAATACTATGATGTAGAAAATATTTTTAGATTTCTAATGAATATTTATAGTCAAAATTTGGACTTGTTTAACCCCACTTAAAAATTGTTTTAGTAAAACAACTAATGGTTGTGTCAATTTAATTTTAACATTAAATAAATATATATTAATGTCATTTTCCAACTAAAGTGGCTCCATGGGGTCCCCAAGTTGACCCATGGGTTGTCTTGGTCGGCCATGACTCATCCAATAGTAGTAGGACAAGTTTCAATCTCATCTCATATTATTAAAACATTATTTTTACCTTAAACTACACTAATTACCTCTAATCGCGATTAAGAACTTAAAAGTTATTATTCACCAAAAGATTATTTTAATCTCATTGAACCACATTTTACTTCTTAATGACAACCATGTATGTCGGATTTTTGAAAATAAAATCACAGAAGTGGTAATATTTCATTTAAACGAAATATCAGTTATTTAACTTCCACTTAGTGGTTTCACTATTCATCAAAAATTGATGTTTTTCAGAACAATGCCAAAATTTCACCCTAAGCTATAATTTATATTCGGAATTCAAAAATGATTTCTATTTTACAAAATTCCAAACATATAAGTTTCATTAATTTATTTTATAATCAATTCCCGCTGTCACAAGAAATAGCGTGTTTTCAAGAAACAATTTATATTAAAAGATTGGCAATTGTTTATATCCAATCTCAATGTTAAATTAATTCTAATGACCACCATTGCATAAAATGGAAAAAATATATTCTAATTATACTTTAAAACCACTAAATAGTATAATTTATCACAATAAATTATTTTGATTAAAAAAGTTGTTTTAAGTATTTATCACTATTCATAAAAAATTGGGAGTTCTCAGAAAATTACAAAAAATTCAACTTAGGATAATTTCGATATTACGAATACAAAAATGAAGTCCATTTTGAAATATAAAATTTCTATAATTTTAAAAAGTGGTTATTACTATTCATAATGGCTACTTTGATTAGTCGCGGTGTGTTAGAACTCGAACTTGCGTACCATGCAAGCTATTGCATTATTAAATGAGAAGCGTATCATGGAATCTCGGGGTGTTACATTCTCCCCTCCTTCAATAAATTGCGTCCTCACAATTTGAAATTTTTCTTGGAAAATAAATGGTTGAAAATAGAAAATACCTTTGTAGAAAACCCACATCGGAAATAAGGTTAATAAAAATATAACTTTAAAGAAAGAAAGATAAGTACAAAGTTCACCCAAGATAGACCATACTAGGATTCTATGAAAATATGGATATGGAAGAAAAACAAACCATCAAGGTCTGATAAAGAGTTGTAGAAAACTGGATTAGGAGAAAGTTTAACCACAAGAAAATCACAAACTTGTGATTGGTTAAATGGTCATTGAATCCCCAGTTGGAAAAGTTAACCGACAACATTTTTGTTTTAAGTTACCTTTTATAATGTTGAGGAATTTATTTAGGAGATTTACTAAGAACGTAAGGGAATATACATACTTGTTATGTATACTTTCATTCGTTAATAAATTTTTACCACAAACCCAACTTTTACTCCAAATGGTAACAGAACTCAAAAATATTCTATTTATCCTAATTGTATAAGGTTCCAAATATTAACACATACCATTTAGATTAGAAAAACTATTTTTTTATAACCAGGGACTTCACGTAGTCCAGTGGTAGGCGATTAATCCCAATCGCACTATGGTTGTGGGTTCGATACCCACAGCTTTGTCCGACGCGATGGGTTGTCACTCGGTCTGCGCGTTGTCCTTTTTATAAATATCCAAAAATAAACTTAACAATAGTATCCAATGTAAAATATAATCCATTCCAACCTTTATAGTTATCCAAAATACTTCTGTCCAACTCACAGTCCAGATTTTATGAGGAAGGTCAACATAATGAAGCTCCCTTTTTTTCTGCGTAACAACATGTGAACACCTTCATCATGTATTCTTTTAAAACACTGCAACATACTGTATTACCATAAATCCTTATTGATTACATTCATGATCCCTTATTCCTTATAGAAAACTAGATATACTCCTTCTATCCAAAAATGTATACAAATCATTAATCAGTTTCAAGGATGTTAATAATATCCATCATATTTTATCTGAATCAATCATGTCTTATTCCAAAATCACTATCTCGGTATTAGAACCATATTATGGTTTATCTTTCTCTCAACCATATATTTTCCAAAAATTTAACCTACTGTGGAGTCACTTTTCTTGGTTCCACACAATCTCAATTCCTAGATGAAATAGTACTGCAGTACAATCCTTATATACTCCATAATTATTATAACCAGTACATCATTGATGCAACACTCAAATTACAAAATTCTTTAATAACAACATAAGAACTCTAATCATTCCTCCTCATCTGTGGTAGTATCATAACTTGATTATTATCCAATAACATCATTTGGGGCATACTCTGATGATTTGAACATTGGTTTGCGTAGTGTCCCCACTCCTTGCAGATGAAGCATTGTACATTTGAAACCTTTTTCTTACCCTTACAGTCACGCACTTGGTGTCCTTTTTCTCCACAATTATAACAAACTCCCATTCCCTTCAGGCATATTCCAAGGTGTTTCTTCCCATAGTTATCACATATTGGAAAATTCTTCTTTTCCCTCGTCCCTTTATCCATCATTCTCTCTTCCATCCTTTTCTTCTCTTTCATCCCTTCAAATCCATAAGAATCAGATAATTCTCTACTTATCTTATTAACACATGATATTATTTCTTCATATGTTGATAACACATGGGAGAATATTTCCCTTCTAAATGTTGGCTTAATACCATGAAATATATGATCCTTCTTACTCTTTGATCATACGTATTGATGGAGTTCACATTCCTTCTACTGGGCGCCATTTCTATACAATTCCATAAACTAGATTAGTTTATGAATCAAAATACATAATTCCATACTTATAAAATACTTAACATAAATTGAACTATTTATCGATATAATCCATAATCATAAAAAGGTTTTCTTTGAGGAAGTATATACTCATAACCCTTCATAGTGGTTTATAAAGAAAATGAGAATTATCCAAAGCATATCCCCCAGGAGTGTCGTAACCAAGAGTGCAGCAAGGACCGTTGTCGTGCACCAGTTCCCGTTCGAGTCTAGCTCAAAGCGGTGTTTTCAGGTTTTACCCCTAGGTACATCTGTGCTAGCGCCGCCTCTACTTGCTCGTATCCAGACAGGGACGTATTTCTCAGAAAACTCACAAAATCTCTATAATACCAAAATTATAGGAAGTTATTCTATACTAATCCTTAAAGTATATCTTTGGGCTATGTGCTCTAATCAGAGTTTATCTAAATCTGGCTTCCAAGGTTAGTACTATACTGCCTCTGATACTAACTGTAACGCCCTGACCCCAGCTACCCAGAGTCGGTGCAATACTTCGTAACATTGGCATGATCACAAAAGATCAAATCTCGAAAGGCCGATTAGTTTAGTAGCCTTGGAAACACTAGATACATTCGTAAACGTTACATTACATCATAAAGTGACAAACTACAATAACAAAGTCTCCATAGTCCACACTCATATCCTCTTCTCACAATCTCTGCAGGTCATTCATAAAATACTTCTTCACATCCTGGAAAATATTAAAACATTGAAAGGGGTGAGCTCGGATGCTCAGTAAGGTTAACAATATAGCGGAAGCTTTCATAAATAAACATAAAAATTTAAGGCAATGTATAACTAAAACAAAAGCCTTTTAAACTTGAACTTCAACATAATATGGCAAAAGTAAAATGAGATAATGCCATTCACTTCTTCACATGGATATTCTACTGGTCGAATAATCACAAGCAATATCAATAACCACTTTCATAATGATGGAATGCATAAGGCCAGACTATCATAACCACGTAGTCAAGGCCTCGTGCCAAGACCACAAATAAGATTTTGTCAAGGCCTCGTGCCAAGACACTAGTTTGTCTCATGAGACCTGCCGATGCATCGAGGAGCTATAGCGGGCTCCACCTGTCACTTATTAAGTCCAATGCATTCCTCATATGAATAGGTTTAAACATATCATAAACCATAACATAATCGTATCACATAAAACATGCATAAAGGAAACATAACATTTCCACATTTCAATCATAAGATATCAATACAACACATTGATATAATAAAAACACTTTCAAACCATATTCAATACCAAAATAAAAGAAAGTTAAAACTTTGTATTTATTTTTCATTAAAAAAAGTGATGGCTTTTAGAGGAAGCCTAAACTCAAATAATGGTCACGGCGGCGGAGAAGACGTTGTCGCCACATATGTACGGAAAGAAAAACATTCCCTTTTTGTCCTTTAGTAAAACGCTTCGTATAAAAAATATTCCTTTTGAATAAACGTAAAAGTCAAAGGGGTTTATACACCGTATAAAAGAAATTTGTGTATAAATCCAAATATTCCTCAATGAAAGGAGATTGATACAAAGTCCTTAAAAAGATCATTTTTAAAATAAAATAGATCTCTTATGTGTATCCACTATAGGTACACATAAATAAAGTAAAAATACAAAATAGGACATAATAATATCATGACATAATTTGAAAGTAGGAGATTAACCCAAAGAATGGAAGTTGGGTTAAGAAATTCTCTTACCTTGTGTCCGACTTGATTCGACCGTTCTTTAACCTCCTGAATAATAAATTAGAGTTAATATCTACCTTCTTAAGAACCTTTTTCAAGTTCATTATTCCTTTTATATCACTTATTACCATGTCATGAACATTATGTAATTATTTAAGTTTATAACGGTCGTTTTGTCGATCTTAGGTACTTGAGTCAAAAATAAACTTCTTATAATTACAAGTTGTTCATGTGGTGATGTATCCATTATATCCAGAACTATATTCATGATATAGATATCATATATCTCTTACAAATCCAGTATATAAATGCATTTATAATATTACATAACATTTAGAGGTAAGAAATGAAATGCACCGTTCATGGAGACGGTAAGCCGTACGTACGCATGAACGCTACTTTCGTTTATATTTTGTATTTAATGGAATGAAGTTATAATTATATAAAGGTATAATATAATTCCAGTTTAATATAATGTATAATACCATTTAGTCCATCCTTTATACATCCCATATATGGTATCAACGATTCAAATCACTTTGAGGGGGCGGAAGTCCGCACTTCCTAAAATGAAATTATCGCGTTTCCCATAATGGAAATCATAAAGTATGACATAAATGAGAAATACAGAAGGATAAGGAAAACATAAACATAATATATATCATATATAAAAATAGTGACATCTTAATGGCCACCTTTGAAGGTGTTATATGAGTGATGAACAATCATCGTTTCGTGAGGCAGAAATTCGCCATCCACAGAAACCGTATGTTCTTTAACCATTAGATGTAGGTGTGTGTAAGTGTAGCTCTAATCCTTCTTATAAAAACATCCTGGTATATTTAGGATACTGTTGTTGTTACAAAATAAATGAATAAAAAGAGTTTAGGGGGTTGGAGAAGAAAAATGAAACAAAACAACATCAGAGAAGACATTACCTCAAAATCGGGTAACTCTTTTTGATTTGAGCCAAAGGATTTTTTGGGAAGAGTTCTGCCCAAAGTGAGGCTTCTAGGAGTAAGAGGGGGAAGTTGGGAGAGTATTTGGGCAGTGTTTGGCCGAGCCAAATGGCTTGAAGGTGTGAATAAGGTGGGAGAGGTGGGGGCCTTTTATAAGTGGAGAGGAGGGGAACTTTTGGAAAGATTGAAATGTTACATTATTACACAATGCGTTTCGGATTCTAAAGGTCCCACACTTATATAATTCGTGGCTAAGGTGATAAGGGTTCGAAATATACCCATCCAATAGTCTTTGGACAAGTGTAAGCCCTGAAGTTTACATTATCTTTTCATTTTATTAAAATCGTTAAATAATGAGGTCATCGCTGCATCATAATTATGTCATAAATAATTTAATTTATTTAATGTCTAAAAATTATAAAAAAATACTATGATGTAGGAAATATTTTTAGATTTCTAATGAATATTTATAGTCAAACTTTGGACTTGTTTAACCCCAATTAAAAATTGTTTTAGTAAAACAACTCATGTTTGTGTCAATTTAATTTTAACATTAAATAAATATATATTAATGTCATTTTCCAACTAAAGTGGCTCCATGGGGTCCCCAAGTTGACCCATGGGTTGTCTTGGTCGGCCATGACTCATCCAATAGGAGTAGGACAAGTTTCAAGCTCATCTCATATTATTAAAACATTATTTTTACCTTAAACTACACTAATTACCTCTAATCGCGATTAAGAACTTAAAAGTTACTATTCACCAAAAAATTATTTTAATCTCATTGAACCACATTTTACTTCTTAATGACAACCATGTATGTCGGATTTTTGAAAATCAAATCACAGAAGTGGTAATATTTCATTTAAACGAAATATCAGTTATTTAACTTCCACTTAGTGGTTTCACTATTCATCAAAAATTGAAGTTTTTCATAACAATGCCAAAATTTCACCCTAAGCTATAATTGATATTCGGAATTCAAAAATGATGTCTATTTTACAAAATTCCAAACATATAAGTTGCATTAATTAATTTTATAATCAATTCCCGCTGTCACAAGAAATAGCGTGTTTTCAAGAAACAATTTATATCAAAAGATTGGCAATTGTTTATGTCCAATCTCAATGTTAAATTAATTCTAATGACCACCATTGGATAAAATGGTAAAAATATATTCTAATTATACTTTAAAACCACTAAATAGTATAATTTATCACAATAAATTATTTTGATTAAAAAAGTTGTTTTAAGTATTTATCACTATTCATAAAAAATTGGGAGTTCTCAGAAAATTACAAAAAATTCAACTTAGGATAATTTCGATATTACGAATACAAAAATGAAGTCCATTTTGAAATATAAAATTTCTATAATTTTAAAAAGAGGTTATTACTATTCATAACGGCTACTTTGATTAGTCGCGGTGTGTTAGAACTCGAACTTGCGTACCATGCAAGCTATTGCATTATTAAATGAGAAGTGTATCATGGAAGCTCGGGGTGTTACATTCTCCCCTCCTTCAATAAATTGCGTCCTCGCAATTTGAAATTTTTCTTGGAAAATAAATGGTTGAAAATAGAAAATACCTTTGTAGAAAACCCACATCAGAAATAAGGTTAATAAAAATATAACTTTAAAAGAAATAAAGATAAGTACAAAGGTCACCCAAGATAGACCATACTAGGATTCTATGCAAATATGGATATGGAAGAAAAACAAACCATCAAGGTCTGATGGAGAGTTGTAGAAAACTGGATTAGGAGAAAGTTTAACCACAAGAAAATCACAAACTTGTGATTGGCTAAATGGTCATTGAATCCCCAGTTGGAAAAGTTAACCGACAACATTTTTGTTTTAAGTTACCTTTTATAATGTTGAGGAATTTTTTAGGAGATTTACTGAGAACGTAAGGGAATATACATACTTGTTATGTATACTTTCATTCGTTAATAAATTTTTTTACCACAATCCCAACTTTTACTCCAAATGGTAACGGAACTCAAAAATAATCTATTTATCCTAATTGTATAAGGTTCCAAATATTAACACATACCATTTAGATTAGAAAAACTATTTTGTAATAACCAGGGACTTCACGTAGTCTAGTGGTAGGCGATTAGTCCCAATCGCACTATGGTTGTGGGTTCGATACCCACAGCTTTGTCTGATGCGATGGGTTGTCACTCGGTCTGCGTGTTGTCCTTTTTATAAATATCCAAAAATAAACTTAACAATAGTATCCAATGTAAAATATAATCCATTCCAACCTTTATAGTTATCCAAAATACTTCTGTCCAACTCACAGTCCAGATTTTATGAGGAAGGTCAACATAATGAAGCTCCCTTTTTTTCTGCGTAACAACATGTGAACACCTTCATCATGTATTCTTTTAAAACACTGCAACATACTGTATTACCATAAATCCTTATTGATTACATTCATGATCCCTTATTCCTTATAGAAAACTAGATATATTCCTTATATCCAAAAATGTATACAAATCATTAATCAGTTTCAAGGATGTTAATAATATCCAACATAATTTATCTAAATCAATCATGTCTTATTCCAAAATCACTATCTCGGTATTAGAACCATATTATGGTTTATCTTTCTCTCAACCATATATTTTCCAAAAATTTAACCTACTGTGGATTCACTTTTCTTGGTTCCACACAATCTCAAGTCCTAGATGAAATAGTACTGCAGTACAATCCTTATATACTCCATAATTATTATAACCAGTACATCATTGATGCAACACTCAAATTACAAAATTCTTTAATAACATCATAAGAACTCTAATCATTCCTCCTCATCTGTGGTAGTATCATAACTTGAGTATTATCCAATAACATCATTTGGGGCATACTCTGATGATTTGAACATTGGTTTTCATAGTGTCCCCACTCCTTGCAGATGAAGCATTGTACATTTGAAACCTTTTTCTTACCCTTGTAGTCACGCACTTGGTGTCCTTTTTCTCCACACTTATAACAAACTCCCATTCCCTTCAGGAAAATTCCAAGGTGTTTCTTCCCACAGTTATCACATATTGGAAAATTCTTCTTTTCCCTCGTCCCTTTATCCATCATTCTCTCTTCCATCCTTTTCTTCTCTTTCATCCCTTCAAATCCATAAGAATCAGAGAATTCTCTACTTATCTTATTAACACATGATACTATTTCTTCATATGTTGATAACACATGGGAGAATATTTCCCTTCTAAATGTTGGCTTAATACCATGAAAGATATGATCCTTCTTACTCTTTGGATCATACGTATTGATGGAGTTCACATTCCTTCTACTGGGCGCCATTTCTATACAATGTCATAAACTAGATTAGTTTATGAATCAAAATACATAATTCCATACTTATAAAATACTTAACATAAATTGAACTATTTATCGATATAATCCATAATCATAAAAAGGTTTTCTTTGAGGAAGTATATACGCATAACCCTTCATAGTGGTTTATAAAGAAAATGAGAATTATCCAAAGCATATCCCCCGGGAGTGTCGTAACCAAGAGTGTAGCAAGGCCCGTTGTCGTGCACCAGTTCCCGTTCGAGTCTAGCTCAAAGCCGTGTTTTCGGGTTTTACCCCTAGGTACATCTGTCCTAGAGCCGCCTCTACTTGCTCGTATCCAGACAGGGACGTATTTCTCGGAAAACTCACAAAATCTCTATAATACCAAAATTATAAGAAGTTATTCTATACTAATCCTTAAAGTCTATCTTTGGGCTATGTGCTCTAATCAGAGTTTATCTAAATCTATCTTCCAAGGTTAGTACTAAACTTCCTCTGATACCAACATTAACGCCCCGACCCCAGCTACCCAGAGTCGGTGCAATACTTCGTAACATTGGCATGATCACAAAAGATCAAGTCTCGAAATACCGATTAGTTTAGTAGCCTTGGAAACACTAGATACATTCGTAAACGTTACATTACATCATAAAGTGACAAACTACAATAACAAAGTCTCCATATTCCACACTCATATCCTCTTCTCACAATCCCTGCAGGTCATTCATAAAATACTTCTTCACATCCTGGAAAATATTAAAACATTGAAAGGGGTGAGCTCGGATGATCAGTAAGGTTAACAATATAGCGGAAGTTTTCATAAATAAACATAAAAATTTAAGGCAATGTATAACTAAAACAAAAGCCTTTTAAACTTGAACTTCAACATAATATGGAAAAAGTAAAATTAGATAATGCCATTCACTTCTTCACATGGATATTCTACTGGTCGAATAATCACATGCAATATCAATAACCACTTTCATAATGATGGAATGCATAATGCCAGACTATCATAACAACGTAGTCAAGGCCTCTTGCCAAGACCACAAATAAGATTTTGTCAAGTCCTTGTGCCAAGACACTAGTTTGTCTCATGAGACCTGCTGATGCATCGAGGAGCTATAGCGGGCTCCACCCGTCACTTATTAAGTCCAATGCATTCCTCATATGAATAGGTTTAAACATATCATAAACCATAACATAATCTTATCACATAAAACATGCATAAAAGAAAACATAACATTTCCACATTTCAATCATAAGATATAAATACAACACATTGATATAATAAAAACACTTTCAAAACCATTTTCAATACCAAAATAAAAGAAAGTTAAAACTTTGTATTTATTTTTCATTAAAAAAAGTGATGGCTTTTAGAGGAAGCCTAAACTCAAATAATGGTCAGGGCGGCAGAGAAGACATTGTCGCCACATATGTACAGAAAGAAAAACATTCCCTTTTTGTCGTTTAGTAAAACGATTCGTATAAAAAAGGTTCCTTTTGAATAAATGTAAAAGTCAAAGGGGTTTATACACCGTATAAAATAAATTTGTGTATAAAGCCAAATATGCCTCAATGAAAGGAGATTGAGACAAAGTCCTTAAAAAGATCATTTTTAAAATAAAATAGATCTATTATGTGTATCCACTATAGGTACACATAAAGAAAGTAAAAATACAAAATAGGACATAATAATATCATGACATAATTTGAAAGTAGGAGATTAACCCAAAGAATGGAAGTTGGGTTAAGAAATTCCCTTACCTTGTGTCCGACTTGATTCGACCGTTCTTTAACCTCCTGAATAATAAATTAGAGTTAATATCTACCTTCTTAAGAACCTTTTTCATGTTCATTATTCCTTTTATATCACTTATTACCATGTCATGAACATTATGTAATTATTTAAGTTTATAACGGTCGTTTTGTCGATCTTAGGTACTTGAGTCAAAAATAAACATCTTATAATTACAAGTTGTTCATGTGGTGATGTATCCATTATATCCAGAACTATATTCATGATATAGATATCATATATCTCTTATAAATCCAGTATATAAATGCATTTATAATATTACATAACATTTAGAGGTAAGAAATGAAATGCACCGTTCATGGAGACGGTAAGCCGTACGTACGCATGAACGCTACTTTCGTTTATATTTTGTATTTAATGGAATGAAGTTATAATTATATAAAGGTATAATATAATTCCAGTTTAATATAATGTATAATACCATTTATTCCATCCTTTATACATCCCACATATGGTATCAACGATTCAAATCACTTTGAGGGGGCGGTAGTCCGCACTTCCTAAAATGAAATTATCGCGTTTCCCATAATGGAAATCATAAAGTATGACATAAATTAGAAATACAGAAGGATAAGGAAAACATAAACATAATATATATCATATATAAAAATAGTGACATCTTAATGGCCACCTTTGAAGGTGTTATATGAGTGTTGAACAATCATCGTTTCGTGAGGCAGAAATTCACCATCCACAGAAACCGTATGTTCTTTAACCATTAGATGTAGGTGTGTGTAAGTGTAGCTCGAATCCTTCTTATAACAACATCCTAGTATATTGAGGATACTGGTGTTGTTACAAAAGAAATTAATAAAAAGAGTTTAGGGGGTTGGATAAGAAAAATGAAACAAAACAACATTAGAGAAGACATTACCTCAAAATCGGGTAACTCTTTTTGATTTGAGCCAAAGGCTTCCTTGGGAAGAGTTCTGCCCAAAGTGAGGCTTCTAGGAGTAAGAGGGGGAAGTTGGGAGAGTATTTGGGCAGAGGTTGGCCGAGCCAAATGGTTTGAAGGTGTGAATAAGGTGGGAGAGGTGGGGGCCTTTTATAAGTGGAGAGGAGGGGAACTTTTGGAAAGATTGAAATGTTACATTATTACACAATGATTTTCGGATTATAAAGGTCCCACACTTATATAATTCGTGGATAAGGTGATAAGGGTTCGAAATCTACCCATCCAATAGTCTTTGGACAAGTGTAAGCCTTGAATTTTACATTATCTTTTCATTTTATTAAAATCGTTAAATAATGAGGTCATCGCTGCATCATAATGATGTCATAAATAATTTAATTTATTTAATGTCTAAATATTATAAAAAAATACAATGATGTAGAAAATATTTTTAGCTTTCTAATGAATATTTATAGTCAAAATTTGGACTTGTTTAACCCAACTTAAAAATTGTTTTAGTAAAACAACTCATGTTTGTGTCAATTTAATTTTAACATTAAATAAATATATATTAATGTCATTTTCCAACTAAAGTGGCTCCATGGGGTCCCCAAGTTGACCCATGGGTTGTCTTGGTCGGCCATTACTCATCCAATAGGAGTAGGACAAGTGTCAAGCTCATCTCATATTATTAAAACATTATTTTTACCTTAAACTACACTAATTACCTCTAATCGCGATTAAGAACTTAAAAGTTACTATTCACCAAAAAATTATTTTAATCTCATTGAACCACACTTTACTTCTTAATGACAACCATGTATGTCGTATTTTTGAAAATCAAATCACAGAAGTGGTAATATTTCATTTAAACGAAATATCAGTTATTTAACTTCCACTTAGTGGTTTCACTATTCATCAAAAATTGAAGTTTTTCAGAACAATGCCAAAATTTCACCCTAAGCTATAATTGATATTAGGAATTCAAAAATGATTTCTATTTTAAAAAATTCCAAACATATAAGTTGCATTAATTAATTTTATAATCAATTCCCGCTATCACAAGAAATAGCGTGTTTTCAAGAAACAATTTATATCAAAAGATTGGCAATTGTTTATGTCCAATCTCAATGTTAAATTAATTCTAATGACCACCATTGGATAAAATGGTAAAAATATATTCTAATTATACTTTAAAACCACTAAATAGTATAATTTATCACAATAAATTATTTTGATTAAAAAAGTTGTTTTAAGTATTTATCACTATTCATAAAAAATTGGGAGTTCTCAAAAAATTACAAAAAATTCAACTTAGGATAATTTCGATATTACGAATACAAAAATGAAGTCCATTTTGAAATATAAAATTTCTATAATTTTAAAAAGTGGTTATTACTATTCATAACGGCTACTTTGATTAGTCGCGGTGTGTTAGAACTCGAACTTGCGTACCATACAAGCTATTGCATTATTAAATGAGAAGCGTATCATGGAATCTCGGGGTGTTACATTCTCCCCTCCTTCAATAAATTGCGTCCTCACAATTTGAAATTTTTCTTGGAAAATAAATGGTTGAAAATAGAAAATACCATTGTAGAAAACCCACATCGAAAATAAGGTTAATAAAAATATAACTTTAAAAGAAAGAAAGATAAGTACAAAGGTCACCCAAGATAGACCATACTAGGATTCTATGAAAATATGGATATGGAAGAAAAACAAACCATCAAGGTCTGATGGAGAGTTGTAGAAAACTGGATTAGGAGAATGTTTAACCACAAGAAAATCACAAACTTGTGATTGGTTAAATGGTCATTGAATCCCCAGTTGGAAAAGTTCACAGACAACATTTTTGTTTTAAGTTACCTTTTATAATGTTGAGGAATTTATTTAGGAGATTTACTAAGAACGTAAGGGAATATACATACTTGTTATGTATACTTTCATTCGTTAATAAATTTTTACCACAAACCCAACTTTTACTCCAAATCGTAACGAAACTCAAAAATATTCTATTTATCCTAATTGTATAAGGTTCCAAATATTAACACATACCATTTAGATTAGAAAAACTATTTTGTAATAACCAGGGACTTCACGTAGTCCAGTGGTAGGCGATTAATCCCAATCGCACTATGGTTGTGGGTTTGATACCCACAGCTTTGTCCGACGCGATGGGTTGTCACTCGGTCTGCGTGTTGTCCTTTTTATAAATATCCAAAAATAAACTTAACAATAGTATCCAATGTAAAATATAATCCATTCCAACCTTTATAGTTATCCAAAATACTTCTGTCCAACTCATAGTCCAGATTTTATGAGGAAGGTCAACATAATGAAGTTCCCTTTTTTTCTGCGTAACAACATGTGAACACCATCATCATTTATTCTTTTAAAACACTGCAACATACTGTATTACCATAAATCCTTATTGATTACATTCATGATCCCTTATTCCTTATAGAAAACTAGATATACTCCTTCTATCCAAAAATGTATACAAATCATTAATCAGTTTCAAGGATGTTAATAATATCCAACATAATTTATCTGAATCAATCATGTCTTATTCCAAAATCACTATCTCGGTATTAGAACCATATTATGGTTTATCTTTCTCTCAACCATATATTTTCCAAAAATTTAACCTACCGTGGAGTCACTTTTCTTGGTTCCACACAATCTCAAGTCCTAGATGAAATAGTACTGCAGTACAGTCCTTATATACTCCATAATTATTATAACCAGTACATCATTGATGGAACACTAAAATTACAAAATTCTTTAATAACAACATAAGAACTCTAATCATTCCTCCTCATCTATGGTAGTATCATAACTATATTATTATCCAATAACATCGTTTGGGGCATACTCTGATGATTTGAACATTGGTTTGCGTAGTGTCCCCACTCCTTGCAGATGAAGCATTGTACATTTGAAACCTTTTTCTTACCCTTGCAGTCACGCACTTGGTGTCCTTTTTCTCCACACTTATAACAAACTCCCATTCCCTTCAGGCAAATTCCAAGGTGTTTCTTCCCACAGTTATCACATATTGGAAAATTCTTCTTTTCCCTCGTCCCTTTATCCATCATTCTCTCTTCCATCCTTTTCTTCTCTTTCATACCTTCAAATCCATAAGAATCAGAGAATTCTCTACTTATATTATTTACACATGATACTATTTCTTCATATGTTGATAACACATGGGAGAATATTTCCCTTCTAAATGTTGGCTTAATACCATGAAAGATATGATCCTTCTTACTCTTTGGATCATACGTATTGATGGAGTTCACATTCCTTCTACTGGGCGCCATTTCTATACAATGCCATAAACTAGATTAGCTTATGAATAAAAATACATAATTCCATAGTTATAAAATACTTAACATAAATTGAACTATTTATCGATATAATCCATAATAATAAAAAGGTTTTCTTTGAGGAAGTATATACTCATAACACTTCATAGTGGTTTATAAAGAAAATGAGAATTATCCAAAGCATATCCCCCGGGAGTGTCGTAACCAAGAGTGCAGCGAGGCCCGTTGTCGTGCACCAGTTCCCGTTCGAGTCTAGCTCAAAGCGGTTTTTTCGAGTTTTACCCCTAGGTACATCTGTGCCAGAGCCGCCTCTACTTGCTCGTATCCAGACAGGGACGTATTGCTCGGAAAACTCACAAAATCTCTATAATACCAAAATTATAGGAAGTTCTTCTATACTAATCCTTAAAGTCTATCTTTGGGCTATGTGCTCTAATCAGAGTTTATCTAAATCTAGCTTCCAAGGTTAGTACTAAACTGCCTCTGATACCAACTGTAACGCCCCGACCCCAGCTACCCAGAGTCGGTGCAATACTTCGTAACATTGGAATGATCACAAAAGATCAAGTCTCGAAAGACCGATTAGTTTAATAGCCTTGGAAACACTAGATACATTCGTAAACATTACATTACATCATAAAGTGACAAACTACAATAACAAAGTCTCCATAGTCCACACTCATATCCTCTTCTCACAATCCCTGCAGGTCATTCATAAAATACTTCTTCACATCCTGGAAAATATTAAAACATTGAAAGGGGTGAGCTCGGATGCTCAGTAAGGTTAACAATATAGCGGAAGCTTTCATAAATAAACATAAAAATTTAAGGCAATGTATAACTAAAACAAAAGCCTTTTAAACTTGAACTTAAACATAATATGGAAAAATTAAAATGAGATAATTCCATTCACTTCTTCACATGGATATTTTACTGGTCGAATAATCACATGCAATATCAATAACCACTTTCATAATGATGGAATGCATAATGCCAGACTATCATAACCACGTAGTCAAGGCCTCGTGCCAAGACCACAAATAAGATTTTGTCAAGGCCTCGTGCCAAGACACTAGTTTGTCTCATGAGACCTGCCGATGCATCGAGGAGCTATAGCGGGCTCCACCCGTCACTTATTAAGTCCAATGCATTCCTCATATGAATAGGTTTAAACATATCATAAACCATAACATAATCGTATCACATAAAACATGCATAAAGGAAACATAACATTTCCACATTTCAATCATAAGATATCAATACAACACATTGATATAATAAAAACACTTTCAAAACCATTTTCAATACCAAAATAAAAAAAAGTTAACACTTTGTATTTATTTTTCATTAAAAAAAAGTGATGGCTTTTAGAGGAAGCCGAAACTCAAATAATGGTCACGGCGGCGGAGAAGACGTTGTCGCCACATATGTACGGAAAGAAAAACATTCCCTTTTTTCCTTTAGTAAAACGCTTCGTATAAAAAAGATTCCTTTTGAATAAACGTAAAAGTCAAAGGGGTTTATACACCGTATAAAAGAAATTTGTGTATAAAGCCAAATATGCCTCAATGAAAGGAGATTGATACAAAGTCCTTAAAAAGATCATTTTTAAAATAAAATTGATCTATTATGTGTATCCACTATAGGTAAAAATAAAGAAAGTAAAAATAAAAAATAGGACATAATAATATCATGACATAATTTGAAAGTAGGAGATTAACCCAAAGAATGGAAGTTGGGTTAAGAAATTCCCTTACCTTGTGTCCGACTTGATTCGACCGTTGTTTAACCTACTGAATAATAAATTAGAGTTAATATCTCCTTTATTAAGAACCTTTTTCAAGTTCATTATTCCTTTTATATCACTTATTACCATGTCATGAACATTATGTAATTATTTAAGTTTATAACGGTCGTTTTGTCGATCTTAGGTACTTGAGTCAAAAATAAACTTCTTATAATTACAAGTTGTTCATGTGGTGATGTATCCATTATATCTAGAACTATATTCATGATATAGATATCATATATCTCTTATAAATCCAGTATATAAATTCATTTATAATATTACATAACATTTAGAGGTAAGAAATGAAATGCACCGTTCATGGAGACGGTAAGCCGTACGTACGCATGAATGCTACTTTCATTTATATTTTTTATTTAATGGAATGAAGTTATAATTATATAAAGGTATAATATAATTCCAGTTTAATATAATGTATAATACCATTTAGTCCATCCTTTATACATCCCACATATGGTATCAACGATTCAAATCACTTTGAGGGGGCGGTAGTCCGCACTTCCTAAAATGAAATTATCGCGTTTCCCATAATAGAAATCATAAAGTATGACATAAATGAGAAATACAGAATGATAAGGAAAACATAAACATAATATATATCATATATAAAAATAGTGACATCTTAATGGCCACCTTTGAAGGTGTTATATGAGTGTTGAACAATCATCGTTTCGTGAGGCAGAAATTCGCCATCCACAGAAACCGTATGTTCTTTAACCATTAGATGTAGGTGTGTGTAAGTGTAGCTAGAATCCTTCTTATAACAACATCCTAGTATATTGAGGATACTGGTGTTGTTACAAAAGAAATGAATAAAAAGAGTTTAGGGGGTTGGAGAAGAAAAATGAAACAAAACAACATTAGAGAAGACATTACCTCAAAATCGGGTAACTGTTTTTGATTTGAGCCAGAGGCTTCCTTGGGATGAGTTCTGCCCAAAAAGAGGCTTCTAGGAGTAAGAGGGGGAAGTTGGGAGAGTATTTGGGCAGAGGTTGGCCGAGCCAAATGGCTTGAAGGTGTGAATAAGGTGGGAGAGGTGGGGGCCTTTTATAAGTGGAGAGGAGGGGCACTTTTGGAAAGATTGAAATGTTAGATTATTACACAATGCTTTTCGGATTCTAAAGGTCCCACACTTATATAATTCGTGGCTAAGGTGATAAGGGTTCGAAATCTACCCATCCAATAGTCTTTGGACAAGTGTAAGCCTTGAATTTTACATTATCTTTTCATTTTATTAAAATCGTTAAATAATGAGGTCATCGCTGCATCATAATGATGTCATAAATAATTTAATTTATTTAATGTCTAAAAATTATAAAAAACTACTATGATGTAGGAAATATTTTTAGCTTTATAATGAATATTTATAGTCAAAATTTGGACTTGTTTAACCCCACTTAAAAATTGTTTTAGTAAAACAACTCATGTTTGTGTCAATTTAATTTTAACATTAAATAAATATATATTAATGTCATTTTCCAACTAAAGTGGCTCCATGGGGTCCCCAAGTTGACCCATGGGTTGTCTTGGTCGGCCATGACTCATCCAATAGGAGTAGGACAAGTGTCATGCTCATATCATATTATTAAAACATTATTTTTACCTTAAACTACACTAATTACCTCTAATCGCGATTAAGAACTTAAAAGTTACTATTCACCAAAAAATTATTTTAATCTCATTGAACAACATTTTACTTCTTAATGACAACCATGTATGTCGGGTTTTTGAAAATCAAATCACAGAAGTGGTAATATTTCATTTAAATGAAAAATCAGTTATTTAACTTCCACTTAGTGGTTTCACTATTCATCAAAAATTGAAGTTTTTCAGAACAATGCCAAAATTTCACCCTAAGCTATAATTGATATTCGGAATTCAAAAATGATGTCTATTTTACAAAATTCCTAACATATAAGTTGCATTAATTAATTTTATAATCAATTCCCGCTGTCACAACAAATAGCGTGTTTTCAAGAAACAATTTATATCAAAAGATTGGCAATTGTTTATGTTCAATCTCAATGTTAAATTAATTCTAATGACCACCATTGGATAAAATGGTAAAAATATATTCTAATTATACTTTAAAACCACTAAATAGTATAATTTATCATAATAAATTATTTTGATTAAAAAAGTTGTTTTAAGTATTTATCACTATTCATAAAAAATTGGGAGTTCTCAGAAAATTACAAAAAATTCAACTTAGGATAATTTCGATATTACGAATACAAAAATGAAGTCCATTTTGAAATATAAAATTTCTATAATTTTAAAAAGTGGTTATTACTATTCATAACGGCTACTTTGATTAGTCGCGGTGTGTTAGAACTCGAACTTGCGTACCATGCAAGCTATTGCATTATTAAATGAGAAGCGTATCATGGAAGCTCAGGGTGTTACACTTAATATTACACTTATTATATGAGTAAAAATAGAAAAAAGAGGGTACCATGATCTACATGTAATGTCTATAACTTGCAAACTCAAGAATAAATTAAAAATGAAATATTTATCACCCAGAAAGGAAGGTTATAATAATGAATTATTTATGAAAGGGTATTGAAATGTTATAAGTGACTAATACAAGATTTTATAATTGTTTATATATTTTGATTATAAAATCATGAAAAATTTAATTTTATTATATTGTAGTTTAAAATCACATTAATGTAATGATATACATGCAATAATAATTTATTTCATAATCTCTACCTCATTAGGAATTGTTTATGATTAAGAATATATTAAAGAGTATTATATGAAAATTATTTATTAAAACCCATAAAAAGTTTCATTCCATTTACTTTTATATTGAAATTAATAGTTTTCCATTTATATCACATTGCCTCATTACTGAAAATTCTAAATGAATATTTTTTTTAAATACATACCTTGGTTATCTCTTCATTTGAGAATATTTTTCTTTAAAGTTTATATATTTATTATTGTTTTTGAAGAATATTTTTCCTGTTATAAAATTATTTAGTAAATGAAATTTTACACATTATATTATTTCTTGATTTTTTAAAGGAATCTTCTTCTGATTTTCTTAATGATTTACTTTTTACCTCTGGAATGCATAGATTTTTTTTAATATATATAGTGTAAATAGATTTTACACCCTTCATGAGTACTCTTTCATTGTAATATTATTTTACATGTATCTAGGGTTATATTAAAATAAACATTTATTCCTTAATACTTTGATTATTTTAAGATTGTGTTTATGTTATGTCAAACTGAAAAGGATATTCATATCTGGATTTTTTTTTGAAATTTTTAGGTTATTTTCCATTTTTAATAACGTTCCTTTGGTGTTACCCTTTCATCATTGGGAATATGATCCTTTGATATAGTAATTATTCATTAAATAAATGATTTATATTTTAAAATATGAAATATAGATAAAACATATTCTCATTTCCATGGAATATGATGTGGTGGACTCGTAAATTTTTTATGTTCTTGTAAAATACAAATGAATGAATTATTATTATATAAAGGTTGGCCACTTATCTCCCTCCAAAAAATTGGGTAAATAGTAATATTTTATGAGAACCAATGGTTGAAGGGGGTGATAAAACTCCTGAAATAGGGTATATGGTAGGTTATCATTTTCATAAAATATGGTATACAAGAGGTTATTTCCCACCCAATGTAAGTATATGGGGGGTTAGACCTATCCTAACTTGTAAAATTTCATAGTGGGTAGTATTGGAATAAAAGTTTACTAATTATTATTATTAAAAATTTATACCATACTTTTATGAAATTTTCTTCTGCCAAAGTTATTCTCTCATAGATCATTCACTTTTTATCTTTTCTGAATTATGTCATATAAATTCCCAAGATTTATTCCATGACCCATGAGTATGATATATAAATGTAAGGGATTGATTCTCATATTTTATGTTCATTTTCTCATACACTTATGCAAGTTCTATTATTAAAAATAATCCGTGATGGATATCTTCTTTATTTACCATTTATGAGAACCTGATCCCACTTTTTACTATATTTCCTTTTATGTAGGATATTAACAAAATCTTTTTATATAAAATTTCTATAAAGAATAATAGTTGTAAATAATATATTGGAGGTTATATAGATTATTTTATTCACATTTTGTTAGTATAACCAATTTCCAAAATACACTAAACCATTATAGTTGTATATTGGATCATAATAACAGATAATGAATGTTTATTCAATAAAACACAATAACTATATATAATAACCTTTGGTCCCCTCAGTTTATATCCAAGTATGGGTTACCCATTTATTGACATATTGATTTGAAATCTTTAGTGAGAAACCATAGAATGATAGTATGTTTTAAATAACATCAAATGTTATGATGAAAAGTGGCATATGGTTTTCCTAAATAAATAAATATATGTTTGGGTAATAGCCTATTTATGCAGTTGTGAAGTAGATGAACCTAGGGTTAAAAACTCTGATTAAAGTTCATTTGATATGGAATTAATCATTAAAATTACTCCATGAGTGGGATATGATTACACTCCTTTCTATAAATTCTCATGGGATATGATTGGTTTAATTTAAAATATCATTATGAGAATTTATGATGGATTTGATAAGATAATGATGACATCTGACTTAAACCTATGTTTATCAGCATCATTATCATTGCATTTTTTCTTATTGTTGAATCTACTTTTCATTTCCCCAATATGAATTTTAGTTTTATTCTATGCATGGAACAAATAGAATTCATGATAACACTAAATGTGATAGATTATGAAATGCTTATCTTATTAAGAAACCTATTGAAATGGAAGATGGAATGAAAAACCATATGATTATACTTAACCATCCATCATGATATATGATTATAAAGATAAACATAAGTGAAATTATAAATGAACAAAATAAAATAAAAATGAATTTTCATAATGAATTTGGAGGAACATAGTTTCAAAATCCAACATGTCTGAGGATGTGGGAAAAATTTCATTGAGAAATGTATTAAAGGAATGGGAAGATGATATTGTTGTGGAATAGAATAGAATAAAGAACTTAATTGCTAAGTAAAATTGAAGAGTTTTATGGATAAATATAAATTACACCATAAGTGAAAAAATAAATGTTCAATGTTTTATATTTTGGGAACATGGTCATTATTTGAGTTAATGCCCAAATCCTCGGGACAACTCCTAGAATAAGGAATGAACCATGTTATTCCCAACATTTAAGTGGAATTATTGATGTGTTTATGTATTGGAATTCAAGAATTATATTATAGAATATTTTTTACATCTATATTATAGTTTGAAAAATAGTGGAACATATAAGGATAATTTTCTTATAGTTTTTCATTAATGAGTTACCAGAGTATGTTGAATAGTATAGAAAACATATAAAAGTGTTTTTGTATTAAGTGGATATTTTGGAAAACACATTATTTTGAGATGGTTAAATTGTAATATAAACCTAATATTGATATTATAAGGTTTAATTAAGATAAATAGAGGATTTTTATTGATAACATAAATTAGACAGTATCGGTGACCTTGAAATCGATTAGTGATTTGATGACAAATTGATTTATGTTATATTTCAGGAAGATAATTACATTTTTGGATTTATGGAATATATTCGATTGTATGTGTTTTTATTTAAGGAGTAGTGATATAATTAATTTTTGTAAACATATATGTTCTCATTTTTGTTTTATAGTGATTTAAGTTATCAAAAAAAAATAGAATATATGATCAATGTATTCCCATGTTTATTATATATCAATATTAGATACATTATATTGTATGGGGATTAATTTTATATTGACATGGGAACATTGTTTTCCTTGTGTAGAAACTTATTGGATTCGAATTTTTCATAACAATTAATCGTCTAGTTTTATAATTTACCAACCTATGGAAATAATTTTGTAAATATTTGGGTATTTTTATTGAAATATTTAAGATTAATTATTTAAAAGAAGGTTTATTCACATAATTTATCTTAGAATGAACTCATAATTTTGTTTTCAATAATTGAATTTATAAATGACTAACATCATTTCATTATTTTATTGATCACAGGATCTACTTGAAGTTTTATTTAATTTCTTATGACATGATAAATTTAAATGTTTCATTAATAATTGAAATATTGAATGAAAAGAGGTGTAAACTAATTGAAACCTGTAAACGAAGGATAAATAATGTTTATAGATTTGTAGAAATAACATAAGTATGTTGTTTATTATTATATGGTAAAATAATTCAAAAACTCTGGGATAAAGGACATTGAAAAAGAAAGATAGAACCTTTAGGTAGATATTTATAAAAAATTGTTGGTCATTATCACCTCGCATTGATTTAAGGTTTTGTGGTCATGAACATTCTCAAGACTGCTTTCTAAATCAATATCTATCATTAATTGGGTGTTATATGCCTCTCCAATTTCTATATTTTCACTTCATTATAATTTTACACATATCTAGGAGCCTTATTATTTGTTATTTAATCTACAATGTATGTTTCCCACTTCTGCTTTTCACAGGAATTTCTATTACCCCTTTATATGATTGAGTTTCTAGAAAATCTATTTCTATTAATGATCAATTTATTTCCAAGATATTGATTTTGGGAATGTAATTAATTTAACATGGGTGTAATATAACATTAATAAAATTGGTTTCTTAATAATAATTTTCTTGATATCTTTCGTATTCGGAAACACCAAGTTTTAAATGAACTTTGATACACTATAAATATATTATATAAAAGTTTCTATTATAAGATATCCTTGAAATTGGAAGTATGAAGAAAAATTATGAAACATTTTTATAATGGTTTTATATAATGAAAGTATATTGATTAATGCATGATAAATAAGAACCCATTTTTTGATAAAGTCATTATATTCTTAAAAAATATGTTTTCCTTGTTAATTATTTTTTTTAAATTTTTTTAAAGATTATTATTATTAATTTCTACCAATTTTAAAAAATTTATGAAATGAAATGAATATATTTTTACAATATTTTGTGTTAAAATTATCTTATGATAGTATTTTAGTTTTTTATAGAAAAAGATGATTTTGGGTGAATTGTAAAAATACAGGTTTTAACAAAATTATCACTTTATGACATTATAATTATATAAAAATAACATAAAATATTGTGAACCAATTTTTATAAAATTAATATATATTAAATATATAATATAATTCATATAAAAATTTAATGTTAGGGCTTTTTAGAAAGATTTTGATTTTTCCAAAACATTCCATTAACCTCAAGAGTTGGTTCTTCACTACTCAAATAATAGTCATCTTTTATGTTAAAATATATAATATATTATTTATTTTGTAACCTTGAAGATTATTTATTAATTTATTATTTATATCATATTTATGGAACACATTCCTTTCTATGAATTTATTTCCGGACTAATTTTGTTGTATGTTATCTAGCCATGTGGCATGTATGCTTATGGGAATTTTATGAAGTAATGAGTAGACCTGGAAATATATATTAGTCTAATTTATTGGATAATGTGGCATATATTTCGTAATAGGTTTGAAATTAAGAGATACATACCTCTCATGAATATGGTTCATAATCAACTATCATGAAAGGCCTTGACCAGTATAAAGTCGATGGCGTAGTGGGAGAAACCCACTATGAAACTCAAATTATGGATATAGGGGCTCATCATAGGGTAGGTCATCCTAAACTAATATGTGAAAAATATAAAATAAATCACCATCAAATAATAGAAAATATAAATTCAATATTAACACCATGTTCTTAGTATTCTTCCTCAATTTCACTAATTAATATATGTTATTTTATAACCTTATATCTAATTAGTTTTAATTGATTAATTGTTACGTCATCCACATTTCCCAAAATAATATCCCTTAAGTTCAAATTCACATATTAAATATCATTATATCATTAAGTTGCATTTGTATTCAGTTATTTCTCTTGAAGAAATTAATTAATAGTCAACTATAAGTAATTTTTTTCATTTTAAGAAAATTTACTTTCATGGTTTTTCATTTCCACTAAACTATAATATATTTTTAATCAAATAGTAAAATAATAATAATTTATTTAATAAAAGTTATTTTATTGAGATTCTAAAGAAATATTTTGACTACATGATGCATTTTAAACATAATGTTAGTGATCTCATTGAATATTTGAATTTATAATCCTCATTCAGTGTAAACATAATTATATTAGGACATTTTTTTATAATTCCTTCATACTTAAAAAATAAATTATATCATCTCACATCTTAAAAAATTCAATTTATATATTTTTTTATAATGGGTTTATTTTAAATAAACACTACTATCCATTAAATTTCTTAACTCACTATATGTGACTGAATGAAAAAAGAGTCTATTAACCCAATTCGAATTATATGAATTCACTAATTTTGATAGTTTTATTCTCAATGCACATAATATTTGTGTTTATTATATGAATAAAAAAATTACCGCAAAATTGATTAGAATATATTTGGACACTATGTTGTTCATAATATAAAAAAAATTCTATTGTTAACCATGAAAACCATGTTAATTATATTTAAAAATTGGAAATATAATATTAGTTTCATTATCAATATTTTAATTGTTGAGACCCATTTGATTATTCTTATGGAATATTCAATTTTGAAAATAATAAGAGAAACATTTTGAAAAAAAGGTATACTTTTATGTGTTTAAGCATTACTATTAAATAAATTATATATAACTCACATTTTTCATCAATTTCTCTATATATCCAACAAATATGTACATCAATATAAATTATAATATCCCAAAAAAAATTCAATATAGGAAAAATTTAATAATAAATTTCCTCTTTAATTTATGATGTTTATGGGAATTATATTTTCTAATTTATGTAAACATACAGAAAATATAATATTATTTATTAATAAATGTCACACAATTTGAAGTGCCAAAAATAATGAATTAGAAAAATATAAAACGGTTTTTTCTAAAAATAAATAATTTATGGATTCAATAACCACACAAGATCAATAAGTGATATTCCATCCATTTTTAAATGATTATTGTATCTTTATAACCTCAAAATATGTGTGTTTTTAAAATGATGTTCTATCCCAGAATAAAAGGTATCTGGTACCCTCACATTTAAATTTTATTGACAGAATAATAAATAAATCTCTTTATAAATTATAAATGTTTTTTTTGGAATTAATAAACACTAAGTTGTTTCATTTCCAACTACTCTGACCAAGGACACTATCATGTTTAGGAAGGATCTAATTTTATAATTATATTATCGAGGTTATTCATTTTTTTATAACATAGTAAATATTTTTTAGAGGTAAATTCTTCTCTAGGAGAATTATTTACATAATTTTGAAATCGAAAAAATCATAAAAATATGGTATACTTTTAAAAAAATAATACATTCTCCAATGATGATGTACCATTAATAGAAAATTAGATTTTTTGTAGTTCAAAATATTTTTTCATATATTGAATGATTTATTTTTATTAAACTAATTCTCGATTAGCCTGAAGAATTTACTTCCAATAATAATTATTTAGTAAAGTCATGGAAATGGGATTATTCGTAAAATCTCTTAATATGGTTATTCCACTATATGTGAATAAATATTCATTTTTAGATATAGATTATTTCTAATCATGTCAACATCCATCAATGGAATAAGTAAACAATTTTAGTTATGGATTATAAAAATAAAATAATTATTGGTCTAATGGTTTAATATGGGGTTTTGATATATTCTTGATATCATTATAACATTTTATTACAAGATAAGAACTATAACTACCCAAAAAATTCCTATAGAACACTAGTTTCTGTAATATTAAGATATATGAAATGAAGAGAGGAGGGGGTTATTGTAAAAATAATAAAATGTATTATTAAAAACATTAAGAAAACTTTATTTTTCTAGATTTTAATATCAAATAATACTATGTATTATCTTTATACTATAATTCCCTTCACTAAATACATATCACACTATAAACACATCATTTAAATGGGAGTCGCAACACAGATATCACCTTCCTTTTTTGATTTAGTAAATATCAACAACAAATTTATCTTTTATAATAGGGGTAAAATATATATATAATCATTCCATCAGATGAATTATATCCCACAAATAATGTAATTTTGAGTAAAAAAACATAAAAATGAATTGCTAATACATAGTATAATGAATATAAAAACGTAGTGATAATAAAATATTTAACAAATATAAGAAATAATTTAAAGACAACTATTTCATAATGATCTCTTTATGGAAGGAGTTTTAGTATAAGTTTTATATTAGGAAAATTGTATTTCAATGAAAAATTAGATATTAGGTTAGAAAGAATTATTCAACCAATTCTATTTTATGTATAAATAATTCCTAATGTCTAATGATCTTTGGTCCAGTAATATGTTTCAATAATCATGATTCAATAGTTGATAGATCATGGTTTCAAATTTTTTATGTAACCCTAGATGTGTTCTAATCATTTAAAAATGATTCATACATGTTTTTATCAATATAATCCTAGGTTAAGAATTTATAATATGTTAGTGATAAAAATTGAATCCATTGATACTTGGTATTACATTAATGTATAAAAATAAATTATATTTAGTTTCCAATATTATATTCTCAACATAAAATATCCTAATAATAGTAAGTGATAAAGGATTCTCACATCATCTCTTGGTTTGGTAGTTTTCTTATTATTATTCCAACACAATAAAATTTTCTAATGGAATATTATTCATGAGGTTGCCTTGTCTCTAATTTCCTATTTAGGTATTTTTTTATATCAACATATTTTACTTCAACCTATAATTACTCTATAATTGATCATTTCTTATATTAGTTATCAGGGATCAGTTATCCTTCTAACATAGTATAAAATATTTCTTCCACAATATCCAAAAACATCCCATTTACATAACAGAGTCTCCAGAAATATCATAATAATTTTATGGATATAAATTTTTCTTCCATTCACTTATTTATAATAATTCATTGTCTAAATTTAGTTAAATTAGATTACATCACTATACAAGATTTTAGTTGTAGAATCTCAAATAGGGAGCCACTTAAACGGTTCCCCAAGCTAGTTCACCACAAGGCATCAAGCATACATCCACATTAGCCAAATTCTAGAAGCAAATAGTGAAGGTCCCATATTAGTATAGTGGTGATACTATACCCTCATGAATAGACTTAAACTATAGTACATATATATAAATCAATAGTGGAAGCAAGAAAAATATGTACAGTGGAATATAACAATGTACAATAAATACCTAATGAATAAATTTCTACGCAATAAAATGTAATCGAATAAATAAAAAAGTTAATACAAGTTAAAAAATAATCGAATAACATAGTTAGTAAATAGAATACTCCACCTTCGGAAATAAGGCCAATTACATGATTAACTACTACTCTCAAGCCCCCATATTCCATTATATTCTATAATAGGAAGTAGCACAATGCATGGTCCAAACATGTTACCATGAATGTCGATTCAGGTACCCAACAGAGGACTAAAAATGGTGTCAGATAATTGTTATTGGGCACTTCCCATATTTTATTACATAATCCAGTATGTGAATATAAAATAATGTTCTGTGAATTTACAGAAAAAGTAAATGATTAAATACATGTGGTCATATCAAGATCAGGTTCCTAAGGGACATGTAGTTAACCATACCTACTTTGACCTAATCATGGAGACCAATAAAAATTACATTATATTTATTTAATCATATTTGTAAATCGTTATATGTAGAGATATACATGCACATTTGATGAACTACAGCTTAAAACCCAAGCATCCACATATGGGTATCATACAAGACTCATATTTTAAATAACAGTCATTATGTACATTTCCATTATAGGGTAGCGAGGGATCCATTCCAGTGGATCATGCATATTTTGGAATTCTATCATCAAATATCACATGTAGGAATAGATTCTATTACAAATTATCATGTGTAATAAGGGATTTCATGTATAAATATCATTTATAATAAGGGACATTGTGCTTGGGGATCATCTAAAATAAGGGAATTCATGTCCAAGGAACATGTATAATATGAAAAACTATTAAAAATGATGTTTTTTAATAAATAATTCTATTCATTAGGACCATGTATAATAAGGTACTCTATTCCCATAAATTATGTCAAATAAGGGACTTTATTCTCAAGTATCATGCTCAATAATGGACACCATGATAGAGGATCATGTTTAATATGGGATTCCATGCATGAAGATCATATGTAAGGTGATTTCGAATTCCCATTTATTGATTACCTATGGAATTTTATAAAGTTGAACCTAGTGCCTCTAAAGTAATAATATAATGGTGTAATAAGATTAAATTTAAAAATTAAACATAGTTTTTGAGAAGGAATTTAAGACAACTCAATGTTTGAAGAATACATTTAATGATATCATTTAAGTGAAGGGGGGGACATGTGTTATATGATTTTCATGAAACATATATAAAAATCCTAATATTCAAGTCATCTATGAAGGATAATCCATGCAGAAAAGCATAGACTAATCAAGGGCCAATATTTTTGACCAAACCATTAATCCTTTAGTACATATATTCCATGGATTAAAATATGGGTCTAGCATATTAAATAATAAAATGATATAAACAAGTTTAGTTCCATTAAATTATTAAATACATTCCATGAAGAATAAATTAATTTTATTTCAACACTTTTTTATCAAGAGAAATTACCAACACACCGAAGGGGTGGTCAATTCAAAATGTGAGAGTGATATGTCATTTAAATTAAAATGAACCAACCGTAAATAGTGGTTCGAGATAAGGTCTATAACTTTTATCTACATGAATATAATAATAAAGGATATATTAACATTAATTTTTTGGTTTAAATTATTTATTTAAAGTATTTAACATTTTGAAAGCAATGTATGGAGTTTCTGACGTAATACAGAACAACAAAATATTATAAAGAGGCTAGAAATATAGGGTAATGACATATAACACATACCTCTTTCTTTGGATTCTTCACTAATCCATTCTCGAGATTTGATTCAAACTAGAACATTACAAATTAAAGAAAAAATCCATAAAAATAGTTAATAAGATCTCACAAAATGATTCCATTTATATGAATGATGAAACTATATAATATATGATATATGAGTCCATGTAAAAACCCGATTATTCCTTGATGTATGAAAATTTTTAATTTCATAAATTTTCTGTTTAAATGTTTAAATATGGAATAATCTGAATTTCTTATAATTTATAGAGGTATCAGGGTTGTTAGGGGATGGATGATGGAAATAAACCCAACATTTGTGTTGAAAAATGTTTGTCGCACAGTTACTAGAAACAGTGTGGGGCAGGACTCAACGTTAGATAAAACGATGCACATTTGGGTAGTAGGAAGCTATAGGATCCAAATTTTCATAAACCATGTGATTTGAGGCACATTTTTGTACGATCATGGAAATAATTTTCATAGTGGTGCTTGACATAATTTTCTCACATTTAGAAATCCTATTTGAGAATAGTGGGTGATATTCCCCTTTCCTAATGCAAAGGCATACAATTTTTACACCATTTTGCAAACCAATCACCCAAAATTTGTGACCCATTTATTTGGGTGGAATTACAAATATTCCCTTAAATTAATCATATTTCAACCTAATTTCTAATCTTCTCCACCCACTCAATATCTATACCATTTGAGTGCTCTCTATTGATGACTATTCTATGATGTAGGAGATCTCCTCCATCCGATCTCAAATTCAAGATCCATTTGTCTCATTATATCCATGTTCGTAATATCACAATTTCTTTTGTTTCATTCCCCATTCTTCTTGGAATAAGATCCACTATTTATGTGAATGCTAATATGTCATATTTTTCAGGTCTTCCACCATTTTTCATTTTTCTCCCTATCTGCGATGAATCAAGAAATGATACTGGATGAGCTAGACAATACAGACCTATAGTGGATGGTCTAATGTTATTCCTTTAAATATGAGGTGGTTATATATATTCCATTGTTCAAACCACCCAATTTTCTGAGTAATACCCTTGAAATTAATTTTAATCTTTTTTTAAAAATGAATATGTGAGAGATATGTAATAAATGAGATAGGTTATAATTGTTAATGGTCATGAAAATTGAATTCATACCACCCCTTTTGGTGACATTTTAATTACTTGGACCCCCATGGGTGTCTTTAACATGAATTACATTGGAGGTGTGTTGTAACCCCATTCAATGTTTTGTTAATTGAATAACTTAAATGTAAATTTGTTTCCGAGTTAAATTTTTAATTGAAATGATCAATGGAAGGGGATGGATGAACATATCCCTCAGATTAGGCCATTTAATGGTATGTTTGGGAATAATTTTACATTTAGAATGAAATTAAAATGTGAGAAAATTAAGTGACATGACTTCTAAGCTTATCCATTCCTGGAGAAACTATTTGAGGGGAGATTTATATCACTTGATCGTGGTGAGAACACTTGACATAATTTAATGATACTCAATGAATGATTCATATATGACTTGGGTGACACATGGGGTCTTATAAGAATTCCATGGATGGACTCATTTGGATTCTACAATTCTTTGTTTATGTTGCGCCTATAGAGATAATTGGATTCCAAATAATTAATGCCAATGATGGGATCATGTTTTGAATTGATTGATAAATGAAATGATTTATACGATGCATCTTCCATGTTATAAGGTCAATCATGGATTCATCATTTTTTTACACATTATTGTTAGCTAATTTGGTCATATTATGATCACATATCTGTATGGGGTGTGCATGGATACTTTTTAGGTCTCGAGACATGTTTTTTAAAATAAGACTGATTCATTAACTGAAGTTGAATATAATTGAAAAATTACCTACTATTAACTCAATGAATTTATTCCTTATCAAAAGTAGGTAGTATAGTATGAGTGCTTATTGGATCACATATGTTTACATGTTGTTTACTTTCAGTACTTCGTTTAATATTTTATTACAATAAGAACACTATTATTATTATATATTCACTTTTTGGATGGAACATGACCTTGGGTGGTTTCCTACTAGGATTTGTATCTCACATACTATTTGGGCCTCCTTAGGTAACCAAAAATAAAATATGATTTCATGTATGGAAAATTGAAAGAACCCTAATATAGGTTACCGATTGATGCTTACGGGCAGTGCAGCACAAGACCAAGCTAAAGATCGTGATGCTAGTTGGATTTTTTTGACCATTTTTGACTTTTTTACATCTATTGTACTAAATTCAGGTATACTTTTCTTGTGTTTTTATAGATACACATGAAATAAATCATCTTCATCTATATATGGTATTTTTTCTAGAATTTTTTATTTATATTTTTCCAGGAAATTTTCTATCGTCTTATTGATTTACTACTTCTTATATTCATCTGATACTATATTTCTATTGTGGTACCCTATGGTGGTGAGGGAATTTCCCCAACCACAGGCACTCCTGAGTCCTCACTACTAGTTATTATCCTCTGATGTTTGGGTAGATTCACTTGAGGCGATGTGGACAACTATTCATGGGTAACCTTTTAGAGGTATCAGGTTCCAGGATGTTACAGACCAAGACTTACCGCTTGGCTTTCAATGTGAATAACTATGTTTAATTAATACCAAAAATAGAGTATAACCTATTATTGAAAGAGGATGTGGGAGTTGTATACTGGTGGATATTTTGGGGGAAATGGGGGTGGAAAATAGGGTAAACCCCTTTTATTGTCTAAGGAGTAAAATGCTAATTTCCCCCTTTTATTGAGGTTCATGATTATTCCACATGGTCAGGAAAAACATGTGCCAACCATGTAGTGCCTATAATGACCAATAATTTTGTCGATCAATTTTTTTATTATAATTTTTTTATTATAAAACACATACCTAACATAGATATCATAAAAACATTATTTTCATAAATGAAGAATGAAATAAGTAGTATTTAATGAAATTATGGAACCAATTCCAACAAAATTATGACTTGACCATTGGAATAATAATGTGACCATTAAGAATAGTAAATTGGGAAAAAATATAGTAACCTCACCTATGAAATTATTTTATAATTTTGGTATCTTATGAATGAAAATAGAATAGATTTATTTCATTAAATATGTAAATAAATGTTTTAAAAAGGATAAATTGTGTTTTGGAAATTTCTTGAAACATAAATATTTATTAATAATTTTATTATGTTTATAATAATTTAAAATAATATTTATTTTCATAAAATGTATTCATAAATTAATATTTCTTTCTTATGATTATTATAGATGTTAATTAATTTTTTATTGTCTCATAGAATCATTTATACATTTAAAAATTAGTATTTTTCAAATAAATGATGACTTAATTAAACATTTAATTTCTTACATTTTTAATATTATTTTCTTAAAATTGATTCCATTTTTCGATTATACATGTCTAAAAATGGTTAGGTTGATTTTTTGTTCTTTTTCTAAAATAGTTGAATATTTGGTGAATAGTGAAATATGGTAATTTATAGTATTTAACATTATAAGTAAATACATGAATTATTGAGTCATCATTGATGTATGGATGGGGTAAGTACCCATTATTTTTAAATCACATTCAATAGAGGCATTATGTACTCATAATAATCTACAATATTGATAGACTTGATCCAAAATGACAAACTAATGAATTAAATATTCGAAAACCCCCCTCTCCTCCCATTATAAATACAACCTCTCACCACCTATTCTCCTCACACATTCTAAGAATTGTATATTGTTTATATTCAGCTCAATTAAATTGATAACCCTCTTACCCATGTTATGGTCTTGGTGGAATCACTAAAATTCCATTTCCATTTTTCTTAATGATGTTCTCAAGGAGAAGACACTCAAGAGGTAAAACCATCCCTATTTCTCTTTTAATTTATTTTATTTTTATATTATTTGCTCACCATACCAATCCAAAGTAACAAGATAAATACATTATCATATATATATATGTGTGTTTGTTTTATTTTATTATATGAATATCCATCATCAAATCTCTTATCCATTTTTCTGTAAAAAAGGAAACATCGTCCATGAGCCGTCGATTTATAGCATTCATAGATGACTAGTTTTTTTCATTACCACTAGAAAAGATGGTTATAAAATCATTTTTATAGATAAAAAAGATTAATATATATATATATATATTACAACATACTTAATGCTCTACAATCAATATATATACATATTACTAAATTAAACAGTACAAATTCGGGATGGTCATAAAAATTACCAAAATAAACTAATTATTTATCATCAATTATTTATTTAATAAATCATATTAATTTCAAAAAATAAAATTATATATGGTAAAATTAAAATGTATTGAAATAAATTAATAGAATATCATTCCACTTCTTTATATTTTCATCCATTTGAAAACAACTCCCATAATTATGTTCAGCTGAACCAATCTTAAACTCATAAAACAAACATGCTTAGAATGAAAAAAATAAACATTATAACCCATTGAGATTATCATAAATGATCTTAATAAAATTTAGTAAATAACATACATGTAAAATAGCTTCTAAATTATTTAATAAATGGAAATATTTTTATTTCCAGGAATTTAAGGTCATGTTCAAATAAATTTTTCACAGAAGGTAAGGGATTATCTTTGAACACCAAATTTTTTCCATCAGGTTACGATTTCTCTCTATTTATATTATTTTTATTATTAATTATTATTATTTAATCCTCTTACATCCAATGGGTATGTTCAAAAATTATTTACCTAGTGTAATTAGTCATTATTTTATTATAAAATGCATGTTTTATAAGGTTCCCTTTTTAGTACCACTCTATGAGTAATCCCGATTAAAGGGAACTTCCCAATTTTATACCAATTTCCTTGTAAACATAATACTATGTTTTTACCAACCCAATTTTTTTAAAATAAATTTTTTATCCTGAATAACTATATTTGGTGATTTCTAGATTTATGAAAACAATTATTCTTCTGTCTACAATAACTACTCCTACATTTTCTCATAAACTGCACTAAATTATCTCAATTATAATGTTTCATAAACACTATTTTTACATGTCTTCACTATAGTTGGAAATAATTTATCATTACATAGTACTATTTTCCTTAATGAATTCCCATGTACTATTTAAATCAATTCTTTCACAAGAACCATTATAATATTCCATTGGATATGTTTTATGAAATGATTACAATGCCCTTTTCCTTCCATGGGTATCCCTTATGTTTATCCCTTATATTGGATTATTCATGTGGCACACATATGCATGAACATGTTATGATGGGTGTTTTGAGATATAAATACAATGGTTTGGGAAATGTTTTTTCTCATGAGTTGTTATGTTGAGATAGAGAGTAAACATGATTCTCGTATTGGACTTTCTGCAATATATGATATAGTATTGTTAGTTACCCTTGAATCATGTTTATGAAATCTTTTAAGTTATATCCATATTCAAATGATACCATGACTTCTTGATCTTATGTTCTACATATTTTGGTTTTATATGTTTATTAAGGTTCCATTCTTTTTTATGACACCATGATATGTCTTCTAACCCATGTGATATTATTTATTCTTATGTTTATACCTATTATTTTCATTTTAACTCATCAATATGTTAATTTATTCACCAGGTAATCCAATTTTTATGTACAAAATCAATGTATGTATGGATATAACTATGTATATTATGTAAAAGATGTTATATTTTAGTTTTATGATTTCTAATGTTTTTACCATATCTTCCAAGGAAACTAGAATTTACTATACTTGGTTTTTATTTTATGGATATTTGTTCTTAAATTAATATAATAATAATAGTAAATATATAGATATGTTATATTTGGTATTAGTGAATGGTCTAGATATTTTTTTGGATTGAGGTTTAAAATATTTTGTAAGAACCCTAGAGATAATTCTGTCATGACGAATTACATAAAAAACATTGGCAATCAAAACATAGGATATATTTTCCATTTATGAGTTTATAATTCTATTAATGTTTCCTTTTTTTATATAATTATTAGCTATTAATTCAATACCCATAATTTTAATTTTTCATTTCTAGTTAATTGATTGAAATAGGAGAAGTACGCTAACTTGTTTTCACTTTAGTATGTAAAATAAAATTTCGAGTTTGAAATTCCATAAGGGGGAAGAATGTAATGGCCCCAAATTTTTTCAAAATAATTTCCCTACTTATAAAAATATTACATAGTATAATACACATACATCACATATAAAATCTCATAAAAACATTATTTTCACAAATTTAGAATGTAATAAGTTGTATTTATAGAAATTAATGAAACTATACCAATGGAATATTAACATGAGAGTTGGAATAGTAATATGAAAATTAGTAAGAGTAAACTATACAATTGAATAAGAACCTCACCTATTAATGTATAAAAAATTTAGGTATATTATTAAAGAAAATATAATATAATTATATCATGGAATAATTAAATAAATATTTTAAAAATAATAAATTAAGTGTTGGTATTTTTGTGAAACTTAATTGTTTATTTACACTACTATATTTATAATAATTATTTAAAAGAAAATATATTTTCATAAAATAGATTCATAAATTAATATTTTTTTTCTTATGATTATAAGTGAGATTAATTATTTTTTTATGCATTATGAAATCAGTTATAATATTAATAATCGGTATTTTTCAAATAAATGATGCTTTTAATTAAAAATATAATTTCCCATGGTTACAAAATTATTTTGATAAATTATTCTAAAATTTGTTATTCTACACTTTGAAAAATGGTTAGGGTGAATTTTGGATATTTTTCAAACATAGTACATTTTTTGGTGAATAGTGAAACATGGTAATTTATGGTATTTAATATTACAAGTAAATACATGAATTACTGAGAAAATGAATATGTATGGATGTGGTAATAATGCCTTAGTACAAAATATAACGAAACAATTATATTTCATAGTCACAAGTATCATTACTATTGATAAACCTGTGCCAAAATAATACACTAATGAATAAAATATTCAAAAACACCCCTCTCCTCCCACTATAAACACCACCCTCACTACATATTCTCTTCACAACTTCTAAGCCTTGAATATTTCATATATTCTTCACAAGTCCACTACTAAACCTCTTAACCACATATTTGTCTTTCTGGACTAACCAAAATACTATTTCCATGATCCGTAATGAGGTTCTCATGGAGACGACACTCAAGAGGTAAAACCCTCCCACTTTCTCTTTTAATTCCATTTCATTTCTTATCCTTATCTTACATTCCCCATACAATGTAACATGATAAATATATTATCAAATATATACTTTAATTTATTTTTTTGAAAGAAATTTACATAATCAAATCTATTATTCTCTATATTTTTAATAAAAAATGAAAACTTCATTTGTGAGGTGTCGATTCACCACCTTCTTAGACGACACATTTTTTCATTAACACCAGCAGGGATAATAAGAAAACTATTTTTATGGTTGAAAAAGAATATAATATGTGTATTATAACTTATATATTATTCTATAACCATTATATAAACATATTATAAAACAAAATGATATTAATTCGGGATGGTTGTAAAAGTTGACGAAATAAACTGTTCATTTTTCATCTATGTTTTCTCTAATGAATCATTAATATTTGAAAAACTAAATGATATATGGTATTATTTAAATTTATGGATATAAAGTAATACCATATTATTCCACTTCTATTGTTTTTCATCTATTGAAAAAAACTCCTATAATTAAACCCAAGGGAAACGATTATAAAATCATGAAACAAACACTCTTGGAACAACAAAATTAATCATTATAAATATTCAAAAATTATTATAAATTATCTTAATAAATTTTTTTATATCATGTACATGTATAATTTGTTTTTAATTAATTAATTTATTGATCTAATTTTATTCTCTAGGATATTAAGTGAAAATGTGGGACACTTTCGGAAATAAGGTAAGGGATTCTCTCTGAACACTCATTTTTCCTTCGGTAACACATTCTCTCTCATTACCAAAATTTAATTCATAATTTATATTATTTATTCATCCTAAATTATAATTTTATGTTCCAAATATATCTACCTATCATAATTATTATTTATTATAAGGGAAAAGGCATGTTTTATAATGTTCCCTTTTCAATACCTCTCGATAAGCAATCCTGATTAAAGGGAATTCCCAATTTATTATATATTTTCTGTAAACTCCATAATATTGTTTAATATTAAAATATTTTTCTCAAAAGAAAATTTGTATCATGAAAACCCATCTTTTTCCATTTATTGTTTTTAGAAAACAATTATTCTTCTCTTTTCTTTAAAGACTCTTCTATATATTCCCTTAAACTGCACTGAAGTGGCTCATTTATATTGTTTCTTAAATAATACTTTTACATGTTTCCACATCTTCTAAACATAACGTATCATTATCTATGCCAATTTTTATATATTAATTTCTATTTTTATTATAAATTTATTCTTTAAAATCCACCATTATGACATTCCCTTTGTTTGTTTTATTATATGATTATGATACCCAATTCCTTACATGGGTATCCCTTTTGATTATCCCTTATGATTGATTATTTATGTGGAAAAAAATGAATGTAAATTTTATTATGGTTGATCCCAAATATATATCCCATTCATTGGGTATTTTTTAGTCTTAGTAGACGTTATTTTGGGATAGAGAGTAAACCTTATTTCTTCATGGGACTTTTTCCACCATGTGATATAGTCTTGGAAGTTAACTATGACTAATATTTATATCATGTTGAATATTAGTTCCACATTCATATTATTCATTTATTAAATGATCTCATATTATACATTTTATGATTCTATATGTTTATTAATTGTCCATTCCTTTTTATTACATCATGTTATGCCTTCTAACCCTTGTTATATGCTTTATTCGGATAAATATCTCTTACTAGGATTTTAATCTCATTCCTCTGTTCCTATATTCCCCTGTTTTTTCTATGATGATGTGAGAGAAGAAATTATGTTAGTAACTCATTATAGAGACTAAATAAAATATTTTATTTTGGGTCTCATGCTTTCTAATTATAAACCTAATCTTCGAGATACATTAGTCTTTATAATCCTTAGGTAATAATGGATAGATAATTATGCTTAAAATCATGATATAAAATTTATAAAATCCAAGGGTCATTATAGTTCCTTTTTTCCTCTATGGTTTCATCCCATGGCATACCAACCATGTTCCAATAGTGTAGTTCCATTTTCACCATGAAATCCTACACAACACAATTGTAGTGCATGATTATAGAACCCATGTGCTAAATATGTGAGTCTCTCAGAACCTCGGAACCATTTTTATTGGTAAACTAGAACCATAAATGTTTTTGAACAAATCGTGTCCACTAACAATTAGGGTGTACTATTTATCCACAGTATTAGTTCCAAGAGTGGGCCAACATTTCACCTAAGTTTATCTTTCCTATAATCAAGCTATTAAGGATTTATGCTCTATAAACTCACCTAAAATTATAAGAAACCTTTTTAAACCTAAACTCTATCAAAAAAATCACATTCATGTATTCTATTTGTCATTGTTATGTCCCAATGATCAAATTATGATCCCCAACCTAATGGATATTAATGTTCATTTGGAAATTTTCATGGATTTCAAAACAAGGTTTTTTAAAATATTTTCTCCTTATAACTTATCATCCTTGAGAAGACTTAAGGGACAAAACAAAAATCACTAGACCTAATCATTCTTGGAATTCCCACTATAAATTTCCAAATTACATGAAACCCCTTAAATCATATTTAAAACTCAAACCAATACTCACTCGCTCTAAAATAATATCAATATTGTGATTATTTCAGACCATAAATACTATGAAGGGATCACTACATCATCTATTTTTATTAGCCGAACTATAGTGGTTCCCACTATAGGTTCTATCCTATAATGGCAATTTCCAGTTAGGGTACTACCACTATCATAACATGTCTACTAAAGCATGTCCATAGCATCCTAAAACACCCTTGATGTGTTTAAAAAAATATATATGATAATTTCATCATTAGTCCTCTATTTTATCAAAATTCACAAACTCAAATTGACTAAGCCCATAATTTTTAGGATGTATTTTTATTGAAAATATACAGTATACCATTAGAATACACCCACCCCATTCCAATATAATGGATTATTTTGTTCCTCTCCAACTACATCCACATATTCAAAGAAACACATATAAATTCACCTATCATCAACTAATTTTGTTAGAATTTATCTTTAATGATTAAATAATTACAATACCATATTCTAAACACCGTTATTCCAAAGAATACTTTGGTTAATACATACATGCTTACTGAACACCATAATTGACTTTCAATGACATCTCTTAGTTGAACAATCCCTATTTAGAAACTATATTATTTCTATAAACTATCATTTAAAATTCCAATTACATCATTGTTGAATTTTCACTGGCTTCCCAGTTAAAATTTCAAGACTCAAACATCTTGGTTGTCCATAATAAAAATTTTAATTTTCATTTATCAATAAATTTGGTATTACATTTCACTATTTATTTAATGAAATATGAGTGAAAAAATACCATCACACAACCAGTCTCAAGGTCCTAGGACTCCACTCACATGAGGGTCTCCCTCTAGTGATTGATATACTACCCCAAAAATAGGAGAATTCGTGTCATTGAACAAAAAAATGAAAATCGTTTTTTCCATTTCCTAAGTCTCATCCAACCTCGAATATAATAACTCTCATTGTTAAGACACAAGAAATACCTAAGAACTACATTGAAAGTGATCCATAATCCATTCTCACTTCTGAAGAATAATTCGTATGGAGTTTTTTGAATTTCATAACATAATGGTCACCATTATAAAATGGTCAATCTTATACAATGAACTATATATCTTACCTTAAAACTATTCCTTGAGAATAAATTCCATGGAGTCTCATCATCATGAAATTAAAAGATATCTAGGTTAACATAGTATATAGCTCATTCTAAGCCAATGTGTCATGGATGATGTAATGATATTGGGCATTATCATATTTTAACTAGGGAAACTATATGATTATAAGGGAAGATTGACAATATAAAGAATATAATATTACTTTATATAAATCACTGAAAAATAAATATCATGATCTCTGGGCGGTATGGCCATGCACTGCTAAACTTTTGTTCCCATTATCCCAAAAACAAAAGATAAAATATAATAAAGAAATCAAAAAACACACTGATGATAAAAATAAATATTTAAATAGTGATAATCTATCCAATTCATCCTAACGATGACATTGAATCAATCCAGGCCCAGAACAATGATATCCCAAACTAGATCAATGTGAGCTATCGATAGAGAACAATATTTTCATCGGAATCACTAATACTTCCACATTATAATAAACATATCTAGATACATAAAAATGATATGATATCTATTTTTAGAGTAATAATATCTTTAAAAAATAATATATTAACATGTTTGAGTAACTAGTATCAAATAAATATTTTTTTTAGAAGATGCAATAAAAATTTAACCTCTCACTATCTATTGGCCTCCACCAAATTTCATTTGAGACTCATACTTTTAATTAAGGTGGATCACTCTTGTGGTCATTAGATAGAACCCAATGGAATGCATATGAATACGCCATAGTTTCCTTTGGGTCTAAGGATCCCTACCCATAATGAAGCATAATCATAGTCTTTAAGAACTACTTTAGGCGGCCTCAACAGCCATGATCATTACATATATTCATGGGTGTATGATAGGTATGTCTAGTGTGAATAACCATTAAAAACTAATTTATATAATGGGAAACACAAAATGTTGTAGTTGATAGTGCAAAGTGGTCTTGCAACCAAGAACCACCTCTACCATTCCTTTGAGTGTCGCTCTGCATTATCATCTTCTCCATCATTTCACTAAAGCTACCACAAGGTGAAACAAATGTCCTAATAATTTCATGATTTATAATAATGTATATATCATCCATCTTAGCACAATATACACTATAAGTATAGTTTTTAAGGATAAAAATGAATACATATGACATGATATCAATTTGAAACCCCTATATGTATATTTATGCTGTCATTTGATCATTTATCTCCACCTATTGAGAAAAAAACCATATCCAAAAAAATGGTTTAAGTACTCTAAAACTAAAAAGCCCCTACTAAAAGGAAGTCTCTATAATTAAATTTATAGCATTAGAGTCTTTGGGTAGAATTTTTGAAATAATCTAGTCCTAAAACACTTTCAATTCAATCCCACATGCCTCTTTTCATGAAATATGGAATCCAACTGCTGAATACTGGGACCCTCAGTTTTGAACACCACACATTTGACCTTATAGCCTCATGTGAAAATAATAATTCAAATACATGATCAGTCTTATTTAGATAGTCATCCATCTATTTAGGTTCTTTAATTAATGGATAGGGGATTCATGTTTATAAACTATTGAGATCAGTATTCGTCTCCACCAGCTCCTGGTCTTCCATCGGTAACTATGTTATACACTCATGGAACATTTTTCTTCGCAAAATGAACTTTATATATGATAGTTTTTAAGAGATTCATATGAATAAGAGAATTTACTTAATGGGATTCTATAAATACATTATCATGCAGAACCCTTAGAATCTATCTCTAAGGAATATAACTATACAATCTAAATAAAAGAAAGTGATCAGAAAATATGATTATATTAGTCAACAATAGAAAACCATAACTAAAAAAATGGTATTATAATAAATCCCTAATATTGGTGACATACATATCAACATCTCTTAGAAACTTCTAGCATATCACACTTATAACTGGTTAGGTACTCACCAGAACCTACCTCTCGCGTTCCGAAAATCACATCTCTTGTCATCCAATGATACCGAAAAATGTCACTTGGAAAAAATGTGGCTATGATAATATTTGAAATAAAAAATGGATTATACCCTATAATATGGTACCCAGACCAATTTAACACTAACTTGGATGGTGGTCTCGATCCCATCCTATTTCCAACTAGCACCCGAGCATCAAAGAACAAAAAAGGGTATGATTTTTCCCCACCAATACATGACATAAAAAATTTAAATATATATATATATAGGAATAAACAAATAAGTGAATTATTTTATAACCATATATGAGATATTATAGTCATATAACTCAAAAGAAACCTATAAGGAGAAACTTCATTGTATATGTCTACAAATAAATGACATCCAAAAAAATAATTATTTAATAAATGTGATAAGTGGGTAATGCTCACCATCTCACCAAAAACGTCCCATACCGAGTTTTCATAAAAATAGATACCTAATTTAGGTTCCTTTCCTCTTACAACATAAATATAAAATACATGGTTTACACATTTTGGATGAAATGAAAATGGTGGGATTTTAAAAGGGTTAGTATGATCCCACCATGGTGTTCCACATTAGTCCTCTATACAATAATAACTATTTTCACAATTTAAAGAATCAAAAGGCATGGTATGTATTTAAAAAAATATATCAAAAGAATTGTAAACAATTACAATTTTTCATTACTCATAAAACAAATCTATGTAAAAATGATTCAAATAATAAATTCCAAATCATTTCACATTTATGAAAACAAATTATAAATGCAACAAAACTAAAATAAAAATGTACAATAGTAAAATAATTATATTGATAACTCATGGTCAGACTAGAAAGATCACTCATTCCTCAATTATAACGTTTATGAAATACATGTTCCTATAACTGATGTGTGAAGGTGTATGGAATAGAGGAAAACCACATAATGTCAATTTTCCAATAAATTAAATCATGTTATTGATTAAAATTTATATCAATTAAAGAATGAAAGAACACATGACAATGTGAACCCCCTTATAATACCAAGTAATGAGCACCAACACAAAAACATCCAACTTTTTTTAAAAATCACCCATTTACTGCATTTATAAAATTAATTAAAATTTATTGCATGTTTCCCAATATAACATCCCACACCCTTTCCAATCAAAACGTTGTTTGAAAACCCATTTCACAACCCATTTTACAATGACTTGAAAATCACCATTATTTTACTATGATAAGTGTCAAACCATATTTTTTCAAAAACACAATGACATAGAGAATCCAATAAATAAAATATTTTTTCAATTATTTTTAAAAAAAATTATATGATGGGGCACAATTACAGTTTCAACAACACATTCTATAGATATAAAAACATACCTCAAACTCGTTCACATGCAACCAATAAGAAAAGAGAAAGAGGAACTCCTCGATCAACCGAAAAAATAGTACACAATATTCCCATGATAGAAACCTAATGAATCCCAAGATAACAACCATTCGGGGATGATGAATAGTTAGTGTAGTGTGATATTGAATGTGGTAATAGAATTTTAACTATAATGAATTAATCTTCATTTTCGGGATAGATTTCAAACCAAATGGGCTATAATCTCTCTTTTGGATTCACTTGATTCCTTCAATAATTGGTAGAATGGAAGGAAGAGTGTTTTGATTTAGAGGGATTTAGATTCTTATATCCTATTTGGGAAGCATATATAAATTAAAACATCCCTAAATGAAATACAGAAACATTTCTATACATTGGTGTTGAATCTGACTCTGTATTTTAGTTCAATTGATACTTTAAAATAACCGAAAAATCTATGACACGTCTCCCCTAGTCAAACTAGCCTACATATCCCATGATGAAGATATCTCCCATATCATATCTACACCCAATAAAATTATTGTGAAATCAACACACCATTGCACAACTACTCTCCAAAATTGTTGAACCAATAAACTCCCACGATAAGAATCCATGTTATGGCCTCTTCCAACATGCCATGGAGCTCAACCCGATAGAAGGAATACACCAAAAACTATGATCGATCATTGAACCATTCATAAAATGGAATTAAAGAACTCATTATCACTCCTGGGATTATACAATAATGTGGAAACCTCTACAGGATGGTCCCTTGAAAAAACACTATTGGTTACCTCCTGAATCAACTGGAAAATATAGTTTGAACTCTTGAAAAAAATTACAGTGTACCTCAACTAGTATGTTACATGTCATGTTTTCCATTATTGATAGGATATATGGTTTTTTAGACCAATCCAAAGAAGTTACTTCTGTTATTAAACCCAAGAACACTATGTTGTGGTAATCATTCATGAATTTGTAATCCAATAGATTATGGTTTACTATGATTTTCATTTTCCACATACATATGTTATATGATTATGGTATCAAACCATGTCTCATGTTTATTTTATTATGTATTTTTACTCATATATTCAATGTTATTTATTTGATCATTTCAGACTACATTCCATTCCAATATTTCTATAGAAAAATCTTTTATCCATGTTCTTATTATTAATATATTTATCCCATGTTCTTGTGTTGTTATATTCATATGATCTAATAGTCATTGATATCATGATTTCTCTTGATTGTTGAACATTTGATCTAAAAAATTTCTTATTTATATATTTTTTGGGTTATTAAGACATGTATATCTGATTAAGAGTATAGAATGAATAATTTTGAGGTTTAGTAACATAGAAACGTTAACAAATATCATAGAATAAACTTTGCAGGTTATTGTTCCCCAAACGACACTAAACATTGTATTCTATTGATTGTGTGATTATTATGAGATTAAGTATTGAAATATGAAAACAGGTATCTTGGGAAATGACCAATTTTATAGAATAAATTTTATAAATTATGTCTTTTTAGCACCAGAACTAGGAGTGGGGATTTGGGTTTCCTCAATTGGTATTAATGCATGGTCTTGTTATTTTATAGGATAAATTTCATTATTGTCTAGGTTATGATGAGATAATTGTTTTCAGTAACACATGTATGGGCCTATTCTTCAGATTATAACCTAAATTATAGGTAATATTGTGATCATCTGGTTACATCACATCTAAATTCTATTATAGATATTGGGATGTACATGCCAATGCCTCACAAATTCACCAAGGGGTAATAAAAATACTACTTAAGTATCATCAAGATCTTAACTCTGTTTATTATAATGGGTTTATTACTGTATACATAGATAAATAGTCATGGTTCATATGATTTAGTGATTCATAAACTCCTAATAAGATATTATAATGGGAGGAAATGGTAAATTATGATTTAACATATAACTAGATATGTTATAAAACCTAATAGGATAATGATAGTGGAAAACCATAGTTAAACTAAATATTTATAGGTAATTCATTTCTATAAGTGTTGAACTAAAATTATAACAGGTTAAAATGAATGTTTCATTGAATAATACATCTTAATATTGAGTTTTCATATTCCTAATATCATTTACTCTAATTTTATTGGATAGTATCTCAATTATTTGTGTTTTTTTATTTTTTATGGAATAGGATCATGAAAACGAATATGTGAAAGCAATGCGTCTATCATATAATAAAGAATAATATTATGGAAGAAAGATTCCATTTTCATACATAAAATAGTTATTTATATATACATAATTATAAATTATATATTGAGACAAGTCCATAATAATTTTACCTTTAGTTATTTTTAGTAATTATTCATAAATAACTATTTTGAGGAACCAATTACCTCAGGGTGGGGTGGGGCTGTAACACACCGACATTTTACTATATATACATCCTTTAAATGATTTTTTTGTGTTAAAACGGTTATTCCACAAAACAAAATTTAGATAAAATCATTAAATTATTTTGGATGTCTATTATTCATTGATTCTTGGGTGTTCTTTCATTACATTATATACACAACATTTTAAATTTAATTTTCACACCACAAGAAATTTAATTTATTAATATGATTCTAAACTTTGATATCAACTTTATCAAATTATATATTAATTTTAATTTTAATTTATTAAATTATAATTAACTACCAATGATAAAAATATGTTTCCATGAATATTTTTTAATTTGTGTAAAAAGATAAATGTTTTAAGAAATGAAACAAATCAAAAAATGGAATCCAAAAAAATGAATGGTGAAAAAGGTTATAGAACATATAATGGCCCACATTTAATGAATTTAAAATTTATGACCTTTTCATTTGGAAGAATCAGGACATTAATGTAAATTATTAATTATTTAAAAAAATCATTAATTATAAAAGGAATTCCCACAACCCCACATTTCCTCACACCCCATGCAACTTGAATTCATAAAAAAACTAACAAAATATCTTCAAAGAACACTAACAGACCTTACAGAATATTTTTACATATATGAACACCTTCTTAATAATAATTTAATTTGGAAAGGTTATTTAACCATGAGTAATTTAAATTTTGAATTACCCATTTTACATTTCATATCATTTACTTATTATTTTATTTCATTCAAATATAATAAAAACATTTTTAAATAATTAAATTATAATTATTAATATACATAAATTTTATTGTGTTTATGGGTAAATTGTTTCTAACATTATTACATCCATTAATACAAAAAAACGAGACTATTGTTATGTGTGACCTACCGCCTCTATAAGTAACTTGGTTTATTTTTTTATTTACCTAGTCACCAGGATGGTTCAATGGTGGTATATAATGATTAAATTTTATATTTATAAACATATTATAATTATTATTAATTTTTTTTTAAAAATCTCAGTGTTCTCATTCATTCTATACAAAGGCATCGCCCGTGTATAGGTGCAGACTAATGCCTCCTTGAAAAGGACATAGTTTGTTTTTCATCTTGAATTTTACTATTATTAAACACAAATAAACTATTATTTAACACATTATTAATGAATAAATAATAGTATTATTATTAATTCTAATAATATTAAGAAAAAATAATTAGTTTTTAATCCATACTCACCCCTAGATTGTAGTTTATTCTCACTAGGATCAGTTTATCCAAAAATATTATAAATTTTATAAATGTATATCATCTATGACAATGGAACCCAAAAAATCAATAATTTTCATTACTTTTAATTTTTGTGGTTTCTCTATAGGAATTTTATATTAATATTTGACTTATTTTTATAAAATAAACCATTTTCTTTAAAAAGTATCAAAAAAAGAAGTTAAATATATTTTATGAATATATTTTAGGTTGTTTTAATATTCTCATTTGTGTAATATAATTGATATTATTTTCAATAATTTTGATGTATAATTGTTTTTTGTTTTTGTAGGATACACCAAATATATTGAAAAAAGTAAAAAGGATACCAATATAAGAGTGAAAAGAATCTTTTTTTCGTGATTCAAATAGAACCATGTGACACCAAAAATTCAAGTTGGGGCAAAAATTTATAAATTAAAAATTTATATTTTCACATTGTGAGGCCAAAAAATGTCCTAAATTTATCTAGAGAATAAAATTTAAGAATACATCCACTGATTAATACATCATACCTATATTCTCTGAAAATGAGATTGGTGCATTACTCTAAAGATATAGTAATGGAATTATAATCATTTATACAATAAATTATGTGAGTTTATCAGGAGAAAAATATTTAAAGGTGCCTTTATATATCATTTCAATCCTTGAACTTCCTATACAATGTAAACCCACTGAAATAATTTAATGCAATATAACCATAGAGAGGTTATGTTGAGGAGTTCGTATATATTTATGACATCATCCACACTTTGGGGGATGTTAGGATATTTGAGACATTCGACGAATGACTTCAAAAGAAGATCATTCCACTGTAGATCCCTACTGTCACTACCATTAAAACCACCATACATCTCAAGGTATCAATTTTGTGTGTTCTCACCATGTCCACAATGAGGGATTGGTTCTTTCTGTTTTGGGTGATTTGATTATAACAGTAAGTGTTTCAAATGTATTATTTATATTTTATTAATGTTTTATATTTGGTTAACTCTATTTCCCAATTCTAATTATTCTTCTTCCCATATTACATGAAATACTTTACATTCTGAAGAGTTTAATTTTATCACTACAAATAATTTCTCTTGTTTTCATGTGAACATTAGCTACCCAGTTTACATATGTTTAAATAATGTTTCTGGGGAACCATGTTCTATGATTAAACATAGTATAAATATATTCCCATTGTGAGATAATTGTACTAACTCGACCATAGTAATCTGAGAACTAATGTATTATATCAATTATATTGGCATAAAATCTAAATAAATCACATCCCAAATTACCTAAGAGTTTAATAGTCTTGGTAAAACAGATACATAAATGAGTCATGTATTATAAATGAGTATACATAAAATATAATAATAATTTTCTTCATTCGAGGATAACATTATTTCATCTATTCTATCCTTCCATAACTATTCTCAATACACTTTAGGGAATACATGGAAATGAAACATAACAAGGGATATCTAGAATTTCCAATAATAGTTAATATAGAGAAATAAATAATGAATAAATGGTTACAATAAAATGGAATGTTAAATTAATAGAAACATATTCCATTAAAATAACTATATAAGGAAAAATAAAATTTTCATGGTATGAAACTGGAACACAAGTCATTGAATCAATGAATGGAGAGTAAAATGTACCCACATATATGTCAATGAAAAGTATCAAGGGTAAATACTAAATGAATGAAAAATCTATGCAATGCTTAATTATTTTATTTTATGTATCTGGAACATCAACCATTATACCATCAAGATCAGCCGTTAAGATAGTTTACGTTTATGGGTAGAATCTCATCTATTTTTCTTGGAAATAAGATCGACATTTTATTCGCCAAATAATTTCATCTCATGCGACTACCAATGAATTGAGTGGCTTATATTAACTGGTCCCCATGTTAAAGGGATTATAATAAATTGTTTTCAACCCATGTAGTGCATGTACAAAGCATTCCTTATATATTTAATAATCGATTTAAATAAACAATGTTTTTTTATAATATCATTATTGAGTAAATAATACATTTTTTTCAATATTTACCAAAATAATGAAAAAACATTAAAAGTAAATACCTTATGAAAAATGGTATATGCTTCAGGCGATAATCATATCCATGAAAACTAATGTGGATATTTAGTGTAAATTCAATGTCAAATGATCATAAGAAATTGGATATTTCAAAGGGGTTAAAAGGAATCATGGAACAAAATTTCAATACCATATTTGTCAAAATAAATCATAATGAAATTGAAGGAGGATTTATGTTGTAATAAATAGAACATACCCTATATAGATTAAAATGATTTTTTTTGTCGTTGATAAATAGAGTTACTATAAAATGATATTTTAAAAACATTATTAAGGAAAATATTCTATTTTTTGAAAAACACATTTCCTAGAAAATAACTTTTGAAAACATTTTCATTAAAAAATATCCATTAAATATGAAATTTAATCTTCAATGAATTGATGGTGGGTAAATCTATACATATCAAACATGGTTAAAGAACATTATTTTTGCACAATAAATATTTAGAAAAATCACTTATTCAAACAATGACTATAATATTGGTTTTAAAGCATTGTTAAATGACAAAATGGGTAAAAATTATTTTAATAAATAATTTTTTTATAGTTAAAAACATTTTTTTTAAAACCATTTTTGGAAATTTGTATTTTAGAAGAAAACAGGTCCTCTAACTAAAGAGAGAAATGAAGACAAGTTTTCTAAAAAACTTTTTCTAAAATATTTGATTAACCAAGAGTAAATAAATGATATTATTAATTGAAAAATATCATGAATAACTATATGGGAAGAAAATTAAAGGGGTTATCAAACAATGATCAAATAATTTCTTTTAACGGAAATTCAAGTTTAAACAATCCTGAACAAAATGAGATTATGATGTAAACCCTCGAGAAGACCATAACATTCATATGAGAACCAATAAATAAATAAATTATGTGATTCAATTGTAAATAAATATAAATAAGTATAAATTCAATAATATATTTTAAAATGTGATCACCCACATAATCTTATAATATTAATGATAATTAAAATGTAATATAACCCAATAAAAAATAATTGGGTTATGAAATTGTTTACCATTTGGTTATTTTAATTATAAATACCATACGATTAATTAATAGAAATTTAAACTCAAAATACCTCTAATAAAAAATTATTCATTATATTACCGGTCAATGGGGATGTATGTACACCATATATTATAAATTAGGTTTATAATAATAATATTATCCTTAGGAAATTAAAAGTGAAACAAAAATCACTTACCTTATGTTTCCTTTTTAGTAGAACATCCTTTAATATCATATATAACTGTATTAAACATGTCAATAACAAATAATATAACATAATAATATTTAAAATATGAAATATTATCTTTTTATTGTGACTTGTTACTTATTTGGTAACAATCATTCATTATTTTCAATATTTTGTCTTTTAATTTCCTAGTTTGTTGAGTATGTTTTAACTTGATGCTTTTTTATCTTATTACATCAATCATAATTTAAACATATCCTAGATGTAAACCACGATTTGATTGTATATATTCAGTATATAATTCTTTATAAAAAAATATAATATTCAGATATCAAAAATGAAATGCCCCATTCATAGAGACGGTAGGCTATATGTACGCATGAACACTACATTAAATTATTTTTCATATTTGAAGAATGAAAATAATATTTTATTTATTTATTTTATTAATTATATTATCATATATATTTAATACATGTTACATATTATTTTTAAATCCATCCTTTATAGATTCCATAAATAGTGTGAATGAATCGTATTAATTTGACGGGGTGACATTCCACAATTCCAAAAACAATGTTGTCATATTTACCCAAAATGGAAATCATAATGGTATGTGTTATTAAATAATTACATAATAATAAAGAAAATTTAAATATTATATATATCACATATAAATAGAGTTTCTATCATCATTCTCAACCATGAAAGGTGATAAAGGTAGAAAAGAACAATAATCGTTTCGTGAAGTGATTGTTCGCCCATCACATAAATAGTTGTTTTGTTAACCATTTTATGGATGTGTGTGTGAGTTTAGGATTAATACTTATCATAATAACATATATTTATAATAATTATACCTATTTTATTATATAATCTTATAATAACAATAATTTAGTGGGTGTAGAATGAAAATAAAATGGAAGGGTCTGAGGAAGGATGTTACCTCTTAATTGGGAAACTCCTTTTGGTTTACACCAATGGGATTTATTGAATATATTCATTACTAGGTGGAGGCATCTAGAATGATATAATGGAAATTGAGGATATATTTGGAAATATCTTGGTTAATAAAATGTTTCTTAAGAGGTGTGACGTAGTGGGAGGAGAGTATTCCTTTTTATTGTGGATGAGGAGTGGCACAATTGTAAATTTTTTGAAAGGGAATTCCACCCATGTTTTCTCATGTAATTTGAATTAATTAATGGTATAAATTAAATATAATGGAGGATAGGGTAACAATATGACTATTAAATAGATTCTGGAATAGTTTCAAGGTCATTTGGCTCTTCAGCTAAATGTTTACTTCCTTATTAATCTTAATTTCATATTAATCATTGTTATTATTTTTAATTATGTCCTTTAATATTTTAGTAAACCCTAAGTTGAACTTATTATAAATTATAAATCATTATTATTACAGTCATAAAATCATTTTTCCCAAATTTCAACCATAGAAGTGGTAGAAATTAATTTAAATTTAATCAAACAGATTGGACGACAATGAGGGTTTTAAAGTAAAAACCTTCAAAAGAATACTATGCTTTTTATATTTAATTTCAAGGTTAAATTATTACAAATGACCTAAATATTATACATTAAAAAAAAATTCTAAATATTCTTTAAAGAAAATTATAAATATAATTTGACCTTATTAATAAATTAGACTAAAAAAAGCTTTGGATGAAAATTCAGTATTTTTGATTATTTATTAAGAAATGAAATATCACAAAAAAATTGATACATTTAAACATATCTTATTTTTTATCATTCAATTTAATAAATTTAGATTACCTAGATATATAATATTTTTAAAAGTTTTGATAATTGGATTTAAAATAGGTCCTTTTATAAAAGGCATTAAAATTGCCTTATAAAAAATATAGGTTTTATGTGTAATGCTCATATGGTTCTTATATTATACTTATCAAATATGTTGAATGAATTTCAAAAAAAAATCATTGAACATAATATATATATATATATCATTAATATACCTCACTAATTTTAATTAAGTATATTTATTATCTTAGAATAACATTTTTGGTACAATACAATTTTTTATAAAGACATTCCATTTATATTCAATTATTTCTTTTATTTATTTCAAATTAATTTATTATCAATAAATTAATTTTATATTTGTTCAAACCATATATTTTCATAATTAATTTGATAATATTCATAACTTTTAATTTAATTTCTAGGTTATATCTTATGATATTAAATAATATAATTTTAATATATTTTACTTTTTAGTAAAACTCAGTCTTGCGTGTAACGGATACCATTGATGAAACATGTTGTTTCTTGTGATGGACACTATCTCCGTGTTATATGAATTATATTCTATAAAATATATTTAAAAATTAAATATATTAAAAAATTATTAGAATATTATATTCCCGTACATGATTTGTGTTGTGTGTCAAAGACGCTATATAATTCAATGTTATTGATTTATAATTTTGGGGCAATAAATTCACCCAGATTTAAATAAATTGCATCATCTCAATTTAAATATGATATTGGGGATATATATTTTTATATTTTCAATGTTCTAAATCCCACATCATGAGTAGGTATTGTAAGAAATATTCAAAAAAAGTGGGAATGAGAAGTACAAATGTCAAATGGAATAATAAGTAAGTGGGACTCAAATTATGAGAACATTAGTGGTAGGTAGAGATATTTACTTATAGGAAAAGATAAAATATTTATATAAAGTGATTGAGGTCATCAATCATAAAAAGATTGAATGATCAATATAACTTTTAGGGCCTCAAATCCTTAATTATATGACCATTTAAAATACTACTCATTAAACCGAAATTATGGTATTAGTAAAACATTTTTTTACCACTTTTCTTATTTTTATTATGTATTTTACAACAAAATAATATAAGGAAATAAACATATTTGATATATTTTTTAAAAAAACTTTATCCTTTGGTTATTATTTGATTAATTTATAATTCATCCATTATATCATAAAATAGATATTAAAAAATTAACATTGATGCCTGAAGCACTAAAATACACACCTAACTGATCATAAGGGCCACAATAGTGTTACAAGTATTTACATTTTCTTCTAAATAACCTATATTTCTAGAAATTATTTATACAATAATATCTTAACCTAAAAAGTAACACTACTGGTTTAGTATTAATATGTATTGTCCATGTTTTTTAAATAATAACAATGACATAATAAGTAAGCCATTGCATAGGTAAGTGGTTGGCATGATACCCTTTTCATCCATCTGTCATAGTTTAAACTCTCGTTGCCTTATCTAGTTTGATTGGTTGTCACCCTTCTTACAAGTTTCTATTTTATAAATCCATATAATTTTTTTTTCAAAATTAATATGATGGAAATATTGGAAATATGGACAATCACTAAATATATTTTTAACTAATGATTTCAATACAACAGCAATACATAAATACTTATACTCTTTATTTCCACATAGTACCTTCCATGGTATAATTTTTAACTATAATCACATTTTTAGGATTTCTAAATCTTAAAACCATATTTTCAATCTAAAATAAATTATATTTATTATTGGGTTTTTAATGTAAAATTTTTTCATAATTGTTTGTGAAGAATATTTGAATTATCTTTATCATATTCCCCATGTGTGTCAAACCAAGTGTGTAGTAAGACCCATCATCAAGTACTATATTACACCTATTCATCATTAACATAGCTTGTTGGAGTTGTTACCCATAGGTACATCTGTTCAAGGTACCAATACCAGGATGTATAATAAGAAAAACCCACATTATCACTACATTACCAAAGTTATAGGATGTTCTTCTATACTAATCCTCAAATTATACCTTAGGTATATGTTTTATAATCTCTGTTTTCTTAAATATAGTTTCCAAGGATTCTACTAAAATTTCTATGATACCAACTGTACATATCTGACCCCAGTAATCCCAAAGTCAGTTTCTGCTACCCATTGCATTTTCTAAAGATACAAGTAAATCGTGTCTGAATGGACCAAAGAGTTTATTTGTCTATGTAAACTAGATGCATAAATGAGTCTTTTATTACCAATGACTATACTAATTACAAAATAATAATTTTTTATCATTCAAGTACAACATTATTACAACTAGGGTATCCCTGGAAAACATTTCTCAATACACTTCATGGAATCATAGGGAAAGGAAACACAATAAGCGTGAGATCAAATGATCAGAAATGGTAAATTATGTGAAAGAAATAATTAATTAATGATAATAACCATATGTAAAGGTAAACAATTTTAAATGCATTCCATTAAAATAACTAAATAATGAAAAATAAATAAGGCATGACAAGAAACTAAAAAATATGAAATGTAATCAATGAACTTAAAATGAAATGCATCCATAGATACGTCGACACAAAATATCATGGATAAATAGTAACTGAATCGAAATGGAGCAAATGTTTAACTATTGGTAGTCATGTATGTGCCACATTTAGTATTATACCATCATGATCTATCCTCAAGATAGTTTATGTCTACAGGTATAAACCCATCTATTCTACTTGGAAATAGACTCAAAGGGGTTGTCTCCTGATAATTTCATATCATGAGACTACCGATGCATTGAGGGGTACAAATTTACAAGTCCCCAACCCATATGGCATACATTAAAACATCTCTAACTTGTGTAGTGAATTTCTAAATCATTTCTCTTATATTTAATTAACAATTTAAATAAAAAATGTTTTTTTGAAAATATCCATATTTATTAATGAACAAAAATTTATCATTATTTCCTAAAATAATCAAAAAAATTCAGAGTAAAAACCATCTGAAAATTGAAATATGGTTCAATAAATAATTATATCTATGAATAAGGATATGGATATTCATGGGAAATTAAATATTAAATGATCATAGAAAAATAAATATTTCAAAGTTTGTTAATGGAATCAATGATGTGAATGTGAATAATATCCTTGTAAAATCAGTCATAAGCCATCCCTATGATGAATAAGGATGGTGCCGATATAAAATATCCCATGTGAAGCTAAAATAATGGTTTTTTGTCATTAATTAATAGAGAAAACAAAAAATATATCTTTTAATAACATTAATGAATAAAATATCAGTTTTTATCATTTTCAGATAAAGTTTATTTGAAACTAATTTTGGAAAAAAAATTCTTTAAAAATCAACCTTTTATACATGTAGAGTTTTCTTCAATGAAAAGATAGTGGGAAATATATACAAGCATTAAGAGGTAAAAGAACATTCATTTTGCATGGTAAAAAGGTTAGAAAAATGAATTGTTCAAAAAAGGACATGATGATTCCATTAAAAACATGGGTAAAATACCAAAATGATAAAATTTATATAATAAATTTTTTGGGATAGTTAAAAATAATTTTTTTAAAAAATATTTTTTGAAAATAGGGTTTTATGAAGATAACTGGTTCTCTGATTGAAGAAAGAAACGATGTCAGGTTTTCTTAAAAACATTTTCTTAAATATTATCAATACCAAAGAGTGGGGAAATCATACTATAAATTAAAAACATCTATGAATTATGGGTGGAGAATATGTTGAATAGTTTTATTATATAATGAAAAAATAATTTCATTTTATGCAAATTCAAGTGTAAACATTCACGACAAAATGTGATTGTAATTTAAATAATTGAAAAGACCATAATGTTTATTTGAGAACCAATCAATGGATAAATTATGTGTATAAAATGTAAATCCACATAAGATAAGTGTATATAAAAAAATATAGTTAAAATTTATTACACACAGAATATTATAATATTAATGACTACAAGAAGTAATATAACCCAATGAAATGGAATAAGGTTATAAAGTTTTTTACCCCTTTGTAATTTTAATTATAAATCCCTTTATATGATATAATTCAACATGAAACTCAAAATAACATAAATAAATTATTATTCAATACATTACCGATCAATTTGGTAGTATTTACACTATATATAAGGCATTAGGTGCACAATAAAATTGTATACCTCATGGAATGAAAAGTGAGACACGAATCCCTTCCGTTGCATTTCCTTTTTGGGGAATGTTCCTCTACATCATGTATGATGGTTTAAAATATGTCAATAACTAATAAAATTACCATAATATTATTTAATATATCATATATTATCTTATTATAATATGGTATTACCAATTTGTTAATAGTCATTCATTATTTTCCCTATTTCAGGTGTTAACTGCGTAGTTTGTTGGGTATGTTTTAACTTGTTACATGTTGTTCCTATTACATATATCATTATTTAATCATATAAATTATCTATCCATGACAAATATATATATATAAATTATATTTTTCTATATAATAATCATTAATATTTTGAGATAATAAATGAAATTAAACCTTCATGGAGACTGTAGGTCATTTGTACGCAGAAACGCTACTATATATTATTTGAATTATAAAAAGAATGAGAAGTGAATTATATATATTTATACAATAATTATAGTATCAGATATATGTTATATATTTTATATAGGTTTATTAAATACATCCTTTATACATTCTATATAAAGTGTGAACGAATCATATTACATTGAGGGGGTGGTAGTCCACACATCCACAAACAATAGTGTTATATTTACACAAAATGGATGTACTAAAGGTATGCGTCATAAAAGACAAATGAATCACGAATAAATTATAAATTATATATATATAATATATAAATATATGTTTCATCATAATTAAAAACCATGGAATGTGGTAAAATGAATAATTGAACAATCATCATTTCATGTGGCAATGGTTCACAGTACACATAAACAGTAAGTTCGTTACCCATTAGATGGATGTGTGACTATGTTCAGGTATAAAAATAAAAATAAAAACATTTATGTGTGTTGATTATATTAATTTATTTATGGATTCATCGAATAATGATAATTTAGTAGTAGGAGAATTAAAATAAAACGAAAGAGCTTGAGGAAGGTTTTTACCTCTTAATCGGGTAACTCTTTTTGGTTTTACCCAAAGTTCTTACTTGGATTGACTTTTACAAAAGGAGAGGCATCTAAAATTAAGGGAGATATTTTTTGGATCTATTAGGGAAGATAATTTTTATAAAACGTGCCCTAATTGGTATGAGTAAGTGGGAGGATATGAGGACTTTTAAAGTGGAGTAGGAGTGGCACTCTTGTAACTTTCAGGAAAGTTAATTCCACCAACATTTTCCCAAGTAAATATGGATAAAATTATAAGGCCCCAGCATTAAACATTACTTAATCTTGATTTATTACATGATTACACATTGAGGATCTTTTCGGGTTTAGAGTTTTAGAGAATTAGATCATAAAACTTACATTACATTCCACATATAAACAAAGTGGTTACATAAAGATAGTATTCTTCTTTCCTATCAATGGAAACATATTTAAAATAAAACATGGATTCTTTCTTGAAACATCCTTGACACTATCATCATATCATGTACCTTTCCCTTGACCTGTGAAAAACATTTCAAAAAAACTTGGTATGAGCATAAAAAGCTCAGTAAGGGATTTTAAAATAGGGAAAGGAAACATGGGTACGTATATACATAAGAATGAAATCATACTTTACCCATAAAACAGAAGAACTTTGACATACCTCATCAAATAATGAATAAATCATATAAATCATAAGACATAAAGGTAACTTGAGGCATTCATAACATTCTTACGTAGGGAGTAACCCTCTTGGTTACATTTGGAATACCCATCACAGTATATTCCCTAAATCTTTTCGGAGAAACCTTAACATTTCACTCCTTCGCGTTACCCAATGCATTGGAGAGCTATATCGGGCTCACCCGCCCTTAGTTTATCACGAAACCACCCGTCTTCATAATAATGCCCAAGAACCTCAACATAATCGTATCACATAAAACATGCATAAAGGAAACATAACATTTCCACCTTTCAATCACAAGATATCAATACAACACATTGATATAAAAACATTATGAAAACTGTTTTCAATTCCAAAATAAAATAAAAGTAAAACATGGTATTTATTTTTCTTTTTTAAAAAAAGTATGGCTTGTAGAAGAAGCTGAAACTCAAATAATGGTCACGGCGGTGGAGAAGTCGTCGTCGCCACATACGTACGACAAAAACATTCCATTTTTTCATTTAGTAAACACTTCGTATAAAAAATATTCCTTTTGGATAAACATAAAAGTCAAAGGGGTTTATACACCGTATAAAAGAAGGTTGTGTATAAAACAAAATATGCCTCAATGAAAGGAGATTGAGACGAAGTCCCATACCTCGGGTCCGACTTGACTCGATCGTTCTTTAATGTCCTGAATAATAAACTTGAGTTAATTTCTACTTTTGTAAGAACATTTTTCAAGTTCATTATTCCTTTTATATCACTTATTTCCATGTCATGAACACTATGTAATTATTTAAGTTAATAACGGTCATTTTAACGATCATTGGTACTTGAGTCAAAAATAAACCCTTTATAATTACATGTTGTTCATGTATCCATTATATCCAGAATTATAATCATTATGTATATATCATATATAACCAGTATATACATGCATTTATAATATTACATAATCATTTAGAGGTAAGAAATGAAATGCACCGTTCATGGAGACGGTAAGCCGTACGTACGCATGAACGCTACTTTCATTTCTATTTCGTATTTTATAGAATGGAATCATAATGATATAAAGGTATATTATATTTCCAGTATAATATCATATATAATATAATATTTCCATCCTTTATACATCCCACATATGGTATTTAACGAATCAATTCACTTTGAAGGGGTGGTAGTCCACACTTCTTTAAATGAAGATATCTCGTTTACCCATTATGGAAACCATAAAGGTATGCCCAAAATGAAAAATACAGAAACATAAGGAAAAAATATAAACATATTATATATCATATATAAATATAGTGACATCTTAATGTCCACCTTTGAAGGTGTTAAAAGAATGTTGAACAATCATCGTTTTGGGAGGCATAAATTCACCATCCACGGAAACAGTATGTCCTTTAACCATTAGATGTAGGTGTGTGTAAGTGTAGCTCTAATCCTTATTATAACAACATCCTAGTATATTGATGATACTGGAGATGTTAGAAAATAAAAGAATAAAAAGAGTTTAGGGGGTTGGAGAAGCAAAATTAAACAAAAGGACTCAAAAGAAGACATTACCTTAAAATCGGGTAACTCTCTTAGATTTGAGCTCAAAGGCTTCCTTGGGAAGACTTATGCCTAAAGTGAGGATTCAAGGAGTAAGAGAGGGATGTGGAGAGCCAAAATGGGTAGGTTTCGGCCGAGCCAAAGGCTTTGGGGTGTGGGTAAGGATGTAGAGGTGGGGGCCTTTTATAAGAGGAGAGGAGGGGCACTTTTGGAATGTAAAGAAAAGTCACTTTATTTTAAAATTTTATTCGGATTTAAGAGGTCCCACCTTGCTTTTTTTCAAGGATAAGGTGATAAGGGTTCGCAATCCACCCATATAATAGGTTTTGGCCATGTGTAGGTCTTAGATTTTACATTATCATTCCATTTTATTTAAATCGTTAAATAATGAGGTCATCGCTGCATCATCATGATGTCATAAATACATTAAATTATTTAAAGTCTAAAAATTATAAAACAAATACTATGATGTAGGAAATCTTTTTATCTTTCCAATGACTATTTATAATCAAAAATCGGATCTTTATAACCCCATGTAAAAATTGTTTTAGTAAAACATCTCATGTTTGTGTCATTTTTACTTTTACATTAAATAAAAAGTTATTTATGTCATTTCCCAACCAAAGTGGCTCCATGGGGTCCCCAATTTGACCCATGGATTTCCTTGGTCGTCCATGACACATCCAATGAGGGTAGGACATGTTTCAAGCTCATCTCATTTTATTAAAGCATTATTTTTACCTTAAACTACACTAATTACCTCAAATCGCGATTAAGAACTTAAGAGTTACTATTCACCAAAACATTATTTAAATATCATTGAACCACATTTTACTTCTTAATGACAACCATGTATGTCGGATTTTTGAAATTCAAAACACAGAAGTGGTAATATTTATTTAAACGAAAAATCAGTTTTTATAAGTACCACTTAGTGGTTTCACTATTCATCAAAAATTGATGTTTTTCAGAAAATTACCAAAAATTCACCCTAATCTATATTTGATATTCCGAATTCAAAAATGAAGTATATTTTACAAAATTCAAAACATATAATTCACATTAATTAATTTAATAATTAATTCCCGCAGTCATGACAAATAGCGTGTTTTTATGAAACAATAAGTATCAAAAGATTGACACCAGTTTATGTAAAATTTCAAAGTGAAATTGATTCCAATGACCACCATTGGATTAAATGGTAAAAATATATTCTAATTTCACTTCAAAACCAATTCAAAAGATAATATAATCATATAAATAAATTATATTAAAAATCAGTTTTGATGTAAAATGCAGTATTTTTCACTATTCATTAAAAAATGAACATTGTCTGAAAAATACCGAAAATTCACAAAAAGTAAATTTTGATGTCTCAATCATAAAGAATAAGTTTATTTTGACAAACATATCTTAACAAATTGTCAAAAGATAGATTTAAAAATGGTTTTCCATCAAAAGGCAGTAAAACAATCTTTTAAAAATATTAGTGTATTCCATGCTTAAGATTGGATTTATTTTCATTTTAAGCCTCTAAAACACTATCTAATTCATTAATAGACATAGATAAAAATATCTATCACTCATTACTTACTTGGGATGTTACATCCTTCCCCCCTTTTGAAAATTGCATCCCCGCAATTTATTTAATTATCGAATAAATGGGGGTACTTATCCCTCATTGCATTTTCAGATTCCCATGTTGCCTCTTCCATCATGTGGTTTTTCCACAAAACCTTTACCTGATTAATAACCTTATTTCGTAACACTTGCACCTTGTGGTCAAGAATCTGGACCGGTTGTTCCTCATAAGATAGGTTCTCTTCCAGCTGAACTACCTCTGGACTCAAAACATGAGATGGATCTGGCATATACTTTCTCAACATTGAAACGTGAAAAACATTGTGTACCTGAGATAAACTCGGAGGTAAAGCCACCCGGTATGAAAGTGATCCAACTCTCTCCAGAATTTCATATGGTCCAATAAACCTTGGACTCAACTTTCCTTTCTTACCAAATCGCATCACACTTTTCCATGGGGAAACCTTGAGAAAAACTTGATCACCTACCTCAAAAGATAGATCCTTCCTCCTGTTGTCCGCATAACTCTTCTGCCTGCTCTGAGCTGTTCTCATGTGTTTCTGAATTATCTGAACTTTTTCGACCATCTCTTCTACCAATTCTGGTCCCATCAACTTCCTTTCACCCACTTCATCCCATAAATCTGGAGTTCGACACCATTTCCCATATAATGTTTAAAATGGTGCCATCTGTATACTGGAATGAAAACTGTTATTATATGAAAATTCAACCAAAGAAAGATGTTTGTCCCAACTTCCCTGATAATCCATAGAGCAAGAACGTAGCATATCCTCCAATGTCTGAATTGTTCGTTCTGACTGCCCATCTTATTGAGGATGAAATGGTGTACTAAAATTTAATTCAGTACCCAATGACTTCTGAAGGCCTTTTCAAAAGATAGAAGTGAACCTGGGATCACGATCAGATACAATGGAGAGGGGAACTCCATGTAACCTGACTATCTCTTTAAGATACAAACGGGAAATTTGATCTAGGGAAAAAGTATCTCGTATAGAAAGGAAATGAGAAGATTTAGCCAAGCGATCAACAATAACCCAGATTGCATTATTACCTTGAGATGTCTTCGGTAATCCCACAACAAAGTCCATGGATATATTCTCCCATTTCCACTCTGGCACTGGTAAAGGCTGAAGCATCCCTTTTGGTAACTGCCGCTCTACTTTAACATGTTGACATGTCAAACACTTCACAGTAAAATCAGCAATATCTCTTTTCATTCCATCCCACCAGTAATACTCCCGCAGATCTCTGTACATCTTAGTACTGCCAGGATGAACTGAAAACGGGGAACTATGAGCTTCACATAACAACTCTCTCTTCAACTGTGAATCACAAGGCACACACAATATCTTCCCAAATCTCAAAACGCAATCATTATCAATGTTGAATTCAGGCAACTTACCTTTCTGAACCAGCTCTACCTTTTTCTGAAACTCATTGTCTTGCTTCTGTGCTTGCTTGATTCTATCTGATAGAGATGATTTCACTGATACCTGAAACAAAACAGAAGAACTTCCTGTGCCAACAACTTCTATGCCAAATTTCATCAAATCCTTAACCAAAGGATCACTTTCCAAACGCAACATTTCTAATGAAGCATTACTTTTTCGACTCAAAGAATCAGCCACTTTATTTGCTTTTCCCGGATGGTAATGAATTGTACAATCATAATCCTTGATTAATTCCATCCATCTCCTCTGTCACATGTTTAACTCTTTCTGAGTGAAAATATACCTTAAGCTTTTGTGATCAGTATATATTTCAAACTTTACTCCATACAAATGATGCCTCCAAATTGTTAAAGTGAAAACAACAGCAGCTAATTCCAAATCATGTGTAGGGTAATTTATCTCATGAGTTTTCAACTTTCGTGAAGCATAAGCAATTACCTTATCATTCTGCATTAGGACGCAACCAAGTCCTTTCAATGAAGCATCACTGTATATAACAAACTCACCATTACTGGAAGGTAGTGCCAAAACTGGAGAATTCACCAATCTTCTTTTCAATTCCTAAAAACAATCATCACATTATTTTGTCCAGATAAAGTTAACACCCTTCCGAGTTAGCTTAGTCATTGGACTAGATAACCGTGAAAAATTTCTAACAAACCTTCAGTAATAGCCTGCCAAACCAAGGAAGCTACGAATCTCAGTTACATTTGTGGTTCTTGTCCATTCTTCAACAACCTTTTTTTTTGCGTTATCAACAGTTATCCCATCTTTAGAAACAATATGACCAAGGAAAGAAATTTTTTGCAACCAAAACTCACACTTGCTGAATTTTCCATATAGTTTCTTTTCTTTTAAGGTTTGCAATATAACCCTTAAATGTCTTTCATGCTCCTCTTTACTTTTAGAAAACAGCAAAATATCATCAATGAAAACCACCACAAACTTATCCAAGAACTCATGGAAAATTATATTCATTAAGTACATGAATATAGCAGGTTCATTCGTTAGACCAAAAGGAATTACTACAAATTCATAATGGCCATATCTTGTACGGAATGTGGTCTTCGGAACATCTTCTTCCTTTACCTTCAGCTGATGGTACCCTGATCTTAGGTCAATATTTGAAAAATACTGAGCTCCTTAGAGCTGATCAAACTAATCATCGATATGAGGCAAAGGATATTTGTTCTTAACAGTGATGTTATTCAAGGCTCTATAATCAATGCAAAGTCTCATTGAACCATCTTTCTTTTTAACAAATAAAACAAGAGCACCCCATGGTGACGCGCTAGGTCGAATGAAACCTTTCTCTAATAAATCTTGCAATTGCTCCTTCAACTCTAAAAGTTCAATTTGAGCCATTCGATAAGGGTGTTTTGAAATTGTCTTAGCATCAGGAACTAAGTCAAAAGTAAACTCAACTTCCTAATTTGGTATTATTCCAGGCAACTCATCAGGAAAAACATCAGGATACTTATTTACCATTGGCACATCATTAATCTGAACAGTTCCTTTATTTTCAGCGATGTGTGCAAGGTAACATTCATTTCCATCTTTTACAAGTCTCTTAGCCTCTTGATAAGTTATCAACAGTAATGGTTTATTCTTGTACAGAAACTGAAAGACTTTTTGAAAAGAAACTTCTTTAGCTCTACAGTCAATCTTAGCATGGTAAATAGAGAGTCAATCCTTACCCAGGATAACATCAAACTATACTAGAGGTAGAACAATAAGGTTTGCAAGTAGGTTCTTTCCACAGATAAGGATAGGAAGATTCTTATAAATTATTTTTGCCTCAACATTTCCCCCAGGTTTTTTTACCAAAAGTTCAGGAGTCATTTCTTGAGATGGTAATCCCATTTTACTAGAAAAGGTTTCAGAGATGAAAGAATGTGTAGACCCCGAATCAAACAACACACTGGCATAATCTGAAAAAACAAACAAATTACCTGATACAACTTCATTTGATGGCCCGACATCTGCTGAAGTAGTTGGAATGGATTTTACCACCCCTTTCTTCTTGTAGTCTAACTGCTTCCCATTACCCAAGCTCTTTGTCGGACACTCGTTTGCATATTGACCCATCTCATTGCACTTATAACATTTCCCTAACTGTAAATCGAATTTTGTCTTACCATCACCCTAATCTTTTCCAGTGCAATCACGAGCCTTATGTCCCATCTTACCATATCGGTAGCACTTTCTAGAATTCAAAAGACATTCCCCAGCATGCCTTTTTCCACATTTATCACAAACTGGAAACTTAGATTTCTTACCATGAGTCTTTTTTGAAGAATTCCTACCTTTCTCCTACCACCTTGGTCTCTTCTTCTGCTGGTTGTTATAGAACACTTTATCATTGGCAAACTCCATTTCCACCTTCTCAGCACATCGAACAAGATTTTCATAACTTTTAAACTCATGAGAAGCTAATTCCCTTCGATATTTTGGCTTTAATCCTGAGAAAAAACGATTGATTTTACTATAAAGGTCTCGGATAAAATTTTGAGCATACCTTGCCAATCGAGTGAACCTTTCTTCATAGGTAGCCACTGAGTCTTCCTCTTGCCTCAATTCCAAGAATTGTTTTTCCATCCTATGTTGAACAGCCTTAGGAAAATACTTTTCAAGAAACATACCTTTGAATTCATCCCAGTCGAGAGCATCAATCTCATTAGTGTCCTTGATATTTTTAACCATCGACCACCACTGATCTGCTTCACCCTCCAAACGGTAAATAGCAACACTAAACTTTTGATTGTCTGAACACCCCATGACATCAAAAATCTTCTCCAGTGCTTTAATCCACCCTTCATCTAACATAGGGTCAGATGATCCTCTGAATGATGGGGGATGTTGCCTTATGAAATGTTACACCACTGACATGTTCCTCTGTGGTTGATCTCGTGTATGGATACCACCGCCATTTATCGCTTGAGTCAAATGCGCCATTACTGGAACAAACTGTTCAGTTCCAATTCTGACCATCTCAGGATGCTGATTCAGAAGGTTATTTCCTTCTGCATGCCTTCCTAGCACTGCTTCCATGTTTCCTCTGTAGAAAACCATTCTGAACACACATGTCTTAGATGAAGCAACATGGTAATCTTCAAATACTATATCACTTCAATCTGACTATAAATTTTTTTTTGGATAATCATTTAATAGAATTATAACTCCTAAAGTTATCTAAACTGACCTCTGATACCAACTATAAGGCCCCAGCCTTAAACCTTACTTTTTCTTGAGTTATTACAAGATTACACATTGAGGATCTTTTCGGGTTTAGAGTTTTAGAGAATTAGATCATAAAACATGCATTACATTCCACATATAAACAAAGTGGTTACATAAAGATAGTATTCTTCTTTCCCATCAATGGAAACATATTTAAAATAAAACATGGATTCTTTCTTGACACTTCCATGACACTATCATCATATCATGTACCTTTCCCTTGACCTGTGAAAAACATTTCAAAAAAACTTGGGATGAGCATAAAAAGCTCAGTAAGGGATATAAAAATAGGGAATGGAAACATGGGTACATATATACATAAGAATGAAATCATACTTTACCCATAAAACATAATCACTTTAATATACCTCATCAAATCATTAATAAGTCATATAAATCATAAGACATAAAGGTAACTTGAGGCATTCATAACATTATTACGTAGGGAGTAACCCTCTTGGTTATGTTTGGAATACCCATCATAGTATATTCCCTAAATCTCTTCGGAGAAACCATAACGTTTCACTCCTTTGAGTTACCCAATGAATTGTAGAGATATATTGGGCTCACCTGCACTTAGTTTATCACGGAACCACCCATCTTCATAATAATTCCCAAGAACCACAACATAATCGTATCACATAAAACTTGCATAAAGGAAACATAACATTTCCACCTTTCAATCACAAGATATCAATACAACACATTGATATAAAAACATTATGAAAAACATTTTCAATACCAAAATAAATGAAAAGTAAAACATGGTATTTATTTTTATTTTTAAAAAAAGTATGGCTTGTAGAGGAAGCCGATACTCAAATAATGTTCACGGCGGCAGAGAAGTCCTTGTCGCCGCATATGTAGGACAAAAACATTCCATTTTGTCGTTTAGTAAATTCTTCATGTAAAAGTGATTACTTTTGGATAAACATAAAATTTAAAGGGGTTTATACACCGTATAAAAGAAGGTTGTGTATAAAATAAAATATGCCTTAATGAAAGGAGATTGAGACGAAGTCCCATACCTCGGGTCCGACTTGACTCGATCATTCTTTAATGTCCTGAATAATAAACTTGAGTTAATTTCTACTTGATTAAGAACCTTTTTCAAGTTCATTATTCCTTTTATATCACTTATTTCCATGTCATGAACACTATGTAATTATTTAAGTTAATAACGGTCGTTTTAACGATCATTGTTACTTGAGTCAAAAATAAACCCTTTATAATTACATGTTGTTCATGTATCCATTATATCCAGAATTATAATCATTATGTATATATCATATATATCCAGTATATTCATGCATTTATAATATTACATAACCATTTAGAGGTAAGAAATTAAATGCACAGTTCATGGAGACGGTAAGTCGTACGTACGCATGAACGCTACTTTCATTTCTATTTCGTATTTTATAGAATGGAATCATAATGATATAAAGTTATATTATAATTCCAGTATAATCTCATATATAATATCATAGTTCCATCCTTTATACGTCCCACATATGGTATTTAACGAATCAAATCACTTTGAGGGGGCGGTAGTCCGCACTTCCTTAAATGAAGATATCACGTTTACCCATAATGGAAACCATAAAGGTATGCCCAAAATAAAAAATACAAAATCTTAAGGAAAACATAAACATATTATATATCATATAAAAATATAGTGACATCTTAATGTCCACCTTTGAAGGTGTTAAAAGAATGTTGAACAATCATCGTTTTAGGAGGCATAAATTCACCATCCACGGAAACAATATGTCCTTTAACCATTAGATGTAGGTGTGTGTAAGTGTAGCTAGAATCCTTCTTATAACAACATCCTAGCATATTTAGGATACTATATTTGTCACAAAAGAAAAGAATAAAAAGATTTTAGGGGGTTGGAGAAGCAAAATCAAACAAAAGGACTCAAAAGAAGACATTTCCTTAAAATCGGGTAACTCTCTTAGATTTGAGCTCAAAGGCTTCCTTGGGAAGACTTCTGCCCAAAGTGAGGCTTCAAGGAGTAATAAAGGGATGTGGAGAGCCAAAATGGGCAGGGGATGGCCGATCCAAAGGCTTTGGGAGTGTGGGTAAGGAGGTAGAGGTGGGGGCCTTTTATAAGAGGAGAGGAGGGACACTATTGGAAGGTAAAGATAAGTCACTTTATTTTAAAATGGTATTCGGATTTAAGAGGTCCCACGTTGATGTGTTTCGAGGATAAGGTGATAAAGGTTCGAAATCCACCCATCCAATAGGTTTTGGCCATGTGTAGGTCTTATATTTTACATTATCATTCCATTTTATTTAAATCGTTAAATAATGAGGTCATCGTTGCATCATCATGATGTCATAAATAATTTAATTTATTTAAAGTCTAAAAATTATAAAACAAATACTATGATGTAGGAAATATTTTTAGCTTTCCAATAAATATTTATAATCAAAACTCTGATCTTTATAACCCCATGTAAAAATTGTTTTAGTAAAACATCTCATGTTTGTGTCATTTTTACTTTTACATTAAATAAAAAGTTATTTATGTCATTTCCCAACCAAAGTGGCTCCATGGGGTCCCCGAGTTGATCCATGGATTCTCTCTGTCGGCCATGACACATCCAATGAGGGTAGGACATGTTTCAAGCTCATCTCATTTTATTAAAGCATTATTTTTACCTTAAACTACACTAATTACCTCTAATCACGATTAAGAACTTAAGAGTTACTATTCACCAAAAAATTATTTTAATCTCATTGAACCACATTTTACATCTTAATTACAACCATGTATGTCGGATTTTTGAAATTCAAAACACAGAAGTGGTAAAATTTCATTTATACGAAAAATCAGTTTTTATAAGTACCACTTAGTGGTTTCACTATTCATCAAAAATTGATGTTTTTCAGAAAAATACCAAAAATTCACCCTAAGCTATATTTGATATTCCGAATTAAAAAATGAAGTCTATTTTACAAAATTCAAAACATATAAGTCACATTAATTAATTTAATAATTAATTCCCGATGTCATGACAAATAGCGTGTTTTTATTAAACAATAAGTATCAAAAGATTGACACCAGTTTAAGTCCAATTTCAAAGTGAAATTGATTCCAATGACCACCATTGGATTAAATGGAAAAAATATATTCTAATTTCACTTCAAAACCAATTAAAAAGATAATCTAATCATATAAATAAATTATATTAAAAGTCAGTTTTGATGTAAAATGCAGTATTTTTCACTATTCATTAAAAAATGAACATTGTCTGAAAAATACCAAAAATTCACACAAATTGAATTTTGATGTCCCAATCATAAAGAATAAGTTTATTTTGACAAAAATAGCTTATAAAATTATCAAAAGATATATTTAAAAATGGTTTTCCATCAAAAGGCAGTAAAACAATCTTTTAAAAATATTAGTGTATTCCATGCTTAAGATAGGATTTATTTTTATTTTAAGCCTCTAAAACACTATCTAATTCATTAATAGACATAGATGAAAATATCTATCACTCATTACTTACTTGGGATGTTACAAAAATAATGGTTCATATTCAATACAATGGAGGATGAGTTCTAAATAAATCTATCCAATGGATTTTGTACTAGTTTCAAGGTTATTTCGTCTCATAAGATTGAGGTTTAGTCCCTTTTTAAGCTTAATTTCACCTAAATAATTGTAATTAATATTGATTAATTCCAATAATAATTTTGGTAAAAAACAAATTTTAACATATTAGAAATTAGACATTATTATTAAACTAAATAAGGAATACAGTTTTAAAATTACAACCACATAATTTGAATAAATTAATATAAATATAATCATCCACACGAGACGAAAATGTGGATTTTTAAAGTAAAAATGTGCCAAAGTTTCTACATTTTTATATAAAATTTCAAAATAAAATTGATTACAATGAAAATAATTTTGATAAATTAAGAAATAATTATAATAATTAAATTTCATAACTATTTAAAAACACATTTTATCCTTATAAATATTTTATACAAAAAAATTAGTTTTGAATTCAAATATATTATTTTAAACTATCCATTTAAAAATGAAACTTCATAGAAAATACAAAAAATTCACTCTAACATAAATTTTATTTTGTGATATCAATTATTAAGTTTATTTCTATATATATTATTAATTAAAGTTCTAAAAATTTGATTTTAAATAGGTTCTCCATTAAAAGGCGGTAGAAGTGACTTAATAAAATATATGTTTTTAAATGTAATATTTGGTTAGTACTTATATTATTATTATAATAAATAATAAATAATTACCAAAAATATTTTGTGTAATATAATATATATAAATATATCATTTCAATCCCTCACTATTTTTAGTTAATTGAATTAATTAGGATCAAATAGCTTTGTGGGGATAAAAATATTTTTTTTTGAAAAACATTCCCTTTATATAAAATTGGTTCTTACATTCATTCCTAATTAAATTAAAACCAATGAATTAAATTTATATTCTTAAAACCACATATTTTCATAATTTTTTAAATACTATTCATAACTACTAATTTAAATTCGAGGTTATATCTTATTATATTAAATATTAATACGTTAATAATATACATCAGTTTAGTAAAACTCAGTATTTCATCTAACATAAGCCATCAAAGAAACTCAATGTTGTGTGTGACTTATGCTAACTCAATTTCATGTTCATTAACAGATATAAAAAATATTCATTTTTTTTAAATAGTAAATATATTATAATTTTTTTGGACATTATATTCCATAATTCACTTGGTGTATAGTATTATACATGCTATCGAATACAACGTTATTACTTTAAAATTTTAGGGAATTATAATTATAGTATTAGTTAATGGTACCAAGTCCATGTATCCCTAATTAAATAATTATTAAAATAAATATGATTGTACCAATAATCAATTGAGTCTCTAGTGAATGACTGAGAAATCAAAAAACATAGTATGATACATTATATGACATCAAAACCAAATTTATTTTCATTACACATTTCTCTCTCCCAAAATCAAAAAAAAAATTTCATTTTCAATTAATTTAATTAATTTAGGGAATAAAATCCACATTGTGGGTTATAGACTTGGACATTAAAAGGACCACACTTTTGTAGTTAGGTTGAATGAGTGTTAAAAATTATTAAATTTGAGAATCCCCGTAATAAATTAATGACACAAAATGAGCTATCAGTAGCCCCTTAGAAACTTGAACTACATAAATCCTAATTAAAATATTTGTGAAATTAAATAATAACATTGTTATTAATTATTTTACATATATCCCAATTACTATAACGATATTTTAATGAATAAATTGGATTAAATCAAAAATAATATTCACCGCCATTACGAAACAAGTACTAATCAAGTAATTGAAGATCATTTTATTTGATGAGGAAATTAAAAGATAACTAAAACATATAAAATTGATAAATCTTTATTAATGATGTGTTAAAAGATTTTCTGTAAAAAAATAGTTCTAAATTTTTTTATTAAGATATTCTTTGTTGTACATAATGCTAGATCATGTTCATCAATAAGGGATTAATTGTTATGGTTTCATCCTAAAAAAACCCCCCTTTAATTTATTCATAATTATTCATCATAAACTTCTAACTTATATGATTGGATTTGGAACATATATGTTTTTATATTGTATGTTATCTTTTTATCATTGGAAAATTATAGTTTCTATTCAAATCTTCATTGAGTAATTTCTTCCCCATAAAAGTATTGAATTATTATAAATAATTCACATTCTATATAACGATAATTTTACTTCCATGAATATATTTTCCCATACCATATGTATCCACATTTATATTTGAAAGCCTAACATTGTGTTATTTCATTTTACCTTTTTTATTTCCATTTACCACTTTTCAAAATTAATTTTAATTATCTGTTTTACGATGCGGTATTTCATCTATGGTTTTAAAAAAAATAAAAAATGGGTTTCATTAAAAGATCGTTTTCTAGATCTCCCCCTTCAAATTTACTTGATATAGTATTTATACCCTTTTCAAAGCTCCATTAATGATGTTTTTTTTAAATTGAATTTTATCTAAAAGTTTTCAACTTTAATTTTTTAAAATATTTTTTTAATGTGACACAAAACACAATATTTTTATGAAAATATATAAAATATATTGTAAAATATATTTTTATTTCATTTATATGTGATTTCCATTATGAAAATTAATTTAAATAGAAATTTCAAACCTAATTTTATTTTTTCACAAATATATCTCATTTGTAAATATTATAAAATGAAACAGGGTAATTCGTTTTATTTGTTTCATAGATATATTCCCAATGACCATGATATTATATTTTTCATCCATATTTACTTCCTTAATCATTTTTTTACCCTAGAGATAATATCTTAGAACACATTATCCCTTCATAAATTGGAATGATCATGAAATGTTTTATGAATGTTTTCTTAAAATTGGCCTTTTGGCAAGGGTAAATTTTATGATGTTTGAAATATGAATATTTTCATGTTATCTTAGATAAAAATATATAAATGATTATTATTTAACTATGGATTACTATATCTACCTCTAATTAATTAGATAGTGTTTTATATATCATTATTGAAAAATTTATGTTTTTAAATTCCCATCCCAATGAGGGTACATTGGTTGTTATACCAATCCCAAGAGGGTACACAGTTAGTAGTTGAACCCCAAAAGGATTCATGGTTTATTATTGGATCCCCAAGGGTTTACACAGGTAGTGTAAAATGAACTTTAGTTACACAAGATTTGCCCCAAGGATGTGTGGGTATAAATATTCTTATCCCACACCCAATATGTGATGGGAATAAGGTATCAATTCTTGCTACACTATGTTCTGGTTTCCTATGGAATTTCTTATGAAAATTTATATGTTATATTGTTACAATATACTATAATGACTCTTGTTTATTATATCATGTTTCCATTCTCGAATTCCAGGGTATTTGTTTGATCATTTTAGATTTCAATATATTTTATTATTCTATATTCATTATACTTATTATATTATATTGTTATTTATAGGATGGATTTTTATGAGCATGTTTTATCCATTTCATATGATATAAACTTTTCAGATAAGTTGGAAAGTAATTCCCTTACAAGTTGCATGGTATTACCCCTATATTAAGATTCCATTACATATTTTATGATGATTATTGTTACCTATGAAGAGTTTGGAGGAGTCTAATGTGGTTTAATTATGAAGAAATGTCCGGAATTATCGAAAAATAATTTTCATGTGTAGATGGTCTTCAATGGAATGACACCTTACATTATTTATATTTTATGGATATTGTGGGATTTATTGACTAAATATAAATAATAATAGCTCTTTTCATCTCATTCATGATGAAATATATTGTTTAAAGATAATTATTTAGAAATGGGCCCAGTAGTGTTGGTCACGGGTGCTTGGTTGCATGTTTTTAAAAAAGTTTTATAAGAATGTTATGTCTATGTGTAACACCCAAAAAACTAAAATGATATATTTTTTTAACCACATCCCTATAACACAAAACAAAACTAATGATGACTCAATCTTTCTTTAATAAAAGAATGTTATATGATCTGAACAATCAATAACAATACTACAATAAAAAATCATTGAGTAAATAAACTGGTAGTATTGTGTTTTATAATAAAATATTATTTTTAGATACATTAGATATTATTATTATTATTATAAACTATTTATTGATTATATATGTTTGTTAATAGATAAATAATTATTGAATTTTAATTAATACAATTAAATTTTAAAAGTTATTTTTTACAGAACTATTCAATGGAGATAGGTATTTTATTTCATAAAATATATTGATCAATTTTAAAATATAATTTTGAGAGTAAATAATATTTCAAACTAATATATCAATACTCATTTAACAATAAATATATATGGAATATGAAAAACAATTTTGTAATTTTTACAATCATTTATTTATGAAATATAATTATTTATATATATATTACAATTTCATTTAAAAATAATATTTATATATTTTTGAAATTAAATGTTTTGAAAAAACATTAATTTTGAATTTAAAAAACAATCATTATCTTTGGGTTTTTTGGTAATTTTCTCAATACATTTATATTTTAGGTGGAAAGATAAAAATACTTATTTTATTAATATTTTTTTTTTACATTATCATGATCTATGAATGAAACAAAATTTATAAAAAAATATTCACAACATTTAACTTATTTCATTATGATTTTTTTTAAAAATAATATTTTTAGTTTAGAAAACTCATGTCAAAAAATTTGAAAAATATGTAATTTTGACATTAATTGAAACTTTTTTGTCTTGTTAGTTTACCATAATTATATAATAGTTGGAATTATGTTTACGCTTGAATTTAAATCAAAAAAAAACATTTTTTGTTAATAATATTCAAATTATTTTAATATAAACCATCAACATTTAATATTTTATCTAAATAAAAACTTTTAAGCATAAAATCAAAATATCAAAACAAATTGGTTTTACATATTTTGTGCAATAATTATAAAATTAACATTAAAAAATGAGTAACAATTTAGTTTAAAAGAAAGACTTCATTTTTCGAATATTTATTTTCAAATTAAGAAATAAGTCCCATTTAATTTTTATATACTAAATTTTCATTACTTGTGTAAAAATAATTTTCCATTACAGATTCCATAAATGGTAAAAGTAAAACATTAATGCTTGAGATATTTAAAATCTTGTTGAAATAATGTTTTAGAATGTATGGTTTTTAATTTATCAACATTACAACTTCCCCCATTCTATTGTAGTTTATTTTTAGAGTCACTTGACCTTTGAATAATAACATTTCAATTTATATTATTAAAAAAAATTCACTCATCTCCCATATAAGGGGATCCACCAACAACCCACTACGCTTCACACCCCATGTCTCTTAGATTCAATTAATCTTTATACAAAATAAATCCAAAAAAACATATCCACAATCTATAGGTACTTTAATTCTTAACATACCAACCCCATAACCATTAATGAAATTTTAAAAGGATCTCTTCTATAATAACCTAGGATTTTCACAAATATATATTACCTCTTTATAATTTAAAATCCAATAAACTACATAAAAACATATTTGAGGACCATAATAGTTTAGTATCTTTGTGGAATAGGCACACAATATTAAAATTTGGTGATTGATCTTCAAAATCTCCCAAAAATATATTTCTATTTATAACTCTCCACAAACATACCCTAAAACATTTCTTCCTAACTTGTAGAAATGAAACATAATTTTTAACTCAAAATCTTTGTAAGTGTAATAAAGTTAGATATCAGTCAGTGATTAACATTTTATAACCATACCCTACAAATCAAAGATCATATTTTTGAGACATAGAATAAATAATGGATGTTCATATGACTTGAATCACAAGGGAATCACAAAAGATGAGCTATGAGAGCATAAAATTTCATAAGAAATATAATTTCATCGTACACATTAGCATTGAAAATCAATTCTATAGTAGTCATGGCTCACTTCAAAATATATCATAGTCTAATAGGTTCTGTCCCCATACTATCATAGTAGTCAAGGTTCACTCTCTAGACCATCATAGTGGGTAAAGTTTCTTACTAATCTAGGTTCAATCTTCATTCTAGTTTTTAGGTCTCCTAAGATATAAATCATTACACAATAAATTGAAGAGATCTATTGTTACCACATGTTAAATAATTAAAATAATTCATATATGCACCACAAGATTATAAAATATTATTCATATCAAAACTAATAAAATTGAATGGGTTTCATTAATATTTCATCATATCATAACCTATTAAAAAGATATGGGTTTCATAATCATTTCAGCATTTCATCATTGAAAAAACCATGCAAAAAAGTATGTTTCATAAGAATTATATCATGGCATAACATGTGTCTGTGAAACATATATGACAAATATATTATAATTATAATCCATTCCTAGAATGAATAAAAATGTAATCCATGGTTTATATTCCTATAGAATAGCATGTTATGCCATGTTATTAAAACTTATATAAAGAATTATTTTGAAAGATAAATCACTTGGAATTTTTTTTGAAGAATAAAAAACATCATTAAAAACAATTTTTTAAACATAAAATTCATAAAACATTTCTATAATCCTTTTCATTGAAAATAAACATTAAAATTTGTTATGAAATATTTAAAAATGATTTATAATATTTCTTTATGAAATTAGACTTTCCATAATAGAAAACATTTTGTAAAAACATTTCAAAATCCCCTTTTTATTTTGAACTAATTTAATAAAAATAAAAATATTTCCAAAAAATTAAAGAAAATTTTGTGTTGAAAATTTATTTAAAAAAACATAAGGGAAGAATCAACAATTTTACTATTCATGAAAATAAGAATTATTGTTCATGCCATTCATGTTAATCAAAATTAAAATATGCAAGTTTTTAGAAAAATCCCAGAAGATTTTTTTTTTGAAAATAACATGAAAATTTATTTCCAGAAATTATTGAAAAATTAAAACATGGGTAAAAATCATATTATTAAATAGTTTCAGTAGATATTAAAAAATTTAAATTCAATTTTAGACAACACAGTTTTGGAAAAAGAATGGTTTCCGAATGAAGAGTGAAATAAAGATGACTTTTCCTAAAACCATTTTCTCAATTATATTATGTACCATGGAGTTTATAAATGGAAACATTTCATTAAAATAACATAAATAAAAATAAAATGAAGATAATTCATGACCTTCCTTAGGGTGATGTTATAATATTTAATCATTTGATGCATAATCTTTAACAATTTTGATAAATAATGATATTTTCACATAAAAAACCATTCCAATTTGGTAACATGAAATGGAACATCCCATAAAAGAATAAAATTAAATGGGTAACATCACAGATTATCAATATATTATTTATTAATCTTATATTGATTATTTTTTAGATCAGACATTGAGATGGCATGTGATTCCCAGGTCTGATGTTCCTAAAATAAATGTTGGAAATATATTCAATAGTATGTAGGTGGAGTTTTCCTAAAAATTGGAATAAGTTCTAAGAATGTGAAAAGAAAAAACATTTAAGGGCACTGTTGTGTTCTGAATACAATTTTTACCCTAGGCTCAACATAACCTTTGTCAGTGTGGGCCATTTCTGGAAAACTTTATCACATACATATTCAAATGAAATAAAATAAATAAATAATTTTTTTTACAAAATGAACAATTTATCTTTTAATAATATGATTATAGAAATTTCGTAGGATTGGTCTCTCAAACCTTTTTGATTTTAGACAAACCATTTAAGGTATTTTCTAGGAAGGCGAATATTGAATAATATTAGATCACAAATCATATGTCCAACTAAGAACATTAATCGCATCACTGTTGGAACCACAACATTCCTTTATTAATGATCAATAAAAAATCCATATATGTCATTATTTTTTTGGATTTATTACCAGTTATTTCTGTCAACAAAAAACGTAAATCAATTGACAAATATATTAATCCACAGTTTGAGTATCTTGCAGGAAGGGTTAGATATAACTGGGTTTTGGGTGAATTTTTTTGAGGATACTGATTTTATTCTTTGTTAATATCATGAAAAATAATTGATATCAACTTAAACTATGATGGGGGTTTGTTTCTCTTATCTGTTCTTATGTATTCTCCCCCTTTTCTTTGTTCACTACATGCATTCTTTATTTGGCCCAAGGATAAAAATATCTTATTAAATTGATCATTGTGAATCCTTTTCATGGAATAATGATCTGTTATCACAGATCTAAGGTTTTCAAGACATGATTGATGTGAGATGGTGGTAGTGGAAATAGGTCAGAAGACATTGATTCCCGATTTCACATTCTTCAGTATGCAATAAACAATGATGTATAAATTGGTTTTCTGAGCAGATCAAATGCCTAGAACATGGTATTCAGTGATGGAATAACTCGATGAGGATTGATCAATGATATTGTGGAATATAGATTATTGTATTGAAGGCCAGCGGGATGGATAGGATTCATGGGAGCAGATCTGGGTTTCTAGAAAAATAGGAGCTACATGGTGTGTAAAATAGCTCTACATTATATGTGGGGACCCATGCTACAACACTCATGTTTCACCCCCTCTTAAAGGATCAAATGGTGTTTGAAACATGTCACATGGAATGTGACCCCTTCCATGTGACTTAGTGTTTACTTCGGAGAGTACATAGACAAGGGTTGAAGTATAATTCCTGATGGAAGTTTGTGTACTTATACAGTGACATGGCTTATCATACACAGGCTGACACATGGATAGTGATCCATTATGTGAACATGACCAATAATTATAAATAGGATACTATGAGTCTCTACATGTTGTGTACTCCTACTACACACAATGTATTTGGAGACTACATGTCATGTGAGGCTCTTCCACAAGGTTTGGGGAGGGGATAGATGGACATGCTGGGTACCCCCTAGTAGAAGACATGTACCCCAAAAGAATTATTTTTCTCATAATTTTCTTAATTTGGACAAGTATAGGTCTAAAATGTTCCATTGTTCCTTTTCCTTTATGATATTATGTTGAATTACATTCTTACCAATGGTTTGTGATCCCCACCAGAGGTCGAATCTCAGATAGAGTTGCAGTATCCCACCATGGGTCCAAAGAAAAATCCTCTACCATCCTTTATTACATATTTGGATGTTGTGGAATTATCATTACCTCCTTGAGAATCATTTTGAACCTCCATCTAGCATTCCATATCGGTAGGTTTTGTGAAGTCATTGGCATGTGATCCCCTATGTAGTGGGTTGATCAAGATTTAGGTTTGTGGTGTCCCGTAGAGATTTTTTGCATGACCCCTATATGTGTATCAGGGTCTTCCTAGACTAGTGATCAATATATGGAGGTTCCAAATGACATAGAAATTTTATTCAAGGGTCTAAAATGATAACATAGATCGTGGAATGAGTTTTCTTGGAATTAGTGTTTCTTCTAGAAAACTTTTATGGCTATAATTTGGTTATGATTGGTTGATGTCATGGTTTATTTCATGAGTATATCTAGATATTTCTTTTATTCAATGGTTTTTATATCTTTTATTTATCTTAATCTTTCTAGTTATTCATTTTAACTATTTTTGAGCTGTCCTACTATGTATTGTTATAATCCCCCATGCATGGGATTTTCCCGTATGTGTTATGTCTTATGAAGAGAACAACCCACTTCATGTTGTCTTGGGAGGACTTGGATTGGGCGGAGTGTAGATAGAGCATGATGGAATCTGGTTTTTTACTAGTATCTTATTGTTTAATTATTCCTCACACTTAGATTAGGCTATAATTTTATAGTTTCTGTTTGTGCTTGTATTGGCCCCTTTTTCCCATTTTCAGAACATTTACTATCATATTATTCTGTGAGATCTTATATGTATGAATGCATTATTCCAGTTGTTTTAAATTTAATAATTAGGTCATCTTAGAGATGTGTGTGTGTACATTTAGTTTAGGCTAATGCCTCCCATATGTCATATATTTCTACTCGGTGCTGGTCAACATCCCATGTAATATTAGAGGTGGGCTTAGGGTTGTCACTAGTTCGAATTTGATAGGATATTTTGCTATATAGTGGTATCAGAGCATGGTTCTATATTTGGAAACGTGTCTAGGAGATTATTTTGTCGAAAAATTAATTAGTTTTTCAAGTTTAGCATTCAGGTCATGGGACCTAGTGTTGGTGTATAATAAAATATCACCATACACTAGGACTTTGATCACCTTCCTTTCAACTTGGTTCATATAAACATTGGTTGTAAGGAATGTTTTTGATACATGAATCATATGGGAAGGATTGTGTTTTTCAAGTTCATATCATTTCAGCTCCTCATATATACTCTATTAGACATGGTACATCTTATATAAATTTTAGGATTCCTTCCTAAAGACAACCAGCCTGGATTCCACTACGTGATCATGAGGTTGATCTACCCTATGATGAGGCATCAATACATAGGCTTGTACCAAAGTTAGCACCTCCGTGAAATTTACCAGCTATACCACCACCTATTGAGAAACAACTAGGGATGGTTTTACTAGCTGAGGATGCACAAAGGTTGAGTGTGTTTCACATGTTTTAGAGGAAACTACCACTTAGGTTTTAGGGTGATCTAGACCCCACATGTGGATGGGGAATTTCTAGAGGTAGTCACTAGTGTTTTTATCCTACTTAGGAAGCCTTATGAATAGTTGGTCATCCTTGTAGTGAGTCATATTCAATGTTCTTCTCGGTGATGGTGGATCTTGGTGAATCAGTCACATGATGAGACAGCTCTGTCATTGATAAACTTTGAGAATCTCTTCATCGAGGAGTTCTATCTATCTATATTATGATCTGAAAACATACAGGAGCTTCTCCATATGTATTAGGGTAGTATAACCATGGTGGAGTACTCAGTGAGGTTTCCTAATCTCTCATGTTACACATTGGATATTGTGATTGTCCAGTTCTTCAAAGCCTAGACCTTTGAGGATGGTATGTGCCAAGACATCTGGGCATCTGTGTGGTCTCTTTTCATTACCTCCCATGATGGATTTTTTGAGAGACTCAGGTTGGTGGATATATTTCTAGAAGAGAAGACACGGGTAGAAATAGATAGTAGAGGGAATCCAATTCCTAGGTCCTCAATAGCAGGTATATGACCACAGTCACAAGTATCCAATCATGTTAGACACTTGAGGATGATATTTCAAGAATAAGTGCCTATGGTGTATGGCTCTCAAGGTGGCTTGAATCAACCATGGGATAAACAATATTTCTATATCGATGTTCGGGAAAATCTTCCTCAGGATTGCCCGACACGATGCACACTGGTTCATGAGATGGTATAGGGACCACAGAGGCGTATACAGAGGCTGGATCAGGGTGGCCCATAGGGTGAGGAATGTGGAAGAGAGGCTATCAGGGTAGACAGAGGTGGTCTAAGGATCAACATATTACCACTACCACAACCAGGTGGTCCACACTAGGATTATAGAGCCATTGGGAAGGGATGAGTCAAGTTGAAGGGTATGGAGGCCTATGACCCTAACACTCTATGGATGATATGAGGTACAATATGTGTCTCCTCTACTTAAGTTGCAGTATTGATAGAAATAGTTTATATCCATTCCTTCCAACTTTCGATTTTCGAGAAATAATGATTCTATTTGAGCCTTTGTATCAACCGTTGTGGTTGCAAACACCAATAGGTGGTGACACAATGATTGTGAACCTTTTCTAGCAGTGTGATATAACTCTTGGGGGAGAGAGTTTTTTATGGGATATATTAATTGTGACAATGATGTCTTATAATTACATCTTATTTATGGAGAGGCAGTGGACATTTCATACCCAGATTGACAGTTTTAGGTGATGGATGTGGTGTTCCCACAATGATGGAACGACGCTTTCCATTGGGGATAAAAAAGTGACAAGTGTGGATTAGGGTGAGCTTAGGCATTGGATAATGAGATATATTACTCACTATTTGGGTACCATGACTCTTATAATAGTGAATTATTTGGGTTATCATTTTACTTTATTAGTGGTAGAGTATGATGAAGTACTTACTTAAGATGTACTAGGTGTACCTTCCCATATAGAGGGTTAATTTTTTATGGACATGTATTCGGGGATAGAACCAATATCCACAACAGCATATCAAGTGGTTATCGTAGTGATTCAATAGCAGAGGATGCAACTGGGGGGCTTGTAGGAGAAGGCCTTTGGGACAGAGTGTTTCCCCCTAGGTAGCCCCAGTGTTGTTTTCCAAGAAGGCTAACAGGGGCTTGAGGTTATGTGTGAATTACTGTAGATTTGACTAGGTGACATTGAAGAATAATTATCCACTACCAAGGATCAACAAACTCTTAGATCAATGGGTATGCAAGTGATAGTTCCTAAAGATTTGCCTCAGGTCAACCTATCACTAGCTGTGAGTTGGAAAAATTATATACTAAAGATGACATTCAGATGCTGTTATGATCACTAAGAGTGCATGGTGATGTCATTCAGCATGACGAATGAATGAAAATTCTTCTTTGGACTCATGAACTATATATTCCATCCTTTTTTATACTGGTAAATGGTGGTCTTTGTCAATGAAATCCAAGTGTATTTTTCACCCGAAGAGGAGCATGCAAGACAATTGATGGTGGTGATGGACACACTTTTGGTTGGTGCTAGACCCAATCCAAGAGAACCAAATTTACAAGAAGTTATTAATGTGTTAGGTTTCGATTACAGAGGTCTACATTAAGGGAAATTTCTTCTTAGAGGCTAGAGTTGTTGTGGATCCAGTAAAGGTTTAGGCAGTACATTATTGGGTGCCACCTAAAAGTGTTACTGAGGTGTGGAGTTTCATTGGGTTGGATGAGTAATATTAGAGGTTTATACATCACTTATCTCAAATTTTATCAACCTAGAAAACTTTTTCCAAGAAGGTTAAACTATTCATGTGGACAGAAAAGTGTCAGTAGGTCTTTGGGGAGCTAAGATAGAGGTCAATGATAATTCCCATATTAGGATTACCAAATGAGGGTTTCGAGTAGATAGTTTTCTAAAATACATCAGGGACAAGACACGGTTGTGTACTGATTTTGAGGAAGGCGGTCATTGCCTATGGTTCATGCCAGTCTAGACCACATGAGTAGAAAAATATGCCCCAAGATATTGAGTTAGTATAGTTATTCTTCTCTCTAAATATTTTGTGACAATACCTAATGGTAATTTAATTTATCTTTTACTCTTACCACAAGATTCTAATGTATATGATCTTAAAAAGGATAATAACTTGAGACTTAGGCGGTGGCTAGATTTCCTCCTAGACTATTACTTCTAGAGTGTATATACACTAAGGAAGGGGAACGTGGAAGAAGATGGTCGCATCCTGAGATACTGTTTTTAGTTATTGGTTGAGGCATCAGAGTAGTTCACTTCATTACAGTTGTCATTCATAGAAATAGATAATTATTTATATCTTTAGTTGATGGTTGTTAGCCCACCTCTTTTTTAGTGCAACATGGAATCTCATCATAGAGATGCTAAGTATGATACCATGTGTTCTCAGATATCCCCTAGACATACCCTTAATATATATTCCAAAGGTGGGGATAATTTTGTCTTTTCTAGTGGATGAAAATGGTACATTTTACATTTTGGGAGTTTCATACATCCACATTTGATGTACATGAAAGTGTAATAATGATGTACCAGGACGTTTAACATTATTTTTGGTGGCTAGGAATGAAAAATAGAGTTATAGTTTATTTCCCTTAATGGCTTACTTGTTAGTAAGTGAAGGTTGAGAACCATGCTCCATCTAGTTTAACTCATCCACTTAATGTTCTAGTGTGTATGTGGTATGGAATATCCAGGAACATTATGATGGTATAAAGGAGTACATCTAGGGGACCCTAATTTATATGGGTGATCTTAGAGTGGCTCAACATGTTTTCCCTTTTCCTACAAATTCTAGAGAAGAGCTCAGTACAGAGCATGTGATGCCTCTATGTGAAGAAGATTGTCAGACTCCATGGAGTACCGTCGACGATTTTTTCAAACTGTGATGCTCACTTCACATTATTGTAATGTAGATGATTAAAAGAATACTTTTCGGTTCAATTATGTTTAATCATGGAGTTTTAACCCCTAACTGACAGCCAAAAAAGAGAAGACAATTTGGGTCTTGGAGGAAATATCATGGGTTTGCATGTTGGATATTATCTAGAGTGGTGAGGATCACCTACCCTTGGTGTAGTTTGTTTATAAAAACAGCTACCATTCCCCCCATTTTTTGGGCACCATTTGAGACATTATTTAGTAAACCCAGAAATTCACTACATTGTTAGACTGATTGAGGTGAGTCGGCACTCATGGGCCGGATGTTGGTGTGAGCTACTGTAGAGAAGGTGCATATCAATGAATAGTATATGAAGACTGCAAAGATCCATCAGAGGTCTTATGTGGAAAGATGATGAAGACATATGGAGTTCCAGGAAAGAGACCTTGTGTTCATGTGGGTCTTACCATAATGAGAATTGAGATGTTCTGACTGCAAAATAATGTTATCTCTAAGATTCATTGGTCCCTTACAAATATTGTGTTGAGTGGGTGAGGTGGAATATCGCTTAGATCTACCACCACATTTGGACTAGGAACATGATCTCATCCACGTGATGCAACTTGGTAGGTATGAGAATGATCCATCACACATCATCGAATAGGGTGATATGTACATTAAGGATGGATCTACCTTTATAGAGTACCTGATGGGGATCAAGGATCGATAGGAGAGGATCCTTCATGGATGATTGATTCCCCTTGTGTATGTCTGGTGGAAACACATGATTCTTCAGGAGAGAACATGAGGAAACAAGGCTCAAATTCATGCTCATTACCCACATCTCTTTGTGTATCCCTTATTTTTTTTATTCGGTGTAAAAATTTCTATTTTTTGATAATTTACTATTTTAGATTTTTAATTTATTCTTTCAGGAGATTATATAGATTATTTTCAAGATGAGGCGTTGAGAGGTCATGTGATTCTGAGGTTCGGAGTGCCTGGAATAAATGATTGAAATATATAAATATATTAAATTCAACATAGGCATAGTTATCCTAAGAATGTGGATAACAAATAAGAGGGTTCTTAGATAAAAAATCTAAGGGTGTTGTTCAAAATGTGTGTTTTAACCTAGGCGCAACGTAACATTTTTTGGCAAGGTATTTTTGTCAAAAAAGTCATCACATTCATAATTAAATGAAATAAATTAAATAATTAATTAATTTTGTTTATGTTTTGATGTAGTGACATGTTTATCAATTAAATATATTTGTATTGAAATTATTTAGTTCATTCCACTCAAACACTATAGATTAATGACAAACCATTGGAGTTCTTTCAGGAAAGATGATAACTGACCAAGATCAGATCATTGATCATCACACCAACTGAGACTATATATATTATAAATGATGGAAACAAACATTATTCTTTATTGATCGATCCAAACACCAGGTTGGGGGTTTTATAATTTTATTTATTTCTCGTTCCTGATTTCTATGATGAACACAAATCAATTGAAAAAAAAATATTGATCAGCTATTCGATCATGTTGTGGGATGTTGAAGAGATAACCAGGTTTTGGGAGAATTATTTTGAATTTATTGATTTATTCAATGTTAATCTCTTGGGAAAATATTTATATTGATAAGAACATCAATCGAGGTCCATTACTCTTATCTGTTCTTGTGATATTCTTCCTCGATTCTTCATTCACTGCAAGCTTTATTCATTTGGACTAGGGTTCAACATATCCTAGTCATTCAATCATTGTTCACCCATTTCATGGGTTAAAGATCTAATATAATAGATCTGTGATTGAAATGAAATGATCGAGGTGTGGTTGTTGTAGCAATAGCAGATCAGAGGAGATAGATACTTGAGTTCACGTTCATCGACGCAAAAGGAATAACGACTTCTAAATCAGTTTATCAAGATGATCAAAGGCACAAACTGTTTTATTTACTGATGAAACGACTAAATATGGCTCAATAAATGTTCTTTTGGAATATATATTTTACGATCAAAGGTTAGATGAAGGGACATGATGTGTGGGATAAGATCTTCATTTCTGAACAATTCTGAGTTACATGTTGTGTAATGCATATCTACACACCATATGGGGCCCTGGGATATGAAATTAAGGTTTCATACTGATTTATAGATCACACTATGCATGAACCCTATAACATGGTGTTTTACAGATTCCTTGTGGCACAAAGTGTACATTAAAGAGTAAAAATATGTGGGTTAATGTATACTACCAGATGTTGTGCCGTGTACTTATACATAGATGCAACTTGGCATATATGTGTCGGTGCATGGACATGGATTCGGAAAATGTGCATGACACCATGTGTCTCTACATTCCATGTCCAGATTCTACACACCATGTATATGATGACTACATTGCATATGGGGATGTTCCATATGGGATGATAATGGGATATTTTGATATGCCTTGTGTCCCCTGTTATATGCTATGTAACACCATCAAGAGTGGTTGTAGATCTTCATTTTCTGAGTTCTGTCCAGTATAGGTTGAGTACGTTCGCTTGGTCCTTTTCCTCGATGTTACAGTTCCAAATTAAATACTTATCAATGGATTTGGATTCCCTGTAGAGGTTGAGTCTTGGATAGAGTTTCAGTGTCCTTTCATAAGATTGGATTTTGATCCTCAATCATCTATTATTCCCTAGTTAGAGTTTCTGGAATCATCAAAATTTTCAAGATAAGGACATTTATACTCCATATAGAATTATATATGGACTATGTTTGTGTAATCATTGTCTTAGGATCCCTTATGTAGCGGGTTGATCCATATTAGGGTTCATGGTGTCGCCCGCCGGTTCTGGGCGTGATCCCATATCAGTGTATCAGGGTCTTCATAGACTAGTGATCTATCTTTGGAGGATCCCATTGAGATAGACCTCTTCATTGAGTTTCTCTAATGATATAATGGATTATGGAGTAGGTTCTTCCATAACGAGCATTGATTAACATAAAATCATGTGTCTGGCTATGGGTTATGACCACCATATAGAGTGGTGTATTTCATGAGTATATATGGGGGTTTATGATATACATTGATTTTCATATCTTGTATTGAGATGATTGTACATGGTGCTTTGTTTTTGGTGTTTTCAGTTTGTTCTGATGAGTATTGTTATACTCATTCCAACATAGGATTTTCCCACACATGTCATATCTTATGATGAAAATGAAACTTTAAACAATGTCACGAGATGTCAAGGAGCATGTGGAGAATAGATGGAGGTTGAATGACCAAGGTTTTTTTACTAGGATTTTTTTTACATATTCCTTTCCCTTCGATGATGATGGAATTTTCTAGTTTTTGGTTGGTCTCATATTTGGACCCTTTTTTACTTTCAATTATTTTACATTCATACTCGATTGTGGGATCTTAGATGTATACATTAATTATTTTAGTTATTTTACATTTAAAGATTTTGTGTGTAATGTGTAGGATTGGGATTCCACTGAACTGGTGCTTCGTACCCATTTTTTCACATGGCCTCAAGCGCATTTTCCCAAATAGTGGAGATTTTTGACTAGCTGTGAGGGCCTAGGGTGTGATAGTGGGGAAACTATGACCTCATTGGTAGAGTGTAGCACAACATAAAATCAATATATAATAGTGGAGATAGTAAATACCCAACAACTGAAACAAATTGTGGAAAAATGAGAAGATAAATAACCTAGCATCATTCCATAAAAAATAAGATACAGAATATTATGTTCAAAGAAAACAACCAAAATAGGTACACTATAGGAATCCACAATATATGTCCCAAAATAAAAAAAACAAAAGAAACTAAGAAAAATCAGAAGCCTGAGCTCGGTCTCATGGCCTCCAGCTCCAAAACATCATTTTAAGTACTTATAGAAGGGAGCTTTCCCTTATTGACACCTGCAACATTATATTATTTTTGGGCCCAGAAGCATGAATCAAACATCTTGTGAAAAATAAATTATAGTTGGAAACCACCCATGATTAGTGCCTTTCTATTAGTGAGTATATGAAATAGGAAGGGTACAAAAAGGGAAAATCAGTAAACTATAAAGTACTCAAAATTAAACAATCCTACAAGTCATGTTTTCCATTTTTATTCACTATGTTCATATCAAAAATTAAATTACATTGAATTATATAAGTCTATAGATAAGTCCAAATCCTTTTAATCCCTCATATAAAGGATGCTCAAAAGATACCTCAGAATGAAATCTAAAAAATTAAAGTGAATATCGAATCCAAGCATGTGATTTTTCTTGGAAGACGCATCATAAGTCATTCCATTTCAATATAGAATTTAACATCTCACCCAAAAGTATAGAACACCCCCACCTATAGGCATAACCAATCATGACCCATAGGTATAACAAATACTCGCCTATGAGCATAACCAATCGTTACCCAAAAGATTAACAAACCCTCACTGGTAGGCATAACAAATACTTCCGCACAGGCATTATAATCAAACAGGGTGGAGACCAATATATTTGAATTTCAACATAATAAACAACACATGTAAATTACACTATTACATGGTTAACATAATAACTACTAACATGGGAATCACAAAAAATAATGAACAAGTTAATTAAACTATCACAAGAATCAATCAATAGTAGGAGTAACATGGGAAAATGGGAAAAGTACTAATTCCAAGCCTTTAATACATAAAATTGAAATTTAACCCAACTCCAATCTCATCATAGTTCAATTAATTTTTAATAACCCAAAATGGGAAGAACAAGGCTTTCCTTATAGGAAACCTAGGACAAAACGGTCATAAACAACCATTCATAAGAAACACACCCACGGGGTGGCCCTTATTCAAAGAAATCAACATTACACATGAATAATAACACATATTATATTACCTATTCATCATTAATAAATATCATGGGTTGAAAATAAATCAAAGAGACACCCAAAAATGGGCACATGACACTTAATGACATATATTCATCTCAAAAATTATCTGGAGGCATAAGACTGCCTAACTTTTTCTTCTGTGACTCTCCTCATCTAGCCTCGACTTATTATTATAACTAGAATGAAGTAGAACTACAAAATGAGGTAAAATGTCCAAGGTCTGATAAATTCTTCAAGATAAAAAATCATTATAAATGGCTCAAGATGAATCAATATCATACTTATTAGGTTTAAACACCTCTGACAGTGTTCGAATTAGAGTTTGAACAAATATTTGGGAGGAAAAATCATGTTCAGCACTACTATTACTGTAATGGGGTGAGCCCTCTATTCTTCTGATGAAACACAAGGATACTACCCATTTTAGAAAAAACAAATACATGACATGTACTAGAAACTACATGTCATGTTCATACTAAAACATCACCCCTCTACTGACTCCCCTTACATTCCATGTTCAACCATACATGAGTTAGTTACATGTTGTGTACTAAAAAGTACATGGAGCTTAACCAACATTTTTGTCTGTGTGAGGCCTGAACCCAACATCTTTCCACTTTACCTCATTTTCCTCATATATGAACTAAAAAGAAAATTTTCATACCTCATAAGAAAAATAAGGTCATTTCAAACATCCCACCTTAAAGCAGTTCGTCCCCGAATTTCCCTTCAAATGGTGGCGAAGAAATATCAATGAATAACTCCGGACTTTGAGTACATACATCATCCTCCCACTCCCAAGTTTCTTCCAGTGCTTGGGCGTGCTACCATATCACCCAAACTCGAGGAACTAACTATCCTCAGAGATCCTTTATGCTACAATCCACCATAATAATCATATACTCCTCAAGAGACGCAGCAACCTAAAGCTCAACCTCCTCATGTTGAAAATTCTGAGGTGGTTCTACGTGATAGTGGAAAAATTGATATACATAGAAGATTTAATGCATGGCTCGGACCCTCTGTGGTAACTGTAACCAATAGGGAATAGTCCTGATGCTTTCTAGAATCTCAAATGACCCAACATATCTTGGTGAAAATATATCCTATCTCTTGATCCTCTTGTTCCTTAAACTCGGCGCAACACACAGGAAAATGAGATCCCAATCCTCGAACTCTATAGGTCATCTACAGTGATCAGTATATGATTTTTTATGAGACTATGCATTATCCATTTGATTCTGAATCAACATGACCCACTTGGAAGTATCTTGCATGAGATGTGGTCGTAGGAAATCTTTCTCACCCACCTCCATCCAGCACACAGGTGATCGACATGGCCTAATGTACAAAGCCTCATAAGTTTCCATCTCAATAGTCAACTGGAAATTGTTATTTTAGGAAACATTAACCAATGGAATATTTTTCTCCCAAGATCCCCCAAATACTAGGATGTAGGATCACAAAATTTCCTCCAACACCTCTAATATACACTCTAACTGGCCATCAGTATTCGGGTGGTATGCTATGCTCAAAAGCACATATGTACCGAGTTCCCTAAATGAACACTACCATAAATGAGTCATAAATTAGCCATATTTATCTCAAATGACACATTTTCATACCACAAGAAGTCATACCACCTCATGAATATACAACTTTAAAATCTTATCAACACCGAAGGTCTCCTTGATCAGAAATATATGAGTGACCTTCATTGGTCGGTCAACCCCCACCCACACAACATCATTACCTCTGGGTGAGATCAGTATCCTAGTCATGAGATCCATCATGACATAATCCCATTTCCACTCTAGAATAGGTAACTTATATAAAATATTTATTGGATTCCAATGTTCTTCCATCACCTAATGACTGGTGGAACACCTCATAAGAAAACCAACCACCACTCTCTTCATACCCGACCCCCAGTACTGACGGTGCAAGTCACTATACATCATGGTAACTCCAGGATGCACTACCCAAACTAAATCATGGAAATCCCACATCAACTCCTCCTGTATGTCCACTAGAACAAAAACACGTACATGGATATGTATGATCATGTAATCACCTACCTTCTATCTTGGAGGTGGATACTTACCTACTACACTCTGTCACCGGACTAGGCCCTCAGAATCTAGTAGTTGCCTCATCCTCACTCTATCCAAGAGGGTATAGGTCATAGGTAAATAATAATGGAATGTATAACCTTTACTATCATTCACCTCAAAATGAAACTTCGAAAACAAGGACATAAGATGCCACTCACAACTAGCCTCCAACATCGCATGTATCTGAATCCTTATTCTCAATGCATCATTCACTACATTTCCCTTCCGATGTGTGTACGAAAACTCACAATCGAAAGACTACAGGTATTCCACCCACCTTCACTATCTTAAGTTAATCTCACACTAAGTAAATATGTATTTGAGGATTTTTTGACCATGTAAACCACAAAATTATCTCCATGTAAATAGTGTATCCAATATTGCAACGCATTTACAACATATACTAACTCCAAATCAAACATAGGGTAATTCCATTCTTAATGACTCATCTTCTGAGACCTATACGCCAGGACTCAATCTTCCTATATCAGTATAGCCCCTATCCCAACACCTGAAGCATCATAATAGACTGTATAAATATTTCCTTACTCTGGTAGTATTAGGACTTCTGTAGATATCAGTCTCCCCTTTATCTCATGAAAGGGTGTCTCTTAAGCATCCAACAAAAAAAACATCACACCCTTCTTTGTCATTCCCTCCAATAGTGCTACTAATCCTGAGAAGTCTTATATAAAATTTCTATAGTATCCCGCAAGCCCCAACACACTCTATATGTCAAACGTGTTCTTGGGATGTTCCTAAGAAACTACTACCCTCACCATCTCTGGGTCTAGTGAAACTCTAGTCTCTGAGATATTGTGATCCACGAAGTGAATTTTGTCCATCAAAAAGTGGATATTTTTTGAGCATAGAATATAACAGATTCTCTCTTAGTGTATTGAAAATGATCTTAAGATATTTGGCATGGTTGTGTCGACTATGAGAATAAACCAAGAATTCATCCACAAAAACCAACACAAATGAATTCAATTAAGGACTGAACACTTTGTTCATCAATGCCAGGAATACTACAATTTCATTCTTGATATCGAATAACCAAATACTAATATTGACCATACCTTCTACGAAACACGGTATGAGGAATTTCTGAATGTAAAAAATATAACAATTGATAAACATATCTCAACTCGATCTTAGAGAATACCTGATCTCCTTGGATCCGATCTAAGAGGTCACCTATTTGTGATGGAGGATACCATCTATTAACTATCAAATGGTTCAATTTAAGATAATACATGCATACACTAAGTTTATCCTATTCCTTTTTTGAAAAAGGATAGATCAACCCCACATTGAAGTACTAGGTTGGATAACCCCGTTTGCCTCCAAAAATACTTAATGCCTCTTGATCCCTTACTACTCTGTCGTAGCCAGCAAATAAAAAGGAATAGATATTAGTGGAGATCTTGGTAATAACACGATAGAGAACTCTTCCACTCTCACCCGAGGTAGGCCTGAAAATTCCTCTTGGAAGACAACCCATAAATGATCAACCAATGGGGGAAATCTATCAGACATATCCCCTAGTCATCCAGATATAGACTCGAAAATTGGGTTGTCACTCCACCCAAACCTCGAAGCTAAGGTCTAGCTTGGCCTTCCTGGAAATTCCATTCACCTTTGTGTAGAAACGATCTGCACTCTAGTGAAGTGAAACTCAACCTATAGTGATATAAATCATCAAAGGCTCGAAATGGAAATAACCAATTCATTCTGAGTATGAAATCAAAACTTTTCATCTCTAAGACATATAGATCCCATAAAAAGTGACACCCACCAACCTCAAGGGGGCACTCCTTACTCTGACATACACACCTTCTATTCTTATATCTGATAGAGTGTCTAAAGTCATGACATCATCAGAAGGAAAAACCTAGAGACCAAGGATCTTTACTAAGGGAATATATATAAAACTATGATAATCCCTTATATTGAAGAGTTTTAGAGATAAAAAAAGGCAACCTGAATAGTAACTCTCATAATAAAAGATCCAGGATCCTGCTCCTACTAGGTCTATTGCAATACAAAACTCTGACATGTACCATAGGCATGAGACATTGTTTGGATACACTTAGCTAACCCATCATGTTGTTGCTAAAATATTAGGGTTTGGCTACCATAGCCAAGACCACCACCACTTCTAGAGTAGGCAGACATATTCCAATTCCCTCATTGGTAAGAAAACATTGAAACTACTCCTAAATTGGGCGTCAGTGTAGAACCTCTCTCACTAGATGCTAGTGGAAATTCCTGGTATAAGTGATGTAGATATACCATCATGCCATAAGCTCGGAACTCGACTGGGTCCATCAGACACTACGGTCTCATATTACCAACTCTTCCACACTTATTGTACCTCACCTAGCTACTATAAGAAACATTTTGACGGCTCGTATCACCATGAGAAAGATCCATATAAAGCTTTTTTCTCCCATTCGGGACAGTACTAGATCTTGGTGTCAGACTTCTCTAGTTTTCACCTCCATCATCCCATAGGTTATGCTCGATAATCACTGCCTCATTTGTGATGGTGTATATATAAGGAAACTTGAAAACGATCACCTACAATCAGATTTCATACCTGAGACCATCCTTGAATCACTTATCCCTCTATGTCTCATCACCCAAAATTATAGGTATGAATATTTGAAACTTTATGAAATGGGATGAGTAGTCCATCACAAACATTACTCCCTTATCTAGATGCATGGACTCTTGGGCTCTATCAGCCCACAGTGTCTCGGGAAAATAATAGTTATAGAAGTCCATTTGAAAATATCCCCATGCCATGTCTCGATGATTCTATGTCTAAGTGGTATCATCCCACCACCTCTTGGATAAATCATGCAGCATGTAAGTCACGAGCATGACCCTCCTCTCCGAAGTCATCTACAGATGCTCTAAGATAGTAAGCATGGAATCCATCAATGACTCGGTAGCCTTGGTTACCCCATCCCATAAAAATGTTGGTGGATATTGCCACTAGAATATGCATGTCAATTATTTCATTGACATGGTAGGATAAGGTACTCCATGGATGGTCTGTATAAACCTCATGAAGCCTTCACAGAATTGTGCAACATCACCTAAGTCTGGTATAACAGCTGGTGTCACAAAAGGCACATCTAGAGGTTCCTCTAGTATTCTGTGGCCTACCACCTCTTGGGTATGATCATTACAACTCAACTGGCATTCAACTGCAGGTCGCCATGGAGGCATGGCACTTTAAGGTCATCCATGAACCTTAGTTCAGGATCAAGATAAAGGTTCACATTTCAAGTGCACAAGAACCAAACAGGAGAAGAAAATCCTCAAAGGTCACCAAAATATTAGTACACAGCCTGTAGAAACAAAACACAACTTATACCCTAGAACTCCTACCTGATCATGTACTTCCACCAGCCTAGCAGGTAAAAATCACAGGTACATGGCATGTCCGACAAACTGACGATGTGTACTCAAGTTCTCCATCCTGGCCATTTACTTCCACATGGAATGAGTCACATAGGGTCTGCCCAAGAAAAACAACATTGTTTGTATCTAAGGTACATGAGGTTTTCTAATCAAATCACTACCACCCATGTTTTATCCCACATGGTCAGTTTAACAATCATCTACCACACGACGTGAACACAGGGTACATGGTTTGTACATGAAAATGTTGTTTTCTCCCAAATGGAGGAACACATGGCATGTGTTTATAGGACCACATGCCGTGTTGACTGGGTTTCCATAAAGTAAGACTCAAAAACATCCATGGAACCTGTGTTTTTGTAAAATGAAGTAACGGTGTGCCAAATTCAGCTTTGTGGGTCCCATAATCCCCGATAATAAACGCATGTAATCCATTTATAGAAGATAACAACACAATCTATATCCCATGGAAAAAATGTGATCCACCAAATTCCAATCCAAGAGGAACCATACTTCTAAGGGACCAATGTTTAGTATCCATCCAATTCACCCATAATGCATACCAATACACCTACCACACAAGCATGAATATCAATCATGATACCTACAAAACAACATGCATATCTAGAAATCCATCAATCACAATGGAATGAAATCAATAATTCTCTCTAAATGGAATGGTAAGAATGCATGGAATGTGATATATAACAGTTTCTTATATAATTTATGAGATGGAATACCCTCATCTCGTCAGTTTGAAACATAATAAAACCATAATAGTATCAATAATAATAGCTCAAAACCAGTGTGTCACCCCATGGTGAAATCAAATCAGCTGTAACAACTCAAAATTCAAAAGTCACAATTCAATTCAAGGAAATTTAGATTTTCCTGGTAAGTGGGGTAGCCACTCCCAGGAATAGCTAATTATGAAACTCCATTTCCTTCCTATACCTATCTAATCTCTCCAAATAGTAACAAAAATCAAAAAAGAAACTTCTTCAATACCACATTATGTTGTCCCGGATCCGGATTCCACTAAATTGGTGCTTCATACCCCGTTGGTCATGTGGCCTAAAGCGTATTTCCCCAAACCCTAAGGGCTTCCAACTATCATACATGGAATTGGGTGTGATAGTGGGGAAACTATGCTCTCATTGGTAGATTATAACAAAGTGGAACAACAATATTCAACAGCATAAATACTAAATATCATACAACTGAAACAAATAGCAGAAAACTGAAAAGAAAAATAAACAAGCATCATTCTATACAAAATATGATGCATCATGTTACATTCTACGAAAATATCCAAAATAGGTACATTGTAGGAATCCAAAATATGTTTCCCAAAAGAAAAAAGAAACAATGGAAACTAAGAAGCAACACATGCCTCGACTCGGTCCATTGTTATCTGGCTCCTAAATAGCATCTCAATTACCTATAGAAGGCCACTTTCCTTTATCAACATTGGCAACAATATAATCTGTTTGGACATAAAATCCCGAACCAAAAAAGGGGTGGTAAATAAATCCTAGTTGGTAAAATCCCATAATCTCTTCCTATCTATCAGTGTGTATATGCAGCAACTAGTGTTCAAAAAGGAAGAGTAGTAAACTAGGGAGTACTCAAATGTAAAAAAATCCTACAAGTCCTGTTATCCATTTTCATTAATTTTTTTTAGTTCAACAATTCAATTACACTGAATTATATAACATTCAAGATCCAGACTATGCCCGTAAATCCCCCATATAAAGGAATCCAAATATATTTCTCAGAAGAATATCAAAATAATTCAAGTAAATACCAAATCTAACTTATTCATTGTCTTGGAAGACATGTCATAAGTCATTCCATTTCAATATTCAATTCAATATCTCGACAATAGGCATAGAAAACCCCCACCTACAGGAATGAAAAATTGTCTCCCATAGGCATAATAAATCCTTTCTCATATGCATAAAAAATCCTCACATATAGGTATAACAAATCTGTATCCACATGCATAACGAATACTCGCCCACAGGCTTATCGTTCAAATAGGGTTGAGGCCAATATATGATCATTTCAACATAAAAAACAACAAGTGTAAATTACACTATTATAAGGTTAACATAATAACAATTCATTTGGGCATCATACATTACTCGGAACAAGTGAATTAAGCTATCACAAGGCTTAAACAAATATAGGCATAACCTGGGAATGGGGAGAAACACTAATGTCAAGCCCTTAATCCATCCATTTTCAATTTTACCAAATTACAATACCATCATAATTCAATTCACTTTTAATAGAACCAAAAAGGGGAAAACTAGGCTTGCCTTATTGGCAACCTAGGTCAAATGACTATAAATGAAAATTCAAGGGAAACACACCCATGGGGTGGACCAAATTTATAGAAATCCTCATTTTTCATGATTAATAAGACATATTCAATTACATAAACATCATTAAGAAAAAACTTGGTTCAAACAAAAATCGGAAACAAAAAATGGGTGCATCACACTTCAGTGCATATATTTATATCAAAAATTACTAAGAGGCACAAGACCACCTACCTTGTCCTTGTGTGACTCTCCTCATCCAATATTAGCTTCTAATTCAAGCCAGAAGAAAGTAGATCCTCAAAAAGATGTAAAAATGTTAAGGACCAATTACTTCTTAGAGAGAAATAATCATGAATAATGGATCAAGATCAATCAAGATCTTATCAATAGGGTTTAAAAGCCTCTAACAACGTTCAAGTTGGAGTTCAGAAAAATATCTGGGAGAAAAAATCCCTTTACGCACTACTATTCATGTTACAGGGTGAGCCCTCTATCCGTCTAATGAAACATGAGGCTACTACCCATTTGAGCCAAAAAAAATAAAAAGAAATGTACACGACATGTAATAGAAACAACCCGCCATGTCCATACAAAAATTTTCATCCTCTACCGAGTCCCCTTACACACCATTTTCAACCATACATGGGTATGTTACATGGCATGTACTAAAATGTACACACTATGTAACAACAATGTTTGGTCATGTAAGGCCTGAATCCATAATTTTACCCCTTTAACTCTTTTTCCTACTATATAAACCAAAAAAATATTTTTACTAAATAAGAAGAATCAGGTTCTAATATGGTGGACTTGGTGATGTCTTTGTTTGTTTTTGTGTGTTTTGGTGATTTAGGACAATTCCTCCCATTTGTGGTATATATCTACTATGTGTTGGTCACCAGTCCATGGCCTATTAAAGGCAGACATGGGGTAGTCTCAGTGAAAATATTGGTAGGTCGGGTCATTAAACAAAATAAAAAATAGAGGATCATATGATTAAATAATTTCATGATATTAAATTTCAATGGGGATACATATAATTCTCATTGAATAAGATAGGTTTATAACATAACATATGTCTCAAAGAAGGGAAATTGAGAAAATCATCCATTACCACATTGATAAATTTTGAACATTAATCCCAATTAAAGAGAGATACTCAAATAGATATATAAATCCAATAAATTTTCAGTAGAACTATCACATATTAAATTCTTTTGCATTATAATCACTATAATAATGAAATAGTTGGTGAATATGGAAAGTGTCTCACATAAGTAAAATGTGAGATGGAAATCCCTTATCACAATACAAATATTTTGTATCACAATAATCAATAAATGAAAACATAAAATGAAACATTATGTACCATTAAAATAATTATATTCATGATATAACATGTCAATGGGGTAGTATAAACAATACAGAAAAGAAACATGTTCTGATGTTTTATATGTTTCTCAGAAACAAAAGAGAGGCCATACATCAATTACTGTATGTATCAACATCCTTCAAAAAAAATTTAAAATCCAATATAATAGATATAAATTCAGTATAAAAGAATTAATGAAATTTATTTTTATATATCATACCATATATGATTTACTTATGTCCATTAATTACTCATTTATCACAAATTTCTTTGTTAAAATCACATTTACTGTAATAACTAATTTTTTTTCAAATATGTTTTTTATTTTTCAATTTCTATCCTGATAATATGATCATGGTTAAATAATATCCATAATTATAATCATTAAATAATTATATTTTTTATAAATCTTATATACTTTTAATAAAAATCCCAAATTTTATTTTTCAATAAATGAAGTATGTTTCAATCCTGGAGATGGTAGGTCGTACATATGTATGAGTAACATTTCAATTTTTCAATGATCAATATGGAAAGTTCTTAGTTAAAAATTATTATTTAATTTATTATAATAATATAATAAATAAGATATTATTTCTGTAAGTATAATTATACATACCATCCATGTGGGGTGGGGATGAAAACCGAGAGTTACATCGCTTTGTTAGGGTCATATTCCAAACATACATGAATGATGTTATCATCATTTAGTGAATGAAAATATAAGGAAAAAAATTGTGTATAATTTTTCATAAAGAAAAAAATATCATTAATATAAGAATTATTTAATTTATATCACTTTTATTCATTAATTATATGCTTATTATCTGTCATGTAAAAACGAATCAAATCGCCTCATTAGGGAGTAGTCTGTCATAAATACAAACAATGTTATCGTATCCCATAAAGAATGTAAAGGAAAATAGTATATATTATATAATAAATCTATAGAAAAACATATGTTCTAAACATCTCATATATAATTTATATCCATCAGCATACTCAAAAATTAGACGTGTTAATGGAATTATTAATGACAACGGGTCGTGAGGCAGTAGTCCACTGTACATGTGAATGATTATTTTGTAACCCATTTGATGGAGGTCCGTATTGTTGTACGTTTTTACCATGAAATAAAAAAAATAACTAAATTTAATATATATAGGTTATTATATCAGTATGGTTTAATAATAATTTAATAATGTGGAGGAGGAAATGAAATAAAAATTCTTGTTGAAGAACGTTACTTGTTTATGTATCCTCTATATGTTTTCACCACAATCCCTCCCCGGATACCTTTATTAAAAAAAACAAAATATTATAGTATGAGTACAAATATTCAATTTTTTAAGGTAATGGAATGACCAAAATGGTTTTATGGTGTGGATAAGACAGGATAGGTGTCGCCTTTTATACATGAGGTTAGTGGAAAACATGTAATTTTTAAATGTAAAAAAGGTGTACCGATATTTTAATCAAGGTAATGGATCCCAAATAGTCTATTATTGATACATATACATGATAGTATATAAATATTTCCATAAAATATATTTTATAAAATTTTATAGGTTATTTTAACCCTTATTATTTTTGGTTAACACTTTACAAATCAAATGTTACCATAAACATGATAATTAATTCATATAGTTTCCACGATTCATTTTGGAAAAATATATGTTGAAAAAATTAAATAATATAAATTATTATAATTCCATATATAAAATTAAATTTTCCAAATTCTATGCACATAAGTGGAAAATTTTAAATTTAATATTTATCTAGCATGCGTGATGAGAATGCGGGGTTCTAATGAGAAAAATCACCAACGATTAAAACAAATTTAAATCAAAAATCAATTTGAAAATGATTCCAATGATCTAAATTGGATTAATAGATATATAGTTTAATTTTTTTTCTTTAAAATTTATATAAAATATAATTTATAATTATAAATAGTTTAAATAAAATTAACATGTTCAATTAAAATGTTGTATTTTTTTCAATTCCCCAAAATATTAATATTTTTAGAAAATTCAAAAAAACCCAGCCAGTGATAATTTTGATATAATGATTTAAAATATGAAGTTTATTTTTTCAAAAATAAATTGAAAATTTTACAGATATTATTTTTATAATGATTGTGGAAAATGGGGAAACATTACATTTTACAAAAAATGTAGTTTTAAGCATAAAATTGTATTAATTCATATCTATTGTCTAGAAAACAAAAATGATGAATGTTAAAATATGTTATATATATATATGTCACGACCCATCCTCGGGGCCCATGCCGTGAGTACCCCCAGCCCGCCTTCCATAGGCCAGGGGCTGGCGACTAACACCAAAGGCGAATCCCCAATAAAAAGGGAAGGGATTACATTTAAACCTGTAACACACACAGTATGAACACAAGCAGTAGAAGGAATAAGTACTAATATATAAAATAAAGTTGTGCTGAAATTAAGTGGGCCAGTATACAAACCCAATTGAAAAACAAGTAAAATTACAAGTTAAAAGGAAAAACATCTTATAGATCATCCACCAGGAAATTCTACCTGAGGGATAGGTATTGATCTCAAACAAGTCGTCCTTGAGGTACGTCTCGTATAGTCTAGCTCCGAGCAGCCTACTGTCCATCAGCCTCAGCCTTGATCATTGCTAACCGTCGTCTGCACAGAACACTACAAGGTGTGGGTGAAGCCCGTGCAGGGGTGAGTATAACAATACTTAGTAGGGACCCCGAGACCCCCGAAGGTCTCCCAGAATCAACTAAGGATAAACCACAGTAGTAAGATACAATCACAATGTATTAAGATTCCCTACTTAGTTATATTCCCAAACATATACCTAAGTTACCAAACACAGTCTTGCTCCAACACTCGAGCCCAAGTGACAACCAATTCCACAAAAGAAGTAAACTCAATCATATTGATGATAACAACTAAAATTCAAGACTTAGCTCACACAGGTATACAACTCATGTAGAGGGGTAGAGATGATTAGTTGTATCCCCTGAATCATCCACTCTGTCGAACCCACGTAGGATCCTGGAATAGTATCAGTGTTGTCGAACCCACGTATGATTCTGGTACAGAGGTAATCGTTGTCGAACCCACGGAGGATCCTCGTACAGAATTCATCGCTATTGAACCCACATAGGATCATGGTACAGTATCATCGATGTCGAACCCATGGAGGATCCTGGTATAATATCTTCCCTATTGAACCCACAGAGGATCCTGGTACAGTATCATCATTGTCGAACCCATGGAGGATCCAAGTACAATAGTAGGTCCACGTAGAATCCTATCATCTTAGTTGCAGCCAGACGTAGGGTTTCCGTACACAGCACGCTCGATTCTGGGAGGATTCACTCCTTGATCTAAGTTTTGATACATCAACTACGACAAAGTCTGGATTTGATGTATCCTGTAGTTCCGCCTCGTCATAAGGAACCCAACGTGATAGACTGCGCGTCTATCGGACGCCCGGTCTGTGAGTTATCAGCATTTTCGTTCCAGGGTCCCGGTTGATTTTTAGGTTCAAACAAACCCGGCCATACCCCAACTGCATCCAAACCTCATGTGGGGTATTCCAAAGGAACTATCTTGCTCTATGATTTTCGTCGTCGTAGATGGTTTTTCCATCGGACACCCAAATCCTAAGATACAGACAAAAATGTGATTTCGGGTTAAATGGGTCGGGACAGGGGTCCGACCCAGTCCACGGGTCTGACCCGGTCCTCGGGTCCGACCTGACCCGATGGGGCTGCCCGGCCCAATGGCGGCCTAGCCCGCAAGGGCGGACCAACCTGGTGGTGGCCTAGCTCGCATGGGCGGCCTGGCTGGCCGACACGTGTGGCCTGGTTGTCCGGCTCGCGTGGTCAGGCTGGTTGCGCTGTGTGTGTGGGGGGGGGGGGGGGGTGCCGCGCCCCCGGCTTCTGAAGGAACTAACGCTAAGCACCGGTTCGTTGACTCACGGGACCCGAAGGGTCCCTCCTGCGCCCTCCAGAGGTAGGCTCAGCCGTCATCCCTCCTCTAACCAACATGGCCTTTGGCCGTGGTTCTCTCCGGCATAGCGCAACGGCGTCGCGACCCTCCTGGAATCTGCGCGGCGCGACGGCGCCACGCGCCTGTGCCGACCGTCGCGACCCTCATGGCCACGACCCCACCATCTTCTGGCATGGTGCGATGGAACCACAACCCTCCGGCACAACCATGGCCCACCTATCCCTGGCTCGGTTCCCTGCACGGCATGGCGGTGTCGCGCCCTTGTGTGGACCCATCGGCCTTGCGCCGCCAGCTTCTTCACGGTCTGCCTCAGTTGTCAACATCAAGAACAACCAAAGGGGAGGGTCGGGCCGTCTTTATTTGGTCCGAACTATCCTCGTCCTGGTGATAAAAGTTTTCATACCAATCCATAAATATCAATGACGATGAATATAGGTTTTATCTCATATTTAAAATAACTCAAATCCCCCTACCTCAATTCGATGAACATTGACAAAGTCGCGGGAAAGGGGGAGACGTCGATTCATGGACGTCGAGAAGCATCTGAGGATGAAGTGTCTTCGGCGTTCTTCACAGGTGGCTCCCTCGTTTTTGGCATGGTTGAAAGAGAAGGATAAGTTTTGTCATTATTCAGTGGATGATGAAGAGGCGTTCTTCGCATTCTTCATTGAGAGGATGAGGTTCTCCAAAAGCTCCTCCTCTCCTTAATTCTCCCAACAAATGATTATGTCAACCCCCACAATAATAAAATATCACTTCTTATTATAATTTTGGAAAAATGAATTCAAATTAATTAATTAATGAACCAATAATTAATTAATGTGGAGTGGCACCTTAATGAGGGGAGCTCAATATTTTACCCCCACTTATGGGGAGTTCAAGGGTTTAAAGCTCGTGTGGTCCCCACCTCTTTGATTGCAAGAGATTTTTAAACCTTGGGTGGGCCCCACCTAATAATATACCCACAAGGGTGGTTAGGTGCAAGTGGGACCCACCTCTAACCTCTATTTGGAGGTTTTAACCACCTCAAATAAAAATAAAGTAACACTTTATTTTTATCTCATTTAATTAAGAAACCCTGAAATCTAACTTCCATTCTCGTTAGAACTCAATAGCGGTGAAGGTTTCCTTCAGTTAATTACGGCACTGCAAGTTCAATGATTCCCTCTGATTTGAATTTCGAGCACCGGTTCAAAAGTTATAAAATGCCACTCACGCGTTTATTGAACGTACCCGAAAAAAAGTTCGGAAAATTATTACCAGTCACCCTCAACCCATGTCGGTCAAGGTTAGGCTCTGCATAGATGAAATACATCTCAATGAACCCAACGGTACTCTCGTATTTTCAATCTGAGTTACCGTTTAGAAGTTATGAATTTTAAAATAAAATAATTGTCACTTAATTATTTTATTTGCAGCCAAAAACTAACTTTTTCTGGTGACCCGTGCCAGCCAAAGTTAGTATATGCTTAAATAAAGCATTCCATCACGATTTTAGCGGTGGTCTCAGATTTTTAATCTGATCTACAATTTGTGATTTATAAGCATATGAAAAATAAAATAATTTATTTATTTATTTTATTTACAATTATGCCAAATTTGGGTTTTCTCACAGGAGGTCCGTGCTCACTAATCATAAGTCACTCATAGGGTAAACCTGTCATCCTGAGCACAACGGTGCCCTCGGATTTCTGATCTGAGTAACCTTTTACGTGTTATTCCACATGTTTAGGAAAAATCATTACTCGCATTAACTTAAGCTTAACAAAAACTTCAACGAATCATTCTGTGCACTCCGGGCCTTGGAATCTTGCACTGTTAGATTCTGCGGACCCGTAAAATTCCCATTTAATTAAAAAAATAACATGGAGATTCTAGGTCTTTACATTCTCCCCACCTCAGGGCTCTACGTCCCCGTAAGCCACAACTCACAACTAAGGGAACAAGTGGGGGTACTAAGCATGCATCTGAGCCTCTCGCTCCCCATGTGCTCTCCTAGAGGTTCTCTTGCTGCCAGCGAATGTGTACTAGAGGTATCAACTGTCCACGACGGACCTGCTCCTATAGATCCTCAATTTCTACTGGAACCTCCATGGAAGTAGCCCCATCATCGACATCCAACTACCCATGGTCGATGATGTGAGAAGGGTCGTGCACATATCTCCTCAGCTAAGATATGTGGAAGATTTCATGCACCTGGTGCAACTGTGGTGGAAGAGATAAGCGGTAAGGCACCTCGCCTACTCTACTGAGGCCCTGGAAAGGCCCGATGAATTGCGGAGATAAATTTCCTCCTTGGCCAAATCTCCGTAGACCTCATCGAGGTGAGGCCCATAGAAAGACGTGGTCACCATCTTACAACTCTAGAGGTCTCCATCTCCTATCAGCATATGACTTTTTTCTACTCTGCACAGTCTTCATCCGCTCTTGGATAACCTACACCTTCTCTGTGGTAGCTCGTACCATCTCTGGTCAGTAGGAAGTTGGCCGACATGGTGAGTAAGTCGACGATCACCCAAATAGAGTCATGTCCCTGGATGTACGTGGAAGACCCCTCACGAAGTCCATGGATATCTCATCCCTCTTCCACTTCAGGACCTCTAAATGTTGAACCAAGCCTGTTGGTACCTGATGCTCCACCTTCACTTACTGAAAAGTGAGGCATCGAGAGACAAACTTTGCTACTGACTTCTTCATACCTGGCCACCAATGCTATCGTTGATGTTCCAAGAATATCTTCACCACTCCTGGATGTACCGCTAAAGGGGATGTGTGAAACTCCCTCAACACTTCCTCCTGAAGTGAAACTGGTACCATAGCACGTTCTCTGAATAGGATGACGTGCTCCCCACCTTCCAAAAATCCATCAGGTGCTTGTCCTATGGATATCTGAGCACATCATGTCTCACAGTCAGCGTCCCCATGCTGCACATCCCTAACTCATTGAAGAAGTGGCGGAGTGACTATAGGAGACTAAAGAAAGGTTTCTCCATCACTATCAATAAGGGATATCTGTAAAGCATACTGCTACTCTGTTGTCTCACCTAGAAGTTGTATACCAGATCCCCAACTGAGTGCATCTGCTACAACGTTCCCCTTCCTAGGAGAATAGAATCTCTTGAAATCATAGTCCTGAAGGAACTCGAGCCAACATTGATGTCTCAAGTTCAGGTCCTCATGAGAAAAGATATACCTGATACTCTTTTGATCTGAGTATGCGGTAAAATTTTCAGCTATAAGATAGTGTTTCCACATGTTCAAGGCGAAGACCACTGCTGCTAACTTCTGGTCAAGGGTAGCGTAGTTTTGGTCATGTTGTCTCAGCTTCCGGGAACCATATGCAATCACTGCTCGCTCCTACATCGGGACACATTTGAGTCTAGTCCCTGATGTGTCCCAATAAACTGTGTACCCTACACCTTCCTCTAGAAGCCTCAAGATTGGGGCACTAGTCATCCTCTACCTCAGCTCCTGAAAGCTCTGTTGACATCTCTCCGACCACACGGAGGGTTTCCCCTTCTTTGCCAAAGCTGATAGTGGTGCTGCAACTCTAGAGAAGTCTGAATCAAATGTAAGTCTGGCCGACTCATTAGTGATCCACTGCACCATCTTATGCATGATTCTAACATGTCCTGCCTGGGTTTTCCTTTTATCCAACCAAGGAAAACCCCATCCCAACATTTTAGATAAACCTGAACCTTTTTGCCTAATACAGTTAATCTGTGTATGAACTATGGTTGCCCAGTCCATACCCAAACTAATGTGGTAAGGCCTCGATGCTATGACCAAGAGGTTCCAACCGAAACTCTATCCTCAAGGGTCAGATCACACCATCAGCGTATGTGTGATTATAAAGTCTCCTCCTAGTGGTATCTCCAGACGTGAGGGTCAAGTCAATGGTTTAACTGGAAACTCTAGGTCTGGGAAAAGATTCGTGGAATAAAGGAATGATTGGTACCTATGACTATTGATACGACATCCAGTAATAAACATAGACCGTACCCCCAATCATTCCTAGAGCCCTTGTGTCACACTCCTTGACCGCATGCATCTACTCTCTTCCCCTGCTCTCCAGCTCCATGAGCCTAATGGGGACTACAAAGGCGGGTATTTGTAACATGTCGAAATGTTCACCACCTCATGCTGCTCTCCTAGATCTACTTCCACATCTTCTGCCCTACAGATTTATCTGTCCTTAACACTTCCTCTTATCGAAACATTTTACATGCTCAAGTCACTGAGACTAGCGCCAGTTTCATGCTTTCCAACTAATAACATTCACTGGTTTTATCTGCTCATCCAATGAACATTCAACCCAAATGTTTTCTCTAGCACCCTAACATAAATAGGAATGCATAGAAGAAAAAGTGTTGGCTCATATATCTTTAAACACACCTCGCTCAGAGTTTCTCCATCTAAATCACTTATCATATCATATTCATCAAGTACGAGGAAAGATCGGTATGCCTCGATGAATACTCAGCTAACGACACGTTGTCCTGCCGAAGTTGTATAAGATCTTGTAAAATCTCAGCCACCTCCTCAAGCCAGCCCTCAGCCTCCAGTGAGTTGGGATCACCTCGGAACCTAAGGGGTATCTGATGCTAAAACATGTGTCAGGCACTAAGCCTATAAGTGTCCTATACCAGTACCGCCGGTTGCAATTACTGACCAACAGGCAGTGATATAGCTGACACACCACCCGGAGGCACTATCTGGGTAATGGTCAACATACCAAGTCCTTATCACCATGTGAACCATCCTCATGGTCAGTCTCTGAAAAATTCTATTAGCTAAGATCACCATATGCTCTACTGGTGTCTCAACTAGGCAGAAAACTCTAGCAATCACCTCCAGCCCGCCCTCAGTTGTGTGGAAATCTGCCTTGTCTCAAAACCTCAAAGGGCCTCTGCTTCTGGAACTCGTAAAATGCACTTAGTAGGTGTGCACCGTTTTCCAGTTCATCTAGTGGTGTCTACTACCCTCTGGGTGGTGTGCCTCCTGGTACACCACCCGATGGTGCCAACATAGAAAGAGGGCCCTAAACCGGAGCCTCGTCGCTGGGTGGGCCGTCATCGTGTACTCTCTCAGAAACCATAGCTGGTTGTCTATGTAGTGGCATCCTGATAAAGAATAGGTGAGACACTATCAATAAGTTATACCTGGTGACCTGACTCAAATAGTTCATAAATAAGACTCTTGAAAACACACTAATAATTAGTGTTTTCATGCCCTAAGTCGGAAAACAGAAGTCAGGGTCCTGGTGTATGGATACATCGGCCACCGCACCAACACTGGACTCCCTGGACTGAAAACAACAGTCAATACTCTTAACACCATTACTTCACAGTAAGACATATCAGAGTCCTATGTTCTGCGGTACAACCAACTCCTCTGATACCAACTTTCCACGAACCGTCCTTGGGGCCCATGCTATGACTACCCCAAGCCCGCCTTCCATAGGCCAGGGGCTGGCGACTAGCACCACAGGCGAATCCCCAATAAAAAGGGAAGTCATTTCCTTTAAACCTGTAACACACACAGTCTAAACACAAGCAGTAGAAGGAACAAGTACTAATATAGAAAATAATGTTGTGCTTAATGTAAGTGGTCCTGTATACAAACCCAACTGAACCACAAGTACAAGTACAAGTAAAAAGGAAAAACAGCTCTTGGATTTTCCACTAGTAAATCCTACATTAAGGGTAGGTACAGATCTCGAAAAACTATTTCCTGAAGTACATCTTGTATAGTCCACCTCTATGGAGACTCCCGTACATCACCCCCAGCCTCGATCACTACTGACCATCATCTGCACAAAACACAACAAGGTGCGGGCGAAGTCCGTGCAGGGGTGAGTATAACAATACTCAGTAGGGGACCCCGAAACCCAGAAGGTCTCCCAGAATCCACTAAGGATAAACCACATTAGTAAGATACAATCACGAAGTATCAACCTTCCCTAATTAGCTATTTCCCATACATATACCTAAGTTAACAAAAACAGTCTAGTTCCAACACTCGAGCCCACGCACAACCATTCCATAAAGGAAGTAAAGTCAATCATCTAGATGATAACAACTGAAAGTCAAGACTCAGCGCACACAGGTATACAACTCATGTAGAGGGGTAGAGATGATTGGTTATAGCCACTAAATCATCTCCTCTATCAAACCCATGTAGGATCCTGGAATAGTATTTGCGCTGTCGAACCGACGTTGGATCCTGGTATAGAAGTCATCGTTGTCGAACACACGAAGGATCCCGGTAAAGAAGTCATCCATGTAGAACTCACCAAGGATCCTGGTACAGTATCGTCGATGTCGAACCCATGGAGGATCCTGGTACAGTATCATCGCTGTCGAACCCATGGAGGATCCTGGTACAGTATCTTCACTGTCGAACCCACGGAAGATCCTAGTATAGTAGTAGGTCCACGTAGTATCCTATCATCTTAGTTGCAGCCTACCGTAGGGTTTCCTCGCACATTATGCTCTATTCCGGGAGGTTTCTATCCTTGAGCCATGTTTTGATACATCAACTACCATAAATTGTCAATTTTGTGTATCATGTAGTTCCCTCTCGTCATAAAGAACCCAATGTGACAGACGGTGCGTCAATCAGACACACGTTCTGTGAGTTATCTGCATTTTCGTTCGAGGGGCCCAGTTGGTTTTTAGGTTCAAACCAACCCACCTATACCCCAACAGTGTCCAAACCTCATGTGTGGTATGCCAAAGAAACTGCCTTGCTCTAGGATTTCTGTTGTCATAGACGGTTCGTCGATTGGACACCCGAAGCCCCAGATATAGATGAAAATATGATTTCAGGTTAAATGGGTTCGGAAAGGGGTCTGACCCGGTCCGCGGGTCCGACCCTACCCGATGTGGCGACCCGGACCGGTGGCGACCTGGCTCACATGGGTGGCCCGGACCAACTGGATGGCCCACGTGGCATGGCTGGCGGGCCCGCGTGGCCTTGTTGTCTGGCCTACGTGGCCTGGTTGGCCATCCCGCATGGCCAAGCGGGCCGCGCCTTGGGGGGGGGGGTGTCTTGCCCCCCATCTTCCAATGGAACTGGCGCTAAGCGCTGACTAGTTGATCCATGAGACCCGAAGGGTCCCTCCTATTCCCACCGGGGGCCGGCTCAGTCGGCTTCCCTCCTCCAACCGTCACAGCCTTTGGATGCGGTTCTCTCTGGCACAGTGCGACGACGTCGCACCCCTCCGTCGCGTCCCGGCTGGCCCCTGACCTCCTGGCCTCCATGCATCAAAACGACCACCGCGGCCCACCTGGTCATGGCCCCTCCTTCTGGCATGGTGTGATGGCACTACTCCCCTTCAGCACCACTACGGCCTGCCTGGCCGCGACTCGGTTCCCTGCGTGGCACGGTGGTGTCGCGCCCTTGTGGCGACCCGGCAGCCTTGCGCCACTGGCTTCTTCACGGTCCGCCTCCGTTATCAACAACTAGAACAACCAAATGGGAGGGTCGGGCCATGTTCATGCGGTCTGAACCCTCTTCTTCATGGTGATAAAATTTGGCCTAGCAATCCAAAAATTTCAACGATGAAGAACAGAGGTTTAATATCATAATTAAAAAAACTCAAATCCTCGTACCTCGATTCGATGAACGTTGACGATGTTGCAGAGAAGGGGCGGATGTCAATTCGTTGACGTCAATAAGTGTCTAAGGAAGAAGCATCGTTAGGGTTCTTCGTAGGTGTCTCCTTCTATTTTTTCTTGGTCGATGATCAAAGGAGATGTTCGTCGTTCTTCGGTGGATGATGAAGATGTGTTCTTCACGTTCTTCATTGAGAGGATGAAGTTCTCCAAAAGCGCCTCCTACCGTTAATTCTCCCAACAAAAGATTATGCCAACCCCCACAATAATAAAATATCACATATTATTACAATGTTGGCATACTGAATTTAAATTAATTAATTAATGAACCATTAATTAATTAATGTGAAGTGGCACCTTAATGAGCGGAGATCAAGAGTTTTTCCCCACTTATGGGGAGTTCAAGGGTTTAAAGCTCGTGTGGTCCCCACCTCTTTGATTGCAAGAGATGTTTAACCTTCAGGTGGGCCCCACCTAATTATATCCTCACAAGGGAAGTTATGTGTGGGTAGGGCCCACCTCTAACCTCCACTTGGACGTTTTAACCACCTCAAATAAAAATAAAGTAACACTTTATTTTTTTCTAATTTAATTAAGAAACCCCAAAATCTAACATCCATTCTCATTAGAACGCAACTACGGTGAAGGTATCCTTAAGCGAATTCTGGAACTATGAGTTCAACAATGCCCTCAGATTTCAATTCCGAGCATCGGTTCAATTGTAATAAAACGCCGCTCGCGCGTTTAATAAACCTACCTGAAAAAAAGTTCCGAAAATTATTATTAGTCTCCTTCAACCCGTGTCGGTCGAGGTTAGGCTCTACCTAGGTGAAATATGCCCCAAAGAACCCAACGGTACTCTCATATTTTCATTCTGAGTTACCATTTCGATGTTATGAATTTTACAAAAAAATAATTGTAACTTAATTATTTTACTTTCGGCCAAAAACTAACTTTTTCTGGTGACCCACACCAGCCAAAGTTCGTATATGCTTAAATAAAGCATGCCCTCATGAGTTCAGTGTTGGTCTCGTATTTTTAATCCGAGCTACCATTTGTGAGTTATAATCATATGAAAAATAAAATAATGTATTTAATTATTTTATTTACGGTTTTTGCAAATTTGGGTTTTCTCACAGGAGGCCCGCACCGACTAATCTTATGTCTCGCATAGGGTAAATCTGCTATCCTGAGCGCAACGGTGCCCTCATATTTCTGATCCAAGTTATCGTTTAAGAGTTATTCAATATTTTCAGGAAAACTTCTTACACAAATTAACTTAAGCTTAACAAAAACTTCAACTGATCATTTCGGGCACTCCGGGCCTCGGAATCATGCGCCGTCAGATTTCACGTACTCATAAATTTCCCATTTAATTAAAAAAATTACTTGGAAATTCCGAGTATTTACATTATATATATATTTTTTAAATAATTCACCAAATTTTATTTGTTTAATTTAATGTTCTAAAATGTGTTTTTGGGGATTAAAATTGTTTTTTAGTAAAGATTGTCATAATTCTCAAATAGTTCTTATTTTAATTTTTAAATTAATTGTTCACCATATAATTAATTTTATAAAAATTATTATTGAATATATTTTCATAACTTATTTATCTCTATTTATAACATCCATTTCAACTTATAGGTGATGAAAATCATATTAATAATAATATTTTAATAATAGTTAATGTTTCATTTAAATTCAATATTGTGTGTAATGTAGTATAAAATTAGAGTTATTGAAATGAAAATAATATAAATAATTAAATTAATTAAGAAAAATATTTCAAAAAATCTAGGGTGTTATATTCTATCCCCTTTAACTGAATTTCTCCCTCAAAATCCATCTCATTCATCAATTGTTTAACAGCTGATAATTCCTTCCTCGAAACCCACATCCCAAAATGGGTGAAGAAAACATCCTCTTAAAAAGAAAAAGGTATGTTAAAAATTTATCTTGAATAAATAATAATACTCTATAAAAAATAAGAACAATGTTGGGATGTCAAAACATTGAAAAATAAGAGATTACTAACACTAAGTACTGATATAAAGTGATAAAGAACATGGTAAGGAAAATGGTAACCACCAAAAAATCCCCAATCCAAAGAGGCATGAAAAAGGTGATTGATATAATCAAAAAAATTTATAATTGTATAATGTTTTATTTCATGATCCCTTTTCTATTATTGGTGACTTTTTTTCCATCTATAATGATAACACATGAAAATCTACTTACTTGATATCTTTCTATTTCACAAGCATTACTTCATCATTTGGTTGTGCCATTATAAATTTCCATATCATCACTTACTAAAAGAAGATAACTTTTTCATATGACGAAGTAATATTTTAATCTGTAAAACCTCATCCATAGTTTTACATAAACCATCCCTTAAATGATTAACCTTATATCGTTTCCAAAATTAAATATTTTGAAATAATGTAACTAAATTTCCCAAAATCAACTTAGTATTGGTCCCCCATATATCCAAAAGTTTCTCTTTATTATCACATACCAACCGTGTGAATACGTTTATAATGAATTACTCCAAAAAATTGTAATAACCTCAATTACCATAAATCTGTTTTGAAGACATAAACACATTCTCTTTCCTTACATAAAAAATGAATTATGTATATGTCCCTTAAATATATTAATGTTTTAAACTCCATAAATTATAGCATAAGAATCATTTTCAAATAAAAATTAATTAGTTTCATGGTAATCATTACTATCTAAGCTACTTATTCATATCCAATATCTCAATTTTGAAAATTCATTATATCTGTATATAGAACATAAAAAGGGTTTTCTCCATTAATAAAAAAGTTACCTCTCCATTTCCCCACTTTTTTAGGTCATCGGTACATTTCTAAATGTACTTGGGAATCCATAATGAAAAAATATACAAAAACAACATTTATATAAAAGGATTCGTATATCATAATTATTGAATCCAAATACATGACCTCTTAAATTATTCCATCACATAATTATGCCATTAAATAGTATTCATTATATTATTCCATAATAAATTCTTCCATTCATATTTCAACCATATTCTCTTCATCCTTAATAGAAAAATATGTAATTTTAATAACATGTTGATTTTTTTCATGATCTTTCCCCTTAGGAAAACTATTTGCATAATGGTTATACATTCATCAGTTAAAACCTTATAAAGTTTATAGTACCTTTGGTAAACAATTATTATCATCTATTACATTAATAGAAATTTTCATTTTTTTATTTTTAGTTACTTACCTTTGGTCCATAATTTCCAAACCCAAAACATCTTCTAATCCCTTTAAGACATTCCCCTAAGTGATTCTTCCTAAATTCTCAACATATAGGAAATTGGATAATATTTCCTACATTGTCTATACTACTCAAACTCTTTGAAAACTCTTTCTTTATTCCATGAGTATATGAGTTTGTTATAGTTCACGTTTTTAGTCATGTTTTGTTATACAAGATTATAAATAATAAAGTTATCTTTCACACCTATGATCAATCCATTTAGATGCTAATCAGAATAGGCTCATTCATATTCAATGTTATTCCTGGTCTTTTTGGTTTTATCCAATTAAAAAACAATAATCATGGTGGGGAGCCTCATATTCACCAAAAAATAACTTATCTGAAGTCTATATATTGATCCCTTATTTTTAATATATGACACATCATGTCTTTCTTATGTCATTAATCACCATTATTCAAATCCTTCCCGATGGATCAAAATGATTTTGGGAATTACCAAAGAGTATACACCAAGAGTGTCAAACCATGTGTGTAACAAGGCCCATTTTTTGCACCTGGTGATTATCGAGCCTCCCTAAATGTTCCTTTTTAGATTATTTAACCGTAGGTACCACTAAGGTAGAGCCACATCTACTTATAGTTTCTAGACATGAATGTAATTTCAAAGAAACCACTCTCTCTATCCTATAAGAAAATTCCAAGACATTTTTTTTACTCTTCCTTAGAGTTATCCATATACATTTACCAATATATATCCATATAAATATCCTCAGCTATATCACATAAAATTTTCATCCCAGTTTCTAATGTTTAAAATAATGTTCCCTCTCATACCAAATATAGTGACCCAAAACTTTCATACATAGGTATTAAATATTTTTAGGTGATTATTCAATATATTAAAAAGACATAGTTAAAGAAGATAATAATAGAAAATCATTTCAAGTTCATTAAAGGGTCACCGCTAAAGATATCATTGTGGAAGGGGTTTACACCCCAAAACATCATAGTAATCATGGATCACACCCAAGACCCTCAAATAATAAAAATTCTCCCACTAAACACAATTCACTCGTCACTCAAATATTGTCTATCTAATGAGATAAAAATACTTACACAATGCATAAAAGGTTCATATTGGTCTCATCCATCAAAAACGGAAAATAATACACATGTGTTTGACAATATGATAAAATATTCATTATACCATAACCCATGAAATGAAATATGTTTCATAAAAATTTAATCATTTCATAACCTTATAAGAAAATATAGTTCTCATAACCATTTCATCATCTCATCATTTCATAACCCATAGAAAATGATGTGTGTTTCATAATAATTATTTCATAGCATAACATGTGTAATAGAAACAAGTTTAATAAACATATTTTTATCATAAACCATATAGATAATGAATAATAAGGGTATCCTTGATCTATACCCCCATTAAATAATATGTAACATCAAGGGTCGTCAACGTAGATGAATAATGGTTTTTAAAGATAAATAACATGGATGATTTCATGTGGAAGATAACCCTTCATTGAAAATTTCTTTTTAAAACTTAAAATTCATAAAAACAATTTGATAATAAATTTCGCTAAAAATAACCATGAAACATATAAAGGAATATTAAAATATATTTTTAAATATTTCTTGATTAATATATCAAATACACTTGGAAAAAATATTTTTAAAACATTTTAAAAATAAATTCTTAATTTTAAAATATTTATTCAAACACCAAAATTTTCCAAAATGTTTAGGAATATATTTCTACTATGTGGAACATTGAAGAAAAGTATGGGAAGCACTAAATATTTGAGTGGGAATGATAAGGATAAATATTTGTTTTGTCTATAATATTAAGAAAGTATTGTTTTCATATTCTTGGTAAAATCCAAATGTGAATTTTTTGAAACTTTACATGAATTTTCATTCAATAAAATTTTAAAAAATTATAAAAATATTAAAAATGAAAATAATATTTAATTTTAAAAAAGTTAAAAAAACTTAAATAATTATTAGAAAAAAAATTATTGAAAAAGTATTTTTGATAGAGGAGAGAAATAAAGATGATTTTTCTAAAAAACATATCCAAAATTATTTTAAGTACCAATGAGTGTAAAAAACTGAACTATTACATGAAGAAATAATTAGTAAGCAAAGGATAATAATTTAAATGAATTTTATATTGATATATAATAATTTTCCATCATTGTAAAATAATCATGGACAATCCTGATAGACAATGATGTTGTAACACAAAACCCTTACTATGTTGGTAAATTCTAATTGTACAGGACATGAAATAATAAAATTAATTGAAACATGTAATATATGAGAATAAATAAATTAATGATACTATTTTTTAATGTATTTGTACATACACCCCACAAAATAATGAATGTTAAATAACCTATCATATGTCTCAAAAATGTCAAATTGTGACAGAATACCTCACTATTTTGGTATCATATGAACCATAATCCATATGAAAGAGGGATCAAAAAATGAATATGTAAATATAATTTTTTTTCATATAGTTATAATATAATACAGTCATTTTATTTTTATACTCTATATAAAATAAATAGATGGTTAATATGGGATGTATCTCAAAGAAGTTAAATGTGAGACAAAAATCCCTTACCACTTAATTGATCTTTTGAATCGTAAACCCAAATAAAGAATTAAATAAAAATAGACATTAAATATGATTAAAATAAGTATATTTATTATATAATATCTACAAGTGTATTTATATAACCCACAAAAAATAAACATGTGGTGGATGTTGTTATGTATCCAAGAAATAAAAGACAGCTTATAAATCCATTACCATGATTCTCATTCCTTCATACATGTTTGATCCTATTTTATAATGAATATAATTTTATTATAAAACAATTATGGAACACTAATTATATATATAATAACATTTATGATTTTATTACGACCATTCATTACCTTTTCTAACTAATCCCCTGTTAAAATCATGTTTTTAGTAAAAAAAATGCTTTATTTTTAGTATATGTTTCAATGTACTATTTTATGTACTCATATATCGATCCTTGATAAATAAACTACATTAAAATATTCATGAAATAATTATCATATTCATATATCATGTATACATTTAAGACCAATCATTAATGATGGTATTGAAAATTGAATATGTTATGATGGTAAGTTATCCATACAAATGAGTAATGTTTCCATTTTTCAACGATCATTAAAGAAAGTTTGTAAGTAATATATTATGATTAAATAATGATATTTATATCTTAAATAAATAATAATTTCTTAATATATATAAATATCATCTGCGTGGTATGGTGACGAAAAAAGAGAGTCACATCACTTCATGAAGGCGGAAGTCCACACATATATGAATGATGTTATCAAATTTCGTTGAGTGATGAGTCAAGATAGGAAATGATATATTATATTTATTTAATCATATATACGTAACTAATATAAATATTATTTAATGTATATAAAATATATTAATTAAAATAGACTTTATTATATTCAATGTAAATCATTGGTGGAAATGAATCACATTGCTTCATGAGGATATAGTCCACTACACATACAAACGACGTTGTCGTATCCCCTCATGAATAAAAATAAAAAATAGTATATATGAAAAAATTAATCAAGAGATATAATTAATTTATATTCATTATATATATATATATATAATTTTTATCTATAATCATACCCAACAGTGAGGGGTTGTAATGGAGAAATGAATGACATAAGTTTTCATGGTAGTAGTTCACCGTACATATGATTGATGATTTGGTAACCCATTTGATGAAGTGGGTATGGTTGTAGGTAGTTAACATCACATAAAATCTTCTATTTAAATTTAATATAATGAGATTATTTAACACATTTTAAAATATAATTATTAAAGGTGGTGTAGAATGAAATGAAATGAAAATGCTCGTTGAATTTTGCACCAAAATCCTTACTATCCTAGAATTGTAAAAAAATTAATTCTTTTAGGATGAGAGTTATAATTTTGGTAAGATATTTTTTCACATATAGGTTGACCCTAAATTGTTTGAAGGTGTGATGAAGAGAGGATAGTGGGTGGCCTTTTATAAGCTAGGTGAGTGGCTCACTCGTAATTTTTTTAAAAATAAATTGGTGTACCCATGTTTTTCTCATCCAAAATGTCTTCAAAAAGATTTATTATCATGTATTATAGGTAATAGGTTCTATATATTTCTATATAATAGATATTAGAGAACATTTCAGTCATTTTAAATCTTATGTTTTTAGTTTTATTCTTGGTAAATCCATTTTTACCTTAACCATACTACTTAATTTTTAAAATTTCACTATAAAATTTTATTAAAACATAATTTTTAATAATTTGATATTATAAATTATTCTTATTCAAGATATTGAATCCATATTTCTAAATTAAATTCCAAATATTTCTAAATTTTAATTTAAAATTAATCTTTTGGATGCTATGAGATAACATGTCTTCAAAGGGAAATAGTTCAAAAGTTTACATAGTTTTAATATAAACATTAAATATAAAAATGGTTTTAATAATTGAGATGTATTTATATATATATAATTCAACAAATTTTAATTTAAAATAATTTGAAATATTTTTTATATTTATAAATAATTTAAAACAAAATTTATATTTCGAATAAAATTTAGTATTTTTAATTATTCATCAAAAAAATTTATTCTCTTAAGAAAAAAATAAATATTTCTACCATAGATAGGGTTTTATGATTATTTAAAAAAAAATATTTTTCTAAATTAAATTTAAAAATTTATCATAAATTAGTTTTTAAATGAGTGTGAAAAGTTTGAGGGAAAACATATTTTTTATAAAAAATAGTTTTTAAGCATAAAATATGATTTAATAATTTTTTATGTCATGAAATTAAATATTTATGTAAAGTAGTTTATTGAGTATATGCATTATATATTTCATTAAAATCATTCACAAAAAATTGTTTTGTTTGATTTATTATCATAAAATGTTTTTTGTATTTATAAAAATAGTCTTTCAGTAATAGATTTCATTTAATGAAAAATAGTACTGTTAACATTTTTAATTAATTGGTAACAAAAGAAATAGTTTTATATACTTTTTTAAAGAAAATTTTTTCCTAAATTAGTTATTTGTATTCCTAAAAACCATTTAAATATCTAGGTGAAAACTAACATGTTGAAAAACAATAACGATTTAATAATATTCCTTGTTTGATTTAAAATTGTTGTGGCATGTAACACAAGATAATCTCAAAGTTAAATTTATTGAAAAAAGGAAAATATAAAATTCATTTTAAAAAAATATTTCACAAAATATCTGGCTGTTAAAACTTCAATTGACTAATTTGAAATGCTAAATTTATAATTTCTCATTTATAATTCTTCAACATCCGCTAAATATAATATACCCACATTTATATAATTCCATCATTATTATATATATAATTAAATGTTATTATTTTTTGGGGTACCTATTCTCATCCATCCTCTAAAATATTTGAAAAAATTAAATTGCATATTGTGGTACATGTAGACTATAAACATCATAATTGATGTAAGTCATTCCTAACTACAATACATAAGTAGTTTACATGTAGTAATTATGGAATATATATGATATTTACAATCATGTTATGAATTTGAAAACATAAATAATTTAATATATTATTTTTACTTTTGGGTAAATGATAATTTATCCCATTTATATGTGTGTACTACCACCTCTTCAAAGAAATTAATTTTATTTTTCATCTAGAAATATCTTCATAATCCAAATGCCTAAAGAAATATTTACCACCCAAAAATCTTCAAAAATATTATTATTCTTCCATAATAATTACATTATTCCAATGTAATCACTTTTAAAACCATAATCATCAATCAATTATCGCATGTTCATATATGGGTATGGTTAAACACCTATGTGAATTATTCTATAAATATATTGGATTGGTATTGATACATAAACACTAGTATTATTAGATATATATGAACAAATAATGTTAGTTTTACGGTTGTAGAGATGTTATAGTAATACTTAACAATGAGAACTGTATCTAAAATTATAATAGAATTAAATTATTATATTATATATTATTTTAAATAATCTCTTCCAGTACCATTAATACTATAGACATTAATATCTTGGTTTCTATAAATAAGGTTTGAAATTAATATTACAACTCTTGTGAAAAATAATTTAAATTAAAACATATAATGATGATAAAAAACTCTAAAAAAGAAGTAAATATATAAAATATAATTATAATTTAAGAATTTAAATATGATTAATTTTGTGAAATAAGATATTAATATAATTAGGATTTTTATATATGATGTTAGACCAGGTTGGAATAATATGAAATAAATGGTAAGGGTGAATCATCTTAATTTTATTTTATAGTGACAGGTCTGGTTTTTTACTACTATTTTAATTTAAATGGTGTATATACTACATATTTTTTATATAATGTCAAAAATTACCATTTATTAAAGGTTTTTATATATCAATTTAAATTTATATCATTTAAATTTTTTTTATTGTTATATTATTATAATGTGATAGGTTTTTATTAATCTAACATCATTTATTGATTCATAATGATTTAGTTTTGACCATGGTATTATAGAATAGTTTTATTTTATTCTATTTTTATAATAAATCCTATCCTATTTTTTAAGAAATTCATTTTTCAGACATCATTCAGAAAAATTATATTTGATGGTATATATACTTCACATCCTCTCCAAATATTATTTTTTTCATGGATGTTTTTCCATACAACCAGCTGATATTATACTTTATTATTTTCAAATAAAAAATTTCTTTTTATTGATATTGAAAATTAATTATAAATATTTTCAAAAGGATTCCTTATCATAATTTTTATAATGTGGTCTTAAAAATGATTTAAAATAAAAATAAAATATATTTCCTATCATAATTATATGTTTTGTAATGCCCCGACCCTAGTTATCCAAAGTCGGTGCATTATTACATAACATTGACATGATACAAAAAATCATGTCCTGAAAGACCTATCAGTTTAGTAGCCTTGGAAGTACAATATTCATTCATAAGTTTTAAATTACATCATTAAAATTAAAAACATCAATAAAATTTTTCCCCTTTTAAACACACTTATATCCTTAGACTATCCCAATAATTCAACCATAAAATATTTCATCACATCCTAAGAAAAATAAAACATAGAAAGGGGTGAGGTCAAATGCTTAGAAAGGATAATAATATAGCGGAAACTTTCATAAATAAGCATAAATATTTAATGCAATATTTAAGACTAAAAAATACTTTTAAACATAAACTTCAGCATAATATAGAAAAGATAAAATAAAATAATTCCATTTACTTATTCACATAAATATTATACTTGTATAATAATCACATGAAATATCAATAGCCACTTTCTTAATGATTGAATGCATAATGTCAGACTTCATAACTACATATTCAAGGCCTTGTGCCAAGAATACAAATAGGATTTTGTCAAGGCCCTGTCCCAAGACAATAGTTTTTCTCATGAGACCTACCAATGCATTGAGGAGCTATAGTAGGCTCCACCCATCACTTACTTAGTCCAATGCATTCATCATATGAAAAGGCTTAAACATAACATAAACATTCACATTAAAACTAGCATAAAAAATGTAAATAATTTATCCATAAACCATGAATGGTTTAAAAATAACACATCCACGATCAAACATATCACAAAACCATCAATATAATATAGATTTTTGGTATCATAATAAGTCAACTTGAAACAAGCTAAAAATCCATCCAAGGATGTTGACATAGATGAAATCCAAAATCTTTTAGAGAATTATCTATTTTTATTTTGAAATCATTTAAAAGTAATATAATTATAAAAGAAAACATTTATTTTGAAAATATACTTATAATATTTTATGGGAATCTACAATGTTTTTATAACAGCACCAAATAGCTGCACCCTCTATATAAGATAAAAAATATATATTCTTACCTTAATTTTGTCGAAACGGTCATAAAGTACATTGTTTGAAAAACAACAGAAAGATTTCGTTCAAAACATATATGGTCAAATAAGGGTATAAATGACTTTAACCCATAGTCTAGTAAATTTTAAAAATGTTTCAAATTAAATTTTGAAGAATACACGGATATGGATGTTAAAGGGGTCCCAGTAGAGACTTATGTAAAAACTACCTCGGATAATAAATTGATTGTGAAATTAACCCTTACCATGTACTTTTACTTGGTCAAGGGTACATTAAAATAATTTATAATAGTTATATTATTGTTATTAAATTATAAAATAACTATAAACATAAATATGATATCATATATGACCCTCTAATATTGCTTTGTTAATAATATTTTAGTAGTATCATCATTTCGGGTGTTAACTTATTCGTTTTCATTTATATGCTTGGTTATGTAAGAAATGTTTGTTATGGATAGGATTTTTTTGATTCAAATAAAGAATGATATTATGTTCATAAACCTTATTTTTAATCATAAAATGAAATTTATTCTTTAATGATTACGATGGGGAATGAATCTCTTCACATTCGTGAAGACGGGAATCCGTACGTACGCACGAGCAACAATATCATTATATTGATAGTGAAACCATATGTAATTGGATGGTATATCAATATAAATAATAATTAATAATTAATATTTATTATTAATATCAGTTGTATTCAATATTATACCCATCCAAAATAATGAAGTGTTTGAATAACATACTACACCACGACGTGGAGACAGTAAGTCATACGTATGCATGTATGGTGACATTGTCATTTATAGGATAGATAGATTTAAAAATATGGTTTTACTATTTTTATAATAACGTCGAAGTATATAAAAGATACTGGAGTTATTATTTTATAATGGAAACAACAAAGAAATGGGATGTGGAAGAAGAAATTAACTTGAAAGAGGTGATGAAATATGTACCTCTTCTTCTGGTTCTTCCTTTTGATTTGATCAAAAGGGATACATAGGATGGCTTTCAGACCAAAGGAAGACCCCTAGGATAAAGGTAGGAAAGTTGGGAAGATATTTGGGTAGGGGTTGGCAGAGCCAAATTGATATGGAGGTGTGAAATTAAGAGATGGGGAAGTACCCTTTTATAAGAGAGGTGAGGGTCACTTTAGGAAAATCTAGAAATATAATTTTATAATAAAATCCTTTTCATTTTATAATGGCTCCAAAATGATTCATTTAGAGTAACAGGTGGGGATGGGTTGATAACCTCTCAACCAATAGTTTTTCGATAGATTTGGGTCCCCATATTAACCTTATCTTTTAGATTTAACTCTTAGTTAAATTTTTTGACATTACCATGTCACATTGTATTTTTCTTTTATATGGTTAATAAAAAAATATAACAAGCCAAGTGAACCCCAAGTGGTTCATTATTAATATATATAACCTTATATAGGTCCTTTGGAAAAACCGTATATTTTTAAGAATCTTATATTAGTTAATAACATATTATTTGTTTTACAAACTCAGTTATGTCAATTTTGACACTATTTAGTATTTGGTTTTTGTGAAAATCATAATAGCATTATTAAATCCAGAAAAAATTATTTAATCAACCCTATCATATCATATTAACCTATAAAATTATTTTAATTCATTAAAAGTCTCAAATTATATTTATTTTGATATTTATAACATCAATAATTTTAATCTTTCATTAATAAGGTCATTACTGCATCATCATTGTGTCATAAATAAATTAAATATCATAATCTCTAAAAATTATAAATAAAATACCATTATGTAGGAAATACTTCTTGATATCTAATTAATATTTACAGTCTCATTTATCTTATATATAACCATATATTAAAAATCGTTTAGTTATTAAACATTGAATTTATCTCTTTTATCCCTTCTTTAAATAAAATAATAATAAATGTCCTAATCTAATCCATGTGGATCAAAGGGGATCATATTTTATTCTTAAGGTTGTTTTTTTCGAATTACACTTATCTAATAGAATTAGGACATGTGTTGATGTAATTATGATATCATTTTTACCCTTAATTACTCTATTTACTTTTAACCGTGGTAAATAAATGTCAAAAGTTACTATTCACCAAAAAATATTTTCATCTTATTGAACCACATTTTATTTACTGATTTCAACAGAATCTCTCAAATTTTTTAAATTCAACTCAGAGAAGTGGTAAAATTAAGTTTTATTCAAATTCGTAAATGCTCCTAGGATGTGGGTAAAATATGGTAAAAAGTTCAATAAAATTTTTATATATCTAATCTTATTATAAAATGACTCCAATGAATTACATTTAACATATATAGGTATTATGTATCTATTTTGACCTAAAATAAATTTAAATAAAATAAATAATAATTTACATAAAATATTTGGTTTTAACCAATTACGTAGTGTTTTTCACTATTCACCAAAAATTGAATGTTTTCACAAAAATACAAAAAATTCACCCTAAGCTAATTTTGATATTCAGAAATTAAAAATGAAGTCCATTTTGAAAAATAAAATTTATAAAATTTCAAAAAGTGGGAATTACTATTCATATCGGCTAGTTTGATTGGTCACGGTGTGTTAGAATTTTGAAGTTGCATACAATGTTAGCTATTACATTATTCAAAGGGAAATGTATTATGGAAGCTTGGGGTGTTACATTCTTCACTCCTTAAAATAATCTTGTCTTCCAAATTTCTAAAAATATTACTGCATAAAAATATTCAGGTTGTTCCTCATCATATGTTCCTCGGGTTCCCAAGTTGCCTCTTCCATCTTATGATTTCTCCATAGAACATTTACCAGACGAGCCATCTGGTTTCTCAGCACTTGTTCTCTGGTATAAAGAATTTTGACGAGCTCTTCACAATAAGATAGATCAGGTTCCATTTCAATTTCCTCATATGTGAGTACATGTGTTGGGTCTGGCATTTATTTTCTCAACAGTGATACGTAGAACACATCATGAACTTTGGAGAGACATGGAGTCATTTCAAAATGATAAGATACAACTCTAATGTTTTGTATAATTTCGAAAGGTTTGATGTACTTGGGACTCAATTTACCGTTCTTACTGAAACGTATAACACCCTGTCATGGAGATACCTTCATGAAAACATGATCTCCTACTTGAAATTCCAAATCCTTCCTTTGGTTATCGACATAGATCTTTTTCCTACTTTGGGATGCTTTGATGTGGGTTTGGATAATTTTTACTTTTTCCGTTGTTTCTTCAACATGTTCTGGGCCTACGGGTTTTCTTTCACCAACATCACCCCAACAAGTTGGTGTGAAACATCTCCTTTTTTATAATGCTCCATATGGTGCTATCTGAATACTTGAATGGAAGCTATTATTATATGAAAATTCTACCATAGATAAATATTGATCCCACATACCTTGAAAGTCATGTGATCAAGATCTCAACATATCCTCTGTGGTTTGAATAGTCCGGTCTAATTGTCCATCGGTTTGAGGGAGGTAGGCAGTGCTCAAACGAAGTTCAGTATCTAGGGCCTTCTGAAGACGTTTCCCAAATCATGATGTAAAACGAGGTACATTATCCAAAACAATCGATAGGGGTACTCCATGAAGTCTTACAACTTCATTAATATATAGTCTTTCCATACGTTCAAGTGGAAAATGTTCTCTTATAGAATTAAAATGTGCTGACTTGGTAAGACAATCAACAATGACCCATATTGCATCATTCCTTCTAAGAGTATTTGGTTTCCCCTTGACAATTTCCATCGTAATATCATCCCATTTCCACTCAGTTATAGGAAGAGGTCGCATGAATCCTCTATGTTATGGCCTTCCAGCTTCAACTTCTTGACAAACCATACGTCTTGACACAAAATCAGAAATCTTTCTCTTCATGTTGTCCCACTAAAAATGTTCTTTCAAATATCTATACATCATAGTGATACCAGAGTGTATAAAGAAATTGGAGCTATGATCATCATCACAGAATTCAATTTTTAGATCAGGTATATCAGGAACACAAATTCTCTTCCCAAATTTCAAAATTCCCTCTTTATATATGAAGTCACTCAATATCCCATCATTAATAGATTTAATCTTCTTTTGAAACTCCTCATCATCATTCTGAGAACTCTTTATCCTTTCTCGTAAATATGGTTTGGAAACCATTTGAAAAATCATTTATGTTTCACCTTCCATGGTTATACCCATATCTATTTTTACTAGATCCATGTATATAGGATCCTTTTCAACACTCATATCGTTCAAAACTCCATGATCCTATCTACTCAAAGCATCTTCCACCTTATTTTACTTCCTTGAGTGGTAGTTTATAGTTCAATCATAATCCTTGAGTAGTTCATGCCGTCGTCTTTGCCTCATGTTGAGTTCTTTATGTGAGAAAATTACTTCAAACTCTTTTGATCAAAATATATCTCACATTTTTTACCATAGAGAGAGTGTATCCATATCTTCAAAGTAAAGATCGCAGCGCATAACTCAAGATCATGAGTGGGATAGTTTTGTTCGTAATTTTTAGCTGTCATGATTCATATTCAATAACACTATCATTCTGCATAAAGACACAACCAAGTCCTTTATTTGAAGAATCACTATAAATAAAAAAACCCACCGTTCCACGATGGTAGAGTCAAGATATGAGCATTGACTAATCTTCTATTTAGTTCTTCAAAAAAATAATCCCACTCTTTTTTCCAAAAAAATTTAACCGCTTTACGTGTGATCTTGGCTAACGGGTTATCCAACCATAAAAAAATTCTGGATGAAACGTCGATAATAACCAACAAAACCAATAAAACAGCATACCTCAGTTATACTCGTTGGTGTTATCCATTCTAGGAATGCCTTGGTGTTTGAAGTATCAACTGAGACTACATCCTTAGAGACTGTATGGACAAGAATAGAACTCTCCTGAAGCCAGAATTCACACTTGCTAAACTATCAATATAATTCATTTCTTCTAGGAGTATTTAGAATATTTTACAAGTGATTTTCATGATCTTCATAGATTTTTGAATATACCAAAATATCATCAATAAATACCACTAAAAAGTCATCAAGATATTCTTTGAAAACAATATTCATTGGATATATAAAGATAGAGGGTGCATTAGTAAATCCAAAAGTCATTACTTTAAACTCATAATGCCTGTACCTAGATTGAAATGTTGTTTTCAGAATGTCTACCTTTTTCACACACAACTGATGATATCCATATTGAAGGTCAATCATTTAAAAATATAGAGCTCCATGAAGTTGGTCTAATAGATCATCAATGTAAGGTAGGGGATACTTTTTCTTTAATGTTATAGAATTGATCTCCCTGTAGTCAATGCACAACCTCATAGATTTGTCTTCCATCTTAACAAAAGGGATAGGGGCTCCCCATGGAGAAACAGTAGGGTGAATAAATCCCTTGTTACTCAGTTCCTCTAGTTTTTTCTTTATTTCCACCAATTCCACAGTGGACATTCTAAAAGGGGTCTTTGTTATGGGCCTTGAACCAGGAATTAAATCAATGGAAAACTCACTTTCTCATTCTGGAGGATGTCCGGGTAAATCCTCTAAAATCACGTCTGCATATTCTTCACAATTAGCATGCCCTCTATTCAAACATTCTTCCCTCCACCCCATAGTTATTTCATTATCTTCCTCCCCAATAATTGAATTTAGTAGAGCTACTGGGGGCGTATCAAGATAACAATTAGATGGTGATGTTTTTTCTCTAAAGATAAGGTACTCCTTATCATCATCGAAAATTGTAACCTGCTTCTTCTTACTATAAATTTCACAGCATGGTCTGAAAGCCAATCCATTCCGAGGATTATATCAAATTCAATCATGGGTATGACGATGAGATCAATAGATAAAGAACATTTATATGCCCTAATGGGAACTGATTCACAAAACTTTGTTGTGATGATACTTCCATTAGGTGTTTTGACTGAAAACTCCCTTGTTATGTCAAATTCAAAATATCTAATTTTCGTAGCAAACTAGGAAGATATGAAACATTGTGATGATCCAAAATGAAATAAATAATCGTCTAAGCTTGAGGAAACCATTAAATTATCGGACACCATGCCTTTTGGAGCGTCAACCTTAGCATTAGTGCTCACATAAGCTTGACCTACTCCCTTTTTTTATGAGGAATATTCCCTTGGTGCTTAGGACATTCATTTACATAATTCCATTTTTCTATACAATTGTATAATTCAGCTTTGGAAACCTCTTTCTTCATTATGCAATCACGATCTTGGTGGATTTTTTCACCACACTTGTAACAGACTCACATTCCCCTCAGGCAAGTATCGGGGTGTTTATTCCCACATTTACCATAGAATGAATATTCAAATTTTCCCATCTTCCCCTTATTTCCATTTCCAGAGTGTTCAACAGATCTCTTTTTCACTTCAATTGCTTTAAAGTCGTAAAACATAGAGAATTCCTTTTCTGTCATGATAGTGCATGAGACAATGTCTTCGTATGATGATAAGTATTTTGAGACTAACGATTGACAGAGAAATAGATTTAAACCATCAATGAATCTATCAATCTTACTCCTTAGGTTACTTATAAAATCTGTTACCTGCCTTGATAACCTTGTAATGTTAGCTTCATACGACATTCTCAACCTCCTTTTCCTCAGACTTATAATTTTTCTTTCTAAATCTACTCGATGGTCATGAAGAAAGTATTTTTCTAAGAAAATTTATTTAAACTACCCTCATCCATGTTTAATACTTCTACATCTTATTTTGTGTTTTGGATTAATGACCATCGTTGATATGCATCTCCTGTGAGCCAATAAACTACCATGACAACTTTTTCCCTTTCGCTAGTCCCCAAAGCATGAAATGTATTTTCTAAGGAATTTATCCATTGCTCAGTTACTAATGTATTTGTACTCCCAATGAATTCTGGCGGTTGTTTCCTCATGAAGTGTTCTATCATTGATCCTTCTTATTGTCGATTAGGTTGCTCCATATGGGTAAGGTTATTATTCATAACCGGATTGAGTTGTCCTGGTATGATGATAAGGTGATTAGCCCCATTTTCATCACCAGCTCCACAATAATTATCCTGAGTAGGCGGTAAATCCATACATGGATTATGTGCATTGATATGGTTTCCATTCCATCCACTAGGCACCATTTCTAAACAATAGAATACACTTGATTTATTTATGAATGATAATACATAATTCGAAACTTTTAAAACACCTAACATAAATTGAACAGTTTATGGATATAACAAATAATCATAAAAATGTTTTCTTTGAGGATGTATATACTCAAAAACGCAACATAATGGGTTGTGTATAAAATGAGAATTATCCTAAGAATATCCCCTGGAGTTTCGTAACCAAGAGTGCAGTAAGACCCATTGTCGTGCACCAGTTCGTGTTCGAGTCTAGCTCAAAGTAGTGGTTTCAGTTTAACCCCATGGTACATTTGTGTCAGAGCCACCTCTACATGCTCGTATCCAGACAGATATGTATATCTTGAGAAACTCACAAAATCTCAACAATTCCAAAATTCTCGGAAGTTCTTCTATACTAATCCTCAACGTCTATCTTAGGGTAATGTTCTCTAATCAGAGTTTTTCTAAATCTAGCATCCAAGATTTTTACTAGACTTTCTCTGATACCAACTATAATGCCCCAATCCCAGTTACCCTGAGTCAGTGCATTATTACATAAAATTTCCATGATACAAAGAATCATGTCTCGAAAGACCGATCAGATTATTTACCTTGGAAGTACTAGATACATTCCTATGTTTTAAATTACATCATTAAATAAAAAAACAACAACATTTTGTCCCCTTTTGAACACACTTATATCCCTAGCATATCCCTGCAAGTCAATGATAAAATACTTTTTCACATCTTGGGGAAATAGAACATATAAATGAATGATCTCATATTCTTAGTAATGATAATAATATAGAGGAAACTTTCATAAATAAGCATAATCATTTAACGTAATGTATAAGACTAAAACAAAATCCTTTTAAACATAAAAATAAGAATAATATGTCAAAGATAAATCCAATAATTCCATTTACTTAATCACATTGATATTATACTGGTCGAATAATCAGATGCAATATCAATAGCCACATTCATAATGATGGAATGCATAATGCCAGACTTCATAACCACATAGTCTAGGCCCTGTGCCAAGACTACAAATAAGATTTTTTCAAGGCCTTATGACAAGAAACTAGTTTGTCTCATGAGACCTAACAATGCATCTATGATCTATAGAGGGCTCCCCCCGTCACATACTATATCTAATACATTCCCCATATAAAAAGGTTTAAGCATATCTTAAACAATTGTATCTAAACTTGAATACAAAATGTCAATAATTTATCGATAAACAAAGAATTGTGTAAAAATAACACATCCATAGTCAAACATGTCACAAAACCTTCAATACAATATGGAAGTTTTGTATCATAATAAATCAACTTCATAAAAGCTTAAAATCCATCAAAGGATGTTGACATAGATGAAATCAAAACTATTTTAGAGAAATATCTCTATCTATTTTGAAATAATTTAAAATTCATATAATTATAAAAGAAAATATTTGTTTTGAAAATATTTTTATAAGATTTTATGCAAAGCTTTGACGATGTTATAATGGTGGAAAATAGCCACACCCGCCGTATAAGATAAAAAAAGACATTCTTCCCCTGATTTTGTCAAAAAGGTTATAAAGTACCCTATTTAAAAAACAACGGAAAGATTCATTTCAAAACATATATGGTCAAATAAGGGTATAAATGATTTGAACCCATAGTCTAGTAAATTGTAAAAATGTTTCAAATTACATTTTTAAGAAAACACGGATGTGGATGATAAAGGGGTCCCTATAGATACTTACGTAAAACCAACCTCGGATAGTAAAGAGATTTTTTAATTAACCCTTACCTTGTACTTTTCCTTGGTAGAGGGTACGTTAATATCCTTTATAACAGTTAAATCATTTTTGTTAAATTATACAAGAATTATATACGTAAATATGATATCATATATGACCCTCTAATATTTCCTTGTTAATAATATTTCAGCTGTATCATTGTTTCAGGTGATAACTGATTCATTTTCCTTTATATGATTGGTTATATAAGACATGTTTGATATGGATATGATGGATATGATTTATATACGAAATGATATTATGTTTACAAATATTATTTTTAATCATAAAATGAAATTTATTCTTGAATTATTACTATGGGGAATGAATCTCATCGCGTTCGTGGAGACGGTAATCCATACATACTCAAGAGTGACAATATCATTATATTGATGGTGGAATCGTATGTAATTTGATGTTATATCATATATAAATAATCATTAACATGTTATATTTATTATTTATATTAGTAATATTCATTATTATACCCATCCAAAATAATGAAGTGTTTGAATAACAAACTACACCGTGACAGGGAGACAGTAAGCCGTACGTATGGAGGTATGATAACTTTTTCATTTATGGGATGGATCGAATAATGGATATGGTTGTACCATATTTATAATAACACCGTATTATATATAATATACTATAATTATTATTTTAGAATGGAAACAACAACGAAAGAGGAAGTGGAAGAAGAAAAGAACTTGAAAGAGGTGATGAAATATCTACCCCTTCTTTGGGATTTTTTCCTTTTGATTTGATCAAAAGGGATCCTTAGGTTGGATTTCTGAACAAGGTAAGGCCTCTAGGATTAAGGGAGGAATGTTTTTAGGATATTTGGTCAGGGTGTTTCTAATCCAAATGTATTTTGATGTGTGAAATAAAGAGAGGTGGAAGTACCTTTTTTTAAGAGAGGTGAGGGTCACTCTAGGAAAATATTGAAATAGTATTTTATAATAAAATCATTTTCGGTTTCTAATTGCTCAAAAATGATTTATTTAAAGGATATGGTGGGTATGGGTGGAAATAATTTCAATTAATAGGTTTTAGACAGATTTAGGTCACTATATTAACCTTATCCTTTAGATTTAAATCTTAGTTAAATAGTTTGACATTTACCATGTCTCTTTGTATTTTTATATTATATGTTTAATAAACATACTATAAAAATCCATATGAACCTCAGGTGGTTAATTATTAATATATATAACCTTAACTATGTCCTTTGGACAAACCTTATATTTTTTGAAATATTATATCAATTAATAATATATTATTAGTTTTAAAAACTAAATTATGTCAATTTTGACCCTATTTAGTATTAGGTTCTTGTGAAAATTATAACATCATGATTACTTCCTAGAAAATTAATTAGTCAAACCTAAAATGTCATATTAACCTATAAAATTATTTTAATTCATTAAAAGTCTCAAATTACATTTATTTTGATATTTATAATATCAATTATTTTAATATTTCATTAATATGGTAATTACTGCATTATCATTGTGTAATAAATTAATTAATATAATTAATGTATAAAAATTATAAATAAAATACCATTATTTTAGAAAATTTTTTATATCTAATGAATATTTATAGTCGAATTTATCTTCTGTATAACCCTATATTAAAAATGGTTTAGTTATTAATCATTGAATTTAACTCTTTTAACTCTTCTTTAAATAAAATAATTATAAATGACTTAATCTAAGCCTTATGGAAAAAAGTGGATCATATTTTACTCCAAAGGTTGCTTTTGGTTGAATTACACTTATCCAATAGAATTAGGAAATGTGTTAGGGTAATTAGGATATCATTTTTACCCTCAATTACCCTATTTACTTTTAACTGTGGTAAATAAAAGTAAAAAGTTATTATTCCCAAAAATTTATTTTCATCTTATTGAACCAAATTTTACTTACTAATATCATCTGTGTCTCTTGTATTTTTGAAACTCAACTCGCATAAGCGGTAAAATTACGTTTCATGCAAATTTGTAAATGCTCCTAGGAGGTTGGTAAAAGACGGTAAACAGTTCAATAAAATTTTTATATATCTAAACTTATTATAAAATGACTCAAAAGAATCAAATTGAAGATATATTGGTATTATGTATCTATTTTGACCCAAAATAAAGTAAAAAAAATAAAAAAAAATATTTAAATAAAAAATTCGGTTTTATCCAATAATGTAGTGTTTTTCAATAAACATCAAAAGTTGAATGTTTTCCGAAAAAAACCAAAAGTTCACCCTAAGTTAATTTTGATACTCTAAATTCAAAAATGGAATCCATTTGGAAAAATAAAATTTATAAAATTTCAAAAAGAGGGTATTACTATTTATAACGACTAATTTGATTGGTTGCGGTGTGTTAGAATCTCGATGTTGAGTACAATGCAATCTATTGCATTATTTAAAGTGAAACGTACCGTGGAAGCTTTGGGAGTTACTTGTTTTATCACTCATTATATATTTCATATGGAAAGCCTTTTGGTCTTTTCAGTTATTATTAATTGAAAAATCATTTTAAATTTTTTATATAATTATTTTTTCACTTCACCCATTTGAAAATATTATATATTTTTCAAGGCATCACTATTGCTATTTCATTCAACATAATGATTTTATAAATTTATTCTTTTAAAATTATCAAATGTGATCTTTTTAAAGGGACACATAAATTCTTCATATACTAAATTAATAATAATTTTTTTCTAAAGACTATTTAAATTTTAAATTTCTTTTCTCGTGTTATATGAAATGGAATTTAACTCTATTGGTATTATGTTTCACAAGTTTACTTACAAAGGATCTCAATATATTTATCTTTTGGTGGATGGATCTAATGGAAGGTCACATTGAAATTTTCAACCATTGTTGTGTGATATCATTCAAATAATATTTCTTCTAAAAGATTTTAATATCTATGTCATTACCTATAATAATAAGTATATTACACTTGGTATAGGTTATTATGATACCAATCACCTTTATTCTTGGTCTGGCTTATAAAATGTTTTTTGAATGTTTTCAGGAAACTCATCTCCCATTTCCATGGGTGAATTAAGTAATTTTACAAGTATGAATTATTTAGTGAATTTCGTGGCAGACATTAATGGATTATCATTATGAGAAATTTAGGGCTTAATATATCACTCCAATGCATTAGTAACGAATTTATACCTGATATGAAAAAATAAAATATATGAATATTTGTTTATTCACAACATGAAGAATGGATATTTTTTCTATTCACCACATGACGCATGTACATTTTATTTTTTTACAATAAGATTTATAAACCTTTTTTTGATCTAAATATTAATAGTGGGCTTTTTTTGTTTCAAAAAATGATCTGAAAACATTTTATTTTTTTACAATGTAATGTATGAGTATTTTTTGAATTTTTTTCGTAATTTTATGATTTCACCATGATTATTTTTTAAAAAAAAATTTATTATAATATTTTAAATAGTATTCCACATTCAATGAAATATTACAATGTTATAATCAATGGATCTCTTTTTTAAATTTTTTTACCATACTATTTGCTATAGAATATGTTTAATCATTTCAGATTACATGTCTTCTATCATGACAAATAAAAAAACATATTGTTTAGTGATATTTTGAATAATATATATCTCATATTCTTATTTTTCCAATAATTTATAAATATATCAATAACTAAACAATAATTTCATACATAAAATTAAATACTTTTAGTTGAATATTTAATACATTTCATGAATACATGCCTAAGGACTGTAGTGGAATATATTCCTTTGAGACTAGATACACATAATAACTATTTTATGAAATATCATCATCATCTCCCACAAATATCACACCATTTTATACACGTCATAGACATATCCTAATAAAAAATATACTTTATAACCTAGTGGAAGTTAGCATATTAAAGGGTGATAATATATGATCATTATGTGTAAACATGGTATATATCAATCCATGATCATAATATGGTATAAGATATGCCTAAGGGTATGATATCCTAAAAAATACATACAATTTTGATACCAAATATTTCAATGATAATAAACACGAATCCTAGAATAAAACATTATCATCTCTAATGCACACATCACAAGAATGAGAAATCTTCATAAATCAATCTTGTACCATAATTTCTTGTCACATATGTTTAGAAACATCTTATGTATTGAAACCATTTCATATGTAAAGTTTAACTTCTAAGACCATAAAACCAAATTGAATCAAGGATCCCTACATATATCCCTTAACATAGCACATTAGGCATCATCACATACTTCTCATAGTGGATCAAGCACATTGACTAATCCCCCATAGTGGGTCAATCACATCAGTCTATTTCACATAAAAGATTAAGATTGGTAGAATGATTCCCATTATTATTTAATTAGAAATATGTTTTTACCAAGTTCATGGAAAAGAGAAATAGGTCACACCCATTTCCTAATCCACGCATTTTTTTCTATAAGATCATTATATATTTCTCATATCCTAGCCCGTCAAAATATAAAGGGTTTAATAAACATTTCTTCATAGCAATAGAAGTGAAAATGAAATTGGTTTCATAAAATATTTTCATCATAATAACAAATAATCTAGATAATAAATATATTCAGTATCTCTTTATGAAACATTAATCAGGTCCCCTCCTATGTGTTAACATGATTCATGCGCACACTGGCGTGTTGTAGGCCCTCTTTCTCGCTATCCAAAGAAGGGTAGTATTCATGAACTTCATTGGTGATACCTACACGTTGACCAAAATGGGATGATGGGATGTCATTTCCTACTTCCATTGATCCCTCCATGGATATCATTTCCTAATTCAGTTCTCCCTCATCTATTTTATTTATGTTCATGAAACTCCTTCATGGCACCATCCCCTTATGGAAATTGTTTAAATACATTTCATCTTCTCTTGATATATTGTGTTTTCATATTTATAGGGGAGAAGCCTTTGGTGAAATGCGTTGTATGATTGGGAATCACTGGGAATTTCTAGAAGCTATGAGCATTAGTCACATGTATTCTTTCTATTAGGATGAAATGACATATGAGGCATCATAACGCTTGTAACCCTGGAATCCCATGTCAATCGTGGGGTAATGATGATAGAGGCATAATTCATCCAAGGATTTTCACCTCAGGCATCCTAAAATTATGAATGGGTAGTTTATTGGATATTTTCTCACATTATAAGCCATATGGAGATTGATTGGTGACGTTAAGTTGAGATAGATTATATAATGATGTTAACGTCCTATGGAGATGGGTACCAATATATTGACTTCTGGTAACATGATGGGTGTATCAAGATATCTCATGAGATAATTCTGCAATGTTTATCCATAGGAGGGAAGATGTTACCCCCAAAGTGAGGAAACAAAACATCCCATAAGAGGGTTATATTATGGTCAGATCAGAACATGGCTTGGCAAGGATCCGGGTAGTTAATCAAAATTCCCCTGAGGTGAATCTGGGAGGTGCATCCCTAGAAAGTAATTTTTAACACTGAGATTTGTGACAAATAATGACCCTTAATATGGATCTGGGATAGAGATATTATAACTCCCTATGAGACAAATCCAGAAGGTTGATCAGAATACCCCTTGTGGTATATTATAGAGGTCTTTCTCTAAGAGGTATGATTTCACGTCTCAGTTAATTAACCAGAATTCACCTTGAGACAGATCTGCATCAGAACACCATTTGAGATGAATTCATATTATTGATTAGAATTCTACTTGGGGATGATCTGGGAGCTACGTCCCTAGGATGGATTATTTTCCACCTAGATGGGTGAGAACACCACTTGGCACAAACATTAGATGGAATGATTTGATCTCCCCTTAAGGTGGATCCACAAGGTGTGCCCCTATTTTAGAATATGTCACACCTGGATGGTTGGGTGAGAATAGACATTGTGGAAATATCTAGATGGATGGATCAAAACACCCAATGAGGAGAATCTAGGAGATGTGTCCCTGGGTGATAAGACATCACATCTATATGGATGGGTGAGATTACCCCTTGAGGAAAACCCAAGATGGAGGGATACTAATTCCCCTTGAGGTGGATCTAGGTGGTTTGTCCCAAAGATGTAGGATGTTGCACCTTGCTGATTGGTTGATAATTCCACTTGAGGAGAACTATGTATGGATGGATCATAATTCATCTTGAGGTAGATCAGGGAGATATGTCCCTAGGATAAGGACCCTATGTTTATTGTTTATTGGGATACCCCATGAAGAGATTCCAAAAGGTTGAACAGAACTCCCCTCAAGGTAGATGTGGTTGGTACATTCATTTAAAGGATCACTTAATTTTTCTGTTGGTTATGATTTAAACATAGGGAGGTTTCTTACATAGCCTTCTTTGAATAAATAGATCAAAACCCATGTATTTTGATATTTTAGTTTAAGATCATCTAATAGGACTAATCCATGATGTTAAACATATTGTTTTTTGGATGCTCATGTCATGGAAGGATCATTGATGAGGAATGGTGCAGGGCTTTATCATTGAAGCTTCCCTTCATAAGAATATTGATATTCATTGGAATGTTTTAGGGGTTACACAATACAATTCATAGGAGGATATAATTCCATATGAGTGGTAGTGGTTTGGGGGTCATCCCATGCCACTCATATATGGATCACTCTATTCTTATCAAACATGTAAGGATAGAGTATCATGTCATGTGCTGAGGAAGTTTTCAAGAAATTAAGTGTCTTATGATGAGGATGTAGAGGTATGAATTTTTAAGTCATGCAACTATGATGTTGGTGGAATCCCACCTCACCCTTTGGTCTTATTTTATGACATTTGATGTGACTTTGGGCAGGGAATATTATTGGAACCACCCAGGTATAACAATGATATGAGTCATTAATTGTGAGGTCCACGTTCTAGTACCTATGCTTAGAGGAATAGTGATTATGATAGCTATGATGAGAAGAAAAATATGTGTGGGAAGCTCACACCAAAATTTGAGTGGAGTGGGAAGAAATACAATTGAGAGGAACCAATCACATGGGGAATTAATGTGAATCTAGACTGGTCCTAGATTAGCGTGGGCCCCTGGGCACTAAAACTTTGTGAAGTAGGGTCTTTAGAAAGAAGGCATCCTAGAAAGGACCAAGATAGGTGATTCATGATGATTGGAGGTTCTTGAAGATGGTTCTTGAATGTATTGTGGTATTTTTTACAGTAAGTGGCTTCATGAATATGTATTCCTCCTTAAATAAGGTGAACCTACCTCAGATGGATGCCCGGAATCATTAAGAGAGTACTTTGCGAGGGAAGAATAATTTATGAACTCCCAAGTCAAAAAAAGGGGTTTCTTCCTTCAAGAATTGTGCAGGACCTTGTGAATAGAATCTTTACATTAGGAGGAAGAATTCATGAAAATATAGAAATGGGTTTTGTAAATCTTGTATACCTTGGGTGATCTTTATTCACCTTGGTTTACGAAGATCAAAGGGTATGTGAATTATGAGCAACTTATAATTCGAATGATCGGGTAACCATACCTAAAATAGTAGACTAAAGGGGTTATTTATAGAAAAGTGGTTTCTTGATGATTGGAGAATTTTCTTGATGAATTTGTGGGATTCATGAATGGTGTGAATCTGTCAGACTTGTGAAGACACTATCAACCATTCATGCACTCATGATGTGCTCTCTATATCTATTGATCATTGCACAAAGAGTTACCATCAATATTTCATTCTTGTAGGAAGTATTATTCTCATCCATGGAGCTTTATGGGAAGCATCAATTCATGAAGATTATGAGCTTTGTGAGGTGGATCCTTAAAATGAATTATGGCATGTTTTCATTCAAATTAATTCTAAACTAATTGTGCCTTCCATGACCTTTCCTGTGACACATTTATTTATGAATTAAAAAATAACACCCCCACTGAGAATGGGATACAATAGGGAAATGGAGGATTATATTCTTAAGAAGATTCATTGAAAATTATCAATAAATTCATTTTCATGAATCTCACTTTTGAAGATCACTCACGAAGCCCATGCAAAATGGTCACTATGTGCAGGGAATCGTGAATCGGGACTAGTCGTACGCCTATAAATTGAATAAGGGGACCCCAAAGCCACTAATCATCCATGAAGAGGCTTGATATTTATTTATTTTCATGATTCTCAGCCTTTTGTAATAACATTTTGATATTGACCCGCATTTATCATCAAAATTGATGTCCCGTAATGAATAAATTCATGAACATTTCTCATTTAACTATACTATGTGAACCAAATATTCCCAATGTGAACCTTGCAAGACATATATATATACGAGTGACGTACAATAATTAACTTTGTGAATGACCTTCAAGAACCACACTAAAATTAAGTACTAAGTCATTAATCAAATGGATACAAAGTGAGAAAACCCACCAGATTCTCAAAGGGAATCAATGAATCCAAACATCATTATTGGGCATAGATTTTGAAGAGTCTAAAACCAGGAATATTTTATCTCTATATAGATAGAGGGCTATAAGGAGTAATTTCAGGGAAATAATCTTGCACTCTTTGGATTCGAGATGATGGATTCATTCTTCATCCCGATGGTGAGCAGGGATAAACCCACCCTATTATTTAGGGGCATCCCGGAGTAATACAAATGGAATAGACATTCCGAATTGCATATCTATGAACACCATGATCCAATTTCATCCAAACTTCTCTATAAAAACATCAATAATGTAGATGGGTATAAGCTGAAGGATGAGGTATCCCTTTTTCAGTATGAGGAAATTCTCTAAGAGGGTTTGGGGAATAAAATGAATGGGTGGAAAGAAAGATTGGATTTTTACCGAGATGATAATATCACTAATATGTGGGACTAGGCTACCAGTCATGAGTGCCATTCAATGAGTTTTATGGGGATATTAAGAAAGTTGGGATCTACGAAGTAGCATCGACCTCACAGTTCCATGTGTACCACTCTATGGAAATCTTGTTAGAGTAATTGAGAATATTGTCATCATGGAATAATAACATTAATATGTATAATGGGGAGGTCGGTGTTATCCTCTCTGACCTTCATCAAATCATTGGGATATTAATAATGAGGGTTATGTGTGATGATTTCTTTCTCATATTGAATATATGGTTTAATCAAGAGAAGTTTCCAGCTCTAGCGAAGATGCTGCTAGATCTGGTGTATGAAAGAAGTGAAGAAAAGGTGGGGATGAAATATATTCCATTAAAGCAGTGGAATAGCTATTTTTTAAATGAAAAAATAGTAGGGATTGATGAAGGAGAAGATCCTATAGTGATGTTGCCGATGAGGCCACACACATGTCCTGGGGGATATCAATTCAGGCAATGATGGCTTATATTGGAGGATCTTAGAGCTGAACTAGTTGTATATTTATGGATACAACATCAATAATAAGACTAAACGTATATTCAGAGTGCTGGTATTTATCACATCACTTATTTTTGGTTGGATGCTCCTAGTGAGGGATGCATAAATATGGGTCTGGCCAGGAACCTTCATAATGGTGGCGATGATGGAAACATGGAAATGCATGAATTCATATGATACACTACTGGAGAATTTTTACATGGTACTTCATCTCATTAGAAATGTAAATTCATAGATATGTGTGCATGGGATCCTATATTTATTGTATATTTGGGTTCCTACACACAAGGGGTGATATAAGTACCTTAACCATATTTTTCTTTATTGAATTTTTTCCCAAGTGATCCTGAATATTGTGGGGAGTCACCCATTCAAGATGAGTTTAATGAAAGTGTTGGAGAAGTTCGAACTCGTAGAATAATTCATATTTCACATATTCCTCCTACCAAAAAGGGATGTGAATTATGATGACATTAGGAACATCAAGCATATATCCTACCTCTAGGCCTTATTTTGTGGGTACCTAGCATCCAGATTCGATTATGATATGATCTATAAACTGTAAAACCCACCCCTATTTGTAGGAAAGTTTAGGTGTCTACGGAGGCCAAAAAACTTTATACTACAAGGGGGAGCACGAATTCCATCATTCATTTTTTAGGTAGATTTGGCACCTGTTTACACATGAGGATGGAAGGATTTTGAATGGTATTTTTCCATCTACTAATGTTTATGGGATTACCAATGAATACACAATAATATGGGAGAGAACAATTCCATGTGAGAATATGAAGTGGTGAACCATCTAATCTAATGAAGGGGTGGTCCATCAACTATGAGGTCTCATCTCTGAAGTGGCTGGAATTCACCTTGGAAGTAGAGTTGGACTACTATGTACGGTAGAAGCTGAAGGTCCAATTGCCTATGGCCACAAACAGGTGAGGGCCACTGGAAGAGGAGATGAACCTGGATCAATGCTCCTAGGAAAGAAACAACATGAGGAAGGAGACACATTTTTTGTGGTAATGAGGACATGTATTCAAGTTTCTAGGATGTGGTAATGATATATGGATATCCATAGTGACACCATCCACCCTAAATCCAAGGAAAACTAGGAAATCTATAGGTAGTACTATAATAACCATAAAATATGGTTGCATCTCAACATATAAGGGTTGTGTATATCTGGGATTTTTCATTTTTAGAGAAAATACCAAGTGTATTGAGATTAAGAAGATCAACAAATAGTGTAGTTGGAGGACCTGGCGTATTCCCTGGTCTATTCACATCCATGAACTCAACAAGTGAAGTTGCTACTAATAATGATCTGTCCCCCACAACAATCAATAGTTTATATGGATGTGCACATGCCTCTGACCGAGGAGTCAAATAATTCTTGGGATAGTTATCCTTAACAAGACATATCTATGACAGTGAGTGTTTCCATTGACCAGTTAAATATTCAAATATTATGTTACCTATATATAACATGTTCTTAGAATGGTTATCATAATATTTTTCTACCATTGTTAGAATCCAAAAAAGGGGGGTATGCAATAGAATTGATGATAATGATGGGACCTCAAAAAATCAATAGGAATGTGTGGGGTATGTTCCTGATGTTATGGATGTGAGAAGTAAATTATTGACACCTACAACAAAGGTATGAACTAAAGAGGGGACCTTATCAATAGGATTTCCCATGACCCTATTAGGGATCATCAATGTAATTTACAATTAACATATGTTTTTACCCATTTAAATCATTGGATCATTATCTTTTCCTTCCATTTCTTGACTAACCCATTTTGAAATGATAGTTCGGACGGTGCTCGGGGCTCATCTTCCAACACAAAAACATGTATTGGTAGTTAATAATGCTGAGGTGATGATGGTAGAGGAAAATCTACCAAGGGATATGACCAAGTAGGTTGTTGAATTTAGGAAAACCACATAAGATATATTGGAAGGGACTACCGAGACCATTCCCATGAGGTAGGTATTGAGGTAGGGATCACAATAGGGCATGAAAAAGGAGTTGTGGTTATAAAGCATGTGGTCATGGAACCGCTAAGAGAATCAATTAAATATAAATATTCCATGGTATATGTGACAATCGTGGTGGTGATTGGAGCTATTGGTGTGGTGGTATTGGGCGCTCCTGCACTGGAATTTCCAATGATGGTAATTATGGGACCCAATGCTGTTATTACACCACCAATAAGGGAAAACAGATAAATATTGAAGGTCACATACACTTATGTGGTTGTACAAGGGGAAGTGAAGGCTTCTTCCACTGATGAAAATGTTGGAGAGGAACTATTCACTAGGTTAGTTATCCCACCAATAATGCCAGAAGATTGAACAATTATCCATCCAATCATGTTCGAATACCTAAACATGGTTGATGTATCTGATAATATGTTGGATGCCTTTCCTCCAAATAATAATACTCCAGATGAAGATTTTAAATACTCTAACATAGAAGCTTCTAAGGAGAATCAGATCATACACCACAAGGAGTGGAGGTTTGTGTCAAATTTCATCAAACACACTCAGATTACTAAAAATCTTCAATGGGTGGGATCTCTCTGACATTGGTTACATAGTACAGAGACTAGTGGGGTGAACTACAAAAACCTACACACATTAACCTAATATTTCCTTATTGTTCGGGAATGTGAAAATCACTAGACACTCATCATTGTTTTTATGATACTCATGGATAAGGGATCCAAAAATCATCTAGATGTTGAGGAAGAGATCATCTGTCTGGAGGTGATATCAAATTAACATATAGAGACCACTAATTTCTAGATAGAGGTTATAAACAAATATATGTCTTCATTTCTAGTGCATGAGACCTAGGTGGAGGAGGAGACATCCTAAGTGGATGAGAAACGTGCTAAATAGATCTTATACTAGATCAATGATGAAGATTTCCACTCCATCATAGATGAGGTGAATGAAGACATAGAAGTGGGGTAGTAGATCTTATAGTCTACTTATAAAAGGTTATCTAGGCACCCGATCTCAATCATCGATGAAAAAATTTGAAGGAATGTTTCAAAGGAGAGATAAAAAAGTTGATTATCCTCTAAATCATTGGTTCATTTTCATCTCTTTAATATTCGGTTATATTTCTTTGTTTTATAATCAGGATTCAATAATATTTCTAGCTCATGGGAGTCATGATTGGTATGAGAAACAAGGAACGATCTTCTGTAGAATCAATCATATCAGTGTTTGGGCTTGGAGGGAGGATGAAACTAGGGAACGATGATCTTGGAACATCTGGATTACCTTTTGGAGAATCAAAATTCCCAAATCCAAAAACACAAGGACAGTTCCATGATATTACATGATAAATGATGGCCATGTTGGAAACATAGAATTTGTACCATTTTTCTAGAATGGGTGAAAACAAATAATTCTCAACCACATAATAGAACCTTTATCATAATGTAATCCAAAGTATATCAGTTAGTTGACCAAGGATGGTAGGTGATCATTGGATAGGCACCATTCCATTAGGGGGTACCTTATGATGTGGATGAGGTTTAGGATCAAAATATGGGGCACGAAATGCATGGAGATGATGTGATAAAATGTTTTAAGGGATTTCATAACTCTTTTAATTAGACAACCATGCATTAGAGTAAATTAGTGTAGGATTATTAGTATGAATAGTATGCATAATCATCTTCTAAGGGAGAATCGTCTTAGATAATGAGAGATAGTCGATGCAGTAGATGACCATCACCGAAGGAAAGGGATTATTGGGCAAGGACCTAAGATGACTTGTATTTTTACGTCATGAAATGAGGAAATTAGAAACAAAGTTGAATATAGTATGGGGGGATGGGTAATTATACAGTTTAATGTCATTTGAAAGGGAAATATATCAAATTTTAACATCATGTGGCTAGGATGTGGTATGTGGGAATTTTGTGTTGAGCTGCCCACCATTTTTCATCATTTCAGGTCAAGGGGGGATCTCATGTACATTGCATGAGGTAGAATATTAGTGAAACATCATTAGAAAACAATACAGAATACTGACATGAATGAAACCTATTTAGACGCCATAGTTAATGGGGAGAGATGGTAACATGACAGGAGAACCTTCAATGAGAAATATATTTTGGGTTGAATGTATATATTTTATAGTCATGATGCATGGACCATAATCTTAGTTAATGTTATAGAATTTAAACATGTTAAGAATAGTTTATATTTTTGTTTCATAGACCATGGGGAGGGTCTCTCGAATGAATGTATACCATAATGAATATAAGTTTATCTATATCAATGAAGGGGCCTAGAAGGCTACCTGATGCTACATAAAACATGCATGAGAAAATCCGAACATAGTTTAAAGTTAGGATATTTGGACTTGAGATTTTTTCTTTGCTTAAGGTCATTGAGTCTAGCCCATGAAGTTCTCTAAAGTGTTTAGCATGGAATTAATTTGTATTAACCCAACATGACTGAGGGTCTATGAAGTCTGTGGTGCCATGGGAACCATAAAGGGTAAGTTGAAAATAGTTTTTTTGTGACACGTGGATCATTTGATACTTTTTTAATGTCATATATTTCATATTATAATGTTATATAAGAAAATATGTGTAGTATGGTGAGTTGAGAACCCCCAACATGAATTAGGTACAACGTGTCACAACACTGCATAACACATTCCTGGTAGGATTTGCAAACATTTTGGACTTATGATTCTTAGACGTGAAACACAATGCAGTAGAATACTATTTCAAGTAAGGGGATAACCTCTCGAATGTGAGTATTGAATATTATTTTACATGGATATAAGGAATACCAAATTCATGTTGGGTAAGGCTATAGTTTAACATCAAGATCTGAGGATGTTATTATTTTTTCATCTTATATTTTTCATACATGGAATCATGTTTCGACATAGGGATGAATCATATCTAAGGAATAGGAATCCATAAATTGATTAAGGTAAGACTAGAGATCAATTTTGTGTGTTGAGGATATTCCTTTCTCATATTAGGTTATAAAGGAGTCCTTTACCACTTAAGGGTCATGGTAATTGAATAAGGATTATATGTGGAAGGAGGAACATGTGGTATTTTTGGGCGATTCATCGAAGATAACAAAAGGGGTTTTGATGAATCCAAAAAAGTTATAGAATATTGAAATCTTAGGAATCACTACATATCCCATGAATATTATAATCAAGACAAAGATACCTCTCATGTACTCATACACAGTACTTGTGTTTCCGGAACTACCTCTTCCATGGGGACCTGTGGAACTTTTCATATATCAACTATTGTGTATCTCGAGAATTAACTTCATCGAAGTCAATATTGCTCCAACTATACTTTTTGTGGAGGTTATCCCTCCTAATAAAGATGGTCTATCTGGCCACATTTAATTTATGTTCGGTGGGGCTATATAGGTAGTATCCATTTGTTTCTATGGGATACCCTATGAAGATACACTTCGTGGCCTGGGGTGCTAGTTTTTTGACTGAGAAAGCATTAACAAAAGCCTCACATTTCCATACACATATATGAGATAGAGTGGGTTTCTTTCCACATCATATCTTGAATGGAATCCCATTTTCTACATTAGTAGGTACTTATTTTAATGTTTATACTGCCGTTTTTCATGCATATCCCCAAATGGATAATGCAAGATCTAAATGACTCGTCATCGAACTTAGCATGTCCAACAAGGTATGGTTCCTCCTTTCACTGACACCATTCCACTATAGTTTATAAGGTGGAGTGAGTTTATATAGAATCCCAAACTCCTGTAAAAGGTTTATGAGCTCTAGGTTAAGATATTCTCTACCTCGATCTGATCGAAGCATCTTTATTATCTTACAAAATCTGATTCTCTACATAATTATTGAACTCCTTGAATTTCTCAAAGAACTCAGACTTATACCTCATTAAGTAGACATAGCCATATCTACTCAAGTCATCAGTAATAGTAATGAAGTATGAATATCCACTTCTAGCTTGAACTGAAATGGTCCACACACATTAGTGTATACCAGTCCTAGAAGCTCTACAGACCTTTCACCCTATCCACCAAAATGGTGGTTTAGTCATTTTTCCTTGTAAACAATTGTGATATCTATAACGTGTTTTTATATCTGAAGTGTCTAAATAAACATCTTGATAGATCATTTTCAAACGCTCCATGTTTACATGATCACTATGGTGATGCCACACTTGGGTGTTATTTGAGTCATGTGAACTTTTTTGTCATCAATGAAAAAAACTTGTTTCTTGTAATTTAATACATATAGACCATTATTAAAATGCGCCATACCATAAAATATTTTTTCCACATAAAAGAAACAAAAGTTATTTCCAAACATGAAAATAAATCCATTTGTATCTAAACACGATACAGAAACTATGTTCCCCAAAACACTATGTACATAGTAACAGCCATCTAAACCAAAAATCATTCTCTTCAGTAATGTGATGCGGTAGTCACCAATGGAATGAGATTCCATCCTCACACTATTTGAAGCTCACAGATCCACCTCTCCTCTGGTAATTTTTAGAAATCTACTTGGATCCTACATTTCAATATAGGTATGAGCACCACAAGGTGTATCTAATACCCAAATGTGTAAAAATGTATTGATTTCACTCAATAATGATGTCACCCTTAGATACCCCTTACCTCTGGGTGTAGTTCCTCTTCAACTGGAATGACTTTCCACATGAAAATCATACTACCTCCTTTTTATTTCCCTTCCTATGGATCTTATTCTTCTTGGCCAGACAGAGCTCAAGAGATTTAGAGTGTTTATAAATATCAAGACCCTTTTCTTTGTCCTTTATATTCCTATTCACCATAAGGACTGTGGGTTTTTCATGCCCCATGCCCTAATTAAGTTAGAAAATCTGGGTAATAACCTTTGATATGATCTTCTCATTATTTCTCATATTATAATTCATAATATCACTAGAGAAGGTCTTAGGCAGAGATGATAGTATGAGATTTGTACGCAAGTCATCTGGGAATTTAATCCCTATGATTTCGAGACACTCAATGTTGCCAATGAGCTTGGCTAAATGTGGTCTAGCTGGCATAGACTCTTCAATATTAGTAGTGAACAATGAGCTGGATATATCATACCTCACATGGCCTTCCTTATATTCATCAAGATCCCAAAGTCAATACATCATGCTATAAGAATCAATTTCGTTATGTTTCCTTATGATACTATTGGTCATGGATGATAGCATATGGCACCGAACATCCATAGAGTCATTCTTATGTTTCTTGTACACAAATAGTTCCTCATCACTTGACTCATTTCTAAGTGAAACTGGTAAAGTCTCTTTCGGCACATAATGTTCCCTCACATGGTGAAGGATAACCTGAAGGTTCCTTTTCCACTTCAAGAAATTTGTACCTGTGGGAAGGTTTTTCTTCTCGAGTATGGATCAAAATAATATGTCTGATGTCATTTTGATTGATGTTTCCAAAAATTAAGATAAACATATTTTTAGTACATTATATTTATAAATTTAGACAACGAAATAAATAAATATTTAATAGTCTCACACTATATTTCCAAAACCCAATATCCCTCACCATTGGCTTCTGAATTTCATTTTGCGTGGACATTCTAGTAGCATGGATCCATATTTCCCTTTGTATTAACCCGACTAGGGTTGGTCAAACATCATGAAAGTTTTTAGGTAGGCATTTTCAAAAGCCAACTACATTAACTCACGACTCATTGATATGTTGAGTGGACTCCCCAATCCTGAAATCCTTAATTTTGGATTTTCTCAACCTTTTCCTCTCAGTTACACCAAGTCCTACTAAGGCTGTCAACCATAGAGGTAAACTAAGTTATTTAAACTAAAAACCTCAAATTATAATTCCAGGAAAATTTAATGCTCCCCAACTGGGGTTGGTCAAGAACTTTGAATAGTGCTTTGATTCTAAACGATGTATTGGAAGGCTATACCTACATAATATTTAAATGAGAGGTTTTATACTTTATGCGTAAATTTCATATTACTATCTTTAAATGGGATATACTGATGTGATTAGCCCTGTATATATAATATTTATGCATAAGCCATTTTATTTTAGTTCCATCTTGTATGCTTATTAGTTCATTAATTATTTGATCACATCAAACATTCATAATAAATTACCAATAAATGATAGAAATAAATAAATGGTATGTTGCTAGGAATTGCAATTGGTTAGTTTATAGAGCGGTTGATAAACTGACACTAGCATAGGGGAGAAACACCTTGATCCATTAATGGTGTGTGTTTATAGCTTTCCATCATTCCACCTTTTTATATCATTAGATTGGATTCACCTCATCTCATAACTTGAACTGCCTCAACTAGCTTGGGATCTCCATCCATTAGATATGGTTTTAACTAACAAATAGGTGAGGGGTAAAAGTGGGTTTTCATAAAGAAACCATGGGCACGCAAGCCCTACATATTAATAAGGAGAAGGTGTGAAGGGAAACACTATTAATTTAATAAATAAATTAAAAAGGGAACCAATTACATATGAAGGTCTATTCTAGCTCATTATCATCCCCATAAATGCAACAAATTACACATTTAATACAACTAACATTCAATTCCTTAATCATTATTACTATGATAAATTAGGCTTGAATCGATATGCTTTTTAACTTCATACATTTTTGAATTTTCTTGAGATTATCATCTATAACATTGTACATAACTTTTACCTTGGAGGCAACCTGCTGAATACCCATCCAAAGCTACTCAATGTGTATTTATACATGTAAAAAAATTATTCATTGTGACATGTATCATGAACACACAATTATAATTTTTATACCACTCATACATGATATGAAGATCACTAAACATTACATATATGCTAATTAAAAATCAATATATATATATAATACCTATAACATGTTGTGTCCCAACATTATTCCCATATGAAGGTACATGTCACAAGGGTTTACATAATATATTAATAATTTTTTTAATCTTCATTATCTGGAAAAAGTGCACGCTGTGTCGATTAAACTATATGACATGTACTCTCCTCATCATCCATCCAATATACACAACTGTGTAAACAGTGTGAGAGGTGGACTTTAGAAATCTCAAAGTACATGTGTGTCTAGTGGGCCCCATACTATGTAGCTATGTGTTACATGATCACTAGCCGAGAAAGTTGTGTATGGTATACATGACTTGACCCTCACCTAAAGGGACTACATGACGTGGAAAGTGGGCCACCTGAAATTTAGTCCAGCTAATAGTGCGCTAGTCTATTCTAGTCGAAATGTGGTGAAATAATTAATTATACTGTGTTTTGTTAATTCACACGGCTTGAGTAATTGGAAAAATTTTCTGCATGCATTGAACAAAACTACACAGTGTGTAATTATGATTACACTGCGTGTGTTGCAGCGTACATGGAATTTAATTCTGAATACATGATGTGAACTGTCATGTTACTTGGAAAAAATCACCAACGCCTCTAGATAATATCCTGAATGTAATTTTAATCAAAAAAAATTATTTGTTTCTATTAGATCTATGAAAAATAAAATAGGTAGAATAAGTCTCTAAATTAAAATTTCTAGAGCAATTAAACATGAATTGAAATTCTAAATTATTAAAGCATAAATCATCCATAAATTATTTAAATAATTACAAATGAAAATATGACTACACTTATACCACTTGAAGGTTTCGGGCATAGCGGAAGCACATGATGGGAGAGTCCCTAACTATTCAAATTGAAATTATCAATGACAAATTTGGGATCAATAGGTTAATAAATTCCAGAATCCATAGAATTGAATCAAAGATAAAATAAAAATGAGAGAACCCAAAACTGAGATGGGAGTATTGACATATTTTGTTTACAATTTATTTTATGAAATTAAATAATTACCTCCAAGTTGATTCTTTATTCATTGATGTGTTCAACCATGGGTTTGTGGAGTGGATTTTTGAGATGTATAATCTAAGGATTGGAATCCTCCAGCCATGATCCATATGTTCTCCACATAACTCTAAATGTCGATGAAGGAGTCTCTTGGTTCTAGAGTGAAAGATCCTTGAACTTGAGATGTACTCTTTTAATCTTATTGAGAATTTATTCTAAAGCATTCTACCATATCAAGTAGAGTAGGATGTCTCTCATTCTTGGGAGAGTTTGGGAGAGGGAAGAGTTCTCTAGGCTCAAGAGATTTTCTCCAAGTATTTTATGCAGGAAACTATTGGTTAGCATGTTCAATTACCCATTGGCTAATTTATAAAATAATAGAATAATGAGGAATTTAATTTACCAGATAATAATAAATAATTAGCATAGGTTTAGTTACTTAATTTATTATTCCATGTGAAACCCCATGTCCAAAAATAATAAAAATGGTATTATTTTTTTGACATGTTCTTAGCTTTCAAATTATATTTATATATTATTTAACCAAATAATATTTCATATTTTTTCTCACTAGAACCATCACCTGGTCCGCTAATCCTCCTGAATATTTACCATGCCTTGAATAGTAACTATTTATTCATAAAATAAATATAAATACATTATTCATTGATAAATAAATATATCATCGGAAATATATTCTAACGAATAACTAGTGAAAAAATAAAGGCAATCAGGAATCCATGAATAATTATTTAACAACAACAAGGAATTGCATTTATTCAACTAGTTAAATAAATAAATTTTTTTACTGTGATACTGGATATACTTACTATGTGATCCTCTAGGCTTATTTTATAACGACCCATACTTTACATACATTGTTAATACTTCAAAATTGAAGTACACTTATTACAACATATGACAAAACCACAAAGGACCGTATAGGTATAGTGTCTTTAGAAACTGGGAAACATAAACAATTGGTTCATAAATCTTCTACAGTGTCTCCCATTTATTTCATCATATCTAGGGTCCCTTTTAGCATATTCTACTTAATATCCATCTTCCTGACCTGGGGAAAAGAAAACATAAAAGGGTGAGCTCAAATGCTCAGCAAGGGCAAATAAAGGAAATAAAAATCATATCATATCTTTTTGAAAATCAAAACCTGCAAAAGAGATCATAATATCTTAACATGGAATAAATCATAGAAGTGAAAATGAGATCCCCATAATCATAACATAAAACTTGAAACTTTGTGGCATGCACACATAATCATGGAAAATCATTTCTTGTTAGTCATGACTCATTGCCAAGACTATCTTAGTGGACAAAGTCCCTTTCTGAACCGAGTTCACTCCTCGTTTCAGTCCTGTATCACTGAACCGAAATAACCTTCCGTTCCATCCATGTCTATCTCATGAGATATAAAGTCTTTACCCAATGCATTGGAGGGAGATATAGGTCCCACCCATCTTATAATGAATCCTTTCTTATGTGTGCCACATAATCATAAAACATACATCATAGTGTAACCCATGTAATAAAAATGGGATTCTTAAACAACATGACATAATAAAACAATTCATATAAGATAAAGGAATTCATAAAAAAATAATTCCATCATAACATGATCAAATCAATATAATAATAGAGATAAAAACAGAACCCTTTATTATCTTAGATGGAAAATAATTTTGATAAAACACTTGAACTCCATTCTTGAGGAAAATATCCTTTCTTTTTCAAAAACACTTTTCCTTTCTTAACATGTCATACAATTTTAAAATAAAAGAAGTTGATTAAAAATAAACTTGAATACTTGTAAAGGAAGCTTCTTGGAAATAATGTTTTAAAAATCCATTCATGCCGTATAAGTTAAAAAAAACATTCTTCGTACTTTTGTCGGAAAAGTCAAAAAGTACCTCGTACGGAAAAACGACAAAAGATTCCTTTCATATTCTTTACTAAAAACTCACCTAAGGGTAAAATTGGATTTAAACTATTGCAAGTGGATGGAAACAATATTACATATTGAGGTAACATGGATGTGGATGATAAAATACACCCCAGAAAATACTTACGAATAAACAATCTCGGATAAAAATGAGATTGTGATATTTCCCTTACCTTAGGTCCGATTTACTTTGTTCGTGTCCGAAGCTCCTGTATAATGGTTTAAATAATGTTATTGACTTATTCCAGAATCATACATATTGATATGAGATCATATATGGTCATATTATTAGCTTCTTGTTAGTAATATTTCATTGTTACTTGTTACTCGGGTCTTTATAACTTTTTGTTCTTATGCGTGTTTTGTCGAATAAATTCTTATTCTTATCTTTAGGTTATAGATAATTCATTTCCAGAATGGTATTAGTGTAGTATATACCATATTCATTCATTCAATTCATTTATATAATCATTATGAAATGAAGATCATGTAGAACGAGTCGCATCACATCGTGGAGACGGTATTCCGTACGTACGCACGAGTGATGATATCGTTCCTATGATCGTGGAATTGTATTGGAGTATATATATATTATTTCAGTATCAATATTACTTCATAATAATCATATATAGTTACTCATTACACCATTATACCCATCCTTGTAAGGTGATGGTGGAAAATAGATTACACCACGGCGTGGAGACGGTATTCCGTACGTACGCACGCGCGGTGATTTCATTTTTCCGTAGGATGGATAGAAGGTGAATTAGGGTTGTTTCATATTTATAATAACATATCAGTATGTAAGTAATACTGATGTTATTACTTTATCATGAAACAACTAAAGAAGAAGAAGTTGAAGAAGAATGAAATTGAAAAGATCGGTAATGGATATTACCTCTTCTTTGGAACGCCTCTTTGAATCCTCCACTTAAGGAACTAAGATTGGTCTTTGGAGAAGACCAGGACCTCTAGGATTATTCTAGGGAAGTGGAGAGGAGAAAATGGCAGGGTTTGGCCGAGCTTGAGTGCTCAAATTGGTGTGAGGAGGAGGGGGAGGAGGTGCCCTTTTATAAGGGAGGAGAGGGGCACCTTAGGAATATCTCAAAATATTATTTTATATTAAAGTCAAAATCGGTTTAAAATGGTTCCAAAGGGTCTTATTTCGAAGCTGAAGTGGTGATGGGTCGAAATCCTATCAACCAATAGGATTTAGACAAGTTTGGGGTATTATTTTAACCTTATCAATTAGATTTAACTCTAAGTTAATTAATTTAACTTTTACCGTGTCTTTTTGTTTTCTTTCACTATATGGTTAATACACTTACTATAACATGCCAAACGAACCCCAAATTGTTTATTATTAATATATATATCCTTATCTAAGTCATTTGGCCGAACCTTAGATTTTTAGGAATAAAATAACAATTAATAATATAATATTTTATTTAAAAACTATTTTGTGTCAATTTTGACACTATTTGATATATGATTTTTGTGAAAGTCATATCAGAATTATATGTTCGAACCAAGTTGATTAAATCAACACTAATATATCATAGTAACCTAGAAAATTAGTTGAATTCATAAAAAGTCTTAAATTACATTTATTTTGGTATTTATATTATCAATTATGTCAATATTTCATTAATAAGATAATTACTGCATCATCTTTGTGTCATAAATAAATTAAATTATTTGATGTCTAAAAATTACAAATAAAATACCATCATGTAGGAAATCTTTTTAGCTTTCTAATGAATATTTACAATCGAATTTATCTTATGTATAACCCCATATTAAAAATGCTTTACTTATTAAACTTTAAATTTAACTATTTTAACCCTTCTTTAAATAAATTAATAATAAATGTCCTCATCTAATCCAAGTGGGCCTAAATGGTCATATTTTATTCCTAAGTTTGTTTTTGGTCGAATTACACTTGTCCAATAGAATTAGGACATGTGTTAGGGTAATATTAATATCATATTTACCCTTAGTTACCCTATTTACTATTAACCGCGGTAAAAAAGGTAAAAAGTTACTATTCACCAAAAAATTATTTTCATCTCATTGAACCACATTTTAGTCCTTGATATTAACCGTGTCTCTCGAATTTTCGAAATTCCATTCACAGAAGCGGTAAAATTAAGTTTTATGCAAAATTCAGTTTTTTAACCTACCACTTAGTGGTTTCACTATTCATCAAAAATTGAAAGTTTTCAGAAAAATACCAAAATTTCACCCTAGGCTAATTTCGATATTCTGAGTCCAAAAATGAAGTCCATTTTGAAAAATAAAATTTATAAAATTTCAAAAAGTGGTTATTACTATTCATAACGGCTAGTTTTAATAGCATATTGTTGTTTAGTGAAACTCGGTATTGCGTACGACGCAAGCTATCGAGGAAGGTCGCGATTGCGTGTAAAGAAAGCCAAGCAAGTGTTGTGTAGAAAAATATTCCTTTGATGATTTATATAACATAAACGTCTCGGGTGTTACATTCTACCCCCCTTAAAAAGAATTTCGCCCTCGAAATTCATCACTTTGTTACAAACAGATGAGGATACTTCTCCCTCATCATATCCTCGAGCTCCCATGTAGCTTCTTCAAGTTGGTGGTTCCTCCATAAAACCTTCACTAAGCGAGTGGTCTTGTTTCGTAAGACTTTTTCGCTACGATCCAGAATCTCTATCGGTTGTTCTTTATAAGAAAGATCTTGCTCCAGCGGTACAACTTCTGAGCTGAGTACATGTGAAGGATCTGGTATGTACTTTCTCATGAGAGATACATGGAACACATCGTGAACTTGAGAGAGATTCGGTGGAAGGGCCAATCGGTAAGCTACCTTCCCAACACGATCCAGTATTTCGAAAGGACCGATATATCTAGGGCTCAACTTCCCCTTCTTTCCAAATCTCATAACCCTCTTCCAGGGAGATATTCGTAAGAACACTTTATCACCCACTTCAAACTCTAGGTCTTTTCTTCGGTTGTCGGCATAACTTTTCTGTCGACTCGGAGCTGCTCTTATGTGTTGTTGAATAGATCTGACCTTTTCTGCCATTTCATCTACGAGATCAGGTCCTAATAGCTTTCTTTCCCCAACTTCATCCCAGCAAGTTCGAGTCCTGCATTTCTTTCCATAGAGAGCTTCATAAGGAGCCATCTGAATACTGGAGTGAAAGCTATTATTATAAGAAAATTCCACCAAAGGTAGGTGTTGATCCTGACCTCCTTTGAAATCCATAGAGCAAGCTCTCAACATATCTTCTAGGGTTTGAATTGTTCTCTCAGACTGACCGTCTGTCTGGGGATGATAAGCAGTGCTGAAACTCAACTCTGTATCCAGAGTATGCTGAAGACTTCGCCAGAAATTCGAGGTAAATCTCGGATCTCGATCAGATATAATAGAAAGTGGTACTCCATGCAATCTTACCACTTCCTTTACATATATCCTGGCAAGCTGATCTAGAGAGAAATCCTCTCTAATAGCAATGAAGTGTGCAGACTTTGTAAGACGATCAACTATGACCCAGATAGCATTATTGCCTTTGGATGTTTTAGGAAGTCCTGTGACAAATTCCATAGTGATGTTTTCCCATTTCCATTCGGGTATGGGTAATGGTTGTAACATCCCCTTAGACTTCTGTCTCTCAGCTTTAACTTGTTGACAAACCAAGCATCGAGAGACATATTCAGCAACATCTCTTTTCATGCCATCCCACCAGAAGTACTCTTTCAGGTCCCTATACATCTTCGTGCTTCCAGGATGAATATAGAATGATGAACTATGAGCCTCATCCAGCAGCTCATTCTTTAATTCGGGGATGGGAGGAACGCAAACCCGATTCCTGAACTTTATTATCCCATCACAATCAAGGTTGAATTCAGGAACATTTCTCACCTTCTTTTGTAACTCGACATCTTCTTTCTGTGCCTCTTTAATCTTCACATGTATAGATGGTTGAACATTCATTTGACAAAGATAAGATTTTTCCCCTTCCATTATAATTCCAAGATCCATCCTTTGTAAATCCATAAATATTGGATATTTTGTGATCCTCATCATGGATAAACTAGCATGGTCTTGTCGACTTAATGCATCTGCCACCTTGTTTGCTTTCCCAGGGTGGTAATGGATTGAGCAGTCATAATCCTTAATCAGCTCCAACCATCTTCTTTGACGCATATTCAGCTCCTTTTGTGTGAAAATATACTTTAAACTTTTATGGTCAGTATAAATATCACACCTTTCACCATAAAGGTAATGCCTCCAAATCTTTAATGCGAAGATTACCGCAGCCAACTCCAAATCATGTGTTGGGTAATTTTGCTCATGGATTTTCAACTGTCGTGAGGCATAAGCTATCACCATATCATTTTGCATAAGAACACACCCCAATCCATTCTTGGATGCATCACTGTAGATCACAAACCTTTCTCCACTACAAGGCAGTGTGAGCACAGGTGCACTGGATAACCTTCTTTTCAACTCCTTGAAATTCTCTTCACATTCCTCTGTCCAGACAAACTTAACTCCTTTCCGAGTCAACTTGGTGATTGGATTAGATAATCGTGAAAAATCTTTTACAAAAATTCGATAATATCCAGCCAAACCAAGAAAACTTCGGACCTCAGTTACTGTTGTTGGTCTTGACCATCTTTCGATAACCTCTGTTTTTGCTGGATCCACAGATATCCCCTCTTTTGAGATTATGTGACCCAAAAATGCAACTTTTTGAAGCCAAAATTCACACTTGGTAAATTTGGCATAAAGCTTCTCCTTTCTCAGGGTCTTCAATATAATTCTCAAGTGATCTTCATGCTCTTCCTTGCTCTTTGAATAGACAAGAATATCGTCTATAAAGACTACCACAAATTGATCAAGATAGTCTCTAAAGACTCTATTCATTAGATCCATGAAGATAGCAGGGGCATTAGTAAGACCAAATGGCATCACTATAAATTCATAGTGTCCATACCTTGTACGGAAAGCCGTCTTTGGTATATCCTCCCTTTTGACCCTTAATTGATGATACCCTGAACGGAGATCAATCTTGGAAAAGTATTGAGCTCCGCGTAGTTGGTCAAATAAGTCATCAATGCGTGGGAGAGGATATTTGTTCTTGATAGTGATCTTGTTAAGTTCTCGATAATCAATGCAGAGTCTCATTGATCCATCTTTCTTCTTTACAAATAGAACAGGTGCTCCCCAAGGTGACGCACTAGGGCGTATGAATCCCTTATCAAGATTCTCTTGGAGTTGCTTCTTCAATTCCTGCAACTCAATTGGGGCCATTCTATAAGGTGTCTTTGAAATAGGCAAAGCACCCGGTACGAGTTCTATTGAAAACTCAACTTCATGATTTGGTGGAAGACCCGGTAATTCCTCCGGAAAGACATCATCAAACTCCCGTACAATGGGCATATTCTTAATCGTGAGTTTCTCACCAACCATTTGAGATAAATAACCTTCATTTAGTGGAATCAAGACCCATAAGATGGAAGAAATTTCCACTGGAAGGTTATATTCATCCTTGCATCGATAGACGATCGTAGATTGATCTGGAATATGAAATGTGACTTCCCTTCTTTGGAAATCGATATGAGCTCCATGTAGAGAAAGCCAATCCATGCCAAGAATCACATCAAATTCCACTAAAGGAAGGATCACAAGATTTGCAGGAAGCACTTTCCCACAAACTTCGATCGGAGAATAATTATAAACTTTTGATGCGATTGATGTGCCATTAGGTGTTGTCACAGCTAACTCAACATCTAATTGTTGAGGTAATACGGTGATACCCTTAGAAAGTCTTCAGAAATAAAAGAGTGGGTGGATCCAGAATCAAATAAAACATTTGCTACTTTAGAGTGGATGGTAAGTGTACCTTTCACCACATCGTTATCGTACTCCACATCGCTGATAGAAATTGCATGTGACTTTCCTTTGTCTTTAGCCTTAAGAGTTTGTTGACGTCTACCATCATCATCAACCCTTGGATTTGGGCATTGATTGGCATAATGCCCCATCTCCTTGCACTTGAAACATTGAAGTGTAGTAGGTTCATTCTGTGTATCCCTTCCTTTGTTTGCATCATTAGACATCTTCTTCCCATTATCACGGCATTCAAATGCCCGATGACCTTCTTTTCCACATTTAAAACATTTACTTGTCCCTTTAAGACAACTCCCTCCATGTTTCTTTCCACACTTTGAGCATAAGGAAAAGCTCATCTTCTTTTCTGTGTGCTCTTTAGATTTTTCTTTGAATTCCATCTTCCTCTTCTTATCAAACCCATGTGACTGATGGGTTACTCCAATCTCCATCTCGAATTTGAGAGCACATCGAAAGATTTCCTCGTAGCTATTGAAGTCCCTTATGGCTAACGCCCTTCGAAGACTTGGTTTTAAGCCACTAAAGAATCGATCGATCTTACTCTCAGGTTGGATAATAATACCAGAAGCGTACCTTGCAAGTCTTGTAAAATTTGCTTCATAGGTACCAACAGATTCATCATCCCTTTGCTTCAGTTCAAGAAACTCTTTCTCCATCTTTGTTCGGAGAATACGAGGGAAGTACTTATTGAAAAATAAGTTCTTGAACTCGTCCCATTCCATAGACTCAATTTCATCCCTTTGCCTCGTATTCTTAACAAGATTCCACCATTGATCAGCATCTCCTTCCAAACGATACACTGTTAGGATGACTTTATCATGTTCAGAACATTGAAGAACTGAAAATATCTTTTCAGTAGTACTAATCCATTGTTCAGCAACTAATGGATCAGTAGACCCGCTGAAAGAAGGTGGACGCTGCCTCATGAAGGATTCAACAGAATGTTGCTCCCTCCTTTGCTCGTTTGGAAATCCTGCATGATTCATAGCTTGAGAAAGATGTGTGAGCATGGCTACAAGATTTTGCATTCCAGTTTTCATGTCGTTTGGTTGCTCAGGGGGACAATCATTGCATTGCCCATCACATTCCGCATTAACACGGTTCCTTCGGGTTCCAGCCATTGACTAAAACCAAGAAGAATAGTGTGAGCAACACTAATTATAATAGGAAACCACATAATTCAAGAATAAAATTTTCATGCTTATGGTCTTATCCTAGGTTATTCAAGGCCATTTCTAAAACACTAAGATTGTGTACTATGCTTAGACTTATCCTTAGGGTTCTTACTAAGGCTTTCACATCCTAGTTTCCAAAGGTTGACTATACCTTTCCTCTGATACCAACTATAACGACCCATACTTTACATACATTGTTAATACTTCAAAATTGAAGTACACTTATTACAACATATGACAAAACCACAAAGGACCGTATAGGTATAGTGTCTTTAGAAACTGGGAAACATAAACAACTGGTTCATAAATCTTCTACAGTGTCTCCCATTAATTTCATCATATCTATGGTCCCTTTTAGCATATTCTACTTAATATCCATCTTCCTGACCTGGGGAAAAGAAAACATAAAAGGGTGAGCTCAAATGCTCAGCAAGGGAAAATAAAGGAAATAAAAATCATATCATATCTTTTTGAAAATCAAAACCTGCAAAAGAGATCATAATATCTTAACATGGAATAAATCATAGAAGTAAAAATGAGATCCCCATAATCATAACATAAAACTTGAAACTTTGTGGCATGCACACATAATCATGGAAAATCATTTCTTGTTAGTCATGACTCATTTCCAAGACTATCTTAGTGGACAAAGTCCCTTTCTGAACCGAGTTCACTCCTCGTTTCAGTCCTGTATCACTGAACCGAAATAACCTTCTGTTCCAGCCATGTCTATCTCATGAGATATAAAGTCTTTACCCAATGCATTGGAGGGAGATATAGGTCCCACCCATCTTATAATGAATCCTTTCTTATGTGTGCCACATAATCATAAAACATACATCATAGTGTAACCCATGTAATAAAAATGGGATTCTTAAACAACATGACATAATAAAACAATTCATATAAGATAAAGGAATTCATAAAAAAATAATTCCATCATAACATGATCAAATCAATATAATAATAGAGATAAAAACAGAACCCTTTATTATCTTAGATGGAAAATAATTTTGATAAAACACTTGAACTCCATTCTTGAGGAAAATATCCTTTCTTTTTCAAAAACACTTTTCCTTTCTTAACATGTCATACAATTTTAAAATAAAAGAAGTTGATTAAAAATAAACTTGAATACTTGTAAAGGAAGCTTCTTGGAAATAATGTTTTAAAAATCCATTGATGCCGTATAAGTTAAAAAAACATTCTTCGTACTTTTGTCAGAAAAGTCAAAAAGTACCTCGTACGGAAAAACGACAAAAGATTCCTTTCATATTCTTTACTAAAAACTCACCTAAGGGTAAAATTGGATTTAAAATATTGGAAGTGGATGGAAACAATATTACATATTGAGGGAACATGGATGTGGATGATAAAATACACCCCAGAAAATACTTACGAATAAACAATCTCGGATAAAAATGAGATTGTGATATTTCCCTTACCTTAGGTCTGATTTACTTTGTTCGTGTCCGAAGCTCCTGTATAATGGTTTAAATAATGTTATTGACTTATTCTAGAATCATACATATTGATATGAGATCATATATGGTCATATTATTAGCTTCTTGTTAGTAATATTTCATTGTTACTTGTTACTCGGGTCTTTATAACTTTTTGTTCTTATGCGTGTTTTGTCGAATAAATTCTTATTCTTATCTTTAGGTTATAGATAATTCATTTCCAGAATGGTATTAGTGTAGTATATACCATATTCATTCATTCAATTCATTTATATAATCATTATGAAATGAAGATCATGTAGAACGAGTCGCATCACATCGTGGAGACGGTATTCCGTACGTACGCACGAGTGATGATATCGTTACTATGATCATGGAATTGTATTGGAGTATATATATATTATTTCAGTATCAATATTACTTCATAATAATCATATATAGTTACTCATTACACCATTATACCCATCCTTGTAAGGTGATGGTGGAAAATAGATTACACCACGGCGTGGAGACGGTATTCCGTACGTACGCACGCGCGGTGATTTCATTTTTCCGTAGGATGGATAGAAGGTGAATTAGGGTTGTTTCATATTTATAATAACATATCAGTATGTAAGTAATACTGATGTTATTACTTTATCATGAAACAACTAAATAAGAAGAAGTTGAAGAAGAAAGAAATTGAAAAGATCGGTAATGGATATTACCTCTTCTTTGGAACGCCTCTTTGAATCCTCCACTTAAGGAACTAAGATTGGTCTTTGGAGAAGACCAGGACCTCTAGGATTATTCTAGGGAAGTGGAGAGGATAAAATGGCAGGGGTTGGCCGAGCTTGAGTGCTCAAATTGGTGTGAGGAGGCGGGGGAGGAGGTGCCCTTTTATAAGGGAGGAGAGGGGCACCTTAGGAATATCTCAAAATATTATTTTATATTAAAGTCAAAATCGGTTTATAATGGTTCCAAAGGGTCTTATTTCGAAGCTGAAGTGGTGATGGGTCGAAATACTATCAACCAATAGGATTTAGACAAGTTTGGGGTATTATTTTAACCTTATCAATTAGATTTAACTCTAAGTTAATTAATTTAACTTTTACCGTGTCTTTTTGTTTTCTTTCACTATATGGTTAATACACTTACTATAACATGCCAAACGAACCCCAAATTGTTTATTATTAATATATATATCCTTATCTAAGTCATTTGGCCGAACCTTAGATTTTTAGGAATAAAATAACAATTAATAATATAATATTTGATTTAAAAACTATTTTGTGTCAATTTTGACACTATTTGATATATGATTTTTGTGAAAGTCATATCAGAATTATATGTTCGAACCAAGTTGATTAAATCAACACTAATATATCATAGTAACCTAGAAAATTAGTTGAATTCATAAAAAGTCTTAAATTACATTTATTTTGGTATTTATATTATCAATTATGTCAATATTTCATTAATAAGATAATTACTGCATCATCTTTGTGTCATAAATAAATTAAATTATTTGATGTCTAAAAATTACAAATAAAATACCATCATGTAGGAAATCTTTTTATCTTTTTAATGAATATTTACAATCGAATTTATCTTATGTATAACCCCATATTAAAAATGATTTACTTATTAAACTTTAAATTTAACTATTTTAACCCTTCTTTAAATAAATTAATAATAAATGTCCTAATCTAATCCAAGTGGGCGTAAATGGTCATATTTTATTCCTAAGTTTGTTTTTGGTCGAATTACACTTGTCCAATAGAATTAGGACATGTGTTAGGGTAATATTAATATCATATTTACCCTTAGTTACCCTATTTACTATTAACCGCGGTAAAAAAGGTAAAAAGTTACTATTCACCAAAAAATTATTTTCATCTCATTGAACCACATTTTAGTCCTTGATATTAACCGTGTTTCTCGAATTTTCGAAATTCCATTCACAGAAGCGGTAAAATTAAGTTTTATGCAAAATTCAGTTTTTTAACCTACCACTTAGTGGTTTCACTATTCATCAAAAATTGAAAGTTTTCAGAAAAATACCAAAATTTCACCCTAGGCTAATTTCGATATTCTGAGTCCAAAAATGAAGTCCTTTTTGAAAAATAAAATTTATAAAATTTCAAAAAGTGGTTATTACTATTCATAACGGCTAGTTTTAATAGCATATTGTTGTTTAGTGAAACTCGGTATTGCGTACGACGCAAGCTATCGAGGAAGGTCGCGATTGCGTGTAAAGAAAGCCAAGCAAGTGTTGTGTAGAAAAAGATTCCGTTGATGATTTATATAACATAAAAGTCTCGGGTGTTACATATTTCTCATTGGAATTATGTGGGCTTGCCTAATGTTTGAGATTATTGTATAGAAATGGTTCAAGGAACCCAATATAAATAAATTGATGTCACAACAGCAATTCAACTCAAATGAATTCTTACCGTGTAATATATTCCCTTTTCCTGATATCTCTAATCAAGTGGGTTACATGCGAGTTCCATCAACCTATGATGTAGATTTTTCACTCTTTGACTTCCCATAATTTAACATGCATATAGAATACAATGGCCATGGATTTAGTTAGGCTATATCATTTCCATCAAATGTCCTAAGATATATACTTCCATAGAAGTGACAAATCATTTCTTGTATTATTCATTAATGTAGTATTACTTATGATGCACCCAACATATACTACCTCTCCAAAAACATATGTAGTCATAGTTTTCTTCAATACTTATAAATTTTCTAGTCATAATATTGATTAACAATAATCTTAATATCTAAGGGCCAATACACACATCCATATATAGGAACATCCAATGACACTTATGAATCTTTATTTTCTAATGTTGGGTCGTGTTCGCCTAATATACTATTGGATACTACCAAGGGCGTACACCATGAGAAGGTTCCTCAATGTTTCACGAGTCCCCACCTTGGATAGCCTATAAGATTTTTGTCCCTTCAAATGATATCATCCCTCCATAGAACATATATTCAATAATAGTGTCCTGGTTCATTCGGGTTCTCATCATCATGGGGATCAACTACGACCATTTAGTGATAATGTTATTCTTAGAAAATTATTGCATTCTATGTCACACATAAGAAAAATTATAGTGTGATAAGAAGTTTAAAAATATTCATCTAATTAATACTATTTTATCATAAATTACATAGAATTTGGTTTCTAGGTCACCAACTCAAACAGTTTAAATGTGTACAAATACAATCAAGACTTGAGGTATGGTAGTTCTTGTATCACTTTTATTTCTAAGGGATATATGATATATTAAAAAATTATTCTTTTTTTGTATATAATGATTTATTACATGTTATATCTTTAATTTACTATATTTAATGATATTCAATGTTTTAATTGATGTTTTTCTTTTAAATATCTCATGACTCAAAAATTATAAAAGTAGTAAGGGGATTTCTAGTGTCACTTTTATTTTCCAGGACACACAATTTATGTGTACTTCCTATTTCATGTACGTGGTTTGTATACATACAATGAAGGTTTTTTATGATTATTATAATAATAATTATTTGTATTTACATATCAATTTTATTATCTCTCTTTCACAGGGTTTACAGTTCAAAAGTAACAAGATCAGTAAATGACTTTTGTCTAAATATGCTTTCTTTGAGATTTATATTATGATAGGAATAGATCTTCCTTTAAGAGGTGTGTATACAAATTCATTGACATGTTATATCATGAATACACTCCATTTAATGATATTTTATGCTTTATGTAATGTTATTATTTCCTAGGTATTAGGATTTAAATTTACCTATGTTGTAATAGTTTATTTCTACAATCTCATTATTTTTCTAGATTGTTTTTTATTATCCATACATTGAAGAAATAATTTGATCCATATCTCAAGAATAGATATGATGTTTATTATAATTTTTTTATTCATGATATCATCATTTAATGGTATAAATTTTATAAAATTTATTTATTATGATAAGTATGAAATTTGTTAGGGTAATATTTCTGTATAACTCCCTTCAGTTGGTAGACTTTTTTCTTTGAAAACCATGTTTTATAATTTTTTATTTCAAAATGATATTAAATGAAATGTTAAGATAATTTTAAAGGAAAATTATTTTGAAAATATTTTATGTTTTCATATGTGTTTAAAATAGTTTTCCAATATTCCTTTGTATGTTTTCATGTTTATTTTTAATGAAATTTTTTAAATGTTTCATGCTTCAAAAATATTTTTTCATAGAAAAAAAAATATTTTTCACCTAATATGTTTTAGAAAACCATGAAAAGTAATTTTATTTGTAATATAACATCGGTTGATGTTACATATTACTTACTAGGGTTCTGATACAATGTTACTATTTTATTCTTTTTATGAATGGTTTATGATTAAGAAGATATGTTATTTATGAAACCTATTTCTCTTAAATGGGCTATGCCATGTTAAAATGCCTATAATAAATACTTCATTTAATGATTAATTATATGTTGAGAATATTATAGAACTTATCTCTTTTCCATAGGTTATTTTATGAAGAAATATTTATCATCCCCATTTTATTTCAGGGGTTTTGATATGATGTTCATCAAACCCATCTATTTTTTTACAATGACATGTTAAGTGTTTTGTTATCTTTTGATACTTGTATATGGGATTTCATTATCTAGTGGCAGATACCTATATATCACTCCAATTCATTGGGTAGTAGTATATTTTTGGTGAGCTCAAAGGGTATATGGGAAGGAATCCCATGCCCATAATAATTGAATATAAAGGGGGGAATCCCATAACCATAACAATATGTTATATGGGAGGGCATTTAAAACCTGTAACAAGAGGGTATATGGGAGAGAATCCCAATACCATAAAAATTGTACATGGGATAGAATACCAAGAATATAAAAAGAGTGTAAATGGGAGGGAAACCCATGACAGAAACAATATGGTTCACAATATTTCATCCCAAGATCAAACAAGGTGCATGAGAGATTATCTAAAGACAAACATGTCATGAGATTCTTGAAAAGTATCTTTGAAATAGGATTTTATATTATTATATTTATTCCACTATTCCATGTGTTATTATTATGTTATGATCGCAAGGATTATTCTATTATTCTATTATTATTCATGTCTTATGAACATCCAATATTTCTGACATGACTCATGATTATTATCTTTGATATAAAGGGTGCGATCTTATTATGTGATGGTCATGTTATCATACCCTTAAGCTCGTGTTATGCTTAAATGGCTCCCATTTTCACCCATATTGTGCATCTGAAGTCACCATATCTTATTTTTTATTTCCATAGTTTATGAAGAAAGGTATTAAGTAGGAGTATTGTAAGGGCAATATATTTAAGGGATATTTAGAATATCTTTCACCATGTAATAATAATATGTTTCTATGTTTCCAATTACACTAAACTATTATGGTCATAAAGAATATACTTTTATAACGTGTTGAATATTCAACTAATGTGACTCATGGAATAAAAATATAATATTTTCAACTAATGCATCATATGAGTGAGAAATCATCCTAAATCAATCAGAACAGTCAGTTCTTGTCATATAATTATGACACAAAAAAGTACAGAACCCATTTCTTATATCAAGGATAAATACCTAGACTATAAAATCATATTGGATAAATAATCCCTACATATTCCCCATTACATAATAGACCTTTTATATTCACTTTCCTTCCCATATTAGATAAATCACATCAACTTGTTTCTGATAGTAGATCATGCACATCAACTTATTCCCCGTAAAAAATCAAGTACATAATCATGAATCCAATAATTATTTATTTAGATATAAATATTTACACAATGAATTATAGAGAGATATAGTTACCATCAATAAAATAATCAATAGATATTTGTTCCACAAGATCATAAAACATTCAATATATCCTTACTCATGAAAAGGAAATGTGTTTTAAAAACATCTCATCATAGCATAACCTATGGGAAAAAAATTGTTTTCAATTTTTTTATCATAACTATTAATAATTAATAAAATTAATATAGATGATATCATATTATCATATCTTTATAAATTATTATATAACATTAAATGATGTCATCTTATATGGAAAATGATTTGGAATGATATCATGGATCTTTTTATTAAGAAAATATTCATTCTTCATTGAAATCACATATTTATAATCCAAAAAATTACCAATAATTTATTAAAACATTTTATTTGAGAATAATCATAGAATATTATAATTTAATATTAAAATCATTGGGGTGTAATGATAACATGATACATTGTTCATGTCGTGCATGTTAAAACATATATTCTTTAGAAATTTTTAAAAGAAAAGTCAAAAGATACCTTCATGTAGAATGATTAGAAGATTCCTTTTCAAATGTTTTAAAAGTTGATTATGTGTATAATGAAATTAATAAATCCCTTTAAAACATTTCTAAACATTTTTAGAAAACATGGATTTGGAAGACGATGATCTTTTCCAGAACAGAGAAATATAGCATGTTTTCTCTTAAAACAATATTCCTCAATATTTATTAATTAGAGAGAGAAAATGAAAAGAAATTATTATTCAAACATAAATATAGGAAAAGTAATTTCATGTGTTTTTTTAGAGTTAGACTATAATATTTCATCATTATAACCATAATAATAAACAATCTCGGTAAATAATGAGATTATTACATAAAACATTTATCACATTGGAAAAAAATTTCTTCATGCCCCATGAAAGACTTAAAATTAGATGGATATGTTGAAAACTATAATTTTCATAATAATAATAATAAATTACATTAATATAAATTACATACACTTGATAAATTGAAGAAGTGGTGAATATTGAATGTGTCTCATGAAAATAAAACCTAGAAGAAAAACCCTTACCACATTAGAAACATATGAATAATAAGCCTCATTATATAATAAATGAAAGATTTAATTTCATTAAAATAATCATATTAATGATATGGAATGTCAAATGGGAATTATAAACACTAGAAAACTAAAATTGTGTTACATATAGCAAAATTACCCAAAAAATAAATGTCATACATGAAATCCCTTACCAAAAGTACTTAGTTTCTTCACACATATTCATTCTTATAGTTAAATAAATATAAGATTAAAATACATATATTATATAACAATAATCATATGTATTGAAACCTATATGAATTAAAAATGAAATATTATTCCACATTTAATAAAAACTCTTTATTAAAATCACGTTTTTTGTAATAACCCCTTTATTTTTTAATGGATGTTTTGGATTGGTATTTTTGGTTCTCATACATTGATCGTGGTTCCAAATTCTCTAGAATATTAACCATTATTAAAAATAGCATATATTCATTATATATGTATTTATTGTAATACATAAAATTTATACATTGAAAGTTAATCAGATCATTCATAGAGATGGTAGGTCGCATGTACACATTAACAGTATTTAGATTTCCCAAATGGATGGATAAAAGGAAAGGTAAATAATAATTAACCATTAAGGAGTAATTATTATAACATATATATAATATATATTCACTAAATCAATGATTATTAAAATCTATTTCAAAATAAAATGGAAAATTTATATCATCACTTCGTGGTGACAGTAGTCCACATGTACGCATGACCAATGTTATCATATTCCAATGGATTCGAAGGTATGAATATAGAATTGATATTATAATTACATAAATAAAAAAATTTCATGAATATCATAAATATAATATACATATATTAAATACATCATTATACACAACCATGAATTGGATTGATGAAAAAAATTATATTGGATTGCAAGGCGGTAGTCTGTCATATACACGAACAACGATTTCATTTCCCATTTGATGGAAGTGTAGATTTTCATGGGTTATTACATTAATATAATAACATCTAAAAATATTATACATACATATTTTATTATATCATTTTATTTTTATAATATTTTTTGTAATTGGAAGAAAAAATAATATAAAAACTATTGATTAAGAAAGAATCTTCTTCTTCAGACAACCTTTTTAGGATAGAACAAAAATTCATAACAAGGGAGTTTTTAATCAAGACAAGGGATCATAACCATAAGTAGTGATGCAGGGAAAATATTTGAGTAGTTATTTTATGAATGAATATTCTTTTGGAGTGTGAATATTAATTGAGAGTGGGCGCTCATCTATAAGTGATAAAAAGAACCCACTTGGAAACTACTTAGATATTTCCCAAAATAATCCAACATGGTAAATTCATTATAAATACCAATGAATAAAATGACAACTGATGCGAAATTTGGATATAATAAGGTTTTATATTTCCATATAATTGTATTTATAAATGTTTTATTTGAAAACATACCATTACAATTTTAGTTTAACACCTAGTAAACCTATTTTTACTTTAACCATGATAGTTAATTAACATTTATTTCAATATTTAATATGGTAGTAAATTATTTTTCAATAACTATATAAGAAATACTAATCTATTCCGAATATGAAATATATATTTCCATTTTCAATACACAAAATTGAAAAAATATAATTTCAAATTATACCCAGTGACATAATGAAAAATAGAATTTTAAAGGAGAGAATGTCCATAAGTAGAATCATTTCATATCAACAATAAAAATGAATTTGATTCCAATTAGAAAAAATTGTTTGATAATAAATTAATTTATCTAATGATACAATTAAAACCATTTTAAAATAATATGGAAATTGTATATTATTCAAATAAAAAGCAAGTTTTTAATACACGTATATTTAACTATTTAATAAAAAAAATAAAACTTTAAGAAAACTACAAAAGTCCATCCTATGATAATTATGAAATTTTTATTCCAAAAAATTAAATAAATTTTATAAAATTGATAAAATTTAATTTTATTATTTTTTCAGAAAAAAACAAATAAAAATAATTTTTTTAAGAAAAATTCATTTTCAAATCATATAAAGAATTTACTAAAAAATAAATACATATTTTTAAATATAATTTCATTACCTAAAACCTTTATACATAATTTTAAAAATATTTTTCCCACATTCATACTATCATGTTTTACCTCTAGGTTTTAATGATAATGTTTGAATAATAATATTGTTAGTATATATCAGTTCATGATAACTTGATATAGAATGTAATGAATTCTATTGAATAAATTCTATTTATTATATACATATATTTATATAACATAAGAAATCAGGGTGTTAAACTGACCCTATATTTTATATAGATATTTTCCCCTTACTTGTCATTTGAGATCACCCCTGGAAATGTTTTCCATTCCCCCTATTATGAAGATGGGTATATCATGTCCCATGTCTATAAGGGAGTCTATTGCAGTTCCATTGGAGACAAACATTTAGAGGAATCATAAAATAAGTTTCTTATGTAGCTAATAATCAAAGACCCAAAACCATACAGTAACTAGATCTGTTTTCCTTTAAAATAAACAATTTTTTACTATTGTGAATGATTGGAATATATATATATTTAACTTGAGTCATCTCACTTGATATCTATGTGAGTTGTATATTATATATTTTTAGGACCAAAATAGAGTGTGTAGGTTTGGGGAACCTTTCCATGTGCACTGATCCTGTCATCTACAATATTAAAGGAATAAAAATCAGTAGGAAAATCATTTCCATAACCCAAACAAAAAAATCTATATTCCATAAGGTGATTCAATTATACTCGTGTTGGAATTATGGATGACAATTTTAGTAGGTTTTAACTCACAAAAATATTAATATGAATTAACATAACATGGAATAACATTTATTGGTGCTTCTGAATATAAAATGATATAATTTAATATGAATTGTTCTATAGAAAAAGTAATGGTAAAATTACTTTAATAATTTCATTTTTGTTGAATTACAATGTTATCCTTGAGAAAACATTAACTCAAAAATTTAGATTCCAACTTAATTTTAATTTTTAATTATTAAAAAATTCTGTTTAAATATTATTTATTACATTGAATTTTTTTTCTCAAATTCATGATAATAAATATTAAATTGATATTTCTTAAAGTAAATTGATACACTTTCATCTAATTAACTATTCATAGTTTCATTCATAGGTGGGGAACTCATAGGTTAATCTAATAGTGATTTATAAAAATAATTATACTTTTGTGAAATATATTATTAAATATAAGGTCATATCAACTTTTCATAAACATTTTTTATTCTCTTAATAATAAAATCATCCAGTAAAACTAAATTTTCGTTCAAAATAGAATCTATATTGATAATAACTTCATAAAAAGTTGGATTTTCTTTTTTAGAGTTTAATATAGGTGATAACGGATTGAAATTCTATTATACAAACAGGGTTTAGACTCATGTTTTGAATTTTTTAGTATTTAATTTTTTTTAATGGGGCCAAAAGTATGTTTAATAGAAGAAAAATTATCATTTCTATTAACATTAGGGTTTACACTATTTCAAAGATGAAACCCCTTGATTTCACTACTCATGTATCCAACATGAGAGGCTAATTGTCCCATTTTATCATCAATGAATCCATCTAGATTTTTTCCTACATCGTTCCTTAAAGATAATTTTCATGTTTTTTGAAAAGAATTTATTGGATAAATATTTATTCAATAATGATCATTTACATTCTAAATGAATATTAACCATTGAACTTTACTTGACTAACCTAAGAAAAATATTTTTGGTGGATCAAAATTACTAAATCTATCACTTTAATGATTATTTTATCCATTATTGAAATTTTACTTTCTTTTGAAGGATATATATTGTATTCAATGAATATGTCTTCTTGGGAAAATGGAATTATAATTATAATATATACCAAGAATTTTTAGACATTTATTAACATAATTTTCATTTAAAGAAAAAATTCTATAAAAAATTGAATTTAATTTTTTTTAGGTTTAGTTTGAATTTATGGATTATTGAATAATATCATAGCCCAAACCATAGTGGTAATATAAAAATATTTATTCAAAATAAATCTATTTTCAAAACATGGATCATTTTATTCCATGATAGATATTATATTCCATGATACATGGGGTTTTATCAACTAATACTCCACTATTAGTATCACTTATCTTTCTCTTATCATTATGATAAAGAACCTCAAAAAAATAGTGACTCCATACTTGATTACTAATTTTATGTTTAGGAAAACTAATTTAAATATTCATATTTTTTTGGGTAATGCCTCGGTCAAAGAATGAAGCACCATTTATTAATTAAACAAACAACAGTTTACATGACTCGAAAGGATGGGATTTTATTACAATCTCTTTCAAAGAGGTGAAGTAAATCAGCTGGCAGCGCATCCAGCCAAATCATGCTCTGGTGGACACCTTTGTTGGTAAGGGCATCAGCAACAGCATTCGCTTCACGGAAGACATGTGTGGCAATGTAGTCAATATCCTGAAGCGAATTCAGGCAATTCATCTAATGCGTAGTGAGTGGCCATAAGAGATGAATAACTCCGTTCCAAATGGCTTGAACAATGGTGGTAAAATCACTTTAAATCCATAGTTTTCTCCATCCTCTTTGGAGAGCAAAATCAACAGCATGGATGACTCCTAGCATCTTTGCTTCAATGGATGAGGCAATCCCACACCCACTGTAAAAGCAACCTTGGCAACGGTAAACAGAATCTCTAAAAATGTCCCCACAGCTGGTAGGTCCAGGATTGCCTTTTGAGGCACCGTCGACATTCACTTTAATCTAACCCGGCATCGGAGGTTGCCAAAATACTTCAAAGGGGTTCTTGGTCTTCGGGAAAATACCCGGGACACGGATACGTCTGAGGATATCGAAGTCTCCAATATAATTGCTGCAACAATCTTTTTGAATTGAGGCAGCTTCATGTATCGCAATGAGAATTTGATCTTCTCCTGCATTGAGACTTAAAGAGTGATTATTATGGATAAGATCATTTCTTATATACCAGATTTCATGTAGTAGTTCTGCCACTGCCACAAGAAACAAATTTTTGACTTGCTGAGAGGCTTCATGTTTAGTAAATTTCTTCAAAAGTAAACAAATCGGGTCAGATAAGGACCATGAACAATTAAAAGCCTCAAAGATGTTGTTCCATAGAGCCGAGGTCGTAGCACAAGACAAGAAAAGATGATCAGAATCATCCTTGTGCTGATTACATAAATGACATTTTGAGAAAAGTTGAATGCCAAAGGCTTGAAGTCGAGTTTCAGTGGGAAATCTATTGTGAGAAATACACCAAATAAGGGTGAACCTAGAGGGTTTGATCCAAGTCTTATTGAAGGTGCTCACCCATTTATAATTAGGTTCATTTCTAGAGAAGTTGTGCATGTAGAAATTTTTCGAGTCAAGTATGCCATTGGGAGCAGGTTCCCAAACAAGGAAGTCCCCAGAAATGGAGAAGGTATAATTTTCAATGATTTGAGCAATGATGTTGGGGATATCATGCCTATGAAGCTGCATAACATCTTTAATAGTATGGCTGGTATCTACAAGAGTGTTCTTAGGAGGAATCATAGAAATTAAAGGATTACCCATCCAGTTGTCACACCAGAATTTAATGTTGGAGTCAGCACTGACCATCCATCTAGAGTTAGCCATATTCTTCTGATATAAGTATCAAATAGAGGGCCATATCGAGGAGTTAATGAAATTAAAATTTCCTTTTAAAAGTTTATTTAGGAATCTATGATTTAAAAATTCAGAATTTTTAGAGTTGTTATTAATGAGACGCCAAGTGAATCTCGCTTGCAGGGCATCATTGAACAATTTTATGTTTTTGATGCCAATGCCTCCATTATCAAGAGGTTTACAACAGGTCTTCCATGGGATGGTGACGAGTTTCCTTTAAAAGATACTTCACGTCAAAAGGAAATTTTTTATATAGGTATTGATTTTCTTGAAAGTACCTATGGGCCATTTATAAATCATGAGTGAGTAAACCAACTTAGAGAAAATGGTTGATTTGACAAGACAAATTCTACCATGCATGGAAAGGGATTTCCCCTTCCAAGTAGAGAGTTGATTTATGATTTGATCAGTGATATTAGAGAAATAAAATGATTTAGGACGTCCCCAGAAAATCGGGACACCTAAGTAGGTGAAGGGAAAGAAACCTTCTTTAATTCCAAGGTTACTGGTGATAGTTGTTTTCCTTTTACAGGGAATTTTTTTCCAAAGAAAATATGAGATTTGTTCCAGGAAATAGTTTTGCCAGAAATGTTCTTGTAATGAAAGATAGCTTGCTTAAGACATTGAATATTTCTTTGATATCCCTTAAAAATCAAAATAATATCATCAGCATAGAGGAGGTGAGTGGGGACATTGAGGTTTCTAGCGGCTTGAATGGGTTTAAGTTCATATTGATCGAATAATTTAAATATTCATAAATAATTCATATAATTAGAAAAATAACCTTTCATTTTAATAGTCACATATAATTTTCTTACAAATAGAAAAAGTGATAGATTTAATGAAAATTTATAATGAAAATTATTCTTTATAATATTCAATTCCATAATAAATTATGACTATAAATAGTGTAAATAATTCATTGAATATTCCTTTAAATGGAAAAAATTCCTTAAGCCTAATTTTTTACATATATTATTTTTGGTTTTGGATTGAAACATAGGTAATTAGATTGTTCATGGTGTTTCCTAGGGTACTCACCTTGATGTGTATAAGAATTTTTTATACTAAGGGAAAAATAAATATAATACTTCTAATATAGTAGATGCATTGTGGTAATCAATGTGATTTTATTTATATTATTGTAAGATTAATCTAATTCTATATGTGACCTATTAGTATACATGGTATAAAATTTTGTAAAGTGATTATTTTTTTAGTTTTCTTTATTTATTCAATGTTACAAATAATGTATTTTCAAATAAAATCATCTCTAGGGTAATTTGTTGGGTTATTTTTAGAATCTAAATGTTTCAAATTGGGTCTATAATTTCATAACAAAAATGATTCAATTAAATCAACCACAAAATAATATAATTAATTTATGGAAGGTATTTTTCATGGATCCTATTAAAAAATTATGCACTATGAAATGAAATATATTTCCCAAATCATGAACCTTGAGGAGGTCACAGACTAAGTTAATGAACTTAAACATGATGTTTTTATTTTTCCAATAGTAAAATATTGGTGATTTTTTTATTTGAAAAAAATATATGTTAACCTAAAATATATTAAAATAATAGAAAATTTAGGTTGAATAATTTTAATGTAATGGTAAATTTAGATTTCGATGACATGAGAAAAGAATTTTTAAATGACCACAGTTGTCAATAAGTGTGGTTAATTAAATTACTCCATTTTCTCTTAGGGAATTTTATATAATAATTGAATAAATCAATTCTCAATGATATAGTTGATACTAAAAAAAGAGATCTAATTAAATACAATACAAAGACCTCAGAATAAGTGTTGATTCTCTTATTAAAGTGATTTGAAAGTTAAATAAACATATACTTTATAGATCCTTTGGGAACTCACCATGCTCAAAGAGAATACATCACTATAGAGTATTAAATAGTTATAACACATACTTTATAATCATAAATATATAAATTATATTGAGTATCAGAAATTTAAAATAATTATTTAAAGATGAATACCTTAATGATTAAAAAATTCAGTTTCCCAATAAATTAAAAAAGATATAGTGAAATGAAAAAGCCTTATAAAGGATTATCCTTGGATCTCAACTTCCTCGACCACTTGTATATTTTATTGAGGAATGGATAATAAAAACACAACTATTTATTTTTCAATCTTCTAAATTAGTTATATGCAAAAAATATCTCCTAATCTAGAATCATGTTGTATATTACTAGATCAAAACATCACTCAATGAATTTTCTTAATTGGTCATGTTTGGTGTTGATTGCAACTATGGATGTTTTACACTTATACTCCCATTATTGAAGTAAATTATTTTCTAAATCTTAAAAATCCTCATATTTACCCATATGGAACAACCATTATCCTGAAACAAATTTCCACACTCATTCAACAGGTGGTAGAATCTATATAGAATTCATCATAAGCACATTCACATGAAATTTTCACATAGTTATTTTCTTTTCCCCTCATTAAATTTTATAATTATTCAAAGGCTATTCATCTCTCATTCATTTAAACCTCATTGCAGAAACATGAGGTTGGATGTAATCATTTATTGAAAATATTCATTTATCAAACAGATTTGAATATTTCTTAGATTTAAATATCATAACAGATAAGTAAATAAAATATTTTATATGAGATCTAATATCAAATGGTTATAAAATGATAATAAGTATTAAAAAATTTATTCTTGATCCAAAAAATATCATACGGGTTCTTAAAATGTCATATTCTTATCAAAAATTTAATTTCAGAGTGTAGCTGTCTATTTTGAAGGCTAAAAAATAGAATATGGGCTATAAAACATCTTATTATATCTTAGTAATGGATAAAATATTTATCATATAAACTTTCCAAGAACTCATTCATAAATGAATAAAACTATAATGGGCAGATAAAATTTTATTTGTGACTTCATTTTTAGAAAATAAACCTATCTTATTTCGACGAAAACTACCTTTTATGATTCAAAAAATGTTTTATGATATTATAGACAGAAATGAAAATTAAATTTCTGGTAAATAAATAAATATCCTATAAAATTTAATATGTCATAATTAAAATCTAGGATGATTAAATAATTTTTGAAAACATTTAAAACATTAAAAAAATTCTAATTTTGAAAATAATTTAATGAATTCCAATGATAAAAAAATAATAAATTCATTTTAAAAGTTTAAAATTGATTGGTAAATATTCATTGATAAATAAATGTAAAATAATGGAAATTTTATCATTAACGATATGCTATTTCGTATAAACCATTTAAATTTTTTGTGATTTTATATTTCTTATTATTATTACACCTATGGAATGATTATCAAAAGACATTGAAAGAATCAATAACTATAACAAGAACAAGAGTTTGAAGTCAGAGTTGAAAAAAGAATACAACTGATTCACCCCCTCTTAGTGGTTAATTAGAAATGGAGAATCATAGGTTATTTCATAAGAATGGTATTGATTTCCTCTAAAGAAACAAGATTATTGTAAATATGGAAGATAAAACATTATAAACAATCATGTTTTCTTAAATTTAAATACCTAGTGCTATCATTATTGTATAAATTTGATATCTCTTCGCCTGGCCTAGATTTAAGGGAAAAAATATTTTGTATTTTCCACCCTTTTTGAGAAAGGATGTATGAAATTCACTAATAAAAAAACGTTTACACTTGTTTTAGAAATACAGAACAGTAGTTTCAAATCTCTAATATGGAATATATATAAAAATATTAGGGTCCTCAAACATCTATTAAAATATCTGATAAATTGATGAGAAATTATAAAAGAAAAATCAATGTTAAAGATGCCAACCATATTCTATGGAGAATCATATTGGGAGACATAAAATAGGGTGTTCATGAGACCCTTGTAGAATATTTAATGAGTTATAATGTGATTTTGAAAAACATGTGGTGTTTTGGGAAGCTTCTTGACCACTTTATCATTGTTATGTATCATAAGATAAATTTTCAAGATAGATTAGATCCTAAAATCCTAGATCAGGATAACCATGGTGTTTATTAATTATATTATTTTTATCATATTTTCATAGATTATAATATGATAATTCTAATAAACTTTATGAATAATGATAAATAAGAGATATCATTTGCAACCATGATAAAGGTAATAGCAAATAGTGATAATGATTTAGGACTATAAGAAATGTTATTGTAATAATGATGACGACTTTTATGATTGTTTTTCTCTTCAATCATTGTGATTAAATATAAGAAAATGTAAATGAAAGTTTTAGTAATTAATATGGTTCCATAACAATGAAATTATTTTTCATGTTGAAAAATATTTCCAATTGAATTTCGTTAATCAATCTAAATTTAATGAGTGGATAAAAATAAATAATAAAGTTTATGAAAATGAGGATTAAACCCACACCAAAATAATTTATTTTATGAGTGAGAATGAGGAATATAAATAATATTTAATTTTATATTATGTGGTAAAAATTATTAAATAGGTTTAGAGAGGCCTTAATAGCTCCAGAAATGTTGATAAAGAGGTAATGAGTGAACATGAGTTATATCTGTGAAGATAAATTAAAAACAATCTTGGACCTATTTTGCAACTCAAGAATGAAAAGAGAGAACAAATAAAAGTGAGGATCTAAATATTTAATAAAATGGTGAGATGGTTAAAAAGGAATTGAACTATAATAAAAAAATAACTCAACATAAGTAAAAGACATCTTAATAAAGATAACATTTGAAATATATTGAAAAACAATCAATTAAATGTGTGCATCTATTTGAGACTCAACACATTTGTCTTATGGATTGAATTAATTTTAAATTAATAGGTAAGACTACATTAATTATATTGAAATTAATGGTGAATCATTACATATTTTTGGCATAATGCTTTTGAATAGTGTAGTTGAAAAGAATGATGGTTCTATAAGGACCAAGAAGGCATTTTTGAGATTATATTCTACATTAAAAGGTTAGAGGAATATTCAAATAAAACCACTACCTCTAGGTAAATATAGGGTTATATATCCATTGGAGTACAAAATAAAAAATCTTTAATGAGAAAATATCAAAATGAAAACAATAACTGGATTTCGTTAGTGTTGTGGAAGATATAAAAATAAATTGTTTTTTATTGGTTTAATATGTAATTATAATGAAAGAATAATTAACTACAGAGAGGTTTTGTTTCAAAAATTATTAATAATCATCATTGGAAACAAATACTAACCATGTAATCACCATATATGTCCACTTTAAAATTTATTTTGACAATTATAATAGATACATAGCTGGTGCGAATAAGAAAGTCACAACGATTAGGAGTTTAGGGATATACCACTTAGAGAATTTATCTATTTTATAAAAGGGATTAAAATTATTGATTACATAAAGTAAAACATATAAAAAATTTTGTATTAAAATAATTAAAGTGAAAAATAATATATGGATTATAATTTCATTAAAGATTCAATTTATTTTTTTGTTGATTTTTTGGTAGCAACTAAGAAAATATAAAATGAAAAATTTAGTGCATGTGTTAGATGGAAAACGTGGTTTCATTACATGATATGAAATATATTGTGATTCAATCATGATAATTTGATCTAAAAATTAATGTGATGATATGTAAATTGTGTGGACATCCATGGAAGTCCAAAAAAATACAATAAGATAATCTAATGAATCATCAATGATGTAATGAGAAAGATAATAAAATATGTAAGGAGTGATGATTTTTGAAATCTGAGTAGGAATTAATTTCTCCAAAAAAATAAGTTAATGAAAAATGATGAGTAAGACAAATAATATATTTTTTATAAAATAATTAGTTTTGAATTTGGGTTTATGGATAATCTTGGGTTGAGAAAAAAATATCATCCTCAATGATTCTTTGGAGGATTAAATGTTTACTTTCTGATTCTATATTATTTTTTATAAGTATTCTATCATGAATGGAATTTACGGATTCGAGTAAGGTTTTTAATTTTGGAGAAATAATAATAATTTATTCATCGGATTTTACTCTTACCATTTAGTGTGATCTGTGAGAGAATCCCTTGAGTGGGAGGAAACATAAGGTTTAGTTATCATAATTTCATAAGTTTCATATGAATATATTTGAATATAAAAATATTGATTTTTTATATAGCCCCATGTAATCTAAATAATGAGGTATTTTAACCACACATATAACCCTTATATTTTTTTCCTCATTCATTTTATAATGTGTTAGTGTGGGTGGATGAATAACAGGGAGTAAAGGGAGGTTTTATGACTTTAACATGAATAGTATTGATGTGTTTCTTGATATTATTGAAATTTAAATAGGTATTTGTTATTCTATTTCAGAAAACCCCTATAATTATATTTTTATGGGGTTATATATAAGATAACTTATTCATAACATTGAAAACATGGGGAAATTATACTTATTTTATACATCAGTTTTATCCATGTTGTGATAGATTAGATTGACTAAAGGATATTTGTTTTGAAAAATCATCTCCTATCATCCTTCAATAATTACATTCTCAATTAGATATGATGTTGTACTGAAGGCATGAGAAGGATTAAATTAAGAGGGAAACATCCCCAATATACCTTTTTTATTTCATGTTAATAGGGGAGAAATAATCACACACATGTGTATGATAAGTATTTAGAGGTATTGACAACAAGAAAAAAAATTGATCTTCACGTGTATAGGAGTGTGATATAATTTTATATCAATAAATTAACACTATTTCGGTAGTTTAATTTGGTCATATTTGGAGGTTTTTTATTTTATCATTTATATAGGATCCACAATGTTCTGTGGGAGATTTATTTCATGCATGATATGGAATCCTCTATAAAAAAAACGTAGAAGGAATTTGATATTTCATCATTGAGTTTCTCATGTAGAATTATTAACTGAAAATAATAATGTTTTTTGGGATGATTGTCTGTTCTGATCATCAGGTAGATATTTCATGTAATAATGGAGTTGATAAAACTATTAAGAAAACTTTTTTCGAATGTATAGATATAATGTATATATTAAAAAATCTATTATTTACGACATTCAGATTTTGTCGAACGGATGATAAAAGAGAGAATGTAATTTATAGACCATCTATTGTTTTTTGATCTTCATGTTTTGATGATATTGTGAGAAAATATATTTTTATGAAAATATAATTTTTTTCAGATATCTTTGAGTATGTTTGAGAAATTACTATATTATTTTAATAAATTAGAAATCTTATTGTCTTAAAATATTGAATAGATTCAATAGAATATTATGAACTTTCTCTACATTATGTCACCATAAATATTTATCCCTAGTCATATGATTTTTTTCTTAATAATAATACATCGACATATAAAATTTTTAGAATGTACAACATAAGTTTATGTATTTGATAAAATAATATGGCTTCATTATATAGCTTATTAATTTCATACCAATCATATGAATTCTACCAAAAAAATTATTTAAGTACTGACATCATTATATAAGGGATATTTTATGATTTATACATAATAATTCTTATCCAAAAACCCGCATGACTTCAATTTTTTAAGACTTCATTAAAAGATAAAAATTAACTTAATATGGTGAACATAAAATTACATACAAAGTCATATGATATATGAAAAATATAGACTATGATAATTATGGATTCTTAAATAAAATAAGATTAACTCATATAATGAATATTGTTTTTATCTTGATGGATTTATAAATAACGATAAATTATATAATCATAGTCATTGAAAAATCACAATAGGATCATCAAAGAAGGAAAATTGGATTTTTGGGACATTTTTTTGTTATAAATTAATGATTCAACATCACAGTGCCATAAAAATGTGGATAATTTATAAGTTACTAATAATATAAATATCATGGGGAATAATATGTGATAAATTATATCATAAGAATACTGAAACACATGTGAGTTTTTTTTAATTCTAAGAATACTTTTTGGCATTGAATATAATCATATTTTGAATAATCCGTGAAGAATATGACATTTCTTCTAGTTAAAAAGAATATTTTCTAATGATTGAAATATAAATGGAGTTTTTCAATATTAATGGTAACTAGATACTTTTTATATTCTAGGAATTTAAATTATTTTAATATTAAAGATGAATTGTGTGAAAAAATTATGAAAACTCATGAAGAATAAGTCTGAGGGTTGTCAAGATTCATATATCTTGAAATATCATTATATCAAGATAGTGTAAAGAGTTCTATGTTAAGATTATTTGATAATGTTTTGTTTTATACTTCAGTATTTGATGTGATGAGGAGGAATAATTAGATTAAAAATAGGGTTAATAAAAAATAATTGACCCACATCCTAAACATTACATTTGTATATATAGTATAATAATATTAAACATGTAGACCTACTGATCCATATACTCATGGAGTAATATTTTCATTAAGAGGTTTATAAATCACTTGGATAAAGTGGGATGGTTTTTATTGTTGAATCTTATTAAATTGAGATGTTTCTGTTTCCTCTATAAATTCTAGAAGCTAGTGCTTAGGGAATTATATATTGATAGTAATTTATATTTCATGGATGTAAATAGTTAATGAGTATAGTGGAAAATCCAAATTTTTTGTGAAACAAATCATTGAAAGTATTTGTATACTCTTGCTAAACCCAACTAATATTGTGTTCAAGGATTATTCTTATTATTACTATACATGTGGCATGGCCATGAAAAATCCTTTACTCTATTGAGAATAACAAAATGTTCATGTGAGTGACTTGATAGTATATTCAAAAACACTTATTGAGAACCCCACTCTCACTATTCATTTGGCCATGATGAATAATAAAAATTCTATATTAATGTTTATTTCTCAATAATTATATTTGTATTTATGTTATGATAGTCACTACTAGAACATAAACCTTTTTATTATTCAAATTAAAATTACATGGGACTTTCATTGGATGAAATGGTTGAGAAAAAGAATTTTACTTAAAGGTAAGGCCTTGAGATTTTGAAATATTTTTTTGATATCTTATTTCACATGGAACAATAAACTAAAACATGAAACAATATATTAGATAAATATGATTAAGAATATTATAAGAACAAATATATCTCCATTAAATAAAATGACTAAACTTTATTAAAATTTCTTATATTTATCAAATAATATTTAAATATGTTTTCATATTTAATCGATCAGTTCATTCTAAAATAGCTTCTTTTTATGTTTCATATATTTTATCATAATAGATTTAACAGAACAATTTTATAATATTATTATATATTAACATATAAATTAATAGTTTTTATTATATAAAATAATATGTTTTGATATTAAGAATACATGAAAGAATAATGTTTCTAGAAAAGTAGTTTTTATTTATATATTTTATTATTATTAAAAAAAATATAATTTTAGAATGTTATTTAAAAAAAACTATTTTAACAAATTAATCATGCAATTATTATCATAAAATAAATATTTAATATTTATATAAAAAAATTTAATTTTTTGACTAGTGAAAAATATAGCTTTTTAAATTCAAATAATTTTGGACATTATCATTATCAAAGAATAAAATAAAACCATTATTATCCATTTTATAGAGCATGAATGATTTTTAGGAGTGAATATTTCAATTATAAGTACATTTTAAAATTTAGATAAAACATTTTTTCATTTTGAATGTTTTGTAATATTGTAGGGATTCAATTTATTTTAAGTCATTTGATTTTATATAACTAGTAACTTGGTAAAAATTGGTTATGGATTTCACATAATGTCGAAAAACACTCAAATTTTAAATAAATAATTATGTCTATGGGAATCATACAATTCATAAAATTATCAAGGAATAAATTTATATCGTAATAATATATATTTTCTTTAAAATTGGTGTTTATATATTACAGGAACTAATGTTAAAATAAATTTATCAAACAAAAAACAAGTATTTCATATTTAAAATCTGTAGGTCTAAATTAAATAAAATTATAGATTTAATATTTTGAATGTAAAGGGAAATAAAGATGGAAATGAAATGGGAAAAAATATTTTAAATACAATAGTAGTGTACATTCATTTTTCATTAAGAAATACAATTATTCCTTGACTAATATTATTATTTAATTGAATAACACTAGGCTCACAAAATTAACTATAAGTTAACACCAACAAATCTTACAAAATATCATAATAATACCTCAGTATATGTATTTATCCACTTCTAAAATAGATTCAAAAAATCAAATACATATTTGAAATTAAATGAGATGGAACTCATGATGATCAAAATAAAAACCTCACCAAATAATAGTAAACAATTATAATAACCCCTTTTCATTAAAAAATTAAATGAAAAAATTGAATAATTTTCCAGAGAATTCATTTATTAAAAAATAATACATTTTTCATTAAAAATTTTTATTTCCAATATAATTCAATGTAATATAGTGAAAACAAAAAGGCTTTGAAAGGATTTTCCTTAAATCTCCACTATCATAACTGCACAAGGTGTTAATCCATGCATGGAAAAATAAAATCCCATCCCTTGCATCTTTTATATGATATTTTTGTTCTATGAAAAAGTAATCATCTATCTAGTAACACAAATCACATCCATAGGTCAGCACCTATGACCATGGGTTTAATTGTTTTGTCTTATTAGATCATATTTCCATTTGTATTTGAGTCTCCCTTATACTTCGATGGTGTGTGGATTTTTTTTCAAAATATTGGTAAGCTCTACATCACTCCATATGGTCATCTATGAACCTTAATCACATGTATATGATAATTCATGATGTAGAATATATAGTAATTAATTATTCACATGAATGCATGTTTTAAATTTTCACATCAAGAATTTATTTACTCATCCTTAAATTATTCCATATTTTATTTCTTATTCCTATATTATTCATTAACATGACAAGGCTGAGAGTTTAGATCTTGTATAATGTTATGAGGCACATCATTATTTATGTAAGGGATATTGAAATTTCTAGAATGAAAATATCATAGAAGGGACAAATATCCAAATGGTCACATGGGATATTATATTTTTAGTGCATGGAAAAGTTGAACTACAATAAAAATATCCAGCATCGCTCATAAAATAACATAAGGGATCATAAAATTTTGTATATTCCTTTTCGAAATGATTAAATATATTAAGGGAGAAAACATGTCATACAGGATGGGAAAAATCGTCTCATATCATAGTTACAGAGAGGAAAAGTAACAAACTGACACATTAAATTATCCCCCAACTAATAGAAAAAGGGATTAAAGGATAATTTTTAAAGTGGTTCTCAAGAATTTTTTATGAAACTTCATGATTTTTTATGATGGATTTAAAAAAGTCTTCATTTAATGTTTTTTTTTGTTTTTTAATCTTTGAAATTTATGTTTAGTTGCAGTTTTTGAAAGACTCCACCTAATATGATTTTTAAAATTATGTTCTTTTTTTATTTTTTTAACGACCACTTTTAAATACCATTACTAAATATATGGGGAAAATATTACATGTTAAATAATATTTAGCTATTATTTTTTTAATTTTTATTTATTATTTATAATAATTTATAATTCATTATTGAAATTTTATATTTTTTAATATGTATCGATTTTTAATCATATAAATTAAATAGTCAAAAGTTTTTTGAAAATTTAATTAACTCCATGTAATTTAAAAATGATAATTTTTCATCAAATAACCCCCACATGTGATACAAGTGTGTATTTTAGCTCCCCAAGCTATTAAACCCTATCTTGTGAAATGAATTAGTATAAAATGAGAAAATAATTTTTTTAAATTTTTAGTATAATACAATTTATTATTATTTCAAGAGATGTTTGAAATCATATTTCAACATCAAATGACCATAAATTTTGAACTGGGTTTCCAATTGGGATCTAATATAAATGAAATTGAATATTGACATGAGATATATGAACATTTGAATTAGGGGATCCCTATTACAATTTTTTTCATGGTAAAAGTGCCATCAGGTTCTCTAAATATGAGTTATTTATTCGGATACCATTATTTTTGAACATTTAATATGATTTCATTTTAATTTAACAGTGTATTAAAATTCATATTAGGTTTTATATGATAATAATCATTGTATTTATATTCCAATTGATTTTATGGTGTTGTAAATTGTTTTGGGTTCCCATTTTTCGATATTTATTATATTATATATATATATTTCAAAGTATTTCATTACATTTATGTATTTTTATTTATAATTTATATATATTTATTATCATTTTTATCATTATATATAATTGCATCAATTCATAGAAACTATGATGTATTTAGAAATATTTTCTTATATTTATTTACATTTCTAAATACAAATATGTATTTATGTTTAAATGTTTTATATTATGTGTGTATTTCTAAATATTTATACATACTATTGTATATATATGTATAATAATAATATCAATACATAATTATTTTTGTGTGTAAATTTATATATATTTGTGTAATATAAATGGTCCTCTATATATGATTACAAATATTTATTTATATGTATATATATTTAGGGATATTTATATCAAATAAATTATATATATATATATGCATTAATGTATATTTTTATATATGATTTTCTATATATATTTTAATGTATTCTATTGATCAAATGGTATGTGTGTACATGCTTGAATTTATAGTCTATTTGGTTTCTTTATATATATATATATATATATACATATTTAATTATTTTTATGATATATATAACTCAATGTAAATAAATTTATATTTAATTATATATATATATCTATTAATTATTTATAATATTTTTTTTAACATGTTGTGGCGGAAACCCCACTTTTTTTTAATTAAACCAAAGAGAGCACTCTCATTTTACTAGGCAGAGGGATCCCATTACAAGACCCATATGGTTATTGGGGATTGAGGCCCCTGATGACATGAATCGAAGGCCAAAACATATAACATCAATTATTATTTATTATAAATTAATAAAACATTATTATTTATTTATTATTTTTAAAATAATATTGATTTATTAAATATTATTATTTTAAAATTATAATCAAATTATAGTAAATTTAAAAATAAAATATTTTTTATTTTTTATTTTTTTATTTTTTTATTTTTTTATGGTGTATATAAAAAAAATTATTGATACATATTATTTATTACTAACATATTATTTATTTGTTATTAATTACTTTATTTATTAATTAATAATTATTAATGATTTATTATTTATTATTTATTTATTCTTATGTATTTATTATTTATTTTTATTAGTTAATTTTTTTGTTGTAATTAGTTTTTAATTTTTTAATTATTATTATTTACATATTATTTATTTTTTATTTATCTGTAAATTATTAATTAATTTTTTTATATTGATAAATTTATTTATGATTTTTTATTTTATTATTTATTATTAATTTTTAATTTTTAATTTTTAATTTTTAATTATTACAATATTATGATTTAATTAACTTATTTAATTCTTATATGCTATTTTTTATTTCATATTTATTATGTATGGTTTCTTTTTTATAAGTTGTTATTCATTTCTTAATTAACTATTATTAATTATTTATTTTTAATTATTTTTTATTTTTTATTTTTTTCCTATTTTTTTGTTAAGTATCATTACTTTTTACATTTTATTTTATCTATATTATTATTATTATTATTATTTATAGATATTTATTTTTATTTATAATTATATATATATATATTAGTATATTCATTTCTTTTTACCGGCCACATAAACATCACTCTTGAGTGTTATTGTCTATTCAAAATAATAAAGACATAAGGGGTTCAAATATCACCCAACACATATATAAGTTCACTTTCTATACGATAAGCATGAAATATGTCTGTTTGAAAAGAAGAATAACATAATAATAAATATATAATAATAAAATATATATAATTAATTGATAATTAATAAATATTAAGTAAAAAATATATGAAAGATTAAATAAATAATCATTATAATAAGAAAAATATATTTAGAGAAATAAATAAATAAATAATTAAATAAAGAAATAACATTTAATGAATTAATAAATATTTAAAATAATAATTAATATGTAATATGCAATAAATAAATAGTTTTTAATTAATACCAAAATATAAAATAATTCATATATAATAAACAAATAAATAATAACTAATTATTTTACAAAAATAAATAATAATTTAAAAAAAGACAAAGTAAAAAATAATTAATATTTAAAAAATTTAAGAAATTATAAAAACAACAGCCACAAACAAAAAAATCATGAAATTAAACTGTTTGAATTAACCACCACTAATTTATTAGCGATGCAAGTAAAATTTATTTTTTCTATAATGTACTGAACATCATTTTGTAGTAGTTCAAACCATTTCTAAAAAAAGACCTAACCTTTATGAATTAGATATTTCCAAATAGTGTATAGAGATTAAAACAAATTTTATAGGAAAAAAAATTTTATATTAGACATCATTTTTGGAAATATTAAATAATCTATATGGTTGAAATAGGACTTATGAGTCTTAGAGAATTTTTTATGAGATTCCATAACTAGAAATTTTTTAATTTTTATCTTCAATATGATATAATCAAATGAATTAAATGAATAATTATTAAAAGTCAGGGTGGGTAAAATAATTAAAAAACCCTTAAAAGTAGTTGAAACATTGAACTGATCCATTTTAACAAAAAAACATATAATATCCTAGAAGACTGAAATTATTGGGATTCCCTTGAAACGTTCAATGATAATCATTATTCATTCATTGAAATAGTAAAAAAATTAGAGAAATATCAATACTATTTATATGTTTTTATGGATAAACCATTTAAATATTATGTGTTTCTCTCTATTTCTAATTATTTTTCGTGAGATTATGGCGTGATAAATAATTCAGTGGATTGAGAATCATAGAATGTTTAAGAGGAAGAATTGAGATTTTTTAAATGAATACCACAAACTCATCCCTCCCACCCCACTCGGGGGGGGGGGTATCTTACATTACAGAATCACATGTGGAAATATCGAAAAGGTTAACGTTACATATAAATACCCTAAATTGATTTAATGATAAAAAATAAATAAAATTGAATCGTTGAGGTCTCACTAAATTTGATTCCAAAACCTACCACAACTAACATCTTTTTCACTTATTCTCATTATAAGCAACACTTCTACATTTTTCTTTAAACACATTTATGAACAAGGCCCTATTACATTCACTAATAAGATAAATTTAAAATAGAATTGAAAATCAAATAATTAAATTTTGATGTCTTATATAAAATAATATATGTATGGATATAATTTTATATTATTCTATATACAAAGGAAATATTTGATAAATTGAAATGGAGTCAAAATAGAATCAATATTATAATGGAATGAAAATATCATGTCTATATAATCCTATTTTAAGATAGAAAAAATTTCTAATGATGTGACCATTGATGGCTATTTAACAAGGTTTTTTGAGATTTAAAAAACATATAGTGTTTTACGAAGAATAAAAGTAGTGACCTTCACTGACTGGAAGATTATGATATATTCTCTACACAGTTATGAACGGGAAATTTTAGCATTAAAGATAGGGATGAATTATTATTGGGTGATATATAAATCATTCCTATAGCTTATGAAATTATAAAGTCACTATAATTCAAGAAGAACGTATATGATGAAATATCTTTTGAAAACCTAAGAAATAAAAATGTAAAAGGATATATAGATTTAGGATCATGTGAACCAGGTAAAACTGAGCATGATAAATGCTTCAACCATATTTTTTTAATCATTTATAGAGATTCGATAAGAGAAAATAGAAATACCAGTGTATAAAATTAAAACGGTGATATAATTATAATGATATTTACCATATCGAAAACTATTTCTCATAGTAATAGGTTAAATAATTTGAATTATATAAGGAAGATGAGAAGATTAAAAACAATTAGAGTTTAAAAAAAATAATACGTATTCTGGTTGGAAAAGAATATTTTTTATGACTAGGAAAGAGAAAGATGAATCATCTTATAGAAATAATAATTAAATAAATGTTATTTCATAGTTTGAGAGAGGCTTGTATATATATTATAGTGATGAAGAAGATGGAAGAAGTAAAAATGTGTGATAATTGGTATGAAAATTTGAAAAATATCTTATGTATATTAAATAGACAAATATATAAAATGGAAAATAACACAAAATGAGAAACTAGACTATTGAAGAAAACTAAGTGTATGTTAGATATAAATCAACCTATATCGATGAGAACAAGATGAAAAAGCTAGAGATATCTAAATAAGGGAAAATTTAGTGTGATCAAAAACAGAATCATGTTAGAAAAGAGAAGGAATGGCCAATACATTATCCAATTGTCCTGGGGCTCAAACAATGTTAAATAATTATATAGACTACTTATATAATTATATCTATAATAAGGGTGATTTATCTCCAATTGATTAGATAAAGGGTATGAACGTTTGATTTTAAAAATAAGGATGATTCTATATGGGCTGAGAAAAAATTTCTACATTGTCTTCAATATTAAAAGATATGAGGAATATTCCCTAAAATTTAGAACCCTATAAAATAGGTTATTAGATTATAGAGGGTGGGTATCCTAAGAATTATATATTTATGAACTATAAAAATTAATAACTAATTTAAGATTACATTTCTAGTATTCTTGATGGTTTATACCTTAATCTTATTTTTATTGTTTTATTATATAAATTTCAATGGAGTGGAATGAACCAAGAAGGTTGTTTATTGGGGAAGTATATACAAATTACCAATGGAAACATGTTGTGATGAAAAATCATCTTTTTTTATAAAAATTAAATACGAATAATTAGAATATTTATGTAATAGATATGGTAATGAAGTATAGGATGTTTTAGTGTGCATGACTGTGTTTCCATTAGAATATTTCTATAGTGTAAAAGGGTGGAAAAATAATGATAAAAAAGATAAATATTGTGGATAAAATGAAATCATGTGAGAAACCCATGAAGAATAAAAAATTCATTAAATGGTTATTGATAATGTTTCAAAATATATTAGATATAGCTATGAAAAATCAGAAGGGAAAAAATTATTACACTTTTTAAATAAAAGAATGTTGTTTTATTTTAGGGGATTGTCAGGTCCACTAGGCGAAATACCCTGAAAGGGGGTGAATTAGGGTATTACACATTTAAAAAACTTCCCCCTTTTGATCATTTTTTGTTATTAAATGAAACTCTCTTCTCTATCCTTCGCATAGTAGAGTATGAACAAATCTTAAATCATGCATAAGACATAACAATTTTACTTGGTTCACCTTCACTGGGCTACGTACAAGGAGCATAAACCAACATTTTTCTGATGTACCAAATCCACTATAAATGAACTATTGTTTACTAGTTCAAACTGGACTCACTATCCATCCATGTTTACAACCAATCACAATATGAAATCTCAATGGTCTCTGAAATAAAGTGTGCTTATTGCTTCTTCAGAAGATCCACCCATAGTTTATGGACTTGTTGGTCCCTTCATTATCACTAAATAATTCATTTTCCATTGTATTTAGAGTCTCTATCTATATCCTACATTCATTCACTAATTAATATCACTTTACTTTAGTATTTTTGGGCAACATGAAATCTTTAGCGTAACCATTATTGTGTCTTGTGCGCAACATTAATGTCTTGCATGAAAGATTCCACCTTTTTTGTGAAACACCCCTTGTGCGTAAAACTCTTCCACTTTCCTCATGAACCATTGCTGTCTTGATATCTAATCTTTGATTGATCAAATCTTGCATCATCATATTTTAAACATTTCCTTTTTTAGTTCTTGGGTTCTTGTGTTGTCCAAGATAAACACTAGATAAAAACATTGAACACTGCATACGATCTTCATAGTGCTCCCCCTACTAGCTTCTTCACCTATTTTGATAAACTCCCCCTATTTGAATGATCCACCTATCCTCTTATCCCCATTTATATGAAAAATTCATTGTCTTCCTTCTTTAGCCATATTTTCAGGGAAAAAGACATTGTCTCCCTTCCTTAGCCACAGTTTCTCCCCCTTTAGGAGTCACTCTTTCTCCCCCTTTGATCAACAAACCCAAAGGTCACTCCTTTGTGATAAAAAAAAGAGTAGGGAACATTGATTAGTACAGTAAGTAAAACACACCATACCTCGTGGATAAGAGGGGGTCCCACATCCACACTTGTTCAAGTGTGGGGAGTCGACTGGACTCCCAGGGCCAGTTGATGACTGTAACACCCCGAGATTTTATGAGAAATATTCCTTTTAATTTTATTGATGTATTGTGTTGTACGTTACAACAAAGGAGTCTTACACAACACACAACCCTAACTAGGCTGCATTACACGCAATCACGACCTTCCTCGATAGCGTGTGTAGTACGCAATACCGAGTTTCAGTAAATGAGATATTATTATAATATTGTTATGAACTAGCCGTTATGAATAGTAATACACACTTTTTAAAATTTTAGAAATTTTATCTTTAAAAGTAGACTTCATTTTTGGATTCGGAATATTGAAATTAGCTTAGGGTAAAATTTTGGTACTTTTCGGATAACTTTCATATTCTGATGAATAGTGAAAATTACTAAATTTTAATTAAAAGAAACTTTTTTAATCGAAATAATAAATAGTGATAAATTATTAATTTGAGTGGTTTTAAAGTATATTTAGAATATATTTTTACCATTTAATTCAATATTGGTCATTGTATGTAATTTCACATTTAAACTAGACATAAACAAGTGTCAATCTTTTGATAGTTATTATCTCTTAAAAACACGCTATTTGTTTTGATGGCGGGAATTAATTTTTAAATTAATTAATGCAACTGATTTTTTTTGAATTTGGTAAATTAGAAATCATTTTTTAATTCAAAATATCAAATATAACTTAGGCCTAATTATTGGTATTTTTCTGGAAACTTTCATTTTTTAATGAATAGTGAAACCACTAAGTGGTAGTTAAAAACAGAATTTTTCATAAAACATAATTTTACCGCTTCTAGGAGTTTAATTTCGAAAATCCGAAAGACACGGTTGATTTCAATAAGTAAAATGTGGTTCAATGAGATGAAAATAATTTTTGGTGAATAGTAACTTTTTACTTTTATTTACCACGGTTAAAAGTAAATAGGGTAATTAAGGATAAAAATGATATTATTATTACCATAAAACATGTCCTAATTCTATTGGATAAGTGTAATTCGCCCAAAAAGAACCTTAGGAATAAAATATGACCATTTAGGCCCACTTGGATTAGATTAGGACATTTATTATTAATTTATTTAAAGAAGGGTTAAAATAGTTAAAATCAATGTCTAATAACTAAATCATTTTTAATATAGAGTTATAAATAAGATAAATTCAACTATAAATATTAATTAGAAATATAAAGAGATTTCCTACATAATGGTATTTTATTTATAATTTTTAGACTTAAAATAATTTATTTTATTTATGAAACAATTATGATGCAGTAATTATCTTATTAATGAAATATTGACATAATTGCTGTTATAAATACCCAAATAAATGTAATTTGAGACTTTTTATGAATTACAATGATTTTCAATGTTAATATGACATGTTTTTATTGATTTAATTAACTTTTTTATAACTAATAATTCTATTATGAGTTTCAAAAAAATCAATTACCAAATAGTGTCAAAATTGACATAAAATAGTTTTTAAAACCAATATTATATTAAAAATTGTTATTATATTCCTAAAAATCTAAGTATCGGCCAATATACGTATATAATGATATTTTTATCATTAATGGACCACTTGGGGGTCTCTTGGACGTATATGGTAAGTTTTATAACTATATAATACAAAAATAGAAAGTGACATGATAAATGTCAATCTAATTAACTAAGAGTTAAAACTAAACGTTAAGGTTAATATAATGCCATAAACTTGTCTAAATTCTATTGGATGAGAGGATTGCGACCTATCCCCACCTTAGCTTCGAAATAAATCAATTTTTATCTATTAAAAACCGAATATGACTTTATAAAAAAATAATATTTTTAGTTATTCTAAAGGTGCCCCTCTCCTCCCTTATAAAAGGGCACCTCCTCCCTCTCTTCCTCACACAACTTTAGGCCTTCATGCTCGTCCAAACACTGCCAAATTCTCTTCGCAACTTCCCTAGAAACATCCTAGAGGTCCTGGTCTTCTTCAAAGACCAATTTTAGTGCCCTAAGAGGAGGTCTCAAAGAGGCGCTTCAAGGAAGAGGTAATGTCCGTTACCGATTCTTTCACCTTTATTTCTTCTTCCACTCCTTCTTCTTAGGTTGTTTCATTATGGAGTAATAACATCAGTATCACTCATATACTGATATGTTATTATATGTATGAAACAACTCTATTTCACCATCTATCCATCCTACGGAAAACGAAATCACCGCGCGTGCGTACGTACGGAATACCGTCTCCACGCTGTGGTGTAATCTATTTTCCACCACCACCTTACTTGGATGGGTATAATGGTTTAAATAATAACTATATATGATTATTTTAAAGTGATATTGATTCTGTACTAGTATAAATACACTCCAATTAAATTCCATGATTATGGGAACGATATCATCGCTCATGCGTACATACGGAATACCGTCTCCACGGCGCGATGAGATTCATTCTCAATGATTAACCATTCATAAATGATTATAAAGTATATATAATAAGTAATCATGAAATATATGACATAATAATGATACTGGATTTATTTATATATATATGTATGTCATCCAATTAATTCCATTCAATTCAATGAGGAAACGAAAACAACATTCATGTGCACGTACGGCCTACCGTCTCCATGAACGGTGTATTTCTTTCCATTTATCGATATATTATATATATGTATATTCTGAATATATATTATATATAAATCATGTTTTATATTCTAGAATTAAGTAATCATGATCTAAGTAATCATATGAATAATTACAAGTCAAAACACGGATGACAAATGAAACGATTTTACCCAAAACGCTCTTTAACATAGAATTTACAAAAGAATGAGTAATATAAAGTCATAAGTGAAACATATATGATATCATAACAATCAATATGATTCTGTAATAAGTCAATGACATTATTTAAATCATTATACAGGAGTTTCAGATACGTACGAAGCATATCGGACCCAAGGTAAGGGAAAATATCACAATCTCATTTTTATATGAGATTATTTATACTTTGGTATTTACTGGGGTGTATTTTATCATCCACGTCCATGTTCCATCAATATGTAATATTTTTTCCATACACCTACAATTGTTTAAATACAATTTTACCCTTCGGTGAGTTTTTAGTAAAGGATATGAAAGGAATCTTTTTCATTTTTCGTACGAGGTACTTTTTGACTTTTCCGACAAAAGTACGAGAGGAATGTTTTTTTAACTTATACAGAATGAATGGATTTTTAAAAAATTATTTCCAAGAATCATCCTTTACAAGTTTTCATGTTTATTTTTAATCAACTTCTTTTTTAAAAGTGTATGACATGTTAAGAAAGGAAAAGGGTTTTTGAAGTAGAAAGGATATTTTCCTCAAAAATTCATTTCAAATGTTTTATCAAAACCATTTTCCATCTAAGATGACATTATTTCATATGTGTATGTTTCAAGTTTAATGTCTCTATGATTTACATGGTTTCAATTTTCTTATGATGAAATGTCCATTTGTTTTATATGGATTATGAGAGGATGGAATGATGTTTATGAAACCAATTTTATTCTTTGGGTTATGATGAATGTTTTAAGATTATTTTGTGGCACAAGAAAGAATGATTTCATTATGAGATGGGTGGGACCTATATATCCCTCCAATGCATTGTGTAAAGATTTTATATCTCATGAGATAGACATGGCTGGAACGGTAAGTTAATCTGGTTCAGTGTTACAGGACTGAAACGTGGAGTGAACTTGATTTAGAATGGGACTTTGTCCACTAAGATGGTCTTGGCAGCAATGCCTTGGCTACTATGGAAATCATTACACGTGCTTAATGGATGCCACAATTACATGTTTTATTCCCATGCTATTTTATAATTAGTTATGTTCCATTATGATCTATTCCTTATGTACATCCATGTTTTATGTCGTTGCTCAAGATTTTGATGTTTAAACATTATGTTCATGTTCTTAAGTTCAAATGTATGTGGTACGTTTTATTTTATCCATGCTTACCCTTATTGAGAATTTGAGCTCACCCTTTTCATGTTTTATTTTCCCCCAAGATCAAAATAAAGGTTTTAGGTAAGGAAACAAAAAGTGGAAAATCTTTATGGGAGATGTTGAAGATCCTTCACCACGATTAGAAGATTACGTTCCAAGTTTCCAAAGACACTAAACTATTATGATCCTTGTGTGTCTGTTTTTGTTATGTATTAAGTATTCCGAAAAAGTAATGTAATGTCCATGTACGTCAAGCTTCGGGTCTCTATAGTTGGTATTAGAGGAAAGGTTTAGTCAACCTTCGGAAACTAGGATGCGAAAACGTTAGTGAGATCCCTAGAGATATTTCTAAGGTTTGTATAGGGATGTCCCTAAGGATAAGTATACGTATAGGATATAGTCCTAGAACTACGGTAACGATCATAGAATTTAACCTCAGATGTTAGATATTGAAGGTGATCCCCCTTTACTATGTTGTTTTCCCTAGAATGATTTTTTCCTCTCACGCTATTCTTTTTGGGTTTTAGAAAATGGATGGAAACAGGAAGATTCATGATAATGGAGGATATGATGGACAATGGAATGATATTCTTCATGAGAAACCAAATGAAACGGGATTTGGAAGTCCAAACATCGTTATTATGCCTAATCAGCATTCTCATAATATGATCAATAATCACCACTTTGGTAAGTTTCCCGACTTAGATAATAAGAGAAAGATGGAGTTTCATGATGATCATAGAGGAAATAAAGTTCAATTTCCCTCATGTAAATCATGTGGGAAGAGGCCTCGTGGAGATTGTTTCAAAGGAACTGGAAGATGCTTTGGGTGTGGAGAAGAAGGACACAAAGCCAGTAGGTGCAAAGGAAAAGGTTCAGTTAACACCATAGATGAGGATAATGGTATTGCTACGACATCAACAATGGATAAATGTTTTAAATGTGGAATGTACGGGCATTATGCAAACCAATTCCCTAAGGGAAAGTCTCATGAAGAGAATCAATACGGTCGTATGGGTAGTATTTATGTTGATGATGATGAAGAGACTACAAATGATATGTGAGATGAAAGAATTGTTGAAGCTCGGTCAATGGTTTAAGAAGGTAGTGGAATGATTACATGTTTATCAAGTGTAATGTTGTATAAGTAATCTCATGGTACTATGGAATAAAGAGACATCTAAGGACTGTTACATTGTTTTCTTTCTTAAGTTTTGAAAGTGTATGATTAATGGTACTAGTAACCATGAAAGGTTATTTAGATATTTTTGGAAAGTAGATGATATGCGCATAATGAAGGGATAAGGAGAAAATTAAATGTTTGATAGTATTCATGAGCTCATGAATGATATAAGGAGAAGGTTATATCATGGTTTGAGTATATAGAATTTTTGGATTTTGGTATGTGGAAAGAGTTAACATTTGATAACATTCATGTTTTCACTAAGATTCAATGGGTATTATTTTTTCAAGAGAATACATGATTAAGGCCTTCGAATGTTTGGAATGTGACCAACAAGAAATATCTTATGTTGTATGGGGATCAACGATGCAATTAACATGCTTGTTATATGAAATCTCTGGTAATCGTTTTCACTATAATATGAGTGTGGACTGCAGTATTATGGATAAGTCTAAAGATTGGAATGGATTATGTTGGACATAAGTTAGTATTGTTTAAGGATAGAAGTTTTTTCGATATTATTTATGGGATGTTATAGTAATATAGTTTTAGAAAAAGGACAACCTGCAGGACGGGCGACAGCCCATCGCGTCGGACAAGGCTCTGGGAATCGAACCCACAACCGAAGTGTGACTGGCCTTTATCGCCTGCCACTAGCCTACAGGAAGTCCCTGGTTAGTAGAAACTAGTTTTATTTTATTAAGCGGTATGATATATGATGTATAAGTTCATTTTTGGAATCGTATATGATTAACCTCACCATAGATGGACTTATGTATATTTGATAACTTTTGCTAACCTTTTGTTTGAAATGGATGGAATGACCCATCATTCTATCAAATGATCTGTTAAAACTTCACAAATAACAAATTCAACTTCATTTAATTAAGAAATGAAGTGGGAAATTGTTCAAAGCATGAACAACAGTGAGATTGTACCAAAATCAAGCAAATATTTCTTCTAATTCAAAATTTTAATCTTTAGGGAAATGATATTCAAAACCAAAAATGTTGTCCTAGTTCCCTTATATCCGATGAATCAGATGGTACCTTAGATCATCACAAATCTATAGGTTTGTGATTGTTGGCTTTTTCATAGCCATGTTCTCTACCACTCTCCATCAGAACATGATGGTTAGGTTTCTCTTCCATATCCATATTTTCACCTATGTTCTCCTATGTGGAAACCCAGTGATTAGTTAATTTGGGTAACTGTTATGTTTCATACTTTAGTTTTTGAAGATTGGTTTTGGTATTCCTTTTTACGATGTGGGTTTCTATTAAATAAACTTTCGAGTAGTAAACCATTTATAACCCCGACGAATTTCGAGGGGGAAATTCATTTTAAGGGGGGTAGAATGTAACACCCAGAGATTTTATGAGAAATATTCTTTTTAATTTTATTCATGTCTTGTGTTGTACGTTACAACAAAGGAGTCTTTCACAACACGCAACCCTAACTTGGCTGCATTACACGCAATCGCGACCTTCCTCGATAGCGTGTGTAGTACGCAATACCGAGTTTCACTAAACAAGATATTATTATAATATTATTATGAACTAGCCGTTATGAATAGTAATACCCACTTTTTGAAATTTTATAAATTTTATCATTAAAAATAGACTTCATTTTTGGATTCGGAATATCGAAATTAGCTTAGGGTGAAATTTTGGTACTTTTCGGATAACTTTCATATTCTGATGAATAGTGAAAATTACTAAATTTTAATTAAAAACAACTATTTTAATAGAAATAATTAATAGTGATAAATTATTTATTTGAGTGGTTTTAAAGAATATATATAATATATTTTTACCATTTAATACAATGTTGGTCATTTGATGTAATTTCACATTTAAACTAGACATAAACAAGTGTCAATCTTTTGATAGTTATTATCTCTTAAAAACACGCTATTTGTTTTGATGATGGGAAATAATTTTTAAATTAATTAATGCAACTGATATTTTTTGAATTTGGTAAAACAGACATAATTTTTGAATTCATAATATCAAATATAGCTTAGGCCTAAATTTTGGTATTTTTCTGGAAACTATCTTTTTTTGATGAATAGTGAAACCACTAAGTGGTAGTTAAAAACTGAATTTTTCATAAAACAAAATTTTACCGCTTCTATGAGTGGAATTTCGAAAATCCGAGAGACACGTTTGATGTCAGTAAGTAAAATCTGGTTCAATGAGATGAAAATAATTTTTGGTGAATATTAACTTTTTACTTTTATTTACAACGGTTAAAAGTAAATAGGGTAATTAAGGGTACAAATGATATTATTATTACCCTAACACATGTCCTAATTCTATTGGATAAGTTTAATTCGGCCAAAAACAACCTTCAGAATAAAATATGACCATTTAGGCCCACTTGGATTAGATTAGGACATTTATTATTAATTTATTTAAAGAAGGGTTAAAATAGTTAAAATCAAAGTTTAATAACTAAATCATTTTTAATATAGGGTTATACATAAGATAAATTAGACTATAAATATTAATTAGAAATCTAAAAGGATTTCCTACATAATAGTATTTTATTTTTAATTTTTAGACATAAAATATTTTAATTTATTTATGAATCAATTATGATGAAGTAATTATCTTATTAATGAAATATTGACATAATTGATGTTATAAATACCCAAATAAATGTAATTTGAGTCTTTTTATGAATTAAAAGGATTTTATATGTTAATATGACATGTTAGTATTATTTTAATTAACTTTTTTCGAACTAATAATTCTGTTATGATTTTCATAAAAATCAATTACCAAATAGTTTCAAAATTGATATAAAATAGTTTTTAAAACAAATATTATATTATAAAGTGTTATTATATTCCTAAAAATCTACGGTTTGGACAATATACTTATATCATGATAGGTGTATCATTAATGCACCACTTGGGGGTCTCTTGGATGTAAATGGTATGTTTTTTAACTATATAATATAAAAATACAAAGTGACATGGTAAATGTCAATCTAATTAACTAAGAGTTAAAACTAAAGGTTAAGGTTAATATAATGACCTAAACTTGTCTAAATTATATTGGATGAGAGGATTGAGACCTATCCCCACCTTAGCTTAGAAATAAATCAATTTGGAGCTATTAAAACCCGAATGTGACTTTATAATAAATTAATATTTTTAGTTATTCCAAAGGTGCCCCTCTCCTCCCTTATAAAAGGGCACCTCCTCCCTCTCTTCCTCACACCACTTTGAGATTTCAAGCTCGTCCAACCCCTGAAAAAGTATATTCTCCACTTCCCTAGAAACATCCTAGAGGTCCTTGACTTCTTCAAAGACCAATTTTAGTGCCCTAAGAGGAGGTCTCAAAGAGGCTCTTCAAAGAAGAGGTAATGTCCGTTACCGATTCTTTCACCTTTATTTCTTCTTCCACTTATTCCTATTAGGTTGGTTCATTATGAAGTATTAACATCAGTATCACTCATATACTGATATGTTATTATAAGTATGAAACAAACCTATTTAACCATCTATCCATCCTACGGAAAATGAAATCATCGCGCGTGCGTATGTACAGAATATCGTCTCCATGCCGTGGTGTAATCTATTTTCCACCACCAACTTACATGGATGGGTATAATGGTGTAAATAATAACTATATATGATTATTGTAAAGTGATATTGATTCTTTACTAGTATACAAACACTCAAATAAATTTCCACGATCATGGGAACGATATCATCGCTCGTGCGTACGTACGGAATACTGTCTCCATGACGCGATGAGATACATTCTGAATGATTAACCATTCATAAATGATTATAAAGTATATATAATAAGTAATCATGAAATATATGACATAATAATGATAATGGATTTATGTATATATATATTTATGTCATCCAATTAATTCCATTCAATTCAATGTGGAAACGAACACAACATTCATGCGTACGTACGGCCTACCGTCTCCATGAACGGTGTATTTATTTCCATTTATCGATCTATTATATATATGTATATTATGAATATATATTATATATAAATCATGTTTTATATTGTATAATTAATTAATCATGATCTAAGTAATCATATGAATAATTACAAGTCAAAACACGGACGACAAATGAAACGATTTTACCCAAAACGTTCTTTAACATAGAATTTACAAAAGAACGGGTAATATAAAGTCATAAGTGAAACATATATGATATCATAAAAATTAATATGATTCTTTAATAAGTCAATGAAATTATTTAAATCATTATATAGGAGTTTTAGATACGTACAAAGCATATCGGACCCAAGGTTAGGGAAAATATCACAATCTCATTTTTATCCGAGATTGTTTATACTTTGGTATTTACTGGGGTGTATTTTATCATCCACGTCCATGTTACATCAATATTTAATATTGTTCCCATCCACCTAAAATTGTATAAATCCAATTTTACCCTTCAGTGAGTTTATAGTAAAGGATATGAAAGGAATCTTTTGTCATTTTTTGTACGAGGTACTTTTTGACTTTTCCGACAAAAGTACGAGAAGAATTTTTTTTAACTTATATAGAATGAATGGATTTTTAAAACATTATTTTCAAGAAGCTTCCATTACAAGTTTTCAAGTTTATTTTTCACCAAATTCTTTTTTAAAATTGTATTACATATTAAGAAAGGAAAATTGTTTTTGAAGTAGAAAGGATATTTTCCTCAAGAATTCATTTCAAATGTTTTATTAAAACCATGTTCCATCTAAGATGACATTATTTCATATGTGTATGTTTCAAGTTTAATGTATCTATGATTTACATGGTTTCACTTTTCTTATGATGAAATTTCCATTTGTTTTATATGGATTATGAGATGATGGAATGATGTGTATGAAACCAATTTTATTCTTTAGGTTATGATGAATGTTTTAATTTTATTTTGTAGCACAAGAAAGAATGATTTCATTATGAGATGGGTGGGACCTATATCTCCCTCCAATGCATTTGGTAAAGATTTTATATCTCATGAGATAGACATGGCTGGAATGGTAAGTTAATCCGGTTTAGTGTTACAGGACTGAAACGAGGAGTGAACTCGATTCAGAATGGGACTTTGTCCACTAAGATAGTCTTGGAAGCAATGCCTTGGCTACTATGGAAATCATTACATGTTTTTAATGGATTCCACAATTACATGTTTTATTCCCATGCTATTTTATAATTATTTATGTTCCATTATGATCTATGCCTTATGTACTTACATGGTTTATGTCGTTGCTCAAGATTTTGATGTTTAAACATTATGTTCATGTTTTAAAGTTCAAATGTATATGGTATGTTTTATTTTATCCATGAATACCCTTACTGAGCATTTGAGCTTGCCCTTTTTATGTTTTATTTTCCCCCAGGATCAAAAGAAAGGTTTTAGGTAAGGAAACAAAAAGTGGAAAATCTTTATGGGAGATGTTGAAGATCTTTCACCACGATTAGAAGATTATGTTACAAGTTTCTAAAGATACTAAACTATTACGGTACTTGTGTGTCTGTTTTTGTTATGTATTAAGTGTTCCGCAAAATTAATGTAATGTCCATGTATGTCACACTTCGGGTCTCTACAATGCCTCTCTAAATAATAATTGTATAAGGCCTTTGTTAGAATGTCCACAACCAGTAGTTTTGTAGGAACATACTCCAACTTCATTAGCCCTTGCTACACCTTCTCCTTGATAAAATGATATTTCATCACAATGTGCTTTTTCCATGAGTGATGGAATATATTCTTTCTATTCATTGCAATATATTCATATCAGATACATCACTTAAACACCCATATCATCAAGCTGCTGCTTCATCCACAATAACTGTGTGCATGCCTGAGTGGAAGAAATATGCTCATCATATGTGGTGCATAATGAAATAGAATCTTTCTTCTAACATAGCCATAAAATATACAATCCACCAAGATATAATGAACCACCTGATGTTGACTTCATGTCATCTTCTTTACCAGCCCAATCTTCATCTATGTATCCCAATAATATTGGCTGATATTTGCCATTATACATCAATTCTAAGCCCACTATTCCCTTGTTATACTGAAGTATTCTTTTTTACTACAATAATGTATAATTACTTGGGATTTCATTGATACATCGCATATTGGAATGTGAAAAATACAATATAAAGTCTTTTCGATGTCATGTACAATAATCTTCCAATTATTTTCCTATATTTTGTGATATTAACTGCCTTTCTATCATCATATTTTGAAATTTTCATCCAAGTAGAAATCAGAATCTTCATATCCTTGTAATTTCAAATTCCAAATCTTTTTCGAACCATCTTAGTATATTTGGATTGAGAAATGAAAGTTTCATTCATTCCTCGTGACACCTATAATCCAAGACAAAATGTCAGCTCCCTAATCTTTGACATTTCAAAGTCATTTTTCATGAATTCTGAAAATTGTTTTCACTGAGATTCATGTGATCCACCAAATATTATGTCATAAACAAAAAACATTACCTTCATCCTTTGATTATAGTTTTATTTGAAATAGATATATTAATTAACTCCACCACATTTAAATCCAAGCTTTTTCAAATTCTGATCAAGCCTTGAGTACCATGCTATGGGTGCTTGTTCCATCCCATATACCACTTTCTTCAAACGGAAAACATTGTTCTCATCTTTCTCAATGAGAAAACCATATAGTTTTTCAATATAAATATCCTCCTCCATGTCCCCATTCAAAAATGTAGATTTAAGTTCCATATAGAACACATTGAACTTCTATTTCACTGTAATGGCTAGGAATAATATGATTATCTTCAACCTTGAAACAGGTGAAAATGTATCATCAACATCTATACCCTCTATCTGAGAGTATCCATTCTATACTAGTTGTGATTTCTTTTGAATCAATTTACCTTTTTCATTCATCTTGTTTTGAGAGACACATTTATCCCCAATGACATTCTTATCTACATGCCTTGAAATAATGTCCCAATTTTGATTCTTCTCAATCTGATGTAGCTCTTAATTCATATCATTAACCAAGTTATCATCTTCTGTTGCATCAGAAAAACATTTATGCTCTCTGTTAGGTCCACTAGGTTATATACCCTGAGAGGGGGGGGGGGGTGAATCACGGTATGATAGAATAAAACAACTGGCCCTATTGATCTTCTTTCGCTATTAAAAAATACTCTCTTCTCTCTCTTTCATGTATCATTTAATAAATATAAATAAAATCATTCATAGGGCACAGTGATTTTTACCTGGTTCACCATCCCCGGGATATTTCCAAGTAGCATACACTGGGAATGTTCCGATTTACCCAATCCATTTTGAACACGCTATTGTTTACAAGTTCAAGGTGGACTCACTGTCCCTCCTAGTTTACAAACAATCAAAATTTGAAAACTCACATATCTATCAACTAAAGTCTTATCACTACTTCTTTAGAAGATCCGATCACAGTTTAAATACTTGTAGGTCCCTTTATTATCACAAATGAATGAATATTTCTCTGTATGTAGATGCTCTATTGATGTTCCACCTTCATCCACTGGTGAATGCAACTTTACCACAATATTACTGGGCAACCTCAAATCTTTCATCCAACAGTTACTTCATATTGTGTGATACATTAATTCCTTGTGTGAAAGATTTCACTTTTTTCACAAAACACCCCTTCCACAAAAATTCAATCATATGCGCAACTCATATCTTATGCGCAACATTCTTATCCTGCGTACAACTCAAGATATTTTTCACAACTTCCTTATATTAAAATTATTACGTGATCAAGAGCTTGGATTATCTCTATGTTTTGAGCTATGTCCAATGAGGGGGGTCACCTCAAATTTATAGAAGTCGCTGACCCCTGTACAGAAAATTTACCATGTCATGCAAGATTCTCTTCGAGTGTGAAAAACCTCGTTTGACATCACATTGGGCGTGAAAGTTTCTTTCACACAACCTCATCTTTCACACAACTCCAAATCTTTCTATCACTTTATGCCTTTTCCATTTTTCGACATTCTAATCCCAAAACATGGCTTGCGTGCAGGTTTCCAAACAACCTAAGATCTTGCGAGCAACATCCTTTTCCAAAAAAATATTTCCCCATTTTCTAAGCCACCTTAGGTCAATTCTGTTTGTACCACCTCCAGATCATTCATTCCTTTTACATCGTTCTTTGTCAACATAGGTTTTCCAAAATATCTTTGGAACACAAAAATTTACCAAGGAAACCATCTTTGTCAACAAAAATGAACATTGTGCTCTGCTTAGTCAACATAAAAAACATGGAGGCCCAAATTTTCAACAAACACAATCACCTAAAAATGATTTAATGATACCTTAAAGGAATTGTGCCCAAATATCTCCCCTTTTGGGTTTGTTGACAACACTTCTCATAAAATTATACTGCTTTAACACTTTATCCACCATGGAATTTAGCGATTCTGATTGTGATCAATGATTCACTCATCACATACTCTAAGCCCACATGAGCAATGCTCAGTGTGAGAAACAAGATTAAATTAAAATATCATCAATGAATCATTTCATTTCTATCACCCATTATTGATACCAAATTGATACCAATTTCTGATCACTAGAAACATTTTAACACCATTCTTACACCACTCTTCCACATTTATGACGATCCACAGCTGACGTGATATCTATTCTTTGATCGATCACTTCTAGTGTCATCATATTTTATACTCCCCCTATCTCATTGAGCACTGGATGATCACTTCAATCATCTCATACTCCCATCTTGGTGCTCCCCCTATCAACTTCTTCACCTATACTGATAAACTCCCCTTATCTCGTTGCACCACCTGTCAGCTTCTCCTATTGTCTTTGAAAAAGTCATTGTCTCACTTTATAAGCCATAGTTTATCCCTCTTTAGAAGTCACTCTTTCTCCCCATTTCTCAAAGAACCATAAGGACACTCCTTTGTGGTCTACAGTAGAGTAGAGAGCATATATTAGTATAGTAAAGAAAACACACCATACCTCAGGAAGAGGGGGTAGTCCTATATCCACATTAATTCATGTCTGAGCAGTCAACAAAACTCCTAGATCCAATCGATGCCTCTCAAAAGCTTCATTGGGTATGGCTTTTGTCAAAATTTATGCAACGTGTAACTCTTTAGGCACATACTATAAATTCATGATTCCCTTCTCAAATTTCTCCATGATAAAAAAATACTTTATCTCAATGCGTTTTGCCCTTGACTGATAGAGAATATTTTTTCTATGATTTATAGCACTTGAGTTATCACACTTGTTTCCGGTCAAAGGCTTCACTTCAATTCCCATATCATCTTGTTTCTACTTCATCCATAATAACTATATGCATTCTTGAGTGGACACAATATACTCAACATCTACAGTTCTTAATGAAAATCGATCTTGCTTCTTACTTAACCAAGAAATACACAATACACCGAGATAGAATGCACCGCCTGACATTGATTTCCTATCATCCGTTGAACTGGCCCAATCTACATCGGTATATCCCAATAACTCCGACTAAAATTTTTCATCCTATATCAAGATGAAGTCCATTGTGACATTGATATACCAAAGTATTATTTCCAATGAAATCATGTTGATTTAATTGGGATTAATTTGATATATTGCTACATGGAATTTGGTTAATACAATGGCAGGACTTGTCATGGTCACTTATAGTAATCTTATAATAATGTTCTTGTATTTCTTGATATTGGCCACCTTATTATCATCATCATTCGAATATTTCATCTAGGTAGAAATTGGAGTATTCATTTCCTTTGAATTTTCCGTCCCAAATCTCCTCAAACCACCTTGGAATATTTGGATTAAAAGATAAATATATCATTCCTTACTTGTGTTGCCTGTAAACTGAGGAAAAATGTCAGCTCTCTAATCATTGACAATTCAAAATCACTTTTCGTTAATTCAGAAAACTGTCTACACTAAGCTTCATCTGATCTGCCAAATATTATTTTTTTCACATAAACCAGCACCATAATCCTTTGATTAATGTCGTTGTTGAAATAGATATTCTAATAAACTCCACCACGATGGAATCCACGATTATTAAAATATTGGTCACGCCTCAAGTACCATGATCATGGTGCTTGTTTCATCCTATATAACGATTTCTTCAACCGGAACAATTTGTTCTCATATTCATGAATGAGAAAATCATCTGGCACCTCGATATACACTACTTCCTCTAGAACCCTATTCATAAATGCAGATTTGACGTCCATCTAGAACACTTTGAACTTCTGTTGCACTAAAATGGCTAGGAATAACCTTATTGTCTCTCGCCTTGTAACTGGTGAAAATGCCACATCAACATCTATACCCTCTATCTGGGAGTATCCTTTTCACAAAAGTCTTGATTTGTTTCGAATCATTGTTCCATATTAATTCATCTTATTGAAAAAGACCCATTTAGCCCCGATAACATTCTTATCTGCTGTCCTCGAAACAATCTCCCACATCTGACTCTTCCCAATCTGATCTAGATATTCATTAATAGACTAAACTGAGTTTTCATCTTCAGCTACATCAGCAAAACATTTTGGCTCTACATTAGAAAGAAAAGATGTCTGCTACAGAGATTTCATTTTTCTTATCTGAACTAGAGAATATTGATCACCAATGATATTTTACCTATCAATTTCAGATCGAATTCTTAGCTTCATTATAGATACTGATTTTACATCCTCATGCTCATCATCATTATCTTCTTATGAATCAGCATCATCCAATTCTTCTCCCATTGCATTGCTTTCCTCCTCATCTCTTTCATGAAGAAATTGTTCTCTATACTATTGAAAATTATCTTAATTTTCCACAACAGTGACATCATTTGTCTCAAAAACCTTTCCCATCCTTTTATTAAAGCATTTATATACTTTTTTTCCAAATTAGCCAAGGAATATTACTGCATCTCCACATGACTCAAATTGTCTTTTTTTCTTTGTTGATTCTATTGAACTTACTTCCAAAGAATAAAAAGTATTTATATGTGGGATTCTTTCGATACGACATCTCAAATGGAGAATTTATTTCCTTCTAACACAATAGATCAATGTTAGAAATGTAGTCTAACGTCAATACTACTTTCTTCCATAATTTCTCTGGTATGTCTTTTTCTATATACATCGTTCTGGACATGTTGTTGATGATATTATTTCTCCTTCCAACCACTCCATCCTTTTGGAGAGTTTTTACTGATGTAACTAGATGCTTTATCCAATGTTTCTCAAGATTTTAATTCACCTGACTGTTTATTAATTCTGTACCACTTTCTGTACAAAACATCATTTTTTTTATTCCCAAGCTTCCATTTAGATTCCCTTAAATATTGATTTAGGCAACTAAAAACATCAGACTTATGGTAAATGACTAATATCCAATCCATTCTACTATAGTAATCAATTAAAAGATCATAATACATTTTTATATCAATGGATTTTGGTGAGATAGGTCAACAGACATCAGCATTCACCAATTCAAGCACTCTTGTTGACTTCTTTTCTTTCACTATGTACATTTATCAGACTATCTTCCCGTGATGACAGGACTCGCACGTATGTGTACAATCATGTGATATTTTAGGGAGGTCTCTATAAGCATCACACATTACCAAATCTTACAGGCATGGATGGCATTGAAGACCAAGCTGTTTATGCCACAACTTTTCTTTTTCCACTCTGGATAAAAAAAGCACATCTTCTTTCCCACTGACCTAGTATGGATTCCCCTTTGTCCTTTTTCCCTATAGGATTATTGTACCATCTCTTCCATTGACAAAACACATCTTATTGGAAAATAATATAGAATTCCCTAAGTCACACAGTTGACTGACACTGAGAAAATTGTGATTGAGACCTTCTATAACCAAAATATCAGCATGTCTTATTTCATGGCACCAAAACTAGCCTTTCCCAACCAAATTATCTTTAGGCCTTCATCATTTCCAAACATGAAAACTCCTTCTTTGTTATATTTTATACCAGAAACTAGATCCTTGTTGTTTTTCATGTGAGACGTACAACCACTATTAAGGATCCAGACACCATAACGGTCTAACACTTTAATGGAAATTTTAGCTACCACTTCATTCTCTTCTCTCTTCTTATTGGTCAATATTTTGGCCTTCACAGTTGATATAGATTGAGAATTATGATCTTTCTTAGAGTATGATGGATTGGATTCATCTTGCAATACTGTAAATCTATTTTTCATTTTTAACTCACATATTAGTTCATTGATCTGCTGCATCTGAACATTTTGATTTTGTTTTGGAACATTCCTCTGTATGGTCGATGTACAATATCTAGCTATATACCCAAATCCTTCACAACAAAAATAGTTTCCTTCAAAATATGTTCTAGATAGTTGTTCTATTTTTTGACATTACCTCTATTCTTGTGCCCTAATGTATCTTATGGCTATAGAACACACATTTTCTGAGTGTCCCGTATTTCATTAGCAATAACACCTAATGAATGTCAAATTCTCGCATGTCACTTCTGTACTGCCTGTAGTTCCTTCGCTTCCTTTAATTTTCTGATTCTACTCTATAACCACATCATTTTTCATTCTTTAAATGGGTGCTTGTAGTCTGACTTTAACCCTGACTAATTTCTCTTTCTGATCAATCCCCAAACCGGCCATAACATCTTAGCTCAATTTATTCTTCTTTCCTACTTAACTACTAGGCTCATATTTCATCATTTTAGTCTTCTGAACGATTTTATTTTTTAATAACATGATGTGAATCTGATGTTTCTCTTGGACCTTAACCTTTTATGATAGACCGATGACATCTCCTTCAAGTTCATCGATACACTTGATTTTATCTTTTATTTTTTTATCTAAGCCATCGATGTCACATTTTTTTATTTAATCTTGATTTTATACTCACTAACTGATTATGATTCCTCTAGTCTTAATGATTTGAGTTTTTCGATTTATTCCATCCACTCAGACTTCTCTTCTTCTTGCTACTTCATATAGAGTTTTGCGTCTTGAACAACTTTGTTGGCATTCTTTTTTTTAGATCTACAAACATCTATCTCTTCAAGATAATCCTCTAACTCATCTTTCATATCAACTCATCCTTAAACATCTTATTATTTATCAATTTCAGTTTCATCATTTTCTTGAGTACTACCAAAAACCACCTCCATAATGTTTTCTCCACGATCTTTGCAGTTCTTAATCTCTTCAACCTCACCAACCTCAGACTCATCTAAAATATCACATTCCTGTTAAAGTAGATTCTTTTTCATAAATAGATTGCTCTATGAACTATCTCATGCCTTTACCATTTGCTGAATACTTCTTCATGGGAATTTCTACTTCATCAAATCATCATCTTCTTAGAACTTTTTGTGGTACATTACTACAAGATGAACAAACTTTCCACATCAAAAACAAGCCACTAGAAGTTTCCCCTTTAACATTCATTTTCCTCTTTGGAAATTTGAATAAAGAAATGACATCACCTCATCAATCTCTTCATCCTCCTGAGAATATTCAATGATGAGCTTTTTCGTGGCCTTAAATTCCACCTCTTTAGATTTCCCCTTTTCCACAGCCTTGTTATCATCGTTCCTCATTTCATATGCAACTAAGGTAATACACAAATAGTCTAGTGCCATCTTCTTCAGATATTTATCTTCCAGTACTGAAACTTTTGGATTGAACAATGGTGGAAGTTTCCCCAAGATTCAATTTATGATCTTTATGTCTTCAATTACTTCTCCAAGACCCCGCATATCTTCCAGAAAAATATTTACCCTATCAAATAATTCATCGACAGACTGATTTTGATTCATTTTCAAATCTTTATAATTATTCCACAGAACATGATACTTTTCCTCTCTAACCTTTTTAGGTCCTTCATATATATTCAATAGATTTTCCCACATGGCAGGTGATATTTTCATGAAATCAAATTCATATAGATAGAATTCGATAGGGCTCCCCCTAAGGCATTGATTCCCTTAGATTCAGCATTCAGTTCCCTTCTTTCAGCCTTTGATAATTCACCACTGTTGATGCTGGCTGAGATACCAGGCATTGCTGCAGTAAACACATCTATTCCCAAATATCATAATTAGTGTCTAATCCTATTCTTTCATAACTTAATGGTGTTCCCATTGAAGATCGGAATTCCTATATGATTGGTGACCTCTATTTAGAGAGAAACACTGATATCAAACTTTCTCTCTGATACCAATTGTTAAGTCCAGTAGGTTAGATACACTGAGAGAGGGGGTGAATTATGGTGTGACATATTAAATCAACTACCCCTATTGATCTTGATTCACTGTTAAAAAACTCTCTTCTATCCATTTCCTATAGCAATGAATAAATTTAAATTAAATCATGCACATAACACAGTGATTTTTACTTGGTTCACCATCACTAGGCTATGTTCAAGGAGCATACACCTACGATGTGCTGATGTACCAAATCCACTATAAGCACACTATCGTTTACCTGTTTAGAGAGGAATCATTTTCCCTTCTATTTGACAACCAATCACAATTTGAAAGCTCACTGCTCTCTCAACTATGGTGTGCTCATTGGTTCTTCAAAAGATCCGCTCACAGATTAATGACTTGTAGGTATCTTCAATATCATAAATGAATCTATCTTTCTCTATATGTAGATTCTCTATTGACGTTCCACCTTCATCCAGTGATGAATGAAACTTTACTATTGTATTATTGGGAACCATAAAATCTTTCGTGCAAATATTATCACATCTTGCGTGCAACTTTAATGCCTTGCTTTCAAGATTACACTTTTGTCGCGAAACACACCCTATGTGCAAATTCAATCTTATGTGCAACTAGAATCTTATGAGAAACATTCTTAGCTGGTGTGCAACTCAAGATCTTTCGCTCAACTCCATTAGATTAAAATTATTACACGATCCAGATCTCGGATTCTCTCTAAGTAATGATCTATGCTGAATGGGGGGTCACCTCATATGTATTGATGTCATTGACCCCTACTTGGAATATTTACCAATTCACGCAAGATTCTCTTTCAGCGCACAAAACCCCATTTGACATCGCATTGGGCGCACAAGATTATTTTGTACAACCTCATATTTCGCGCAACTCTGAATCATTCATGCACATCATGACTTTTCAATTTTTCGGCATTCTAATCACAAAACATATGTTGTCAACCATATCATTGGAACTTGACCACTCACCACGGAAACCCTCTTTATCAAAAAAAATGAACATCGTGGTCTTTTTTTCAACACACAAAACATAGAGGCACACTTTGTTAACAAACATTGTCACCTCAAAAATTCTTTAGTGATACCTTGAGGGATTGTTTCCCAAAAATCATCCTAAGATGGGAAGGATGTCTAAATTAGTGATTTAATTTTTCTTATCTAAACTAGAGCTCAATGATCACCAATGATACTCTTCCTATCAATTTCATCTCGACACTTTTTCTTCTTTGTAGATATATACTTGACTTCATCATGTTCATCACCCGTATCTTTTTATGAATCAGCATATGCTACCTCTTTGCCCCCTGTGTTACTTTCATTTTCATCAAATTCATCAACAAACTATTCATTTTGTTGTTGATTATTCTCTTCATTTTCAATAATAGTTACATCATTTCTATCAACTAATTTTCTCAGCCTCTTGTCAGAGTATTTTTATGTTTTTCTTCTTCTTGTGTAGCCAAGGAATATCCTCTCATATCCATGTGACTCAAATTTCCAATGTTTTTACTCGCTAAGAAAGAAGAACATACTTACAATGATTCAAAAGTATTTCACAATTGGATTATTTCCGTACCACATCTCAAAGAGAGTCTTTCCTTCCTTTGGACACAACAGATCCCTGTTAGAAATGTTGACTAATTTCAATACTGCTTCCGTCCAAAAATTATCTAGTCGGTAATTTTCTATAAGAATCATTTTGGAGGTATTTTTAGTGATTTGATTTCTCATTTCTACAACTCCATTCTGTTGGGGACTTCATACTAAAGAAATTCAAGGCCTTATCCCCTGTTTCTCAAGATAGTCTTACACCTGACTATTTGTGAATTCTGTACCATTTTCAGTATGAAACTACACAACTATCTACACAAGCATCCATTATAAATATCATATATACTATTTTAAACATATAAACACATTAAACCTATTAGAAACACCAATACACTTGTTATTCTTCTATAATAATCAATGGAAAGAACATAATACCTCTTCCCGTTAATGGCTCTTACTGATATGGGTCTACAAACATATACATGCACTAATTCAAGTAGTCTTATTAACTTCTCTTCCATAGAATTGTATTTTTTCAATTAATTTTACATTATTGAAATGCATATCATGTATTAGTATGATCGCGTGATAGTTAAGGGAGTTCTCTAGTTGTATCACGCATTACCAGATCTTCCAGGGATGGTTGTCAAAGATGACCAAGTTGATTATTCAACAGCTTGTTTTCTTCCTCTCTGGACAGAAATCATATATCTTCTTCTCCTCTTACTAGGTAGAGATTTCCTTTTTTTCTTTTTCCCTGAAGAACCATTACACCATCTCTTCATTTGATGACACGCATTTTCTTAGTATGCCTTATAGAATTACCAAAGTCACATAGTTGACTTACGCTATGAAAATTGGGACTAAGACCTTCTACTACTTAGACATAAGCACGTCTCATTTCTTTACCCCTAAACTTGACCTCTCTTTATCCAATAATATTCAGGCCTTCATCATTTCTAAACCTGACAACTCCTTTATTGTCATATTTTAGGCCTATAACAAGATCCTTATTACATGTCATGTGAGATGTGCAACCTCTATCAAGAATCCACACACCATAAGGATATGATGATTTAAGGTTAATTTCTGCCACTACTACAGTCTCATCCTTTTTCTTTTTGATCCGTGTCATTGACCTCACTCTCAGTATACAATGAAATTCATGATCTTCCTCAAATTGTGATGGCCAGACTTCATCCTATAGATCTACAAATCGATTTTTCATTTCAACTCACCTGTTGGTTTTTTGATTTTCTACTTGTAAATACATTGATTCTTCCAGGGAACATTCCTTTGCATGGTTGATGTAAAATATCTATCCATGTCCCCAAATTACCTACACCAAAACCCATTTCCCTCAAAGGATTTCATATTATACTAAGATATATTTAGATGACACTATTTTTCTTGTCCCATTCATTATAACGTGGATTTAGAACACACGTACTATGAATATCCCATAATTCAACAACAATTAAACCTGATTTTCGGTGCATTCATGCATGTCACTTCTGCACTGCTAGTTTTCCCTTAGGATCTATGAATATTCTAATTCTACTTTGTACCAAAATCTACCTTCAATCTTGGAATGGGTTCTGGCGGCCTGAGTTAAATTTTCATAGATTTTTGTTTTCGTTCATGCCCCACATCGGCCTTTTCATCTGAAAATAATTGATGCTTCATTTCTACTGAACCGCTATTCTCCACCTTCATCTTATCAATTTTTGGAGTGACCTACCTTCAAGATGTCACAGTAAGAGTCAAGATTTTTTTTGATCCATAAAATTCTTATGTAAGCTGACAACCTCTCCTTTAAGTTTTTCAATACACTTGATTTGATAATTCATTGTTTTTTTAAGCCATCGATCTCCCTTTTTGGTTCTTCAACCCTGATTTTATACTTACTAACCAATTTCGAGTCCTCTAGTGTTGATGACTTGAGTTTCTCAATTTCTTCCATCAACTAGGACATCGCTTCTTCTTGTTGATGTATATAGTGTTTGGTTTCATGAACTAATTTGTTGGATTTATTTCATTTCACTCTCCAAACATATATCTATTCAAGAGGACCATCTAACTGAACTTTCATATCAACTCTTCCTTCAACTTATTATTCATCATCAATGTCAGTTTCTTCCTTTTTCGGAATACTACCAACAATTTAAACCACAGTATTTTCTCCACAGTCTTTTTTGTTTTCATTAGCTTTAACCTCCTTAACCTCAAACTCAAATTAACAATCATATTATTGTAAAAGAATATCCATCTTCTTAGATATATTTCTGCTGAGCTGTTTCTTTCCTTTCATATAGGATAAATAATTCTTTATGGGAATTTCGACCTCATCGACATCATCATCTTCTTGGAACTTTTTGGGGCACCTTACCGCAAGATGAAAAACTATTCCACATCTAAAAAAGGCAATTAGAATTTTTTCTTGAATCATTCCTTTTCTTATTTGAATATTTGAGGAATGAAATGACATCACCTCATCTATCTATTCTTTTTCCTGAGAGTCTTAGATAGTGAGATTCTTCATGGATTTGAATGCCTCCTCTTTAGATTTCCCATTTTCCACAGTATCATTATCAGCATTTAGCATTTCATATGCTTCAAGGGTAGTATGCATGTTATCTAGTGTCCTCTATTTCAGATCCTTGTCTCCCTATACTAAGACCTTTGGATTAAAGTGAGGTGGAAGTTTCCTCAGGATGTGCTTTAAAATATTTCTGTATTCAATGACTTTACCAAGACCTCAAATTACTTATACTATAATATTTCCCCTATCAATAAATTCATCAAAAAAATAATTCTGGATCATTATTAGAACTTCATACTTGTTCCACAGTACTTGTATCTTTGCTTCTCTACCCTTTGAATCTCCTTCATATATGTTCAAAAGTTTTTCCCACATGGAATTTGATCTTTTTCATGACATCACCTTCGTATAGATATCATTGGATAGGTTTCCCCCTAAATCATTGATTCCCTTAGCATCAGTATCCAATTCTCTTTGTTCGGCTTTTGATAATGCAACATTATTAATATTGGCAGTTATACCATGCATTGTAGCTGTAAACTAATCCATTCCCAACGATCATAACTAGTGTTTCATCCAATTATTCCATAGCTAATAATTTTTCTCGTTGATGATATGAATCCCTTTATGATTGGAAACTGCCATTTGAGATAGATACACTGATATCAACCTTTCCCTCTACTACCAATTGTAGGTCCAATCAGGTAAATAACCTGAGGGGGGGTCCGAGTATGATAGATTTAAACAACTTCCCCATTTTGATCTTTTTTTCTATTAAACGATACCCTCTTCTCTCTCCTTTCCATTACAGAGTATTAACAAATATTAAAGAGTGCACAGGATAAGTCAATTTTACATGGTTCACCCTCACTGGGATAAATTCAAGGATCATACATTGGCAATGTGCCGATGTACCAAATCCATTATAAACGCACTATTCTTTACAAGTTTTAAGTGGACTCATTGTTCCTACTTGTTTACACCCATTCACAATTTCAAAACTCACTACTCCCTCAACTAAAGTGTGCTCACTACTTCCTTAGAAGATCCAATCACAGTTTATAGAATTGTAGTTCCCTTCATTATCTCTAATGAATGCATCCTTCACTGTATGTAGATGCTCAATTTGTATCTTACTTTCATTCACTAATGTTTATCACTTTACTGCAGTATTACTGTGCAACCTGAAGTATTTCACGCAACCCTTATTTTGTTTTCCACACAATAATAATAGCTTTCTTGAAATATTACACCTTTTTTACGAAACACACCTTGAAACAAGCCGATTTATTAAAAAGATAAAAAAGAAGAGAAACCTTTTGAACTAAGTAAGGGAAAACTCATTACAAGACCATAGTCCCAGCGAGATCAAAACCATTACAAACTAGTACAAATCCATTACAGTGGCCCGAAAGCCAATAGGAACAAGCCCCTTACAAAGTCAAGGTCAAACCAAAATACTCCATCTGTCGTCGTTGCTCTGATTCGCGTCGTTGCCACCGTCGAGGCTACCGGGACGCCAACTGCTGACGCCACTGTCCAATGCTTTAGTGAACACTACACAGATGGTTGAAACCAACCATCATCATCTACAGACCACGCCGCCCAAGTCGAAGAGTTTCCACATAAGCAGACCACCACCGTCGAACCTGCCTGCACCGTCACCGTGCCGCCGTGCCCGCAGCCCACCAACATCGTCGCCTTGAAGGAGGCTCTCCGCAGTAGAGCCCGCACGTCATCTTCCTAATGATGCGCTGACTCAGATCCACCAATGGCCACCATGTGTCGCAGATTAGGAAAAGAGACCGCCGAAGCATCGGACCTCCAGATCTGTAACAGATCAACGCCGACAACAGAAACCACAAATCCCGAGACACTCATGCCACCCGCAACGCTGTGTGCTGGAGATCTGGAATCCCACACCTTCGTCGCAGCTCAGACCGCCTATCGCTAGCTGAAGAAGCCAAATCGTGAACCCCAGGGTATTCAAACCCTAATAGTTGAGAGCTCTCGGCCGAACATACCTTTGTTATTACGCATAGTAAAAATCTTACACACAACTTTCTTAGCTCATGCCAAACTAAAAATCTTTTGTGAAACTCTCTTTGCTTAAAATTCTTACATGATATGGAGAACTGCTTCTATGTAAGTGTAAAGCTATTTCGAATGAGGGTGATCACCTCTTATTTATAGGTGTCTTCGAGCCCTATACAAATGATTCACCCTTCCACACAAGATCCTCTTCGAGCATGCAAAACCTCATTTGAAGTCACATTGAGCGCATAAGTTCCTTTCGTGCAACCTCATCTTTCGGGCACATGTCCAAATCGTTCATGCACTTCATGAATTTTCCATATTTTGATGTTTTGATCCTGAAACATGCCTTTCATGTAAGTTTCAAACCACCTTCAATATTGCATGCAACTTCCTTTTCCAAAAACTCGTTTCTCCATTTTCTAATTTTGACGCCCAAAAATTTACCAAACACTGGAAAATTGCACCACCTTGTATCTATTGATTCTGCATCATCTCTAGATCGTCCATTCCTTTGTCACGATTTTTTCAATGAAGAATGTAAATATCTCTTGAACACCAAAACTCATCATGGAAACCCACATTTTCAACAAACAAACTAGCTTTGTCAACAAACACAAACACCTCAAAACTGTTTCAAGGTTACCTTGAAGGATTTTTTCCCAATAGGTATGTAAGATGACAAAAAAGTTTTCAATAATGTTTTACCATAAATTTGAGGGGGATCTATGTAAAATGAGTGGAAATGTTTTGAATTTAATAAAAGGTAACATGAAAATATAACCAACGCATTGTGATGAAACACGAAAGATAATACCTGATCAATGGAATGATGTTTCCTTCACATATGATGAAGAAACAAGATTCCCAAAAATATGTAGTTCATGAAAAAAAGATCAGTTAGAAACCTATTAGGGATTTTAAAAACTAGATGTATTATTGTTTATTCTTGAAATATAATCCTATGTTGGTAGAAAACTTCTATATTTAGTGTTATAGTAGAGGAGAAAATACATACCTCATTATTACATATTATATGATACATTTATTCTAAATTTTTTGAAGTTGATTGAGTTGAGTAATTATTTCACTATTGAATCATATAGATGAATTCCGTTATTGAATTTAACTTCTACCATTTAGTGGAAAAATTGCTTTTTATCTATTTGGGGGGAGAAAACAAGAGGCCTATATTTAAAATTTTTATTATTTTTATTACGTAGTCTATGAATATTAATTTCAATATTTAATGGATAGATCCATATAATATAAAAATGGTGTTTTTATCCACTCATAAATCGCTTTGTTCTCATCTTTCAACAATATTAAAATATTTTATTTTTGGTTAATGAATAGCTCATAGGAAAGGGTGGGTTATTTGACTTGGACATAAATTGTTTTGATAGGTTTAGTGAGATGTGAGAATGGTAAATATCTCATGATTAATATATTTGAGAAATACCTTAAATTTTTTTTTGATATAGTGTCACATGTAAGTGATCCTATGAATAAAATTGATAGCCTTGGAGATAAATCTTTTTCTTTCCTCATTGGATTTTACAATAAGGAGTTTAAGGGGACTAACTAAGGGATCATTGATAAAGAAAACTATGTAGTGTTATTCTTCTCTCTCGAGATTCTAAATTAGATAAGAATGTTTCATTAAGTAATGGGATGAAGAATTTAGGTAATAAACATCCCCTATATTTCATTTTTCATTATTTTCATTAAGGGGTAGATAAATAATCTCACATATTTCCATGATATGTATTTGGATGTATTGAAAAGATATAATGAGGGAGATTTAGGTTCCCTTGTGTAGGATAATATTCATCATTAATATTTCAGTATGCATTTGGAATTAGAGTTTTTTTATTCCTAGAGGATAATAATTGATTTATTTTTATAAGACCAACAACATTGATTTGGAAATGGATTTCATACATAATATGGAAACCTAGTTAACAAAATGAAAATGTATTTAAACTTGAATCGTAAGGTTTATCACATGTATTTCAACAAGACAATTCATATTGGTATGTTTAATGATATATTGGGATAATCTTCATGGAGATTTTATAAGTATTAAAAATGTGGACAGAACTATGTGCCATAATGTAGGATATATTTTAGTTTTTGTTAAATAAATTATTTTTTAACATTTTCAACAATGGTAAAATGGTAAATAATATATAATGTGATAGATATCTCGTCTATTGCCTATTGAAATTAAATTATATTGACTTTAGTGAGAATATTTTATTTATAAATTTTTGATAAGTTTAATAAGTATTGGAGTTGGTTTGAGTAATCGACTAAGTCATATTTTTAAAATTTTTGTGGTTTACAAGATTATTTAAATTCAAGGGAACCATAAAAAATTTCACTGTATGACTTCACCAAAAGACATCATGAATGGTCATATCAGTTTGATATAGACCATAATACTCTAACATATGAAGTTCCTAAAGAGAATGACATCAGTAAATCTATTTTGTAAAATAAATTGACTTTACTTCTATGCTTATTAAATTCATTCTAATTAAATATATTCTTCACGCTTGTTTTGTTATGTACCAATAAAAATATATATGAGATATTTTATTATTTATTCTCAAAAAACGTATTCTAAATTTCATTGTTACATCGTGAGTGTAATCTTTTGTAACAATCAAAAATATCACAATGGAATGAAAATATAATAATATTTTCTATGTCACAAAAAATATGAAAATAAAAAAATTTTAAATTATGAACTAGAAACAAAAAAGATTAATTCAGAATATATTATGTGAATGGACCTTCTGGGATTTTACAATCATGACCAATTATATGATCATTATCTCACCCAAAACCAAAGGTGTACTAACTTGGGTTGATGAATGGATTTCTTGAATTATTCCATACTATAAGAGGAGGTTTCCAAATCATATTTCCATGGTCCACTAGAACAAAACTTAGAGACTAGAATAATGGATTTTATAGATAAGAATATATGACATTCTAAATCGCAATAAGTAGGAAATCCAAATAGTTATATGAGAAATTCGAAAGGAATGTGTGACCAGGAATTTCATTTGAGTTTTAAAGAGATTTGAAAATTGGAAAATATATTATAGTTGAATAATAATGTATCTTGATGAATGAAAATGGGTGGAGATTCTATATAAAAATGGATATTATATAAAGAAAATATTTTATGATTCAAAATTATTCAAATATAGAAGATGAATTGTGTTGAAAAATTTGGTAACTCTTTAAAACTAAGTGAGAGTATTTTGAAGATTCGTAAATTTTTTATACATCTCAATATCATGTTAGGGGAAGGAGTGAGAATATGTGGTTCACTAAAGACGTAATAATTTGTCTTAAATATTCAAATTTTTGTGGAGGACCTATTCTCTATAAGAACTAGATTATTGAGAATTTCATATTAAAATATTATAAGATGACCTTTGAATATAGAATAGAATAATTATACACGTCCACACAAAATAATCCATGAAATCATGGGGTAGTATCATTACTAAGATGTGTGTAGATCACTATGATAAATATATAGGTATTTCATTATTTAATTAAAATTTATTAAGTATTTTAAGTTTCAATGATTTGATTTTAGAAGGTGGACCAAAGTGGATTATGTTTTGATTGGATAACAATGTATTTTTATATAAAAATTTATTGATTATAGTGGGAAGACTAGTTATTTGGGAGAAAAGATTCATGTCAAGGATAAGGGAATTCTCTCCCAAACATTTAAAAAATATTTTTCCACGCATTCATAACACTGAAACACGTGAGGCATGGTTTTGTGATAACATTGTGTAAATTGAAAATTTTATCATGTTATATGGGATGAATTTAGAGTTTATAAAATAGACTAATAATTATTCTTTCCATACACTCCCAGTTGTCAATTTCCCCTGAGGAATCACAATATTTCATTAGTAGAATGTATTTTTTTCAACATCAATTAATTTATTTGATTATATTCAATATTAAAGCATCATATTTTATGCTATTTTAGGATTTGATAGATGGTGCCTCTGATGGTGGAAATGGTTGGACTAAAAATTGATTTCACTATGTAGCCCCAATGTAACACCCTATGATTTTGGAATATATTTTCTATAAATTATTTCACCTGACATACTAATGTAAAACCAGAAAAAACTTATTTTATGAATATTAATAATTATATTATATGAATGATAAAACCATTATTAGATACAATGTGCATACTCAACTTAAACGTTAAAATTTATAGGATAAATATATAATATAATTTATTATTAAATTGTTTCGTCTTTCATGAACATGTATATTTAAGGTTTTAATTTTTTTCCTAATAAATTAAATTATTCACTTTTATAATATTATTATAAATTAAATAATTTATTTTCATTATTTAATGTAAAAATTTATATGACACAATACAATGAACACTTAAAAATTTCATTTTTCAACCCCTTTGAAATCAAAAGCTCTCATGTTAAAAATAATTTGTTTGACTATGATTTTTGTGAATCCATAAATCATTTATGATGTTGATTCATTAATTGGAATTCCCATTAATATGGACATGGAGAAAAAATAAGCTCAATTTTAGAATTTTTCTTATGTGTTCGTTGAGGTATACCTCAACTAAGTTCTAATAGAAAAACTGATCTAGGATACATCAAATAATTAGTTAAATATAAAAAATGTCAATGAGAATCTTCCTAACTACTATCATGATTGAAAGGTCATAGAACATCTATAAAAATGTTGGAATGATTATGAATATTGTAGGATGAAGGGTCCATGAATAGGATTATGAAGGCTAATGTTGTTAGTGATCTTGTAGGAAAGTCAACACAGTCTTAGACTAAGGTTAAAAAAATTGTGAGAGTCCAATTTCCCATAAGAATCCTTCGGATGTTAAATAATTGGATGCCTCTAATGTTCTTGTAGAATAGGGGATCACCACTTCTAATGATGGAAATGTGTCAATGAAGTAACTTGATATCCAATATGAAGGGGATTTAGCTTAAGCATATGAGTTTTTTTCTCCCATGATATCTGAAAGTGTAACTGTACATGGGAAAATATCAATGGATATTGACAACGTGGTTAAGTACAATGTAGGGTGTGACTTCAAGAAATCCCCTCAACAGGGGGAGTAGAGTGAACCCATGATGCAAGGGACATATGGATCGATGAGTATTGATAGAAAAAATTAAATGGAATATTTTTACCTTTCCCTTGAATTAACTCAAATCAATGAGGATATAAAATATAATTGAAGAAAAATAATATTATAGGCCCTTTGGAAAACACAGAGGAATATGATCTATCACCAAAGACCTCTTATCTAAATTTTATTGTTAAAGGAAATATAATGGATGATGAAGGTTTTTCAATGATTCTTATAATGAATATAAATCCTAATAGAGAATACTCTCATCTATTACCCACTATGGGGACTATGTTGACACCTCTAGATGGTGGAAGAAAGTAGCAAGCTAGCTACTTCCTCTCTTTGGAAGATGATTCGAACTGGGAGAGGGGTTATGAAGAATAAAATGGTCTGTATTATAATCAATATAGAATTTATTTTCTTGAATGAGAGAATATTATATTCTACATGACCCCATACCATTATTTATGTTCCTTCTTTTCATTTTTTTGGAAAAAGGGTCTTGCCACCAACAATTTCTAAAAAATATTTTTATAAATACTAATATTTTTTAAATGAAAAATATTTACATTGTATTCATTTTAATTACTTTTTTCAAGATTTAAATTTTCTTTTTTATTTAATTTAATATTATCAAGTTTTCATTTGGTAAATAATAAATAATTTAATTCCCTATAAATTAGTTACATTTATAAATTTATCCAAGATAAGAAAATTACACTGAATAATTCACATTCTCTAAAAATATGATTTTTGGTGTCACATGTAGTAATACTAGAATTCATATCACTCACAAAAAAGTATAATTATTATTTTTCATAATTAGGGACAAATTACATAATAACATCCATTTTATTATCTTAATTAAATTTGTATATATATAAAAATTTCATACAATATAAAACAATGGTATTTGTGAAAAATTTATGAATAAAAGACGTCAAATATGTGGAAAAATAAATTATTAGGGTTTGATGGAGAAAAAACCATCACTCAATCCATTATTTTCTAATTTGAATCTAATTTAAATATAAACCATTTTCACTATTTATATTAATATGTAGTCATTAAAAACAACATCTCTTTCTACTCAAAGAAGAAAACATCTCCTTCCCATTTCCCTGCTCATTTCAAAGCATTATCAACACAAAAACACTATATTAATCTCTCATCCACTGTGTCCCCAAATTAATGATTCCATTTTCATTCCAAAATCTTGATCAAAGGACCATGAAGGTGATATATAGGGGGGACCATCTAAATGGAGAATTAAACTTATCAAATGAGCTCACTTAATTATATTCATCATGTAATCTCCCAGAACAGTTTTATCTAAGGAGATTTTATTAAATCAGGGTTAATAACATTATTAAATTTTACTATAGTAATTGAATTTACATTTTACCGATTTACATAAACTATGTTGAAAATCATGTTGTTGTATTTTATATGTCTGGACTACCTCCTACTAGAATGATGTGACAAACAAATTTCATTTACTTACATTTTTTGTTCTAATATTTAATTTAAGAGATTATATAATATTTATAAAATTATTGATATTCTAAAATTATATACCTATTTCTATCTTCCACCCAATGTGTGTACAATGAATGTCTCCCCAACGCGTTTGTACGAAGTACCACCTCCATTAAAGTGATGTATTTTATTTTTCACATTGTTTTTTATTTTATATCAATGTAACTAACATATGATTAACCATAATAGAAAAACTATATGATATACTTATTTTTCTATAATTAATCAATTATTTAAAAATAATCACTTAATTAAACGCACTCACCCATATATTATTTCTTGTTAATTTTTTTTGTTAGTAAGACACCTTATATGGAAGATGCTATAAATCTATATCAAGGATGAGTAACGAAAAATAATTATTTTGTTTTTATAAAACAATTTATTTGTAATTATTTTTCTTCCTTCAATGATGATATTAATACATAACTTTTTATTTTTCCAACACCCTTCAATTTATAAAAAAATTAAAAGACCTCGTCACTTACATCATTGTCGTAAATATTAACTAAATGATATTAAATTTATAACGGAAGATTGTAAATTAATAAAAATTATTTTTCAATATTCCTAAATTGATTTCATATTTCATAACATTATATATTTTAAAATAATCAAAATTATAATTTACAAGATTTTACAAAAATTAATATGAACAAAGAGAATTTGATGTTGATAATAATATATATATAGCTAAAATATATTAAATAAATGATTATAAATGTATTTTTAAAATTTATATAGGTTTAAATTATGTTTTTAAATTATTTATTAAGATGAATATTTTTATATACAAGATATTAGGCCATGTTCATCCTAGAGGGATTAAATTTAAGTGTTTTTTATAACTCAGCCCCAATTCTTTGTGATGAAATTTTTCATTATTAGAATATTACCTCAAATTTTTTTTCTTATACCATAAGATTTTAAATTGTTATTTTTATTTCTATATGTGTAAAATAACACATTTATTCCCTTATACCACATCCATGAATATAATTGTAATAAATGTATAACATTGTAAATAATAATTCACATTTTGAGTAATGATAATTTTTCTACCATGACCACATTTTCTAATTCCACCAATGTTCTATATTATATTTTATTACCATAATAATGTTATATAGTGTTATATTTATATAATCCTTATGAAAATTTAAGAAACAACATGTATTTTTACATTTTATTATATGGGATCTCATCAAAAAAAATTATGATATTAAAATAGATTTTTCCAAAAAAAATTATATTTTATCAGTGACTCTATATTTTCTTGAGATGGCGATTACATCTGTCTAAATGAACTATTATTCAAGGTACATTTTTTAAAGTAACTATTTTCAATTTTCATAATTTTAATTTTATGTAATATAATTTGAACCCCACTTACAACATAAATTGTTTAAGATAATGTTTAAATTATTATCTGTAATGTTTTTATGGTTTTATGTTTGGACTAATTCTTTCACCATTATGATTATTCTTTTCAATGTAGATTATATTCCATGTTTTTATTTTTTTTCAAAATACAATTTTTTGTAATGATTTTTTAAAGAAAAGTTGTATTTCCATTTCTATTTCAAATTTAATTTCCTAATGTGGATGAAAAATGTTTTTTTATATAGATAAATATCCATAGTGATTTGGTTATCATGCAACAGATATGTTATTAATAAAACATATACCTTATTGATAATGATGTCTTATTAAATATTCTATGAATGGTATAAAAAACCATCCTCGTTAGATTTGTGAAGGTTTAAATATAAATGTTTTGGTGTTTTTAATGATCATGAATGTATGGATGATTTCTAATGATGTGTTGGGTCCTATAGTTCCCTCAAATTAATTAGATAAGTTTTTATTTCTTAAGATATAAAATTGAGTACAAAGGTTATTAGGCCATGACGAAGAGTGTACATGGTTTATTAGCAGAATATTATGTTGGTAAACATCTAGTAAAACAATATAAATACAATATACATGTTAATATCAAGATATTATGAGGTTACATAGGTTATTATAAGAAGATATAGAGGGTACATGAGTAGTTAGAATAATACTATGAGGGTTCAATGGTTGTCAGTAAATTCCCACTATATTATGGATATCAGGTTGCAATGTCTTCTCCATTGGGATATTGTTTCTTATTCATCCACTTATTCCTCTTTAATATGCCATATTCTAAATTTATGCAACATTTATTATGTTTATTGTTCAATTTTTATACAAACTTACTCTATTAAATATACCTGACCATTTGAGACTACAGTTCAATCTTTTCTACCTTGTGAAAAAATCTAGTTATTTTGTGTTCTTTTAAAATAGATATTTTTCCAATGATTATATTTTATAATATACATATTATGTAACAATATATGATATCTTGAAGACATTATCCCTTAATGATAATTTGACCTCATCCATTCCCTATGTTTACATTCCCCTGTTTATGAAGCAGAGTATAACATATGAAGACACTATCAGGTTGTCATGTATGGTTTGGTTATAGATAAATGTTCAAAAGTATCATAAAATAATTATATTATGTGGATGATCCTCAATGACAGTAAAACATGTGTTCTTAGGTTTAAAACTATTTTTTAGAATTAATTATTAATTTATGGAAATGATATTTAACAAAGTATTTTAATCTTAGTTTATTTTAAATATAATGTATAATGGAATAGGTTTCAACACCAGACCAGAGAGTGTGGGTTTGGGGTTCCACATTTCTTCTTAGATCACTGTTTAGTTATTTTTATTGATTATTTAAGTATATTTATGGTTTAGGTTAAGTGAATAATATTGAAAATTCGAAGAGTAATTCTACGTATATGAAAATTTTGTGAATGTTTGTTATATTTGAACTTATATGGTTTCTTAGAAATTACATCCCAAAATTGATACTGACTGGTTGATGTGGTTGCATAAAAAATGAACATAAGGGTAGTTAACACAAGAATTTATGGTTATGTATCATATGAATATTTACAAAGTTCATGATAAATGGTTCTATGTCTGAACTCCTTGCTAGACACTTATTGGGGATATTATCTATTTAATTTAAATAATCATTATGAACCATTTTAATAGATTTCCATAACATCATTTTCTAGTTACATAATATAATTTTTAGATGACAATGAATAATTTAGATTTAAAATAATTTATTCAATGGTTGAATTATATATGATACAAAAGAGTTAATTATTATAGGTTAATACAATTATTTCTAACAATTTAATAATATACCACTTTCAGTTTAACATTATTTCTTGTAATGGATTGAATATAGGGAAACCAAGCTATCAATCAGTGTAATTATAATTGTAAATATTATCCCAATAAGAAACGTAATGGGATGTAAAATGGTGTTAATGACATCATTAAAATTTTGTCCCAATTAATGATCAATAATAAAAACCCACGTGGAGATCTTGGATTCACCATGGAAGGAGAATCATGATATCAATTATTTCATGCACTAATGATGAAAACCCTCTAATTGGTCTCTTAATATAGTTATATTTGATTAATGGATGAATAAAATAGAAAAAGGTAGTTTCCATTTGAAAAAGACCAGAGAATGATAAGGTTGTGAAAGATGTAAATTGTATAGACACTAAACATGAGAAGTGGTGGGAATTAATAAAGGCACCAAACCAATGGAATAAATATGATTCATGAAATGGGAAGATTTTATGGAGCCACTTCTAAAAAATATTTTCCCAAAACACATCACATAGAATTATGAAGTTAATTAATTTAGTTAAAAAAGGACGGTGAATGCATTGGTAACTAGGAAGTAAAATTCATGGGATTTTTAAGGTTTTAAACTTATTTTATCATTGTTTATAGAGGTATGGTTAATCATTTCATTATCATTTTAGACACAAGTATAAAAAAGAATTAGATATAGGGGAATTTTGTAGCTATAAAAAAATTGTATGATGTGAAAGTAATTTGGGAAGAGAAACTATATAATATAATTACTCTCGTGGTTTTGGGAATAATAAATGGGAAATAGATTTATATGGGAATCTAAGTGATAAAAAACATGGATGTGAGAATCTTTATCTTTCTATATGTAGAAAATGTGGGAACAATCATAGGTAGGACTATATCTATGGAATAAATACTTACATCAAGTGTGGAAGATAATGTAATCAAGAAAACTAATTTTGAAGTTATATAAAGAGTAGAACTAATCCATTCGGTGTAGTGAAAGGCTAAATTAATATAAAAACATAGTCCAATGATTTTATTGTAAGGAAATTCTGAATAGCATAAAGAAGATCACAAAACTCGTGGTTGTGAAAAATAATAAATGTAAAAATCCTTTTATGCCTAGGTAACAATGAGAATCCTTTTGAAATGACTACAATTGAATTATATTTTGATATTTATGTTTTCCTGAGTACAATTTTTCTTCAATCTAAAATAGCAGATAACTTATTTTAATTAATTTTTCACCAACTATTATCTATTAAATTTAAAAAAACTATAGTTTTTATCATTATCAGATCCAAGGTATATTTGTATCATTCATGGCTTATGTGAGTATTAATCCCCAAATACTTATTATATATTCCTTTATATAAATTATATCAAATTTTGAAAATGAATTTTTTATTTTAACACTGACATCATATTAATTTTATAAATTGAAAAATAAAATTAAAAGAAACCTATGATAAACTATCTATTCAAGTATAATTTTTTCTCTCTGGGAAATATAATTCTATTATATTTTATATGATACATTATAATAAGTTGTGTTTATATAAAATGGTTGGAAAACAATAAATATTATGATTGACCTATTATAAGGGAAAAATTATGATTCCATTTTTTTAATGTTTATATCAATCGGGAAAATATATCCTCGTTCATTTCAATCTGTTTCGTATCATTAACTATTTTTTAGTGAGGGTTTTTTTAATTTATTTTATTATAATTTTTTGTGGGGTGTTATAACACCAACATATTTTGGAAGATATTTTTCAATATCATGATTCTCATATAAAACCAAACTAAAATCATTTATGAAATATTTGATGAATTTTATTTCAAATATTTCAAGCATAAAAAACCCGTAGTTAATGAAATGTTATTACTCAAACAATTTTTCTTATGTTTTAGAGATATATAAGAAATTTCATTTAATATAACAAGGAATGATATTCCCCAAAATAATATTTTCTAATTATTATTTATTTCATCCAAATATATTAAATTCAATTATTTTAAAATATTATTTCATATTAAAAAATATATTATATTATGTAAATTATAAATTGATGTTAAATAGTTTTAAGAACACTCTAAAATAGAATTTTTAAATAATCATTTTTTCCCAGATATTATAAATTCTTATATAAAAAATAAATTTATAAATTGTATATAATAAAAATTATAAAATTAACATCATTTTTTAAATTTATAATGTCAAAATTAGCTTAGGGTGAATGTGTATGATTATTCTGAAAAGTTTTCTTTGTCTATAGTTAAATATAGTAATACATCTAATATCATAGTGTTTTTTAATTATCATGACCTAATATTTAATTAAACCCTTTTTAATGAAATTTATTAAGCATGAAATTTATTAAAGAGTAAAAGGATTTTTTAAAAATAATTTTTAATTTATGGACACCATCTTTAATGGTTCTTATTATTAAAATATTTTTCAAATAAGAAATACTTTCAGAATGATCCTTTTAATTATGGTTTCCCAAGGTAATATTAATATTTACATATAATGAATTGTCACATAAAAGTATATTGGTATATAATAATAAAAATTATATCTTAAAAATCAATAATATTGAAAATATTTTTGATGAAATAATATTTATTTAAAAAATACATATATCCAAAAAATGAGGTTTTAGGAATTGCATGGTAAAATGTTAAAATTAATATTTATTTCACATAAAAATATTATTATATGAAATGGGTTTATTATTTGGAATCCTTAGGTACAAATTATAAAATAAAGGCAATTTTAATTCAGTGTAAGCATAAATAAAATAGGTAAAAAATAAATACCATGCTCATAATGTTAGTAGTGAAAATTCAAAGAGTAAATGAGTTCAAAATATGTTAACAATATGTAGTAAAATGAGTGGTTAAGTGATTTAGGATCATAAATAGTCCCTCACTTAATTTTTATCCACTTTGGGTGTACTTTACATGTTCAATATGTCTTATATTTATATTAAGATGAAATATTTATTCAAATTTTATCCCCAACACCAAGAATATGAACTTGAATCCACCAGATTTGTCAACTGATTATGAGGAATCTTCTTGATTTTTCCCAGTCTCCCCTAAATTCAATCAATATGTTTTATACTCCATATACTTTCCATGATACCATGCTATAAATCTCTAAAGTGTCACCAAAATTATAATATACAAAGGGAGATGTAATGTTCTTAACAAACCACCCTTATTTTTTCATCTTATATGCCCTGAAGAAAACATAATCATTAATGGTAAGATAATATAATATTTAATATTATTATGAATTGTTATTATAAAAATGGAATATAAGATCTACACCTTCATTTTAAATAATTTGAAAAAATATCTATGTTAGCAACTATATGTGTAGAGTACCACCTCAATGAGTGGAATGAGTGAGTTTTCCTCAACAATTACTAGGATTGTTCAAAAAGTAAATTTAAAGGTTTAATTTCATGTTTATATTATTTTTGTGATTCGTAAATAATAATTAATACCATATTATCCTCATGATGTATAGAAAATGAATGCATCTCACTTCCATATATGTAGATAATGTCCCCGAAGAAAGTTAATTATCTCATTATTCATTAAGTATTTCAATGTTTGTAAAAATCTATTATGATATGCCATAAAAATTTAAAAACAACTAAATATAATAATTATTTTTTAAAAATTATTTTATCACATCCTTAACTATACTCACCCATATATAAAACTTTTTATTCTCTTTACTGGTTTGGCCATAAGCATTAACAATGTTACAAATATCAATCAAGGATAAATATAGAAATGAAACTACCTTTTTTAGAAATTAATCAGAAAATATTATTTTTTATTTATTTTATAGGATTTGTTTTATTAAAATTTAAATTATTTATATTATATAACTATTTGTGGTTAAAAGTTTCCAAAACAAGATCATCGCCTTCTTTTTCATCATGAATACTAAATAAATTTTTTATAAAATATAATTATAACATTATAAATTATTATATAAGTACTATTATAGTAGCTATAATGTTATCATAATGATGAAAATTGAATCAATAAACATCAATTGAGGGTACCTTTACGAAACTCGCATTAAAAATCATTTGGTGATAATAACATTTAATGATGAAAATAAGATATTACTAAGTAATTATAATAAATGATTATAGTTTGTCTTTATAAAATGTAATAGTTATGTATAAATTTATAAATAGGTGATTAATATAGATATATTTATTTAAAGTAGGTTAGAGTATGGTTTATTGGGAGAGATTAATTTATAGAGTCTTTTTGTTAACTTAAACCACATATTTTTGAGTATTATTGTGTCATCAATAATGTATTACATCTATTACTTGATTCCTCCACCGTAAGACTCAATTTTTTTTAAATTTTTTCTATTTATATAAAATTAAACTTTTGATTATAATATTACACCCTAATTATTTTCTTCCCCGTATTTGTATGAACTAGTGAAGAATAATTATCAGTCTCTCTAACAATGATTTTTATACAATGTAGTTGTTTTCCATTCATGATTATGATTTACATTTTATATGATAAAATAATTATGTGTTATCTCATGTCCCCTTTATATTTACCTTGCCCAATTCTGCAAATATAGAAATATTATTCCTTTCTATGACATGGTATTTCAAAAATTGGAGTTTTAAGATATTAAAATTATTTTCTTTCCCTGATTGTTTGTTTTATAATCCACTCCACATTTACTTAAAATAGATTTTATAGTTTTTCCATGTTTTCATTAATGATGTTTATTTTCATTAAAGTAAATGTTTTAAAAATATTTCAATTAGCATTTTTAAAATGTAGTGACCCCAATCCTAGTAGCCCAGATATGGTTCTTCACTTTATTATATTGGATTATATAGAGGATTAAAATACCATATGATTAATCAATTATCAGTTTTGGAAAACCAGATTACACACATGATATCCATTTTACACCGGGGATATAAAATTAAATAAATTACACAATTAAACAAATGAACTGAATTCTTGAATACCATTCTATGATCATTGCACTATAACCAGGGGAAAGAAAAAAAATAATGGCAATCAAAAATTCTTAGAATGGTTTATGTATATCAGATGCTATCATGAATCAATAATGAGTAATTAATATGGAAAGGATGATAACTAAACTTACATTCCATTTAAACAACAGACTAGAAATAAAATGTATCCATAGTTTTATTCATAGTAAAATTTCACTCGATAATAATTAAAAAAAACTGAATGAAGGTAATGTAAAAATATTGGACGTCATGTATCTAGAAAATGAGCCACTATATCATTAAGATCAATTCTCAATATTGTTTGAACTATATTGATTTGGCCAAAAGATTCATATCACGATACTACTGATACATCAAAGGGTTATCTATAACATAGACCCACCCATGTCTACAAGTCCAAAAATAATAAAAATATCATATAATCAATTTAATTAATAAAGAATGTGTAAAATCATCAAATATCCTTATTTAATAAAAGATATTAATTTATCAATATTTCAAAAATTAATCAAATAACATCCAATGTAAAAACCATATGTAAAAATTGTATAATGTTTCAGATATAAAAATATCCATCACCAAAATATATATATTAATTAATATTAGAATTTCTAATGAAAAATGGTCATAATAATGTGATTTTTTAGAGAATGTTTATAATCATAAAACAAAGTTAGATTTCTAAGATAACATTAACCAGATAGAAATATTCTTTTCAAATCCCCTTAGATGAAATAATTCAATGTGAAAAATGAAATACCATTTATAAAGAATAAATGATGATATTCCATTAAGAAGTCATTTTATATACACTACATATAAGTGAAGTAGTACATAATTACAATAAGACTCAATTGACTATAAATTGAGACGGAATCCTTGAAAACTGTGGTAACACCCAAATCGAAAGTCCCAAAAGTAATAATTGACAAAATAAAAACATTAAATACATGAATATATTTTATTCATAAAAAAATATGTCAAAAGGGTTAGAAAAATACAACAGAAAATAGTATATGGTGAATATGACATTTATCTCAGAAATGTTAAAAGTAAGATAAAAATTGCATACCTTAATATTCACTTTGGATGAATATTATTTAACCTATGTTGTAATGTTTTAATTCTTTTTATTAACTTATAAAAGAACCAAATTAATGTTTGTAATATCTTGTTACTAGTTTGATAATAATATTTCATTATTTTCATTGTTTCATATATTAAATACCTTGTTTTTTGAGTATGATTTGAATTGTTATTTTTGGTTCCTATTACATAGATCATGGTTACATAATATACATATTTTTTACCAATATGATAATATAATATATTTTTTTTATATATTTAATTATTTTAATCCATAAAATATTTTCATAAGAAATGAAATACACACTTCATGGAGATGGTAGGTCGTACGTATGCATGATCTTTGTTTCTATTCTTTTCCATATTAAAATAATGAATAGTAAATGATATATATATGTATATATATATATATTTGTATATTATAATTATATTTTCATATTTATTTCATATATGTAACATTTTTTTATTAAACCTATCTTTAATCCATTCAATGTTATGCTTGAACGTATCGCATCGCTTTGAGGAGGCGGTAGTAAACACATCCATAAATGATGTTATCGTATTACAAAAAATAGAAAGCGTAATGTTATATGTTATATGTTAATTAAAAAAGCATAAAGACATTATAAATATCATATATATTATATTAAAAGTATAAATCCGTCATTATTACCAACTAGGAAATGTGAAAATGGAAGAAATAATGACATCTGTTCGTGTTGCGGTTATCAATCGTACAAATGAACAATGATTATACATCCCATTTTATGAAATTATATGTGGGTGTAGGTCATAAACTAAGGAAAAACACCTAAATTTAATTTATTATATTATTTTCATTATGTAATAATGATATAAAGACAATTGAAGGAATAGAGGAAGAATCCATTCAAAAGTGCTCGTTGAAGAATATTGCCTGTTTGTCGAGTAACTTCATTTGGGTTACACCAAAATATAGCCTTGGTTAAATTTATACCAAGTTTTAGTCTTCTAAGATGTGGGTAATGTTTTTGGGAGGTTATTTGGGATGGTTTTTGGTGATCCAAAGGGATTTATGGGTTTGAAGAAGTGAGGGGTGTCAGTACCCTTTTATAGTGGAGAAAGTGTGGCATTTGAGAAAATATAAAATAGTAAAAACTATTTGGAGTTATTATTTACATAATGTGCCTCCCATAATGAACCATATTCATCCCAAGTAGGGATATTATCTAAAAATGTCTATCTAATGGGTTTTGGGAAACTGTCTTGGTCATTTGGCATCATAATATTAATGTTTAACCACTAAGTAAACTATTTTTTACCTTAATTGTTGTAATTAATTTTAATTATATTCACTAACACATTTGGTGAAAAATAAGGTTAAACTTATATAAATTATTTATTATTATGACTAAAAATATGGAATATATTTTTCTAAATAGCAATCATAGAAGTGGAATAAATTAATTTGTTTAATCCCATGAAAGTGATAATAAAGAGGGGATTGAGTGTGAAAAAGTTTAAAAGAATAAATTTTTTACATTAAAATTAAATATAAATATTACCACAAACAAATATAATTCTTGTATTTGGGGTTTGGCTTAGTGGTAAGCACCCCGTAATCCTAAACAAAAAATGGGGGTTCAAAACCCATGGGGCGCAGGGTACTGTAGCAGTACTGTAACGGTACTGTAGCAGTGTTGGGACTGTTGATTGGAAGGTACTGTAGCAGTGACAGGATACTGTAGTGGTGGTAGGGCACTTTAGCAGTGGCATGTATTGTAGCAGCCGGGTTACTATTCACAGAATGGGTCTTAGGTCAAAAATTTGGGCCTACGGGCTATGCAATGAGCTACATACCCACTGGGCCATCGAGTTATGTAATGGGTCTCCCTCTACCCAGTTAAAAGAGGTCTTTTCTTTGCTTTAATAATAAAATGAGGCTTCACACCAAAACTTTTTAATAAATATAATATCTTAATAGCTGTAAAATTGAAAAATTAACACCTTCAAAAAAATTCACATTATTTTAAAGACAAGGAAATCCCATGTAAAAATTTTTCATAAATACATGGGAATTTTTTGAGTCCGCAGTTTCTGACGGTACTTGATTCTGAGGCCCGGTGTGCCCGGAATCAATTTCTGACGTTTTTTTCGGGTACGTTCAGTAAACGTGTGAGTGGGAAAATCTATCTTTTGAATAGGTGCTAGGAATTGAAATCTGAGGACAACATTGAACTTTTTTCACTGGTATTATCTTAAGGAGACCTTCACCTCGATTATAGTTGAGTCGGGGTGAAAGTTGGTTTTCTGAGGTTTTGTGGGATAAAAATAAAATAAACTTTTTATTTTATTTTTATTTGAATATTGAATTTTGAAACTCCTTTGGTGTGGGGACCACCCGACAATTGAAACTCTTCATTTAATGAGGATCATTAAGATTATGGTTACACTACAGGTGTAACCACACAATTAATGAACTAATCAGTTATGTTAAAAGCACAACTCAACTTAATATGATAATTAAGTTTTGAGTTGTGTTGGGGGACGACCATTCGTTTGAAAGGAGAGAGTTTTGTGAAACGATTGTGGACAAAGAATGGTTCTCCAACAACGAATCTCCCAATATCTTCGATGAAGAACAATACATAAACGTAGATTGGATCCCAACGAGTCTCTGACACTCAAGCTAGGATCTGAAGTGCGAGGCAGAGGTGATGATCAACGACAACTCCATCTTCTTCCTCTGACGTCGTCAACGAACAACGAACCGAGTTAGGGGGATTTACCTTTCTTGTGATTGAAATTCTCTATTCATATTTCTAAACGATGAACGCGGACCATCCAACAAACAGGATGATCCTGGTTCGATCATTTTTGTGAGTAACGGAAGAATTTCATACGGGGTTTAGATCTAGGATGGATCAGTCTTGTTGATGATCTTTATTGAACCCTGTTATGATCTGCTAACGCGGAGGTTGTGGGCCAATCAAAACACGGCCGGATGCCCTCCAATGATATTCTGATGTTCTTCGGCTTGTTGGGTTCTTCATGGGCGACGGGACAAAGTGGCATTGATGAAATCCGGAGGGTCCAGTGCTGAGGGTGGCATCCCAGGGGGACCCCCGGCACAGACAGATCCAATTTTTGACTACCGGAGCGATCCCGGTGGTCCGCAGAAGTTGGGTCACCGGGCGGTGGCACTGGCGACCGGAGGCAGTGATGGCCGCGCACCGACCGCGTGGAGGGACCGGTAGCCGCTCGGGCCGCCTGGTCCATGGTACGACCAGCCTGCCGATCCGGCTGGCCCACTGGAGAATCGCAGCACCCGCTTTTGCTGCGTATAGGAGGACGCGACCTGTGTCCGCGGGCCGCTCAGTTGGGCGAACCGGTCAGCCGCGTCCGGACCATGCGGGAGAATCGCGGCGCCCGTAGGCATCACATGGAGAGAATTGCATCCGGCAGCGCGGTCCGCGTACGTTGGGCCGAACCAGCCGACTACGGCCGGCTGGGACAGAGGAGGATGCGGTTGCACGTGGCGCCGCCGGTAGAACTAGACCGGCCCGCAACGTGGGCCGGGTCAGTGGGTGGGTCACGCCCCACCGGGCTGGGCTGACCCTCATCTAGGTCGGACCCGCCGAGATGGGTCGGGCCGACCCGCCAGCCCACTGTGCTTGACGGGCCGGGGCCGTCTTTGCTTAAATGCGAATAACTCCTAGATTGCATGCCTGATAGATGTGCTTTCTGCGGCACTAGGAACCTTGTGACGGGTTGGTCTTTTTGGGATACTCTAAGTGAGATTTGGACAAATTTAGAAAACGGCCGGGTTAGGATCGAGCGTAAATCCAACCAGGCCCATGGAACGGAAATTCCAATAACTCTCAGATCGTGTGTCCGATTGATGTGCCGTCTGTTGTGTTGGGTTCCTTATAAAGAGACAGAACTATGGGATACATCAACTTGAGACTTCATGGAAGTTGATGTATCGACACTTGGCTCGAGGAGCAGACCCTCCCAGAATCGAGCGTGCTGTGTGCGGGAACCCTAGGGCTGGCTGCGACTAAGATGACAGGATCCTCTGTGGGTTCGACGACAGTGACTTCTATACCGGGATCCTATGTGGGTTTGACATTGATGACTTCTATACCAGGATCCTACATGTGTTCGACAGCGCTGATACTATTCTAGGATCCTATGTGGGTTCGACAGAGGAGATGATTCAGAGGCTACATCTAATCATCTCTACCCCTCTTCATGTGTTGTATACTTGTGTGAGCGGATTCTCAACTTTCTATATTTATCATTGTGGTGATTGAATTTACTTAATTTGTGGAATGAGATGTTCTTGGGCTCAAGTTTTGGAACTGTGATTGGTAACTTAGGTATATGTATGGGAATATACCTAAGTAGGGATGGTTTATACTTTGTGATTGTATCTTACTTCTGTGGTTTATCCTTGCAGAATATTGTGATACCTTGAGGGTCTCAGAGTCCCTGGTGAGTATTGTTATACTCACCCCTGCACAGGCTATGCCTGCACCTCATTGTGTTGGATGCAGATGACAAACAACACTGACGAAGGCCGAGAGCACCACGATTGGACGGTACCCAGAGGTGGACCTTATGATGAGTCAGAACACAGAGGAGTCTGATGGACACGGAGTGCTGAGGTGGCCATTTGTACCTACCGTTCAGTAAGGATCCCCGGTGGATGATCCAGGAGTTTCTCTTTACCTTTCAATAGTTTGTCTCTTTTTCAGTTGTACTTTGCTATTGGGCTTGTATTTCCGGCCCCTTTACTTTCATGACACTCTTTTGTATTCAGTTTTACTTTTTGTTTACTTCCAGTTGCGTACTCTGTTGTGTTTGTTTTCTTTTATAAAGGAAATTCCCTCCTAGATTAGGGAATTACGCCTTTGGTACTAGTCGACAACCCCAGGTCTAAGGAAGGCGATCTTGGAGTTAGTCACAACATGGGTCCCGAGGATGGTTCGTGATAAATTGGTATCATTTGAGTCATTTCTACTGTAAAACAAAGACTCTGATTCATTTAAGTAGAAATAGTGTTAAGTGTTTTGGGTGAGGTGATCAATTTAGGGAAACTGGTGTCAGTGCGGCGGCTAATGTATCCATACACCATGACTCTGACTTCTGATCTCTGACTCAGTGCATGAAAACACTGAATGTGTGTGTGTTTCCTTTGAAAAAAATTTCATCATGATTACTTTGTGTCAGCTCACAAGGTATATTGTTTTAACCATGGCACACCTGTTTCCTTTCCAGATGGCCCCATGAAGGCATCCAGCTAGGGACTCGAGTTTCGTATGAGATGGTAGCCCACCGAGTGACAAGGCCTCAGTGCAGGGACCCATCACAGCAGAGGTACCAGTGATACCACTACCCGCTGGGCCACCGATACCACCAGCTCTAGAAGGAGAGATTTCATGTTTCCTGAATGCATTGAACGAGTTCTAGTGCCAGAGGCCGCCCAGGTTCCGAGGAGAGACGGACCCACAGGCAGCTGAGGATTGGCTGGAGGCTATCGTGAGAGTTTTCAGATTGGTAGGGACACCAGCTGACTTCATAGTGATCCTTGTCGCAAGTCTCCTGCATGCAGTAGTAGGCAAATGGTGGAGCCTGATGCTCCAGGTGCATGAAGAGGCATCACTACTCTGGACAGACTTCGAGATTCACTTACGGTCAAAGTTTGTTCCAGCCACCCTTCATGCGGTGTGGATACAGGAGTTACTGCATCTATAGTAGGGTAGCATGACGGTAGCTCAGTACTCAGCGAGGTTCACCGACCTCTCACACAACTCCATGGATATGGTATAGGACCCATTCTTCAGGGATCGGACCTTCAAGCAGAGAATCAGGCATGAGATCAAGGATTCGATGATCTCCCTCAACATCCTGACACAGGTGGAGGTGCTGGAGCAAGCCCTTCTTGTGGAGAGTTTTCATGCTGAGCAGACACCAGCAACGAGACACACTACAGGGCGACACATAGCAGAGTCTTCTGCAGGTGGTAGTAGACAAATGTCGCAGAGGTCCAAGCGGACCATTCCATCAGGTGGGCGACCTCAGGATATAGGTTTGGATGTGTGGGGCACACGAGACAGAGCCAGTCATATGAGGAGAAGGCAATGCTATGCGTACGGAGGGCAGGGTCACATGACACGTGACTGTCCGACCCGCCGTACAGATGATCATCAGACAGTTCAAGAACCTCCCAGTTAGAGGAAGAGGTTTGACAGTGGTGGTCCATCAGGAGTAAGTAGACGTGGAAGAGGGGCTGGTCGAGAAGTAGGTGGTGAAAGATGTTTTGAGGTCCTACCACTACCACCACCCCTAGATGGTCCACCTCGAGCTCCAAGAGTAGGTGGATAGGAGCGGGACTAGCTCCAGGCATAGACAGCTTTTTTCGTGATGCTTCTAGCTTCATTGATGTTGTTGTTTATGGTTGCCTTGGGTCTTTGTACATTGAGTTGTAGTAATAAAAGACACTTTCCCTTGTGATGTTTGCTTGCCTACCTTTTTGTGTGGTTGATACTGATAGGTTCCGGTTAAAACCGTTGACTTGACCATCACGTTCGAGATTCCTACTGCAGGAGACCTGGTGACTACACACAGAGGCCGACAGTGTGACTCAACCCTTGAAGGTGGGAGTAACAGTTTGATATCATGGTAGTATCTTCCAGGACTTACGGCATCGTCGATGGCATGGATTAGTACCATTCATGTCAGGATTGACTGTATTAGGCAAAGGACATGGTTCATCCAGGGGAAGAGACCGAATTTATCTTTTCAGAAAATGGAGAAATCTTATCAACTCTTATAGGATGTAGGCGAAGAAGGGTGTAGTCATGTTCTTTATAATTGGCTAGTCTCACCCATAGTTCATTGAGTGAATGGTTTATAGTTTACTCTGATCACCAGAGTCTCAGGTATATCTTCTCGCAAAAGGACATAAACATGAGACAGTGGCGATGGCTTGAGTTCCTCTAGGACTATGACTTTGAGATTGTCTATACTTCTGGGAAGGGTAAAGTTGTAGCAAATGCTCTCAGCAGGAGATCAGGAATTCAGCTGCTAGGAAAGGCGACAAAGAAGTTGTCCGCATTACAAATATCATTTGTGGATAGAGATGGATCAGCCTTTCTACATTCTCTCACAGTCACTCCTCCACTTCTTCAGTGAGTCAGGGAGGCATAATGTGGGGACGTTGACTGTGAGACGCGACGTTCTCAGATATCCACAGGGTAGGCACCTGATGGATTTTCTGAAGGTGGGGAGCACATCATTATCTTTATAGAACCGCCCATGGAACTAGTTACACTTCAGGAGGAAGTTTTGAGGTAGTTTCACACATATTATTTAGCGGTACATCCAGAAGTGGTGAAGATTTATCAGGACCTCTGACGACAGCACTGGTGGACAGGTATAAAGAAGGCAGTAGCTGATTTTGTCTCATGATGCCTCACTTGTGAGTAAGTGAAGGGAGAGCACCAGGTACCAGCAGGATTTGTTTATCCCTTAGAGGTCCTAGAGTGGACGTGGGATGGGATATCCATGGATTTCGTGATGGGACTTCCATGTACATCCAGAGGACATGACTCTATCTGGGTGATTGTCGAATGATGCACCAAGTTGACCCACTTTATACCGATTAGAGAGCAGAGTTTAGTGGAGATCCTGGGATGCCTATATATACAGGAGATCGTACGGATTCATGGTGTGCCATCGATGATCATCTCTGATCGAGATGCTCGTTTCACTTCTTGGATATAGAAGGGGTTGTAGGAGGCTTTTGGGATGCAGTTTCACTTGAGCACCGCCTTCCATCCTCATACGGATGGCCCGAATGAGAGGACCATTCAGACTCTTGAGTACATGATCCTTGCATGCGTCCTCAACTTCGGCCGTAGCTAGGATGATCACTTACCCTTGGTAGAGTTTGCGTATAACAACAGCTACCACTCCACCTTTGGGATGGAACCTTACGAGGCACTGTATGGCCAACCTTGCAGATTGCCTCTATACTGGGCTGACCAGGGGAGTCAGCACTTATGGGACCGAAGATGGTACAGGCTATGACAGAGAAGGTGTAGGTCATCCAAGAGCAGATGAAGACTACATAGAGCAGACATAAGTCCTATGCTGATAGGAGACGGTGACCAGTGCAGTTCGAGGATGGGGACAACATCTTTCTACGGGTCTCACCTCGATGAGGTCTACGAGGTTTTGGCTGAGGTTCCAAGTTATCTCTACGATTAATCAGACCTTTTCTGGTCCTCAGTAGGGCAGACGAGGTGGATTACCGCTTGAAACTTCCACCTCAGTTACACCGGTGCACGACGTCTTCCACGTATCTCAAATGAGGAGTTATGTGCATGCCCCATCCCACATCATCAACCACGAGGGGTTGGACATCGATAACGGGGTGACATTCACGGAGGTTCCAGTGGAGATTGAGGATTGATAGGATTGGGTCCTGTTTGGATGGTCGATTCCTAGGGTACATGTTCTCTAGCAGCATGAGAACCTCCAAGATAGAACATGGGAAGAGGAGGCTCAGATGTGTTCTCAGTACCCCCATTTGTTTCTCTAGTGTGTGTTGTATATTACGGGGACATAAAGCCCTGAGGTGGAGAGAATTTAAAGACCCTAAAATCCAATGGAAAACTTTTCTTAAATACATGGGAATTTTACAAGTCCGCAGTTCTTGAGGGCACTTGATTCTGAGGCCTGATTTACCCGGAATCAATTTTTGATGTTTTGCTTGGGTATGTTCAGTAAACTTGAAAGCGGGAAAATATATCTTTTGAACCGGGGCTTAGAATTCAAATCTAGGGACATCGTTAAACTCATATCACTGGTATTCACTTAAGGAGACCTTCACCACGATCGCAGTCGATTTGGGTTCAAAGTTGGTTTTTTGAGGTTTTGTAGGATAAAAATAAAATACACTTTTTATTTTATTTTTATTTAAATTTTGAATTTTGAAACTCCTTTGGTGTGGGGACCACCCAAAAATTGAAACTCCTCATTTAATGAGTTGAATTAAGATTTTGGTTACACTAGAGGTGTAACCACCCATTTAATGAACTAATTATTATGTTAAATGTGCAACTCAACTTAAGGTGATAATTAAGTTTTTAGTTGTGTTGGGAGAAGACCATTCATTGGAAATGAGAGAGTTCTATGAAAGGATTTTTGACGAATAACTGCTATCTAACGACGTATCTCTCATGATCTTAGATAAAGAACAATCCTTCAATGGAGATCGGATCCTGACGAGTCTCTGACACTCGAGCTCGGATCTGAAGTGCGAGGCAGACGCGACGATCAACATCAACTCCATCTTCTTCCCGCGATGTCGTCAACAAACAATGAACCTAGGTAGGGGGATTTACCTTTCTTTTGATTGAAGTTCTCTGTTCATATTTCTAAACAGGGAACGTGGACCAGCCAACAAATAGGCAGATCTGTGGTTCGATCGTTCTTGTGGGTAAGGGAAGAATTTCATGCAGGGATTAGATCTGGGATGGATCGGTCTTGTTGATGATATTTATTGAACCCTATTATGATCTGCTAATGTGGAGAGTGAGGGCCAATCCGAACACGGCACGATTCCCTCCGCTGATCTTGTGATGTTCTTCGGATTTTTTCGTTCTTCATGGGTAATGGGACAAAGTGGCAGCAACGAAATCCAAAGGGTCCAGAGTTGAGGGCGGCATCCCGGGAGGACCCTCGGCGCAGATAGATCCAATTTCCGACCATCGGAGCAAACCTGGTGGTCTGCAGAAGGTGGGTCGACGGGCGGCGGCATCAGCGACTGGAGGCGGTGGCCGCCACCACACGCCGACCGTGTGGAGGGACCGGTGGCCGCTCGGGCCACCCGGTCCGCGGGACGACCGACCGGTCGATCCGGCCGGCCCCCAGGAGAATAGCGGCGCCCGCAGGGGCCGCGTGGTGGAGGACGCGGCCCGAATATACGGGCCACTCAGCTGGGGGAACCATTTGGACACGTGCGGGCCAGGCTGGAGAATCGTGGCGCCCCCTGGCGCCTCGTGGAGAGAATCGTGGCCCGCAGCGCGGGTCGTGTGCACTGAGTCGAACCGGCCGGCTACAGCCAGACGAGGCAGAGGAGGAGGCGGCGGTGCATGGCATTGCCAGGCGAACCGGACCAGCCCGTAGTGGGGGTCGGGTCCATGGGTGGGCTACGCCCAACCAGGCCGGGCTGACCCCCAGCCGGGTCAGAGCCACCGAGCAGGGTCGGGCGACCTACCAGCCCACTGGGTTTGACGGGTCGGGGCCATCTTCGCATAAATGCAAATAACTCCTAGACTGCGCATCTGATTGATGTGCCATCTACGGAACTGGTACCCTCGTGATGAGGCGGTCCTTTTGAGTGACTCTAAGTGATTTTTGGACAAATTTGGAAAACGTCCGGGTTTGAATCGAGCGTAAATCCAACCGGGCCCCTCGAATGGAAATGTCAATAACTCTTAAACTGGATATCCGATTGACGCACCGTCTGTCGCATTGGGTTCTTATTTTGAGACAGAACTACGGGATACATAAACTCAAGCCATAATGGTAGTTTATGTATCGACACTTGGCTCGGGGAGCAGACCCTCCTAAAATCGAGCATGTTGTGTGCAGGAACCCTAGGTATTGCTGTGAATGAGATGACAGGATCCTCTGTGGGATGGACTACAGTGACTTCTGTACCGGGATCCTATGTGGGTTCAACAGTGATGACTTCTGTACCAAGATCCTACATGGGTTTGACAGTGTTGATACTGTTCCAGGATCTTACATGGGTTTGACAGTGCTGATACTTTTCCAGGATCCTACATGGGTTCGACAGAGGAGATGATTCCGAGGCTACATCTAGTCATCTCTACCCATCTTCATGTGTTTTATACCTATGTGAGTTGAGTCTTGAATTTCAATCTTTATCATCGTGGTGGTTTACTTTACTTCCTTTGTGGAATAGGTCATTCTTGGGCTTGAGTGTTGGAGCTGGAATCTGATTGGTAAATTAGGTATATGTATGGTCATGTACCTAAGTAGGGATGGTTGATACTTCGTGATTGTATCTTACTTTTGTGTTTTATCATTGTTGGATATTGTGAGACCTTGAGGGTCTCAGGGTCCCTACTGAGTATCATTATACTCACCCCTGCACAGGCTATGCCCACACCTCATTGTGTTAGATGCAGACGACGGATAGCACTGACGAAGGCCGAGAGCGCTACGACTGGATAGTATCCAGAGGTGGACCTTAAGAAGAGTCATCGCACAGAGGATTCTGATGGATGTGGAGTGTTGAGGTGGCCATCTATACCTACCCTTCAGGTAGGAACCCTGGAGGACGATCCAGGAGCTGCTCTTTACCTTTCAGTAGTTTGTCTCTTTTTCAGCTCTACTTTACTATTGGGATTGTATTTCCAGCCCCTTTACAGTCAGCACACTCTTTTGTATTCAGTTTTACATTGTGTTTACTTCCATTTGCGTACTTAGTTGTGTGTGTTTACTTTTATAAAGGCAATTCCTTCCCATCTTAGGGAATTACGCCTTTCGTGCAAGTCGCTAGCCCCTGGCCTAAGGAAGGTGCACTTGGGGTTAGTCACGGCACGGGCCCCGAGGAAGGGTCGTGACAATTATAATTTAACCCTACAAATTATTTAGATAAAAAATAAGTTTTAAATTAAAAAACATTTTTTTTCTATTCATTGAAAAATAAAACATCACAAAAAAATCCCAAAACATCACTACAATATAATATTTCCATTTTATTTCAAAAATTAATTTCATTTTTTTCTAATTTAATTTATAAAAGAGTCAAATTTTTATTTTATTACATTTTTTCCATTAAATAAAAAAAACTACCTTTAGAAAAGTATAATTTTCTATACATAAAATTGGATGTGATCTTCTCTGATTTGAATAAAATATATTTTTTTAATTTCAAAAAAAATGATTTCAAAATTAATAAATAAATTTAATTAATGTTAATTAAATAATTTTAATTTAGTTAATTTATTAATATAAATTTCGTTTAGGCATATAAAACATTTTTACAAAAACAACTCATTTATATTAAATCGGTTTTCACATTTGTTTCTAATTAATTGGCAAACAATTAATTCAAACAATTATTTTTAAAAGTTAGTCAATTATATTTTTAACCACAAATTTTACTTCTAGGTTATATCTTATTTAATTAAATAAGAATATTTTAATAATATATTGTCTTTTGGTTAGACTTAGGTTTGTGTGTAATGCAAGAAATTGAAGAAAGTCATTGTTGTATAAGAAAAAAGCTAACTTGGTGTTGAATGAATTGAAATGTATATAATATATTAAAATTATTTATAATAGTAAATATAATTTAATGTATTTTTTTATTATATTATATTCTATGATTAGTGTTGTGTGTCATACACACAATGAGAAACAATTTTCTTACACTATAATTTCACGGTATTATATTCTCCCCACCTTAATTGAATTGCTTCGGCGTAATTAAAATGTGATATAAAAAATATAGGGTTTGATATTTAAAAATTACTTTGTTTAAATCCCACATTGTTAAAGTGTTAATAAAATATCTTCTTAATAAGAGATAAATAGGAGTACAATGGTCATATAGAATAAAATATAACTGGGTTTATATATATGAGATCATTAGTGCCAGTTGAAAATATGTTCTCTAAGGAAAAGTGTAAATATTTATATTATGTGATTGAGGTCATTGATCATGAAAAATTGAATGATCAATTGAATGTTAGTTGAATATAAACCAAAAATATGTGATGATATAAAAGGCCATCGGTTTAACGAAATCTAGGTTATTAGAATAACATTTTATTTCAAGATCATTTTCCAAGTTCTGAGTAATTATTTTACTACCTATGAATATTTAAAAATACACTCACTTGATGCATTTTTTATTTTAAAAAAATAATATTATACATTTTTTTTCCTTTAGCTACTTATATTAAAAATCTTATCACATGTTTGATTATATGGTAAAGTAATAAATTAACCTCTAAAAACCTTATCCAAATATCAAATTAAACTATTTTTTAAATTGTTAAATTTTTCAAAATATTAAGATCCAACAAATTAGAATCATTTCCAAGGTAGTTAGTAGTATTTAATTTACATTATCCAAATTAATCCTATTTTTATCCATAAATTATTATCTTATTATTCAGAACACATTAAGGGTTAAATTTCCATCAATGATGTTTTTCCATGTAATTCAGTTGGACATTTTTCAATATATCATTGAATACATGTTTTCAAATTCTATATTATATAGTAATGTAGTATAATACTTATAAGTTTCATGGTATTTTTAATAACAATGATATCATGAATAAAATACTTTTAAAATTTTATATAAGGATCCAAAAACATAAGCACATTAATCTTTCCACATCGGTTGTATCAATAACATATGCTTGACCCTGATCCCTTAGCTTATTCTAAGGTATTTTCCCTTGATTCTTGGGAAATTTGTTTACATAATTCTCAATAAAAATATAGTTGAATCACTGAATATTTATATTTTTATCCTTACCTTTTCATTCCTTTTCCTAGTGACCCTTTTCTGAACAATAATAAAAATTCCAAATCTCTTAAATCAAGTCCCTGGGTGATTCAATCCAATGTTTTCACATGGTTCAAATAACATTCTTTTCTTGTCCTTTTTTGAAACATTCCCTTTGTATTGGTGATCATTCGCCCTATAATTTCCATAATTTCCCCTAAAATAACAATCACTATAGACTTTCTATCAACACATGTTACAAAATACAATTCCTTTTAAAAAATCACCAATGTATTTCATTCTACAATTATAACTTGTTACAAAATCCCCCTTTCTCTTCTTCCATTTTTCCATCATTTTTCTGATATCTTCTACTCCTATTTCATCCCATAAAAGTAATAATAGATATAAAATTCATTAAATTTCTTGTTGGTACATGATATTATGTCCTCATATGATGATAATGTTTGGGAGACTAGTTCCCTTTGAATGATTAACTTAATCCTATCAAAGATATGGTCATTCTTACTCTTTGTATAATGTGTATTGGTGAGTTTCATATTCCTTCAGCAAGGTACCATTTTAAAGGAATACATACATTTGATTAGATCATATCATCATGAAACATAATTTATAATAAAAAATGGATAAATATTTAACATAAATTGAAAATTTTATATGAATCTAATCTCATAATCACAAACACAGTTTCCTTGAGATGTTCTTTTATACATTTCAACAAAGTATATCAAAGGGTTTTTTGTATAATAATTACATTCCTAAATCGTTATCCCAAAGTTCCAACTAAACATTATATGATATAAATAGTAAAGAGTCCATCCCTAGTAGTCTGAAGCCAGTTCCTTACATTATTTAATTTTTATAGATATAAGATTCTAATCCAAAAGGACAAAATAATTTACTAGTTTGGAAAATCCAGATTAAGTTGAAGATACCCGTTTTACATTATTTATAGAAAATGAAATTATTTACATAGTAAAACAAATAAACTACATCCTTTAATACTCATTAAAATATATCTTCATCATTACTTTCAAAAAGGAATCAAAATAAGGGCGATCTAAAATGCTCAGTAAGTGTCAAATACCTAAAAAGATATCAGGAATACATAATGAATAGTCAATTTGGCATGGTAGATAATTGAACACACATTCTATTTAATTAATCGAATAAAAAATAAAGAATCCATATATATTTCATAGTGAAAATTTTCAAGATAATAATTAAAAAATACTGAATGATGGGAATTATTAAATATTGGAGATCGTGAATCTGGTACATGAACTACTATAACGTCAAGATATATTCTCAAGATTGTTTAAACAAATAAATTTTTTCCTTTAGATTTATCTAATTAGAATATTTATGAATTAAGGGTATATCTATAACTAGGCCTCACCCATGTTTTCCTGTTTAATCATTCCTTATATACTGATTAATCTATTTAATTAGTAAATAATATTCCTTATCATCAAATATCTTTATTGAATAAAAGATACATAATTATTAATATTTTCAAAATTAATCAGATAACATTCAATGTAATAAATATTTTGTAAAAATTGAATATAATTTATGATATAATAATATACATCCCAAAGGAATATGCATATTTAAGAAAAATTAAAATCAATATAAAAAATGATCATAATAAAGTGATTGTTTTAAGGGAAATTAATAATCACAAAAAATGTTAGATTAAAATTAGAACTTTTACAACATGTAAATTTTCTTGTAAAATCCCCTTGATGAGAAAATTTAAATTGAAACATACTATTCCATGAGTATTAAATATTTCATAAAATTACATGAAAAGGGTTAGTATATAAAACACATAAATGTGAATTGGTGCATAATAACAAATGAGTCTCAATGGAATATAAATTGAGATTAAAACCCTTACAAATGTTTTAACATTGGAATCAGAAGCCCAAAAAGTAATAATATTATAATGAAACATTTAACTAAAATGAATATAAATAATTCATGATATAATATATCAAATGTTGTGGTATATTTACCAAATAAATCAAGTAATTTGGGAATATGAAATTTGTCTCAAATATATAAAAAAGTGAGGTGAAAATACCTTACCATACACTTCCTAATGGAGGAAAATTTTTTAACCTACAATGTAATGGTTATAATAATGTTACTATATTTTAATAGAACCATATTAATATTTATAATTTCATATCAAATCCTTCTATAATATTGTATCACCCATTTGATAATAATATTTCATTGTTTTCATGGTTGTAGGAATTAATTACCTTATTCTTTGAGTATGGCTTCAGTTGTTATATTTGTGTTCATATTAATTAGGTAATGATTTAATAATCTACATAATATATTAAATGGATGTAAATATTATATATATTCATTATATATGTATTTATAGTATCCTATAAAATTTGGATATAGGAAATGAAATTCATTGTGCATGTAGATAGCTGGTCGTACGTATGCATGAATATTTTTTCAATTTTTGTCTTATTAATATAATGAAAAGTAAATGAGAGAGAGATTTATATATATATATATATATTTACACTATACATCCAGTATCATATTTATTTCATATATCTTACATATTTTTATTAAACCCATCGTAACACATTCAATGGAAAGTGTGAACGTATCACATCGCATTGAGGAGGTGGATGTCCACACGTTCACAAACGATGTTATCACATTCCATAAAAATATAAATAATAAAGTAATGTGTTATATATTAATCCCATTAGAAAAAATTAATTATTAATATCATATATAAACTATAAATATATCATTATTTCTAACAATTAATGGTGGAAATGGAGGAATGAATGACATCATTTCTTGAGGGAGTATTCCACCGTATACAAGAATGATGATTGCATATCCCATATGATGGAAGTGTTTAGGTGTTTCTAATACCTCTATGAAGAAAATTTTGATTACATTGATGATAATTTTGTTATTATATAACAATTATATAATAGTAATAGAAGGAGTAGAGAAATAAATAATGAAATATTGCTTGTTGATGAATAATACTTCTTCTTCCGATAACTCATATTGGATTACACCAAATATCTCCCTTGGTATTCTTTATACCATATTTTAGGATTCTATGATGATTTTAGGGACGTTTGAAGTTTATTTAGTGGGGTTTTGATAATCCAATGTGATTGATAGGTGTAAATATGTAAGGGGGTGGGTGTTGTTTTATAATAGAGGGGTGGCATTCTCATAAATATGAAAAGGTAAACACTATTGAGTGGTCTCTCTTATATATTGTTCCTAAAATAAATAAAATTAGAGAAAATTGCGGATATGTTGAAAATATATTCATTCAATGGGTATTTGTAAAATTTCTAGGACATTTGGGCACTAATGATTAATGTATAACCACTAAGAAAACCCATTTTTACCTTATTCAGTGTAATGGTCCTTAATTGCTTTCACTAATATTTTTTGAAAAAGAAACGATGAAGATATTCATAGATATTATTAATTATGATTATTAAATATATGAAATCCATTTTTCAAAATTACAATTACAGAAGTGGCAGGATTAAATTTAAATTAATCCCACATATGGGATGATCAAGCTTGTTTTTAAAGTGAAAATGTTCAAGAGAATGAAATTTTTTTATAAATTTGATATAATGAAAATTTAAAACCAATTAAAATTTTAATATAACACTATAAATCATTTATTTATAAAATAATTTACCACTTATATTTTTTTATTTTTCATTATTCACCAAAAAACAAAAAATCGCAAAAAACACTAAAAATCACCCCAATATAATTTGGGAATTATTATATAAAAAATAATGCTTATTTTTTGAAATAAATTTTATAAAAGTTTAAAAATATAGTTTCAAAATAAGTGTAACATTAAATGGAACTAGAACTACCTTTAGAAAAAAACATATTTTAAACATAAAATTTGATTTGTCCTTATCTAATTTATATCAAATCTATTTGATGAATTTCAAGAAATTTGATATAATATATAATATATAATTTTCCTTAAGATTATTTCACAAATATTAATTAATTTAAATTGTTAATATAAATTGCCTTTGGTTGTATAAAAATAGTTTTATAAAATCATCTTGTTACATTCAATTAGGTTATATATATAATTCAAATTAATTGGTAACCAGTGAATTGAATAATATTTTTTTAATTTAGTTCATTATATTGATGAACTTCATTTTAGTGGAATGTTATATAATATTATATTAAATAATAATATTTAAATAATATATTATTATTCAGTTAATCGCGGTCTTATGTGTAATCAATGCAATAGAAAAAATCCATTTTTTACATGTGACCTAAGATATCAAAATATTGCATGCATTTCAAGGTATAGAATATATTAAATTTATTGAAAATAGTAAATATATTTTAAATTATTGGGATATTATATTCCCTTCAATGTTTTTTGTTGCATGTAATACACACGATAATATATAGTTCTCTTATATTAAAATTTAGAAGTGTGACATAAAATAATTTGTCAATGTAATGCATAAAATTGAGATTCTATGTTAATATTGGAAGTGATTTATAAAATCTATTTTAATATTTTTTTGTGAACACATTCATTATCCATTGTTACCATTATTTTCGAAAAATAATATTTTCCATGAATTCAAATAGTTTTCACAATTATCCATATTTAAAATGATTCTAAAATTAAAATAAATACTTCAAATAATTTTTAATAGTGATTTACCTAGTGATCTAGAAATTTTATTTTCATCTACTTCAACATCCTAAATTGTCCATATGTATCATAGTGGATATTTTATTATTAAACAACCCATTATATTTCTCTTATTACCATATGATATTCTAAATGGATTCTCCATAAATTCAGTCCCTTTTTCATGAATTAAGGATGTGATATTTGATATATTATTGTAATAATTATATAATGAAACACATAGGTATAAATGATTCTTATTGATGGGTGGGGTACTATATCACCCACTATAAATTTTTTGATGCTTAATATCTGATGATATGAATGATTTTACATGATTTGTTTGTACATGCCCAGTATGGTACATGAATTTTTAGCCATATCCCATGATAGGATATTGTTTGTGGCCCAATCATAGCATGGTACATGGGTTTTCTTACTTGTACAAAGAAGGTACATGGGTAGTTAGCCTAATCTAAATAGGTTATAATAATTGTTAACACAATTCTACAAGAGTTAATATATTATTATAACAATTCCACTATGGGATTAGAAATAGATACCATTTCCATATCTATAAGATTATGGTTTCATATGACTTGGATGATACCGAATTTCTATAATATATGCTTCTATTTTCTATTATGGATCTTCATTATTTTCTATTTTTTAGCACTAAACTACCAAAGAATATGTTTCATCATTTTAGACTAAATTTCATTCTATGATTACTTTTAGAGAACTATAATTATTCATTGTTCTTTGGAATTTTTTAACATTCCCATTATTTAAGTTTTTTATAGGACTATGATATAACCATTGATGAAATATATATGATTTTCCCCATCAATAAGAATTTTATCTTTAATTTTAACTATAATTACATTCCCAAAGATATAAAGATGAGTATAACTATTGATAAATATATAAGGGATGCTATTTTGCTTCTATTATATAGAAATATTGACACGTGTTGTAAAATATTTTTCTTATGTAGTTATTACTCAATGATATTAAAGAATACATTCATGGGGTTATGAAATTTTATTATAGGTAATGATTAGAATATATAAATGGCTAAACATAATGATATTGTTATAATGTTATATATCCAATATAGTGAGTAAAGAATGTATTTTAGCACTACATCTAGGGTTGTTTTCTATAGGAGTCTTATGATAATGTTCACATTTCCCAAAAAATATTAGTCTAATCCAATAGATATGGGGCCAACTATTCCAGGGTTCTCTAATGTTGTAAATTGATACATAATTTAATATCTATATTATAGGTCAATCATGAGGTATCCTATAAATAAATTACTTTCACTTTGTTAATATATCTCTAATCTACTACTTTGAAAAATGTACTAAAATTTAATCAAGACACACTAATTGGTGTGGAATTATGTGATACATTTTAAAAATAACCACTTCTCATTTCAAAATGATACCCAACTTGACTATAAATATGACCCATAATCCATCTTCCCAATAGCAAGACACACTCTGATGATAATTTTTGTCATGGAATGAAGAATAAATTACATACCAATGATTAAATCATAGAGATTTAGCATAGTTAAAATTATGCTCACTAGGTAACTATCCACCCATTTACAAACTTTCATGGTTCACGTTTTTTGGATGAATGCATGGTTTCCTCTAATCAATGAAAATATATGTATATGAAATGATATGATATATTCGGGAATCTATAACTCACATAATAGTTACTAAGGAATCAAATTATGACTCTCACTAATATTTTCATGGATGGATTCAAGAGATGTCATAGATCATACCTCAAACCATTTCAAGAAACCCATGATCATAACCATATATAGTCTGCATCTTCATGAGACCCAGAATCATGAATCATTAATCCCAAAAATTTGAACCTAGAGGTGGTGGTGGGGGATGTAGATGAATGAACAATCCCTCTTTGGCTCCTCCTAAAACAATTATAGTTCATCATCTAATCATGTATCGTGGGGGATCAATCTAGCCACAATGGGGAGACCCATGATATCACTGTTGAATGTATCATGATCCATCCACTATGATAACCCATCTAATATCTACTATAAAAATATCCAAAATATAGAATAATATTTCTTGATCTTCACATGTTATGAAATAATATATTCATGGAGGATTAATCCGTTGGTTGACTATCCTGATATATATCCCTATGAATGGGATTTTGTATCTTTTTTCCACTACTGATATAATTCTCACACATTCCATTTATATGATATTTTTTATGACTCTTATTTAAGAAAAAATTAATATTACTTCCATCCGGGTTTTTTCTATCATATGATGAATATTATCACTAGAATTAACTCTTTAGATGTACTGTAGTTCTAGAAACAAATAGGAATAACCCAATCTCAATATTGACATTGGATAACACTATAAATTAGAATTTTCTAAGGATATAAATAATAAATATGTATAGGGAGTATGTTATGATGTATATGAACCCTGAATCATAGATAACTACGGTCAAGTAGTTCTATTAATGCCCACAAGGCCTCTATAAATAAATCATACATAGATATACTTTATTGTAAAGTTTTATGAAGAGGTACTCAAAAATTTAATTGGGTAGATTATACCTGCATTATGTTTTAGTAATTAGATCGCATAATGGACACACTACACTATGAATGAGATTAGATTTCATTTCTAATACAAGATTTGTCGGTATCTAAAAAAATAAGATGAGACTTCCCTATCCGGGGAACAAAAGATGATGTTAGGAAAATACATAGAAGAGTGATACAATTCTACCTTAATGAGGAAGAAGGAAATTGGATCAACTATAAATACCACCTTTTTATCATTGTTTTAATACTTGGACTATCACTATAAAATATTACATCCATACAAGGGAAAAATGCTTTACTTCATTGAAGATCAAGGTGAATAATTGCTAGAGTGTAGTGAAATGATCACGAAATGAAGTTTATATTGGGGTCTTGTGATTAAATAACTAAAATTATATTTTAATGAACCAGTATAGTATTATGAGGTCAATCCAAGAACATTGATTTTGGAACCTCGGTAGGTTTATGCTTATCCTACAAAGGTGTCATTATTGATATAAAAAATATTCAATATGCAGTAAAACTAAGAGGAACCCCCAACATACTGTCTATGTCAAGCCTTTGGTGACCTATATATATTTCATGCCTCAAACACTTGGTGGTTTCATTCACTAAAACTCAATAAATCATATCATCCTATAGCTAATCAAATTCTTCTCAACATGATTGATCCATAACTCTATGTGGGGGGGATCCTCTACCACAAAGTTGGACGATATATATGAGATACTATATGGGGTCCTACCCTCAATATAAATGATAATTATACATCTTTAATAATTCCAAGAATTAGATCATGTTTACTGAACATATCACCTAAACGATCATCTAATAGAAATTATAGTTGTATTTAGCATTTCATCCTATAGTTTAATAGATGAACCCATGGTAATTGAAGAATATTGTGGTGGGTGGACTCTACAGGGAAATAAAAATAGAAAACTGACCACTAAATGAAGAAATGACAATCCTTTTATGAGCATTAATTTGATTTTATAGAATTATAAGTGGACATAAAGATTAAATGAGTATGAGTGTAATGATATGTAGTCTAGTTGAACAAAACCTTGTTCACATGGTCTATGATTTAAAATAAAAAACCCATGATAAATTTTCATACATTTGATAAACCAAACTCATGTTTTTTTACACTAAACACCATATATAGGATACAAAATTCCTAAATTTCTCTATAATAATACATAACCTACTGTGAACCTACATCTTATAGTTTTTAGGCTCTTTTTGTCACCCAATGACAACCTATAAATGTTAAGAGTTGTCGAATAACACTATAAATGTATAACGCTCACTTAGAGGTATATGAGAAATAAATAAGGTCACAAATATATTTATCTATAACTACATATAAATAACTCAATACTCTATAGAATATCTAACTCGATAATAATATTGGTGTAAATCGTTTTACCATAAGATGATTTTAAGATTGGTCAATTCCAAAAGATAAAGAAAATACAGTACCATAATATCATAATTAAATGTTCAAGTATAAGAAAACTAAATATTTTGATTCTTTATAACCCTAAATAAATACATGTACTGGAATGATGACCATTAATGTTAAAAAAAATTATCCACCGGTTCCTCTAACTTTGAATCCATGATGATTATCTAAAAAATTACAATATCTTCATAGCATGGAACACGGGATAGAGAAATTTCAATTAATTGTGTTTATAGGAAGAAATATTATGAAATACCAAAAAATAGAGGATTTAATAATAACTTCACTCAAAACAAAGATAGATTCCATTTTTCATAGAAATTCATTAATCTAAGAGAAAATTATTTCAGTATTTTCCCAAACACAATTTACCAGTTCTACAAAAGATAGATACTTCTATAAACCTGAATTTATAGATTAAAAGAAGACATATTATATCTTAACAATCCATCATCTTAAAAACCAATTGATCCCTTGGGATTCAATGTGGGAATCCTTGTGTTTTCTAGGTATGTGTGTTGGTTGAGGGAGTACCAACCCTAGGTTTATGACTCACACCACATTGAGGAAAATCATTGATCATTGGATAAAAACATTAAATTAAATAAACCAACATCTTATATTGTGGAGATACATAACACATTGGTGTCAGGGGGGCTTCCACATTTCAGATAAATTCATGAATAATAGAGTTCCATAAATCATGGTTAAAATCGAAGAAACTAACTACAAATCTATGTGGGTGTAAGAAACTCCATATTTAATGTAGGTAACCTTCTAATGAAAATAAACTCATCTCCAAGGGAGAATTTCTGACTTTTTCAATCCTGATTGTATTCCAAAAACAGTGTCCTTGAATATGAAAATAAAAAAAACAACCTAAATGTTTTGTTAAAATACATATGTTGTTGATGTGTCTTACATTAATAAATTTAATTTTTGAATCCCCAAAAAATATTATTTCTAATTATTTATTTAGCATTTAATCGAAAATATGTAAAAAAACAAAATAGATTATTTTTGATCCATGTGTGGGACTTATGGGTACAATAAGGAATTGTACTATAGGGTTATGTACACAATAAGCCCTACGTGTTAAATTTTAAAGTTAAGTGAAACCATATCTAATTCTATTTTGGAATCTCCCAGCATACTAAATTTTATTATTTGGCCTAATACTGTGTACATATTGTACCACATATAAAACTGAGATAAGCTAGCTGGAGGTGGTGTCGACCCATGCACCCATTGAGACACCTATGGAGAGATCACACAACCCATGCATTAAATAGTTTTATTATTCTAATGTTCCAAACAAACAAAATCATATCGTCCTTTTATTATGATTAAACTATGATGTATTTAAATATAGTTCTAGTAAACCCTGATAAAATTTAGGATAATAAGGTAAAAAGAAGGTGTCAGACCCATGTTCTGTTCACCACTCCATACAACACTTGATCTTGCATAAAATTAAATCCACAACACCCATATCCATTAATGAAACCCTAGTCACTAATTATTGTTGACATACCACCCATTGAACTTATGAAATAACTTATCATTATTACTAATGATGTCGGGGTTATTCTAGCCTGACACCCGACATGACCTATGGTATGGCACGAAGGGTGTTCATGATCCCTAGGGGGCTGGAAACTAGTGCCTAGGTATCAACAGTACACTTTGGGAATGATTTCACCCATTTATTTAATCATATACAAGCAATATTAATAAGGTATATAATTTCTGATAACCATAACCAAGTGTGGTATAACAAATTTCATATTTAATGTTTTAAAACATTAACCAAATTCAAATAGTACTACAATGAAATGTGAACAAAAAAATATCCAAAAAAACATCCATAAAATAAGAGAGAAATAATGATTATGTAGTACCATCAAGACCCACATGAAGTGGAACACTAGAAACATGATCCACTTTAACCACAATGCAACCTCTTTCATTTAAATGGGTTTTATATAATAGATTATGAATACAGTCAGTGGTGTATGTAGGGTGTGAGATAAAGCCCAGTAGGATTCTGACCAAAAGAATGATTCCATAATATAACATTAGAAGAAAAATTAACTGCACATTTCAATAAGAATATAAGAAAAGTGTCTAAGAAAACATTTTTTAGGGAAAATATTTCAAGGAAAATATTTTTCAAAAATAAGCTTGCTTGAAATTATAATGTACATGAGGTCAATGATATGAAAATGTCTAGAACCACAGAACATAATCATAATGTGATAGGATAAAACCATGGAAAAATACATATATTTAACTTTCACATGTGGAACCCTAAAAACATAATTCCTGAGTAATAAAAATCCTCCATATAAAATACCATCAACATCCTCATGCACAAGAAACAAGAGAAGATTAAATCAAATGTTCTATTGGTGCCCATATGATAATCCAAAACCAGTATTTTCCCAACTCTTGAGACACCATATAGGTTGAAATTCAAATTTCTAGTAGTCTTTCATCAAAACACATGTTTCTTTTGTGTTGTATTGCCAATCTTACTAGAGGAATATGTGCCTCACTACTACTATGTGAACTATAATACTAGTTCCGGTTCACCCACCTAGATACTCTTGATTTCCTTTGTGCTCAAAATCTATTTAAAATATCACATAAATCATCACTTTCACATACACATGAAAAGCATCACAAGCATATAAGTAAATCACTAGATTAAAATTTTAACATTAATCCTATGACAAAAATCCACACAGAAACCACCATCATCCATATACCAAAACACATTCTATTTTAAATGAACACCAAAACCATTTAGAAATACATTTTCACTAGATTAAAAATTTATGAAACCCTTTTAGGAACACAATCATAGGAACACATATCAAATCCAACCATATCCATAGGCAAATCTACTTTTTGAATTCATACTCACATCAAAACCATTTTATAATATACTTTACATCATTTTTAGAATTCTAACACACATTAAAGGAAAACAATTAAGAATCCGACATCGATCAAAACCCATTTATCATGAAAAATAAACATTCAATGAATTCACACCCTTAAATCTATTTGAAACATATTTTACACCATTCATAAAAGGCATAAAGCACATTAAAAAAACACCATAATGAAGAACACTGGAAACCTAACCAATTTCATGTAGAGAACTCATTTTCATCACATGTGAAACTCAAAAACCATTTGAAAGCAATATTTTTATAACCCAAATAATCCATAGATGACATTTAAACAATCAATAATGAAATAAAAACTCATTTAATATTGTAAAGTAATTTAATCACATACCTAAGACTTGGAAACTTCTGAAAACTTGGGTGAATCTGCAACCAAAAAACCATAATAACCAATAAAAGAACGATCAAACAATAAGCATCATGATTTCAGTCAATATCTCAATATTAGGCCATCATTTGGTAAAAAATCCAATGGAATATAAGAACTCAAGAAAGAGTTGAGTGAAACTCTAAAAGGGGTAGAAATCATGAGAAAATAGAATTACATGATGTTTCCTTGAAGTTACAAGTCTAAAACCACCAAAATATTAATGTTCAAGAGGTCTAGGAAGGCATTCAAAAAGCTCCCATGTCTAAAAATTACTTCTGAGGAATATGTGAGGAAATTTATGGTTAAAATCAAAAAGGGTATAAGAGAAATTTTTCAATTTTTAATGATTGGACATGTCTCACATTTAACCCGCATGGTGTTCCAAACCATGTGGAGACCACACTTCCCTCACCATCCAAGACAAAAAAATCTACACAGTTAGAATGAATTCTTTTCCCAACTGTGCACCAACTATGTAGTCCCCACAATCCAAAATGACCATTTTCCACACGGTTTACTAGGCCAAGGCGTCCGATTTCCCCAAACTGTGCACCAATTGTGGGTCACCTTCTGTCAAGACCAAAATATCCATATTCACCAAATACTCAAGGGGAAATCCAATGTTAAATGTAAGATAAATAAACATCAAAATAAAATCATTGATGTTACAATTCTACAACCCATGAATACATTCTGCCCTCAAAAACACCCAATCAAGAATTGAAAAATATAAATCATGATTTCATTAGTTACCAGAAGACTTATGATGACTCTGCAACATCAACAATCTATACCTGATCAATGTGACATTGCCCGAAGTTTCTAGCACTAGGGACGGTCCCAAAAATTGAGTTCTCACCTACTTCAACTGAACATAAAGGCGATTGACACATAAAACAATAAATCAACTCAAATGGATCCGTTCAAAAAAAAATTGGTATCTATTATCATATAAAAAACTCGAATGGAAATCCTAAAATCCTATGAAATCTAACTGACATTATTAGAGAATATCTGCCAAAATCTAATTCACCTGCTCTGTCTATCCATCTATTTGAGGGTGGTATTTCATGCTCAACTTGACCAGTGACCCCATAAAATTATTAATGAATTCTGAAAACTGTGATGTAAAACATGGGGCCCTGTATGAAACAATTACTTATGGAATGCCATGAAGCCTCACAACCTCATGAACAGAAAACTAACCAATCCCATCAACCTTGGATGAATCCCTAGGTATAAAGAGATAAGCTAGTTTGGTAAGGAAATCAATCACTACACAAAAGGAATAATTATACCAGGTTGTATGAGGAAAGCTGATAATAAAGGACATGGTTATTTGAACCCAATTCTAGGTATTTTTAGGGAGTAGATAGAGCAAATTAGAAGTCCATTGGTACCCTATTTCAACTTGTTTAAATTTATAACAGTGGGATATGAAGTTAGTTATGTCATACATCAAATATGTCCACCAAAACTGGAAACACACATAATAAAACATCTTAGTGGTACCAAGATGAAAAACCCACTGAGACTAGTGTCTATCTAGCACAACCACATCTTTAAATGAAAATGACACCACAAAGAAACCCTAGAAGCTAAAAAATCTTTCATGGGACAACGTCTAACCACAAGGCACCTTCCAACCATTTAGTAACTGCATATAATGCTGGAACAACTCATCACTCAGCTGCTATTGCTGAATTAACTTCACAAGGGAAGGTTTTAGCTAATCACTATCCAATAAAACACCTCCATAAAGATCATTTGTTCATAGACGCATTTGGGATAAAATCCCTTTCAGAGTCAACTCATCACTTGATTATTTCAGCACCCACAATAGAACTTTACTTCTCAATGCATTTTTAACCACATTACCATTTCATGGGGTGTAGAAAATATCAAAATAAAAACCCTTAAAGTACTCAAATGTATGATGCTACCTCAAATTAAAATCCTTATATTATAGAGTAAAATTTAAACTTTTACGTTTTGAATACACCAAAAAATTATCCCAAAAAAGATAATGGTGTCATTTCTTCAAGGCATGTGTCATCGCTGTTAATTCCAAGTCATGGGTTGGGTATTTTTTCATGTGGGTGGAGTTCGCATGAACCCTAATACACCACAAGGTCATCCTGCCTCAACATGAACCCAATACCCATTTGAAAGGATTCAAAATAGAACAGATACATCTTACAATATTATGAAAGAATCAAAATATGGAATGTGGTTAATCGCTGATTAAGCTCCTCAAAGGACTCTCGGCACTTTGGGATCAACTCAAACTTTACCCATTTATAGGTAATTACTATCATCGATTATTGAAACTGAGATAAATCTTGAACTAACTACAGGTAATACCCTATAAGGACAAAAAAAAATTGATTTCAAAAACTTTTTTTGGGCTATTCCCATGACATAAGTGCACTTGTCTTTTTGGGGTCCACTAAAACCCCATGCTCTGTGACCAAATTTCCTAGAATGATAACATCTATATTCATAAATATACACTTATAAAACATCACATAGAGATGATGGTCCCATAGGGTTCCTAGAATAATCATCAAATGTCTCTCAATCTTCTCCACATCCCAGAAATAGATCAGGATGTCATCTACATATAACAAAACAAATAAATCAAGATACTATTGAAAAACCCTATCCATGGGTTCCATAAAGACAAATAGAGGATTTTTTTATCCTAAAAGGAATGACAAAGTACTCAAAATGAATGTACCTACATCAAAAGGCTATTTTTGGAACATCTATATCAGTAAATCTGACTTGTTGATATCCTAAATTCAAATAAATCTTATAAAACAAAATTTCCTCCATATGATGAATAATAAGATCAACAATATGGAGGAAATGGTACTTGTTATTGATCATTACCTTACTTAGACTACGATAATCGATGCACAACTTGGGGTATCCATCATTCTTTTTTAAAATAAAACGGTGGTAGCCTAAAGTGAGATTCTCATGATAATAAATCATTTGGATTCTAAATCATCCAAATGCACCATAAATTCCCTCAACTCAGTGAGGGACATATAGTGTGAGGGAATAAATATCATATGTGTTCCTCAATCCAAATCGACGGTGAAATCTATATCCCTACCTAAAGAGAAAATTCATAAATCTCATGAAAATGATATGGGTTCACATCCAACACAGGAGATAATCCACCCTTAAGACCACATTCATCATCCTCTAATGAGAGAAATGCGAATTGATAAACAGAGTTTCCTAATTATGGAATTGTAGGTCCAACACAACCCAAATGAGGATCCCATTCTGTAACACCCCGAGATTTTATGAAAAATATTCTTTTCAATAATGTCTTGTGTTTTACGCTACACCAAAAAGAACTTGCACAACATGCATCCTTGACTTGCCTTGCATTACACGCAATCGCGACCTTCCTCGATAGCGTGTATAGTACGCAATACCGAGTTCCACTAAACAACGATATGCTATTAAAATATTATTAAAAATAGCTGTTATGAATAGTAATAACCACTTTTTGAAATTTTGTAAATTATATTTTTCAAAATGGACTTCATTTTTGGATTCAAAATATCGAAATTAGCTTAGGGTGAAATTTTGGTACTTTTCAGATATCTTTCAAATTCTGATGAATAGTGAAAATTACAAAATTTTAATTAAAAACAACTTTTTTAATAGAAATAATTAATAGTGATAAATTATTAATTTGAGTGGTTTTAAAGTATATTTAGAATATATTTTTACAATTTAATACAATGTTGGTCATTGGATGTAATTTCACATTTAAACTAGTTATAAACAAGTGTCAATTTTTTGATAGTTATTATCTCTTAAAAACAGGCTATTTGTTTTGAAGATGGGAATTAATTTTTAAATTAGTTAATGTAACTGATATGTTTTGAATTTGATAAAATAGACATCATTTTTGAATTCATAATATCAAATATATCTTAGGCCTAATTTTTGGTATTTTTCTGGGAACTTTCATTTTTTGATGAATAGTGAAACCACTAAGTGGTAGTTAAAAAACTGAATTTTTTCATAAAACTTAATCTTACCGCTTCTGTGAGTGGAATTTAAAAATTCCAAGAGACACGGTTAATATCAAGGACTAAAATGTGGTTCAAAGAGATGAAAATAAGTTTTGGTGAATAGTAACTTTTTACTTTTTTTTACCACGGTTAAAAGTAAATAGGGTAATTAAGGGTAAAAATGATATTATTATTACCCTAACACATGTCCTAATTCTATTGGATAAGTTTAATTCGACCAAAAACAACCTTAGGAATAAAATATGACCATTTAAGCCCACTTGGATTAGAATAGGACATTTATTATTAATTTATTTAAAGAAGGTTTAAAATAGTTAAAATCAAAGTTTAATAAGTAAATAATTTTTAATATAGGGTTATACATATTATAAATTCGACTATAAATATTAATTAGAAAGATAAAAATATTTCCTACATAATGATACTTTATTTGTAATTTTTAGACATTAAATAATTTAATTTATTTATGAAACAACGATTATGCAGTAATTATCTTATTAATGAAATATTGACATAATTGATGTTATAAATACCCAAATAAATGTAATTTGAGACTTTTTATGACATACATTAATTTTATAGGTAAATATGACATGTTATTGTTGATATAAGTAACTTGTTTCGAACTTATTATTCTGTTATGAATTTCATAAAAATCATTTACCAAATAGTGTCAAAATTGACATAAATTAGTTTTTAAAACAAATATTATATTATTAATTGTTATTTAATTCCTAAAAATCTAAGGATCGGCCAAATAACTTAGATAAGGATAGATATATTAATAATAAACAACTTGGGGTTCTTTTGGCTTGATATAGTAATTTTATTAACCTTATAGTGTAAGAAAACAAGAAGACACGGTAAAAGTTAAATTATCTAACTTAAAGTTAAATCTAAATGATAAAGTTAAAATTGATACCTAAACTTGTCTAAATTCTATTGGATGAGAGGCGTTAGACCCATCCCCACCTTAGCTTCTAAATATATCAATTTGAAGCTATTTAAAACCGAACATGACTTTATAATAAAATAATATTTTTAGTTTTCCCAAAGGTGCCCCTCTCCTCCCTTATAAAAGGGCACCTCCTCCCTCTCCTCCTCCTACCAATTTGAGCATTCAAGCTCGGACAACCCCTGAAAAAATCTCTTCTCCACTTCCCTAGTATCATCCTATAGGTCTTGGTCTTCTTAAAAGACCATCCTTAGTTCTTCAAGTGGAGGTTAAGAAAAGGCGCGTCAAAAAGAGGTAATATCCATTACCGATCTTTTTCAATTTCTTTCTTTTCAACTTCTTCTTGTTTGGTTGTTTAATGATAAATTAATAACATCAGTATTTCTTATATACTGATATGTTATTATAAATATGAAACAACTCTAATTAACCTTCTATCCATCCTACGAAAAAAGGAAATCACTGCGCGTGCGTACGTACGGAATATCGTCTCCACGTCGTGGTGTAATCTATTTTCCACCACCACCTTAATTGGATGGGTATAATGGTGTAATGAGTAACTATATATTATTATTATAAAGTGATATTGATACTGAAATAGTATACATACACTTAAACACAATTTCACGATCATGAGAACGATATCATCGCTCGTGCGTATGTACGGACTACCGTCTCCACGACGTGATGAGATTCATTCTCCGTGATAACCATTTAAGAATGATTATAAAGTATATATAAGCAATAATAATGAAATATCTGACATTATAAAGCTACTGGATTTATTTATATATGTATTTCATCTACTTACTTCCATTCAAGACAATAAGGAAAGGAAAACAGCATTCATGCGTACGTACGAACTACCGTCTCCATGAACGGTGTGTTTCATTTCATTTATCTATCTATTATATATATATATATAATGAATATATATGATATATATAAATCATGTTTTATATTCTGGAAGTAAGTAAATCATGATATAAGTGATAATAATGTCAAGAACAACAAGTCCAAACACCTACGATAAATGAAACGATTTTAACCAAAATGCTTCTTTAACATGGAATTTACAAAAGAACGGGTAATATAAAGTCATAAGTGAACCATATATGATATCATAACAATGAATATAATTCTGTAATAAGTTAATGACATTATTTAAATCATTATACAGGAGGTTCGGACACTTACGTAGCAAATCGGACTTAAGGTAAAGGAAATATCACAATCTCATTTTTATTCGAGATTGTTTATACTTTAGAATTTACTGGGGTGTATTTTATCATCCACATCCATGTTTCCTAAATATGTAATATTATTTCCATTCACCTACAATTGTTTAAATCCTATTTTACCCTTCGGTGAGTTTTTAGTAAAAGATATGAAAGGAATCTTTTGTCGTTTTTCGTACGAGGTACTTTTTTGACTTTTCCGACAAAAGTACGAAAAATGTTTTCTTTAACATATACGGCATGAATGGATTTTTAACAAATTATTTCCAAGAAGATTACTTTAAAAGTTTTAAAGTTTATTTTTAATCAACTTCTTTTAGTTTATAATTGTATGACATGTTAAGAAAGGAAAAGTTTTTTTGAAGTAGAAAGGATATTTTCCTCAAGAATGGAGTTCAAGTGTTTTATCAAAATTATTTTCCATCTAAGACAATATAGGGTTCTGTTTCTATCCCTATTATAACATTGATTTTATTATGTTGTGATGGAATTATTTTTATGAATTCCTTTATCCTATATGAATTGTTTTATGATGTCACGATGTTTAATAATCCTATTTTTATTGCATGGTTTATGCTATGATGTATGGTTTATGATTTTGTGGCACACATAATAATGGTATCATTATGAGATGGGTGGGACATATATCTCCCTCCAATTCATTGGGTAAAGATTTTATATCTCATGAGATAGACATGGCTGGAACGGTAGGTTATACCGGTTCAGTGAAACAGGACTGAAACGAGGAATGAACTTGGTCCAGAAAGGGACTTTGTCCACTAAGATAGTTTTGGAAATGAGTCTTGACTAACAAGAAATGAATCTTTATGATTATTTGTGTATGCCACAAAGTTTCATGTTTTAAGTTATGATTATTGGGATTACATTTCACTACTATGATTTATCCCATGTTATGAAATTATGATCTCTTTTGCAGGTTAAGATTTCCAAAAGATATGTTCTTATGAATATGACGTGATTGATATTTTTTTTGTTTACCCTTACTGAGCATTTGAGCTCACCCTTTTATGTTTTCTTTTCCCCAGGACATAAAGAAAGGATTTAGGTTTAGAAAAAAAAAGATCTTTATGGGAGATGTTGAAGATCTTTCACCACGATTAGAAGATTATATTCCGAGTTTCCAAAGACACTAAACTATTACGGTCCTTGTGTGTGTGTTTTTGTTATATACTAAGTATTCTGAAAAAGTAATGTAATGTCCATGTACTTCAGGCTTCGGGTCTCTACAGTTGGTATTAGAGGAAAGGTTTAGTCAACCTTTGGAAACTAGGATGCGAAAACGTTAGTGAGATCCCTAGAGATATTTCTAAGGTATGTCTAGGGATGTCCCTAAGGATAAGTATACGTATAGGATATAGTCCTAGAACTATGGTAACAATATTAGATTAAACCAAAGATGTTACATATTGAAGTTACTCCCCCTTTATTATGATTTTTGCCTCTCACACTATTCTTTTTGAGTTTTAGAAAATGGCTGGAAACAAGATGATTCACGATAATGGAGGATATGATGGACAATGGAATGATATTTTTCATGAGAAACCAAATGAAATGAGATTTGGAAGTCCAAACATCATTATTATGCTGAATCATCAATCTCATAATATGATTAATAAAGTAAAATTTGGTAAGTTTCCTGACTCGGCTAATAAGAGAAAGATGGAGTTTCATGTTGATCATAGAGGAAAGAAAGTTCAATTTCCCCTATGTAAATCATGTGGGAAGGGGCATCAAGGAGAATGTTTCAAAGGAACTGGAAGATGATTTGGGTGTGGAAAAGAAGGACACAAAGTCAGTAAGTACAAAGGAAAAGGTTTAGTTAACACTAGGGATGAGGATAATGGTATTGCTACGACATCAACAATGGTTAAATGTTTTAAATGTGGAATGTACGGGCATTATGAAAACCAATGCCCTAAGGGAAAGACTCATGAAGAGAATCAGTATGGTCGTATGGGTAGTATTTATGTTAATGATGATGAAGAGACTACAAATGATATGTGAGATGAATGAATTGTTGAAGCTTGGTCAATGGTTTAAGAATGTAGTGGAATGATTACATGTTTATCATGTGTAATGTTGTATAAGTAATCTCATGGTACTATGGAATAAAGAGACATCTAAGGATTGTTACACTGTTGTCTTTCCTTGAGTTTTGAAAGTGTATGATTAATGGTACCAGTAACCATGAAAGGTTATTCAGATATTTTTGGAATGTAGATGATATACACATAATGAAGGGATAAGGAGAAAATTAAATGTTTGATAGTATTAGGAGAAGGTTATATCATGGTTTGAGTATATAGATTTTTTGGATTTTGGTATGTGGAAAGAGTTAACTTTTGACAGCATTCATGTTTTCACTAAGGTTTAATGGGTATTCATTTTTCAAGATAATACATGATTAAGGCCTTCAAATGTTTGGAATGTGACCAACAAGACATATCTTATGATATATGGGGATCAACGATGGTATTAAATCTCTGGTAATCGTTTTCACTATATTATGAGAGTGGACTGCAGTATTATGGATAAGACTAAAGATTGGAATGGATTATGTTGGACATAAGTTAGTATTGTTTAAGGATAGAAGTTTTTTTGATATTATTGATGGGATGTTATAGTAATATAGTTTTAGAAAAAGGACAACCTGCAGGACGGGCGACAGCCCATCGCGTCAGACAAGGCCGTGGGAATCGAACCCACAACCGAAGTGCGACTGGCCTTTATCGCCTACCACTGGCCTACAGGAAGTCCCTGTTTAGTAGAAACTAATTTTATTAAATTAAGTAGTATGATATATGAAGTATAAGTCCATTTTAGGAACCATATATGATTAATCTCACTATAGATGGACTTGTGTATTTTTTGATAACTTTTCTAACCTTTTGTTTGAGACAGATGGAATAACCCATCTTTCTATCACATGATCTGCTATCACATCACGAATGAAAAATTCAACTTCATTTATTTAAGAGATGAAGTGGAAATTGTCCAAATAACGACCAACGGTGAGACTATACCGAAATCACAAAAGTATTTCTTCTAATTTCAATTTCATCAACTTTAGGGAAACGATCTTGAAAACCAAAAATGTTGTCCTAGTGCTCTTATATCTGATGAATCATAAGGTACCTTAGATCGTCACAAATTTATGGCTTTGTGATTGCTGGCTTTTCCATAACCATGTTCTCTACCACTCTCCATCAGAACACGATGGTTAGATTTCTCTTCCATATCAATATTTTCACCTATGTGGAAACCCAGTGATTAGTTTATTTGGGTAACCATTACGTTTCATACTTTTGTTTTTAAAGATTGGTTTGGTATTCCTTTTTACGATGTGGGTTTCTATCAAAGAAACTTTCGAATAGTAAACCATTTATAACCCCGACGAATTTCGAGGGCGAAATTCATTTTAAGGGGGATAGAATGTAACACCCCGAGATTTTATGAAAAATATTCTTTTCATTAATGTCTTGTGTTGTACGCTACACCAAAAGGATCTTGCACAACACGCATCCTTGACTTGCCTTGCATTACACGCAATCGCGAACTTCCTCGATAGCGTGTGTAGTACGCAATACCGAGTTCCACTAAACAACGATATGCTATTAAAATATTATTAAAACTAGCCGTTATGAATAGTAATAACCACTTTTTGAAATTTTGTAAATTCTATTTTTCAAAATGGACTTCATTTTTGGATTCGGAATATCGAAATTAGCTTAGGGTGAAATTTTGGTACTTTTCGGATAACTTTCATATTCTGATGAATAGTGAAAATTACTAAATTTTTATTAAAAACAACTTTTTTAATAGAAATAATTAATAGTGATAAATTATTTATTTGAGTGGTTTTAAAGTATATTTAGAATATATTTTTACAATTTAATACAATGTTGGTCATTGGATGTAATTTCACATTTAAACCAGTTATAAATAAGTGGCAATCTTTTGATAGTTATTATCTCTTAAAAACACGCTATTTGTTTTGACGACGGGAATTAATTTTTAAATTAGTTAATGTAACTGATATGTTTTTAATTTGATAAAATAGACATAATTTTTGAATTCATAATATCAAATATAGCTTAGGCCTAATTTTTGGTATTTTTCTGGAAACTTTCATTTTTTGATGAATAGTGAAACCACTAAGTGGTAGTTAAAAAAATGAATTTTTTCATAAAACTTAATTTTACCGCTTCTGTGAGTGAAATTTCGAAAATCCGAGAGACACGGTTAATATCAAGGACTAAAATGTGGTTCAATGAGATGTAAATAATTTTTGGTGAATAGTAACTTTTTACTTTTTTTTACCACGGTTAAAAGTAAATAGGGTAATTAAGGGTAAAAATGATATTATTATTACCCTAACACATGTCCTAATTCTATTGGATAAGTGTAATTCGACCAAAAAAAACCTTAGGAATAAAATATGGCCATTTAAGCCCACTTGGATTAGATTAGGACATTTATTATTAATTTATTTAAAGAAGGGTTAACATAGTTAAAATCAATGTTTAATAAGTAAATCATTTTTAATATAGGGTTATACATAAGATAAATTCGACTATAAATATTAATTAGAAAGCTAAAAAGATTTCCTACATAATAATATTTTATTTGTAATTTTTAGACATTAAATAATTTAATTTATTTATGACACAACGATGATGCTGTAATTATCTTATTAATGAAATATTGACATATGCGATGTTATAAATACCCAAATAAATGTAATTTGAGACTTTTTATGACTTATATTAATTTTCTAGGTTACTATGACATGTTATTGTTGATATAAGTAAGTTGGTTTGAACTTATAATTCTGTTATGAATTTCATAAAAATCATGTACCAAATAGTGTCAAAACTGACATAAATTAGTTTTTAAAACAAATATTATATTATTAATTGTTATTTAATTCCTAAAAATCTAAGGTTCGGCCAAATAACTTATATAAGGATAGATATATTAATAATAAACAACTTGGGGTTCGTTTGGCTTGATATAGTAAGTTTATTAACCTTATAGTGTAAGAAAACAAGAAGACACGGTAAAAGTTAAATTATCTAACTTAAAGTTATATCTAAATGATAAGGTTACAATTGATAACTAAACTTTTATAAATGCTATTGGATGAGATTATTTCGACCCATCCCCACCTTAGATTCTAAATATATCAATTTGGAGCTATTTAAAACCGAACTTGAATTTATAATAAAATAATATTTTTAGTTTTCCCAATGGTGCCCCTCTGCTCCCTTATAAAAGGGCACATCCTCCCTCTCCTCCTCACACCAATTTGAGCATTCATGCTCAGACAACCCCTGCCAAAATCTCTTATCCACTTTCCTAGTATCATCCTAGAGTTCCTGTTCTTCTTCAAAGACCATCCTTAGTTCTTTAAGTAAAGGTTAAGAAAAGGCGCGTCAAAAAGAGGTAATATCCATTACCGATCTTTTTCAATTTCTTTCTTCTTCAACTTCTTCTTCATTGGTTGTTTCATGATAAAGTAATAACATAAGTATTTCTTATATACTTATATGTTATTATAAATATGAAACAACTCTAATTAACCTTCTATCCATCCTACGGAAAAAGGAAATCACCGCGCGTGCGTACGTACGTAATACCGTCTCCACACCGTGGTGTAATCTATTTTCCGCCACCACCTTAATTGGATGGGTATAATGGTGTAATGAGTAACTATATATGATTATTATAAAGTGATATTGATACTGAAATAGTATACATACACTTCAACACAAGTTCACAATCATGAGAACGATATCATCGATCGTGCGTACGTACGGACTACCGTCTCCACGACGTGATGAGATTCATTCTCCATGTTAACCATTTAAAAATGATTATAAAGCATATATAATCAATAATAATTAAATATATGCCATTATAAAGCTACTGGATTTATGTATATATGTATGTCATCTACTTACTTCCATTCAAGACAATAAGGAAAGGAAAACAGCGTTCATGCGTACATACGGACTACCGTCTCTATGAACGGTGTGTTTCATTTCATTTATCTATCTATTATATATATATATATACTGAATATATATGATATATCAATCATGTTTTATATTCTGGAAGTATGTAAATCATGATATAAGTAATAATAATGTCAATAACAACAAGTCCAAACACCTACGATAAATGAAACGATTTTACCCAAAACGCTTCTTTAACATGGAATTTACAAAAGAACGGGTAATATAAAGTCATAAGTGAACCATATATGATATAATAACAATGAATATGATTCTGTAATAAGTTAATGACATTATTTAAATCATTATACAGGAGGTTCGGACACTTACGAAGCAAATCGTACTTAAGGTAAGGGAAATATCACAATCTCATTTTTATCCGAGATTGTTTATACTTTAGAATTTACTGGGGTGTATTTTATCATCTACATCCATGTTTCCTCAATATGTAATATTATTTCCATTGAACTAAAATTTTTTATATCCTATTTTACCATTTGATGAGTTTTTATTAAAAGATATGAAAGGAATCTTTTGTCGTTTTTCGTACGAGGTACTTTTTTGACTTTTCCGACAAAAGTACGAAGAATGTTTTCTTTAACTTATACGGCATGAATGGATTTTTAAAACATTATTTCCAAGAAGCTTCCTTTACATGTTTTAAAGTTTATTTTTAATCAACTTCTTTTAGTTTATAATTGTATGACATGTTAAGAAAGAAAAAGTGTTTTTGAAGTAGAAAGGATATTTTCCTCAAGAATAGAGTTCAAGTGTTTATCAAAATTATTTTCCATCTAAGACAATATAGGGTTCTGTTTCTATCCCTATTATAACATTGATTTTATTATGTTGTGATGGAATTATTTTTATGAATTCCTTTATCCTATATGAATTGTTTTATGATGTCATGATGTTTAAGAATCCTATTTTAATTACATGGTTTATGCTATGATGTATGGTTTATGATTTTGTGGAACACATAAAAATGGTATCATTATGAGATGGGTGGGACCTATATATCCCTCCAATGAATTGGGTAAAAATTTTATATCTCATGAGATTGACATGGCTGGAACGGTAGGTTATACCGGTTCAGTGAAACAGGACTGAAACGAGGAATGAACTCGGTCCAGAAAGGGACTTTGTCCACTAAGATAGTCTTGGAAATGAGTCTTGACTAACAAGAAATGATTCTCTATGATTATGTGTGTATGCCACAAAGTTTCATGTTTTAAGTTATGATTATTGGTATTACATTTCACTACTATGATTTATTCCATGTTATGAAATTATGATCTCTTTTTCAGGTTAAGATTTCCAAAAGATATGTTCTTATGAATATGACGTGATTGATATTTCTTTTGTTTACCCTTACTGAACATTTGAGCTCACCCTTTTATGTTTTCTTTTCCCCAGGACATAAAGAAAGGATTTAGGTTTAGAAAAAAAAAGATCTTTATGGGAGATGTTGAAGATCATTCACCACGATTAGAAGAGTATATTCCGAGTTTCCAAAGACACTAAACTATTACGGTCCTTGTGTGTGTGTTTTTGTTATGTACTAAGTATTCTGCAAAAGTAATGTAATGTCTATGTACGTCAGGCTTCGGGTCTGTACACATTCACCTTAAATAAAATGGGAAATTCCATCAGGTTCCAAAAAACTTACTCATCACTGGATGAAATCGATGTGCACCTAAAAACACACCATCCCATCCATGCTGATAATCCCGTCAAGGAAGATCATATCTCAAAAAATAAAATCCCATTTTAACTTGACCCTCAACAAGATGATTACACAAGAAGATCACCTGAAACGATGCTCCCTCTTTATACGATTCAGCATCACCAAATGCATCTCATTTAGAATAATCTCTACTAAAAACCTTAACAAATACACAATACATGAAGAAATAAAAGAAATGGAGGCACTAATATAAGACATAACAACATCAAATGATGTTTTAATATGAATGGTACCTCAAACTATCATAGTCCATGTATCAGATTTCACTGGCATTCATTCCATGATATGATGTTTCCCTACCTCTGTCTAATCCTGAGAATGACCAGTGCCATACATTTGTGACCTCATGTTACTATTTCCTGAAGATGATCCAACCCTTCCGCCACTACATTCAAACCAAGATCCTTCCTTCCTAAAAAGTTATGATAAGGATGGAATCCCTTTAGAAGTTATAGATCATTCACCACTCAGATATGGGTGTGTCATGCTATAAAATTACTACATGTATCCCATAGTTCCACACCAATGGAATGGTCTAGGTGGAGATTAACATGAACATCACATGATCCCCTCCTTCCAACACTGATGGAACATGACCGAAATAGCATCATAATCCTCATATAAAGAAATATGAGAAGGATGGACTTTACTATCACCTCCCTTATCCCCCCTCTCATCCCACTACCTTTTCTTCTCAGATGCACAACTACTGCTGACACTACCCCAGAAAAACCATACATTACTCTTTGATCAATTTTAACTATCATTGCAAAATCAACCACTGTAGAATAAATAATCATCTTGAACAATATGACATGAGATTATATTTATAGTCACACCCCAAACTGTAACTTTTGATCCTTTAACATCTTATTGGAAACGGCGTTGGGTGTATACCAAGAAAACTCTAAAAGTGGTTCGTGTACTCCGTCATGGTCTAGTATACCTGGGTATGCTCCAAAAACTCATGGGATAAGGTGAAAGAAAAAATATCATGAAAAAGATACTCATTGAAGATGAACTTTAAATAATTCTAAACCTTATTCTTGTGTTTACCAGCTTGCACTACTAAGTACCACCACTTCTAACAAGTACCATCTAACATGAAAAATGAACAGTGTAATCTATCTTCCTCAGGACTATAAAGACAATATGGCTTCATTTTATCCTCTCAATCCACTCCAATGCTTCTGGAGTTTCCCTAGTACCCTATAAATAAGGAGGATTGTTCTTGAGGAACTCCTGAGGATTTTTCTTTCCACGACTCGGTCAGGCTACTCTAACTGGAGCATGCTAAGATTCTGATCCCTATCCCAAAGCATGGACATCCCAAACTACTAATTACAAAAATATATAATTTATCGGTGAGGGATAACTCTATGTATCCTATTTCCATAGTTTAAAACCATGTCTCTAAGGAGGTGTATTTATAAACAATAAATAACCACAAAGAAACCCCATCAATACGTCCATCAATGCATTTTTAAAAAATTTATAGCAACAATAAAAAACCTCGAACACTTACATAAATAAATAAACCAAATCCATTACAATAAAAATTAAACCAAACCACTTCACTCTCATCCAGTGTCTACATAAGGTCTAATTCTTATACATCTCAGATGTAGGAGAAGTCTAACCAAATTCCCCAATAACCAATGGAGACTCGAGTCTCGTAACAAGGTTTACTGGCCAGGAACCCCAATCGCAACAAGAAACAAAATCATGAACAATCCTAGATCCAATCTATCAGGACTCTTCCAAAATAACATGAACCAAAAAGAGTGTGACCTACATTAATACTATTTTCCCATGAACCAATTCATGGATCCATCCAACCCGATACCTGCCCCAATCCAGGGTATAGCCCAAATAGAATTGCTAATCTCCACAGGCTAGAAGCTAGTTCCTAGGTATCAATAAAACATATTTGGAACAGTTTCTCCCATTTATATAATCATATACAACCCCCGATAATAAGTAGAAAAGTAACTCATAACCATAATCAAATGAGGTACAACAATTTTCAGATTCAACATTTTAAATATTGTTCTAAAACCAAAATGTACTACAATAGAATCATAATAAAAATATATCCCAAAAAACATTATGAATTAAGTAGTACGTCACCCTCCAGATACCACAATAAACACTTATAAGGAGTGGAACACTAGAAACCAGATCTACTAACTATGCCACAATACGTCATTCCTTTTCATGGGTTATACATAACAAAGTCTACATACAAACAAAAGTGTATGTAGGGTGGAATCCAAAGCCTAGTAGGATGAAACTCTAATGAAAGATTCCAAGGTATAAAATTAAAAGGTAAATCAACATTCACATTTCAATAAGAATATTTGAATCATTTATAAGAAAAAAAATTGGGAAAAAATCTTGAGGAAAACACTTTTCAAGGAAGTCCTTTTCCACAAATATGATTTATCGAAATAAAAATTTACACAAGGTCTATCGTATGCTAATGATTGTCACCACATCACATAAACATCATGACACTAGAGAGAACCAAAAGAGAAGTCCTAATAGTAAATAGAACGATTGGGACCCTAAAAACCATATTACACAATGGTCAAAATCCTTCAACTAAACTATCGACAGTGTCCTCTTACACGAGACACTAGAGTGGATTCAATCCAATATTCTAGTGGTATCCATATAAAACACCAAAACCCACTATTTCCCCATGCATGAGTTGGTAGATATGATCTAATATAATGTTCTAGTAGTCTCTGATCATATCACATATTTAGTTACTGTTGTATCTTTAGTCCTGCTAGAATAATTTGGGCCTCTCCACTACCGAGCCAAATAGCACAATAGTTCTAGTTCACCCTCCTAGATATCCAAGATCCCCTTTGTGCTAATATTATATTTCACATATCACATAAATCATCACTTAAGCATAGACATTCCAATAATCCTAATCACACATGAAAAGCACCACTTTCACATTTTCACATTGATATGGGGATCAAAATCCATATGAAAACAACCATTTTCCAAAAGCAAAACTAATTTTTTTTTCATGCACGCACCAAAACCATTTGGAAATTATTTTCACACCACTTTTTCAATTTATAAGACCCACTTGGAATCAGAAAAAGAGGAACACATATGGAATACATCATTTTACCTAGGAAAATCCAATTTTTAAATTCATACTCACATCAAAACCATTTAATAACGTGCTTCAAATCACATTCACAATTTGAAGACACATTCAAGGTGAAAAAAAGATAATCCAACTTGAAAAAACCTATTTCTAATAAAAATTTTATTTTCAAATCATTCTTACCTTAAGAAAACAAAATTTTCACTCTTAACACAAGGAATGATTCATATTTAAGAAACTCCATAGTGGAACACACATTAATAATAACCATTTTTCTTTAGAAAACTCATTTTAATCACATGGGAATCTAAATATCCTTTCCAAAACATATTTTTTACCAAAAAAATATTCCATAAACAGATTTAATCAATCAATATAGAAGCCCAAACTCATCTAAAAATTTAAAACCATGGAACCACTTACTTAACACTTGGAAACTTCTAACAACTGATATGAAATCACTACTACACCACAAAAAGATCATATAATTAAAATATTGTTTAATAACTATTTCGATTAACCAAACATCTCACGATTGGACCCTCATTAGGTCAATTAACCCACTGGAAAAGAAGAACTCAATAAATACGGAATAGAGACCCTAGAATAAAACAGAAATCATTAGAAAAGAGACTTACATGAAGTTTAATTGATGTTAGAAGGTTAAAACCACAAAATATTTTAGTTTAAGAGGTCTAGGAAGTCATGGATATATCTTCCATGGATGAAAATCCCATATTGGGAAAATGGAAGGTGATTTGGGATAAAATCGAAGGGGGAGAAAGAGTAATTTTCAATTATTTAATGAAATGGATATGTCAAATGGTTAGCCTGCATTTTTTTCCACACCATGTGTTAACTATGAATCCATCACTATATAAGTTGAAAAATGTGTACATTTATCCTGCATGGTTTTCTACATTATTCGCCAACCCTTTGGTTTCCATTTTCCAAAAATAATCATTTTTTGCATAGTTTCCTGGGAAAGGGTGCATGATTTCCCATAACCATGCACCAACCATTCACCCCCAACTATCAAGAAAAAAATATCAAATTGACCAAAAAACTCAGGGGGAAACCCAAGGAAAATATAAGATCAAAAATAAAAAAATACATCAAAAAAAACACCTATATGTGACACTCGTGACCCTGATACCTCTCACCTTAACCATATTTGTTCATCCAATATACACTAACTCTTATATCTACTAAGCCAATGTTGATATACAAAACTATCATCAATCACACCATGTTCTACTGTATTACCCTATACTGATCATTATGAGGCAATATCATCTCTTATATTATCCTGTAGTGGGTTCAATGGGCCATGGATAATCAATGGAATAAGAGAGGGATATGGTTAACTAGAAGGGGAATCAAGAATCCATGAATAGTTTATAATTAGCCAGAATACACTAGAAATGTTGAGTAATACTATTAGAGTAGTAAGGGAAGGGAAGAAAAGTGTGTTTATTGGAACATCCATATTTAATTTCATAGTTCTTGAATCCTGATTCGTTGATTTTCATTATTTGAAATTATAAAACATTCATTGTCTAAGATAGTATGAAATAGACTCAATAACATGATTTGATAGATAAAACTTATCATATTATAAATATTTTGAATATAATTCATGATGACCTAATAATGGAGAATAACATATTCCTATCATTAACTATGAATTTTCCTCTTCTTCGATCATTATTCATCTCATTCAAATGACTCACTTTAATATTAATATCTAATAAATCTTCCATAGAAATATATATGATATAGTAGGGGTTTTAACCTAGTGGTAGGAACAAATATATAATCCTAAAACCCTAAAATCCAAGGTTTTGGTTGCAATAGACTCATATTTTGTAGGGATGTTCAATTTGGTGATGGTGATCTCTACATAGGGCTTCTACATCAGGGTGGTGGGTCTCTCCTGCGGTTGTGGTAAGGGGTTATGACATCTAGTGGGGAAACCTATGGCTCATCAACATTGGTGAAGGATGAAATAATTATAGACAACATAGGAACCCATGATAATGGTGGTTAATGGAATCATCGCTTGGATAGGTGTTTTCTAATCATGGAGAGGCACAATGATGGTAGGTGTTTGATGGTGTATAGTTTATGATAAAGGGGGAAATTCAAAAGTAGTCCCTTCAAAAAACCAATACAGGTCAAATCCTAAGATATAGTTCCTTAAATATGATTAGAGTAGATGTGAAGTAACAACTAGTAGAGATAATCTGATAGAGAAAATGAGAGGTTATGTATTTGGATATCATTTTCTGGAACATTTTTTTCATGCATAGGGAGGTTCATACTTATCAAGCCTAGTAGGTCGATAGATTTAGTACATTATTGAATCATCATCTAGGAAGGGTTTTTTATATTTGTTTGTTCATTGGGGCATCAAGGTCATGTATCTGTCCTACTGCCTCTTGTTCTATAGTACATGTATGGTTTCTTCTCTATGAAGTTTAAATGGGAATTATCCAAAAATAAATAAAAATATTTCCTTCGACATTCAGGGAAAGAAAATAAAAAAAGATTTATCTATAGGATTTATGGTTCTTATGAATAAACATAGTTTGATTTTTTCAAAATAAAATTTGATTGAAAATTTATTTATGTTTTTTAAATGAACTGAATAATTCTTTGTCGAAGCCTTGAGAATCACATTTTTTATAAAATCAATCTGTAAACTCCACCACCAAATTCAAATTAAAGTGATTTATTTTCCATTTATGGATTCACATTAAAAATATTTATTAATAAATCTCCCACATGGGATATTAGAAATATTATATTTTAATATATTAACTATTGTATCATGATATTAATAAATCAAAATATAATTTGATTATATGAACACTTAATAAAATATTTTTAAAATAGATTTGAAATAATATTATAAATATTTTTTTAAGTGGAATCTTTAAAAAATTGGGTTTTTATGTTTTATTTATTATAGTAACAACATTGGATTGATTCACATAATCATTTTATTAGGTATATTGATTTTATATAATGATTGAGATGAGTTACAAGAATATCCAGCGGGTAATATTTTGTTTCAAAAATATTTTTAGGGTCCAAGATCTATGAATTGTAATGGTAAGTGAAAAAACATCTCTATGAAATTATACAACAGAATTTGTGAGTTACTAGGTAGGATAATTTATGGATCATGGTTTTTCCCAAAATAATATGTAAAAATTTGAATTGGGATTATTCATAATGTTGTATCACATGATATATATATATATATATATTTCATGAAACCATATGGAAACTTGATGTGGCCACATGGATGATGTTGAGTAAAATTTTTTTTGGTCAGACCATGTTTTTTAAATAATGCAGTTTAAATAAGGGAAATGTATAATCATATAAGAAAATCGGGATTTTTATTCAATTTATGTTCAAGAAATATAATTTTCTCACCTATTAACCTTCACTCTCAAACCTAGTAAGTCGTATATCTAGTTTTAGTGATTACCGTTAATTTGAAATCCAATTTTTCTGGATCTATGTGTGTTGGATATCCATAATCAATGGGAGGTTTCTATATTCCTTCATTATATTTTTTTTCTACTCATATCTTCTTGCATGGAATGCATGATATGGTCATTGATAGATATATTCATGGCCAATGACATTTCTTGATGATATATTGATTAGATATATTGAGGGAAACAAAATTTTTAGTTTGGATTTAGAGGATTTGTTTTTGTTTCCTAATTTCATTCACCTGTTTTGATTTAAGAAGCTTTTATCTTATATGGACATGTTTTACAAATTGAGGGATTTTATGTATAAATATTATTCAGAAAATTAAAAGTTAAAAATTCATTGATTTCATTTTAGAAACCATATTTACATGATAATTTGGAAATATTGGACTTAATTTGTTTCTAAAAATCACTTTTCTTCTCATTCATGAATTTTGAATTTGATATGATGTAGGAGAGGTGTTTGTTTAATATAATTTTCAGTTTTACTTCTTATAATGCATGCATGACATAGTTTGTATTGGTGTTTTGATGTTGTTTTTATATATTTAGGCTATTTAGAACAGGTGAATCATCCCCATTAATTTTTCTAAGACCTGTTCATTTTTTTAATTTTGTTGTTGTCCTATAGGTATCACCTAAGGATAGTGGAAAATTGACTCATTCCAAACCAGTGGTCTGGATTGGGATTATTCCAATGGTATATGTTTAGGATAGTCTATAATAAATGTGGTAAGGTGATTTCAAATGTGATAACATGAATTTTTTTTCATAAAAAGACACTAATATCTTCTTTTCAATGAACATCAAGTATTGAGGGTATTCTAGGTAAAAACAGTGGTCTTGAGACACTTATAAAATTTTATTCGTATCGTCATTGGTGGTTTATCTGATCATTGTAACATATCATTCATTAGTAATGAGTATCAAAACAAGGAATACATGTTTCCTATTATATTTTATGATACATAATAATTAGTTAAAATGATTTATACTTTTTGTGACTTGGAATATTATAATCATTTATTTAACTAGAGATTGATAACAAAGTGGTGTTTTATTCTGATATAGTGAAATGACACTTGTTAGAAAACAAAAAAACCCAAAATAAGATATTATATATAATTTGTTTTCTCTTTATCAACATATATAAAAATATATTATTCAGAGAATTATAAAAATATTTTAGGTGGATTATAATGGAAACTAGAATGATGATCCATCACATGAGGTGGATTTTATAAAATTTTAGAAACCTAATACTTTAATATTTTAGGGGATAAAAACATAGAAAATGAATCATGACATTAAATAATAAACTAGATTATTTATTTCCATGGAACCTTAGATTTTATAATGGTCATTTTTGTAGTCTAAATGATTTAGAATCACTGAAATAGACAGCTAGATTTAGCTATAAAAGCCAATAAGAAATGATTCTTAAGTGAAACTAATTTGCGGAATTTTTCTTCTAATAATTATATCCAAAAAATCATATAATTAAAAAAACAGAATATTTTTATAGTATTATGTAGTAAAATATGTTAGGGTTGTAATTTGTAGCTATGACTATGATATTAGTACATTTTTCTTATCATTTTGATGATAGTTTTTCCATAAAGGCATTCATATTTTAGTCTAGATGGTGACTAAATTTTATTTTTGAGATAGATTTTTTCTATATTTGAGACTATAAAGACATTGTTAGAAGTGATATAGTAGAGAAAAAATATATTATTATAATATTACTAGATTGAGTACATTTTCCTACATGGTTACCAACGGGAACACTAATTATGAAAACAAGAAGCTAATGGAAACCAATATCCAAGGTGTTAGAGAATCATATAATTAACCCATTAAATAAACTATCATTTATAGATAGAACAATATCAATATTAGATGTTTTAAATGTGGTTTTTTAGATAATAAGAAAAGATATTTTTTAGAACACCCAAAAAAATGTTAGAAAAATGATCAGAGGGGGTGTGTTTGGGGATATTTCCATAATAGTATAATTTTATTTGTTTGTAATGAATCTCATTTCTGTTAGAAAACTTATGCTTCAAAAATAAGAACATGGTAGAAAAGTTCTCTTTATCCTAACCAAGTCATCCAGACTTATTCCAAGAAAACCAAATCTCCTAAAATAATGATACAATAATAAAAAAATAAATAAACTAGATAGAACATGTTTAAAGTTATTTTACGATGAAAGGATGACCCTAGAGGACCAATAATGACCTATGAATGCATGAGGAAGAATTATTATGAACTCATCACTTATGTAGGTTATGTATACAACTAGTGTATCATGTTCTTTTATTTATCCATGTATCATTAATCGAATAGAGTTAGATATCAAGATGATTCTACAGATGATGAGTATAGATTCTCCTCTCAAGCAGTGAATCTGAAAGGGATTTAAGTGCATATCATCTTTTAAAACCATGAATTGAGTCCAATTTTTTTGGAATTTTATATTTTGTACATTGATATATTTGGAGTTATCATAGGAATCGATATATTAGTTCCCTTCAATGCTCATAATGATTATTTTATACCCAGATTAATGATCACATATCCTAATGTAATCATGAATCACATTTAACATGGTTGGGATATGAAAGTAGGAGAAGAATAAAATTAAGAACCAATGGTTGGAACTATTTCTAATTTGTTAATAGAGCTCACAATTATTAAAAATAAAATAATTGAGACTACATATTTTTCTAGCTTTGAATATTAGTATCATGAAATACTTTCCAAAAACATTCAAAGTATTTTATCAAGAAAGGGATGTGTAATTTCAAATCAAAATTCTTCAAGCGAAAAATCTTTCTTTCCTTTAATAAAATAGAACATAACCAATAAAATTAAAATAATTAAAACTCTAATTGGAGGAATTCAAATGTAATGGATTTATAACAAAAATTATGTTGCATTGGGATGCTCTAATTCTTTTTGTAATGATCTTAGATGGTTCATTATGAATTTTTTTCTATTATAATATACTAAATAATGAACAGATAAATAATATATATCCTCTTCCATGAATTGATGATTCTCTTGATAAATTTAATGCAACCTAACAGTTCTCTGTATTTGATCTATTATCATGGTATCACCAAACTATGGGTTAGGAATTAGTACATTCTAAATATTTAATTTAGGTGTCACTAATATCCTAATGAATACCAAGTACTTCATTTTGGTCATAAAAAATCAATTGGTAAATTCATAGCATTGATGAATCATTTATTTGAGCTGTACCTAGACCCTTTCATTGTGGTATTTTTACATGACATTCAAGTTCATTCCCCAACCTAAAAAATCCATGAGGGACATTTAGATATTGTTTCAAGATTCATTTATATTAAAAGTTTAATAAATGAAATTTCTAAATAAAAGAGGCACATTCCCTCAATTATGTTATTTAGTAAAATTTAATTTTAGTGAATCTATAGAAATTTATAAGTTTTGATGTCATAGAATCAATTGAATACTTTCATTGGTATACAAATAATTCTTCACATAACATTTAAATATCTTTACTTTATTCAGGATTCATCATCTCACACATGTCATATGATAGTGAAGAAATGAAACGTCACTTAATTACACAAGATTATTGATGGATAGAAATAATAATTATTGAATATTAATCTTCCCAAATCAACACCAATTATTGTATTATAAGATCATAGTAATAGTAATGTAGTTTATTTTGATGAATCTAGATATTGGGTTAGATATGTTCTCATAGAAGAAAAACATTTCATATAATTTGGATCCTGATAGTTGGGAAATTATGAGATGATTTATCATACTCAGGACATGGTATTTTTGTGGTGATTAATTATATTAAAAAATTACATGACAATCTAATTAGAGATATTTTAACTATTTTCACTGAAAATAAAATCAAAAAAATAATTTAGAATTGTAATTTTGTCCAGACACACAAATTTAGCATGGAATATCACCAGAAATTAGTTACTAAATAAGTATATACCATGGGAAAAAGGAATTTTTTATTCTAGGTTTTAATTCAATACAATCCAATAATCAATTATTTATAGAAGATTGCGATTAATGAAAATTGATTTCTGGGAATGCTAATATAAATTAGTATTTTACCAAATGAAATGAAGTATTAATTTTCACTCAATTCATACTAATATCTATTTTTGTTCAGTTTGTTAAAGATGATAAACAATTATATCATGATCTCCTTACCATTACATTAAATTATAATGGTGGGTGAATATTGATTAATTGATACAAGATGGTAATTCTTTATTTTTCCCCTAATTGCATAGTTATTCCACACACATGCATGTCATGAAAACATTTTTTATAAGAGGGAACTTCATATAGTACTCTCTAAAGAGTACAAGGCACTAAAAAAATTATTTGTGGTTAGGTATGAAATGAAATGTGTTTTATTATGTTATGAAATGTATAACCTATCAATAGTTCATGGATAATAATCAATGAATAGATAGAATTTGGAAATCATTACTTATACCTTTATAGAAATGAGATCCAGTCACTATGCATTTTTTTGTTATTTTACCAAGAACTATTTATGAGAATGATTCTGTCTGGTTTGTTATATATTTACTCACCATTTCATATCCCTTGATTATCACTCATTAATCTAAACTAGAAAATGACATGTAAAAGATAAACAATCATGATGTGGTAAAATTGCATGGAATATCAATTTTGATTATATGATGACCCATGATTTTCATAAATATATATTACATAATATTGTATGAATATTCATTACATAACGTTTCAATTTAAACCCAAACAATAAATGTTTGATTTCATTGGAAACAAGGATATATTAGCAACTAGTTTATAATATATATACATCTTCTTCCTCTTAGTTATTCACAAAAATAATCCCTCTTAGATACATCATACTAAAAGCATTTCCAATTATCAATGGGAAATAAACCATAATAATAGGTGATATCAGAAACTCAGTAAGGGTAAGTAATTGAGAAGTAAACAATCATTTAAATATAACATGATTCAAACTAGTATGTGAACATCATATTATCCTATGAAAATTATACTCAAGGATTCTTAGATTATAAACATGATTCATGTAATAAATCATGGAAATTTATTAGATAAGAATCATAATGAGATAAACGAACATGGTCCTAGAGAAAATAAAATTAAAATAATATAATATCATTAAAGAGTGGTATAAAGTGTTTCATAATCATAATAATAGACTTTTTATGCTAAGGATAAACAATAAGAAATTTAAAAAAAATTATTATTAGGATAAAAACTTATTTACCTACAATGGGTTTGGGATAACAACTTGTGCACCATCATTAGAGAATGGGATAACATCTTATGTACACTTTGAGAACATTGAACATTAATATAAGCCTAATTAATTGAATGGATATATAATTCTATGAAACCTGTCACATAATCATAAACCATTAATATGTTTTTACCATTATCACAAATCATTAATCATATATCATAGTCTATGGAAAGGAAACAATTTTTGTAAATTTTTCAACATTTTATCATATCATAATGCTATGAATGTCAAATATATTTCAAAAATAACTCATTACCATATCATAAACAATCCAGTTGAAGAAAATTTATGGTATCACTAGATCATATTACCAAAAAATCAAAATTAACAACAAAGGGTATAATTTAATATGAAAATTATTTAAAAAATGAAATTTTTATATTTATTATGTAAAAAAAACATTTAACTTTGAAATCACTTCATTAAAATATAAAATTATCAAAAATATTATGAACATGATTTCTTTTAAGATATCCTTAGAATTGTGTGACATATGATACAAACCATTCCACATTAAGGACTTGGGGAAACCAATTTCATTTCATTTATGTAAAAATAATTATTCAATTCATATATTCATTAAAAATTCAAAATTACCTCATTTGGAAATAAAAACAAATATTCCATTTAAAACATTTTGAAAAACTAGATCATGGTTCAAAATAAAATTAAAAACAAATTGAGATTAGTTAATAGATTTTTGAAAATATTTTATAAAACTTTAATATGGTAGAAAAAGTATTTTTGACCAAAGAGATAAGGAAACTTAGTTATCTGTAAAAACATTATTTCATTCTCTTGAGTTCATCAAGGCAGTAAAGTAAAAGAAACAAATGTAGCCTATATAAATAACAAGATGAGGTAAAAATTAATTACATTTATTATAGTTATATCATAAATTTTAATTATTAAAAACATAATCATATTCCATATTGATAAAATATTATATCAATACATATATCCCTTACCACTTTAGAAATTTTTTAGTTGTAATTCCCATGTAAGAATAAAAAATAATGAAACATTAAAAATTAAAATAAATTAAATCATGATTTATCATTTAAAATTGGGTGTATATACACTACATATATAAAAATGGGACTATAAAATTAAATATGACTCAACGAATTAATATTGAGATTAAAAAACCATACTATTTTAGTAATCACTGAATAAAAACCTCATGAAAGAGAGAAAGATATATTAATTTTTCAATCCCAATATTTTTAATGAAATATAAAATATATTAAAATCATGAAATTTCTATATACTATATAATGGGAAAAATTGATGAATATGGAATTTGAATATGATAAATAATTGTTAGATGATAAATCTCCTTAACTCGAGTTCTATTTGATAAAAAATAAAGTTAACCACCTATATAATATATTTAAATTTATTATAATTAAGTACAAGAATAATTTAAATAAATATAATATTTAATATTATCCACTTATTATATTTTCACAAATATTTTTTAATAACACCAAAATAAAATAATCATTTCCATGTGCCAGTTGTTATATTTTTCATGATAATTTTAGTTTACTAGTTCATGTCCATGTACACTGATCCGGGTTCCATAATCTAACAAATATTTATTATTATATTTATACCATATATGGTAATTACATATATATTTATTATCTTTGATAGAGTATAGATATAGAAAATTAGATTCATATGTTCACAGAGATGGTAGACTGTATGTATGCATAAATATTGTTTTCACATTTTCACGAATAAAACAATAATTATAAAAAATAATTATTATATCATATATATTTATTAAATGTATCATTATTACAATCCATATAAAGTAAAAAATTTAATACAAATAAGAACACTTCTTGGTGGAAGTAGATAACATGTATGAAAGAGGAACATTATCTTTTCCAATGGATATGATGGCAAGAACGTAGATATGATATTAATATTATAGATTCATATAATATTTATAAATATTTTATATAAAAACTACTCTCAAGATAATTTCCGACCATTTAAAATGGTGTTGGAAAATTATATGTATCACTATGTGGACGTAGAAGTAGACATGTATGCATGAGGGGAACCTTCACATCCCATTTCATGGAATAGAGGGAAGATATTAGTGGTTCTATAATTATGATTATATTTAACTATATTTATGAAATTTAAGTTCTTATTTTATAATTAATAAAAAATAATTAGAGGAGGTAAAAAAAGAATAAATTGACAGTGGCTGGGTAAGAAAATTATTGCACCTTACATAAGCCTTCTTTACATTATTCTTATAGACACCTTGATTTTCCTTTTATAAATAAAATAACATATAATGTTTGTATAAGTAATTTCAGAATATAATTGGGTAGGGTTTGGTCAATCTAGATGGATCAATGAGGTATATTGGAAATATATAAGGGGTTTCTATTTATAATATAGGGAAATGAAAAACAATAAAAAATATTATATATTCATTATAAATAAAAATTATCCCAATTATAAATATATTATAATAAAAATATGGTAATGTATAAATTTGATAATCCAATATGATTTAGATGGGTTATGGGGTAATTATAAACTTTACATTTTGGTTTATCCACTTTGGCATCTTTTTTTAACCTTAATTGTTGTAACAATAGTTTAAGTATTAAAGGGTTATAATTTTACTTATACTTTAAAAATTATATAATAAATGAAAATAGTGTAGAATTATGGACCATTTATAATCATAATTATCATTTTTTTATGATTTTAATGAACCTTAATTAATTTAATAAAATATTATTTTTCATAGTAAATTATTAAGGTAATATTTGACACTATTAATTTACATTGAGTTTTAATTCATCATGATAGTTATGGAATCTGCTTCTAAAAAATTCAAACATCCATAACATCTTATATTTTTCTTAAACATTAGTGGAACCTAAAATTTAATCCATATTTTATTAATTTAAATATTTATAAAATTATTATTTTTGTTTCTTTGTTAATTGGATAAATACTTTTTAGTTGTTGTGTAAGTATTTATGGTAATTATTTAGTAAATAAACTTTTAAATAATATGACATGATAAATAAATAATTAATATTTTAATTAAACATTTATAGATGAAAACATCCAATTTTTACCCTTATGAAATTTTTAAGGATATATTAAAGTGAAGAGCTTGACATTTGGAAAATTTATATCATTAAAATAAAATAATTTCACTGATAATGGAAAATGGAACCAAACATAAATATTTTGGTATTTTATGATGTATATGGTTGAAATTAATCCATAAAATTAAATAAATTATTTTTTTGTGTTAGTTCGGAGACTGTATCTAATGGATGTTACCATGGTTCACACATTTGTCCCTTATTGAGATGGAAAATATTTACCAGAGTTACAATTCATAATTATTAAAAAGAATATAAACCAATTTACCATATTTGATCCCACAAATTCAAAATAATGCCTCCATTTTTGAAATATTAAATATATAGAGATGGAATAATTAAATTTTAATATAAACGTGTAAAATATAATTAAAAATAGTTTTTAGATAAATATGTTTTATGTATAAAAAGTTACATACATAAAATTCAGGAATATTGTTGATTCAAATCGAATTAATTAGATTATTCAAAAAATATTGGATAATATTTCACATTTATACCAAATAAAAAATTTAATGTCACCTTAAAATTACTTTATTTAATTAAAATAAATTATAGTATTTGAAAAATATGTATTATTTTTCTATTCACTCAAATTCAATAATTTTATAAAATTAAAAAAATTACAGCGTCTGATAATTTTGATATTATATTTCCAAAAATGATGCCATTCTTAAAAAATTAATGTTTTTGAATGTGGTATAAATTAAATGTAATATTCACAAAGTGAATGTAATGAAATCCATTTATTTAGAAAACATATCATTTAAATAGAAAGTTGTTATACTAAAAATTGAGCACTAATATATTATTAATTAATAAATACATTTGAAATAAGTAAAAATTTTAAATACATTATATATAATGTGGTTAATCCAATTTATAATTATCAGTTGAATTTCAATGTTATAATAGATTTTTTTTAATTTAAATCACTATGTGGGGTGTCAAGAATGATATAAAACACAAAAAAAATATTTAAAAATTATATTTTATAAAATGTTGAGGTAATAAATTTTATTCCAATCAAATAAATTATGCCATAAAAATTTTAAACTTGGTAAACATAGGTTCAAAAATGGAAAACAAATTTGTTGAAAAACATCATAGTATAATGGGATAATAAAACATCCTTGGAAAAGGGGATCTGAAGAATGTAAAGATTACAAGAACCACTAATGGATAAAGTGGGTTTTTATATTATGTTATCTTGATTTATAATGTCAGTTAGTATAATATTTTTTTTCAAGGGATGTTGTGAATAAAATTTTGACATTAGTTAAAAACCACTAACATTATAAATGAATTATTTTACTGCGTTTTAATGTCATTTATCTTATAACAGATGTGAAAAACCTATATAAATTGGTTTTTCATGTCAGTTATGTTATAAACAATATGAGAACCAGTCATGATTAAGGGGTTTTCAATTTGGATAATTTATAACATATTTGAAGAATCTATTTTTTCACTTTGGTTAATTGAAAAATGATGTGAAAAATCTATCCAAATGGATTTTTCTCTTTGGTTATTTAATAATGGGTGTAAAAATCTCTAGATTAAGTGTTTTTCATATCAGTTATGGGATTACTAAAATGAAAAACCATTTGTAATTTTTTTTAACAATAGTTATAAAATAATAAATATCAATATCCAGTAAAATCCAACTTGGATAAATAGAAATAAAACAAAAAAAACTCATTTACAATAACAACATTCGGAATTACTATATATAGTATAAAAAAACAAATATTCAACAATGTATATAAAATTATTTTCTCATTTAAACACAATAACTATTAAAACTTTCAAAATTAAAATTTATTCTACAAACCAACTAAAATCCAGCCACACCTGTAAAATGATTTCTCATTAAAATTGTATGAGTATTAGATCATTTTCATTATAAGGATGGGTTTCTCAAAAAGCTTCAAATTAAAAGGAAATAATTTAACATGTATTATGAATAAAGAATAAAATATTAAGGAAATGCTTATAAAAAATATATCATGGTGGAACTTCATAAATATCCCAGTTGAAATTATTTCATATATAAATATTAAAAAATAATATAGACATTTCTTACACCTTTTTATTTGTGAAATTTGTTTTAAATGAGTTTTTCAATACAAAATAAAATTATTATGTTATATATCCAAATGTTACTAATTATAAATGAGAAACCATGTTTTCATTTACATATTTGATCTTGTTGTTTTATTTCTTATGGTCTCCCGAATGACATTCCATTCCCTTTTTGAAAATAATATTGATAAAAAAAATTAAAATTCATTATATATATACATGTACTAAAAAATTAAAACTTTTTCCTGTAATACATTTTTAAATTTTGTCACTCTTTACCTTGTTTAGAGAATAACCAGTAAAGTGCCATATCCTATTGAAAAAGACACCTAACATATAATTGAAACTAATATAAAATAAAATTTTATGTTAGTAGATATTTTTTTAAAATATACATAAAAATGTTTTAGATATATTTTCATACTCGTGATGAAAATGAATAATTGATCACTAAATAATTTCATTCTTTGGGAATCTATCAACAATATAAACTATTCTTTCAACTTTAATCATTTTTAGTACTACATGTGAAATAAAATATGGGAATATAAATCCTTATACATTGGTATTTTCCTAATCCTTACACATTTTATATTGAGATGTATTAAAAACAAACATATGTTTATATTTTTTTGTAAATTAAATGTATGGTAATATTTAGGTTAAGTCTTATAATAAAAAAACCTAAATCATGTTGATTCATAACTGATCTCCATTTACAAGCTCTATGATATGTTTTTTCAAAATATCCATAGTCAATTTATTCCCAAAACATCATCTTCAATTGTAATCACATAAATATGAAACAATATATTCAAAAATATTGACTATCTATCAAGACTACTAGAATTTGTTTCTAAAGTCATAGAAATTTATTATTATTTTTTTCTCTAAATTATTTATTTACTATTTATGTATTCCTATATGAAATAGAAAAATATATAATCGCTATAATGTTAAAACAATTGTAATACAAAAACAAAATTAAAGATAAAATATAAACATATCTATATGGTGATATATCTAAGATGTATAGATGTCCAAACTAAAAAGTGGATTATACTTTTTCTAATTGTACTAACTTTGAATGTTGGTAATGATACTCCAGAAAATCTATTTATAATATCATGTAAAGTGACCCTATGGTACTATATATGTATCTATTGAGGATGAATGGTATTTATAATATAAAATATCATCTTATATGCCACAATATGATGCTAGATATCCTAAAAATATAACTCATAATAATTGGGATGAAGTGGAGGATGTGGATTATAAGTAAAATAAAGAGTGGGATTTGTGGGTGGGGGTGGAGGAGTGGGAGCTACTGTAAAAGGAAGAAGAGTAGGAGATGTATTCTGAAACTGTCTCCACTTGTATGCAAACATTGACTGTATCAATGCTCTCATCATATCCCCCATCATCAAATGAATTACTAGAATATCAGCATCCAAATATTATATTTTTTATAAACACCCTTTATTGAAGGAGTTACATCCCATGGAAATACTTTTTTAATGGATACACATGTCGGGTATCCTCATACATGACGGGGGTGTTTTGGATTTTATAATGATGTAGATAAAATATTATACCTACATTTATCTAAAAATATTCCATGTGTTCTCTACTCCTCAATAGGATCCAATATAAAATAATATAAAATGAATAACAATATTTAGAGAATTTAATTATCTTAAACCAATATATAAACTAAACATCATACAATAATCTCAAATACAACCCTTGTTAGTTCTATTAGATATTGTCCTTCTTTCCTCAAATACCTCTTCCATTTTCATTTTTATCTAGTGGGGTAGAGGGGAAACCACTGTATAGCATGAATACTCTGCTCTCAATTTATGAAAATTTTCATCCGTTAATTTGTTCTTCAAATAAAATCTGCCCTACATGAGATAATGTATGGGGGTAAAATTTGCCAGATTTGATCTCCTGATGAGACATCCTAATTTTTTGTATTTTAATGATTATGAAATCAATAATAAATGATTACTAATATCATTAATCTAAAAACATATTTTAACAGGTAACATTTTCCATCCCAAAAATTCATCATGTCATCTACATTTAATAGATTTCTTTCATCCATCGTTATAGATAATGTCAAAAATATCATAAGGATTTTGATTTTTTCTTATACCCAAAAATGAAATCTAATTTCAATGTTGATTTAAAATACCTCCATCTCCTAGAATCCAATGATAAATTTTTTTATCTAACTCCTCCAGTATGAGGTATATCATATTTCATTTGATAATAAGGTGAAAAAATATATTACTATAAAATTTTCAAAATACGTGAATTAATAATCCTTGATCTTACAAAAATGGTCTCCCATGAGAGATATTTTGTCAATTCTTCCACACTTATCTAATAATCAATCAATATGCTGATATTATTTTTAGCCTAAACTAATATAATATTATTTAATTGTTTTAAATTTGGACCTCTTGGAATATCATTATCATAATAGTATACTGGTATCTTGTGCTCTTATATATGGTAAAATGATAATTTTGGTAAATGTGTGTGGCCATGTTTACCAACAGTCAAACTCATATTTTGCCCTTTGCAGTTAGATGTCTCTTGTAAAGAAGGAAGCAGCTCATCAAGAAGATCATGTGTTCATTCCTTTGTAGATGTATGGGTATGATCATCTCCATAATTATGTGGTGGAATAGTTGATTGATCTTTCATTATTCTATAAATCAAAGTAGCAAACAATTTGTACAAAAAGATAAAAATTCAACTATAAAAATTATAATGTAAATAAAGAATTAAAAATGATCAAATAGAAACATAAAATTAAATTAATCATAACACATTTTTATTCAATTTTATTTTAGTTAAATAAAATGATAACAATAATAATTATATATGAAACGTCATATAAATGAATGAAAAAAAATACAAAAATGGTCTGTGAATAGTTAAATGCTCCTATCAGATGAATTATTTTTTACACAGAATAGATTATTTTTTTAATATATTTTTATAAAATTTTTTTGTTTTTTTTAATATACATTATTTCAAATTATGTTTTTTTCTAAAAATTATATTAATATATAATTAATTTAGCTTAAATATAGTAAACTAAATAACTAAACTAGAAAAGTAAACACTTTAAGATTCTAGTTATAATACATTTTTTTAATAAAGAAATTTAATTTAGTATGTCTAATATTTTATGATATTTTCAAACGTAACTGAGAAATGAAAATATGTTTCCTATAATAATTGGAACATACTAAAAGATTTTCCCCAAAATTCCTTCATTATTATCATTCTATATGGAATATACAATGCCTATGATGTGCTCATCAATGTTATATGTTAATCCTTCCATGGAAGTATGTATCTTAGATAAATCAGCATCTTCATCATGTTTATCATAAAAAAAGTACAATATATTTCTTTATTAAACAGTAGACCCCTACATATTTAATTAATCAAAAACCTAAAAAAAATCAGGTGCTACCCTTATAAATGGATTCACTATATATTTTAATCTCTTTAGATTTACTAGTTTCATTCATAATTCATCATGTTTAACACTATTTTTACGAAGAAACCATTTCACATTAAACATCAGAAATTAAAATTTAATTTAACAAACCTCCCATGTTTCTTCAATGACTCCATCATATACGCATAATGTATAAATTGATTTTTTGTCTTCAACACTCAATAAATGAATTTCTTTTGCGAACACAAATACACTACTATTCTGAACTACACTTTTGTTGTCCTGATCTTTCATATCGAATGTATACCCATTAATGTCATATTGAGACCATTTTATCAAATTTAAACTTGGACTAGACACTAACCATCTCAATTTTCTGATGCATTTGATCTACTAATTAGGATCTCTTTTAACCATGGGATATTTTTTTATGCTCATTCAAAATCCATAAATCATTATTCTTTTGATAACATTGTTTCAACACATTAATATAAAATTTCATATATGTTTGATCATTATATATAATATTGAAGATATATAAATATACCTTATCTATCTATTCACCTTTCAATAATTAAAATTACAATCCATGTTCCCCTTTCCCCAATAATTAACTCATTCATGTTGATATAGAAACAAACCTTAGTGATCCACTATAGAAAAGTAACTTGTACAAAACTTCACATACTCCTCATAAATATACCTCTTAACAATGGAGGATTTAGGCCGATATAGATTCTTAACATACCCCATAAATTTCCTCATATAACTTTCAAAAGGACACATAAAATTTATATATATAGGTTCACAAATCCTTCTTTATATCAAAAAATAATCCATTAAATGAATGATGATATCAAAAAATGGAAGATAATACATTTCCAATTGAAAATATTTAAAAACTGCTTCATTCTCTAAATTTTTCAATGAATTCAAATCAATATAGTTATTAAGAATCTAATTGAAAAAAATAACTCACCTTTATGATATTCATTCTAACCTGGATTGGAAATATTCCATGTAGTGAAACTAGTCGTAGTTGTTGCATCAAGATGTGAAAATAATCATACTTCATACATTTGAACTTCAAATCCATTAAAGACCCATAATATTTTACAATTGGATAATAACCCTACAAAACATAGATATCTTAAAGACACTAACAAAATATAATTATCTGTTATTGAATAATGTATGAGAAGTAGGGGTTATAAATGTTGTCCTTTCATACAAAGTGGGAGTTAACTCAAAACGTATTCTCATTGATAGTAAGTCCAATATTTCATTCAAATCATATTTAGTCTTTCCTTTCATGTCTATCAATGTTCTAATTATTATATCATAGATATTATTTCCATGTGATTGAAATCGATGTTATATTTTACCTCATGATATCCCTAATATGGTTGTTCAAAAAATATTGATTGTTTCTTCCAAATATTTCTTTCATTTCCAGATTAATATGAATTTTCAAATGTCACATCAGTGTTTTACACCCTCTAAAAATATTTTTTAGTGGATAATGGTTTTCAAGAAATACTAAATTCTATTGAGCCATTGAATTCATTTTTGATCTTATACATTTGTAATCCATATACAAAAACATTTTTTGAACCGTGTGTAATATTTTTCTACCATGATACAGTTTACAATATAGATTCCTTTGTTTGAAAATTGGGATCACTTTATACCCCATATCACTATATCTAGTTGATGTCATATTTTATGACCATAATCATTGGATTTTGTTTAAAATATTCCATTTTATAATATTCATATGCCCTAATACCTTTATCCCATAAAAATTTAAAATCATAAATTAATGGTGATAAGAAAACCCTAATATCATTTCTGAGTAGTTTTAGCCCAGAGATCATTAAACCCAACAAGACATACTTTTTCTTGATACAAAATTTTTGAGATAAGTTTTAATTTACTAATAATGTGTTCCATGAAATCTATGTGAAACAAAGTCTTCTATATGTATTCATTCCACCATTACACATTCCAAGTATAATATTTCTAATTTCATTTCTGAAAATTAGAAACTGATGATCAATTTTCTTCCACGGTGACAATAAACCGGATTCCATAATTTTTCATAACATAACCACTCATCTACATTACATCTTAAACTATTTTCATCATGTGAATTTTCAAATAAAAATTTCAAATGGGGAATTTTATGAATATACCAAAATTCTAGTAAATATTTCTCTATAACTTCTCAATCATAATGAAATTTCTCTTTTGACTTATAGTGTGACACCATACATTTAAAACACCATGATAGAAATTTATATTCCATCTATAATATCCTATATAAATTCTATTATACAAGTTTTTTTGTACCCTAATCACATTGGTAATATCATTTTCTCAACTTTATAATGTTACTTTAAAAGATCATTGTCTTTGGGAATAATATTTTCATCAATTTTAGTAAATATGTAAAAATATGGTCACTCCAACCATGTTTTTATTCAAGTTAATCAATATTAACACCGATTATAATACTGAAAATTTCATATAACTCAGATACAATGATTTTTCTGCATAACTATATAGATGCTTAATTGTTAATTCATTCTCAATTTCATCTACTTCAATATCAGGAATCATTTCATCAATTTCATCATGGTTGTCATCTTGGAAATCATCATCATCAATAGATTCAAAATTCTTCCCAGTCTCACCATTCCAAATTCAAGGTATGTAAGTCATATTAAAACCTAGAAAAATGAAATGAACTTTTATCTATATGATTTTCAACTTCTTCATATTTAATCATTTCTTGAATGGACTTAAAAATGTTTATGTTTGGAAAATTTCAGTTATAAAATTTCCAAAAAGCATCAAAACCTTCCCCATATTTATCTTTGATTCGTGTTTTATAATCCAAATTTGAGTCTTTATTATATATGTCAAATGTTAAAAATAAATAGATTTTCAAAATAATATAGTGGTGATAAAATTGAGAATTTATTGTTTGAGTCAATCTTGGTTAAGATTTGTATCAAATATGTAATATTTAGAAAGTAACAAATCATTGATTATTTGTTTAAAAAACTATAAATATTTTAATACATTTATAAATTCTACATAATAATGGAATAAAAGATTAAATATAATTGAAATATCATCAAAATAAATTCATTTAAGTAATTTACAAAAGAAAATATATTTATATTAATATATTATTTTAAATTTTTTGCTGAATGAAATTAGATAAAACAAGAAATTGAATATTGTAGAAAATAATCCAAATCAAGTGAACATTATCCATTTTTATTTTAATATTTATCATCTAATTTTTAATTCATTTCATTCATGTAAAAATCAATAATTGTTAGAATAATAATTAATTCATAATATTATATAATCGTATAGTAGAGTTCAAACAAAATATGATGAATTTTTAATGTAGAACATATATATATATAACTAATATTATATAATATGTATTCCTAGTGTATTATAAAAATTATGGAAAGCCTATTACATACTGTCTATTAAATGACAACATTTTTTTAATATACCTCACTAATAACTCAAATTTCAAATATTTCTGTCTACATCATTTGATTCAATAAAAATACAAATTTATGGGAGGAAATATGCTTAAAATTTGAATTCCTTGTGGTTCATATGTAATTACATAAAATTATAATATAGTAGAACTATACATTTCTAGTGGAAGGGTCATCTAAATTACAAAATTAATGTAACCAAAAGAAAGACTACGAATAATATATGACTGGGGAAAAAGTATGACTAGAGTTAATGTATTATTGGGGATCGACAACACATCAATATCCATTATCATTTGTACCAATTTTGTTAATTAGTTCAAATAGACTCAAAATATTATATATATTTATCATAATCTTCCAAATATATGTAAAGAAACCAGTTCAATGTTCTTATTTTTCATTCACCAATAATGTCAACTTTATATTAGAACCAACTCATAATATTCCAACTTCAAGTTTAATATATTATTTTTTCAGGATAAGAACATGATCACATCACATGAAAAGTGTTGATATAAATATACACTACTTATAAGATATTTCTTATTGAATTTTTTGAAAATTGAAACGTATGTATAAATTACATTTTGAAATTACGAATTCACTAATAAATTCATAACACTAATTGAAATTTATCCATATATATGGTAGTGTATTTATAAATAAACAAAAATTTATCAACATAATAAAAAATATGTAACATTTATAGATTCAATGAATAAATTTCAGATGAGATACAATATAAATAACATTGAAGAAATATATTGTAGACTCCATTCCATATAGTAGAAACACTTGAACATTAAGGTATAATGATGAAATTTATTATCTTACATATTACATTAATATATAATTTAATACACATCATTTAACTTAAATCAATAAATAACTATGGTATATGAAGATAGTAATATGATATTCAAGATTAGAATATCTATACACAAACATGAAATGACGAGGCCTATAAAAACTAAGGGTTTATAAATATGGTAATGAGAGAATTGTGTAAATGGAATCGAAGAAAGTGTTAAGGAGTCATTGACATTGACCGACCAAATGTGATGATTGATGTGTGAGGCTTACATGAGTGTTGAGGTGAGCATATCGAATGCTCAATAATGAGACCAATGAATCGTGAGGATGTTTGGATTTTGAAAATCAAGATCCAAGGCCATTAGATTGACGAAACATGTTCGGGATTCCACATGAGAGAAACATGTTTTCTTTCATGAGGTTGAATAACATCGAAAAGTTTCAAAAGGGAAATTCACAAAATTTAAAATTGTATATCACGTCTGTTAATATATAAATTACGCAATAAAGAAATATTTAATATTTTATCACCTTTTTTATATAGTAACTGACATTAAAAATCTTCTTTATCATGTCGGTTATTTTATACCTGATGTGATAAAGTAGTGAGAATTTCTCTATCGCATCGCTTGTTTTATAAATGATGCAAAAAATGACATTACCACACCATTTATTATGTGACCAGGGTGATAAATTGGGATACTAGTTTTTTCACATCACTTATCTTATAACCATTGTGATAAAGCAATATACAGGGCTTTGGTCATGTCGATTGTAAATAACATTTGTCAATATTTGATGCAATAAATACTGTTTATACTAGTGAACTATCACAAAATTAGGCCTATAGAGAAAGAGAAAATTTATGTAAATTTAAAACATAAACATGGAGTATTAGCCATGCATACAAGTACTAATAAAAAGTTATAGAGATTATGGTTTTGGAATAATTAATGACCATAATGCCACCAAACTATAATGGTTGAAATGATCAAAAATTCATTTTAAATGAGAGAAAATGTTGAAACTTTTATTTTAGGACACTTTTACTAATGTTGAGAGATTCATTTACTATTAAGATAGAGTACACATGAAAATATACTATATTGTTTAATGTTTGATAAGAAAAAATCCATAATTTGGATTCACACTGATCTATTCCACTTCAATCCCATATCTTATTCCTTAACGTGGATATTTATGTAAATGATTCATGCTAGAATCAACAAAATTTATGTTTAATGACTCATATGATACATACATCATTCTTAATGCCTCTAAATTTTTACCAAAAGCAAAATAGTTTGTATATGTTATCCAATATTGTTTAATATTATACATTAATCTATAAATCCTTAAAAATAAAATCCAAAATTCTACTTAACCAATTATATATATTGTTAACCACGTGACTCTTTTGAAATATGTCTCCACAAATAAAAAACCTAAAAATCAACGAAAAATTGATAACTTTTGTTTCTAATTAACACGATCATGTATCCCCATAAAACAAGAAGTGGGTCATAATGTCACATATCAAACTTCTTAATACCCTAGTTCTATGAATTACTACCAATTACATGAATCCCCATAAAATATAAATAAAAAAATATACACATCCAAAAAATTAACTCTACCATTATTCCCCAAATAAAATCAAATATTGTTGAATATATTCAACAAATCCAAAAATGGAATAAACTTCCTCAAAGTTGAACTAAATAACTTTTTCATCAAATCACCAACCAATTTCAAGTTAAAAAAATATTACCCCATTTACACCATAAATTTTAATCATCTCCTTATCCTTACTAATCATTACTAACTAAACATAAGAAATATATTAAAGGTTATCTTTAACATAATCATGAGTTCTCTAAAAATATCACCATGATACTAAATCACATTTATTAGTAATCAGTACCATTCAACCTGTGTTTTCAAATCCGTAAAAAATTATGGATAAATACTAATATTTTTTTTAATTATTATAACCATAATATCCCTTATAAACAAAAATAAAATATAATCCTTCAATCCTAATACGTACACAGTTCAATCATTTTTCATCCCCAGTTCAGATATCATATTCCCTTCCAGCGTCTAGGATTTAACCATTGTACTATGTTATTTAATCGAATTATTCCAATGTTCTTAGCACATAATAAAAAAAATAACAAGGAAAATCATTTAACTATGAAATTATTTTCCACACATTAAACAGAACCCCTTCCTTTCACACATTCTACTAGGTATTCATTTCTATTTAATTGGCATGAATAAAATTGAAAATTAATTCCATTGTTTCCATTAAAAATATAAAATTCGTAAAATTTGAACATACTTTTAATTGAAATGTTAGGAAACTCACTGATGCTTACATTCTTAATCTTATATAATGATACCAAGTTAAGAATAATTACATGTTTTATCTATCATGTTCATAATTAATTAAGCTTCTCATGTGTAGAATCATTTTGTATTCCACTAAATTCACCATTTACATGAATCCTCATGGTTCAATACTCCTTATAAAAAATCACCTAATGAGAAAAAATAATCATCAAGATAGATCATTAAAAATAATCTAAAAATGTCTAAATCATGAAACATTTCCTATAATATATGATGCTTTTGGGTTAACCAAGGTCATTTTTGTTTATAATATATTCAAATCTGTCATAATTAATCAATAAGAAAATGTGAATTATCACAAGTATATCCCATAGGTGTGTCAAACAAGGCATGATATAAGGCAATATTCATCACAATTTAATATAATGATTCATAAATACAAGGCCAAATCTTCTAATAGTTATTATTCCTAGATGAATCTATACTGAAACAAAAACAACTTATAGCATCTACAAAGAATTTTATTATAAAGAACACCACATAATTTCAGTCTTATAATAACATTAGGATATTATCATTTACATTGTATTATCCCAATAGTTTTTAATCCCATTATCAAATGATTAACTACACCCTACTCCAATACCAACCATGACAACCCATACATTTCATAAATATAAATAACATATTTTTTATGAATATTAATTTTATAATATTATAGTATACTCCATAACCATAATGGTATAATTTATATTGAAACTTTTATATATAAATATAATGTACACAAATGACCTACATCATTTTCCACATAGTTCATTAAACCTATAACCCATCTAGTACATATCATGCATAAAATAATTCTTTATATTTGAGAAAAATAAAAATAATGAAGTGTTATCTCAAATGCTTAGTTGGGGTAAGGAATAGAGACATCAATGATTATTTAAACATAACACAAGGATAAAGAATATGAGAACATAATCTTAACCACTTAAAATCATACCCATTAATTCATCGATTATAAAAATGTATCATGAAATAGTTCATGTCTATTCTTAATACATGAATTGTAAAGGAATCAAAGAAAATCATCTAGGATAACATAACCTTAGTATATGATCATGTCAAAAATTATTGGCATAAAATGTTCAATTGTAATTAGCATAAAAATACCATTCTTATAAATCCACCAAGAAATTAATAAAAAGTTAGTAAAGGGTAACTTCCCAAGTACCAACTTCAGTATTTGGATCAAATCATGGGTAGCCAGTTTATATTTTGGTATTACCTATAATATACCTTTTAATCTCATATAACATTAATATTTTCCAATTAATTTGACATAAATATAATTATGGGATCAACAATTGCATAAAAATACTCTTTTAATGTGAGTGGCATAAGATCATAAATCATTCATCATATATCATAACCTAGGGAATATATACGAGTTTTATTAAAATTTCATAATTTCATCATAACATATCTAATGGATAAAAATTGGAATTATAAAAATGTTAGTATCAAAATTACAAAACATCCTGACATAGAATAAGGATTTTATCATTGTATCGTATCCCAAGAAAATCATATAAAGCATAAACAGATATAATCTCAGATGAATAGTCCATTAAAAGATCACATGCTATATTTCTTAAGGAAAATACACATTTCACATGTAAATAACATCCTAAAATTATAATAATTTCCCAAATTTTTAGGAATGAATTTTGTTCTATTTTATCATTAGAAACATGTACCATAATCTTTTGATAATTGAGTATTCAAGATGATGGGAAATTTCTTCAATCAATTTATGTCAAATAAAATATTTCAATAACATGTTAAGTAAAAAATGAAGTGCACCTCACTGGAAAAATAATGTGAATATTCCAATTATAAATTTTTTAAAAAATTTAGTCATTGGAAAAATGAATTTAAAATATAAATGGACATAAGTAAATTCATTTTTTAATGTATTTTAGATAACATATATATTGAACAAAAAATTCATTTGATATAATAGAGGAATGAAGTAAGTTTTAATTGAAAATTATATTTCCCTAAGACCAATGGTCTAGATATGATAAAAAATATTTCTATTTTTTTATGGAAAAGAAAACTAAAAATATATATTTTGTTATACATCTAAGGATATTTTACAGTCTAGTATTTAGAGGAAAATGACCACAAATAAAAATATCAAAATTTAAACAACAATTAAAAAGGTATCTATTTGTGATTTATTGTGTTATCCCATTATCAAATAAAATATACATGGAACTAATAAATGATCTAGAAAATATTTTTGAAAACATAGGTCCCAGAAACATTCCCAGAATGGGGTTTTTAAAAATCTAGTTGGAAACATTTTTGAAAATACATTTGAAAACACATTTGAAAAAAAATTTCATAATTTTAATATGATTTAAAATTTTATTTAAAATATAATATTTTAAATATATATATATATATAGTATGAAAATATACTATTAGGGTTCTCAAAATATAGCGTTTTAGATGCCTAAAAAATCCTTTAAAATAAAAAAATGAAAACATTTTTTTATATCAAAATATAACAACTTTTAAAATGAATTTGAAAATTGATAGAAAACATTATTTTCAAAATTATTTTTAAAATACTTATACCTTGAATATATTATAATACATTTGAAAATACATTTACTTGGATAATTCGATAATTCCATTTAAAATACCTTCATTATGAAAATTCTTTTCTTAATTAATGAATCTATTATTTATTTCAGAAAATATTGTCCCAGTATTGAAAAAAGAATCCATGGGGACACTTGAAACATTGATGGTCATCTTGTACTACCAAAATACAGTGGGATGGGTCCACACCCCAATTAAATTTCGTGTTTTCAATTTTTAAGTGATAAATTTTATAAAAAAATATGATCTTCCCATGCATATGAATTTATATATATATTTATTTATTTATTTATATTTCACTAGAGGTTTTTTTTAAAAAAAAAATAATAATTCATTAATTACATATACATACATATATTTATATAAATATTCATAACAATAATACATCATAGGAAATCACTTTATAATGTAGGTACAACTAAATATCATGAGAAATAGCATTTTCATACAAGAATTGGAATATTAATTAAAGAATGATTAAAACCCATGAATTTAAAGATTCATTACTGAACTCATAAATCCCATTTTCAAAAAATATAACGTAAAATGAAAAAATTTATCTTTTAAAATTCATCCTTGTGAAATGTAATTAGTTAATTTTTTACTTCATTCAAAATTTTATGCTTGAAAATATCATTTCATTCAAAAAATAAGGTTATTAATGTATGAATCCTTCATCTAAAATAATAGTAAGTGTTAAATTACCATTCTCAATAAAGAGAAATATTAACAATCTCTATAATAATTTTTATATAATATAATCATAAGAAAAAATTAATTCCTCTCTTAACATGTAATTTCGATAACAAAATTATATTACATAAATAAAATCATAATATGTATTATTTTTATATGATATTTATATTATTGTATGAAGAGAATATTAAAATAATATAGATATATACATACTCCCATAAATAAACATAATTATGAAAATACATACACAAATATAAATCTTTAAGTGGAAAATCATGGAGTTTGAAAACAATACATATGTATATATTAAGAAATATAGACTTACCAATTGAAAATAATATACAAACATATGTATATATAATATTAAAAAAAATCACCTTATATAATTAGAGTTTTTAAAAATTTGTTAATATTAAATATTATTCTCAATAATTTAAGAATTAATTGTATTAAAATGACTTATAATTTATTTAATAACATAAAAAGGTGTCATTAAGTTATTTAAACATTAACATTCAAGATAACAACTTAATGTAAAAATAAATCTATTTAATGAGTAGTTATATATTTCCATTAAAATATTCCTTAATAAAACACTAAATATTATCTTAATAATAAATTTATTATTTCATAAAAGAAATTATTAATTCATTTCTTAGTTGGTATTAATGAATGAAACAAATATTTTATTGCAATTTAATTTTAATGCAAAATAAACAATTTCCAAGGATGCCTCAAAAACAAACATTCTATATATTGAGTTATTAAAGTATGGAAAATGAATTTAAACACTGAAATATCTATAAATAAACATAGGAGATTAAAATTCATGAATCTATTGAGGGATATATCATAAAATTCTATCATGAAAAATAGAATCATAAAAAAATATCAATGAACAAATTCATTGTAACATAAATACCTTACCTCATTGGTAATTTTTTATTCTTAATAACCATGAAAAAATATAATAAAATTAATCACAAAAAATAATTAAAATAACTACATTCATGGTATTACTTTTATAGGGGTAATTATATAAACTTTGTCAAAATATGTATTTGTATCGCATAAAATATCTCTCAATGAAATAATATTTACAGAAAACCCCATAATGATTTGATAATCTATAAATCATAAGCACATGAAATATAGAACATTATAGAGATTTTCCTAACCCCCATAATTATCTTGAAATAATAATAAAATATTTTTTTAGACACAGCACACAATGAAAAAAAGTGGTTATTGTTGCATATGTCTCAAAGAAATTAAAGTGATATGTGAAATCCCATTACTTCATGTTTGACTCTCCTCAAATTCTCCATAACCTCTTATATAATAAGAAAACATTTATTATACTAATTACCAGAGACTTCAATATATATATAATTTTATACAATAAAGCATTAACAAATTTAACACCAATTTATTTGTAACACCATTTTTAAATCATCAGATCATGTTGTTGAATTGTTCCCTTTTTCATGATAATTTTAGTTTTCCTGTTTCAATCATTGTACATTGATTGTGGTTCAATCATCTTCATAATTATTATTTTTAGAGACCCAAATCTTTACGTACATGTACATTACATTACTTTTGCGGAATACTTAGTACATAACAAAAACAGACACACAAGGACAGTAATAGTTTAGTGTCTTTGAAAACTCGTAATATAATCTTCTAATCATAGTGAAATATCTTCAACATATCCCATAAGGATCTTCCCCTTTTTTTACCTAAAACCTTTCTTTATATCCTGGGGAAAAGAAAACATGTAAGGGGTGATCTCAAATGCCCAGTAAGGGTAAACATAGAGAACATAAAACAATCCATAAACATTTGAATGAAAAAACTTGAACATAAAATCTAAACATCAAAATCATGAGCAAAAACATGAATCTTGGAAATACATAAGGCATATATCATAAGGGAACATCAATCATGATAAAATAGCATGGGAATAAAACATGTAATTGTGGAAACCATTAAGCACATGTTATTATTTCCATAGTATCCAAGGCATTACTTCCAAGACCATCTTAGTGGACAAAGTCCCTTTCTGAATCGAGTTCACTCCTCGTTCCAGTCCTGTATTACTGAACCGGTTTAACTTTCCATTCGAGCCATGTCTATATCATGAGATATAAATCTTTACCCAATGCATTGGAGGGAGATATAGGTCCCACCCATATCATACTGAAATCATTCTTACTTGTGCCACAAAATTAACCTAAATCATTCATTCAAACCCAATAAATAAAATTGGTTTCATAAACATCATCCCATCATCACATAATCCATATAAAATAAATGGATATCATTTCATAATAAGAAAAGTGGAACCATGTAAATCATATATACATTATACTTGAAACATACACATATGAAATAATGTCATGTTAGATGGAAAACATGGTTTTGATAAAACACTTGAAATGAATTCTTGAGGAAAATATCCTTTCATCTTCAAAATCATTTTCTTTTCACAAAATGTCATGCAATTTTAAAAAAAAGTATTTTGTTGAAAATAGTCATGAAATCTTTTGGAGGAAGCTTCATGAAAATAAGTCTTTATAAAATCATAAAAAAAAATTCACGCCGTATAAGTTAAAAATAAAATTCTCCTCGTACTTTTGTCAGAAAAGTCAAAAAGTACCTTATATGGTAACCAAAGGAAAGATTCCATCCATACAATGTGGTAAAAAGTCAATAAAGGGTAAAAATGACTTTAAACATTCGTGGAAGAATATTAAACATTTTATGAAAACATTTTTAGAAAACATGGTCATGGATGATAAACGTAACCCTAGTAAATACTAACGTATAAGCAATCTCGGATAAAAATGAGATTGAAAATTTATCCCTTACCTTATGTCCGATATGCTTCGTATGTATCTGAAACTCCTGTATAATGATTTAAATAATTTCATTGACTTATTACAGAATCATATTCAATGTTATGATATCATATATGGTTCACTTATGACTTTATATTACCCATTCTTTTGTAAATTCAATGTTAAAGAGTGTTTTGGTTAAAATCGTTTCGTTTGTCATATGTGTTTCAACTTGTAATTCTTGATATTATTACTTATATCCTGATTTACATAATTCCATAATGTAAAACATGATTTATATATAATATGTATTCATCATATACATATATATTATAGATCGATAAAAGGATTGAAATACACCACTCATGGAGACGGTAGGCCGTACGTACGCATGAACGTTGTTTTCGTTTCCTTATTGAATTGAATGAAATTAAGCAGATGACATAAATATATAAACACATAAATCCAGTATCATTATTATGTCATATATTTCATTATTACTTATTGTATATAATTTATAATCATTCATGAATGGTTAACATGGAGAATGAATCTCATCGCGTTTTGGAGACGGTAGTTCGTGCGTACGCACGAGTGATGATATCATTCCCATGATCGTGGAATTGCATTGAAGTGTATGTATAATATTTCAGAATCAATATCAATTTTAAATAATCATATATAGTTATTTATTTACACCATTATACCCATCCAAGTAAGGTGGTGGTCAAAAACAGATTACACCACGGCGTGGAGACGGTATTCCGTACGTACGCATGCGTGGTGATTTCGTTTTCTGTAGGATGGATAGATGGTGAAATAGGGTCGTTTCATACTTATAATAACATATCAGTATATTATTGATACTGATTTTATTAATTCATAAAGAAAAAACTAAAGAAGAAGAAGTAGAAGAAGAAATAATGTTGAAAGAATTGGTAACAGATATTACCTCTTATTTCGACACGCCTTTCTGAAAACTCGTCTTAGGGAACTAAGATTGGCCTTTGAAGAAAACCAGAAACTCTAGGATATTTCTAGGGAAGTGTAGAAGAGAAATTGGCAGTGGTTTTCTGAGCTTGAATGCTCAAATTGGTGTGAGGAAGAGAGGGATTAGGTGCCCTTTTATAAGGGAGGAGAGGGGCACCTTTGGAATAACTAAAAATATTATTTTATTATAAAGTCATATTCGGTTTTTAATACCTCTAAATTGAGTTATTTCGAAACTAAGGTGGGGATGGGTCGAAATAATCTAATCCAATAGAATTTAGACAAGTTTAGGTTTCTATTTTAACCTTATCATTTAGATTTTACTTTAAGTTAAATAATTTTTCTTTTACCGTGTCTTCTTGTTTTCTTACACTATAAGGTTAATAAACATACTATAACAAGAAACACAAACCCCAAGTTGTTTATTATTAATATATATAACCTTATATAAGTCATTTTTCCGAACCTTATATTTTTAGGAATAAAATAAAAATTAATAATACAATATTTGTTTTAAAAACTATTTTATGTCAATTTTGACACTATTTGGTAATTGATTTTTGTGAAAATCATAAATGAATGATTAGTTAGAAAACAGTCAGCTAAATCAATACTAACATGTCATATTAACCTAGAAAATTAGTTTAATTCATAAAAAGTCTCAAATTACATTTATTTGGGTATTTATAACATCAATTATGTATATATTTCATTAATAAGATAATTACTACATCATCAATGTGTCATAAATAAATTACCTTATTTAATGTCTAAAATTTATAAATAAAATACCATTATGTATTAAATCATTTTATATTTCTAATAAATATTTATAGTCGAATTTATCTTATGTATAAACCTATATTAAAAATGATTTAGTTATTAAACATTGATTTTAACTATTTTAACCCTTCTTTAAATACATTAATAATAAATGTCCTAATCTAATCCAAGTGGGCCTAAAGGGTAATATTTTCTCCCTAATGTTGTTTTTGGTCGAATTAAACTTATCCAATAGAATTAGGACATGTGTTAGGGTAATAATAATATCATTTTTACCCTTAATTACCCTATTTACGTTTAACCGTGGTAAAAAAAGTAAAAAGTTATTATTCACCAAAAATTATTTTGATCTCATTGAACCACATTTTACTTACTGACATCAACCGTGTCTCTTAGATTTTTGAAATTCCATTCACAAAAGTTGTAAAATTAAGTTTTATGTAAATTTGAAAATTCTCCTAGGAGGTGCGTAAAAGACGGTCACAAGTTCAATAAAAATTTTATATATCTAAAATTATTATAAAATTACTCCAATGAAATACATTGAACTTATATAGGAATTATGTATCTATATTTACCTAAAATAAATTTAAATAAAATAAATAATTATTTAAATAAAAAATTCGCTTTTTAAATAGTAACCTAGTGTTTTTGCTATTCATCAAAAATTGAAAGTTTTCAAAAAAATACAAAAATTTCACCCTAGGATAATTTCAATATTCCAAATCCAAAAATGATATCCATTTTCAAAAATAAAATTTATAAAATTTCAAAAAGTGGGTCTGACTATTCATAACTGCTAGTTTTAATAATATTTTAATAGCATGTCGTTGTTTAGCGAAACTCGGTATTGCGTACAACACACGCAATTGTGGAAGGTCGTGCTTGTGTGTAATGAAATCCAAGTTAGGGATGCGTGTTGTGAAAGCTTCTTTTGGTGTAGCATACAACACAAGACATTAATTAAATTAAAAAGAATATTTTTTATAAAATCTTGGGGTGTTACATTCTACCCCCCTTAAAATGAATTTCACCCTCGAAATTCGTCGGGGTTATAAATGATTTACTACTCGAATGTTTCTTTAATAGAAACCCACATCGTAAAAGGGATACTAAAACTGAATTTTAAAAACTAAAGTATGAAACGTAATGATTACCCAAAGTAACTCATCACTGGGTTTCTATATAGGATAACATAGGTTAAAATATGGATATGGAAGAAAAATATAACCATCAAGTTCTAATGGAGAGTGGTAGCGATAATGGCTATGAAAAACCCATCAATCACAAAGCCCTAAATTTGTGATGATCTATGGTTCCATCTGATTCATCACATATAATAGCACTATGACAACATTTTTGGTTTTCAAGATCATTCCCCTAAAGTTGAAGAATAATTAAAATAAATAATTACTTGATTTTGGTACAATCTCACTTTTGTTTGTGCCTTGAACAATTTCCACATCATCTCTTAAAGAAATAAATTTGAATTTGTCTTCCATGAATTGTTAGCATATCATGTAATAGAATGATGGGTCATTCCATCTGTATCAAACAAAATGTTAGCAAAAGTTATCAAATATACATTAGTCCATATATGGTTAGGTTAATCGTATATGATTCCAAAAATGGACTTATAATTCATCTATCATACAGCTTAATATAATAAAACTAGTTTCTAATAACTAGGGACTTCCTGTAGGACATTGGTATGCGATAAAGGTCAGTCGAACTTCAGTTGTGGGTTTGATTCCCACAGTCTTGTCTGACGTGATGGGCTATCACCCGTCCTGCAGGTTTTCCTTTTTCTAAAACGACATTACTATAACATCCCATCAATAATATCGAAAAATGTTCTATCCTTAAACAATAATAACTTATGTCCAACATAATCCATTCCAATCTTTAGGCTTATCTAAAATACTTTGGTCCAAACTCATAGTATAAATAAAACAATTACTAGAAATGTTATCTACCAAGAATTTGAATAAAAGAATTTATCCCACATATATCATAAGATATATCTTGTTGGTTGTATTCCAAACACATGAATACCTTAGTCATATATTCTCTTGAAACATAAATTACCATAGAACCTTAGTGAAAACATGAATACTGTCAAAAGGTAACTCTTTCCACATACAAAAATCCCAAAAATTCTATATACTAAAACCATAATATCACTTGGTCCTTATATCAGTCATGAGCTCATGAATACAATCAAACATCTCATTATCTTCTTATCCCTTCATTATGCTCATATCATCTACTTTCCAAAAATATCTAAAAAACCTTCCATGGTTATAGAAACCATTCAACATATACTCTCAAATACTTTAGGAAAAAAATATTGTAACAATCCTTAGATGATTCTTTATTCCATAGTACCATACATTATTCATTATAAACATACAATCATTCCACTAACTTCATAAACCACTAACTGAGCTTCATCATTTCTTTCATCTCATATTTCATTTGTAGTCTCTTCATCATCACCCACATAAATACTACTCATATGACCATGCTGATTCTCTTCATGAGATTTTCCCTTAGGGAATTGGTTTGCATAATACCCATACATTCCACATTTAAAACATCTAATCATTGTTGATGTCATAATAATACCATTATCCTTGTCCATGGTGTTAACTGAACCTTTTCCTTTGCACTTACTGGCTTTGTTTCCTTCTTTTCCACACCCAAATCATCCTCCAGTTCCTTTCAAACAATCTCCCCGATGCCTCTTCCCACATGATTTATATGAGGGAAATTGAACTTTCTTTCCTCAATGATCATCCTGAAACTCCATCTTTCTCTTATTATCTGAGTCGGTAAACTTACCAAAGTTGAGATTATTGATCATATTATGAGATTGATGATTAGGCATAATAACGATGTTTGGACTTCCAAATCCCATTTCATTTGGTTTCTCATGAAGAATACCATTCCATTGTCCGTCATATCCTCCATTATCGTGAATCTTCCTGTTTTCAGCCATTTTCTAAAACCCAAAAAGAATAGTGTGAGAGGAAAAAATCATGCTAGGGAAAACAACATAGTAAAGGGGGAGTACCCTCAATATCTAACATCTTAGGTTAAATTCTAATATCGTTACCATATTTCTAGGACAATATCCTATACATATACTTATCCTTAGGGACATCCCTAGACATACCTTAGAAATATCTCTAGGGATCTCACTAAAGTTTTCGAATCCTAGTTTCCAAAGTATAACAAAACCTTTCCCCTGATACCAACTGTAGAGAGACAAAGCTTGACGTACATGGACATTACATTACTTTTTTGGAATACTTAGTACATAACAAAAATAGACACACAAGGACCGTAATAGTTTAGTGTCTTTGGAAACTCGAAATATAATCTTCTAATCGTGGTGAAAGATCTTTAACATCTCCCATAATGATCTTCCCTTTTTTTTCTTTCCTAAAACCTTTCTTTATATCCTGGGGAAAGGAAAACATGAAAGGGGTGAGCTCAAATGCCCAGTAAGGGTAAACATAGAGAACATAAAACAATCCATAAACATTTGAATGGAAAAACTTGAACAAAAAATCTAAACATCTAAATCTTGAGCAAAGACATGAATCTTGGAAGTGCGTAAGGCATATATCATAAGGGAACATCAATCGTGATAAAATAGCATGGGAATAAAACATGTAATTGTGGAAACCATTAAGCACATGTTATGATTTCCATAGTATCCAAGGCATTGCTGCCAAGACCATCTTAGTGGACAAAGTCCCTTTCTGAATCGAATTCACTCCTCTTTCCAGTCCTGTATTACTGAACCGGTTTAACTTTCTGTTCCAGCCATGTCTATCTCATGAGATATAAATCTTTACCCAATTCATTGGAGGGAGATATATGTCCCACCCATCTCATATTGAAATCATTCTTACTTGTGCCACAAAATAAACATAAATCATCCATTCAAACCCAATAAATAAAATGTGTTTCATAAACATCATCCCATCATCACATAATCCATATAAAATAAATGGATATCATTTCATAATAAGAAAAGTGAAACCATGTAAATCATAGAGACATTATACTTGAAACATACACATATGAAATAATGTCATCTTAGATGGAGAAAATGGTTTTGATAAAACACTTGAAATGAATTCTTGAGGAAAATATCCTTTCATCTTCAAAATCATTTTCTTTTCACAAAATGTCATGCAATTTTAAAAGAAAAATATTTTGTCGAAAATAGTCATGAAATATTTTTGAGGAAGCTTCATGAAAATAAGGCTTTATAAAACCATAAAAATCTGTTCACGTCATATAAGTTAAAAATAACATTCTCCTCGTACTTTTGTAGGAAAAGTCAAAAAGTACCTTATATGGTAACCAAAGGAAAGATTCCATCCATACAATGTGGTAAAAAGTAAATAAAGGGTAAAAATAACTTTAAAAATTTGTGGAAGAACAGTAAACATTTTATGAAAACATTTTTAGAAAACATGGTCATGGATGATAAACGTAACCCCAGTAACTATTTACGTATAAGCAATCTCGGATAAAAAATGAGATTGAAAATTTATCCCTTACCTTATGTCTAATATGCTTCGTATGTATCCGAACCTCCTGTATAATGATTTATATAATGTCATTGACTTATTAAATAATAATATTCATTGTTATGATATCATATATGGTTCAATTATGACTTTATATTACACATTCTTTTGTAAATTCCATGTTAAAGAGCGGTTTGGGTAAAATCGTTTCGTTTATCGTATGTGTTTCGACTTATCGTTCTTGATATTATTACTTATATCCCAATTTACATAATTCCAGAATGTAAAAATGATTTATATATAATATATATTCATCATATAAATATATATTATGGATCGATAAAAGGAATGAAATACACCGTTCATGGAGACGATAGGCCGTATGTACGCATGAACGCTATTTTCGTTTCCTTATTGAATTGAATGAAATCAAGTAGATGACATAACTATATAGACACATAAATCCAGTATCATTATTATGTAATATATTTCATGATTACTTATTGTATATACTTTATAATCATTCATTAATGGTAAACATGGATAATGAATCTCATCGCGTCGTGGAGACGGTAGTCTGTACGTACGCACGAGCGATGATATCATTCCCATGATCGTGGAATTACATTGAAGTGTATGTATAATATTTCATAATAAATATCACTTTGAAATAATCATATATAGTTATATATTTACACCATTATACCCATCCACGTAAGGTGGTGGTCGAAAACAGATTACACCACGGCGTGGAGACGGTATTCCGTACGTACGCACGCGCGGTGATTTCATTTTCCGTAAGATGGATAGATGGTGAAATAGGGTTGTTTCATACTTATAATAACATATCAGTATATGAGTGATACTTATGTTATTACATCATAATGAAACAACTAAAGAAGAAGAAGTAGAAAAAGAAATAAAGTTGAAAGAATCGGTAACAGATATTACCTCTTCTTTCGACACACCTTTTTGAAACCTCCTCTTAGGGCACTAAGATTGGTATTTGAAGAAGACCAGAAGCTATAGGATGTTTCTAGGAAAGTTTATAAGAGAAACTGGCAGGGTTTGGCCGATCTTGAAGGCTCAAAGTGGTGTGAGGAAAAGACGTAGGAGGTGCCCTTTTATAAGGGAGGAGAGGGGAACTTTTGGAATAACTAAAAATATTATTTTATTATAAAGTCATATTCGATTCTTAATAGCTCCAAATTGAGTTATTTAGAATATAAGGTGGGTATGGGTCGAAATCCTCTCATCCAATAGAATTTATACAAGTTTAGGTTTCTATTTTAACCTTATCATTTAGATTTTACTTTAAGTTAAATAATTTCTCTTTTACCGTGTCTTCTTGTTTTCTTACACTATAAGGTTAATAAACTTACTATAACAAGACAAAAGAACCCCAAGTTGTTTATTATTAATATATATAACCTTATCTAAGTCATTTGGACAAACCTTAGATTTTTAGGAATAAAATAACAATTAATAACATAATATTTTTTTAAACTATTTTATGTCAATTTTGACACTATTTGGTAATTGATTTTTCTGAAACTCATAACAAAATGATTAGTTCGACCGAAGTTAACTAAATAAATACTAACATGTCATATTAACCTATAAAATTAGTGTAATTCATAATAAGTCTCAAATTACATTTATTTGGGTATTTATAACATCAATTATGTCAACATTTCATTAATAAGATAATTACTGCATCATCATTGTGTCATAAATAAATTAAATTACTTAAAGTCTAAAAATTATAAATAAAACACCATTATATATGAAATCTCTTTATCTTTCTAATGAATATTTATAGTCGAATTTATCTTATGTATAACACTATGTTAAAAATTATTTAGTTATTAAACTTTGATTTTAACTATTTTAACCCTTCTTTAAATAAATTAATAATAAATGTCCTAATCTAATCCAAGTGGGCCTAAAGGGTAATATTTTATCCCTAATGTTGTTTTTGGTCGAATTACACTTATTCAAAAGAATTAGGACATGTGTTAGGGTAATAATAATATCATTTTTACCCTTAATTACCCTATTTACTTTTAACCGTGGTAAAAAAGTAAAAAGTTACTATTCACCAAAAATTATTTTCATCTCATTGAACCACATTTTACTTACTGACATCAACCGTTTCTCTCAGATTTTTGAAATTCCATTCACAAAATCGGTAAAATTAAGTTTTATGTAAATTTGCAAATTCACCTAGGAGGTGGGTAAAAGACGGTCAAAAGTTCGATAAAATTTTTATATATCTAAAATTATTATAAAATGACTCCAATGAATTACAATGAACTTATATATGTTTTATGTATCAATTTTGACCTAAAATAGATTTAAATAAAATAAATAATTATTTAAATAAAAATTCGGTTTTTAAATAATAACCCAGTGTTTTCACTATTCATCAAAAATTGAATGTTTATAGAAAAATACCAAAATTTCACCCTAGGCTAATTTTGATATTCCAAATCCAAAAATGAAGTCCATTTTCAAAAATAAAATTTATAAAATTTTAAAAAGTGGGTATTACTATTCATAACGGCTAGTTTTAATAATATTTTAATAGTATATCGTTGTTTAGTGAAACTCGGTACCGCGTACAACACACGCTATCGTGGAAGGTCGTGCTTGTGTGTAATGCAAGCCAAGTCAGGTATGCGTGTTGTGCAAGCTCTTTTTGGTGTAGCGTACAACACAAGACATTAATGAAATTAAAAAAAATATTTTTCATAAAATCTTGGGGTGTTACATTATTATCATATATAAATCATATATATTCATTATAGATTTATTTATGATCATTAATAGTAGATATATAGAAAAATTAACTCCACTATTCATGGAGATGGTGTGCCGTATATATGCCCGAATGATGTTTTCACTTTTTGACAGATGGAACGATTTAAATTTAAATAATTATTCTCGTATATAGAATCATTTATATATTATATATATCATTTATACATTAAATATATCTATAATACTATCCATGTATGGAATAAAAGGAAAATGAGTCACATCACTTCATTGAGATGGTAGTCCACAATTGTGCATGTGCGACCTTTTCATTTTCGAACAGATATAATTTTATGAATGTATATTTTATATTAAAAGTCCAAAGTTATAATTATTTTGTAAATATCATAAATAAAATATAAACCCATAATAATCATAATAAATAACTTATGGTTATAGAAAATTAATCGTACTGCCACATGGATGTGTTAGGCAACACATATGCACGAGTGACACATTCACTTCCAATTTGTTGAAATAGATTATCTATATTAGTACTTAAATAGTCATAAATAAATATCAATATACTAATAAACTGAATTTATTATTTTATTATTAATATAATAAATTTAAATGATTTATAAGATGAAATAAATCGATAGACATTGGGTAAGATGATTGCCTCTTATTTGGATACCCTTCATTGGTTCCCTTCTTAAGGGCCAATAGATTTGTATTTTAAGGATAAAAAATCATTTAATTAATGGATATGGGGTTTTATAAAAGAATTTTTCAATTTTTATTCATTATAGATGGCTCATGTAGGTCTAAATAAAAAATATAAAACGTATATTATTTTAATAGAGAGACAAGAAATACTTGGAACTATTAAAAATAATAAAATTGTTATTAGTTCATTCTCAAGAAATATGTTCCAAAATTAAAGTTAATTTAAGTTAGAAATAACATCATATAAAAAATATAAATATATATTATTTACATTTAAAATCCTGTTTATTTTTTTAACTCCTTCATTAAACTTTTTTCCCTAACTGTGGTAACGACATATTTCGTCCCAAAGGCTAATAATTATATATATATGTTTTCAATTAACACAGAAATAGTAAAGGGTAGAAATTTTAGTCCATATATAATCATAATAGTCCTATTAAAATACATTTTATGAATTTAATGTTATCTAATAAAATATTTTTTATCATAATATATTGTTAATGTCATTTTTGACACAGTTCAGTTAATTAGACATTAATGTTCTCAAGAGAGTTACGAAAATTCTATATAAACCATTGAAACATCCCTAAAATGTTGTAAGTTTGGAAAAAAAATTAGAACATAAAAATCACTATAATATTGTTACTATTAGTATTTATAAAATCATTTATTTTATTCTTCAACAAATTTAAAAAATATTGTAGCGGAATTGTGAAAATATTTAAGAAAATCATTCAACCAAAAATTTTTGTAAATAAATTAACTTGATAAAAAAATTATTTACTCTTTCATATTAATCGTTGTTTTATAACATATCCATGTTTTATGCATACAAAAAAACTTTAGATATATTAAATTCAATACAGAGATAATTTTGAATTTCCATTTCTTCAAATGGTTTAAATTTAATTATTAAGCGAAAATGGAACTGAAATTATATATATTCAATTTTAGATGTCTATGGTTGAATATATTCCAATCAATGAAATAAAGAAATGTTTTGAGTCAATTTTGAGATATTATCTCAAGTGTTTAACTATATTTTACCCATTTTACTCTTATCAAGGATTTAAATATTTACAAACATTACTAGCCATAATGACCCAAAATTAAAGTGATATATTTACAAACTTTGAGCCTCAAAATTACAAATATTATTCGAATGAAATCATGATTCAATATCTATAATTGGATGAAATAATATTTAATATTAATTCCTAAAATGTAATGGATACCCATTCTTAGAAAACACCATTTTTTAAGTGTTAAAATTAACATATGAAACTCATGTATATTATTGATTGAAAAGGAATTAATTATATAATTATAAATCAAACAGATCATATTTCATAATACCAAATCCCATATATAGTTAGACAAATAAATTAATCAATTTAATGAAAATAAAGGAATGTATTGGAAAATTCTATAGTTTTAACTATTCACAGAATCGTCTATCATTTCAAAAAATATCAAAATATCAACCTAATTTAATTTTGATATAAAGGCTTAAATTGGTTGTTTATTTTTTATCAAAAAAATTGTATTTTTTTTACAAATTTATTACAATATTCACATGCAAAATATAAGATTTTATTTCAAAGATGATGTAATTTTTAAATGTAAAATAACATCAATAAAAATTAATATTTATATATTAAGAATTAGCTAATAAATTTTTCATATGAAAAAAATCTATATATATTTCATAAACTGTTTAATTCTATTCATACCCATCAATATAAAGGCTATGTTATAATATATCCTGATTGCTTCATGTCTTAATATAAGTTACCATGAATTTTATTAAAATCATAAAATTTATTTCAAATTGTATATTCAAGAATCCTAAGGTGTTCTAAATTTTCTATGATTGAGAATAATCATTTAAAATTATTGGTCTGGGGGAAAATCCAAAATCATCGGATACCCAATTAACAATGAGCCCAATGTATCTTCCATAAAATGATTGGTAATCAGAATTAATGATCCCAACACTAAAATACATTCTCCAACCTAGTTTTATGGATTTTGATGTATCGATGGTTTATTATTTACACATAGTGGAGTTACTTTGTAAAAATACAATATCCTGACATAATTTGAATGGAACAGTTTGATGAATTGTACATTTTCCCGGTTGATCTACACATTGATGGATAGAGAATGGGGAAACTACAATGCATAGAAATATAATTTATTATAAAATTACCATAATGAATAAAATAATCAGTATAATGTTGGTTTTAGAAAACGGAAACCAAAAATATTAATCTAATCATCAATGTTATCCTTTTTACTTTTTTGTGGTAGATCATATATTCATAAATTTCATTCCATGTTTATGGTATTTTCACTTAGGTAGAAAGGTGAGTATTCACCTCATCATTTTAGTCCTATTGAAATACTTGAAGGAATTGTTGATATTTATTATTAGTTTTATTTATTTCCTTTTTAGTCCAATAAATAATGTCTTTCATACATCTCGATTAATGGAATACCCACTCAATCCATGTCATGTGATTCAATGGGATCATGTTGATCTGAAACCTATTCCAATATTTTTTCATGTGTCGATTAGTATCCTTGATTAATATGATGTTTTTGTACATGAAAAATTTAAACCCTTTATTATAGTTTTATATAAATAGAGGGAAATCAAAGAGGATACATGGGAACATAACAATTTTATAGTGTAAATTTGTCAAATACTATCCAATTCAATGGAAATATAGAAAATTGTGGGGACTGATAGGCTAATGGTTGGGAAAATGTAAAAAAAATAGATTGATATAAACCTTATTTTAATTTAGTATTTTCAAGTTATATAATTTTTGAACAGTTTTATAAGAGTATCTTCATGGTTTTAGCATGTAATATAAATAATTTTTTTGTGGAAGATTTGAGAATGGTTCAAGGAAATAGTGAAAAATCCCTAGGCTATTGTTATTGGGAATATATGAGTCACTAAGTAGAAGAATAGTCAAAACAATGTTTGAAAAAACTGTCTAACTAATCATGTGAAATGGGTTTTTTGGTATGGTAAAAAAATATAGTTATCACATAGTTCATCATACATTGTATCAAAATAATTAATCTCTTTGGGTGGTGTTCAACATCACTCACATGGATAGAACACTATTTGTTAAACATTAGAGATTACACAAGGTTTTTAAATTAATTACAAACAAATATTGGAGTAAAATTACATTTTTTGTCTAAAAACACTCATTTTTGTCTCATAGTCCATGGTTCACAAGATAAATAACCCCTATATAAAATATTTTTAATTCCCTTTTATCAAGGAGCCTATTTTAATGGATCTATGTGCGCAGGATCTCTAAAATCAATAGTAATTCTCATTTTTTTTCTTTCTCCTTGGATCTTTTAATCTCTTCTTATAAATAATCATTAATCTGATATTTTATGGAATGTTATAATATCTTTGATATGTTTTGATTAGATCGTGATAGGAATTTTAAAGGGGATAATTTTTAAACAAAGTCCCAATGTTTTTATTGTCCCATTCATCGGTTTCATCACAATGTAAATGTTAGAGATTTAATATAAGGTGGGCAATTTTTTTATTTTAAAGGAGATTTTAATTTGATAAATTAAATTTTGTGAGAACCTAGTAATATGTAGGAAATGTTTTTCCTCAATTCATTTAATGTGGAATTTCCTTTATAGACATGATGAGAGGTTCTAGATTAGAGGAAAATGGATAATGGTCACCTTGTTATTACTTGATTGATCGATGAGTAACCACTCATGAGTATGAGAATAATACTTTGTATTAACATGTTCATATAAAAGAGGATGTTTTTTATTATTCCATTGGTAATTAAGAGATAAATTGTTTCATATTAAGATTTAAATTGGTGGATATTGTTAAACTGGTTTAATGTCCTTCCCTTTTGGTTTAGTTTATATTTTGAACATGAGCTAACATGTCAATGTCTAATTATCTTGTGTGGGAAGATTTTTGTGGAATGTGTATATAGTAGGATTACTCACACCGTGTATATACATATTAAAGCATACGTATATGTAGTTTTCATTTTATAGGAAAGGGGAAGAATTTTGGGTTTCTCTAGCAGTGCCTTTTGATATATGTTTCTAGATTAGAAGCATTAGAGTGGGTCTTGTCCTTAGTATTTACAGTGGTTTTACTCCTTTTCATGATTCTTATATTATTTTATTATCATGTTGTTATTGTATATTATGTCAATTAGATATCTAATATTGTTGGTTATGATCATTTGGAGTTTTAATTTTTATACTTTCTGCATCATAATGTTTTTGGGTTTTTATGTTCACCTGACATGTTTTTATTCTATTAAATGGTAAAACAATACCCCATTGTTTTATTAAGCCAATTTAATTTAATTGTTTCATTTTGTGACATGGATACATCACCTCTAGTTTTTGTAACCTTAGCTCTTTCCAGTCCAATGGTTAGTGTCGGGATGTTATGATTGTCATTGAAACAAAATAAAACTTTCATGGTTTTGGTTTGATTTTTAAAATAAAATTTTTATATATGTAAAATATATATTTTAACAATCATGTAATAAATAATATATCATTTTAAGTAATAATAATATCAAATAATTTATACAATGTAATTTTTCAATAAAATTTTATTGTTATATTCTATTTTTTACATTCATGATAATAATTTCACTTTTATATAATTTAAATTTTATTTAATGTTGTTAGAATAAAGAATCATAATATACTGATTTATTAATCTGGAAATTTTATTATTTTTGAAAATTTTGTTTTCAAGGAAATTTTGGTTTCCATGGTTAATTTTAATGTCATGAAAAAGGCATTAAATATAATATAAATTCAAAAAATATATGAAAATATTATCTCTAAATGTAATGATTAAAGAATCATTGATATCCTCTGACCACTATGATTCAATTTTTACACATTATAACCCCATGAAACTACATTTCCTTTTAATCATGGAATGGGTATTTGTAAGGAAGAAACTGAACTCAGTAGTTGAATAAATCATCCTCTATAAACTAGAACACACATGCCTTTGGATATATCTTTAGTCCCTGGATAAATTCACTTCATTATATTCCTTTACCATTATTAGGATAAACCCATCAATATATGGTTACACAAATCATTGATTTCCAATATTATATCTATTATAATATTAATGTCATCGATGGAATTAGGGATCCTCTAACCAAGATAGAAAATTATGTAAGGGTTTAATTTCCAATATCACTTTTATATTGATATTTTATATATCAAAATTTATATTATGAAAATTTATATAATGTATCACTTAGACCCAATCTATATTGTTTTACAGTTTTTATTTTAATGTTATTCATATCTTTGAACCAATTACCCTATAATTAATTCATAATTCCCCTAAAATGATACATTATTATTTATTCATCATTGTTTAATATTTAAGATTTTTAATGAATACAATCCAAGTCAATGTTCTTTGTATATTTTCAATGATTTACAAATTTAAAATTATAAAATATCTTAATGACACATTCATTGGTTTTTTGAAATCGTTTAATATAATCATTCTATATTTCTTACTAAGTTTTATTCTCTAAAATGATAATTTTAATTTCAATAATATTAATTGATTCAATGTATTGGTGATTAATCTATGAAACTATTATTAAAATTCTAATTCATTTTCTATATTCATTAATTTATAATTTATATCTTTTTTATAAAATTTATCGATTATTTTATTTAAATAGTGCCTATTTTTAAATTTATTTCCCAAAAATATTCAAAAATATTAATTATCCATACCCATCACAACCACCACCCTCCAAAGATACCCATCCTGGGCTAGAAATGAAGAAAGGGAGATAATGACTCCAAAGTCCTATCTCCACTAGGCCCTAGGATAGAAAATAGCACCAAGGGTATACAACTCTCACAACATGGTAGGAATTTCACTTTATGATAAAATGACCATGAGATATAATGAATCATCCAGAAATAACTACCAGATATTATATAAATGAAAAACACAAACAATCCCACATGCATGTATAAAAATAACTGATATAGATAAAGTTATCCTATGTAAGTATCCAAAAGTAAAACTAAGGTAGTGACATAACAACAATAACAGATCTAAGCTAGTAAGGTCCGACACAGACTATAAAATCCTCCTGGAAACCTGAAAGTAGTTTTATGTACTTAGGTTGAGTATATAAGAATACTCCGTTGAAAAACCAATTTCTCACTTGTACATGTGAAAGAAGCATACTAATTCACCGATGTGAAAACAACAGAACCAAAAAACACCTATAAAGCTATACTAATCATCCTAATATCACCAAGACACACTCACTAAATGACACAAGCCAACAAACATAATTTAATAAAAATCACATTGATGATAAGGTACCCCACGCCACATTCCCAATAATTATCTTCTCTTACACAGTAATGGAAAATGTCCTTGCGCTCCAACCTCTTCTAACTATAAAACATCACATCCCTACCACACACACATGGGACTCAAAACACATATCTCATCCACTCACATAGGCCTCACAACACATCACATCTCATCCCAAAGACACAAGGGATACGACATCACAAATCATTCCAAAGACACATGGGACACAACATCATAGATCATCCAAAAGAAACTTGGTAAAAAACATTCAAACTCATTATAAAGACACATGGGATACGAAAGCTCATCACATCCTACCCAAAAATGCTTGGGACTGCATTTCCTAGAAGTGGAAGCTTGTAAGAGAGGGTGACCATCCATCTATCCTCCCACTGGGAAGTTGGGAAAGACACCCCTATGTGATGTAGTGGGTGTTCAGAACATAGTTCTCAACATTGGTAGGGTTATTATAGAAATAATAGGAATATAAATTGTACAAATATATAGATAAAATCAACAAATTCCAACCTAAGTGTTTACAAAAAAATTTCCATCACATAAACCAAACCATACTCATTCCATTCTAATCATTTATAAACAAATATGAATTTATTTATTCAAACACTACTTTGGAATATAGTAGAAAATGACCATATATCAAAAGAAACATGTCATCCATAACAAGAACACCATGCTGACAAAAAATCATAATAAAAAACCACCACCTTACCAACCAAAAATCACATCCAAAAAACAACCACCTCACTTCCCAAAAAAGCATGACAAAAAACAACTTCCTCACCCCATAAAAGAAAGGATAAAAACCCAAATTGTTTCCCAAACCCCAACCAAACATCGCCATACCACAATCATGTCCACACATAACAACACATCAATAGAAATTTATATATTTATAGAGGGGGTTTTATTCAATTTCATTTTAATCAAGGGGTTTTTTCAAAAAAACCAAAATATGTGGACAACCATTTCATTATCCATGTTTAAATAATTTACCAATTTTCATTTAGGGTTATATCAAAACGATATAATCCAATGAATTAATAACATCACACATATCTAGCATAAAAAAATCGTCAAATGGCCACAATTTTTAGAAGGTCATCAAGCCTAAAAATCAGAATATTAAAATCATATCAAGGTTATAAAAACAAGAAAATCATACCCCTTTACCCATAAATTTAAACTTAACAAATTAATTCTATTTGATTAAGAAAACATAAGCATAATATATATATAGAAAAATGAAACCCCTCTTATATAATACATAAGTACTGAGAAATGAGGGAATCACTAACTCAAATAAGATTTTTGACTCTTTCTGTACCCTAAGGAAAAGATGACACTGCCTGACAACCATTTTTGCACCAAAAACATATAGATCAACCTATACCACACTAATGGGTGGTCGAAGCACAACATAAATTCACCCCAAACCAAATAAACACCACTATAGCAGAACCCTGAATAATAGTGGAAGAAAATGGATGAGAACAAGAGGATAAATCAACATGGATCAAAGATGGAAGCCCAAGGATTGATCCCCTTGGATAGAAATCTCCAAACATGGAAGGGGAAGGTTTCTAGATTCTTGAACAAGATAAGAGACACTAATGTTGGGATTGAGAAATAACCAAAGCAGATGAACCCATTAAAACTATATAGAATTATGGAATTACATAATTTGTAACACCTTTTTGTGTCAGGTAATCCAAGGATTCCATGTTCTATCAAAGAACACATCACATTTTTATTACTTAACCATGATAATGTACACTTTTTTAACCATCCTTTTAAAATGTATTAAACCAAAATTATAATCATGTAATACACGTATATGACATGTATTTCCTGCAGCAGTTCTATTGCACCTCCACCTTCCAACAAAATCTCCCAAAACCTCCCATGAACTCCTCCAACACACTAAACCGAAAAATTCACAGACCCGAAAGTCACGTACCATTACATAATATACCACTCCAATAGTTCTCATTGTTGAGAATCCAAAACCAAGACTATATGGAAATGTGCTTGAACAACCACCTCATGTGATACCTATCAATGATCATTTCATGCCACAAATGATACCAATAACCATACATGCCAACCCAAATGACCAAAAAACATTTCCCAACCCCAAGCCACATCCTCTAGAAAGATACAAAACAACACATCCAATCAACATACATCTAAACCTCAATATTATAAAAACCAACACCACTCAACCAATGAACCACACCATCTTGAACACATGAATCATTTAATTCCATACTCCATGTAAAGATATTATCCACTATTGGTAGCACTAACTTGTCTGTGCATGTTTAATCACATCATAGTTAATGTATCTCAATTAGTAATTTGGTACTCACCTTTGGATGCGTCCGTAAATTATCACCCATCACACCACACACATTAAAAACCAAGGAAAACTAGTCATCTCCTAAAAAAGGATCAAACAACGCATTATAATGAAAAATAGAGCATGGAAAAAATCAAAAAAAAACTTTGGGTACTGGGAATTCATCTATGCCTTTCACTCCCATGTAGTCTCCTCTTGGACACTATCAATCCCCAATACACAAACCAAAGGAATTTACTATCCATGCAACACCTTTTCTTGGTGATCCAAGATCTCTACTGGCCTCTAATCCATTGTCATGTAATCCTTGATATATAACTCTACCTACTCAATGACATGGGAGTAATCATGAAGATATCGATGAAGCTAGGAGACATTGAAGAAATCATGGATCCTTTGTAACATCAATAAAAATGCCAAATGATATTCCAGCTCACCAAATCACCCCAACAACTAAAACGGTCCAACAAACATGGGAGGAAGCTTACTCCCCTTGCCACACCTCCTCTTCTTATGATGAGGGGAATCCTTCAAAAACATGTGGTCCCAAACCTCAAACTCTAAGTGCCTCCTCTTGTGATCGACATAATACTTCTACCGGTCATGCACCACTTTCATCCTCTCACAAGCAAGATGATAATTCTCTATTATTCTCTACATGACATCAAGACAAAGAAGAGTTGACTCCCCAAGCTTCTTCGACCCTAACGGTGAATGGAATGGTCTTCCAAAAAAATCCTCAAATATAGATATGCTAATGAAATAGTGAAATATATTTTAAAAAGAAAACTCTACCAAAGGAAGATGTCATTCCAAAGTTCCACCAACATCTAAGATGTATGCCTGAAAAATATCCTCCAAGGTATGGATAGTCTGTTCTATTTTTTTCATCTATTTGAGTTTGGAATGTAGTGTTAAGGCGTGACTAAGATCCACAAGCATGATGTAATCCAATATAGACTCATACGGTAAAATGTGTAATGACCCAAAGTTTTCAATGGAAATTACCTTTTTATAAATATGTTATAAAATCACATGAAAAACAACATGATGAACTACTAAGTGCTAAGTGACCTTTAAACATAATTTTTTCACTTTAGTGTTTGGAATTTCAAAAATCTGACAAACACAGTTATGTTCAATATGATTTTTGGAGTCTAGTAAAACCAGCATTATTTTTTTGAATAGTAACATATCTTTATGAATAGTAATATACCCTTATTAATTGTAATATGACCCTTAAAAATAGAAAATCTCCAAAAATAATAGTAACCTTACCCATGAATCATTAAATAAAATTTGGGTATCTTATAAGCAATTGTATTTTTGTAAGCCATAAATAATTAATTATAATTAATTAACTAATTTAAAAGAAAATGTGTTTTCTTTAAAAGTTTTAATAATTTAAAAACATATTTCTTCTATATTTAAGATAATTCTATAAGACCTCGTTTATTTTTTGAAAGCATTACAAAATCATTTTTAATTTAAAAAACTATTTTTTTAAAGTAAATTGTGATTTTAAATAAATATTAAATTAATCACATTTAGAAATTTATTTTTGAAAAATGGACATCACTTTTGGATTCTAAACATCAAATTATGTTAGGGGTTAAATTTTGGGAATTTTCTGAAATACTTGAATTTTTTATGAATAGTGAAATGACATAATTTACAAAATTAGATAAATAAGCTAATTATAGAGTCATGTATGCTGTTTTTCTGATGAAATCCCACTTGGTTCGGGATCACATTATAAAATTAATATTCATGGTCAATGAAGACCCACTATTCCTTGTCTTGTGGGGAATAATAAACTAAGGAATTTTATATTGAGAAAATCCTCTCTCCCCTCCACTATAAATACCACCTTTCACACCCTCACTTCCTCACACATCTCAAGCTTCAATACTTGTCTAAACTCTACCCAAGGATCTTCCCAAGCCCTTCCCCCACGTCCATAAACATCTAGTTTCCTCAAAAGGCCTAGGATAGGTCCCTTAAGGAGGATCTCAAGAGGAGGATTCCAGAGGTAATTTCTCTCCCTCTTCTCCTTTAATTCTTTTTCAATTTGAAGTTCTTTTCTAATTCTATCCATACATATATTTGTCCAAATGGTATGGTAACTCCATTATCACACATATACTATAATGTTATGATAAAAATGGTATATTATACCATCCAAACCCTTTATCATATTCCTTTTATTTTATAAAAGAAAACGTTGTTCGTGAGGTGTTAATCTATCACCTTCAAGAATGACATGTTTTATTTTTTCATTTATACCTTCAGATCTGGTCATGTAACCATTTTTATGTTTGAATCAGAATATTTTATATGTATTAAGTGCTATTTATGGTTTTTTTAACTAACTTATGTACATATTATTAAATTATCAATCAAAACTAGTTTGTTGTGGTTGAAAAACCGCCCAATTTTACTCAAATAATCATCATTTAATTTTTATCTAATGATTCATCCACGTGGAATAAAATATAATTCATTATAAGATCATTTTAAAATATGGAATATAATTAATAACATGTAATATATGTTATGGATGTTTATTAAAATTCAACATGAACTTCAATTCATGAATACATGTGAAACGCTCAAGAAAACCATAAAAACAAACATTCCCGAACAATGTTTTTAAACTCTATAACTCATCAAAAGGCCCATAAAATAACATAATGAAAAAAAATGACCCCTTTTAATTTTTAAAAGGTTTTGGAATTTATAATTAATGAATATAATGTCATTATATAGGACATTAAAGTGATGGAAGTGTTCAGATATAATTTAACGGGAAATTCTCGAACCCAAATTTCATCCTTCGTGTTCTCCCTCTTTCTCTCCTTTTTGATATGGTTACTCCTTAAAAATCTCTTTTTCACCATTGTATTACTCTTTTTGGGATATAAATCTTTTTCAGTGGTATTTATGTCAAACCAAATGTTTTCCAAAAGAAATATTCTTTTATGAACACACCTTTTACTTCACATTCAAGATTGACGGTTCCTGTAACATGTATGTTATTCCCTCTTTCTTTTGGGAACCCAATGTTTATGAATGTGTTATTATGATATTAAACCCATTACTTTTCATGGGTTAGTTATGTTAATTTTTTTTATATGTGTCATGCATGATAAATGATAATTTTATGATGGGACGGGTGCACCCGAAATTATATAACGCAATATGAATGTTTCAATGTGACAGGTGCACATGGAATTATACAAAGCTCCAATGAATTGGGTAAAGTGATGAATATCATGAGTAAATGTGAAATAATTTTGTGAAAAAGATGCTAGCTTTTTCCAAAATTATGTGTGGTATTTAACCACTTAGACATGATGTTTCATTTTTTATGCATTGCTTCATTTCAAATCTTTTATTAATGATTCCCTCATGTTCTTGATTGTTTGACTATGTTATGATTATGCTCACCCAATGTTATGATTATGCTCACCCCATGCTATATTTATTCGGTCACTACACAAGAATGTACCAGAAGAAACCATATATAACAAGAAACCTATATTCATCAACAAACACATGTTTCCCCCAATAGAACAACTAAAAAACCTCCACCTCATCGCCCTAAAATTATGACCAAAAAACCACCACCTAACCGCCCCAAAATCACGGCCAGACAACCACCACCTCATCACCCTAAAAGAACAACCAAAAAAACACATTTCACCCAACACTCCAACCAAAAATCAATGTCCCAAAATCATGGACACACATCAAAACAAATCAAGATCCATTAATAGATTTATAATGTGGCTTTTATCATAATACACTTTAATCTAGCGGTGTTATCTCACAAACAAAAATCCTCGGGAAACAATTTCATTAGCCAAGAATAATAAATTAAAAATATTCCTTTAGGGTGATATCACAATAGTCAGAACCAATATAGAAATCACATCACATATTTCCAGTGAAAAAAATCCCCCAATGAATACAATTTACTATGGGAAATCAAGCCTAAATAGTCACAACATCAAAATCAGGTCAAGGATGTAAACACATGTGAAGCATACCCCTATACCATTAAATTTCAATTTAACCCATTCATTATCATTGATGAGGACATAAAATCCATACTCTATAGGTAAACAATAGTAAACCCCTCATTCACGATATGCACATAATGATAAATGATAGAATTCCTACCTCAAATAAGATTTCTAACTTGTTGCTCACTAGAGGGCGAAGAATAAACCATCCGAAAACCACCGTTTCAGAAGAAACTAGTAGATAAACCTATACTGCACCAAAGTAGTGTCAAAATGAAACCCAAATGCCCCAAAAACCAATGAAAATCCATCATCTTGGGACCCTGATGAAGAGTGGAAGAAAATAGATGGGAACAATATGAAAAATCACCATGGATCAAAGATGAAATCCCAAGGTTGGATCCTCATCAAAAAAAATCTCAAATCACGAATGTAGAAGGTCTACAGACAACTAGAACAAGAGAAGATATGATATCATAGCTTTTGAGAGATAACATGAGTAGATTAAACCTTTAAAACCACTCAACATTGGAGATTACACAACATGTAATCCCCTCTCACGTCATATAATCCCAAGATTCTAGTATCCACCAAAAAACATGTTGCCTTTTTAATATTTAATCCCAAAAAATATAAAAATCATGAACCATCCATGGAGAAGCCGTGAAAAAAAATTTATCATCATGAAATACACATTCACGATGTGTATCTATAGTATCATTTATATTGCACCTTCATCTTCCATAAAAATCTCATGAAACCTCCCCTAAACACCTCCAACACTCAAAATAAAAAATGTAACATATCGTGAAGGCAGGGGCCATTATAATATAAAATTCCATAAATAATTTTTACAGTTCTCTAATGATATTATCTAATTTAATAACCCTCCTTCATTCTCTATATGACTTATTATTATGAATTTTCATGTCGATTATAAATAACATTCCGTTCATATTGAGTAAATGTTCTATTATAATTTGATGAAAGGTTTGGGGTTCTATAAACACATATATGTTTGTTTTAACATTTTTTATGAGTGGAAAAATATTTATATAGACCAATATAGAATTTTTTAACTCATATATATCATGAATTGAATTTGATATGGGATTTAAAATGTTATAAATATATATTTTTTATTGGAAATAGGTGCCTACTCTAGTTTACTATGATTTTGGATTTGTGAAGATATTTTAGTCCGCTATTTCATTGTATAGTTTAAATCATGATTGTAAAAAAATGTTATATAAGAGAATTATATAGTAATAATTTTTTCATTATATAATGATGGAATTAGTAGAGAGCCTTGTCATATATTATGATATTATATGACATTCTATTTTGTTTTTTTTCAAAAATTTCACATGATTGGTCTTATGTTTTCAAATTTATGTACCAATGTCTATTTTATTAATTAATTATGATATATCTATTGATTGAAAATACATTAATATATTCTATTATTAAACTATCATGCCTCATGATCATATATTTAAATTCTACAATATTATTTTTTTAATCCTTTAAGGCCAAGTTAATTTATTTTATTAAGGATAGAAGTGGGACCAGAGAAACAAACAACCAAACAAGATCCCTCATGGGGGCCGAAATTAGTGAAGACCCGAAGTGCCTTCGCGACTGATCGACTTACATTCATTCGAAAGATAACCTAGATTATTGTAAACCATCAAGGATTCCACCTAATTTCCCATACGTGCTAGAGAGTCCATGGAAAAGTTTGATTCCCTCCAGCTATGATGGAGAATTTTTTCCATTCTTGGATTCCCTTTCACATCTGCAGATGATATAGATCAAGTTCCACTGAAACATGTGACTCCTCTAGACTACGCAAACCAGGATCTTTGAATCAAACTCAATCTCTGCTAACAGAAGACCACGACCCCTACAAACTAGAATCCCTTAAAGGAGGGCATGTTCCTCCACACCCAAGGATTTTCCCAGACCATAATATGCACTAATCCCCAACATCACCGAACCCTTAAAGTCTCTGAGAATCCCACCGCCCTTCATAACCCTGTTCTGGAAGGATCCGACGATATTAAGTTTTAAACCACCAAGCAGAGGTTCCCATCTGATCCAACAGCCATTCACACTTCTATGGATTCATGTCTTACCTAGGAACTTGCAAACCGTATCAGATCCTTGGAAACCTTTCCAAAGTGAAATCAGTTCTACAATTAATAACCTTAACCACATCTGCAAACAGAGAAGAGACCGACTATTTTTTAGCCTTGCTTGATTGTGAGTATCCAATATTATCCAGCAAATGGAAACTAGAATAAATTCTCACACCTTTCATTCCACCATCTTAGACTCAGTGCCACTAAACTAGGAAGCCACTAACATATTCAAGGAGATATTCTTGCCTTCGAGGAAAGGGTGTGGCATAAACAAAGACCAATGAAATCTCACCCTGTTACTTTGAAATAATTAATTACGGGAGGACTCCGGATGGGGGTACAAAAAGCAAAAACATCAGGAGGCCAAGGGAATACCATTCCTTTGATGATTTTCATTAGTTGGGATATCTTTATTTCGAACACATCATACTAAGAATATTATATTCATTGGGATCTCACCACACCAGAGTTTGGGTGCCCATTCATCCAGAGCACCATTGGAATGATGAAGCCTACTGTAGTCTCGAGCAGAGAAACTCCCCAAACTCAATCCCGTAAAAAAACATCTATCATGTTCATCACTAATAACAATATCTTGGAAAACCATCATCTAACCAAGCGAGAGTGTCTTATGGATGATATCCTAGTTCCTTATAGCCTCTCTAAAAGAGATCTCTGGATAAGGGAAACTGGGATATATTAATTTTTCTTTGGCCCATTTGGTTTTCCAGAATATAAGTTTACCCTCCTTGATAATCCAAAGAGACACATTCTGTATGCTCTACAAGTGGTGGAACATGCATCACACAAGTCTGCACAGATTACCATTACTCGTAGCATGGATTCCCCCGACATCTCTATACCGGTCTCTGAAGAAATCTTCCCACAGGGACTCTCCCACCAGGATATCCCACTCCAGTCTACCCTGCATGGTCTCTATGGCAGTATGCAAGTCCCTTAGCCCAACACCACCCTCAACCACCTGTTTGGCCAGACGTGCCTAGGAAGCCCAATGAGCATGACCTGTGCCATTGGAATCCCAAAGGAAACCTATAAGAATCCTCTCCATCCTTTTGACAACCCCTTTCGGTGGATTGATGATAAAAAAACATGCATTGGAATCGATGACCGGACATTGTTGATCAGGGTGACATTACTTCCAAATGAAATGTGATTGTTCTTACAATTGAGGATCCTCCCTAGTAAATGGTTGGTTATATACTCAAAATACATATTTTTAATGCACCCACAGGAAATAGGGACACCACGATAGAGAATCAGTAATCGTTTCTGTTAACATCCAAGGATGTTTTGAATATCTCTAAATCTTCTTCAGGATTATTTTTTTGAGATAAAAACTTTGATTTTTATAGATCTAATCTTCTTTCTAATGAGACGCCCATAAGAATAGATAATTTTCATTAGTGTAGATAGTTACATGCAACTACTATTAGATATAATTAATATGTCATCTGCAGACATAAGATGAGAGACTCTTTTCTAGTCACGCCTGGATGTACAGGGAGAGAGTTGATCTTCCTTCAGACCACATAGTAAAATCCTATAAAGAGCATCGTGTGCCAAAATGAAAAGACTAGGGGATAAACGATCACCTTGCGAACACCATGAATGGATTTAAAGAACCCAAAGTTTTTTCCCAGGAGAGAGAAGGAGAGCCAAGGGGAAGAATAACACTAGACTCATAGATCGCCGAACCAATCCTGGAACCCAAATTTCTTCATCACACGAAGGATAAAACTCCACTCTATCTTATAATAATCCTTGTCCATGTCAACTTGGAATATCATGTTGGAAGCCAAAGTTTTATTGTTCAATTCGTTCCCCATTTCTTGAGCAATGTCGACTGCCCCTTCGTTACTCCTCCCTGGAACAAAACCACATTGCTCTCTCGAAACCAACCTCGGAATGACCACATTCAACCACCTAGAAAGACTAGTATCCATGATTTTATAGGTCACGTTTCATAAACATATGGTCTGATATTGATTAATACTCGTGGGGTATTTTATTTTAGGAATAAGGACCACACTTGAAGCAGAAGATCCCATGTTCAGCCCCCCCCCCCCCCCGCAAAAGAATTCCTGCACTTCCTTGACTACCTGCAGACCAACCACTTCCCATGTAGAAGAAAAGAATGATGCTAGAAATCTGTCAGGACTAGGAGCACTGTCTGAAGGTTTCTCTTGAACTAAATCATTGATCTCAATCGTAGAAGGAGTTGCGTCAAGAGATAAGTTTTCAGTTTCCCCCGCAAGGCGAGGAACCCATATCAAAAATTCTTCTCCTTCCATAACATTATGCGATAACCCATCACATGTCCCCCTTACCAAAAAGACTTCGAAATGGTATAAATCCATTTTTCCTACCATTTCCACATCTGAGGTGAACACCCCGTTATTGAGTCTCAAATTAATCTTCGTACTCCTCCTCTCTTTCAAACAAGCATGAACAAAAAGCATTATTTTGATCACCTTCCCTTAGCCATCTCACTTGGGATCTCTAGTTGTATGGGGTTTAAATCTCCAACAGCTTCTCCATGAGTGCAATTTTGTTATCACAAAGAAGGATGAAGGTGTTCTCATCTCTACCAGATAGAAGTTCCTCTTCCATTATGTCCACCTCAACTTGAATATTACTCACCATGGTAGAGTCATTTGGCATGCTGCCAACCACCCCTTAATATCCTCCTTGAGACATTTGAGCCTAACTGATAGCCCCCTCCAGGACCCACTATCATCCCCTTGCACCCATGATGGCTTTACCAAATGCATAAAAGACTCCTCCTGATGCCAAGTGCTGGAATACCAGAAACCTTGTCCACTAGATATATCCCACCTATGGTTGAAAAGAAGAGGATCATGATCCGAGAGACCTTGGGACAAATGAGTAACTGACACACGAGAGAAAGTGTCCAATCCTAGAAGGTTCGTAAGACACTTGTCCTGCCGGCTCTTAATGCGGTTATTGCCTCATCGGTTATTGGCCAAGGAATATATAGAGCCTAAAAACGAAAGGTCCAGCTAGCCTATAGCTACCATGAATCGCTGAAAGTCTTGTGAACCACCCAGATTGTTGGTCGAGCCACCTCTTTTCTCTAAATGATCCATGATGACATTAAATTCACCCTCAATAAACCACAAAAGTTGACCTGAATCGATGGTATCCAAATGCTGCCAAAGCTCTCTTCTCCCAAGGGGATCACTGTTGTCTTAAAGGAAGTAAAAAAAGATCTGCCAGGCCGTTGTCCCAAATCCTGATGCTGATACACTATGAATTGACACTTCTTACCTCAACTGACAGGTGTTCCTTCCAACATATCCAAATGTGATCGTTTTCTGGGGACCCATGCATAGTGTTCAAGAACCCCATTCCCCTGGCCAAATAAGAAAGATTGTTAGGATTCTATTTGGGTTCGATAATTACAAGGAGATAAGATTAATGCTTTATTCTTTTAATGGATATGAAATCCTTCTTTGTGTGGGCTCCGAAGCTCTGTGTATTCTAGATAATAAGGGAAAACATTAGCAATGACACTTCTATCCCCTTTGGCCAATCGAGGGAGCGAGAATCAGGTAGGGAGAAAACCCTATCTCTTTTGACATGGAAAACGTGATAGGCCCCATTGTCTAATACACTAATAGACCCCTTTTAGAGAAAGGATCTTCTTCTGGAAGGACACTTCCATGTCCTCCACTAGGGACAGCTTCAGTGAAGAGCATGGTGTACACAGTGCCATATCCTCTTTTAGCAAGGAGACCAACAGAAGGCACTGAGGAGAAAACTGCTCAAACATACTCTTCTTTCTCACCCCCTCGGACATCTCTGCGAGGATAACCTACTTAAACAAGGATGCCAGGAAACTAAAAAGGATCTTGGCAGAAACATTGGGGAAAGATAGGAGGATATACAAAATTCTGTAGATGGTGGAGATAGAGGTTTACGGGGGCTCTTATAGGAGAACTGACCAAACGCATCGGGGCTTAGAGATAAGACAATAAGGGAAGCCTGTTCAGAAAGCAAGGATGACCCGGGAACCAATGCATAAGAAGAATCACCAGAGCATGATCTACCAATCACGTGAGGACCGTTAACCAAATTTTAAATTAAAAAACCTCCCTAACGGTCATAGGAGCCGTCTCCTTCGCCAAGAGATCTGTGAGACCCACCACCTAGCCATCCTGGGTGCCGGAGCCGGACAAGCTTGCCTTGGAATTTTTATTCCAGAAGACCACCTACAAGTGGCCATGCAGACCAAAAAAATAGATAGATATAGTGGGAGACTGGTAAAACACCTTCTACCGCCAAGGAAAACTATCGCTCGGCCTTACGAAAACATTTCGAGGCAGGTTCAACAAGAGATTCATTTCAAAAGAGTGGCATGGGTTGGAGGTAGCCTGAAGACGCTTTGTGTTCTCATCCGAGCACATGAAAGATCCTAAGGAGTCTTCTATAGCTTTTAGAATCACTGGGATGTGAAAAGGCAGTGGGAGGGAAGGTAAATAGACCCAAATGGCTTCTTGTATAGATTCTTTGCCGAAGTGGAAGTCCCATGACCCTCAGGAAATGGAGAAACTATAGGATCCACACCTCCTGCCTTCACGAGCCCACGCCCCCACAAAATATTCAATGGAAAATATATGAATGAAGAAGGATGACTAAGAAAGCTCTGATACAGCTTCAAGACAACAAAGGGTCCAAGAACTAACGAAATACTTAAGGACTCCCAAAGATGGCTTGATATGCCCAAAGCGGGCTACCAAAGTCAGATCATGGAAGGAAGAGGCCTCCTAATGTTCCTTGGCCACGAGTTCCACCATAGGGGACCCATCGATCATCCTGGGTGTCCTGACATCCAACGCGATCAGGGGAATTAGTTGGGATCGCACCGAACCAGAACCAATGTTCTCCTCACCAGAATTTACTGGAAGGGAAACACGGAGAGCATCTTTTAAATAAACAAAGAAGAACTCAATGACTTATAGGATCAATTGAATGTATTATTGGATGAAATGGCGTTTAAAGACAACCTCTCCCCAATGGTACCCCTCATTGGATGAAATTTAGTGATGGGATATAATGATGTTTAAGGAACACCCCTAATAGGACATTGGATGGGAAAAAGAATCGAGGGTGTATTATACGTCAAATGTGTGGAATTAACCTAAAATAGAAAATGAGGAAAGTGAGACAAGGCAAGTACACTAATATAATACTTATTATATCGAGGATTAGTAAATATCCCATGTACATGCATGTAATGACAATAATAAATAATACAACAAATAAGGAACTAAGAGTACCAAAAGATATACTCTGAAATGACCACAAATCTCAAATACATATTGAAAAATCCATAAGCTAGTAATATCATTCATATTCTATAGCTTAATCTTTCTAAATTAAAACACAATTTATATATAAATAGGGTGGAAAAAATAAGTACACTCAATAAGGTCCTCACAATGTATTATCATACAAAAGGAAAATAAATTGTGATAAAGCCCAGTGAAGAACAAGTGAAACTAATTAATCAAATAAATATGTTTAAATGATCCCATAATTTGTGTGAATATTTCTCACTATGTATTACATACATGATATCATATATTATAGTGACAACAACAGGGGTACCAAACTATTGCTTCCCCCTTGGTTTTCCACTTTCCTCTAATTGCGTATGACCTAAGCCATTGGTCCTCATAAGACTCTATCATGATGAAACCTAGGATAATTTATAATTAAATGCATATCATGAATCAAATCATCTCTTCATCCCATCCACATATCCATATAGTAACCAAGTTGTTTCTAGGACCCACCACTACATGTAGGTGGTGTAGTTTATGTCATTTATTTTACATCAATCCATCATAGCCCATATGACAATTAAATTTAGCGAAGCCATTATAGTAAATACATTTCATACATTTAATATTAAATTTGATAATATATCAAGAGATACATGTGTGTTAAATAATAACAATATAATACAACCCTCTACACAATGACATTGAGAAAGATAACTATGGTGCATACTGACATATAATACTACTAAGAGAATAAATATATATAGATGGGGTAATTATCCATACATCCCTCCCAAACCTAGAGGTTAGGGGAAAACCTTTCCCAAAACCCACTAGGTGTCATTATCCCTAGTACAAAGGGTGGGGTATCATTTTAAATCATAAAATATACATGATTTAATATAGCTCACAAAAATACTATTGGAATTAACCTAGTCTTAGGATCAATTTTAGTTATTGTCTCTTGGGCACTCGACTGCCACCACTAAGAACTAGATATCCATAAGCGCATAATAATTAAAGAGTATATACATTAATATAATTACTTTTTTAATTAAGAACTATGTTAGATAATTTATTTTCTATTAATTAACTATACTCATAATTTTATTCCATTAACCAATAAATTAATAATGAATCCCTCCAAATATAATCCAACCAAGTCCATAAATTTTCAAGACTAATAAAATTTCAACTCTAGAAAGAGAAAATCCCAAGGGTTAAAACATTTATAAGACAAAACCATTCCATGATTTCACGTACTCTTAGATAAATACTAGGTTATAGTAAAATATTCTTAATCAATTAAAAATAAGTACCTCAAACAATGGAGAAATGAATAAAGGTATCCAAGAAAAATTGATATTTGGCCTTTGAATAGATAGTTAACAAGAAAGAATACAATTTTAAATACAATAATAGGTGTGACCAGATACAAACCATTTTACAAAACTATGTGTCATCCCTGAAACCATCATGCATATCATTATACATCATTCCATCACAAGCGTCAATTGCTATGACAACCCAGATTCTCTATTCTCATAATAATCAACCATAATAGGATAAAATCCCATGAAATATAAAGGATCATATATAGATCAATCATTTAATTAAGAAAAAATCATAAAAGTCTGTATAGTCTCCCAAATAAGGGCATTGATCTTTCACAAGAAGATAGGCCTACTCATCCCAAAACATTTCTCTTCATCAATCTATTGGATTTATTCTATATTTCGTTAACTAATTCTATTTTCATAGGTTAATATTATTGATAACCTAAGTAATTATATATTAAATGCTAAAAGTTGTTAAAATCAAGTTCAACCATAACATACAGCTTCATCAATCATTATGGGTAAAAAATAACATTAACAAGCATCTTTATTATTGAAAAAAATATATATTGAATTATGATATTTAAAGAATTACATTATGAAATAGAATAAAAAATTAAATTAATCATTCATTATTCATCCTATTAGTTCAAGAAAATTAATATAAAAAACAAATTTATAAAACAAGCCTATTTAAATCTTCATAAAATAAAATCAATAAAAAAAGTTATCCAATTTTCATCGAATTAACATGATAAACCCAGGAATAATAAAATTAATGACATGAATGATATATATATCACAATATCTAGAAAATCAAGATGAAAATCATTATCACAGTGGAAACACATGTGATCGCTTCAACTATAAACCATTTATTTTGTTAACCTAGTTCAATAATTATTTAGGTTAATTACCATATCACAAAAAGGGATAAGTCATGTTTGCATTATGAATAAACATAGTATAAAATGGATAATCCATGAATCCCTTACCTTATGGTCTCATAATTCCTCAAATGAAAATAAAAAAACAACACATATGACTAATCATGTCTCCTTTGAGGAGGCTACAACCCTATAATATTGGTATGCAATAGCCACATAAAAAACAAAAAAAAACTATATTAGAGTTATATATATAAAATCCCATAACATAGTGATATAAAATAATAAGAAAAGAGATCCAATGAATGATTAAAAAATAAAAGTGGAATAACTCACCTCATAGCAGCGTAGATCGATACCTATGTGGAGGGGGTTTAATGTGGCCAAAAAGGGGATGCAATGACTTCTTGAAGAACAACCATATAACTAGGGTTATAGAGAAAAATATGGCTGAAAATTTGGTTGGATTATTTATATAAATATAAAAAATATATAACCATATTGAAATTATACAAAAAAATGCCCTAAAAGTTTCAAAAATAGACTGATAAAATGGATGGTATGATGCTGCAATGTACCTAGTCAAAAATGAATCTAAGGAATAAAATTACCTCCATGGGGAATATACTATAAAAATTGGGGGATATTATGGTTTAGTCGATAACACAACACTGTAGAACCAATCTTACAAGAAGTTTATTTACACTATTGCCTACATCCAGGGATCATCTACCCAAAAATAGACGAACAAAACTCAAACTATTATTCCATTATAAGACTCTCCACATCACATTCATCAACCATGTTATACTGCAACCCTTCTCCATGTAATAAAAATTCCCAAAAATTAAAAATGAAATGAATTCACCCTATCAAAACTCTATATCACATTTGACATCTCTACGCTAGAGAAACCTACCATATGATGCATCTTTAGGCATCCATGTCATAGTCTACCTTGTAGCCAAAATTTCAGCTTATCACTCATCATTTTCCATCATAACACCCTCTATAAACATTAAAAACCCAAACACACAATGTAATGACTACTAAATTTCTACACCTTATATCAAATAAATCCAATATTATTCCAATTTTGTATAATTTAAAAAAAATGAAAGAGAAGTGAAGGATAAAGGGGAACCTGATCAACAACCCCATGAGATACCTCCTAGGAATATCACTATCACAAGAGATAGAATGAATTCATTAGTGGAACCATGTGAAAAACAATGTAACCACAAAAATCATAACCTTAACAATCTCATGGTAGAGACACATATAAAAACACCAAGATCACCAAAAACACATTATGACGAAACAATGTGATAAAAACATTAAGGTTAAAACCACAAAATGTGATATTATACAAGAGATGAGATAAATAAGAGAAAAATTGTGATACTGAGTGTGAATCTAAAAATCAAATTCGTATATTCTCTCCTTTAAACCACTATTATACAAAATTAAAAGATCTAATGGATGAAAAGACCCATGCACACCTTCTCATGGTTGACATGGATCACTATGTTCTATTCATAGAAGGTTTTATAATTAGTAACATTGATCTCGACACAAAATATATAATTAGAATCATCATGATGATAACTATAGATATTTGACACTAGGAAGAAATCACATATTCTTCTTATAACTAATGAAAGTGTTATCTAATAAGAAATGGATTAGAAATGATCCAAAACCATGAATGGACAAAAAAATATGGATAAAGCTTAATCCTATGAAAAAAACATCACTTCCCATTATGACGATTCATATTTAGCATCAGATAATCTCCCATTCCAAACTAGAGAGGTCTCATCCTATGATAATAATAATACCTCTAATGATCCAACATTTACTTCATCCTTTCAGGAATGAAGTAATCCATCTCGGCCATGCTCTTCCCTTGATCGGGCATGAGAATCATTGACTATTAATCTATAGTCTAGTAAATTATATATTGGGAAAGTCATCTGTACAAATCATCAAATGGAACTACTCCAGTGGTGTATTAAAACCAATTTTTTTAATAAAAATCTACCAGAGGGATGTTACTCATCCACAATCCTCTAAAATATTGGACATGATGCCGAAATATCCTCAAGTGTCGAGGTAGTTTTCTCTTTCATCCACACTTCTACTGATCAAAATCATTTCTTTGGAATGATTGGGTGCCAAAAATAATGTTGGATACATCTCCATGATCTGGAGGTAAATTAGTATCATAAAACAATATGAACATCATCGGTACTCTATATAGTATCACTATCTTCTCTCATACAAAATTGAAAAAATACACTAAAATTGACTCCTTGGTCACAATATATTGAAATTATTCTATAAATTGACCTTCCATCACCCATATAGAATATAATCCTCCCTATTGTCGAGGTTAGCCATTAATGAAAGTCATTGAGATATCCTCCCACTTCCATTGAGGAATATTTATATTCTAAAGATACCCATAGGGAACATAGTTCATATCCTTCACCTTATATCATACCAAATAGTGAGACACAACCACAAAAATTCAATGATTGATCCTAGGATATTAAAAATGGAATATAGAGATCATTACCTCATTTTTTCCCATTATGTTTTGTTTCCATTTTTGAGCTATGTAAATCATAGAGCACTATCATATGCATCAAAGATGGAAAAATCCTCCCTTATAATAACACTTGTTCTTCAGCCTCATATGAAACATCAATGGAATCACCATTGAAAATGTGGACTCTTTATACCACCTCCTATGAATAACCATGTTGGGAATATTCCACATACTACAACAAAGATGACTACACTATCATCTAAAAAATACATCATCTTTGGCCAATATTTCTTATATTGAGGTTCATCACTGAGGGATCTTCCGTCACTCTCCATGGATTTCAATATTTATGTGTGAAGTCACTATATCAGTTATTTTTTAATGTACCAACTAAAACATTTACATTTCTTAGTGTATATGAAATATAAATTTCATAATCCTATAAAACATCCATCAATTTTCATTGTTAATGGATTATGTCACATTGAGAGAAGACATACAACATTCTATTTTTATTGGAAAAACCCCACAAAGAACTCATAAATGAGGTAATACCTCCAAAAATATTAGGTAAACAGATTACCCACCAATAAAGATAATACGTGCTATAGTTACATTCATTAGGTCATAATTGTTGACACCCATAATAAATGAATGATCACTCCTTCATTAGAACATTCCTTAACCAAAGACATTAATAATCCTAGAAATACATTAACTAAAGTCCATATTTTTTGTAATAAAGTGTTTGAGCACTGACCAAAATCTCTATTAAATACATGAATATTTCCTTACAATTATTATTCCAAAATAGAAATTTGTACATTCCTGATATTCCTACTAGATTAGGCACAACTTGATAGAAATATACTATGAAAAACATATAACCACTAACTAGGAAAAGAAAACTCTAAAGTTATGCAACTTTATTGGTTGCTTCCTAAGAAAAGGCTTCCTAGATATTTGAATTATCCACAGCTACTCTTATCTGGGATACCACATTCCCCATGAAACAACCCTCACAATCCATGAAGTAAATTTTTTTCAAATTTAGGAATAGATTATGATATCAATTAACTCCTAAAATTGGGGCATATACATTGCATGATTTTCCTTTGAGGCTGAGTACATATTGATGTTGTTGATGAATTCCCCCCATGAACCAATCCTAGAATCCCCTACAAATTTTTTCATTAAACCTGTGTATCGAGATAGATAATTCTTCACATAGAACTTCTTTTTAAGGACACCATAAATCCCTATAACAACATTGGAACGTGATTTTCAAAATATGTTCAATATTCACCAACATATGATGATATCCGGACTATATATTTTTCATCGATATCTAAATATCTATATTCCTCATATCAGATAAATCATCAATATATATTAGTCGATAGTGGGTTTTTTCTGTGATATTACTCAATGGATTCTAACCAATACAAAGAAACAAAAAATTAACGGTCTTCTTTTGGAACAAAACTGGTACACCTCAATGCAACACACTTGGTTGAATAAAACCTATACGGAACATTTCACTGATATGTATGTATTCCATAAAAAATAAAAAATTCAATCCATTATATAGACATTATGATCTAGTAAACCCCTAATTATATCTTGATATCAAACATGATCTTTAATCATGTTTTAAAGCCATAACCCCCTTTTGATAAAAATTAAGGAACTCTTCTCAACTATAGGAAGCACTGATGGATAAACCTTTGATTAACACAACATTATCTCGAACATCATGGAAGTCAATGAAACAACATGACTCTAACCCTCCTAAGAATCTCACTCACCAAAATACACTATATAATCTCTATATGTATCATTTAACACAATCCGTCTCATAAACAATACAAAATATTCAGCACATAATACAAAGATTCCATACCAAGGATGATATCCTAGGTAATTTTTCAAAAACATAATAAGCTTCCAAGTGTGTAGTTCTATTAGAGTAGTATCTCGCAGTCTTTTCATGCTTCATACAGATAATCTCGACCACCAATAAGAATAATCAATGTGAATGGAATTGGAAGTTTCTTCACCCCAAAATTAATATAATGAAATAAGGATAGTTATATAATGAATTATGTAACTTATATATCCAAAAAATCATACTCTAAAGTAAAAAATCAAGAATGGGTTACCTCAAATTACGTATGGATCTGTAAAATCCTAATCATGAGTGCCACTGAAATGTTCCCCGAGCTTATTTATCCACATGTCATCAAGATCATATCCCAAAACACCTAAGGATACCAACTAGTAGTGGAGACCCATGTGAGTCACTGGGGATACTATACCCTCATCCCTAGAGTATAGCACAACAGAAATATAATAAAAGATAATAGTGGAAGAATTAAATCCTATAGATCATATATATCCATAATGAATAGATAAAAATATCAAAAGGAAGCTCATATACAATGATGATGATGATACATTTCATATGTCTCTACAAAATAGCCAAAAAAAGTATACATGGCAGGTGTACAATATATGGAAGAGAAATAAAAAAATGAAAAAAAAACTATCCAACGAGAATCATGAGCCTCTACCCATTCATGTGCTTCCATAGTCCACAAAAATATTCAAAAACCTGTATCCACATGAATTCCCTTTTTTGTACCTTTAATCATAATTCTTGTTAAGGTACCCATCATTTGCCCCAACATGGTACGAGATATAATCTTAGGGAAAAACCACCCAAATTCAAGTGACATCTAGTAAGTGAAAATATAATAATAGGAGTGTGTGTGTAGAAATGTAATGTACAACTATGTTCTGAATTTAAATATCCTATAAGTTATGGGTTCTCATCTTAAAATCATATTGATTTATTAAATTTCATTTATAAATTATGTCTCTATTTTAATATTTATTCCTCTGTCATTTGATAATCGAGTTCATTTAATTAGAAAAACTCTTTTAATTAATGAGTCTCATGACCTGGCATATAGTCATGCATCCCCATAGTGATATTATTGATGGATTAATAAACATTAGACCCATAAAGAGTAAGAAAATACTAAATCCATGTTTATGCTTTGTCTTGGCAAACATGTCTTAAAAACCAATCCATTTATTATTCAGTTTAGAACATGAGATCTTCTTTCCATTCCACATTTGGAATCTAGGTATCATTCTATGTAAATATAAACTAAATCCCTTAATAACATCTATGTATATCCTCACAAGAACCTAGGTACAACTCTAGGTGTGGAATAATATCATAGCCATTCTAGTTCATCCTTGGTGGTCCACTAAGGGAGACCAAGTAAGACCCATGGTGTATATGATCAAATTACCCTTGACTATGTCCTTGGAAATCCATAAGGATTCCATGTATCAAATTGGTGTATACCTTTATGAGACCATCCTTGGAATTCCTACTAGATATTCCATGTTTCACTCATGTGTAATCAATGAAGAATCAAAATTATTATGTAAATGGAAATCAAATATGAATCTATATCTCACCCAAGGAATATATGTAGTTAGTTAATTTAGTAACATTTAATTAATATCCTTTGATAATTTCAAGGTCAACACCAACAAAATTCCATTTAAAACTCACCTTAGAAGTATGCTTAAATCATGGGTAATCTTAGAAGGATTAGTATTTAATTTAACACACACACGCATTTATTTTCAAAATAGCTCATGATTAATGAATCAAAACATGGAAAGTGTCTATTGGAATTTAATCCATCCCCATTTCCTTATCAATTTAATTTACAATTTATATTACAATTCAACTCACAAATCATTTCAAAATTCATGTTACAATTTAAAATTCAATATTCAATATCCCATGGAAAGGGGTAAATGGAACACCTCAATCATATAAAAATTCATATGCCCTCATAATGGTATATTTTTTTTAATAACCCACCCAATTTACTGGGTCGAATTCATGTTTCTAAAATATTTAACATTTATCAATGTGCCTCATTAATTTCATTTTTTATTCCTCTCAATTTAGTACATGGGATAAATTCCATTTCAAGGGGGTCTCTCCAATAATTTGTCATGTGGAACAATAGTATATATATATATATATATATATAAACACTTCTACATTGATGGAAAATCTTGAGACCACCTACTGTAGTTATATAGTGTATGGATTGTCCAATATCATCTCCTAATTCAACTCAGATTAAGAGAAAAATGAAGAACATATGAGAACTCTAAAAATAGTGAAAATTAAATTTCACCTAAATGAGGCATCTGATACCAATCTGAATGAGGAACTAAAAATAATGAATTAATATCTTACTAGGATAGATTCAATGAGATGAATGGTCTACAAGTATGAGTCAAGATGGAGATGGTCTCCCAGTTCCTAGGATAGTTAGCAAAGAGGGCTTCCAAGAGGTGGATTTTTTGGGAGGGACGAGACATAGAAAATAAGCTTTGATATATGATTTTCCTAAGGGTTAATTTACCCAAAATGTATGGTCTCATGGTTTTTCCACACGGATGGCCAACCCATAAACAAATCATGCACCTCCTGCTATAAGAATGGCCACACCACATGATTTGTGTGAATGATTTTATGAACCATGCACAAATTATATAGACCTCCATTATCAAAATTATACAGGTTCTTTTTGAATGACCATGCACCCAAGTCACATATTTTTTCAAACCATATGTCCTATATGATTTTAATTTCTAGCATTGTACTGTTATAAGTAATCATATAGCCTACCCCGCATGGTTTCTATTAACCATTCTTCGTGTCGTTTTTCCCAAAATTTTGGTTTTGGGCTTTGATCGAGCCTTGGAAACCTAGAAAAACTCCGTAAAATGAATTTGAATACAAATTAGGACATATTTAATCATTTAAACAGAAATTTAATAGAAATAAAAGGATACTTAACTCAAATAATAACTTTATTTTAAAAAAAAAACATCTCACATTTAGCAATTCATCCTTGAATTTTTTCCTTAATGGTTGTTAATATTGTTTGAGAATAAAACTACCCAATTTTCTCATATATCATCCTCTTTCTCCTAGGTCTCATCATGTAAATAGTCATGCTACTATATCACCCATACTAGAGTAATAGGCCAGCCATAGAGAATGTTCATGCTACGATCCACAATATGTATATGTTTCTCCTCAAAGGAAACATCTAGCTATTACTAATACTCCATGGGGTAGAAAGCATGAGATAGCCTCAATGATATCATCGTACCAGAGATACATGGAAGAATTCAAGCATGGATTATTACCTATATGGTAACAGGAACTGATAGGATACCAGATTGACTCTCTCTAGAATATCAAACAACCTTACAAAATATTGTGAAACCTTACCCTATCTCATGATCCATCAGTGTCCCAACCTCGGTGAAACACATGAGAAGACCTGATCCCCAGCCGTGAACTGTAGAGGCCTTCTGTGGAAATTAGGATATGATTTTTTATGAGTCTGTGTAATCTATAAACTTACAAATCATGTGAACCTACTCTATGGCCTCCTAAACAAGATGAGGTCCAAGCATATCTTTCTATTATTCCTCTCACCAACTATGGTTGTGTTGCATGGACTACCATAAAAAGCATCATAATGTTTCATCTGAATAGTATCTGGAAAGATGTTGTTGCATGTGATTTCAACTAGGGGTATATACCTCTTTGATGAGCCCCCAAAATCTAAGATTCATTCCCACATTATGTCCTCAAGAACCTGAATTGTGAACATTGATTGGAAATATATTTTACAGTGGTATGTTATTCTCAAAAGCACATGTGTACCTAACACCCTCTACAACCCTTTCTAGAACCTTGATGTAAACTGGGATTCCTTATATAAAACGATAGTTTTCAGGACCTCCTGAAGTTGTATTATATCAAAAATGTTCAACCATCTGATCTCATCAACTAATATGGTCTAATTGATAGGTATGAATTGATCAAACACTATTATCCTATCAAAAAACAACCCATACGACCTCATTACATTAAGGAGACCTCGGTAAACCTATCAAAAAAATATTCAGGACATTAATCCAATCCCACTCGGAAACATGTTGATGTTGTAAAATTCCATCTAGTCATTGGTGGTCTTCCTTAACTAGTGTATAGGTGGAACACCTCAAAATAAGACAAGAAACATATCTCTTCACGCATAAACACCAGTATTAGAGATGTAAATCTTGATACATCTAGGTGATGCCATGATGCACTGCCCAAGATGAAGCATGGAAGTCTCAAATCGGCTTTTCATGAATGTCTTCTAAACCCATACATGACCACATACACAACAAATCTCATCCTCACATATGATCTTACTAGGAGGAGGATCCTCACTTTCCATACTCTCCCATAGTACAAGGCTCTTAGATTCTGATAGCTACATCATCATTACTCTATCATGAAGGGTAAGGGTATTGTCTAAAGATGACATGTAATTCTTCCCCATGGCATCATGGATCTTCAAGTGAATTTCAAAGAAACAAGCCCTAATATTCCACTTTCTACAATCCTTCTGAACTGCCTTTATCTATGTTTTCTTGCTCAGTGCATCGGCCAATGGATTTCCTTTACCATGTATGTAGGCAAGCTCGAAGTTGAAAAACTAGAAATACTTAACCAAACTTCACTATCTAATATTCAGATCAATTGGTGTAAAAACGTTTACCTGATGTTTTTTGTGGTCATTTTACACAAAAAACACTTTATAAGTATGTAATGTCTCCAAAATCACAAATAATGGACAACTATAGATAACTCAAGATCATACTTTATGCAATTCCTCTTTTGGGGCCTCAACTTTTGGTACTTTTACACCATAACTCTATCACCCTACAAAAAAACTTCTCTAAGCCTGATACCTAATGTATCATAGTAAATAGTGTAACTCATCCCTAATTCTAGAGAAATAAATATCAGTGTTGAGGACAATCTCCCCATCAGCTCCTAAAAGGATTAATCGTAGGTATATAACCATAAAAACTACAAAATATTCTTAGTCAAGCCCATGCGTGATGATTCTTTTCATCATAAGTCCTTTATAAAACAAATTTAATATCTAGGAGGCCAGTATAAACTATGATCCTCAAATAATTTCATGGAATCATCCCAGGAAACTATAGATCTCACCAACTCTAGATCTGCTGACACTCATATATATAAGATAATTTGACTCTAAAAGTGGTTTGATCCATCTATAAGTAGAACATTTTGAGCATAGAACATAATTGATTCTATCTCAGTGTATCCAGAATGATCTCTAGGTGTCTATCATGGTCATATAGATTGTGAGAATACCCCAAGATATCATCAATGAATACCATGAAAAATGATTCGAGATAAGGATGAAAAATTTGGTTCTTCAATGAAATGATTATCATTGGCCCATTCATGAAACTAAATGACATAACCAAATATTTATATAAACCATTAATTCTATAAAGGGTTGTCTAGGTATGATGGAAAGTCTAAAAAGAACCTATTTATAACCGGATCTCAAATTAATCTTCAAGAAAAGATGATATCCTTGGATATTATTGAAGAGATCTTATATCCGTAGAAGTGGATACTAGTTCATAACTATAATATAGTTCAATTATTGATAATAGACACATATCCTGAGGGTAACATCTCCATTTTCTGAAAAAAGGATCAGCGAATCCCATTGAGATGTACTAGGTCAGATAAACCCCTTTTCCACTAAATCCTCTAACTTCTAATCAAGCTCCAACATCTTGGTAGTATGCATCCAGTAAGGATGAATTTATACTGGTGCTGCTCACATCACTAGCTCGATAGATAACTCTACCTATCTCATAGGAGGTAATCCTGAATGTTTTTTCCTAGAAACCATCTATAAAATGATCATCCATATGAGGGAAATTGTCCTGATTCATTCCCTAATCTTCATGATATAATCTCTCAATATGGGTTGTCATCATACACACCCTAAAATTATTGGGTCTAGATTTGTTTTCTTGGACATCCCATTCACTATATTGAATAAAATCTCCCAATATCATGAGGTGAAGTTCACCTTTCTCTAATAGAAATCAAAAAATCCATGAAAAAGAGGCAATTATTCCTTCCCATGAATGATGTTAAAACCTATCAACTTGATTAAAAAGAGGTACCATATGATGTGGGACCAACCAATATTAGGGATCGCTCCTTAAAATTATGTACATATTCCATTATAATCCCAAACAGAGTGTCAAGTTTCATAAAACCATCATATATCTAAAAAATAATCCCACGTCTATCCATAATGGGCATATATAAATATATGATAAGGACTTGTATAGAAATGTGTACATGATAAAGTTGAGGCTACAAGAGTACCACCTGAAACTGTAGATGATTATGAATACTTCTCTTTAGGTGTCTATTTCACTGCATATAGATGGAATGATCCAAAAACCTATGATATAGCATGGTAACTCTGAGTATATCCCCTCTGCTAACACTACAAAACTCGGGTCTGACTGTCATGACCATAACCACTACCTCAACCTGACAATCCAGTTGTACTCTAGCTCCCTACATGATGAGAAACTACTAACCCAACTCCATTATATGGAGTCTTGGAACACTCATTCTCATAGGCTAGTAGAGGAAAAAATCTGTAAAAGTGTTGTAGATGGCCTATGTTTCCACACGATCACCACTCGACTTGGTATCTCGTGCACTAAGGTCTCGTATTTTCCTAGCTACAAAATGGTGGCACCCCGCCTGGCTACCCGACCATATTTTATGGATGCTAATATCACCATGTAAAATATCCAAATAATAATTCCTACTACTATTTGATGAAATACCTGATCGAGGTGATGAACTCACCATGCTCTCACTACTAGCCTCTCTCGGGTTACACTCTATGATAATTTCTTGATTATATATTCATGAAATGTTATTAATCTGAAATAAATTCAATTGTGATCAGATTTAGTACATGATACCGTCATTGAATATTCTATATTTAGATAAATCATCACCCATCATAATTAGTGAAAAGCACAGGGTCTCTGTAAAATAGCCTGAATAATCCTCAACTAATAGAGCACCCTACTCCTATTTCATGAACTCACATGCTCTATCAACCCTCAACATCTTAGGAGAGAAGTATTCATAGAATTTTATATGAAAATCCCACTAAGAAACCTTTAGATGAAGATCCGCCTTAGAAATGAAATCTCATCTTTTTTTGGAGGAATTACACAACATATACATAGTTGGATTTACCCTTCCCTCATGAGGTACCTCCATATTCTCAATTAAATCTTGTACAAACTCTACCCATGAGTCCACAACAAGTGGTCTTAGATCCCATGAAAACATGTGTAGATGCTACTTCTGGAACTCACATGTCATCACTTCTATAGTTGTGGAAGCTCGCAGTGCTCAGGGATGGGTCGGTATGAATCTCATAAAACCCTCACGGACTATTCCTCACCACCTGTGTCCAATAAAACTACTAGTTCTTAAACATTCACTATAGGAGTATACACCTGTATCCCATGGACCATGGCCTCTGAATTGTTTTTTTCACCACGTTCCTATTGTATGTCTCAAGGATGTTGTGTTGGCATCCGTCTATAAATTCCATGTGCATTTCTCATGTCTATAATGATATCAAATTTCACATTGAAAAAGAGCATGTATTATAACAAGATTGGTACAAGACATCCTATATAAGGAACTCACCCCTTTGCGAACTCTTTAATTTAGGTCTGTGCGACATATAGATAGTATAAAATCTAAATATACTTCCTACATCCCTCTACTAAGGTCGGGTCTGCATCAATTTATATTCTATAACAATTTTAGTTTCTATTTTCTTATATTTCATTATAATTATTTCAAAATTTGTTTAAAATGATTGAACCAAATGCTTCACCAAATTTTGATCAATAAGGGACCATACTCTTTATGACTAAAACTATAGAATCCACCTAATTTACACTATTATTGGTTCCACTCCATGTGACTCATCATCTATGACTCAACATGCCACAATTGACTTGTTTTTCTGTTTGTTGTATCCGAATTCGGAAAACAATACTAAGGCACAACAGAAACTCTATGTAACAACCGTGTTTTTCATTCACTTCACAAATATATATCACATATAAGGTATACCAATCACATAACCAATAGAAAAATCAGGGATTTGATTAATTCATTCAATATGGAAGGTCATAATTCATGAAAGGTGAATTCTAACTTGTTCCAAATATGATGTACGAGATGTCATACCTTGAAATCATTGGGATTAAATGAAATATAACCCACAAGAATAGAAATAATAACATAAAAATTTAAAATGATTCACCTAATGGTGAAGTAAAATCAACAGTAACTTTCAAAATAAATAAAATAGATATTTTATTTAAGGAAATTTCGTGTTTTCATATATGTAGGTTAGCTACACCCATGAAAAACTTGTTTCCAAATTCAATTTATTTCCTCTCACATTAAATTGTCTTAAAATGTAAATGTAAAATAGAAAAAGAGTGAACTCATACAACTTGGTAACATCCCAAACCCAGGTTCAACATAAAATTGCCCTAGTCTAGGTTTTCTACATGGCCTAAAGTGAATCTCCCCAAATGCCATGGGCTGCCGACCACTAGTGATGGCCTAGGTGAGTTTGTGCGGAGACTGTGCCCTCATCAGCTCAATGTAGCACAACATAAATACCATAATAGGTAATAGTAGATGCAATAAAGCATATATAAAATATAAAACTACTAGGAATAGATAAAAATATCCAAAGGAAGCTCATATACTATAATTATGATGATACATGACATATGTATCAATAAAACCTTCAAAATAGTTATAAATGTTAGGTTTAAAATTCAAGGAAAAAATAAAAAAGGTGATAAACTATCCATCTGGAATCATGATCCATGGATCAGTCATGTGTTTCCCTGCACCTAAAAAATAGTTAGAAACCATTATCAGGGTTTTTTTTCTTGTCTATACCTACAACCATATATTATATTCAGTTACCCATCAGTAGTAAGAAAATGGTGTGAGATATAATCCTAAAAGACAACCAACCAAGGTCAACATCCATCCTGTAAATGAATATATAATAGTGGAAATGTGTGTGATGGAATGTAATGTGTATGAAAGTACTGAAAGTAAATAACCTATAAGTTCTAGTTTCCAGTCTTATAATAAAATTTATTCCTTTAATTTCATTTAGAAGGTATGCCTTTGAATTAACAGTCATCCTTATTTCACTTTATAATCAAATTCATCTAATATTAAAACCTTGTTTAATTAATAATTCTTGAGACCTAGACTATATCCCATAATTCCCAATAGTGCTATGTTCAATGGATACCAAAACGATCAACCCATAAAGTCTTAGTAGATACTAAATCAATTTGTGTTCTTTGGATTGGAAAACACATCATATAAACTATTACATTCATAATTTAGTTCATAACATGAGCCCATCCTTAGAATTCCTCATATCAAATATATGTTTCACTATAGGTATAATATAGACCAACACCTTACATTACCATCCATGGTGATCCTCATATGATCCCATGTATTTCTCTAGGTGTGTTATATTATCATATCCACTTGATTATGTCCTCAACGGTACACTAAGGGAGCCCAAGTATCACCTGTGGTGTATATGATCTACATCCCCTTTTATCCATCCTTATAAATCCATAATATTTCCCATAATCACATGGGTTTATAATATTAAACCTCTATGAGTCCATCCTTATCATTCCTAATAAAGATTCCAAGTGTTGTAGAGGCATAAAAATGAAGAATCCAAATTAATCCATCCATGAAATTAATATATGAATCCATGTGTCACCCAATGCATATAAGAATTTAATTAATTCAATAACATTAAATTACTATCATTAAAGCATTAAATTTTCAACATAATGTACATTCCATTTAAACCTCACCTCATAAGGTGGCTAAATCCATGGATAATATTGTAAGGATTAGTCTTTTATTTAACTCACGTGGGAATTTCATTATACAAAAATGTCATGCTCAATCAACCAATACATAGAAAGTGTCTAGGGTCATGAAATCCATCACCTCCTCCATATCATATCAATTTATAATTGATATTAGAACTCAACTCTCATATCAATTAACCATTAATTTTACAATTGAAAATTCAAAATTTAACATCCTATGGCAAGGGGTAAAGGGAATTGGTCAAACCAATCCAAATCCATATGACATCATAGTCGTCCATTGGTTTAACAATAAACCAAAATTGGTGGTTCTAATTCAAGGTTATGAACCATTTAAAATTTATCAACATCCCTCATTGATTATATAGGATATACCTATCAATTCAATTCATAGATTAAATTCCATTTCAAAGGAATCACTCTAATAATTGGGCACACGCCACAATGATATTTATAAACATCGACTTTGAAGGTAAATCAAGAGACTACATAACATAGTTCCATAGTGGATTGGTCATCCAGTATCATACCTTGATTCAACATAGATTGGATGAAAATTTATTAATAGACTAGAACCCTGAAAATAGGGAATACTAGCTTTCACATAAATAGCACACCCGATACCAGCCCAAATAAAGAATGGAACAAAAGTAATTCATTTCTTACCGAGTCAGCCCCAATGAGATGAACAATCATTGAATCTTGGTCTAGACAGAGAGTATCTCTCACTTCATAGGATAGTCTTCAATGAGGTCTTCCAAGAGGTGGATTTGTTAGGCAGGAGGAGAAATATATAATAGGTTTTGATATAATATTTAAGGAAGGATGATTTCTTAAATTTACAAAAAAAAAATAGGTTTATATGGTTTGGATGCATGTTTATCCAAACTATGCACCAATTGTGCACATCCTGCACTAAGAAGGAGCACACCTCATAGTTTGTATGCACAGTTTGATGATACATGAATAGACTATGTGAGACACATCTTTCAATCCATTGTAGTTTTTCATATGATCATGTTCCCCAAGTGAAACAAATTTTCAAACTGTGTAACTTATACGAATTAATTTTCTATCCTCATAGGTTTAGAAGTAACCTTGTGGCCTTCCCATCATTGTTTCTACTAACCATGTACCAGGCCTTTTTCTTCCCAAAAAATGAGTTATAGGCTCCAAATGATCCCCAAACACCCCCCAACAACTCCACAACCTCATAGGGAATTCATATTAGGATACATTTAAATTGAAATGTAATGGAATGAAAAGGATTCATACCTCAATTAAGAATCATTATTTTATAGAGTTTTCTGGAACTTGAATTACCGTATCATTACACAGAAAAAAACCGTCTCTATAAACCCTTTGATGATTCCAATCTTCATAATCTAGCTACAAAAGCCTCAGTTCGAACTGCCTCAATATATGAACATAAAGTGTAAAAAAGGGTGCACACTACCAACTCAGAAAGTTCCTGAACTCTAACAACTGATAACCACTCTATATACATGAAAAATTATTATTCGATCTCATAGAATGGGAATAAGAACCTCGACCACTAGAGAAATGAGATGATGAGGGCTCTGACCGACCTCTAGATGTTCATAATCACTTATAACATGAATATTGGGTACCCCCTAATGAAATATATGCTTCCTAGAGATTCTGGATGACTCCCATTTATGAGGATCTAGTTTTGGCCACTTTACTCTCAATATCCTCTTATCCCACCAGGTTTTTGAGATACACTAACATCATAAATTAGGTGACCCGGTACTGTATCTATGGATTTAATGCATCTTTGAAATTCCACTCTTTGGACTCCTCATCCAAAAATAGGTATGTTCCATATTATTGAAGGTTTTTGAAAGATATCCTTATCACCAGAATGCTAAAACTCTCATGTTGAGGGGAAAGTAGTTACTATATTCAAGATTCCATCATAGTTGAAAAAATATAAAATTCATGAAACTAGTCTCTAAAAATCTCCCACAATCCAAATAACTCCTCAATGTATGATTAATACTTAATTTGGATCAAATTATGAAACCCTAGGTGGGTCCACCTCTAAGTGACTTCATCATACCCTCTATTCAGTGAATATTTAATGGCACGTCAACCTGAACATCTTCTCCATGAACCTAAATTGGAAGTCAACCTAGAGCCATACATGTAAAATAAAAAACTATTGCAGTATCCTAAATCTATAAAATAAATTATTAAATATTAAGTAATTAATTATTTCACCAATTCCCATGGTCTATTAATATTATCCAAATGAAAAAAATAATCATGACACATGATCATTTCTTATTTATCTTTTATATTTCTAATATCACTTCATTTACCAATCTAGTTAAAATTAAAGGTAAGTAGATCAGATCAAAGGTGCCCTAAAATACTTTTTTCCCAACTAATATCCATCTTTTATATCATATACTACACATATCTAACAATGTTTCCCTAATAAACCTTGTAGTTCTCACCTATTGCTATCTCAAAACTCTATCTTACCCTTCAAATGTAATCCAATGATACAACTCTATTACAATCAATTCCCCCCAATGGTATGGTATATGGGACTCAAATGAGGAAGGGGTTATAATGACAGTCAAAATCCACCTCTAATAGGCCCTAGGTTAGCAAAAAGTATATATGGTACACCATATACGAAAATGGGTGGAATTAACCACTAAAATGAAATGAGGAACAAGAGAAAATACAACTACACTAATCAAATCCAACTCAGATAAAGGTAAAATAAATATCCAATGTAAAAACATTTAATATAATATAAAACTAATAAAACTAAAAAATTATTAAAATTGATAAAACTACGAATCCCAAAAACTCTTGAAAAGACAAAAAGAAATTAATATTAATCATGGTCAAGAAACTACTCCAGTAGTCCTGGAAAATAATTTCTGTGTATATAGGGTGATCGAATTTTGTATACTCGGTAGGATCCTCCCTAGTGCCTCTTGTGCAACATGAAAAGAATTCATGGTAAATCCTTGTGAACACCATGTAAATCCAAATTTTCACCTTTATAAATATATTATGTTCAATGTTGAACCATTTCTATCTGTGACCAACAATTTCATAAAAGAAGTCATATATTATAGTAACAAAAACAAAGATACCCCACTATCACTTCCCCAATAGTCTGCCACCTTTCTCCAATATCATTTTACTTGATAAAAATATCTTAAAAATAATATATCCTAAATAAACCTAGATTAAATTATCATAACTTGCATCACATGAATCACATCATTTCATCATCCCATCCACTTCTCGATATAGTAACTGTGTATTTTCTGGGAGCCACCACAACCTATATTTCATGTATTATAAATCATGTATTGTATAACATGCCATCTCAACCCATACACTAAGAATTGTACCTCCAGACATTACAACATATTCAATTCAAACCTATTATAATCATCATAATAATATATCTAGAGTTACATGTTTGTGAAATAACCACAATCCATTAAATCCATATATACACATATATGATGAACGTTGACCACTATGAATACCAAAACATTATACTTCCCATCATAAAGAGGGGATTCAAAGGGGGTAGTCAGTTATATGTTTCTATAAAATCTAGATGTTAGGAAAAAAATTCAAATGTCCACTTGGTGATACTATCCCTACCAAAATTTGTGGTATAATGCATTAAATAAAAAATATATAGGACATAATATAAGAACATAATGACACTACATGCGGTGACCAAGACTTAGGTTAAACTAATACTATCTTCTCATAGACACTATGCTTCCACCACTAAGTAATAAATATCGTATAATCACAAAAACATTTAAAAATACTTACCTTAAATTAATTATTTACTTTTATAATTAAACAAAATGTTAATTAATTTGTTAGATATTGATTTCAATTATTATAAATTATATTTCATTAACCATTAGATTTATTTCCATGCCCTCTTGTTGCAATCTAATGATGTCTATAGATTCTAATTATTAAAAACATTTTTATTCTAGCATGAACCAACCCCAAGTGTTAATGAATTTATTAAACATAATAATTTCAATATTCTAAGTTCTCTATAAATCATCCAATGCATCTATTAATGATACATAAATATTAAAAAATATTCCACATATAGTGGAGAATGAAATTTGGGAAAAAAGATACTCATCCATCCAAAAAATTAAATATATTGATGATAATGAAACTACAATATTTCATTATAATAATAGGTAAACTCATCACAACACCACTCCATCAAACTCATTTCCACCTATTAAACCATCATTCATATCACCAAGCATCTAACCATCAATTTTTTCAAAAGTTTCCTCATCCCAGGCATGTCCAACCATAAACAATAGGAGTCTCATGCTCACATTTTATCACAATGAAATAAATCTATCTATATAAACCATAAAAGGAAAACAACAACCAATAGAGTCATCAGGGAATTAAATCCCTAATAACAAGGAATTTGAACTTCATAATCAACTGATCTCAATTAACCCCAAGAATTTATCTTTATCAAACATACAATTTTATTCCCTCTTGAATTAAATGATTCATTTATCATAATATTCTACTTTGGGTAACCTAAGTCAATATCTGTTAAAATCTATAAGTTATCAATACTTTCTTTCAAGCATAAATTCTATTTTCCTCAAATTTATTGAATGAAATTTTCACCAACACGCCTCTTAATTATTAACATCAACAAATTCCCAAATTAATGTAAATTATCAAATTCCATCATCACAAATAAATTCAATTAATCAATCATAAAGCATGGTTTTATTTCCATTATATTAAAAAATGAAATGATTTTTTAGGAAACACTATTTTAATAATTTTCACATCAAATTGTTACGATATTTTAGTTCATTAACCTTTTTCATGAAATGAACATTCTAAAACCAAGCATAAAAACATTCCCTACAAGATAAAAATTTAAGAAACATTTTATAGAAAATAAAGAGGAAAAATATTATCATAGTTGAAGTCAAATACAATCACTTAAATAATAAATCATTTAATTTTATTAATCAAGTTAACTATTTATTGAGGATAATATCAGTGCCTCCTGAATAGATATATCATGATAAATTTAAGACATATAATAACATAAAAAATGTATGATATGAATCCCATAAAATTAGGTTTTAATTTTACTCAAACATGAATGTATTGAAAACACACAAATCTGATTATATCTATTAAAAAGAAGTTACGACCCTCTAAGAACATCACAAAAAATTAAACCATAAAAAAGAAAATCCACTAAGTTGGTGGAGTTAAAAATCCATAACATAGGATAATTAATGGGAGTAACCAAGATTAATCATAGAAAAAATAGCATGAAAGGAGGATGAAATCACCTTAGATCAACACATATTGATCCCCAAAAGGTGGGGGTTGAATCCTAACATAATGGGGCTTCAAGGCCATCAAGAAGAACTCCCATGAACCATGGATTGTAGAGATAAATTTGGGAGAAAATTATGTTCATAGGTTGTTCATGTAATTATAGTATTTCTAGAAAATTCAGAACCATAGCCCAAAAATACACACCAAACCATAGAATTAGATGAAACAAGATAGAATGTGATCAATAGAAGGGACCACATCTCATCTTTCATGGTCAAACCCACATATGATGAACTTTATACCCTCTAATATCATGATATTAAATACTTAGTGAGGGGTTAATACGTATTTGAGACCACCACGATGTGCTACCCATTATCCAAAAGGGATTCTATGCCATATCTTACCTCTACAGTGTTGATGCCCTATCATGGTAAGAACACCACTCGAACACCAATGAAAAAACCAGTATCTGAACATTGCACAACTCAACCTATGTACACAACATTCTTCTCTATGGTACAACTATTCCAAAAAATGCAAGAGGAAAAAAATATCCCATCTCAAAACACTATGATATAACTAGACTCTCCATACGATAATGACTGACCATATAATGAAGCATCAACTTTTAATACATAGTTTACTTACAACTGAGATTACTTTTTAACACCTCACCTTCTCCCTCTAAGCCTCCTCTTAGTAACTCCAATTCCCAAACTCAAAAAAGAATTAAATAAAGGATATAAGACCTTATAGGGTGTGTGATAGAGTAATATATCATATTATTGAATTTTTATATTCATATTGTAATTTAATCAACTTTTAATAATATATTATTTTTTATTACCAATGTTAAAGCTTCAAAGTTTGTAATATTTCTAGGACTAAGAGAAACTAAGTTAATATTGTATATGATGGGTAAATAAAAAAATTTATTAATCTATTTTTAGATAGTATAAGAGATGTTATTAAAACCACTATCATTATGGTATATTAGTACATGTGAAAAAACAAAATACATTTTGAACTACAAAATACACCATACAAAATAATATCCTATGAATCCCATTTTTCAAAAAAAACACCACACATTAGTATATCATTTGACCCATTAGTAAATAAAAAATTAATAATGATGAAAAATAAATTATTTTCATTTCATAAGTAATTTTGGGATGAAAACGCATTTTTAATTCCATTGACTTAATGGTGAAGTAGACTAATAGTGTGATTTGATTGAAAATAATTGAAAAATTATAATATCAAATCTATAAAATGGAATATGTTTATGAAGAATAAAAATTTTCCAAAAATTTTCCATGAACTCCTTATATAATCATAGATATGGAATTCATCGGGAATAGAAAATGATAATTAATAAAAGTTTTGTAATAAGGAAAACATCAGAAAAAGAAAAAATTCACGCTAAATTTATCATTTATTTTAAATGTGAAATTATTTATTTTATTATGGAATTAAAATCTTATCTCTAAAAAATTATATTGGTAAGAATAATTAATAACTATAATGAAATTATTCAATTATATTAAGATATATATTTAAGTTATAGGCTCATAGTGTAAGCAAGTATTTTAATATATAAAGAGAAAAGTAGTGCTTTTTAAATATTCATCTAATAAATTTCATTGAAGTATAATCCTCAAGATTTATCCACTATCATTATGTTTGGAGAACCACATTGGGAACCATCTCAATGGAAAATGTTGATATTTTTGTTATTGTAATGGAGATATAAATATAAACAATCATAAATGTGATATAAAGTTGTTAATAAAAAATAGTGTTGAATGTTGGGAGTAATAAACCCCTAGTAGTTAATTATTTCAACAATATATAATATTTACGTTTTTACTAACTAATTTATCAAATCAAGGGTTATTGAGAATAACATTACACATCAAAGGGATAATATAAAAATTATATGATCAATACCACCCATGTAGTTAATGAATTATGATGTGGTAAATGGTATATTTATTATAAAACATTGAAAAAACTTCATGAAATTGGTTTAACATATGCCTCAATAATTTTCAGCTTCACAATAAATGTTAATTGACAATGTAACATATGAAATAATGAGTTATTGATGGAAACAACTAGTGGAGTGATGATTTCTTACTAATTATATAACACTTATTCAATATTATGTCAAGTTATTCATTACATGATAGAAATCTGTATAATAATGGGGTTTGACTAGATCCCAAAATAAAGTTTCAATTAGATGCTTGGATATTAAAATCTAATTTTATATACCAATATCACATATAAATGAAAAGGTTGTAACTAACATTATTAGAAAATATTTCCTTATCATGTATAGTAAATCCTAATATAAATAACATGAACTATTATAAAAAAATCATCATATGCTTTTCATTATGGTAATAATTTTTCTCCAATATTACCCAAAATATTTTACATGATATATCTATGCAAATAATTTTTCATGTCATTCCATTAAAATGATACAACAAAATATTTTCATAATATAAAATTAAAATTATATGTAATTGATTTTATTAAGTGGGATGATTATTAGACCACATATATTAGTTAAAATTTAACATCCAGATGGATTTTTATTTATTTATTGTAATGAATATAATCATATATAGAATTTAATAAAAACTAATATTTGAATTAAATTTATAAACATGTATTAAAAAATAATACTATATTATATTAATTATATATAAAACCTTGTATAATAGACAATGGATAATTACATCCATTTTTTTCTGAATGTTCTTGAATAAAAAAACACCATCCATTTATAAAATCATATATTTTCATTCAAAGGATACATATTACTTGTTTAAAAGATTAATATGACTTAATTGAATAGAAATTTGGTATAAGATTTTGATTATATAATTACTATAGGATCTAAAAACTTGTTACTTTTACATGGGTTATTATATGATAATTTGATTGATGTATTCTGATATTTTGGAACCAAAATTAAATTTTTTTCATTATCTGGCATGTGGGAAAAAATTAATATATTCATCAAATATATGTGTAAATGATGATATTGTTAAAAAAATTGTTACTCTTATGAGATAACATAGATAACAAATAAGTTACTCTTAATAGATAACGATGTTAATGAGTATGTTAGTCCTAAGAGATGATAATGTTTTACTAAATGAAAATAATAAATAGAGGATGACAGATTTAATACTCTTATAAAATAAGGACGTTAACTAATATAATATAAACTTTGTTGGATATTGGCATTATCATATTTTGGTGATTATATGATGAATGTATAATTATCAATGATAATAATGTGATAATATATTTTTATGATTTAGGTTAAATGAAATTAATTATTATAAAAACATTTCTTAAAAAAAATTATGATGGAGTCCTCGACCCTGAAACCCAATGTCCATTATTTCTTCACATTGGATAAACTTGCCTTAATAATGATTATTTTATAATATCTAATTAATTGTTATTTTTGAAAACTAATCTATATATTAAAAATAATAGAACCCATCCACTACACACATAAAACAACTTTACTACCCCGACAGCTTCCTCTTGAATCCCAATCAATATTATCTCCCATTAAAAAACACCAAATTTTTTGAACTTCTAAAATCAGTAAGGATCCACAAACCACTCATTTATAATAATAACTCTATGAAGAGATTCATACCATAAACTAAGTTAATTCATTCTCAACCATTATATAATTCTAGGAAAATATTTATTTTCCATTATCAATCTTAACTTGAGATTATAAATGTAAAAAACAATTTGGTTATAATTGAACAAAAACTCATTCTAAAACAAAAATAATGTTATTATAATCTCTCTATTTCTACTAGTTATAAGTGATATCACCATTTTCCCTATCATTGATTAATAATTCACATAAAATGATTCTTCAACGTTGAATTTTGATTAAATATTTCTCTATTTTCTGAAGGATTTTCAAAATTTTAATGTTCTTTTTAGTATCCCATAGATGTACTTATATCTACTATCACTAATTTTTATATTAAAATTCTATGGTTTATTGAAATGTTTTGTGAAAGTGTAATTTTATTATTTATGCCTCCTTATTTTGTCCCATAGTTTTCAATTTTTTCATTGTAGTACTTTCATTAACATATTTCATAATTCATCAATGTAAATCTTATTTAGTTTTCATTCATTTTAAAAAATTTATTTATCAGTTATTTATAAAAAATAAATGATATCAAATTATAAGGTACGTTTCTCGTTATTTTTTAATTAATTTATATGATTTTTTTCAATAATGAAAATAATTAATAATATTTATTTTTTTTAACTTGGGATATATTATAATTTAATAATCTTCATTATTATTGTAGCTAGTGTTTTGAATTTTGATGATGATTATCAATCCCATTTTTGTGTGTATAGTTAAATGTTCTCTGATTAATTATTAAATTCATTCTTAGGTGTTAAAAACATATGTAATGTTTATCATTGTGTGATTTTAATACCTCATAACCAAAAATATCCTATAAACACAATATCTGGAACTATTACACAATGATCACTCAAAATATAAAATAAATATGACTATATTTTAAAGTTTAATTTTTATGTATTGAATGTCATTTGAAAAAAAAACAAAAATTTTGAATTCTTCAAAAAGAAATTAAATTAAGAATGAATCTTTCGACTTAAAAAAGATTGATTTTTGTGAATTGTGAAAATACCATTTTTCATTAAAATAAAAAATTTGATCGAATAAAAAAATGTAATAATAAATTTGAACTCAAAATACTCGTATCATGACTAATTAAATGTTATATATGTAACATTATAAATTTTAAAATATTACGATTAATCTAAGAACCTATATTTTATATATTAAAACATATGAAACATTTTTCACTATACTTGGCTTCATGGATTATACATTTTCTAGATCAAAAAAACTTATATCACATTAATAAATTCAAATAATATTTGAGATACTCTAAATTATCAATATTTTGATCCAAATTATAAAAAAAATATCCATTTTATTTTTTTAATGAAGGATAAATTACTAAGTTGATGACCACTCTCTATGGTAAAGTGAAAAATGTTAAACCAAGAAAACATATTGTTTAAGAGTTGAAAACAAGTGTAAAACTTGAGTAAAATTGATTGGTATAGGATTTATCATCTATATCTATTTTCTAATTCATTATTTCTCAGTTGTGGATACACTTTCTTTGAGAATGATTTCACATTACTAAAATGTATTTGGTATTTATAAAAATAAAATCCATTTAGACTTAAAAAATGATCCTTCCAACCACCCATTAAACAACACATCCAAAATTATGTTTAACAATAAAAAATATCATTTTTTAATTCCACTTTATTCCACTATTCAATAAATTAGCTTCATGTGACTTGATTTTGTCCAAAGCACTCTATTTTTTAGGGATTCTCAATGCAAAACTCAAAGGGCTCAACATGAGTATGATTTTTTAGTTAATATTCTACAATTATATCAAACTCAAAAAATTTAAAAATTATTATACAAATATTATAACATAAGTATTTTTTATATACTAAATTTTAATTTTTTTTCAATAATCATTAACCAATATGCCTCTTCGAATGAAAAAAAATTACTACTACTTATGTGTGGACTACAACCTATATAAAGCTACATGTTTCATTTTTCTTCGCATCTTAACCTGGTATTTACAAAAGGGTAAAATATTAATTAATAATTATATATATAACTTGATTATGTTTCAAATATAATAATATTGTTTTTCCTTTTATTCATTCAATGGAAAATAAAATCATCTAATATGGGAATGTGTAATGAGCCACCTCTATAAAATGGTGTATACTGTATTTTTTATTAATTTATTTAATTGATGGACTTATGAATGATTATGTTGGATAACTTTGATTTACATTTCATTATAATGGGGATTTTAAAGAAAAATTTATAGCATTTTTGTTGGTACAATACAACAAACAATAGTTATTAAATAAAATGACAAAAGAACATATACTAAGAGGGAATTATTTTTATTCATATTATTCAACATTTTGATATCTGTTACATATTGATCAAATTCCCTAAAAATATTATATATTTCATTAAAAAAATAAAATAATATCATTATTCTCATTTTATTATTATATTATATCCAAATAACATTACCATCATTCTTTAAATCAGTGAATATTTTTATTTTTGTCAGTTTATTAACCTATTAGAACAATACTAATAATTTATATCATCAATGAACATGGATAAATAATTATTGATATAATATGAAAAAATAAATAAAATGTTTTTTTATGAATACATTTAATCAATATTGAATTCAACATTTAAGAAAACATGCATTGATTGTCATTCATCTCAAAACATGCTTGTTATCAATTTCATATTCCTATATAAAGACAAAAAAACTAATTAATGGAATTTGAATCATTGTAAATTATTAAATATTATACATAATTATATCATTAATGAAGTGGTAATTAATAAAACTATATGAAGAATGAATACTGACACCACTATTATAAAAATAGTATAAATGATTGGAACTATATGGACTAAATGTGGAAAATATATTGAATTAATATAGAGAATAACAAATTATGAAATGTATATATGAAGATTGATATTATTAAATTTATAACTTGAGTTAATAAGATTTATTATTCTGTAAAATAATATGAAAATGTATGTTTGTTGACTTAGGAGAAGTGGTAAGGGTTTTCTATCTTAAATTCCACTATTTTAGACATGTTTTTTATTATGAGCCTAATTTCCATTATGTTGTACATATACTACCTATTATCGATATTATAATTGGAAAATAACTTATTATGTCCTACATTATTATTAATATGAATCTCAATATTTCAAGAGGTTATGATTGTATTGTTACCCAGTCAAAATGTAGGTTTTTCAATCTGAATAATCATTCACATGGACTCAAAAAATATTTTCCAGTTATTTCCATGTGTCTGGTGGATAAATTTTAGTGTATAAATTGTTATCATAATCCTCACAAATCTCAATGTATTTAGCAGAATTTTTAATTATACCTCCCTTGTATTATTGTAATTTACAATTTTACCGAATCGTTTTAAAAATCATTATTTTAGATGATAGAAAAATAATTCTATATTTTGGTAAGTCAAATGTGTGTGTAGTTTCTAAGAAAATACATCCCGATGTTGATACCGGAAATTCAATGTATCCATTTAATAGATTTAACTTATATTAATAACCCTAAAAAGGGTTGTTTAAGCATTAACTAAATCATCACTCTGATGCTCGATGATTGGGCATATGACTATATACCTGGGAAGTCACTATCGAGGGATATGATTTTCAATATTCACACACTCTTTATATTCCTTGTAGAATTAATTTTCATATCATTAAATTAATCTGTAAAAATAGAAAACTATAAAACTCAGTTACTATCTTCTATAGGTAACCTAGTACATTGGAGTTACCCAAGAAAATATATTTATCTGATAGTGGTTCTTCTTGTTACAATAATGATACCTCGTAGCCTCTAACATCATTATTTGATATTCTCCATCATATAAACATTATTTAATTGGATGTGGAAGTCTTTTGTCTCATAATGTTTGATTATAAGGATAAATATATTGTTATTTAGATATGAGATTCTTAAGGAATTATATAAAATCTCTTAATGACTCATGTGGAAAATAAATTATACTTTATGATCTGATGAGTAGGGCCTAGAATTATATATATCCTCGATGCATCAACCTATCTTATGAGAAAAATAAGCATGGTTTTTATTATCTACCTATCAAATTTCTAGTATAGTGACTCGAAAAAGTTCTCAATCACATGTTTTGTTGTTTGGAATAATTAATTTCGTTAGTATTAGATAAATGGATATTGTTGTGAATGTATAATTTTATTTAGAAGGATGTAGCTTGATCTTTGTTTCAGTTTATTATTGATACATATTTTTTATTTATTCTATTGACATTACTTGTGGGAAATTTATTTTATGATATATTATTTAGTAAGATACTCCTTACTAAGAAACATACATCACCCATTTTTATTTTAATTTCATCATGAATAATATAGGTGAACTATCCCTAAGATTAAATGATTTGATGGAATGGATAATAATGTTCTCACAATGTGACAATGAATTATATTATTATTTTCAAATTTAATGTATGCATGTATTTATATTTCCAAGAATAATATTCTACTTTTTGCTACAAAAACTACTGTATTCTATACCAATAATGTAATATAAATATTGGCTCCATGTTTTTGGAGTCTATCATGATATATTGTGTATCAGAGAAAAATTTTAATAGGAATGATGGGTACTGATTTATAGGATCCTAATTAGAAAGCACAACTACTATGAAAACATATCTTTGTTTCATGGTAATAAATTAAAAAAACCTAAAATGAATTATATTATTACAATAAATATATTGACGTTATTTATTTTTATTCAATTATAGAGGGTTATTGATTGACAAGAGAAATAAGAACTATATCAATTCCAAAATTTATTGTAGGGATGTTCCCTTTGATCCCTTATATGATGCTAAAGTTAAGGCTAATCATCTCATGGACATATCATATCAGTTTAAATTCTTTATAAAGAGAAATTTTTCGACATGTATATGGATTCTAATTCATAATTTTTTTAGCTATTATGACACCATTATATGATAAAAAACTTCTAAATTTAGTGGAGATTCTAATCCATTACTTGATGAATAATAAATCATGTCACTAGAGAATATGTTCCTCATATTCAGATATTGTAAAAAATAAAATTTCTTCATGGGAGTATTTCATCTAAAGGTAGATGAATACCAATGGTTTTCACTTGTCAAAAACACTAAATAGAAATATGATATAACATAAATGTAATGGGGAACTTTTAAAGTGGAATTATATAAAAAAATTTCCTCGTGGTAAATAATAATAAATGGAAATAGACTTTCTAAGTCATAGACAAATGTATTTATAAAATGTTGTTGAGTATTGAAAAATATTCACAAGGTTTTGTAGACATGATTTGGCTAGGCACATTGAGTAGAAATAAAACATTCCTAATAATGTCAAGAATTCAAAGGGAGTTGGCCTCTCGGGTCTTTTAATTGTATGCACATATAGTCCAAAGGCCCGTTAAGAATGAAATATTGTTCTTTAGGATTTATATATTAATGGGAAATTAGGATTATAATAGATTATCTTGTTTTTCAAGGGGAAGGTATTTTCAAAAAGTTAAGAAAGGAAGGTTTCATTTTCTAACATGTTTTTACTATGTGAATAAACACCATGGGGAATATAGTAATGGAAAAAGAGTTTATTACATGAATTGATAAAATATTCATCCACATCATGATTGAAATGGAATGGGAGATGTTTTTAATGTCTGATGATTTAACTATAAGTGTAAGGGATAATATTTTAAGTAGTTACCAAAATGTTTATAGATTTCAAATTATAAAATACATGGGTTTCATTATCATGATAATTAAATCAACAAAACTAAAATAAGTGTTCTTGATGACATGGTGGAATTTTCTTCTATTTTCCCGTAAAATCTTGTATGTTTTTAATTGTTTTTTAATCTTCATACTCTTTCATATCTTATATGTTATCCAAAAAATTAAATAATTCCCTAGAACGCAAGTAAGAGAATAATCAATTAATATACATAATATAAAATCTATTCTAATAGATATATTTAAATTACTACTAATTTTGATGAATAGATATACCATCTTTGAAAACATAATTATTATAATCTTTTTTATCTTTGATGTGTTTCCTGGTATGTAATGTATTTCAAACTATAATGAAAAAACAATTTCAAATTGAATGTTATTGTTATTTGTTTAGGTGAGGTCAAATATCTTTTTATTGGGGGAGAGAATTAATCTTCAAAATCATTTATAAATCATATTAAATATACCTCCTTAATGACATTTATTGAATAGTGGATGTTCAAATGTATTTTGGGATAAATATGTAATCATAATAATAGAGGATGTACCCGGGGTACAAATATTCATTGATATTTTTCTATAATAATATTATGGTCATCCTCCCATGAAAGATGTTGAGCTATTCATTTTACTCATTAATAATTCAATTTATATATCTTAAACTATATATAGATTGGAACATGTGGAGTATGAGTAGTTAGACAAAAAAATTTGAGTTTTGTGGTATTCGTTATACACAACCAAATATTTCACCATAAGGATCCCATGTATTATTCATGAAAAATAAAGATAGTTCTATAATAATCTTCATATATTATAGGGAGATCAATTATATTAATTGAATTGAAATTTATCCTTTTAAATCCATTATTGAAAATTTTGATTAGCTTTAAGGATCAAAATACTTTTAAAATAACAATATTCACTCTCTTTATCATCAACTATGCGTAAAGAATGATGGTATACCAATGATCAAATTTCGAGAAATGTATGCACATTATGAGTTTTTGGAAATTAATTTTGATTGAATAATGAACCATATATCTTCTTGGATCTAAAGAAAATAGTATCCAAGGATTATTTCAATATATATGTGGTGGTATAATTTAAGAGGAATTGATATACTCTTTGAGACATGGAGATAGTGAGGGTTTTTTTAAAATTATTCTTGAGAAAAATAAAATAATGGAAATATTCATGAGATATTGTAACTATGTATTTCTAGTCATTAAGGTTTCCATTAATATCCATATTATATCATTGGATGGAATTTATTTGATCTCTTCATTGAATGTGGTATTCTAGGAATATTCAACACAAAAGAATATAACCATGATCAAAATATCCCTTGGGGTATCAAATTATAGTCAGTGGTTTGTTCATTATTCTCCTTGGATAGATAATATGTTAACTCAGTAATCACATGAAGGGATTAAGCACATATAGTAAATAGAATAAGATTAATGATTTGAAGATCTAGATAAGAGACTGATTAATGCATTGATATAATCTTTAACTTCATGTTATAAAGTATTAATAATATATAGTGATACATCAATTATTGTACATGGTTTTGTCCTTATACAAAATTATATGGTAGGTTTATGTGAATCAAGGTGACTAAATATATAATAAAAGAAAAATCAGAACCCTAAACATGATAAATAAATAGAAATATTACATTTAAATTAAAGAGAAACAACCTCTATGCTTAAAGATGTTATATATATATATAACATTTTTTTGAAGTATATATTCCCCATGGATGAGCTAAACTTAACGTAATATAGATTTTTGAAACTACCAAAGGATTACGATTTTTGGATAATCTAACTCCTTGTTAAGTAAAATGTGATGAATGATTTATTGAATAGGTGGGACCATGAAATGTTTACCATTATGTGGATTAGAAAGGATCCAATATAACAGTTTTTTGTGATGATGGATTTGATTATTTTTATGCAAGGGTACCATTCACTTCATTTTATAAAAATCAAAAAACCATCCATTATCAAAATTCATGAGAAGTACATGTATTATGATAAGAAACTATGAATTAATTTTGAGGATTTAAATATGGTTATGTTAATAGAATTAATATATAGAGAGAGAATATTGACATTTGGAAAGAAGTTATTTGTTCTATATGTGCCAAAGATTAACAAGGAACTGATAGATGAAGTACATATTTCAAATTTATCTATACCCAATTGTAGTTAAATGATGAATAGATATATAAGATAATATTTATTGTGGGGTTCTCTGAGGTAGTAAATTTTGGAAAATGTGTCTATATGCCAAGTATTCTAATAGGTAAATAATTAAAGACAACAACCTAAGGTAGTCATAAAACCACTTCTTATACCAATACGAATGTAGGAAAGTATTTTAATGTAATTTATCATTCGAATTAAAACAAACCCCTAGAATAATGATTCTATATTGTTAATTTTATATCATATTACTATGTATACAGATTTAACAATTATAATGTATGATATATCCCATGATAACCTTTTGAAACTATACTTTAATGGAATTGTATTTCCTTATGTGGATCCTCTGCCAGTTGAATCTGATTGTGTCCTAGTTCACACCAAAATTATGGAAGACTGTTCAACATGACCTCAACATTGAGATAAATTTTTTCAAAACATATGATCTCAAAACTAATGAGATGTATGAATGGACTACACAGAAATTGGATTAAATGTTGTGATTTTGTTTTGTTTACATCCATATTACGTGGGAAAAGTATTTAACATTTGTGTAATTTTCAAAAAATATATGCTTCCATTTAATAATCTAAATGGAATAATATAATGCATTGTAACGGATGTTTTAATGTATTCTAACCTTTTGGGAAGAAGATCAAGAAATAATGATAGTTTTCCCTATGATTATAAAGTATATTACTATTAATATATGGACTATTCAGGATTATTTTAATGTAACATAGGTTTGAAAAAGTGGTATACATAAAATCAAAATAAATTATTTTAATTTAAATTGGGTGATAATCAATTAATAATGGTTTCCCATATAAAGTTGATTTTCTATTTGGTAAAAATGGGATATTAAGGCTAATATACATTGATAATTTTGATATACAAGAATGAAATTGAGTTGTTACTTACTAATTGGTTATGTCGCTTAATGTTTATAATGTACATGACATATTCCATGAATAATTATTAAGGAAATACATGAATGGTCCAAAAAACTTTACATAATATGAGGGAATACATATGAAGCATGATTGTATCATAAAAAACATCATATCCATATTATTCACAGTAGAGAGCATGTCTTTAGGAATGTAATACTACTATTGGAAAATAAATTTGGAAAAATCTAAAACTAGAAGAATAGAACTGTAATCATGAAGAATCTATGGGGATTCTATATCCATATTTTCTCAATATGGGATATAAACCCTAATTTTTATGTTGAAATTATTTATGATGGGAGAATGAAATACATGAGATCCAACTATTTAGGTAAAAACATATCCAAAATTATCACATAATGTGCAATCGTAATAGCCTTTATTAATTACTCAATAAATTTTTTTAATTTATAAAATATGTATTTTTATATTTTAAAAATTATAATTTTTTTAATTGTACATAATGAAATTATTAGAAGAAAATTAATTCTGGGATTATTATAAATTGTTTTACATGAATAGTATAAATAATTCATTTATTAAATGCATGTCCATTATGTTATCTCCAGAATTTAAGAATAAAATGAAATTTAAATGAAATTTACAATTAAAAAATATTTTTTTATAATTATCATCATAAATTTTATAATACTATTTAATATATTTAATTATATATTTGTTATTTTAAAACTAAAGGAACTTGGTCATTAAAACTATTTCCTACATTATAAAAATACAATTTTATAATTAATAGAAATCGTATATAAAAGTTTAATATTATTATATGGATATTAAATTTGGAACAATTTGGTCCTATATTATATAAAATGGGCCTTCTATTTTTACTCATAAAGGATAAATTACAAAGTTGAATATTAGTTCCCATGGTAAACGTTAAAATATAAATTGTTAAGAATATAAATATAATGTATTAAAATCATAATTAAAACATGTGTGAAATCCAATAGTAGAGGCTTTCCTTACCTTATATAATCCACACTCCTGTATTTCAAAATTTGTGAGTAAAATTCCTTGTGAATGTGTTACCATTAATAATTATTTTTTACAGAATTTACCAAAATGATATCCTTTTAAACTTATATAGTGGACCTCCCACAACCCGTTAAATACCAATAATCAAAATGGTTTACCTCCTAAGACCCATATATTTCTATAACCCATGAGTCTTAATATGATTATATTATCATTGGTTGTATAATTTTATCATAATCCATCCATTTCTAGGGGATCCTCTAGGGAAATCTCATATTTCTCAATGTGAAGAATCCTTTTTTACTCTACATCATTCATTCATATCATACTAGAAAAATTATAATTTTATTATACCAATATAGTAACATATATATTTTTATTTACTTTTTGATATTATGTTAAATTAATAATCATTTACCACTACGTCCCATTTCATTTAGAAAAATTAAAACACAATTCAAGCTTATGTGGGAATTACCACCACCATAAAGCAATAATTTTTATTTTCCTTCAATAAAAAATAGATCAAATAAATAGTTAAAATAGAAATTATTTCTATTAAAAAATTTATATTTATCGTATATACTGAAAATATTCCACTCATTTTGTTTATTTTATGTAAAAGGTAACATCAACCATGCATACATCGGGACTACCACCTTTGTGGAACAATGTATTCAATTCCATTAATTTTCAAATTTAATATACATAATTAATAAATGGGTAAAAATATAAATAATATAATTATGTGACATTTAATTTTATGGTAAGAAAAATTTAACAACCTATTATTAATAAAATCAATAGAAAATGATTATAAAACCAATCTTATTAAAAAAGAAACAAAATTAAAATTATTTTATTCATCTTATATTAAATATTAATTTTTATTACATCATATTAATCATACATAAAATAAAATATAAAGAATTAATAAATACAGAATTTGAACATTATGAATCTTCTATAACTATATGAGAACTAAACTATATCATAATCATTAATTATGTCTTGGTTTGTTAAGGTTTGGGTCAGTTTAAACACCATTATGAACAATAATATAAACAGATACCATGAATGGCCATTGGGAATAACTACTTGTAAATATGATATAAATGGGTGTAATAAAAAAAAATTTTGAGATATGATAAATCATTATTTAATTCATTAATTATAAAAAAATCATTGATTATCATGAATCATCAAAACATAATTTTAAACTATTGGCTCTTTAAGAATAAATAGTACGCAATCATTAATGTAAGTTGAAACATCATAAATTATGATATAAAATCCCTATAATTATCTTCAATTATGTGTTATTGATGATTTTTTATGATCAATTAATACATGCAGTACTATTATAAAACTAGTATAAATGAACAAAAATATAACCACCCGATGTGGTGAAAAGGAAGATTTCATACAAAAATAACATCTTATGATGAATATAAATGAAAATGGATATGATTAAGTTTAAATATTATATGGATAAGACATATATGTCCTTGATATAGTATTTTATAATATTTTCTTGAATACCATGGAAAGAGTTAAGGGTTTTCCATGACAACTTTCTTTCTTCGTGAAATTTTTTGTGTTATTCACCTATTTCAATTTATGATGTTTATATAGTAAACATTGGAAATTATATATCATGAAAATCATTTTATTAGTGGTATTTGAATAAAAATTGTATTTCATCACTTTAATTTTTTTTAATGAATTTTTACCCATGCTAAAAGTGGGGTTTTCATCTAAATTTTTACTCTTTTGGACTCACACTATATTCAAAAATTATTTATATTTAGGTGTCTAATACATTAATATGGGTGAAATTTTCTATAAAAATCATGAATTTAACAGTAGTTAAATATGTTTGTTTTTATCTCTCCCATATATTATTTTGATTCAAGAGATTCCATATCTGTTATTAAAATCAATCATTTCTATGTTGAAAAAAATGTCATATGTTTTGGTAATGTGAATGTGTGTATAGATTTGTCGAAAATATTTTGTTTTCTTGATTCTGGAAAGTGGATACATATGTGGCATAGATGAAACTAGTATCAATCAACATAAATAATTTTTTATGAGCATTTATAGAATCTTAACACTAATGAATGATATATTGTCCTCATAATGTAAATATTTCGAGACATTCATATGAGGTATGATTTGGAATATAAATATAATCATTAAAAACCATGATGAAGTATTATTAATACCATTTCCTTATCTTCCATCCAATTCAATCTATTTAACCCAATAACCATCTTGCATGGAAATATAGTACATTGAATATACAATCGCCATTATATTTAATTTATTGGAGAACTTCCTACTATATTTATGATACCAAAAAATCTCTTAAGAATATTACGCTTCATTCTCAATGACATCAAAAATTTTCTAAAAAATGGGGATGATTTTATTTTTTTCATTTTATGGATGACTCATTTTATACAGCTATATGTTCCTTAATAAATGGTATGAAATGTCTTGTTGACTTCTATGATGAATGAGTTAAAATAATCAGGTGATATATTGGGCCAAAAATTATATAGCCCCCAGATGTAGTGATAGATCTCAGGGGAAAAACCATTTTGGGTTTTGGTTTATAGCTCTCCACATATTAGTATTGTTTATTTGAATAAGTACCTAGAAAAATAATTCCATGTTCAAAATTATGTATTACATTGGCATAAAAATAAGGATTATTATTATCCATTTTTTCATTTATTATTGTCGATATTAGATTCCATCTGTTTTGGTTTATTGTGACTTCAAGTTTCATTTTTTTGCATTCCATATAAATTAATCAATGTTTATTTGATGATAGATTCTTCTAGAAGATACTCTTTACTAATCATGTGAGCACACCATTATTTTTTCTTTCCCCTAGAAACCTAGATTAGAAATATTTTTAATTTTTATGGATTTTAGGGAAAGCCTAATATTCTTATTACAACAAGTTCACTTTTAATATTTTTCTTTCAAGTGTTATTAATATATGCATATAATTTTACAATAATAATAATCCATTTAATGCTACATGAAATCATTTATTCAATACCAATAATGTAATTTTATTACTGGATTTTTCTATCTTAAATATATGTAGTTATAGTGATTAGAAGGAATGGAATTATATATCAACCATATGATTTGGTAAAAGATTATATATCCCAACATAATTATTTTATATAATATGGGATATTATTATAATAAATTATTTATTGGATATTAAAGTTTATCCATGTACACTATTTTATTAAATAGGATCAATTATCCAAGACCCCTATGTTATGGGACATTTTTGGATGCCATTTTCCACAACGTTTTGAATAATCAGGGTGTAATGTTTTTTCAATCTTTTTCATAGTGGTTTTAAAAGTATAATATATCAATTGTAGTGATTTTCTTTGTGATTCCATGTTATTATATTATTTCCCATGGATCATGATTTATCATCTTATTATGATCCATATTCCATGGCCATGATTTAATTTTTTTTACATAACCGTTATTGTTCAACATTCCAATACAATTTTTTTGTTTATCCTTTCTATAATCATGATAACATAGTAGAAGTAAGTGATCATCTTCCATTTATCATAAAATTTATTATCTTTAATTTTTTCTTCTAAGATTATATTTTAATTAACTATGCATTATAAAATAGTTATCCCTATTCTAAGAATTAGATATCACTATTTAATATTCTCCTACATTCATAGGAAATTATGATAGAATATATAGAAATAGAATTCATATAATTAGATTATTTGGGATATTTTGATGTAATAATGTTGAATATTATGTTAACATAGATAATTATAAGATAAAAAAATACCAGGTTATGGGATTGAATATGTTTTTCATATTTGTTATTTTTTCTTAGAACTACTTTTATATTTGTATATTTTAATCGCATTTTCTCACATATTTCTCTAATATTAATATATCAGTTATATTCCACCAATTTAATATATTATTAAGTTATAAGTTTTCATATATATATATATTATAAATTTATCTTAACCCTTGGAGAATTTAAGATTGTTATTTTATTCTTATTCATATTTGGTGGTCTACAGATGAATGGAATTATTCTTCTCCACCATTCATTGATGGTGTTTGAAAAATTTCATCAGTGAATAAAAAGGGAGAAAAATTATAAATATTAAATAAGAATCATGAATTGTTGTGTAAATTTTTATAAAATTACTAGATTATATCTTAATAAGTAAACCTTGATTCATTCTATCAATATTGAGAGGAATTATAATGTAATAGAAAAATGATTTTTATATTAATCGAACAATTTCAAATATATTATATGGATTCAGAATAATATGAGATATATATAAAAACATTATATAAAATGGTTCAAATATCACAATGAATCAACAAAAAGGTATTGACAACCCTCTCATTGATATAAAAATATGCAATGTGCACCTGTATCATGAATCCCACATATTGATTATGATTAGTTCATGTTTAAATAAAAAATTTGGTTTAAAATCCTCCATTATCAAGATCTATTTATCATTAAAGACTAATTTTCATTATGAAATAAATTAATTGATTATTATTCCAGTGAATTTTATATCATCCATGATCAATGATTAAGGTGTCTTGAAAAAAATACACACATAATTTATAATTTTTTATTAGTAATCCTTTTATCTTAAAAATAGTAAAATAGTCCTAGGAACAAGATTTTTAGTGTCTCGAAAGATAAATTACATAAATATTTTATATTACAATACAAGTGATCATTTTTATATAATCATAAAATATTAACCATCCCTCTGACAATGTCACGTGAATTACTCATCTTTAAGACATTATGAATAAGGAAAATACATGTAAAGTCTGAGCTTGAATACTCAGAAAGTGTAAACATGGGAGTTAAAAATTATTGAACATAAATGGGTTTATGATGAAAAAAAGGGGTATAAAAACATAATAAAATGGATGATCATATAAATTTAAAACATTCTATGAATATCATATATCATAATTAACACATGGAATAAAACAAGACATAACATGATGTATGAATAACATGGGAGTAAAAACATAAAAAAATTAATTGGTCTTAAAAAATCTAATAAAGTCTTGTGTTATAAAATTTGAGTATATACCCATGATATATCATATATCATTTTAAATTTTTTCTAAGGAATTATGTAACGACTATATGTATAGGGGAATATTACCTTCTTAATTTATGCACTTTCACACATGTTTATAAGAAAGAAAATTGTACTAATTTATATATGTTTCATTTGATATAAATATTCTTCAAACCCATTAAAGGGTGATTTTTGAGCCCACCCTACATTAATAAATACATCCTTTCCCAATTTAATATCATTCTCTTATTACATCATAAATAACCAATGAAAATATGGGTTTGATAAACCATGAAAAATAATTGTAACATCAAAGAATAAATAACCATTCTAATGAAAATGGGTTTCCTGAAATTTGAAAATGTATACAATAAATTCATGAATTAAAATATTAAACATTTAAAGCATGTTATAGAAAAAGGGATCACATGATAAGAAAAAAAAATATAGTGTGTAACAAGAAACATTTCTCAATGGGAAATTAAAAAAAATCATGAAAAGATATTTCTTTTAAAAATATTTTTTTGTAATCATAGATGTAAAATTCATTTCCACAATATTAATACCCCAGAATAATTTTATTATGAATGTGAAAATAATATCATGAAAAATAAAACTTTTAAAATATATTTAGATAAAGTTTAAAATAAAAACCTTAATAAATAAATAACTATTATAATGTTAAGGAAAATATTTATAAATGAATTAATTTCATAATATTTTTAAAATATCTTTTATGAAACCCATGTTATTTAATAATATAATTAATGTTCCACTTAGAAAAATTAGATAAATTTGAAGATAAAAAATTATAAAACATATTTAATAATAAAAATGAGAGGGGATATCAATTTTTGAAATTAAATACTTTGATATGAAATAAAACTAATTGTAAATGGGAAAAAAGTATTAATGAAATAATTTTTGCTAATAATTGGCATTTATAAATGGGTCGAATTTTATATGAATCATGATTTCTGTATATAAAATGGTGGTAATATAAAATAAAATCATAATTAGGAATAATATTCTAATTTGGGAAAATCATATTCATTGTGAATTATTTATGATCTAAAGAAATTATTTCAGTTAGGAAAACCTCATATCATTACACTTGAATAGTCTAATTGAATATATCCTCCTATATAAAATGTAATTATCTAAATAATATATTTCAAAACCATATTCATATGTATAAACTCTTAAAACATGGTTTTCTATCATTTAGTAATGAAACTTTAGTATGTCAGACAATAAATTCATCATCATATGTCATTAGGTTTAATATTTTTTTGTAAAATATTTTTTAAGGTGGATTTAATATTTTATTATAGATTTATATTTCACTATTATTAGTTCTTTAATGGTATTGGAATATATTTGTTATAACTCCTTGAATTAATTTACATAGAATGTAAAAGCGGTGAAATTTGGTTTATATATTTTGAATCTAAATATTTCATTGTGTATTATGTTTTTTCATTATATATCCCATTATAACTATAATTTTAAATTAATAATGAAAAATGAATGATCTCTCTTATAGAGTTGGAGGCCTCACATAAATAATGGAATTTTAACTTTAAAAAGGTTAGAGGATGGAAAAAATAATATTTCATTTGTATAGTAACATTTTATAATATTTTAATTACATATGTTGTCATAAATTAACATATATACTATGTGTGAGGAGGTATAATATGTAAATAAATAAGAGGGATCAGTTGAGAACATTAAATCTCAATTTAGATGCCCTCCCCTGGGTAAAACCATGAGGATATATAGAAGATGCATTGTGAAATATACAAATTTCTCATAACTGGTTAGATATTTGAGTAGATAAAATAGATTCATTTATGTAGATATAAATCATTATAAATTCTATAGAAAATAATTGTAATTGATCAAAATTTATATATTAAGAAAATGAAATCTTCATAAATAACTATTACATTTTATACGATTATGTGTTACTATTTAATGGTCAATGGAACTAAAATTGATAAATAATGAATATTTGGGATTTATAATAATAATAAATTCATCCCCATTCATATTGAAAAAAAATTAACATCGTTAAAGTGTTTTTTATTTAGATTTTTACATTTTTTCATCTTGGTTTTCATCTTGGAAACTGTTTTTGGCCCATGTAATTTATATATCAAAAAAAATAGGTAATTATTATTGCCAATTTTTTTTGTTATTGAAAACAATTTATGCTCCATATATATTAATTCCAATTATAAATAGGGTAAAACTATCTTTAAAATTTAAAAAAATTTATATATAGGAAAACATATTTGTAGATATAAATATTTTTTCACTAATAAGTGTTCTTAATTATATTTACTATTTATTATCTATTTATTAAATTCTATTATTTTTTATGGGTTTATAAATTATATTAGAGACTTTTTTGTTTGGGTATTAACACATTTTATTTGAAAAATAATACATAATAATAATGAAATTATTCATTGAAAATAGCATTATTAATATTATTATCGTGGTAGCTAACATTTATCCAAGAAATCATTTTTTATGGATAAAAATAAAATAGACCATTTTTATACTAATATTTCAAAATATAATATCAATTTTAAAAATTAAAATTTGGAATGGTGATAAATAGTAATTTTCAAATTATAAAACATAATTCCCAAAAACAAATTTTAATATATTCTATTTTTAATCGTAAATTTGATACTGTTTTATCGTACCCTTCCAAATATTTTTCATATGGTTGATACATATGTTAATACCCCTCAATTTAATAGATATAATATATTTTTCATATATAATAATTATATTTTATTTAACTATCATTTATTCCATTTTAGTATAGTTTTGTACGTACGACAGGCTACTCAACATGATTAAAAAGAAATGTTTTTACTAAAAATGTGGGGCATTACATTCTACTACCTTAAAAAAAATTCTTCATCGATATTATATTACTTGGATAGAGAAATTTAAATTTAATCCCCTCTCATTAAATTCCCAAGATCCCACATTTCTTCTTCAAACATATGATTTCTCCATATAACCATGAAAAGATAAGTAGGTTTGTTCTACGGTAACTTATCACATTAATATTGGATCCCCACTAGATGCACCACATATGAGTGGAAATTTCTCAATTATAATTATTTTTAGTTTATTACTTGTTATGTTCTCATATATACTTCCTCCAATAAATACATGGAACAAACCATATAGTTGGAGTCATTTAGAGGGAGTGATGAGTGATAAACTGCTACCCCAACAAAATAAATGATCCTAAAGGTATTGACCTATTTAGGGAAAACAATTTCCTCATTTCGAAATCTCATAAATTGATTCTGTATATAAATCTATTGAAACAAATTTTAACCAATTATAAATGTAATTCCCCAAGATTTCATAGTATGTTATCTCATTAAAGTAATTTAATAGCTTTCTCTACACGCAACAACGAGTTTGAGCGCCCCACAACTTACCAAACTAGTCTTTAAAAAGTGGTTATGAATATTATTAACTGAATTTAGAATCTTATATACTTTATATAATTTTAACATCCATATTATGTTTTTCTTATATATAAAATAAGAAAAAATTCATTTTTTTCAAATAAAAGAAGTATTTTTTAAAAAATGAAAATTTACAGCCTTTTAATGGAGAGCCTTTTTTAAAACCAATATTTGATATTTTTATATATTCAATTTATTGAAATTAAATTATTCTTTAGATGTGGGACATAAAAAATTAGTTTGGATAAATTTTTGGTACCTTTTTGATAACTTTCATATTTTGACGAATAGTGAAAAATACTATGTTTTAACTGAAAAACAACTTTTCAATTGAAATAATTTATATTGTTAAATTATGAATTTGAATGTTTTTTAAGTATAATTAGATTTTATTTTTACCATTTAATACAATTTAGGTCATTATAAGTAATTTCACATTTAATGTTTATATAAACACATGTCAATCTTTTGAAAGTTTTTACTTTTAAAAAACTCACTTTTTGGTCTTGACAATGGGAATTAATTTTAAATTATTAAAATCAACATATATGTTTTAACTTTGGTAAAATAGACTTAATTTTTGAATTAGGAAAATCAAAATTAGCTTTGGGTGATTTTTTTATTTTTTTCTGAAAACATTCATTTTTCGATGAATAGTTAAAAACACAATGTTATTATTTAAATTTGACATTTTTTTAAATATTTATTTATTTTATTTAAATTTATTTTAAGTAAAAATAAATATATAATACCTATATGAGTTCAATTTAATTCATTGGAGTCATTTTATTATAAAATTAGATGTATAAAATTTTATTGTACTTTTTAATCTCTTTTACTCACCTTCTAGGCACATTAGCAAATTTGTATAAAACATATTTTTACCGCTTCTATGAGTTTAATTTCAAAAAACTGAGAGACACAGTCGGCATTAGTGAGTAAAATGTGATTCAATATGATGAAAATAATTTTTTGTGAATAGTAACTTCTCACTTTTATTTACTACAGTTAAAAATAAATAGTGTAATTAAGCGTAGAAAAGATATTATAGTTACCCTTACATATATCCTAATTCTATTGGATAAATTTAATTCAACCAAAAACAACCTAAGGAGTAAAACATTATCATCTTTCATCCACTTGTATTATATTAGGGCATTTGTTATTATTTTATTTAAAGTAGAGTTAAAAGTGTTAAATTCAATGTTTTATAACAAAAAAATTAATATAGGGTTATACATAAGATAAATTCGACTATAAATATTCATTATAAAGATAAAAATATTTACTACATCATGGTATTTTATTTATAATTTTCAGACATTAAATAATTAAATTTAAATATGACACAATGATGATGTAGTAATTACCTTATTTATAAAACAATCAAATAAATGGTATTATAAATATTAAAATAAACATAAGTTCAAAGTGTTTAGGAAATCCATGAATTTATAGGTGAATATGAAATATTATTGTTGATTTGATGTATTTGGTTCATAGTAGTCTAGTTGTGATGACTTTCACAAAAACCAAATACTAAATACTGTCAAAATTGACATAAATGAGTTTTAAAAACAAATAATACATTATTAAATTATATAATAGTCTTATAAATATAATGTTCTTCCAAATAACTTAAATAATTATAGGTATATCATTAATGAACCACTTTAGGTTCTCTTGGCTATTGATAGTAGGTATATCAACCATTTAATATAATAATACAAGAATACATGGTAAAAGTTAAACTATTTAACAAAGGGTTAAATCTAAAAGATAATTTTAATATAGTGACTTAAACCTGTTTAAAACCTATATGTTGAGTGTTTTTTTATCCATACTCACCTTATCCTACTAATAAATCATTTTTGAGCAATTAGATACTGAAATTTTTTTTATTACAAAACAGTATTTCAAGATTTTCATAAAGTGACCCTCACCTCTCTTATAAAAGTGTACTTCCCCTTATCTCAAAATCACACCTCCAAATCCATATGGCTTGGCCAAACCATGCTAAAATATCCTCCAAACTTACCTAAAATCAACCTATATTCCTTAAATTGATCAGAAATACAACCTATGGATCCCTTTTGATCAACTCAAAAAGGAAACTCTTGAAGAAGAGGTAATAATTTCAAAACCCTCTTTCAAGTTCTTTTCTTCTTCCACTTCCTCTTTCTTTGTTGTTTCCATAGAAAAATAATAACTCCAGTACCTTATACATATTTTTATGTTATTATAAATATGATACAACCATATTCATTATTCTATCCATCCTATGAAAGATAATGTCATCATGCGTGCATACGTACGGCTTACCGTCTCATTGCTGCGGTGTAATTTGGTATTCAACGCTATGTCATTTGGATGGATATAATGATGAGTAATATGTGTATAAATAATGAAAATAATTTTATAATGTCTCTATAAAATAAATATAACTTCCAATTACATGCCTTTTAATCATTAAAGAAATGACATCGTCGCTCATGTGTACGTTCGGCTTACCATCCGCACGACGCGATGATATTAATTTCCACATTCACCATTCAATGATGATTATAAAAATATATATTATTAATATGTATGTAATATATGACATAATAATGCTTCTAAATATATATTTATTTATGTATGTATGTATTTATGTATGTATCTATGTATGTATGTATGTATGTAGGTACTTATATATATCTTATTCACTTACTTCCATTCAATATTATATGAAAACAGAAACAACGTTTATGCGTACGTACAGCCTACCGTCTCCATAAATGGTTTTTAACATTTCATATATCTATTTAATATACATATTTATATTCTAAATATATATGATATATAAAATATGTGTTATATTAGAGAATTATATAAATCATGGTCTAAATGATACGATCGATAATAACAAGTTAAAACACGTATAATAAAAAAAAGTGATTATTACCCGAAATGTTAATTTAACATGGAAATCATTATTAAATGGGTAGTACAAAGTCATAAATAAATCATGTATGATATAATAAATATGAATTTGGTTCTGCTATAATATAGTAACATACTATGGTCATTATACAGGAGGTTAAATTTACCCACGACAAAAGGAAAGTGCTTGCAAGGGTTAATTTCAAAATCTCTTTATTATCCAAGGTTTTTTTACGTAGCTATCTACTAGGACATATTTATTATCCTTGTCCATGTTTCATAAAATATTTTTCAAAGGTTTTCTTTTTAAGAGACTTTTTTACAAAAACATCGTTTTAAATACTTTAAATATTTATTATTCTAAACCTTTCTTATTAATGTCCATGTTTTCAAAATGGTTTTAAGGATTTATTTATATGGACATGAATGTTTTGAAATGTTAATTACATTGAAAAGTTTCAAAGTGGTATGGGACACTTTGATTCAAAAAAATATTTTAAATTAATTCCTTTATAGATTAAGTCACATTTAAATGATTTCAGGAAAAATAGATATTTCTTTTAAATATTTTTACTGATCATTTTCAACTATGTCAACATCCTTTATGAGAAATTATTCTTCATCGAGGTTGATTTATTATGATACAAATCCTTTATATTGTATTGATTTTTTTGTGATATATTTCACTATGGATATGTTATTTTTATACCACTCATGTTTTATGGTTAAATTATTGACATTTTGTATGCTATTTTTAATACGAATGTTTTCATTATGTTTCAAACTTTTCATATGAGAAATGTATTGGACTTAGTATGTGATGGATGGAGCCCTCTATAGCTCCTTGATTCATCAGTAGGTCTCATGATATAATTAGATATTGAATTGGTTGAGACCTTTCTTAATTTGATATATTGTTCTGGCCGAGGCCTTAATCATTTTTAGACGTCTTGGCAGAGGCCTTGACAAAATGTTTCAGAATATCGGACATTATAAATTACCTCATTATGAAAATAATATTGATGGTTCATGTGGTTATTCGACTAGTAGAATACCAATGATTATGTGTTATTATGGCATTATTTACTCACCTCATATTCCTGCCATAAAGTGTACATGTTTATTATTTGTAAAGGCATGTGTTTTCAATTATTCACTATGCCAAATGTTAATGTTATCTTCCATTGTATTGCTTACCCTTACTGAGCATTTGAGCTCACCTCTTTCTGTTGTTTTATTTTCCTAGGATTCCAAGAAGTGTATTATGATTGATAAGTAGGGTTAAGCTATGGGATTAATGGAATTCTGAAAAATTATATATTTTGTGTTTTATTTTTATAATGTGTAATGTAGCGTTCAGGTATGTAATCTATATTTAAAGACTGCTAAACTAATTGGTCTTTTGGCACTTGATTCCTTGTAATCATGTCAATGTATTAAAATAATGCACTGGAACTGGGCTTCTGGGGTCGGGGTGTTACATTTGTTATTAGATAAAGTTCATTAAATACCATGGAAATATATTTAGATAAAATATAATTATAGAACATTACCCTAAGATAGACTTTGAGGATTATTACAGAAGAACTTCCTTGAATTTTGGTAACGTGGAGATTTTATTTATTTTCTAAGAAATACATCTCTGTGTGGATATGAGAAGGTAGAGGTGGCTCTGGCATAGATGTACATAGAAGTGAAAACTCTAAAAAAGAGTTTTGGGCTTGACCCGAGGTATCCTGATACACGATAATGGGCCTTGTTCCACTATTGGTTATGACACTCCTGGGGAATATGATTAGGATAATTCACATTTTCATTACAAGACATTATGATGGATTTAGGATTAAATACATCTCAAAGAAGACATTTTATGATTATAGATTATGTGAATAATCTTTTCAATTTACATTAGGTATTTTACAAGTTTGAAATTATGCATTGTGATTCATAAACTAACCTGGTGTAGGCCATTGTTTAGAAATGGTTCCTAGTAGAAGGAATGAAAATTTCGGCAATACGCATGATCAAAAGATTAAGAAGGATCATATATTTCATGGAATTAAGACAACATTTAAAATGTAAATAGTCTCCCATGTATTCTCATCATATGAAGAAATAGTATCATGTGTTAATAAGATTAGTAAGGAATTCTCGGAGTCCTATGGCTTTGAAGGGAAGCAAGAGAAGAAAGGGATGGAAGAGGGAAATATGGATAAAGAGAAGAGGGGAAAGAAGGATTTTCCCAAATATGATAACTGTGGAAAGAATCACTTTGGTGAATTCTTGAAGGGAATGAGAGTTTGTTATAAGTATGGAGAAAAATGACAGCAAGTACGTGATTTCAAGGGTAAGAAAAAGGTTTCAAATGTACAATGATTCATCTGCAAGGAGTTGGGACACTATGCGAAGAAATATTCAAATCATCAGATTATACCCCGAATGCTGCTATTAGATAATAATCAAGTTATGATACAACCAAAGAGGAACATGAATGATTAGATTTATTAGGTTGTTATTAAAATATTATTTCATTTTAGTATTGTATTAATGATGTACATGTTATAAGAATTATAATGTATAAAAGGATTGTACTGTAGTACTATTTCATTAAGGACTAGAGATTGTGTGAAACCAAGAAAAGTGACTCAATAGCAGGTTAATTTTTTTTTGGAAAATATTTGGTTGAGAGAAAGATAAACCGTAATATGGTTCTGATACTGAGGTAGTGATTTTGTAATAATATATGATTGATTTGGATAAATTATATTGGATATTATTGACTACATTGAAACAGATTAATGATTTGTATATTCCATCATTGTTGGTGTTTACAACATTTTTTGATAGAAGGAGTATATCCAATATTATATAAGATATAAGAGATCCTGAATGTAATAAATAAGTTTTTATAGTAATTCAAGGTGTTATAGTGTTTTAAAATAATACATGATGAAGGTATTCACATGTTATTACATGTCAAAAATGATCTTCATTGTGTTTAGCTTCCTTATAAATTTTGGACCATGAGTTTGAACAAAAGTATATTGGATAAGTCTAAAGTTTAAAATTGATTAAGTTTGACATTTGATATTATTTTTAAGGTTAAATAATTTCATGATATTGTTTTTGGATTGTCCTAAAAAAGATAACTCGGAGGTCGGGCAACAACCCATCGCGTCCAGTAATGTCATGATACCTGAACCCACAACCGATGTGTGACAAGGGTGGATCACCTACCACTGGCATATGTGATGTCCTGGTCTGTATAATGTAGTTTTTTTTATAGTCATACAAATGAATTATAAATTCATTATTTTTGGAACCATATAAGATTAAGATAAATATAATATTTATTAATTTTATTTTCTTTTGGAGTGAAACATGAGTTTGTGGTATGAATTGGTTGAAGGGTCAAACTCCACTTTTCAAGTTTGTTTATATATATATATATATATCCCACTTATTCTATGAATAAATTTATTCTTAAACATTAGTTAAGGGGTCTTAAAACCAAAAATGTTTTATCCTAAGACCTTATGTTTTGTTAAACTAATGATATTTTAAATCATCATAGATTGATGGATTTGAGGCCCTCAATTTTACACTTTGTTTTTGATTGATTACCTCAATAAATCCCTATAAATATTTATTTCTCTCCTCCAATTATTTTTCTCTAATTTTAACTAATTTAATCCTATTCAAGATCGTAATTTGGTGGCAACTTTTTCATTTCCCTTTCCCTCTTATTTAGACTAACTTTTATTAACCCAATTTCTGATGTGGGTTTTCCACAAATGTATTTTTCTATTTTGAACCTTTTATTTTCGAAGAAAAATTTCAATTTGCAAGGATACAATTTATTTGAGTATGGTATAATGTAATACCCCATTATTGTATAGTACGTTATCTCATTAAAGTAATTTAATAGCTTGCTCTACACGCAATACCGAGTTCGAGCGCACCACAACTTACCAAACTAGCCATTCAAAAAGCGGTTATGAATAGTATTAACTGAATTTTGAATCTTATATACTCTATATAACTTTAACATCCATATTATTTGATTCTTAGACAGAAAATATGAACAAATTCATTTTTTCTAGATAAAATAAGTATTTTTCAAAAAATTAAATTTTACCACTATTTAATGGAGAACCCTTTTTAAAACCAACATTTGACACTTTTATATACTAAATTTAGTGAAATTAAATTATTATTTATAATTTGGACATAAAATTTTACTTTAGATAAATTTTTGGTACTTTTCTGATAACTTTCATATTTTGACGAATATTGAAAAATACTATGTTTTAATTGAAACAACATTTTTAATCGAAATAATTTCTAGTGTTAAATTATGCATTTGAATAGTTTTGAAGTATAATTAGATTTTATATTTATCATTAAATACAATGTATGTCATTATAAGTAATTTTACATTTAAATTTGACATAATCACATGTCAATCTTTTGATAATTTTTACTTTTTAAAAACCCACTTTTTGTTTTTGACAATGAGGATTAATTTTAAATTTATAAATGAAACATCTATGTTTTAAATTTGGTAAAACATACTCCATTTTTTAATTCATATTATCAAAATTATCTTAGGGTGAATTTTTGGTATTTTTCTGAAAACATTCAATTTTTGATGAATAGTGAAAACACCGTGTTATTATTTAAAACTGAATTTTTATTTAAATAATTATTTATTTTATTTAAATTTATTTTCATTAAAAATAGATAAATATAATACCTAAGTTCATTGTAACTCATTGGATTAATTTTATTTTAAAATTAGACGTATAAAATTTTATTGAACATTTTAAACTCTTTTACCCATCTTCTAGGCACATTAGCAAATTTGCATAAAACATAATTTTACCATATCTGTGAGTTGAATTTAAAGAATTTAAGAGACACGGTTGAAATCAGTATGTAAAATGTGATTCAATTAGTTGAAAATAATTTTTCGTGAATAGTAACATTTGACTTTAATTATCACTGTTAAAAGTAAATAGGGTAATTAAGTGTAAATATGATATTATAATTACCCTAACACATGTCTTAATTCTATTGGATAAGTTTAATTCGACCAAAAATAACATATGGAATAAAATATGATAATTTTTTGTTCACATGGATTAGATTATGACATTTATTATTATTCGATTTAAAGTAGAGTTAAAAGTGTAAAATTCAAAGTTTTATAAATAAAAAATTTTTAATATAGGATTATACATAAGATAAATTTGACTATAAATATTCATTAGAAAAAGAAAAAGATTTACCACATCATTTAATTTTATATATAAATTTTAGAGGTTAAATAATTAAATTTATTTATGACTTAATGATGATGTAGTAATTACATTATTAATGAAAGAATCAAATAAATGGTATTATAAATATTAAAATAAATATAATTTCAATGTTTTTATGACATCCACAAATATTATAGGTGAATATGACATGTTATGGTTTAATAAATTTATTTTTTTTAAGTACTCAAGTTTTGATTACATTGAAAAAAACCAAATACTAAATAGTGTCAAAATTGACATAAATGAGTTTTTAAAACAAGTATTATATTATTAAATTATATAATGTTCCTAAAAATATATTTTTCTACCAAAGAACTTATATAATGACATTTATAGCATTAAGGGACCACTTTAGGTTATCTTGGTTTTTTATAGTAAGTTTATTAACCATTTATTATAATAATACAAGAATACATGGATAAAGTTAAACTATTTAACTAAGGGTTAAATCTAAAAGATAAGGTTAATATGGTGACCTAAACCTGTTTAAAACCTATTTGTTGAGGTGTTTTGAACCCATACCCCCCATAACCAATAAATAATTCATTTTTGAGCATTTAGATACCAAAAATTATTTTATTATAAAATAAAATTTTAAAATTTTCGTAAATGACCTTCACACCTCTTATAAAATGGCACATCCCCTTCTCTCGAAATCACACCTCCAAATCCATTTGTCTCAGCCTACACATGCCTAAATATCCTCCTAACTTACCTAAAATATACCTACAATCCTTACTTTTATCATAAATCCGGCCTATGCATCCCTTTTGATCAACTCAAAAAGGAAACACCTGAAGAAGAGGTAATAATTTCACCACCCTCTTTCAAGTTCTTTTCTTCTTCCACTTCCTATTTCCTTGTTGTTTCCATACCAAAAAACTGACTCTAGTACCTTCTACATAATGATATTTTATTATAAATATGGTACAACCATATTCATTATTCTATCTATCCTATGAATGATAATGTCACCGTGTGTTCGTACGTACGACTTACCGTCTCCACGTCATGGTGTAATTTGTTATTCAACACTATGTTATTTGAATGGATATAATGATGAGTGATATGTATATAAATAATGAAAATAACATGTTAATGTATTTGTAAAATTAATATACCAACCAATTACACACCTTTTAATCATTAATAAAATGACATCGTCTCTTGTGTGTACGTACGGCTTACTGTCTCCACGACGCAATGTGATTCATTTCCACATTCACCATTCAATGATGATTATAAAAAAAATATTATTAATAATTATGTAATATATGACATAATAATTCTACTGAATAGATATGTATATGTATTTATATGTATGTATGTATTTACTTACATATATCTTATTCACTTACTTCCATTCAATAAGATATGAAAAAGGAAACATCGTTTATGAGTACGTACAGCCTAACGTATCCATAAATGGTGTTATACATTTCATATATCTATATACTATACATATTTATATTATAAATATATTTGATATATAAATCATGCGTTATATTTTATAATTATGTAAATCATGATCTAAATGATACGATCAAGAATAACAAGTTAAAACATGTACGACAAAGAAAGCGGTTATTAACTGAAATGTTAATTTAACATGGAAATCATTATTAAATGGGTAGTATAAAGTCATAAATGAATCATTTATGATATAATAAAAATGAATATGGTTCTAGTATAATTTAATAACATATTATATTCATTATATCGAAGGTTAAATGTACCCTTGACCAAAGGAAAGTGAAAGGTAAGGGTTAATTTCACAATCTCTTTGTTATTCGAGGTTGTTTTTACGTAAGTATCTACTGGGACATATTTGTTATCCATGTCCATGTTTCATAAAACAGTTTTCAAAAAGATTATTTTTAAGGGAATTTTTTACTAAAACATCATTTTAAATGTTTTAAAGATTTATTATTCTAAACCATTCTCATTAATGTCCATGTTTTCAAAATGGTTTTAAGGATTTATTTATATGAACATGAATGATTTGAAATGTTAATTCATTTCAAAAGTTTCAATGTGATATAAGAAACTTTGATTCAAAACAATCTTTCAAATTACTTCCTTTATAAATTATGAGACTTTTTAAATGATTTCATGAAAAAGGGATATTTCTCTCAAAGATTTTTACTGATCATTTTCAACAATGTCAACATCCAATACAGGATATTATTATTAATCGAGGTTGATTTATTATGATACAAATCTTAGGTATTGTATTGATGGTTTTGTGATATATTTGACAATGTATGTTTTATTTTTATACCATTCATGGTTTAGGGTTAAAGTATTTACATTTCATATTCTAGTTTTATTGCGAATGTTTACATTATGTTTCAACATTTTCATATGAGGAATGTATTGAACTTAGTAAGTGACAGGTAGAGCCCTCTATAGCTCCTCGATGCATCGGTAGGTCTCTTGAGATAATTAGACATGAAATTGGCCTAGACCTTTCCCAATTTGATATATGGTTTTGGCCGTGGCCTTAATTATTTTTAGATGACTTGGCCGAGGCATTAACAAAATGTTTCAGAATGTATGAAATTATACATTCCATCATTATGAAAATAATATTTTATGGTTAATGTTGTTATTTGACTAGTATAATACCCATGACTATTTATTATTATGGAATTATTTACTCAGATCATATTCCTTTCATAAAGTTTACATGTTTATTATTTGTAAAGGAATGTGTTTTTAATTATTCATCATGCCTAATGTTTATGTTATCTTCTGTTGTATTGCTTAACCTTACTGAGCATTTGAGATCACCCCTTACTAATGTTTTATTTTCCCAGAATTCCAAGAAGTGTATTATGATTGATAAAAAAAGTTAATCTAGGGTATTAATGGTGTTCTCAAAAGATCATTTATGTTGTGTTTTATTTTTATAATGTATAATGTAATGTTCATGTATGTAATCTATTTTACGAGACTGGTAAACTGATTGGTCCTTTGGTACATGATTCCTTCTAATCATGCCAAAGTATTTAAATAATGCACCGGCTCTAGGCTTCTTGGGTCTAGGAGTTACAATAAATTAAAATATCATCAATAATTTTCCACATACTCATCCATCAACATTTTATCACTTACAAATATTGTTGAATGGTTTCAACCATATATTTCATCTATTAAAAATGGAAATTTCCTAACATAATTCATTATCGAAAGTCATCACAAAATTTTGGGATCCTAAATTTCCAAGACCCATTCACCCTAAAGAGTACCCCTCATGGTGTGGAAATCAGGAAATGGAGATGGTGACGGCTTGAGTCCCTCCTCTAGTACCCCCGAGTTAGCGACTAGCACCAAGGGTAAAATATGAATACATATGGGAGGAATTACCATCTTTTAGAACATATAGAAGATATATATATGATAGATATACTAATCAAAACCTTCTACAACATATAAATAATGATATCCCATGTGAAAACATGTAATTTCATATAGTACTAAAACAACTGAAAAGATACTATAACTATAAAATGATAAAGATAGTAGCAACCGTAAAGCCCAAATAGCTCCTACAAAACTAAAAACATGAAATATCTAGCCTGATCCCAAAACAAATTTTCCTGAATATGAATATAGTATATATAAGTTAGGTGATCATAATATTATATACATTAGAATATTCCCAAGATCTACTTCTTAAAAATAATAAGTAAGCATGCTAAAGAATCTACTCATAACCTGAACATGAATTCTAATTTCCCAACCCACCATAGAAAACTTGTATGACCCCAAGACACCCAGAGAGGGTAGGGGTGAATCTTGGTGAAATTTATTTCTTTTAATGTGATAGATCATGTTCCCAAGTTGGTAATAACTCGTTATACATGTATAATATATAAAATTAAAAATAAAACATTTAAATGAAAAGAGATGACACTGTATTTTTAATTGTTTCAATAATAAGGGCTACGTCCAGGGAGCATATGCCGACAGTGTTTCATTTGTACCAAAATCCACTAATCTTCACTGTAAATAGAATATATAAGTTCGGTCACAATCACTCCCTACTAGGAACACTTCCATTACAATAATTCATTGATAGCTCACTATGTCCCTTGGAACACTTCCTTCAACTCCCCCTAGCTCACTACCTTGGGTGATATCTTACTCAGTTTTTCGACTTGAGGGTATATTCAACATATTTTCATAGAATTATTTTTCTTTGTCTATCACATGACACTTCGTGCATCAAATTCTTGAATTGATGCACTTGAAATCACTGATCACACAAACCAGATATTTAAAATTCTTTTAGGAACTTAACACTACACTTTCACGCAACACCTGAACTTGCACGCATGATTTGGGATTTGTCACAAAAGATGACTTTCACCCAACCCCTACTTTATATGAAACCCTTATCATTCATGAAATTATACCAAAGGTTTCACATTGTCTTTTTAGAATGAAGGAACACCTTTCACACAACATTAACTCTCTACAAATCTTTAGAGTGCAAATATTTTACACAATAGAGCAATATGAATTTTCATTGAAAATTTATCTGATGTTTTCCATGGGTGTAGCAGCCTATTTATTGGCCTTGATGAACCTACATGCATGTTTTTGACACATCCTTGTTGGTGCGTGCAACATTCTTCCTTAGAACACAAAACCCCTTTCGGTACGGCGTTTGGTGAGTAAGATTTTTATATGCAACCTCATCCTTCATGCACTCTATTCCTTTTCCATTTTGTGGCGTTCTAATTCAAAAACATTTCTTACGCTCATATTTTCAAATCGCATTCAACATTGCATGAAAAATATGATCTTTCACGCACATTCTAGATCTTTCGCGCAGCTTCCTTTATGAAAAAAACCTTTCTCTATTTTTTGATTTTGAGGCCAAAACATTTAGAAAACACTGGGAAATAACCCCACCTTCTATAATTTTGTTTGACTAAACAGTAGGATCCCTTTTCTTGTGGACTGATTGACCTTCCATTGAAGGATTGAAAATAACAAACACAAGAATTGATCAACCCAGTACATATTGAAAACAAACACAAACTGAATTCCAATTTTTTTGCAATATCCATCCTAGGTTCCAAAAAAAACTATAACTAATAATCGCAAATAAAAGATCAAATAATATAATATAAAAACATCATGCGTACCCCACGTCAGTTTCCCAAATGTTTTCCAATCCACCCCAACATTACACATCATATACCATATCTCTGAAAATAAAAATCCCACATGAAGATACCTCGGATATTAATCACAATATGCACATTGTGCATCACATCGTCATTCCATCCGTAATCACATCACCATAGATAGTAACCATGTAATTTTGGGGATCCACCATAACCGATATGAAATGTTTCGTAACTTAGTTATTATAATTCAATCCATTAAAGTCCATACACTGATTAAGGTACCAATGGCCCTCACAACCTATATATTCCATACCTATAATAATACTTTGTACAATATAAAAAAGTAAAAATGTTTGTGCAAACCCACAATACATCACATACTTAGAAAAATATATATGGAGAAAATAAACATTATGAATTCCATAAAAATAAACTACTATTAGTAGAGATAGGGGCCATAGGGGGTAGTTTACTGAAAGTGCACTGTCGTGGGTGCCCTCAAATGATTAGTGTGATTTTGGGGTACTTAGATGCAGCAGAGTGGCTGACCAAGGTCGTCTCTCAAAGGAAGAAGTGAATTAAAACAACTTTTCAGAGGTATTATAGAAATAAAATAAGAGAGAATAAAAACACTACTTGAAAGGATGGGGGTGGTTGTTTATAGTTTATAAAACTTGAAGAAGTTTTCTAGAAGAAGGTTTCATTTTTTGTATTTTAATTTTAAAATGAAGTTTTATTAAAAAAGACACAACAAGAAGATATTTTTTTAGAAAATATTTTAAAAGGCATAATCGATCTAACTCTACCTATTCACTCTATTATTAATCATTATCATTTAAATTAACATTCACTTAATTATGATCCCTTAATTTGTTAAATCCCAAACCCTACGATAATTAACTTTACCACAAAGATGAAGTGAATTTAACCCTAGGCTAACTTCGAAACATGAAATCGCAACACCCGTCTTCGATTGATGTTCTAAGATTATTTTATGGTCAGTGGTAAATTAAGGCACATAACCACTCTAGAAATGAGGATTAATTGAGTTTAGGGATTGTATTTGAACTCTACAAATTGATCCCATGTGGTCTTGTATTACCGATTAAGATCGCGCTCTCACAATTCACACAAATCCCGACCTCACGCGTTTTGTGTTAATTGTTCAAGTGCTCAATTAGTTTCTTATAATATTAAAACTCAATTAATGGATCATGTTTAGTAAATTACATTATATCATTGATTCAAAATAAATGAATGAATAAGGTGAGAGGTAGATCGATTACTAAAAATAACTACTCTTCCATGGACGGTGTAGTCATCGTAGAAGCGAATTGCATTTGCAACGATTTAGAATGGGTATAACCCAATCATGATTCTACCCCTGAGTTACAACCCAAATAGGAATATTAATGAAGAATAAAAATGAATAAAATAGAAGAAAATAGAAGAAATTAAATAGTAACAAAGAAGTTTATTGGAAGAGAAAAAACATTACAACAAAGAGGAGGAAGAGAAGAGCAATTTGGAGGATATCGTATCTTGAAAGCTTCCCTACTCAAATAGTGAATTGAAATGGAAAGGAACCACTTAACCTCTACTCCCAATCCTCTATGTCACGTCCCAACCCCACCAAATGAGAAAACCATTAACTTATAGAGTGGAGGGGAGGCTAGGTTTAAAGAGGTTTCAAGTGTGAATGGGAAATTTCATCCAAATATTTTAATACAACTTACACCACCCATTTGACCTCTACAACGCATGAACCAGCTCTCCTTCAAGCATGATGATATGTGAGAAAATGAATCTCAGAGATTCTCCCACAATTTGGGCCTAATCCGAGCAAGTATTAAGAAGTTATGGCCCAAATACAGAACCTATGTCCATTCTGGCGAGTCCATCCCAACTTTGATTTCATGGACTATTTTCAACAACCAAATGCACTCTTTAGCTCTAGTGTCCTAAATACAAGTTCTATAAAATTACGTTATGAACATTGTTAAAAAATTTCATTTTCAAATAATACATATAAAAATATTTATCTTCAAAATACTATAGTGCACTATAAAGGGAAAAACTGGAATTTTCCCTAAATTTTCCAATGAATGATCAAATCCCAAAAATTTTATAAATAAAGATATTTAGCACAATTTTAGGAAATTATATCATTTATTATTCATAAAATATTCAACAAAATAGTGTTTTATCAACTCCCCCAAACTTACCCTTTTGCACTCTTGGGAAAAACCTCACGTCTAGTAAACATCAATATCAAATCAAAACCAATTTTAAAACACATATCCTTGAGATCAAACAATTACACACCAACAAACAAAATATATCATGCCTCATAAAAAACCATATTTCAAGTTCTCCATTTATATCATTCAATATATTTCCACTTCATTTATCCTCCCATGCAAAAAACACTTACCTCGCTTTAATTTTCTCTCATCACACAAATATCAAAAAAAAATTCAATGTCTTTCTCATCCAAACTCATACAAGGGTCACCGTAGGCTTAATAAATTCTTATATCGCTACCTGATGTGAGTCAAGGACATATGTTTATCATGAGGACTTTTCAGGTTTGTTCTGTGGCTTTCGGTTGGTAAGATTTAGATGTGAAAAACTCTGAGGCTGAATGAGGAGGGCTTCACTCTTTTTGAACCAAAATTGCATTAATCTAATTTTCACTTAAATATGGTCTTCTCCGCAATCCCCATAGTATCAATTAAGCTCCATAATCCTAAAAAGTCATGAAAAGTTTACACCATTCATCATTTTAGCATCAAAAATGTCAATCTTCTCAAACATGATTTTCTTAAAATCTCTAGATGGGAACAGCTTCCCACCTCAATTAGAAGCTCCAGAAAAGGCACAGCTTCACTTGTCATGAAAGCTCCAGAAAAGGCACAGCTTTCAATATAATGATTTCATCATCCGTAAACACATCTATTCAAAATTTAATTTTCCACCCAAAGTATCACAGAATGTGGTAGCACAACACAAGATAGATTCCCCCACACTTAATCTCAACTAGATTATGCAATTTCACTTCAAGAGTTGGTTGGATAGGGAAAATTGACTTGTAATGTGGCTAACCTAACAGGCTGTGCATGGATTCTAAGGGCTAAAAGGATTAAATTTTCTAGGTAAGTCATTATAAAAAAGGATTCTTTGAAATATGGGTTGTAATAGCAAACAAATGCCTCAATCATTTAAACATTAGTACCTCAAACCCTCATGTTTTGACAAGAATAGATCAAATTCTGGTTAAATCAAGCATGGTTTGGTTCTCTCAATAAGTGAGGTGAATGTAAAGAATATGAAAATGATGGTTTAGAAGCCTCATAGGAAAGTGATTTCAAATATAAATAAAGTGAAATGTGGCATGGGATTCAAAATTCAGTGTACTTTCTATGAAATTAATAAATATTTGAACTTGAAACAAAGTCATTTCAGCATTCATTTAAGCTTAGTTTTAAGGGGTAAATTTTTTTAATTATTGATATGGATTTAAAAATGGTGATGAGAGTCATTTTATCTGAAAATTTTCAAAAACGCACAGAAAATTGTAAAATAAACACACAAAATTTGAAAAACACATATTTTTTTTGTTTTTTTTAATAGGAAAACAGTTGATATTACTAAACTAAATGGTTCGCTCCCCCACACATAAAATATTGCATTGTACTCAATGTGAACCCATGAGATGATATATGCACATGAAATGCGGAATTTTTTAAATAGGAAAGATAATATAAAAGTGAAAGGGTTAGGAACGGCCTGATGTGCTCAAGTGATGATGGGGTCATGTAGTGTGATAAAATCCACTACATCCATAGGAAGTCCCTCAATGTATCTCTTCAAACATTTCCCATTGACTGTAAATCTCCTTCTTGTGTCCTCTTATGTGATCTCCACTGCACCATAAGGAAAAACATTAGTCACAACATAAGGACCTAACCATCTGGAACGCAACTTACCAGGCATCAGCTTCAGTCATGAACTGTAGAGAAGGAATTTATCTCTAACATGAAACTCCTTTTTTTGGATCATTATATCATGAGATTATTTTGATCTTTCCTTATAGAGTCTTAAGTTCTCATATGAAGAAAATCTAATCTCCTTAAGCTCTTGAATTTGCAGCTTCCTTTAGATTCCAGTTTGGGCCAAATCCATGTTTCATTTCTTTATAGCCCAATAAGCCTGATGCTCAACTTCCACGGGGAGATGACACGCTTTCCCAAAAACAATCCAAAATGGCTACATACTAATGAGTGTCTTTTATGATGTCCTATAAGACCACAATGCATCATCCAAGAAATTGCTCCAATCCTTCCTATTTGGCTGCACAGTTTTCTCCAAGATTTGTTTTAACTCACGATTTGAAGCCTCAGCCTGGTCATTTTTTTGGGGGTGGTATGGTGTTGATGTTTTTTCTGTCACCCCATACTTTTGAAGGAGGGAAGAAAATTTCCTATTGCAAAAGTGTGTCCCTTGGTCCCTGATGGTGGCCTTTGGTACTCCAAACCTGCAGAAAATTTGAGCCTTGACAAAATCCACTACAACATGAGAATCGCCAGTCCTGGTGGCCTTGGCCTCCACCCATTTACTCACATAATCAACAGAAACCAAAATATACAAAAAACCAAATGAACTAGGAAAAGGACCCATAAAATCAATGCCCCATACATCAAAAATCTCACAGAATAGTATGGGTTTTTGGGGAATCTCATGTCTCTTAGAAATATTCCCAGTGTGTTGGAAATGAGAGCATGACTTACCAAACATATGGGCATCATGGAATAAGATAGGCCAATATAATCCAGAGTCCAAAACTTTCCTAGCTGTCTGATGGGGTCCAAAGTTTCCACCACAAGCAAGTGTATGACAGAAATGCAAAACAGACTCAAACTCATGATCGGGAACACACCTCATAATAACTTGTTCACTACACTTACGCCATAAGTATGGATCATCCCAAACATAAAATCTTGACTCACTCTTTAATTTTTGGACTTGATGTTTCTTTAAATTTGCTGGGATTTCAGAGGCAACAATGTAATTAACTAAATCAGCATACCAAGGATGTCTACCTGAGATGGTATAGAGATTCTCATTAGGGAAAGTGTTCCGAAGTGGTACCGGGTCCAAGGTGTCACCCTCTAGTGTTTGAGTAATCTTACTCATGTGGTCCGCCACAATGTTTTCTGAGCCCTTTTTTTCCTTTATCTCAATATCAAATTCTTGAAGAAAGAGCATCCATCAGATCAGCCTGCGCTTTGTATCTGGCTTCTTCAAGAGGTACCACAGAGCAGCATGGTCAGAAAAAACAACTACTTTAGAGCCCAATAAATATGAACGGAATTTTTATAAAGCAAATATGACAATAAGAAACTTCTTTTCCATGGTTGTGTAGTTTTATTGGGTTGAATCCAGTGTCCTTGATGCATAGGCGATCACATGTGAACGTCCCTCCACCCTCTGAGATAAGACACCTCCAACCGTGAAGTTGGAGGCGTCACACATAAGCTCAAAAGGAATATCCCACCGTGGAGGATGTATGATCGGTGGAGTGGTCAGACACTTCTTTAGCTCATCAAAGGAAGTCCTACAAGAATCTTCAAACACAAAATCAGGATCTTTTTGAAGTAATCGTGACATAGGAAGAGCGATCTAACTAAAATATTTGATGAAGCGTCGATAAAATCCAGCATATCCAAGGAATGATTGAACATCACGCACACATGTAGGATATGGGAGGGATGAAATAATGTCTACCTTAGATTTATCAACATCAATGCCATGTTGTGGGACTATATGACCTAAGAAAATTCCCTTTTTGACCATGAAATGACATTTTTCAAAATTTAAGACCAGATTCTTCATAATACAACGATGCAACAAATCACCCAAACTAGAGAGACATTCATTAAATGGGGATCCATAAACTGTAAAATCATCCATAAATACCTCCATGCAGGTCTCAATGAAATCTGAGAAAATACTCACCATGCATCTCTTGAAGGTACCTGGGTCATTGCAAAGTCCAAATGGCATCCTTCTGTAAGAAAAGGTACCGAATCGGAAGGTGAATGTCATCTTCTCCTAGTCCTCTGCTGCAATGGGAACCTGAAAATAGCCTAAAAATCCATCCAAGAATCAATAGTGTGTCTTCCCAGCCAGTCTCTCAAGTATCTGATCAATAAATGGGAGGGGGAAATGGTCTTTGTGAGTGGAATTATTTTGTTTCCTATATTCAATACACACACGCCAACTGTTTGTACCCTCATTGTAAGTAACTCATCTTTCTCATTTTTAACAACCGTAAAACCACTTTTCTTAGGCACAACATGAATAGGACTTACCCACTGAGAATCTAAAATGGGATAGATTATACCTGCCTCGAGCAATTTTTCAACCTCTTTTTTAACAAACTCTAGAAGGGTTTGATTGAGTCTCCCTTGTGGTTGACTCACCGGTTTAGCCTCATCCTCCAAAAGAATACTATGCCTGAAAATGGAGGGGCTAATACCTGATATGTTAGCCAGGGTCCACCCGATTTCCCTGATGTTCTCCCTCAAAAGATTCAAAAGTTTTTCTTCATGTTCAAAGGGGATATTGTTAGCAATGATAACAGGTAATTTCTCACCACTTAACATGTATGAGTATTTGATATTTGGTGGAAATGTATTGAGTTCCAGTGTAGGGGATGGTGTATGGATGGAGACATAGAAGGAACTGAAATATGTTCACAAAGAGCATCATTATCAGAATATACATCATCAAAATTAGAGAATAAATCATCAAATCCATCATCATACTCTACATCCATGTCATAATCAGAGTTCACATGATGAAAATCAGAATATGACTCCATTTCAAAATCAAATCTTAGAGAGTCTTGTTCCTTGGAAACAGGTGTGTAATTACTCTTAGACATAAAACTAGAACCAATAACCATAATCTCTCTAAGCATAGGATAATCCAATTCCATGGTGTTTTTACTTGGTGGTTCAAAATGGGAGATAAAAATGCAGAATGATTATTTGAGGGGTACTTCATGGAATCCATAACATTAAATATCGCAATTTCATCCCTAAATTCCATGGAAAGTGTACCCTCATTGACATTTATGATAGTTTTGGTAGTTTTGAGGAAGGTCCTACCTAAAATAATGGGGGCATGAGAACTTACCTGGTCATCCTCCATGCTAAGAACATAGAAATCTGCTAGAAAGATCATGTCTCTTTCTCGGAAAAGAACATACTCAAGGACTCCCACTGGATATGCCGTAGCTCTATTCGCTAATTGCACCACTACTCTTGTCGTCTTCAACTCACCAACGTGTAAGGAAGAGAATACAGAGTGAGGCATCACATTTATGGAAGCTCCCAAATCACAAATTGCATCAGAAAAGTGTAACTCCCTTATTGTGCATGGGATAGTGAATGTCCCTGGATCCTTGCACTTTATCGGCATTGCTAGAGTTGGTGAAATGAGTGCGGACACATTCCTTCCAAGATTGATCCTCTCATTTCCCTTGAGCCCTCTTCGATTGGTACAATGTTCTTTTAAGAATTTCACATACCTTGGAATTTTCTTAATGGCTTCAAGTAGAGGAATGTTGATCTCCACACGCTTGAAAGTGTCCAAAACCTCATTTTACATTGCTTATTCAGCCATCTTCTTGGTTTGAACAACCCTGTTTGGAAAAGGAAGTGGTTTAGGAGGAACATCATCAATTTTTTTCTTACCTTTATCTTTCTCTTTGGATTGCTCATCAGTTGGTTTGGAATGCGGCTTCTCTGGAGTTGACGTGAATCTCGGTGGAATGATAGGTGGAGAAGCATCACTTGTTTGCTTCATGCATCTCAATGTAATGGCACTGACATTCCCCTTTGGATTTGGAGTGGGTTGGGAAGGTAGATTTCCAGAATTATTACTTACAAGTTCATAGAGGTAAGTGGAAATCTGGCTCATTTGAGTCTTCAACTCGCTCAACTCCGAGCCTTGACTCTTCAGTTCATTCTATTGATTAAGAACAATTTGCTTCAAAAGATCATCAATGTTAGAGTCTACCTTGTGTTGTAGATTCCCTTGTTGTTGACTTGTTGATGTTTGAGCTTCGAATCTCCTTTGAGGTTGTTGGAAACCTTGTTGGTAAGGTGGAGGCTGCTGGAAGTTTGGTTGAAAAGGGGGCCTTTGTTGTTGCCCAGAGCCATACCTCATGTCTGATTGATCCTTCCACACTTAGTTGAATGTTGGTGAAAAGGAGTCATACTTCTTTTGGGTATGTGGTTGTTGTTGTTGCTGATATGGTCTCCCAGGGAATACTGCTGCACAGTCTTATGTTTCTTGTAGTTGGGGGCAACAGTCAGTTGGGTGGATTTTCTCAGTGCAAATGCCACAAGGCCTTGAAGGAGGGGGTAGAGATGTCTTTTGTGCCAAAGAAATTTGTCTCACCATAGTTTTCAATTCTTCTAACATGGTATCAATCAAATGACTCTCAAGAGAAGAAGAACTTACCCGATGTACTCCCCTAACATGTGGTGTACCTCGATCACCAAATTTTTGGGAGTTTTGGGCCATCTTGTCGATCAATGCACGTGCAGCTACTGGTGTCTTGTCCACCAATTCTCCTCCAGTAGCAGCATATACCATGCTTCTCTCCATAGGTGCGAGTCCTTCATAAAAGTATTGGATGAGGAGTTTCTCACTGATTTGGTGATGCGGACAGCTTGCACACAAATTCTTGAATCGCTCCCAGTACTCATACATTGACTCCCCTTGGTCTTGCTTGATCCCCGATATCACCTTTCGAATGGATGTGGTCCTTGATGCTGGAAAAAATCTTTTCAAGAAATGACGTTTCAAATCATTCCAACATGTTACATCTTCAGGTTGTAAATATTGCATCCAATCCTTTGCAGCTCCATCAAGTGAAAATGGGAATGCTCTTAATTTGATTTGATCTTCAGAGACATTTCTAGGTTTTAGTGTTGATCAAAACACATTAAATTCTTTCAAATGTTTATTGGTATCCTCACCAGAGAGGCCATGAAACTTTGGAAGTAAGTGAATTAACCTAGATTTTAGTTCAAAGTCCGATTCGAGATTTGGGTATGCAATACAATTTGGTTGATAGTTAATATCAGGTGCATCCAATTCTCGAATGGTTCAATTAAGTTCATTTCCATTATTTTCATCCATTGGTTCTTGTTTTATGGTTGAATTTTAATTTCTTCCAATTTCAATGTTCTGATATTGGAGTAATTCTCCTACTGTTTGAATGTTGAAACTTCCCGTAGACTGAGAATGTCTGATTCGTGCCCGAAGGCTACGTTCAATCTCAGGGTCAAGATCTAAGAGATCCTCAGGATTAGTTCGTGTCATAAATCAATGAAAGATAAAAAGAAGGAAAGTGGACCATAGTAAAATAAAAATTAGATGTTTGATTTGATGGTCCAAAAATAAGTAGAAGAAAATAAAAGAAAAAGAAGAAAAAAGAAATCAGATTTGTTAAAGAAGGAAGAAAGAAGAGAGGAAGAGAATCAAATGTAAAATAAAATAAATCCCTTTAATTGTTTGAAATAATTACCTGCCTCCCCGGAAATGTTTCCAATTTTAAAGTGCGCTATCATGGGCACCCTCAAATGATTAGTGTGATTTTTGGGTACTTAGGTGCAGAAGAGTGGCTGACCAAGGTCGTCTCTCAAAGGAGGAAGTGAATTAAAACAACTTTTCAGAGGTATTCTAGAAATAAAATTAGAGAGAATAAAGACACTACTTTAAAGGATGGGGGTGGTTTTTTATAGTTTATAAAACTTGAAGAATTTTTCTGGAAGAAGATTTCAATTTTTTTGTTTTTAATTTTAAAATGAAGTTTGATTAAGAAGACACAACAAGAAGAAATTTTTTTTAGAAAATATTTTAAAAGGGCGTAATCGATCTAACTCTACCTCTTCACTCTATTATTAATCATTATCATTTAAATTAACATTCACTTAATTATGATCCCTTAATTTGTTAAATCCCGAACCCTATGAGAATTAACTTTACCACTAAAATGATGTGAATTTAACCCTAGGCTAACTTCGGAACATGCAATCGCAACACCCTGCTTTGATTGATATTCTAAGATTAGCATATGGTCAGTGGTAAATTAAGGCACATAACCACTCTGGAAATGAGGATTAATTGAGTTTAGTGATTGTATTTGAACTCTACAAATTGATCCTGTTTGGTCTTGTATTACCGATTAAGATCGCGCTCTCACAATTCACACAAATCCCGACCTCGCGTGTTTTGTGTTAATTTTTCAAGTGCTCACTTAGTTTATTGTAATTTGAAAACTCAATTAGTGGATCATGTTTATTTAATTATAGTATAGAATTAATTCGAAATAAATTAATGAAGAAGGTGAGAGGTAGATCGATTAATAAAAAGAACTACTCTTCCATGGACGGTGTAGTCATCGTAGAAGCGAATTGCATTTGCAACACTTTAGAATGGGTAAAACCCAATCACGTTTATACTCTTGAGTTCCAGCACAAAATGGAAGATTAATTAAGAATAAAAATGAACCAAACAGAGGAAAATAGAATAAATTAAAGAGTAACTGAGAAGTTTATTGGAAGATAAAAACATTACAACAAAGAGGAGGAAGAGAAGAGCAATTTGGAGGAGATCCTAGCTTAAAAGCTTCCCTCCTCCAATGGTGAATTTAAATGGAAAGGAACCACTTCACCTCTGCTCCCAATCCTCTAAGTCACGTCCCAACCCCTCAAAATGAGAAAAACACTAATTTATAGAGTGGAGGGGAGGCTAAGTTTAAAGAGGTTTCAAGTGTGAATGGGAAATCTCGGACAAATATTTTAATACAACTTGCACCACCCATTTGACCTCCAACACACATGTAACAGATCTTCTTCCAGAAGGATGATTTTTGCGCACATGAATTCCCGAGCTCTTCCCAAACTTTGGGCCTAATCCAAGCAAGGATTAAGAATTTATGGCCCAAATACAGAACCTATGTCCATTTTGGCGAGTCCAGCCCAACTTTAACTTCATGGCCCATTTTCAACAAACAAATGCACTCATTAGCTCTAGTGACCAGAATAAAAGTTTTAGAAACTTAAGTTAGGAACACTTTTACAAAAGTTCAAATTCAAATAATAAATATAAAAATATTTATCTTTGAAATACTACAGTGCACTATAAAGGGTAAAACTGGAATTTTCACTAAATCTTTAAATGAATGATCGAATCCCAAATATTTTATAAATAAACATATTTAGCACAATGTGAGGAAAGTATATCATTTATTATTAATAAAATATTAAAAAAATAGTGTTTTATCATCTACAATTCATCTTCCCTCTAGGATGTTGGGGAAAACATCATCCCAATGTCCACTAGTTGTCAATTTACCTAATTGAAATGGGCTCGGTAGAATATAAAATATCATAATAAACATGACATATTATATATCACAACCACACTATGGAAATAGATTAGTTTTTTCTACTCAAATTTAGATAATTTTATTTGGATTCATAGATTCAATATCTAGAAACATAAATTATATAAGAACACTGGAATTTAAGGATCTACATTAATTACTCTGTTTCATTATATCATTTTCATACATTAATTAATTTATTGTTCATTAAATTAACCATTATAATTATTCCATATATCATTTCATTATGTATTAGACAAAAATCCCTTCCCTCCATGAATAGTCCAAATTGATTCCACTCTTTATCAAGATTATCATCTTCTAAGCATCTACATTTCATCTACATCGACCTCGTGGGTTAAAAATTATTTTTTCATTATTTGTATATTTCTATAAACATGGTAATATAAGAATACCATACAATGATAAAACCAAGAGGAAACTAAAACTGAGCAAACCCATGTACCTCAAGTTGTGGGGGAACGAATATAGAAAATACAAGGAATATGGAGAAAAACCATTAAAATAATTCCTAAGAGGGAATAATAGCTCTCCAAAACACATCAAAGGGTTATCCCACCTTCCACTCATTCTTTTATCTCTAGTTACATCCCCAAAACCCAAATTTATATCCCGATGTATCTCTACATCATAAGAATTAGTTGCTACAACTCATATAAGCTAACCCTCCAACATCACATCAACCATCCATGGATAATAACACATCATGCCCTACACACCCCATATCACGTCATATAATGACGTTAACATCTGGAGAACATCCCATAAACCGTAGGAAACTCATAAGTATAGCCAATACAGAAATCTTATACCTAAAACATAGAATCCATCCTTCATACATAAATGAGCACTCATGTATCCAAACACAAGGTACATGTATTTACCAAGAATATGGGAATATATGGACCTAGAAATTGTCATTATAAATAACTAGTTTTTATTATATCAAGAATTAACTGATTTTTTATTCATAGGTTCCAAATATATAAACCTAAGGCAACAATCTATAACATCCTGACAAAATAATATACATATCCTCTAGAACTTAATCTATTTTCATTATCGTGAATATTATTATTAGCATAAAACTAATTATCATGACTCACATTATTTATCAATTCCATTAATCCTATGGAAGATCATATTTAACAAAACATCTATATTGCATCTATCTTATTACCATTAAATTTTAAGAATCACTAGATTCAATCATGGTTCTACTTCAATTCTTATACAAATTAATTATTAGTTAATTTCAGCATTACGTTACATACTAATATCCATCAATGAAAAAATTTTAATCCCTAGATTCATAATAAAAGATAAAAATATTCACCTAGATATCACACTATCCTTCTAATCAAGAGGCAACCATCTATCACGGTATAACACACATCAACATGGAACCAGTGGGGAATTCTTTTTTAACATGGGTCAATATTTATTAGGTTAATTCCATTTAAATTTAATGGGATACACCATTAAATAATTAAAATAACACATAAATATTGAGGATAAGAAAACAATACCCTACCTCAAAGGCATCAACGTTCATTGCACGTGAATGGAAAAACATCATAGATCCCAAGAAGTTATCATACAAGAAGATAGATCCCTCCAAGTATGCCTAAAAACAACCATAAAAACATATATATAAGAAAATATCCGTTAGAGACATGAAGATCAACCATCATCAAATGGAAGGAAGAAGGGGGAGTCCTAAGATCGAAAATCTATAAGAGAAGACGTAAAATATATCTTCGATCACCATAGATCGATGACATAAGTCCAAGAATTAATCCCCATTAAAGGAATCTGAAAATACAGAAAGAGAGGTTTATCAACTAAATAGTAATCGATATATTTTTCATAGGAATAATTAAAAAATACATCACAATCACATTTAACGGTGTGATGCAAAGAGTATATACATAGTTTGAAACCCTTTCATAGAATGTAAATATTATGTTATAGATATCACTAAAAAACATGTCATCTCAATCAAAATAATCCCAAATATATTTTTATAAGTTAGAATCCCCTAAAACACCCTCAAAAAAATATTTGGATGGTTTCAAGAAATGAAAACCCTCTCACCCAAGATTTGAAATCTGAATTCATGTCGTGAAACATTTACACGCTGTAAATTCCTCTAGCTTATAGATTTTACTATCTGAACACCTCTAGACACACCCCTGGAATCCTATGAGTACCATGTTTTAAATAAATATTACAAGGGGTGGAATACACATACTCAATCCCTTATATTAGATACCTCTCAAATAATTATCATCATGGAGAATCCAAAACCCGACCCAAAGAGAAACCCAAAAGGGCTTGTCCAAATAATAATGCCATGAGATACGTTTGAAGGATATGGTATACACATGAGCTCAAGAACTTCATCACAATAACAATATTAATCCCAAAAAACAAAAACCAACTCCTTTTAAAATATATTGTTGATAATAGTTCTCAAATAAGAGTGAATCCGCAACAAGAAACATGATGAAACAATAACATAAACTAGAAAGGTCATCATCCAAAACATGAACATTTTTACAAGAGAAGATATAATAATCAAACATACTAGGGTATTGAGTATGAATGTTCACCTCATCATAAATTTTACCCTCTTATATTCCACATTTCCACCATATTAAATTAACAAATGGAATCACTTTCTCTTGAAACACCTTCTCCTAGAGGTATTGGGTCTCTATAGGTTGATCCTTGAAGGTCTCATCATCGTTAACATCGATCCCTCCCCAATAATTGAAATTAGGGTTTTCATGAAGATCAATATGGATCTATGACATGTGAAAAACATCATGTATTATACTAATCATTGGGTAATGTTTCATCTAATACTCCATGGCTCTAACACGAGCCAACATCTTGAAAGGCCCAAAAAACAAGACAGAAATCTTACTCCCATGACCAATCCTTCACTACCCACAGTGTGGGGTTTCTTTCAAGACCACATGATATCTAATGTTAGTCTCCATAGGTCTCCTCCTATTACCATTATATGGTTACTATAAATCCTCTAATACCTTCATTCTATCATGAATTACCAACACCATCTTTATTGTATTAGATTCTAGTTCTAGCCAGGGAATTTCAATCTCTAAGAACCTGGTCCAGCAAAGTAGATAATGGTAAGTTCATCCATTAAAATGTTTATATGGTGACATACCAATGATAGATTATAATCTATTATTAATTAAAACATGAGTAATGTATGTTGCCTTGTCCACCAATCTCTAAAATCTATTACTCTGAAGTGAAACATGTCTTCATGAGTCTTGATGGTCTACTAGTTGTGATAATCCTTAAATTTAGATGAGGCGTAACTAAGATCCAAAATCTTGTTGGATAACTCTTCATACCCTAGAGTAAAAATGAGGATCTTAAATAGATATAATTTCCCTCAGCACTTTGTGGAGTCTCCCAACCTCCCCCATATAATTCTTGCACAAAACCCCTACTATGATCTACTCTCTAATAGCTATGAAGTTGGATGATTTCATTATATTATAATGTATCACTAATATATAATTATAGCCTCTCAGATCTCGAGGTAATATTGTAATGAACTCCACCAACATGTCCATCTAATTAAACTAGGTAACATCTAACGGCTGGAGAAACCCACATGGAACATGGTGTTTGACCATCACCTTCTATTAGACAAAAGATTGAGAAAAAAACTCGGTACTTTCACTCATTAACCTATGATACCATAACTGACCCATGGTTGCTCTGTAAATCTTATTTACATAAATATATACCTACAAATGTGAGATATTTAACTCATGGAGAACCATCTCATGAATCAATAAAGAAACAAATAGCCTTCCCTGAAAAAAAACCAGTGTAGTCGATCCCCAGAAAAACCATGAGGGGAATCAACAAAATCATCTCGGTATCTACAAATCATCACCTCAAAAAACCCATGATGAGTCTCCTCCACCTATATCACTACTGATTCTTGAACTATCATATATAAAATCCAATATCTTCTTCCAAGATCTCTCATATATTGATGCATCATGGAGAAATAATTCATCACTCTATATGAATATCCATATTCATGAACGACATCACTATGTGACTTCCTAATCAGCACATTCACTAAAAAACATTCCTTTGTAGAAATATATTAAATCTAAAAGATGTAATTTTTCATTAATTCTATACACTATAGAATATGTGAGTTCAGTTCATTTTGGGAGAACACATACCTCAATTTCTTATGATCGGTAAAGAACGAATATCTATCTCCAATGATGTAATTTCTCCACAAATTCAAATAAAAAATAGTTATCACCAACTCAAGGTAATGGGTGGAATAATAATTCTCATGGGGAGGTAACTACTAATACCCATATGAAACAAATTATCTCTACTTAACTAGAACCCAAACCAAGATATTACATGAACAATGATAGAAAACATCAAACTGAACTCCATCCACTAGAAAAAAATGACTGGAGCATTGACTAACATGTTATTCGGATACTCATAAGATACATGACACTAGTTGGTCAAAAATAAATCTTGATCCTTATAGGTCATAGTTGTCAGATGATTCATAATCTATGAGAAATTGGATATGAACCTCTCATAATTTCTTTAAAGATTATGAATTCTCCTCAACTCATCCACTATCGTGGTGGATTCCTAATAACAACTAACTCAAACATTGAATGATAGACAACTAATAAATTTTAGGATATGAAATTCCCCAGGAAATATAATTTTTGATCTAAATAATCACACATCAATGAATTTTCAAACTGCTGATCATGATAAAAAACACCCCAAATAGAATGACAAATTTCTTTATGCTCCTTCTCATATGAAAATTACACAAGGATGTCTTAGATGAAGTCCACCATGATCTAATTCAATAACTCTCCATGCAATATGTTCATAAATCCCATGAACAAGTCTTTAAAATATTTCTCACTGAATATAATTTAAACAAAAATGTAATTCCCATGGTCATAATGAAAAGAAGTCTTCTGAATATTCTCATCCATCACTCGCATCTGATAATATCCTGACCACAAATCCATCTATGAGAACCAACTTTTTCCTTTAGCTAATTTAATAAATCATAAATCCTTAGAAGATGATATAAGTTCTTTGTTTTCACATGTCTTAAGTAATGATAATCTATAAAATGTCACAAAAATTAAACATCATTCATTAAAAAAACTGGTGAATATTTAGGCGAATGCCTTAGCTAAAAATTTATTCTATTGTATATCATCAATCTATACACATATATCATTACACTGAATAGGTTTTACTCTCTATGAATATATCTACATAAGAGACAATAATAGATATTGCTTTATCCCTTTCTCAATCTCCCATTAATGGGGGTAATGCTATAAAATCCTCTATAATGACATCAGTGTACTATCCCATGACCTTCAGGATCAATTACAGTTAAACTTACAATTAACACAACCTCACCTCAGTGATTAAGGTAGATATGGAAGGATCGTGAATTTGAATAGCCTAACAGTCTTGCTAGAAAAACACGGTTGGCTCTCCAGCAACATCATAACTCCCTACCTACTTCTTGAAGCAATCCATGATAGTATGTAATGAATACAAACTATCCATATATAGGACTATGTCATATAGATTTATCCGTAAATATATGAAATCTCCCCAAGAGCGAAGATTCCCCATCACTGGGTAACATTCTCTACAAACATCATACATGTTAGCTGTATATTGAAATGGAATAGTCAATTCCAAGGTAACTTGAATCCTCTCTACCTCATGTCCCAAATCATGGATGGGGTTATATGATATAAATTAGTGAGTCACTCTATAATCATATAAAGAATGAACTCATGTAGAAAAAAAATTGTATTCTTTGAATGACGTTTGGATCACCTGAAGCTAAAAATGTTATATGAAGCTGACCTTGTCCGTCTCCATGACATATATGACCCTTTTTATGAACACCATTATGGTCGTGATCTGATCTCTAAGGATGGAGAGCATCTAGAGGATGTATTATGCCTAACCCATTTCCACTATACTATTCTCAAATCAGAACACATAGCTAATGTTGCCTCAGGTGAAACGTTCTCAAAGGGGGAAGTAGAAGAAGAACACCTAGCATAGGATGACTAATCAAAAATATTGGGAACTCTCACCATGGATAACCTTGGATTCCATAAAAACATGTATCTAATCTCTTGGAATAATTTTGAGAGAAAGTACCCCTCATGAAAGAAGACAATGATGGCTGGTACCTACCCCCAATTGACTAAACTATCTTATGTCCATGAAATTTGGATCCTCATACCACAACTCTATTTCATGATAAGTACCAATGACTCCCCTATCATTATAATATTGTTTTAGAAACCGTACTACCAATAAATTATACCCTCCCCAGATCCATTGGATGTGTATTTACTATGAATAGTGTGACATGGCACTAGACCTCTGGAGGAAAATCCTCCTCAAAATGCTACTCACTGGTCTCCTCATCTAGAAGGTGGTTTAAATCATAATAGGGAAGGGACATGAATCATATCCCAAATTATTGTACATTGTAAATCCCTTGTCCAAGGGTAAGAAGATCCAAGTGACCAAATGACTTCATAGTTGAAGAAAGGAACTCTGGTTAGAACTAGTCTACAAACATCTCCCATGAGATAGAAAACTCCTTACATTCCCTGAGGAACAAAAACTGCCACTTCCCAACTACTCCATGAATAATTTTCAGAGAAAATAAAACCTAATGCTCATTCTGATCTTGTATTGAAGTGAAAGGAATATAAACCTCCTCTAATATTTCCAATATTAATGAATCTAAGATGAATACCTAATAATTTTATAGATGTTTTCACCAAAACTATTTTAATACCTTGATATATGTGTTATCCTTTTCATCCATTACTCTTTTGTTATCTATTGGCACATACTACTTATCATATTTCATGGGAACCTGATGAGGTCATTGACCTAGATCAATTCCTGGAAAAAATATTAGGGCTCTTATACTTATAATATGGAATATTTAATGTTAATTTATTTTTTATTTGTCATATTGTTAATGTTTTAACATATCCCAATGTATACCCTTTTAAAACATATTCATAACGAAGAATGATTTGCGATCCTTTCTGTAGTCTTTATGGTAAAACATGTATCATTTCATTTAGTAAGCTTAAAAAACATAATGGTCCATGAATCATTCCACAGGGCCCCTAAATACCCATGTCTCAACTGGTCTCCTATGTTTACCTCACTCACTATAGATAGATGACATTTCTTCCCAACCAACCCATCTAACCTCACCTATTCCAAACTCCAAACTCCATCCTATCTATCAACCTGAATCTTGGATACCACTCTATAAGAAATCCTTCCCATAATGAGTACTCCTCCTGGGTCATAAATTATGGAAGGGGTTTTATAATAACATTAGTATCACCTCATGTAGGCCTTGTTTTGGAAACTAGCATTGAGGGTATAATAAGAATACATATGGGAGGAATTACCCACTAGGAGATCATGGATAAGAGAGACAAAATATGGATACACCAGTCAAAACCCACTAAAACACACACACACGCACACACGCACACATATATATATATAGTGAAATCCCACGTAGAGTCATACAATGTCATACAATACAAACATAGCTAAAATAAAATATTAGTTCCAATAGGTAAATATGACCGAAATAACAGAGACAGTGTAGCTCTAACGAAACCATGATATTGTAAAATACATACCAATATCTAACCTAATATTACTGACCTTGAATGTATATTATATACATAGGGTGATCGTACTAGTATACGAACTCAGATCCTCCCCAAAGCCTCTCGTGGAAATGATAATATAATCATACTAAATCACAAAAAATAATAGAGAAAATAACACACAAACTAAACATACATACTATGTTTCCAACCTCACCACAGATAAATCACACCATATATTTCATACAAGATAGAATATAATATAATAATTAAACATCAATGGGATCATGCTCTATCTTTTACACTAGTTTTCTGCTCTTCCCCAATGTCACATGTCCGGATCCATCTATCTTCAGAAAAAATCCATCTAAATTATACCAGGTAAAGGCATCACAACATGCACCTTGAGCATCAAATCATCACATCACAATATATCACATCACCATGTATAATAACAAAATAATTTCTGAGAGTGGACATATCCCATATGAAATGTATCAAAAATCAGGTATTATACCTCAAAACCTTACTACCCATACACCATGTAATATACCAGAAACCAACATAGCATATACATGTTATACCTATAACAATCCTCTGGATACTATATATAGGGATTCATCTATTTGAAATAACAACATTCAAAAAAAACCTCAACACGCATACTTGGGTAACGAACCATTGTGAATACCAGCATAAGTAACTGTCAAGAGAAATGTGTGGGGGCCAGAGGGGGTAGTTATCCATCATTCCTCCCACAGAGAAGTTTAGGAAACATCCTCCTAGATTCCACTAGGTTCCAATCTCCGTAACTAAAATGGTTGTGGTGGAATATAAAACCATAGAATATAAATGATATAATATAGCTCACAAACACAATATGGGCATATCGTAGTCTTAGAATCAACTGTAACTAATGATTCTTGGATTCCTGACTATTGTTGTTGAGACCAGATATCCGATAATCATAAAATAAATTGAAGATCTACATTAATTTCATGTTTTATATTTATCAGTTCCTCAAATTAATTAATTTATTTGTTATTTAATCAACCATTCTAATTATTCTATATAAAATTACATTAATCATTGGACTAAATTCTACTCCCTCTAAGGATAATCCTAACCGAGTCCACAAATTTTGAAGATTACTATCTTTTTAGCATATTCAGTCCATCATCACCAAACATGCGGGTTAAGAGTTATTTATTCATTATATCATCATTATACAATCATATACTCTAGTAAAACATTCATAATCTAATAAAAATAGGAAACATTCAATCAATCATGCCCACCCACCTCAAGTTGTGGGGAATGGAATATATATAAACAATAGTACTAGAAATTAGCCACAAAAAATATTTATAAGAAATCATCCCACCCCTCATCATCACATAAATAGGTTATCCCAGGTTCAACTTGTTCTATAATCTCCATTATCATCCCCGACACCCACTTGAATATCCAAACATATCTCTCTATAATAGTTGTCAATTGGTTCCACGTCTATCAGGCCTCCCCACCCAAGTTACATTAACCATCCCAGGCTCAGCCATCCTAGTCTCAAAACACCTCCAAGCCTCCCCTCCCCATATCACATGCATGATGAAGCTATCATCTAGATCACATAAAAATAGCAGCAAAATAAACAAGAATATCCTAAAGGGAAATATAGACCAATAAAGGCATCTATCCTTCAAATGTAAATGATCTCTCATTATTCCAAACTCAAGGAAAATGACCTTATCAAGATAATTATAAATTCAGGCCCCAGTAATTATATTTATCAAATAAAAATTTTTATTCCATCTTGAATCAATCGATACATTAATCCCAGGTTCCAACTATGTGAAACCTAATGCACAAGCTGTAATATGAAATCAAAAGATTAAACATCATCTCTTGCAATTAAATCATTCTTGTAGTTCAGAAATTTATTATTATCATCAACAATATTTATCATTATTCGCATTCATTAAAAATTTAATTAATCATATGGAATATCATATTTAACTAAACATTCTCATAGAATTAGTTTGATTACCGTTAATGTACAATAAACACTTGATTCAAACATGCATCATCCTTAATTATTATAAAAAATTAATTATCAATTAAATCTGGTTGTATGTGTTTCACCATTATTCATCAAGAAAAACAAGTTAAACCCTAGAATCACAAGACATTATTACAAGAATAGGATAGATATAACACTATCTAGTAAATCATTAGGAAACCTGATATTATAGTATAATCAAGATCAACATGTTATCACTAAACAATTATTAATTAATCTGGTTCAAAAATTATTATACTAATTAAATTTCCATCAATATATATAAATCATGACAACTTTATGATATCATTTAAATAAGTAGGAGAATAATAGAGTCCCATGTCTTATAGGTGTCACCATTATAGACATGATAACGGACCAACATTTTAGATCCTGATCACATTTTCCTACTGAAACTGAATCCCTCCATGGACACCATGAAAAAAATGAGCCTACAAAAAAACACAAAAAGGTCCATAAAATCCCATAGATATGAATCACCATCGCATGGAAAAAAACATAGAAGTAACCAAATAAAAAATGATAGGAGAAGATGTAGAATGTACCTCATATCACCACAAATCAAATAAAAGAAATTAACCTCATTGAATGAATCCCAAACCGCAAGATGAGAGTGTCACTTGAATCCATAGAATTGATATAATGGACACAGGTTTGATAAAAATATTAGGTGATAAAAACATTAATGGTGCGTACAAAAGGTATTTACATGTACTGGAATATTTTCTAAACAAGTAAATGTCTGGATTCATATCTCACAGAAAATCCATCTCATCGAACTAAATAATCCCAATTACTTACACATCATGTAACACCATATAAACTAGCCTCAAACAAGCAATGAATTTATTTAAAGAAATGAAAATTATTTCATAGAAGCTATTAATTTTAAATTCATTATATGAAATATTTATATGTCATGAATTCCCCTTATCCAATCCTTTTGTAGTTAAACTCCCTTAGACCCACTCAATCATCCTCTGAGAATCACATGCTTCATAAATATTCAAAGGGTTGGACTACATAGATATGGTACTTTGGATGAATATCTTACTATAAATTTACCCATTTGGATCTGTCTGAATGGTAGAATATAAAATATTATCATATTTGATATGTACATGTGTTTGGTGTTGATACTAATATCCATAGAATTCAATTGGGAAAGAGATCAACATGTCCTAAGGATTTTTAATGGTCATCTCAAACTGAGAATCCATCTATGGATCATAAACATTATTTAAACATATCTCTAACTCCCATTCATATTGATATCATCTCTATAAACATGAGTTAAACCACATATGTTGATCATATACAGTAGGGTATGGAACACCAAGTATCCTTACCACATCTTGTATACATATCATCTAGATATAGTCAATGGATTAATATTATTTTATTCTCAGTAAAATATGATGATTTTTAGGTTTATCATCTAGAACCTAGATGACATTTTTCTATTTTTTCATGTGAATACTCATAAAAAAATCCATGTAAATGATTCATATTTTTATGATATAATGGGAAATAAAGAAACATAACATGGAATTTGGTCATTCAGCCTTAACTAATTAGCATACAAAGTTTTCAGATATGTAGTTTATAATCTACCTCATCATGATATCATGTTAAAATTTTCCTTTTGATATATATACAATACAATTTAAGGTTTAATAATAAAGGATAATCTATTATCACTATCTCAAAGTACACTACTTTTTCCAGTTTTTATGGAACACGTTTTGGGTCTCAAACCATATAACTTCCTCTTTATCAATGTTTAACCCTGAAAATACTTCCTAAAATTTTATACATCTTGAAATCATCATTATAGGGTTCTTTTATCATCAAATTAATTGATGGTTCTCAAATAGTTGTGGGATGATATGATTTATTACCTTCCCTTATGATTAAAAAATTCATCAATTTCATATCTATGTGTTTTATGTCTTCTCAATCCACATCCTGGATATGGAAGAATATTTTTATAGTATCATCCACCAAATATTCCTCCATCATGTGGTAATATATCGATAAGTTACCATTTATTAAAAAATTTATCAATCTTCTTTGTTTATATTTAACTCATCCAATGTGAATATAGAGTTAAAGATCTTGTGGTTTGTATATATATCACACTTCTCTCCATAGAGATGACACCAAAAAATCATTAATTAAAATATCACTAAGGATAGATCTTATTCATCCATCATGTAATTTTTATCATGGTTCATTAATTTTCTAGAGTAATTATAGTAAAATATCTTATAATTCTATATAATGAAATATCCCAATCTATTTAATGAATAATCATTTTATATTACACTATAGGATAGTCTAAGTACAAGTGATGTTGCTAATAAAATCCTTCATTCCATGAAAAATTATTTAAATTCCTCTATCCAAGGTAAATTCACACCCTCCCCTATTAAATTGGTTAGTGTATTTGATAAAAACAAAATTGATTTCACTAAGCATCAATACTATTGTTATATCCTACAATATATATATATATATTAGTTAATCTGGTTCTTCATGGACATTGTTTAATAACTTCTATCTTTGAAGGGAGGGAAAAATGATCTCACATATGGAAACATAAAAGGAGAATTAATCAATTAATAGAAACAATAAACAATGTTTAAAATTGAATCATAGTTTCTCTATCAATAAGATATTTAAGATAATTCATAAATGATCATTATTCTATTCCTTTATATTTAAATATTTAATATTTTCATGCATAACGAAAACAATAAATGGATAATGTTAGTCTCTAAATACTATTTTCATTAGATCCATTCATATAGTGGAAGAATTCCCATTTCTAAAGGACATAAATATAAATGAATTATTTTAATACTACATTAGTAATATTATCATCAAAACAACCTCTTTTTTAACATTAAATGAGTTCATCCATTTCAAAGGTAAATAATCAATAATTATTTAGATCTTTAAATTTGACCAAATAGTTTTTCAACACATGGTATAATATACTTTTCCAAGATCATGATTTTTTAGGCTTATAATAATAAATTGAATGAAATATTGATCCATCTTTATTTTTATGAAGTGGACTAGTTTATCCCCAACTGAAGCACTAATTTGTATAAAACTATTGTCCAAATTCTCTGGTAGGTAGATCATTAATTCATACAATTTAATTGGGTTCATTATATATAGATTTTATATGATATCAATTGATATATGTACGATTTTTTTTGGAAACTCTATCTCTTTTGGTTGTGGGAGACTAGTTGTTTCAACTAATAGACCAATATATTAACTTCTAATAGGAATTTAATCAATGCTAATGATATCTTGAATAATCTAATCTATATATCACTCTTCAATGGTTATTAATACCCATAAATTTTAAATTTATTCTAAACAGATCTCATGATGATCCATTCCAAAATATCAATTCACAAGATGATTCTAGATAAGATAGTAGGTCTCCTTGTTCTAAAACTGTTATGTGCTCTATAAAAGGAATGAAAACCCATACCAAGTATTAAATAATGTTTAGTTAAGGTAAGTGGTACAATATTTATAGGAAACATATTCATATAAATCTTGACAAAATAAGAGTTATATATCTTCTATTACACTATCATTACTCCTAGTTTTATCATATAAGGATTAATGTAAAATTATTTTGGTTGTAAAATAACATTCATAAAAACACATGTGTGGTATGAAATAATGTGTTGAACCAATATAAAATAAATAATTTATGGTTATTTATTTGTGAAGGATTATACCTTTCAGCGATCCATTGTTATGATTCTACTCTTAAGTAGTGATACATTATGATTTCTCTTTCTCCTTTTTTATGAGGTTTTTATGGTGAATATTCTTTAATGTCAGTGGGGTTATGTAATTTATTTTTATAAGACAAAAAATATTAGTATTTAATGTATTTATGAGTAGTTTGTAAATTAGATGGATTCTTCTTATTGATTACAGTGTTATTCATCCTTTTTTATTTATGTGGAAGTTTCATTTTACCTTAATAGTTTATACATGCAAGAAACACATGATAGGTCCCTAGAGGTAATAACTTGAGTAATATATCACATGTTTCAAACTTTTTGGATGTTTATATTTGAGTTCCACTTATTTATTATTGTAAGAGAATCCTTGATATTCCAATTTTCTTTTCTTTCCCCAGATAAATAATATTTTCTATTTTTAGTCACCACAATTAGTTCACATCAAACAATCACATCAAAAATTATATTGCCTCTTATGGATAATTCCTTTTTAATACATATTTTTAACTCTCCAATGAAATGTTAAATATTTCTTTCATAGTTATAGATATAACCATTGGGGTATCTCATGAGTTTCATAATTTGTTCTTCAATGAAATCAAATGATTCATCTTCCTTTTTTATGTATACTAATTCATACCAAACAATTATTAGAATTTTTTAAGAATGATCTTTTTGATGAATAATTATTAAACTCCTAATGTTCCATAAATTCTACTTCCTCATTTTTTGTTTCATTCTAAATGAGTTTCTAAAATTTGTCAGTCACTTCATCTAATTGATAGACAACCAAAACATCCTTCTCATTCTTTGATATTTGTAGAATAGAAAATATCATTTCTATCAGAAGAATCCTTTGCTCAGTAAAATGTGTACTATAAGATCCACCAAATGAGTTTATACATTGTCAGATTAAAGACTGTATAGAATGTTTATACTTCATGGATATGTTTGGGAACTCAACATAGTTCAAATTCATGTTGCTTACTTATGATAGTTGTGTGTCTATAGTTACGAGGGCTCTCTCACTAGTTGTCATCCCATTTGGTAGTTTATTTGTAAAATAAAACAACTTCCATCACATTTATAATTTATATTTGACCTCTTTGATCCATCCATTGAATTAAACAAAATAATTTTTTGGAATTATAAAAGTTAATTTAGAAAAGTTAATTTGGGAAAATATGTATCCTAAAAGAAATATGTCATAAATGATGTCCATAAAATTACTTATGAATCAATTATTTTAAGTCTTGGATAAAAATAGTAATTTCTATTTAAGGTAATCTAACTTAAACATAATAAAATATCCTATAATGGTTCATAAAGTGAAAATGAATTATCCATTTAATATCCCCCAATGGTGTCACACCAAGTGGGAAGATATGCCTCTTTTCTATTCATTGGGTAGTGGTTGAGTTAGTACCCAATACACCCATTTCATATTTACTAACCCATCCAAAATGAATGTTTTATCTTTTATCAAAAATTTTTATCAAAAAAATTCTATTTCATGTATGGTCGCACTATGTCGACTTTAATATTATTTTAGGATTATATCATTTACATAGAATTATTTCATAGCATTATCCTTAGGTTCTCACTAATTTTATATTATCATAATCCCCTAAATAACTAAAATATTTTCTAAAAATAACATATCTTGTACGTAATTTCAAATTGGGAGACCTAATCCAAAGTTATGTACATAATTCCAAATTTTACATCAATAAACCTTTTACTTTAAAAATATTCACACAATACGAAGAAAAAAAGGTTCTGAATCATAAGACAATAGAAACATAAATATATTATTTTAAAATAAATTTATTCACTTCTCCATGAACATGTAACAATAAAATTCTTTCCAAATATCTCACAATAAATACCCTTATTCATAAACAGAGGAATTAGGAAATCCATTGAGAAGGGTGATCTTGAATGCCTAGTAATGTTAAACCTGGAAGATAACAATTACATAATAGAAGTGAGAATAAGATGAGAAAAATGGTATGTATAAATAATATGAATATATGATAATACAAAACATAAGCCTACATAAAAAATTGACCATTAATTTGTAATGGAAAAACATGACATACAATAAAGATAGAATAATAAGGGATCTGAAAAATATAAACAATAATTATTGTTCTTAAGAATGAAAAATAATATCATCACACAATATAAAATATTAATATATTTAGAGGAAATGATGTAAATCATAGAAATAATGAATTCTTGAGAGTTTATAGACCACAAAATGTTTAGTGAAACATGACCTTTACATGTACAACCCCTACACCAATGCTTTCAAGAAAATAAATTGAAAAAATGTATACATATATCATGTGGTATAAAAATTTTACCAATGAATTATAGAATGATATATTAACCCAGTATTCATTCATCTATACATTATTGGGTCACAAGAAAATCATTCAATTAGCCCATCACAAAGAACTAATGTAAATGAAATGTGTTTTAAAAAGCATCAAAATCATTAACATTTCATTTCATAAAAAGAACCTTAAATAAAATAGGTTACACAAAATATTATATGTTACAAAATAACGTCATGAATTTAAATGATAAACATAAAAAACGTATTGACAAAAAATGGATCACCTGTTAATAAAAATAGTTAGTGTGAGACATGAATCATTACCCCTTGGGAAATTGAATACAAAAACATGTAGATGTATTTAATTAAAATAATTTTATAAAATATTTGATATAAAATAAATAGTCACATGACTCTCTCTATAAATTCATTTACTAAAGATGGATAAAATATTACTTTATAAAATATTTAATTCCAAATTTATCCCATGATTGGTAAAAATATTTATCATATTCTATAAACATGTAAAGAAAGATAAAATTACATATTTTGGAATAAATTCATTCTTAATATATTTAAAACTCCATTAAAAACCAAATAATTGAAAAATATATTAAAATAATTACTATAAAATAGTTTAATTAAAATATATGGATAACAATAGAAAACAAATCATTGAAAATGATAATGGATGACAAAGGAGAAAATTAAAAGTGAAGATATTGAAGAAAACAACCATAAAAATATGAAAATGATTCTTAATTAAGATATTATTTTATAAAATATAGAATTTTCAATGGTAATGCATTAATGTGAAACCAAATATCACGAGTGGAAAAAGGTTGGAATATAACATAGAATTATCATTATATATAATATATCAATAATTAAAGTAATTAGTTACGGAAGAATGTTCATGTCCCACAGAAACTAAAAGAGTAAAAATATACAGTAACCATTATTCCTTCTTCGATTAATGTGTTCAATTCCCCTATATAAAAAATAAGTTTCTTAATAAACATTTTAAAAAACATTTTCTTATGTATATAATTTTATAAAAAAAATTATAACGACTTATTTCAAATATATTATTTGGTTATACCCTCTATTCATCAATGATTATTATTAATTTATATATTTTTTATACTAGAATTGAAATGAAAATTTAGATTCATAATTATTAATTGAATGTTCATAATTAAAATAATATCAGAGGTAATAAAATATATGTTTTTTAATTATTTATAATTCACTAATATCATTTCAGAATTATTTAGGTTACTATTCATGATGATGAGGTGAGTTATGGGTTTGTTTTAGTAATTTTAATGTTTAAAGTGGTGGTATCTCAATTATGAGTCAGATTTTACCATTAACATTCCATTAAAAAAAATTATTAAATAAATTTTATTTTACAATATCAACATTAATTTGGTTTCATTTGTAATTGATGATAAAAATTCATAGCTGAAAAATGAAATCTGTCAGTTTTCTAGAGGCATTAGTCTACACATATGAATGAGTATCACATTAATTTACATAAAATTTAATGTAAGTTTAAATAATTTATATTTTTTATAATCTAAATAATTTTTTATACAAATTATTTATTCATTAAATTCCCCTGTGAAATAACCTTGTAAAGAGGTTATGAAAAATAGATAATGTCCTTACTGGAGTCATTATCTTGCACAAAATAGTAGGGATGATTTCATTTTTTGTATTCATAGGAATAGGGTAGGAAATGGACTTCACATTAGTATATAAAAATATCATGATATCATTAAACATATTTTATCATAAATTAATCAATATAGTTGTAATTATGTTTTAGAAGAATAAATTAAATTAGAGAGATAAGTGGAAAACATTACCTCTTCCTTTGTATATTCTCTCTTAGATAACATCTTATGTCTCAAAATAATTGTATTTTTCAAATACCACATATTTTAGAATGTTTGGTGGGATTTTAAATGATAATAAGGTAGATTTAAGGTAGATGTAATTTTTTGTAAAAGGTAGGGAAAATTGGTTGATAAGATCCTCTTTTTAAGTGATGTAAATTTGTTTTCTGATAAATACCCATTACCTGGTCAATGATGGATTAATTCTTTTCAAGGGTAAATGGATCAAAAATTGGGGAATAATAATGTTTGGGGTGAGATATTGTTGATAAATATTTCACCAATCATATATAGAGATGTTTTAACAATATATCAAGTCATATACTATTATATTTTTACATTTTACAATCTTAATATTTATATTGGAAATTAGTTTTTTATCCTAAAATATTTATTTTATTAAAATTAGTATACATTGTATTAAAATAATAGTTCTCAGATCTTAAATTTAATCTTCATTTTATCTAATTAAATTTATAAATAATAGATAATTAACTTTTAAAAAAGAGTATACAATATATGGGAAAACATTTTTAAAAAAAATATTATTTCATGTAGTGTTCGTAATATTATATTGTATTGATTACCAATTGATTTAGTGGTAATATATGTAATTATAGTATTAAAAATATATTGTAGTCATTTTTTGAAGAATAATAAATTATTTAATTAAATAAAAAAATATAATAAAAATATTAATTGAAAACTACATATTTACCTTTATCACTATAACATACATTAATCCGAGTAAAATTATAATTATTAATAAAATTTAAATCATCTATCTTATATAATTTAGTCATAAAAATTATGTATTTAAAATCATATTCACCATTTAATGTTTCGAAGGGTGAGAATCATTAATTTTCATATTATCACATGTTAGGAATAAAAATCCTTTTTTAGTAAAAGTGTATTTTCATGTATAAAACGACCTTTGTATTATATTTTAATTTTACATATATTATATATGTTATTCATTATATTTATAACATTCAAATTAATGGATATATTATATCGATCATACTTAATAATTTTTTTAAAGTACATTTGTTTTAATTTTAGTATGGTGTTTCCTATAAGATAAGATACTAAATAAAATTTATTGGAATGTATTTATTAAAATTGAAGGTATTTTTAGTGTTAGAAACAATGCACATCTATATTATACTTTATAAGAGTGAGATCCTATATTCAAAATCACTCATCTCATAGAGAGGGAATGATTGCTAGAACTACGAGTTTATCATTTAATATTTATCAATAAGATGTGAGAATCCACCCTCCTATAAAATTTGACTGTATTGTTTTCACATGTTCTTATATTTCATTTTTAGGAATCCAATAATATATGTTAAATTTTATAATAGGTTTATAAATTAACAACTAAGACACAAGCTTATTACTTGATGGGAAATGAGTCCTAGTAAAATGAAATCCATATGACAGTATGATATAGCAGACAATATCATATACATGTAGTGGTAGGATGAGTATACATTTATGTTACATTGTTATATAGGGAATTAAAATGTTAAGATATATATGGATCACATAAAGGGGGAGATTATTTTTCCTTAGATTCCAACAAAATTAGTGTATTATTAAAATGGGTTAAACATCAATCTCATGGTCTTACGACTTTGGTCTATAAACATAAATCATGAGTCCCACATACGAAAATGTATTTTTTCATATACAAATTAAAATATAGTAATAAAATTACTCCTTGGATAATGAATTTACTAGTAATGGGATATGAACCCAAGGGAAGATAAATCATGTTATGTGGGAGCGTGGCTAAAAATATCATATGTTGAGTTTAATGATTAACTATGTGCCACTATGATTTCGAAGATGGGTATGGATAGGTCATATACTATTAATATGAACTTTTATCATTTTAATTCATCCTCAATGTCATATTATTGTTTCAATATCTAAAATTTAATTAATAATATTCACATCATATTAAAAAAAATATTTAAATAACTACACCCAATGATTTACAAAAGTAAACATAAAAATATACACCATGATATAGCTCATTATACCACCAAATAGATTGTTTATTTTTTACAATATTTTTTTAAACAATAATAATCTCCTAAGTCACATTGGTTCTTGATTTATTATATACCACATTCACCACTCCCATATATTAAGTGGTTATATAATTGAATAATCAATCCTAATATTGTCTTTTACTCAACTCCCTGGCCATAAACTATTCAACTATGACTAGTTATACAACCCAACCATATTTTATAATCATTGATTATCTATACACACCAATCAACCTCTTCATCAATGTTGATTCCCAAGTTTATAATACTCTTAATTATAATTTTTACTTCTATAAAAATTTCAGAATTATCTTCCACTTAATGAAAATGTGATCTGGTTTTCTCACGTGTAGCTTAATGTCTATAAGTTTGGCCTTATTAAAAAAATTAATATTTGGATTTATAAATTTCTCATAAAATCGCATGATTTGGAACTCTTTAGTTCAATGATATATCGAAATACAATTATACTTCTAATTTAATGATATTTTATCATTAATTGATCTCTTATATCACTCCATGAAGCTATGGAATATCGATTATCATATTCTTCTATTATAAACTATGGGATTTATGAAACTTATATTAATTAATGTGTAAGGTACATCATGATATTCCCAACTAAATTTATATTCATGAGAATATCAGTAATTCAATTCACCTCATATGAAAACTTAATTGTTGGACATATATTTGAATGCATGCATGTTTTTAGTTTCATTATGTTAGTTTGTCTTAGTATGTTCTCTTTTTTCCCGTCAAATTTTCTTTATCTTTCTTGTATAAAATAATAATGTATGAAGCTAGTCCTTATGAATATCAGCATGAAAAGGTTCTATTTATTCACTAGAAAAATTCCACCACATCCTCTACAAAATAATGCATGTAACCTTTCTCAATTGTTACAAAATCAATACTTTTTCACAGAACTCATGAAATCTTCTAATATCTCATGTTTTGTATAAAACATTTATTTCCTATAATATGTTTTATAGATATGTTCTTATTTCATTTGTCATGACCCCTCCTCAAAAAGTGTACCCCTCCTAGGTCGACAATGTGGGAAGGGAGATAATGACCCCCGAGTCCCACCTCCAGTAAGAGGTGGGTGGGCGACTAGCACTGAGGGTATAGTAAACCCACAGATGGGAGGAATTACCCTCTAATACAACACATGCGAAAGAGAGAGATAATGTATACACCAACAAATTCCATCTTAGAGTGAAATATAAATGAAAATCCAAGTGCACATATGTAACATGCAAAACTACTACAACTAGAATGGGAAAACTACAAGTACCCAAAAGAAAGTAAAAACTGCTGCAACCACAAGCCCGAATAGCTCCTGCAACCCCAAGATAGTAGAAACTAGCTTGATCTCAAACCTACTTCATGTTACCTAAAAAATAGTTTATATGTAGATAGGGAGAGTATAATAGTATACTCAGTATGATCCTCCCCGAAGCCTCTCATGCAAAAGTAAAGAAATCATGATAAAGCACAGTGAACAACTATTGAAACTAACTTGTCACCTAAACAGGTATACTATATTTCTAGCCTCACCATGGATACTCTTACCAAGTAACACATACAATAGTATATAATATAATAAATAATATCAAGGGTACCTCGTTACTACTTCTCCACTGGTTTTCTGCTTGGCTCCAAGGTCGCACGTCCTAAGCTTCTCTCTCCAAAAAGACTTGCCCGAAGACACCTGGGCGAAGCACCACAACATGCACCTCATGCAAAAAAACCACAATTTCCACATAATAAAGTAACCAAGTATTTTTTGTGATCCACCAAAACTCGTATAATGTGTATCATACGTCGGGTATTATACCACAATCCATTACAGCCCATACACTGAGTAAGGATCCTCAATCCATCACAGCCTGTACATATTACACCTATAGTAGTTCATAAGATAATATATCCAGAATATATGTGTTTGAATAACCACAATCCATTATATCCCTCTACACACATATATGTGGAAAACTAACCATTGTGCCTACCAGCACGAGTAATGACCAAGAGAAGAGAGTGGGGCCAAAGGGGGTAGTCAGCCATCCATCTTCCCTCTAGAATGTTGGGGAAAACACCCCCCTGGGGCTCAGAATCCTTGGGGTGTCAGTTGGACTAACTGACGGGGTGGAGTTTCATATAGAAATAAAAAAAATACACAATATATTATATCTCACAACTATACTCTATGAATAACCTTGTCTTAGACTCAACTCATATAATGTCTCTCGGACTCTCAACTGCCACTTCAAAGACAATGTATCCTACAATCACACAACCATTTTGTTTCTGAAAATTTCATCATGGCGTTCGTGTCCTTTTGCATGAGTACGAAAGGTGTTGTTTTGTTTACTTTATTCCCTCTTTCTAAATGCGGGCGGCATCCATTGCTTGTTCAGGGATGTTTCCTCCTTGATCAAAACGGGATGATGGGATGTTCGTTCTTCCTTCTGTGGATTCCTCCTCAGAACTCGTCACCTAGTCCAGGCCTCCCTTATAGATTTAAGACATTGTTTGTGAAACTATTACTTAGGTCATATCTTCATGGACACTAGTTAATTACACTAATTCTGTCGGGACATTACAAAGGTTCCGTTCAGGGTAGCAACCTTCGGTCAGGGGAGTAGTCACATTGTACATCACTAGGGTGTCTGGACGCTGGGAAACTAGCACATCTGGGTTTCTTCCCCTTATTATAGGGCTTCTCAAGGGCGCATAACCCTGAGGCATCCCACGTCAAATGCATGTAATTTAATGCCATAGACATGAATCTGAGGTTTTCCTTAGCATCCCATGTTTAACACATGGTATGCCGCAAGTTTAACGTCCAGCGGAGATGGATCAAACTGATCAGAACACTGATTAAAGTGGATTAGATGGGTGAAACCTCTGGAGCGAGAACTGATGTTGGGGATAATGTGTGGTTAGATTTCTGATTGTTATTGAGGGAAATGGGGAATGAGGTGGCATGATCCCATCAGGATGTGGCACCCCAAGTAAGAATCAGGATGGATGATGGAGTGTTGAATGAAGTGGGTGGTGAATGGGATGGAACCACCACACGGATGACAATGAATTTGGGATTGAGCCTCCAAGAGGCTTCCTACGTATCCTTGTGGTCAGGAATAAAAGTCCTTGTAGTTCATCTGATGATGTCTTACCGCTGATTGGGGGTTTCAACGGCTTACCATTGAATAGAGGCACAACGGATTACCGTTGGATGGGATCACAATGGCTTACCGCCGGATGGGGTCACAATGGCTTACCCCTAGATGGGGTTGCAATGGATTACCACTGGATGGGTCACAATGGCTTACCACTGGATAGGGTCCCAATGGCTTGCCGCTGGATGGGGTCACAACAGCTTACCGCTGGATGGGGTCACAACCACTTACCGCTGGATGGGGTCACAACGGCTTGTCTCTAGATGGGGTTGAACCTCATAGAGGGTTCCTACGTACCTTATCTAAGAGACAAGGATAAAACCCATGTAGTTCCTGTGGGTGAAACGGCTTACCAAAGACTGGGGAAACAATAACTTACTACTGATATAGGTCCACAGTTTAACGCCATCCAGGATGGGGGTGAACCGACGTTAATATGGTTGGCATGGATGGGTGTTGGGCTTGAACCTCAGGGAGGCTTACTATGTACCTTTCCTTGGAAAGGATCAAATACCATGTAGTTTAGGTAGAGAGTGTGGGACATACACTCTAGTATTCCCAAGGTGTTGGTGAACTGACATGAAGGTGGTCATAACTAATGGGGTGTTGGGCTTAAACCTCACGGAGGCTTCCTACGTACCTTTCCTTGGTAAGGATCAAAGACCACATAGTTCAAGTTGGGATGGGAACTGACAAGAAGGTGGTCAAAACCAATGGGGTGCTAGGATTGAACCTCAGGGAGTCTTTCTACGTACCATGCCTTGGCATGGATCAAAGACCACGTAGTTCAAGATGGTGTTTGGGGCTTACACTCTAGGCTTCCCGGAGAGGATGTCATGGTTGATTCTTTCTCTAAGCCTATGTGTGTCATGCTTGGTGTTAGAAACAAGAGACAACAAACACCTGACAATCACATTGTGAAAGGTGTGTCTATGGGAAGTGAAGTTGGGTTCATGTGTGGTAAGCGGCCCAAAGGGGAAACAGTGGCTTAAGCACAGTTCGTCGCCCAGGGAGATGGAGATTGGGACTTACTCAAGGGTGGAGGCCTAGATGGTGGAAAAGCCCAGCGGGAGAGGGACTGGGAACCTAGGAAGAGAGGATGAGCAGGGGTGTTGCCTCCTACAAGGAAAGATAGGGGCTTACACCAGGGTGGTTTCCCTTTCTCTGCAGACAGACACTACTTCAACGAATAGAATATCATTCCATGTGAGTAATGGTCTCACTCTTGTGGAGACCAGTGGGCGTACAGAATGTCCAAGGTGGGGTACCCCGTGTATTATGCACGGGGCATGTAGAGACCTAAATCTTGACATACATGGACATTACATTACTTTTTCAGAATACTTAATACATAACAAAAACAGACACCAAAGGACCGTAATAGTTTAGTGTCTTTGGAAACTCGGAACATAATCTTCTAATCTTGGAGAAAGATCTTAAACATCTCCCATAAATATCTTCCCTTTTTTACCTAAAACCTTTCTTTATATCCTGGAGAAAAGAAAACATATAAAGGCTGAGCTCAAATGCTCAGTAAGGGTAAGCATGGAAAAAAATAAAACAAACCACACACATTTGAACTTAAAAACATGAACATAATGTTTAAACATCAAATTCTTGAGCAATGACATAAAACTTGGCAGTACGTAAGGCATAGATCATAATAGAACATCAATCATGATAAAATAGCATGGGAATAAATCATTTCATTTTTTCAACCATTAAGCACATGATATGATTTCCATAGTAGCCAAGACATTGCTACCAATACCATCTTAGTAGACAAAGTCCCTTTCTGAATCGAGTTCACTCCTCATTCCAGTCATGTATCACTGAACCGGATTAATATATCGTTCTAACCATGTCTATCTCATGAGATATAAATCTTTACCCAATTCATTGGAGGGATATATAGGTCCCACCCATCTCATAATGTTATCATTGTTACGTGTACCACAACATAAACATAAATCATTCATCATAACCCAAAGAATAAAATGGGTTTCATAAACATCATCCCATCATAACATAATCCATATAAAACAAATGGATATCATTTCATCATAAGAAAAGTGAAACCATGTAAATCATAGAGAAATTATACATGAAACATACACATATGAAATAATCTCATCTTAGATGGAAAATTGTTTTGATAAAACACTTGAAATGAAATTCTTTAGGAAAATATCCTTTCTTCTTCAAAATCAATTTTCTTTTCACAAAATGCAATGTAATTTTAAAAGAAAATGATTTTTTTGAAAATAATAATGAAATATTGTAGAGTAAGCTTCATGAAAATAATGCTTTATGAAACCATACAAATCCATTCATGCTGTATAAGTTAAAAAAACATTCTCCTCGTACTTTTGTCAGAAAAGTCAAAACATACTTCATATGGTAAAAAAAAGAAAGCTTCCTTCCATACGATGTGGTAAAAGTAAAAAAAGGGTAAAAATGACTTTAAAAATACATGGAAGAAAAGTAAACATTTTATGAAAACATTTTGAGAACATGTGGACATGGATGATAAACATAACCCCAGTAAATACATACGAATAAACAATCTCGGATAAGAATGAGATTGGAATAATTATACCTTACCTTAGGTCTGATATGCTTCGTACGTATCTGTACCACCTGTATAATGATTTAAATAATTTCATTGACTTATTACATAATCATATTAATTGTTATGATATCATATATGGTTCACTTATGACTTTATATTACCCGTTCTTTTTGTAAATTCCATGTCAAAGCAGCATTTTGGGTAAAATTGTTTTATTTATCGTACGTGTTTGGACTTGTTGTTATTGATATTATTATTACATATATCATGATTTAAATACTTACCCAGTGTAAATAATTATTTATAAATCATATATATTCAGTATATAAATAAATATATAATAGATAGATGAATGAAATGAAATACACCGTTCATGGAGATGGTAGGTCGTACGTACGCATGAACGCTGTTTTCCTTTCTTTATTGACTTGAATGGAAGTAAGTAGATGACATATATACATATATATACATAAATACAGTATCTTAATTATGTCATATATTTCATTATTATTAATTATATATACTTTATAATCATTCTTGAATGGTTAACATGGTGAATGAATCCCATCGCGTTGTGGAGACGGTAATCCGTACGTACGCACGAGCGATGATATCGTTCCCATATTTATTGAATGGAATTGGAGTGGATGATATAATACCTCAGAATCAATATGATGTTATAATAATCATATATAGTTATTCTTTACACTATTATACCTATCCAAGTAAGGTGGTGGTGGAAAAATTGATTACACCATGGCGTGGAGACGGTATTCCGTACGTACGCACGCGTGGTGATTTCATTTTCTGTAGGATGGAAAGAAGGTGAAATAGGGTTGTTTAATATTTATAATAATATATAAATATATAATTAATACTGATGTTATTACTTTATAATGAGACAACTACATAAGAAGAAGTAGAAGACGAAAGAAACTTGAGAGAATCGGAAGAAGAGATTACCTCTTCTTCGACGCACCTCCTTTAAGCTTCCTCTTAAGGAAGTAGAGTTTCCATTTTTAGAAGAACATAACCTCCAGAATGTTTATAGGGAAGTGGAGAATAGAAATGGTCTGGGTTTGGCCGAGCATCAAGGCTCAAAATGGTGTGAAGAGAAGAGGGAAGGGGTGCCCTTTTTATAAGGGAGGAGAGGGGCACCTTTGGAAAAACATAAAATATTATTTTATAATAAAGTCATATTAGGTTTATAATAGCTCCAAATTGATTTATTTAGAATCTAATGTGGAGATGGGTATAAATACTCTCAACCAATAGGATTTAGAATAGTTTAGGTTACTATTTTAACCTTATCATTTAGATTTAACTCTAAGTTAAATAATTTAACTTTTACCGTGTCTTCTTGTTTTCTTACACTATATGGTTAATAAACTTACTATAACCAGACAACCGAACCACAAGTGGTTCATTATTAATATATATAACCTTATCTAATTCATTTTTCTGAACCTTAGATTTTTAGAAATATAATAACTATTAATAATATAATATTTGTTTTAAAAACTACTTTATGTCAATTTTGACACTATTTGGTAATTGATTTTTCTGAAAATCATACCATCATGATTAGTTCAAAACACGTTAATTAAATTAATAATAACATGTCATATTAACATATAAAATTATTGGAATTCATAAAAAGTCTCAAATTTCATTTATTTGGGTATTTATAACATCAATTATGTTAATATTTCATTAATAAGGTAATTATTGCATCATCATTGTGTCATAAATAAATTACATTATTTAATGTCTAAAAATTATAAATAAAATACCATTATGTAGTAAATCTTTTTATCTTTCTATTGAATATTTATAGTAGAATTTATCTTATGTATAACCCTATATTAAAAATGTTTTAGTTATTAAACTTTGATTTTAACTATTTTAAGTCTTCTTTAAATAAAATAATAATAAGTTTCCTAATCCAATCCAGGTGGAGCTAAAAGTTAATATTTTATTCGTAAGATTTGTTTTGGTAGAATTACAATTATCCAATAGAATTAGGACATGTTTTAGGGTAATAATAATATCATTTTTCCCTTTAATTACCCTATTTACTTTTAACCGGGGTAAATAAAAGTAAAAAGTTACTATTCACCAAAAATTATTTTTATCTTATTGAACCACATTTTACTCCTTCATATTAATCATGTCTCTCGTATTTTCGAAATTCGACTCACAGAAGTGGTAAAATTATGTTTTATGTAAATTTTCAAATTCTCCTAGGAGGTGGGTAAAAGATGATGAAAAGTTCAATAAAATTTGTTTATATTTAAAATTATTATAAAATTACTCAAATTAATTAAATTGAACTTATATAGGTATTATGTATCAATTTTTACCTAAAATAAATTTAAAAAAAAATAAATTATTATTTAAATAAAAATTCGGTTTTTAAATAGTAACCCAGTGTTTTCACTATTCATCAAAAATTGAATGTTTTCAGAAAAATACCAAAATTTCACCCTAGGATAATTTCGATATTTCGAATCCAAAAATGAAGTCCATTTTGAAAGATAAAATTTATAAAATTTCAAAAAGTGGGTATTACTATTCATAACGGCTAGTTCATAATAATATTATAATAATATCTCGTTTAGTGAAACTCGGTATTGCGTACTACACATGCTATCGAGGAAGGTCTTGATTGCATGTAATGCAAGCTGAGTCGGAGATGCGTGTAGTGAAAGATCTGTTTGGTGTTGCTTATAACATAATCAAAACTTATTTCATTTATACATTAAACAAAATCCATACTTAATGTTGCGTAGAATAATTTCCATAAAACGAACTTGAAATTATGTGTAACACGAGCCAAGAATAGTGTTATGTATATTGCAAGCTAATACGGTATTGCGTATAGTACAAGCTAATCTTGGTGTGGTGTATAATAGAAGACATCAAAGAAACTAAAAATAATATATCTCATTAAATCTCACGGTGTTACATTCTACCCCCCTTAAAATGAATTTCACCCTTGAAATTCGTCGGGGTTATAAATCATTTACTACTTGAAAGTTTCGTTTGTAAAAACCCACATCGTAAAGGGAATACGAAAACCTAAATGTAAAGTATGAAATGTAATAGTTACCCCGATTAACTCGTCACTGGGTTTCCACATAGGAGAACATAGGTGGAAATATGGATATGGAAGAAAAATGTAACCATCAATTTTTTATGGAGAGTGGTAGAGGACATGGCTATGAAAAAGCCAACAATCACAAAGCCATAAATTTGTGATGATTTAAGGTACCATCTAATTAATCGGATATAAGGACACTATGAAAATATTTTTTGTTTTCAAGATCATTTCCATAAAGTTGAAGAATTGTTGAATTAGAAGAAATACTTACTTGATTTTGGTACAATCTTACTGTTGTTTGCGCCTTGAACAATTTCCACTTCATCTCTTAAAGAAATGAAGTTGAATTTGTCTTCTGTGAAGTGTTAGAAGATCATGCAATAGAATGATAGGTCATTCCATCTATCTCAAACAAAAGGATATCAAAAGTTATTAAATATATATAAGTCCATCTATAGTGAGATTAACTGTATATGGTTCCTAAAATGGACTTATACTTCATATATCGTATCGCTTAATATAATAAAACTAGTTTTTACTGACCAGGGACTTCCTATAGGCCAGTGGTAGGCGATAAAGGCCAGTCGCACTTCAGTTGTGGGTTTGATTACCGCAACATTGTCCGACGTGACGGGTTGTCGCCCATCCTGCAGGTTGTCCCTTTTTCTAAAACTACACTATTATAACATTCTAGAAATAATATCAAAAAAAAGTTTTATCCTTAAACAAAACTATCTTATGTCTAACATATTTCATTCCAATCATTAGGCTTATCCAAAATAATTCAGTCCAAGCTCATAGTATAAAGAAAATGATTACTTGAAAGGTCGTATAACAAGAATGTGAATACCATCATTTATCCCCCATATATCATACGATATATCTTGTTGGTCACATTCCAAACATGTGAATACCTTAATCATGTATTCTATTGAAACATAAATTATCATAGAACCAGAGTGAAGACATGAATTCTGTCAAAAGGTAACTCTTTCCACATACCAAAATCCCAAAAATTCTATATACTCAAACCATGATATCTTTTTGTCCTTATATCAATTACGAGGTCATTAATACTATCAAACATTTAATTATCTCATTATCCCTTCTTTATGAACATATCATCTACCTTCCAAAAATATTTGAATAACCTTTCATGGTTACCGTTACCATTCAACATATACTTTCAAATACTTTAGGAAAAACAATAGTGTAACAATCCTTATATGTGTCTTTATTCCATAGTACCATTACTTATACAGCATAAACACAAATCATTCAACTACCTTCTTAAACAATTGTCCAAGATTGAACAATTCTTTCAACTCACATATCATTTGTAGTCTCTTCATCATCATCAACATAAATACTACACATACGACCATGTTGATTCTCTTCATGAGACTTTTCCTTAGGGAATTGGTATGCATAGTGCCCATACATTCCACATTTAAAACATTTAATCGTTTTTGATGTCCTAGAAATACCATTATCTTTTTCCATTGTGTTAACTGAACCTTTTCCTTTGCACTTACTGGCTTTGTGTCCTTCTTTTCCATACCCAAAGCATCTTCTAGTACCTTTGAAACATTCTCCCTAATGCCTCTTACCACATGATTTACATGATGGAAATTGGACATTCTTTCCCCTTTGATCATCACGAAACTCCATATTTCTCTTATTAGCGGAGTCAGGAAACTTACCAAAGTTGAGATTATTGATCATATTATGAGATTTCTGATTAGGAATAATAACGATGTTTGGACTTCCAAATCCCATTTCATTTTGTTTCTCATGAAGAATATAATTCCATTTTCCATTATATCCTCCATCATCATGAATATTCCTGTTTCTATCCATTTTATAAAACCCAAAAAGAATAGTGTGAGAGGCAAAAATAATGCTAGGGAAAACAAAATAATAAAGGGGGAGTACCTTCAATACCTAAATTATGAGGTTTAATTCTATGATCATTACTATAATTCTAGGACTATAACCTATACTTATACTTAACCTTAGGGACATCCCTAGACATTCTTTAGAAATATCTCTAGGGATATCACTAATGTTTTTGCATCCTAGTTTCCAAAGGTTAACTAAACCTTTCCTCTGATACCAACTGTAGAGACCCAAAGCTTGACGTACATGGAAATTACATTACTTTTGCGTAATACATAATACATAACAAAAACAGACACCAAACGACCGTAATAGTTTAGTGTCTTTAGAAACTCGGAACATAATCTTTTATTCTTGGTGAAATATCATCAACATATCCCATTAATATCTTCCCTTTTTTTACCTAAAACCTTTCTTTATATCCTGGGGAAAATAAAACATATAAAGGTTGAGCTCAAATTCTCATTAAGGGTAAGCATGGAAAAAATAAAACAAACCATACACATTTGAACTTAAAAACACGAACATAATGTTTAAACATCAAATTCTTGAGCAATGAAATAGAACATGGCAGTATGTAAGGAATAGATCATAATGGAACATCAATAATGATAAAATAGCATGGGAATAAAACATTTCATTGTGGAAACCATTTAGCACATGATATGATTTCCATAGTATCCAAGGCATTGCTTCCAAGACCATCTTAGTGGACAAAGTCCCTTTTTGAATCGAGTTCACTCCTCGTTCCAGTCCTGTATCACTGAACCAGATTAACTTACCGTTCCAGCCATGTATATCTCATGAGATATAAATCTTTACCCAATGCATTGGAGGGATATATATGTCCCACCCATCTCATAATGAAATCATTCTTATGTGTGCCACAACATAAACATAAATCATTCATCATAACCCAATGAATAAAATGGTTTTCATAAACAGCATCCCATCATAACATAATCAATATAAAACAAATGGATATCATTTCATCATAAGAAAAGTGAAACCATGTAAATCATAGATACATTATACATGAAAAATACACATATGAAATAATGTCATCTTAGATGGAAAATGGTTTTGATAAAACACTTGAAATAAAATTCTTGAGGAAAATGTCCTTTCTTCTTCAAAATCAATCTTCTTTTCAAAAAATGCCATAGAATTTTAAAATTAAAGTATTTTGTGGAAAATAGTCATGAAATATTGTAGAGTAAGCTTCACGAAAATAAGGATTTATGATATCGTAAAAATCCGTTCATACCGTATAAGTTAAAAAAAATTCCTCGTACTTTTGTTGGTAAAGTCAAAACGTACTTCGTATGGTAAACAAAAGAAAGATTCCTTCTATACGACGTGGTAAAAGTAAAAAAAAAGGGTAAAAATGACTTTAAAAATACATGGAAGAAAATTAAACATTTTATGAAAACAATTTGAGAACATTTGGACATGGATGATAAACATAACCCCAGTAAATACTTACGAATAAACAATCTCTGATAAGAATGAGATTGGAATAATTATCACTTACCTTAGGTCTGATATGCTTCGTACGTATCCAAACCTCATGTATAATGATTTAAATAATTTCATTGACTTATTACAGAATCATATTCATTGTTATGATATCATATATGGTTCACTTATGACTTTATATTACCCGTTCTTTTGTCAATTCCATGTTAAAGCATCATTTTGGGTAAAATTGTTTTATTTATCGTACATGTTTGGACTTGTCGTTCTTGATATTATTATTACTTATATCATGATTTACTTACATACAGAATATAATTCATTATTTATATATCATATATATTCAGTATATATATATATATAATAGATAGATGAATGAAATGAAATACACCGTTCATGGAGACGGTAGGTCGTACGTACGCATGAACGTTGTTTTCCTTTCTTTATTGACTTGAATGGAAGTGAGTATATGAAATATATAAATATATATAAATAAATCCAGTATCTTAATTATGTCATATATTTCATTATTATTAATTATATAAACTTTATAATCATTCTTGAATGGTTAACATGGAGAATGAATCTCATCGCGTCGTGGAGACGGTAATCCGTACATACGCACGAGCGATTATATCGTTTCCATATTTATTGAATGGAATTGGAGTGTATTATATAATACCTTAGAATCATTATGATGTTATAATAATCATATATAGTTATTCTTTACACCATTATACCCATCCAAGTAAGGTGGTGGTGGAAAAACTGATTACACCACGGTTTGGAGATGGTATTCCGTACGTACGCATGCGTGGTGATTTCATTACCTGTAGGATGGATAGAAGGTGTAATAGGGTTGTTTCATATTTATAATAACATATAAATATATAATTAATACTGATTTTATTACTTTATAATGAGACAACTCAAGAATAATAAGTAGAAGAAGAAAGAAACTTGAGAGAATCGGAAGAAGAGATTACCTCTTCTTCGACGCACCTCCTATAAGTTTCCTCTTAAGGAAGTAGAGTTGGTCTTTTGAGAAGACCAGAACCTCAATAGTGTTGATAGGGAAGTGTATAAGTGAAATGGGAAGGTTTTGGCGGAGCTTCAAGGCTCAAAATGGTGTGAAGAGAAGAGGGAAGGAGTGCCCTTTTTATAAGGGAGGAAAGGGGAACCTTTGGAAAAACTTAAAATATTATTTTATAATAAAGTCATATTCGGTTTATAATAGCTCCAAATTGATTTATTTCGAAGATAATGTGGGTATCGGTCAAAATAATCCCAACAAATAGGTTTTAAACAAGTTTAGTTTACTATTTTAACCTTATCATTTAGATTTAACTCTAAGTTAAATAATTTAACTTTTACCGTGTCTTCTTGTTTTCATGCACTATATGGTTAATAAACATACTATAACCATCCAAACGAACCCAAAGTGGTTAATTATTAATATATTTCACCTTATCTAAGTCATTTTTCCGAACATTAGATTTTTTAAGAATATAATAACAATTAATAATATAATATTTGTTTTAAAAACTATTTTATGTCAATTTTAACAGTATTTATTAATTGATTTTTGTGAAACTCATAACAGCATGATTAGTTTGAAAAACGTCAATTAAATCAATACTAACATGTCATGTTAAAATATAAAATTAGTTTAATTCATAAGAAGTCTCAAATTAAATTTATTTGGGTATTTATAACATCAATTATGTTAATATTTCATTAATAAGGTAATTACTGCATCATAATTGTGTCATAAATAAATTAAATTATTTAATGTTTAAAAATTATAAATAAAATACCATTATGTAGGAAATGTTTTTATGTTTATAATGAATATTTATAGTCTAATTTATCTTATGTATAACCCTATATTAAAAATGTTTTAGTTATTAAACTTTGATTTTAACGATTTTAACTCTTCTTTAAATAAAATAATTATAGGTGTCCTAATCTAATCCAAGTGGACCTAAAGGGTAATATTTTATTCCTAAGATTGTTTTTGGTCGAATTAAACTTATCCAATAGAATTATTACATGTGTTAGGGTAATAATAATATCATTTTTACCCTTAATTACCCTATTTACTTTTAACCGTGGTAAATAAAAGTAAAAAGTTACTATTCACCAAAAATTATTTTTATCTTATTGAACCACATTTTACTCCTTCATATTAACCATGTCCTTAGGATTTTAGAAACTCCACTCACATAAGTGGTAAAATTAAGTTTAATGTAAATTTTCAAATTCTCCTAGGAGGTGCGTAAAAGACGGTGAAAAGTTCAATAAAAATTTTATATATCTAAAATTATTATAAAAGGACTCAAATGAATTAAATTGAACTTATATAGGTATTATGTATCAATTTTTACCTAAAATAAATTTAAATAAAATAAATAATTATTTATATATAAAGTCGGTTTTTAAATAGTAACCCAATGTTTTCACTATTCATCAAAAATTGAATGTTTTCAGAAAAATACCAAAATTTCACCCTAGGATAATTTTGATATTCCAATTCCAAAAATGAAGTCCATTTTGAATGATAAAATTTATAAAATTTCAAAAAGTGGGTATTACTATTCATAACGGCTAATTCATAATAATATTATAATATTCTCTCATTTAGTGAAACTCGGTATTGCGTACTATACACGCTATCGAGGAAGGTCTTTATTGCGTGTAATGAAAGCAAATTCAGGGCTGCATGTAGTGAAATATATGTTTGGTTTTGTGTATAACATAATCAAAACTTATTTCATTTATACATTAAACAAATTCTATGATTAATGTTGCGTAGAATAATTTCCACAAAACAAACTTGAAATTTTGTGTAACACGAGTCAAGAATAGTGTTGCGTATACTTCAAGCTAATATGGTGTTGCGTATATTACAAGATATTCTTGGTGTAGTGTATAATATAAGACATCAAAGAAATTAAAAATAATATATCTCATTAAATCTCGGGGTGTTACAGGGCAAGGCTACAGTTTAACGTCATATGTTGAAGATGAAGGTGCTTGGCAGTTTAACGTCCTACAACTCGAATGAGGTGGGTTTACTTCGCACCCCTAGGACTTACATAACCATCACCATCTACACCTTAGTGAAGCAAAGGGACCAGCAACACCATGGTTGGGAGGGTGTTATGGAGCATACCATTGGGGGTCCACGTTTGCATGGCTATGTGAAGAAGCAATATCCATTATCATTCCTATTTGAAGAAGTATGAGGTGAAGCAATGCAATGTGAAACACCACCCAAGGGACTTTGAAATTAAGTCGTACGAGCCTAGAGGGTCTTACAATAAAAGGGTGTGTGACGAAAATGTTTTGGCCATGGGAGGCACCCAAAAATGATGTTCGAAAGATAGACATCGAACACGTATGCACAAGGATAGAGGCTTGAATGAAAAATGGAACAGTTGTGCAGAAAACACCGTGTCGGCGTGCAATTGCGACACTTGCTCAGAAAACACCGGGTCGGTGCAAGATTGGGACACTTGTGTAAAAAATATCGGGTTGGCGTGATATTGGGACACTTGCATGGAAAAGACCGGGTCAACGCGCAATTGGGACACTTGCGCAGAAAAGGGGGGTTGTGGTTTCGCACACAGGGAATATAGATTTCATGCAAGTGGAAGTTATTGCACGCAAGGAATAAGTATTTGCATTAAATTGGAATGGATTGCGTGCAATTGAAATGGATTCCACGCAATTGGGAGAGATTGCATGCAATTGGAAAGGATTGCACACAGGGGACGGGACTCTAAGGGATTCAGAAGAGTGTTAATCTTGAGTATTATCGCATGAAGGCGGACCCCTGGGCGGCCTTTCACAAAAAAAATCTCGTACCTGAAAGCCATCTTTTGCGTGCAGAAGAGGTGGATTTTTCACAGAGGAGACGGTTCGGATTCTTCCGCCCCCAAAGTTGAATGGGCGCTCTTCTATTTATAGGCACTCAGGGTCGCTCGATCCGTGTGGAAACAGGTCTGTGTGAATGTTTGTATACTAGTGTCATCAGCGCGAAAGATATTCCTTGTGGGGCGATGCATGCAAAATTCCATTCCCACAGTCGGTGGCATTGAAGTTTGCACACCGGGATGGAAGTTTCCACGAGGCGTGGGAGTTTTCCATGCAGGCGCTGAAGTTTCCACATTGAGTAGGAGTTCTCACACAGGCACGGAAAATGGCCTCGGATCCCATGATTTTCAATGTGAGAGAGATTTTTTTCGCACCCGTCTTCGATTTTTTCACGCATCCCTTTTAGACCCCCCGGGATGGATCGCCGGGTCAAAATGTAATTCCCCGAGATTTTATGAGATATATTATTTTTAATTTCATTGATTTCTTCTATTATACATTACACCAAGATTAGCTTGTACTATACGCAACATCGTATTAGATTCTAGTATACGCAACACTATTCTTGGCTCGTGTTAGACACAATTTCAGGTTCATTTTGTGGAAATTATTCTACGCAACAGTAAGTATAGATTTTTTTTAATGTATAAATTAAATAAGTTTTGATTATGTTATACGCAACACCAAACGGATCTTTCATTACATGCAAGCCTTACTTGGCTTGCTTTACAAGAAATCGCGACCATCCACGATAGCGTGTGTTATACGCAATACCAAGTTTCACTAAACGAGATATTATTATAATATTATTATGAACTAGCCGTTCTGAATAGTAATACCCACTTTTTGAAATTGTATAAATTTTATCTTTCAAAATGGGATTCATTTTTGGATTAGGAATATCAAAATTATCCTAGAGTAAAATTTGGGTATTTTTCTAAAAACATTCAATTTTTGATGAATAGTGAAAACACTGAGTTATTGGTTAAAACTGTCTTTTTATTTAAATAATTATTTAATTTATTTAAATTTATTTTATGTAAAAATTGATACATAATAGCTATATAAGTTCAATGTAATTCATTTGAGTCATTTTATAATAATTTTAGATATATAAAAATTTTATTGAACTTTTCACCATCTTTTACCCACCTCCTAGGAGAATTTGAAAATTTACATAAAACATAATTTTAACACTTCTGTGAGTGGAATTTCAAAAATCTGAGAGACACTGTTAATATCAAGGAGTAAAATGTGGTTCAATAAGGTAAAAATATTTTTTGGTGAATAGTAATTTTTTACTTTTATTTACCACGATTAAAAATAAATAGGGTAATTAATGGTAAAATGCTATTATTATTATTATTACCCTAACAAATATCTTAATTCTATTGTATAAGTTTAATTAGACCAAAAAAACCTTAGAAATAAAATATTACCCTTTAGGTCCACTTCGATTAGATTAGGACACTTATTATTATTTTATTTAATGGAGAGTTAAAATAATTAAAATCAATGTTTAATAACTAAAACATTTTTAATATAGGTATATACATATGATAAATTCAACTATAAATATTCATTAGAAATCTAAAACCATTTCCTACATAATGGTATTTTATTTATAATTTTTAGACATTAAATAATTTAATTTATTTATGATACAATGATGATGCAGTAAATACATTATTAATGAAATATTAACATAATTGATGTTATAAATACCCAAATAAATGTAATTTGAGACTTTTTATGAATTAAACTAATTTTCTAGGTTACTATTACATGTTATTATTAGTTCAATTAACCTTTTTCTAACTAATCATGTTTTTATGATTTTCACAAAATTCAATTACCAAATAGTGTCGAAATTGACATAAAATAGTTTTTAAAACAAATATAATATTATTAATTGTTATTATATTCCTAAAAATATATGGTTCGTCCTAATGACTTAGATAATGTTATATATATTAATAATGAACCATTTGGGGTTCTTTTGGCTTTTTGTAGTAAGTTTATTAAGCATATAGTGTAAGAAAATAAGAAGACACTGTAAAAGATAAATTATTTAACTTAGAGTTAAATCTAAATGATAAGCTTAAAATAGTAACCTAAACTTTTCTAAAACCTATTGGTTGAGAGGATTTCGACCCATCCCCATTTTAAATTCTAAATAAATCAATTTGGAGCTATTATAAACCGAATATGACTTTATTATAAAATAATATTTTCTGTTTTTCCAAAGGTACCCCTCTCCTCCCTTATAAAAAGGACACCCATTCCCTCTTCTCTTCAAACCCTTTTGAGCCTGGAAGCATGGACAACCCCTGCCAATTCCTCTTCTCAACCTTTCTAGTTATATCATAGAGTTTTTTTTTCTTCTCAAAAGACCAACTCTAGTGCCCTAAGAAGAAGTTTAAAGGATGTGCGTCGAGGAAGAGGTAATCTCTTCTACCGACTCTTTCATGTTTATTTCTTCTTCTACTTCCTCTACTTTAGTTGTTTCATTATAAATTAATAACATTAGTATTAATTATATACTGATATGTTATTAAAAATATTAAACAAACATATTTCACCTTCTATCCATCTTACGGAAAATGAAATCATCACGCGTGCATACGTACGGAATACCGTCTCCACGTTGTGGTGTAATCGCTGTTTCCACCAACACCTTACTTGGATGGGTATAATGGTGTAAAGAATAACTATATATAATTATTATAACCTCATACTGATTCTAATATATTATATCATCCACTCTAATTCCATTCAATAAATATGGGAATGATATCATCTCTCGTGTGTACGTACGGATTACCGTCTCCACGACACGATGAGATTCATTTTCCATGTTAACAATTCAAGAATGATTATAAAGTATATATAATAAGTAATCATGAAATATATGACATAATAATGCTTCTGTATTTATGTATATATATATGTATGTCATATACTTAATTCCATTCAATTCAATAAGGAAACGAAAAACAGCGTTCATGCGTACGTACGGCCTACCATCTCCATGAACGGTGTATTTCATTTCATTTATCGATCTATTATATATATGTATATTATGAATATATATTATATATAAATCATGTTTTATATTCTGTAATTAAGTAATCATGATCTAAGTAATCATATTAATAATTACACGTCAAAACACAGATGATAAATGAAACGATTTTACCCAAAACGCTGCTTTAACATGGAATTGACAAATGAACGGATAATATAAAGTCATAAGTGAATCATATATGATATCATAAATATTATTATGGTTCTGTTACAAGTTAATAATATGTTTAAACTCACTATACAAAAATCTCATACACATATGGAAGAAATTGGACATAATGTAAGGGATAATTTTACAATCTCATTTTTATCCGAGATTGCTTATACGTAAGTATTTACTGGGGCTATATTTATCATCCAAGTCCGTGTATTATAAAAATGTTTTCATAAAGTATTTACTATTCTTCCGTGTATTTTTAAAGTCATGTTTACCCCTATTTTACTTTTACATTTTGTTATGGAAGGAATCTTTCTTTTGTTTACCATAGGAGGTACTTTTTGACTTTTTTGGAAAAAGTACAAGAAGAATGTTTTTTTAACTTATACGGCATGAACAGATTTTTATGATTTCATAAAGCCTTATTTTTATGAAGCTTGCTCTACAATATTTCATGAATATTTTCAAAAAATCCTTTTCTTTTAAAATTGAAAGGCATTTTGTGAAAAGAAAATGATTTTGAAGAAGAAAGGATATTTTCCTCAAGAATTCATTTCAAGTGTTTTATCAATACCATTTTCCATATAAGATTGAATTATTTCATATGTGTATGTTTCAAGTATAATTTCTCTATGATTTACATGGTTTCACTTTTCTTATGATGAAATGATATCCATTTTCTTTGTATGGATTATGTTATTATGGGATGATGTTTATGAAACTCATTTTATACTTTGGGTAATGATGAATGATTCATGTTCATGTTGTGGCACAAGTAAGAATGATTTCATTATGAGATGGGTGGGACCTATATCTCCCTCTAATTCATTTGGTAAATATTTATATCTCATGAGATAGACATGTCAGGAATGGTAAGTTAATCTGGTTCAGTGTTACATGACTGGAACGAGGAGTGAACTCGATTCAGAAAGGGACTTTGTCCACGAAGATGGTTTTGGCAGCAATGCCTTGGCTACTTTGGAAATCATATCATGTGCCTAATGGTTTTCCAAAATTAACTGTTTTATTCCCATGATATTTTATCATGATTGATGTTCCTTTATGATCTATGCCTTACGTACTACCAAGATTTGTTTCATAACTCAAGATTTTGATGTCTAAACTTTATGTTCATGTTTTGAAGTTCAAATGTATATGGTTTGTTTTATTTTCTCCATACTTACCCTTACTGGTCATTTGAGATCACCATTTATATGTTTTCTTTTCCCTAGGATATAAAGAAAGGTTTTAGGTAAGAAAAAAATGGGGAATATCTTTATGGGAGATGTTGAAGATCTTTCACCAAGATTAGAAGATTATGCTCCAAGTTTCCAAAGACACTAAACTATTATGGTCCTTTGGTGTCTATTTTTTTATGTATTATGTATTTCAAAAAAGTAATGTAATATCTATGTATGTCATGTTTGGGTCTCTACAGTTGGTATCAGAGAAAAGTTTCTGTTAACCTTTGGAAATAAGGATGCAAAAACACTAGTGAGTTCCCTAGAGATATTTCTAAGGTATGTCTAAGGATGTCCCTAAGGTTAAGTAACTGTATAGGTTATAGTCCTAAAATTACAGTAACAATCTTATAATTAACCCTAAGATGTTATATATTGAAGGTACTCCCCCTTTATTATGTTTTTCCCTTAGCATGATTTTTTCCTCTCACACTATTCTTTTTGGGTTTTAGACGGTGGTTGGAACCCGAAGGAACCGTGTTGATCAATGTAATGGACAATGCAATGATTTTCCTCTTGAACAAACCAATGTTATGGGAGATGGAGTGAAAAATCTTATTGCTATAATTACACAAGCTATGAATCATTATGGACTTCCAAATGAGCATTGAAGGGAACAATATTCTATTGAGTCCTTCATGAGGCAACGTCCACCTTCTTTCAATGGGTCTTCTGATCCACTTGTTGATGAACAATGGATTAGTACCATTGAAAAGATATTTTCCATACTTCATTGTTTGGAACATGAAAAATTCATTCTGGCTATTTACCATTTAGAAGGTGAAGCAGATCATTGGTGGACTCTATTTAAGAATACAAGGCCCCGAGATGAAATTGAACCTATGGAATGGGATGAGTTCAAGATCTTATTTTTCAATAAGTACTTACCTAGTATTATTCGAACAAAGATAGAAAAGGATTTTCTTGATCTTAAGAAAAAGTATGATGAATTTTTTGGTATATACAAAGTGAATTTTACAAGGCTTGCAAGGTATGCATCTGGATTTATCATCCAACCTGAAAGTAAAGTTGATCGATTCTTCAGTGGCTTAAAACCAAGTCTTCGAAGGGCATTATCTATAAGAGACTTCAGTATCTATGAAGAAATTGTGAGTTGTGCTATCAAGGTAGAAATGGAAGATGGTGTTACATATCCATCTCATGGTTTTGACAAGAAACGAAAGATGGAGTTCAAGGATAATTCTCAGAATAATGGTGAAAATAATATGAATGTTTCTTTATGCTCAAAGTGTGGAAAGAAGCATGGTGGAGATTGTCTTAAAGGGAATAATAAATGTTTTAAGTGTGGAAAAGATGTTCATTGAGTAGCTGAGTGTCGATGTAATGGAAAAAGGGTTGCTAATGATGTGAATAAAGAAAAGACTGCAGAGAACGCTCCACCAACACTTCAATGCTTAAAGTGTAATGAAATGGGGCATTATGCTAATCAATGCCCTAATCCAAGGGTTAATGATGATCAACGTGAGATAACACTTAAAAAAAAGGATAAAGGGAAGTCACATATGATCGCTATTTGTGATGTTGAGTATGAAAATGATGTTGTGTAATGATTAAGTGTTTATGCAATGGGATTTCAAAATGGTATCATGGAATCTCATTTATAGTATCGTGAAATTTTGGAATATCTATGAATTGATTTTCAATAATTATATGGTACTGGTAACCATGAAAAGTGATCGAAATATTTATGGAAAGAATATGATATGCGCATAATGAATGGATAAAGAAAAAAATTAAATGAGCTCATGACTAATATAAGGACAAAGTTATATCATGGTTTGAGTATATAGAAATTTTGGGATTTTTGTATGTGGAAACTGTTAAATTTTGACAGCATTCATGTTTTCAATAAGAGTCAATGGGTATTTATTTTTCAAGATAATACCTGATTAAGGTATTCACATGTTTGTAATTTGACCAACAAGATATATCATATGGTATATGGGGGATAAATGATGGTATTCACATGCTCGACAGATGACATTTCTAGTATTTGTTTTCTTTATACTATGAGCTTGGACAGAAGTATTTTGGATAAGTATAAAGATTGGAATAAATTATGTTGGACATAATTCAGTATTGTTTAAGCCTAGAACTTTTTTCGATATTATTTATGGAATTTTATAATAATGTAGTTTTAGAAAAAGGAAAACCTGCAGGACGGGCGATAACTCGTCGTGTCGGACAAGGCTGTGGGAATCGAACACACAACCGAAGTGCGACAAGCCTTTATCACCTACCACTGGTCTATAAGAAATCCTTGGTTAGTAGAAACTAGTTTTATTATATTAATCTATATGATTTATGAATTATAAGTCCATTTTAGGAACCATATTTGATTAATCTCACTATAGATGGACTTATGTATTTTTCGATAACGTTTTCTAACCTTTTGTTTGAGACAGATGGAATGAACCATCATTCTATCACATGATCTGCTAACACTTCACAAATGACAAATTCAAATTCATTTCATTAAGATATGAAGTGGAAATTGTCCAAGGAACGACCAACGGTGATATTTTACTGAAATCAAGAAAGTATTTCTTCTAATTCCAATTTCTTCAACTTTAGGGAAATGATCTTGAAAACCAAAAATGTTGTCCTAGTACTCTTATATATTATGAATTATATGGTACCTTAGATCATCACAAATTTATGTCTTTGTGATTTTTGGCCTTTTCATATCCATTTCCTCTACCACTCTTCATCAGAATTTGATGGTTATATTTCTCTTCCATATCCATATTTTCACCTATGTTGTCTTATGTGGAAACCCAGTGGTGAGTTACTTTGGGTGACTGTTATGATTCTAACTTCCCTTTTTAAAATTAAGTTTTAGTATTAATTTTTAAGATGTGTATTTCTTTGAAAGAAACTTTCAATTAGTAAACCATTTATAACCCCGACGAAGTTCGAGGGCGAAATTCATTTTAAGGGGGTTAGAATGTAACACCCCGAGATTTTATGAGATATATTATTTTTAATTTCTTTGATATATTCTATTATACAATACACCAAGATTATCTTGTACTATACTCAACACCGTATTAGCTTCCAGTATACGCAATACTATTCTGGGCTCGTGTTACACACAATTTCAAGTTCATTTTGTGGAAATTATTCTACGCAACATTAAGTATAAATTTTGTTTCATGTATAAATGAAATAGGTTTTGATTATGTTATACGCAACACCAAATGGAGCTTTCACTGCACGACCCCCTGACTTGGCTTTATTTACATGCAATCGCGACCTTCCACGATAGCGTGTGTTGTACGCAATACCAAGTTTCACTAAATGAGATATTAGTATAATATTTTTATGAACTAGCCGTTATGAATATTAATACCTAATTTTTGAAATTTTATAAATTTTATCTTTCAAAATGGACTTCATTTTTGGATTCGGAATACCAAAATTAGCATAGGGTGAAATTTTGGTTTTTTCTGAAAACTTTCAATTTTTGATGAATAGTGAAAAACTGAGTTATTGGTTAAAACTGACTTTTTATTTAAATAATTATTTACTTTATTTAAATTTATTTTAGGTCAAAATTGATACATAATACCTATATAAGTTCAATGTAATTAATTTGAGTAATTTTATAATAATTTTAGATATATAAAAATTTTATTGAACTTTTCACCGTCTTTTACCCACCTCCTAGGAGAATTTGAAAATTTAAATAAAACATTATTTTAACGCTTCTGTGAGTGTAATTTCAAAAATCCGAGAGACACAGATAATATCAATGAGTAAAATGTGGTTCAATAAGATAAAAATAATTTTTTTGAATAGTAACTTTTTACTTTTATTTACCATGGTTAAATGTAAATAGGGTAATTATGAGTAAAAATGATTTTTTCATTACCCTAACACATGTCCTAATTCTATTGGATAAGTTTAATTCGACCCAAAACAACCTTAGAAATAAAATATTACCCTTTAGGTCCACTTGTATTAGATTAGGACACTTATTATTATTTTATTTAAAGGAGAGTTAAAATGGTTAAAATCAAAGTTTAATAACTAAAACATTGTTAATATAGGGTTATACATAAGATAAATTCGACTATAAATATTAATTAGAAAGCTAAAACTATTTCCTACATAATTGTTTTTTATTTATAATTTTTAGACATTAAATAATTTAATTTATTTATGACACAATGATGATGCAGTAATTACCTTATTAATGAAATATTGACATAATTGATTTTATAAATACTAAAATAAATGTAATTTGAGACTTTTTATGAATTAAACTAATTTCCTAGGTGATTATGACAGGTTATTATTTATTAAATTAACTTTTTTATAACTAATAATGTTGTTATTATTTAAAAAAAATCAATTACCAAATAGTGTCAAAATTGACATAAAATAGTTTTGAAAACAAATATTATATTATTAATTGTTATTATATTCCTAAAAAACTAAGTCTCGTCCAAATGACTTATATAAGGTTATATATATTAATAATGAACCATTTGGGGTTCTTTTGGCTTGTTATAGTAATTTTATTAACCATATAATGTAAGAAAACAAGAAGACATGGTAAAAGTTAAATTATTTAACTTAGAGTTAAATCTAAATGATAAGGTTATAATAGTAACATAAACTTGTCTAAAACCTATTGGTTGAGAGTACTATGACCCATACCCACTTTAGATTCTAAATAAATTAATTTGGAGCTATTATAAACCGAATATGACTTTATTATAAAATATTATTTTAAGTTTTTCCAATGCTGCCTCTCTCCTCCCTTATAAAAAGGGCACCTCTTCCCTCTTCTCTTCACACCCTTTTGAGCCTTGAAGCTCAAAAAATCCCTACCAATTACTCTTCTAAACATATCTAGTTATTTCATAGAGGTTTTTGTCTTCTCAAAAGACAAACTCTAGTGCTCTAAGAAGAAGTTTAAAGGAGGTGCATCGAGGAAGAGGTAATCTCTTCTACCGACTCTTTCAAGTTTATTTCTTCTTCTACTTCCTATTCTTTAGTTGTTTCATTATAAATTAATAACATCAGTATTAATTATATACTGATATGTTATTATAAATATGAAACAACCGTATTTAACCTTCTATCCATCCTACAGAAAACGAAATCACCGCGCGTGCATACTTACGGAATACCGTCTCCACGCCGTGGTGTAACCATTTTTTCCACCACCACCTTACTTGGATGGGAATAATGGTTTAAAGAATAACTATATATGATTATTATAAAATCATACTGATTATAATATATTATATAATCCACTCCAATTCCATTCAATAAATATTGGAACGATATCATCGCTCGTGCGTACGTACGGATTACCGTCTCCACAACGCGATGAGATTCATTTTCCATGTTAACAATTCAAGAATGACTATAAAGTATATATAATAAGTAATCATGACATATATGACATAATAATGCTACTATATTTATTTATATTTATATATATATATATATATATGTATGTATGTATCTATGTCATCTACTTAATTCCATTCAATTCAATAAGGAAACGAAAAACATCGTTCATGCGTACGTACGGCCTACCGTCTCCATGAACGGTGTATTTCTTTCCATTTATAGATCTGTTATATATATGTGTATTATGAATATATATTATATATAAATCATGTTTTATATTCTGGAAATAAGTAATCATGATCTAAGTAGTCATGTTAATAATTACAAGTCAAAACACAGACGATAAATGAAACGATTTTACCCAAAACGCTTCTTTAATATGGAATTGACAAATGAACGGATAATATAAAGTCATAAGTTAATCATATATGATATAATAAATATTATTATGGTTCTTTTGCAAGTTAATAATATTTTCAAACCCATTATACAAGAGTCTCATACACATACGGAAGAAATTGGACATAAGGTAAGGGATAATTTGGCAATCTCATTTTTATCCGAGATTGCTTATACCTAAGTATTTACTAGGGTTATATTTATCATCCATGTCTGTGTTTTACAAAAATGTTTTCATAAAGTATTTAATATTATTCTATGTATGTTTAAATTCATGTTTACCCCTATTTTACTTTTACATTGTGTTGTGGAAGTAATCTTTATTTTGTTTACCATACGAGGTACTTTTTGACTTTTCCAGAAAAAGTACAAGAAGAATGTTTTTTAACTTATATGGCATGAACGGATTTTTACGGTTTCATAAAGCGTTATTTTTATTAATATTACTCTATAAGATTTCATGACTATTTTCAATAAATCCTTTTCTTTTAAAATTGCACGGCATTTTTGGAAAAGAAAATGATTTTGAAGAAGAAAGGATATTTTCTTCAAGAATTTATTTCAAGTGTTTTATCAAAACCATTTTCCATATAAGATGGAATTATTTCATATTTGTATGTTTCAAGTATAATTTATCTATGATTTACATGTTTTCACTTTTCTTATGATGAAATGATATCCATTTTTTATGGATTATGTTATGATGGGATGATGTTTATGAAACCCATTTTATACTTTGGGTAATGATGAATGATTTATGTTCATGTTGTGACACAAGTAAGAATTATTTCATTTTGATATGGGTGGGACCTATATCCCCCTCCAATGAATTGGGTAAAGATTTATATCTCATGAGATAGACATGGTTCGAACGGTAAGTTAGTCCAGTTCAGTGTTACAGGACTGGAACGAGGAGTGAACTCGATTCCGAAAGGGACTTTTTCAACTAAGATGGTCTTGGTAGCAATGACTTTGCTAATATAGAAATAATATCATGTGCTTAATGGTTTTCCACAATTAAATGTTTTATTCCCACTCTATTTTATCATGATCGATGTTCCTTTATGATCTAGGTCTTACGTTCTGCAAAGATTTATTTCATAACTCAAGATTTTGATGTTTAAACTTTATGTTCATGTTTTGAAGTTCAAATATATATGGTTTGTTTTATTTTATCCATGCTTACCCTTACTGAGCATTTGAGATCACCCTTTATATGTTTTCTTTTCCCCGGGATATAAAGAAATGTTTTAGGTAAGAAAAAAATGGGGAAGATCTTTATAGGATATGTTGAAGATATTTCACCAAGATTATAAGATTATGCTCCAAGTTTCCAAAGACGCTAAACTATTACTATCCTTTGGTGTCTGTTTTTTTATGTATTATGTATTCCTCAAAAGTAATTTAATGTCTATGTATGTCAAGTTTGGGTCTCTACACAAAATATTTCTCCTCTTTGGCCCGCAAAAACCTCCTTCAACCCTAGAGAATTTTTTGGCATCTACAAATCCCACCCCCCCTCAGAATTAGATCGACGAGGGGATGCAAAGGTCAGATTCTGAGGGAATCATCTAAATGCATAACTGCCTGGAGTCCGCACGTGAAAAACCCATAGGTGCGCGGAAAACCGAGAAGTCACATGAAAATCACTTTTCGCACATGCGCCAAATCCCTGATCGGTGCCTATAAAAACCCTAATAGGTCCCTCAGTCCATACAAGTTTTTTTCATGTGATAAGTCCTGAGCTCTCGTGCACAAAAAAACTTTACCTTTTTGCACGAAAAAACACTTCTATTGTGCATAATTTCTCGAGTTTAGCCGTCGTTTTATGCGCAGACCTGAGGCATTTCGCACCACGACCTCCTTTTTTTGTGCCTGCTCCTGATTTTTCATGTGGAATTCTGATTTTTTGCATTGCATCTTTGTTTTTTCATACAACCTCCTAGTTTTTTCACGCCAACTCTTCATTTTCTGTGCCCACTCCTTCAGACCTCGCCAGAAGAAGATGGCTGCCAATCAGACTGAAACTGAGAGAGAAGTTGTGTTCACCACTTGAAGGGTTGAGATGGTTTCTAACCATGATGTTTATGGATCCATAAATATCATATCCAGCAACCATACACTCTCCAACCTGTTTACCCCATCCTAGAAGAAGTATGCACTATCCGACAATTTGCCGATATGGGACTTCAGTATTTTGGAGGAGGTACTCGTGCCCCGATTTGAAGTCGACACACCACGATCATAGGTGACCCACAAGGATGACCTAAATCGATATAATATCACCAACAACAGCCATCCTACTAAAGAAACCAGGTATATGGATGTTTACGTCCTAAATCCTAGGACCAAAAACTTTTCAGGAAGTGACCCGGTTGCAGAGGACACATCATCCCATTATGCAAGTACTTTCTGACAAAGTGTCACTGAAAAAACTAAAGGTTGGCTACTTGGATGAGATCTGCGGTCTGTGGGAAATTTCACCAGTGAATGGGCCAGGACATATTTGTTATGCCAGATGTGTGACCAGTTAGGGGTTGAACTACAGCACATCGGGTTGTTCGAGGCGGTGTGGACGTCGTAGTTCCATTTCCACCATCAACTTGAACTTGGGCCTGAGTTGTTTACCCGTTGGTCCCCCAATACCAATACCTTCCATCTTCACCATGGGGATGTTGATATCAGCCTTTGGGACATTCATTGCATCGGGGGTATCCCTTTGGATGAGCACCAGTATGATGAATTCCTTCTGATGAAGAACATATGGGGAGACAAATCAGAACCTCTTATCCTAACATGGTATCTGTTGGAGATTGCTAAAGAGAGGCTGGGGGTCAAGGACTTTTTAAGGACATTTCCTACAAAAAAAATTATCTTCATTATGCAAAAGGATCTAGAAGTCAAGATTCCTGGGCAAGGAAGGTTGTGTCTGACCGCGGCACAGAGGATCAAGACCGGATCGTACGGGGGGATCCTGGAGGTGGGGGAGTATCAATCATGGGGATTCAGTGTAAATGAGATTTGGGACCCAAACGTCCAGTACACCGAATCTTTGGCAACCTTCTTGAGTGGGTGGCTCCGACCAATGAGGGACGCAATGATGGGAGTTCTTCCAACGATATTGGTGATGGTTGGCCTCATGGATGCAAATCAGAGGTTCAATCTGAGAGTCCCCATGTTAGCCCATTTTTACAACATCATGGGGTGCATTTTCGAGAGGGGTCTCACCAAGGAGGATATGTGGTCCCCTCCAGATCCTCCAAGGCTGGATCACAGCTCATTTCAGCAGATATTACATTCCAAATGACATTCGTCGTCCAGGTAACGGTTTATGACCTTCCTTGCTAAACATTGTAGGGGTCGTGCCATTGAAGATCAATGAGGAGGGGGTAAGGATCAGAATTAGAAATCACACCAACTTCACTTTCAGCCCATTCCCCACTCTGACTGGAAAAATGATAGAAACTGGGTAAGGCTCATTGGAGCAAAGGTAATACTGCCAGAGCATCAGAGGTGAGGTTCTTGTCACCCGGGTTGTTGGAAAGATATTTTTGAGCCCTACGTGCCGTCAAGATTCTCCAGGTAGTTTGGATGCCTCCAGAAGATGCTGAGGAAGGTTTATACAGATGTCTGGAAGGAGAGGCATCCATGCATTCTTCGCCAAATGTGGATTATGTTCACAAACCAGGGCTCTGTCGACGTCATTACCTTTCCCCCCACCAAAGTTGATGCTGGCCTCTCGACAGAATATGCCGAACATTGGGTCGTAGAATACCCTGAGGGACTTTTGCATAAGCGAGTTTGGTAGCTCAAGGTAAATGGTGTAGAACCTGGGTGGTGAGACAGAAGAAATGGCACTGCAGGGGAGGAATGGTAAGAAGCAAGTTGGGAAACTAGACCCGCATAGGCCGGGACTACAATAGTGGGAACGTCACATGTCATGGTCGCCCCTTCATCGCTCAGGGGGAGAGGGGCTCATGGAGCAGTCAGGGAACTTCTCGGGAAGTAGATAAAGTATCTTCTTCAATATTATGATGATGAAATTTTCCCAGTTCTGTGGTCAGACAGGTTGACCCTACTGCAGTCGATGGGTACTAAAGCCCTCTAGAAAAAGATAACATGAGATGGAATCTAGCTACCAGAGGTCGGACTCATCCGGGTTGATGATAGGGTAAACTTCCATTGTCGGCATGCGTACCTGATGGCCATGGATGTAAATTCAGGACAAGGAGGTCGGCATGAGGAACCACCCCTCCTGGTGAAGGTAATTCTCGTCTAGGAGCATGATACAATCAAGATGCCACCCAAGGATAACGACAGCGATGAGAAGCCGGATGGTAGTGAGAGGGAAGACGAGGAGGCGGAAGTAGAAGGTGAAGGAGAAGAGGAGCTTGAAAGTAAAGGGTTTCAGGGGAGGTCCCACCAAGGGAGTCTTTAGGAGAGTGGCTAGATCATTGGCTCTTATGTGGAAATAACTGAGCTACATGAGGAATTTCTCATCCCTTATCTATCCTCCCCCACCCCTTTATTTTTTTTCCTTGTAACCCTCAATCAGATCTCCTTATTCTACTTCGGGGCATATTGACGTTGTCCAACTGGCTCCATCCTAAGGGGGGAGGCACCAATAGAACAAGGTGGGGAGCCGACGCCCATTATTGAGCTAATGAGCACTGAGGGATCCCCTATTATGATAGCTCTTGTAGCATCTAGAAAAACTGAGGCTGATGCCTTGGGCTCTTGTAAGTTCATTACTTTGACATTGGTATTTACCATCAAAAAGCTCAGTTGATCAGGATGTTCATTGTTTGTGCAGTGATCATAGCCTTGGAGGCTCGTCAGGCTGCCGAATCCAATTCATCCACGATTGATTCAATGGAAAATGTGTCGTCCCATTCAGAGCATACTTCCCAAACCGAGTCGGCCTACGAACTTAATGAACAAAGAGATGTGGATATCAATGGTATTAGCTTTGTGATAGGGACTAATGTCAGCGAAGGACCTATCAAGACTGAGGAAATAGAGGAAGGTCACCCAGATGTTAAAGATCCCAACCCCTTGGGAGGAGTACCTAAAAAAGACCCTACCTCTGATCTCTTGGTTTTTTTCCTAACTATCGGCCTGCATATCCTAAGGAGATATATTATTCTGATTCGGATGTGGCTGATCAGAGCCATATGACACAGAGCAGGGGGTTGAAATGTATCACGCACTTTCTTTGTCAACCTCAGATAGACTGACTAAAATAGATGGGATCTCTCCACAACTTGCTATGCTTTCTTTGTGCTGAAGTGGTGGATCCTCACCATCTTCATTCAATAGTTCGCAACTACATGACCGATAAGTTACAAGAGAGAAGCCGACGCTCCAATGTTTCCCAGTGTCAGAAAGAGTTTAGGAGTACCCAAACGTTCTTTAAGGATGAACAAGAGGTCAGACACCTTGAATAATATATTAAAGAAAAGGAGGTATTCATTGCCAACTGTTCCGAGCTTGTATAGAAATAGAGGGCCTAGCTGGCGGACTCCCAAGAGCAACAAGTGGAAGAAGGTCACCTAATGACTAAACTTCAAACTAAAGAGGTGCTAGTATAGGCTAGGGAAAGTGCTCTATGCACTGTGGTTGCTGATGAAGAGTGGGTTCTCAGGGGATGAGTAGTAATCCTGGAGGCCACAATCCAAAAGGTAGCGGTGCTAGAACGATCTATCCAAGATGTTGATCCTTAAGGGGCCTGTTTTGGTCGAACTCATATACACATTTCTCCTTACTACCTCTTGTTCATAATTTCATGTATGGATATATTTATGGATACATTTATTTACATGTTCATTTGGTTTAATGAATTCAAACACAATCCTGAAATAAATATCAATCCATTCCTAAGCTCACGTGGGTCGTACCCAGTGTGAGAAACAAGGGATGATCGCACTATTACTTCATTTAAATGTAGGAGTGCCAACCAGACTTTAGGAACCCAAGGGTGAAACAACCAATCCAGATTCCCAGGAACGGAAGGGAGAGACCTAACTAGAGAATGAAGCTCTCAGAACAGTCGAATTAAATTTTTCTCAGTGTGCTCTTATGCACAGACGGGGTAACGCCAGGGGCCCTCGAATAAATCCGAATAGAGGGGGATGGAAGGCATGAATCACAATACCCAAGATTTTGAACACTGTATTGATGGCATGAAAATTATGAATGATTGTTCATCATGTTCGAAAAATAGTATCTTTATTGTGTTATCCTGAAATGGGGATAACAACTGAAGGCCGACTGTTAACCATGTTCGAAACATGGGGCCCGACTAAAAATTTCATCCATTAGTCTTTCAGAATGTTAGCCCAGGATAGTAGGCGAGCCATAGGCTATGCATCCATACTGTTAGGGGGTTCCTCAAGACGTAAAAGAGGGAAAGGATCAAAATAAAGGGCACGCAATATGTGGATAGTGGAGTGATGGGTTTGTTCGACTTGAGTCCAACACTCCTGAAATTAAGCCACAGTGGTGGGAATGCATTAGGTGGGTACATCAGTATGATTAGGGATCAAACATACTTCCAAATAGAACCTCACTGACGAGGAAGTTATCTCCTCCCAACGTTATCATGGGTCATTCCGAACTTGTTCAGGGTAAAGCTGCAATTTCGTGGTTCTCCAAAAGAGCTTAGGTCAAGGGACAGAAAAAAGAGGGGGAACAGGAATTATGATTCCTAGGGCATGACCCAGAGAGAAAATGTCTGGGGGTTCCTACATATCCCATGAGAATGGGAATCAATCCAAACATAGTTCTTAGGGCACAGTGTGGTCAGAGACCAACACAGGTAGGGAGAATCCCCTCTGGAGTGGAAACTGACACATCCCATGATTAATATATGGCATCCCGAACTTCTTTAGGGTAGAACCAAAATTTAGTTTCATGCATTGAGGACATATGGACTCGTGCAATTTAACATCATACGATAAGACATGGAGTGAAAGGGAAGATCCTAGGAAGGGAGTATGTGGTGTGGTAGCTATAAACCCGGCGTGAATGAGGACTTGGAGTCCAGATCACACCACATATCCCTAGAGGAAACTCTTCAGTTCAGGGGAACAAAAGTGAAAATTAGGTTGGGCCCAAAGCAATGTGGTCTGGTGTTCCTACGTACCCCATGAGGATGGGAATCAATCCATATGTAGTTCTGATAGCGCAGTTTAATGTCATGCAGGATGAAGAAATGCATGTGTGGAATAGTTGCACCAGCACACATCCTACCAGAACTACTAATCCCACATGAGTTGTGCTTGATGTGTGATACAAAGAGTAGTGATGGGACTTCCCAACCATTGGAAGGCACATGTCAGGGGAAATGGGACACTAGGTGAATGAAATCTCAATGATGTTTACCCTCTAATATAGCGCACCTAGATGCGCAAAGGGGTAAATCCGAGTATGTTGGAATTCCACAGGAACATAAGGAAGTGGAAATATGTGAATCATGATGCTCGAGATCTGGATCACAATGATGGTGGTGTGATGATAAGGGATAGTTGTTGACCATGTTCGAAACACAACATCCATATCGTGTTAGCCCGAAATAGGGACAAACAAAAGAGGGTCAACTATTGACCATGTTCAAAACACAGCACCAGTTTCAAATGTCGTTTGAGATATTTGGGGACGTTGGCCTAGGATGGTAGGTAAGCTAGTGTGGCATGAAACTAGGATTCAAAGGGGGTCCCTTCAGACATGTAAGAGGATGAGGATTCAGATGATGGTCTCACGAATCTTGGACATGGAACGAGGGGAATGTCCCCATGAAAATTCCATACTTAGGGCTATTTGTCAAGACACATCTGAATATGACTATAAGGCCTATCAAATAGAGGAATTCGAGTCCCTTACCAAGGACAAGGGTCCTGGGGTCGCACACTTTCAACATAACGTCCTAGGGTGGACCATTAAGGGGGTTTGATTTAATAGACTGTGCACAGGGAGGTGAAATATCCAAATGTTACGCACAGTTCGCATAGGGAGATCTTAGTTTTGGGATATAGAACTCAGACCACGTTGTGAAAAGATATGGGAAGCACATGATATGGCTATTGGAAACCTGGCGTGAACAAGAACCTAAGAGGTACTCATCACACCACATGTTCCCAAATGAGTTCAGGCCAAGGGGACAAAAAAGAAGGGATAGGATTTGTAGATTCCTAGGGCTAGACCCAAAGAAAAAAAATGCTTTGGTGTTTTTATGTATCTCGTGAGGATGGTAATCAAGCCATACGTAGTTCTGGAAGATGTCATGTATTTTAATGTCTTGCAGAAAGGATGTGGAGTGGTCTTAGTTTATGTTCATAGTGCTTGGACTATGCATAGTAGGAAATAAGAGACACACTGTGATGTAATTCCACGACCTGATGTGAATGAGGACCTAGTCTGGATCACCGTGTGCATCTTGGGGGAGGTTTCGGGTCAAGGGACCGAAAACAAAAGTTAGGCTGATCCCGAGACAAGGTGCATGGACGTTCCTACGTGCCCCTTGAGGATGGGGATCAAGCCGTACATAGTTATAAGGACGGAATGGTAAGATACTGGTGCTAGAGATAATAAGGTTGTGCGGGTCTATCCCTTGCACCAAAAGAAGCGGTATTTGATATATCTTGTTTTTCCTTTAGGATGAATGGTTTTTTTTGTGAAGCGACGGGCCTAGGATAGAAATTACAAGAATTGCCACAAGAATCAAGCTGTATGTAGGCATTGAAAAATGGTATGACGTGTGACCGATACCAAACATGATTCCCCTTGAACAAGGACACCACAATGCAGTTCCGTTTTTCATTGTGTGGCCAGGATGATGATGTCATAGTTTAGGGTCATGTGATTGGACAAACCATTCATTTTTAACGTCGTACAGGGTAGACCTAATAGTTTAATGTAATGTGGGACTATGCATCATAGTTTAAAGTCATATGGCTCAGACATATATTGGAGGAATGATGTTCCAGAGGGGATGTGCACGGTGTGATAAAGCATACCTGGCATGAATGAGGACAAGGTCCACACCATACCGTGCGCAATTCCAGGGAGGAAACCTTAGGCTGAGGGGCTAAGAAAGATAAGAGGAAAATGGGAAGGAGAAACTAGCTCCCAATTGAGCTGGACCCGAAGACAAGATGTCCAGGTGTTCCGACGTATCCCATGAGAATGGGAATCAAGACACATGAAGTTATTTAAGGGGAAATTTAACATCGTGCAGAACAACATACAGTTTAAGGTCATGTGGGATAGGAAGTAGGGGGATAACTTCTAGAAAGGGGTGTACGTGGTGCGGCCAATGCAACCCTGACTTGAATGAGGACATAATCTCATACCGTTCCACGCAGTCTCATAAAATTTAATGCCCCAAAGGTAGAAAAGAAGAGATAAATTAGTGGAAATATAACTGGACCCAAAGACAATAGTTTATGTGTTCCTACATATCCCATGGGAATGGGAATCAAGCAGTACATAGTTCTAAAAGAGATCTTAGTTTATGGTATTAGAGCTCGGACTATAGAGAAGTGAAATCCTTCTAATTCTGTGCAGACCTCAACCCGATCCCTAAGCCCACATGAGTCAAACTAAGTGTGGGAAACAAGGGTGGAAGAGTTTTTTCCATTACCTGGAATGCACACCAAAGGGAAGTCGGTGCGGAGCCCCGAATGACGCCTTTACCGAGGCTTTTGTCCTCCTAACATGAAAATGTGCACTCAGGGATAGTTCTAGGAGTGTCAAAATTCCATTTGGACATGATGGGGTGGAAAATATTGTGAATCTTGTAACCAACATTCAAGGCTTGAGGGGGATTTCATGAAAATGGAGGATAACTATTGACAGTCTTCGAAACATAACATCTATATCGTGTTAGCCTGAAATGGGGATAAAAAAATGGGCATCGACCGCTGACTTTATTCTCAATGTTGGACTTGTATATATTCGTTGCCTAAAACCCTCGAGGACGTTGGATCGTAATGGTAGAGGAGCCCTTAGGCCTATAATCAATGCCATTTGGGGGTCCCTTGGGGTGTGACAGATTATGGAAGGCCAAATGAAGGGAAACACGAAGCTTGGAAGGTGGGCGAAAGCTTGTCCAGGTAAAATCTGACACTTCAGATGCTGAACTAGAGTACTCTTGGGCCCATTGGTGAATCACTGAAGAGGGTTGAGGGGATGAACATGAGAGTGGCTGATTTGAAAAGATGAGTACAGAACAAGAGTATAGAGAACTCTCAGGAGAAAAAGGTACATGGCGTGGTTGTTACAAACCCAATGCAAAAGTGGAAATAATTCCATACTGCACCATATACCCCTCTCCCTGGGAAAGTGCAGGACTAAGGGCCAAGGTGAAGGGGAGATTTCCAAGAGATGGGGCTGGACCCAAAGTCTAGACGTTCAAGCGGTCCTATGTATCCCATTAGGATGGAAATCAAGCCACATGTTGTTCTAGAAGAGGGTAAAGTGCAGTTTACCATCATGCAATGAGGTAGAAAATGGGTAAGATACCCCACACAAAGGAGGTGTACGGAGAGGCAAGTAACCCAATGTGAATGAGGACATAATACCACACCACACCATATAACCCTAAGTGAGAACTTGGGCCAGGGGCCTGAGAAGGCCAAGGGGCCTGAGGCTGGGCCTCTGATGGAAAATCTCGACCAACTTGCAGTTTAACATCTTGTAGTGAGGATGAATAAAGGGGTAAGATAACTCAAAAAAGGGAGGTGTATGGCGCGGCGAGTAACCCGACGTGAATGAGGACATAATCCCACACCACACCATACAACCCTAAGTGAGAACTTGGGCCAGGGGCCCGAAAAGGCCAAGGGGCCTGGGCTGGGCCTCGGACGAAAAGTCATGACTAGCTTGTAGTTTAACTTCTTGCAGTGAGGGTGAAGGTGATATTAGTTTAGGGTCATAGATCATGGAACGTATATGCCTAGTTTAATTTCATATGCGTGGGACAGAGAGGGAGAATCATCATGATTATGGAAGACCACAAAGCGGCTACAATGATCGTGAAAAACTGTTGACCAGGTTCGCAAAAAAAGTATCAACCATTGTGTGGCTGAAGGTTGTAGAAAACAATTGAGCATCAACCGCTGACCGTATTCAAAACACAGGACTTGTATCAATTTTTCTCTTGCAATCCTCAAGGTTGTTGGCTCCTAACGGTAGGGGAACCATTGGTCCGAGCATCCATACCATTCAGGGGCCCTTCTGGATATAGAGGGTGATGGAAAACCAAAGGATGGGTCATGTCGTGCATAGAAGGGCCTATTCTTGAGGAACGGATGATAAATGACAGAAGGGATATCTCAAAGAGATATGTGTGGCATGTAAAAATAGCCCGATGTGAATGAGGACATAATCTCATACCACACCACACAATCCTAAATGAGATCATGGGTAAGGGGACTCAAGGAGTCAAAGGACCTGAGCCTGGGCATCCCAGCTAACTGTATCCATATGACATCGTGTGTGGTTACCACATCATCACAGCTCCTAAGCCCACGTGAGCAGTGATTGGTGTGGGAAACAAGGATCCATATTTAGCTTGCCCTATCATATAAGGGTATGACAGCTGGCATCACCCGAAGGAAGTCGCAACATGAAGATGCAGGGGGCAAGATGAACCACCACACTCAATGTTTGGGATCTATGGGGGTTCTGACAATGAAAAAGGATAGCCACTAACCATGTTCGAAACACAGCTTCCTTATAGCATGACCTGAAATGGGAACAACAAATGAGCATCAACCACTGACCATATTTGCAACGCGGGACTTGTATCAATTTCTTTCTCAACATCCTCGAGGGTGTTGGCCCGAAGTGGTAGGAGATCCCTTAGGGTGAGCACCCATGCCAGTGAGGGATCCTTTTGGATGTGAATGATGAAGGAGTCCCAATCAAAGGAGTGGTTGAAACATCGATGTGCCCATGCATTTTAATGTCAAGAAGGGAGATGAGAGTGATGGACATCTCTGGGGAGTGGTATGTATAGCGGGATCAAGATGAGATTGATGTGAATTGTGTAAAAATCATGTACCACCATATGTCCCGACTCGAGGGGGAATTATGAATATTGGGCTAGGCCAACAGACAAAATGTCTGGGTGTTCCTACATAACCCATGAGGATGGGAATCAAGCCGTAAAAAGTTCTTAACAGCCCTGCATTTTAACATCATTTGGTGAGGATGTTTGGAGGATAGATGAATTGGGAGGGGGAACATGGGGCGACCGTCGTAATCCTGACATGAGTGGGCCTAAAGAAGCCTACACTATAATATGCAAGGACCCTCTGAGAGATCTACCCCTATGGGGGTATTGTCAAAGAATAAAGTTTGGGGGCTGGGCTCAAGATGAAATGTGTGAGGGTTCCTACGTATCCCATGCGGATGGGAATCAATCCTTACATAGTTCTGGAGGACTCATACAGTTTAATGTCTTGCGAGATGATGAAAAATTTAACATCGTACGGGATGAAGCAGTTTAGGGTTATGCAGGACCCGGTAGTTTAGGGTCATGCAGGACCAGTTGGATCAGGCAAAGTATTACTTGAGAAATTTGGCATTTGTGGGAGGAGTTATATGCTCACCATCCATGGTCACCAGTGAGTATGCATCATTGGGGTAAACCTTGTGAACAAGGAAAGGTCCTTCCCATTTGTGCTCCAAATTGGGTGGTTTCCTTCCAGGTATAATTGGTTTCTAGAGGGTCAATACCAGATCCCCTTGCAGGAAAGAGCGGAGGTGGACCTTCTTGTTGAAGGCTCTAACCATCTTGTTCTGGTGTCTTTCCATTTTGTGCAGGGCACGAAGCCTATTCTCGTCAAGTGCTTCCAATTCAGTGAGACAAATTTTAGCTACCTTATCTGGCGCCTGCTGATCATAGACCGCTTTGTGTAATGAAGGAAACTAAATATTGATAGGTAGGATGACTTTTGTTCCATATACCAGGGAATATGGAGCCACCTGTGTGGAATTATGATTCATCATCCGATAAGCCTAGAGGGCATTGAGGAGCTTGTCCGGCCAACTCTTCTTGTTCTGAACAACCATTTTCTGCAAAATGTTAGATAGGGTCTTGTTGAATGCCTCGATCTTCCCATTTTCTTGTGCATGATAGTGGGAGGTATGGTTAGAGCGGATGTTGTACTTAGTGTACAATTTCTTCAGCTTAGCCGCTCGGAATTTTGTGCCGTTATCGGTGAGGACGGCGTGAGGGAATCCAAATCGGTAGATGATATTGGAGCTCATGAATTCAACTATTGAACGGGCCTTGACCTCCTTGATCATAACTACCTCTGCCCACTTGGAAAAGAAATCTGTAGTGGTTAGGATGAACCGACAATGGCGAGTTTTCACTGGCGGATATGGACCCACGACATCCAGTCCCTAGACTGCGATGGTCCAAGAGTACTTGGTAGTGTGGAGAGGCTCTGTTGGCCAATGCCCGAAGTTATCATGAACTTGGAACGCATGACATATATTGGAGAACTCGATGCAATCATTGATCATGGAGGTCCAAAAGTACCCTAGTCTCTAGATCTGGTGAGATAGCTTTGGCCCAGTCTGATGAGCCCTACAGGAACCGGCGTGAACCTCCTGCAAGACCTAAGAAATGTCAACTACTTGGATGCAACAGAGGGTAACACCATATAACCCACACTTATAGAGGATCTAATCAAGACTAGGACCACTCTGTAGGGTAAACTGTAGTGCACGACGTCAGATTCACTCACGCTCATCCCGATCAGCCGGGAGGTAACCATTTTCGAGATACTCGACAAAGGAGGATCTCTGGTCAGGAGTCACTTCAACCACTGCATCTGAGGGACCTGGGGGTCCTTATGTGGAGGATCCAGCGGTAAGATGGCACACCTATAGTCTTCTGTCATCACCTAAGGAGACAGAAGAAATGACTCTCTGATGTGCCATGTGGATAATCAGGTCATCCTACTCGGGATCTGTAAGTGATGCAGCCAGGCTATCCAGGGCATCAGCTCGACCATTCTGAGATTGAGGTACATGAGTAACTTCCAGCCGAGATAAGAATTGGACCATTAGTTGGAGAGTGCGCTCTAATAATGGTACGAGCTCTAGATTTCTGACGACATAGTCACCGTTGATCTACTTGATGACTAGTTCAGAATCCCCTTTTACATGCAAATGGGGAACATCAATCTCAAGGACCAGCTCGAGGCTAGTGATAAGAGCCTGATACTCTGCCTTATTTTTGGTGCAGCCTTCTGACAATAGGATTGAGTAAGGCAGAATGGATTGTGTTGGGTTAATAAAGATGATACCCAAGCCTACCATGTTGAGTCTGGGATCATTGATCCTCCTTCCGGTGGGGCTTTGGGAAGCACCATCGAAGTGAAACTTCCAACACAACATGTCTTGGTCTACCAAGAAGATCACCTCATTGGGGAAATCGAGATCCAATGATAGGTCTTCAGGAGATTTATGGGTAGCAACGAAGTCTTCCAATTCTTTCCCCTTAATAGAGTTGTGAGGGACAAACATGATATTGAACTGCTGAAGAATCAATTCCCACCAAGCTAGATGGCTGTCAACATGGGGCGGTTCAGAATGTACTTTAGTGGGTCTACCTGAGACACCATATGTACCTCATGGTGCAGCATATAATGTCACAATTTATGAACTGTGAATACTAGCACAAGGCATCTCTTTTCGATGGGGGAGTATCTGGTCTCTGTATTGATGAGCATATGAATAAGGTAGTAGAGGCTGTTCTCTATCCCCTCATTGTTCTTCTATGTGAGAATGGCGCTGAGAGATCATTCTAGGGTAGTCAAATAAAGGATTAGGGGTTTTCTATAGGCGGGTGGCATCAATACTGGTGGTTAGAGCATATACTGTTTGATTTCCTCAAATGTGGTCTAGCACTCTTCATCCCATTCATAAGCAATTTATTTATTTATAAGCTCAGAAAAGGTCATACACTTGTCCGCCAAATTCACAATGAATCAAAGTATGTACGCTAAGGGGATTAGAAAACCTCGGAGCTCTTGAATATTGCTCGGGGGGGCATCTAACTGATGGCCTTGATCTTATTTGGGTCGATCTCAATGCCCCAGTACCTGACAACAAAGCCGAGGAACTTACCAGAGGTGTCCTCGAAGGCACATTTCAATGGGTTCATATTTAGGTGTTGGGAACAGAGGAATCCAAACACTTTATAATGTTCCTTGAGATGGCCATGGCACTGGCAAGATTTGACCACCATATCGTCCACATAGAATTCCACCAATTCCCGAGGATTGGCTTGAATATGCTATGCATGGACCACTGATAGGTGGCACCTACATTCTTTAAGCTGAAGGAAATGACCTGGTAACAAAACGTACCTTGTGGCACCCTAAAAGTTGTAGACTCCTTGTCATTGGGGTCCATTCGGATCTAGTTGTATCGGAGTACCCATCCATGAAAGAGAGGGTGTGGAATCTAGTTGTAGAATCAATCAGCAACTCCATCATAGGAAGGGGTAAATCATCCTTTGGACAGTGACAGTTGAGATCCCAAAAGTCGATGCAGACTCTGATCTGTATTTTCTTCTTCTTAACTAGCCAATGTTGGATAACCATTTGGGGTACTAGACCTCCTTAATGAAATTGGATTTGATGATCTTATCAACTTTCGCCTCTACCAAGGTGCTGTGAAAAGGGTGCATCTTCCTGGGAGGCTGTTTGAACCCGCGATGATTTGCAGGGAGACCGAGGAGGTGGATGGGCTACCTGAGGATCTAGTCCTAGAATCTCATCCTAGCTCCAAGTGAAGACATAATGATGTTGTTTTAAGAAGTCTGTGTACAGATGCTGCTCCTCGGGAGGCAAAGTAGAACTGATCAATGTGGGTCTAGGATCTTCCTCACTACTGAGTTTCACCTATACCAACACGTCTACTGTGGAAGAGATTCCCTCTTAAAATGTGTGGGGATCATCCTCCAAATCATCTTCTTCACTTGCGGAGGAGGGATCCCTAGTGGAAGGAGCTTCCTCTGGGTCTAAAGATTCTGAAAGGAGGCCGGTACCAGCATCAGCAGCAGTGGTCACTACATCGGGAGATTCACATGCTGCCGGAACCATAGTAATGAAGGTTGTCAACCCGATCCCATCTGTTCTTTGGCCCAAGGTGCCATTCTTGATGATATCAAAGAAATAGTGGCACATCGGTTTGATCTGGTCAATTCCAGCCCAACGGAACAAACAAGTATGGTGTATTTTCGTTATCGTGGGGTGGAAATCCCGATACCTTATGGGAGTAGGGGGATCAGGGATCACCAAGGATTAATTCGTATAAGAATATGAAGTGATCTCTCGACGTCGCTTGGACCTAAGAATATGTTTTCCCCTTGCACTAGAGACAATAGAACATTACCCTGTATTGGGGGTCATGGCTTCCAATCGATGGATTGAGAAGACATAGGCGTCATCCAGACCTACCCAGGGGTCAGTTTCAACCACGGCATGCTCTACCTCATTGGCCTGAATCTTCTTGTCCTTTCTCTTGTAATAGTCAGCATCCTGGTAGCGGGCCTCACAAGAGGCAAAAGGAGACACGTCATCTTGGAACACACCCACTCAACCATTGAGGGAGTACTTGAGGCACTGGTGATATGATAAGGGAACCACCGTGTGTAGGTGGAGCCATGGTATGCCCATCAATGCATTCTACGCGGTGTCTCCGTATAAAACCATAAACTCGGTACTGTCAACTAGACCGTTTAACTGGGTCTTCAAATGGATCTTTCCGATAGGGGTCTGCTCTATCCTGTCGTATCCATGGATATTCAATCTGGAGGGAGTCACGTCATATTCTTATAAACATAGCTTCCACAATGTCTATGTTAGGATATGGTTAATCTCATAGTCGATGTCAACAAGATAGCAGCGAACCTCCAAACCATTGAATTGCTCGGTGATGTATAGTGGGCGAATGTTGACCTATATGAGAGAAACTTCATCTTCTAAAAAGAATGAGATAATGTCCTAGAATTTAGCATTCTATATCACTTATGCAAGAAAGGACTCTACTGCTGCTACCTCCGTCTCAAACTAAAGGGGGATTTTTAAAGCCTTAGCAAGGGCCTAATGCATATCTTCCAATAGGAGAAGGGCATCGAGGATGGAAATACTTGCTGGGATGATGGCAAGGTGCTTGAGAACATCATACTTCCACGCAAGGTGCTAACTTATACTTGCGGAAGGTCGCTCTATGATAGGCGGTATGGTGGCCCCTACCGGTTAGGACGACGACTGACTAGTGTTGGGAATATCCCACTGCTCACTAGTCGGAGCCTGCAGAGTGGCTACCGGATGATGGATGGATGACTGAGACTAGCCTGTAGCAGGGCGTGGCTGGTCACAACATGGTTTAGGTGTATCTTCCTGATCTATTAGCACAAAAGGCAGTGAAGTCGGGCCTGATGACACCAGATGAGGAGGCTACGCGTTCTGAGCTCTACGCTAAGTCTATTGTCTGGTCTTAGTGGTGTGCACAGCCTTGCTGGAAGTGCCAACTGATGTTCCTCGATGACACATATGGTCGCGGCTCCACCAAAATTGGCATCATCCAGGGACATTGGGGAGATCCTACTGGTACTCCCCATCGTCGGGAGTCATATATGGGTTTACCAACTCTATGGTGTTAACCGAAGCATACCCTTGACTGTCACTCCAAGAGTCATCAACTACTGGGAAGATTCTGGGAGGAATCCCCATCTATGGGGGCATAAATTCATTGATAGTATGGGAGGATGATGGCATTGGCAGGGCGTGTTGCTTTCCCTTGCGTCGTTGGTGTTTTATCTTCTAGAAAGAGGCCGACTGAGATGGAGATGCAGAAGTGGTGGTTGCAGCTTCTAAAGGCTCTCGTTGATTCAAGCATGCACGGATGATTCCCTGATCAAGGGAGACCATTTTTTGAGCCATCTAGTCTTCATAATTTTGGGACCCATGGTTAAAAACGTAATTCCACTCGCCCTCATTGTCGCTACTGCTATCGGGCCTTACGATGACGCATGCCACTTGCATCGGGACCAGGCCCAACCTATCTATGTTGTTATCAACCAAGTCTTGGAGCCAGTATTTGAATTCATAGCACTACTTGAGAGTGTACCCCAGGATCCAGTGATAGGGGAAGTAGTTGGGGTGATCAGTGAGGTTTGCCTCTTCTGGCCTTCTGCACTCAGGAAAATGCACAATCCCCTGTTTCAAGGTACTTTGGAAATAGTAGGGAACCTGATTCTCATTAAATTAGTATGTCCAGTTTATTCTATCTGGAAAGGGGGCCCTTGGAGCTTGACCCTGACGGGGGGCTGGAGGAGCCTGTCGAGGAGGCATGGCCAGATTGTCTCGCCAAGGTGGCGGCAGCTCATTACGTGGGGGAACCTGCAGATTTTGAGGTGAACACCACTTGTATGGAGGTTGTGCTTGTGGTGGAGGTCCTCTATGTGGTTGTAGAGGCGGCTCCAAAGGTAATAATTCTAGCTGTCTCGGGGCCTCTATTTGGGCCACCGTAGCGGGCTTGGCTCTGGCAGCCCTCATTGCGGGAATTACAAGGGCAATGGACATGCCTGACTGGCCTATTGCAGGGCTTCTTCCAGGCTCTAGGCCTTATTAAAGTTGTCACAGAATCCTCCAGGGTGGTTATGGGTGATCAGAGAGGGAACTGGTTCTTTCATAACATTTCTCACACATATCATCAGTAATTTCTCCTGAGTCAGGGGCATGCCAAGGGAGTATGTAATCCCATTCCACCAGGTAATAAAGTTCGTGACACACTAATCGGGCCTCTATTTGGACTTGAAGAGGTCCGTTATGCTAGTTTTCCGCATGGTACAGCTGAACTAGTAGAGGAATTTCCTACATAGGTCCTCCCATATGGTCACTGGTCTGATGGGGAGATGGTTGTACCAGAAAAACACAGGTCCCTCCAATTTATGCACAAAACATCGGAGCTTGGCAGACTCCTGCTTCTCTAGAGTCCCTAACATGGGCCCACACCTTGAGGCGAAGTGGTCCAAATGTTGTGGCAGGTACCCTCTCCCATTGAAGAATGAAAAGGTGGGATTCCCAAAACCTGGAGGTGCCGACATATCATCCACCCATACTGGATATGGCTTTCCATTCGGTGAGAGTTCCACCTATCGCGTTTCCAACTCCTCAAGGTGGGAAATGAGGGTTGCCATTGGATCATCTGGATGGGGATCCCTATCTTGACGGGGATCCCTTACCATGAGTTCATTGGTGGGTTCTTCAATATGGTAAGGTGGCTCAGCATCTTGTAGCGCGGCTGGTGGGGAGACCTATGAGGCAGTTGGGGGATCCCGATCTGGGTTCCTTGGATTGTCACGCCATTCCGGAGGGTTTGGTGAGACATATCGCGCCCTCTTTTCATAAGTTCCAGCCTCAACTCTGTCTGTGAGGGTAGGATGGTCAGGGTCACCAGGAGGCAGCTCGCCAAGGGGAAGTTGTTCTTTCCCCTGCTGCCCTAGCCTAGGATTGTTGTATTCTGGCCGTCACTCTGTAGCGCGTTCAACAAGGTGGTTATCAAATAAGTTCTTCTATTCAGAAAGTTGTTGGTGCAACACGACCTTCTAAGGGTCCTCATCCATCTTCTTCACTGAGGCAGACGGTTCAGAGTGATTGGTAGATCTGAGGTTCTCTTTACCCTTACCATGATTTCAGCTAAGGACCAATGCCTTGATGGGCACAGGGAGACCTTGTAGATTCTTCTGCTTGTGAGTAACTCTTATCGATGGATCTAGTAGTGGTGTCATGCCCTCGGGGGGTATGTCCCAGTCAAGAAGCTACATCTCATTCTCCTTGTCCACTATGTCGGCCATGTTGACCGTGACCCTTCCTGAGGGAATGTCCTCAATATCACCTAGAGAGTCAGGCTACCATTGAATAAGAATGAAGAGGAGGGCAGTATACTTGCCCTAGCCATAGATTTTCATGTTAGGGGAATCCTCCTTGATAATCTTATAGACTACTTTGAAACTCTGAACACATTGATATTAGAGAGCCTTACGGTGGCTAGGTGACTCGGGTCGCTAGGTCAGAGGGAGTGTAGCTAGGTCGACCAGACGGTATTGTTTTTCGATGTCCTCAAAATTCGATTGGATCCTAGGATAAACCACTCATTGAGGATGAAGGAGGAAGTGCGTCACCCAGAGGGTTTGACGGAAACACTCATCTTCCTCTATGGTGAGGGATTCCGACGCACTGAAATTCGGTACTACAACCGGCCAGAACATCTCAGTGAAGTGGTCGGTTATGAGGATTTTCCATAAGCTCCTTGGCTCAGATTTATGGTCTAGCCCTTCATTACCCCACTCATCAACTGAAGCTGGATGAGGAACTGGCAGTGGAACTGAGACAAACCGCTTGGATGATAGGCTGGCCAGTGTGGAATATGGAGAACGGGCTGACTGGCCACCGAATCTTGGGTTGTCCTCTAAAGAGTGTAGTGACCTGGCCATTATGTTATGATAAGATGGACTGAAGGCCGCGGTTCTTAGTGCAGGGGCTAGGGCTACTAGTGATAGGTCGTGCTGCTACTTTCCCGCTATTGGTCCCCAAAATAGCTCTCTGTGATATATAGTCGAGGTAGAGAGTTATTCTGGTGATGATGGTGGTGATTGCACCATCATAACCTATGGGGTTGCCAAATATTTATCCTCCTGGATATACCTGCGGAGGGAGGTTGGAATCTGATGGACCTCGCATTCCAGGAGTACTAGGCTGATGTGCCTTGTTCCTACCCTAGCCCTTGGCTTGAAGGAGTGAGGGAAGGGTTCCTATGCTGAGTCATAATCTGCTTCAGAGTTTGAGAAGCAGGTTGGTTTGATCTCTGTCTGTACCTTCCCTGAATCCTTCTTATGGCGGCGACGACCCACCTTCTTTACCCTGGATGGCGCTTCTGGACAGAGCAGATTTCTGACATGAGGGGGTCCTTCGGCCATACAGGTGTTGGGGCAGTGACACGTACCTATCGTGGGGTGTGTAAAAAACAAATATAACTTAAGATAAAATGTATTATAGTGGGCTTCCTAGGTTCTCTACAGAGAGTAGTTCTCAACAATTAAGCTATCACCTTAAAATAAGAGAAATAAGTGAGGTTGTTTTTAGAAATTGATTGATTTTGAAAAGACAGGATTGAAACTTAACAAAGGAAAGAGGTTTAAGAAAAGAATTGAGAACAAATTGATAAAACAAGTAATTGAAACTATTATATGAGAAGGGTGATTATGTTAGATTTGGTTCTCTATTTGTAATTCTATCATAGTTCCAATTTATCCAATTCTCTTCTGCTAAATCAATAAAAGTGAGATTCCTCACTCGATTCATCTCACTCTTTTGGTCAAACAGTAATGGTAAGAATAAACCTTAAAAAAATATTATCTTAGTCTAATCCCATTCCAATATGTGATAGATTTGTAGCTAATATGTAAGGCCCCGACCCCAGTTACCCAGATTCGGTGCATTATTACATAATATTGGCATGATCACAAAAGATCAAGTCTCAAAAGACCGGTTAGTTTAGTAGCCTTGGAATAACTAGATACATTCATAAAGTTTACATTACATCATAAAGTCAAAACTACTACTAAAAATCTTGTCTTCATATCCCCTCATATTATCCCTACAGGTCATTCATAAATTACTTCTTCACATCCTAGGAAAAAAATAAAACATTGAAAGGGGTGAGCTCAGATGCTCAGTAAGGATAACAATATAGCGGAAACTTTCATAAATAAGCATAAACATTTAAGGCAATGTATAACTAAAACAAAAGCCTATTAAACTTGAACTTCAGCATAATATGGCAAATATAAAATGAAATAATTCCATTTACTTATTCACATGGATATTCTACTAGTCGAATACTCACATGCAATGTCAATAACCACTTTCATAATGATGGAATGCATAATTCCAGACTACCATAACCACATAGTCAAGGCCTCGTGCCAATACTACAAATAATATTTTGTCAGGGCCTTGTTCCAAGACACTAGTTTGTCTCATGAGACCTATCGATGCATCAAGGAGCTATAGCGGGCACCACCCGTCACTTATTAAGTCCAATGCATTCCTCATATGAACAGGTTTAAACATAACATAAATATTCGTATTAAAACTAGCATACGAAATGTCAACACTTTCTCCATAAACCATGAATGGTATAAAAATAACACATCCATAGTCAAACATATCACAAAACCTTTAATACAATAAGGAAGTTTTGTATCATAATAAATAAGCTTCATATAAGCTTAAAATCTATCAAAGGATGTTGACATAGATGAAATCAAAACTATTTAAGATAAATATCTATTTTTTTGAAATCATTTAAATGTCACATAATTATAAAATAAAACATTTACTTTGAGAATATTCTTATAATCTTGTAAGTGAAGCTTCGACAATTTTATAATGGTGGAAAATAGCCGCACCCGCCGTATAAGTTAAAAAAAGACATTCTTACCTTAATTTGTCAAAAAGGTTAAAAAGGTACTTGTTTGGAAAATGAAGTAAAGATTCCTTTATAAAAGTCTTATAAAAAGTAAAATAAGGGTATAAATGACTTTAACCCATATTCTGTAAAATCGTAAGAATTTTTTGAAATACATTTTTAAGACACATGGATGTTGATAATAAAGAGGTCCCAGTAGATTATTACGTATAAACAACCTTGGATAATGAAGAGATTGTGAAAAAAACCCTTACCTTGTACTTTTCCTTGGTTGAGGGTAGATTAACCTCCTGTATAATAGTGAAATAATTGTTATTAAATTATACAAGAATCATATACATTAATATGATATCATATATGCTCTTTTAACATTGCTTTCTTAATAATATCTTAGTATTATCGTCGTTTCAGGTGTTAACTTATATGTTTTGTTACATAAGCCATGTTTGTTATGGATATTTTGTATCTTATTCATATACAGAATGATATCATGTCCTTAAACATTATTTTTAATCATCAAATGAGAATTATTCTCGAATGGATACTATGGGGAATGAATCTCATCATGTTCGTGGAGATGATAGTCCGTCCGTATCCACGAGCAACAATATCATTCTTTTGATATTAAAGTAATATATAATTGGATGGTATATCATATATATATAGAATCATTATCATATTATATTTATTATTTACATGAATTACACATCATTATTATACCCATACAAATAATAATGTTTTGAATAACAATTGCACCACGACGTGGAGACGGTAAGCCGTACGTACGCACGTATGGTGACATGTCATTAAAAGTATGGATAGAATACTGAATATGGTTGTACCATATTTATAATAACATCTCAGTATATATAATATAGTGGAGTTATTATTTTATAATGGGAATAACAAAGAAAGAAGAAGTTGATGAAGAAAGGAACTTGAAAGAGGGTGGTGAAAAAATTACCTCTTCTTCGGGTTCTTCCTTTTGATTTGATCTAAAGGGATCCTTAGGTTGGATTTCTTATCAAACTAAGGCCTCTAGGATTAAGTGAGGTAAGTTGAGAGAGTATTTGGGCAGGGGTTGGCTATGACAACCCTGCTTTTTATTACAACTTAAACATGATTTATTACATAAAAGTTCACTTGATACAACAAAGAAGATCGAGAGGTTTAGTGTCTTTGGGGCTTAGGATCATTACATAAAAACTTAAAACATGAAATACAACATCTTTATTGAAAACATCCTTTTCATGACCACTACATTCCTTCTTACTTAGCATTGCATGGGATAACCTGAGGACATGCATAAGAAAAGGGTGAGATATAAACCCCAGTAAGGGAGTACACATGGAATAACATGAGGAGAACAATACATGTTAGACAATAGGCATAATCAATAGAGCATAAAAGAAACATGAACATAAATTCATGATAAATCATGATAATCATAACATGGAGATGTTGCAACAACATTTATCATGGAATTAGCATGATCCAAGGGTCATTGCACATGGAGCATGAGTAAACCCTCATTGCACATAAAGCACGAGTAAACCCTCGTTGCACTTGAATTATCATGAGTCAACACTCATTGCACATGATGTATCATGATACTATACTTTACCCAATGCATTGGAGCGCTATAAGGGTGCACCCTTCTTAAACATTTCATTTCATGCATAAGTGTGCCACATGGATCATAAAACATGGATTCATAAAACATAATCATTTATTCCACGATAAAGGAATGTGGAATTCATACATGAAACTTTACAATCAATATGTAAATGTGAATAAAGGTGAATGCCCTTGATGGAGAAATGGGCATGGTATTCACTACACAATGACATTGGCTTAGAAAATCAGTGCGATTTCGGCAGCGTAACGGTGTGACATAAGAATTCATAAAAAAGGTTGATGAGAGAAAAAGGGGTTACTCATCATATTTACATGTAATGGAAAGTAAGGAGGTCATATAGATACATGTCCCAACAACTGAAATGGAATTTAGATTCATGATACAAAAGTATTGCTTGAATGTAAAAGAAGATAGAGAAGTTCCTTTCGGAATTTCGGCATAGTAACGGGTGTACATGGGAGGCATTTAATGAGAGAGAAAGGGGTCTCCCATCATTTAAACCATAAGAGGTCAGTATGGGGGAGGTTCGAAACCACACCCCAACATTCATAATTGAAATTAAAAGGGAAATACAACTTAAAGAATATTGACAAAAAAAGAGAAAGGAAGAAAAAACCCTTACATGGAAGTGTGCATCCAAAGGCTAGAGAGAGGCTTGTGAGAGGATTCTTGGGAGCTTGGGGAACCTTGGGAGGATTATAGAGAGAGTTGGGCAGAGGTTGGACGAACTCCAAGGGCTTTGAGTGAGGAGGAAGTGGGAGCTTGGGTGGGTTTATATAGGAAAGGTGAGGGAATTCTTTATTATTTAGGTTTGGGTCCCCTTACATTAAATTAATCCAAACCACAAACCATCCCATGGTTTTTGCCCATGGTTTTTGGAAAAGGGAAGATTAAAACAATATTTTATAAGTTCAAAGTACTAACTTCTTAAAATAATAAGGTTGCTTATGTGGAGGTGAGTCACACTCCCATGGAAATTAATTTAAAAAGGAAAAGTGTTGAATATGTCTTGAGGGGTCCATTAATGCTTTGAAAAGTAAGTCAAACAAACCCAAAATCACATTATTTTAATGATAAAACATATATTGGCCGAACATAAGGATTATGGTATTTTATTACATCACCATTGGGTCATTATGATGTCATAAAACACATTATATATTTAAATGGTATTTAATTTTTACCCAAAAATTTGACTGTCTCAAAAAATTATGAAAAATTCACCATTGGATAATTTCGATATCCTGATTCCAGAAATGACATTTGTTTTATCTAAGAAAAATTCTAAATTTTTTAATTTTCACTTTTAAAATAAAAACCAACATTTATCGAAAATTCACGGGTTTTGACAGAAATGGCTTTCAAACCTTAATATAAAATTTTAATTGCATTCATAAAATTATAAGATCATTTATATTTAATAAAAATTAATTTAATAATATTATTATTATTTTATTAAAATATTATTTAATTCAAAAATCCCTTAATTTAATAAAATAGATTTATTTATTAAATAATAACTAAAAACACCATTTGTACTTTAAAAACTATTTACAATGTATCAAAAATGACTAGAAATTATATTCATTATTATATACAAAAATAATGTACATGAACATAGTACTAATTATTTGTTACATAACCCCTTAAAATAGCCGCATAAGACCTAAGGGTAAGGTGTGTGATGGTGACAGACTCTTGGGGTGGCTCGGATAACATCGCTCGAGTGGTAATCCCTATCAACTTCCACTTTTCCCATAGACGGTCTCGTTCGAGCTTGACATGGTGAAGCTCAGCTTGGGCTTGGTCAAGGGCGAATCCCAATGATTCCACCTCTTTTCCGAGCTCTGAAAAATGGGCTTCGTATGTAGCAATTCTACTGGACGAGGCCATCGCTTCTTTTGTTTGAGTAAATTGGATTTGTTAAATTCCTATATTTATACTAATCATGTGATCACTGTTCAATGGCTATATTAGCAACGGTCGAAATTATTAACATAAAACCAAAGAAGTTGACATCTTATAAAAACATTTTTCATAAAGAGACATTTAATTAGATCAAGAGGGATTTCCATTAATGAAAATTTGGGTCGTTACAACATTCCCCCCTTAAGAAATTTCGCCCTCGAAATTTTCCTTTTCCCACACTAAACAATTGTGGGTAACTCAGCTTCATCATTTCCTCCACTTCCCAAGTTGCTTCTTCAAACTTTTGGTTTCTCCACAACACCTTGACGAGGGGCATTGTCTTATTTCGTAGAACTTTTTCTCTATGATCTAAGATCTTCACTGGTTGCTCCTCATAAGAAAGATCATCTTCCAATTGTACCACCTCAGAAGAGAGTACATGTGAAGGGTCTAGTATGTACTTCCTTAAGAGGGATACATGAAAGACGTCAAGTACTTTGGCCATAGTAGGTGTAAGTGCTAGTCAATAGGCCACAGCCCCGACACTATCAAGAATCTCGAAGGGGCCAATGTACCTTGGACATAACTTCCCTTTCTTTCCAAACCTCATGAACTTATTCCACGGAGATATGCGTAGAAAAACCATGTCTCCAACTTTAAACTCAAGGTCTCGTCGACGATTATCTGTATAACACTTCTATCGACTCTGGGATGCCTTGATATGCTGGTGAATGGTTTTCACCTTCTCCACAATTTTTTCGACCATTTCTAGTCCAAGCAGCTTACGTTCACCGACCTCATCCCAACATGTCGGTGTTCTGCACCTTTTCCCATATAGGGATTCATATGGTTCCATTTGGATGCTCGAGTGGAAACTATTATTATAAGAGAACTCAACCAGAGGAAGATGTTGATCCCATCCTCCTTTAAAGTACATTGAGCACGCTCTCAACATATCCTCAAGTGTTTGGATAGTCTGCTCGGATTGGCCATCAGTTTGAGGATGATAGGCCATACTGAAATTCAGTTCAGTATTCAGAGGATGTTGAAGACTCTTCCAAAACATAGAGGTGAATCTTGGATCTCGACCAGAAACAATAGATAGTGGTACTCCATGCAACCTTACCACTTCCCTGATATATATCTGTTCCAGTTGATCCAATGAGAAATCCTCCTGAATAGCAATGAAGTGTGCAGTCTTTGTTAGATGATCCACAACAACCCAGATTGCATTGTTGCCTTTGGATGTCCTTGGAAGTCTGGTGACAAAGTCCATGGTGATGTTCTCCCATGTCCATTCTATTATGGGAAATGGTTGCATCATCCCCTTAGACTACTGCCTTTATGCCTTCACTTGCTGACACACCAGGCACTTTGATGTATATTCAGCGATCTCCTTCTTTATATAATCCCACCAATGGTTTTCTCGGAGATCTCGATACATCTTTGTGCTCCCTGGGTGAATAGAGAAATTTGAACTATGTGCATCATCTAAAAGTTCCTTCTTCAGCTCCAGACTTTATGGAACACATAGTCTTTTCCCAAACCACACAATTCCTTCTTCATTAACATTAAACTCTGAGGATTTCCCCTTTTTGATAGCTTCCAATTTTTATTGAATTCCCACATCATCCTTTTGAGCATACTTTAACCTTTCCAAAAGAGATGGTTGAGCATTAATTTGTGAAAGGATTGATGATTTTCCCTTCTCTATGATTCTCATGTCCATCTTCATCAAGTCTAAGAAGATAGGATCCTTCTCAATTATCATCATTGACAGAATCACTGGGTCCATTCTACTTAGGGAATCTGCCACCTTGTTCGCTTTCCCAGGGTGGTAATGTATTGAACAGTCATAATCCTTGATGAGCTCTATCCATCTTCTATGGTGCATGTTAAGCTCTTTCTATGTGAATATATATTTAAGACTCTTGTGGTCAGTATATATCTCGCATTTCTCTCCGTAGAGATAATGCCATCAAATTTTCAAGGAAAAGATCATCGCCGCCAACTCCAGATCATGAGTTGGATAGTTTCGCTCATGGATTTTCAATTTCATTGAGTCATAGGATATCACTTTATCATTCTGCATCAGCACACAACCTAAGCCCTTATTTGAAGCATCACTGAATACCACAAAAAGTTCCCCACTTGTGGGTAAAGTGAGCACGGGTGTAGTAATAAGCCTCCTTTTCAAGTCCTTGAAGCTTTCTTCGCATTCATCACTCCAAGAAAACTTTACTCCCTTTCGAGTTAGCTTGGTAAGAGGGTTGGACAATCGTGAGAAATTTCTCACAAATCGTCGATAATATCCAGCTGACCCCAAGAAGCTACGGATATCCGTTACCGATGTTGGCCTCGGCCATCCCTCAATTGCATCTGTTTTGGAGGGGTCCACAGATATTCCATTGCTTGTGATGATATGGCCCAATAATGAGACCTCCTTCAATCAGAACTCACACTTTTTGTACTCTTCATAGAGCTTCTCCTTGCGCAAAGTCTCTAGTACAGTTTTTAAATGCTCCTCATGATCATCCTTGGTTTTGGAGTATATTAAAATATCATCTATAAAGACTACCACAAATTTTTAAAGGTAATCTATAAACACTCTATTCATCAAGTCCATGAATATTGTAGTAGCATTGGTGAGTCCGAAAGGCATTACTATGAATTCATAGTGCCCGTATCTTGTACGAAAAGCAGTCTTGGGGACATCTTACTTCTTCACCCTTACTTGATAATATCCTGACCGCAAATCCACCTTGGAGAAGTTTTGTGCTCCGCGCAGCTGATCAAACAAGACATCTATTCTTGGAAGAGGATACTTGTTCTTTATCGTGATTTTTTAAGTTCACAATAGTCGATGCAAAGCCGCATTGACCCATCCTTCTTCTTGACGAAGAGGACTGGTGCACCCCATGGTGAAGCACTTGGGCGTATAAACCTTTTATCCAAATTCTCCTGTAGTTGTTTCTTCAGCTCTTCAAGATCAACAATAGTCATTCTATATAGAGTATTGGATATTGGTAGCACCCCAGGTATAAGTTCAATTGAGAACTCAACATCTCTTCTTGGAGGAAGACCTGGCAGTTCCTCGGGAAACACTTCAGCGAATTCCCTCACAATAAGCATTTCTTCAAGGATGGTTTCTTCCATGGACTCAATCATCTGAGCTAGATATGCGTGCTCATAAGGTAGTAATATCCATTCTTGAGATGATGGAGCTAAAGGAGATTCATATTCCTCTTGAAACATGTAAAGAATCGGGGGTCGATTCTCCATATGGAGTGTGATTTCCCTCTCCAGACAATTTATATTGGCTCTATATAAGGAAAGTCAATCCATGCCAAGAATTGCATCAAATTCAACCAGAGGGAGTATGACGAGGTTCGCCGGGAAATTCAATCCACATATTATAACATGGGAGGACTTATATTCATGTGATGCAATGATTTCCCCATTTTTCGTACTCACTGACATCTTTACTTCCATGATTTGTGGTGGTGCTGGGATTGTTCTACTAAACATTCGAGATATAAAAGAATGCATAGAACCTAAATCAAAAAGTACGTTCTCTATTCTTGAATGAATAACTAGCGTACCTGTCACCACTTCGTTGTCGAGGTTCACTTCGGCAGAAGTGATGGAAAAATCTCTTCCTTACTGTCTTGGAGGTTGTTGGTTGCCTCTGATAACCCTTGGATTAGGTCATTGATTTGAAAAATGACCCAGTTCTTTTCATTTGTAGCATTGAACAACATGTTGAGTTTTGAACGGAGCGTTCCACTCCTCTGTCGCATCCGCGGGTCTTTCTTGCTGACAGTTAACAGCTAGGTGCCCTTCTCTTCCACACCTGAAGCATTTCCTCGTCCCCTTAAGGCAATTTCCAGGGTGCTTCTTTCCGCACTTTTCGCAAGTGGGGTGCTGGATCTTCTTAGAACCGTTGGATTTATCCATCGGACCACCATCATTGAATTCCACCTTACCCTTCTTGTCCCCATGATACCCCTGTGATTCCCCGATCCCCATTTCGACCTTGAGGGCACATCAGACAATTTCCTCATAGTTGTCGAAGTCACGGATCGCTAATGCTTTCCGCAAGCTAGGCTTCAGCCCACCAAAGAAGCGGACAACCTTGCATTCGGGGGTAACGACAAAGCCGGAAGCATATCGTACAAGCCTTGTGAAGTTTTCCTCGTACGCTCCAACAGATTCTTCATCTTTTTTCTTGAGTGAAAGGAAGTCCCTTACCATCTTCAGCCGGAGGGTGCGTGGAAAATATTTATCGAAAAACATCTTCCAGAAATCCTTCCATTCCAATGCCTCAATATCCTCCTCAGGCTTCGTATTTTTTAACAATGTCCACCATTGATCAGATTCACCCTCTATACGATAATCCGCCAGGAGAACCTTCTCTTGTTCAGAACATTGGAGGATGGAGAATATCATTTCAATGGAGTTGATCCTTTGTTCAGCGATCGTGGGATCAGATGATCCACTAAAAGTAGGAGGCCTTTGCCTCATGAAGCTCTCGATGGTGACTTGTTCCTTCTTAGGGGGGTTTGGACATTCCTCTTAACCCATGTTTCTATTCAAAACTTGAGTTAGCTGAGAGAGAAGTGTGAAAAAGTTTGTGATTCCCGCTCCCATTGTATTGGGCATCTCATTAGCACAGTCATCGCACTGATCTTCACAATGGTTGTTAGCCCGAGTCCTCCTATTACTGGCCATTGGCTGGAATAAAAGGATAGTTAGGGGTAACACATAAAGGGTAATCCAAAGACAAAATTTGATGACTTATAAATAAACTTTCATTCCTTAACTCATGAGTCTATAGGCTTCAATCTTGGATTTTCATGATCTACTTTCTAACATATATTAATAGGAGATTTTTTTTAATTCCCTTAATAAGGGTTCATACTAAGCTTGTGAATTTATCAAAACATATCCCCCGGGAGTGTTGTAACCAAGATTGCAGCAAGGCCCGTTGTCGTGCACCAGTTCCCATTCGAGTCTAGCTCAAAGCGGTGTTTTCGGGTTTTACCCCTAGGATACATCTGTGCCAAAGCCGCCTTTACCTGCTCATATCCAGAAAGGGATGTATTTTCTTAATAACACACTTACTCAATACTCACCAAAACTTAGGGACTTTTTTATTGTACTTAGTCTTGTATCTAAGGCTTTACTAGGGTTTCCTAATCCCAAAAATAACTAAACCTATCCTCTGATACCATCTATAACAACCCTTCTTTTTATTAAAACTTAAACATGATCTATTACATAAAACTTCACTTAATACAACAAAGAAGATCGAGAGGTTTAGTGTATTTGGGGCTTAGGATCATTACATAAAAACATAAAACATGAAATACAACATCTTTATTGAAAACATCCTTTTCATGACCAATACATTCCTTCGTACTTAGCATTGCATGGGATAACTTGAGGACATGCATAAGAAAAGGGTGATCTATAAAGCCCAGTAAGGGAGTACACATGGAATAACATGAGGAGTACAATACATGTTATACAATAGTCATAATCAATAGAGCATAAAAGGAACATGAACATAAAGGCATGATAAATCATGATAATCATAACATGGAGATGTGGCAACAACACTTATCATGGAATTAGCTTGATCCAAGGCTCATTGCACATGGAGCATGAGTAAACCCTCATTGCACATAAAGCACGAGTAAACACTCGTTGCACTTGAATTAGCATGATTCAACACTCATTGCACATGAAATATCATGATACTATATTTTACCCAATGCATTGGAGTGCTATAAGGGTGCACCCTTCTTAAACATTTCATTTCATGCATAAGTGTGCCACATGGATCATGAAACATGGATTCATAAAACATAATCATTTATTCCATGATAAAGAAATGTGGAATTCATACATGAAACTTTACAATCAATAAGTAAATGTGCATACAGGTGAATACCTTTGATGGAGAAATGGGCATGGTGTTCACTATACAATGACATTGGCTTAGAAAATCGGTGTGATTTCAACAGCGTAACGGCGTGACATAAGAATTCATAAAAAAGGTTGATGATAGAGAAAGGGATTCCTCATCATATTTACATATAATGGACAGTAAGGAGGTCATATAGATACATTTCCCAACAATTGAAATGGAATTTAGATTCATGATACAAAAGTATTTCTTGAATGTAAAAGAAGAGAGAGAAGTTCCTTTCGGAATTTTAGCATAGTAACGGGTGTACATGGGAGGCATTTAATGAGAGAGAAAGGGGTATCCCATCATTCAAAAAATTAGAGGGTGTTATGTGAGAGGTGTGAAACCATACCCCAACATTCATAATTTAAATTAAAATGGAAATAAAACATAAAGAAAATTGACAAAAAAAGAGAAAGGAAGAAAAAACCCTTACTTGGAAGTGTGCTTCCAAAGGCTAGAGAGAGGCTTGTGATAGGCTTCTTGGGATCTTGGGGCACCTTGGGAGGATTATAGAAAGATTTGTGCAGAGGTTGGATGAACTCCAAGGGCTTTGAGTGAGGAGGAAGTGGGAGCTTGGGTGGGTTTATATAGGAAAGGTGAGGGAATTCTTTATTATTTAGGTTTGGGTCCCCTTACATTAAATTAATCCAAACCACAAACAATACCATGGTTTTTGCCCATGGTTTTTTGGAAAAGGGAAGAGGAATAAAATATTTTATATGGCCAAATTTCTAACTTCTTAAAATAATAAGGTTGCTTATGTGAAGGTGAGTCACACACCCATGGAAATTAATTTAAAAAGGCAAAGTGTTGAATATGTCTTGAGGGGTCCATTAATGTTTTAAAAGTAAGTCAAACAAACCCAAAATTACATTATTTTAATGATAAAACATATATTGGCCGAACATAAGGATTATGGTATTTTATTAAATCACCATTGGGTCATTATGATGTCATAAAACACATTATATATTTAAACGGTATTTAATTTTTACCCAAAAATTTGACTGTCTCAGAAAATTATGAAAAATTCACCGTTGGATAATTTCGACGTCCTAATTCCAGAAATGACATTTGTTTTATCTAAAAAAATTCTAAATATGTTAATTTTAACTTTTAAAATAAAAACCAACATTTATCGAAAATTCACGGGTTTTGACAGAAATGGCTTTCAAACCTTAATATAAAATTTTAATTGCATTCATAAAATTATAAGATCATTTATATTTAATAAAAATTAATTGAATAATAATATTATTATTATTTTTAAATATTATTTAATTCAAAAATCCCTTAATTTAATAAAATAGATTTTTATTAAATAATAACTAAAAATACCATTTGTACTTTAAAAACTACTTACAATGTATCAAAAATGACTAGAAATTATATTCATTATTATATACAAAAATAATGTACATGAACATAGTACTACTTGTTTGTTACATAACCCCTTAAAACAGCCACATAAGACCTAAGGGTAAGGTGTACGATGGTGATAGACTCTTGGGGTGGCTCGGATAACATCGCTCGAGTGGTAATCTCTATCAACTTCTACTTTTCCCATAGACGGTCTCGTTCGAGCTTGACATGGTGAAGCTCAGCTTGGGCTTGGTCAAGGGCAAAGCCCAAGGATGCCACCTCTTTTCCGAGCTCCAAAAAATGGGCTTCGTATGGAGCAATTCTACTGGATAAGGCTATCGCTTCTTTTGTCGGAGTAATTTGGAATTGTTAAATTCATATATTTATATTAATCATGTGATCACTGTTCAACGACTATATTAGAAATGGTCAAAATTCTTAACATAAAACTAAAGAATTTGACATCTTATAAAAACATTTTTCATAAAGAGAAATTTAATTATATCAAGGGAGATTTACATTAATAAAACTTTGGGTCGTTAAATTGGCCGAGCCAAAAGGCTTTGAATGTGTGAATTAGTGAGAAGGGGGAGTTCCCTTTTATAAGAGGGGTGAGGGGCACCTTTGGAAAAGCTAGAAATATTATTTTATAATAAATTCATTTTCGGTTTCTAATGGCTCAAAAGTAGATAATTAAAATTATAAGGTGGGTGTGGGTCGAAATAATTTCAACCAATAGAATTTAGACAGGTTTGGGTCACTATATTAACGTTATCTTTTAGTTTTAACTCTTAGATAATTAGTTTGACATTTACCATGTCACTTTGTATTTTTATATTATATAGTTAATAATCTTAATATATACATCCAAGAGACCCCAAAGTGGTCCATTAATGATAAACCTATAATAATATAAGTCCTTTGGCCGAACCTTATATTTTTAGGAATAGAATATCAATTAATAAAATTATTTGTTTTAAAAACTCATTTATGTCAATTTTGACACTATTCAATAATTGATTTTTGTTAAAGTCTTAAAAAATTTATTAATTCAAACCAAATTCCTTTAAGCAATAATACAATGTCATATTAACTGATAAAATTCATAGATGTCATTAAAATGTTCAAATTATATTTATTTTAACATTTATAATACTAATTATTTGATTCTTTTATTAATAAAGAAAATATTACATCATTATTGTGTCATAAATAATATTAATTATTAAATGTCAAAAAACTATAAATAAAATACCATTATGTAGGAAATCTTTTTATCTTTCTAATTAATATTTATAGTCTAAAATACAACATATATAACCCTATATAAAAATTGTTTTCCTAAAAGATATATGCTTATGTCATTTTTTATTTATTTTAACTTAATTAATATAAAGTGTCTTTATCACTTACAAGTGGATCCATGGGGTCCCAAAATCATTCCAAAGATTTCCATGGTTATAAATATATCAACCAATAAAGTTAGGACACGTTTTAGGGTAATTTATTATTATTATAATATTATTTGTTTACCCTTATTTACCGGATTTACCCTTTAACCATGGTAAATAAAATATTTACCGAAGTAATTATTCAAAATGTCTAAAAATAAAAGTTACCTATTTACACAAATTGGAAATCTTGATTCCAAATATGGAATCTGTTTTTCCAAATTCAAAACACAGAAGTGGCAGAAATTAATTTAAAATTAATTCCTGTTGTTAAAACAAAAAGCATGTTTTTAAGAGATAATAACTATCAAAAGATTGACACTTGTTTATGTCTGGATTAATTCTGAAATTATGTCCAATGACCAACATTGTATTAAATGGTAAAACTATATTCTAAATATACTTTAAAACCACTCAAATTCATAATTTATCACTATTAATTATTTCGATTAAAAAAGTTGTTTTTAATTAAAATTTAGTAATTTTCAATATTCATCAAAATATAAAAGTTATCCGAAAAGTACCAAAATTTCACCCTAGGATAAATTCGATATTTAAAATCAAAAAATGAAGTCCATTTTGAGAGATAAAATTTATAAAATTTAAAAAAGTGTATATTACTATTCATAACGGGTACTTTGATTAGTCGCAGTGTGTTAGAATCTTGAAGTTGCATACAACACACGCTACTATATTATTCAAAGAGAAGAGTACCGTGGAAGCTTGGGGTGTTATATTCTCCCCTCCTTCAAATAATTTCATCCTCAAAATTTCTAGAATAATACCGCATTAAATGACTTGGGTGGTTCTTCATCATAAGTTCCTCGGGTTCCCACGTTTCCTCTTCCATCTTATGGTTTCTCCATAGAACTTTTACCAGACAAGTCGTCCGGTTTCTCAGAACTTGTTCTCTGGTATCAAGAATCTCAACGGGCTCTTCTCAATAAGACAGATCGGGTTCCAGTTCTAATTCCTCGTAAGTGAGTACATGCGTTGGTTCAGGCATGTATTTTCTCCACAGTGTTACATGGAACACATCGTGAACTTTGGAGAGACTTGGCGGCATTGCCAAATGGTAAGCTACAACCCCAATTCATTCTAGAATTTCGAAAGGTCCGATGTACCTAGGACTTAATTTACCCTTATTACTAAAACGTATAACTCCCTTCCATGGAGATACCTTCAAGAAAACATGATCTCCTACCTAAAATTCCAAATCCTTCCTTCAATTATCGGTATAGCTCTTCTGCCTGCTTTGAGCTGCTTTGATGTGGTTTTGGATTACCTTCACATTTTTCATCATTTCCTCCACCAGTTCTAGGCCTACATGTTTTCTTTCACCAACGTCATCCCAACAGGTTGGTGTGCAACATCTCTTTCTGTATAGCGCTTTATATGGTGCCGTCTGAATACATGAATAGAAGCTATTGTTGTAGGAAAATTCTACCAGAGGTAAATATTGATCCCAAATACCCTGAAAGTCAAGTGATAAAGATCTCAACATGTCTTCTAAGGTTTGAATAGTCCGTTCTAATTGTCCATCTGTTTGTGGGTGGAAGGCAGTTCTCAAACGAAGTTTAGTATCCAAGGCCTTCTGAAGACTTTTCCAGAATCTTGAAGTAAAACAGGTATCACGATCAGAAACAATCGATAGGGGTAATCCATGAAGTCTCACAACTTCATTAATATATATTATTACTAGACATTCTAGTGGTAGATCTTCTCTTATAGCAAGAAAATGTGCTTACTTGGTAAGACGATCAACAATAACCCATATTGCATCGTTCCTTCTAGGAGTCTTTGGTAGCCCCATGAAAAAGTCCATCGTAATATTGTCTCATTTCCACTCTGGTATGGGAAGAGGTTACATGACTCCTCCAGGTTGTTGCCTTCCAGATTTCACTTGTTGACAAACCATAAATCTTGACACAAAAATCAGAGATCTCCCTCTTCATGTTGTCCCACCAAAAATGTTCCTTCAAATATCTATATATTTTGGTGCTCCCAGGGTGTATAGAGAAATTGAAACTATGAGAATCATCCAAAAATTCCCTTTTCATATCAGGTTTATCGGGAACACAAAGTCTCTTCCCAAATTTCAAAATTACATCTTCATACACAAAGTCTCTCAATCTCCCATCATTCACAGCTTTAATCTTATTTTGAAATTCTTCATCATCAGTCTAAGAACTCTTAATCCTTTCTAGTAAATATGGTTTGGAAACCATTTTAAAAATAATTGATGTCTCACCTTCCATGGTTATTCCCATGTCCATCTTCACTAGATCCATGAAAATTGGATCCCTTTCAATTCTCATATTGTTCAAAACACCATGATATTTTCTGCTCAAAGCATCTGCCACCTTGTTTTCCTTCCCCAGGTGGTAGTGTATCATGTAATCATAATCCTTGAGTAATTCAAGCCATCTCCTTTTCCTCATGTTGAGTTATTTTTGTGAGAAAATATACTTCAAACTCTTGTGATCTGTTTAAATCTCACATTTTTCACCATAGAGGTAGTGTCTCCATATCTTTAAAGAAAATATCACAGCTACTAACTCGAGATCATGAGTAGGATAGTTTTTCTCATGAATTTTCAACTGTCGTGATGCATAGGCAATAACCCTATCATTCTGCATAAGGACACAACCAAGTCTTTTCTTTGATGCATCACTATAAATAACAAACCCATCATTCCCCGATGGTAGAGTCAATATAGAAGCATTGACTAATCTTCTCTTCAGTTCTTCAAAACATTCTTCACAGTCTTTTGTCCACACAAATTTAACCCCTTTACATGTGGGCTTTGTTAATGGGTTAGCCAATCGGGCAAAATTCTGGATAAAACGTCGATAATAACCTGCTAAACCAACAAAATTGCGTACCTGAGTTATACTCGTCGGGCAGGCCATTCTTGGATTGCCTTGGTCTTAGAAGTATAAATAGAGATTCCATATTTAGAGACAATATGGCCAAGAAAAGAAATCTCCTGAAGCCAGAATTCACAATTACTAAACTTCCCATATAATTCATGTATTCTCAGAGTCTTTAGGATAATGCGCAAGTGATTTTCAGGATCTTTGTAGCTTTTGGAGTATACCAAGATATCATCAATAAATACCACCACAAAATCATCAATATATTCCTTGAAAACTCTATTCATTAGATCCATGAATACAGAGGGTGCATTAGTCAGCCCAAAAGGCATTATTGTAAACTCGTAATGCCCGTACCTCCCAAAACACCTCATACACTTGATTTTATACAAAGGAATTGACCAAAGAGGTCTGGGCCATTACATCAGATACCTCTCAAAACATTCTGGTCCTCAAGAATTCAAAACCCGCCTAAAGGGAAAATGAAATGGGGTCCGAAAAACCAGTAATCGAGATACCTCTCAAAAGATAGAAATCCACAAAGAAGTAACAAAATAAATCCAAATTATAAACATTAATGGTCTATAACCACAAAAAATACTTCAATACATGAAAATAGTTAAACATAAAACAACATGGTACTGAGCACGTATCTATAAATAACGTTCCTAGGTACTCTCCTACATGGAACCGTGTCGCCACAAGACACGAACCAAAGAGATAGAATGCTCACACAACACCTTCTCTTGGCAGTCTTGGATCTCCACAGGTCACTCCTCAAAGGTCGCATCATCATCAATATTGTGTTCTCTCCCCAATCGATGATGTGAGAGTCATCATGATGATAATGATAGAGCTGTGATAAATAGAATACATCATGTATCTGACTCATCTGTAGGGGGATTGCTACTCAATACGTGACTACTCGAACATGATCTAACACCTCGAAAGTCCCAACAAACCTGGTATAAAGATTACTCCCATGACTAATCCTTCACTTCCCACGATGGGGAGTCACATTCAAAAACACGTGATCCCCAACATTAAACTCTAAGGTTCTCCTCCTTTGATCAACATATGATTTATAACAGTCTTTCACTATCTTCATCCTCTTGTGAACCACCTGAAATAACTTTGTTGTATTCTGCACTTGTTCTAGTCTGAGAATTGCTGACTCTCCGACCCCAGTCCAGCACAACGGTGAACGGAAAGGTCGACCATACAAGGCTTCAAATGACACTATACCGATGGTGGAGTGAAAAATATTGTTGTAATCAAACTCCACAAAGTGTAAGTTCCTTATCTATGAGCCTCCAAAATCCAGGACACAAGATCATAATAGGTCTTCAAGATTTGGATGGTTCGCTCGGTCTGATCATCTGTTTGAGGACGAAAAGAAGTGTTAAGGCATAACTAAGAACCAAAATCATGTTGGAGACCTCTTCACACCCTACAGGTAAAATGAGGACCTCGATCAGAAATGATCATCCTTGGGACTCAATGAAGTCTCGCCACTTCCTGCAGATACTACCTCAACAAAATTTCCATTAAGCTTGACTCGTTGATTATTATGAAGTCATCCGATTTTTTTAAATGGTCCACTACCACCCAAATAGCATCATGTCTGACCTGAGCTCAAGGTAAACTAGTAAAAAATTCCATTTATATGTCCTCCCACTTCTAGTGAGGAACATCTAATGGCTGGAGCAGACCACTAGGAACATGGTGTTTGGCCTTCACCTTCTAGCAGACCAAACATCGAGACATAAACTCCGCAATTGCACGCATCAACCCAAGCCACCAAAGATGGCTCCTCATGGCTCGATACAAATTTTTAATGCCAGGCTGAACTGCTAATGAAGAACTATGGAACTCTCAGAGAACCGTCTCACGCATTGTAAAAGGTCCAAAAATCCTTCTATGATACAACACTCTGTGTTGTTTCTCCTCAGACCAACCATCATGGGACTCACCACAAACAACTCGTTCTCTCCAGACCTCCACCTCTATATCCCTCAACTGGGACTCTTCCACCTTCTACACCAGAGATGACTGCACCATCATCTGAAAAAGACAACATCTACCCCCAACTTCTCCCATATCAAGATTTAATGCTGATAATTCATTCATTTCAAGAAGTCGCCAGATTTATGCACTGCATCACTACGTAACTTCCAACTTAGCGCATCAGCTACAACATTCCCCTTACTATGTGTATACAATATTTCGAAGTCGGATTCCTATAAGAACTCTATCCACCAATGTTGTCATAAGTTCAAGTCGCGCTGGGAGAAAACATACCTCAGGCTCTTATGATCAGTGAAAACCACAAAGCGCTCACTAATGAGGTAATTTCTCTACAACTTCAGAGAAAACACCATAGATTCTAACTCAAAATCCAGGGTGGAATTGTTATGCTCATGAGGACGCAACTATCAAGACCCATATGAAACAACTGAACTTTGCTGCATTAGAACACAACCAATCCCCAGAAGAGAAGCATCATAAAAAAAATCAAACTGAACTCCCTCAACTGGAAGACAAATAACTGGATCACTTACTAACTTCTCCTTTAGATAGTCGAAATATTCCTAATACTGATCGGTCCATATGAACGACTGGTCCTACCTGGTCAAAGCTGTGAGATGATTCGCAACTCATGATAAATCTGCTACGAACCTCTTGTAGTAGCCTACGAGACCAAGGAAACTTCACACCTATGACACTATCTTGGGGGATTCCTAAGACACAACTGCTTCTATCTTCGATGGATTGACAGCTACTCCCTACTTGGAGACAACATTCCCCAATAAACAAACTTCTATACCCAAAAACTCACACTTATACAACTTCCCAAATAGATTATGTTGATGAAGAACTCCCAAAATGATATTTAGAAGCTCTGTATGCTCTTCTTCAGATGTGGAGTACACAAGGATGTCTTCGATGAAAACTACAATGAACTTGTCCAGGAACTCATGAAACAGAGTGTTCTTTAATCCCATGAACACATCTAGAGCATTTGTCACGCCAAATGGCATTGCAACAAACTCATAATGCCCATGATGACATCGGAAAAGCAGTCTTCGGGATATCCTCATCCTTCACATGCATCTGATGATATCCTGACCATAATTCGATCTTTGAGAACCAACTTTCACCCTTCAGTTGATCAAATAAATCATCGATCTATGGAAGAGGATAGAGAATATTTATTTTCACTTTGTTCAAGTGGCAATAATCGACACACAACCGCAAACTACTGTCATCCTTATTCACAAACAAAACTGGTGCACCCCATGGTGACACACTAGGCCGAACAAAACCACACTATAACAAACCATCGAGTTGTATAAAAATCTCTCGTAACTCATAAGGGGCCATCCTATATGGAGACATAGAGATATGAGACGTTCATGGTTGTAGATCGATCCCAAACTCGATCTCTCGTCGAGGGGGTAATGTTACAACCTCTTCTGGAAAGACATCAGGGAACTCTTCTACGACCCTAGGAAACTCCAACTACTGAACCTCTAAAGAAATCAAAATCATCTCATCCATCATGGATGATAAGGAAATAACACAACTATGACCTATCCAAGGATCTCTCTCTCCAACAAACACCACTGGCTCCCTATTCGCATCAAAGAAAAAGACCTTCTTCCTCAAGCAATCCATGACAGCCTACACCGAATAAAACCAATACATGATGATAATTACATCATATGGTGGTATTCATAAACATAGGAAGTCTCCCCAAGATCGATGCTACCCCAACACTAGCTCACAGTCTCTACAAACTTCAAACAAGTCATCTCGACCTCCAACTAGCATAGTCAACGCCAAAGGAACTGGAAGCCTCTCTACCTCAAGTCCCAAAGCATAGACAAGGGTAGGTGATATGAAGGAGTGTGTCACTCTTGAATCAAAAAAGTCATACACTAAGGTAGAAAAGAATCAAAGGGTACCTCAAATGACATATGGATTTCCTGGCACTAGCAACGCTAAAGAATGAAGCTGGCCATGACCTCCTCCACGACCTCTCTAACCTGAATGAAGACCACCACCCCAATCATGATCTGATCTCTGAGGACGAGGAGCATCATATGGATGTCCTATGCCTACCCTATCTAACCTCTAATGATCTAAATCTGGTGCAACCTACTGCAGCTGCCTGTGCTGGAACTACCTCAATGGAAGAACTTGGAGCAGAACACCTGGTGCATGATGGCTGCTCTGAATGTTTGGGAACTCTCGCTGATGATGACCTCGACCACCATAAGGAAAACAATAAATTGATCCCTTGGAATAGACTTAAGATCTGATCCTCCTGGAGAAACCAGATGTTTAGGGATGGCACCTACCCACAGCCGAACGGAAACTCTTCTGCCCTGAAAATCGGGAACCCCGGACCACAGCTCAGCTTCATGAGGAATCATGACAACTCCCCTCTCGTGATGATCTGGTTCTGGCCAAATTCCTCTCGACGACCTCTACCCCTTCCAGCACCTCAATATATGTCTTCAGTATAAATGGGGTGACCTGGCACTAGATCTCTAGATTTAAAGCCTCCTTGAAATGCCTCACCCAGGCCTCCTCATCTGGAAATAGGTCTGAAGCATATCATAAAAGGTTCCTGAAATAGATTCCAAACTCTCACACATTGGAGCACCCCTATCGAAGGGTAGGAAGCTCCTAGTGACTAGACGCCTTTGCGGTTGAATAAAGAAACTCAACTCTAAACTTGTCTCAGAACTCCTCCCATGAGATCACTAACTCCTCACAATCCCCAAGGAACAAGAACAACCACTGCCTCGCTACTCCATGCAACATCGTCACAACCAAGGATGCACAATGCTACTTTTGAGCATAGATTAATGTTAAGCCTATCTCGACCTCCTCTAACTAGTCATCTGTGGCTACATCTGAAATGGATCTCTCGTACTTCTGTAGACTCTGGTGCTAAAACTCTCAAAGTGTCCTCCTCCATGTGTCGTCGTTGTCAACCTCTACCCTGCAGTGATCTACTGGCACAGCCTACTGGACATCTTCTATGTGATCCTAATGAGGACATCGACCTGGATCCATACTTGTAAAATGAAAAATAGTTGGAGCTCAAAAACCTGAAATATGGAAGACTAGGAAATAATTAATTAGTTGTTTTCTTTTATTCATTTTAGTTTAACCTATCCCAAGGTCTACCCATTCAAACATAGGAACAAAGAAGAATGATGAATGATCCTTTCCTAGGTCTCTACCATGCAACTAGTATCACCTCATTTAGTAGAAATTGTCAACTTAAAGGTTTGTACATCAGATCATAGGTGGCCCTAAATGCCTATGTCTTAACTAGTATCCAGTGTATACATCACTTGCTAAACTTGACTGACACTTTTTTCCTTACCAACCCATGCAATATAACCTTTGTCTAACACCATACTCCATCCTATCTCTCAACCAGACCTCTAATACCACTCTGTCATGACCCCCTCCCCACAAAGTGTACCCCTCCTGGGCCAGAAATGTCAGAAGGGAGATAATGAACCCCGAGTCCCACCACCAGTAGGCCCCGGGTTGGGGACTAGCACCGGGGGTATAGTAATCACATAGATGGGAGGCATTACCCTCTAAGAGAACACATGTGAAAGATGAAGATAAGATAGGAACCATCCAATTCCAACTCAGACTGAAATATAAATGAAAACCCAAGTTCACATATTTAATTTCATGAAAAACTACTACAACTAGAAGGGTAAAACAACAAGTACCCAAAAAAAAGTAAAAACAACTGCAACCACAAGCCCGAACAGCTCTAGCAACCCCATGCTTGTAGAAAACATCTTGATCTCAAACCTGCTCCATGTGACCTAAAAAACAGTTTATATATACATTGGGTGAGTATAGAAGTACACTCAGTAGGATCCTCCCCGAAGCCTCTCGTGCAAAAGTAAAGAAAGCATGCTAAAGCATAGTGAACAACAACTGAAACTAAATCATCACCTAAACACGTATACTAAGTTTCCAGACTCACCATGGATACTCTCACCATGTAACTCATATAAGAGTATATAATATAATAAAGAATATCAAGGGTACCCCGCAACTACATCCCCACTGGTGTGCTGCTTTTTCCCAATGTCACACGTCCTAAGCATCTCTCTCCAAAAAGGCTTGTCTACTGACACCTGGGCGAAGCACCACAACATACACCTCATGCAATAGAACCTCAACGCCCACACAAGAAAGTAACCAAGTAGTTTCCAGGATGTACCACAGTTCATATAATGTGTATCATATGTCGGGTATTATACCTCAAGCCATTACAACCCATACACTGAGTAAGGGTTCTCAAGCCATCACAACCTATACGCATTACACCTATAGTAGTCCATAGGATACTATATCCAGAATATATGTGTGTGAATAACCACAAACCATTAAAGCCCTCTACACACATATATGGGGAAAACTAAACTTTGTGCCTACCAGTACAAGTAACTAATAAGAGAAAAGAGCAAGGCCAAAGGGGGTAGTCATCCATCTATCCTCCCACTAGAATGTTGGGGAAAACACACCCGCCCCCGGGCTCAGAATCCATGGGTGTCTATTGCACTAACTGATAGGGCGGAGTAGCATTTAGAAACACAAAAGCTACATAATATACTATATATCGCAACCACACTATGGGTATAACCTAGTCTTAGAGTCAACTGTAGCTAATGTCTCTCAGACTCTCGGCTACTACTTCTAAGAATAGGTATCCTATAAGCACACAATCATTTAAAGAGATTTATTGCCTTACTTCATTGCCTTTTTTATCAGTTCTGCTTTACACTAATTAATTATTTAAACATTTATTAACCATTAAAATTTCCACATTAAATTTCATTAGCGTCACACCCAAAGTGCATTGTCCCTTTAAAATTGTAACCTCAACATTTTGTTCCAGCAAACTCAAACCCCATGGGTTAACATCATTTATTTAATTATTCATTTACAACATTTCTTTCCCATATTCCCAGGAAATCTAGAGAAACATTCTATGATACTAAACACAAGGGGTCTCAACACGGTGAGTAGATAACTACATGTTGAGTCTTTTCCTCACATATCAAGAGCGTACACCCATCCTAACTTGGGAAGCTAGACACGGAAAGCATGTGGCATACCCCGCGTGTCTTCGCCCCTTTCGAAAGAAGGGTATGCAAGTCCATCTACCTTGAGCTTTGGGGAAAGTAAAGCAGACAACCAATCAAAGAAACAACAAGCATCCAAGCATTTACATCAAACTAGTTCCATCATCCCTAGTGTCCTCTCTGAAACCCACACGTATAAACTTGTTCATCTCCCCACTCTAGGTGTCATCTTCTACCACAACCTATATGCCTCCCTGCCCCCACATATCACAACATCCATCAAGGCTCACATCATAACACAAGCAGCAGGAAAAACAAACATATTATCAATTAGGCTCTTGGCCCTTAAACAAGCAAGAGGGTAACTCAGAACCCTACAATGAATTGTCTTTTATCAAACAACTAGTTCTTTAATCCATCTTGGATTAACCAATTTATTGTTCGTAGGTTCCAAACTTGGGAAACCTAATCAGTAAGTTATCACAACTAATTAAACATGCTGACTACACTAATTTGATTTACATAAAATTACAACAAGAGAAAACAGATTCATTTACAAGCCTCTTTATCTTTATCCAAACAATTATCAATAAATTCCAACTTATGTTCTTTACCAATTCCCATCAAGAACGAAAAAATCTGAGAAAGCAGGCATAGATATCACACTATCAATAAAATAAAGAGGAAATAACATATGATCGATCTCAATTTATTTATACTATTCAAATATTTATTATGCCAATTTCATTGTGATCCAGTGGGATAAAACATGCTAACTCTACAGTTGCACGCAATAGAAAAGAGAAACAATGAACCCCCTAACTCAAACAGTTCTTGACGTTCTTTATACAAGAATGAACCACACAACAGGTTACGATCTCCTCCCCTGTGAAAACTGTATCCACCAGAGGATGCAGAGACACCACCACATTGGTCACCACCCAAGAAAATCCCATTAGGATAATCGGGGTAAAATTCCATAAAAAGGGAAAGGAGAAAGAAGGATATGAACTCAAAATAATGATGATATATCGTACGTTATATCGAAGACTGGTCGATATTGCATGGTTTCATCAAAATAGAGCGAACAAATCCTAGGATGAAAGTATGATAGCACAACTCCTATGGGAAGGAATGGGATGTTCAAGCATCTCACTCCTAAGAACAAGGAGGAAGAAATAGAGAGAAGATATATTGTCCCTTAAAAAGATTTAACAGAGCAGTGGTTTAAGATACGATAGGTTTTCCATTAAAAGAAGATCGCAATAAACCAAGTGGTTTGACCAAGTAAAAACATCCCAAGACTGAGGAGAAATTAATATAGGAGTAACGGCCTTTGAATCAGCCTTAGAGTCCATAAAACAAGGCTTTAAAATAATTTTACATCAAAGGAAAAATTAAAGGGGTGAAACTGTAGGAAGCTGGAAACACTATTCAGGAACTCGATATTTGGAAAAGGAAAAAACATTGTTCATGAACCTCACCATTGGAACCTCACCATTCTAGAAACACTATTCATGAACCTCACCGTTGGAACCTCACCATTATGAAAAAACTGTTCAGGAAATTCACCCTTGGAACCTCACCGTTCTGGAAACACTATTCATGAACTCAATGTTTGGAAAAAGAAAAAGGTCACCGTTGGAACCGCACCATTCTTGAAACAGTGTTCAAGAACTCCAAATTTGGAAATGGAAAAAGGTCACTATTGGAACCTCACCATTCTAGAAACACTATTCATGAACTCAACATTTGGCAAAGGAAAAATGCCACTATTGGAACCTCACCGTTGGAACCTCACCATTGCACTGTTCATAGAAGGTTACTGATGACACTGTTCACCTAGGGCTACCGATTCACTGTTCATATATGGTCACCATTGCACTGTTCACATAAGGTTACCAATGAAACTGTTAATAGAAGGTCACCGATGACACTATTCACAAAAGGTCACTAATGTCACTATTTACATAAGGTCACCGTTGCACTGTTCACATAAGGTTGCTGATGACACTGTTCAACGAGGGCTACTGATGAAACTCTTCACCTAGGGTTACCGTTGACACAATTCCCCTAGGGATATCGATGCGATGTCCACATAAGGTCACCATTGCACTGTTCACAGAAGGTCACTATTGCATTGTTCAAAATGGTCTACTATTGGAACTCTTCACTGATGGAATTGTTCAAAGAAATGGAAATTTGGCAAAGTGTTGAGGACAAGTCAACTTGATCTCCCGAAACACCTCATACACCTGATTTTTGCAAAGGAATGTACCAGAAAGGTCTAGGTCATTACATCATTAATTATGTGATCTAGTTATTTATAGAATATCTCCTTCATGTATCCATTAAAAAAATGAGAAATATTAAATAAAATAGAATTAGAGGATTCAATGATTCTCTTTGTAATCTGGGAACAATAAAGATTTAATAATTTCTTCTGAAAAAGGATGGTTTTACCTCATTATTAAACGGAAACTTCCATAATCTCATCTTTAAGGATAAAGTTGAGTCAATCAACACCATTGTTACTATAAAGAACTCTGCATCCTCAAAACCCTCAAATTATTCTACTAACAGTGGAATTTTTATTACCTTGATAAGGTTCTGCATCACATTGGATTACTCACAAGAATCAACAATAAAAAACAAGTTTCTGATTATTTCAAAAATTCAACACAAAAATTCATTCTGATGATATAACATTACATTATACACTTTTAAAAACATAATACTTTAAATTTTTGATTACATGAATAGAATAACATGCATGTAATTTGTTGATAACATTTATTTCATGTGAATAGTATATTTATGCTCACCAAAATAATTGATGTTAAAACAAATAGACATATTCAAATGTATGATTACCCTATTACAATATCCCTGAAATGAATTTGACATTGTGGATGATGTGTAATTTCTTTTAGAGTAATTTCATATCCATAAACTATATGATAGGGAAAAATATACCACTCCAATGTGTCCCACACTAAGACTCATTCAAGGACAATTTAGCATAATATTAAATGCAGTAGAAGACACAACTCATCCATGAAACTCTTACCAACTCCAAGAACACATAAGTATGTAGAAAATCCTCATGCCACCCCATTTCATAATGGATACCTCATCGTACTAACTATATTGTTTCACCCTTTCCATCTTATGAATAGAATATACCTCAATGATTTTACACATGGCCACATTGGGCTTACTAGTACCATGAATTCCCTCAAGTTGGTCCTCAGGGGTGGCCAGTTCAATCATTAATGGACCTTAATTTTAATAAAATAAAACACACTTGAAGTATAAATGAAATACTCATTAGTATTCCACAATTATAGTCTTCTAATTTAATCATAATCTCTAAAATAATTATATAATAATACTTTTTAAAAAACTCAAATATTGAAGAGCTTATCTTCCACAAATCATTTATGAAGAAATATGAACATTCCATGAAAATGAGCACATGTTTTTCTCATTATGAGTAGTTCAAAAGTTTTCTACATGTTCTATTTAGTTTGGAAATAATATGTACTTATCATTATCATTATGATCAGTTTAAAACCAATCATTAGATATTTGTTTATGATGTATCCTTAATAATCCTTCATGATTAAAAAACACATTGTTAATTCTTCTCATTTCAACAAAACATGTTTACATATTCCAATAAAAATGACATTAAACCTATTTAAATAAATAAATAAATAATATATTTTCCACCTAAATATCACAGTTCATATTTTTTGTGAATAATACCCAAACACATTGTTTTTTTAATATGAATTTTTTCTTTCATGCCTATAATGAAATTAAATAAAAATGATTTGAAAAGTTAATTTCCTCTTTTATTTCATCATCAAAATATTTTTTTCACAATAATATATTCAGCAACATATGACTCCATTAATAGAGAAAGTTGATACTATAAGTTTATAAGCATGGATCCTTTTCCAAGAATACTCTCTGTCTATATGGGATAATGTCAAGTATATAAAAATTATATTAATAATGTGATTAATTTTATCCATAAATAATCATGTATGTGATATTATCATATATTTTTCAGGAAGGAATAACTATTCTATGGACTTAAAAACCAATTCTATCCTGCTTGTGTTATGTCTATCCAAATCGTCATATCAAGAAATATATGCATCCAACACACATATGAGATCACACATCATAACATTCATGTGTAAAAAAATATAGATCCCCCTTTTATCTAACTATAAAATATATTGTGATAGTAATTTTTATTTAATTCACAATAGAGATATGGGATTAATTTTATTACCTCAAATTTAAATTTTAATATAATTGTTCAATAATTTCTCATTCATGATTTAATGAAGATTTTACTTCTTTACCTCATATTTTCTCCTTTATATGGGATGAATCAATATCCTCAAATTTCTTCTATGTCGGTACATATAGGTAATTGAATATGTATAAACCTATTTAAAACTTATAAATATAACTAAGGATGAGGGATTTATCTCACATTTTTCTATTCATTCTTTATTTAAATATTTTATTGTGATGTGTTATTATTATTATGGTAACATATATCAAGTTTCATGTTAACATTTAACTCAATAATAGATTTCTTGTGTAACATAGTGTTCTACACCATAGTTGTCAATGTAATATCATTACATTAATTTTTGTTAATTATGACATCTCTTCTACGACTATTGTGAAATACAAACAATGTTGTACCCCATTCCCATATTGATTACATTATTAACACATGTTTCCATGAAGTTTTATATTATAAATTTTAACACATTATCAACAACTATTATTTTTTTAAGGGTCCACGTGATTAAATTCATTTCTATAATTTATTTTGTATTCAACCATTAATTTATTTATCTTCAATTGGAATGGAAAACATGTTAAAAAATAATTTATTTGGTTTATCACATTCATTGGGTGTCTCAAAAGACTTCTTTATAGTCTAGTACAATCTGTAATCCCACCAATTTGTTATAATGGTTTTCCCTTTCTAATCAAATTTTACCACAATGGATTTATTTTTTATGCATTAATCCGAATTTTGACCTTTGTTTATGAATCTTACTCAAATATATTCCAAGTATTTGTAACTATTTTCTGTTGTATGATTGGGTGGTTTTTTGGATACAAAATTATTTCATTAAAAACATGTTCACTTATAATCATAGTAGTTTCCCTTATATTATCACCAAATTATTAAAAATGAAATTGTATTCCAACAAGAGTATGTTTTAATCAAAATATTCCACAACACCAGTTAAAATTCTCTGAACAATAATCTTGAAATTTAAATATTATTCTATCTATAAACTTATTTTGTTCTATTTTTCAAACTAATTATTATTTTCCAAAGGGGGCATTGGTATTCTTATAATATCCATCTCATAATTTTTTATATGTGTGTATCTCAAAAATAATCTTGTTCCAATATGGTTTAGATTTATTTTCCATTAGCTTAAATATTAGAAAAAATAACTCTACTTTGAGGTTTATTAGGTATTAATTTAGCCTACCTATTTATACTATTCTTCCCAATATAATTGGATGAATCATATTTGACCATTATAGACATAGGTAAATATTATCTACTCTTCATTATCTCATTTTGGGATTCAGTAAATTTATTTTTATATTTTATATTATTTCATTTTATTGATCATCTTTTACCTCATGATCATCCACAAACAACTCAATCTCATACACCCCTAATCTATTTTTTCATAATTTCATTAGAATTTTTTTTTATTTTCATCCATGCTAAATTTTTTAGTAGATAAAGTTTTATTTTTCTGCTCAATATTTTCAAATTCATTCCTGTGTAATTTTTCCTCTTAATAAAATGTTTTAGATTATATTTTTGTATAAAATATTGTTATATTCTATCTTCCCCTTCATTACTTCCATAAGAATCAATTTCTTTTTCAATAATTGAAAAAAACCTAAATGATATTATAAAGGAATAAATTATTGATAATTTACATATTTAAACATTCTTACAAAATTTCACAACCAACTACATGAATTATTTTAATTTATCAAGTTCATTTATATTTTTACATCTTCTTTTCTTATTTGTACAACATATTACCATTTTTAGTGTTATTTTAGAATTCATTGGAAATATATCTAGTGTCATAACAATTCCTAGACATAGTTGATGGTATCCCTTTTCCATTCAACATTTTTTTCAATAAATATATTTTAATAAAAAGATATAGTCTAGTGGAAGTCATTTTTAGCATCCTCTATATTAGATTGTTTTGAATCTAACAATTTTTTGTTTTGGAATTTTTTGTTTCATGTAGATGCACTAGCCATCTCTTATTTATTCTTATTGATCACATACCCTTCTAGTTACATATTTCATAATAATATAATTATTTTCATTGAGGGAATGATTTTCAAAATCCAATGAAACAAGATCTGTTAGATCAAATAACTCTTTTATATTTCTTATATAATTATTTAATGTTGTAAATTCCTCTTATCCCTAACAATGTCATTAAATATGGATAATTTTTTCTATCACCCTAGTGAAATAGTGATATGTATATGAATCATCTTTCATTGTGATGAATTCAACTCCTTCAAATAGGAAGCTTTTATTCCCTCAGATTGAAATTTAATTTATAACTACTTATAAACAAGTTCAATAATTTACCTGTTGTTTAATGTCCCATGTAAATTGTTAAAAAAATTAAAGAGGAATAAAAAATTATTTTTATCATTATTTTCCCTGATTCAAATATTAGAAAGTATCAGAGAATATTCCTTAGTAATTACTAGAAATCTTATTATTGGAGTATATCTTACATTCTTCTCCAATAGATTGGGGGTACGGAATCATCATATTCATATATCTATAATAGTTAAAAACATTAAAAGTATATAATAATATTATACTCATAGAATTTATTATCTCAATATCTCATAAAAATTACCATATCTTCAATGGGGGACTTTTTATTGATACCAATTACATAGACGAAGGACATGTTAGGTACCACCGGTTGGGGGTTGAATTAGTTGAATACAATATCTAGGAATTTTTTTATTTTTAATTCGTATATTATGGTTGGTTTAATTGTTAATCCCAAAAAAGTAATTAAAAAACACAACCACATGTGAAAAGAGATTTGAAACAAAACACATAAGGATTTACAAGGATTGGAATAAATTTTTAATCCATACCATTGTTTTATTTACACCCCAACATAATGTTTTTGAAGCATAAAAATGTTATCTATTTCAATTTTCTACCATGTATTACTGAATCAAGATTAATTTTACACCTAAATAACAAAAATTTAATAGTAACTAGTTGTACATGAAAGTAATTGACCGTCTATCTATTTCTTATTCTATACCCTAGACAAAAAAGCAACTATATTTTTCTGTTAATACCTGAACCAAATTCTTTTCTCCTTGATTTTATATACACCCAATGATTATTTTATTAAAAAAATACATATGTAGAATTATTTATAACAGAAATGAGTTATTTAATAACCTACTTGGTAATTCTCTTCAACTATGAGTGTACATGATCATATTTTCTTGTGTGTTTCTTTATGTCTATATATCAGTTCTTCTAAAAAATGAAATATTTTATTAACAAATTTCATATAGCATTACCTGAGTGGTTCACCTCATTCACTAAATAATCTAGCATGAAATTAATCTTCTCGGGTAAAAATTCCAAAATTTGGGTTTCATTCTTTTGTATTTTCTCGATAATTATTTTATAAGCTCTCGCATTTTTCTTTTTTAAAAAATATTCTCTACAAAATTGATATGCGTGAAATGATAACGTATTGTATGATATAAAAAGTACATAGATTTTAATTTTAATATTATTTACTACATTTTATTTGCATGATACATTAATTTCATAAAACAAATCTCATTTTTTAACTGTTTGTAGTTACCTCATACTCATTTGTATAAGAACATTTTCCTTTATCCTTGATACTACATCTGGATAATTCAGTTAAAAAAACAATTATACATATCCACCATCATATAAATCAGGATTCCAAGGTTTTCTTTCTTCATTAGAACAATTTAATATCCTCCATTCATCCCAGATCACATGAACATTCACCTTATTTCTGTGATATCTTCCTATTCAGGTAACTAAATTAATATTAGGGTTTCAATCTTTTATTTTCAAACACCCATAAATTAATGTTTTATTTTTTACATGTTTTTTATTCCTTTTTATGGGTTACTTAGGGATTCACTAAAATTTTCCAACAAATAGCTTGAAATTCCCATGAGATATGTTTCTACACATCGAAATAAAGGTTTCTTAAATGCAGACATTTTATTTATATAATTTGAGTTCTATAATATTGAGATATTATAATTTCATTGTTTTGAATTTGAATTTATACGAAACTCCCCTGAATCTGTTCTTAAAATATATTTGAGAAAATCACTAACAATGTTATCTCTAAAAATATCATTATTTTCAAAATTATCATGTCATTCCAAGAAAATGGTGTCGAGCAATCATGTGATCAAAATCAGGGCGGATTACTGACATATATTTTATAATAGTCATGTGCATCTATTATTTTCAAATAAAAATATAAAACATTAATTTAGAAAGTATATCATTGAATTACACATGTGTAATAAACATCGTCCATAAAACTAGTAAGTGTACATAAGGTGTATCACACAAGATATGTATATGTTTTATTTTTATTTCAATATTCATTGATATGATCAAATATTTATCATTAATGTTGAAACAAGTAGATATATAAATTAACCCAAATAACCTAGAATAGTAACCTAAAACCAAAGATATATGAGTCGATATTGGGTAATTTTATTCAATGTATTTTTATATTCATAAAAATCATGACAAAGAAAGGGAGAGTCACTTCATAGGGTCCCACATCAAAACTCATCTAGGGATGCTTCCCATAAATATATAAAACAAAAATAGAGATAACTCATCTAGGAAAATAAATTCGACTCCATAAAAACATATAAACACTATGATAATATCATTCCACCCATTTTTTAGTAGTGACATCAATCATTTACCTCTATATGTCCATTAGTTGAATTTGGATTGGAGAAAAGGAGAGAAGAGATCCACTGCTTGGTGAACCTTTTTTTCCCTAGATGTCAATGGTTACTGCACTAGCCTCTCCCCCCTCGGCGGGGGAGGGTCCTTCCCCATCTCTCAGAGATAATCAACCACCATCATTACCTCCTTTTTTGAACCCTAATCTCATCCCCTTTGTCTCTTAGATCTCTCTAAGTTCAATGGTGTCATATTTGTTTGATGCATTCACATAATTTTTTGTATCGACATTCAAATTCATTGACACATCCTCTTTGTTTCACCTAGAATTGATTGTGCCTTTCAAAAAATGTTGTCTATTAATGGACTCTATCAACCACCTAATCATTGGATCCTGGGTTATTTAAGAATGAGAAACTCTAGGGATTCTTAAATCCAAGCATATTATGATATGGTTTTCTTCCAAGGATGATCTTGTCCTGGATTTTTCAAGTAGACCTCATACCTATGATGGATCTTGATTTATTCTATTAAAATGGTCATATGAATTTGATATGAAGCACGACTCGCCAACCATGGTGATATGGGTTACATTTATGGAACTCCTAATTCTCTTGATTATTTGTATGGGTTACAGACTCCATTGATTATTTGTATGTTTGTAAATCTCCTAGGGTGTTATCTATGCTCAGATTATAGGGATCAATCTATGTGCCATCAGATTTTAGAAAAAATATTTGTTGAAGTTGATGTATCAATGTTTCCTACTAAATCATTATAGAATACTAGGGGTGAAGAGTTCTGTTACAAAAAAACTATTTTATTCAATTCATGGTGTGATTTCTCCTCTCTCTGAGCGAAATTGGAGCCTAGGTTTGAGGTATGTAGGCATGGAAGTTTGATGCAGAAGGGGTTTGGTTTGAATTAAAATTAGATAAATAAGGATTTTGGCCCAATGTTTTAGTGTTAAAAAATATAAAAAATTAAATAATAAAGAAAGTTGATGCCTCTTGATCTGAATGATTATATATTTGGTAGGTTAAATCATGATCATGAAGGGGTTATCTCTTTAGGGGTAGTGGCGGTTCAGGGTACTGCAGCTACTTTGGTGGATAGTATTAAAGATGTTTCTAATCCTCATAAAAGTGAAGTTCTTTCATACTATAATCAAGAAGTAGGAGATAATGATGCTTGAGATGTGTACATGAGGGAGGATCAGGTTTATTGTTCTATTTGAAGATAGGGGGAGGCATATTTGGATGTCAATATGGAAATCCATTGGGGTTCACCTACACAATTTATGGATGCTGAGGTGAATGGGGAAGCTCCTTCTATTCAAAATGTTTTTAATGATACATAATGTATGGTTTTGGATGACAAAACACACATCCTAGATTTACGGGGAGATCCAGAAACATTATAACTCCTCGATAATCTCTGATAAGTGGGATAATGTTACTAATAATGAATAGATGTGGTAAAACACCCCCTTAAGGATTTGGTTTATAGAAAAGCATCATTCAAGGATATTATTAAACATGGAAAGAAGAAGTTGATTAATAGTGAGGGTTCATCACTCCCCCACCCCCACCCGAAGAGATGACTATAGAAGGATACTCCAATATACAACAGACTATGTCTAAAATATCCATATATAAGGTTTTAATAAGGATCAAAGATGATGTTCTAAAGTTCTTTAGTCAAGGTAATTCTCAATATGAATGGAAACCTGCTAATGAGTATGGTGATGGGTATTATTTTTCTAATTATGATATCGAACATTTATCATGTTGGATGAGGGCCATTATTTTCTGCCCTTCTTATTTCCTTATTGACTCGTTTTCTTCTTCTTAATAAATGTTCAGAACCTTTTTCTTATGACTGGACATATCTAGATATACATGCACTATTTCCTACCGATGTGAAATTATTTCTTCTACTAATCTCCACGTGGACACCGTGAATTGATTAGAACCATAACAGACATATTATTTTTTCTAGGCTATATGGGTAGCCAATGTATGTTTGGAAGGACTATCATTCATAAACACAACACATAGTAAAATACTGAGTGAAATATTCATTATTTCTCTTCAAATAAGTACTTTATTATTATTCTACATATCATAATGTTTTCATAAAATAGTGTTTTAACAGCATCAAAATAAATTACACTTTAATATTAACCAAACTTTATTGTGAACAATGTCATCTTTCTAAAAAACATTTGAATATGTTTTTTGTTATTATGAACTATTCAATAACCATTATTTTTTATTGATAGTGAGATCATAATTTTCACTTATCATTTCATTAATATCAATTCAAAAAAAATTATAAGATATTATTTGAGGATATATCCATAATAATACCCTAAGAATCTGTAACTCCTCATTATGTTCCCTAATTCTATAAATAATATTGATATCTTCCCAAGACATATTTATTGCAATTTTTAAAAAAAAATATTTAAACAAATGGGATCTTTGTTGACCATGTGTGGATACTTGGCCAATATACATGTATGTTTATAATATTTTTATCTTCCATTTTATAAATAATGAAGATAAGTTGGATTTATTGCCAACAATAGAGTTATGTATGGTATTTTTGAATAATTCATGATTTTTTTTAAAAATCATAGATATATAGTTGACTGCATTGAGAATACCGAAAAATGAATACCACAATGATAGATTTTTCATTTTCATTTCACTAAGGAATGATTTGAATTTCAATTTATGGAGTTCTATGTGAAATATTGAGATTTTAAAAAAGGAATATAGATATATGGATGATGTCAATTGATGTATCATTTTATCATTTATTGATTATCATATGGATCATGGGATACATTGAAGGAATATTAGAGTAAAAAACATTATGTTTTTTTGATTTAAGGGGGATATATTAGAATATATTAAAGATTGGGGAACCATCCACATCATAATGACATGTATTATTGTTTAAATTATATTTTTACTCACCATGAAAGTACATATAAAATTTTTAATTAGCCGTGTTCGGGAAATTAAAAAAACACTACCATTATGAGGTGAATAATGATGCATGGGTTTATATTTATGAATAAATAATTATAAATCATAGTTATGAAATAAGATTCATAATATAATATATGTGTGTATTATTTATTAGTATCTCATCTATAGGGACAACTTCACCAAATAACCTCTATAAAACTGTAGTGAAACTCTTTCTCATGCCTAAAGTATCAAAAGCATTGGGTCATGGAAAAACACCAAAGGTAATGTAATGGAGTAGTGTTATATGTCTAATCACAAAGTCTATGTATGATTTGTAATTATCTGGAAATATTTGACTGATTAATGATTAAAATATTTCACTATAACGTGTTCGTAAATGAAATTTAACTAATTACATATGCACACTATAAATTTTTTATTTTTATCCATGATACGTGAAGGTGAATTGAATGAAATAGAATTAATTATTATAACATTATTATCAATTAAAATATAAAAAACATTTCTATGATAGAGTGTTTTAAATTGTTATCAAATAGTTTATGCCGTAAAATGGATAAATTCAACAACTTTTATAGAATTAGAATTTCATATAATTAATTGATATTAACAAACATTAAGTAATAGGGACAAGAGATCAATGAAAATATATCAAAATTTTATGCATAAATGAGAAAAAAAATGATCTTTTTATTGTTGGAATCAACTAACAGAGTTATTCTGTTTCATTAAATCAGTTAATTAAGATATTAGTAGTGTTTGATCTATGTGATGTAGTTAACCTTCCCAAAATCAATAAAAACTAAGTGACCCAAATATTTTGGTCACCTTCACTTAACCCACCACTAAACTATCTATTTAATGGATTTTATTACATAAAAAATGTTTCATATTATGATCATTGTATTAGAATTGTACATAAAAACTATTAAAAATTCAGGATCCTTCATGGTTATTTAAACTTATATCCCACAAATAAATGATAGTTTAATTTTATTTTAGGAATTATGTGATCATTGTTCAAACTAGTATCAATCAAATCTACGTATAAAAAATGTTTAAATAAATACAAATATGTTCTTATGGGTGCCCCCAAAAAATTATGTTAATATTGTTTACTGACAGAGCAAATTTATGTGCATATTTTTTATCAAATAAGGAATATTTTTTTACTGTTTTTCAATGATAAACCCCATTTATTTACATGTTTTATTAAAATAATGGGTAATTTTTAATTTTAGAATGAAAATGAGAAAAATTGTGAAAAGTGTGTAATTCTGGATTTTGGACAGATTTTGAACACAAGGGCAGTTTTGTCATTTCTCATAAGATATATGTAAAAAATTTGTGATTAAAATTTATAATCATGATTTTATTTACTCCAATTTTGTCTTCTAGACCAGGAGCTGATTCGTTCATCTAAAGGGACTAAAAATTCATTGAAGTTGGATATGTTTCGGGGCGGACAGCATGGACCCCACCACCGTAACGGAACCCAAACTCATCCTAAACACATCCAAATGAGGTTTTTCCACATGGGATAACACAATGATATCTAGGACCGGATCGAAAACAAATATGGGGGAGGTTTGAAGTCATTAAGGTGTCTATTGAGTGATATACCTTTGGAGGAACCTTCCTAGAAGCTTCATCGAGAAACATAAGCCTTCAATGAAAAATTCATAACTCCTTCACCTGGGGTCCAAATGTGCTGAAATGTGAAGGGTGAACGGACAACACATTTATGAACAACATTGAAGAAGGGTTCCATGTATGAATCTGCCAATTAAGAGTCCAACAACATGCAAATATTAGGGGATAGAAATATTCCTATAAAAGGAGGCCCTCCCCTCCTTCCAATCCATTAGCTCGACACCCAAATCCAAGGAGGTATCCCATAGGGGAATGGGCCACTGCTGATCTTCTATTACCCCCTCATTTCTTCTTTTTATTTTATTTTTATTTTAGTTTTATTTTCATTTGTAATTTGAATTTCTTTTCAATTAATCCATTCATTTTTATTTTGGTTTCCACCATTTAATTTCTTCTATAATTATAATAATTAGTATTATTATTAAAAACTATTATTAGTATTATTATTATTATCATTATTTATAATATCTCAATATTAATTTCAAATTATTTTAATTTCTTTCTCTCTCTTTTTTGAAAACTATTTTCTTAAGTAATAATAATAATAAGTTATATTATTATTATTATTATCATTTTCAATTTCATTATAAATTATTTAATCTTCCTCTATCCCTCTCTCCTCTCTCTCTTTCTCTCTCTATCCTAATCCATCCACCATTGTGATCTCCAACTCTCGGAAATGAGAGGCTGACCCTGAGGCTTGGCTCGGGGGGAGGTCAAGAAGTTCATGAGTTTTCTTTAATGTTTATTCTAAATCTGTGATAGACTTGAGTAGTATTCTTAGGCGAGGTGAATGTCCCCGATTAGTTGACGGTCCCCAATTACATGCAACTCAAGCTATTTATATTCTATAAAATAATAGTGATTCAAACATAATATTTCTTGTTTGAGTTATCAAACTAGAATCAAACATATAAATGAGAATAATGATTAAATCCCTGGCTGAACCCCAAACCAAGTACTTTCTTCCTAACTTCATTCTATTTAGACTTTAATCTAAATATAAATTTAGAATTCTTATATTGAATTTCATTGTTTTAAATAACTAAAAAACACAAAAATAGATAGTTTAGGTGAATTAGAATAAAGTAAGTGAACAAAACTAAAAGGATCCTCAAGAGAGACGACCCTGGTCAGCCATTGTGCTGCACTATGAAAAATGTAATTTCTTTTGTCTACGCCCCGTGACAGGTGTGTGTCATTTACCTATGTAACATTTTAACTATCAATTATATTTATATAAAACGGTATAGTCGAGTTACCCTCCATGTTATCTCTAACTTAAGACACTAGTGGACCAAACAAGTCTCATCATAACGAAGGTCTTCCTATAAATATTTTTTCAGGTTTAATTATATAAAAAAATCTTTTAAATGAATTTTATTTTTAAATATTCTATCCTTATAATAAATTTGGTATATATAAATCAAAAAAATATCTAATAAAGAACTAATACCATATGGGGAATTCATTATAATTTCAAAAGTTTGTTATCAATATGAGAATTAGATGACATATTCTAGTATCATTTGAATAGAAGTCATAAATGATTCTAATTAGAAATATATTTGTTTTTTCCAAAATGATAATATATTAGCTAAGGATCCGGGTGACCCAATAGAGTATATCCTTCAGATGATGAAGTGGTTTTCAGAAAGCCAATGTTTTATGTTGTAAATATATAAACTTAGAATGAATTAGGATGAAAATAATATAATTTGACATTCAGAATGGGGAATTTTGATCATTATATTCATTATTGAGAACTACAAATTGATATAAATTTATTAAATTTATTTATACAATGGTTGGTTGAGATTTATATTATTCTAAATGATAATATTGATATAAGAACTATTTAATTGAATACATTTCCCTAAAAATAATGATATATAGTGCTGTTAAAAACCCTGATATTTTTAAAGGAGAACGTTGTTTCTGATAGCGTGTATGATATTTCAACACTGGTCTTAGAAGAAATTATAACACTAAATAATTGAAAATATATTTATTATATTTCTTCAATATCTTTCATTATACATAAAAATGATTTTTTTACATCTTGGGTTACACGCATGACTGAGTTCTACCAAACAACAATATACTATTAAAATAATAATATTTAATATAAAATTTATAACCAAGTAGTGAAATTGGTGGATATGAATAGTATTATCTAAATTATGAAAATGTGTATTTTTCAAAAAAATATATATTTTTATTAAAAATAGAATGAGTATCTTTTAAAGGAAAAAAGAAATATTTGCTAAAAATAGTATTTTTTATAAAGGACAGTTTAGTTAGGCATTGGGAAAATAATTTAAAATTAATTTATATATGTTATTGAATATTTATTTGAAAAAATAACATTATTTTTTGAATGGAAATGCAAAAAGAACATTTGGGTGAATGCTTGGGATTTGTTTATAAGTTTTTTTTGATGAATCGTAAAAAACACTAAATTTTACTTTAAAACTATCTTTTAGTAAGTATTAATTATATTGTTTAATTATATTTTTAATGTATTTTAAAGTAAAATTATTTTAATTTCATATAATTTAATCTAATTTAGGTCATTATAATAATTTTAATATTGAATTTTTTATATAAAATTCTTTTGAACTTTTGAACATGTTCACTTAAAAACTACTCTCTCCCATCACATGTATGGGATTAATTCTAAATTAAAATATACCACTTATATGAATTGAATTTGGAAAAATATATTCCTTGTTTTGAATAATCATAATTTATAATTTCTAATAGTTTCATTTTAGTTTTTTTAAATAAATATATTGTGAATTACGTAAATATTTGTTATTGCAGTTAAGGTAAAAATGGGTTTACTCAAGTTTAAACTAGAATGATATAAAATATTATCTAAATTTTATTCAATAAGTTTATATTTATATCTTCTATAATTTTATCTTATGTATTAAAATTAAATTCCACTTTACTTGGAATATTAACCAAATAATAAGTTAAGTAATAAAAAGATAGAAAAGACACTTTCTTAATTTTAATATCTATAAAGCCTTAGTATGAGAAAGAATACAACATATTTTTAGTTAAATATATAATTTGAAAATATAATTTTTTTTATAATGAAAACATATATTTAATTTTTAGAGATCAACTAGTTACTTAAAAAGCATAAGAAATGTAAAAAACAAGAATTATTTGGTTAATATAAAATATAATAATGAATACTAAAAATATTAAAATTTATGTTCATTGATTGAATTATTATGTTAAATTATTTTTTAGTTGAATATACAATTTCTTATTGGTTTTAAAATAATATATTTTAATTCCATCATTTTATATATTTAAATTAAATTTCAATGAATAATGTCAATTTTGAAATTAATGTCAATTTTTGATAAACTATATTTCATTATAGGAATTAAAATTAATAATTCACTAATATTATTCCAAATTATTCTTAATTGATAATAAATATAATATATTTTCCATTCATGGGAAAAAAATTATAATTACTATACTGTAACTTAAATAGAGAAATCCTTTATTTGTATGATTAAAATTACAACAGTGGTTTTCTTATAAATGAACTCATGTTAAAATATATTTTCAAAACATATATTATTTTTAAATATTAAATTAGATTTAATATTTATAATCATTGGATCCAAATTATATAAAATAAATAACTTTAATTAATTTTTAAATGATAATTTATCTTGGTCAGAAAACTTGTTATCATAGTGAAAACCCAAAATGGTAAAAATAAGGAAACATGGAACCTAAGGAAAAAAATTGAGTAAAACATGTTATTAGTTGTGTGGTGGAAGTTTTTGTCAACCATATCAACCCTCCACCTAATTTGTTATCAATATTATAGGCAATTTAGATATGATGGACCTCCAAATAGTAAATTCCTTTGGGTAATTTGTAATGTGGCACTCCTCAACGATAAAATGGAAATAAATTTCTTCCCATATTCACTCCTTCAAACCAATTCGGATCATTCAATAAATTCCATAATAACTTCCTAGAATCCCTAAATTCTCCCTATAATACTCAATTTTTTAATAAATCTATCCACTAAAGGGTTTAGTGAAGTCCTAAAGAGGATACCTGAAGAAGACGTAATGTTCTTTAACATACGCCTTTATTTTACTTCTTTCTCAACCACCATCAATTTCTATTAAACCATGATAATATATTAAACATACTATATTAAATATAAAAGGATGTGTTTATGAATAATTAATTTCCTAAAACTATCCCCACTTCCAAAAAAACAATAGGTTATGAAATCATCATTCATGTGTACATCAGACTACCACCCCATGAACTGATGTCATTCTTTTTTCCATTTCTAACTGTAATGGTTGGGTATAATCATAGATTTAAAGTGTATATATATATAATATTTTTAATATATTTATACCTATTTAGTCAATATATCATATATATTATTTCACTATCCATTCTATATGAGATATGATAACACTGCTCTTATGTATAGATAGTGAACTCAACATGAACCGACATGATTCTTTTTTCACTAATGCTTCACATTGATGTTGATAAAGATAAAGATTATAATTATATGTGATATAAATGAAATAATTATGATATTATTTAAATATTTATCATTCTATAAAGATAACATATATTATTTTCTTTCTTTTCTTTCCAATCACATAAAGATGATAACATTGTTTTTATATGTGTGTATAAAAACTTTCACAAAGCGATGATACTCTTATTCATCACTAAAAAACATGGATGATATATATATATATATATATATATTTGTGTGTGTGTGTGTGTATATAATATGTTATATATGATGTTAATATAATTATTTAAATGTTAAATAATACTTACCCCCTTCACAATACGATCACTGAAAAACAGAAATGTGTGTAACAGCCCGATATTTTATGAAAAATATTCTTTTTTATTTCACTAGTGTCTTGTGTTGTACGCTACACCAAAAGGAGCTTGCACAACACACATCCTTGACTTGCCTTGCATTACACGCAATCGCGACCTTCCTCGATAGCGTGTGTAATACGCAATACTGAGTTTCATTAAACAACGATATGCTATTAAAATATTATTAAAACTAGCCGTTATGAATAGTAATAACCACTTTTTAAAATTCTATAAATCTTATTTTTCAAAATGAGCTTCATTTTTGGATTCGGAGTATCGAATTTAGCCTAAGGTGAAATTTTGGTACTTTTCGGATAACTTTCATATTCTGATGAATAGTGAAAATTACTAAATTATAATTAAAAACAACTTTTTTAATCGAAATAATTAATAGTGATAAATCATTAATCTGAGTGGTTTTAAAGTATATTTAGAATATATTTTTACAATTTAATACAATGTTGGTCATTGGACGTAATTTCACATTTAAACCAGACATAAACAAGTGTCAATCTTTTGATAGATATTGTTTCTTAAAAACACGCTATTTGTTTTAATAGCGGGATTTAATTATAAAATTAATTAATTCAACTTCTATGTTATGAATTTGGTAAAATAGACTTCATTTTTGAATTCGGAATATTAAATATAGCTTAGGATGAAATTTTGGCATTTTTCTGAAAACTTTCAATTTTTGATGAATAGTGAAACCACTAAGTGGTAGGTTAAAAACTGAATTTTGCATAAAACTTAATTTTACCGCTTCTGTGAATGGAATTTCGAAAATCCGAGAGACACGATTAATATCAAGGACTAAAATGTGGTTCAATGAGATTAAAATAATTTTTTGGTAAATAGTAACTTTTTACCTTTTTTACCGCGGTTAATAGTAAATAGGGTAACTAAGGGTAAATATGATATTAATATTACCCTAACACATGTCCTAATTCTATTGGACAAGTGTAATTAGACCAAAAACAAACTTAGGAATAAAATATGACCATTTAGGCCCACTTGGATTAGATTAGGACATTTATTATTAATTTATTTAAAGAAGGGATAAAATAGTTAAAATCAAAGTTTAATAAGTAAATCATTTTTAATATGGGGTTATACATAAGATAAATTAGACTATAAATATTCATTAGAAAGATAAAAAGATTTCCTACATTATGGTATTTTATTTGTAATTTTTAGACATCAAATAATATAATTTATTTATGACACAATGATGATGCAGTAATTATCTTATTAATGAAATATTGACATAATTGATAATATAAATACCAAAATAAATGTAATTTAAGACTTTTTATGAATTCCACTAATCTTCTAGGTTACTATTATATATTAGTGTTGATTTAATCAACTTGGTTCGAAAATATAATTCTGTTATGACTTTCACAAAAATCATATATCAAATAGTGTCAAAATTGACACAAAATAGTTTTTAAATCAAATATTATATTATTAATTGTTATTTTATTCCTAAAAATCTAAGGTTCGGCCAAATGACTTAGATAAGGATATATGTATTAATAATATACAATTTGGGGTTCGTTTGGCATGTTATAGTAAGTTTATTAACCATATAGTGAAAGAAAACAAAAAGACACGGTAAAAGTTAAATTATTTAACTTAGAGTTAAATCTAATTGATAAGGTTAAAATAATACCCTAAACTTGTCTAAATCCTATTGGTTGATAGGATTTCGACCCATCCCCACTTTAGCTTCGAAATAAGACCCTTTGGAACCATTATAAACCGATTTTGACTTTAATATAAAATAATATTTTGAGATATTCCTAAGGTGTCCCTCTCCTCCCTTATAAAAGGACACCTCCTCCCCCTCCTCCTCACACCAATTTGAGCACTCAAGCTCGGCCAACCCCTGCCATTTTCTCCTCTCCACTTCCCTAGAATAATCCTAGAGGTCCTGGTCTTCTCCAAATACCAATCTTAGTTCCTTAAGTGGAGGATTCAAAGAGGCGTTCCAAAGAAGAGGTAATATCCATTACCGATCTTTTCAATTTCTTTCTTCTTCAACTTCTTCTTCTTTAGTTGTTTCATGATAAAGTAATAACATCAGTATTACTTACATACTGATATGTTATTATAAATATGAAACAACCCTAATTCACCATCTATCCATCCTACGGAAAAATGAAATCACCGCGCGTGCGTACGTACGGAATACCGTCTCCACGCCGTGGTGTAATCTATTTTCCACCATCACCTTACAAGGATGGGTATAATGGTGTAATGAGTAACTATATATGATTATTATGAAGTAATATTGATACTTAAATAATATATATATACTCCAATACAATTCCACGATCATAGGAACGATATCATCACTCGTGCGTACGTACGGAATACCGTCTCCACGATGTGATGCGACTCGTTCTACATGATCTTCATTTCATAATGATTATATAAATGAATTGAATGAATGAATATGGTATATACTACACTAATACCATTCTGGAAATGAATTATCTATAACCTAAAGATAAGAATAAGAATTTATTCGACAAAACACGCATAAGAACAAAAAGTTATAAAGACCCGAGTAACAAGTAACAATGAAATATTACTAACAAGAAGCTAATAATATGACCATATATGATCTCATATCAATATGTATGATTCTGGAATAAGTCAATAACATTATTTAAACCATTATACAGGAGCTTTGGACACGAACAAAGTAAATCGGACCTAAGGTAAGGGAAATATCACAATCTCATTTTTATCCGAGATTGTTTATTCGTAAGTATTTACTGGGGTGTATTTTATCATCCACATCCATGTTCCCTCAATATGTAATATTGTTTCCATCCACTTGCAATAGTTTAAATCCAATTTTACCCTTAGGTGAGTTTTTATTAAATTAGATGAAAGGAATCTTTTGTCGTTTTTCCGTACGAGGTACTTTTTGACTTTTCCGACAAAAGTACGAAGAATGTTTTTTTTAACTTATACGGCACGAACGGATTTTTACGGTTTTATAAAGCCTTATTTTCATGAACCTTCCTCCAAAATATTTCCTGACTATTTTTAATAAAATATCTTTCTTTTAAAATTGTATGATGTTTTGTGAAAAGAAATTGATTTTGAAGAAGAAAGGATATTATCCTCAAGAATTCATTTCAAGTGTTTTATCAAAATTATTTTCCATCTAAGATAATAAAGGGTTCTGTTTCTATCCATATTTTTACATTGATTTGACTATGTTGTGATGGAATTATGTATATGAATTCCTTTATCTTATATGAATGGTTTTATGATGTCATGTTGTTTAAGAATCCCATTTTTATTACATGGGTTATGCAATGATGTATGATTTATGATTTTGTGGCACACATAAGAAAGGATTCATTAAGAGATGGGTGGGACCTATATCTCCCTCCAATGCATTGGGTAAAGATTTTATATCTCATGAGATAGACATGGCTGGAATGGTAGGTTATACCGGTTCAGTGAAACAGGACTGAAACGAGGATTACTCGATTCAGAAAGGGACTTTGTCCACTAAGATAGTCTTGGCAATGAGTCTTGACTAACAAGAAATGATTCTCTATGATTATGTGTGTATGCCACAATGAGTAATGTTTTAAGTTATGATTTCATTTCACTACTATGATTTATCCCATGTTATGAAATTATGCTCTCTTTTGCAGGTTAAGATTTCCAAAAATGTTATGTTCTTATGAAAATTATGTGATTGATATTTCTTTTGTTTACCCTTACTGAGCATTTGAGCTCACCCTTTTATGTTTTCTTTTCCCCAGGATATAAAGAAAGGTTTTAGGTAAAAAAAAAGAAGAATGTTATGGGAGATGTTGAAGATCTTTCACCAGGATTAGAAGATTATATTCCGAGTTTCCAAAGACACTAAACTATTACGATCCTTGTGTGTGTGTTTTTGTTATGTACTAAGTATTCCGCAAAAGTAATGTAATGTCAATGTACGATAAGCTTCGGGTCTCTACAGTTGGTATCAGAGGAAAGGTTTAGTCAACCTTTGGAAACTAGGATGCGAAAACGTTAGTGAGATCCCTAGAGATATTTCTAAGGTATGTCTAGGGATGTCTCTAAGGTTAAGTATACGTATAGGTTATAGTAATAGAATTACGCTAACGATCATAGAATTAAACCTAAGATGTTGGATATTGAAGGTACTCCCCCTTTATTATGTTGTTTTCCCTAGCATGATTTTTGCCTCTCACACTATTCTTTATGGGTTTTAGACGATGGCTGGAACCCGAAGGAACCGTGTTGATCAATGCAATGGACAATGCAATGATTGCCCTCCTGAACAAACAAATGTTATGGGAGATGGAGTGCAAAATCTTATTGCTATACTTACACAAGCTATGAATCATTCTGGACTTCCAAATGAGCAGAGAAGGGAACAATATTCTATTGAGTCCTTCATGAGGCAACGTCCACCTTCTTTCAGTGGGTCTTCTGATCCACTTGTGGCTGAACAATGGATCAGTACTACTGAAAAGATATTTTCAGTTCTTCAATGTTCTGAACATGATAAAGTCATCTTAGCAGTATATCGTTTGGAAGGTGAAGCTGATCAATGGTGGAATCTTATCAATAATACGAGGCCAAGAGATGAAATTGAGTCCATGGAATGGGACGAGTTCAAGAACTTGTTTTTCAGTAAGTACTTCCCTCGTATTCTTCGAACAAAGATGGAGAAAGAGTTTCTTGAACTGAAGCAAAGGGATGATGAATCTGTTGGTACCTATGAAGCAAATTTTACAAGACTTGCAAGGTATGCTTCTGGAATTATCATCCAACCTGAAAGTAAAGTTGATCGATTTTTCAGTGGCTTAAAACCAAGTCTTCGAAGGGCATTAGCTATAAGAGACTTCAGTAGCTATGAAGAAATTGTGCGTTGTGCTATCAAGGTAGAAATGGAAGTTGGTGTTACATATCCATCTCATGGTTTTGACAAGAAACGAAACATGGAGTTCAAGGAGAAATCTCGGAATAATGGTGAAAAGAAGATGAATGTTTCCTTATGCACAAAGTGTGGAAAGAAGCATGGTGGAGATTGTCTAAAAGGGACTAGAAAATGTTTTAAGTGTGGAAAAGAAGGTCATCGAGCAGCTGAGTGTCGAAGTAATGGAAAAAGGGTTTCTAATGATGTGAATAAAGCAAACACTGCAGAGAACGCACCGCCAACACTTCAATGCTTCAAGTGCAAGGAAATGGGGCATTATGCTAATAATTGCCCTAATCCAAGGGTTAGTGATGATCAACATGAGCAACCACTGAAGGCAAAGGACAAAGGGAAATCACATGCGATCACTATTGGCAATGTTGAATATGACAACGATGTGGTGGAATGATTAAGTGTTTATGTAATGGGATTCCAAAATAATGTTGTATCATTGAGTATTGAAATATTTATTGATGTGGTATTCAAAGTGATTGAGATATTTTTTGGAAATAAGATGATATGCGCATAATGAAGACGAGAAAATGAAATGTTTAATAGTATTCATGAGCTCATGATTGATATAAGGACTAAGTGATATCATGGTTTGAGTATATAGAATTTTGAGGATTTTGGTAACTTTTAACTGCACTCATGTTTTCACTAAGGTATTCAAGAGAATACACGATTAAGGACTTTGAATGTTTGGAATGTGACCAACAAGACATATCTTATGATATGTGGGGATCAATAACAATATTAAATCTCTAGTAATCGTTGTCACTATATTATGAGAGTGGACTGCAGTATTATGTATAAGCCTAAAGATTAGACTGGATTATGTTGGACATAAGTTAGTATTGTTTAAGGATAGAAGATTTTCGATATTATTGATGGGATGTTATAGTAACGTAGTTTTAGAAAAAGGGACAACCTGCAGGACGGGCGACAGCCCATCGCTTCGGACAAGGCTGTAGGAATCGAACCCACAACCGAAGTGCGACTGGCCTTTATCGCCTACCACTAGCCTACAGGAAGTCCCTGTTTAGTAGAAACTAGTTTTATTATATTTAGCAGTATGATATATGAAGTATAAGTCCATTTTAGGAACCATATGTGATTAATCTCACTATAGAATGACTTATGTATATTTAATAACTTTTTCTAACCTTTTGTTTGAGACAGATGGAATAACCCATCATTCTATCACATAATCTGCTAACACTTCACAAATAACAAATTCAACTTCATTTATTTAAGAGATGAAGTAGAAATTGTTCAAGGCACGAACAAAAGTGAGATTGTACCAAAATAAAGTAAGTATTTATTTTAAGCAAATTTTCAACTTTAGGGAAATGATCTTGAAAACCAAAAATGTTGTCCTAGTGATCTTATACCTGATGAATCAGATGGTACCTTATATCATCACAAATCTATGGATTTGTGATTACTGGCTTTTCCATAGCCATGTTCTCTACCACTCTCCATCAGAACATGATGGTTAGATTTCTCTTCCATATCCATATTTTCACCTATGTGGAAACCCAGTGATTAGTTTATTTGGGTAATCGTTACATTTCATACTTTAGTTTTTAAAGCCAAGTTTTGGTATTCCCTTTTACGATGTGGGTTTCTATTAAAGAAACTTTCGAATAGTAAACCATTTATAACCCCGACGAATTTCGAGGGCGAAATTCATTTTAAGGGGGGTAGAATGTAACAGCCCGATATTTTATGAAAAATATTATTTTTTATTTCACTAATGTCTTGTGTTGTACGCTACACCAAAAGGAGCTTGCACAACACACATCCTTGACTTGCCTTGCATTACACGCAATCGCGACCTTCCTCGATAGCGTGTGTAATACGCAATACTGAGTTTCATTAAACAACGATATGCTATTAAAATATTATTAAAACTAGCCGTTATGAATAGTAATAACCACTTTTTAAAATTCTATAAATCTTATTTTTCAAAATGAACTTCATTTTTGGATTCGGAGTATCGAATTTAGCCTAAGGTGAAATTTTGGTACTTTTCGGATAACTTTCATATTCTGATGAATAGTGAAAATTACTAAATTATAATTAAAAACAACTTTTTTAATCGAAATAATTAATAGTGATAAATCATTAATCTGAGTGGTTTTAAAGTATATTTAGAATATATTTTTACAATTTAATACAATGTTGGTCATTGGACGTAATTTCACATTTAAACCAGACATAAACAAGTGTCAATCTTTTGATAGATATTGTTTCTTAAAAACACGCTATTTGTTTTAATAGCGGGATTTAATTATAAAATTAATTAATTCAACTTCTATGTTATGAATTTGGTAAAATAGACTTCATTTTTGAATTCGGAATATGAAATATAGCTTAGGATGAAATTTTGGCATTTTTCTGAAAACTTTCAATTTTTGATGAATAGTGAAACCACTAAGTGGTAGGTTAAAAACTGAATTTTGCATAAAACTTAATTTTACCGCTTCTGTGAATGGAATTTCGAAAATCCGAGAGACACGGTTAATATCAAGGACTAAAATGTGGTTCAATGAGATGAAAATAATTTTTTGGTGAATAGTAACTTTTTACCTTTTTTACCGCGGTTAATAGTAAATAGGGTAACTAAGGGTAAATATGATATTAATATTACCCTAACACATGTCCTAATTCTATTGGACAAGTGTAATTCGACCAAAAACAAACTTAGGAATAAAATATAACCATTTAGGCCCACTTGGATTAGATTAGGACATTTATTATTAATTTATTTAAAGAAGGGTTAAAATAGTTAAAATCAAAGTTTAATAAGTAACTCATTTTTAATATGGGGTTATACATAAGATAAATTCGACTATAAATATTCATTAGAAAGCTAAAAAGATTTCCTACATTATGGTATTTTATTTGTAATTTTTAGACATCAAAGAATATAATTTATTTATGACACAATGATGATGCAGTAATTATCTTATTAATGAAATATTGACATAATTGATAATATAAATACCAAAATAAATGTAATTTAAGACTTTTTATGAATTCCACTAATTTTCTAGGTTACTATGATATATTAGTGTTGATTTAATCAACTTGGTTTGAAAATATAATTCTGTTATGACTTTCACAAAAATCATATATCAAATAGTGTCAAAATTGACACAAAATAGTTTTTAAATCAAATATTATATTATTAATTGTTATTTTATTCCTAAAAATCTAAGGTTCGGCCAAATGACTTAGATAAGGATATATGTATTAATAATATACAATTTGGGGTTCGTTTGGCATGTTATAGTAAGTTTATTAACCATATAGTGAAAGAAAACAAAAAGACACGGTAAAAGTTAAATTATTTAACTTAGAGTTAAATCTAATTGATAAGGTTAAAATAATACCCTAAACTTGTCTAAATCCTATTGGTTGATAGGATTTCGACCCATCCCCACTTTAGCTTCGAAATAAGACCCTTTGGAACCATTATAAACCGATTTTGACTTTAATATAAAATAATATTTTGAGATATTCCTAAGGTGCCCCTCTCCTCCCTTATAAAAGGACACCTCCTCCCCCTCCTCCTCACACCAATTTGAGAACTCAAGCTCGGCCAACCCCTGCCATTTTCTCCTCTCCACTTCCCTAGAATAATCCTAGAGGTCCTGGTCTTCTCCAAAGACCAATCGTAGTTCCTTAAGTGGAGGATTCAAAGAGGTGTTCCAAAGAAGAGGTAATATCCATTACCGATCTTTTCAATTTCTTTCTTCTTCAACTTCTTCTTCTTTAGTTGTTTCATGATAAAGTAATAACATCAGTATTACTTACATACTGATATGTTATTATAAATATGAAACAACCCTAATTCACCTTCTATCCATCCTACGGAAAAATGAAATCACCGCGCGTGCGTACGTACGGAATACCGTCTCCACGCCGTGGTGTAATCTATTTTCCACCATCACCTTAAAAGGATGGGTATAATGGTGTAATGAGTAACTATATATGATTATTATGAATTAATATTGATACTGAAATAATATATATATACTCCAATACAATTCCATGATCATAGGAACGATATCATCACTCGTGCGTACGTACGGAATACCGTCTCCACGATGTGATGCGACTCATTCTACATGATCTTCATTTCATAATGATTATATAAATGAATTGAATGAATTAATATGGTATATACTACACTAATACCATTCTGGAAATGAATTATCTATAACCTAAAGATAAGAATAAGAATTTATTCGACAAAACACGCATAAGAACAAAAAGTTATAAAGACCCGAGTAACAAGTAACAATGAAATATTACTAACAAGAAGCTAATAATATGACCATATATGATCTCATATCAATATGTATGATTCTGGAATAAGTCAATAACATTATTTAAACCATTATACAGGAGATTCGGACACGAACAAAGTAAATCGGACCTAAGGTAAGGGAAATATCACAATCTCATTTTTATCCGAGATTGTTTATTCGTAAGTATTTACTGGGGTGTATTTTATCATCCACATCCATGTTCCCTCAATATGTAATATTGTTTCCATCCACTTGCAATAGTTTAAATCCAATTTTACCCTTAGGTGAGTTTTTATTAAAGAATATGAAAGGAATCTTTTGTCGTTTTTCCGTACGAGGTACTTTTTGACTTTTCCGAAAAAAGTACGAAGAATGTTTTTTTTTAACTTATACGGCACGAACGGATTTTTACGGTTTTATAAAGCCTTATTTTCATGAACCTTCCTCCAAAATATTTCATGACTATTTTTAATAAAATCTCTTTCTTTTATAATTGTATGATGTTTTGTGAAAAGAAATTGATTTTGAAGAAGAAAGGATATTATCCTCAAGAATTCATTTCAAGTGTTTTATCAAAATTATTTTCCATCTAAGATAATAAAGGGTTCTGTTTCTATCCATATTTTTACATTGATTTGACTATGTTGTGATGGAATTATGTTTATGAATTCCTTTATCTTATATGAATGGTTTTATGATGTCATGTTGTTTAAGAATCCCATTTTTATTACATGGGTTATGCAATGATGTATGATTTATGATTTTGTGGCACACATAAGAAAGGATTCATTAAGAGATGGGTGGGACCTATATCTCCCTCCAATTCATTGGGTAAAGATTTTATATCTCATGAGATAGACATGGCTGGAATGGTAGGTTATACCGGTTCAGTGAAACAGGACTGAAACGAGGATTACTCGATTCAGAAAGGGACTTTGTCCACTAAGATAGTCTTGGCAATGAGTCTTGACTAACAAGAAATGATTCTCTATGATTATGTGTGTATGCCACAATGAGTAATGTTTTAAGTTATGATTTCATTTCACTACTATGATTTATCCCATGTTATGAAATTATGCTCTCTTTTGCAGGTTAAGATTTCCAAAAATGTTATGTTCTTATGAAAATTATGTGATTGATATTTCTTTTGTTTACCCTTACTGAGCATTTGAGCTCACCCTTTTATGTTTTCTTTTCCCCAGGATATAAAGAAAGGTTTTAGGTAAAAAAAAGAAGAATGTTATGGGAGATGTTGAAGATCTTTCACCAGGATTAGAAGATTATATTCCGAGTTTCCAAAGACACTAAACTATTACGATCCTTGTGTGTGTGTTTTTGTTATGTACTAAGTATTCCGCAAAAGTAATGTAATGTCAATGTACGATAAGCTTCGGGTCTCTACAATGTGACTCATCAGTATGTAAAGCATATTGTCTACATGACCGTAACGTAATTTTTTTTAATAAATGTCATTCATGACTGGTTATAAAATTAAAATTAATGTAATTTTTTTAATTATTTCATGATTATTATTATTTACATTTCGTAGTTATATAATATGCACATCAACTAGATCATCCATGACAAACACACATGGGAAAACCAGAAAATTATCACAAAAAATAATGAAAATAGTGAAACATTATTATTGAAAGGGTAATAATTTGTTATAAGAGGATCATATATGATATCATATATATGAATATGGCTCTATTATAATTTAATAACATTTTTGAAACCACTATATAGGATGTTAATCAATGTTCAACCAAAAGGATGCATGAGGTAGTTTATTTCTTAACTTTATTTCTAGTCATTGGGTTAAACATACACTTCATTTAATACATAACAATAGATTATGTATATAAATTTTTTGATTATCTTATTTTTTATTTATAGTTTTTTTCCAGATTTACAAAAGATACACATAATTGATTCATTTTTTGATTCTCACTTCAATGTTATAATTTTTTTAAAGGTTTATTTTACAATCTCATTTTAATCAAGATTTCTTATTATTGAATTTCAATTAAAGGGAATTATTTGATAATTGTTTAAAACCCCTTTAATTTTATTCTATAATTTTAATTCATGATATATTATATTTATAGTGAAATTTTCACTCTTTCATTCATAAATAAGTCCAGAATGTTTTTAAGAAAATTAGACTTCATTTCTTTCTTCAGTCTAAAAGTTGTTTTTTTTCAAAACCATGTTTTCTTAAAATAAGAATAAAAGATATTAACCTTTAATAATTATTTATTAATTTAATTTGAAACCATTTTACTATTTACAAAAAAAAATGTCAATGAAATCTTATGTTTTTTTTAAAATAATTCCTTTTAGATTTTATTGAAAATTTGAATGTTATTGTGGTTTTTTGAAAAAGGAACATTATTATTATTTTTATAGTGAAAAAGGAATTTCCAAATTAAATTTTATGGAATGTATGGAATTACCCTCTATAAGGACCGTCATTACATTGGATCTTCATTTGAATGTTTACTAATTCCTTTTTAAAGAATTTTTTTTAAATGTTATTTTTATAGAAAATGTTTTCCCCAATATTTTTTAATGTGGAAAGGATATTTTCCTCAAGAATGATTTAATGATAATTTTATTATATTTATAATAAAAAAATTAAAACAATAATTTATTCCTACCCCAATGAGTATAGGATGATACCATCCTTAATAATCCTCTAAATGGTTTATGAATATTTTGACATAGGGAAGTATTGGCATTCACTTCGTTATTTCATTTTGTATTCATTAAATTAAAAATGAAATATTCATGTTCCTAAGATAATTAGACATTAAATTTTCCCTAAATATCCATATAATTTATAATAAAAATGATTATTAATTAAACCTTACATCATTTAAATATATGATTTTTATATTAGAGTTGTTTTTTTGACTGGGGAAATGCTAATAAATTAGTGTCCTTTGCTCAATACCAATATTAAATGTTAAGGAATATGGATTCATGAATTGTGTTGATTATTCTGAATTTGAGGAATTATTTAGACCTGATGTGATGGGTGGGGACAATTATAATATTACCCCTCAATGAATCGGTAAGTCTCATCAGAAAAATATGATAATCTAGAATTAATGTTTTTACATGTAGTTTAAACTACCTTGTGAAAGGTATGGATGGTATAAGTATCATGTTCATGAGACATGATAGAAAATTATTAATAATTTCATGCATTAATATTTTAGTTATTATTCTGATACCATATTTAGATTCAAATAACTCTATGTTTATTGATTAAACAAAATGTGTTTTCGGTTATTTAGCTTTCCATATTGATTATTTATTGTATAGTTATTTAAATTGTATTTTTGCTTTGTTATTTACCTTTACATATTTATCAAGATTACTGATTCGTGATTTCATCTGTTGTACTTAACCCATGATGACAATTTCAATTAACCCTTATTTTGGTTTTTTTCTAGAATCCATGAAGTTTACTATGTTTAATATTCAAGAAATTGTCAGTCAGAATAATGTGATTCTAAAAAAATTGTTATATTGTATGTTTTTGTATTCATATAAAATGTAAGACTAGAGTATATATCTATTTAAGCATGAATACTAAACGATTATATCCTCCAGTATATGATTCCACATATCTTATGCCAATGTAATATAGTAAGACACTGGCACCGCTCAACTGAGGTTGGGTCACTGTAGTTGGTATCAATGGAATTTTAGTAAAAACCATGGGAATATATTTATGAAAATATATATTATGGAACACAACCCTTTAATATAATTTAAAGATATTTACAGAATATAATCCTAATGTTTTGATAAGATAGTCATTATGTGGTTTTTCGAGGAAATGCATCCCTTTTTGGATACTAAATATGAAGATGGTTATGAAACAGATGTACCAAGTGGTAGTAGATCCAAAAATGGTGCCTTGGGATTGACCCGATCATCACCCTATATATGACAACATGACTAACTATACACCTAGTTTGTCACTCCTTTGGAATATTTATTAGATAATTAACATTTTATTTTAAAACCATTATGAAATATTTGAATAGGTAATGGAAATGGAAGACCAAATATAAAACCTAAACTATGGGAAGACCTATACTGAAATAGACCAGATGAAATATTTGGGTATTTTGATTCAAGATTTAAATTATATAAGTTTTCTTATCGATGGTATTTTGTATAAAAATTTTGAAACATCTAAGTATTTTGATGAATCGAAGAAAAATATATGTATTCATTAACTAAATATTTTTGGATGCCATTAGGTAATAATATTTTATGATGGAAAATACATTCAATGATTTAAAAACATCTTTTTTGGTTTTATGTGATTAAAGATGTTTTGGATAAATTTATGACAAGTATATATTTTAGTGCAATAGTTATTTAAGGAATGCTTTTTTAAATTTTATAGACATAATTTTAAATGTATTTATATCCTTTATTGTTGATTGCATCATTAATGAAAATTTAATAATATTAAAATAATAATAGTTTACATTTTGGAAGAAAAATATTTTCTATTGAAAACCATAGTAAAAAAGGTAATTAAATGATTAATTTTATTTCAAGAATACCCAGAATATTGTTCTATAAACGTTATAGAAATTAAATTAATAAGGATTTTAAAAAATTATAAAATACATGATGGGTGACAACCCGTTACATCTAATAATAAGTGGGGCTTAGACCCATGACTAAAAGATGATAAAGGTTCCACACCTACCACTAACATATATTATTTATTAGTTAATATGTCTTTTTTTGTAAGACAATGAGAATAATAAATTTTAATGATGAACAAGTTATTTAACTTATTTTGTTTAGATAATAATTTATAATATTTGATAATATGTTCCAACCATATTGGTTTGGGAAAATAGTTAGAGACAAAAGTTATGACATGCTTTACGGATTTTACGATCCTTTATAACTTAATTTTAGTGCTTCAAACATTAAAAATTAATTTTTAGTATATTAATTTTATAGAGTAATATATGAATTTAAAATTTATTAACTTACAAAACAAGGATAAAATTATGCTTATAAAATAGAAATGTATCAATTATGTATATCTCCTCAAATTCTAAGACCATAAATTAATTCCTAAACTTCATTAAAATTTTCATGAAACAAAAATTATATCCTACTAAATTCATATATGATGAATCATATAGTATTTTAAATCATACTATATTCCTGTATTTGATCCCATTAACTATCAATTTTATCATTAACTTACTTGTGATCAATAAACTCTATCATTCTCGATAATTATTTATAATTTTCTTCAATGCACACATCATTACATGCCACGAATGTTCTCCTACATATAAAACTACTTATGTGTTAGTTTGTAAGACCCTAATACTTCCCTTCATATATTATTAAGAGGATGTTTCATTAACCCTTTTTAGAAGAGATTTTTTTAAATATTTTTAAAATAACACACCTTGAATTACTGAGATCAAGTTTAATTGGTCATGATGCGATTTATTTAAGGTGGTGAGAATGCAACACTACAATATTTCAAAAGAATAACATTATTATTGATAACATCTATGAAATAAATAAATAATAATAGATGAAATGATAGAAAGAAATTACTAAATATATTTTTATTTAATCAATTAATTTTCATCCATTATATGAAAAAATTAGTTTGTTCGATAGCTTGCATTTCACACAAGACAGAGTTTTACAGAACAACGATATATTATTAAAATATTATTATTTAATATAATAGTTACAACCAAACCATTAAATTAAAGGGTATGAATATTGTTAAATAACAAATGGAAATATTTATTTTTCAAAAATTTATAAGTTATCTATTCATTAGTAATAAAATGAGTATCATTTAAATGACTAAGAAAATTTTTCTGAAAAATAGTATATTTTCTCAAAGTTGTTTTTTTCTCTTTTCTAACATTAATTAAAAATATATGTTTACATTGTAGAGAATTTATTTTGATAAATAAAATTAACTTTTTAAATTGGAATACAAATATTATATTAGTGTGAATGTTTTTTATTTTTATGATATTTTGTACTTTTTTAAAATAATACTGAAAAATAGTGAATTTTAATTTAAAACTCCCTTTTCCATTAAAATTATTTATAATGTAAAATTTTATTTTTAATTTTGTTAAAAGTAAAATAATTTATATTTTATATCAATTAATATAATATAAGTCATTATATTAATTTTAATATTTAATATAGATATATTCTTTAATTTGTTTAATATATTCACTTTAAAACCTGACTTTTTCATTGTGTCTAGGTTATTACATTTAAATAATATTTTTCAATTATGTCAATTGAATTTTTAAAATGTATTAAATATCTATAATTATAATAATTTATAATAAATAATAATTTGAACTTACTTATTCATACCAAGATGAATTGTGAAGTTATTAAAAATTAATAAATGGAGTTTAAGTTGAAATGGGTTTATCATGGGGATGAAATACATTGATAAGAACAAAAATGAACTAAAATATTATGTTAATTTTATTGATTTTTTTATTTCAATATTTTTCTGTAAAATTCATTTAAATATAGAAATTTCATCCCACTTTCCCTTGAATATGACCCAAATAATTAATGATATAACAAAAAAGTAAAAAATGATACTTTTCTTTCTATTAATAACTATAATGCCCTGGGATAGGCACCAAAACAACATATATTGGGTAAAAAATATTATTTTGAAAGATAAATGAATTTATTTTTCATAAGCATTTATATTTTACATATAAATATGTATTATTTAATTATAATTCTAAAGAGATTAAAATAAAGTAGTTATTTAGTTTCAAACAAACAAAACGAATACAGAAAATATTACAAGTCTAGTAAATGGAATGAATTGTTACATTCCATTATTTATGTAAATGAATATATCATGTTTAAAGGGTGCGGAAATATTTTATTTAAATTAAAAAAATATTGATATTTCTTAATTCAATGTAAAGGAATAATTTCGGAAAAAACATTAATCTCATTTAATGAAACATTTTATTTTATTAAATGATTTGAAATTATTAGAATTCCAATTTTCTACCAAGTTATTTTTAAATGATTATAAATATCAATTATATTTCCTTAAAATACCATATTTTTGTCTATAATTTCAATATTTACACCGAACTACTAAAAAACACTATTAGTGCAGTTAATGTTGAAATAGTGTTTTCAAATGTACATGTGCTTGAGTTAAAATAATATTTAAAAACATAGGATTTTTATTCAATAAATTGTATTTAATTTTTATAACTAGTGTACAAAAATTATCTTATAAACCTAATACTAATTTATACATGAATGATAAATTAACTAGGCTAGAAAACAAGTAATGATAGTAAACAACCAAAATGTTAAAAACGAGGAAACTTAGAAGATAAGGAACAAAATGTTTAAAAACAGTGTTTAATTGTGTGGTAGAGGTGTGTATAGACCATATCCTCAATCCAACCATTTATTATCATACTTGTAGCCGCTTTAGGTATGATTGTCCTCTAAATAGTGAATACTTTTGGGTATTTAGAAAAGTCACATTCCTCCTCAACTAAAAAAGGGAACTCACTCTCTTCCCTTAATGCCACACTCAAAATAATTCAGAACCGAAAACCACCAACCAAAACATTTCAATGTTTACATAACCTCCTCTTGTAAGACTTATTTTTTGTATTATCCATCATTTTAATGATTTAGTGTAAACCTAAAGAGGATACCTGAACAACATGTAATGTTCTTTAATAAGTATATTTATTATATATATTTCTCTATATCCTTAAATATTTATGAAATTTTTATGATATAATAACCAAAGTATATTAATTATAATGGGATATTTTTATAATAGAATAATTTTCTAAAATTGTCTATAATGTTATCAAATGGGTTACAAAATCATCATTCATGTGTATGATGAACTACCACATTCTGAACTAATGTGATTCATATTTTCATTTACACCTATCAAGGTTAGGTATGAGGATGTATAAAAATTATATTTACAATATTTATAAAATACTTATTCTTATGATATATCATAAATATTTTTATCATCTATTCCATATGATATGTGATAACGTCACTTGTGTGTTTATCAGATTACAGCCTCGCAAAGCGATGTGATCCGTCTTTAACTAATGTTTCACATGAAAGGTGATAAAGATAAAGTTAATAATTATATTTGAAATAAAAACATGATTATAATATTAATGAATTAATTATCATCCTATAAATTTAATATATATCATTTTCTCTCATTCATGTTCACTCGTGTGAAGATGATAACATCATTCGTATGGATGTTCACTACCACCTTCACGAAGAAATGTGACTCACCTTTCATCAACCACAAAATGTGGATAATATATTTAATTATATAATATGATATATATTATGTTATGATTATTATATAAAGGTAAAATATTACTTATCTTATTTACACAATAATTATTGAAAAATTGAAACCTTACTTGTGTGTGTGTATGGTCTACCATCTCCATGATCATAAAGTTATTCATTTTTCAAAAAGATCATTCATTATATTAATTGTAAACGTAAAATTCATGTAATAATATAATAATTATTTCATTATTATTGTTATTTATATGACATTGTTGTATAATATACACATTAAAAGATCATTCATTTTAAAAAACATAGTAACAAATGATAATTAACACCCAAAATAATGAAAATAATGAAATATTATTAATGAATTGGAAATAAGATGTTCTAAATAGATCATATATTAAATTATAAATATTAATATATTACAATTATAAGTTAATAAAATGTTTAAAATCACAATACATGAGGTTAATTTACGTTCAACTAAAATGAAGCGTGAGGTAAGGGATTTCATATCTCATTTTCCACTCATTATGTTAAACATATACATCATTGATTTTTTCATTTGAAAATTATTTTTATAATGACTTTTGATTCTTTTTTGTTTTATTTACACTTTCTTATGTGTATTGATAGATGATACAGAAAATTAATTCATTAATTGATTGTCTCTAAATTTTATGATATTTTTAATGGTTTACATCACAATTTTATTTTAATAGAGGTTGTTTATTCTTGAATTTCAATTAATAAAAATTATTAGATAATTATTTAATAAAACAATTCATGTTTTTTCATCCAATATTTATTCTATATTTTTTCAAGTAATAGTGCAACTTTTTCACTCATTTGTACATAAATTAATTAAGGAAATTTTTTAATAAAATATGACATTATTTATACCTTTCGAAAAAATATGTTTTCTTCCATAACCATCTTTTCCAAAAAAACCATTTTTTTAATTTTTAAAAGTGATTTATTAATAGAAATTTCCCCCATTTTTTTCTTAAAAAAATTAATGGAATATTATGTAATTATGAAAAAAAATATATGATTTGGATTTAACCAAATATATATAATTAATCTTCTTGTTGTTTATTGAATAAGGAACATTATAAACATTTTAATAGTGAAAAAGGAATGTAATTTTAAAATTTTATGTCATGTACTGAATTACCCATTTTCATGACCATACTTTTATTGAATCTTCATTTTTAATAATATGAGGTTCATATAAAAGAAACTATTTTAAAAAATAATTTTCCAAAAGAGGATTTTCAAAAGGTTTTTCAAAATTTCAAGGATATTTTCCTCAATAATGTTTTTATGGTATTTATATTCATCAATGACAAAAACCAATATTCATACTATAATTAGTATATATTTATAATATCATTATCATTCCCCTAGATGGTATATTATTATTTTAACAATGGATAGTATTGACATTAACTTCTTGATTTCATTTTATATTCTTTATCTACTACTAGAAATATTCATGTTTCTATGATACATAGACATTAAATTTCACCTATATTTCCTTATATTTTATCTGGAATATGATTATTTCTTATATCATATCTCATTTCAATATATGGTATTTTATATTTAATTTTATTTGATTTATGGATTAAATATCGATAAATATATATCATTTAATAAATATGGATATTTTATGTTCATATTGATTAATGAATTAAATCAATTTTTTGATATATGAGTAATGCTTTGAACATGCAATGAATGGTGGGGATAAATGTAATATATCCCCTCTATGTGTTAGTATGTCTCAAGAGACCAATCAATTAATCTATCTCCAAAAAAGTTTTTACCATTCGATTAAACATTCTTATGAAATCTATTAATGGTAGATTTATCATGTTCTAGAGACATAACATCAAATAAATAAGCATTTCCTAGATTAATATTTTAATTATTGTTATCCATGATATTTTTAGAATGTTATTTTCTATGAATGAATTTCATTATTATATTATTGATTAAATGGAATGTGTTTTCATTTATTTACCATGTGACATTGATTAGGTCTTATCGAATTATTTAAATTAACAAATTTCTTAGTTATTTACCTTGACATATTTATAAGACTTATGGATTCATGATATCATCAATTGTACATAACCCTTACTAAGAATTTTATGATGACCTTATATTTTTTCCTTATGAAGAATCCATAAAGTGTACTATGTTAAATATGAAAGGGTATTCTATTGAGAATAATGACATTCTTGATAAAATATTTTTTTTAATTAGTGTATTAAATTTTAGTATGAATCATGTATGTATGGAGTTTATAACAACTACTAGATTATTCTATCATTTCTTATGAGGTTCCTTGTATCTTATACCAATGTACTGTAGTAAGAATCTGCCTCTAGACAACTAGGGTCATGTTGCTACAGCTACATCTCAGAATAATGGATTTACTTAAAAATGAGTCCAAAATATAAAGGCCATGATAGATAATTTTTTCACCCATTTTTTAATTTTTCATGGAAGATATATATGTTAAAAATAGTATAAAAAATATTCAAATAATATATTTCTTGGGTTAATACCATGATATTTGAACAATGTGACACACTAAAATAGTACCATTATTCATTGAGGGATAAAATGTAATGTGTAGATAATCTAAAAAAGAAATATATAGTAAAAATTAATATAACACCGTGATATTTTACAAAATATTTATCTTTAAATATATTTTTTGATAGCATGTGTTAAATGCAACACTAAATTTAAAAGAACCGTGATACAATATTAAAATATTATTATTTAATGTGAGTTTTATAAACTAGACATTATGTTTGATGGTATGGATATTATTAAATATTTTATAAAATATATAAAATCATCCTACGTAATATAAATATATTGATAATCTTGGTGTAGATAATCACCCAATTTTTAACAAAGATAAGTTATTCTTCAGAAATTCTTCTTATAAAATGATTTTATTTATTTTTGTAAAAAAATATTATAATCAGTTTCTAGAAATATTTATTTATTATAATTAATATAATTATTTAATTATTTAATTCAATATATAAAAATTATCTTTTGGGGAATTGTTTTGGTTTTTTGAAAAGACTAATTTTCAAGTGAATAGTTAAAAATAGAGAAGTTTTTTTAAATTGTATTTTTTCAAACATTTATAAAATCAAATTTATTTTTAGAATGGGTTAAAAGAATAATTTCAACTATTAAAATATTAATATTCATATTATGTTCATTAGAATCAATTTTATTACTCAATTTGGTATAAAAATAGTTTTGTACTTAACTAGGCATTTTTTAAAAATATGATTTTTTTTGTTTTATATGATTCTATTAAAATAAATTCCTATCACATATAGGAATTAAATTTTATGAATTGGTATTTTGTTTTTTTATTAAACTATTAAAATATATCCTAATATTTTTTATTTTTTATAGGAAGTTAATTTTTTTTGAATAGTAACAAATTTGATTTTTATGAAATATTGTATCTTTTATGAGTATCCTTGAAAAAAATACATTGTATTGTTTTTTAAAAAAACTTATTGAATGAATAATATATCATAATATTCAAAAATATATATATATTTAGTTCAAAATTTATATATTATAATTTCTTCCATGATAAGTATGAAAATTATTTTTAGTCTCGACACATAGCTTGTACAATGCTTGAAGAGTAAATTTGGACCACTAAATATAATATTTTACATGTAATAAGTTCCTTTTAGAAGTTTTTTTATCATTATATGTTATAAAGGCTATTTAAGGATAGATAAATAAAATTGAGTTATATAATGTTTTTTATCAAAATTTTAGTGCAATGCTTACCCATGGCCATAAAAGTCTAAATACCATATTAAATGAGTTTTTATGAAATAGATGTACATTAAAATACATATTAAAATAATATAAAAGTGTTTTTTTATAATAGTAAACATAATTTAATTATGTTAACTTATCTATAATTTTTAGGTTCTAAATAAATTACCAAAATTCCTACACAACACTAGCATGACATTTATTTAATTAATAGAAAAATTAAATAAGTGAATTTTTAAATACTAAAACTAATTTAATTTATTATAATTAAGGTTAAAAATGATTTTTATAGATCTATACGACATGTTTTTGAAGTGTTAATGGTCTATAGTTTAAATATTTCTTTTTTGGTAAAGTATTTAAAGTTAAGGTGAATGAACAGTGTCAACATTAACAATATTTTTATTATATCAAAATTTTGTATTATTAAAATATTCTAAAATGATATAAATAATTAAATAATAAAAAAAGGATATTATATAGTATAAAAGTAAAAAAAATCCATTTATGAGAAAATTTTAAGAACATAATTAAAAAAAATAGAGGCATTAATATTGAATATGTTGTTAGCGTAGTTAAAATTAAAATTTCTTATCTATGACTCAATAAAAAATATAATATTTAAATTGACATCAAAACATTTGGAAATTATATTTATTAATTGGATTATAATATTATCCTACATTAAATTTTTATATATGGATATTTGGAATTATTTGGATCTAGAATATTCATATTATATTTGAGATATTTTATGAAACTCCAAAAGTGCATATCTCTCTCTTCAATTAGAATAGGGAACCTCTAATGTAACTACTTTACACCACATCGATACTTCTATCTTAGTAATCCTATACCAAATTATATTTTAAATATCACTAGTAATATTATAGAGGTTCCTCCTTTCTAAAAATTCCAACTCTAGATCCCTTTAAATGTTATCTAAATGATTCAATTTAATAAATAGGTAATCACCTTAACATATCACTTTTATTTATATAATTTTTTAACGACATTTAATCAATGTTATATTTCATAAAAAAATAATTTAAATATGGTTGATATTATTATATTTTATTATTACTAAGAAAAAATCATTATACACATTCTTTCCCATAAAAAGAGAAATGAAAGTATCACTTTTGTGTATATTAGACTTACCATCTCCACATAGATATACGATTCATTATACATCACAATATTTTTTGGAATGGTGTTTTGATGGATCTAATTATTTTATATGTAATTTATGATGTAATAATACTTCCTTAATTATAATATAATTTCCTCTTTCTTATCATCCATTTTGTATAGATTTAATTTTGTCGCTTGTGCGTATATGTGGACTACCACATCCCCAAAGATATGGGAATATTTTTTTAATTTATATTTTACATGGATTGTAATTCAGATGGATATTATGAATATGTGTGTGTGTGTGTGTCTTTGTGTGTGCTATATATAATTTATTCAATAATGGTCAATTATTATTTATCATTATTTTATTCCACTCGTCATAAAATGGAAACAACGTTCATGGATACATATGACCTACCATGTTCATGAATAATGTCATTCATTTTTCTATCTCTAATTTTTATTGATTTTTATAAATATATATATAGTGAATATAAATGATTTTTTTAAAAAAAATTAATGTATTTTATATTATGGAACCATGATCCATGTATAATGGAATGTACTTTTGAACCAAAAAATGATTGGGAAAATAAGTAGTTATCACCCAGAATAGTGATTTAAAAATTGAATTACTAATAAATGGTTGATAAAATATAATCAATTAATCATACATGGTATGATAGACATGAATAGTTTATTTAAAACTTTGAAAATAAATATCTATTTATTATATGAGTGGTTTTTATATGAATAAGTTATGCCAGTATTTATGGTAACACCTTTTTTCTCACTTTTATATCATTAGGACACTTTTCATATTCACCAATAGTTTATTTTTTGTAGTGTATATAATTTCTAAGAATCTATTTTATGAAAAATATTTTTATTTTTATTTTTATATACATTTCAATATAGTGTCGATTAATTCGTAGGTTATTAGGATTCAAATGTTTACAAAGTGGTAAGGGATTTATGTTATAATCGTATTTTATTCTGAATTATATTTACATGGATTTAAGTTGAGTTAATTACATAATCCTTATATGATGAATCTCATTAATTTTATTCTTATGTGGTTATTTATTGAGATTATATTTTATTCCTTTGATTCTCCACATGTTAATTATTTAAGAGATCAAAAAAGGTTTTAATGAAAATTGGTTTTAATTATCGCGTCAGTTTAAAATCTGTATTCATAAATATAAATATATTCTAAAAATGATTTTTGGGAATGATTTATATATTATACATTGATTTTTTAAATATAATCTATCCATGTTTTACTTTTTTAGAATAAATTTTACAAGGAATATTATTCTCATTTCTCAAATGATGTACTTTTCTTCTTTTAATAAAAAAATGTGAAAGAAATGTTTTTAACTTATATGGCATGAATGAAATTTCCCAACTTAAAGACCCATTAATGATTTGATGATTCCATTATAGGTTAATAATATTATTTTATATGAAATTGTTTTATTTATTATACTTGCAATATTTATGTATTTAAAACTTATTTTTAAACATGAAGGGGTATTTTATCTTGGTTTAAGAGTTTGACAATCAAGAGAATCTCCTCATAGATTGATGATAGTGCACATAAAATTCATGCAAATTACATATTTCTATAAATTATATTGGCCTCGGCCAACTTTGAATTACTTTTTTTGGAAAGGCCTTTAGATATCTAATTTCTTGTGATGATACGCTATAGGAATGAGGCTTCCTTTAAACAAAACTTATAGTTTTTTTAATTGGGATAGAAATTCTCCTTCCTCAAGTTCATTAGCACAATTATTATATTCTCATTATGCCGCACCTAGAATTTGGATTATATTATAATATCATCTATTAAGATTGCCACATATTTGTTGAGGTAATATCTAAATAAATTATTCATCATGTTTATCAAATTTCTAGAGCATTAGTGTGTCTGAATGACATTACTATGACCTATTAATGCATGTACAATATACAAAAAATTTTGTGGGAGATATCCTTCTCCTTCACCCTATAATGGTAATATCCCAACTGAATATCCAACTTGGAGATGTATTGTGTTCTATAAAGCTAATCCATCAAGTCTTAAATTTATGGTATAGGATAACTAATCTTTATCATAATATTTTGAGCTTATGATATTAAATGAAATGGAACATCGACTCGTCCTTCCTCTTCACCAAGAGGATTGGTACACCCCACTATGAGGCACTTTTCTTTATAAACCCTTTATCTAGAACCTCTTCTATTTGTTTCTATATCTCCTAATTTTCCACAACCACCATTAAGTATGAAGTATTTTATAATGGTAATCCCCTATGTATAATCTTGATTGAACATTAATCCTCTAACCTAGGAGGAAGATGAGGCAATTATTCGGGGAACATATTAGAACATTCTCTCGCAATGGGCATGTATTTAAGGATGATTCATTCCTTAAAATCAATTTTTTATGCTAGATATGATTTCTTGTAGGGAAATAATATTCATTATTGATATTTTGGTGATAAAAAAGTTTAATCTTCCTACATGAACATATAAAAATTGGGGGATGATTCCTGATATGGAGACGGATTTCCATCTTACAACAATTTATGTTAGATCTATATAGGGAAAGACAATCTATAACCATAATTTTATCAAATATAACTAAAGGGAGTATCAAAATGTTAATTAGGATATTTATCTCCCTAATTATTATAGAGGAGGAGTTATATATAGGGGATGAAATAATTTCCCCATTTTTTGTTTTCATTGACATCTCTTATTCTATGCTTTGTGTTTATTTTTAAACTGTTATACTAAACTTTCATGATATAAAAGAATACATAGAAAAATAATAAAAAATTACATTCACTATTATTAATGAATATTTAGAGTTCTAATAACCACGTCATTTTTGGGATCCACCTTAGAAGTTATGATGAATAAACGATGACCCTTTCTACATTGGAGGTTTCTGGTTGCCTCCGAGAACCCTTGGATTACAGCATTAGTTTTCAAAGTGACCTGGTTTACTATAGATTAGGTAATGAACAATACATTGAGGTAGTGCTGGATATTTCCTTTCCTCCCTATCATTAATGGATTTCTCCTTTCATTAATTGTTATCTAGTTTCCCTTCCTTCTAATACCTAAATCATTTCCTCTTACCCCTTAGGAAATTTTTTATTTTCTTGTTTCCAGACCATTTATAGGTGGGATGTTAAAATTTCTTAAAACAATTATATTTATACTTAGAGTAGAATAATTAAAATCTAATTTCTTATTCTTATACCCTTTATATCCTTGAGATTATCCAATCTCTATTTCGACTTTGAGGTCACATCGGAAAATATCTTCATAGCTATCAAGGTCTCAGATCACAAGGTATTCTTTGGATTAGGTTTTTGCCCACAAAAGTAGTGGTCAAGATTGATTTTGGTGGTATTAAAATGTCAGAGGTGTATCTTGAATGTCTTGAGAAATTTTCCTCTTACCAACTGAAAGATTCGTCATATTTTTTCTTTATGGGAAGAAAATCCCTTTCTATTTTATTTCTAAGAGTGCGACGAAAATATTTATTGAAATATATTTTTCAGAATTCCTTTCACTCGATCACTTTAGTCTCTTCATCAGGTTTTTTATTCCTGATCAATTTACATCATTGATCATCTTCTCACTAGAAATGATAAATAACCAATAGAACCTTATCTTACTCAGAACATTGAAGGAAGGAGAAGATATTCTAAGTGGAGTTTGTCTATTTTTCGATGACAATGGGTTCATATGATCCATTGAAAACAAGAGTCCATTATCAAATCATGGTCTCAATATAAGCATATTAATTATTAGTGGATTTGGGAGCTCATCTAGATATAGGTTTATATTCATAACTTGAGTCAATTAAGAGAGTATTGTCACTAATTTCACAATTGTTTCTCCAATTGGGTTGGGAATCTCATTAGGGTAGTCATTACATTTTCTATCACATATCTTGTTAACCTGATTCCTTATATTACAGGGTATTGTCTAGAATAACAGGGAAATTTGAGATGAGTATTTTTATACTATTAAGAACATAAATTATAATCCAATAATATTTGAGGGATAACTTATAAATTACTTCTCTTTCCTTAACTTATAAATTTATAGGATTGAATCTATGTTCTCAATGATCTATTTCCTAATATATATTCTTATAGGTTTTTTTATTCCTTTAATAGTGGTTCATAAAGATATTATGAATTTAACATATAATATCCCTGGGAGTGTCAAACCATTTTTGTGATAAGCGGGGTTTTCATACACTAGTTCATGGCCAAGTCTATATCAACATGATGGTTTTTGGTTTTACACCTATGTACATCTGTGTCAGAGCCACAACCACTTGTAATATCCAGGGAGGGATCTATTTTCTTGAAAAAAACTAACACTATACATAAAGAAATTTAGATATGTTTTTTACAAATATTATTCTCTTTATTTATTTCACTGTAGTTTTATAATTGTAATCCAAAAAATAACTAAATATTTCATTTGATATAATTTATGAAAACCCTTATTTTAGTTCACAATAATAAAATATTTATTACATAATATTATACTTAATATGACCTAGAATATTGAGAAGTATAGTGTCTTTGGGAATTAGGTATAATACATAACAACTTAAAATGGGGAATACAGCATCATTATTAAAAACTTCTTTGATGTAATCATACTATTCCTTTGTACTTAACAATTTAAGGGATAACTTGGGGACATACATAAGAAAGGTGTGATCTATAATGCCTAGTATGGGAATAATAATGTAATAAAATGAATAAAGTAATAGAGTTTAGGTAATATTCACATCAATGGGTCATAAAAGGGTCAAGAACCATTAGTATTAACAATGAGGCAATATATATCATGATAATCATTGAGTAAACAGGGTAAATGTTGAAAAAACATGAAACATTGCATCATATAAATATGTTGAGGTTAAATTCCAAGAAATCATGATAGAAAAAGTATCACAACTTAATCAGGATTAATCCCTATCCCAATATGACATCTCATGAGACTAAAAATATCCCAATTCATTGGAGAACTATATAATTTATTTTTCACCCATCATATTCATTTAATACTCATGTTATAGTGTTCTAATTTATCATAAAACATGTAATCATTTATCATCAAAATTTAATCCATGATCATTGAGTGTGGAATAAATTTATTTATTTTACCAATCAATAAGTATAAATCTATAAAGTTGAATACCCTTAATAGGACATGGGAATAATTTTTTACTATAAAATTGTTTGGTATGGAAAATCGCTTTAGAATTTCGGCAACAAAACAATATCACATAAAAATTCATAAAATGACTTGATGAGAGAGAAATGGGTATCTAATCAATTTTATAGAAAATGGACAGCAATAGGGATATATACAAATAAATAACTACATTATGAATTGGAAATATAATTTATTAGAAAATAAAGAAACATTTATAATGTGGGGAGTGAAAGAATACCTTACTAATGTTAAGCATGGTAATATGTCTACATAATTGTTCATTATAGGGCTAAACCTATATGAAAGGGGTATAACATCTCATGGAAATAATGCAATCAATAATATGGATGTATAATAACATACCCCAAATAGTAAAAACTTGCATTATAATGAATAATATAAGAGAGGTTCTGCAATAAATAGGAGAGGGGAAGATCCCTTACCTTGAGAGTGCGTTTTAAAATTATTGGGAGGGGATTATTAAGATCTTGGTGTACCTTGAGAGGAATCTAGAGAGGGTATGTTAGAGTAAGGAAGTTCTCCATGTATGTTTAGTGATGTGAAATGGGAACATGGGTGGGTAAATATAGGAAATTAGTGGTAAATTCATTATTATTTCTCAAACTTATGTTTTTGAATCAATATAATAAAATAACAAAAACCATAAACCTCCCAATGGGTTTTCCCCTTGGTTTCTAAAAATAGGTCTTTTTTCATTATTTTACAAATCCAATGGGATGAAATCCATAAAATAATACCCTTGTTGATGTTGAAGTGAGTCATGCTCATAATTAAATGATTTTAAATCCTTAAATATACTATATGTTTTAGAGGATTCATAATGGATTTATAAAATAAATCAAATAAAGAATTAATCAAATTATTTTAAAGTTAAAAAAATTATTTCATCAATGATACCCTTCATAGTACTTATTACACCACTTTTGGGTCATTATTATGTCAAAATACACATCATATATTGATACGGTATTTAATTTTTACAAAAAAATTTGATTTTATCTCGGAATTATAGAGAATACACCACTAGATAATTTCCAAATTATTATTCAAAAAATAAAATTCATTTTATAAAAATAAAATTCAAAATATGTTAATTTTAACATTTAAAACAACAATCGTTATTTATAGAGAAATGAGGGTTTTTTATAATAATAGTTTTCAAACCCTTATTAAAATTACATTTGACTTCATTAAAATTTTATGATCAATTATATTTAATGAAAATTATTTAAAAAACATATTTTATTTAAAAAAAATTATTTTAAAAAATCCATTGTTCCATTAATATGAATTCCTTAATTAAATTTCAATATTTCATGAAAACATAATTTATTTTTTGTTGTATAAAAATAAAAATCATTTATAATGTAAAGATATGAAAAAAAAAATATGATCATTATTATATTGAGAATACAATATACATATTAAAATTACTATGGTTAGAATACATATCACTTTAATACACCAAAAAATTCTCTAGGCGTAAAGAGTGAGATAGTGAGACTTTCATAGGCTAGTTCAGCATACATGGTTTGGGTTGTGATCTCAATGAGCATGAACTTCTCCCTTAAATGGTTTCACTCATTATTATGTTCTTGAATATAAGTATATGCATGGTCAATGTAAAATCTCATTGATGTTATCTCCCTTAGAATATATTATAAATGGGCTTTATAGGGTATCATCCAACTGGTTGAGTTCATCACTTCCTTTATTGTGTCAATTAGATTTTTTTAAAACCCTATATTTATACTAATCATGTGATCACTTTTCTAGAACAATATTATCAATGGTAATAATTCTAATAGTGTTTTAAATATGATATGATATAACAAAACAAAGTAAGTTCAATGATATTTCTATATCCAAAAACTATAATAATGCATTTAATTAAATCACAAGGAGAATTTTATGTCTAATAGTTCAGGTCATCACACTGATAACATCAGGTGTCACATTGATGTGTGGTCAATTTATAAATACAAAAAATGTATTATAGATATTTTTACTAAATCATGAATATAATTGGATCTTGTTTTCTCATTTTTGGATAAGTGACACAAGTTATAAAAAATTAACTTTTACATGGAAAACACGAACTTCAGGTCACAACAACCACATCATGTGTAAGATTGGTGTGTGGTATGTTCCTATGCATATAAATGAATTATGTATTTTTTAATTGTGTTTAAAGTAATATAATTTTGCTTTATTGGTTTTGGATTTGTGAAAATTGACTCAATCTAAAATTAGACTTTCGTATTGAAAACACTCACTCTAAGTCATATCGACCACATCATGTGGCAGACTGATGTGTAGTGAATATATATAATCTAAATATGATTTATAGACTTTTATAATAATGTATCAAAAAAATATAAAAAATTTCTTTTGGGTTGGTGTATGTGATTTTTTTTTTGAAAACAAATGTGTAAATTTAACAAAATATGAGTCATATAAAAATGAAAATAAAATTAACTAAAAAAATTGGATATAATGATGGTAGACAAACTAAATTTTTAGTAGGAAGTCACATGTTCATGAAGTCTATATACATTATGATACCATGTATTCTTCACATTCTATTCAAAACAAATCCATTTCCTCCTTTATACTTCTCCTTGAAAAAAAGATCAAAAATAATATAAAATAATTTTGATACTAATTATTCAAACGTGATATATATTTATAAATTCATAGCCCATACAAAATAAAAAACACAGTAGTGAATCACCTAAATTTAATTACATCAAACATTTTGATTCCATGTATGATTCTCACTCATCTCTATACAAATTTACTTATTCTTTTGAGAATGTAGATTATTGTAAATAATGGTAGTAATATGAAAATATTTATAAAAACAGTAATGAAATATTGTAAATAAAAATGTTGATACCTTTGGAAATTAACTCTTTAGGGATTCTAGACTTTTGATGGTACATGATATCTTTTGTAAACTTGAAAACAAAATATCCACAGTCATTGTTGTTATCTTCTTTTAGGCACTATAGAAATATTGAAAAAATAAATAGATTGTATGTAATATATTTTGATTGGTATGTCTTTTTATATATACGTTATCTATTTTTATTTGAAGTAATATATGGTAATTTTATTTTAATTCACTAACCCAATGCCAGTATTTATCTAACATTTACATACATCTCTATCATAACAAAATTCATGTTAAAATAAAAACCCAAATATATAAATAGATTTTTATATATAAAATACTGATTATAGTGCATTAAAATTCACAATACAAGTCATGTGTGGATAGTATTATTTAATTCCATGCATTGGGTCCAAAAAATAAATATTTGTGATATTTAACTTGACAATTATCAGAATATAGTGCTTCATACCAAAACCCAAATAAATAATTAATGATAAAATGAAAACATATTTTATATGATTCAATTTAAGAGTTTCGCCCTTACATTGTAGGCATAAAATAATTTATTTAATCTATAACTTTCTTCTCAAATGACTCGTTTAGCTAATCTTTTCATATATCGATTAATTTCAACACCAAAGTAATTTCTACTATAGAAATGATGTGAGGATTAATGAATCCAACTAATTATTTTAATGGTTTTACCTTCATATTATAGAAATATAAACTCATGTATAGAATTGGAATAGTTATTAACATTAAAGAAAATATTATATCATCTATTTAGTATAGGTATTATGAAAATTTACCTTATGTACATATTCACATGTAATACCTCTAACCATTTAAACTTTGGAATTTCATTTATACTCTCAAGACCAATAGTGTTAGTAATGAAAGTTCTTAATATTTATTCGTCATACAAAATATAGGACACATTTCCATATTTGAATTTAGTATCTTCATGAATTGGTAATGATAATATATGTTTTATTAAAATAGGCAGTGAGATAGTACTCCCAGAAGGTATTTTTTCTTCGTCAATTTACTTGATTAATCCTCCCTTCTATTTCCCTGTCGTTTTATCAATCTATAATATCATACCTCACTTCTAACCATTTTTTATAAACTATTAAAGGGTTTTAATTTGAAAAAAATAGTAAATGACACTTCTCATATATCTTTACAAGAGTAGACATCCATTCCAAGGAATAAAAAAGCATCATGGGCCATTATAGTATCTCGACATTCAAGTGGAATGGGAAAGTCAATGCTCATCTTTTAAACTACTCAAATACCCACTCTTGTATTATATATTGGGAGTTATTTGTTTATTATAATGTCCCTTGGGATATTATACTTGGTACCCATCGCAATAATTAGGTGTGTAGATGTTTTTAGATATAATTCACATACAACTTTACCTAGAAAAAAGTTAGTAATATAATATTATTGGAAGTTATTCGACTCACATTCTATAGAAGGTTTTATGAATAAATTGATTTCCTTGGGTAAAATATATAGTTGAGGGGAATTAATAGCATCAAACATAGGGGGTAAATTTTGTTTTTTGGGTGATGATATTTATTCCACTTTCGATTCACATTAATCCTTTAACATATATTGGTCTATAAAACCAAAATTGACAATAATATATTATAAAGAATATTTTTTCCACTATGATCATTTCATCACCAGATATGTATCTTCCTTTAGCATTATATTCTCACAATATGTTCAAAGAGACACTTTAAATTCTACACCTCTTACATGACCGTATTGTTATAGACTCTTCAAATCTGATGAATGTAGTTTTTTTAGGTATGATGATTGACCCTTCATGTGTCTAAACTATATAAAAACATGTAAACATCAATTAATATTTTTCTATGATATTGTGATAAAAACATATTAGTATTATTTCATACATACACATGTTTCCCATATTTATTTATTGCAACAACTAGTTTACACTACTTTTATACATGGGAATAATTCCAATGCACATGATGTTTAATGGAAGTGCCTTCAGATTCTGATTTATTAATCAATGTATTAACAAAGGGATATATGTTTCTTAGTATCTTATAAGATTTTTATTGTCTATTTAAACTAAATACCATTTTATTATATAGTGATGTTTTCCCCATATTTTATTTTCAATAGGGGTAAATTGGTTTTGATTCTTGTTTTTTATTTTCAACACTACATTTGTGTTTCATAAATTATCAATTTTGAAAAAATGTGGTTAAAATAAAAAATTTCAGTCAATATAATATCAAATACAATAAAAATGAAATGATTTTTCATCTTTATGAATGATGATATAATTATTTGTTTCTTGATTTATAATGTGTTCATAAGAAACTTGTGGGGGTGGATTTACATTCCCCTCAAAATCCCAAAGATGATACATGGTAATATGATTCTGTAAAGCTCAATGGGATTTTCTAGTGGCCATTAGGGCATATTTTTGTGTGGAAATAGTCTAAAATAAACTAAATATATAATGGATATTTAATCTTAAATAAAATTTTCTATATATATTTTTTTTAAATAGATAAGGTATATCATAACATTACCTTAGTAACTTCTAATAGGGATTCCATCATTACATGATAGACATAGATCAATGACTCTGTATTAATTGGAACATTCATTCTCATTATAACCCCAATATAGATAATGAACAATGAATTATTGGGATAAAAATTAGGGTTTCATTGATTCCATACAGCCTCAAATTTTATAATTTTGTTTCTTTCTTTAATAATTTTATTCAATACAATGATGATAAAATTTTCATGTTGTTTATAATGATGTGTTGTTGAACCTATAATAATTCTATATTTCAAAATAATATTTTTGTTCTCTATAGAGATTTCTAAAATCATCATGTATATAATTCATTATCTTTATGATCATTAAAAAATTCATTTTAATATAAATACATTATATAACACATAATATTATAATGGAAATCGTAGTATATTAAAAAACACTTTAACCTGCTCATTAAATTCTTTTTATTTTCTTTAATGGTTGATGGGATTTGGATCCTATGTATATATTCCAAATGCACTATTTTTTGTCTACTCTAACATATAATATATTTTCTACATTGAGAACTCCATGAAATGATTTTTATCTCCCATTGAAATGTTTATCCTTGATTGAATTTTCTTCTGACCCAATAGTTTTTTTAGTCACCAACAACACAATTGAACCATTCTTATTTGATATATCTGAGGTAAAAAAACCCTACCCTTATTATGATTCAATTAGGAATGAATTTTCATTTTCCCCTTCTATACAACAACTCATCATCATGAAGCCTACTTAATCAACATTCACTAAAATCCAATGTTCAGCCCATTTTCAATGGAAAATCATCACTGAAAATGTACTATAATACAACAAATATATCAATTTGATGATGCAAAAAATATAAAATATTCACATAAATTGGACTTCTATCCTTGGAACCATATATCTGATTTACTCCTACCATATGCATAACTCTGCAATTTTTTATTATACGACAGTTATCGTTATAACAACCCTACTTTTCTTTCATTATTATTACATCGTTTTAATGATACAAATCATAAATGAATTACCTGAATTGGAACTAAATTTTTAGTTTAATGGGAAAATTATTTCCATATATAACATTTAAAAAATTAAACATAAACATTTATTTAATTCCTTCTTCTCTAGCTTCTTATAGTTCTTCATATTCTTCTAAGTATAATTAATCACCTACATATATACATCAAAAAGGGTGATCTAAAATCCCAGTAAGAGGATAGATAAGAACATGAATCAACATAAAATGGGGTGAGAATAATCATTGTCATAGTAACCTAATTGTAGGATCATAATCTTGATAGGAAGAACTTAGAAAAGGATTGGAATGTGGAAATGTTTAAAAATTAAATAGCATGTGTTAGTGGTCAAATACCACACACAGTTGGGAACAAATCTAGAATCGTGTTCATACATATTTAAATTTTTTAATGAGATACATCACATTAACCAATTAATTAGAGATCTATATAATTCTAGGATCACCCATCACATCATAACATTTACATTGTGCTATATTATTCTAAGTGCACCCGTCACATCATAACATTTACATTATCATGCATACCACATAAAATGTATATAAATCATAGACATAAAATAACCCATTGAAAGGAATGGATATCATTACATAAATCATAAATTCATAAAAATTGGGTTTCTAAATGAAATAGGTAACATCATACTTGATATAAGAATCATCGACCTAGAGTGAAGAAGAAACAATCTCAGGAAGTAAAAGGTGTATTTTTTGAACTAACAGTAATTTTGGAAAACATTTTGATTTTCATAAACCGAAGTAGAAAAAATGTATATCCCATAAAATTTAGTATAATGATGAAGAAATTATATTTAAGAAATATCCATACTGAAAATGGGGTGAAAGAGGGAAACCCCAATGAAAGATATTTGGGTTTGAGAATTCCCATTACCTTATGTCATAAAGATTCCTTCACGTTAACATCCTGTATAATCAAATTAAATTCATTAATTAAACAATAAAGAACCATTTATAAATTAATTTATTTAATTATGGTTTTATTAGGTTAATTTATATAATTTTCAAGGATTTATAGAGTTTAATTTCATTATTCGACAGCATTTGTTTTCTTAGTTTTCATGATTGGTTCACCTTTATACACGAGTGGAAGTTCATGTAAAATGAATATAAATATACAAAATAGTTATTATATGTTATTAATGATCATATATATTTTTAAATGATATTATAAATAGTTTTTTTATTTTTCATGATAATGACTTATTAGATAAAAATTAATGACGTCGTTTTAGGTTCATTATAGCTATTTTTTTATCACAAATAACTCATTTTGTATTATTATTTATTATATTGTATATAATTTAGTTACAAAACATAAAAAAAATTATGAAATAAACATTAAAATATTTTTTCAACCATCTAATGGTTTTATTAACAGTCGTTAAGGTGTTAAATAAAAATTAAAATACATCCCCCACAATGTGAGTAAATTGACATATCCTGGGTGTGGATTTAATTTATCCAAATAAAAGAGTAGGAGGAAGGATTTTAATGATACATATTCCATTAACATGACATCCTTCCAGTATATCAAACATAATAGAGTTATAATTCCATTTGGATAATATATGTTTAGGATAACAGAAGAAAATAAATGAAATTGAAAAGAAATTAAATGAAAAAGGAAGAGGACTTTACCTCTGGGATTTATCCTCCTTGAGAACCATGTTTAGGCAATGGTTTTGGTATTTTGATATAACCAAGAGATCCTAGAATTGAGAGGGTGTATGGGAGAGTGTTTAGGGAATAATTTGGATACAGATCAAAGCTTGAGAGATGTGAGGAAAAGTGGGGGTGAGGGTGGGATTTGTAGTGGAGGAGAGGGGTCTCTTTTCATTATTATGTTCATTAGTACATTATTTTGGATCAGGACTATAAATATTTTTATCATTATAAATAAATATATTAAAATATTTAAGGATGGTTCTTGATTATGTTTCTTGAATCATTCTTACAAAAACAACGACTCAAAATATCGTATACATTGCATTTATTGAAAATTATCATATTTTACTACTCATCAAAAATTCATGTATTTCAGAAATGTCCAAAAAATTCACCCTAAATATTTTTTGAAATTTAAAATTTAAAAATTATATACATTTTTTGAAAATAAATTTCTAAATATGTGTACTTTAATATTTAATAACAATCATCATTTACTTGGAAAATTGAGAGTTTAAAATTATGAATGATTTTATAACACATTGAAATATTGTTTAAGGCCTCATAAAATTATATTAAAAGTATAATATATCAAAATATTAATTTATTAATAAATTTTATGAAAATGAAATTTATTTAAACTTATTAAATTAATCATAAAATTGTAATTAAATCTTTATGACTCACAAACATCCCAACACTTATTTAATAATTTTTAAAATAATTATTTACATATGTTATGATATTACTATATCATAATGTAACTTATAATATTGATAAATTTTATTTATATTTTTATTGGTGAGGTTACTATTCATTTGATAGGTTTACTAATCATAAGGGTCATATTATTATTCTTATGTTCAAGTTATTATTTCATCAGTATTGGTTCATTAACTTTTAAAAAAACATCTTATTACATTAATTCTTTATTTATAAATTTTTTATTACATTTTCTAAGTGATTTTATGACATTTATAATATATGAAATTACAATATTAACTGATAAATTCCACTGAACTTTTTTTGGGTCATTACATTCTTCCCCCCTTTGGAAATTTCTCCCTCAAAATTTCATTTTACCAAAACATGTGAGGGTACTTATCCTTCATCGTATCCTCTAAATCCCAAGTTTCTTCTTCAAACATATGGTTCCTCCAAAACACTTTGATAAGGTGGGTTGTCATGTCCTGTAAAACATTATCTATTCTATCTAGAATATTAATTGGATTCTCCTTGTATAAGAGACCATCATCCAATTTTATAACCACTAAGTTCATTACATTTATGGGATAAGTTATGTACTTCCTCAGGAGTTATATGTGTTGCACATCATGAACTTGATCAATATTCTATGGATGTAGAAGCCGATATGACACTGCTCATATGTGATCAAGCATCTAAAATGGGAAAATGGCCTTTGGTATTAGCTTAACTTTCATTCTAAGCCACATGGCCCACTTACATGGTGATATTGGAAGGAAGACTTTATCTCCAACATCAAACACTCATTCCCTTCAATGGTTGAAAGAAAATCACATTCTCCAACTCTGATAAGCCTTGATATTTGCAGGATGGGTTCAACCTAACATATCAACTCTTGCACAATATCAGGTCCAAGTAACAATATTTCACAAATTTCATCCCAATAGGTTGGAGTTCTACATCACTTTCCATACAAGGCTTTATATGAATCCATCTGAATACTCGAGTTGAAGATATTGTTGTATGAGAACTCAAGTAATGGGAGATTCTGATCTCATACACCTTTGAATTCTAAATAACATTCTCTTAACATGTCATCACTCTTCAGAATAGTCCTTTCATATTGGCCATTAGTTTTGTGGTGATAGGTCATGATAAAATTTAATTCAACAATCAAATCATGGTGAAGACTCCTCTATAATTTAGATTTGAACAAGGGATCATGATTAGAGAGAATCAAGTGTGGAATCTGGTGTAGTCTCACCACTTATTTCACATATATCATGGAAAGTTATTTAAGGTTGAGATCTTCCTAAATTTTGATAAAGTGGGAAGTCTTGGTGAGTCGGTTTACCACAACCCATATCACATTGGTTCCTTTGGATATATTTTGGAGACCCGTGATGAATTCCATAATGATATTTTCCCATTTCCATATGGGTATACAAAATGGTTACATCATCCCTTTGGACTTCTGTCAATCTTCTGTAACTTGATAACACATCAACAAACCTAAGATGTACTCCACAATATTCTTCTTTATGTTATACCACAAGAAGTGTTTTAGAAGATCTTGGTACATCTTGGTACTCCTGGGATGGATAGATAATGTTGATCTATGGGAATTGTATAATAGCTCCTTATTTATCCCAGTTTATGGAAGAACACTGAGCATTTTTCGAAACCGAATCACACCATCATTGATATGGAACTCTTGAAGATTCCCTTCCTTTATAATATTAACCTTATATTGTAACTCCATATCATCCCTTTGTATATGATAAATATTCTCTTGAAAAGACGATTGGGAAATAATATTGGCATGGTAAGATGTATTCCCTACCATTATTATTTCAAAATCTATTCTTTTATTATCCTTGAAGACTATGTCTTTATCAATCCATAACATGGAGAGTGTATTATGTTATTTTCTACTAATAGAATCATCTACCTTGTTTTCCTTTCTAGGATGATAGTGAATAGAGTAGTCATAGTCCTTGATTAGATCTAAAAATCACCTTTAACACATGTTGATCTCCTTTTGTGTGAATATATACTTTAGATTCTTGTGATTGGTATATATATCACACTTCTCGCCATAGTGGCAGTGCCTCTATATCATCAAGGAAAAAATCACAACTTCGAGCTCTAGATTATGTTTTAGTTAGTTCTTCCCATGGATCATCAACTGTGGTGGGGTTTAGGCTTTCACATTATCATTTTTCATGAGTAAAAACCCCAATACTTTGTAGAAGCATCACTATATATCAAAAACCATTTTCCACTTTTTCATAATGTGAGTATTGGTGTAGTGATACTCCTTCTCTTTATCTCCTTGAATCTTTCCTTACATTCTTCCATCCATAAAAACATTACCCCATTCTTTATTAAAATAGTTATTGGGATAGAAAATAAGGAGACATTTCTCACAAAACATCAGTAGTAACCATGTAATCTACGAAAACAATAGACTTATATGACTTTAGATGGTCTAGGAAATTCATCAATTGCCTTTTTTTTGAGGGGTCTACAAAACATCCCTCACTTGTGATCACATTTTCCAATAATGTTACTTTTTTCATCCAAAAGTAACACTTATTAAACATAGATTATAACTTCTCTAACCTTAATATCACTATCATAATCCTTATATGTTCTTCATTTTCCTACTTTATTGTGGATTAGATGAGAATATCATCGATAAACACTTCCACAAATTGGATGCAGAAATGTATAAATAATCTATTCATCAAATCCATGAAGATTGTAGGGGTTTTATTAAGTATGAAGGGAATCAACAAAGAATCACAGTGCCCATACATTGTATGAAATACAGTCCTTTGAACATCTTCAATCTTCATCTTTAGCTGATGTTATCCAAAATGAAGATCCACCGCTGAGAAGTACTGGGCTCCTCATAAGGGGTTAAACATTTTTTCAATCCTTGGAAGAGGGTATGTGTTCTTTTTGGTGATCCTGTTGAGTTCTTGATAGTTGATACATAGCCGCATTGATCCATCTTTCTTCTTGAACAAGAGGAGTGGCGCACCCCAAGGTGATGAAATAGGTCATATGAACCCTTGGTATAAATGATCTTTAATATTATTTGTTAACTCCTTTGTTTTTATAGGATCCATCCTATTGGGACACGTTGAGATTGGAGTTTCCCTAGGTATTAGATATATTGAGAAATCTACCTCCTGATCTAGGGGATGTCCGGGTAACTCTTCAAGAAATACATCACTGGATTCCCTCATAATTTCCATTTCCCCTAAGTTGACACTTTACTTTGACTCAACTATTTTAGGGATGTATGCTTCTTCACATTGAATAAATACCCACACCATTGAAGGATTTTCCGAAAAATGTTTTTGATGTTCCTAGTATTTGTTGAGGAGCATGGGATGACTCAGAATATGAAAAGATATTTCCTTTTCCTGATAGTTTAATATGTGATTTATATAATTATAGCCAACCCATTCCTAGTATAACGTTGAATTAAACCAAGGGAAGTATCATGAGATTTTTTGGAAGAATCTTCCCACACACACTAATAGAAGAAGAGTCCAACACTTGGGTTTCAATGATTACACCACTTACTTTTTTAATGAATATATCTACTTCAATGTTTCAGGTCTTTGATTCAATAGTTCTACTTAAATTTCAAGATATAAAAGAATGTGTAGAATAAGAATCGAGTAATAATTTTACCAATCTTGAGTGAATAGGAAATTCACCATTACAACATCGTTTTATTACTCAACATCAGTAGTCGTAATGGTATAAGCCTTTCCTTTCTCCTTATCTTTGGTGGCTACTGACGCTGATTACCCTTGAGAAATCTTGGTCTGGGGCATTGCATTTTATAGTTCCTTTGATTCCTACAGTTGTAGCATTGGACAATGGGTGGTCCTCATGTCTTTTTTGTATTCATTATCATGGTGTCCTTCATTCCCATAGTTGAAGGATTTCCATGTCCCTTTGAGGTAGTTTCCATGATTCTTTTCCCCAAATTTTGGACATGTGGGTGGTTGAGTTTTATTTCCACCTTTCTCATTAGATCCTCTGAATTGGAAATCTATCATTAATTTCTTATCCTCGTATCTATGTGACCATTCTCCAAAATCCATACTCACTTTCAAGAATATCTAACAAATTCTTCATAACTCCCAATGTATCTAATTTCTAGATCCTTTCAGAGGTGTTGTTTTAAACCACAAAAGAATATTTCAATTTTATTATTATTATTGATAAAAAAACTAGAATCATACATTGAAATCCCTGTGAAATTTACTTTATAGACCATGATAGATTCACCTTCCATTTTCTTTAGCTCTATGAATTTTCCCTCCATATTTTTTAGAAGTGTTCAAGGGAAATATTTGTTAAGAATCATTATATTAACATCTTCCCACTCTTTCACATCAATTTTTACCCTTGTTTTGATGTTCTTAATCAAGTACAACCATTGATCGGACTCTCTATCAAGACAATAAATGGTAAGGGTCACCATATCCATCTCGTAACTATAATGAATAGAAAATATCTATTCCATTGAGTTTACCCACTATTCTATGACTTGTCGAACAAAAGATCTACTAAATTTTGATGTCCATGGTCACATAAAATAGTCGATAGCTAGTAACTCCTTGTTAGGTGAACAAGGACATTCTACATTATTTGGATTATGGTTCATAACCTAAGACATCTCGATAAGAATCACCATGAAATTTTGAACTCCAACTCCAAAATCATTGGTGATGTTATTTGGGAAATAGTTGGACTATCTGTAAAGACCCGTAAAATTCAAGGGAAATTTTTTCTTAATTTTCTTTGGAATTTTACAAGAGCGCGGTTTCTGACGGCACCTGATTCTGAGGCCTGGTGTGCCCGAAATCAATTTCCGAAGTTTGGCTCGGGTACGTTCAGTGAACGAATGAGCGGGTTTTCCTATCTTTTGAACCGGGGCTCGGAATTGAAATCTGAGGGCACCGATGAACTCGCAGCGCCGATATTCGCATAAGGAGACCTTTTCTAAGGTTGTGTTTTATGCGGGATGAGAGTTAGTTTTGGGGGGAATTAGAAGAAGTTAAATAAATTGTGGAACACAATTTTTTTTTAACTTTGTTGGTTATTTCCTCCCAAAGGGAGTTAGAGGTGGGGCACACATCCACATAACCTCCCTTGAGAGGATAAAGTGTGGTGGGACCCACACGAGCCCTAACTCTTCAACTTCCCTTAAACTCCCCCATTAACTCCACTCTAATTAATTTGACAACTTATGTAATTAATTTGGTGAGTTACATGTAAGTTTTTGAAGTTCAAACAATTGAATTTAAAATGCTTTGTTGTGTTAATAAAATAAGTTTAGAACTTATTTTATTAGGGGTTGGTATTGGGTTTTTTTGAGAGCTTTTTGGAGAAAAAGCTAAGGAAAACCTTCTTCCTCGACGAAGAACGCAAAGAACACCGTTCTTCAACAAAGAACTTCTCCGCCGAAGAACACGGTTCTTCCACGACGCCGTATCCGCGACGCGAAGTTCTTCTTCCGCGTCGTCTCTTCAGCGATGGAATCGCCGTCAACGACTTCGAATACTCGCATCACGACGTCGATGTTCTTTCCCCGCGACGCCCGACCTCTGCGACGCTTGTCTTCCGCGGGTCGTTGACGAACACCGTTCCTGAACCGAGGTAGGGGATTTATTTATTTTTAATTAATTCCGTTCATGATTTCTAGTTTGTCAATCTTCGTGGTTTTTGACTATTTGTTATCGAATAACGTGAGGGGGTCGGACCGCACAAACACGTCCGACCCTCCTCCTTATTTCATGAATGATTTCTTTGTGGTTGGTATGAGGAAGCGTGGTGTCGTCGCACCACGCGGTTTCATGCGGAAGATATGCGCGGCGCCGTCGCGTCGCGCCGTGGAAAGAAATTCGAGGACGCGACGCCGTCGCGCCGCGTCAAAGAAAACCGAAGGCACCGCGGCCGGAGCGGGGCCGCGGCGGAGGGGCGCGGTGTCGTCGCACCACGCCGGACGAACCGAGCCGCGGCCGGTTCCGGGCCGCGGTGGAGCAGGGTGACCGGCGGCCGGCATCGGGCCGCCGGCGTCGGTGCTGGAAGGGGACCGGCCGTCGCCGGTCCTGTGGTGCAGGAACCGACCGGACATGGCGGGCCGGCTGGACATGGAGAACCGGGGGAATTAAATTCCCCCGGTCGGCAGCAGCAAGCGGCCCCATTAAGGGGTCGCGGTTTCGAACGAACCGAGGGGGCATCGCCCCCCCGTGCGCGAGCCGCCAAAAGGGCTCGGCCGTTTTGGCTGAGCATCCGGCCAGCGCGCGAGCCGTCGGGCCGCGCCGGGCCGAGTCGACCCGGTTCGGGCCGACCAGGGGGTCTCGGGCCAGGTCGGTCCGGGCCGGAAACCCCCATTTTCAGACTGTTTGGGTTCAATTGCCCATAACTCGGGCTACGGACCTCTGATCGACGCGCCGTCAGCGGTGACAAGATCCTTAGAACGAGACGGTCGTTTCAACATATCGCACTCAAGGTTTCGGAATACTTTGAGTTCGGCCAGGTTGGTTCGTACATGAAACCAACCGGGCCCTCGGAGCGGAAACGCTCATATCTTGAGCTATGGACATCCGATTGACGTGCCGTCAACTTTGTTGAGTTCCTCTTAGTGAGACGGATCTTTTGGCATACTCCGCCCGAGGTTTGGACGCAGGTGGAGTACGGTCGGGTTGGTTTTGCCTTAAAACCCAACCGGGCCCCTGGAACGAAAAGGCCAATAACTCTCAAACCGGGCGTCCGATTGACGCGCCGTCTGTTGCGTTGAGTTCCTGTTGACGATTCGGAACTTTTTGATATATAAACTATGGACTATGTGACAGTTGATGTATCAGCCTCTCGGCTCGTGGAGCGGACCCTCCCGAACGAGCTTGCTGTGTGCGGAAACCCTAGTGCTGGCTGCGACTTCGACGACGACGATTGTGCAGAGATCCTCAGTGGACTGCGACGATGAAGACAGCTGGTCTTGTATCCTATGTGGGTCCTAGCTGTGCTGGTCTTGTATCCTATGTGGGTCCCAGTATAGATGAATCAATGAAGACAGCTGGTCTTGTATCCTATGTGGGTCCTAGCTGTGCTGGTCTTGTATCCTATGTGGGTCCCAGCTTAGATGATTCAATACTGGTCTTGTATCCTATGTGGGTCCCAATATAGATGAATCAATGAAGACAGTTGGTCTTGTATCCTATGTGGGTCCTAGCTGTGCTGGTCTTGTATCCTATGTGGGTCCCAGCTTAGATGATTCAATACTGGTCTTGTATCCTATGTGGGTCCCAGTATAGATGAATCAATGAATACAGCTGGTCTTGTATCCTATGTGGGTCCTAGCTGTGCTGGTCTTGTATCCTATGTAGGTCCCAGCTTAGATGATTCAATACTGGTCTTGTATCCTATGTGGGTCCCAGTATAGATGAATCAATGAAGACGGCTGGTCTTGTATCCTATGTGGGTCCCATCTTAGATGATTCAGTATCTATGTATGATCATCTCTTTCACCATTTCGATGATGTATACTTGTGTGAGCTGAATCATGTTTTCTTTCCTATGTGGATTGTGTTGTGCTATCCTGTGTGGATTACATTTTGCTTTCTTGTGTGGAATATGTATACTTTCCTGTGTGGACTGAGTTGTACTTGGGCTCGGAGGTTGGAGCGTATTGGAATTGTTGACTTAGGTATATGTATGGGCATATACCTAAGCAGTGTCGGTTGTTACTTCGTGATTGTATCCTTCCTTGTGGTTTATCCTCTGTGGATTTTGGGAGACCTTCGAGGGTCTCGGGGTCCCTACTGAGTAGCTTATACTCACCCCTGCACGGGCTATGCCTGCACTACGTTGTGTTGGTTGCAGACGACGGACAGCGTTGATCGTGGTTGAGGCTTGCAGAGCAGGACGGTACCTGGAGGAGGACCACTGGGCGAGACGTACTTGGAGCGGACGGCGGGACCCGAGGAGCAGTGGAGCTATCTGTACCCACCCTTCAGGTGGGATTTCCAGTGGACAGCTCGGCGTAGCGGCTTTTACTTTTCAGTTGTTGTTTTACCTTTCGAGTTGTACTTTACTTTCAGTTGGGGTTTGTATTCTGGCCCACTTACTTTCCGCACTTGTAGTTGTACTCTGTTTTTACTTAGTGTTTACTTTTTCCGCTTGCTTACTCTGAGGTGCTTGTTTACTTTACAAAGTCAATGCCTTCCCTTTTACTGGGATTTACGCCTTGGTGCTAGTCGCCAGCCCCTGGCCTATGGAAGGCGGGCTTGGGGTAGTCACGGCACGGGCCCCGAGGACGGGTCGTGACAAATTGGTATCAGAGGAGTTCGGTTCTACCGCAGAATCTGATCTTTCTTCTATGTGAAGCAATAGTTTTTAGCGTATTGGGTGTCGTTATCAGTCCAGGGAGTCCAGTGTTGGTGCGGCGGCCGACGTATCCGTACACCAGGACCCTGACTTCTGATTTCCGACTTAATGCACGAAAACATTGATTGCGTGTGTGTTTCAAGTTTTCTTTGTGATTACTTGTGTCAGCTCACCAGGTATACTGTTTGACCGTGGAGCACCTGTTTCCTTTTGAGGATGGCCCCACGACGGCAGTCAGCTAGGGTTCCGAGAGTCGAGCGTGACGACAGCCCACCGAGCGACGAGGCCTCGGTGCAGGGCCCTTTGTCAGCAGTGGCACCGGCGGTAGCTCTACCCGCTGAGCCACCGATGCTTCCAGCACCAGCCGCTGACGATGCACATCGCCTCAGCGCACTGCATGAGTTCCAGCGCCAGCGACCACCCAGGTTCCGTGGGGAGACGGACCCCCAGGCAGCCGAGGACTGGCTGGAGGTAGTCGTACGAGTTTTCAGGCTATTGAGGACACCAGCAGACCTCATGGTAATCCTCGCTGCGAGCCTACTGCACTCAGCAGCGGGCCGATGGTGGAGCTTGATGCTCCAGGTGCACGACGAGACATCTCTTCTCTGGACGGACTATGAGAGCATCTTCCGCTCCGAGTTCGTCCCAGCCACCCTCCGAGCGGTGCGCATCCAGGAGCTACTACAGCTGCGGAAGGGCAGCATGATAGTAGCCCAGTACGCGGTGAGGTTTACTGATCTGTCGCGCTACTCAACAGATATGGTACGGGACCCGTTCTTTCGGGCCCGGACCTTCGAGCAAGGACTGAGGCATGAGATCAGGGCTTCGATGATCTCCCTCAACATTCTGACGCAGGCAGAGGTGTTGGAGAGATCCCTTCTAGTGGAGAGTTTTCTCACCGAGCAGGCTCCAGTGACAGGGCCCTCCGCAGGACGGCCCGTAGTAGGGTCATCTGCAGTTGGCAATAGACAGGTGACGCAGAGGTCCAAACGGGCCAGACCATCAGATGGGCAGTCACTGGATGAAGATTCGGTTGTGCGGGGCACACGAAGGAGAGCCAGCTACACGAGGGGCAGGCATTGCTACGCATGCGGCGGGCAAGGTCACATGGCTCGAGACTGCCCGACTCGTCTTACAGATGAGCAGCAGGTGGTAGAGGGACCTCCCAGACAGAGGTTTGGCCATGGAGGTCCGCAGGGTGCAGGCGGACGAGGCAGAGGAGCTGGCCGAGTAGCAGATGGTGGGCGACACTTCTAGGTGTTGCCACCACCACCACCAGGAGGTCCGCCCCGACCGCAGGGAGTTGGTGGACATTGGAGAGCTCAGCTTCAGGTAGCTGAGGCCTTCGATCATGGAGCTCTGGGAGCAAATGGACAGGAGCGAAACTAGTGGATACGTCTTTTGTACTTCTAGTTCCTTGTTGCTATTGTGTAGCGTCTTTGTATTATGAGCTGCAATAATAAAAGATGCATACCTTTGTGATGTTTTCATTCCTGTCCTCTTTTGTGTTCTTACTAAGAGGTCCTAGTTTTGACGGTTGACTTGACCCTCACTTGTGAGACATCTACTGGAGGAGACCCAGTTTCCACACACTGATGCCGACAGTGTGACTCAACCCTTGGAGGCGAGAGTAATAGTTGGATCTCTTAGTAGTAGCGTCGAGGCCTTACGACGTCATCCTTGGTATGGATTAGTATCATCCATGTCGGGATTGACGGTATTAGGCAAAGAACGTGGTTCATCCAAGGGATGAGACCAGATTCCTCTTAATCGGAAAAGAAGAAATCATAGCAGCTCTTGTGGGACCCGAGGTGGTCTAGGCCACGATAGAGAAGGTCCAGGTCATCCAGGAGTGGATGAAGACAGCTCAGAGCTGACAGAAGTCTTTCGCTGATAGGAGGCGGAGGCCACTAGAGTTCGAGGATGGTGACCATGTTTTCTTGTGTGTTTCACCTCGACGTGGTTTACGGAGATTTGGCTGAGGCGGCAAGTCATCTCCGCGCTTCATCGGACCATTCTAGGTCCTCAACAGGATTGGCGAGGTGGCTTATCGTCTGGCTCTACCACCTCAGTTGCATCGGGTGCACGACGTCTTCCACATATCTCAGCTGAGGAGATATGTGCACGACCCGGCGCACATTATTGACCATGGGGAGCTTGACGTTGACGATGGGGCAACATTTTCGGAGGTCCCGGTGGAGATTGAGGATCGACAGGAGCGGGTCCTACATGGATGGTCGATTCCTTTAGTGCGCATCAGGTGGCAGCACGGGAACCTCCAGGAGAGCACTTGGGAGCGAGAGGCTCAGATGCGTGCTCAGTACCCTCATTTGTTTCCCTAGTTTTGATGTATCTTTACGGGGACGTAAAGACCTGAGGTGGGATTAATGTAAAGACCTGAAAATTTCAAGGGAAATTTTTTCTTAATTTTCTATGGAATTTTACAAGAGCGCGGATTCTGACGGAACCTGATTCCGAGGCTTGGTGTTCCCGGAACCAATTTCCGAAGTTTGGCTCGGGTACGTTCAGTGAACGAACGAGCGGGTTTTCCTATCTTTTGAACTGGTGCTCGGAATTGAAATCCAATGGCACTGATGAACTCGCAGCGCCGATATTCGCATAAGGAGACCTTTTCTGAGGTTGCGTTTTATGCGGGATGAGAGTTAGTTTTGGGGGGAATTAGAAGAAGTTAAATAAATTGTGGAACACAATTTATTTTTAACTTTGTTGGTTATTTCCTCCCAAAGGGAGTTAGAGGTGGGGCCCACATCCACATAACCTCCCTTGAGAGTATAAAGTGTGGTGGGGCCCAGATGAGCCCTAACTCTTCAACTTCTCTTAAACTCCCCATTAACTCCACTCTAATTAATTTGACAACTTATGTAATTAATTTGGTGAGTTACATGTATGTTTTTGTAATTCAAACAATTGAATTTCAAATGCTTTGTTGTGTTAATAAAATAAGTTTAGAACTTATTTTATTAGGGGTTGGTGTTGGGTTTTTTGAGAGATTTTTGGAGAAAAATCTAAGGAACACCTTCTTCCTCGACGAAGAACGCGAAGAACACCGTTCTTCAACGGAGAACTTCTCCGCCGAAGAACAAGGTTCTTCCGCGACGCTGTATCCGCGACGCGACGTTCTTCTTCCGCATCGTCTCTTCCGCGACGGTTTTCCGCGACGAAATCACCGTCAATGACTTCGAATCCTCGCTTCACGACGTCGACGTTCTTTCCCCGTGACGCCCGACCTCCGCGACGCTTGTCTTCCGCGTGTCGTTGATGAACATCGTTCCTGAACCGAGGTAGGGGATTTATTTATTTTTTTAATTAATTCCGTTCATGATTTCTAGTTTGTCGATCTTCGTGGTTTTCGACTATTTGTTATCGAATAACAAGAGGGGGTCAGACCGCACAAACACGGCCGACCCTCCTCCTTATTTCATGAATGATTTATTTGTGGTTGGTACGAGGAAGCGTGGTGTCGTCGCACCACGTGGTTTCATGCGGAAGATATGTGCGGCGCCGTCGCGCCGCGCCGTGGAAAGAAATTCAAGGACGCGACGCCGTCGCGCCCTGTCGAAGAAAACTGAAGGCGTCGTGGCCGGAGCGGGGCCGCGGCGGAGGGGCGCGGTGCCGTCGCACCGCGCCGGACGAACCGAGCTGCGGCCGGTTCCAGGCCGCGGCGGAGCAGGGTGACCGACGGCCTGCATCGGGCCGCCGGCGTCTGTGCTGGTAGGGGACCGGCTGCCGCCGGTCCCGTGGTGCAGGAACCGGCCGGCCATGGCGGGCCAGTCGGACATGGGGAACCGGGGGAATTAAATTCCCCCAGCGGGCAGCAGCAAGCGGCCCCATTAAGGGGCCGCGGTTTCGAACGAACTGAGAGGGCAGCGCCCCCCCCCCCCCCCCCCCCCCCGTGCGCGAGCCGCCAAAACGGCTCAACAGTTTTGGCCGAGCAGCCGGCCAGCGCGCCCAACGCGCGGGCCGCCGGGCCTCCGGGTCGCCGGGCTGGGCCGCGCCGGGCCGGGTCGACCCGGTTCGGGCCAACCAGGGGGTCTCGGGTCGGGTCGGTCCGGGCCCGAAACCCCCGTTTTCGGACTGTTTGGGTTCAATTGCCCATAACTCGGGCTAAGGACCTCCGATTGACACAGCGTCAGTGGCGACACGATCCCTAGAACGAGACGGTAGTTTTGACATATCGCACTCGAGGTTTCGGAATACTTTGAGTTCGTCCGGGTTGGTTCGTACATGAAACCAACCGGGCCCTCAAAGCGGAAACGCTCATATCTTGAGCTACGGACGTCCGATTGACGTGCCGTCAACATTGTTGAGTTCCTCTTAGTGAGACGGATATTTTGGCATACTCCTCCTGAGGTTTGGATGCAGGTGGAGTATGGTCGGGTTGGTTTTTCCTTAAAAACCAACCGGGCCCCTGGAACGAAAAGGCCAATAACTCTCAGACCGGGCGTCCAATTGACACGTCGTCTGTTGCGTTGAGTTCCTGTTGACGATTCGGAACTTTTGGATACATCAACTCTGGACTATGTGACAGTTGATGTATCAGCCTCTCGGCTCGTGGATCGGACCCTCCCGAATGAGCTTGCTGTGTGTGGAAACCCTAGTGCTGGCTGCGACTTCGATGACGACGATTGTGCAGAGATCCTCAGTGGACTGCGACGATGAAGACAGCTGGTCTTGTATCCTATGTGGGTCTTAGCTATGCTGGTCTTGTATCCTATGTGGGTCCTAGCTTAGATGATTCAATACTGGTCTTGTATCCTATGTGGGTCCCAGTATAGATGAATCAATGAAGACAGCTGGTCTTGTATCCTATGTGGGTCCTAGATGTGCTGTTCTTGTATCTTATGTGGGTCTCAGCATAGATGATTCAATACTGGTCTTGTATCCTATGTGGTTCCCAGTATAGATGAATCAATTAAGACGGTTGGTCTTGTATCCTATGTGGGTCCCAGCTTAGATGATTCAGTATCTATGTCTGATCATCTCTTTCACCTTTTCGATGATGTATACCTGTGTGAGCTGAATCTTGTTTGCTTTCCTGTGTGGATTGTGTTGTGCTATCCTGTGTGGATTACGTTTTGCTTTCCTGTGTGGAATATGTATACTTTCCTGTGTGGACTGAGTTGTACTTGGGCTCGGAGGTTGGAGCGTATTGGAATTGTTGACTTAGGTATATGTATGGGCATATACCTAAGAAGTGTCGGTTGTTACTTCGTGATTGTATCCTTCCTTGTGGTTTATCCTTTGTGGATTTTGGGAGACCTTCGGGGGTCTCGGGGTCTCTACTGAGTAGCTTATACTCACCCCTGCACGGGCTATGCCCACACTACGTTGTATTGGTTGCAGACGATGGACAACGTTGATCGTGGTTGAGGCTTGCACAGTAGGACGGTACCTGGAGGAGGACCACTGGGCGAGACGTACTCGGAGCAGACGGCGGGACCCGAGGAGCAGTGGAGCTATCTATACCCACCCTTCATGTGGGATTTCCAGTGGACATCTCGGCGTAGCGGCTTTTACTTTTCAGTTGTTGTTTTCCCTTTCGAGTTGTACTTTACTTTCAGTTGGGGTTTGTATTCTGGCCCACTTACTTTCCGCACTTGTAGTTGTACTCTGTTTTTACTAAGTGTTTACTTTTTCCGCTTTCTTACTCTGAGGTGCTTGTTTAATTTACAAAGGCAATGCCTTCCCTTTTACCAGGATTTACGCCTTGGTGCTAGTCGCCAGCCCCTGGCCTATGGAATGAGGGCTTGGGGTAGTCACGGAACGGGCCCCGAGGACGGGTCATGACAAATTGGTATCAGAGGAGTTCGGTTCTACCGCAGACTCTGATCTTTCTTCTATGTGAAGCAATAGTGTTTAGCGTATTTGGTGTGGTTATCAGTCCAGGGAGTCCAGTGTTGGTGCGGCGGCCGACGTATCCGTACACCAGGACCCTGACTTCTGATTTCCGACTTAATGCACGAAAACATTGATTGCGTGTGTGATTCAAGTTTTCTTTGTAATTACTTGTGTCAGCTCACCAGGTATACTGTTTGACCGTGGCGCACCTATTTCCTTTTCAGGATGGCCCCATGACGGCAGTCAGCTAGGGTTCCGAGATTCGATCGTGACGACAGCCCACCGAGCGACGAGGCCTCGGTGCAGGGCCCTTTGTCAGCAGTGGCACCGGCGGTAGCTCTACCCGCCGAGCCATCGATGCTTCCAGCACCAGCTGCTGACGATGCACGTCGCCTCAGCGCACTTCATGAGTTCCAGCGCCAGCGACCACCCAGGTTCCATGGGGAGACGGACCCCCAGGCAGCCGGGGACTGGCTGGAGGCAGTCGTACGAGTTTTCATGCTAGTGAGGACACCAGCAGACCTCATGATGATCCTCGCTGCGAGCCTACTGCACGCAACAGCGGGCCGATGGTGGAGCCTGATTCTCCAGGTGCACGACGAGACATCTCTTCTCTGGACGGACTTTGAGATCATCTTCTGCTCCGAGTTCGTCCCAGCCACCCTCCAAGCGGTGCGTATCAAGGAGCTACTACAGCTGTGGCAGGGCAGCATGACAGTAGCCCAGTACGCGGCGAGGTTTACTGATCTCTCGCGCTACTCCACAGATATGGTACGGGACCCGTTCTTCCAGGCCCGAACCTTCGAGCAGGGACTGAGGCATGAGATCAGGGCTTCTATGATCTCCCTCAACATTCTGACGCAGGCAGAGGTGTTGGAGAGAGCCCTTCTAGTGGAGAGTTTTCTCGCCGAGCAGGCTCCAGTGACAGGGCACTCTGCAGGACGGCCCGTAGCAGGGTCTTCTACAGTTGGCAGTAGACAGGTGATGCAGAGGTCCAAATGGGCCAGACCATCAGATGGGAAGTCACTAGATGAAGATTCGGCTGTGCGAGGCACACGAAGGAGAGCCAGCTACACGAGGGGCAGACATTGCTACGCATGCGGCGGGAAAGGTCACATGGCTCGAGACTGCCCGACTCATCTTACAGATGAGCAGTAGGTGGTAGAGGGACCTCCAAGATAGAGGTTTGGCCATGGAGGTCCGCAGGGTGCAGGCGGACGAGGCAGAGGAGCTGGCCGAGTAGCAGATGGTGGGCGACACTTCGAGGTGTTGCCACCACCACCACCAGGAGGTCCGCGCCGACCGCAGGGAGTTGGTGGACATGAGAGAGCTCAGCTTCATGCAGCTGAGGCCTTCGATCATGGAGCTCTGGGAGCAAATGGACAGGAGCGAAACTAGTGGATACGTCTTTTGTACTTCTAGTTCCTTGTTGCTATTGTGTAGCATCTTTGTATTATGAGCTGCAATAATAAAAGACGCATACCTTTGTGATGTTTTCATTCCTGTCCACTTTTGTGTTGTTACTAAGAGGTCCCAGTTTTGACGGTTGACTTGACCCTCACTTGTGAGACATCTACTGGAGGAGACCTAGTTACCACACACTGATGCCGACAGTGTGACTCAACCCTTGGAGATGAGAGTAACGGTTGGATCTCTTGGTAGTAGCGTCGAGGCCTTACGACGTCATCCTTGGTATGGATTAGTATCATCCATGCTGGGATTGACGGTATTAGGCAAAGAACGTGGTTCATCCAAGGGATGAGACTGGATTCCTCTTAATCAGAAAAGAAGAAATCATAGCAGCTCTTGTGAGACCAGAGGTGGTCCAGGCCACGATAGAGAAGGTCCAGGTCATACAGGAGCGGATGAAGACAGCTCAGAGCCGACAGAAGTCTTTCACTGACAGGAGGCAGAAGCCACTAGAATTCGAGGATGGCGACCACGTTTTCTTGCATGTTTCACCTCGACGTGGTTTACGGAGATTTGGCCGAGGCGGCAAGTTATCCCCGCGCTTCATCGGACCATTCCAGGTCCTCAGCAGGATTGGTGAGGTGGCTTATCATCTGGCTCTACCACCTCAGTTGCACCGGGTGCACGACGTCTTCCACATATCTCAGCTGAGGAGATGCGTGCACGACCCGACGCACATCATTGACCATGGGGAGCTTGACGTTGATGATGGGGAGACCTTTGCGGAGGTCCCGGTGGAGATCGAGGATCGACAGGAGTGGGTCCTACGTGGACGGTCGATTCCTCTAGTTCGCGTCAGGTGGAAGCACGGGAACCTCCAGAAGAGCACTTGGGAGCGAGAGGCTCAGATGTGTGCTCAGTACCCTCATTTGTTTCCCTAGTTTTGATGTATCTTTACGGGGACGTAAAGCCCTGAGGTGGGAGTAATGTAAAGACCCTTAAAATTCAAGGGAAATGTTTTCTTAATTTTCTTTGGAATTTTACAAGAGCGCGGATTCTGACGGAACCTGATTCCGAGACTTGGTGTGCCCGGAACCAATTTCCGAAGTTTGGCTCGGGTACGTTCAGTGAACGAACGAGCGGGTTTTCCTATCTTTTGAACTGGTGCTCGGAATTGAAATCCAATGGCACTGATGAACTCGCAGCGCCGATATTCGCATAAGGAGACCTTTTCTGAGGTTGCGTTTTATGCGGGATGAGAGTTAGTTTTGGGGGGAATTAGAAGAAGTTAAATAAATTGTGGAACACAATTTATTTTTAACTTTGTTGGTTATTTCCTCCCAAAGGGAGTTAGAGGTGGGGCCCACATCCACATAACCTCCCTTGAGAGTATAAAGTGTGGTGGGGCCCAGATGAGCCCTAACTCTTCAACTTCTCTTAAACTCCCCATTAACTCCACTCTAATTAATTTGACAACTTATGTAATTAATTTGGTGAGTTACATGTAAGTTTTTGAAATTCAAACAATTGAATTTCAAATGCTTTGTTGTGTTAATAAAATAAGTTTAGAACTTATTTTATTAGGGGTTGGTGTTGGGTTTTTTTGAGAGCTTTTTGGAGAAAAAGCTAAGGAACACCTTCTTCCTCGACGAAGAACGCGAAGAACACCGTTCTTCAACGAAGAACTTCTCCGCCGAAGAACACGGTTCTTCCGCGACGCCGTATCCGCGACGCGACGTTCTTCTTCCGCGTCGTCTCTTCCGCGACAGTTTTCCGCGATGGAATTGCCGTAAACGACTTCGAATCCTCGCTTCGTGATGTTGACGTTCTTTCCCCGCGACGCTCGACCTCCGCGACGCTTGTCTTCCGCGGGTCGCTGACGAACACCGTTCCTGAACTGAGGTAGGGGATTTTTTTTTTTTTAATTAATTCCGTTCATGATTTCTAGTTTGTCGATCTTCGTGGTTTTCGACTATTTGTTATCGAATAACGCGAGGGGGTCGGACCGCACAAACACGGCTGAACCTCCTCTTTATTTCATGAATGATTTCTATGTGGTTGGTACGAGGAAGCGTGGTGCTGTCGCACCACGCGGTTTCATGCGAAAGATATGCGAGGCGTCGTCGCGCCGCGCCATGGAAAGAAATTCAAGGACGCGACGCCGTCGCGCCGCATCAAAGAAAACCGAAGGCGCGTCGTCGCACCGCGCCGGACGAACCGAGCCGTGACCGGTTCCAGGCCGCGGCGGAGCAGGGTGACCGGCAGCCGGCATCGGGCCGCCGGCGTCGGTGCTGGAAGGGGACCGGCCGTTGCCGGTCCCGTGGTGCAGGAACCGGCCGGCCATGGCGGGCCGGACGGATATGGAGAACCGGGGGAATTAAATTCCCCCGGCCGGCAGCAGCAAGCGGCCCCATTAAGGGGCCGCGGTTTCGAACAAACCGAGGGGGCAGCGTCGCCCCGTGCACGAGCCGCCAAAACGGCTCAGCCGTTTTGGCCGAGCAGCCGGCTGGAGCACCCAGCGCGCGAGCCGCCGGGCCGCCGGGTCGCCGGGCCAGGCCGCGCCTGGCCGGGTCGACCAGGTGGTCTCGGGCCGGGTCGTTCCGGGCCCGAAACCCCCGTTTTCAGACTGTTTGGGTTCAATTGCCCATAACTCGGGCTACGGACCTCCGATCGACGCGCCGTCAGCGGTGAAACGATCCTTAGAACGATAAGGTCGTTTCGACATATCGCACTCAAGGTTTCGGAATACTTTGAGTTCGGCCGGGTTGGTTCGTACATGAAACCAACCAGGCCCTCGGAGCGGAAACACTCATATCTTGAGCTACGGACGTCCGATTGACGTGTCGTCAACTTTGTTGAGTTCCTCTTAGTGAGACGGATCTTTTGGCATACTCCGCCAGAGGTTTGGACGGAGGTGGAGTACGGTCGGGTTGGTTTTGCCTTAAAAACCAACCGGGCCCCTGGAACGAAAAAGCCAATAACTCTCAGACTGGGCGTCTGATTGACGCGTCGTCCGTTGCATTTAGTTCCTGTTGGCGATTCGGAACTTTTGGATACATCAACTCTGGACTATGTGACAGTTGATGTATCAGCCTCTCGGCTCGTGGAGCGGACCCTCCCGAACGAGCTTGCTGTGTGCGGAAACCCTAGTGTTGGCTGCGACTTCGACGACGACGATTGTGCAGAGATCCTAAGTGGACTACGATGATGAAGATAGCTAGTCTTGTATCGTATGTGGGTCCTAGCTGTGCTGGTCTTGTATCCTATGTGGGTCCTAGCTGTTTTGGTCTTGTATCCTATGTGGGTCCCAGCTTAGATGATTCAATACTGGTCTTTTATCCTATGTGGGTCCCAGTATAGATGAATCAATGAAGGCAGCTGGTCTTGTATCCTATGTGGGTCCTAGCTGTGCTGGTCTTGTATCCTATGTGGGTCCCAACCTAGATGATTCAATACTGGTCTTGTATCCTATGTGGGTCCTAGCTGTGTTGGTCTTGTATCCTATGTGGGTCCCAGCTTAGATGATTCAATACTGGTCTTGTATCCTATGTGGGTCCTAGTATAGATGAATCAATGAAGACAACTGGTCTTGTATCCTATGTGGGTCTTAGCTGTGCTGGTCTTGTATCCTATGTGGGTCCCAACTTAGATGATTCAATACTGGTCTTGTATCCTATGTGGGTCCCAGTATAGATGAATCAATGAAGACGGCTGGTCTTGTATCCTATGTGGGTCCCAGCTTAGATGATTCAGTATCTATGTCTGATCATCTCTTTCACCTTTTCGATGATGTATACCTGTGTGAGCTGAATCCTGTTTTCTTTCCTGTGTGGACTGTGTTGTGCTATCCTATGTGGATTACGTTTTTCTTTCCTGTGTGGAATACATATACTTTCCTGTGTGGACTGAGTTGTACTTGGGCTCGGAGGTTGGAGCGTATTGGAATTGTTGACTTAGGTATATGTATGGGCATATACCTAAGCAGTGTCGGTTGTTACTTTGTGATTGTATCCTTCCTTGTGGTTTATCCTTTGTGGATTTTGGGAGACCTTCGGGGGTCTCGGGGTCCCTACTGAGTAGCTTATACTCACCCCTGCACGGGCTATGCCCGCACTACGTTGTGTTGGTTGCAGACGACGGACAGTGTTGATCTTGTTTGAGGCTTGCAGAGCAGGACGGTACCTGGAGGAGGACCACTGGGTGAGACTTACTCGGAGCGGACGGCGAGACCCGAGGAGCAGTGGAGCTATCTGTACCCACCCTTCAGGTGGGATTTCCAGTGGACAGCTCGGTGTAGCGGCTTTTACTTTTCAGTTGTTGTTTTCCCTTTCGAGTTGTACTTTACTTTCAGTTGGGGTTTGTATTATGGCCCACTTATTTTCCGCACTTGTAGTTGTACTCTGTTTTTACTTAGTGTTTACTTTTTCCTCTTGCTTACTCTGAGGTGCTTGTTTACTTTACAAATGCAATGCCTTCCCTTTTACCGGGATTTACGCCTTGGTGCTAGTTGCCATCCCCTGGCCTATGGAAGGCGGTCTTGGGGTAGTCATGGCACGGGCCCCGAGGACGGGTCGTGACACTATCCCTCACATAGTTTGTTGTCCTGTATTCTCCTGGATCCCACCATTTTCTGAAATAGAAACGGTTAGAACATAACATAATTAAACAAATCATGAATAAATAACTTATTCCTTCTTGAAATTATATATAAAGTTATATATTTTGGGGTCCCTAGGTATAGAATATTCAAAAATAAATCTTCATGGGTTCTAAAACATACTTAGTCTCAAATTAAGGGTTTTCACATATGTTTTTTGATCCAAATTCCCAAATGAGATAAACTATTATATGAATCCAACTATAGAAAACCAGATTTTAATACATTAATAATTCATAATTTATAGATACACAACATAAAATCATTACATGACCAGGAACTAGAGGTTTAGTGTCTTGGTAAAATTTGGACTAGACGTTAAATTTATAAAATAAAATAGGAAAATTTTATTTAATTGTTTCTTCTCTAGCTTCTTATAGGTCTTCTCATTCTTCTTAGTATAGGTAAACATTTGAGGATATACATCAATAAGGGGTGTGCTAAAATCTCTGTAAGAGGATATATATATAAGAACATTAATAAATATAGAATGGGGTTAGCATATTCATCATCATCTTAACATAATATTAGGGTCATAATTATGAGAGGAATCACTTATAAAAGGAATTGAATGTGGCAATGCATAAAAGTGAAAAATTAGGTCTTAGTGGTCAACTAACACATATAGTTGTGAACAAATCTAGCATCATGTTCATGAATATTTCACTTTTCTTATGACATACATCACATTACCAAATGAATTTTATCAATATATAATTATAGGCACACCCATCACATAATAACATATACATTGCGCTATATAATTGCAAACACACCCGTCACATCATAAAAATTACATTAACATGCATGCCAATAGAACATATATTAATACTAGACATAAAATAAACCTTCTAAATGAATGGATTTAATTTTGTAAAGTATACATGAATAAAAATTGTGTTCCCAAATTAATTATGGAATAACATACTTGATATAAGAATCATCAACCATGAGTTATGAAGAAACAATATTGAGAAGTAAAAGGTAGGTTTTTTAAGAAGAGTTCTTCTAGGAAGCATTATGTTTTTTATAAAATCAAGTAGAATAAATGTATATCCCAAAAATGGTAAGATAATGAGGAATAAATTATATTTAAGGAATATTTATACTAAAAATGGGGTGAAAGAGGGAAATCCCAAATAAAGAGAGTTGAGATTGAGAATTCCACTTACCTTGTGCCGGAAATCTTCTTTCATGTTAATATCCTATATAATCAAATCAAATAAAATTAAGTAAAAAATATGAACATTTTTATACATTATTTTTCTTCATTATAGTTTTATTAGGTTCATTAATGGGTTTTTCAATGAGTTATAAAGTTTAATTTCACCATTAAAGAGTGTTTGTTTTCATGTTTTACATGATTAGCCAACTTTTATACATGAATATATGTTAATGTAAAATGTAGATAAATATATAGAATATTTATTATATGTTATTAATGGTATTCCATAAAATTAAATGATCTTATAAATAATATATTATATGTATTAGGATGAGTCATTAGATAAAAGTTAATAAGGATTTTTTTGGCAAATTTTGGCTGTTTTTCAATTCTAAATAACTCGTTTTGTCTAATCATTTAGTATTATGTATATATATTAGTAATAGAACATAATAAAATTTTCAATAGACAAATTAATATATGTTTTATTCCATTTAATTTTTTTATTATAATACTTTATGGTGATATTGGAATATTAAAGTGCATCGACCTTGATGTTTGTTAAATGACATATTACTGGCAATATTTCCATTTTTAAAATAAAAAAGAGGGAGGAAGGATTTAAATGAGTCATATTCCATTAACATGATATCATACCATTATATCAAACATACTAGAGTTATAATTCCATTTTTAGGATATATTTTTTGATTAAAATAATAAAAGAAATGAAATGAAATTGAAAACAAATTAAAAGAAAATTGAAGATTAGTTTACCTGTTTGATTTATCCGCCTTGGCAACCTCCGTAGGGCATACGTTTCAGTACAATGATGAAACGAAGAGATCTTGGATGTGGTATCAGTTTTTGGGTAGGGGTTTGTATATAATTTGTACAAGGATCAAAGAAATAGAGGTATGAGGAGAAGAGGGGGTGAGGGGTGGTATTTATAGTAAAGGATAGGGTTATTTCCTCATTATTATGTTCATAATTTATTATTTTGGATCAAGTTTGTGAATAGTATTATAATAATATATAAATAAATTAAAATAATTAAGTTTGGATCTAGATTAATGTTCTTACATCATTCTCACATCAACAATGACTCAAAAATTCTTGTATTTAGTTTTTATAAAAAATTATCATATTTTATTATTCATTAAAAATTCTTGGAATTTAGGAAAATAAAAAAATAACTAGAACCATTTTTGAAATATAGAATTAAAAAATGACCCCCATTTTATAAACAAAAAGTTCTAAATGTGAGTAATTTAATTTTTAATTAAAATAATCATTTACATGGAAAATACAGATAATTAAATTATAACTGATTCTATAATAATTGGAAAAATTAATTAAGACCTCATAAAATTATATTACAATCACACGATGTGAAAAAGTTAGTTTATGAAAATATTTAATGAAAATACATTTTTTAAAATTTATTTACTTTATCATAAAATTGTAATTTAATATTTACGGTTTACAAAAATATGAACAATTATTTAAGAAATTTTTAAATATTTATTTACATATACAATGATATAATCATATTATATTATCACTTATAAGATGGAAAAGTTTTATTTATAGTTTCAGTGGTGATGCAACTATTTATTTGCTCGATTTACTATTTTAAAGGGTCGTTTTACTATTTCTAAAGTTAAGTTATTATTTCATCGATATTGGTTCACAAACTTCGAGAAATACTTCTTATTTAATTAATTATTTTTTTATAGTGTTTTTATTATGGTCTCTAAATTATGTTATGGCATTTATACTACATGACATTATAATAAGAAGGGCGAAATTCCATTGATAAAATTTTGATTAGTTTTAATAATGTTCTTTTTTATTGAACATGTAATTATTAATTAATATTGGATCCAAGGGTTTTTACCTCTAGAAATAAAAAATATTTTGTGTTTATGGTTAATCCAAAATACGTTGATAAAGAAAATTTTAATCCAAGGGATCTTTTGGTGAAACTAGCTTGAGAGTTGAGCTCAAGGGATGATTCGGTACCATCGCATCAAAATTTCAGAATCGATAGTGTTTCACATAAGTCTTGAAGATTCCTGAAGTTCAGAGTTGACAGACAAGGATATGTTCCATGAACCCATGAAATATAGGTGAATTTCTATGAAGGTACTGTGTTGTTTGTTATAGAATACATAAAATCATTAATGTTCAATAACCATGGAATGTTGTGCACACAGTTGAAGTCACACAAAGAGGTTATGTGATGGGTCATCAACATCTATATGTAGGTTTCTACCTCATTTATTCATGTAACTCTCAAAATGATGATCTAGGGAACTAAGGACTGTAAGTGTTGAAGAAATTTGAGTTTTGAGACAAAATTGAATGTTTGATGAAAACTAAGGTGTTGGGAAAAGGTAAAAAAGTTATGAAAAAGTGTAAAATTTGTGTGTAAAATGAAGAGATTCATAGATATATAAAAGGTTTCAAAACTTATTTGTTTCTTAAATGTAATAAATATCCATAAAAAGGGTAAATGTTACACAAAAACTATGGTGTTGTGTGAAAGTAAAAAAGTTGCATGAATGTACAAGAGTTACATGAAGAAAAGGTTTTGATCATCTATTTTTAATGAATTGTTTATTAATTCTTATCAATTCAGAACAATGGTGAAAGAATACACTCATGATAATCAGGTAAAATAACTTATGTTACCAATATATTGAAGTTACATTCATCTTGATAAACTAAAAAACACTTCACCCAAATCGGTAAGCAAGGGGGAGTTAGTAGAAGTGATATGAGGAATCCAATCTATTACCACTAAATCTCATTTTAGGGTTGTAAAAAGGACATAGAGTGACTAAGTGTGATCAATTTTATTCCACATTATATACTAGATCTTAATGTATTCTGATACAAATGACACACTATCATTGTATATGAAAACCATGCACTTTATTTAACATTAACTCATGATTGATTATATAAAAGTACACATAATAGAACCTATAAGATAAATAAGTGTAGTGTATTTGGTAATTTGGTATATTAAAATAACATAAAACATATAATACATCATCTTTTTTGAAAACCTCCTTAAATTTTTCATAACATTCCTTCTTTATTAAAATTCTCTAGGATAACTTAGGGATATACAAAATTAAATGGTAATATATAAATCCCGTTAAGGTTATAAACATGGAATAACATTAATAAAGTAATAAAAGTTAGTAAATATTAATTTAAATGATACATAAAAGGTTTTAGAATCATAATCATGAACACTAAGGCATGATATAAAAATATATCTTAAAGGAAACAAGGGAAATGTGGCAACAACTTATAACATGGAATCATAAACATAAGTCAAGGAAAACGTCCATGATATATTAATGGAAAATGTATCATGATGGATTGGGTTCACTCTAAAATCCCTTTCATGATTTCTCATGACACTAAAACATTACCAATTTAATTGAAGTGCTATATAATTCTCGGCGCACCAGTCACATTAAATTCATTCTCATGATTAAGTTTAAGATATAAGTCATACGACATGGATTCATTCAACATAATATTTTTTTACACTATCAATGATTGTGGAATATGGACATTTATGTCCCAAAAAAATGAATTATGATTTCATAAATTTGAAAACCCTTGATTGGAAAAATGTTATGGCTATTCAAAACACATTTGTTTGGCATGGAAAATAGAGGTGAAATTTCAGCAGCATAATGGTGTTACCTAAAAAATCATAAAATGGTTTGATGAGAGAGAAACATGTATTTAATAATATGGATATAAAATGGGTAGTAATTCCGAAATGCTAAAACATATACCAAAATTAGGTAATAGAAATATAGGTCATAATATAATAAATAAGATTAAATAAAGAAGAGAACAAAATGATCCATTACCATGAGAGTGTGACTCGAAATGATTTTTAAGAGCTTTTTGAGAGATCTAGGGATCATTGGGATGACTCTAAAGTGGGGAGGGTAGAGTAAGGAAGTTATCAAAATCTATTATTTAACATAAATTAGATCACTGGTGGTTTTATATATGAACTGTGTATTAATTCTATATCATTTATTAAAAATATGTTTTGGACTCTATATAATAAAATAACCAAAACCACAAACCCTCCCCTTGATGTTTCCAATGGTTTAGAAAAATATGGTTGGTTTTAATTATTTTATTGGGACAAGGTCTAAAATTAATAAAATAATATCCTTTAGGATGTGGAAGAGAGTCATAATCATAATGAAATTATTTTAAAACATTAAATTATATTAATTATTTTGGAGGATTCAAAATAGATTTATAAAATAAATAAAATAAAAATAAACTCATATTATTTGGGAGGGAAGAAAATTATTTGGTCATGGATACCCATTATGGTATTTATTACATCGGTTTTGGGTCATTATGATATCATAATACACACCATATATTTATACCATGTTTAACATATACATAAAAATTATATTGTCTCCAAAATGAAAAAATAAACATTGGATAATTTTGATGCTTGGATTCAAAAAACAATATTCATTTTATCAAAATAATTCTCTAAACATGTGAAATTTAACTTTTAAAATAATAATTTAAATTTATTAAGAAATGATGGGTTTTTTTAATAAGAATAGCTTTTGAACCCTTATAAAAATTACATTTGAATTCATAAAAATTATATGATCATTGATATTAAATAAAAAATGTATAATAATAGAATTTAATTAAAATAATATATATTTAAATAAATACATCAATTTATTAAATTTAATTCCTTAATAGAATTTGAATATTTCTTGGAAATACAATTTGTATTTTATTGTATATGTATATATAAATTATTAAGTAATGATTAGTAGAAAAAATAAATATTATTCTATTTAAAATAAAATATACATTTTAATTTTAAAATTGTATTGATACATATCCATTTAATACACTATAAAACACCCTCAGTGTAATGTGTGCAATGGTGTGACATTCATTGGGTGGTTCGACTAACATGGTTTGGGTCATGATCTCGATGAGCTTGAACAACCCCCATAAATAGTTTCTATCATGCCTAAGTTATTTTATATGAACTTGATATTGTTCAGGTAAAACACTATTGATTCTATATCCTTACGAATCTCCAGTAAATGGTATTCATAAGGTATGATCCTATAGGTTAACACCATCACTTCTTTTGTCTATGTCAATTGAATTTATTAAAAACCAATATTTATACTAATATTTTGATCATGTTCAACAGCTATATTATCAATGGTAATGATGATTAATGGTCTTTTAAATCTGATAGGATATAATAAAACTAATGTAGTAAATGTTTTCCCTAAACCATAATACATGAAAATGTATTTAATTATACCACAAGGGGGATATTATTTATAACAGTTCGGGTTGTTAAAAGTATACACCTTCAAAACATTCACCGAAGATATTTTCTTTTCCAACACTAAAATAGATGAGGGTAATTCTATTTCATCACTTACTATGGTTCCCATATAGATTCTTAAACCTTTTGGTTTGTCCACATAACTTTGACCCAGTTCATTGTCTTATTCGGTAGAATATTGTCTCTATAATCTAATATTTTCACCAATTTCTCCTCATATGAGAGGTCATTCACTAATAGAACCACCCATAGAATAAGTTCATGGTAGGGTTTTTGTTTGAACTTTCTCATGAGGGATACATGGAATACAACATTTACTGTAGATATGTTAGGTGGGGGTGCCATTTGATTAGACAACTCTTCAATGCGATCAAGGATCACAAAGGGACTGATGTACCTTGGACTAAGATTTCACTTCTTCCAAAATATCATGAATTTATTCCATGGAGATATTCCAAGGAATAAAATTCCTCTAAAATCAAACTCTTTGTCTCATTGATGATTTTCATCACAGCTCATTTTTTACTCTAAGAAGCCTGGATGTGATTTTTAATGGTCATAACCTTTTCCACTATTTCCTCATCCATTTCAAGAGCTAACAATTTCTGTTCCCCAACATCATCACATGATGATGGTGTTCTGCACCTCTTCCCATAGAGGGATTCATTGGGATACATTTGTATTCTTTAGTGGAAAATGTTATTGTATGAGAACTTGATCAAAGGAAGATATCAATCCCATACTCCTTTGAAGTCAATTGAAAATTCGTTTGACCTGTCCTCCAGATTTTGGATAGTATGCTTAGATTGGACATCAATTTGTGGGTGATAAGTCATTATGAAGTTCATAATAGTATTTAGAGAATGTTTTAGACTCTTCTATAACATATAGGTAAATCTAGGGCCATGATCATATACAATTGATTATCTTTTCCTATGAAGCCTCACCACATCTCTAATGTATATCCTTACAAGTTGATCGAGTGATAAGTTCACACAAATTGAAATAAAGTGATCAGTCTCCATAATATGATCCATCGCAACCCATATAGAACTATTTTATCTTTATGTCTTAAGAAGATAGGTGACAGTGTACATGGTGATGTTTCCCATTTCTATGTAGGAATGGGTAATTATTTCATTATCCCCATAGATTTTTTCTTTTCCAACTTCACATGTTATATAAAAGACATTATGATGTATATTCTACAATCTATTTATTTATTTTGTCCCACAAATAGTTCTATCAGAGATATCGATACATATTTGTGCTTCTGAGGTGAATAGAGAAGTTTGAACTATGTGTGTCATCCGACAAATCTATCCTTGACATAGAATTTTATAGTACACAAAGTCATGGTCCAAACCACACAAACACTTCTTTATTAATAGTAAACTCTAAGGATTTACATTTTATTATAGATTTCACTATTTTTCTAAATTCCCACATCATATCATTGAGAAACCTCGATCATCTCTAGAGGGGATGGTTGTGTAATCATTTTTTAAAGGTTTAATGATGTTCCTTCATTTATGATTCCCATGTCCAACCTTTTCAAATATTAAATTATTAGATCCCTATAAACTCTCACAAATGAGGGAATTTCTAGATATTTTGTACTTAGACAGTCTATCAGTTTATTTAATTTCCTAACATGGTAGTTAATTAAGTGCTCATATTCCTTGATCATATCTAACCATTTTCACTAGCGCAAATTCTTCTATTTTTGTGTTAGTATATACATGAGGGTTTTTTTATCTATATATATTTCACACGTCTCTCCCCAATGAGATAATGCCACCATATTTTCAATATTAAGATCACTGAATCCATCTCCATATAGTTTTTTGGGAATTTATGATTCTTAAATTAAAATTTCCATAAAGCATATGATTCCACTTTTTTATTTTCCAACAATATAAACCCCAATCCCTTCTTTAAATCATCCTAGTATACCATGAAATTTTCTCCACTTGTGGGTAGTTTGATTACATGTGCAGTGATAATCCTTATTTCCCACTCCTTCAGTCTCTCTTCACATTCATCATTCCAAGATAACATGAGTTTATTATATGTTATCTTCATTAAAGGGTTTGAAAATCATGATAAAATACATAAAAATCAATGATAATACCCTGCTAATCAAAGGAAACTACGAATTTTTATCACAAATATTAGCCTCATCCATACATAAATTGCATTTATTTATAAAGGGAAAACATACATCCCATTTCTTATGATGATGTTCCCCAAAATTGAGAATCCCTTCAACCATAACTCAACATTGTTGTACTTGTAATAAATAATCTCCTTTGATAAGGTATTTAGAACAGTACTCAGAGACTCCTGATGACCCACATTTATTTTGAAGTATATTAGAAAATCATTTATAAAGACTAATAGAAATATTTCAATATAATATCTAATGACCCCATTCATCATGTCTATGACAATTTCTGGAGAATTAGTGAGTCTGAAATGTATTATTATGATCTCATAGTTCCCATACCTTATATGAAAAGTAGCATTGGTTATATCCTACTTCTTCACCCTAACTTTATAATACCCCAATGGTAGGACAACCATGGAGAAGTATTTTTTCCACATAGATGATAAAATAATTCATCAATCTATGGAATATGATACTTGTTCTTTATCATGATGCTGATGAGGTCATGGTAATTAATGCAATGGTGCATTGACCTATCCTTCTTCTTAAATAAGAGGACTGGTGCACCACAAGGTGAAGCAACTAGATGTATAATAACTTTATCCATATTATCATGTAGTTGTTTATTTGTCTCCTCAATTAAAGTATTGTTTTTCTATTTGAAATATTGGATAGTGGTAACTACCCAGGTATACGATTAATTTAAAATTCAACTTCTTATTTGGGAGGAAGACCAGGAAATTACTCCGAAAATAAATCAGCATATTCCCTTGTAATGAGAATGTCTTCAAAAATAATCCTTTACATATAATCAATCGTTTGATCTAGATATGATTGATCAAAGGGAAATAATATCCATTATTTATATTTTGGTTCTAAATAAGATTCATTTTCCTCCTTCCTCTTGTATAGAATTGGAGGAAGATTCATGATACAAAATTGACTCCCTTATCATGGAAATTTATGTTTTCTCTGTATATGGAGATCCAATCTATACCAAACATTTCATCCAATTCCACCAAATTTAGTATGTAATAGTTATCTAGGAAGTTCATCCCAAAAATTATGACATGGGAGGATTTATATACTTGGGATGCCATAATTTCCACATTTTCTATTTTCACCAAAAATAGTACTCCCATTCTTTGTGGTGATTTTTGAATTTATCTACAAAAAATTCATGATATGAAGGAATGAGTAGAAACAAAATAATAAATTACATTTTCTATTATTAATTGAATAACTATTGTACTGATCACCAATTCATTGTCAGGATCTACCGTAGAATTTGTGATGAAAAAATCTCACCCATGCTACCGTGGACGTTGTTGGTTGTCTATAAAAACCCTTATATTAATTAATTTTATTTAAAATTTCCCTAGTTCCTTGAAATTGAATAGATGAACAATGTGCATAGGGTTGACCAGAGCCTTCCTCTTCTCCATTTCATTTGTGGGTTTCTTCTGTTAGTAGTCACTAGATTGGTGTCCCCCTTTCCACATAGTAAATAATTTACTCATCCCCATTAGGTAATTCATTGGGTGCTTCTTTTTACACCTTTTATAAGTGGTATGTTGATATTTATTTGCATCACTAGATATCCCCATCAGACCATCATAATTAAACTCCACTTTCTTCTTCTTATCCTCGTGATACCATTGAGATTGTCTAATCTTCATTTCAACATTGAGCACTCATTATACAATTTCCTCATGGATATAAATGTCTCATATCATGAGGTATTTTTTGGACTAGGTTTTAGCCCTCCAAAGAAGCAAAAAACCTTTCATTTGGGGGTAACGATAATGCAGGATGCATATCGTGAAATACTTCTGAAGTTGTCCTTGTATTCCCTAATAGATCCATCATATGATTTTCATTATGGAATGATAATACCCTTCAATTTAAATTCATAGAGTGTGAGGAAAATATTTTTAATAAATTATTTTTTGAAATTCCTTCCTCCCCATCGCTTTGATCTATTTATCTAGATTTATATTCCTAATGAGTGACAAACACTGATTAGCATCTCTCTCAATATAATAAATATTTTGTATAACCTTATCTAGTTAGGAACATTGAAGGTTGAATAAGATCTTATCAATGGGGTATATCCATTGATCTATGATTAAGGGATCATGTGATTCATTGAAATTTAGATACCTTTTATGCATAATGTTCTCAATTACATCTTGTTACATATTAGGGGTATTTTCACATTTCTTTCAGACAAGTTTTATATTCAAAACCAAGGTTATCTAAGAGAATATAATCACAATGTTTGTGATTCCAACTTCCATTATTTTGGGAATATCATTGTGGTGGTCATCACATTTCCCATTGAATTGATTGTGTAATTGATTCCAACTTTTTCTATCCAATGTCTAGAATAAATGAAAAATTAGGTATAATTATTTTCTTTACTATTAAACACACAGAAGGTAATCTAATTACCTTAAAGTGATAACATATAAATTACATGTATTTCTTTAACTTATGAATTTCAAGGCTTCAAGCTATGTTATCCATGATATATTTCCTAAAATATATTCATATTTTTATTTTTGGGTCTCTTAATAATGCTTCATAATGATCTTATGAATTTACCAAGTCATGTCCCAAAGAGTGTCAAACCTATTGTGAAACAATTCCCTTTGTCATTCACTAGTTAATAGTGAGTCCAGATCAACATGATGTTTTTGGTTTCTACCACATTGTACATCGGTGCTAGTGCCACATCCACTTGTAGTATCCAGATCTAGATGTATTTTTTTGATAAACAACATAATATATATGTATATAAATATAGGTATGTATTATTATTATTATTATCCTGAAGGATTTATTTAGAGTTTTATAATCTTAATCCCGAAAATAACTAAATGTTTCCTTTGATACCAACTATGACAACCTTTTTATTTATTTCCCACAAATTCATGTTTTCTTACTTAAAAGTACACACAATACAAACTGGAAGATTGATAAGTCTTGAGTATTTGGTAATTAGGTATGTTTCATAATAGCTAAAAATAAGTAATGCATTATATTTATTGAAAAACTCATTAAGAAGTTCATAATATCCATTCATACATAAAATTTCATGGGATAACCTGGGGACATACATAAGAATGTGATGATCTATAAAGGTCAGTAAGGTGATAAACATGTCATGACATTAATAAAGTAGTATATTTAAGGAAATTTTCATATAAATGAAACATAAAATGGGTGATAATCCTAATTCAAACCAATGATACATGATATAGCATGATAACATGATGGAAACATGGGAAATGTGGCACCAACATAAAACATTGGATCATAAACATAGTTCAAGGAAAACATCTGATAAATAATTATAGAAACGTTTATATGATGGATTAGGTTCACTCTCTAATTTATTTCATGGAATCTCATAAGACAAAAACATTAATCAATTCATTGGAGAACTATAGAATTTCAGGCACACCTATCACATTTATTTCATTTTCATGCTTTAGTGTGCCACATAGATCGTAAAATGTGGATTTATTAAAAATAATGTTGTATTAAATGATCAGTGAATGTGGAATAAATACATTTAATCCTTAAATAAATAATTATTAGTGCATATATGTGGAGGACGCTGATGGGAAAAAAGTGTATGGGTATTTAGTACACATTTTTTTGGCATGAAAAATTGTGGGAAAATTATTACAGCCTAATGAAATTACATAAAAAGTAAAAAAATTGTTTTATGGGGGATAAGGGATCCTATATTCATTTGTATAATAAATGAATAGTAATAGTGAAAATTAAAACATTTGTAATTAGAAATACAAGGCCTATGACAATGAATAAGCATGAATTATAAAGAGAAGGAAATGATCCCTTACCTGGAGAGTGGGACTAGAAATGTTTGGGGAGATTTTTAGAGCTTGGGAAAATATTTATATAACTATAGAAATGGTAATTCATAGTAAGAATATACTCCCAAGATTTTCTGTGAAGAGATATGAGATCATGAGTTGGTTTATATAAGAAAGTAGTGGGGAATTCAATATCATTTCTTAAACACAGGTGTTGAAATCTATATAAAAATTAACTAAAACCAGAATCCTTCCCATGTTTTCTACCAAAGTGGGGTTATATTAATTACTTTACTAGGTAAATGTCTTAAATAAATAAAATAATACCCTCGTTGATGTGGAAGTGATTCCTACTCTAAAAAATGGGTTTAAAACCATAAAATATTGTATATGTATTTAGAGGATCCATAATAGATTTTAAAATAATTAAAATAAACATAAAATAACATTATTTTAAAGTTACAACATATATTTTCTCTTATATAAATTTTAAATAATTTATTACATGACTTATTGGTTACTATGGTGTCATAATAAATACATTATATTTATAATATATTTATTTTTTACCTGAAAAATCTTGTCTTAGAAAATTTTGAAGAAATAACCATTGGATAATTTATAATTTTTTATTAAAAAATAGTATTCGTTTTATAAAAATAATTATCTAAATATGTGAATTATAAATTTTAATATAATATTTTATATTTATAGATAAATCTAGGTTTTTTTTAAAATAATAGTTTCCAAGCCCTTATAAAAATTACATTTGACATCATAAAACCAATGAAGTGTTTGTTTTTTATATATCCATGATAGATAATAATGTGTTTAATTAAATAAATAGGGTAATTTTATTTATATTTTTTTTTGTTACAGTGTATGCTCTATAGACTAGCCCTTATTGGTGAACCAAGTAAAACTAATGTGTTATGTTTCTATTTCTATATATGGGTGTTTTATAATTGCATGAGTCCATAAGATAGGTTTAACATGTTCCTTCCAATGTGTGGACAATATCCATCTCAGTAAAATAAAAATATGACAACCAATTCAACCCCCCCCCCCTCCATAATTGGGTGTTTTGGGGTATTACAAGAGGTGTCAGAAGGTTGAAGTTATAAGTGTTAAATTTTTCCATTTCTTTGTTTTCAAATATAATTCAAAGTATCTTAGGTATGTTACAATTTATTTGGGTAGTAAATTCCGTGTTTGGAATAATATAATGTTATCCCATCTACGATCTCTTTTTTTGGATGTTCTCTATGAGACAGTTCAATTCATTCAGGTCAGTGATTTGAGAGGTCATTCTTTAACTAAAAATACTGGAAAATTATTAAACTAGACACTGAAGTTCAAAGTTTTCTTACTATGGAACTATATGATGAAATCATTTTGAATTTAATGAGTTTCACTATAGTTAAGACAGTGTTTTAGAAATATGAAAATATATAGGAAGGTGAGAACAAAGTGAAGGAGGTGAGACTTCATGTTTTTTTCCAATCAGTTCAATGACCAGAAAAATCATCGAGATAAAAATGAAGATAATTTATTTAATATCATTACTAAAATTATGGGAGATATTTGATAAAATGGGGAATATATTAAATATATTTATATTATGAAGAAAATAATGAGAATATTCTAACTCTATAAAAAATTAAGGTGTTAGCCTTAGGGGAAGGGATCCTTCAAAGCTTCACTTGGTGATCTACTAAGTAGTGCGGTGTCTTGTTAAATGAGTGTTAATAAAGAAGATACACCAATTTGAGTAAGAAGGAAATTTAATTCATATCCATGTAAAAACATCATGATTATAGTTATTGATGATGTTAGTGATATAGATGATGGACATATTCTTATTTCTTCCATAAATTTAAAGAGAGAGAGAGAAATAGTGATTTTAAGATGAGCTTCCTTTGGCTTGTTTTCGATTTCATAAAATATGTCGCATACCTAATCGGTTCTCAAAGAAATACAATGATGTAGAAATTTAATCATAAATCAGGCAGAGTCTAGAGAAGTGGTTCTTGAAAATGGGAGACTTCAAATTAGAAAATAAATTATAGTGGAAGAATATCATTTTAAATAGAATGAAGATGATAAATATTTTTTGTAGGATGTTGAACCAATGTTCAATTTTTTTTTGAATATTACATGATGGGTAAATTTGAAATGGTATATCCTACCGAGGGGGAAAATAATCACTCAGTTGGTTTTCTGATTTCTAGTTGGAACTTGAGGGTCCTCTTAATGAGCTTGTCATGTAGTAAATGAAAAATAAAGATGAGATCTCTGTTAAAAATGTCATTTGATTATGTGGATCCTCTTGAAGAATATATTTTTTGACTACATTGAGATCTATAAGAACATCCGAAAACTATTGAATACATGGATGTGGTTAGTGAGTTTACACTATGAGTTGAACAGTAGGAAAAATCTATCAATGATCATACATCATGATTGGAGGAAAAGTTAAGATAGTTGAGGAACATCAGGAAGAAGTCATTTCATTAAGGTATACAATGGAAACTGAATGAAATCATAAGAAATGAGGAAGAAATTGTAGTTTAGAAGGTTTCTTGATGTAGTGATTTTGGAAAGAGTAAAAAATGGTTCTAAAGTAGTACAAAATGCCTTGAATTATCAAAGATGTAAATTTATGGGTACAAGTGGAATTTCTTATGATACATAGTCATCAATGGATAGAAACTACAATTTCAAAAAATAAATGGAAGAAAAATGATAGAAACATCACAAAATATCATTATGTCCTAACATAGATTACTTTGTTCCTACCATGTAAGAGGGATAGATCTAATACTCAATTATTTGGAGATAATCTCCAATTAGAGAACTGTAATAAATAATTGTACACATGTGGGAATAAATTTTATAAGATGTTTCCTTTAATGAAATGTAAATCTTGGGACTTTCTGGGCCACGACATGTATTACTATGAAGTGGTATGGAGCAATGTGAATTGGGAAGAACCTAATAGTAAATAAAGGGGAAAGATACAGCATCCTTAATCATATATTAGAAATGATTTTTATGGATGTTTTTTCAATATTTTCACTTTTTCCATAAATCTATTCATTGCATGTAGTGAAAAGTCCTAAACTATAACAATGGATCTTTAAGATAAGTCAATACTGGTCAACCAAGAATAATTACCCTTGAAAATATGTATTATCCCTTAGAATAAAAATATGAGTATTATAAAAACATGAATGTTTAAAATATATTAAAGGGACAATCCTATTCCTCCACCCAATTAGGTTTCTCATGGAAGGAAAAGAAGAATATTGAGAAAGCAAGCCGCACAGTGATCACTCACAAACCTAAAAATGTGCATTTAGAGTCTTGAAAGTGGATTCTCATCCCACATGATAGGAAGTGAATTTTTAGAACTATTAAGGAAGGGTTTTATGGAACATTATGACTTGTAAATGATGGATCCCTAAATATAAAAGGTACTACTTGTAAAAAAAATTTCAAATTATGAGATAATTAAAACAAAATTTATCTATGTGGAATACATCCATCAATATCACTATAGTTTGATTCAACTATGTGACTTTAGACTATAAGTTTTGTTTAATCAAAAAAATCCACCATCCAATGTGATAAGGTCAATTGTATAATTAAATTTTAGAGGAAAAATGGTAACCAACTTGAGCTAGATAATAGAGAAGACATTTCTTCTTAACAATTTAAGAGGAAAAAACTTGTGGAACTGAAGGTGGTCCCATATTAATCAAAAGAGTGTGGAATACATATCCAAGATAAAGGTTGTTATAGAAATTAAAAATCTCTAGAGTGATCATTAAAATAAATATAATTCATACATGTGAGGATATTTGTTCGTAATTATTATCTGTCGAAGAAAAAAAGGCATCAAATCTTCTTGATCTAATCCACACAGATGTGTGCAGTCTAATGAATGTAGCTCACATATATAGAGATAGAGGTACTCCATTTGTTTTATTGATAATTATATTATAATGGAATGTGTGATATTAGTACAATGTAAAAGATAAATATATTGACTATATAAAGAGATATATACGAATAGTTGAGAATGAAACTGGGGTTGTTGGATGCTGAAATTGATAGGTGAATAACATGACTGTTTCGTCTAGAAATGGGGATGACCTTTTTTGTTTAAGGTTAAAACCATCCAATCGGTTTCTAACGAGTTTATTCATAGAACCAGAAACACCCAATGATTTAGTATCCATTTGGACCTACTTTCTAAAGGTAGGTGCTCATTAGTTGGGGACAAATGAGGCTTAATAATTTTCATTGGTCGAGAGGATGGGAGGTTTGGATCATCACACCTTTTTGGGGGGAATTATTGCCTACTCTGGAACTCTCTTATAGATTTAAGTTATGTTCACGAATCCTTATTAATTCACCAAGCATGAAAACAATTTTTCCTCTAGATTTGTCAATCGATGATTGATATGTATGGGCTTTATAGAATCTTTTATATGTATTTGAGGTTCTTCATCGATGGAGAATCATTTGTATGTATTAGAGATTCTTAGTCAATGGTATCTTTCAATACATTATATAGAAATCTCTTGTTCATTATGATGACCATACTAGTTTTAAAGCCACTCAGAGGGGCACATGAATTTTATTGTCATTCAGAAAGATAGGGATTATTTTAGAGTTAGGATTATACCTGAAGATGGGCTACCTACGTATCCTCGTTAAAAAAGGAATCAGAACCCACGTAGTTCGATAATAAGTATATATTTTAATGTCATATGGGACCAAAAATAATTAATAAAATATGGGCTTGAACCTTAGAAAGGATTCCTACGTACTCTACTTTTAAGGAAGAGATCGAAGTCCACGTAGTTCAGGTGAACAAATATGGGGCTTATGCATAGTTAACGGCCCAAAAAGAGATGTTGTGATTACTTTTACACTGTAAGCTCATGTGAGTCATTCTCGGTTTGAGAAACAAGAGGTATCAGTAAACCTAACGATTGTTCCACAAAAGATGCATTAACAAGAAATGATGTTGGGTTTACGTATGTATGACACCTCAAGTAGATGAAGACCAGGACTTAGTTTAGGAAAGAAGCCCAGGAGCGGGGTCCATAAAGGTATTTGTACTTTATGGAGATTTGGAGTTTTAACCTGGGGCTTACTCCTGAGAAGGAGGCCCAAATTAAAAGGGACTTATTATTGGGGATTATTCTTGAGAAGGAGGCCCAAATCAAAAGAAATTAAGATCGGGGCTTACTCTTGAGAAGGAGTCCCAAATTAAAGGGAACTTATAACTTGGGGCTTACTCCTGAGAAGGAGGCCCAATGTTAAAGAAAATTATGACTAGGGATAACTCGTGAGAAGGAGGCCTAGGTTAAGGGGACTTAGGGCATACTCCTGAGGAGGATGCCCAAAATCAAAATATATTCTCATATTAAAGGATGGGGTTATATTAAGAAAAACCTCTTACTGTAGTGGCATAAAGCTTGTAATTCACGAGGTTTTGGGAGAGGTTCTCACAGAATTCCTTTCAGATAAGGAAGCCAATAAAGGAACCATGCCATAAATGGATTTAAGGGCTAATATCTTGGAGAGGAGAGGTGAACGAGAGAGAGGAATACAAATAAATTTGGTGCACAAGTCTTGGTCGCGCAACTGTACTTGCGCAACATAGGTTCACCTAGGTGACGGAGAATATGTAGGGTAATTCTTGGGTGAGACTTAACTCAAGACTTTAGTATTATCCTAAGATGTTTCCAAAAGGGCACATGGAAGTTTCATCGAAAGGGTATGGCAGCATACAAGTGTTTCTACTTTTAAGGAGGTATAGATACTTAGGGGCGCAAGTGTTGATGAATTATAAACACTTAGGCCTTATCCTACTCCATAAAAGTCTTCTATTCTAGGTAAAAATTTACCTTAGAAGCTTTCAGAAGAGTTGAGTTGAAAACTTGGGCAACCAGAGCTTGAATTTGACTTCTGGAAAATCCATCCTTCATATAGGGGCCCACATGGTCTATTTATAGGTCATCTTGCACCTTGCACGAAAAATAAAATAGGGCACGCAAGTGAGATGTGTGATCCATAGGTGGCGCACAAGTGACTTGCACGGCGCGCAAGTAACATGCACGCCTCACTCCAAATAGACTCCTAGTCCATGACTTTTTTCAATTTTTTGATGTTCTTTAAAGGGTGACCCTTTTGTGCTTAAGGTATTCCCTTTTCCATTCATTGGACCCTGTGATGCAAAGGAGCACCAACAAAAGTCCCCCCTCAAAGTTGGATCCGAAATGGAAAATGGTTCTGGCTTGGAGATAAAGCTGGAGAAATCAAGGGTATGTGGCATGCAAGCTCGGCACGCAGATACTGGGGTGCGCAAGTATGGAATGCAGGTGGTCTGGATCACCTATATATATAGGCTCACTCCTGCGCAAACTCACTCGGCTTACAGCAACTTGAGCACTCATCGCGCAGGTGGTTTCATCTTCAGCGAATCGCCCTTCTAGATTTTTCTGTGCTTCTACATAAGGTATTTGACTTGCATGCCATGACTAGGGCAACAATACTTGCCCAATCGGGTTGACTTACACGCCAAGTTTGGGACTTGCGCGCCTTAATGACTTTTCCATTTTCTTGATTTATTTCATCAAAATTTCACAAAATAAACTTTCTTAAAAGTTGTTTGCTTGATATTTGTGCAGATTCAATGGCTCTTAGAAGAATTGGATCAGCTGTTGAGTTGACCAGTAATAGAATAGATGACATGATGAACCTCGTTGACCATCACTATTATGTTATCTGCGACATCACTCTCTCGGATTTGGTTAAGTACTTGAAGAAATATCATGCCAATTTCCCACAGAGCATCTACTTGCCTTTGTAAGGCCATGGTCATCTGCAAGGATTCAATGTTCTAGAGGCAAAGAATTATATCCCTCATTCCTGGTTTCAAATCTACACCAACTTCTCTTCGGCAAATGTCTCATTTTTAGGATCATTTTCCAATGTTGGGATAGTGGAGAAGGCAGACATAATGCATCATAGCCCATGTGCTCCAGATCTGAAGCCTCACACTGTTGAGCTACAGCTGCACTGTTATCCCACTATTTTCAGAAATTCTCAGATGGACCAATCTAAGGGATGGAAGAGGAGTTGGTATTTCCGTCCTAGAGGAGGTGTGAAGTCAACTTGGATGTGGTCATATTGGCTGCGACAAACCTATGCAGAGTTTATCAATGATCTAAAGGGAGCTGAAATATATGAAGCTGTCTGGGCTAGGCAGACATATGTCTATAGGAATGAAAATTATGTGCCAAAGTTAATCAGACGTTGGATCCCAGAAACAAATTATTTCCATCTGACTCATGGAGAAGTAGGCATCAGTTTGTGGGATGTCTACAAGATTTCAGGGGATCCAATTTTAGGAGATATGTATAATGAATTCATCCCCCCAAGGTGACTAGGAATGATTCGGAGAAGACTCCAGCTTTGGCTCGAGAGTTAATGAAAATATTCTACTTGATTAAGAATAACACCACCACGAAAACCCACTCCATAATAGATATCCATATGGAGGAGTGGATGAACATGTTTCTGATTAAGAAGATAGAGGAGGGACCTTCCTATACTCATCCTACTAGTTTCCCTTGACCAAAAAAGAGGGGTGCTTCAGGCACATTTTGGCCAACTCTGGAAGCAAGAGAGTTTGATAGGTGGGGGTATGAAGTGAACCAGAAAATTCCAGCAAAGACCCATCTGGAAGGCTTTTTTGCCTTGTGGCTCAGTGTTTACCTTTTACCAGTTTTGGATTCAAATGGTGGTGTGAGGCCGGGGACCATTTTCATTGCAGCTAAGCTGGTATAAAGGAAGATAGTTGGGTTGGACACCCCAATTTTGGCAAAGATTTATAGGATATTACTTAATGTTTATATGGGTAAGTCTCTTCTAAGAATAGTGGGACCATTCCATGTTTTATGGGGATGGATTGTCACCCACTTCAGGACATATTTTGTATAAAGTGGCGTACAGGTTCTTGGAAGTTCTTTTCGGCCATCTGTTTAGGCCTTTTCTGGAATTTCTCCCTTATCCCTCAATGCTTATGATATCAAAATAAGACTGAGTATGTTCAAGGAGTTTCACAAATTTCCTTATGGAAATATACCAACAGGGCGATTTGTTGATGATGGAACAGCCAGCCTGGAGTTAAGGGCATATATGCTGGTATGTAGAGATGGTACACTAGCCACGAGGATTGATGGAGAAATTATATGCGAGGCCTATGCTCCATACATATTATCACGTCAATTCAACTATCTGTAGAAAATTATGGTATCCCCTCTAGTGCATGTCAGGTTAGAGTAGCATCCGATGGTTTTTCATCAACTATGCTTGCTGACATCTATAGAGAAGATTGGGGCAGTATTTGATCTACCGACTGTTGAAGCGGCAAGTCGATTGACTACATGGTATGCCGAGAGTTGGGTAGCATCATACCCTGAAGGGGTATTGAATGAGTCGGTCCCTAGGGTGGGGATAAATAAGATAACCATTAGGAAATAATATTTTCATTTGGAAGGTGACTCTTCCTCACACGGAGCTAATTCACCAGATTCCCAGGATGGGGATGATGAGGCTTGAAATGCATCAAAGCGGCCTCGTGCCAGATATAATCTGCCTGCCAGAGTCAAGAGACCTACTCCATCGACTCCTGGTGACTTACATCATTGAGGAAATTTAGTCTCCATTATTTTAAAGAGCAACAAGTTTCATTTTATTATCCTTTATCTGTGATTGCAGGAGCTGGGAAAAAGTTGAAGTCCCATATTGTAGGACCCTCCTCGTGGCCTTATGGTGCACATTCTGAATATTTTCGACCATAGGCTGTCCGAACATGGCGGAATTTATATTATGATGCTGAAACCACCTGGATGGATTATGTGAAGGGTTGTATATCCCTAGAGTGGGGAATCTCTAGGCTTCCTCTAACATCTTTCTTCAGGACAACCCCAATGAAGTGAGGGCTTATATTAAAGAGCTGGAAATGCTCATTTATGCCACAGATGATTCAGTTCCTGTCACCAAGAGGGTGAAGGAAATGATGGACCGTGGTACTACTGAGGGGATTGGTCCTTCCTTAGATGAATAGTGGCATGATTACATGGCTCTTGAAGATGCAAGTTTCCTTTTTCTCATATTTTTATTTTCTTTTCAATTTGAATTTAGTAAAAGGTTTTTTATTCAAGGAAATAATATTCGTCATCCTCATCCTACATCTTGTAAAGTAAAGAACCACTGATATCCCTTCGCCGCGGTATATCCCTAGTGGCACCACTCTTGGAGCCACAAAATCTCCTCGTGAGTCGCGCAAAGTATCTCCATGCCAGCAAGTCATGGATGAGGAGTTAGAAAGGGCGTTATTTTCTACGATACCTATTTTCAGAGATGATGATGCTATTCTACCCAAAAAGTCCATGTAGAAAAATCATCGAAGAAAGAAGTCCATAGTACAACTCTTCATCAGTAGTGGTAAGCCTTTCTGGTAGTCATGAATATTAACTTATGAAAAAGTGATAAAACTTCTCGGGATTACAGGGGATTCTTCAGTTTCCCCTTTAAGAGAATGGACTGACCATCCTTAGAGTACAATGGAGGGTTTTGTAGAACAGATGCAAGTTCCTGCTGAAACAGCTGTTCCCGAAGAAATAATGAGGGCAGATGAGCCAGCATCTATTCCTAGCACTGCTCTTGTTTCTGATGCCAGGAGAGAAAATACTTCTGGTAAATTCAAAATACTTCATAGAACCTCAAATGATACAACAACTGACTTCCATTCTATGATGTTTTAGGTTCAACACAAGCACTTGAACATTTGGCAACCACCGAAGCTGACCCCACAACTATCTCTGAAGAAGCTATCTGGGGTCATAGATTGCTAGATGAAACTCACAAAGAAGACATACCAAGTGCTCCCACTGGTGAGACTAACCTAGGATCTGGGACATCATTGGATAAAATGATGAATCTTGTCATGTCCTTTGAAGAAATTTTAGAACATGTTAAATTACCACGTGATTTAGAAGATTTTGTAGATCTAGTTATAGAATCAATTGGACGTGAGTGTCATCATTTTTCATGTTAATCATCTCATGATTACACTTCTAACCATGTTTGGTTAAAAAATTGTACAGTTCCATCTAAAGAATCTAATAAACCAACAGTGCTTGAAAGGGGTGTATACATTGATGTCAACCTTATTATTGCAGAAACACTGGCTCAGGTGGATATTAGTACGGAATAACCTCCTAAAATCCTTCTTGAAAATTCTATTGAAGCTTGGAAATATGGGGAGGAGTCTCCACAAGTTTCTGATATACTATTAGGTAAAAGATGATGATATTTGTGGCTTACTTAACCTGCAAGACAATCAATAAACTCTTACTGTCCTTTTAAACTAACCATACTTTTAATTCACCAAACAGGGCTGTCAACTTCAATGGCAAGATCTATAGGTGAAGCCTTAGCTTGAGCCCAAATAGTAGTAGAAGGTGAAGTAACCAGGGTCAGGGAATGAGTAGAATAGTGCACTTCCTTTAGTCCATTAATCCCAGACTATGTTCCTCCCTTTGATAGCGATGTCGAATCATACCCATAGGTGCTAAAGGTGCTCCAATTCTCACGTCGTAAGGCATGGAAAAATATATGGAAGATAATATCTGAGGTTCCTCATGAAGAGTTTATTTAGAAAATTCCAATACTTTCATCCCTTTTCATCATACTGGGACTTGGTGGTTTTGGATATCAAGAAATCCATGTCGTAGTGAAACAAGTCGTTCGAAGGAGGCAGAAAGAGAAAAGGGGTCATCAAGACCTAATCAGAGCTAGATTGCGGACCAATATCAGTTAATTTTAGGCTGAAATGTCCCGAGCAGAGGTTGATCATGCTACAAAGCTAAAGGAGCTGAAGCAAAAGATCAAGGAGAATATTGTCCAGCAGTTGCACCTTTGGTAAAAGCTAGATGTTGTTACTGGGGAGCTAGATCAGCTTCATAATTCATTGGAAGAAGTCCAAGAGGATGGTATAAAATCCATCACATATGCCAAAAAAGCACTTCATTGAGTTGAAGATAGTGGATTTAGTCGATTAAATTAACTTCAAGTAGTTGTTGATGAAGCTTGGGATGCTGTGAAACAGATGAGAAATCATGTTGAAAGTATTCTGTAATTTCTAAAAAAAGAGAAGAGACTCCAATCTGTGGATGTTCTTCTAATCTTGTTCATCAATGAAAAGTAGTTCATCTTCAATCATATGTACCATCATTTTCTTGATAGTTGCTCTTATTTTTACCTAATCCAATGGTCCTAGTAAACATAGTTTGATTTTTACTAGGGTTATATAAAAAACCCCAAAAACATTTCATATTTTAATTGATCAATATTTCCTAAATCATACAAAATGTATGTTTAATGAGCTGGGACTTGAATTTTGTTCAGAGTACCCTGTATAGTTTCCCAATTTAATGAGTACCATGTCTTTTGTTATTGGCAGTTTAAAGTCATGCATGTTGGACTATAAAAAGTCTAACATTCAAGGTCGAATAGCTTTGACCAAATGGATGATTTTGACTCAATTCTTGATAATTAGTTTGGAAACATATTACCATATTCAAGTATAGAGGGGGGAAATTGTAAACTATGACTTGAGAAATTTTAAATCTGAGGAATGACATGGGAAAAGATCTAAAAGGAATTAGAGGAATACTTTTCTAAGAATAAAGTTACCTCTACTTGACAAACCCGTTATGGGGGATGAATTATCCAAGGCCAACTATGGCATATGCTGCATAGTCAAATAATAGTATCTTTTGGATGATAGGTCCATTATGTAGACAACTTATGCAAGGCCGGCTAAGGGTACGTGTTGCATAGTCGGGAAAAAGAACTCTAAGAAATTTGACTTTCTATTGCTAAAAGCTGAAGAAAGTTTTATGAAGATTAAAATTTTCGAAAGTATAGAGTCTGCTTTATGGAGAAAGGTACTTGAATATGGAGAGGATATTTCCAATAAGAATTACCAAATAATTGGAGGAATGTGACTTCTATGAAGGTCTAACCCAAATGTAGGGGAAAGAAAAAAAAGGTATATGTGGTTTTAAATCATATGACTAAAACCAGAGATAGAAACATTATATAACATATGGTCAAGTGTTACAAGGTTATTTCATATTGTTCTAAACATATGGAGAAGGAGGAAAATGTAATCCATAGTCTTGAATACTTACAGATCATAAAAAAGAGTATGGCACAAATATGTTAAGGATGTCAGTTTTTTTTGCAGATCCCTACATATCGTCGTTATTACCAATAGGAACAAAATAAAATTCTCCAAAGAATGAAGTTACCATTACATGACAAACCCGTTATGGGGGATTAATTATGCAGGTCCAACTAGGGCATATGCTGCATAGTCAAATAGTAGCATCTTTTGGCTGATAGGTCCGTTATGTAGACAACTTTTGCAAGGGCACCTAAGGGCACATGCAGCATAGTCAGGCAAAAGAACTCTCAGTTATTAGACATTTTGTGACCAGAAGTCAAGAAAAGGATTATGGAGACCATGAATATTATTTTTATAATGTTGTGTCTTGGTCCTGAATTGAGATTCTAGATGTCATTACGTATCTCATAAGGATGAGAATGAAGCCACACATAAGTCTTGAAATACAGTTTAATGTCATGAAGGAAGAGATCATGGAAGATCTTAGTTTAGTGTCATAGAGCTCGGACCATAGTGAGGGATACACATCGTTCATTTGTTATAAACCTGATGTGAATAAAGACCATGGTGTTCTATATCACACCATGTGCTCCCATGGGGAATTTTCAGACAAGGGACCGAAAGTGGAGTTTGGGGTTAGGGCCAAAGACTCAGGGTTGTACTCGAGGAATGCTCGAGCGTTCCTAAATATCCCATGAGGATGGGAATCAAGCTGCACGTAGTTCTTGAAAAACCCTTTGTACATATTTGGTTCATACATATGAGGGGTAAAGAGGGCTTTATTGCAATTATGGCTAGACCCGAAAATAAAGACTTGGGTGTCACTGCGTATCTCATAAGGATGAGAATAAAGTCATATATAGTTCTTGAAAATTGACATGGTTGGAGACCATGTCAATTATGATTCCTCTCGAGTGAGGGTATTAGGGATTTTTGCAGTTTATTGTCATACAGAACAAAAGTGGAAATATTTTATGGTCATATGCATGGACCAGTGCTATGCAGTTTAATGTCTTGCAGCAAGGACAATGGGGGACTGTATAGTTTAATTTCATATAGCTAGGACGATGGGATGCACACAGTTTAAGGTCATATAGGACGAAAGTGAAACGATATGAATAAGACATAATGGGGGCTTCACGGATCAACATCTTATGGGATGGAGATGAATTGGTGTAAAGAAAGTGGTTTCGGGCTTGAACCTCAGGAGGTTGCCAATGTACCCGGCCTAGGAGGCAGGGATCAAAGTCTACATAGTTCAATTGAGATGGATTCAGCAATCAGGGTGTACTTGAGGACAATGACCCGAAGATGATGTAGGGACTTAAGCGTGGTTAGTGGGCCAGAGAATATGTCATGGTCGAAGCTTACTCTAAGCTCACGTGAGTCATTCTTATTGTGAGAAACAAGAGGTAGCAACAGACATGATGATCATGTCACGAAAGACGTGACCACGATGGATGGTGTGGGGATTATTCTTGGTTAGATGCCTGGTGCACACATGGCAGCAGAGTTTAAAAGATAATTGTGCATGTTGCGATCACAGTTTAATGTCATGTGTCATAAACATGGGGTGCTTGGAAGTTTAACGTCCTGCATCTTGGACTATGCATAGTTTAACGCCATGTTGGACGATAGAGGGGACACAGTTTAACGTCATGTTGGATGATTGAGGGGGCTATGCATTTTAATGTCCCGCAATAAGGAAAATGGGTGTATTTATTTTACACAAAATAATTCTTCAAGAATCTTGCATTGGTTGGAGTTGTAATGAGTTATCCATCTATTGAGATTCAAGAATAAGCTCCATTGGAGTAGACCTTATGTATTGAGTAAGGTCCTTCCCACTTTGGTTCAAGCTTTGGAGGCTTTTTTCCCAATATCATTGGGGTTCTAAGGACCAATACCAATTCTCCTTGAATGAATGAATGAAGATGGACTTTTTTATTGAATGCTCATGCTATTCGATTCTAATAGACGTCTAAATGGTGCAGTGTGAACAATATTTTTTCATCTAGTCATTCCAATTCATCCAACTGCTTTTGAGATTGTTCATCTGTAGATAACTGGTCACAAATGGTGACTCTAAATGAAGGTAATTGGACTTCAATAGGCAATACTGCTTCTATTCCATATACCAATGAATATGGAGTTGATCATGTAGCAGTACGGGTGGTAGTCCAATAATCCCATAGATCATGAAAAGGTTTATCAGGCTATGACTTTTATCTTTATCCACCATCTTTTGAAGTATGTTTGAAAGAGTATTATTGAAATACTCTACTTGACCGTTGGCCGCTGCATGATACCGAGATGAATGGTTGGATCTGATATTGTATTCTTGATACAATTTTCTTACCTCGGATGAACAAAAATTGGTGCCATTATCTGTTAATATGGTATGAGGAACACTAAATCTAGTAATGATGTTGGACTCGAAAAAGAAAACAATGGATTTAACACTGACTTCTTTGAGAGGTATTGCCTCTGCCCATTTGGAAAAGAAGTCGGTAGCAGTAAGAATACACTTAAACTGCTTAGCTGTAGCCGGAGGATAAGGTCCTACTACATCCATTTCCCATGTAGCAAACGAACAGGAGTATTTAGTCGTATGAAGAAACTCTGGCGGTTGATGAATGAAGTCAGAACATACATGGAAAGAATGACACTTCTTAGTGAAATCAATACAATCTTCCATCATTGAAGGCCAGAAGTATCCAAGTCTTCGAATTTGACCAGAAAGTCAATGTCCAGACTGGTAGGCACCACAAACTCCTGCATATACTTCATTCATGATAGCCATTGTCTCTTCACCATCAATACATCTGAATATAATTCCATCAAAACCTCTCTTGTAGAGAATATTTTGGTGATCTTGGCTATCATAAAGAGTAAAATTGACCACATGTCACAAGACTTTTTTTCCCAGCTCTATCAGGTGGGAGTGTTCCATTTTGAAGGTATTCCCTGATAGGTGTCATCCATACTGTAGTATGACCATATGGTTCAGAAATGGGACTGATTTCATTGATTTATTCTATTTTTATTTGAACAAAAGGTGAATATATACAATGGTGGGAAATACTGATGATTGTTTTGTTCCAATTTGGATCTGCCAGGGTTGTGGCTACATTAGCCAGTGCATCAGCTTGGGAATTTTGTAATCGTGAGACATAAGAAAATGTCGGTTCCAAGGGAAATTCCGCCATTAACTCTCTGATGTAATCACGCAAAGGTATTAACTCTTACTTTATAATGGCATAATCCCCATTTATTTGTTTGATTACCAAATCTGAATCACCTTTTACCTTCAAGTGATTCACCTATACCAGAAGCGCCAATTCCAAGCATGCGATGAGAGCTTGATATTCTGCTTCATTGTTTGTACCACCTTCCATAAATAATAAGGAATTGGGTAGCACTGCCTTTTCTAGGGAAATAAGAATGATTCCTAACCCAACTTTGTTGAATTTAGGATCTTCCATTTTCTTCCATGTTGGACTTCTGGAGGCACCATCAAAGTACATTTCCCATCTCTAAGAATTATCTTGAATAGATAAGACTTCCTCATCAGGAAGTTCAATATTTAAAGATGTATCTTCTACATATGGGTGTTCAGTAAGGAATTTGGCCATATCTTGGCCCTTTATTGCCTTCTGAGACACATACTGGATATCAAACTGCTGCAAAATAACTATGCACCCTTCCAGACGTCCTATAAGCATTGGACGACTAGGGATAAATTTCAGTGGGTTATTTTGAGATACTAATTGGACCTCTTGATGTTGCAGGTAGTGTCTCAATTTCTGAACTGCAAAGATTAATTCTAGGTAGCACTTTTCAATACTTGAATATCGAGTTTCTGCCTTAAGCATAGTCCGGATGAGATAGTAAAAGTTGTTTTCATTCCCAGCATCATTATTTTGGGAAAGGAAGGCACCCAATGATCACTCTAAATCTGTCACATAGAGAATAAGTGGTCTTCCTTCAACAGGTGGTATTAATACCGGTGTACTCAAGAGATATTTGTTGAGTATATCGAATGATTCTTGAAATTATTCAATCCACAGGTAGGTGACTCCCTTCTTCATTAATCTGGTGAAGGGTAAACACCTGCCTGCCAAATTGGTAGTGAAATGCTGAATATAGGCTTAGTGTCCTTGAGGTCCTCTTAATTCCTTCAAATTTATAGGAGGTGACATGTTAAGGATTGATTTTTTCTTTTCATGATTAACTTCGATACCATGATGGCATACAACAAAGTCGAGAAATTTTCCTCAGGTTACCCCAAAATCACATTTCAAGGGGTTCATCTTCAAATTATGTTGTTGAAGTTTGTTGAATATGATTTCCAGATCGTCCAAGTGATTGGAACATTTTCTAGATTTAACCACCAAATAATCCTCATAACAATCAACAAATTTCCCTAAAAAGGGTTTAAAGATATGGTGTATGGCATGTTGATATGTTGCACCTGCATTCTTCAGGCCAAAGGGCATTACCCGATAGAATAACACACCTTGAGGAGATCTGAAGGTTGTATACTCCTCATCTTCTGGGGCCATTCATATTTCATTGTACCTAGAGTAACCATCCATGAAGGAAAGAGATTTGTAGCCAGATGTTGCATCAATTAAGAGTTCTGTGATCGGAACTAGAAAATCATCCTTGGGATAATGCTGATTAAGATATTTGAAGTCAATTCAAACTCTTATTTGTCCATTCTTTATTTTCACAGGGACAATATTAGCCAGAAATTTTGGATATTGAACTTCTCTGACAAATTTATCCTTGATAATCTTATCAACTTTAGCTTCAATTTTGGAGGCATAAGTTGGGTGTGTTCTTCTTGAGGCTTGCTTGAATCCTCGATGTTCTTCTGGAAAACCCAAATGATGGGTGGCAACATCGGGATCAAGACCTAGAATTTCTGTATAATTCCAAGAAAATACATCTCAATTTTTCTTTAGATTTGAAGTATACATTTCTTGCTCATAAAGAGTCATGGATGCACTAATTAAAGTGGGGTTTGGATCTTCTTTTGTACCTAGATTTATTTCTCTGAGTTCATCCACAGTGGTAGAGATACCCACCTCAAATGATGGAGGAGAATCCCTGAGATCTTCCTCTTCTTCTTCAATATGTGTTACTTCTTCTGTTTCTACTTGCATAGTAGATGACGAAGCAGAATTTTCATGGTCAGGGGAGAATTTAAAATTAGAACATCTTGAAGAAGAGGTTGTCATTTCTCACCCTATTGATGATGAAGGGTCTTACTAGGGTAATAAAGAGGAGATTATGGATTGATAATCGACATCATTGTTTTCCTCTGGTATCGCTATAACTTCTTCTGTCCTGGTTGATGAAGTATAGAATTTCTGGATTTCAGTGGATGAAATGAAGACATCTCCATTTAATCTTTCATCACTACTTGGAAAATCAACAATTTCTCTCATGTTGTCCAGCTGGATTTATGTAATTGACATTATGGAAGTTTCCATAAGTGTGTTTGGATTTAGGTCTATCCTATCAATTTGATTGATAGGAAACACATAATCTTTACTCACATGTATTAATGGGTTTACTGTAATCTTTTACAAACCATTTGGAGCATTAATTTTGGTGACCTTATTTTCCATGGATTTGTTTCCCTCCATGTGATAAAATTATGCCTCAATGTATTGAGATTCACACGATTTGAATGGGGCCTTGTCACCATACAATGTCATAATTTGACCACTGAAACAATATTTGAGACATTGATGTTATGACGAAGGTAAGGCCACATGTTGATGTAGCCAAGGTCTTCCAATAAAAATGTTTAAGGCTATGTCCTGACGAACAACCATGAAATCTGAATTAGACACAAGGTCTCCAAACTAAATTCTGAGTGTGATTTCACCCAGAGGTTCTTGTTCATTCTTATAATATCCTAGAAATATCAAAGTAGAAGGAGATAAATTAGATTCGTTTAGGACTAATAGACGAACTGTACAAATAGGAATGAGGTTGACTCTTGAGACATTATCAATGAAAGCTCATCGGATGTCTATGTCATTGAGTTTTCCATATAGATACAAAGGTCTAATATGTCCATGTACAACAACATCTTCATATTCATCGATAAAATATATCACTTCATGACTTTATACAAGATCATTCTCTATATGGTAGACCTAAACCGCATCAATTTTAGTTTTGAATTCTCGAGGACTTGAAAAAGCCTCAATAAGCGCCTCCTGAAGATCTTTTAATAGATTAAAGGCATCCAGAATTGATAAATTGGATATTTCTTGGGCCAAATGTTTCAAGACATCATACTTTTGGTCCAAAGCTCTGTGTTTCTCATCATGAAAATGTGGTTTTTTAGGTTCCTTGGATGTTGATGCTTTGGCAGTAGATGTATCCCATATCGGGGCAAGAATTAGAAAAACTCCTAGCTTCGGTAGATTAGACTGACTAGGTCTATTTATTTGCTGAGAGGAAGAAGGTGTAAACTCTAACCGGTCCTCCAAAATAACTATGTTAGGACAAAATCTTCTATGTGTGGAAGAACTTTCTTGTTCCTGTTGAGCCCGTTAAAGGGCTTTACCATGAGTTTCTGCCTCATATACAGTTCTAGCAGTGGTAGGATTTAAATAGTGGATTCTAGAATATCCACGTCTTCCCCATTATATTAGACCTCTATCTCTTCCTCTAATTCCTCTGTTAGATATAGGTAACTTAAGCTCATCATTATTGAAACATTCATTGGTATAGGGATCCGTTAAATGAATCATGTTAATAGAACCAAAGATCAACTCTTCATCTGATGAAGATTCTACCTGATGAACCAGTTTAGGCTATTCCATTTGGTGGGGTGGTGCCTGTGATTTTAAAGTAGATGGAATAAAATATGCCAGAGTCAAAGAAAACTTAGGGTTTAACATGAGATCATCTTCTTCTGACTGCTCTTCTTTCTTCAAATTACGCCGCTTCTTTGAGGATTTTCCTTCTGATGAAGGGGGTTTTGCTGTGGAAAAAATAGCAAAAGACACAATTGGTTGATTAAATTCTGTTCGTAAAATGGCATGAGTTCGGTTGATCATTTTCCTAACCATCCAATCATCATATTTCTGCCCATTTTTACTTTTGACTTTGTGCCACTCGTCTTATTCCTATGGATTAGTAGTAGTAAAACATGCTACCTGGGTTGAAGAACCTTTAAGTTTTACTTGTCCTGAGTCCACCTTCTTTTGTAGAAGTTCTTTGAATACAAAACACTCCTGAATGGGATGCCCCAACATCTGATGAAACAGTAAATAGTTGTAGAGGTCTTCATCTCCTTCCTTGTTCAACATTTTGGACCTTGTCAATTGAACCATATTGTTTTCCAGAGCCGAGATGAAGTAACCAGGAACATGTTCATTCCATAAAGAATAAACTTTGTTATTTAAATCCTTGAAATATTTCTGTATTTGATCTCTTTGATCATCTTGACGAGGTGGACATTGTTGTTGACACTCAAGAGGTGGATCCCTTCGATATGATGATGGTTTTGAAGTGTAAGCAAGTACATATGCTTGTTTAAGTGTAACTGTAGCAGTCTCTTCTTTCCCTATTCTCATTCCCGGAGCTGATGGAATTACATGAGTTTTAGCCCTAGTCTATATAAGAGAGTCTTCTATCTTCTGAGCGATTGAAGTAAGGTCTCGAAACCCTCTTGTGTATTTCATAGGGATCAATGGTGTGCATAATTCATCACATAGATTTTCCACACAGATTGGTAGAAACTCTTATTGAGGGAGTGCTAAACTTATGGAATATGTTAATCCCTTCCAGTGAGCAATGAAATATGAAACTCTTTCATTTTCCCTTTTTTTACAATTGGTAATATCAAAAACTATTGTCTTTGGTAATGTTGAGCTAAATTGGAGAAGGAATTTTTGATGGAGATCTTCCCACTTAGTAATTGACCGAGATTGCAAACTTGTATACCTGAAAAAAGAAGCCCCTTGTAATGACTGCACAAAGCATTTGAGCTTAACTGCTTATTATTGTTGAGGATTTCCCGTCATTGAATCACAACGAGAAACAAAATTTGTTAAGTGTTTTTCTGGATCTCCCAAACCATTAAAAATTGGGAATGTGGTATTTGAAAAATTTGATGGGGGAGGAATTGCATCCACCCATTTAGGGTAATCTCTCTTTTCTGGTTGAACTATTGCACGTCGTCCTTCTATAGCTTCCAACTGAGCTGTTAATGACTCAATGGTAGTAATTAATGCTTGAGAAACATATGGTTGATCTTGGACCTGAGCAGGTGCAATAACTGGAGTTTGGACAGCTGTAGAGACTGGTACTTCAACTGATGGTAGTATTTCTGGTTTCTGTCGCGTACAACCCATAGGATTAGACCTATGAGGGTTTACTTATAATGGGGGATATTATTGATCCATCCCAATAGCTGCAAAAAATTCCCTTGATTGATTAACTCCAGCATGCTTAGGAGGAAGACTACCTTTAAGTAGTTCTTCATTTAACCTCTTTAACTTCTTCATTTCTTCTTCTTATTGTGTGAACCTTTCCTCTAATGAGAGTGATTGGACTTCTCCAAAGGTAGGGTGGGATGTAACCTAACTTTTACCCTTTTCCTTGGCATGTGCCTTTCTGGAGTATGGAAGGGCATTAACTGAAGGAATGTTTTGCCCCAGGGAAACCCTCTGGATTCTGGTACGCACACCTCCTTCATTTGTTTATGTGTGTACAACCTCTTGAACAAGAACTTCTTCATCTGATTCCTCTGAGAGATCCTCATGTTCTGGATGATCAATGAAAATGGCATTGATGAAATTTATTGATGTATAATGCATTACAACCCTTCTATCAGCGTTTTTGTGATACTTTATTCTTCCATATCCTTTATGAGACATTGCCTTTTGTTTGGTTTATCCCTCAAGAACTTCTTGATGAACCATAATTTGGAGGGAATTTTCTGATAATTCGGGTCTACATTTCTCTTGTGGCTTATTCTCTAATCGAGAGAAGACTGAATTTCATTGAGGAAGAGATTGAGAATTTGAAAAAGTCCCCAGTCTGATAGACTAGGGATGTTCCTGTTTTTCCTGCTCAACTCCTTGAATCCTGTCTGTTGATCTCGAGGGTTGTATTAAAAGAGTCCCTATCCTGGTAAGATGAGGTGGATCTTGAGCTGCTACATCTGAAACTTTCTTAAAATATCTCCTGATTTTGTAGATTTTAGTCCAGAAATTGGCCGGATGCATCATTTGACATCCAATCAAATCACCTGGCTCAGATGACCATTGGACTAATTCTGACACCTCTGTCACCTGATGATGCGCGTGCTCTAAACGAGAATCCGGTTTGATACTCTCATTTTCTTGATACAAGAGTAATTCAATAACTTTTTCATTATATTCTTGACTTTGGGAAGAACTAGTTAAGGCATGTTCTTGATCAAGCCTTTGATTACACACAAAAACAGTTAGTTGTGGCCATCCATGGGCAATAAAATTGCATGAGAACGCTTTTGGTGGGCTTTTTTGACTTGAGAGCACAGTGAAATGCAATGCTCCATGAACACCGCATCCCCTGATATGAATACCAGATGGGGCATTGGTAATTAACTGGCACAACATTTTTAATGCGCTAGGGCATGTACATTTAAGGGCTCTCTGATGCTTTTCAACCTTTGGTTTTCGAGAAACTAAGAGATATTCCAAGTCAATTTGGCATTGCAACCCTTCTATTACCTTAACATGGTGTTTATATTCATCAAAAGGTAATATTTTCTCTTTTAACTGATAAAGATTTTTCCACATGTTGAGGCAAATATCGTGAATACAATATTCTATCAACGTTTCTAGAATATCATACTGAGATTCAGCCAAAGGCCAAAACATGACTGGTATTTCACCTTTTGCCAATTTTTTCTCATATTGAGCACTTCCTCTTTGTCATCTGATGAATATTCTTCTACCTAATTAGACCAAAGCTGGTGCTTCTTTGTTGCTTCATCAGATTTAACAATATTTTTAGAGAATTCATTTGTCAAATTAGAAGATGAATGACCCAGGGGTGGTTCGAAGAATGAACTACACCCCAGGCTATCTTCTGATTGAGAAAGTATTTCACCTGTGAGCGGTAAAGTATCAGACATGATTGGTTTCGCATTTGCAAGTGCCTCAAGATAAGAGGGATTTCTTATTACTACATTTTCCATTGAAGAATTTTCTAGTCAATGCAAATTAATACTGCAGAGAGGAATTTCGAAGCTAAATTTATCATCATGGGGAGGACCACCATGGTTGGTTATAGAAAAAGATGAAACCTTTTGCTCCTTGGTCTTCTGGCCACATAGAGGGTTATCGTGGCTCTCATCTGAAGATAATGCTTTGAAATTGATTGAATTGTCATGAAGCAAGACTTCAGGAGGAAGTGTTTGATGAAGAACATCAGATTTATTATTGTTATTTCTTGAATTTTGAAATGAGAGAGTAGAATCTTTAGTTTCAACAGATAATTGTCTAAGGGCTTTAAGAACTCTAGAATTGAGAAAGGCCTTATTGCAGATTGGATCTTGATTTTTTAACTATGCTGGATGGGTCTTTTTCTTGGATTCCTTCATACTCACTTTGGAAACCACTTATTGATGAAAGTGGTTATTATGGGCAGGTGTATGTGCCTTCTCAGAAGAAATGGTCAGGTGAGGTTGACTATCTCCATTTAAATTAGATGTATGTGCCTAACTTGATTGTCCAAATGAAATGGGTGAGTATGCCCCACGACCCTCCTGGACTGGAATAGAGGTGTATATCTACTCCGGGGTGACATGTTGATGAGTCACTCTACTAATAGGGATAGATTTATGTTTCTTTCATTGTGATGTCATTGAAGTTGTTATAATATTCTGATAGGTATCCAGAATATGGGCAGGGATTTGCTTTTTCTCATTCACCATTGTCAGATAGTGCTTGGTGACTTTAGCTGTCAGAAAAGTAATATATCTCCATTTCGTTTTTGGAGTAGGTGTGTGTTCCTTCTTCTATCCTCCTTTTCCTGTCAGTGAATTCTGACAGTACTCATGTGTGGGGGAAGAAATTTGTGTCGACCTCCTATTTTTCATTGGAGCTTTTCAATTGACATCTCCGGGTGGTATCAAACGAGACTGTTGGTTAGCCTAATGAATTTTAGGTGTACGTGTCTGATGATTATTCTCCACTGAATATGATTGATGAACTTCCTTCAATACTGTAAAACGAGACTGCTAGCAGAATTGATGAGTGCAACCAGGTGTATGTGCCTATTTATAGGTGGTCACCACATTTGGTTGGCGAGCTTCTTTGGATGCAGTCAGATGAGAATGCTAACTGGCTGATGATTTATAAATAGGTGTATGTGCCTGCCTATAGTACTCTTCCAGAATTTCCTGGTTGGATTGGTGTGTTACTGCCAGATGAGTCTGCTGGGCAGTGAAGTTAGGACAAATGGGTGTATATTCCCGCTCGTTATTTTCCATCAATTTAGGTTGATGGACTTCTCCAGAGGGGATAAAGGTAAGAACATGCTCCATGTTGGCCTAATTTCACCTTTGATGGTTCGTCTTGCGTGCTTGGGTATGAGAAACCTGATCCGAATGCCTAGAGGCGATACCCTCATCATGTTGAGGGTGCACTACCGCACGAGCCTGGTGGCGATTATTGGTGGGAGTCCTCATGAAGGACTTCTTTCTTCCTGAACTGAGGCCTTGAGTGACCTCTTGATTCACCTCCCTATAATATGGGAGGGATTGGTTGTTTCATTATGGGGATAAAGACCCGAAATGGTTGGAGACGGTGGTTGGAACCACCTTCTTCTTGACCACTGGTCGTTGTTGTCCAAAAAACCAGGGTGAGTTGTTAACTTGGAGGGCTTGTGGAGTGGCCTCCATAGTCGGAATGGTACTATGTTGACGGTATTCCCTCACCAATGCATTTGAGGCCCAGCGTTGAAGACGCTGAGTAGGTGATGTCATCCTCAGAGCAGATGAGGATCCAGCAGGAGTAGCGGTCGAGGCATTCATAGGTGTGAACCTTAAATAAGCCATTTTGTGTTGCAGAGAGATCTTGGAAAAGAGTGCATTTTTCATATAGCAGACATAATCAAGATAAGTTTTTCCAGACTGCATCTTTTGGATGAGAACATATGTTATTGATTAATTTTTTTGCCCTCATATTGAGTTTAATAGGGTCCTAACAAATAAGTAAAACATCATTTAACTTGGTTAAGGATTCACGTTAGGTTCACCATTTTTTGTTTCATCTGGAAATGGGGATGACCTTGTTTGTTTAAGGTTCAAACTTTCCAATCATTTAATAATGGTTTTATTCATAGAACCGGAAACACCCAATTATTATATATCCATTTGGACCTACTTTCCAAATGTAGGTACTCATTAGTTGTGGACCGATGAGGCTTAAGAATTTGCATTGGTCGAGAGGATTGGAGGTCAGGCTCATCACACGTTTTTGGGGGGAATTATTTCCTACTCTAGGACTCTCTTATAGATTTAAGTTATGTTCACGAATCCTTATTAATTCACCAAGCATGAAAATGAGTTTTCCTTTAGATTTGGTAATCAATGATTGATATGTATAGGATTTAGAGAATCTTTTATCTGTATTTGAGGTTCTTCATCGATGGAGAATCATCTGTATGTATTATAGATTCTTAGTCAATGGTATCCTTCAATACATTATATATAAATTCCTTGGTCATTATGATGACCATACTGGTTATAAATCCACTATGTGGGGCACTTGAAGTCTATTGTCATTCATAAAGATAGGGATTATTTTAGATTTCGGATCGTACCCGCAGATGGGCTACCTACGTATCCTCATTAAAAAAGGAATCAGAACCCATGTAGTTCGATAAGAATGATATTGTTTAACATCATATGGGATGGAAAATAATTAATGAAAGATGGGATTGAACCTTAGAAAGGTTTCCTACATAATCTACTTTTAAGGTAGAGATCAAATTCCACGTAGTTCAAATAAAGAAATATGGGGCTTATGCATAGTTAACGGCCCAAAAAGAGATGTCGTGATTACTTTTACACTCTAAGCTCATGTGAGTCATGCTCAGTGTAAAAAACAAGAGGCATTAGTAAACCTGACGATTGTTCCACGAAAGATGCAGTCCCAAGAAATGATGTGGTGTTTATGTATGTATGACTGCTCAAGTAGATGAATACCATGACTTACTTTAGGAAAGAAGCCCAGGAGTAGGGTCCATAAAGGTATTTGTACTTTATGGAGATTTGGAGTTTCAACCTGGGGATTACTCTTGATAAAGAGACCCAAATTAAAAGGGACTTATGATTGGGTCTTATTCCTGAGAAGGAGGAAAAAATCAAAAGAAATTAAGATTGGGGCTTACTCCTGAGAAGGAGGCCCAAATTAAATAAAACTTATAACTTGGGGCTTACTCCTGAGAAGGAGTCCCAATGTTAAAGGAAATATTGACTGGGGCTTAATACTAAGAAGGAGGCCTAGGTTAAGGGGACTTCAGGCTTACTCCTGAAGAGGATTCCCTAAATGAAAATATCTTCTCATCTTAAAGGATGAGGTTATATAGAGAAAAACCTCTAACCATAGTGACATAAATCTTGTAAGTCATGAGTTTTTGGGAGATTTTCTCACAAAATTCCTTTCAGATAAGGAATCCAATAAAGGAACCATGCCATAAATGGATTTGAGGGCTAATATCTTGGATAGGAGAGGTGAACGGGAGAGAGGCACAAAAATGAAGTTGGCACGCAAGTCTTGGATTGGCAAGTGTACTTCTGCGGCATGGGTTCACCTGGGCAATGGAGAATCTTTAGGGTAATACTTCAGCGAGACTTAACGCAAGCGTTTAGTATTATCCTAAGATGTTTCCAAAAGGGTGGCGTGCAAGTTTCATCAAAAGGGTAGGTTAGCACGCAAGTGTTTCTACTTTTAAGGATGTTTTGATACTTAGGTGTTCAAGTGTTGATGAATTCTAAACACTTAGGCCTTATCCTACTCCTTCAATTATTCCATTCTAGGTAAAACATTACCTTAGAAGCTTTCGGAAGAGTTGAGTTGAAGACTTGGGTGACCAGAGCTTTAATTTGACTTCTGGAAAATCCTTCCTTAAAATGGGGGCACACGGAGGCTATTTATAGTCCACCTTGCATCTTGGGTGAAAAATAAAATAGGGCGCACAAGTGAGTTGCACGACCCATAGGTGACATGCAAGTAACTTTCACGGTGTTCATGTAACTTGCATTCCTCACTGCAAATGGACTCCTAGTCCATGCCTTTGTCAATTTTTTTGATGTTCTTCAAATGGTGGCCCTTTTTGTGATTAAGGTATTCCCTTTTCCATTCGTTGGACCCTGTGAGAGAAAGGAGTTTCAACAATGACCAAAACTATCATGATTAAGATTTTTTTTATCATCATTAATATAAATATGATGTTTTAGTTATAGTTTATTTTCAAAATAGAATAGGTATTTGTCTATGAGATGATTTAAAATCATATGATATATTCCATGGATGGAATCCCTCACTAATGTATTTTTTTTGGGACGTAAATGATTCATCTTGAAAAATGATGGAAATAATGTAATTTTTGATGATACTACAGATAAGGGAGTATACCTTGGATACTCAGAGAAAAGTAAGGTATGTAAATGCGATAATAAATGTGTCAAAAATATTCTGGGGAAAAAACATGGCAAGGTCATTAAGGAAAAAAACTATGAATAACTCTAGGCTCTAATATGGTGATATGATTAATGATATAGAAAAATTAGAAAAAGGATAGATTAATATTATAAAATTATGGAAGTCGTGTCCAATATTTAGGGATCTAAAAAGATGATGATTCATATTGTGAAATATATGAATAAATTATTGATGAATAAAAATTACCATAAACTAAAAAGGGAAATATAATGGTATAATCTGATCAATCCAACATCATTGGAGATTAGACTGCACCTACAGAGGCAAGGAAAATTGCGAGTGAATCAATATCTTCTCTCTTATTGATCGCACTGTTGAGCACGTCAAATTAGTTGTTTATTTTTAACTAGAATTTCTACAATATAGCAGAAACACTAGGTCGTTTCTCGACAGAGCCTTAGATTCTTAATTTTAAAAGGAGGTTCTGTTTAAGAAACTAATAGTAGAATTGGGTTTTATAAAACTTGGGGTTTTTTTCTTGAAAAATAGAAATTGAAGTTATATTACTAGAGAGAGAAACTAGTTGGAGAAATCATGACCAACCTGGGTAAGTGTACCTTGATACTCAATCTGTCATCACTCTCAAGGGAAATGGACAGTTCATTGATTACTTGATTTATACACACTAAAACCAGTTTAGTATTTGAGTTCTTACTATGTTACCACCTATGATTTGATCGGTCAACGATATTGATTATCAGTGACCACTCAAAATCAACATACTTGAATCGATGTAAAAACGGAACTCAATCAAGGAATCCAATCAACAACGTCATTAGATGACCAGATTTGAGTCAATGATAAAATATTCCACAAGAAAATAACATGCCTATTCATGGGTTCAAACTCCTAGAATTTATCAACCGACATAATCCATTCATGCACTCATGAAAGGGAAGGGGTGAGAAAAGAGGCAACCACACTCAAATCATCACAAGATCCAGGTTATGCATGGAAGAATGAGGATTCTTGTTCCATTTATTTGTATTTGATCATACCATATTAAAAAAATTAATAAGGTAGAAATTAGTAACAATTGACAAAAAACATGGAAATTCAGTTACCTTATAAAGATTATAAGCGTGGAGCTTGGGATTACAACAAAAGAAACCCCCCAAATTGATCACTAAGAGGTTTAGAAGTACATGATGGATAAGAGAACTAAAATGGGTGAAGAGAGATCCCAATTTTGACTAACCATAACCCCTGGTCCTTTCTCCTTATAGAATGAGGGGAAGAGTGATTTTTGAACCAAAACATAAGACTTTTCACAAAAGTGGTCAACTGCCTAAGGGACCAGGTCACTATTCTGGATAGACTTTTTAATACTTCTTTATCTAGATGGTTGACTGAAAAAAAAACACATTCAATTGTCATGAAATCTGGTGGAGACGTGCACCTTTGAGTAAGCTTCCCAAGGGAGGTAAAAGTAGCACAAGTGTATCTCTGAGGCATACGTTATGTACCAAATACAAAAGGTTGTTTCAATCTGGCCTGCCCAAAATTTCTTCACTATGTGGTTATATTTTGGGCCTTCAAATGGATGAATTGGGATCCATGACCTTCTAGATAAATTTATCCCATATTTTTTTCATTTATACACCATTTTTTAGCTCAATGGGATGTACATATTATCCACAGACATATTAATGTCCACATGCATACTTGGGCTCTTGCACTGTTTTGCCCATTTTGCTTGAATTCCATCACAGGATCTCCAAATCACTTCCTACTACAATGTAAACACTGAAGCAAGTAAAATTTCCCTACTAAAAAGTGATAAAAATTAATTCATTGAATCAAACATAATGTTCAATTTATTATTATGTTTGTAATATTCATTACAAAACCAATTTAAAACAGTGGTGTATGGGTGAAATTGAATAGTGAATCGCTATGCGATCACACCCCCACACCTAAACATTTTCACTCATGGGTAAAGACACATATCCAAAAAATTATGCATGTATATATTCCCAACATCATGAAGATTTAACATTTGAGGAAATTTTAATTCTATTAAGTAATGTGACCAATGCACAAACCACACCAAGGATTTCTTCCTAGTGAAAATGTAAAAGGATGTCTCATAAATAATATCACAATGAAACTCAAAGAGATTCTTGATACCAAATTGATAAAAGAATTTATAAGTCAACCAGGACACTAACTCTCTATGTCTGTGTGTGAAAACCATTCCATGATATTCTTTCCATATTCTATCCAATAAATATAGGTTATTTTAACATTTTCACCTTAAATGATTTTTTCCACTGAACCTGACTTGCATAATTTGCAATCATATTTCAAGACCCACTCACTTAATCATTCCCAGAAGTCAAACCATAATTTCCTGACCTAGATATCCTCATATGTTTCACATTTGATCACTGCCATCATTTATTATTTTTGTTTTTTTAGAAGTTTCATTTGTAAAAAATCTCACACTCATCTATCAACCCTTGTTTTTTCTCCTCGTGACATTAATTGTAATAGTTATAACAAGATAAAAAGTTGTATAGGAGTGGTTTTTGACCTACCAAAGACACAACCCAATTTTTTTAGGGCGTACAACAGTCGGATATTATGTACACACGCATAGGTCAATCCAGTTCATTAATGAAATAGATCAGATAAGGAACGAACATATGGAAATATCATTTTAAGCTCAAAAATATTAACCTAACATATATTTACCTTTTATTAGGTAAGAAATATTCACACGTTGTGGTTTGGTTCAAAAATATGTTGAGATATTTGTGAGATGGTTTTCCCAAAAAATATTCACATAAGGGGCATAAATCATCTCTAAGGTTTCACAGAGATTCAATTATTTATATCATTGATAGAAAACCAATTCACTAAAAATCACTCTATGATGTTAAATTCATACCAACATTTATTCCATAATAGAGACAAGTTTTCATCAAATGGTAAATCAACATTGAATCAAAAATTTCAACATGAATTTTCTATACGATGCATGATTTGGTGACCATAGGGGGGAAGTAAAAATACCATAAAGAATTAGAAAAATGGATGAAAAAGAAAGACAATGAAAATCCTAAATAACTCAAAAAGATAGAGAAAAGTGAAAATTCTATAAAGAAGGTGGAAAAAAAATAAGAAATAAGAAAGAAGATGGAAAATCTAATGAAACCATGAATATGGGGAAAAGTAAAAATACTATAATGAAGGTGAAAAGAGAAGAAATAATAAAGATGATAAATATCCTAATGAACCGAGGAATGTATCCACCCCCCACACCTAGAATGTGCAGTGCCCACACTGAAATAATTGAGAATGTGAGAAGGAAGAACAAAACCTAGTCTGTTTCACTGGTATGCTACTTCTATAAGTTGGGTTTCCTACATCGGATTCATTGGAAAATACTCATTGAAGATTTTTAGTTTCTTATCATTAACAATAAGACTTTTCCCACTCTTCTCATGAAAAATCTGTATTGTGAAAAACGGGTAAACATTAGTAACAATATAAGGACCAAGCCATCAGGAACAAAGATTACCTGGGTGGAGATTTATCCTGGAATTGAACAAGAGTATCTTCTCACCAATATGAAACTTATATTGTTGAATCATATTGTCATGGATAGCCTTTTTCTTCTCTTTATTGATTCGGCAGTTCTCATATGCATCATGTCGAATTTCTTCCAAATTCAGAATCTGCAGCTTCCTATGCTCACCTGCATATGAAAGATTCATATTACACTGTTTAATAGCCCAATATACATGGTGTTCTACTTCCATAGAAAGTTAAAAAGCTTTTCCAAACACAATTCTGAATGGTGGAATTCTGATTAGAGTTTTAATAGTTGTACGGTATTCCCAAAGTGTATCATCCATGTGTAAACTCCAATCTTTCTTATTGGGTAATACCGTTTTTCCAAGATTCTCTTAACTTCCCTATTTGATATTTCTACATCTCCATTAGTTTGGGTGTGATATGAAATGGAGACTTTATGATCAACCCCATACTTACGAAGAAAATTATTCATGTTGTGACTGCACAAATGTGAACCCTAATCACTAATGATGAATCTCAATAAACCAACCCCACTAAAAATTTGGGACCTCACAAAATCAACAATAACTCGAGAGTCATTGGTCCTAGTGTCATTTCACTCCACCCATTTAGAGACATAGTCCACATCCAATTACATGTACATAAAGACAAATTAATTTTGAAAAGTCGCCATGAATTCAATGCCCCATGCATCAATAATTTCACAGAATGACATGGGAAATTGGGGCATTTCATTCCTCTTGATGATATTCCCTATAAATTGAAAACGAATACATGACTTGAAAAATCTATGGGCATCCCAATTCAATGTTGGAAAATAAATTCTGGATTCATAGTCCTTTAGAGCTTTATGTTGAGAGATAAATATGCCCCATAAGCCGAAGAGGGGAAGAAGGTCAAAACAGAGGTGAACTCATGGTCAGAGACACACTGACGAACTACATGGTAACCAAAACATCTCCACAAATAGGGATCATCCCAAATGTACCACTGAGAATCATGTTTATGTCCTTGGGATTGGAAAGTTCTTAAATCGTTGGGGACCCTAGATGATTCCAGAAAATTCAAAATGTCTGCATACCAGGGGTAAGGTCCCCAATATCACAATGGTTCTCATGAGGAATGAATTCTCTAATGGGGATGTATGAGTCAACATGGTGGTCCAGTGGGGGATAAATCCTACTAATATGGTCAACTACAACATTTTCTACTCCCCTATTATCTATAATCTCAATGTCAAACTATTAGAGGAGGAGCATCCATTGTATGAGGTGGGTCTTAGCTTCGGGTTTCTTTAGGAGAAAACAAATAGCAACATGATCGGAAAAGATAATGAATTTTGACCCAAGAAGATATGAATGAAATTTTTCCAAGTAAAACATAATAGAAAAGAGTTCTTTTTGAGTTGTTTTGTAGTCTACCTGGGCAGGTTCAAGGGTACTCAAGGCATACACAATGACATGAGGAGCCTTCTCAACCCTTTGTGATAAGATTATCCTAACTGAAAAGTTAGATACATCACACATAAGTTCTAAGGGGAGATCCCACCTTGGTGTTTGGATGATGGGAGGTGATGTGAGACTCCTTTTTAGTGAATTTAATGCATCCTCACAATTTTTATCAAACAAAAACTCAGAATCTTTTGTAATAACTAGGACAATGGATGTGTAATCTTACAAAAGTCTTTAATGAATCGGTGGTAAAAAAACATATTGACCCAACAAAATATTTCACCTCACGAACACATTTTGGATATTAAAGTGATGAAATTAATTCAATTTTATAATTATCAACATGAATTATCTTATTTGAAATGACATTCCCATGAACTATCCCCTACTCAACCATGAAATGACATTTCTCATAATTTAAAACAATACTTTTTTAATGCATCATTGGAGGACATAACCTAGGTTTTCCAAAAAATCATCAACATAAGAACCATATACCATGAAATAATCCATAAACACTTCCACACAACTCTCAAGGTACTTAGAAAAAAATACTCAACATGAATCATTGAAAAGAACCAGGATCATAACATATATTGAAAGGCATCCTTCTGTATGAAAATATGTCGAATGGATAGGTAAATGTTGTCTTTCCTTGATCCTTCAAGGATATATGGATTTGTAAATAACTTGAATAGAAAATAAGAAAAAAGTAATGGGACTTACCAGAAAATCATTCTAACATTTTTCCAATGAAAGGAATAGAAAAGTGGTCCTTCCAGGTGGCATGATTCAGTCGACTGTAGTCAATACAAACTCGCCAATTTTTTTGTACACATGTTGGATCCAATTCATTCCTTTCATTTGACACAATTGTTATTCTAGTTTTTTAACACAATTTTCATTGGGCTAACCCATTTATTATCTGTTATAGGTTAAATTATCCCAGCAGCAAGTAATTTACTGACTTCCAATTTTACCGCTTCAATGAGAGTGGGGTACAACCGATGTTGAGATTGTCTTATGGGATTAGCATCATCATCCCAAAGTATATGGTGCATAAATATATATGGGATAATCCTGGGAATATCAGCCAATTTCCATCCTATCACCTTTTTACACTCTCTAAAAATGTTGATTAGTTTTGATTCATGCTGTGGAGAGAGGTTATTGGAAATAATAACGGAAAATTGTTCAATACCCTCAAGATATTCATTTTTTAAATTATAACGATGTTTTTTAAGTTCCAAAACCAGTGGATTTTGGATTGAAGGTGGGGGTTTAGGGGGACTGAGGTCCATGAAATTTTTTATCTACTCATGTTTATTCTCTAATGAAATTGAATCTATAGAAATGAGATTTTCATAATCATCGACTGTCATGGGTACCTCAGAATGAACACAATCATCAATTAAAGAACAAAATTTACATTTTTCAGACCCCACACAATAATCAAAACATGAATCAAAACTAAAATCATCCATGGGATAATTAAAGGAAAATGAGTCAGAGTATAGGTTAAGGAGAGAATTGTATGTGTGAATCACTTGGGAGAACTTCCATCAAATAGGCAGGAAGAGTGGAGTTCTCTTCAATGGGGTGTTTCATAGACTCAAGGATGTAAAAACATACATTTTATCCTCTGATCTCCATGGACAGTGTACCATTGTGAACATTGATGATCATATTTACTGTTTTGAAAAATAGCCTCCCAAGTATGAGAGGGGAATGTATTTCAGTTCAGGTATCCTCCATCTAAAGAATGTAGAAGTCGGCCAAGAATTTGAGATTATTCATTCTTATAAGGACATCCTCAATCACTCCAATTAGATGTCTAGTACTCTGGTTGGAAAGTTTCACGATAATTCATATTTGTTGAAGTTCTCCAACCTACATATAAGTATACACGGAGTAAGTAATTACATTAATGGAAGCACCAAAATATAGCATGGTATTAGAAAGGAAGTTATCGTCAATGGTACATTGTATCGTGAATGTTCCATGATACTTGCATTTGGTTGGAATTGATAGTTGAATTAATTATGAGACATTCCTTTCTAATTTGACTATCTCATTCCACTTCAGACTCCATCTATGGGTACAAATATCTTTATGAAATTTGGAATATTGAGGAATTAGTTTAACTACATCCAATAAAAGAATGTTAACTTAAATATTTTTAAATGTATCCATTATATCATTATCAATATCATTATCATAAATTGTCTTAGATTTAGAGAGCCTTTGGGGGAATGGAAGAGTAATGGATTGTTCATTTGAATCATCAATGGTAATTTGATTACCCTTTTTATTTTTATTTTCTTCATTGGAATCTTTTATTGTTGGAGAAAGAGTGTTTTCAAGAGGGGGACATACATGTTTGGTAGAATAATTTGGCGTTGAAACTTCCTTACCACTATGAAGTGTAACTACATAAACATTAAATTTTTCCTTTGGATTATAAATGGTTTGGGATGGTATTTTTTCAGAACCCTGCATCTTAATCTCACCAATGGTGTTGGCCAATTGCCCCACTTGAGTTCACAGGTCTTGAATAAATGATTATGTGGTTTGTTGGAATTGTAGGTTCTTGGTTGCCATTTTCTTCACCATATCTTAGAGGCTTGGTTAAGATTTGGGATGGGGGGATGATTATTTTGAGAAGTTGAAGGATAATAAGGTTTCATACCTTGGCCTTGTTGATACCAATTCTGCTTGGGGTATCTTGAGTTTCATCCTTGTCGGTACTGGGGTTGTACTTGCCACCTGGGTTTTGGATTTGGCCTAAATACTTCTTGGTTTAAGGGAGGTTCTTATTGGAATTTATTCCCTATGAACACGGCTACAAAAGACTCCGGTGAATCTTGAAGTTGTGGGCACTGGTCAGAAAAATGAGTATTGTCAGAACAAATACCACAATGTAATGGAACTGAATAAGGGTATGAGTTACCTTGGGCTTGAGTAATTTCCTTATAAAGGTATTCATATCATAAAGTTTGTTATATAATTTTGTTCTATGGATGAATTAATTACCTCATTAACACTTAAGGTTGGTTCAATAGCTTGTGTACCAAATTTTTGTGCATTTTGATCCATATTGGCTATTATATCATGAGCGGAAGAAGGAGTTTTATCAACCAAGGCACCACTGGCTACAATATCAATCATTCTAAGATCCATGGGGATAAGTCTTTCATAGAAGTATTGGATTAATAGTTGTTCACTAATTTTGTGGTGGGGGAATCTTGAGAAAAGTCTTTTAAATATCTCCCAGTATTCATGAACAGTCTCTCCTTGTGATTGCCTAATGCCACAAATTTATTTCCTAATTTATACAGTTCAGGAGGAAAGGAAGAAATTCTATAAAAGTAGTCATTTTAGGTCATTACAGTCCCCAATTTTGGTAGGTATATAGTATATCCAGTCCTTAGCTACACCATCAAGGATGAAATGGAAGTCCGTAAACTTAATTAGGTCCTCAGACACATTTTATGGTATCATGGTGGATCAGACTGCGTGAAACTCATTAAGGTGTTTATGAGGGTCCTCACCAGGAAGCCCATGGAATTTGGGAAGTAGGTGGATGAGGACCAATCTCAGCTTAAATATGGATACCTCCTAGGGATATTTGATGTATGCGGGTTGGTACTCCGCATTCAGGGTAGTCTGTTCTTTTAAGGTTCGATTATTTGCACCCATGTTTTCTTGGGTTTGATTGGGTTCAATTTTGGATTGATTTAGGACCACTTGAGGTTCCACCAGTGGTTCCCCAGTGTTACTTGATTGAACTTCTCTAGATTCCTTGATTTTTGAATGAAGATATTTTTCTATTTCATGATCAAATTCAAGTATTGTTTCTTTACCAGGTCTTGACATGCAACAATGATGTCCAATTTGATTGATTGATTAATTGTTGTTGTTGTTTTTTTAATTAATTTTTTATGGAATAATAATGAAATAAAAGAACTTAATAAATGAAAGTAGGAATTAAAAGATAATTTTATACAAAAAAATTAGAGAGATATAGAGAGAGAGAGAGAGAGAGAAAATAAGAGAGAGATGGAGAGAGAAATCACACAAAAACAAACAAAAATAACGAAAAAAACCCAAAACAAAAACAATCCAATGGGGGTGGGGTATTGAAATTAGTACTAATTAAGAAGTAAAATAAATAAATAAAATTAAATAATGATAAAAATTATCTTTTCATCCTGGTAAAAACAAAAAAAATTATCATGTTGTCAAGCGCATCAAATTAGTTATTTATTTTTAACTAGAATTTCTACTGTATAGCAGCAACCCTAGGTCATCTCTCGACGGAGCCATAGATCATTAATTTTAAAAGGATTTTATGATTAAGAAACTAAAAGGATAATTTCTTTTTATAAAATATGGTATTTTTTCTTTAAAAATAGAAATAGAAATTGTATTACTACTGATAGAAACCATTTGGGGAAATCGTGATCAACTCGGGTAAGTGCCCCTTGATGCTCAATCATTCATCACTCTCAAGGGAAAGGGATGGATCATTGATTCCTTGATTTATAAACACTACAACAAGTATATTATGTGAGATCTTACTAGGTTACCACCTAGTATTTTATTGAACAACGATATTGATTATCGGCAACCGCTCAAAATCAACAAACTTGAATTGATGTAAAAATGGAACTCAATCAAGGAATCACATCAAAAACATGATGAGATGACCATATTTGTGTCAATGATAACATATTATAAAAGACAAGAAAATTAATATTCATGGTTTCAAGCTCTTGGAATTTATCTTCTGACATAATCCATTCACACACTCATGTAAGGGAATGGGTGAGAAAAGAGGCAACCACACTCAAATCATCACAAGATTCAGGTTTTGCATTGAAGCATGAGGATTATTGTTCCATTGATTTGTATTTGATCATCCCAGAATAAAAAATAATAAGGTTTAAATGAAGAAAAATTGACCAAAAACCTGAAAATTCAATTACCTTTTGTAGATTACAAGTGTGGAGCTCGAGATTAAAATAAAAAACACCCCCCAAATTGATCCCTAAGAGGTTTTGAAGTACTTGAGGGAGAAGAAAACTAAAATGGGAGAAGAGAGCTCTAAAATTAGACTAACTTCACCCCTAGTAATTAAACATTAGATAATGTGGGGGAGGAGTGATTTTAGTGACAAAAACATCGCACTTTCCACAAAAGAGTTGAAGTGCCTAAGAGACTAGGTCACTATTCAGGGCAGACTTTTTAATCCTTCTTTATCTGATTGTTTGACTGACCAAAACGTGTTCAATTGTCATGAAATTTGGTGGATAGGTGAGGCTTAGAGTTATATGTCCATGGGAGGTAATATAATTTAAATTAGAGCTCTAATGCCAGAGTTAGTTCCCAAATACATAAGGGTAATCCAATATGGCCCGCCCAAAATTTCTTCATATTGTGGGCCTATTTTGGGCCTCCAAATGGATGAATTGGGATCCATGATCCTGTAGAGAAATGTATACCACATTATTTTACATTCAAACACCCATTTTATCCCAATTGGATGTAAGGATTATCCACAATACATATTAATGTCCACATACATGCTTCAGCTCTCGTGCAATTTGGCACATTTTTCTTGAATTCCATCATGGGCTCTCCAAATCATGTCCTCCTACAATGTAAACATTGAAACAAGTAAAATGTACATATTAAAAGGTGATAAAAATTAATTAATTTAATTTAAAATAAAGTTAAATTTATTTTTATATTTGGAATATTCATAACAAAACATGTTTAAAACAGCGGTGTCAAGGTGAAATTGAATAGTGAATTGCTATGAGATCACCTATCGATAGTTCAACCAACTTTGTTTAAAGAAGAAGTGAAGGTTGAATAACGGGTTAAGTACATGATTTAATAACTATAAAATATTTAAAAAATGGATTTGGGATATCACTAAAGAATATAAAATCACAATCTAATTGGAACAAATTGGAATGTCAAAAACAAATTTGTTGAGATAGAAAATTTTATTAGAAAAAAAAAAGAATTATTAGTATGTAAAAGCTTTGTATAGATTGAACACATTGTTTGTTATGAAAATGTTTCTCCAATATATTAACTGGATTTAATTAGGCTCTTCCTAGACTTGGTAATTCAATAAAGATTCACATTTTATCAGATGGATGACAAAAAGACATTCTCAAATGGAGTTCTTGGATAATAAGTTTAAATTTAACAACGAGTGGGATTTTTTATTTGAAATAATGAAAAAAAGGTTCAATGATTAATAAAAGATATTTATGTTTTGAATTAGGCACCATGAACCTAGTATTATCAACTGTATTTTTATCTAAAGAAGAAATAATTTAAAAATATGAGGTGTTTATGAAAATATCTTTGTGAATATTTCTCAGGGAGATTAATTTATGGTTCTTGTGTATGTAGATGATATAAGATTTGGTGGAAGTAGGATTGAATAAATGGATGGATATTCTTATCACAGGAAATAATAATTTAAAATTACCAATGATAAGTGAATTGAGAAAGTTTTTGGAGCCGCAGGTTATTCAAAATAAGGACAACACATTCATTTCTAAGGAAATTATTGAAAGAGAGCTTCGGAGTAAACTCAACATGCCTGGCTCCATCCAATGTCGATTCTAATTGATTTTGGGAAAAAAACATGGAAATCATAAGGATTTTAAATATGTGTATATCGCATTATATATTAGGATCATCAAAAGATTATTATAATTGACTAAAACACAGGCATATTTTGTATTTGAAACATGTTTGGCATCTCACTTACAAAGTAATCCAAAGGAAGGTCATTTTTTAGTTGTTAATATAATGGCAAGGAATATTCAATGTACTCTGAAATTTGGATTACACATTGTAGGAAAAAGGTAAAATGAATTATCAAAACTATTTGATGCTTATTGGGTTGGATATGTGGTGGAGAAAAAGTCCACGGTTGGGGGTGAATTCATCATTGGTTAAAAAATATGTGTGATGGTTGAGAAACAAAAAATAAACCAATTCTCTCAGTATGGATAAATTATAGTATATCTCGATAAAAATGGAATGCACTCAACTATTTTGGATGAAAAAAATAACAAATTATTGATATTGGTGACTATGTAAATATCAAATGGTGATACATAGTGACAACTAGGGCATGATCTGGCTCACAAAAAATCTAGTTCAATACTCTCATACCAAGAATATTGAAATGAAGTGTCACTTAATAAAACCCAATGGGATAGGTTTTTGGAACCATGGTTTTTCATTGAGAATGTTTTTAAAAAAAATATTTTCCATAAAAATAATAGTTTTGTTCAATGGTAAAGGATGCTAATAGAGTTGCACGCAAGGGAAGATTTTGGGCCATCGCATAAAAATTTCACAAAGCATAATGTTTCTACCAACATCTAAAACTTCATAAAAGTTTTAGTTGAGATCAAAAGTATTTTTCCATGAAACAAGTAAATATAGTCGGTGTTTATTGAAGGTAGTGAAATGTATTCAATAGATGATAGCAGCTACTTGTTATTCAAAACCCATGGAAAGTTACACACAAAGTCACTGTCATGAAAGGTAGTTTTATGATGGGTCTGCAACATCTATAAATAATAGGCTACTTCTTTCATTTCAGTAACACTTTATACAATGATCTTGGGCCTCTATATTGCGAAATAGATGTTCCATGTATATTTTTTTGAAAGAAACTAATATTTTCATGAAAACTAATGTGTTTTATTAGAGTAAAAAACTTGTTGTAAAGTACATAATTTGCATAGAAACTAATTAGTATTGTGATAATACAAAAGTTTCATGAAACTATGTTGTTACTTGTAAGTGAAAAAATATTCACCATAAAAGTAAAAGTTGGTTAAAGATTGAGTTATTGTGCAAAAGTTAAAAATTTGTGCAATTGTGAATGATTCACTTGAACAGTAGGTTTGGATTATTTGTTTTGAGTGAAAATTAGATTTAAAGGAATTTAATCAGGATAATGGTTCAAGAAGAGCCTTTTCCTATTTAGGGAAATCAAATTATGTTCCCACTCTATTGATTTTATGTTCAAGTCGATATACGAAAAAATAATTCACATAAAGTATTGGGAAAGGGGGAGTAGATGAAATTGATTCGAGGGAGGTAGTGTGATATCACTAAAACTATTTTAAATGAAGTGGACCTAGAAAAGTGTGATCATGTTTGAACAACTTTAATCCACTATATCTAGTGAATCATAGTGAATTTTTGTATGAATGATACACTTTTGATGTATTCTCCTTGCACTGGACCTTAATGGTGGGAAAATTTAAATATCATTTTGTATTTCTATTTATACATATTGATGTATGATAATTTCACGATTCTATCAGACATGTTTAACAATTTTTAACCAAATGGGGTACAAGATCAATCTCATTCAAAGAAAAACATTACACCATGATTATACCCTCCCCTTTTATGGTGTTATAGGGTATTACAATTACAAAACCTATGTATGCTAAAACATTTTCATTTGTTCCCTAAGATATGCATTGAATTAATTCAACAATTGAATTTTAATTTTAAGATAACTCATTATAAATCTTATCTTTGAACCATACTATAAATTATTGATTATGTGTACTTTATATCCATTCTTAAGTCCTTAAGGGACTTATATGTCTAAAAATTTCCTTGTGGTATTCAGCTAATAGATCAAAATCATCACTATTATGTAAAATGTTAAGGTGATATTTCTCAAACACTATGATGGTAATTGTAACAAAATCTCTTCTATAAATAAATTTTCCCATAAGGCCTATATTGTGATGAGACTTTGGGAGACCGGTTCTCTCAAAACATTTTAGGAAATTTGTACATAATTCAATATATTCTTCAATAATATATCATTCTACAATAAAATATTTGGGCTGATAATGATTCATGAAACACCCCTTCAAAATAATTATGTATTGTACAATGGGGTATGTCCATTTGTAACTGATGGGAAAATATAGTTGAACCTCTCTAACCATGTGAGCAATTAGTTAGACCATTATATCAAATAATTATAGAGGGAATGTAACACCCTAACAATTTACAAATAGATTTAATATAGAATGAATGAAATAATGACTCTAAACAAAATAAAACTTCATTATAACCTAACTAATAAACATAATTGTTTTAACTCTATAATTTCAATTTTGAAAAACTAACATACACAGTTTTGTTCAGTAAGATATTTAGAGTCTGATAACACAAACATATTTTTTTATGAATAATAACATATCCTTATTAATAGTTACATACCATTATGAATATTAATGAATGGTAAAATGGCCAAACAAATAGAAACTTCACCCATGTGTGTATAAATACAATTTGGACATATTATAAGTGAAGAAACCATCATAGTATAAGTATTGGTATTTTTTATATCGTATATATTTTAATTAAAATTTTATAATTAATTTAATAATTAAAAATGGAAATTTATTTTCATAAAATGTAATCATAAATTTTTATCTAAACATCTTATGGTTATAAGATAATTTTTTGGGACCTTGATTAATTTCTCAAGGTGTTATAAAACGAGTTGTAGTTTTAATGTTGTGTTTTTTTAATAAATAATGATTTTATTTAAATTTTAAATTAAAAATATTTTAAAAAATATTTTTTTGAAAATAGTATTAATTTTTGAATTCAACATTCCAATAAATGGTTGGGTTAATTTTTTTGGATTTTTATATAATACTTGAATTTTTGTGAATAGTGAAAATACATATTTGAGTTTTAGGTATATTTAATGAAATCATAATGATTTAATAATTAATATAAAATTATGGTAAACATTTTTATAGTAAAATATTATGTAAGGTGTCCCATGTGACTAATACCATGGGAAAATACCATGTTCAAGCCCATGGTTTTGCAAAAACCTCTAATGAGGTGTCCCTTTAAAGTAATAAAAACAACTCCCTCTCATTTACTATAAATACCCACTCATTGCATCATTTACTTTCATTAAAAACTCGTAATAACCGAATATCTTGTATTTTTACCTCCCTAGTATTCCTCCCAAGTTTTCCTCAAGCCCCCAAGGTCCCAACCTTCATCACTTAGGTGTTACTCTACAAGGTAAGAGAATCCCCAACTTCTCTTTTTCATCCATGTTCTCTTTTATGAGGTATGTATTTCAAGTTTTCATACCATTCTATTATTTCCATATTATTCTATTCCTATACTATTTTATTAGTCTTTTATGAATTTTTAACCCATGTCCCCTCTCTTTTTAATGTTTTATAAAACCATGTTGCATGGCCATTATGTTGCAGAATTTGGGTCTCAAAATCTCTCTCTTTTTCTAAAACTCTTAGTATGTTATTATATTTTAATTTAAATTTTTTTATCCTAGGTTATTTCATTCCATATACCCCTAAATTTTTATACTATATATTAATGATGAGATAACCTTTTTCTTTAATCAAAATATTCTATGAAATATTAAGTGACGCTGTTAGGATGCCGAATTTTCGTGAAGGATTTCTCAACTTTTCTTTTATTTCGAGTTCCTTTCATTTCATTTTTTAATCTCATTTCTTCCATATTATATTATAATTCCATTACCTTACATTAGCTATAATTATATTATTATAATGGAATATTTCATCACCATCTCTCTTTTACCAACCTCTTATACTAGAAATGAAAATGTCGTCTGGGTTGTGTTAATTTTTCACATTCAAGGATGACAGATTGTAAATTTTTATTACCATATTCAATACTGGTCATGAAACCATTTTTATGTATGATCCAGATCAGTATTTATTTATTTAATCTTATATGATGTTATGTAATCCTTTCACACTCATAATATAAAATAATAAGACAAAACAAGTTCATTAGGTACAAAATCGTCATGTTAATCCGAGCGTTTATCAGTAACATTTATCTAATAAGTCAAACTCATGGTATATAAATAAATTCATTATAATAACATTTAAATAAATTTAATGTCAATAATAATATATATTAACCATTTTTTAATTTTGACTACATTTCAAATGAACTTCTACTCAAGAATATAAGTAAACCAATCATGAAAACCATTGAAGAAAATGATTCTAAAGTGATAAAATAGAACCTCTTAAACCCATCAAAAAGGAAATGAATAAACCCAAAAATTTTATAATAAATAAATTAAATAAATAATATGTTCTTCAAATATTAAATTATGATTTTAATTTGGTTATACAGGGCACTAATATCAAGTGAAGAACACCATCGGACTTAAGGTAAGGTGTTTCTTTATCTCACTCCCATTTTTGTGTGATATTCTATATTCACTTATACTACTTGTGTATGTTGTATGTATATTGCCTATTGATGATTCATATCATAAATATTTTTATATTAATTATAATAAATTTATCATTGATGAATGTTAATTTTGGTACATATGATTCAATTGATTAAAAGTTTTCAGTATTTTCTACCCGAACCTCCATTTGCATTAGGGTCACTCTTATTCTCTACTCACCTCAATGATATTATTATTTATTCTTATGTACTCCTCATAAATTCTGTGTTAAATTTATATATATGTGTACCAACCATAATCTTATTTTCATTTATGGGATGTTATATGTTATAAAAATATCATTCAAAAATTCATCTTGAAACACAAGCTCGATTAAAGGAACTTCAAATATTATTACCTATTTTGAAGTTCACTATATAATATGTTTTAAGCCATATTTATATTTCCAAAATCACATATTTTAAATTAAAAAATCTATTTTGGTTTATTTCTTGTTTTATGAAAGTAAACATGTCATTTCTCTTTAAAATCTCTTGAAAGAATTCCTCAAACTGTGCTAAAATGATCTATTTCTAAAGCTACTTTAAAAACATTTTTTAAATAATTTCACTTCAATATGATTTTATTTAAGATCAAAATATGATTTCAATAATTTTCCCATTTATTTTCTAGGATATATAGGTTTACAATCTGATTTCATGATAATTACAAAGTATTTTCCAAAATAACTCTTCTTTCTAAAGTAAAAAAGGATTTTTATCATCTCACTTTATCTTTTTTGATATATATTCCATGTTCAAAATTTACCTCTTACTTGTGGTGTACATAATAACCATTGTTATATCATATCAAGATTCTCCTTATTCTCATTATATTATAAGGTATTATGATTTGAATGTTTCGAGGTGGTATGGGACACTTTTGAATGTTTAAGGATTATTTCCCCAATAAGTTTTCAATGGTCTCTTTTTAAAGTATCTTTATTTATGTCAATATACTTTGAAAAATTTGTGTCCCCTACTCTATACGAGTATTTAGAAGGCATATTTTACATGTATTATATCTATGTATAAATAATTTTTTGGACTTGCAGTGATGGGTGGGGCCCGTTATAGCCCCTCGATGCATCAATAGTTCTCATGAGACAAATCAGTTTGTGAGAAACCCATCAAGTTTGTTTCCAAAAATTAGATGGGTTTCTACCCACAGACTTAAACCATTTTTAATAGTATAGTGGTATCATGTGCCAAATACATGATGTCTAATTAATAATCATTCTCTTTATTCATTTTCAGTTATTACTCTCCATGAGGTTTTCACTATGACAAAATCTATGGATGGAGTTTCATTCTTAGTTTATTAAAGGGGTGTGTTTTTAATTTCTTCACCAAGCCATTTTGACTATTCCAATTTTTTTATGATTTCAGTTATTGTTGATTCATTCTTCCTCTATTTTCAACCCTTACTGGTCATTTTAGCTCACCCCTTTCATTTGTTTACCTTCAATAGTTTATAAGGAAGATACCCTTTATTTAGTTCTCATGGATGCAGTTTATTAGTTTTTGTTATGTATAATTTTTTTTCTTTTCCCAGCATAAAATGGCTTCCATATATGTATCTAGTTTCTTTAATACTAAAAAACTAATTGGTCCTTCAGGATTTGATTTCTTGTAATCATACCAATGTAATAAAGTAATCAACCGGATCTGGTTTCTGGTTTTGGGGCATTACTGTTGGTATCAGAGAATGTTTAGTATAAAACTTGGAAACTAGATTTAGAAAACGTATATTAGGAAACAAACACCTAAGATGGTCTATGAGGATAAACATACAATAACATCCTGGTATTTTGGTAAGGAGTATATTGTGTGGGTATTTTTATAAAATACATCCATGTCTGGATACTACAAGTGGACGTCGTTTTGGCACAAATGTAACTATGAGTAAAAACTCTAACAAGGGGTTTCGGGCATAACCAGGGGTATCCTGGTACTCGACAATGGGCATTACTGCGCATCTAGTTTTACACTCCTAGGGGATATTATTGGGATAATTCACATTTTATTTACCCACCATTATGAATGATTTCTGCCCCCAAATTATCTAAAGAATATTGTGCTAGAATTTATGATCCATAAATTTATGCTTTGTGTTATACCACATTTAGAATTATATAGAGTACATGATTTTAGGAGATAATATATAATATGGAATTATTTAGTAATGGCACCTAGAATAAGGAATGATAACTTCACACGTTATGTGAAGAGTAAGAAGGATCGTATCTCTAATGGTCTTAAGTCGTCATTTGAAAGGAAGATTGTCTCTCGAGTATCCTCATCATATAAGGAAATAGTATCATGTGTTTACAAAGTATGTAAATAATTCTATGAGTCCTATAGATTTTAAGTGAATAAAAATATAAAGAGGATGGAAGTGAAATACGGGTATAAAGGGAAGAAGGGAAAGAAAGGGTTTCCCACATGTGATAACTATGGAATGATTCATCCTGGTAAATTCTTGAAGGGAATAATAGTTTGTTGTATGTGGAGAAAAAGGACACCAATTTCGTGATTGGAAGGGTAGGAAAAAGGTTTCCAATATATAATGCTTCAACAGAAATGATATGGGACACTATATGAATCAATGTCCCATGCATCAACTGAATATGCCCCAAATGATGATACTGGATAATGATCAAGTAATGATACTACCATAGATGAAGTGGAAGGATTAATATTCCTCATTAAGAATCATTTGATTTGAATATTTTATCAGCAATGTACTAGTTATAAGAATTATGAAATATATGAGGATTGTACAGAAATATTAATTCATTATATATTTGAGCTTGTATGATGAATTGTACCAAGGATAAGTGACTCAGTAGAAAGTTAAAATATTGGGAAATTATATGGTTGTAAAGACCCGTAAAATTCAAGGGAAATTTTTTCTTAATTTTCTTTGGAATTTTACAAGAGCGTGGTTTCTAACGGCACCTGATTCTGAGGCCCGGTGTGCCCGGAATCAATTTTCAAAGTTTGGCTCGGGTACGTTCAGTGAACGAATGAGCGGGAATTTCTAACTTTTGAACCGGTGCCCGGAATCGAATTCTGAGGGCACCGATGGAACCGCAGCACCGGTATTTGCTTAGGAACTCCTGTTCCGGAGTTGCGTTTACACGAGTGTTGATAATAAAAATTGTGGAAGCTTATTTTATAATTACACTATAATTTTTATTATTTTACTCTAGGTGTTAGTTCTTAATGGAAGTTGGGTAACCACCAAACCTCCCTTGGGAGGTTATGAGGGTGGTGGGGCCCACACGAACCCCACCCCTTCATATCCTCTAAAACCCCCCTCAACTCCCACTTTAATGTTGATAACTTAAGTTTACTTAACTTATGAATTTAATATGGTGAGTTACATGTAAGTTTTTGAAATTCAAACAATTGAATTTCAAATGCTTTGTTGTGTTAATAAAATAAGATTAGAACTTATTTTATTAGGGGTTGGTGTTGGGTTGTTTGAGATCTTTTTGGAGGAAAAGCTAAGGAACATCTTCTTCCTCGACGAAGAACGCGAAGAACACCGTTCTTCAACGAAGAACTTCTCCGCCGAAGAACACGGTTCTTCCGCGATGCCATAACCGCGACGCGACGTTCATCTTCCGCGTCGTCTCTTCCGTGACGGTTTTCCGCGACGAAATCGCCGTCAACGACTTCGAATCCTCGCTTCGCGACGTTGATGTTCTCCCGCAACGCCCGACCTCCGCGACGCTCGTCTTCCGCGGCTCGTTGATGAACACCGTTCCTGAAGCGAGGTAGGGGTTTTATTTTAATTAATTCCGTTCATGATTCTAGTTTGTCGATCTTCGTGGTTTTCGACTATTTGTTATCGAATAACGCGAGGGGGGCCGGTCCGCACAAACACGGTCGACCCTCCTCCTTATTTCATGAATGATTTCTTTGTGGTTGGTATGAGGAAGCGTGGTGTCGTCGCACCACGCGGTTTCATGCGGAAGATATGTGTGGCGCCGTCGCACCGCGCCGTGGAAAGAAATTCAAGGACGCGACATCGTCCCGCCGCGTCGAAGAAAAACCGAAGACGTCGCGGCCGGAGCGGGGCCACGGCAGAGGGACGCGGTGCCGTCGCACCGCGCCGGACGACATAGGCCGCGGCCGGTTTCGGGCCGCAGCGGAGAAAGGAGACCGGCGGCCGAACCGGGCCGCCGGTGTCGGCGAGGAAGGGGACCGGTCGTCGCCGGTCCCGTGGAGGCCGGAACCGGCCGGCCAGGGCGGGCCGGCCGGACCGGTGTGCAACCGGGGGTTCAAACCCCCGGCCGGCTGGCCAAAACGGCCCCCCTTATAGCGGGGGGCTGCGGTTACACAGGGGGGTAGGCGCCCCCCCCCCCTTTTGCCGAACGGCTCGGCCAAAGCCGAGCCAGACAGTGCGCTGGGCACGCTGTCCCCAGCCAGACCGGGCCCAGCTGGGCCGGGCCGTGCCGGTCCGGGCCGACCCTGTCCGGGGCGGGTCGACCCGGTTCGGGCCAACCGGGGGGTCTCGGGCCGGGTCGGTCCGGGCCCGAAACCCCCGTTTTCGGACTATTTGGGTTCAAATGCCCATAACTCGGGCTACGGACCTCCAAACGACGCACCGTCAGTGGCGATGCGATCCTTGAATCGGGACGGTCGTTTTGGTATATCGCACTCAAGGTTTCGGAATACTTTGAGTTCGGCTGGGTTGGTTCGTACACGAAACCAACTGGGCCCTCGGAGCGGAAACGTTCATATCTTGAGCTACGGACGTCTGTTTGACGTGCTGTCAACTTTGTTGAGTTCCTCTTAGTGAGACGGATCTTTTGGCATACTTCGCCCGAGGTTTTGATTCATGTGGAGTACGGTCGGGTTGGTTTTTCCTTAAAAACCAACCGGGCCCCTGGAACGAAAAAGCCAATAACTCTCAGTCCGGGCGTCCGATTGACGCGCCGTCTGTTGCGTTGAGTTCCTGTTGACGATACGGAACTTTTGGATACATCAACTCTGGACTATGTGACAGTTGATGTATAAGCCTCTCGGCTCATGGAGCGGACCCTCCCGAACGAGCTTGCCGTGTGCGGGAACCCTAGTGCTGGCTGCGACTGCTACTGTGACTGCGACGACGACAGTGCAGAGATCCTCAGTGGATTCGATGATGACGACTACAACACTCAGCGATCCTATGTGGATCAGTGCTACTGATCCTGTGTGGGTCCGATCCTGTGTGGGTCAGCGCTCAGCGGTTCTGTGTGAGCCAGCGCCTACAGATCCTGTGTGGGTCTGATCCTGTGTGGGTCTTTGCGGGGGTTAGTACCTATCGATCCTTTGTGGGTCCGACGACTTAGATGGATCAGTGATCATCTCTATCGTCTTCGAAAATGTATACTTGTGTGAGCTGAAACCTGTTTTCTTTCCTGTGTGGATTGTGCTGTGCTATCCTGTGTGGATTACGTTTTGCTTTCCTGTGTGAAATACGTATACTTTCATGTGTGGACTGAGTTGTACTTGGGCTCGGAGGTTGGAGCATATTGGAATTGATGACTTAGGTATATGTATGGTCATATACCTAAGTAGTGTCGGTTGATACTTCGTGATTGTATCTTTCCTTTGTGGTTTATCCTTTGTGGATTTAGGGAGACCTTCGAGGGTCTCGGGGTCCCTACTGAGTAGCTTATACTCACCCCTGCACGGGTTATGCCCGCACTACGTTGTGTTGGTCGCAGACGATGGACAGCGTTGATCGTAGTTGAGGCTTGCAGAGAAGGACGGTACCTGGAGGTGGACCACTGGGTGGGACGTGCTCGGAGCGGACAGCGGGACCCGAGGAGCAGTGGAGCTATCTGTACCCACCCTTCAGGTGGGATTTCCAGTGGACAGCTCGGTGTAGCGGCTTTTACTTTTCAGTTGTTGTTTTCCCTTTCGAGTTGTACTTTACTTTCATTTTGGGTTTGTATACTGGCCCACTTACTTTTCTGCACTTACAGTTGTACTCTGTTTTCACTTAGTGTTTACTTTTCCGCTTGCTTACTCTGTGGTGCTTATTTACTTTACAAAGGCAATGCCTTCCCTTTTTACCGGGATTTATGCCTTGGTGCTAGTCGCCAGCCCCTGGCCTATGGAAGGCGGGCTTGGGGTAGTCACGGCACGGGCCCCAAGGACGGGTCGTGACAAATTGGTATCAGAGGAGTTCGGTTCTACCGCGAACTCTGATCCTTTCTATGTGAAGAAATAATGTTTAGCATATTGAGTGTGGTTATCAGTCCAGGGAGTCCAGTGTTGGTGCGACGGCCGACGTATCCGTACACCAGGACCCTGAATTCTGATTTCCGACTTAATTCATGAAAACATTGATTGAATGTGTGTTTCAAAGTTTTCTTTGTGATTACTTTATATCAGCTCACCAGGTATACTGTTCTGACTGTGGTGCACCTGTTTCCTTTTCAGGATGGCCCCATGACGGCAGCTAGCTAGGGTTCCGAGAGTCGAGCGTGACGATAGCCCACCGAGCGACGAGGCCTCGGTGTAGGGCCCTTTGTCAGCAGTGGCACCGGTGGTAGCTCTACCCGCCGAGCCATCGATGCTTCCAGCACCAGCCGCTGACGATGCACGTCGCCTCAGCGCACTGCATGAGTTTCAGCGCTAGTGACCACCTAGGTTCTGTGGGGAGATGGACCCCCAGGCTGCCGAGGACTGGCTGGAGGCAGTCGTATGAGTTTTCAGGCTAGTGAGGACACCAGCAGACCTCATGGTGATCCTCGCTGCGATCTTACTGCACGCAGCAGCGGGCCGATGGTGGAGCTTGATGCTCCAGGTGCACGATGAGGCATCTCTACTCTGGACAGACTTTGAGAGCCTCTTCCGCTCAGAGTTTGTCCCAGCCACCCTCTGTGCGGTACTTATTCAAGAGCTTCTTCAGCTGCGGCAGGGCAGCATGACGGTCGCTCAGTACTCGACGAGATTTACTGATCTCTCGCGCTACTCTACCGACATCATACGGGACCCCTTCTTCCGGGCCCGGACCTTTGAGTAGGGTTTGAGACCCGAGATCAGGGCATCGCTGATCTCCCTCAGCATTCCGACTCAGACAGGAGTACTAGAGCGGGCCCTTTTGATCGAGAGCTTTCTTGCTGAGTCTACACCAGCGCCGAGACCCACCACAGGGCGGCACGTAGCAGAGTCTTCTGCAGCAGGCAGTCGACGGATGACTCAGGAGTCCAGGCAGACCAGACCCTCAGGCAGACGACCTCAGGACACTGGCTCAGCAGTGCGGGGCACACAGCGCAGAGCCAGTCTTTTGAGAGGCAGACATTGCTACTCGTGTGGTGGGCAGGGCCACATGGCTCGTGATTGCCCGACCCGTCGTGCCGTGGAGCAGCAGACAGTTGAGGGACCACCGAGGCAGATGCAGAGGGTCGACCGTGGAGTTCCGCAGGGAGGAGGCAGATGAGGCAGAGGAGCTGGCCGAGCAGCAGGTGGTGGGCGACGCTTTGAGGCTCTACCACCACCACCAGGAGGTCCACCCCGACCACAGGGAGCTGGCGGGTAGAGACAGGCACAGCTCCAGGCAGTAGAGGCCTACGACCACGGTGCGCCCGAGATGATTCGAGGTACTATTTGTGTCTATTACACCCTTAATACAGTACTTATAGACATAGGAGCAAGTCACTCTTTCATAGCCGCTGCCCTTGTTCGGAGCTCGGAGATTCCGACAGAGTCGTTGGCTCGATCCTTATGGCTAGAGACTCCTACGGGAGCAGACTTGACGATTACGCACTGGTGCCGGCAATGTGAGCTTACTCTAGGAGGCGAGAGCTTCAGATGGGATCTTCTTGTAGCAGCGTCGAGGCCTTACGACGTCATCTTGGGCATGGATTGGTTATCTATGGTCCATGCACAGATTGACTGTTTTAGGCGCAAGGTGCGATGAGTACGCATCGACGGGAGCAGGTTCACCTTCACCAGCGAGAAGGGAGCCTTTGCAGCACAGGATGGACTTCCGCAGAGGAGAGGACAGCCCATCACTCATCAGTTGGCTAGCCTCATCCTAGGAGCAGTTGACGTGCGGAGTCCTGGTTTTCCTGCAGTGGTGGATCAGTTTGTGGATGTTTTTCCCGAAGACGTTCCAGGGTTACCTCCTCGCAGAGAGGTAGACTTTTATATGGACCTGTACCCCAGGACAGCCCCGATATCGACTCCAGCATATCGGATGGCCCCCGCCGAGCTTCGAGAGCTACGGGTACAGTTAGAGGACTTGTAGGGCAAGGGGTTTATCCGACCCAGTGTTTCACCCTGGGATTCCCCGATATTGTTCGCCAAGAAGGCGGACGGGAGCTTGCGACTGTGTGTCAATTATCGTCGCCTGAACCAGGTGACAGTGAGGAACAAGTATCCGCTACCGAGTATTGATGACCTCTTTGATCAGCTCAAGGGAGCACGGTGGTTCTCGAAGATAGACCTCAGGTCAGGCTATCATCAGCTCAGAGTTCGAGATGAGGACATGCAGAAGACGGGCTTCAGATGTCGGTATGGCCACTATGAGTTCTTGGTTATGCCATTCGGCATAACCAATGCTCCAGCAGTGTTCATGGACCTCATGAACAGGATCTTTCAGCCATACCTCGATCGATTTGTCGTGGTCTTCATCGACGACATTTTGATTTACTCGACGACTGAGGAGGAGCACGCCTGCCACTTACGGGTTGTACTAGACACACTCCGAGAGCACCAGCTTTATGGTATGCTCTCGAAGTTCCAGTTCTGGATACGTGAGGTCCACTTCTTGGGGCACGTCATCTCTGAGGCGGGAGTTGTAGTGGATCCTGCGAAGATCGAGGCAGTGTTAGCTTGGGAGCCACCCAGGAGCGTGACGGAGGTGCGGAGTTTCTTGGGACTAGCTGGATACTACCGGAGATTCGTACCAGACTTCTCTAGAGTTGCGGCACCACTCACAGCTTTGACGAAGAAGAGGAAACCCTTCGTGTGGCCAGACAGATGTCAGCAGAGCTTCCAAGAGCTGAGACATAGATTGACCGGCGCACCTATCTTAAGGTTGCCTGAGGAGGGAGTAGGGTACGTAGTCTACTGCGATGCATCAGGGACCGGACTCGGGTGTGTTCTGATGCAGGAGCGGGCAGTGATCTCCTTTGGATCACGTTAGTTGAGGCCGCATGAGCAGAACTACGCTACCCATGACCTGGAGTTAGAAGTAGTGGTCTTCGCTCTGAAGACATGGCGACACTACCTGATGGGCGAGCGCTTTACAGTCTTTTCTGACCATCAGAGTCTCAGGTACATCTTCTATCAGAAGGACCTGAACCTGAGATAGCGGCGATGGCTCGAGTTCCTCCAGGACTATGACTTTGAGATAGTCTATACTCATGGGAAGGGGAACGTAGTAGCTGATTCCCACAGCAGGAGGACGTGCATTCAGCTACATGAGGAGGCGACAGAGCAGCTATCCTCTTTGCTGATATCCTTTGTGGATAGAGATGGAGCAGTCTTCCTTCAGTCTCTCACAGTCACTCCTCTACTACTACAGCAGGTCAGAGAGGCACAGCGTGGGGACGCTGACTGTGAGACACGACGTGCACAGATATCCTCAGGACAGGCACCTGATGGTTTCTCCTTTGGAGCAGAGCATGAAATCCTTTACAGAGGACGTTCCATGGTACCAGTCGCTTTACGGGAGGAGGTACTGAGAGAGTTTCACACTTCTCCTTTGGCGGTACATCCTGGAGTGGCGAAGATTTAACAGGATCTCAGACGACAGCACTGGTGGCCGGGCATGAAGAAGGCTGTGGCAGAGTTCGTTTCTCGATGCCTCACCTGCCAGCAGGTGAAGGCTGAGCACCAGGTACCAGCAGTCTTGGTACAGCCCTTGGAGGTTCCGGAGTGGAAGTGGGACAGCATATCTATGGACTTCGTGACTAGACTTCCACGCACTTCCAGAGGACACGACTCCATCTGGGTGATTGTCGACCGACTCACCAAGTCTGCTCACTTCCTACCCATCAGAGAGTAGGTCTCAGTGGAGAGCTTGGGATGCCTTTATGTTCAGGAGATTGTTCGGCTTCACAGTGTGCCATCATCTATCGTCTCTGATCGATATGCTCGTTTTACTTCCCGGCTATGGAAGGGATTGCAGGAGGCGTTCAAGACACAGCTATGTCTGAGCACAGCCTTTCACCCTCAGACGGATGGTCATACGGAGAGGACCATTCAGACTCTCGAGGACATGCTCCGCGCATGTGTCCTCAACTTTGGTCGTAGCTGGGAGGACCACCTACCCTTGGTGGAGTTTGCATACAACAACGGCTACTACTCCACCATCAGGATGGCATCGTACGCGGCGTTGTACGGCCGACCTTTCATATCTCCTTTGTGCTGGACAGACCCTGGGGAGTCATCACTTGTGGGACCGGAGATAGTCCAGGCCACGACAGAGAAGGTCCAGGTCATCCAGGAGTGGATGAGGACAACTCAGAGCCGGAATAAGTCATATGCTGACAGGAGGCGGAGGCCACTAGAGTTCAAGGATGGCGACCACGTCTTCTTGCGTGTCTCACCTCGACGTGGATTACGGAGATTTGGTCGAGGCTACAAGTTGTCTCCACACTTCATCGGACCGTTCCAGGTCATCAACAGGATTGGCGAGGTGGCTTATCGTCTGGTTCTACCACCTTAGTTGCACCGGGTGCACGACGTCTTCCACGTATCTCAGCTGAGGAGATACGTGCACGACCCGACGCACATCATTGACCATGGGGAGCTTAACGTTGACGATGGGGTGACTTTTACGGAGGTCTTGGTGCAGATCGAGGATCGACATGAGCGGGTCCTACGTGGACGGTCGATTCCTCTAGTGCGCATCAGATGGCAGCACGGGAACCTCCAGGAGAGCACTTGGGAGCGGGAGGCTCAGATGCGTGCTCAGTACCCTCATTTGTTTCCCTAGTTTCAATGTATCTTTACGGGGATGTAAAGCCCTGAGGTGGGAGTAATGTAAAGACCCGTAAAATTCAAGGTAAATTTTTTCTTAATTTTCTTTGAAATTTTACAAGAGCGCGGTTTCTGACGGCACCTGATTCCGAGGCCCGGTGTGCCCGGAATCAATTTTCGAAGTTTGGATCGGGTACGTTCAGTGAACGAACGAGCGGGAATTTCTAACTTTTGAACCGGTGCCTGAAATCGAATTCCGAGGGCACCGATGGAACCGCAGCGCCGGTATTTTCTTAGGAACTCCTCTTTCGGAGTTGCGTTTATATGAGTGTTGATAATAAAAATTGTGGAAGTTTATTTTATAATTACACTACAATTTTTATTATTTTACTCTAGGTGTTAGTTCTTAATGGAAGTTGGGTAACCACCCAACCTCCCTTGGGAGGTTATGAGGGTGGTGGGGCCCACACAAACCCCACCCCTTCATATCCTCTAAAACCCCCCTTAACTCCCACTTTAATGTTGATAACTTATGTTTACTTAACTTATGAATTTAATATGGTGAGTTACATGTAAGTTTTTTAAATTCAAACAATTGAATTTCAAATGCTTTTTTGTGTTAATAAAATAAGATTAGAACTTATTTTATTAGGGGTTTGTGTTGGGTTGTTTGAGATCTTTTTGGAGTAAAAGATAAGGAACATCTTCTTCCTCGACAAAGAACGCGAAGAACACCGTTCTTCAATGAAGAACTTCTCCACCGAAGAACATGGTTCTTCCGCGATGCCATAACCGCGACGTGACGTTCTTCTTCCGCGTCGTCTCTTCCGCGACGGTTTTCCGCGACGAAATCGCCGTCAACGACTTCTAATCCTCGCTTCGCGACGTTGACGTTCTCCCGCGACGTCCGACCTCCGCGACGCTCGTCTTCCGCGGCTCGTTGACGAACACCATTCCTGAACCGAGGTAGGGGTTTTATTTTAATTAATTCCGTTCATGATTCTAGTTTGTCGATCTTCGTGGTTTTCGACTATTTTTTATCGAATAACGCGAGGGGGGCCGGTCCACACAAACACGGCCGACCCTCCTCCTTATTTTATGAATGATTTCTTTGTGGTTGGTACGAGGAAGCGTGGTGTCGTCGCACCACGCGGTTTCATGCGGAAGATATGTGTGGCGCCGTCGCACCGCGCCGTGGAAAGAAATTCAAGGACGCGACACCGTCGCGCCGCGTCGAAGAAAAACCGAAGACGCCGCGGCCGGAGCGGGGCCGCGGTAGAGGGACGCGGTGTCGTCGCACCGTGCCGGACGACATAGGTCGCGGCCGGTTCCGGGCCGCGGCGGAGCAAGGAGACCGGTGGCCGGACCGGGCCGCCGGTGTCGGCGAGGAAGGGTATCGGTCGTCGCCGGTCCCGTGGAGGCCGGAACCGGCCGGCCAGGGCGGGCCGGCCGGACCGGTGTGCAACCGGGGGATCAAACCCCCGACCAGCAGGCCAAAACGGCCCCACTTATTGCGGGGGGGGCGCGGTTACATAGGGGGGCAGGCGCCCCCCCCCCCCCCCCCCCTTTTCCGAATGGCTCGGCTAAAGCCGAGCCAGACAGCGCGCTGGGCACGCTGTCCCCAGCCGGGCCGGGCCGACCCTGTCCGGGGCGGGTCGACCCAGTTCGGGCCAACCGGGGGGTCTCGGGCCAGGTCGGTCCGGGCCCAAAACCCCCGTTTTCGGACTGTTTGGGTTCAAATTCCCATAACTCGGGCTACGGACCTCCAAACGACGCGCCGTCAGCGGCGATGCAATCCTTGGATCGGGACGGTCGTTTCGGTATATCGCACTCAAGGTTTTGGAATACTTTGATTTCGGCCGGGTTGGTTCGTACACGAAACCAACCGGGCCCTCAGAGCAGAAACGCTCATATCTTGAGCTACAGACATCCGTTTGACGTGCCGTCAACTTTGTTGAGTTCCTCTTAGTGAGACGGATCTTTTGTCATACTCCGCCCGAGGTTTGGACGCAGTTGGAGTATGGTCGGGTTGGTTTTTCCTTAAAAACCAACTGGTCCCTTGGAACGAAAAAACCAATAACTCTCAAACTGGGCGTCCGATTGACGCGCCGTCTGTTGTGTTGAGTTCCTGTTGATGATACAGAACTTTTGGATACATCAACTCTGGACTATGTGACAGTTGATCTATTAGCCTCTCGGCTCGTGGAGCGGACCCTCCCAAACGAGCTTGCCGTGTGCGGGAACCCTAATGCTGGCTGCGACTGCTACTGTGACTGCGACGACGACAGTGCAGAGATCCTCAGTGGATTCGACGACGACTACTACAGCACTCAGCGATCCTATGTGGATCAGTGCTACTGATCCTGTGTGGGTCCGATCCTGTGTGGGTCAGCGCTCAGCGGTTCTGTGTGAGCCAGTGCCTAGAGATCCTGTGTGGGTCCGATCCTGTGTGGGTCTTTGCGGGGGTTAGTACCTATCGATCCTTTGTGGGTCCGACGACTTAGATGGATCAGTGATCATCTCTATCGTCTTCGAAGATGTATACCTGTGTGAGCTGAAACCTGTTTGCTTTCCTGTGTGGATTGTGTTGTGCTATCCTGTGTGGATTACGTTTTGCTTTCCTGTGTGGAATACGTATACTTTCCTGTGTGGACTGAGTTGTACTTGGGCTCGGAGGTTGGAGCGTATTGGAATTGATGACTTAGGTATATGTATGGGCATATACCTAAGCAGTGTCGGTTGATAATTTGTGATTGTATCTTTCCTTTGTGGTTTATCCTTTGTGGATTTAGGGAGACCTTCGGGGGTCTCGGGGTCCCTACTGAGTAGCTTATACTCACCCCTGCACGGGCTATGCCCGCACTACATTGTGTTGGTTGCAGACGACGGACAGTGTTGATCGTAGTTGAGGCTTGCAGAGCAGGACGGTACCTGGAGGTGGACCACTGGGCGGGACTTGCTCGGAGCGGACAGCGGGACCCGAGGAGCAGTGGAGCTATCTGTACCCACCATTCAGGTGGGATTTCCAGTGGACAGCTCGGTGTAGCGGCTTTTACTTTTCAGTTGATGTTTTCCCTTTCGAGTTGTACTTTACTTTCATTTTGGGTTTGTATACTGGCCCACTTACTTTTCTGCACTTACAGTTGTACTCTGTTTTCACTTAGTGTTTACTTTTCCGCTTACTTACTATGTGGTGCTTGTTTACTTTACAAAGGCAATGTCTTCCCTTTTTACCGGGATTTACGCCTTGGTGCTAGTCGCCAGCCCCTGGCCTATGGAAGGCGGGCTTGTGGTAGTCACGGCACGGGCCCCGAGGACGGGTCGTGACAATGGTTGAGGGAAAGAAACCCCTTAATATATATCTGACGATGAGATAATGTTGAAGAAATTATTTATTCAGATAAGTAATGACTACTATGGAACTAATTTTTTACTTGTCAAGATGTGGTATATGCTACAATATATAGAGTTTACAACACTTTTGTATTTAAGGATTATACCCAATAACATGTTTCTTAATTAAGGAATATAGAAGAATGCATTGTTTTTACCGTAATTAATGTTATTACCATATTTCATTAGGATACATGTTGAAGATACTCACAATTTTGGAATGTGAAAATGTATATCTACTTCATGTTGATTAAGGGTTAATGATAAGGTCATATAGAAAATTCTAATACCATCATTATAAGGTGATGAATAATTATATTCAAGAATGTTTAACCATTAATGAAATGGTTTATGTTGATCATTGTATGAACATTTAGTGGTTAATTTATTACTTCACCATATGGTGTAACCTGTGCTAAGTGATAAAGTATAGATAGTTCAAAATGAAAAAAAAAGGATGAGTTTGTAAAGTCAAATGTATATTTATACTCTTATAGAGTTTAATAATACCTAAAATGTTTTCATATTATCATAATCTTTGATAATATCTATGATTTTTTTTACAGTATTTTATATTTTTGTAGTAATCAACTTTCCTATGAACATCTTCTCTATCTTGTTCCATCAGAATATCATAGTAATAGTTTTCTTCCATGTCTAGGTTTTTACATCCAAATAATGTCACCCCAATCGAAAGCATAATTTTCGGGGTGAAAAAATCATTTCCCTTAACCCCTTTTTTAGAAGGATATTTTATTAACCCTATTTTCGATGTGGGTTTCCACAAGGGAATTTTCAACCATCAACCTTTAACATTTGAGGTGCATTTTAGAATTGTGAGGATGTGATAATATTGCGGAGGGAATAATGTAACACCCAAAGAATTTAAAAATAGTTTTAATATAGAATACATGAAACACTGATTCTATAAAAAACAATACTTTATTATAACCTAACCCATAAATATAATTTTTCCTCTTCTATAATTTGAATTTAAAAAAACTTACATACACATTTACGTTCAGTAAGACATTTAGAGTCTGATAAGATAAACATAATTTTTTATGAATAGTAACACACCCTATGAATAGTAATCAATAATAAATTGGGCAAAAAAAACTTCACCCATGAGTGTATAAATACTATTTAGACATCTTATAAAAGAAAAAAACGATCATAGTATAAGTATTGGTATTTTTGTATATAATAAATATTTTAATTACAATTTTAGGTTTATTTTAAAATTTTAAAATGGAAATTCATTTTAATAAAATGTAATCCTAAATTTTTGTTTTTTCGTCTTATTATTATAAGATAATTTTATGGGACCTTGATTAATTTTTCAAAGTTTTATAAAATGAGTTGAATATTTAATGTTGTTTTTTGGAATAAATAATGATTTTATTTAAAAATTAATTTAAAAATATTTAGTAAATTATTTTCAAATAAAAGAGTTCATTTTTGAATTCTAATAATCGATAAATGGTTACAGTAAATGTTTTTATATTTTTCTAAAATACATGAATTTTTTGTGAATAGTAAAAATATAGATTTAAGTTTTTGGTATATTTAATGAAATCATAATGATGTAATAATAAATATAAAATTCTTTTCAAATTTTGTACAATAAAATATTATGTATGGTGTCCCAAGTGGTGAAAACCATGGGCAAATACCATGGGAAAGCCCATGGTTTCGCAAAAACCACTAATGAGGTGTCCCTTTAAATTAATAAAAAAACACCCTATCATTTACTATAAATACCCACTCAATACATCATTTTATTTCATTACAAACTCATAATAATTGAATATATAGTATTTTTATCTCCCTATTATTCCTCCCAAGGTTTGATCAAGCCCTTAAGATTGCAAACTTCATGTCTTAGGAGTTACTCTACTAGGTAAGTGAATTCTCAAGTTTTCTTTTTCATCTAAGTTCTCTTTTATCTGGTATGTATTTCAAGTTTTCATACCATGTTATTATTTCCATTTTATTTTGTCCCTATAATATTTTATGAGTCTTTTAGTAATGGGTGACCCATTTACCCTCTTGTTTTAATGTTTTCTAAAACCATGTTGCATGGCTGTTATGCTGTCGAATTTTTGTATCAAAATCTATCTCTTTCTCAAGCACTCTAATTATGTTATTATCATTCAATTTAAATTGGTTTATCATGGTATATGTCATTCTATATGCACATAAATTTCCTTATTATTTATTAACTATTAGATACCATTTTTCTCTCCTCAAAATATTTTATGAAATATTAAGTGATGCTCTTAGGCTATGGAATTGTCAAGAGAGATTACTTAACTTTTCTATTATTTTGAGTTCCTTTCATTTCCTTTTTTTAATATCCTTTAATACAAATTATATGATAGGTCCAGTACCTTACATTAAATTTAATTATTTTATGATAATGTAATATTTCCTCATCATCTCTCATTTCCCATCTTCTTATACTAGAAATGAAAACATTGTCTGAGTTGTGTTAATTTATCACATTAAGGACGACATATTCTCAATTTTTATTACTGTATTAAATTATGGTCAAAAAACCATTTTTACGGTTTCACCATATCATTATATAATTATTTAATCTTATTTGATGTTATGGAATCCTTTCACACTCATAATATAAAATAATAATACAAAACATGTTCATTATGCAGAAAACTGAAAAGTTAATCAAAGTTTTTATCGTTAACATTTATCTAATGATTCAAACTCATGGTATATAAGGTAATTCATTATAAGACTATTTAAATATTTTTAATGTCACTAATAATATATATTAACAATTCTGGATGTTTTACTAAATTTCAAACGAACTTCCATTCAGGAATACAAGTAGACAGATCATGAAAACCAAGGAAGAAAATGCTTCCCAAGCAATAAAATTGAACCTCTTAAACCCATAAAAAAGGGAATGAATGAACCCAATAATGTTATAATAAATAAATTAAATAAATAATAGTTTATTTACATATTATTTAATGAATTTAATTTGGTTATCAAGGACACTAATATCAAGTGAAGAACATCATCAGACTTAAGATAAGGGGTTTCTTCATCTCACTCCCATTTTTGTGAGATATTATGTATTCACTGCTACAACTTGTGTATGGTGTATGTATACTTCTGATTAATGGTTCATATCATAAATATATTTATTTTCATACTAATAAATTTATCATTTATGATTATTAATTTTGGTACATATGATTCAATTAATTACAATGTTTTGAGATTTTCTACCCAAACCTCCGTTTTCATTCGGGTTTCTCTTATTCTCTACTCACCTCAATGATATTCTTATTTATTCTTATTTACTCCTCATAAATTCGATTTTAATGTTCTATATATGTGTACCAACCATAATCCTACTTTCAGTTGTGATAATATATATGTTTTAAAAGTATCTTTTAAAACTTTTTCCCAAAACAGAAGCACGATTCAAGGAACTTCTCATATTCTTACCTATTTTGAAGTTCACTCTATAATATGTTTTAATCCATATTTATCTTTCAAAAATCAAAAAATTTAAATTGAAAAATATATTTTGTTTCATTTCTTATTTTATGAAATAAAACATTCATTTTCACTTTAAAATATCTTTAAATATTTCCTTATACTACACTAAAATGTTCTATTTCTAAAGCTTCTTTAAAAATTGTTCTTAAATGATTTCACTTCAATAAATTTTATTTAAGATAAAAAAATGATTTCAATGACCATATCATTTATTATCTAGGATATACATGTTTAAAATCTGATTTCATGAAAATTTCAAAGGATTTTCCAAAATAACTCTTCTTTCCAAAGTAAAAAAAATATTTTTCTAATCTCACTTTATCTTTAATGAGATATATTCCATGTTCAAAACATACCTCTTACTTGTGGTGTATGTACTGCCCTTTATTATATCATATAAAAAGTCTCTTTATTCTCATGATATTCTAAGGGATTGTGATTTGAATTTTTCGAGGTGTTATGGGACACTTTGGAATGTTTAAGGATTATTTCCTTAATATTTTTTCAGTGGTCTCATTTCAAAGTATCTTTATTAATGTAAACTTACATTTAATAATTTTTTCCCTCTAATATATATGGGTATTGATTAGTCATATTCTACTTGTATTATATATATTTATAAATAATGTTTTAGACTTGTAGTGACGGGTGGGGCTCGCTATAGCCCCTTGATGCGTCGACAGGTGTCATGAGAGAAATCAGTTGGTGACAAACCCTTCGAGTTTGTTTCCAAAAATCAGATGGGTTTCTACCCATAGAATTAATCCATTTTGATGTTATAGTGGTATCATGTTCCAAATACATGACATACAATTAATAATAATTCTATTTAATCATATTAAGTTATTACTATCAATGAGGTTTCACTATAACAAAATATATGGACGGAGTTTCATTCTCAGTTTATTAATGGAATGTGTTTCTCATTTACCCACCATGCCATTTTGACTATTCCAATTTGTTTATGATTTCAATTATTTTTTATTCATTATTCTGATATTTTTAACCCTTACTGATCATTTCATTTCACCACTTTCATTTGTTTCCCTTCAATAGGTTATGAGGAGGAGACCATTTATTGAGTTCTCATGGATGAAGTTTATTATTTTTTGTTATGTATAATGTTTTATTTTTTTATCCAAATGTAAAATTGGTTTAATGTATATATATCGTGTCTTCATACTACTAAACTGATCAGCCATTCAGGATTTTTTTTCTTATAATTATTCCAATTTAATAAAGTAATGCACTGGCTCTAAGCTTCTAGTGTCAGGGCGTTATAGGGAACAACATAACTAATTCTAATAATATGACTGCAACCTCCATATTTAAGAGTGGAAACATCTTCAAGTATATAAAATAACTATATATGTCTTTGAAAAATAAGTGTATTCTAGTTTATGTTTGTCATTCATTTTTAAGAAGAATAAAACCAAAAGTGATTGATATCAAATATTGAATTAAAACATAAAATTATTAAAATTTGTGTCTATGTAACATCAAATTAGTTATTCAAATAAAATTATTTATATTTAATGATTTACCCTATGAAACATTTACACTATTTAGGAAAATAAAAATTCCAATTTTTCTTGTCCGGATAGAGTTTTAGTAGCTGGAGGAATAAAAGTTTGACTTTTACCATTCACATGTTACAACTCTTCCTTCATTACCATGTTTATAATTTCAAACATATCCATGATGTCATCTATTTTTTTATAGGAATATTTAGTAATGTGTAAATAATATTATCAAATAATTTTTTTACATCCATGACAACAATAAAATGGCTCACGTACACAAAATTACATTATGAAAATTCAAAGGAAATTGATCAATTTTTCCAATATGATTTTGTTTATTTTTTCAAAAAAAAATTACCAAAAAATATCATTATATTTTACTTTATCAAACATTTTATCACATATTAGTGTAGGTGTTGTTTTCCTTTTTATGTATTATCATCATATTATTCCATCCAAGATCATACTTTGTGTCTATGACATAATAATTTCCAATGTCCAAAAAGTACAGTCTTCGAGGAATGTTTCAACCTATTTGAGTCTGTTCATTCTTCAATAATGGGACACCCCAACTTTCCATTAATTCTATATCCTGAACAATATCCATATGGATTCATATCATTTATCATCCTTTACAACATCTACCTTAATGTTAATTCTATAAAATAATGAGCACCAAACATTGAAATCTTGTATCCCATATAAATTTTATATCTTCTTTAAATGAATCCAAATAAATATAAATATCATTATTGGGTGTTTTGGTATAGATATAAGGATAGAAAAAATGTGTTTTCACTACATGAATTACCATTGTAGAAAATTATAATTTACCAACATAAATAGAAATGTAATGTGTGTACTACTATATACACCAAAAGTATTATTTCATTTTATATATAATGGATGAAAGAATATTCTACGATCATTTACAAATTTAGGTGTAACACCCTGACCCCTCTAAACCGGAGCTGGTGCATTACTTGTTATATTGACATGGGTATAAGGAATAAAAATCCCAAAGGAATTATCATTTTAGTACTCTTGAAGAAACTAGATACATAAACTTTAACTCAAATTACATTGGAAAATTTTACAAAATACAATACATAACAAAAACTAAAAACTGCATCCGCAGGAACTCAATAAATGATCTCCTCTTCAAAACCTGTTAAAGGTAAATAATGAAAGGGGTGAGCTCAAATTCTTATTAAGGGTTACAAATTTTGGAATCATTAATCAATAATAACTGATTTGTAAACAATTTGATATAATCAACATGGAATAGTGAATAAATGAAAAACTCATTCCATTAATAAACTGATAATGAAATTGCATCCATAGATTTTTCCATAGTGAAACCCTTATGGATAGTAATAACTGATAATGAATAAAGAGAATGATTATTAACTGGATTTCATGTATCTAGAACATGACACTATAGTACTATTAAAATGGTCTAGTTCTATGGGTAGAAACTCGTCTGATTTTTTGGAAAAATAATTGAAGGGTTTGTCGCTAACTAATTTGTCTCATGTGACCTACCGATGCATCGAGGGGCTATAGAAGGCCCCAACCACAACTACATATCCAAATAATTATTTATGTATTTATTAAATACAATATCATTATGCCTTTTTAATATCTATAGATAATAGGGTAAACAGATTCATCAATATTTCCACAGTTTAAATAACTTTCCAAATAAACACAGAATGTAAATTGGTATACGGTTTAGAAAAAAAACATATCCATGATATGAGATTATGGATAAGTAATATAAATATAATTTCAAATTAAATTTGATATCAAATGGTCATTAGGTACACCACATAATAATTATTAGGTGCACATTACAAAGTTAGTCATAATAAAATAGTAGTTGAGACAAATTCTCTTACCACAATGTAATCGGTTGAATCATACGACCAGAACTTAATAAACCTAAAATGAATCATTGAATACCATGAATATAAATGGAATAATTTTATTATATATCAAATTTAAATAAACATATACCACTTACATTAAATAATTGGTGAACAATGTAAATCTCACAGAAATGAAAGTGAGATGAGAAACCCCTTACCTTTTGCTCGAGTGTGTTCTTAATTTGTTTTAATGACCTGAATAATAAAATTTAGATTCATTAATTAATAACTAAAGAACATAATATACAAGTAATTGATTTATTATAACCTTATTTGGTTCATTCATGGACCTTTTAATGGGTTTAAGAGGTTCAATTTTATTATTTTGGAAGCATTTTCTTCTTTGGTTTTCATGATTCGTTAACTTGATTTCATTAATGGAATTTCATTTGAAATGTGGTTAAACATCCATAATTTTTAATATATATTATTTGTTACATTAAATAGATATAAATTATCTTATAATTATTCTGGTTTATATACTTGAGGATGAAACATTAGTTAAAAGTTATTGATAAACGCTTGGATTAAGCATAGCGGTTTTGTGAACAATGAACTTGTTTTGAATTATTATTCCATATTATGAGTGTGTAGGGATTCCAGAACATTAATGAGATGAAATACATACATTCTGATCTGGTTCAACAATAAAAATGTTTTCATCACCAGAATTTGAAATGGTAATGAAAATTGAGAACCCGTCATCCTTGAGTGTGATAAATTAACACATCTCGGTCGGTGTTTTCATTTTTAGTATAAGAGGTGGGGGAAAGAGAGAGGATGATGAAATATTCCATTTGAATAATATAATTAAATTTCATGTAAGTTAATATAATTATCATATCATTTGGATGAAGTGATGTGGGGAAATAAGTATAAAATAAAGGAACTCAAAATAAGAGAAAAATTGAGAAATCTCTTACGAAAATTCTGCAGCCTAACGGCGTTACCTAAAATTGAATAAAATAGTTTGATGAGATAAAGTGGGTATCTCATCACTAATAAATAATATGGGAACTAAGGGTAATATGTAATGAAATATCCCAACATATTCCAATTGAAAATAAAAAGAGAAAACACAAATGAAAGCTTTTAGAAAAGAGAAGGGTGGTTGATTCTCTTGCCTTGTAGAGTAACTCCTAAAACATGATGGTTGGCACCTTGGGGGTTTGATGAAACCTTATGAAGACTCCTAGGGATGAAATACCACCAGATATTAGAGTATATTTAGTTTTTGATGAATTAAAACTAAGGGGTGAGTGGGTATTTATAGTAATTAAGAGAGAGTTTTTTATTAATTAAAAGGGACACCTCATTTGTGGTTTTTGAAAAACTATAGGCTTGCCCATGGTATTTACCCCTGGTATTATCCACTTAGTAAACCTAAAATCATACATTACTGTAAAAAATTCGACCATACTTTTATATTTAATTGTTACATCATTATGATGTCATTAAACTACTGAAAACTCAAAACTGTATTTTTACTAATCACGAAAAAATCAAGTATTTTAGAAAAATCCCAAAAAATCACCCTAAATTTTTTTTGACATGTAGAATTCAAAAATGAAATCCATTTTTAGAAAATAACTTTCTAAGTATTTTTAATTTAATTTTAAGATAAAATCATAGTTAATTTAAAAAAACAATTTTTAAAGGTATATTTAGTTCCATATCACATTAAAAAATCAATTAAGATCTCATTATCTTATTACATTAAGAAAATAAAATATAATAATTATTTACTATTTATAAGGGTCATATTACTATTCATATTAACATTCATAAGGGTATGTTACTATTCATTAAAAATCAAGTTGGTTCTATCATACTCCAAATGACTTACTGGTCACAAATCTATATGACCGTTTTTCAAAATTCAATACATAGAAGTGGAAAATTTATGTTTAATGGATAGCTTATAACATTCTCCTATAATGTTTTGATTCACAAAAGACGTAGTTATTCATGAAATATAGGCTATATAATGAATAAAATTTATTTAAGAGAAACATACCATAAAATGTTTGGGGTGTTATATTAGGATACCCATAAAAAATATTCTTCCATAGAGGAGAGTGTGACAGATGACATCGATTTAAATATTTAATTCTTGTGTCTCTATGCCATGTCAATCGTCATGTAGTTTCCTGACAACCATATATTTTTATAAACAATAGAATGATAATAAAGTACAATAAAAATTTTGAAGTACATAATTCATCATTAATGTATTGATTTTTTTTAAACATAAAAGAATTTTATGTGTGATACAAAGTCCTTATAAACCAATAAGAAATAATTTTGACAAGTTTTTTTTCAGTAGATATCATTCCCATTGAACATATAATTTTTTAGTGTCATATGTTCGATATAGAATATCATTTTATTCTGGTATAATATCATTTAAAGGAAAAATTATTTCGGTAAAGCTGGTGTCCCTCCATCTACTGACAACTTTCAAATTATATAACTTCAACACAGTTGGAAATATTGTGGATTTTGTAAATCCAAAATAAAGAGGTCTCTTTTGAAATCTATTTAACTTCTCAAACAATATTGGTCAATCACAAATGTCACCTTCAATTTCTATTTTTATTTCTTCCATATGATATCCTTCATAAGTAACACTAGTATTCATACCAAATGACTCATAATCCATAGTGTCATCCCTTTAAATTTCCATATTTAGTTTTCCCCTGATTATCCCAAAATTAAAATCTCTGATTTATTATATGAAAATTCAAATATTCTTCCAACTCTTATGGAAGAATTCTTCTTCAATAAAAATATTTCAAACATGGAAAAATAAATTGATAATTGAAGATTGCATGATCTATTGAAAACCTTAAGAAATATTTAGCACCATCTATATAAAATTTTGGTATAAAATTATCTTTCATCCATTTTGGACACATATTCATCTTACTAGGTTCAAAATGTATTCATTTCGTATAAAAATTAAATAAATATGCAAAAGATATTCATAATCAAAAAAGAATGTTATAGAAAATTATAAGAAGGGGAACCCATCATTTGAATGTTATCATTTATTATTCCTTAAATGTTATCATTTTACAAGAGGTTTACCTGAAAAAAAAACAACCTAAGATAAACATTTTCCTACTGGTTTAGATTCTCAATTTGTTGTTGTGTGGGATAAAGATGTGGTAATAAATGCATTGGTAATAAATATTAATTTATTATTGGATGTAAGACTTACCTATGAAATTATTTCTCATTACTATCATTTATTTATGACCTATATTTCTAAATTGGTGTAAAATATAGATTCCCTCAGAACCTAAAAGTTTATCTAATCATCAGATTTTGACATAGGGTCAAGGACCATGGATTATTATGATATGAAAGGTTAAAACATTTTTTTAAAAAAGATGTAAACTTTGATTCCATGTTACTAGATTTTTTATATACTATTATAGACCATATATTATACGAAAAAATACATATATTTATATTATAACCAAGATATGAAAAAAAAAATTAAAAAATATTAGATTTAACATTGTTAGGTAAATTTTTCATGACCTAAAATATCCAAAACATCAATTCAATTAATTTAAAATCAGAAAAAATTCATTGAAATATTAGAAATTCTAAAAAAATATAGTTAACATGGATTTTATATCATTGTGGTCCAAAACATTCTGATTCCACCTCTAACAATGATAGGGATCACTATAAGCTCTCTTCCAAATCAAAAATTCAAAATCTTCCCGATTATTTCTAAAAGAGTGTATTCATTATTAATAAAATCCATAAAACATTTACGGTCGGGGGAGATTATAATAAATTTTATAAAATTCATCCACTATCTTATAGTCATGTATTTTTCTAAGATAAATTTTTCTTATAGAATAAAATTTTATGGGTGAAATTCAAACCATTATAAATTAAAAGCAACAAAACACGATAATAATAAAATTTTGAAAATGGATTAATCATAATAATCAATGTAAACTAACCATTATTTTTTTCAAGTCAAACAAGAATCTACTAAAAATACCTATTTGATGCCCGTATTTCATAATTCAAAATTAAAACATTTCTTATACCCTTTAAAACTAAAACTCACTAATAGAGTTTTGAGTAAGATTATTAAAATAGTTTTTACTAATTTGTACCCATTCTATAACTTTTTTCTTTGTAAAATGTCTTAAATTTCATGGAAATTAAATAACTGAATATTTTATTTTCATAATTAATTAGTAAAATCAATCAAACCAAAACCAAATATTCACATTTAAACATATTATAAAATTTCCAGACATTAATTATAATTTATAAATCCATATAAAATTTTAACCAATCTATACCCCCTTAAACATCATGTAACTAATTTAATATAATAATTTCTGGACTTAATTGAATAACAAAAAATTATTCTAACTCAATGCTTCATCATACTTAATAAAAACATTACCAAAACCAGACACTATTATAATGAATGATATCATAACCAAACAAAGCAAAACCCAATTATATAAACCCAAAATTAAAAGCTTTGTCAATTATAATATCATAAAATGGTTTTTTACCTGATTTATACTCACCCAATAAAAACATTAAACCTAAAATGGCTCAAGAACAGTCACATTTGTTTTATAAAATATAATGAAGCAACTTTACTTTTCAAGAAAAAAATATAAAACCAAAGAGACAAATACATTTTCATCATCAAAATCCTTAAATCCTTTTTATATAGAATAAAACATCCAAAACTAGAAAAATAGCAATAAATTCAATTTGTAAACACTTCCCAACTCATCTAGATATCCAATTATATAAAAATGTGTTTATATATAAAAATAATAATAATAAATTTAATATACGAAAATAAAACATTATTCATTATTAATTACTTTTCCTCGCATTAAAATTCAAATATATAATTTGACTCAAGAGAATACTAAATTATATTATTCCTTTAAAATATTTCATGACATAATAAGAATAATTTAATAAATAATTTATGTATCATTAAAAAAATTTAAAATGTTTTGAGATTATTATACATAGAAATAAATAAAATTATATATATTGATTTAAACTATAAATATACAGTAATAAAAAAATGAAAAAATGAAAGTCACTGAAACAATTAAATTATATTAGTTTTCAAACACATTAATAGAACAAGTAAAAAATTCAAAAAAATTAAGGTAATTAATATACAAAAATGAACACTTTTGAGTGTACCCAAAATATTTTTCCTTATATTTATTTAATATATATTTCCTGAATATAAATCATTTATTCTCCACCATATCCCTCAAGAAAACCATCATTCATAAAACCTCAAAACCAATTAAGAAAAATATTCCTCAATGTTTTTAGAAAAAAATGTTATAAATATCCTTACCAAATTATTGTAATTAATGAATTTATCATTATAATAAAGGAAATGAAAAAATAGATTTTTCAATCCAATACCAATATTATTAAACTAATTGTATTTATTTAGAATGCATACCTTCAATATTTAGATTTATAAAAGCAGTCTTAAATTAAATCAATTCAAATAAATTGTAATAAATTTATTAAGAGATGCAAGTTTTTATCTACTTAAAGGTAGAATAAAACAATGTACAAAAAATACCATGAAACCAAAAGGCTACCATGGTAGATCTACCAATAATAATGATTATATTTTTGTTTAATTATATTTAACTTAAGATATGTCATGTTAAAAATATTATTGGAAGTTATCCAATGAATTCATAGAATGTGGTGGACTTTTTGGAATATCTTAAACAGATAATAATTAAATATTTTTCACTTTATTATATTTAAAACCTCCTGTTTCCAAAATAAATTTTTAAAAAAATAATTTAACCCATGGTTATCAAATTTAAAAATAATAAAACAAAATAATAGATTTAAGAAATATGACATTCTTAATGAAGTTTCTAAATTGGCCCCTATAGTAAAAAATTGGAATTTTTTTATCATTCATTATTTAAAATCATTTTAAAAATGATATAATTCATATTTCTCCTTTTAAAGTACTAAAACCTCATTTTTTACATTTATTAGAAATAAATATTCAGTGTCACTATGTATTTAATTGATTATTAAAATTTAATTTTACCTCTTAAATAAATTTTGAACCCATTTGATGTTTTATTCTCTTAAAACTAGTATCAAGAATCATAAAAAATCACTTGAAAGGTCATGGCCTTAAATTGTATGTAAATTGAAAGGTTACCACATAAATTATTTTCTATAGGATTTTTATGTTACCAGAATACAAAATTATATAAGGCATAATCCTTATAAAACATTTAACTAAATCACATACCAGACTAAACTGATTTCAAATATTGAAAATCACTAAATCAAACTCTTCAATAAATTAATAAGATAAAATATATATAATAACAGTTTTAAATTTAATTTAATTTTAAAACATGTAGACATCCCATTTAAAAAAAATAAAAATTTGTATCCTTTTAACTATCTATTTAACACTAACTATTACTCACAAAATAAGAAAAATTATTAAATAATGTTGTAATAAATAATTCAACTCCAAAAAGTACAATATTAGAAATTGGGAACATGGAATTTTCTGTAGGTAACGTGAATAAATGAAGAATGTTTCTAAAAAATGATTATATGATTATCATAAATATAACGTGAACACCATATGAATCGATACATTAAAATTATAACCATAAATCCAAATAGGGTTTGGACAATAGAGAGAGGTAGTGAGGGAGGAGATAGAACAACATGGATAGAGGATAAAATGAATGATAATGAGTTACTAACATAAAATTGAGTGATTAGTGTTGAAATTGAAGGATTTTATCTACACGGGTCAAGTAAATTATATTGAAACTGATAAACGAAAGAACAGTGAAATAATAGCATACCATAGAATTTAAGAGGGTCAAGTGAAACACCCAAAGATTTTATAGACATTTTTTAATTACTGAATAAATTAATTTCCATTTATGTCTTGCATTGAACTATGTAAAACATTCCTTTCACATGAAACTGAACACAACACTGACTTGGGGTAGGTTTTACGCAACACTGACTTGGTATACATTACACACAACACTAAGTTTCTATAAAATATCATTTTATTAATATAATTATTTGAATGAGATAGTTATAACCCAATAGTTAAACATAGTTATATGAATAGTAATAGATATTTTTAAAATATTTATTATAAATTTTTTATATTAATAAAACGTATTTATAATGAAAAATGTAATTTTTTGTATAGTCATTATATGTTAAAAAATAGTATTTTCTCTAACATACTATTTTTCAAGTCCATTTTTGAAAAATAATAAAATTAATTTTAATAAAAATTAGACATTTAATTTGATAAAATATACTTCATTATTGAATATATATTCTTGAAATTTTCATAGGATAAATATTTCGGATTTTTCTGATAAATTCATTTTTTGGATAAATAGTCATAAATAATGAGTTTTAATTCAAAACTACTTTTTCATATAATTTATTTATATAGTTAAATTATATTTTAATTAGTTTTTAAATAATAAAAAGATAATATATATATCAATTAATCCAATTTTGTTCATTGGAACTAATTCACATTGAAATTGAATATACAAACATAGAAATATTTGGAACTTTTTAAATTTAAAGACATGTTGTATTTTCCCGTTTATATGATTAATAGTAAATTAATTTTTTCCACTTATATATATGGAATATGGAAAAAATTGATTCCATATTTTTTATTAAAATAATTTATAAATTCTAATATGGTCAATTTATTTGATGACCAAAACTATTATAGAAAGTGATCAGAATTAACTACAATGATTAAGAGAAAAATTTTCTTAACAAAGACTAAAACATAAAATTAAGACGTAAAAATGACCTAGAACCTTGTCCATAAGAAATTGTTCAGATATATTGAGACTATATAATCACTTGTATATAATTTTTTACATTATTGGAAACACTTTACTTAAAAAAAATATGGGTGTAATTCCTTTTCCAATAATTTACAAGAGTGTCACTTCTCCACTATAAGAATGTCTCATCTCCTCCCACTTCTTCTCTAATCTCAAAAAATATAGTTTAAACAAATATATTTCCAAAAAACTTCTCAAAAAATAACCTTACTCATGGAATCCACCATTTGGTAATAAATCCATCCAAGTAATCTCCTTGGTGAAAACCAAAAGAAGTTACCCAAAGAAGAGGTAACATCCTTCCTCATACTTATTTCTTATAATTTCTTTCTCCAACACTTAATATATCCTTATTCCATGATTATATAACCACACCAGTATCATAAATATACTGATATGTTTTTATATTAAGGTTTCTACCTACACTTACACACACTTCAATCAAATGGGTAACAAACTTACATTTCTTATGTACAGTGAAATACCACCTAATGCAACGATGTTGTTTTTTTTTACATTACCACCTTTAATTGTTTCAAATTACAATTGAAACTATGTTTATATATTATATATATAATATTTATTATTTCTTTATTCTTCATTAATAAGTTTATAACACATGTATTTATACTTTCCATCTTTTGTAAATATGATGACATCATTTGTGGATGTGTGGACTACCTCCTCCTGAAAGCGATGTGATTCATTCGCACATTACATGAAATGTATTATAGATGGTGTTACCAAACATATATGATATATATAACACAATAATTCAACATTAATGATATTATATACACATATAAAGGTATTCATTAATTTACTTTTTTTAATATAAAAAAATAGAAACAACATTCATGAATATATATGACCTACCATCTCCATAAATGGTGTATTATATATCATCTTTATATATATTATAGATTGTTATAAAAAAATTTAGAATATATATTATATTTATATAATGTTTTATATTCTATAATTAAGTAAATTTTGATTGATGTAATATAATCAAGAATAATAATTCAAAACATGTATGAAGAACAAAGAGGGTATTACATGAAGCATGGAATTATTAATAAGAGGGTAATATAAAGTCATAATAAAATCATATATGATATTAGATATAATAATATGGTTTTTTAAAATATGTATAATAAAATTATATTTATTATAAAGGGGTTTTTTATGAGTATGATGATAGTTGGAACATAAGGTATGAGAATTTCATCTCACTTTTTATTTCTATGAGATCAATTCCTTATACCATAACTCATTTATTTTGTTTCATATATATACTTCCCATGATTGTATTCAATGAAAACTATACAAAATTTTTTGATCATTTACATATCTAGTTTATTATCATTATTTTATGTGTTTTATAGTTCAAAACCTACCAAATATATAATGTAATTCTGTCTTAATTTCCCTTCTTTTAGACACATGTTTTTTTATATGTATATATTCTTTAATGAGGTGTACATGATTCAAATTGAAATTTTATCATTAATATCCTTATTTTTCATGATATTTTAGGCTCCATGTAATTTAAATTTTCATACATTAGGAGTATGAATCAAATTTACCAAGTGGTAAATGTTTATTAATACAATCTCATACTTTATTTAGATTGTTTTTTATTATAAATTCATTGATGAAATCTTATAGTCCATGTATCAAGAAAACTCATGAATTACATTTTTTATTCATTATGTATTAACTTTTAGTATCATTTTCCACTATTTTTTAGTTATAGTAATTAATAAAAAATTAATAAAATTTGAACTCTTTTCTTTCTTCGGTCAGAAATATATTTTATTTCAAAAACCATGTTTCCAAAAAAAATTCAAAAATTATTTCTAAAATTATTACAAATGATATTTGAAAAATATTTTCAAGGAGTAGGATTGGAAAAATTATTTATGGTTTTAATATATTATTTTATATGTTTTCCAAAATATTTAAAAAATGGTTTTCAAAAATATTATATCTTTTAAAAATAAATTTTCAATGGAGAAAGGATATTTTCCAAAAGAAATGTTTTTTTGAAAGATATTTCAAAATTATTTCCAATTTTATATGACATAATTTTGTGTTAAAATTTTTTTCATTGGTATATTATTTAATGTTTCTATTCATATTCTATCCCTCAATAGTTTATGATTTGATGGCATGATATTTATGAAACCTATTTCTCCTTCATGAGTTATATGCTTTAGAATCCTACTTATTTTCACGGATTAGGATTTTAATGAAATTATTATGAAACCTGTATCTTTTTCCAATGTTTATGATGTGATTTCATGTTTATTAGACCCATTTTATTTCACGAGATATGATGTTAATTTTTATGATCTTGTGGCACATGTATGTATGATTTTATTATGAGATGGGTGGGACCTATATCACCCACCAACACATTGGGTTAATATTTATATCACATAAGATAAAATAAAATGGTCTTGGGAGTGAGCCTTGGCTTCTATGATTTTCCTGGGATTGAACCATGTCTACCAAGAATGTATGAGTAGGGAACTCATACGACTAATATGGATATAGTAGTGAACAATAACTACTAGGATGGTATGAGTGGTGAAACCATACTACTAAGATGGCATTAGAAGTGATTCCTTGACTACTATAGAAACCATGTTTACATGCATATTTGTTTCCATAATTCCATGTTTTATTCTTATATTTATCATTAAAATATTTTTTCTTTATTACACGATGATTCATGTCTTAGGAACGGCCAATATTTATTACATGATTCACGTATATGATCTTTGATATGCAGGGTGTGATCTTCTATTATCATGATCATGTTCTCATACCCATATTATCATTATTATGCTTACATATATCTATTTTTTAAACTTACTAATTATCTCATCTCACCCCTTTCTATGTTTCCTTCCCTAGGTTATAATGATATGTATTATGATTTTTGTGTCCAAGAAGGGTACAAATCAAGAATTTCCTAGTGCGAGATAATGTATCACACTTATATAACAATTTTAATGTTTCTATGTTTCCAAAGGAACTAGACTAATAAGATCATTGGGAATCTGTTTGTAAAATGTTTTAACTATTCCAAAAAAGTTATGAGCTACTAAGGTATGAAAAGAGAGGGTCATTATAGTTGGTATAAAAGAAACAATTTAGTTATGATTTGGAATCTAGGATGAAAAATCCCTATTGAGAACCCTATGGAAATGTCTAAGGATAAGTTCATGGATAAATAAAAGTACTGGAAAAGGTCCTATAATTTTGATAAATGATAGAGTGAGTGGGTTTGTAGAATTAAAACACTATCAGGATACTACAATTGTATGTTCCTCTAGAACAAATATACCTAGGGGTAACTATTTCAACAAGGTTTTTCAAATGACTCAATATATATTTTTACACAACTACGAGTCTTACTGCACACCTAGTTTGACACTCCCATGGGATATTCTTTGGTAATTCAAAAACTCTTCATGAACCATCAAGAATGATTTAAAAATAATTTGGTTATGAATAACCCAGGATAAATGTAATGTGTTGAAAATTTAAAAATGTGTCAAAATATAGACATCATAAAAGAGACTTTTCATGATTATGTGGATCCTCATTATGAAAATTGTTTCTTACTCTATAATTTTGGTTTTAATCAATGTATTGGACCTGAAAAAACTACATTAATGTTGATTGAGGTGGAAAATTTAGTGATATTCTTCCTTATCTACCAAATAATTTAGGAGTTGAATGAAAAAATCTTATTGTTATTCTCACAAATCATTATTAAGATATAAATTATTGTGGACTTTAAAATGAGAAAAGGATCGAAACATTTCTATTGAATTTTTAATGAGGAAACATGCTCCTTATTTTAGTGGGTCTTTTGATCTCCATGTTACTGAATAATGGATCAGTACTACTGAAAAGCTATTCTCCATTCTCTAGTGTTCAAATCATGATAAATTCATTTTGTATTTTTTTTAAGTTATAAAATGAAGCAGGATAATGGTGGCATCTAATCATGAATATGAGGAAGCAAGCTAAAATCGAATCCATAAATTGGGAAGAGTTCCTGATCTTATATTTCAATAAGTACCTTCCTTTTATTCTTAGTACCATAATAGAGAAAGACATAGTTGATTTGAAGAAAAGGAATGATTAATTTTCTGAGGCCTATGAGGCTAATTTTCATTAGTGGTATAATATATAATTTCAGTATGGAAGGTAATTCCATCCATAATTTGATTAATAAAGTGATTGGAATAAGGTATACAATGGTAAGAATGGTGAAAACGAGACATAGAATACACATCCCATGATTCAGTGGAATAAGTGAAAGGATAAAATGCATTATGATAACTAGTTCCCAAACCTAAGGGCCGGTGATGATGATCGACGTCAACAACCTCTTAGGTTGAGCGATATGGGGAAATCTCATGAAATTTATATTTCTAATGAGGTATGTGATAAGAAAGTGGTGAATCATATAATTACCATCCAATCTAGAATTGATAACGTCTTATTTGATTCTTTATCTACCCACTTATTCATATCTAAATAATTTGATAAGGGTGTTATGATTCCACCAAGAGGATTAGATATTGAATTATCAGTGGAAACCCATAATGGTAAGATGCTTGAATCTCATGTCTATTATTTCTCTTTGGTTAATTTTTTTGGTCATGTTCATCTTTAAAATCATTTCGTTATTCCTTAGGTTGAATTTGATGTCATCTTATGCCTGAATTGGATTTCATTGCATAAATACCACATCAATTATTGATATAATAAAGTTATATTTGATATTTCCAACCAATATATGAGCATATATCAAGGTGAAAAAATTATGTACTTCTTATAAATAGTACATCTTGTTTATGGGTCTTAATTCCCATTAAAAAGAAATTTTTATCTCAAATGGTCAGTGAGAAAATCGACATTGATGATATGCCTATTGTTCGGGAATTTGTGAAAGTATTTCTAGAATAGTTTCTTAACCTTCTAGAAAAACATTATGTTGAGTTCTTAGTAGAACTCATACCTAGTTCGTGACCAATTTGAAATACCCCTATAGAATGTCCTCGATTGATTTATAGGAATTGAGGATGAAACACTAAGAAAATCTTAATATTGGATTCTTTCATCCAAGTGTGTCACATTGGGGTGAATCTATTCTTTTGGTGTAAATTAATTATTGATCAATGCGAATTTTCAATGATTATCAAGATCTTAACAATATAATGATCAATAAAAAGAATCATTTTCCCCATATTGATGACTTGTTTGATCAATTATGTGGAACTAAATACATTTCCATGATTGAACTTTATTCTGAGTATATTCAATCGATATTCAAGAAGGTGGATATACCCAAGATGGTATTTTGTACAAGGTAAAGAAACTATAAATATATAGTGATTCCTTTTGGTCTTACTAATTCCCCTACTATCTTCATGCACTTGATGAATAGAATCTTTAGATATTACCCTGATCAGTTTGTGGTATTCTTATAGATGATATTCTTATCTATTTGAAGAGAAAGGAAGAGTATAAAGATCACATGAAAACTATACTAAATACCCTAATGAAGGATAAACTATATGAAAAAATTATAAAGTGTGAATTTTGGATAAGAAAGGTTTCATGTTTGGTTCACATAATTTCAAGAGGTGTCATAGTAGTAGAAGCTTCAATGATAAGGGCTATTGAATAATGACCTGAACCATCCTTGATGAATGAGATCCGTAGATTTATAGATTTATCTAGATATTATAAATGGTTTTTGGATAATTTATCATGACTATCCAATAATCAATCCATGTTAACTCATAAGGGTTCCATGTTCCTCTGGATATATGAATGAGAAGAAAATTTCAATGAATGGAAGTGAAGGTTAGTCAGTGAACCTTTTACTACATTACCTTCTAGTGTTGAAGGGTTTTTAATCTATAGTGATGCATATAAGAAAGTATTGGTATGTGTTATTATGAAGAACAACATGGTTATATCCTATACCTCATGGGGGTTGCTGATTTATGAGAAACATTATCCAAATATTGATTTGGAGTTAACAGTGTTAATTTTTTCATTAAATATATAGAGGCATTATCTTTGGGGAGAAAATTTAATATATATACTCATCTTAAATGTCTCGAATATATATTCACATAAAATGAGTTAAATGTGTGCCAAAGAATATGGTTAGAGTTGATAAATGATTATTACTGCTCAATGCAGGGGAAGGAAAACAAGGTGGCCAAGGCTCTGATTCGAAAGTACCATGTTATCTTATCCCTGATAAGGATTGAATAATATCCAATATTTCTATATTTTCAAAGGATAGACCAGGAAATCTTGATGTAAGTGGGAAAATATTATCTTTCTCAAATGAATCTTCAACCATCTATCCAAGTGAAGATTAATGAGGCACAAAAGGAAGATGTCGAGCTTCTAATGAAAGTTAGAAAATTTCCACAGTTTAGCCTTGATTTGGATGGAATGATAAGGTTCCAGAACCATGCATGTGTTCCTTACATACCATATTTTAAAGAGGTATTAGAGGAAGCTCATAGTTCTTAATTATATATTATTCTCAGAAGTGTGATGATTTATATGTACTTGAAAGAAAACATCTGGTGGGATAGAATGAAAAGATAAAACACAGAGTTTGTATCTGGGTTCATGGTATTCTAACAATTTAAACCTAAAAGAAAAATTTTGATAGGGACATTGCATCCATTACCCATACAAAAAAGTAAATGGGTGAACATCACTTCTGATTTTTTGTTGGACTACCCAAACCCTATAAAGGGTTTAATGTTATATGGGTGGTAGTCAATCAATTTACTATGTCATCACACATCCTTGATATCAATGAATTCTTCCCTCTAGATTAGCTTTCCAGGATATACATTAAGATAGTGTAAGGATTCATGGATTACCAAATTCCATAGTATTGGATAGGGATTAGAGGTTTACCTCAAAGTTCAAGGGAATAATTCAACAAGACCTTCATACAGAATTGAGTTTCAACACAGCTTATCATCATTAGAAAGATTCTCATCCTACAAAAATAATTCAAGTCCTTGAGAATATGTTCAGATATTGTACTCTGAATTTCAAAGGTGGTTGTGATAAAAAACTTCCTCTATTTATGTTTTATTAAAAAATATCTTTCACTCAAGAATTTATAAGAAACCTTATGAAGCTCTATATGGGAATAAATGTAGATCTACAATGTTTTGGGATAAATTTGGAGATAGAAAGATACTGGTACCTGATATTTCTGGATAAATGGTTGGGAAGGTTTGAAGAATTTAGTAGCATATCAAGGAAGATCAAAGTTGGTAGAAAATTTATACTGATAACCTATGGAATGACAAACAATTTATGTTTTTTGAGAAGTTATTTTTATAAATCTCTCCCTAGAATAAGGTTTTGAGGTTTGAAAATAAAGGAAAACTAATCACTAACTATATCGGCCCATTTTAGATTACTGATATTTTCATGACAGTATCCTATCTCTTGGGACATCCTACAATAATCTTTCATGTACATGATTTGTTCCATGTATATCACATATTGACATACATACCTAATGCTTCACATTTATTAATCTTAGAGGCCCTACTCCAAGAGTAGTATCTTTATTACAAGGAGTAACCATTTGAAATTATGGATCATAGAGAAAAAGTTGTAAAAATTAAGAACACTCATATGGAAAATGTTTTGGGGAAAAATATCTTCTTATAGTAAGATATGTGGGAACATTTGGATATTATTAAATAGAATTATCCTCATTTTTTTAATAGAATAACAAATTTTGACTGATAAATTCATTTTAAGGGGGGTAGAATGCAACACCTTGAATTTTTATGGACCTTTTATTTCTTTATAAAATAAATTAATTTTCATTTATTTCATTTGTTGCACTATTTCAAACATTCCTTTCACATGGAACTGAATTGTTTTATGCTACACGCAACACCTACTTGGCATATGTTATGCACAACACCAACGTGACGTGCATTATATGAGACACTGAGTTATTATGAAACATTATTTTAATTTTATAATTATTTAAACAAGATAGTTAAACACTAGCCATTAAACATATTAATATCAATTGTATTAAAAACTATTAAAATATTTTTATAATGTTTTTATATAAATAAAACATATTAATAAGGAAAAATATATTTTTTTTAAAAGTTATTATATGTTTAAAAATATTATGTTCTCAAATGAACTGTTTTTCATGTTATTTAGTGAAAAATAATAATTAATTGTAAACACATTTATAAATTTAATATGATAAAATAAACTTAATTTCATAAATTAAGATTTATAAATTATCTTAGGTTGAATTTGTTTGATTTTTCTGAGAAACTTCAGTTATGGATGAATATTGAAGAATATTGAACTTTAATTCAAGACTACTTTTTCATATAATTTATTTATATAGTTAAATTATATTATAATTTCTTTTTAATGTATATTTATTTCAAAAATAAATTAATTAATCCGATCTAGGTCATTGGAACCAATTTCACATAAAAATTTGATATAAAATCTTAGCAAACTCTTTAATGTTTTTACTTTAAAATTTCACAGTGTCATCCAGTCTGCGGTATTAATATTAAACTAATTTGGGAAAAATTTTTTAGAATTTTGAAAAATGGGTTCAATATTTCCAGTCATAATATTTTATAATTTCCATAATCACAAATTATTTTTGAAAAAATATATTTTTGAATGTGATTAAAATTAATTACAATGATTAAGAGACACATTAGCTTAACAAAGAACTAAACCGTAAACATAAGAACTCGAACGAACTCAAAAACTTATAAAAATATATTGTATGGTCAATTTTGAACCCTATACTCTAATTTACCTAATTGTTTCCATTATGGGATTGACTTGACATGGTAATAACATGTGTGGAATTCCTTTTCCAAAAATTTACAAGAGTGTCGCTCCTTCTCCACTATAAAAAGGCCTCCTTTCTCCCATTTATTCACACCACCAACCCCACTTTTTCTAACGATAATATTTCCAATGAACTTTTCCAATAACATACATTTCTTATTGAATCCCCCCTTTGTGCATAAATCATTCCAAGGATGCCCTTTGGTGCAAACCAAAATGAGTAACCTGAAGAAAAGGTAGCATCCTTCCATAAGCTCCTTTGTTTTAATTTCATTCCCAAACACCTCAAATCTAATTATTCCATGATTATATAATAAAAAATGTATCCTAAATATACTGATATTTTGTTATATTAGGGTTTATACCTACACTTACACAGACTTCCATATAATGGGTAACGAACTTATAATCCTCGTGTATGGAAAACTACCTCCTCACGAAATGATGTTCTTCATTTTTCATTTACCACCTTTCATGGTTTTGAATTATGATGTAAAATATATTTATATATGATATATATAATATTTTTATTTAGTTCTCTATTCATCTTTAATTCTTTTATAACATGTTCCTTTATACTTTCCATCTTGATTAAATATAATAACATCTTTTGTGGACATGTGGACTACCACCTCCTCAAAGCGATGTGATGCGTTCAGACTTTACATGGAATGTATTGAGGATGGTTTTAAGGAATATATATTTTATATATAACATAATAATTGAAATTTAATGATATAATTCAAATGTATATATATATATATATTTCATTTACTTACTTTTTTCAATATGAAAAAAATGGAAACAACGTTCATGCGTACATATGGCCTAACATCTCCATGAACGGTGTATTATATTTCATCTTTCTATATTGTATATATTATTATAAATAAATATATAATGAATAAATATGATATTTATATAATGTTTTAAATTATATAGGTAAGTAGATCATGATCTAATTAATATGGTCATGAATAATAAATCAAAACATGTACAGAGAACAAGGATGATATTACCTGAACTATGGAATTTTTAATAATATGGTAATATAATGTCATAATAAAATAATATATGTTATTAGATATAAGAATATAGTTTCTTAAAAGATTTATAATAAAATTACATTTATTATACTTGAGGTTTGTAAGAGTGCGGTGAGATCCAAGATATAAGGTAATGGAATTTCATCTAACTTTTTATTTTTGTGAGATACTTGCCTTACACACTACTCATTTCAAATATGTGGTATATATACTCCCCAATAATGTATTATTTTATTCTTATAATTAAAATTATTTTTATTTACATATCCATTTTTTAATATTTCTTTCAGGGAGTTAATGGTTCAAAATTTTTGAAATTGGTAAAGTAATTATGTCTGCCTTCTCTGAGTTACATGTTTTGTTATTTGAATGTGTTCTTTTAAGTGGTTTATCTGCATCCAACTAACATGTTATATCAAGAATATCATTATTTTTCAAGATATTTTAATATCCATGTAATTTCATTTTCTTTTATGGGGATTATTATTCAAATTTATCAAGTGTTAACAGTTTATTAAAACAATCTCATCGTTTATCAAAATTATTTATGATTTTGATTTAATTGATGAAATATTATGATCCATCTCTCAAGAACACTTGTGAATTTTTTTAACCTTTGGTTATTCATGATTTATTCAAGTATTATTAAAATTTTTAAACTCTTTGGTACTCAACATAATTAAAAAAAGTTTTTTATGAAAATTTGATCTCACTTCTCTCTTTAGTTGGAAATTTGTTTTATTTCAAAAACCATGTTTTAAAAAAAATCATTTTTTAAAAATATATTTGAATATGATTTTAAAGGATAATGTATTTTATTTTTCTTATGATTTTAAAATATTTTTAATGTTCAAATGATATTTTAAATGAAAACATTTTTAAAAAATGTTTTATATTTCAAAAATAATTTTTCAATGATGAAACAATATTTTTCTCAAGAAATTGTTTTAAAAGATATTTGAAAATTATTTCCTATATAAGATAAAATATGTTTATGTTACTCCTTCCTTTCTAGGGAAATGATTCAAATTTTAGATTCATCTTATTTCATTGAAAGGTTTGTTTTTTATGGAATATTTCTTATGAAACTCATTTCTATTTCACGGGTTATATGTTATTGAAACCTATTTCATTTCATGTGTTGTTCTTTTGATTAAATGATTATGAATCCTACATCATTTTCCATAGGTTATTATATGATTAAATGTTTTTCATATGCATTTCATTTAATGGGTTATGATAAGAATATTTATGATCATGTGAAACATGTATCTATGATTTCATTATAACATGGGTGGTACAAGTATCTCCTCCCAGTGCTTTGGCTAATGATTTAAATCTCATAATACATATTAATAGGGTATCGGGAGTGAACCTTGATTTCCAAGATGAACATGGGAGTGAATAATGAATACCAAGATTTTATGGGGAGTGAACTAATACTACTAAGATGGTCATGGCAGTGAACTATGACAACCATGATGTTATGGGGAGTGAACCCATACTACAAATATAGCCTTGGAAGCGATTCCATAACTACTATGAAAATAATTTTTATATGGTTATTTTCTCGACAAAATTGAATGTTTTATTTATATTCCATGATTTTATGTCTTATGTTCTTTATTTCTTTATGATTCATGTCTTATGTACTACTTATTCTTTTTCCATGATTCATGAATATGATATTTGATATGCAGGTACGATATTTTGTTTTCAAGATCATATTTAGACACCATTATGCTCATGATTATTCTTAAATTTCTAACTTATTTATATTAGTGAGAATATGAGCTCACCACTTTTTATTCTTCCATCTATAGTTTATGAAGATATGTATTTTTTGTGATGTTTCTATGAATGGTTATAGTCAAAAAGAATCTAGTGGGAGATAATGTAGCTCACTTATTTACCATTGCATATGTTTCTATGATTCTGAAGCCACTAGATGTCACACCCCAATGTTTTAATTTTTTTTTTATTTTTTTATTTTAGGGCTTTAGTTAACCTTATCAAGGTGCGGGTTGAGCACAGGTCAAAAATTGTTTACATTTAATGTTTTGAGTGGGCCTTGGACTCATGCGTGGTCACCGTACAGTTGACGGTAGTCATGCAGTTGGCCCAGGTGTCGGTCAATTTCTCATTATTCTTATTATTATTATTATTTTTGTTTTTTTAGAAAAATGATTAAAATTATTATTAAAATTATTATTATTGTATTAAAGGTATTATTATTATTTCTTTATTGTCATTTTTATTTTTATTATTATTGATATAATTATTATTTTTATTATTGTTAATTTTTATTATTATTATCATTATTATTGTTATTTTTATTAATTTTATTTTTGGTTTTATTATTATTATTATTATTATTATTATTATTTTTAAAACTATTATTTATCTATTCTTGGTTTTATTATTGTTATTGTAATTATTATTATTATTATTATTATTATTATTGTAATAATAACATCATTATTATAGAAAAATAATAACAAAACCTTGATACCTTATTCCCCCTTACCCTCGCTGCGTGCAGCACTCCCTAGCAGCCGTCACCCCCCCCCCCCCTAATCCACACTCGCCCTGCTGCCATTGCACTCCAATCCACCTCCACCTAGCCTGAAATCGCAACTGGCACCCCCTTTCCCTCATCCTCTGTCTCTCGCGTCGGGCCCCCTCTATTCCTCGTCACCCTCTTCCCCTGTCTCCCACTACACCCGCTCACCTGCCTCTCCCCTGTGAGTCCCCTCCACCTCTCAACCCTGAAAGACCCCACCTCTCTCATCCTCATTCTCCCTGATCCATCCAATGCTCGGTTACCCTCCTCCCTCCTTCTCGTGGACACACACCCACTTTCCTCTCACCCAGCAGCCCGGCCTCTGCGCTCCAGGAGGCCGCCGCCCCATAGTTTCCATTGTCCTGTCTCACACCTTCGTCCTACCCAGCACCCAGCCAGTACCCTCCACCCTGACCTCCAGCAGCCCTACATGCCTTCGGCCAGCAGCAGCGCTCCAAGCCTCATCTGGCCGAGCTTCGGCCTCCCACCTCTGGCATCACATCCTTCTATGCTCACCCCCCCACTCCTGGCCAGCCCCCCCCCCCCCCCTAGCCGGCATCGTCTTGTGTATTTGGCCAACCATCTCACCTCGCTACACCTCCGCCAAGGCTCTACTCTAACCCCCTCACTGCTTTCCTTTCTCCGGCACACCCTCCAGTGGCTTCCTCTCCCCTAGCGCGGCCTCCAGGTCATGTGTGACCACCTCGAACGACCCAAGGGTAACGTTTGTACAAACATTCAAAGGAGATTGTGTTTTAGAAAAGGAGTATTCCCAATTGGAAACATTTAACATTTTATGAAATTGTTTAAATGTAAAATGGTGTGATGGCCCTGTTGGAACTTTGTAAATGTGAAATGATTGAATGTGTATTTGGGGGCACTCTTGTCTAGGGTAACCCTTTATGGGTGAATGCACAGGAAGCGTTCGTGTTTAGTGAAGGAAAGTGTGGTGAGATGAGTCACACGTGTGAGGGTCTTCCTACTTACACAGTACTATTATAATCATCATGGGTTCCTGTGATTCTTTTAGATGATCGAGTCACGGTTACTGATCAACCCCGATTAGACGGGTTGGTACCCCATGGATTGGTTGTTAGGCTAGACGGGATTTTCCACTGGATTGGTCACTTATAGGGTGTCTAGTTGGTTATATACTTGGGAGCTTCACCATACGCTGGTAGGTGGTTCCAAAACCGAGTACGTCCAAGGTTCTTATAGGGATGTTTAGGATCACCCATGGTTATTGGATTATTTTTATTGCTTGTTTACTTTTTTTTATACCAGTTTATTTTCCTAGCTTGCATTGTTTTTTTGTTCTGCTTTAGACCAGCTTTAGTATTCTTTATTTTGGGATTATTTTATAAAATGAAAAATGATTTTGGAAATTTTATGTCATGTGTGTTGTATTTTTAAATGAGAAAATCATGTTTCCTATTTTAAAATGTGAAAACCTTACTTTTATAATTTTATATCAAACTTGTGTTAGTGGATTGTTCAAGAAAGGAGACGTTGGATTATTTTATTTATCTTTTCAACACTACTAATAGTTTTAATTCTCACGGCTATCTTTATCATTTCAGCTCAAGATTTTCTTTGCTCGGTTTTTCTTGGCTGAGTTGTTCATTATTATAGCAAGGTCATCCTTTGTTTGGGAGGTGACCTGAAAGGTCACGTGGAGGTACGTTGAGCTGTTCAATTTATTTTCTTTTTCCACTACACAAGTAATGTTTTATTATTCTATTTATTACTATTTATTTATTTGTCTTTATGGGAAAAATTATTCACACTGATTAAATTTTGATGCCTGACATTTGTTGCCAGCCTGTAGGGATCAGGAACGCCCCTATCACCATGTCGTGGACCGGATCGGGTGATCGGTTTAGGGGCGACCTGGGTTGGTTCATGAGAAAATGGTATTAAAGGAGGCCCTAGTTATTTGGGGTGTCTGGTAGATGGAGATTAGGACTATTGGTACTCGATATCTAGGTATGGGGAGGACGTCATGAACCCTCACCCGTTACGAACCTCGAGTTTCCACGGGTAGTCTGAGAATTGAGTCCTCATCTTGTTCTGGTTTGTTTTAGATTTGTGGATGGAAATAGAGGCAAGCCGATGTTACATCATGATTTCACATGGATTAGTGACCCATGTGGATTCTGAATACATGGTGTATGTTCCTCCTAGTTGTTAAAGATTACTTAGGGCATGGCCCACTACTAAGTCTCTAGGATAAGCGTGATAACTAGTCCCTCACTCTGGTAGTTTGATGTGAGTTGACTATTGTCTTGGTTCTAGTTGGTGTAAGTGCACTTTTTAAAATGAAAAACGGTTTTTGAAATGAAAATTATTTTTTAAATGGATTTAAATTTGTGAAATTAATTTTATATACTGAAATATTTTGGTCAAAAAATTTGGTGTTTCCATGGAACTGGTAGATATATGGTTTGGGTAAAACCTCAGGTAATCTTTATGAACGTTCGAACATTTGAGGGAATGCATGAGAAGTGTGTTTTGGTGCATATGGATGAAAGTGTATGAAGGAATGCGCAATGGTTCATGGGATTAATATGGTGTGTACTTGGAATTAAAGGATTGAACTTTTTTTAAAAGTGATAAAAAAGGGAAATGATTTTTAGAAATTGAATTTGGTTTGAAAAGTTGGATTTGTATTTGAAAAGTGGCCTTGAAAGAAGGCAGTTTTGAAATCTAAAATGAAAAATGGAATTATTTTTTGTGTTTTTATTTGTTTGGTTTTTGAGCAGACTATTTTTTGGATGAAATCTCTTTCATTGATGTTTCTTCAGCTTGATATTGGTTTTGGTTTTATGTTTTGCATGTTGTTCAGAAAATTCCACCCAGAAAGACCCCCAGGGTTTCTGATAAGTCATGCCCAGTTTTTGGTCCTTCATGGACATTGCCTATTCTTCATGGTGATCAGGGCCTATTAGATGAAGCAGAGTGGCTTGAAGGTTTCGAACGCATCTTTAGGGTATTGGGAACTCCCGAAGCTGTCAATGTGTGTGTTGTTTTGGGTATATTTTAAGATCTAGTTCTAGAAGAATGGGAGTTGTTTTTCCAACAATCAATGCAAGTTGGGATGATGTGGCATGTCTTTAAATTTGTCTTCATCTAATGGTTTATACCAGAAGAGGTCAAGAAAAAGAAAAGGGAAGAGCTCATGCATATTCAACAAGGTCAACGGACGGTGAAAACATATGTTGACCATTTCAAGGAACTTGTGTGCTTTTCTTCAGAGGTAGCGTCGTAGGATTTGATGAAGACTTCTCTCTTCATTGGTGGCCTTTTCCCAAAGATAAAGGAGTGGGTCCTCCATTCTATGGAACTTCTTTTTGAGAAACTAGTAGATGAGGTGTTCTTAGTTGAGTTGGTCTCCGGAGCGCAGATGGTCAGAAATCCAGTGTATCCAGTTGCTCGTAAAGGTTCCTCATCCAGTGAGCAGGGTGTGCAAGAAGGACCTATTTCTAAATATTCCTCTATAGTGGTTCTGGATTCTAGTTCATCAGACCATTTAGTGGTGTGCCACCAGTGTGGCCAGTTTGGGAACATGAAATCATCATGTCGCATCACTCCAAAGATGTGTCATCATTGTGGGTGTCTTGGTATCTTGGAGAAGTTTTTCAGGAAGCATCACCTGAAGAAGATGATGTGACTGAAGGAATTATAATTCCTTGATATGAGGGATAATATTCTTCAACAATCAGAGCCCCAGTCATAGGTCTTGGGGTGACGCTTGCGTGCAGTCAAGAGTTACCGGGGGTGTGAAGCCTCAGCTCGGGTTTTGTATTCCTTGGTGGCAGTAGAACATTTACAGACTTTTTATTTTTGTTTCTCTGCTGTTAAAGTTTTAATGTCATTTTAAATTCCTCATTTTAATGGGAGAATGTGATAAACATGTTATGTTATAATCTAATAGTTCTGTTTGTCTGATTATAGTTTTCTTAATCGTGCATGGTTCTTAAAGTCTGTCTGGCCTTTCTAAGGGTTAATCTTAGATTCGTTGTGTTAGTTAGGTGGTGAAAGTTTTTTTGGTACGAATCGATATTTGTGTTTATGCTTGGGTTCACTATTTTGGTTATGTTTTTCTCAGAGGTTTTTCCCTAGTATTTGGGTTTTTTGGTCTAGGTTGAGAGTTCCAGGTTTCAGTGAAGGTGTGGTTTGATCATGATGTAGAACATAGTTTGGATTGGTTGGGACTTCCCATGTCACCCCACCCCTACACAGGGTTCTATGTTTGGGTTTTAAATTTCCACGCTTACCGAGTTCTTGTGTTGGGTTGAACCCTCTTGTGTTCTCCCATTCTCTTGTGTTGTGGATTCTATTGGCTTCAATCGGGCAAGGATTCTTGTTTTGTCTATTGTTCGATTGGGTGACTTTCTGGCGGTATAAAGTGTCTGTGGTGGGGAGTATTGTCACACCCCGATGTTTTAATTTTTTTTATTTCATTATTTTAGGGCTTTGGTTAACCTTGTTGAGGTTCGGGTTAAAATCAGGTCAGAAATTGTTGACGTTTAATGTTTTTAGTGGGTTTCGGACCAGTGCGCGGTCACTACACGGTTGGTAGTAGCTGGCCAGTTGGCCTAGGTGTCATGAAATTTCTCATTATTCTTATTATTGTTGTTGTTATTGTCTTTTTAGAAAAATGATTAAAATTATTTTTAAAATTTAATATTAATGTAGTAAATGTATTATTATTATTTCTTTATCTTTATTGTTATTTTTATTATTATTGATATAATTAGTATTTTTATTATTGTTATTTATTATTATTATTATATTTATTATTTATATTGTTATTAATTTTATTTTGGGTTTTATTATTATTATTATTATTAGTATTATTCTTATTAGTATTATTATTATTATTACTATTATTATTATTATCAAAACTATTATTTATCTCTTTCTAGTTTTATTATTATAATTATTGTTATTATTTTTATTCTTATTATTATTGTAATAATAATATCTGTATTATTGAAAAATAATAATAATCCCTAGCTACCCACTTCCACCCCTTACCCTCACTGTGCGCAGCACTCCCAAGCAGCCGCCGACCCCACCTTCTGCGCTCGCCCTCTGCCAGCCAACTCTTGTGCAACCCTTGTGCTCCAGGCCGCCCCCGCCTAGCCCTTACCTGCAGCCGGAACCCCCTTTCCCCAATCCTCTATGCGCCGCGCCAGCCCCCCCCCCCCCCCCGGTTCCTCGTCGCCCTCTGACCTTGTCTCCCTCTGCACCCACTCACCTGCCTCACCCATGAAAGTCCCCACCGCCTCTCACCCCTGCAAGACCCCACCTCCCTCAACATCATGCCCCCCAACCCCGCCCGCACCCGGCTTCCCTACTCCCTCTTCCACGCAGCCATGCTCTCGCTCGGCTCTCACTGAGAAGCCTAGCCTCCTCACTCTAGCAAGCCACCGCCTCTGGTTCCCCCTTGCCCCATCTCCCGCCTTCAGCCTGCCCAACACCCGGCCAGGACCATCTGCCCTGACCTCCAGTGGCCCTTCACACCTTCGGCCAGCAGTCGCACTCCAGGTCTCATCTAGCCGCGCTCCGGCCTCCCACCTCCAGCATCATCCTTCCATATTCACCCTTCACTCCTCGCCAGCCCCCCCCCCCCCCCCCCCCGGTTCGCCTATAGCTTGCGCCGACCAGCATCACACCCGACCCCCCCCCCCATCCGGCATCGCCCCGCATCTCCGGCCACCCACCTCACCCTACCACACCTCCGGTCAGGCCGTAATCAGACTCCCTCACTGCTTTCCTTTCTCTGGCGCACCCTCCATTGGTCGCCTCTCCCCTTACCCAGCCTCCTTCTTGCACGCGACCTCCCCAGCTGACCCATCTCTGGTCGCGAACCCCCTCACCGGTGCATTTTTTTTGTTATTTTTAGATATTTTTATTCCATACCTAAACCATAGTGGCTTGAATTGTAATTCGCGTGTTTCTTCATTTTTTTGGTTTGTGTTTGGTCCGCAGGGGGTTATTCTTCTTTCCACTGAAGTGGTGTCGCGGTCGCTTGCCACTAAGGTAGTCGTTTTCTAAACTTTTCATTTCTCGCACGATCTATGACACTTCCGTGTTTCAAATTAATTTTTTAATACCACTTGCACCTCTATAAGTATGGTAGATAATGAATTGTGATGTTTTTATTAGATAAAAATTATTAAATATAGATTTTTAAATAATTATATCATTATATGTAGGTAGTTTTTCATATTAGAATTATTGATAAAAGATTTTTCCTATCTAATTGATTTAACATGTTCTTTAGTTAATTTATTTGGTGTGAACTTAGTTTTCAAGGATGTTTAGTATGTCTGATTTATCCTTGTAGCATGTTGTATGATATGAAGTGTATTCATTTATGAAAACCCATAGTGTTTCCTCTACTACTATTTTATGAACAGTGCAACTAGTGTATTAAACTGTGCAAGGATTGCAAATTGTGTTTTTGTGGGGCGTCGATGTGTATTTAGTCACAAAAGAATATTTTCATGAGTTTTTGTGTTTTAGACAATTGGTTTCTTCTTAAAATTAATTAATGATTTTCGTTGTAGTTTACTAAATGGTGAAAGTGTTTTCTAAAATTGTGAAAATGGTTATTTTTGTTGTTAAATTGGTATGAGTTACTTTTTGAAAGATGAGAAAGTAGTTTTATTAAGCGTTTAGGTGTGAATTTTATTTTAAAATAGAATTTGTGTGTGAACTTGGTGAGATCATGATGTAAGTCTTTTCTTGGTCTTTTAGAAATGTCTTAAGAAATGATTAAATGATTTATTAAAAGATGTTTGACATGCGAATCATGAGTGCAAAGTGTTTCAGCATGCGTTTAGGTTTTATTTGAAAGTGAGAGATACTTTTGTGAAAAAAATATTCTTTCTTTCTAAATGATTTTGGGTTCTTGTGTGATTCCTAAAATGGTTTGAAATCAAATCTTTGTGTGTATGACCTTTTGGCTTTGTAAATAAAAAAGTGGTGTTTGTGTGATGTTTTGGGTAATACATTTAGGCACATTGATTTAAAGGCTATTTTTGCACTTTTAACCCTAGGATAATGTTTGTAGTAACTTTAAAAGGATATTGGGTTTTAGAAAAACTATATTCCCGATTGGGAACATGGAACATTTTTTGAAATGGTTTAAATGTTAAATGGTGTGACGGTCGGTTGGCACTTTTTTAATGTGAAATGACTGAATGTGTATTTGGGGGCACTCTTATCTAGGGCAACCCTTTATGGTTGAATGCATATGAAGCATATGTGATTAGGGAAGTCATGTGTGGTGAGATGAGTCGTGCATGTGAGGGACTTACTACTTACACAGTATTATTATAACCACCATGGGTTCCTAGGAATCTTTTATATGATTGAGTGATGATTACTGATCATCCACGTTTAAATGGGTTGGAACCCCTGGAATGGTTATTAGGCCAGGCGGGCGTTGCCACATGATTGGTAAGTTATAGGGTGGCCATTTGGTTATAGACTTAGGAGCATCACCATACGTTGGTAGGTGGTTCTAAAACAGAGTATGTATAGGTGTCTTCTAGGGATGTTTAGGATCACCCAGGGTTACTGGATAATTTTTTATTTCTTTTTTTACTTCTAGTTATACTACTTTATTTTCCCAGCTTGCATTGTTTACCTGTTCTACTTTATCCCATCTTTGGAATACTATGTTTTGGGTTTAGTTTATAAAATTACAAATGATTTTGGAAATTGTATGTCGTGTGTGTTGGACTTTTAAATGAGAAAGTCATGTTGCTTAATTTAAAATGTGAAAACCTTTTATAATTTTATTTCAAACTTGTGTGAGTGGATTGCTTTGGGAAAGGAGACGTTGGATTCTATGGCTTATCTTGGAAACCCTACTGAGCATTTTAATGATAATACCTATCTTTATCATTTTAGTTGTAGGTTTACTTTGCTTAAGTTTTCTTGGGAGAGTTTCTTATTAGTGGAGCAAGGTTAGCCTTTGGTTGGGAGGTGACCAAGAAGGTCACGTGGAGGTACGTTGAGTTTTTCCTTTTATTTTCTTTTTTCGTTACTCGAGTTATGTTTTATTATTCTGTTTATTCCTGTTTATTTATTTTTCTTTATGGGTCAAATCATTCCCATCGATTAAATTTTGATACCCGACACTAGTTGTCATCCTGTAGGGATTGGTAATGCCCCTCGGGCCATATTGTGAACTAGCTCAGGTGATCGGTTCAAGGTTGACCCAGGTTGGTTCGTGTCTTTGGGAATCTGTTTGTATAATGTTTTAAGTATTCTGCAAAAGTTTTGTAATTTTAATGTATGAAAAGTGGTGGCCACTATATTGATTCTTCTAATAAGGATGAGGGGGAGTGACGGTATCATTGGACTCCTACGAGAGCTTGAACGATGTGAAGGAAATCAGATCAGTTATGGTTCTTTTTAAAAAACCATAGAGGGTTTTATCAGTGCTTCCAAAAAATAAATAATAAAGAGGGGTTTTATCAGCACTAAAATAATAAGAACTGATAAAATACAACTTTAAAAACACTATTTTATCACTCATAAAGATATATGTTTATGAATTCAAAACTGGTGTAGATAAAAGAAATGTTTATCAGCTCAAAATAGGCACTCAGAGAGGCTTGTACAATTAAGTTTAATATTATAATTGATATAATTAAAAAATTTAAATGTATATAATTATAAATAAATTAAAATTTATATAAATTTAAATATATTAATAGAATTTTAAATATGTATATATATATGTATATAATTAAAGATATATATTAATAATTACTATTACAATTATATATATTTGAAAACAAATTTATGCATGTTAGTATATAATTATATTTATATTTATATCATTATACATATTTATATAATTATATATATATTTAATAAATATATAAAATAAAAAAATGATTTTTTTAAATATATCAGTTATTTTAATATATTTATTTTAATTTTATTAATAATTAAATATATAATTACACATTTATAATAATATAAATAATTTTCTTTAAATATATATATTTATTTATAATTATAATTATATAATTTTATAAATATAGTAAATATACCTTATTAAATATATTTATAAAAATATATTTACTAATATATTTATAACGATATATTTATAATTATAAATATATTTTTTTCAATACATATATTTATATAATTGTATAAATTTAATAAATTTAAATAAAAATATATATAAATATAATAAATACATTCGCTATTTAAATATATTTATTATATATTTATAATTATTTAAAAATATAAATATTTATTTATAATTATATAATTTTTAAAAAAATCATATATATTTATTCATAATTGTAAATATATAATTATATAATTATATTAAATGAACATTTATAAATATATTAATGTATAAATATTTATTTACAAATATATTTTTATCATTATTTATGGATATATAATATTAATTAATATATGAATATTTAAAATGAGTGAAATTGAATAATTAATATATATGTTAACTTAATTCAGTTTTAATAATATTTGTTTCATTATAAAATTGTTTAATAATTTAGCAATTTATTGATTTTTAATGTTTATGATTAAATATTACAATTTATTTATGGGGTTTGATGAGAGCGCTTCTGGTGGTTGTGTAGATGGCAGTTACACCCTATGTGTTTAAATGGAACTTCCACAAGATTCTGCATATCATGAGAAGCTCCTCACTGGTGGGAGATGGAACGATTATCCTTATAAAGGTGACATCCTCTAAAATTATGTTTCAGATTCATACCTGATGTAAGAAGATTTCCTTAAAACTCACCACATTATTTGATATCATTATTCAATCATTAGAAGGATTATGAAGAAATGATCTATGATTCATGTCGAGGAAAACAAGAATGTGGTCTATGAAAGACTAGTTATGTGAAAAAAACTCAGTTATTGAAAGGTTAGTTCTTCTTCAGTGTGGAAATTCATGGTGTCAATATGATCTGGTATGTAGAATTTCTTCTCACTAGGGGTTCTCTAATTGGTGTCACATCTTACTTGGATGAGGACTCTCCCACTATCATCTCCCCTCAAATGATCTAAAGAAAAAGGCTTGGGGCCTTAGATCGATATTCGTGAAACCTAGTATATTCTATGTTCATGAATGGTCTTATAATTTTAATTTGTCCATTGTCAAGAATGAATTATATCATGTCTAGAGTCATCTCTATGGTATCCACTGGAATTAATGTCACCCAAAAATAATCTATTATATTTTACCATCCATCGATGTGTCTATCTGACTTAATAGGGATATTGAATTGGTAAGATTTTGATGTTATTCTAGAATCTTGTTTGAAATTGATATTAGTGAAAATCACATTCAAAAGGTAATCAATTCACCTTTTGAGGACAATATCAATCACATATTTGAATTTGAAAATGTTTCTCACCTATTTGAGGAGTGTGGTTCGATTGGGAACTAGAAAAATGTTTTTCGAAGAGTGGTAAAACACCTGAAGTTTGGTATGTGAGATACTTGGTTGAAGAAAGTGCAAGGCCTCTGAAAAAAAAATGTAGTCTCACGTATTCCCAAGGTGTCTTGTAAAAAGGGTGTTAATCTCTTATGGACTCTTCCCTAGTGGGGATGAATATCAATTCTAAGGGTTATGGGTCATATGTTAACAACATGAAGAGTTTTTTGGGTGTGTTTTATGGTTTTGAACCTCAATTGGGTGACACACTTAATGTTCATAGTCTTACTGTGAAGGATTATAGAGTCCAAAGTTAGAGAGAATATTCTTAATGGATGATAGTTTGTAGATATTAGGGGTGCCCTTTATTAATCCTATAACAACCATTCTCATTGTATGATTATGCTGATGAGGAGGTAATGGATTGTTGAGAGAAGACCCACAACCAATCAGATTTAGATCAAGATATACTAGTCACTGTGTATAGGTAGTTGATTGAAGACAAATTAATTCCCACATCTATTCATAATGTAATGTAGAAGATATTTTCCTCTAATAACTCTTATAGGTCAAAGGGCTAATTTATTTATACCAATAAAAGATTGATCTGGTGAATACTAAGGATCATGTGGCCCTGAAGGGGAAGATCTCTCCTCTCTAACATGAAGACTCATCTCTTGTTCTAGAATCTCTGAAGTATTCTACCTTTCAATTAGCTCTAGTTTCTTCTCCAAATATTTACTATAAAACATACTTAATATACAGCTTATTCCACCTCAATTCAAGGGGGTTCCACCCATATAGATGGATACAACATTTTGAATGATTCACTTCGGAAATTCAGTGATCCTAAAATCTACACCTGAGCATACTTCTATTGATCCACTAGATCATAAGCAAGATGGTCTTGAGGATGCATTGGATGCTAAAGTTACTGGTGGCACACTGGAAAAGTAGGTAACTGGGGAGACTACGTCAATGGATTTTTTCCAAGTATGAATAAATTTCCATTGCCTAAACTTTTAAATATATCTAATAGTATAGAAGCCTTCTGTGAAGAATTTAGAAATTCTTATGGAATTGGAGACATCAAGACACGTGAATGAGAAGACGATTCATTGGATATGGTTGATGAGTGTGACAACTGACAGGATACGAATAAATGGAAGAGAGGTAGACACCTGAGAGGCCATGGTGGCTCCCATAGAAGGGGAAATAGTTGCAAAGAAGGTGAATATGAAATAAAAGTTGGATATGTTTTGTAAGCATTGTAAACCCCACTTTCAATGCTTATATGTTCTAATTAATATTGGCAATGGATTTTGTCCATGGTATGTGTCGTTATGAGTATTGCAATTTATTCATTTATATATCATTATTTAATATATATCGTTTATTAATATTTATAATTTACCTATATGTATTTTAAAGTTAATCATTTTCTTTAGTAATTAGTTAATTTATAAAATGTTTAGTATAAATTTTTTAATTAACTAATTGTTAATTTGTATTTGATTAATTATTTCAACTTATTCAATATAAATAGTCATATTTAATATATATTATTTATTAATATATATAACATATATGTATATATATATATATTAAATTTATTATTAATAATTTAACTATGAAATTTTTTAAATTTTGGAATTTTTTCATTTTAAATTTTTATTTGTTTAATTATTTTGATTTTTAATTTTTTTTAATTCGTGTATTTTTTTGTTCAATTGCATAAGAAAGCTGGGGGAGTTTATAGACTGACATGGGAAGGTGGGTCGGGCCGTGTATAGGCCCACATGGGAAGGTGGTTCGAGTCATGTATAATAATTACATTTTATTCATTTTATATGTTTTTATTGATTATATATTATTTATTAATATGTATAATTAATATATATATATATATATATATATATTAAATTAATTCCTTTATAGTAATAATTGCTTCATTAATAATTTTGTTTATAATTTTCTATTTAATTAGTTTTTAATTTTTTTTCTTTAATTACAATTTATTCATTATGTATATATATAATATTTTTTAATATTTATTTATATATATCTGTGTATATTAAATTTATTCACTGTTATAGTTAAGTTTTTAATTGATAAAATGTTTAATTTTTTTATATACACATTTTTAATATTAATTTGTTTAATTGTTAAAATTTACCCTTTTAATATACCTATATTTAATATATAATATTTTTGGATATTAACAATATATATAAAGATATAGTATATTTATTAATAATTATTCAAATACAAATTTTATTTATGTTTTAAAATTTAGTATTTCTTAATATTAGTATTTATTTATTTAAAAATATTTAATATTTTTAATACTTGTGTTTATTAATATTATTTTTATAAGAGTATAAAAAAATTAGATGGTGTGTATAGGTCAAAATGGAATAGTTGGTCGGGTCATGTGTAAGCCCACACGTGAAGGTGGGTCGGGCCATGTATAATTTTTATATTTTATTTTTCTTCTATATTTATATTTAATATATATTATTTATAAATATTTATAATTAATTTATATTAAATTTATTTTTTTATTGATAATTGATTCATTAAAAAAATTAATAAGTTTTTAATTCATTTATTTTTATTTTTTTTTAATTTTTACAGTTTATTCATTTTATATATATATATTAAATATATAAATTTTTTATTATTTATAATTTATATTTATATATATTGAATTAATTTTTTTAATAATTATTTAATTAATAGAAATTTTTATATTTTTTTAATGTACTCAATTTGAATTTTTATTTATTTAATTATTTCAGTTGATTCATTCTATATATTTTACATTAATATAAACTGTTTATTAATATTTATATTATATATATATATTATTACTAATTAATTATTTTAATATTTTAATATTTGTCAAAATGTATTCATTTTAATTTTTTATTATTTATTTATTTTAATTTTGATATTTTTAGTACTTTTATTTTTTGTTTTACATTTATTGGAATAGATAATAAAATTGGGGTGCATGTATATGCTAACATGGGAAGGTGTGTTGGACCCTGTATTAACCCTAAATGGGGGGCAGGTGGGCTATGTATTTTAAGACTTTCCCTGTGTGGCTTGTGTATATAGATGTGTATACAGGTGTCAATACCCCACTTCCATGGCACATTGTGTTAGTGGGGAACACAAGCATATAATATGTGGCATAGAAAAACAAGAAATATGATGTGGGATGGCAGTATGGGACAACCCATTATCAGCAATATATAAAAGTGCTGATAAAGATGACATTTTATCATCACTAAATAAAAAGTGTTGATAAAGGGTATCCATTCTCAATACTTAAAAATCATAGTTGATAATTACCCTTTATTATTTCTTTTATTTATATCCAATAAAGGCCTCCCTTTTTTAATATTTTTTCCACTGATAAAGGGTGTGTTTATTATCACTTTTATCTAGCACTAATAAAGGGTATTACAAATTATTTCATGTTTTTTACTAGTGCCAGTCTAATTTGTAGAAAAATTTACTAAATTATTTTAAATATATTTAAATAAATAAGTTATTGTGTAGAAATATTTTTGGGTAATTATAAAATATAATAATTATAAAATTGTATAGATTCATTATACATTTTTTCCCATATTTATCGTCAAATTAAATGAATAGTAAATTTGAAATTAATTATAAAATATTTTATAAAATATTTTATAAAATATTATAGAAAACATAATAGTTTTTCAATTAGACAATTTTAATTTAAATTTTTTTTAAATTTATACCATTTTGGTACCAATTGTTATCTTAGATGTCAATTTGTAACCCTTAATGATTGAAAATTGTGTTACAGTGGTTAATGGTTAAAAGGGTTAACTTTGTATTCAACTAAATAGATTAGGGTTTAAATAAACTAAAAACTTGTCTAAATCCAATTTTATAAGTATATTTGTACCCTATCCCATCTTTACATAGAATGTATGAGAAAATGGGAAATAATTGTCCACCAATGATACTTTATAATATTTCAATGTTTTGATAAATTATAAGAGTTCCCTTACCTCATATATAAATAAGGACCTTTTACCCACTTATACAGTCCTTATTGATCCACCTATCTAGAATAAATGTTCAAAAAACCTATTCTAAACACCCTTATCCTTGTTATGGGTTTTATTTTCTACTTTAAATAACATCTTTATAGTCATTGAGGATAAATCAAAATGAGGTTATTTAAATAGACAGTTACAGTGTTAACCGATCCTTTTCATTTTACATCTTATTTTACCTCCTTCAATTCTATCCTAACAATTAGAATATAATAAAATCAATATCTCCCATATACTTGTATATTATTATGTTAATTTAATATCCATTAGCCTTCTCTTTTAAACGAGGTGTCCAATGAAACTACTAGTAGTGTGTGTATGTATACTACCTCCTCGACAAGGAGATATGACCCATATTCCATCAACATCATTAATGGTTAGTTATTAGGGTGTATTTAAATTTTCAATATGATATTGTGTAAATAATTATTCTTTTGTAGTAAATGAATCCTACCTATATTCGTACGATTCCATATGTTAGAAAATGATAATATCACTCGTATGTATCGGTGGACTACCACCTCCATGAATCAATGTGATTAATTTTTTATTTTTTGATTAAATGGATTATAATAAGGATGTATTTAATCAATATATATGGAATTTAGGATATGATAATGATTATTTAATTTTTAATTACTATCTACCTATCATTCATTCCATCCCTCAAAAAGTGGAAAGATCTCTCATTCGTACATAAAGACTACTTTCACCATGAAGTGATGTAATTCATTTGTCATCATCACATTATATAATTTATTAATAAAGTGTATATAATGATAAATCATGATACTCATGAAATTATTAAAAAATTTGACATGTTGGAACAATGATCAATGTTCATGGATTTGAACTAATGAACCAAACCTTTCATGAAAAATGAAGGAGATATAACCGAAAATATCGATTTTAATAAATAATTGTTCATAAATGGTTGATAATATTTTATTTGTATATCATATTTGTTATTATATATTTTTATATGATTATGGTGATAGAATATATTTATAATAAATATTTATTTATTATACATGAGGTTTAAATATAAATGATGCAAGATAAGACATGGGTTAAGGGTTCTTCTTCTTAATATCTTTTTTTTCATACATATTTGATGTTATGAAGTTATTAATGTGTCTGAGGTGTATTTAATCAACCTTTGTTATGTTATAGAATTAATATATTTATATTCATGGTATTTAATGTTTCATTTGATGTTATTTCTTTCAAGGTGGTTATGATTTATATGTTAGCCAAGCATTAAGGGTTTATATTACAATCTCTTTTAATTTTCTAACTATCTATGTTAAATTTCCATTGAGTTATATTTTATGTATATTATAATATAAAATGAAAAAAAATTATTATCCCCTAGTTATAGATAATATTTTTTAAATATAAATACAATTTCCCTCTATTTTGTACTAAATATGGAAAAAAAAGGTTTTTGAAGAAATGTAAATCAAATTTCCTCTTTAGCTGAAGAACATTTTGATCCAGGTACAAACTATTCCAAATTATACTATAGAAGTTAGTAATAATTCTTGAAATTTTTTAAATGTAATGTTTCACAACTCTTGACTTTAATTACAATTAATTATAAATAATTATTTTTTATGAAAAAAATTTCAAAAAAATTGTTTTTTTACATTTTACAAAGGTATGAATGGAGTTTTTTCTTTTTTTGTATATAATATAAATGAATTTCTATTCTTTTATGAAAATTATTTACATTGAATCATATTTTAAAATACCCCATGTGTATTTTCATAGAAAATAATTTTCTCATTATTCTTAGAATTTTATATTTCAATGTTTTCAAAAGAAAATGATATGTCTATCATGATTTCAAAGAATGATTTGAATGTTATATTAAATGAATTTTTCATATTTGTTAATATCATTATGTATTTTTATTATTAACTTGGGATATGATATTATAATAAAATCCAATTTTCTGACTGACAAATAATTATGATGATTTTGTGAAACTTATTTCATTCCAATGGGTTAGTTATGATATTATGTGATATTTATTAAACTCATTTCCTTTTCATAGGTTGGGATTTATTGAAATGATGAAACATTTATGATCATAAGTAACACATATGATTATCTCCCATTAAGTAGTTGTTGGGTCTATTATATCCCTCAAATACATTGGTAAAATACTTATATCTTAGGAGATAATTACGGGAAAAAATTGATGTTATCGATCCACTATAGGAAATAGGAAGGCATGCCTTATCCAAAATGATACGGGAAAATAATGGTGATTCTTATACAAAATTTAAATGGGAAACATGTAGTGATTCCTAAATTGATATGATTTGGGAAACATATGTTGATACATGAGCTAAAATGATATGACTATCATTATAGTTGACTTTGATATATGATATGGCTTCTCTTCTGATTATAGTTCCATAAAATTAATAATTTTTTTATAATTATTATTTACACGTTTTTTTTATAATTTAGATATAAGGATTCCTCACTCCTATGATTCATTTCTTCTGAAATGTTAATTTTTTATGTGACGTAATATGTGCATGATCTATGTCATATTTGTTTTGAAATTTTTATGTTGTAATCATGATCTCATATCCTTATTCTTATCTTGTGATTTTATATGTTCAAAGGTTGATATCTCCCATGTATAACCTTATTAAGCATCATAGATCACCCATTCTTATATTTCTATTCCCTAGATGAGGAAGAATTTTTTTAAGTGGGGTATGTCTAATAATGGTATAATGTGAGTATAACATTAAGTGATATATTGATTATCTAACCGGGAATAAATTTTTTGGTATCTTTTTCCCCTAAATAATGAAAAATTATGTTTTTTGAATGAATCATAATTATATGTAAGGAATATTCATCTAATAAAACGTAATATTTCTGAATGAAATGTCTGGGTATCTTAAGATGGTACCAGAGAAAGATATATTTATTTTTATATGTTATTATTAGATGAATTTATTAAAAACCATTGAGATAGGTCTTAATATAGGATAATATCCAGATACTTTTGAAAGGAAGAGATTATATGATTTTCCTAGTAATATGTCAATATCCTGAATGTACAAGCGGAAATAGTTTTTTGGATGGTTTATTCAAGGGTTAATGGCCGCAAATAGGGTTGGTCATATATATTGGGTACATCATTCTATTGAATGGTGAATGTTCCCTTGCTGAAATGCTTGTTTGGAACTCTTTGGGGATATTCTTAGGTTTATTCACATTTTTTTGTAAGACACATTGAAGGATTTGAATAGATTATGATGACTGATTTCCTATGTTAAAACTAGGATTTTTTATATTGAATGTAAGGATTCATGACTCAGATAACCCTTGGATAATTTTTTAGGATTATATGTTTTCTCACTAAGATTTCTATTACTCGAAATATATTTTTTGTTTTATTCAATTGGTGGATCCTAATGGATTCATGTTAACGATGAATGTGATAGATAATGGAATTTTTTTTCCTCGTGATAAATAAAATGAAACTTTAGATATAGTGAAAAACAATGTGATTATGACTAATATAATATATTAGTGTAATATTAATGATGTCAACCTTGGTGGGACTACATACCCACATAGTACGAGAGAAATAGTCTTTAATGGGAGTTTAATTTATGAGGACAATAGAGGAAATAAAATTCAACTTCATATATACAGATATTGTGAGAAGAACTAAAGAGAATGAACCAAAATAAAAAAGAATATTATTTATATGTTAAAAATAAGGGCACACATCATGTAATTTACCTCAAAAAATGAATATTTTTAAAGATTATAATGAATTTCATCCTAATATTCCATTTACATTCGATGCATTTTTTGTGAAGAATATGGGAATTACTAGATTCAATGTCATAATACATGGTTTTACTCTTATAGCATGAAAAGGACTGTGTTATACTAATCAATGATGATTAATTATTAAAGTGATTATATATTAGTATTGAAGAGTTGTGTAGTAAAAGTGTCTTATTAATGTAATTCTAGTAATAAGAGTCATAAAATATCTAAGGAGTATTCCTAAATAACTTTTCATAAGGATTTATAAGTATATGTGGGATGTTTTTTATAAACTATAAATTTTATTAAGTGGTATGTTTAATTATTTGTAATATATATGTTTGTGGGATAGTTAACCCTGAATATGTTCCTTGTGTTGAGAAAATATTATTTATTTATGATAAAGATGTGATTTTTTGTCAATAAAATGACTTGGAATAATAGTTTTGAATTAATTTTTGGGTGAATTTATTTTTTCATTGAAGATTCTTAGTGGTTTAGGGAGAGTATTATCATGTTTTGTTAAAATATACAATCATAGTATTCATATTCATGAAATGTGGCATTATGATCTTATTCGTTTTATCTAGAGATAAATGTTCAATTATTTCATTGAAAACATTTGTGATCAAATAATTAGGATTTCAAGGTTTTCAATTTGACTAGTCATATTTTGTAGGATTCTATGATATGCATGGAAATTATAATTAAATTATACCTCTTTTAGAAATTATATTTTTTAAAAATAATTATATTTTTTGAAATAATCTTATTAGAATAATCTTTGGTTGAAATTCAGTTATTTTTATGAAATGACTAATTTTTCAATGAATAGTGAAAAATTCTGAATTTTTAAATATAATAATTCATTTTCATCAAATATTATAATTTCAAAGAATCATTAAATATTTTATTTGCCACTATAATGATATATGATCCATTATATGAATAATAATGTAATTAATTCCATTTAAATCATAAATATTCATGATATTGGTTAAACTTATTTTGAAGACATAAAAGTAAAAAATTTTAAAATATATTTATATTATGTTTTATGAGTATATGTTAAATTGATCAAATATATTTCATAAATTTAATCATGAAAATTGGAATCCATATTTTTAATTACAGGGATTAATGTTTTTAAATATTTCCCTTATATTTTTGTTTATTTTGAAAACTAACCATGGTAAATATTTTCCAACTTACTAAGGGTGACATAGAGAAAATAGAGTTATAAATTTCAGTTAAGAAGTAAAAATTAACATAACAATATCCATTATTTATTGGTTGAGATTTATTAATTATTATCACCCATTATTTGATATTATAAAAAAAAATTTCTATTATTCCTTGATAATGACTTTTAAATTACTTTATTTGATGAACGTAACCAAAGTTAACTCTCTTTTATTATTAGAAATATATAATTATTTCTTGGGGATAAAAAGAGGTTATATTATATTATTAATGGTGTTTTAAATAATAAAAAATTAGTTTTATGATAATAATTTATTTATAAAATTTAGTTATGGTATAATTAGCTTAGATTCATATGCAATGCTGACACTGTACTTGTGTAAGTAGAAGAAAAAAAGTACTATGTAATTTTAAAAAAAAAAAAAAATTTGTAAAATTATGGGTTTAAAAGAATATTATGTGTGAATATTATGTATAGGTTATGTTTATAGTTGAGATATTTGAAATAAATTACCATATTCTAACCATTACATTCAATTAAATGAATAGTCATAAATGAAATTAAAGTTCTTTTATGTTATATAATATTGTATTAAAATTTTCAAAAAACATGATACAATTTCAAAATATTAATTGGAAAGTAAAATGGTTGAGGATTTCTCCATGTTATATTTATTAACCAGCTTTTAAATTATATTTTATTTTATAACCCTTAATGATTAAAAAATGTGTTATAGCGGTTAAGGATAAATGTATTAATGGTGGTATAAATTGAAGAGATAAGGGCTAAAAAGAACATAAAAAATACTAAATAATATTTAACAAATTTATTTAGAACCTATATCATATTTACTTTGAAATATATAAAAACTTTATCTAATTTTCCATGAATGTTACTTTATAATATTTTAATATTTTTAAATATTACAAGAGTGCCCCTTACCTTACTTTTGAAAGGGAACCTCCTCTCCTCTCTTCAACATAGCTTCATGAGCCACGTTGATTAACCAAAACCCACAAAAAAAATTCTAAAAATTCATATCCATGTTCTAGTGGTTATTTTATATTTAAAATACTATCATTATGGTCCTTAAAGAGAGATCAAATTAAGTTTCTTCAACGTGAAGGAAATTTATTTAAACGAGAATTTTCATTTCACTTTTTCCTTTACCTCCTTCATTTATTTTCAAAAAAAATGTTGAATAATAGAGAAATATAAACATTAATAGTAATTTATTATGTTTATTTCAAATTCATCATCCATCTCCATTCCATAAATTGTAAAATTAATGTATCACTTCTACATATGTGCAGACTACCACCTCTATGAAGCGATATGATCCATTTTAGATTACCATATTTCAAAGATTTTTATTATGATATATTTAATGTTTATGAATGATATTTATGAAATTATTATTATCATTTAATTATATTATATTACATGTCTTCTCACCATTCCATTATTTGGAAAATGATATTGTTTCTCGTGCATACATGTATACTACCACCTCCACGAAGTAACGTGATTGTTTATTCATTTTATATTTTCATTTCTTGTAATATGGATTTATTAAATTAATATATATGATACTTATGATAGATTAATTATTTAAATATTGTTAATTATTATTTACCATTGTTTTTTACCATCCATCAAAAAGTGTGATCAACAATCATGTGTATTTACTGACTACCATCTCCATAATGTGATATAATTAATTGTTAAACACCACCTTATAGTAGTTGTTGTAAAATTGTATATAATGATTGAATTATATAATCATTAAAAAATTATATTAATGGAAATGATGGAACCATGATCAATTCACAAGGAAAATAATAGATGAACCAAAAATTTCATGAAAAATAATGGAGTCATCTCCAGAAACCATATTTTAAAAAAAATTGTTTTTAATAAATGAATGATAAGATGTTATAAATAAATAATATATTGTATTATATATATTATTATGTTAAAAAATATATATACATTATTTGTAAATTTATTATGCATGATGATCAAATTTGAATGACAGAAAATGAGACTTTTGTTAAAGGTTCTTTATCTAAATATTGTATTGTTGATACAAGTTTGATGTTATAAACTTATAAATGTGTATAAGGTGTATATAAAAATGTATGATATGTTATATCATTAATATCATTATATTCATGGTATTTAAATTATTATTTAGAGATATTCATTTCATGGGAGTTATAAATAAGACTTTATCAAAATTATAAGAGTTTTAGTTACAATAACATTTCATTTAAAGTTTTTATTTGTCACATTTTCCTTGAAAATTATTTTATGGATAATATCCATTTAAACAAATATTTTTTTTACTTGGTTTTGGTTCCTATATTTTTAATATATTATAATCATTTTCATATCTTTTTTATAGAAAATTATCAGAAAACATTTTTAAATGAAATTCTTCCTTATTTCATCTTTTGTTGATGAACATTTTATTAAATTCATATACTCTTTAAAATTATTTTATAAAAATTCATACTTATGCATTAAATCCCATAAAAAGGCCATTTTCACTACCATTTACTTTAATTACAAATTCTTAAAAGGAATAGTTTTAAGGAATTCTTTTCAATAGATTTTGTTTTGGAATTTTTATAGAGATTTCAATGGAGTATTTTTTAATAACTCATATGACATAAATAGATTATCATGTAATCATGACTATCCATTCCATTAAATATTCATTTTCATTTTTCCTTGGTAATTTTTGAAGAAAATTATTTTCAAAATATTCTGGGTATTTTTTTAAATGTTGTTATAAGAAAAGGATATTGTTCTCATTTTTTCAAACAATGGTTTGAATTCTCTTTTAAAAGTATTATTCAACCATGTCATCAACCTATAAGGATTTATAATTTTCAATTGGGATATGATCCTAGGATGAAATTTAATTTTTTTAGTTTAATTATATATATGATAATTCTATGAAACATGTATCATTCCCATGAGTTTATTATGTTACTATGATATCTTTGTGTAACTATTTTGATCTCCATGTGATAGGATATATTAAATCATTGATTTTTTTAGTTTTTTTGTAGCACACAAGTATGGTTTTCATTATGTGATAGGTGGGTCTATTATAGCCATCCAATTAATTAGGTACTATCTTATATCTCATGTGATAATTATGGAAAAACAGATTTCGTGCTAGATCCACTATGGGAAACCAATTGGAATGTAAGATACATGTTGATATAGGAAACATGTGGTAATTTATAATTCCATCAGAAATGAAATACATGTGGTGATTTCTGATCCATGATGATATGGGAAATGATTTTTTATTCCTCAACTTCTATGATATGGTATTCCCAATAGTTAAACATTACATATGATATGGTTTCTATTACTATGATATTTCAACACTCAAATAACATAATTTTTTATTATGATTTATAATTATAGTTTATGATTTATTTAGAATGAGTCCTTACTATTACGATTCATGTCATTTCAAATGATAGTGTTTTATCCCAGGATTATTTTTATGATCTATTATATATTATGTATGAACAAAGTTGGTTATAATCATGATATTATACACTTAGTCTAACATCATGCTCTCTTATGATCATAGATTGATATCTCCCATGTATACCCTTATTAAGAACATATGACCATCCTTTCTTATGTTTTCTTTTCACAGGATATGGAGAATACTTTTATATAGGGTTTTTCAAATAATGGTATAAAGTGAGAAATTTAACGGAGATATTGAATATCTATATGGAATATTATATTTATTTATAAATTTCCCATGTACAATAAACCATTATGGTTCTGGCATGGATCATAATGGTATTTAATGAATATTTATATAACAAGATGTGTTATTTCTTTATAAAATGTTTGTTTCACCTAAAATATCAACTTTATAATATCATAATTGTGAAATAGACATTTTCATAATATAGGTTGTCGATAAAACTTTTCTAATGATATATGGAATCCTTAATAGATGTTTTTAATGTAATTAAAATACATTTTCAAAAGTCTAGATTAGAGGAAATTTGATATTTTATTAGATTACATTCCCTTCAAGAGGTTGACCATATTTTTATATCACATGATAAATAATTAAAATAATTATTGAATATGTTTGGAATGGATTATTGTAATAGGATTTATACTTCTATAGGTATTATAAAAATATTAGTTAAAATGATTCTAGAGCTAGTTTGGAATAATGGGATAATAAAAATTGATTGGAAACATTATCTACGTAATATATTCTAGACCTGAAAATATATTTTGTATGATATAGTGAGTTTGGTTTCAATGTTATCTAAATGAATCCCTCAAGCTAGAAGCCTATAGGATTTTGATGTATTTCATAAATTTATTGATCTACATCCTTCTGTATGGATATTGTCTATACATCACTTCCTTGACTTTTATAAAGGATATTTTTTAGGATATTGTGTAAATAATAATTCCACAACATGTGGAACATATTTTATATGTTAGAGTAGAATTTCATGTTTTTTTATGAATAAATATTTAGTGGTAATGAGATTAACTGAATAATTGTACATATCATCCACAAGTATTTTTACTCAAATGATATTGATGTAGGACTAGCTAGATTTCGTTAGAGTTTTGGTTGAGAATTCACTAGGTATTACCAATGAAAATTAGAGTATTATAGATCTTATAAATAATACAATTAAAAATTCCAAATCAATTCATATTGATCTATGGTATCATTTTATCAATTTATAAACATGCAAAAACACATTGTGTGATTCCAAGAATTAAGAATATGTTCTCCAAAGGTGGGTTGGAAAATATTGGTTATTTACTAGTTTGGTTATTGTGAAATGGGGAGTTTTTGAGGCCTTGTAAATGATAAATTAATTTCAATAACTTATTCAAACTATTCTTACCACAGAGGTATGAAATTCCCTAAAAACACTACATTATTATATAGTTTGGAATCATGATACATTGTGATAGGATATAATTTAATAATTCATGAGGGCATGTACTGAAATATGTAATGAGTGTGTTGAGATATAGTAGTTAAAAAAATGTATTAATTTTAACTGAAAACAAATACAATGGTATATATTGAAGTGACTCTTTAAATTGTTGATGATGTGTTGGTTATTTTTTATTAAAAATGTCATTGAATGGTTTTAGAAATCATTTAATTAATTGAGAATTGTCTATAATGGATTTTAATAATACATCTATGTATCTATATTTTATGGAAATCATCTTTCGGAGGATGAATATTTGGAATAGAGTAATATCTTATATACATCATGTAACATATCATGGTCCCCACATATGAAGTTTGGTACCACTTTTGAATATTAAGAGACAAATGAAATATTTGTGTCATGCATAATGAGTTTTCTACTAGAGTAGAGGATAGATCTAAAAATAAAATATTCGCATCCCATTTATGGAATCTGTGACCACATAAAAAAATTGAGTTACAGATAAAATTCTTTATTTGGCCATTTTAAATTTGAACCACTCATATGTTATTTATCATATGTTTATGACATTTGATCCAACCATAGGATAATTGAGTTGTAAAAAAGATACTATTTGGAAAATTATATTCTCTATATAGAATATGTTGTATCAATTTTTATGAAGTATGGCATGAATAAGGATACTAAATTACACATAGTATATTCGTGTTATGTGTATAATGGTTTCCCATTTAATATTAACCTTTATGAAAAATCATGTATTTGAAATTGGAGTATTGTGAAAAAATTTAAATAGATGATGTTGGATTCATTCCTCAAATACCATACCATAAAATTTAAAATTTGATTCAAGATGCATGAAGATTATATGATACCGACATCCAAAAAATGACTTCTTCAACCAAAACAATCAAATGTAGTTCATCTCAATAAAGTAGAATTCAATTTCCTCTATTTTTAAGAATAGCATGGTTGTATTAAAGGGATAATTAATTGGTGGTATTCCATTCCAAAAATTTCTGTGGAATATAGTATTGATTAATGTACTATTTTTTTTAATATCTATGTTTTTAAAGTTATTATTTAAAAATTATTTTCATTATGAGACTATTTTTTCTTTTTCCTTGTGAATGTAAATATAAATGAAAATTGTTATTGTATTGTTAATTTTAGATGAGTTTTTATCAATGAAGATTCCTATCATGATGTTCGAAGCTAGTGGTTTGAGAATATTATGTTCAAAAGACTATATAAATAATTTAATGTAGATATATTATTAATGTTGTGTATAATTTTAGTAGAAGTAAATAATGAGGTTTCTTTATGTTTTTCTTTAATAATTAGTTCATCGACTAACATTATATAATTCATTCAGCATTTAAATATTTAGGAAGATGATTTAAATGAAATAAATTCAATGCACATTACTAAATATCTTTTAATGGAATAGATGATACAAGATATTACATATGTGAGAAAAATATAATATATGCCATGTTCTAAAAAAACTAAATTATAATGAAAATTATCGATGAAGATTAGTATAGAATTATATAGTGTATGTATTCGAGATATTTTTAATCTGAAGATATATTTTTACCAGATTTCATATATTTGAGTTTGGAGAGAATTAGAGAAGACATCCAAACAAAGAATTTTTTGTGTAGTGAGTTGATTGTTTGGAGCTCTTTAGAGTTTAATCATCATGTAAATATTGAAATAGTTTTATCATGAATATATTGATTCGTGTTCACTTGATTTTATCTAATTAGATTAAATATGAGGTTTAATAATCTATTTATGAATCACGCTTCATATGAATAAAGAATTCACTCATTTATGGTTATTTATGTATTAATTAGGTCTATAGGTAGATAGTGTAACCTATTGGAGAAATGTATATGCATGGAAACATGGGAATAAGATAATAATAGTACGAAACTAAAGGTATTTATTTAAATAATTTAGTACAAAATCTATAGGTAAGGTTTATAACCGGGTGAAACAATGTGTAGGAATGCACATTATGGTTTAACATTGTAAAAACTATTGTGTTCCTTATTCATTCTTACATTCCTATATTTATGTTGAGGCTGATATTCCTATACATTATAGGGTGTTTTCTTGATAGACTATTATGTATTATTTAAATAAATGAAAATATAAAAGATAACAACATTGATTCTACCCTCCCTAATAAGTGTCGTAATTTAGTCTATTGGGGAAATAAATAGTTATATATATGGAATGTAATATAAGAAAACCATTGAACGTGATAGAAATAATAATTATAAATTGAAAAATATAGTATATGATATCATTTTTTTAATTACTAAATGATCTATCATATCTAGTAATTTAGATTACATACAAAATTTCAATAATGTAAGAATAATTTATTACAAGAACTATAATTTATCATATTATTGAATACATTTAGAGAAGAAATATATGGAAATTGGTTTAAGAGTAATGTTGTATCAATTACCATTCAATATTTATTAAAAAAATCATGGGTATGACAATGTATTTTTCCATGATCTAGACCAATGTTCCCCATAACAAAAACCTACACAATTATATACTAATACATTAGACAAGGGAAAAAAATAAAAAATTCATATAAATTATACACAATCTATGAAAAAAGAGGGAGATATCTATAAATTAATCGTATAAGAATTTTTACATAAATAATTGAGAACATAAATTTCTTATAATGTTTCTAGGAATTAGTATAGTTATTGTAGCATAAAAGAAAGTGAAAAGGTACAAAAAATGAATGAAATACTTTTTGTGATGTAGGAGATACTAATGATAATATTCAATAGGAACCTAATATAGGGTAAAATATTAAATATGAAGTAATTAGTATATGTTATCGACTGATAATAAATTTTATAGTTTCATACCACATGAAATATGAGATGTAACAGTTATTTTAATCTTTAATTAGTTTGTAATAACAATTTTGTTATGCAGTATTGAAAATGTAGCATAAAAATGTTTTATTAAAACATACTCTGAAATTCATATTAACTTACCATTAATTTGGGTAATAAGTTGTCTCCATGATATTATTCAGTTACCATCCACAATGATAATTTAGAAATGATTTATAGATCATATGGCTATTGATATCATATCTTAATCATATGAAAACAATTTTATTTAAATAAATTTATTCCTAAAAATGGAAAATATTTGAAAACTATTTCTAAGAATAAATTGATAGAATATAATGTAGGGATAAAACTAATTTTAAAAAAATTACCAGATTCATAGATAAAATAGTCAGTAGATCATGATGGGATATGTTGGAGTTTAGATGTTCTATAATTTCTCTCCATGAAGTTATAAAATATTCATTTTTACTATTTTTATTATTCTATCTCTCTGATTTACATATTTTTTATTGGTATTATGAAAAAGTTAAACCATTTTTGTTGTTATAATTGTTTTTATTTTAATATATAGTAAGTTGGACCTCCATGTGTGAAAAAGGAGGAAGTATTGTAATGGGTATTGAATCCATAGAAAAATATATTCTTTACTCAAAACCAAATATGTCCTAGATTTAGTGGGCTAAATATTAAATTAGGGTAATACTAATACCAACTACTGTAAATTACTATTCAATCTTGTTTAAAAGTTACTATAATTTTTTCAGTCGAATTAATTTCTATCAATACCATATCCTAATGAATTTTTGCTACATTTATTATTTTATAATAAAAAAATACACTTTCCCTAAATTTTATTACATATACCATGAAAAAGTGGTTAATATAATGCCCATCCCCGTTTTTTTTTTCATTTTAGCAATCACCCTATATAAATATAAAATAAAGAAGATCATATAAAACAATATAGTATTATAAAATAATAAAATCCTTATAAAATTTATATTTTATAATGTTTTTGTATATTCAAATAAGTTTTTTGAGTTATTTTTATAGTTTTTTATCAACCATAAAAAAATAATGAACAAAATATTAAAATGATAAGAACTATAAAATAAAATGAACTCGAGAAAATAATCTAACACCACCCATCACAAAAATAGATACCAAAAATTATAAATAAAAAAATAGAGATCCAGACTTAATAATTGTTTATTCAACCATATATAAATAAAATAAGACCATTCTATTGTGATTTTATTTTCTTATTAATTGGTGTATATAAAAATTTTATGTCACTAAAAATTTCAAAATGACTTAATAAAGAAAATTTAGAACAATATGTTTCAATTTATGTGTGCATGAAAATTATGTTTGTGTGCTTACAATAATATATTATTTATTGAACCAACAATACAGAAACCTCTCCATGTTCAGTACTGATGCATGGTGTGACCCCTAGAACCTAAATCTAATAATCCGTTATATAGTGATTTGAATCACATGTTTAATATAATATATCATGTGATTCATTGTCTCTATTAATAAAAAATTTTAAAACTAATATTATAATTACTAATAATCATCATATACATAATAAAACCAACATCAAATTTATAATATAAAATTAACCCAATGGTTAAGAAAATAATTGAAATCAAAAGAAAATTGTAATATTTTATAACTCAAAATGAAATGAAATTCCACAAAAAACATAAAACATTAAGTCAATTCTCATTATGGTCATTTTCAATATTTTATTTTAGCTTAAATATCTATAATAATCACATATAGAAATATGAATACATAATAATAATAGTAAATTACTCCCCACATTTGTCACACTCAAATATATTATTATTTTTCCTTGAATAAATTTATTTATTTTTTGGTAGATTTCATTGTTTGTAACATAGGTTTTAGCTAGTGTTACATGAAATTCTGAGATTTAGTTACTCACGACAGACTATTAATATTTTTATTTGAATAAGAACATTATTTTTGTGCCTTTAATCCTGGATGAATGAATAAGAATAAGAAAATTTTAATTATTATTTATAATTTCTTATATAAATAAATCATATTGATAGAAAATACATAAGAATTGGTGATGTATTTATATGTTTTGAAAATTCTATTTTCTAAAAAAAATTATTTATCATTTTTTTAACAATAATAAATTTAATTTTTTAATATTTAATAAAACTAATTTTATGAATTAAAACTTCTTTTGTTAATTATTATTTTAGATTTATCGTATGGTCAATTTTTGTGATTTTTTCTTAACAGATTAGTTTTTCAATAAATATTGGAAATATTGATTTTTATTGAAAAAATCATTTTACCTTAAATAATTAATAAGGTTTATTTTTTATTTTAAAATGTTTTGAAAATTAACATCAGTTCAATTATATTTTCATTAATATAATTTAGTCACTGGAATTATTTTCAAACTAAATTTTGATATAAATTTTTTTAAGCTTTTGATCAATTTCTTTCTATAAAACTGATTTATTGTTGCTTCATTCGATTCAATAATAAATTAAATTCTCCCACTTTTGAGAATTTTATTTGAAAAAATGGATTTCATATTTTTTATTTTCATATTATATATTATCAAATAAGGTCAACTTAATTTTCAACCATAGTGAATACTAAAATCTGTTAAAATTATTCAATACAATTAAGGTAAAAATAGGTTTATTGTGGTTAATCACAAAAAATATGGGTTAAAATGATTTTGTTTCAAAAAATATTTTATGGAATTATTTTTGACTTTTTATATCTAATTATAAATAATGGTTCATTTTGTATCCCTGTTGCATGTGATAAATGTGTTATCATTTTTCTTTCCAAATATTACATGTGTTTAACTCACCTTACTTATAAAAGGCCACCACTTCTCCTATACTCTTCACACAACCAAAACCATTTGGTTGGGAAAATACATACAAAATTATCTACCTTACCTCCCTCCTCTCGTCCTAGAATCTTAATTTTTTTATAAATCCATCTTATGAAGGCCTTGTAGAAAACATAAGGATGATCCCTAAATCAAAGGTAGCATTTTTCAACAAGAGTTTTTTATTTCACCATCCAAATCACTAAATTATTATTGAAAAATTACTATACAATATCCTCAATATACCCCATTTAAATATATGTTTTTATGTTACATTAATTTCCAAAAAAATATCAACTTTAGTCAAATGGGATATGAAATTATTATTTATGTGTATGGTGGATTATAGCCTCATGAAGTGATGTTATTCGTTTTCCATCACAACTTACCATGGATTGATATAATAATAGATTAAATTTTAAACTATGATATATATGATATTTTTATACCTCTACAATTATGATAAAATATATACCACCTAACATTCAATTATATAGTAATATGATAACACAAGTAGTGTGTACGGTGGGATACCTCTTCATGAAATGATGTGATTCATTCACACTTTACATGAATGATAATAAGGATCATATTAATGAAAATATATGGTAAATATGATATAAAAATTATACTTCAACTGTAATATATTATTTATCTTTATTTCATTTAATGTGAATGGAAAATGGAATCAATTTTTACACGTACGTACAGACTACCGACTCCATAAATATGATATTTCATTTTTTACATATAAATTTTATACTTTGATCTAAATACATATATACAAAATATAAATAATATTTTTATCATTTTCAACATTCAATAGATGATGTAATATGTATCAAAGTAAGTGTTCTAAAAATAAAAAATAAAAATAAAAATAAAAAAACTATGTAGTTATGGCACAAAACATGACATTAAGAAGGAATTGTTAAGAAAAAAGTAATAAAAGGTCATAATTAAATAATATATTGTTTCATATAAATAATTATGGTTATATAATATATGTAAAATAAAATTATTTTTTTATATATGAGAATTTAAAATGAATTAAGTATGTTGAAACTTAAGGTATGGGATTTTTGTCTCACTTTTTACTTATATGAGACAAATGTCATCTTCACCAATTATTTATTTTTTATGGTATATATAATTCAAATAAATGCATTTTATCTTGATTATGCTAAAATTTATTGGGATATACATATCCATTTTTTGATCGATCTTTCGAGGGGTTTAAGGTAAAAACTATACCAAAGCGGTAAGTTTTTTTTGTATCAATTTACTTTCTTTGTGACATATGTTGTGTTATGCACCTATCATCTTTTATGAGGCTTTTATACTACCTCTTAAATTTGTATATCATGAATTTTCTTATATTCATGATATATTATGTTTCATTTAATATTATTCATTCATGGGGTTCATGATTCGGTGTTACCAAATTCGTATGTTTTTTAAGATAAAATCTCAAAAATTATTTACGATGCTTATTTTTTTAGGGAGAAGAAAATAATTATTAAGAAAAAAAGAGATATTACAAGAGTCTAAATTATAGTATCATGTTACAATCTTTTTCATGAAAGCAAAACAGATCAACGGGGAGGTCTTCAAACTAGGTGATGTCTTGATTGATCCCCATGTTGGCATGGCCATCTGCAACCATATTGGCTTCACTATACACATGTGTGATGATATAGTTGATACTTTTAAGCAAACAATTACAGTCCATCCAATGAGTAGTAATCAGACAAGCAAGGTGAGTAACCCCATACCAAATCGCTTTCATGATGTTTGTTGAGTCTCTTTCAAACTGGATGGCAAAGTCAATGGCATGGATCAAACCTAGCATCTCAGCTTCATGGGAGGTTGCAAAGTCACATTTTCCCCTAAAATAGCCAATAATCTTCCCATGACGATTCTTGAAGACCGCACAACACCCTGTAAGGCCCAGGATTCCCTTGGTGGCTCCATCAATGTTAATTTTGGTCCATCCAAGAAGATGAGCCCTCCAGAACACCTCCAGAGTAAGATGAGGTTGACAGTAATTTACATTTATCTAAAGCCACTTCAAGATACCAAATTCATATATGTTGTTATGGAAATGGCCCTCTTGTAATAAAGAAGCATCACGTATAGGTATTAGGATCTGCATCCGACCTGTATTAAGATTGAGTGAGAAATTTTGAGGGATAATAGTATTAAGATCACACCAAATCACATGGTGGAGTTCGGTAACAACTGCGAGGAAAATATTCCTAATTTTTTGAGAGCATTCCATTTCAGCGATGCTTATGATTATCTTTCTGATAATGAGATATTATAATCCACATCTCAATAAATTCATTTGTTTTCTTATCTTTAATTTATTTTATTAGAATACATGTTCTCCCATAATTTTCCTCTCTTTGTGTACTAATTATTTAGAATTAATTTTTTTTAAAAATCTACTTTATTTCTCTCTTCGGTTAAAAATCAATTTTCCATACAAAATAATGTGTTTTTATAAATGTTTTTTTAATTATAAACATTAATTATTAATTAAATGTTTACTTAAGATTGAATTTTTTTAAAATGTTTTTATGGAAATACTCATTTCATTCCAAACAATTCCCACTTGTCTTTTTCCAACAATGTGAAAGAAATAATTTTTTTATACTGTACGACATGGATGGTATTTTCCACCATCTTAAGAAAATGATTAATTTTGAAACATATTTTATAATATTAACTTATTTATTTTGAAAGAATGGTATTTCAAAAATGTTTTATGAATTTTTAATTTTTAAAAAATACTTTCAAATACTTTCTATTTTCTTCTATGAATGATTTGAATTTATTTTTAAGGAAACCTTTTTAAGGTTTTGAGGTTATTTTAAAAGAAAAGGATTTTGAAAATGTATTATGTTTTAAAAGGTTATTTTATAAATAGAGAGGATATTTTACTCATGAAATGCTCCATGTGACCTTTCAAAATCATTTTATATGCTAAATATAACATACATTGATGTTAATTTTTCATTATTGGGGTTATGATCCAACGATACCATTCATATTGTTTCTCAAAATGGATTATGTATATGAGGATATGATTCTTACGAACCCCACTTCTCTTTATAGTATTTTTTCAATGATGAAATGATAAAATGATTGTGAGACCTATTAGATTTTCATAGGTTATTCTATGATGAAGTTTTCATGAAACCCATTTCTTTTCATGGGTTCTAAAGTAATGAATGTTTTATAATAACATGTAACACATATGTATGATTTTCATTATTTGACATGTGGGACATGTATCCCCCTCAAATACATTGGTTAAAGATTGATATATTATGATATGAAAAAGGACTAGAATTGGGTGTGAAACCAGTTCGATAAGGGAATCTATCTGCTATGATATTCATTGGAGTGAACCTTTAATACTACAATGCATTAGGTAATGAACCCATTCCACTATTATAGTCTTAAAAATGATCCTTGAATACTATGGTAATAATTTTATTATTCGTATGGGTCTTCCAAATATCTATGTATTATACCAATGTTAGCTTCTCAAGGATTATCTTATTTAATTACATTATGACTAATTTCTTATAAATATCCATGATTTATTCTAGGACTCATTTTTATGATATATTATATGTGTTTTATGGTTTTCAAGTGATATTCTCATGTTATCATGCCCTGATTCTCAAAATGTGTTTAAAGCTCCCTTTGTTACCATAACTAATCATATGAGCTCATCCTTTATTATGTTTTCATTCAAACTTTTTTGAAGAGTTTTTTTATATAGGTATTTTATAAGAATAGTACTATATGGGATGATATTTATTAGATATTTTGATGATAATTCATTAAATAAGAATATTTTGTTAATGTCTCCGATGTCATTATAATTTTATAATGATTTTCATGTGTTTGTGTAATTAAATATATATTCATTTAACAATATATAATATCTATGTATAAGATGTTTGGGTATTTAATGTTGGTATTAATGGAATTTTTTAGTTAACCTTTATAAACTGGGATTATAAAACACTAGTGATATCTATAGGGATATTTAAAGGGATATATCTAGGGATATGTCTATGTATAATTTGAAGGACGGTCTATCGTATAAAAAATGTCCTGGATTTTTTGTAAAGTATATATGGAGTTATTTAAAATAAATTATATATATGTGTGATTACTAAAAGTGGATATGGATACAGAATAGAGGTGCATAGGGGTAATAACTATGAAAATGGAACATTTATCTAGACTTGATCATCACTCAGTGCATGACAGTGGGATTTTCAACAAACCTAGTATGACACTCCAAGTATGTATGCTTTGAAAATTCAAAAAATATTTATGAACTATCATAAAGTATTTGAAAAATAACCAAGTATCACCTATCTTAATCCTATAGTGTCATAGATTAAAAATCATTTTTCATTATTTAGACATCATATAAGTGATTTTTCATGATAGTGTCTTTCCCCGCTATGATTATTGTTACATACACTTAAATTTGTTTCTAATCCATAATGGAAACAAGATTTTACTAGGTTTACATTTAATGGAATAAAAAACATGTAAATGAAAAATTAAATGGGGTGATGAATAGATTGAAGGAAATTATGATTATCCCTAATCACATATCATGATATATGATTAATAATATACAACATAACCAACTCTTGGACTCACCAAATTATATATGGATTGAGTTCATTTAGTGTTCTTGTGATTCAGACCATAGAGGATTAATATATTAGTTTCCTATATGTTATGAATGTGGGAATAAGAACCTAGGTTAATGATGCCGAGGAATGGGAACATGATTCAAGCGTGTGAAAGGAGTATACAAAATACTTTTATTTCTAAGGAAAAGTTAAATGTTTAGTTAATAGAATGGATGGTAACAATAGTATCCCTTTGGTATCATGGACGGTTCAATGAATTAAATTTATAATGTATAAGAATTATAAAAATCTATGTCCTAGGGGAAAATATCATGAAGAGAATCTGAAATGTTGTATGAGTAATTGTAATATTTCTGATGATAATGAAGACATTAAGGATATATGAAAGGCATGGGCTGTCCCTATAGTATTGTTTATATTAAACATGAGAAGAATGATTAAATTTAGTTTTATTAATGTCAATACATGATACATATTTCATATTATATTAATTATTTATTAAGGAATAATATTATTAATCCATGTTTGTAGTTTAATAATGAAGAATAATTATTGAACTGTTTATTTATTGTAATTAAATAAATATTAAATATAAATGGATATTTTAGAAAAAGGTTTTGATAAACAATTTGAATGAATATATTGAATAGTACTAATGACATAGAAATGTGATTTAATGGAAAGGTAATATTTTATAGAAACACATGATTATGGGAAAATATCCCTTAATATGTTCCTAATGTTCAGATAATGATATTGGACTAAAGTGATAATCGATTTAAATAAATTAAATTGGATAGTATGGATGACCTTGGAACTGATTAATGATTTGTGCACAAAGTGGTTAATGTAATCGTTGATAGAGTTTATAATATTATTGGATTTTATAATTATAATAAATAATTTGTGGTTTTATTCTCGGAATGAGGAGGTATGTATGATTTCATTATGGTTTTGTGATAATTTAATATAATGCCTTATTTTAAAATATTATATGATCAATTTATTCACTTATTTTTTATGGAAAATTAAGATCTACTTCATATTGGTTAGGGGATTAATGATAATTTTGTTTTTGAAATATGGTAACCAACTTTTTGATTTTTTTTATTTGAATTCTGGTTAGACATGGAGGTTTCTTGACATTAATTATTTGGGTAATGTCTCACATTTAACTTTAGAGTTTATTAGAGAACATGGGCTAAAAATTATATTTATGATAGTAACTATAGAAAGAATAAATTCCACAACACTTTTAATGGATAGTATGATCCACAAGTGCTTCAAGAATAAAATAATTTCTTCATTTTCATTACATAAAGTTAGAGGTGATGTGGAATTTCACTAAAGCACAACTAAAGGTTGTGTTTGTGCTTATTAAATGGATTGAAATCATGTAATTATATAATCTAACGAAAATTTTTAAAATTTAAGAAAGGGTTCATAAAAAATCTTATACTTTTACCTCTAGTTGTGATTAATTAATTCCATTTTCACCAATCTTTTATTTATGGATTTGTGGTTGTTAACTTTCTCCTAACCATTTTCTCTATCACTATCCATTAGTATTTGTGTGTTATTTTCTTTTCCATGTCATTGCACCCAAATCCCACCAACATTATCCTACATTTAAACATAGTTATTTTTCATAGATAACATTCATATATCCCATTATCTCATTTCAAGATGATTTTTTTTCATCCTTATTTATGTTGTGGGTTTCTAAAAAAAGGATTTTGAAATATTAAACCCTTGATTACCGAGAAAAAGTAAAAAATATGAGGTTTTAATTTATTTAATGGTGGTATAATGTAACACACCAATATTTTATGAAATATATATTTTTAGTAATGTAATTTTTTTTGAATATCTTGTGATGCATGGATTATTAATCTCTTCATTTTTTTACAAGAAACATAGAGTTTTAATGAAACATCATAAATTTTTAATGTCAGTATTTAAAAAACAATTTTATTTTTTTCATTAAATATTTTATAATTAGAAAAATCACAATTTTAAATTTAAATTATATTGTTTTTATTTTAATAAAACAAATTTATAACAAATACATAATTTTTGGTAATGTTTTTACATGTTTTAAAAATACTATTTTTTTAAATGTATTTTTTTAATTTTTTTGAAGAATAATGAAATTAATTTTTACACATTTGAAAATTTATTTACGTAAAATAAAAATTATTTTTAATATATTCATGTCAAAAATTTTCTTAAGATGAGTTTTTTTGTATTTTTTAGAAAAGATTAAATTTTTGATGAAAAGTGAAAAATACAGGTTTTTAATTTAAAAAAAATTATATTTAAATAATTTTTAAGGTTACTTTATATTTTTTTAATGGGATCTAAAGTAATATTTTTCCAATTATATATAAAATAATCCAATTTATATAAATCTAACAATTATCGTATTGTATTTTTATATATAATAGGTTAAAATTTTGAATATTTTCCCTTTGTAAAATGGCTTTCTCATCGCCTCTATTGGTTAAATTATGAATTAAATTTTCCACTTATGTGAAAGAAATTTAGAAAAAAATATTCAATATTTGGAATCAAAATAATTTATATTATATAATATATTCTTCTTAATTTTTTACCATAATGAATAGAAAAAAATAAGGATTATTTACAAATGGTCTTTCCCCATGGAATACATGGGTGCCCCAATATCTTTGGGGAGACTTCATGTATGTGACTTCAATGCCATTGTCAACAGGATTACCGACAAAATCCTCAACTAGAAGAACATCTTCCTCTCATTTGGGGGATGGATAACGCTGGTAAATAGCATGCTTTTTGCCACCCTCGTCCACACTCTCTCATCGATCAAAGTTCCCAAGAGCATCATTCACAGGATTAAAAAGATCCTCACTGGTTTTATCTGGGATCCGTGCTCAGAGGGTAGGCGTCGCAGGGCCTCATGGGATAGGGTGGTGAGGCCAGCTAGGGAAGGCGGCATCAATGTCCGGAGACTTGAAGATACGATCATGTGCATGCATGCAAAGATAGCCTGGTAGGTTCTGGAAAAATGAAAGCTGTGGAGAATTACCATGCACAACTTCCATGTAGGATCCGAGCTCAGGGACGCTGGCAAGGCTTCCCCTTTCTGGTCTAATATTTCTCCACTTATAATTGCATTGGAACCTTAGTCTATATGTATCGTGGGAAGGGGGACATCCTTTTCTGGCATCATAACTGGGATGGGATTGTCCTTGGCTTTCCGGGGTGCCCAGGCACTCTTCTCACCTTCAAGGAGGCTAGTGCTCACCCAACCTTCATAGAAGCAGTCTTGGAAGATGACTAGTGGGATAATTTTAGCCTTATCAACATCAACTCTGAACCAGACAGATGCGTCTTCTCTCCCTCTACATCTAGTTCTTTCTCTTCAAGGGACTTCTGATGCTCTCTAGTCACCGCCGATCAAAGTGTTTCATGGAACGTGAACCTCTAGGCCAAAGACACTCTGATCGAACCAAATTTTCTTACCTGGAGGCTGCACCACAAGGCCATTCCCACAGATGAAAACATTAGGCATTGCGACATTCCATTGGATTCGATGTGTCACTGCTATTCGGAGCACCGGGAGGAGAGTACGGATCAACTGTTCTTTGAAGGAGAATGGGTGAGGGCGGTATGGAATTATTTTGGTGCGTTTACAGCAATCTCTAATAAACTCATGGCCAACATGACTTTTCTGGATAAATGGTTTCACGGTGAGTGGAGAGGGGCCCTGAGCAAATGGCCCATACCATGGTCCTCTAGGCTGGATGTTGGTCGATCTGGAAAGTGAAAAACAAGGCTCGACACGACGGAACTATCACCTCCATCCAGGTAATTGTACTCCGAACAAAGTTCCTACTCCTGGACCTGATTAGATCCTTTAGAAAATGGAAGGAGGAACCCACTCTCTGACGACTTTAGACTTGTACTGATAGTGTCTCTCCTGGTATCAGCAACCGTAGAGGCAACTGGTTCGGTTTTTCACCACCCAGAAGAGGGCTCAAACTAAATTCTGATGGGTCATGAAACATGGGGGTGATTCATGGAGGAGGGGTGGTGAGAAACCATTTCAGATCGGTTATCATGGCTTTCTCTGGGCGTTTGGGGTGTGTCTCTTCTCTCCAGGCTGAGGCAAAGGCGATGTTGTTGGGCCTCTCACTTTGTCTCCAAAAAGGGATCATATTATCGGAGGTCGAAACTGATTCCCAAATCCTCCACAACGCCTTTCAAGGCTCTTATTCCATTCCATGGTCTATCCATTACATTACAATGGCATGCAGAGGTTTGATCAGACACCATTCACTGTATGAATGCGAGGCTTGAATGGGAGGTTGTGGAAGAGAGTACTCTATGGGGAAAAAGCATGTCGACAGCAACTGCGGTATATTCTGGGGGTGGCCATGGATCCCCTTTCGGGGTGAAGATTTCTTTGCTCATTTTGACTCTGCGCTTCTTCTCCCGGTGGATTGTGGGTGAAGGAATATCTCTTTCTGGAATCATAATTGGAAGAGGTATTTACTTGGTTTTCCTGGGGGTCCTGCTCCTCAAATAACGTTCAAGGAGGCCAGTAATTATCCTGGTTTTTTGCAGACTGTTCTGGATGAGGATCAATGGGAAAATTTTGATCTCATCTGCATCAATTCAGAACCGGACAGGTGTGTTTTTACTCCTTCCACTTCTGGTTTCTTCTATTCAAAGGATTTATAGAGGACTCTCTTTCCTTAGGAACAGTCTAATTGCTAGAATAACATTGTATGGAGTAGGAAGATTTCAAACAAATATAACTTCTTGACTTGGAGAATCAGGAACCAGGCTCTTCCGACTGATGAAAAAGTCAGGAAGCTGGGTATTAATCTTCCCTCCAAATTCCATTGTTGTACGAGCCATCAAGGGGAGAATGTGAATCATCTCTTTTTTTTATAGTGAATGGGCTATAGAGATTTGGAGCTTCTTTGGTGATTTTTCAGCGCTGCATTACACTACTAGCCTAGACAGAAATTTCCTGTAATGTTGGTTTCTTGGAACAAATAATTCAGCTGTGGAAAGGCTTGCAAAGGCTCTCATTTTTAATGCAGCATGTTGGTGCATCTGGTGAGCTAGAAACAAGACCAGGTTCGAAGGCATTAACTATTCTAGTAGATCCATCATCATGAGAACCAGGTCACTTCTATTGGATATGTTTAATGGTATCAATAACTGGAGAGATGCGCCTTCTCTGAGATGCTTGCAAAGAAGTGTTTCTCTGGACAATCCTAGATGGAGAGGGAACAATGGACAGTGGGTGCGATGGCACCCTCCTACTTCGGGTCTCAATCTTAATGTGGATGGATCGTTCAAGGAGGGGATTCTTCATGGTGGAGGTGTGGTTCGAGATGACAGGGGCAGCGTCCTCCTTGCTTTTACCACTTTCTTCGGACATGGGACGTCGATACAAGCGAAAGCTAAACCAATGTTCACAGGGTTTTCTTTTATGCCAACAGGAAAATGTTGATATTTTTCTAGTGGAGACTGATTATAAGATTATACACAACTCCATGCATGGAAAAAGTGTCGACTTCATGGTCGATTATGTACATCATCAGAAAATGTAAATCCATTCTTGGTAACAACACTTCGGTGGTGCACACTTGGAGGAAGTGGAACAAGGTTGCGGATCACCTTGCATCCATGGCTGTTACAAATCAAGGCATTGGTATCATTTTCTTCCCTAGCTCCATTTTCTTGAAACCTAAAGGGGTGAATTTGATTAGAGGTGATGTGCTTAGTCATCACTACTTTTGGCCCCCATAGATTTTCTTGGATCTTTTGGACTTTTTATCTTTTTGGATGTTTGTCTGGCGGTACTTTTCCCTGTTTAATAAAAATTTATCTTTGAATGTTTCCATACTGCTATCACTATGAAGCTGGAGGGGGTCAACTTTGTTCGAGGGGATGACCTCGGCATCCACTACTTTTGGCCTCCCTAGGGTTGTCATTTGGGGCGCTATGGGCTCGTTTGTCTGATTTTTGTTGTACTTGCTTTTCTTATTCTCAAAAAATATATCTTCATGGGAGTTTATCTAGGGTTAAAAAAAGTTATTGGTTAAATATTTACTAATTCATTCTCAAAACCCATGTTATGTCCATATTTCAACTTTATAATTTCCAGGGATATATAATATACAATTTTATATCTTTTCAACATGAGAACAACATGGGTACACATTTTTCTTTCAAATAATTACATGTGTTCCATTCACCACACTTAAAAAATGTCCCACATTCTCTTTTACTCTCCACACTATAAAACCTATTTGGTGTACCTTTGACCTTCAATAATATTTTCATAAATCCCATCCTATAAAGCAAGAATAATTATTTTTGGTATAAATCCAACCTTGGAAGACATTTGTTGTGATCCAAAGGAGGCTGTCATAAGAAGAGGAAATGTTTTTCAATGATCATTTTTATTAGATTTCTTCCTCCACCTCCTAAATTTAAAATTAAAAAATGATGATACAAAAAACATTTATATCATCCATGTACTAAAATATGTTTATGTTAATGGAATGACATACAACCATCTCCACTTCCATCAAATAAGATCCAAATCATCATTCATGTGTATAACGAACTACCGTATCAAAAACCGATGTTCTTCATTTTCCATTTCCACCTCTCCAACTAGATATAATGATGTATTAAATATTTATATATTCTATTTAGGATATCATTATTCTTATATAATTATTATATCACATATACCTCTATACATTCCATTCATTTGTAGACTGGAGGTGCTTTCTGATCCATGCTTTATGGTGTGTTTCAGAGAGTTCCTGATTCAACATCGGTAAAGACACTATTTCCAATCTAATGTGTGTCAAATCCAGGGGTTCTAGTCCTCTGTTTATGATTGAATGTCTTACCTCGGTCTCATACAACAACATTGCTCATGCATATGGTATACAATTTCCTCATTAAGTAACATGATTCATTGATGATTTAAATATGAATTAATAAGTATTGGATTCAAAGAAATATATGATAAATATGACATAATAATTATTATGTAATTATAATATGTTACATTCCATCCTTTCATTTAATATTTCAATAAAGTGGATAAAATATTCTTATGTGCGTACACTCTATCATCTCCATGAATATTGTTTTTTATTTTCTTCTTTAAACATTTAGAGATTAATTAAAATAAATGTATACAGAATATATATGATATAATATCATTGTTAACATTATTTATATGAGGAAACTATAATCAATGTAAGAGTAAAAAAATAAAAAATCAAAACATACATGAAAAACAAAGTTGTTATTTCCTGTAGCATGATTTTAATATGGAATTATTAATAAACGGGTATTTAAAGGTTATAAGTAAATAATATATTGTATGGTATAAAAACTTATGGTTCTATAATATATTCTGAATAATAGTATATTTATTATACATGTGGTTTGAATGCATATAAAGTAATTCAATACTAAAGGTAAAAGAAATTCTTTTATTACTTTTTACTTCCATGAGACACATGCCATATTCACCACCTATAACATTCACTTGGTGTATATACATCCAATGATTGTAATTTATTATTTTTATACTGAAAAATATTTTTTATTAAAATATCATTTTAATATCTCTCTTTAATTGGGTCTGTTGTTCAAAAGTTATCAAAGTGGTATGGGAGTTTTGTCATAATTTTCTTTTATTGAAACATTTATTAGGTTTTTAGCATACCTTATTTAGTGAGGTGTATATAATTCCCCTTGAAATAATATATCATGAATCGAAATATATTAACATAATCTTATTTTTATTGGGGATTTTGATTCAACTTTACAATAGTGGTAAGGGTTTTATAATGCAGTCTCATCATTTTTCTGAATTGTTTATAAATATGGTTCTAATGATGAAATATTATTTTCCATATCTTAAGTTTCTAATGATATTTCTTCGACTATTTTAAGTTTACCCAAATACATTTATTCCCATTGTTTTCTTCAATTTATGCACTTAATATTCAAATGTGTATTTCTTTATAAAAAAAATCGATGTTATTTATCTCTTCGGTAGAAAATCCTTTTTCTTCTAATGTCATGTTTTCTAAAACAAATTCCCATTTTACTTTTACTAAAATCTTTAATAGAATAATTGTTTTAAATTTTATTAAATGAATGGTATTTTCTTCCATCATGAACAACTCATTGTTTTTAAAACGTTTTCTATAAGTTTCAATAATTATTTTCAATGAAATCTATTTCCCAAATATTTTATGAATTTTTATTTTTAATTTTTTTTTACAAAAATAGTTTAATTTCATCGTGAAATGTTTAAAACGGTTTATAAATATCTATTTATATGGTTTTAATATTATTTTAAATTAAATATATTTTACAAATGTTTTATATTTTGAAAAATGATATTCGATGTAAAAATCCTATTTTCTTGAAAAAATGATCCAAGTGATTTTTCAAAATCATTTTCCATCATAAATAAAATCTTTTGATGTTACATATGCTTTAGTATGGATATGTTTCTACTATACCATTATTATTCTTACTAAAAATGGTTTATGATTATGAGGATGTAAAGTACCGACCTGGCTCACCTCTAAGATGGTGGCCAGCCCGATGGGTTACATGACCTCAAGCGCATCTCCCTAAACACCAGAGGTTGCCGACTAGCCGAGAGGGCCTTTTGTGTCCAAGGGGGATACTATTCCCTCATAGATAATAGGTATTATCATAGCAGAAGTAAAAAAAATTAATAATAAATAGAGGAATCATTTAAAAAAATAAACTATATAAAAAGAAAATAAAGAATCCCAACTGAATACATAAAAAATTTGGAAGCTGATAAATGAAACCAGATACAAAAACAATGGCATGACATGATGCATGTCTAAACTAAAAGTACATAAAACAAAAACTCAAGCATACTTTTGACAAAAAGAAAAGACACAAAGTGAGACAACTTCATTCCAAGAAAGGCTCGGTCCTCTGCCCTGGTCTCCATCCTAAGCAGTAAGAAACAATCAAGAATTGGAAGCAGCATGCTTCCCTTTGTCAATACCTGCAAACATATAATCTATTTGGGTGTCAACGATGCTCGAGCAGGGTGTGAGATAAAATCTCAGTAGGCCAGCACCTATGGTATCTAAACCTTTCCATTGCGTGCAATAATAAAATATAATGTGCCATTATATAACAATTGAAAATAATTTATTAAGTGAAATGAAATAAATAACTCGCCCCTGGTTCCAAGTGGGGCCCGTGCCTAATCACCTGCTTCGGCCTAAGCCGGAAGTTTGAAAGGAGTTCCTGTAAGTAGAATACACATCTGCATATATATGAAGCCTAGAAGATTAAGGTAAAATAAGGAAGAATCACACCCTAAGCATGTTATTTAACTTGGGATCTAAGTCATGTGTCAACCAGGTGTGCTTCAACATACCAGAAAATATCTCAATTCTCAAGAGACTAACAACAACATTAATCTAAACCTTCAGTGCATCATTATTAAGGTTCAAGTTGAGAGTTGGAGTCTGAGCCTGTCCCGAAGGTATCACTACAGAACACCCTACAATTATCTAGTACCATTGAGCCCATCCAAGGCAATCTTTCGAAAGACCAAGTATCGCTCGTGGCATGGCTTTACCCTGAGTCCCTACCGATCTCACAAAAAGTGGTCAAGGGTCATCTGAGGCTGGCTTAGCCACATTGCCAATAGATCCATCCTGATGGGCCCTTTTTGAACTGGTATCACTCATAAGTATTAGAAAGTCTGGGAAAGTCTCAGTCTGGCAAAGCCAAGAACACCACCTCCCAGCACATAGAGGTAACCGTCAGGAACAAAGGGTCTAAGTGTGGACCTTAATACGGGACCCACCTCCTTTCCCCGCCCTGAATTTAATTAATGTTTTCATAGTATTAGATATGATATCAACATATGTAATTGAAGCTTGAAACCAAACAGGTACACTCATGAATCACACAATGAAAATTAAATATTTCAACATAGTAATCTTAATGAGGAAAAGTACTGCATCATGATAAGTAGATAAATGCACTTTTAAATAAATTAAACCAACCAACTACCAAGATCCAATAATTCTAAAGTTCATAATAAACTAAATTAATTATTTAAATTAAACACAACAAAATAGGTTGTGCAAAACTTGCAGATAAAGAAACTTTTTAATAATAAATAAACCAGCACAACCAACTGCCAAAGATTCAACAATTCAAGATTCATAATTAATATAAATTAATTATTTAAATTGAACACAACAAAAAAATAGGCTTTTCAACACATGCAGTTAAATAAATTAAAATTTTGGGCTAATGGAAATTATACTGACTGCGCCAGCACGACCCAAGGGGTGTCCGACCTTGTTGAAACAAACTAAACAAATTAATTCATGATCAATACAGGTGCAACAACTAGGAAAAACAAATTAATTAATGAATTTGGGTGAATTTGCACAAAGCCGGTAGGCACCGACTAACAACACAACGGTGTGTTTTTATAAATCGCAATGAAATGGATGGAAAGGGAGTATATGCCCTACCTTTTGGTTTTAGATGATTATATGATCCAAGGTAGGTTTTGATTTGACCTAAAATGGATGAAAACGAAAGATTTTAAAAAACCACAAAATAGGGTAAAATCCTTCTGCGGAGAACTGTGCAAAGGATTTGGAATGAGATCGCATGATTCTTGGTATGTGGGATAAGCCTTACTAAGAGGTTCACCGTACACCTGACAGCAAAGAAAATAGATGATGAATGGAGGCACGGTTATCTTCCGAAGGGTGGAGAAGGTGGTGCACACCACCTAGGGAGGAGAGGTGTGCCACGCACAGAAGAGGAGGAGGAGAGTAGGAGAGGAAAAAAATAAATAAAAAGGAAAGAAAAGAAAATAAAACGAAAAAAATAAATAGGAGATAAATAAATAAAATACTAAAAATAAAATGGTGGAAGAAAAGAAATAAATAATTAAAATTGGTTTACCTCATTTTAATTATTTTTAATTTCTCTCCAACCATATCTATTTTATTATTTATTTTTACCCCTCTTTAAATTCCATTAATTTCCTTTAGTCCTTTTTACTTATTTTTAACCTGAACGCTGCGATATGGCACGATGTAATTTTTTTTTTAAAGTTCAATTAATCATTTAATTACTTTTAACAGTTGTCTGGGACCCGCAACAAGGTATGCAGGCGCGCGCCCTTGGTCACTTTAAATATTTGTATTAAAAACTTAAAATTATACAACTTGATTTAAGTCAACATGTTAAATACATTTATGTAGATAATTAATAATATTTTATCTAACCTAACAATAAATATCCACCCAATTATATACGTGGTTTATATATATACACACATCTTCATATTCATGTCTATACACCCACACATGTATATATATTTATTTATTTATTTATTTATTTATTTCCATATATATAGATATACCTCATATATGTATATACATCAATGTTTTTTGTCTCAATATAATAATAATAACAACAATTAAAATAATTATTATTGTTTAAATCAACCCATTAATTACACAATTAATAACTTAAAAACAATAACCACAAAAAAGGATAATGGTTATTAAATAAATATTTATTGCGCATTTGTATTTAATTCGAATAATTAATAATATCATATTTATTACATTACCCAGTTATTATTTACACCACAAAAAATTTATTAATTATGGATGTGAATTTTCATTTATTATTTTCAAAATAAATAATGATATTAATAATAAAATTATTAATATATGTAATTTCCAATAAAATATTTAAAACACAATTAAATTATCTTCGGGTGAGATACGACTAAACGTCCAACGCTCGCAAAGGTTATACCCTACCTAGGGTAAACCCTACATCCTGGAACTATTGGTGGTGTCATATTTCTCATTCGACGCACCGTTTGAGAGAAAATAATTATTTATTATTTAAAAATCAGAATAATTAATTAATTAAAAATAAAGACGGTATTATCAAGTGCAAGGGTGCCAAACACCCAATGTGAATCAAGGTTATACCCTAACTAGGGTAAACTCGGCCTTCTAGACCTAACGGTTGTCTTAGATTTCTCATAAGATTCACTGTTTGAGAGAAAATAATTATTTATTATTTAAAAATTGGAATAATAAATTAATAAAAAAGTTGGAATTATCATATGTGAGGGTTCCAAACACCCAATGAGAATCAAGGTTATACCCTACCTAGGGTAAAACCGGCATTCCGGACCTAACGATGGTATCAAATTTCTCATATGACACACCGTTTGAGAGTTATTTTTTTTTTTAAAAAGAAAAAAACATGCGTGTTAATAAAATAAACTTAATATTTTTATTCTATCAACACCGTAGTGTCGAATAACTGAATAAATAGTTCCAATGCTCGGTTTTTAAAATAGGCATTTCGAGTTAATCGAAAAAAAATTAATTTCCTTCACTTTTTCATCCAGTTCAAAACACAGGATGTTACAATCTTCCCACCTTAGAACTTCTCATCCTCGAGAAGCCTTCGGGAACAACGTAACCCTCACCCGATCTACAGGGTCATGCAGTCTCATACAAAAGGTCATGCTACGTATCTAAATTCTCAATGCATGCTCAAACATTGGTTAGGCAAGTGGCACCTAAGATATTAAGGTCTGAGTAAACACTCATTTCCCAACTGAAACACTGAGACGGTACCTATCCAAACATGATCAGCTAGAGATACAACCATGTCATCGTCTCCTTAACTTATGGACCAAGTTACTTCCCACCTTAGGTTTTAAAGTCATAAAGAGTAAAATTCTATGTCACGATACTTACTCTATCAGAATTTTCTATAAGACACTCCCTTAAGAGTTCTAGTGACGCTTCTCACTTGATTTCTGAAACGGATAAAATGGTCGATTCTCCATCGCCCATAAAGACCAAGTCGAGCCAAATTTTTATGAAAATCCATGTTCGACCCAAACAGAACTTTTTTTACCTGACGACGTGACAGAAGAAGGTCCTTTACTAACTACTTTATTGATGAACAGGAAGAACTAGTCAATCCTCTCTGGCCAACCATTTAGGAAGATTCTCGGCTTAGATGGTAGGTGTTTTATAGACTAAATTGTGATGTTATCTTCAAAGGTATCTCACATTTACCATGAACACGTCCACTGAAGTTCATACCTGACCTCTAGTGATGTTTCTTGATTTAGGGATCACCGAGTCCGACAAAATGTCTAGGGTAACCCTGGATTGGCACAACAGGAGTAAAGGAACTAACATAGGGTAGTCCATACTCCATGTTTATGAGTGAGACATTGGTACAACGGCAAGATGCCCATATCAAAACATTGATCGAAGCCAGCGTGGCATCATCCTGGAAGTCAAGTTAGATGAAACGGTTGGTGTAGAAAAGTTCGTCAGGAATTCCCACATGGAAATACAAAGGTCACTCAAGGATAAACAAGCCTTGATAAGAATAACGCATCAACGTGAAACACTGAGGAAAACCACCCTAAATAATCCCAATAACTTTTAACTCTTTTCCATGGCGTAAGACCGATGCTCTCTTAGTGTATCAAGGATGATGGAAAGATAGGGGACATTATTGTCACTTAAGGAAGAGTACACTAAGAGGACTATAAGATTACCAGAAGGGAAACATTTAAACAATAGGCATAAAAGCCCTACCAAACAGGCCGGTGTGTCGAAACACCTGAGTCTCTAGAAGTCATCTCAGGCACTGGTATGAACTTGATTCTCTTAACAGAGATGTCACTATACTACATAGATGACCCGAAATGTATTTAACAGTGAAAGACTTGATTATTACACTGAACTCAACTGGTTCATCACAACATTAAGAACTCAACAACATCGCACATGAACGCATACTACCCCGAGATGATACAGAAGCAAGATGACTTTTAACTCAGATGAAGACATACCAAGTCATCCATAGTTGTAGAGAAGAGAGGGTCGAACGACCTATGAAGCAGCTGACCATTCTTAAGGAATGCCTAACCTGATGGAAATGAGCATTACCGATGCTCAATCCCGAAACAAAAGTCAAGGAAAACATGACCACTCATCCAAACAAGGGTGTCATTTTAAGCAAGGGGGTCTGACTAGGGACAACGACATGTGAAAGGTTCTATTCCAAAGAAAATCAAGGAGAAACTCAAACTACTCTTATAACATGGCCTTAAACAGAGGAAATCGCTACAGGTTCCATATCCAAGCCCTTTATATTTAATCACATTAAATCTTTAATCATCAAAAGATTTAATCAAAACATCAAGTATCATTTTTCAAAACAAAACACAAGGTACTTGATCTTAAACAACACCTCAAAGGAAAACATGCAAGTTTTATAAAACACCATTTGAAAACATTTTACATTAATTGACATCTCATCCTTAATTGGGAAATCTATCACATAAATTCCTTTTAAGAAGATAAGGCAACCTACAAGGGTCCCACTAAGATGACCTCGGTTCATTAGAATGAAACCCAAAAATAGTTGTTTAATTATTAAGAGTCAAAACACCCATATTGAGTTATCTCATAAGGAACATGTACCAACTAGCATACTTGGTCATAGTTGTTCCATTAGGTAGTTAACCAATTAATTTTAAATTAGAACATGTTCCAACACATATCAGCCTAGATATACGGGTGGATATCAACCTATGAAGTGACTATACACTTTATAGTTTTTGGAATTTGGATCCCATTCAAAGGCAACTAATACATTTTAGCAAAGCAACCAATTACATAACAAATACTCTAGCAGGTCACTACAAGAAGCTAAAAGAGAGAGACATGTTGTAATCATAGAAGCATAACATTTTCATCACAGAGACATGCTAATAGGCATAGAATCATGATACAAGACAAACATTGTAAATACTCGTAAAATTCAATAGATATTTTTACTTAATTTTCATTGGGATTTTACAAGAACGCGGTTTCTAACGGCACCTGATTCTGAGGCCCGGTGAGCCCGGAATAATTTTCTGAAGTTTAGCTCGGGTACGTTCAGTGAACGAACGAGCGGGTTTTTATAACTTTTGATCCGGTGCTTGGAATTGAAATATGAGGGCACCAATGAAACCGCAGTGCCGGTAATTTCTTAGGAACACCTCTTCTGGAGTTGCGTTTTCTCGGGTGAGGTTATTAAAATTTTGGGTTAAGTAAAGAATAAAATAAAATGGTGCAACCAATTTTATTTTTGTTTAAAGAAGTTTAACCTAAGCTAAGTGTTTGGAGTGGGACCGACTGTTGTTCTAAACTTCCCTTGAGAGGATTTAAGGTGAGGTGGGGCCCACACGAGCCCCCACCTTTTCATTTCTCCTTAACTCCTTTTAAAGCCTCCTTTTCATTAAAGATGACAACTTATCACTTCAATAAATTTTGACAAGTTAAGTGAATTAAATTCGAATGTTTGAATTTCAAAAGGTTTGGTATGAGAAATAAAATAAGGCAAAGCCTTATTTTATTAGGATGGAGTTTTGTTGTGTGAGGAGGTTTTGGAGAGGTTTTCTCTAACTCTTGAAGAACATCTTCTTCCTCGTCGAAGAATGAAAAGAACGCCGAGCCTTCGACGAAGAACTCCGTCACCGCAAAGGGGAGTTCGTCGTACCGTCTTCTTCCCTCTCCGAAGCCGGCGAGAGATGCCATCCTCGGAGATCGACGACACGACACCGACGATTCTCTTCCTCGCGACACCGACGATCCTCCTTCTGTGACGCTTACAGAGTCTCCTTCCGCGACGTCCCTTTCCGCTACAAACCTCGTTCGATGAAAACTCTTGAGTTAGGGGATTTATTGTTTTTTTCGTGAATACTTTCGTCGCCGTTCTTCGTTTTCAAATTGGACTGCCTGTTATCGCAATAATGGGAGGAGGTCGGACTGCACGAACATGGCCGACTTCCCTCCCCCCTTGATGCTTGATTTTGTTGCGGCACGAGCAAGGCAGTGTGGTGTCGTTGCACCGTGCGGAAATAATAAAGAATGGGCGGAGAAGCGCAGTGTCGTCGTTCCGCGCCGGAGAACCTTGAAGAGGTCGTGGCCGGAGCGGGGCCGCGGCGGAGCAAGAAGTGGCTGCCGGCTTCCGTCCGCCGGTGCCGGAGCAGGAAGGCGGGACCCTGGTGGTCCCGCGGCACCAGCAACCGGCTGGCCAGACTGGGCCGGCTGGCTTCCAAGAAGCTGGGGGTCGTAACCCCCGGCTGGCTGAAGGAGAGGCACCCCCACATGGGGTCCATGGTTACACAAACAGGGGGGTAGTGAGCCCCCCCTTCCGCTCGGTCGTTTCAGCCGAGCCACCTGGCCACGCTGGCCAGGCCGAGCGCGCCAGGCCGGGCCCCGCCCAGGCCGGGCCAGGCCCCGCCCACCGGGCCGGGCCGCTCCTTAATGGGCCGGACCCGGACCCGGGTCGGGTCGACCCGGTTCAGGCCGACACAGGGGGTATCGGGTCGGGTCGGACCGGGCCCGAACCCCCTACTTTCGGACCTCTTTTGGTCTTTTGCCCATAACATGGGCTACAGACCTCCGATCGATGCAACATCAGCTGTGATGTGATCCTTGATCGAGACGGTCGTTTTGGTATATTACAATCAAGGTTTCGGATAACTTTGGGTTCGGCCGGGTTGGTTCGAACACGAAACCAACCGGGCCCTCGGAGCAGAAACGCTTATAACTTCAGCTCTGGACATCCGATTGGCGTGCCGTTGACTTTGATGGATTCCTCTTAGTGAGACAGACCTTTTGGATTACTCCGCTCAAGGTTTGGATGTAGTTGGAGTACGGTCAGGTTGGTTTTGACTTAAAAACCAACCGGGCCCCTGGGACGAAAAAGCCAATAACTCTCAGATCAGGCGTCCGATTAACGCGCCGTCTGTGTCGTTGAGTTCATGTTGACGATACGGAACTTTTGGATACATCAACTCCGGACTTCGTGTCAGTTGATGTATCAGCCCCTCGGCTCGTGGAGCGGAGCCTCCCCGAACGAGCTTGCTGTGTGCAGGAACCCTAGAGCTGGCTGCAACTGCGACGACGATGAAGACAGTACGGGAATCCTTTGTGGGTTCGACAGTGACGACTACAGCACTCAGCGATCCTCTGTGGATCAGTGCTTACTGATCCTGTGTGGATCAGATCCTATGTGGGTCAGCGCTTAGCAGTTCTATGTGCACCAGCGCATACCGATCCTGTGTGGGTGAGATTCTGTGTGGGTCATTGCGGGGGTTAGTTACCTATCGATCTTGTGTGGGTCATTACGGGGGTTAGTACCTATCAATCATGTGTGGGTTCGATGTCTTAGATGAATCAGTGGCTACATCTGATCATCTTTATCGTCTTACGAAGAAGTATATCTGTGTGAGCTGAGTCTTGACTTTCAATCTTTATCTTTGATAAGATTGACTTGATATCCTGTGTGGATTACATTATGCTTCATGTGTGGATTGGGTTATGTTTTTCTTGTGTGGACTGGATTGTACTTGGGCTCGGATGTTGGAGCCGAACCGGAATTGATGACTTAGGTATATGTATGGGCATATACCTAAGTAGTTTCGGATGTTACTTCATGATTGTATCTTACTTTTGTGGATTATCCTTTGTGGATTCTGGGAGACCTTCGGGGGTCTTGGGGTCCCTACTGAGTAGCTTATACTCACCCCTGCACGGGCTATGCCCGCACTACATTATGTTGGATGCAAATGACGGACAGTGCTGATCGTGATTGAGGTCTGTGAAGCGAGATGGTACCTGGAGGTGGACCATTGGGCGGGACATACACGGAGCAGACGGCTGGACCCATGGAGCTGTGGAGACTATCTGTACCAACCCTTCAGGTGGGACATCCAGTGGACGGCTCGACATTGCGTCTTACTTTTCAGTTGTTGTACTTTCATTCCAGTTGTACTTTACCTTCAGTTTGGGTCTGTATTCTGGCCCACTTACTTTTCCACACTTACTATTGTACCCAGTTTTACTTAGTGTTTACTTCTACTTGCTTTCTCTATAGTGTTTATTTACTTTACAAAGGCAATGCCTTCCCTATTTATCAGGAATTACGCCTTGGTGCTAGTCACCATCCCCTGGCCTATGGAAGGCGGGCTTGGGGTAGTCACGGAACAGGCCCCAAGGACAGGTCGTGACAAATTGGTATCAAAGGAGTTCGGTTCTACCGCAGAACTCAGGACTCTGATATTTTTCTATGTGAAGCAATATTGTTAAGTGTATTGAGTGTGGTTATCAGTCCAGGGAGTCCAGTGTTGGTGCGGCAGCCGACGTATCCGTACACCAAGACCCTGACTTCTGATTTCTGACTTAGTACACGAAGACACTGATTGCATGTGTGTTTCAAGTTTTCTTTGTGATTACTTTGTTTCAGCTCACCAGGTATATTGTTTTGACCGTGGCGCACCTGACTCTGTTCAGGATGGCCCCACAATGGCAGCCAGCTAGGGTTTCGAGTTTTGTACGTGACGACAGCCCACCAAGCGACGAGGCCTCAGTGCAGGGCCCTATTACTGCGGAGGCACCAGCTGTACCACTACCCGTCGAGCCACCGATGCCACCAGCCCCAGCCGCTGATAGTGCACGTCACCTTAGTGCACTGCACGAGTTTCAGCGTCAGCGACTGCCCAGGTTTCATGGGGAGACAGACCCTCAGGTAGTCGAGGATTGGCTGGAGGCGGTTGTGAGAGTTTTCAGGTTAGTGAGGACTCCAGCTGACCTCATGGTGATCCTCGAAGCGAGCCTCCTGCACGCGGAAGCAGGCAGATGGTGGAACTTGATGCTCTAGGTGCACGATGAGACATCTCTCCTCTGGATGGACTTTGAGAGCCTCTTCCGCTCGGAGTTCATCCCAGCCACCCTTTGTGCGGTGCGCATCCAGGAGCTTCTAAAGCTGCGGCAGGGCAGCATAACGGTCGCCCAGTACTCGGCGAGATTTACCGATCTTTCGTGCTATTCAACGGACATGGTATGGGACCCATTCTTCCGGGCGCAGACCTTCGAGCAGGGATTGAGGAATGAGATCAGGGCATCGCTGATCTCCCTCAGCATTCCGACACAGGCAGGGGTACTGGAGCGAGCCCTTCTCATTGAGATCTTTCTTGCTGAGCCTACACCAGCAGCGAGACCTACCGCAGGGTTGCACGTAGCGGAGTCTTCTGCAGCCGGCAGTAGACAAATGTCGCAGAGGTCCAAGCGGACCAGGCCATCGGGAGGAGGACCACAGGATACTGGCTCGGCGGTGTAGGGTACACGCAGAAGATCCAGTCTTACGAGTGGAAGATAGTGTTATGCATGCGGCGGGCAGGGCCACTTGGCTCGTGACTGCCCGGCCCGCCATGCAGAAGGGAAGCAGACGGTTGAGGAACCACCCAGGTAGAGGCAAAGGTCCGACCATGGAGGTCCGCAGGGAGCAGGTGGACGAGGTCGAGGAGCTGGTCGAGCGGCAGGTGGTGGAAAACGTTTTGAGGCTCTACCACCACCACCACCAGGAGGTCCACCCCGACCACAGGGGAGAGCACAGCTGAAGCTTATGATCATGGAGCTTCGGAAGCGGGTGGACAAGTGCAGGACTAGCTCCAGGCATAGAGGCCTTTTCCCATAATGCCTCTAGCTTTGTTATTTGTGTTGCCTTGTGTCCTTGTACTTTGAGTTGAATTAATAAAAGACACTTGTAATAGTGAATTTTGATTTCTTGTCTTTTGTATGATAATACTAAGAGGTACCAGTTAAAAACTTTTGACTTGACCCTCACATATGAGATTCCTACTGGAGGAGACCTAGTGACCACACACTGATGCCGACAGTGTGACTCAACCCTTAGAGGAGAGAGTAACGATTGGATCTCTTGGTAGTAGCGTCGATGCCTTACGACGTCATCCATGGCATGAATTAACTGATCATGACGGGATTGACTGTATTAGGCAAGGAACTTGGTTCATCCAGGGGATGAGACCAGATTTCTCTTTTCGGCAAAGGAGAAATCTATGCAGCTTTGTAGAACGTTAATGAGGAAGGGGAAACCCTTCGTGTGGTCAGACAGATGTCAGCAGAGCTTCCAGAAGCTGAGACAGAGATTGACCAGCGCACCTATCTTGAGGCTACCGGAGGAGGGAGTAGGGTACGTAATTTACTGCGATGCATCAGGGACCAGACTCGAATGTGTCCTAATGCAGGAGCGGGCAGTGATCGCCTATGGATCACGTCAGTTGAGGCAGCATGAACAAAACTACGCTACCCATGACCTGGAGTTAGCAGCAGTGGTCTTCGCTCTGAATATGTGGCGACACTATCTGATGGGTGAGCACTTTACAGTCTATTCTGACCACCAGAGTCTCAGATACATCTTCTCACAGAAGGACCTGAACCTGAGACAGCGGCGATGACTCAAGTTCCTCCAGGACTATGACTTTGAGATAGTCTATACTCCTGGGAAGGGGAACATAGTAGCTGATGCTCTCAGTAGGAGGACGGACATTCAGCATGGGGACGTTGACTGTGAGATGCGGCGTGCACAGATATCCTCAGGACAGGCACCTGATGGATTCTCTGTGGGAGGAGAGCACGTCATCCTTTTCAGAGGATGTACCATGGTACCAGCTGCTTTACAGAATGAGGTACTGAGGGAGTTTCACACTTTCCCTTTAGCGGTACATCCAGGAGTGGAGAAGATGTATCAGGATCTCAGACGACAACACCAGTGGCCGGGTATGAAGAGGGTTGTGGCTAAGTTCGTTTCTCGATGCCTCACCTGCCAGCAGGTGAAGGCGGAGCACCAGGTACCAGTAGGCTTGGTACAACCCTTGGAGGTCCCGGAGTGGAAGTGGGATGGGATATCTATGGATTTCGTGACTGGACTTCCATGCACTTTCAGAGGTCATGACTCCATTTGGGTGATTGTTGACCAACTCACCAAGTCATCCCACTTCTTACCCATCAGAGAGCAGGGCTCAGTAGAGAGCTTGGGACGTCTCTACGTTCAGGAGATTGTACGACTTCATGGTCTTCCATCATCTATCGTCTCCGATCGAGATGCTCGCTTTACTTCCCGGCTTTGGAAGGGGTTGCAGGGGGCATTCGGGACGCAGCTACGTTTGAGCACCGTCTTTCACGCTCAGACGGATGGTCAGACGGCGAGGACCATTCATACTCTCGACGACATGATTCGTGCTTGTGTCCTAGACTTTGTTCATAGCTGGGAGGATCACCTACCATTGGTGGAGTTCGCATACAACAACAGCTACCACTCCACCATCGGGATGGCACCATACGAGGCATTGTACGGCCGACCTTGCAGATCACCGTTGTACTAGACAGACCCTGGGGAGTCAGCACTTGTGGGACCAGAGATGGTCCAGGCCATGGCAGAGAAGGTCCAGGTCATCCAGGAGCGGATGAGGACAGCTCAGAGCCGGTAGAAGTCTTATTCTGACAGGAGGCGGAGACCACTAGAGTTCGAGGATGGCGACCACGTCTTCTTGCGGGTATCACCTCAATGTGGATTTTGGAGATTTGGCTGAGGTGGAAAGTTGTCTCCGCGTTTCATTGGACCATTCCAGGTCCTCAGCAGGATAGGCGAGGTGGCTTATTGCCTGGCTCTACCGCCTCAGTTGCACCAGGTGCACGACGTCTTTCACGTATCTCAGCTGAGGAGATACGTGCACGACCCGATGCATATCATCGACCATGGGAAGCTGGATATTGATGATGGGGTGAATTTTGCGGAGGTCCCAGTAGAGATCAAGGATCAATAGGATCTGGTCCTATGTGGACGGTCGATTCCTCTGGTGCGCATCAGATGACAGCACGGGAACCTCCAGGAGAGCACATGGGAGCGGGAGGCTTGGATGCGTGCACAGTACCCACATTTGTTCCCCTAGTTTATGATGTATCTTTACGGGGACGTAAATCCCTAAGGTGGGAGTAATGTAAAGAACCGTAAAATTCAAGGGAAATTTTTTCTTAATTTTCTTTGGAATTTTACAAGAACGCGGTTTCTGACGACACCTGATTCCGAGGCCCGGTGAGCCCGGAATAATTTTCCAAATTTTAGCTGGGGTATGTTAAGTGAACGAATGAGCGGGTTTTTATAACTTTTGATCTGGTGCTTGGAATTGAAATCTGAAGGCACCGATGAAACCGCAGCTCCGGTAATTGCTTAGGAACACCTCTTCCGGAGTTGTGTTTTCTCGGGTGAGGTTATTAAAATTTTGGGTTAAGTAAAGAATAAAATAAAATGGTGCAACCAATTTTATTTTTGTTTAATGAAGTTTAACCTAAGATAAGTGGTTGGAGTGGGACACACTGTTGTTCTAAACTTCCCTTGAGAGGATTTAAGGTGAGGTGGGGCCCACATGAGCCCCCACCTTTTCATTTCTCCTTAACTCCTTTTAAAACCTCCTTGTCATTAATGATGACAACTTATCACTTCAATAAATTTTGACAAGTTAAGTGAATTAAATTCGAATGTTTGAATTTCAAAAGGTTTGGCATGAGAAATAAAATAAGGAAAAGCCTTATTTTATTAAGATTGAGTTTCGTTGTGCGAGTATATAGCGACCCATACTTTACATACATGGTTAATACTTCAAAATTGAAGCATACTTATTACAACATATAACAAAACCATGAAAGGACCGTATAGGTATAGTGTCTTTAGAAACTGGGAAACATAAACAACTAGTTCATAAAGCATCTACCTTATCTCCCATTTATTTCATCATATCTATAGTCCCTTTTTGGCATATCTTACTTAATAACCTTCTTCCTGACCTGGGGAAAGAAAACATACCAAAGGGTGAGCTCAAATTCTTAGTAAGGGTAAACAAAAGAAATATCAATCACATCAAATTCATAAGAACAGAACATTTTGGAAATATTACCCTGCAAAAGAGATCATAATTTCATAACATGGGATAAATCATGGTAGTGAAATGTAATCCAAATAATCATAAATTAAAACATGAAACTTTGTGGCATACACACATAATCATAGAGAATCATTTCTTATTAGTCAAGACTCATTTCCAAGACTATCTTAGTGGACAAAGTCCATTTCTGAACCGAGTTCACTCCTCGTTTCAGTCCTGTTTCACTAAACCGGTTTAACCTGTCGTTCCAGCCATGTCTATCTCATGAGATATAAAATCTTTACCCAATTCATTGGAGGTAGATATAGGTCTCACACATCTCATAATGATACCATTCTTATGTGTGCCACAAAATCATAAATCATACATCATTTCATAACCCATGTAATAAAAATGGGATTCTTAAACATCGTGACATCATAAAACAATTCATATAAGATAAATTAATTCATAAAAATAATTCCATCACAACATAATCAAATCAATGTAATAATCGGGATAGAAACAGAACCTTATATTATCTTATATGGAAAATAATTTTGATAAAACACTTGAACTCCATTCTTGAGGAAAATATCCTTTCTACTTCAAAAACATTTTTCCTTCCTTAACATGTCATACAATTTTAAACTAAAAGAATTTGATTAAAAATAAACATGAAAACTTGTAAAGGAATCTTCTTGGAAATAATGTTTTAAAAATCCATTCATGTCGTATAAGTTTTAAAAAAACATTCTTCTCGTACTTTTGTCAGAAAAGTCAAAAAGTACCTCGTACGAAAAACGACAAAAGATTCCTTTCATATCCTTTACTAAAAACTCACCGAAGGGTAGAATTGGATTTAAACAATTGTAGGTGGATGGAAATAATATTACATATTTAGGAAACATGGATGTGGATGATAAAATACACCCCAGTAAATACCAAAGTATAAACAGTCTTGGATAAAAATGAGATTGTGATATTTTCCCTTACCTTAGGTCCGATTTGCTTCGTAAGTGTCCGAACCTCCTGTATAATGATTTAAATAATGTTATTGACTTATTCTAGAATCATACTTATTGTTATGATATCATATATGGTCATATTATTAGCTTCTTATTAGTAATATTTCATTACTACTTGTTATTCGGGTGTTTATTACTTTTTTGTTCTTATGCGTGTTTTGTCGAATAAATTCTTATTCTTATCTTTAGGTTATAGATACCTCATTTCCAGAATGGTATTAGTGTACTATATATAGTATTTATTCATTCAATTCATTTATATAATCATTATTGCATCACATCGTGGAGATGGTATTCCGTACGTACGCACGAGTGATGATATTGTTCCCATGATCGTGGAATTGTATTGGAGTGTATGTATACTATTTCAGAATCCATAACACTTTACAATAATCATATATAGTTATTTATTTTCACCATTATACCCATCCAAGTAAGGTGGTGATAGAAAATAGATTACACCACGGCGTGGAGACGGTATTCCGTACGTACGCACGTGCGGTGATTTTGTTTTCCGTAGGATGGATAGATGGTGAAATAGGGTCGTTTAATACTTATAATAACATATCAGTATATGAGTGATACTTATGTTATTAATTAATAATGAAACAACTAAAGAAGAAGAAGTGGAAGAAGAAATAAAGTTGAAATAATCGGTAACGGACATTACCTCTTCTTTGAAGCGCCTCTTTGAGACCTCCTCTTAGGGCACTACAATTGGTCTTTGAAGAAGACCAGGACCTCTAGGATGTTTATAGGGAAGTTGGGAAGTGAAATAAGCAGGTATTGGCCGATATTGAAGGCTCAAATTTGTGTGAGGAGTAGAGGGAGGAGGTTCCCTTTTATAAGGGAGGAGAGGGGCACCTTTGGGAATATAAGAAATATTAGTTTATATTAAATCCCAACCCCACTTAAAAACTTCAAAAATTACTCATATCCAAATATTAGATGGGATAGGGTTGTAATCTCATCAACCAATAAAATTTATACTTGTTAGGAATTTATTTTAAACATTATCAACTTGATTTATCCTTATTTATCAATTTAATTTTATTTGTGGTAATAATATTCTAAATTTTAAATTATTAAACATAAGTACATGTGTGTTGTGAATTTTCCATAATTTGAAACTTTATGACCTTGTAGACCATATAAATTTTAATTTATAATTTTTAAATATTTTTGTGATTTTTAAACAATTTTATAATATGTTATTTTTATAAAATAACAATAGTGTAAATTTTGACACTATTCATTTATTTGAATTTAAATAAAATATATACAGAAGATATGTTCAAACTAAAAGCTTTAATAGATTAATAAAATATAATATGTATCTATAAAATTAGTGGAGCACATTAAATAGTTCGTATAATATTTATTTTAATATTTTTAAAAGAATTTATTTGATATTTTAATTAATAAAATAATTTCAACATCGCTATTGTGTCATATTTAATGATAATTATTTAATCCCTAAAAATTCTAAATAAATTCCTATGATGTAGATAATTGTATTAGCGTTCTGTAGACTATTCATGTTTGAAGTTTCATTAAGTTTATCACTAAATTAAAATTATTATACTTATAAGATTTAAGAAAGTGACATGTTGTCACATTCTTTGGTTTTAATAATAATTAAATTATTGTCATGGAAAAAAGTCCATTAAATGAATATAATCCGACCCTTAGGTGATATGGGTCTACTTTTAGTCATCCAATAGGATTTTGGAAGGTTTTAGGATAATTTTATAATCTTATATTTACCCTTAATTACCTGATTTACTTTTAACTAAGGTAAATAAAATTTACCGTAGTTACTATTCATAATGCCCAAAAATAAAAAGTAGCCTATTAACATAATTTTGACCCACTGATACCAAATATGGAATCCATTTTTGAAAATTCAAAATATATAGGTTGCAGTAATTAATTGAAAATAAATCCCATTGTTAATAAAATGAGTTTTAGAAGTTAAAACATTGCCAAAGATTGAAATGTTTTTACCTATGAATTCAATGCGAAATTAATGATAATGACATACATTATATTAAATGGTAAAAATATATTCTATTTATACTTTAAAACCATTCAATATCATAATTTAACCATATAAATTATCTCACTGAAAAAAGTTGTTTTTAATTAAAAATTAGCGTATGTTTACTATTCATCAAAATATGAATGTTATCCGAAAAATATCAAAAATTTATCCAAAGTAAATTTTTATATCCTGATTCAAAAGAAAAATTTTATTTCGTCAAATTTTACTTATAAACATGTCAAAAACTATATTTAATGTGGGTGTTCCATCAAAAGCCCGCAAAAATGCATTTTTTGAAAAAAAAAATTATTTTACCCAAAAAATCTATTTTGTTTTCTTACAATGTTCTAGAAAATGTGTAAGATGAATAATAAAATTAAAAATGTAGTTAATACTATTCATAACGGCTAGTTCATAATAATATATCTTTGTTTAGTGAAACCCAGTATTGCGTACTACACACGCTATCGAGGAAGGTCGTGATTGCGTGTAATGCAAGCCAAGTCCGTATTGTGTGCTGTGAAAGATTCCTTTGGTGTTGCGTATAACATAAGACATAAAAAAATATTTCTCATAAAATCTCAGGGTGTTACATTATACCCCCCTTAAAATGAATTTCTCCCTCGAAATTCATCACTTTATTACAAACAGATGAGGATACCTCTCCCTCATCATATCCTCAAGTTCCCATGTAGCTTCTTCTAATTGGTGGTTCCTCCATAAAACTTTCACCAAGCGAGTGGTCTTGTTTCATAGGACTTTTTCGCTATGATCCAGAATCTCTATCGATTGTTCTTCATAATAAAGATCTTGCTCCAGCGGTACAACTTCTGAACTGAGTACATGTGAAGGATCAGGTATTTACTTTCTCAGGAGAGTTACATGGAACACATCGTGAACTTGAGAGAGATTTTCTTGAAGCGCCAATAGGTAAGCTACCTTCCCAACACGATCCAGAATTTCAAAAGGATCGATATATCTAGGGCTCAACTTTCCCTTCTTTCCAAATCTCATGACCCTCTTCCATGGAGATATTCGTAAGAACACTTTATCACCCACTTCAGACTCTAGGTCTTTTCTTCGGTTGTCGGCATAAATTTTTTTTTGACTCTGAGCTACTCTTATGTGTTGTTGAATAGATCTGACCTTTTCTGCCATTTCATCAACAAGATCAGGTCCTAATAGCTTTCTTTCGCCAACTTCATCCCAGCAAGTTGGAGTCCTGCATTTCTTTCCATAGAGAGCTTCATAAGGATCCATCTAAATACTGGAGTGAAAGCTATTATTATAAGAAAAATCCACCAAAGGTAGGTGTTGATCCCAACCACCTTTGAAATCTATAGAGCAAGCTCTCAACATATCTTCTAGAGTTTGAATTGTCCTCTCAGACTGACCATCTGTCTGAGGATGATAAGCAGTGCTGAAACTCAACTCTGTATCCAGAGTATGCTGAAGACTTCGCCAGAACTTTGAGGTAAACCTCGGATCCCGATCAGATATAATAGAAAGTGGTACTCCATGCAATATTACCACTTCCTTTACATATATCCTGGCAAGATTATCTAGAGAGAAATCCTCTCTAATAGAAATGAAGTGTGCAAACTTTGTAAGACGATCAACTATGACCCAAATAGCATTATTGCCTTTGGATGTTTTAGGAAGTCCAGTGACAAAGTCCATAGTGATGTTTTCCCATTTCCATTCTGGTATGGGTAATGGTTGTAACATCCCCTTAGACTTCTGTCTCTCAGCTTTAACTTGCTGACAAACCAAGAATCGAGAGACATACTCAGCAACATCTTTTTTCATGTCATCCCACCAGAAGTACTCTTTCAGGTCCCTATACATCTTCGTGCTTCCAGGATGAATAGAGAATGAAGAACTATGAGCCTCATCCAACATCTCCTTCTTTAATTCGGGGATGGTAGGAACACAAACCCAATTCCTGAACTTTATTATCCCATCACAATCAAGTTTGAATTTAGGAACATTTCTCACCTTCTTTTGTAACTCGACATCTTCTTTTTGTGCCTCTTTAATCTTCACATGTATAGATGGTTGAACATTCATTTGAGAAAGATAAGATTTCTCCCCTTCCATTAAAATTCCCTGATCCATCCTTTGTAAATCCATAAGTATTGGATCTTTTGTGATCCTTATCATGGATAAGCTAGCATGGTCTTGTCGACTTAATGTGTCTGCTACCTTGTTTTGTTTCCCAGGGTGGTAATGAATTGAGCAGTCATAATCCTTAATCAGCTCCAACCATCTTCTTTGATGCATATTTAGCTCCTTTTGTGTGAAAATATACTTTAAACTTTTATGATCAGTATAAATATCACACCTTTCACTATAAAGGTAATGCCTCCAAATCTTTAATGCAAAGATTACCGCAGCTAACTCCAAATCATGAGTTGGGTAATTTTGCTCATGGATTTTCAACTGTCGTGAGGCTTAAGCTATCACCATATCATTTTGCATGAGAACACACCACAGTCCCTTCTTGGATGCAACACTATAGATCACAAACCTTTCTCTACTGCAAGGTAGTGTGAGCACAGGTGCAGTGGATAACCTTCTTTTTAGCTCTTTGAAATTCTCTTCACATTCCTCCGTCCAAACAAACTTAACTCCTTTTCGAGTCAACTTGGTGAGTGGGTTAGATAACCATGAAAAATATTTCACAAAACGTCGGTAATATCCATCCAAACCAAGAAAAATTTGGATCTCAGTTACTGTTGTTGGTCTCGACCATCTTACGATAACCTCTGTTTTTTATGGATCCACGGATATCCCCTCTTTTGAGATTATGTGACCCAAAAATCCAACTTTTTGAATTCAAAATTCACACTTGGTAAATTTGGCATAAATCTTCTCCTTTATTAGGGTCTTTAATACAATTATCAAGTGATCTTTATGTTCTTCCTTGCTCTTTGAATAGACAATAATATCATCTATAAATACTACCACAAACTAATCAAGATAGTCTCTAAAGAATCTATTCATCAGATCCATGAAGATAGCAGGGGCATTAGTAAGACTAAATGGAATCACTATAAATTCAGTGTCCATACCTTGTACAGAAAGCCGTCTTTGGTATATCCTCCCATTTGACCCTTAATTGATGATACCCTGAACGAAGATCAATCTTGGAAAATTATTGAGCTCTGCGTAGTTGGTAAAATAGTCCATCAATGCGTGGGAGAGGATATTTGATCATAATAGTGATCTTGTTAAGTTCTCGATAATCAATGCAGAGTCACATTGATCCATCTTTCTTCTTAACAAATAGAACAGGTGCTCCCCAAGGTGATGCACTTGGGCGTATGAATCCTTTATCAAGATTCTCTTGGAGTTCCTTCTTCAATTCCTGCAACTCAATTGGGTCCATTCTATAAGGTGTCTTTGAAATAGGTAAAGCACCCGGTACAAGTTCTATTGAAAACTCAACTTCATGATTTGGCGGAAAACCTGGAAATTCCTCCGGAAAGACATCATAAAATTCCCGTACAATGGGCATATTATTAATCATGAGTTTCTCTCCAACCATTTGAGATAAATAACCTTCATTTAGTGGAATCAAGATCCATAAGATAGAATAAATATCCACTGGAAGGTTATGTTCATCCTTGCATCGATAGACGATCATAGATTGATCTGGAATATGAAATGTGACTTCCCTTATTTGGAAATTGATATGAGATCCATATAAAGAAAGCCAATCCATGCCAAGAATCACATCAAATTCCACTATAGGAAGGATCACAAGATTTTCAGTAAGCACTTTCCCACAAACTTCAATCGGACAAGAATTGTAAACTTTTGATGCGACTGTTGTGCTATTAGGAGTTGTCACAGCCAACTCAACATCTAATTGTTGAGTTAATATGACGATACCCTTAGAAAATTCTTTAGAAATAAAAGAGTGGGTGGATACAGAATCAAATAAAACATTTTCTACTTTAGAGTGGATGGTAAGTGTACCTATCATCACTTCATTGTCATACTCCACATCGCCAATAGTAATTGCATGTGACTTTCCTTTGTCTTTGGCCTTAAGAGTTTGTTGACATCGATCATCATCATCAACCCTTGGATTTGGGCATTGATTGTCATAATGCCCCATCTCCTTGCACTTGAAACATTGAAGTGTAGTAGGTTCATTATGTGTATCCATTCCTTTGTTTGCATCATCAGACATCTTCTTCCCATTATTTCAACATTCAATTTCCCAATGACCTTCTTTTCCACACTTATAACATTTTCTTGTCCCATTAAGAAAATTTCCTCCATGTTTCTTTCCACACTTTGAGCATAAGGTAAAACTCATCTTCTTTTCAGTGTGGTCTTTAGATTTTCCTTTGAATTCTATTTTCCTCTTCTTATCAAACCCATGTGACTAATGGGTTACACCAATCTCCATCTCAACCTTGAGAGCACATCGAGCAATTTGCTCGTAGCTATTGAAGTCCCTTATGGATAAATCCCTTCGAAGACTTGGTTTTTAGCCACTAAAGAATCGATCAATCTTACTCTCAGGTTGGATAATTATTCCGGAAGCGTACCTTGCAAGTCTTGTAAAATTTGCTTCGAAGGTACCAACGGATTCATCATTCTTTTTCTTCAGTTCAAGAAACTCCTTCTCCATCTTTGTTCGAATAATACGAGGGAAATACTTATTGAAAAATAATTTCTTTAACTCGTCCCATTCCATGGACTCAATTTCATCCCATTGCCTCATATTCTTAATAAGATTCCACCATTGATCAGCATCACCTTCCAAACGATACACTGCTAAGATGACTTTATCATGTTCAGAACATTGAAGAACTGAAAAAATCTTTTCAGTGGTACTGATCCATTGTTCAGCCACTAATAGATCAGAAGACCCGCTGAATGAAGGTGGAGGCTGCCTCATGAAGGATTTGACAGAATGTTTCTCCTTTCTTTGCTCATTTGGAAGTCTTGCATGATTCATAGCTTGAGAAAGTTGTGTGATCATGGCTACAAGATTTTGCATTCCAACTCTCATAACGTTTGGTTGCTCAGGGGGAAAATCATTGCATTGCCCGTCACATTCCGCATTAACACGGTTCCTTCAGGTTCTAGCCATTGACTAAAACCAAAAATAATAGTGTGAGAAACACTAATTATAATAGGAAAACCACATAATCAAGAATAAAATTTCACACTTAAGGCCTTATCATAGGTTGTTCATGGCCATTTCTAAAACACTAAGATTGTGTTCTATGCTTATACATATCCTTAGGTTTCTTACTAAGGCTTTCACATCATAGTTTCCAAAGGTTGACTATACCTTTCCTCTAATACCAACTATAGCGACCCATACTTTACATACATGGTTAATACTTCAAAATTGAAGCATACTTATTACAACATATAACAAAACCATGAAAGGACCATATAGGTATAGTGTCTTTAGAAACTGGGAAACATAAACAACTAGTTCATAAAGCATCTACACTGTCTCCCATTTATTTCATCATATTTATAGTCCCTTTTTGGCATATCTTACTTAATAACCTTCTTCCTGACCTGGGTAAAGAAAACATACAAAAGGGTGAGCTCAAATTCTTAGTAAGGGTAAACAAAAGAAATATCAATCACATCAAATTCATATGAACATAACATTTTGGAAATCTTACCCTGCAAAAGAGATCATAATTTCATAACATGGGATAAATCATGGTAGTGAAATGTAATCCCAATAATCATAACTTAAAACATGAAACTTTGTGGCATACACACATAATCATAGAGAATCATTTCTTATTAGTCAAGACTCATTGCCAAGACTATCTTAGTAGACAAAGTCCATTTCTGAACCGAGTTCACTCCTCGTTTCAGTCCTGTTTCACTGAACCAGTTTAACCTGTCGTTCCATCCATGTCTATCTCATGAGATATAAAATCCTTACCCAATGCATTGTAGGGAGATATAGGTCCCACCCATCTCATAATTATACCATTCTTATGTGAGCCACAAAATCATAAATCATACATCATTGCATAACCCATGTAATAAAAATAGGATTCTTAAACATCGTGACATCATAAAACAATTCATATAAGATAAAGGAATTCATAAAAATAATTCCATCACAACATAATCAAAGCAATGTAATAATAGTGATAGAAACAGAACCCTATATTATCTTAGATGGAAAATAATTTTGATAAAATACTTGAACTCCATTCTTGAGGAAAATATCCTTTCTACTTCAAAAACATTTTTCCTTTCTTAACATGTCATACAATTTTAAACTAAAAGAAGTTGATTAAAATTAAATATGAAAACTTGTAAAAGAATCTTCTTGGAAAAAATGTTTTAAAAATCCATTCATTCCGTATAAGTTTAAAAAAACATTCTTCTCGTACTTTTGTCGGAAAAGTCAAAAAGTACCTCATACGAAAAATGACAAAAGATTCCTTTCATATCCTTTCCTAAAAACTCACCGAAGGGTAAAATTGGATTTAAACAATTTTAGGTGGATGGAAATAATATTACATATTGAGGAAACATGGATGTGGATGATAAAATACACCCCAGTAAATACCAAAGTATAAACAATCTCGGATAAAAATGAGATTGTGATATTTTCCCTTAACTTAGGTCCGATTTGATTCGTAAGTGTCTGAACCTCCTGTATAATGATTTAAATAATGTTATTTACTTATTACAAAATCATAATTATTGTTATGATATCATATATGGTCATATTATTAGCTTCTTATTAGTAATATTTCATTACTACTTGTTATTCGGGTGTTTATTACTTTTTTGTTCTTATGCGTGTTTTGTCGAATAAATTCTTATTCTTCTCTTTAGGTTATAGATACCTCATTTACATAATGGTATTAGTGTACTATATATCATATTTATTCATTCAATTCATTTATATAATCATTATGCAATGAAGATCATGTAGAACGAATCGCATCACATCATGGAGACGGTATTCCGTACGTACGCACAAGCGATGATATCGTTCCCATGATCGTGGAATTGTATTGGAGTGTATGTATACTATTTAAGAATCAATACCAATTTAAAATAATTATATATAGTTAGTTATTTACACCATTATAACCATCCAAGTAAGGTGGTGATGGAAAATAGATTACACCACGGCGTGGAGACGGTATTCCATACGTACGCACGCGCGGTGATTTCGTTTTCCGTAGGATGGATAGATGATGAAATAGGGTTGTTTCATACTTATAATAACATATCATTATATGAGTGATACTTATGTTATTAATTCATAATGAAACAACTAAAGAAGAAGAAGTGGAAGAAGAAATAAAGTTGAAAGAATCGGTAACGGACATTACCTCTTCTTTGAAGCGCCTCTTTGATACCTCCTCTTAGGGCACTACAATTGGTCTCTGAAGAAGACCAGGACCTCTAGGATGTTTCTAGGTAAGTGGGGAAGTAAAATGGTCAGGTATTTGACTAGCTGGAAGGCTCAAATTGGTGTGAGGAGGAGAGGGAGGAGGTGCCCTTTTATAAGGGAGGAGAGGGGCACCTTTGGAAATATAAGAAATATTAGATTATATTAAATCCCAACCCCACATAAAAACTTCCAAAATGACTCATATTCAAAGATTAGATGATATAGGGTTGTAATCTCATCAACAAATAAAATTTATACATGTTAGGAATTTATTTTAAACATTATCAACTTGATTTATCCTTATTTATCAATTTAATTTTATTTGTGGTAATAATATTCTAAATTTTAAATTATTATAAAAAATTACATATGTGTTGTGAATTTTCCATACTTTGACACTTTATGACCTTTTAGACCATATAAATTTTAATTTATATATTTTTAAATATTTTTGTGATTTTTAAACAATTTTATAATATGTTATTTTTATAAAATAACAATAGTGTCAATTTTGACACTATTCATTTATTTGAATTTAAATAAAATATATACAGAAGATATATTATAACTAAAAGCTTTAATATATTCATAAAATGTCATATGTATCTTTAAAATTAGTGGAGCACATTAAATAGTTCATATAATATTTAATTTAATATTTTTAAAACCATTTTTTTGATATTTTAATTAATAAAATAATTTCAACATCACTATTGTGTCATAATTAATGATAATTATTTAATCCCTAAAAATTATAAATAAATTACTATGGTGTACATAATTGTATTATATTTCAGTATACTATTCATGTTTGAAGTTTCATTAAGTTTATCACTAAATTAAAATTATTATACTTATAATATTTAAGAAAGTGACATGTTGTCACATTCTTTGGTTTTAATAATAATTAAATTATTTTCATGGAAAAAAGTTCATTAAATGAATCTAATCTGACTCTTAGGTGATATGGGTCGACTTTTAGTCATCCTATAGGATTTTGGCAGGTGTTAGGGTAATTTTATAATCTTATATTTACCCTTAATTACCTGATTTACCATTAACTATGGTAAATAAAATTTACCGTAGTTACAATTCATAATGCCCAAAAATAAAAAGTATCCTATTAACATAATTTGGACCCACTGATTCCAAATATGGAATCCATTTTTCAAAATTAAAAACATATAAGTTGCAGTAATTAATTTAAAATAAATCTCGTTTTTAAGAAAATGGGTTTTAGAAGTTAAAACATTGCCAAAGATTGAAATGTTTTTACCTACGAATTCAATGTGAAATTAATGCTAATGACATACAATATATTAAATAGTAAAAATATATTCTATTTATACTTTAAAACCATTCAATATTATAATTTAACCATATAAATTATCTCAATGAAAAAAAAAATTTAATTAAAAATTAGCCTATTTTTATTATTCATCAAAATATGAAAGTTATCAGAAAAATATCAAAAATTTATCCAAAGTAAATTTTTATATCCTGATTCAAAAGAAGAATTTTATTTTGTCAAATTGAACTTATAAACATGTCAAAAACTAGATTTAATATGGGTGCACCATCAAAAGGCGGCAAAACTGCATTTTTTGAAAAAATACTTATTTTACCCAAAAAAATTATTTTGTTCTCTTACCATGTTCTAGAAAATGTGTAAGATGAATAATAAAATTCAAAATGTAGTTAATACTATTCATAACGGCTAGTTCATAATAATATATCTTTGTTTAGTGAAACCCGGTATTGCGTACTACACACGCTATCGAGGAAGGTCGCGATTGCGTGTAATGAAAGCCAAGTCCTTATTGTGTGCTGTGAAAGATTCCTTTGGTGTTGCGTATAACATAAGACATAAAAAAATATTTCTCATAAAAGCTCAGGGTGTTACAGAGGAGGTTTTGGAGAGGTTTGCTCTAACTCTTGAAGAACATCTTCTTCCTCGTCGAAGAACGCGAAGAACGTCGAGCCTTCGACGAAGAACTTCGTCACCGCAAAGGGGAGTTCGTCATATCGTCTTCTTCCCTTTCCGCAGCCGGTGAGAGACACCATCCTCGGAGATCGACGACGCGACACCGACGATTCTCATCTCCACGATGCCGACAATCCTCCTTCTGCGACGCTTACGGGGTCTCCTTCCGCGACGTCCCTTTCCGCGACAAACCTCGTTCGACGACAACGCTTGAGGTTGGGGATTTATTGTTTTTGTTAATGAATACTTCCGTCTCCATTCTTCATTTTCAAATTGGACCGCCTGTTATCGCAATAACGGGAGGAGGTCAGACCGCACGAACACGGCCGACTCCCCTCCCCCCTTGATGCTTGATTTTGTTGCGGTACGAGCAAGGCAGCGCGGTGCTGCTGCACCGTGCGGAAATAATAAAGAATGGGCAGAGAAGCACGGTGTCGTCGCGCCGCGCCATTGAAGTCGAACAAAGCCGCAGTGCCCTCGCGCCGTGCCGGATAACCTCGAAGACGCCGCGGCCGGAGCAGGGTCACGGTGGAGAGGCGTGGCGCCGTCACGCCGCGGCGGAGCAAGAAGCGGTGGCCGGCTTCTGGCCGCCGGCGCCGGAGCAAGAGGGCGGGACCCCGGTGATCCCGCGGCAGCAACAACCGGCCGGATTCCATGAAGTCGGGGGTCGTAACCCCCGGCTGGCCGAAGGAGTGGCCCCCCCACATGGAGGTCGCGGTTGCACAAACAAGGGGGTAGCGAGCCCCCCCTTCCACTCGGCCGTCTCAGCCGAGCACACCAAGCCGGGCCATCCAGGCCGGGCCAGGCCGTGCCCTAATGGGCCCGACCCGGACCCGGGTCGGTTCAACCCGGTTCGGGCCGACCCAGGGGGTATCGGGTCGGGTCGAACCGGGCCTAAACCCCCTACTTTCGGACCTCTTTCGGTCTTTTGCCCATAACTTGGGTTACGAATCTCCGATCAACGCACCGTCAGCTGAGATGTGATTTTTGGATCGAGATGGTCGTTTCGGTATATTACACTCAAGGTTTCGGAGAAATTTGGGTTCGGCCGGGTTGGTTCGAACACGAAACCAACCGGGCCCTCGGAGCAGAAATTCTTATAACTTGAGCTCCGGACGTCTGATTGATGTGTCGTCGACTTTGATGGATTCCTCTTAGTGAGACGGACCTTTTGGCTTACTCTGCTCGAGGTTTGGACGCAGTTGGAGTACGGTCGGTTTGGTTTTGACTTAAAAATCAACCGGGCCCCTGGGACGAAAACGCCAATACCTCTTAGATCGAGCGTCCGATTGACGCGTCGTCTGTGTCATTGAGTTCCTGTTGACGATATGGAACTTTTGGATACATCAACTCTGGACTTCATGTCAGTTGATGTATCAGCCCCTCGGCCCGTGGAGCGGACCCTCCCCGAACGAGTTTGCTGTGTGCGGGAAGCCTGGAGTTGGTTGTGACTGCGACGACGATGAAGACAGTAAGGGAATCCTCTGTGGGTTCGACAGCGACGACTACAGCACTCAGCGATCCTATTTGGATCAGTGCTTATCGATCCTGCGTGGATCAGATCCTGTGTGGGTCAGCCCTCTGCGATCCTGTGTGGGCCAGCGCATACCGATCACGTGTGGGTCAGATTCTGTGTGGGTCATTGTGGGGGTTAGTTACTTATCGATCCTGTGTGGGTCATTGTGGGGGTTAGTTACCTATCGATCCTGTGTGGGTCATTGTGGGGGTTAGTACCTATCGATCCTGTGTGGGTCTGACGGCTTGGATGAATCAGTGGCTACATCTAATCATCTCTATCGTCTTACGAAGAAGTATACCTGTGTGAGATGAGACTTGACTTTCAATCTTTATTTTCGATAAGATTGACTTGATATCCTGTGTGGATTACATTATGCTTCCTGTGTGGATTGGGTTATGTTTTCCTGTGTGGATTGGGTTGTACTTGGGCTCGAATGTTGGAGCTGAACCGGAATTGATGACTTAGGTATATGTATGGGCATATACCTAAGTAGTGTCGGATGTTACTTCGTGATTGTATCTTACTTTTTTTGGATTATACTTTGTGGATTATGGGAGACCTTCGGGGGTCTTGGGGTCCCTACTGAGTAGCTTATACTCACCCCTGCACGGGCTATGCCCGCACTACGTTGTGTTGGATGCAGATGACGGACAGCGTTGATTGTGATTGAGGCATGTGGAGCGAGACGGTACCTGGAGGTGGACCACTGGGCGGGACATACACGGAGCGGACGGCTGGACCCGTGGAGCTGTGGAGGCTATCTGTACCCACCCTTCAGGTGGGACATCCAGTGGATGGCTCGACGTTGCGGCTTACTTTTCAGTTGTTGTACTTTCTTTCCAGTTGTACTTTACCTTCAGTTTGGGTTTGTATTCTGGCCCACTTACTTTTCTGCACTTACTATTGTACCAAGTTTTACTTAGTGTTTACTTCTGCGTGCTTGCCCTGTGGTGTTTATTTACTTTACAAAGTCAATGCATTCCCTTTTTATCGGGAATTACTCCTTGGTGCTAGTCGCCAGCCCCTGACCTATGGAAGGCGGGCTTGGGGTAGTCACGACACGGGCCCCGAGGACGGGTCGTGACAAACATGGTATCAAACAGGAAATATGGCAATAGGATAGCATGCTAAATATATCACTGAAACATGGTATCTAAAAAGGCATGAAAAAAAATAAAAGTCATGGTAAGTATTCAAGGCACGTAATTAGAATCAATAGGCAGCCTAGAATACAACTAAATGGCATGGAACTAAGCATGTCATTTGAATTCCTATGTGCCTATTATGAGGCATGTGATGCTTCATCCTTACCTTAATGGGACAAGGGTATAATATCCTAAATTCCATAAATTCATAAGCAATAGAAATTACACCAAATCACTCGAGGTGAAATCATATCAATTGTAACATCAAAAAGCATGAACAATAATCCCAACCCTAGCCACATGGTCATTTCCCGTACATGGGGTGATCAGTCCCAGGCACGGCTATTAACCAAGTGCCAACACAATCCTAGTCTCCTGTCTACCAATCCAAAACAGTAAGACAAAGGAAAAATACCACCTCTAATACCAAATTTTAATGTCCCAACCTAGCTCACCTCTAAGACGGTGGTTGGACCGGTGGGTTACATAACCTCGAGCACATCTCCCTGAATGCCAGAGGCTACCGACAAGTAGTGAGGGCCATTTTGTGTCCAAGGGGGAGACTTTTCCCTAAAAGGTAATAGGTTTTATCACAGTGGGAGTAAACAAAAATTAATAATAAATAGTGGAAAAATATAAATGAATAAACTATAGAAAAAGGAAATAAATAATCCCAACTGAATACATAATAAATGCAGAAGCTGATAAATGAAACCATATACAAAAACAATTTCATGCCGTGATGTATGTATAAACTGAAATTACATAAAACAGAAACTCAAGAATACTGTCGACAAAAAGAAAAGACACAAAGTGTGACAACTTCATCACAAGAAAGTCTCATCCCTATGCCTCGATCTCCATCCTAAAAAGTAAGAAAAAATCAAGAATTGGAAGTATCACACTTCCCTTTTTCAATACCTACAAACATATAATCTACTCGGGTGTCAACGACGCCTGAGCAGGGTGTAAGATAAAATCCCAGTAGGCCGGCACCCATGGTGTCTAAACCTTTCCATTTTGTGCAATAATAAAATGCAGTGTGCCATTATATAACAATTGCAGATAATTTATTAAGTGAAATGAAATAAATAACTCAGACCGGGTTCGAAGTGGCACTCGTGCCTAATCACCTACTTCGGCCAAAGCCGGAAGTCTGAAAGGAGTAATTATAAGTAGAATACACATATTCATATATATGAAGCCTGGAATAGTGAGGTAAAACAAGGAAGAGGCATACCCCTGATCTTGTGATTTCACTTGGGGTCTAAGTCATGTGTTAACCAGGTGTGCTTGAACATACCAGAAAATATCTCAAATCTCAAGAGACTAACAGTGACATTAATCTAAACCATTAGTGCATCATTATTAAGGTTCAAGTTGATAGTTGGTGTCTGATCCCATCCCGAAGGTATCACTACTAAACATCCTTCAATTATCCAATACCACTGAGCACGTCTAAGGAAATCTTTGGAAAAACCAAGTATCACTCGTGGCATGGCTTTACCCTGAGTCTGTCCCGATCTCTTAAAAAGGGGTCAAGTGTCATTGGAGGCTATCTTAGCCACATTGCCAATAGATCCGTCCCGATATGCACTTTTGGAATCGGTATCACTCATAAGTATTAGAATGCTCGGGGAAGTCTCGGTCCGAAAAATCCAAGAATACCACCCCCTGACACATAGAGGTAGCCGTTAGGAATGAAGGGCCTAAGCATGGCCCTTAATACGGGACCCACCTCCTTTCCCCACCCTGAATTTAATTAATGTTTCACAATAGCAGATATGATATCAACATATGTAATTGCATCTTGAAACCAAACAGGTACACTCGTGCATCACATTGTTCAAATTAAATATTTCAGCATAGCAATCTTAACAAGGAAATGTACCGCATCAACATAAGTAGATAAATGCATTTTTAAATAAATAAATAAATTAGACTAACTAACTACCAAGATCCAACAATTCCAAAGTTCATAATTAATCTAAATTAATTATTTAAATTAAACACAACAAAATAGGTTGTGAAAAACATGCAGATAAAGACACCATTTAATAATAAATAAACTAGCACAACCAACTACCAAAGATTCAACAATTCAAGATTCATAATTAATCTAAATTAATTATTTAAATTGAACACAACAACAAAAAAGCTACGAAACACATGCAATTAAATAAATTAAAAGTTTGGGCTAACAGAGATTATACTGACCACGTCGGCATGCCCCAAAGGATGTCTGACCTTGTTGAAAAAAATTAAACAAATTAATCCATGATAAATACAGCTACAACAACTAGGAGAACCAAATTAATTAATGAATTTGGGTGAATTTTCACAAAGCTGGTAGGCACCGACTAACGGCACAATGGTGTGTTTTTATAAATTGCAACGAAACAAAGGGAAAGAGAGAATACGCCCTACCTTATAGTCTTATATGATCATATGATCTGCAGTAGGCTTTGATTTGACCTAAAATGGAAGAAACGGAAGATTTTAGAAAAAACCCAAAATATGGTAAAATCCATCGGTGGCGAACTGCGCAAAGGATTTGGAAAGAGATCACATGATTCTTGGTGTGTGGGATAAGCCTTACCGATAGATTCAAAGTACACCTGACGGAAAAGAAAACAGACGTTGAATAGAGGTGCAACGATCTTCCAAATGGACGAGAAGGTGGTGCGCACCACCTAGGGAGGAGAGGTGTGCAACGCATAGGAGAGGAGGAGGAGAGGAGGAGTGGAAAAAAAGTAATAAAAAGGAAAGAAAAGAAAAGAAAAAGGAAAAAATAAAAAGGAGATAAATAAATAAAATAATAGAAATAAAGTGGTGGAAGAAATGAAATAAATAACTAAAATATGTTTAACTCATTTTAATTATTTTTAATTTCTCTCTAAACGTATCTATTTTATTATTTATTTTTATCCCTATTTAAATTACATTAATTTCATTTAATCCATTTTAATTATTTTTAACCTGAACGATGTGTTATGGCATGACATAATATTATATTTAAAGTTTGAACAATCATTTAATTAATTTTAATAGCTGTATGGGATACACAACAGGGTGTGCAGGCACACACCCTGGGTCACTTTAATGATTTGGATTAAAAACTTAAAAGTCCACAACTTGATTTAAGTCGATATGTTAAATACATTTATATAGGTAATTAATAATATTTTATCTAACCTAACAATAAATATTCACCCATGTATATACATGTTATATATATATATATATACATATCTGCATATTCATGTATATACACCCACACATGTATATATATCTATATTTTTTTAATCTCATATATATATATACCTCATATATATATATACATCAATGTTTTTGTCCCAATATAATAATAATAAAAATAATTAAAAAAATTATTATTGTTTAATTAAACCCATAAATTACACCATTAATAACTTAAAAACAATAACCATAGAAAAGGATAACGGTTATTAAATAAATATTGATTTCACATTTGTATTTAATTCTAATAATTAATAATATCATATTTATTACATTACCCGATTATTATTTACACCATGACAAATTTATTAATTGTGGATATACATTTTCATTAATTGTTTTTAAAAAAATATTAATATTAATAATGAAATTATTAATATATCAAATTGAAAATAAAATATTTAAAACGCAAATAAATTTTATTCAGGTGTGATATGACCAAACGTTCAACGCTCACAAAGGTTATACCCTGCCTAGGGTAAACCCCACATCCCAAAACTATTGGTGGTGTCATATTTCTCATTAGATGCACCGTTTGAGAGAAAATAATTATTTATTATTTAAAAATTGGAATAATTATTTAATTAAAAATAAATATGGTATTATCAAGTGCGATGGTGTCGAACACCCGATGTGAATCAAGGTTATACCCTACCTAAGATAAACCCAATGTTATGGACCTAACGGTAGTCTCAGATTTATCATACGATGCACCATTTGAGAGAAAATAATTATTTATTATTTAAAAATTGGAATAATTAATTAATATAAAAAAGATGGAATTATCATGTGTGAGGGTGCCAAACACCCGATGCAAATCAAATTTATACCCTGCCTAGGGTAAACCTGGCGTTCCGAACCTAACGGTGGTCTCATATTTCTCATACGACACACCGTTTGAGAGTTATTCCATTTTTTTGAAAAGAAACAAAAATGAATATTAATAAAATAAACTTAATATTTTTATTCTATCAACACCATAGTGTCGACTATCAGAATAAATAGTTCTGATTCTATGTTTTTAAAACTGCCCTTCCCAGTTAACAGAAAAAATAATAATTTCTTTCCCTTTTTCATCCGGTTCAAAACTCGGGACGTTACAGGGGAAATGATTATTTTGAAAACAACTTATTTTTTCATGGTTTATGCAATGATGTGATGATTAAATGATTATGAAACCTATTTATTTTCCATCGGTAATTAAATTATGACATTATTATGAAACCTATTTTGTTTTTTTGGGATATAATATGATGAAATTTTTATGATCTTGTGGAAAAAATGTATTATTTTCCTTATGTGATGGGATAGATCCATAGAACTCTCTAATGGTTGGGTAAAGACCGATATCCCTTTTGATTAATATGAATGGAATATATAGTGAACCAAGTTCAGTAAGGGAATTTGTCCACTTTCATAGTCCTAAGAGTGAAACCTGACTACGAAGATGGTTTGGGGAGTGAACATAATCCATTATGATGGTATCTTCAATGATATTTGACTACTAAGGGAATGCTATTATATGATTATGTGTATTCCACTAATCTATCTATTATTACAATTTTATTCTCTCATGGATCATGTTCCTTTATAGAATTAGTACTATAATCTTATAAACTTACATGATTTTTTCCATGACTCATGTTTATGATCTATTATATGAAGGATATAATTTAAAAGTGTTATTCTCATGTTATCATACCATTAATATGACGATATGTTAATATCTCACTTTTATACCATTACTGAGAATATGAAGTCACCTTTTTAATTGTTTCTGTTCACTATGTTATGAATAAATTTTTAAAGTATGGAATTAATAAGAAGTTAACAATGTAAGAAGTTATTTGGGGGATATGTGGAACATATTTCATCAAATGGGAATATTTTTTCATAGTTTATAATGGCACTATACCATTATAATCCTTAAAAATGTTTGTGTGTAATATATTGAATATTTACCTAAAAAGGTGTATTATCTATATTTGAAAAGTTTGTTTCATTACATTATTCTCACATGTATACATGGGTATAGTAAAATAAAACTCGGTGGGAAAAGTGATACTAATTTGTTTTATATTTTATATCATCTAAAAAATTCATTTCAACATTGGATTACTCCCCCAATTTGTATAAACATTATGTAAATTAATTCATAAAAAATATAAAATGGGGTACCCTACACCAACTTGTACACTAATGTAATCAAGCTAACATCTTAAAAACTTATGCCTCGGTGATCCCATCACATCCCACATCCACTTACAAAAACATCATAACACACCCATATACCTCAATCCCTTAACATAAAATATACCAAAAACTACTCAAATTCCTTATCCATCACACAAAACATCAAGAACCATATAATGGGTCATAAGGAAGAGTTTTTGAGGGGTTGAACTTAGAAATCCATTTCGACTAAATTCATGATGATTGGAGTTCACTCAATACCCAAACCCCATATAGAAATATATTATAATACAAGAATTTAGTGGTTAGGTAGCTAAAATATTACAATATATAGTGATATAAAACAGCTTACAATGATGTCCATTGATCATCATCATATCATGTCATCTATATAACTATCTCATCATGTACATCATTACAACCAAACAACTATAATTACAACCTATTACTATTTTAAAATATTTTACACATAAAAAATTTAATTTACATTAACATTTTACCACATGATAATTTCTACACATTTACCTATCACCAACAATGTGCATAACTATTATCCCAATAAAGAAATTAATGATCATTAACAGAGTTATTTAAAAAAACCACTAACAAAATTTAAATATTGTTCCTTTGATTACCTGCTATAAAATACTATATCTCATTCCATTTCAGTAAACTAATTTACATTGATATTAAATTGCATATCTAAGTCTCAACTAAAATAATTAAAATAACCATACAAACATCACTAGACTATCAATTTTATATTGAACTATAATTTTTTCAATTTTAATACCTTATATCAGAATTTTATATTCCATAAAAATCATGAGATAAATAATAATAATGATCCATATATGACTCCCTTACATACAATGATTAAATTAACATTAAAATTAATATGATATAATTAACTACATACTCAGTGATTGTAGATAAATATAATAAAATAATAATTACTATAAATGTGTTTGAAATTATTGAACAATATACCATATAATGGAATATTAAGGAAGTTATACCTTGATTGGAATTTATTTTTTCAATTAGATGATACAAATAAAAATATGTCATAGTAGAATTCCTTGATTTCTTTGAAGTTCATGCGAAATTAATTGGTAATCATTAAAAATATATAAAAAAAATTACCTTAGCTAAGATTGTATAATGTTGAACATTAAATCTCAACTTTGCCTCAAATATAAAATGGGATGGTGACATACACTATAAGGGAATGACACAAAAATTAGAGTCTTTGGAATGTGTACCGTTAATAAATAACCCATTACCATGACATGATATACAATAATTAAAAAATATAAAAATAAAAAATTTATGGTATAAAAACATGTAAATATAAATAATAAAAACCCCATGAGTATAAATAAACCCCAAATTATAGTAACTAGGTAGGTATAATGTTAACATCCGATGATGATTACCATTCCCAAACTATTGTAATAGTTTTAATCTGTATAACATTAACACCCATACATGAACCATACATCATGAAAACCTTCACAATTCTCTACAAAGTAGTTTTAGTAGTTAAATGTCCTATAAGGCCACCCATGAAACATTGTAGCATGTGCTAACACAACCAGTGCGAGATCATTGTTCATATATAAGGGGGAAAAGATATATAGTTAAATAAAAAGGTTAATCCAAGATCTTAATTAAGATAAAAGGTGATAAAGGTCAATTAGGTCATCATTCACCGTATCTTCACTCCATTTATTTCTAACATTGAATGAAACATTAAATAAACAGAGCACAGTAGAGTGTGAATCACCCACACAACCTCAATTCTGTCACTTCTAGATATTACCTTACTAGTGGTCATATAGGGTGAACCCCGTATATATAAGACAATACCTTAGACAAGGGATAACCAAACATAATAGAGGATCTATTCCCCAACCATTTTAATTAATATTTAATAAGGGGTTTTCATACACCATATGTGATGGATATGAACCCCCTAACTAAAGAAACTTACCTACACTATTTAGTATATAGATGAAACCTCACTAGAAAGCAATATATTATGAGTGGGTTTCTGATACTACTTCTATTTTTGTCTTCTTATTTCACACATAACCATCTCTACGAAGCTATAGGTGTCCCAAAAAAATCAAATTCAATAGAAAAATCATATATTTTAGTGATACATGTCATCACATTATGTGTGGGTGAATTAGAATAATGAAGTAGTCAAATGTCCATAAATGACACCCATATTAGAAAACATGATGAATATTGAAAAAAATCATATACATTGAATATACATTGTAGTATGTGATATAAAATCATCAAAAGTAGTTGGATGTAATCCATTGTGGTCAAATTCACATAGAGTCAATATACCCATTATATCCTATAAGGGTACATAGAATTTAATACCCTCATGAATATATCTCATGTACTATTGTGGATGACTGTATGGTAATGAATACAAAACGACATGAACTTTATAGTATATGGTGTCTGGTATTACCCATCTTTGTTGGTGTGTTCTCATGATATATGATGAGTTTTATTTGCTACCAAACATGTTATATCTATGAAATATAAATCATGTTAGTCTATATTTTTATATAAATTTTATAACATGTACATGTTGAGTCACCCATTACAATTATTATGGAATTTTTAAAGAGTGAACGATATTTTTTGGTCTATATAGTTAACATGGTATTTACACTAATCTATAATAAGGTAGACTGTCCAATGATAAATGGTCTATGAACTGTATCCACATAGCATCTTATATTTAATAGAATTACTAACCATGTATCACAGATTGTGGGAAAAAACAAGTGACCAAAAGGATAGTACACTATATTGTCAGTTTTCTATACCTAGAAACAAATGTTCACCATCTCTTACACTATGATGGTTTGTCTTGGAATCACCTCTGATTTTACCATTAATGTCTCCTAATCACAATAACCCATAGTCTCTATCACTCATAGACAATGTTGTATTAAATATCCACTTTTATTTTGTTCTATGTAGTTCATCCTCCACTGATGACTAAAATAATTCCTTCACCAATGAATCCTATCATTCAATTCATTTTTTCATGTGTTACTTATTCCTTTTCATTTTCACTAGTATAAAAAATATTTTTCATGAATAATAATATGGGCTCATTCCATTATACAAGGAATAAACAATGATAGGAAATGGTGGTTGATAAGTTGTTCAGTCATGAAATATTAATATTTGATACATGTTCATTATAAAATAGAAATTAAAAAGGATGAAATAAATTGGACATAAATGAATAGATTTCATATAGAAAATATTGTGCAATGAGATGATTAAATAATCAAAAAAATCCTCAATGTGAGATTATTATTATCCAAAATAATAAAATTTGTTGGTATTAGTGTCCTAAAAAATAATTAATTACATTAACATGAAGGATTCATCCCCATAAAAATTACATGCACAATGTTTTCACCAAATCCTCATTAATTTTTCATAAAATACTTTAAATATAAATCATAATTTTTTCTCCATCACGAAAAAAATATATTTTAATAAAATAGTTGTTAAATATATTTTCAAAAAAAATATTTTTTAATAAAATAGAAAATGTTTTCTTGAAATATCATTATAGAAAGAAATAATTTGAATATTATTCATTATTCTAAATAAAAAAAGGTGAATAAGACTATAAAAATGTTTTGACTTGATAGAAAATTGTTGTTTCCTCATTAATCACACCAAAGTTGGAACATTGTCGATGGCACCATGATGAGCATAAAGAGAGAAAAAGATTATCTATATGGTTTTCAAATGATCCCAACAACCAATCCTCAATAAAATGTAAGAAAATTATATTTATAGTTAATTTTTTTATTCATGGTTGTGAATTATCTGATATTTTTTTAAAGGATATAAAACTTTTTCTCAATACCCAAAACCTGAAAAAAAAAATTAAACCACTCTTAGGTGAAATAAAAAATCTACACACAACTATAGTATTAGAATTTTTATTTTATACTCTATCATGGAAAAAAATAATTTTCACTCGTGTAAATTAATAAAATGGTTAAAAATTATTTATATTTTTTTACGCTACCATGTTTATAAAAAAATAGAATCACGTCTGAAATTATAAATATAAAAAAATAGTAAATGTTATAATTATAATAAACATACTTATTATATATTCCAAAACAAAAATAAATTATATCAAAAAAATCAAGACCCATGCAATGTTGTGATGGTATTGGAATTACATTTTATTCTCACATTCAAATGACATATCCTTAATATGTTCATGTTTCCATAATACATGAACAAAGGGATTCGCATTATTGTAAAGGATTTTATGTGGTTACTACTTAATATAAATTTGGGTACCCTATAATGGTAGTTTTTTATGATATCTACCTCAATCATATAATTAATATGTTACTAGTTATACAAATAGAAAATTAGTTGTGTCCTATGGAAAATTATGGGCATATTATCATTATATATGGGTAACTCTGTTTTATAGAAAACATTTATTATCTAGCCCAATTTCATGAATTATATAATGAAAATCTGATATGGAATGACACTATTTCCATGATTTCTAAAATAAAAACGAGTTTTGGCCTTAAAGAACACGTGAAATCCAACCGCAAACACAAAAATTATCTATCTTATTTTTGTATAATACATCTGATAGCTTTATCCATTCTTTATATACTCTAGGATCATCAAAATATTCACTATGATCGACCAAAATAGTAAAATTCCCATAATTTATGACATTAAAATCTATATCTTGAAATTAAATTTCATACATGGAATCCCTTATATGGAATTAACTAGTTTGAAAATGATACAACTATTGTAGTTTGTATTAAATAAAAACACTACCAATGATATGGGATTACCCAAACACATACCTAAATAGTTCATACATGATCTTAGTATACCCTTATTATCCTCGAGATTAATTTTGATATGACCATATAAATTGGAGTGGGATACAATAATAAAAATAGTAGGCTCTAAAATCATCATCTAAAATCCTCTATAGTGATGACATGAACTGATCATTATAGTATAAACCAATCAATGAGGGGCCATATGAAATAAAATATTCCCAGGAGTGAGAATTTAACTTAAAATCACCCCTAAACTCTACTATTTAATGTGAAGGAGGTGAGACATCTTGGTCAACATGTACATGGTCACCCTGACAACAAAATGACCTTTCATTGATCACTAATATCTATTATCATAGTCTGCCATGATATTTCACCCCTTATAATGGGGTTTTCTAAAGTCACCATGAACTGAGTTCTAAGAATTTACCTTAAAATAAATGAGGATCCATTAAATAGACACAACAACACTCAACTTCATGTATGACCACAATAATTGAGGATCGAGATAATGGTATATTGTTATATGGATGGGATATATCCATATAATAGTGGTATGGAACTCTATCAAAAAATAAAGAAACATTATTATAGGATCCATTTTTTTACCATAGAAAAAGTATGATTTGATACCCACAAATTAAAAAAATCATGCATCTCTATAGAAAATAAAATATTAAAAAATCTCAAAATAAATATCTCCATATAGTTAATCCTTATAATGGTGAAGTGTTGTTGTGGAAAAAAAATTATTCCATTAAATATAATTTCCTAAAGATATTAAAATCATTGTGAATCTATATTCATATGAAATATTTCCATTAAATATGTATGATAATTCTGGAAAATAGTATCACCAAGAACATCTTCCATCATCGTGATATATTCAATCATAAATTATATGTCCTAAATTAACTCCATACATTTCCTCTATATAAAATTATAGTCCCTAGAAGATAATATATACATTAGGACCCAATAATATATGTAAACAAATAATCCCTCAATGAGAATATATTGTCTCTATTACTTTGTAGAAAATACCACTACTACAGGCTCCATGTATTGTTTGACATATTTTAAATTCATGAGGTTTAAGATTCCATGATTTATAGGGGGGAAACAACATTACTTTTCATCATCACACAAGAATGCCCAAATAGAGTGGCCAAAGTACACCACATTCTTTAATACTTCCATAAATATACCAAAATATTTGGGCACTGCTTGACATCCAATTCAACAACTTAAGACCTCTATTAAAATAATCAATCTAATTGAATGGAACAATATACTATGTATAATATATCATATAACATAATTCTAGAGATAAATTGACCTCAAATAATTGGTAATATCTCTATAGTGCAAGGAATATATATTCTCAGAATTTTTTATTCAGTGAATCCAAAGAATCATACTGTTTACCTTCATTAGATTGATAGAACCACATCTATACAAAATGTAATGTACTCAGTCGTATAAATTTTTAATTTAAAACACACACCAATAAATATTTTCTTATTTAATATTCTCTTGATGTGGTACTATAATTAGTTATTAATTATTAGTGTGTTCCCCCACTATTATATATTTAATTATCATGTCATCGATTAAAATTTTGAATCGACCCACATAAGCTCTAAGAGGGGAGGGTTAGATTAGGGTGTCACATTTTTCATTAAATTAAATCTGGGTATCCTAATTTTTGTAGAAAACATTTAAACATATGTCAATGAATTGTAATGTCACCAAAAAAGTGGACGATAAAATTGAATCCCAACATAAACGATTTACTTTGATCACAATTATGGGCTATTCCAGGTTGTATATTCCAAAGATCTGTTATTTGTAATAGAATACACTATGGTCTAGTCCATGGATTCATTCGTGTCACTCTATGGTATGTGTATTTCCATTAAAATAATTCTCATACATTTCACTACGTCTCTATGATCACTTTTTTTTACTTATAACTGCTATCAAATTTGCTTAAATTCATTCTCAATTTATCATCATGATTGTATACTCTATATTTGATTACATAAAAATTATTATTTCAGGCAATATAATTTTAATGTGATTCTTCAGTTAATTCCAGAATTTATTACCATGTGATACCTAATTTCAACCACTACTTCTAAATACATTTATTTTCTGAGAAATTATGTTTTTATTAAATAATCTTACATTCAAAAAAATTATTTTCTAAAATAAATATTTCCAATTAGTTATAATATATATATATATATATATATATCAGGCATATTTAGTTCCCATAGGATTTCAATTTAATATGAGAGGATTTTTCGCATATGTATTACATAAAAAATACAATTATCCCTTATGTAGTTCCTTGATGCCTAAAAATCATCATAAGTGACCTATTTATATGAAATAATCACTATATTGTAAAACAATATCAATACATCATAACACGTCACCTCGAGATATTATTTTCAGGTGAAATTACATCCTCATTCTATGTTCACAATAATCCAACATCATCAATTATTGTAAACCTTCATGAAACTAATCATTTGCAACAAAACTATTTTACAATATCAATCAAAATGTCATTCATAAAGCTTTATCATTGTAAAAGAACCATTTAATCATATATAAAACATTATTTTAAAAAATATATTCCTATTTCTTTGGATTCTTCTGAAATATTCCATACCAGCTTTAAATCTTTTTCTCTTGGATTTACCAGAAAAAAAATTTGGAAGACATAGGAAATATTTTCCATTAAAAAAATTATGTTGGGATTACATCGTCAGAATGAAATATCCATTATTTTCAAAAAACCTCAAAAAAATTAAATGTATTGAAAGAAAACCAAAGTGGCATCAACCAACAGTATGAATAACCATAGTTCTAATATTCTCCCCATTTTTGTTTTTTGGAATTCTAAATTGAAAATCTTTTTCACGCATAATTTTAACATTATCCAGATAGAAGTTAAATAGCACTTATATCATTAAATGTTTTCATAAGAAATGATCAATGTAGGAACAAGAGTTCTAGAGAGATTTTTATGCCTCATTGGATTCTTTACTATAGGAACTACAAACCCCACTCTTAGAAACCCCAATATAATGTAACTCCCATTAACATTCATTGAATGTTCATATCAATTCCTAAAAATAAAAAATAAAATATAGATAGACATTTTCCATTATAAACTCGCTATAATTCATCAATCATATCATACCCTGAAGCTTTCAACACTTAGAAAACACCAAGAAATAGTTACTTGCATGGGGAGAGAGGTAATTATAAACAATATCAGATTGAATAAGATGGTCAAAGAATAAGTTTTATTGATTTTTATCAAATATTTTTGTGTTCAATGGGTTATTCATGATGTCTACTACTTGATAATTAGTCCTAATATGAATTATTTGTATCACCCTTTATTCCAATTTTTTATTAATAATGTGAAATATGATCTTTATATTTTTGGTATGATAGGGTTGAACTGGTTTTTTCATGAGCTTGATCGCACTCATATTATCATAGAATTTCACCATTTTTAATTTCAACATAAACCAATATATATTAGTTATTATTTCATCTATAATATAATAATTCATTCCATTTTCATAAATATTAACTATAGATCAGTCATCCTTTGATATTTTATTTTCTACTTCTTTCATAACTATCTAACACATATAATCCCAATTAAGAATGAACCACCACTTCTGAAACATGTACCCACCATACCACCATCCCAAAAAAACATTAAAACCTATTTTCAACTGATGAAGCTTCCTTACTTCAAATAAGAAGACGAAATATAGAGTAAGTTGAACTTACATCGTGATTTATTTATCCATTTTGAGCTTATTTACCTGTATGATAGTTTAGAAAAATCCACTAAGAATATTGTAATGAAAATATCATGGTGTATTGTAGTCAAATATAGAAAGCTGAAAATCATCTTCCTATAAAGGGTTGGATCCATATATTTCCAAAAATCATGATTTACATGTTTTTCCCAACAATAATAAAAGTTGGAATTGGTTTGGAATCAATAATTAATAACATATACAGTGGTTATCATTCATAATTTTACTGTGATTTGAAATTTTTCAACATAATTTTGTGCAACGTATTTCCCCAAATAATTATGTGAGTTAAAAAATCATGAAATCATCAAATTATTTTTTCATGTGACAAATAAATTCTTCCATGAATTCATTCATTCTTCCTCCAAACATGTTATAATATGTATACAAAAGGACCATATATTTTTCTTCTCTAGACATAAGGATATAGAGATTAATTTTGACACTTTAACTTTTAAAATTTTTATCCTTCAAATAAGAATCCATTTGCTCATACCATGCTCAAAGTGCTTTCTTTTTTCTATATATTTCCTTGTTAAAATTTATAAATTTATCTTCATCTTTTGTAATCATAAATACCACTAGTTTCTCAATGTAAACAACATCCTTAGGAACACCATTTGTGAATTTTGATTTGATATCCATTTAATAATCATTGTATCCACTATGAATTTTCATAGCCATAAAGATCCTAATATAATATAGTTAAGCAATAAGAATCAATGATTTTTCAACATCGGCACCCAAAATATATACATAGTCATTAAAAACCATGTGATCTGTGTTTTTTATCACATTCCCATGCTTAGAAAATTATTTTCACAGATTTTCTGTTTTCAAATAAAATTATGATTTTCAATCCTTTCAACATTCTCTCATTTAAGGATTTTATCAATCTAATGAAATTTTAGATCCATGTAATTAAAATGTGGTTCACTATTTTCTGATTCCAATTTGGAGTGTACATTGTAACATAAATATCCCCTTTCCATTAGTAAAAAAGAAACTTCATTATTAATTAGTATATTCTTCTCCATATTGTTCACCATTTGATATAATCATTTAACAAATCCCATTTTTAGATGTTATCACAAAATAAACCTCAAACTTGACCCTAGAGTTTTTATTTAATGTTAAATTTAAATGTATGTATACTTCATATAATTATTTATAAAAAAATATTTTTACAATCCGAAAATTTTTATATGAAACTCATATGTGATGTCTCTTCATGTAGTTAAATAATTCTTATTTTATCTTCATAAACATCACATGTATTTTCTACTATAATCATATATAATTTTAATTATTTCCCTCTATCTTTGTGTTCTAGTTATATTCATTGGAACACAAACATTGGTTTCTAGGATATAATCCATATTTAACTTAGTTGTTTCCTTAGATAATATTATTCTCATACTAGCTATCTTCACATACAAGCACCAAATGTCTTTTCTCATTCATGATTAAAATTAGGAATTTCCACTATAGCCTTTATCTTGGATATCTTTTCCATTCTATTTTGATTTGTGTGAAAAACCCACTAATGCCAAATAAAAATTCCTCTTCAATTTTCATAAATAATTTGTTTTATTTATTGTCCAAATGGTTTCAATTAATGTCCATTATCTGTCAATTCATGAGAGAATATTCCCCCTTTCCTTTATAGTGAATACTTTTTTATTATTTGTTACCCAAATCCATAGTTTTAATGTTCTCTCTCACTATGACGCATTCCATCCATATATATAGATTTAATTTTTTTCAGATCATCACCTATTAATTGGCTGTATTCAGTACAATTTATCTTTAATGAAAAAATATTGAATAAAAAACTATTTCCTCAACTATTTATTTATCATTTTTCAAAAAAATTAAATTTCCATTTAGGAAGGATGATAATACATTATAAAGAATATATGTTATACTATGTTTTCATTGATAAAATTCTTGTCTAGGTCAGATTTCTCAATATTCTTATTTTCAATCCATGACAGAATTGGTTTATTAGAGGCACAAAATATCCTATTGTATTTATCATTAACATCTGTGGGAAGATCATACACATATTCTTCTTCGGATAGAGTGTATCTATTTTAAGTATTATTTATTTTTATTTACTAATATAAATTTTCTCTCTATTTTCTTTGGTTATGATTTCCACTTTCACTTTTCCTATAATGAATGTCTTTATTCCCAATGTTAGAAAAAAATACTTATAAATTTATTTATTTTTATATAATAAAGTGTATAACATTCTTTTCCTTTCATAACATCATGGTTTTTCCCTATCAAAACTAATCCTTTTCTCATTATAGTTGAACATTATGTGTCTAATAATGAAATAAAATTGAAATTTCATAAGAGGAAATATTTTATTTACCTTATTTCTATACTAGTCCATAGACTTTATAAAACATTGAGTCCAATGTTGGAAATATCTTGAGGATTATTTATTATTTTTTCCCTTTTATTTTCATTGGTAGGATATTCATTTCTAAGTGGTGTTTTAGAATTAACAATACTTATAGTAATATTATAATTATCTTTTTTTCAAGTATGGTGCATATTTTGATGTTTTGAAATCATGATTAATTTCTTTTTTAAGAAAAAATCTAGGTTTTTTTAATTTAAAATGTAAATGAAATGTTCAAACCCTCACCTGACTCTTTCTATTAGTTTTAAATCCATGACACCATCTAGGAATAGATTTATTTTGTGGATCACATGATTTTATTTTTCCTGAATAAGTTTATGAGAAAAGTTACATATAATTCCAAGGATTATAAATTTTTTAGATGTTCATTAACATGAAATTTCAGTTTTTCGATCACCTAATTAATTTCATGATTCATCAACATGAATTTAATAACTTATTTTGAAATCTCATGACTACCCATCTAATTATCCATATCTTCCAACATCCAATAATTCCATTCATCGTGATTATATATATATTAATTTGATTCTTTCTACAAACCATAATCCATATGATTGTTCATTCGGTTCAAATATATGTTTTCTATATCTCACATATGTTATAGTATTAAAATAATTAATACTTTTGAGTTATTATCTTCTTTATCTTTAGGAATTTACTTTTCAAATATTGAAACCAAAAAGTATTTAGTAAATAACTAAAACATTGATTATGTTTCCATTAAAAAATCTCCATCATTATGGTCCTATTTTTAATGAAAATCATACTCTATAATTTCACTCCCTATTTAAATCCCACTTTCTGGGAAAGATGAATCTCCGTGATTTTCACATCAAATTTTCATCATAAAATTTTATTGAAAAAATGATACAAATGTACAAAATTTTAGTGCATAAAAAAATTACAAGGTTTGTCAGCATCTAAATCTCTTTTTTACTCTCTTGAATTTTTAGCCATAAATGAAAAATAAACTGATTAGAATATTATTCATTATAATAAACATTAAAAAGTTGATTTTACTCTATGTCTAATAAATCCATATTCTTATTAGATTTAAAGGGTGTCTCTTTGGGTTTAATATCCATTTCCTCAGTTTTCATGCTTTTTAGTATATCATAAAGAGAATGAATCATTATATCCCTTTCCCCATGTGATGAATAATTTAGATTTTATAGAGGTGAAAACCTTCTCACGATCTTCATTATAATTTTGATTTTGTTATTTTGATCAATATGAACCCAAATTATTCCAAATACTTCCATAATATGATTGAAGATACTACCAATATTTTTATCAATATGTATTTTTTACATCAACAATCATTTTAAAAATAGTATGAAGTATTTTTTACTTCACTTTGATGTATCTTTCATTTATATTTTTAAACTTTTCTCATGTAACTGTTGAATTAGTGAATCACATTTCCATAATATATATTTTATTTGATAGAGATACAATAAGAAAACATTGTGCTTTATCATCTCAAACAACCATTTTCCTTTTGGATACAAGCACAGACAACCATGCCCCATCACTAACATAAAGAACTTGAACAATAGGAATGTAAACATTTATCCCAAGATATTGTATATGAGATTTCATTTTGTTCTTCTTAATGTTATAGTTACTTCTTAAAAATAGGGGACTTCTATAAAATTTACAAAATTATATATCTTATTTTGGCATGATTAATGATTCAATGATGAAAACCATCTTTTCATATGAGTTTGTTTGGGGACAGGATTCCCTAATAGTAGATTGGTGAATCAAGGTGTCAAGATTTTCTTCGAATTAAATTCCCCTTATACCAATGTTTTTAACAACTCATAAAATATTTCTAAATGGATTGTTCAATCCCTAAACATAGATATAAAAAATAGAAATAAAACACAAAAACTTATCATGGTTAACTAATAATGAATAGTCCAAGGATCATATGTCGATAACATGGAAGTAGTACTAGAATACATGATTATTCACTAGATCTAAGTGGATAAAAAAATATATCATAGTCTCTCTATGAAAGGTGCACTGAATTTAGCAGAATTTAGGTACTGTGCACTACATCCCATGGATCACATTTACTGAATCCAAATTGATCAATGGTTTCTTAAATGTATTCATTAGCTTATGTTGATAAATTTTTCTAATATATTTTAGTAAATGATGATGTTATTTTAAATCATGATAATATGGATATGATTATTCAATTAATTCATCAACCCTTTCCCAAGTCTATCTTATTTCACTTTAAAAAAATTATATATCTTTCTTTTTCAAAATCCTATATTTCAATGAAAAAATTAAAATTAGTTAAAATTATTTTTCTAAAATCTTTATTTTTAGATTACTTCTCAAACCAAAATTTTTTGTAAAATGATTTCATGTACAATTACATTTACATATATGAAATATGTTTATTAAATATTTACATCAATAAATCTTGATTATCACCTCTCAATGTCTTTTATACCTACAAATAAAGATAAGTTTCATATTTATAGTAAAACATAAATATCCCACTAAACTCTATCGTACTCTATGGAAATAAAATATCATATAAAATTTTCACAAGATAATTCAAATTGATTCCATGTTCAAGAAAATAAATCATTAATAATTTTAAAAAAATCATTGAAATTTTACCTTTGTGATGTACACATTTAACCATATCAAAGAAATTTTCATTCAAAAAACTATACCTTTGTAAAACACTATTTCATCATATTAGAGTACATTTCGTTCAAACAAATTATCATTTCTGGGGAGAAAAAATAAATCATCCTAATCAGCTCCAATAAATGGAAACATTCCCATTAAAGGAAATATTTTTGGTATTAATATCTAAAATCAATCTCTCATTGTGTCCAAACACCTCAAATAACCCAAATGAGGTAGAAAACAAATAATAAAAATCCCAAATATTGATATGAAGCATCATGTTTCCATAATATATTTCACCAGGTCTATTTAACGATGATTGATATAGTTCATGTGTCCTAAAAATATAGTAATAGAGATTATATTAACCAACTTCATTAAAAAATAATAGATACCACATTGATATATTAATGATAAAATTGGTATATCCTTCGTATTAACCCAAATATCGATATAATAAATTTTGAGATCAGTATTTACGAACCATATCACCCTATTAAAAAGTATTATGAAATAATAGATTAAAAAATTAACCTATTTTTTCATGAACATCATATGATTAAAGAAATTATATTCATTAAAAATAATAAACTCCTAGTTAAATTTATACAGATCAAAAATCGAGTGGCCCAAGGGGGAACACAACATTTCATAAATAATATGTATATAAAATTACCTATCTTTAAAATTAATTCCATTATCTACCATGAGGAAAATTTGATGTACTTAAAAAGATATCATTTTTTCATTATATTCTGGTGAATTCCAAAATAATTCTCTTAGTATCGAAGTAACCTATAAATTATACATGTTAACATCCAAATAAACCACTATAACTTCATAATACTAATCCTTTGAAGAACCAATGATACATAGTACTCGACTCACAAATTATTGGAAAATAACTATAATATATTAAGGGTTATATTTTTTTGAAATTTCTAATTATTCTACTCACTAAGGAATGTGAACTTCCACTTTTCTATATAATGGAATAAATCGATTGATTTTTACCAATGTGTATACATTAGATAAATATTCTGAGATAATTGTAAAAATATATGGTCTCATTTTTTCTATTATGTGATTCCCATAAAAGTTATATATATATATATAGTATGTTAACATTAAAAAAATATAAAAGATAGGATAATACCCACCTGTAGGTGCCTCCAGATAAGGTTCACATTCTAATTGATCTACCTAGATCGGTATCACATTAAAAAATGTTGTGAAAAAATGAAAAAATAATATATGTATCAATGATGATGAGTGTTTAGATTAATAAGACAAAAGTTACACCTCAAATAATTATTGGCATTGCCTATGCAATTAAATACATTACATACATATCTCAACACCCTGAACCTCTAATGCCCTGTATTATATACTATCTAAATTGAGGTTGTTTTTGAAGTGTATAAAATAATTATTCATCCCTTAATTATCCCACACCAAAAAATAAACTATGTTAGCCGCTATTGGGACTACCAACCAACACAACATTATAAATAACAAGGTCCTTGGAAGACATCAATTAGGGGGTCAGTATACTATTCATTAAGCCGACATCTTCTAACTGTATTGTGGGTAAAATTTATCATCTTCTCATTTTCCATCCCATACATAATACTACCTCTCTCCAACTTGGTCGAGCTAATCTAATCCCCCTAGATACTTAGATTGATACTAAGTATGATAAAAGTTATTGATATCAATGAAGCAATCCATTTAATTGTTGATGGCTATTTATAGTATAAGATAATGCTCCCAAATATCAGAACCAATCTCCATCACCTTCCAATGATTCAAATAGAAAACTTTAAATATATTAAGAACTCCATATCAATTAGTATAACTTAGTCACACAAAAATTATGAGTTCACTTGAAAGGATTTAATTTTTTTAATTATCATTATAATTTATAATTATAGTTCTAATGAATTAGGACAAATTATTATATTTCAGACCCTTACAATACAATATAGAAACTTCCACTTATTGTCTAATTTTATAAAACATAGGATTCAAAAATTTAAAAACTCATTTAATTCATGAAATTTATGCTTCTTTTAAGTCAAATCACATCATTGAAATATGTACCTTTCTATAGTTTAAACTTATTAATAAAACTATGGATTGTTTTTTGGAAAAATGTTGTATGATAAAACATAAATCTCAATAATGGATATAAAACGAAAGGAATCCCATTAGACCATTTGGAAACCCATGAAAACTAATAGAAAGTTCTTCATTATTTTAATATAATTTTGTCTCATATAACTAAGTACATAACCATGATATCAACTAATTTTCCAAAAGACTCATAAATTATGTATTATTATTTCACAAAGGGAAAACCATATCCATGATGGTTTCTTATATAACATGACCACTTATGAAAACATTTTCTGAAAAAAAAACTTTTTATCCTTTAAAATCCTTAATCATTCGTTTAATCAATATAGAATTATCATACATTCTGAAATAAAATACTTTAAATAAAACCAATTTTCAAACGTAGAAATTTCATGTGGGATCCTTGTGACATTATCTATACAATCACCCATCTAAAGTAATAACCATCTTGGTAAATTACAAAATATCCCTTAAGTGAAACTTGATTATCATTAACTTCATCACACTACCATATAGAGAGGATACCTATATTAGTCTTACCCGTCATCGAATCTACATCAGGTTTACCAAAAATCATAAAAAATAACTAATAACCATAACATAATTATGACATAATGAATCTCTCATCTATATCATAAAATATTATAAATTATTCCATTTAACAAATATGCCAAATCCCATTCAGACATCATGTAAAAAGGTGGATAAAAATTTTATTCTCTATTCAAAACACATAAAATATCAAATTCAAACAAAAATGGTAAATTAGATATTCTTTGAAGATTAATTTAATCATATATAGTGTTTTTCTTAAAGAATAATGATCATGATGGATGGAAATTCTCCTCATGTATCATATGTTGTAAAAATATTCTTTTTCACATGTGTAAAATGAATCAATAGTGATATCTATTCTAATAGTTAAAATGATTAATTTAATACCTTTAAATTAATGTAAACATTTGACAAAAAATTCCATTAAAAATTTTTAATTTATAAAAATGATTATTCCATACAGATTTAAAAGAACATATATATGAAAGGAAATATTCTGAATGGAATACATAAAAACTTGATTTTAATTAAAAACATCTAACCTTAAGACTAGTATCGCATCATATATTCTCTGACTCCTAGAAATTATATTTTATTAGTTTTTTAAAGGATTAATAACCTTACTCGTGCTCATTCTAATGGAATTATTCCTTTGATTTCCATGTTTTATATAGTTATGAAATTACATAAGTTCATTTTGGATATTTTGAAGATGTTTAGTTCTTATGAATAAAAAAACTCATGTAGGATGAATATGATTAAAGGTATATTGGTTTCATCATAACCATATTCATAATTATTTAAAATTCATATTTATATGCATTAAAAAATTAGAACCAAACATGCATGGTGGGCTTGAAAAATGAATGGCATTGCTCAGTGATAGTATAGTCAGCACATATGCCCGAGCATCATTATGTTTCATCAACTAATGGAAGGGTATGAATCTATGAATTATATTATGTTTGTAGAATAATTATTATGTAATAAATATTTTCTATATAAATTTGATACATCATTCTAACCAACCATATGATTTGGTGATAAAAAATGAAACACAAATCTTCGTGACGGTGATATCATACACGTAGGGATGAAAAATATTTTCATTTACAATAGTATATAGAATGATATGGAAATGTGATGCATATACTATTTGATAGTAAGCCTGATACTATAAAGTATTTTGTAAACACTCTATCTTGATCTATCATGGAGTGAGCCCATTAAAGATAATTTACTCATGTCGTTATTTGAAGGAATTGTTTTATAATTTTTAATTGACTACTAAAATATTGCTTTATAATATATAATAAAAAAATTATCTTATTATGAATATTTTATCTTTTTTAGTAATGTCCTATTTTTAGTAGGAATATATGCTTTTAATAATACTTTTTAATTATATGACTTTATAATTATTTATAAAAGATGTAGAAATTAATAAACCATTTTATGTTATGAAATATCCCATTGAGAAATAATATTATTCATTTTAAAATATTTATTTTAAATATAAACCCTTTTCTAAACATTTTTATAACTAATTAAAATGTTAATTTTATATAAAAAATATATTCAAAATTTACATTAAATCAAGTATTTTTCTCATGAGTTTCAATTTTTTTCCTTCTTTCATAGCCTCAAGTCATTTATTTTTTAAAAAATAATTCAAAATATTGTATTAAAATCATCATCCATGATAATTTCACTTTATAAATAAATTTAATGCATAATGATGGAATTTATCAAAAATGGTTAAACATTTTTAGCTGCTAATATTAAAAAAATTATCATTTCATTACAATATACATTTTATTTTAATTTTTTAAAAATAATAAATGTTATGATTAAATTTGGGTAATATGGTCAATTTTATTTTATTTCATTAAAATTAACTACAAAGGTTAAAAATAATTTACCCAAGTAAAAAAAGATAAATTTGAAAATGTTCTTTTACTAAGGGTAAATACCAAAACGTGTTAAAACCATGATTCAAAATGGATGTTTGAGGTGTGTATCTACCAAAACTCACCACATTAATTAATTTATCAATTTTTACTCTCATTAACATTTAATAGTGAAATTAAATTATTGATGTTCAATGGATATTTCAAAAACTACCCTTATCTTCACTTATAAAATGGTAATGTCATCACCACATCAAGAATCACATATAATTCTATTATCATCATGAAATTTTTTTATTTTCATCACACCAAAAAAAATAGTTCAATAGAATAACAATCTTGATAATTTTCTAAACACACAACACTGATATTTAAATGAATATAAATATATATTTAAAATATTAATATTTAAATGTTATAATTATAACATAGTTATTAAATTAATGGGTATGAATTTATTTAATAACATTATGAAATGTATTTATAATTTTCCTTCTCATTAAAAATTAGTTGATTAATTATTAGAAATTAAGAGTTCAATTTTTTAATAAATATGTTTTATGCATTAAAAAGGCATGTTTTCAAAAATGATTTTTTATTCTATAAAATTAATAGGAATAATTTAACAATATTGAAAAAAATTAAATATTAATAAAATAATAAAACTAGGGAGAAATTTTTTAATTTTTCAGGACGTATTGATTTTTCAATGAATATTGAAGACCTCATATTTTGTAAATACTATCAATAAATCAATACATTTTAAAGTTTCATAATATTTTTTATTTGATATTAATGTAACATATATACATTTTATTTATATTAATCTAATTAATTCCATTTAAAAAATCAATTGTCATGATTTTTTATAATTTAACTTTTTTGGTTAATAATCCTTTCAAAAAAATAATTTTTATCATGTTTTATACTTTTATATTAAAATTGATTTTGGAAAACTCTAGAAATTTAAACATTAAAAATAGATTTTATATTTGATATTTTTTGGTATAAATTTGTTAAATTGTTCTTATAATTCCCCTAGATTTTATTAAATATTGTTTCTCAAAAGAAAATATTTTCTTTGATAGCTTTAGTTGTAAGTAATGATGATTTTAAATGAATCACTATAGTCTATAAAATTATTATTATTGGTGGAAATTATAACATAGACATTAAAATAAAAAGTATGAATATAATTATATACATTATGAAATATATATAAATTTCCTAATGAATATAAATGTATTTACAAATTCTTAGTAAATAATCACACAATTTTTTGTAAAGTCATTTTATACCTCAAAAATATGATTTCATCAAAAAAATCTTTTTTATTCATTTTTATGAGAAAATATTTTCCATTTATTCTAATCATTTTAGAAATATTATTTTATTAAATTAAGTTAATTTTTAAAATCATGAAATCAAAAATATATTAGAATGATGTTTTGAGTGTTTTCTAAATAGATTCTTGAGTGAATAGTAAACAATGCTGATTTTATTGAAAATTTTGTGTTAAAAGTTAATTTTTTTGAAAAATAGGTTTCAAATTAATATTTTTTTTCTTATATTTTATATAATCCAAATAATTACATTTGAATCAATTTTATTTTTATATTTAGTATGAAAATTTTTTAATAAGTAAAAAATCATTTTTCTTAAAACACTATTTTAAGAGAGAAATGTGTTTTTAACTTAATGAATTAAATTTATAACTATTGGTGAATGATTTAAAAGAAATTTATATATTATATAATGGATCATATTTGTTTCTAAATTCATATAGTATTTTTCTAGTCATGAGATAAGAATAAATATGATTTTATGCTTAAAAATTTAAAATACATTTTTTCTCTCATTTTGAGAACTTAAATTAAAATTAATTTATACCATTTACTAGTATTTAATTATATAAAATTAATTATATAATTATATTTAGGAGGATAAACTTTTTTATTTATACCGGTTTTATTTATAGTAATTATGAAAACCAATTGTCGTAAAATTTATCCCCTTAATAAAGGGTAAATTATTTAAAGCTAGGTTAAAGGAAAATAATAAATCTATATTATTATCATAAAATTTCTTATTTTACTATAACTACCCTAAATTTTGAATAAATCTTGTTTCCTAATTTTGTGTGTTATTTTATTTTATACTCAATAAAATTGTTTCATTTGATAACATGAGTATAATTAAAATGAGACCGTTGGGTTTTGACTGTTATACGACCATTGAAAACTAAATGTTGCGATTATTGTCTCTAAATACATGTTATCTTGGTTAATTAATATAGAATGAAGATTTGATGGCAGCATCCAGTATTATCGGTCCAATCAAAGCCCATCTAACAGAACTTGGGAAGAAGGTAGCACCACTGGGCTTTGCTCTGGACCAAACCCAAGCGAAACTTCATCATGTGAAGCTCGAATGGAATCGCCTTCACGAGAAGTTCAAACTAATAGAAATTACTACTCGTGCAATGTTGGCCGAGCCACCCTCAGATTCTCTCATATTAGCACACCTTACACTTAGGTCATATGCTGGGGTTATAAGGGGCTATGTAATAAGACCGTAACTGCCTTGTGTAATCCTTTTATTTAAATAAAAAAATTTATTTCTCCTTATGATGAAGCTTTTGAATTTTCAAATGTCCGGATAAATATAGTATGCATATTTTTTATGAATTCTAGAAAAAGGATATTTGAAAATATTTATGTAAACCTTAAATAATTAATTATGTGTAATGATTTTCAAAAACTGGTCTTCTACAATTATGTTCAGTAAGAAATTTAGTATCTAATAATATCAACTTAATTTTTGATCAATAGTAAATTATGAATAGTGATTTTACGCTTAGGATTAGAAATGTGACCAAATGGATTATTAATCTCACTTAAAGAAAGAATTAATATAATCTAGGCACCTTGATTAAGTAATGTGATTCAATAAAATAGGTAAATAACTGTTTCAGAAATTATTAGTCAAGTATTAGTTTTTTTGGGTGAATAGTGTTTTTTAATTAAAAAATAAATTAAAATTATTTAGAAAATTATTTTTATAAAATGGAGTTCATTTTTGAACTCAGAGCATCGATATTATGTTAAGGTAATTTTTTGGGATTTTTCTAAAAAAAATGAATTTTCGGTGAATAGTGTATTTATCTAAAAAATAAATTAAAAATATTTAGAAATTTATTTTTATAAAATGGAGTTCATTTTTGAAATAAGAGCATCGATATTTGGTTAAGGTGAAATTTTGGGATTTTTCTGAGAAAGTTGAATTTTCAGTGAATAATGAATTTTTAGTTTAGAGTTTCGGGTGTTTAATGACATCATTAAGGATGTAATAATTATGTAATAATTATGGTCGACTTATGAATAGTAAGATAAGGTATGAGGTATCCCAAGTGGACAATACCATGGGCAAATACCAAGGGCAAGCCCATGGTTTTTCCAATACCACCAATGAGGTGTCCCTTGGCCATTAATGCCTTGTCCCCTCACTTTCCCTATAAATACCAAGCCATTGTCTCATCCTTTCGACTCCAAAATCATCCTCAAAGAATTTCTGGTCTCCTTACCTCCCAAGTAGTCCTCCCAAGGTTCCCCCAAGCCCTCAAAGTCCCAACCTTGGATTTTTAAGAGTTACGTTTTAAGGTAAGGGATCTTACCTCTCTCTTTCTTTCCAAGTACTCTCCTTTATGTCATTTATTTTATGTTACATGTTCTTATGTTGGAGTATGTTATTTTATATTCATCCTATTGTCCTTTTAATTTTCATATGATGAGAGAACCCCTCTTTATCTCATCAATTCATTTTAATAATGTTTAAGCGGCGCCTTTAGGCTGCCGAATTTTTAAGGGATTCTTTCACCCTTCTCATTTTCAAGTTCTATTTTCTTGTCAAGTCTTTAAAGTTTCTTTTTATTATGTTGGGTTATTATATATATATATATCATAATGATATTTTATTTTCATATGATTAGAGACCCTATTTTATCTCGTCAATTCACTTTTTGAAGTTTTTAAGTGACGCTATTAGGCTGCCGAATTTTCATAAGAGAAATCTTATTTTGTCTTCCTTCCATGTTTTTCATTTCATATGGTATGTATTCAAAATTTCATTACCATGTTCTTATATACTTTATATTATGTCCCTCTACTGTTTTATGGATCATTTATGAGTGGGTGACCCATGTCCCCTCTCTTTTCAATATTTTCTAAAACCCTATAACATAGTCATTATCCTGCAGAATTTTCGTCTCAAAATGTCTCTCTCTTTTTCTCGAATTCTTTTATTTTATTAATTGAATACTCAAAGATATTTATTATACAGGGGTATTCACATATATATCAAAATGTTCTATTTTAAATTCTGGTATTTACATACATGAAACCCACTTTCCTTTTCCGTGGGTTTAAAGTGACATAAAGATCATGTCTTTAAAGCAGTTTTTAAAACGTTATGATTATGAAATGAAACCCATTTCTTTTATGCTATATGGGTTATTTATGAAATTTTTTATTATGATATATTTATATCACAAGATAATAAAGACAAATTAATGGTACGCCTTGATAGCGCTCTAATTCATTGTGTAATGATGTAACCACTAGAGATTACAATTTTAACGATATCTTGGTGAATAACCTTGGGAATTTCAAATGACACCTTGGGGATAGACCTTGGTGATATGTTCATGATTGTATATGTTAAATTTTTTATCCACATCTTCAAGTTATTAAACACGTTATTTTTATTATGATATGCCTCATGATATCTTTCTCATGCCTTAAAGTTATTTTTCCCGACTTTTGATGTATCTCAAGTTCACATGAAAAATGTTTCCCTTATTTCCCTTACTGGGCATTCTGTTCACCCTTTCCTTTGATGTATGCTCCTAGGTTATGAGATGTTGTAATTAACTTAGGATGAACAAATGAATAACCCTTTCAAGTTTTTAAGAATAATTTTTTATATTATCATCTATTAATTTCTTGGTTTCCAAGACACTAGACCTTAAAGATCCTCGGTTTTGTATAATGTAATGAAAGTTTATGTGATAAAAAGGAGGGATGTTATAGTTGGTATCAAAGAATGGTTTAGTTATTTGTGTAAATTAGGATATTAAAACTTTAGGAAGAACCCTATAGAAAAGTTTAAATATAAGAAATCTTCCTGGTATTTTGGTGAGTATTGAGTAAGTGGTTTATCAAGCAAATACATCCCTATCTGGAAACGAGTAGGTAGAGGTGGCTCTTGCACAGATGTACATAGGGGTAAAACCTGAAAACACCACTTGAGCTAGACTCAAACGGGAACTGGTACACAACAACAGGCCTTGCTACACTCTTGGTTACGATACTCCTGGGGGATATGCTTTGGTAAATTCATAAGCTTAGTATGAACCATTATTAAAGGAACAAAGATAAAATAAAATAAAGATTCACATAAGAATATATGATCATGGATAACCTATATTGGAACCTAGGGTATCACAAGTTAGGATATACTTTTCTTCTACAATTTAATCCTTCTATGCTTAAAGTTTCCTTTTCATGATTATTGGCTAAGTATTTAAGCCCCTAATTATATTTTTTTCTTAGTTAATGTCAGGAAATAGAAGAACATGTCCCAACAATAAATGTGATAGGAAATGTGATGATTGCTCTATTAATGTGACAGAGATGATGAGAGATCAAGTTAAACATGTTGTGATTATCCCAAAACAGCTATCAAAAATCACAATTAATAATTGGTACCTAGTTGAATTCCCAAATTCATCAAGGAAGAAGAAGACGAAGTCTCAAGGATGTTAATTTGATAAAGTTGATAAGGGAAAGAAGACCCAATTTCCTTTGTGCAAAAATTGTGGAAAGGGGAACCAAGGAGAATTTCACAAAGGAACTGGGAGATGTTTGTGTGGGGTGATAGGGCATAAAGTAGCCTATTGCTTCAAAAAAATGGATAATGTGATAAGGTTCGATCTAATGTACCTTATACTTTTCAATGTCGTAAATGTGGAGAAGTTGGAAATTATCCAAGGCAATGCTCTCTTGGAAGGGATGAGAAGCATGATGATCATCAACAATCTTCAAGGACAAGGGAACAATGCAAGTCCTATGCTAAGACGGATTATGATGACTAAAGTACATGAAACTTCTTCGCAATAATTGTCTATGTCATGTTGTATTTTAGTTTGTGCTCTATGAGCATATCCTTAATGTTTTCTAAGAACATCGAGTCACTACCTAAGATGGTTTTATATCATTAAGGAAAACATTTATTGTTATGTATCACATGTTGATGTTGTGAAGTTGTTCTTCTTGAAAAAAATGATTAGGGGATTAAAAGATGATTATTATATTGGAAGACGTCCACTATTTTGGGAACCCTATATGATCGAGGTAAATATATTACTATGGTATTTTCTTTGAGGAGTAAAGGTTGACTTATATTTTGAAGAATCGACGAATTTAAGGTGAACTTATAGTAATTTAGGTTACTTATGGAAATGATTAACCTATCTTGGGGAAAATATGTTTAGGTTAGTTACTTTTGTTATAAGATGTTAGGAGTGGTTGATGTTGTTTGGAGTTGAACGATAAAGTTTATCTTGGAATACTTTGTTATCAAATCCTTCTTATATATGGGTTTCAATATTAGTTTGGTTTATTTTGAGGAATTTTAAGGATAGTTATTTATGGAATGGTCTATGATGAACTTTGGGTAGTACCGTGGAACTTTGAAGATTTAAAGTAGTTTTCCTTCCTATGGGGTGCTTTCTTTTTGAAGAGTTGTTTTATCTTACCCTTTCTATTTTTTGGATAAATTTTTAAATATAGATAGTTATTATTTTGTGGATTACGTGATTCTATAGAAGATGATTCTTGTGGTTTGATGAGACCAAGTAGTTTTGAATGCTCTTTGTTTGGAGAAAATATTAGTCTTGGTGGAAACTTATTAAGGGATGAAACTCTACTTGAAGGTAAATGTATTTCCTTGTGTTTTTATTCTATGTAGTAAATTAATTCCTCAAAATTTTTAAAAGGAACATAAAACAAAAACGTTGTTGGTTTAATTTTCCTACTGGGTAATAAAAGACTATTTAACCCATCACAAGTTTGTGATTTTCTGGTGGTTAACTTCCTCTTAGACATGTTTTTTATCACTCTCCCTCGGAACTTGACCCTTTGTTTTCTCTTCTATATCCATGTTTCCCTACATGGAATCCTAGTATGGGTTAACTCAGGTGACCTTTGTACTTCCCTTTATTTCTTTTAAAGTAATAGTTTTACTGACTCGTTTTCTGATGTGGGACTTTCAATTAAATTTCCAAGCCCAATTTTAAAAATTGTGAGGACGCAATTTCTTAAGGGGGGAAGAATGTAATGACCCGAAATTTTGAATAAATCTTGTTTCTTAATTTTGTGTGTTATTTTATTTTATACTCAACAAAACTGTTTTATTTGATAACAGGAGTATAATTAAAATGAGATCGTTGGGTTTTGACTATTATATGACCATTGGTCAATATGACCATTGGAAACTAAATTTTACAATTATTGTCTCTAAATACAAGTGATCTTCGTTAATTAATATAGAAAGAAGATTTAATGGCTGCATCCAGTAGTCTCAGGCCAATCGAAGACCATCTAACAGAACTTGGGATAGAGGTATCACCACTGGGCTTTGATCTGGACCAAACCCAAGCTGAACTTCATCGTGTGAAGCTAGAACGGAATCGCCTTAGCGAGAATTTCAAACTGATAGAAATTGCTACTCGTGTAATGTTGGCTGATCCGCTCTCAGATTCTCTCACCTTAGCACGCCTTACACTTAGGTCATATGCTGGGGTTATAAGGGGCTATGTAAGGAGACCGTAACTACCTTGTGTAATCCTTTGATTTAAATAAAAATTGTGATTTCTTATTATGATGAAGTTTGGGAATTTTCAAATGTCCGGATAAATATAGTATGTATATTTTTGATGAATTAAAGAAAAAGGATATTTGAAAATATTTATGTAAACATTAAATAATTAATTATGTGTAATGATTTTCAAAAAATGGTCTTCTACAGTTATGTTCAGTAAGAAATTTAGAGTCTAATAAGATCAACATAATTTTTGATGAATAGTAAATTATGAATAGTGATCTTACGCTTAGGATTAGTAATGTGACCAAATGGATTAGTAATCTCACTTAAAGAAAGTATTAATATAATCTTGGCACCTTGATTAAGTAATGTGATTCAATAAAATAGGTAAATAACTGTTTCATAAATTATTAGTCAAGTATTAGTTTTCTCAGGTGAATAGTGTTTTTTAATTAAAAATTAAATTAAAAATATTTAGAATTTTTTTTTATAAAATGGAGTTCATTTTTGAACTCATAGCATCGATATTATGTTAAGGTAGTTTTTGGGGATTTTTCTGAAAAAAAAACTAATTTTCGGTGAATAGTGAATTTATTTAAAAATTAAATTAAAAATATTTAGAAATTTATTTTTCTAAAATGGAGTTCATTTTTGAAATCAGAGCATTGATATTTGGTTAGGGTGAAATTTTGGGATTTTTCTGAGAAAGTTGAATTTTTAGTGAATAGTGAATTTTTAGTTTAGAGTTTCGGGTGTTTAATGACATCATTAAGGATGTAATAATTATTTAATAATTATGGTCTAATTATGAATAGTAAGATAAGGTATGAGGTGTCCCAAGTGGCCAATACCATGGGCAAGCCCATGGTTTTTCCAATACCACCAATGAGGTGTCCCTTGGCCAATAATGTCTTTCCCCTCACTTTCCCTATAAATACCAAGCCATTCTCTCATCCTTTCGACTCCAAAATCACCCTCAACGAATTTCGGGTCTCCTTACCTCCCAATGAGTCCTCCCAAGGTTCCCCCAAGCCCTCAAGGTCCCAACCTTTGAGTTTTAAGAGTTACGTTTTAAGGTAAGGGATCTTACCTCTATCTTTCTTTCCAAGTACTCTCTTTTATGTCATTTCTTTTATGCTCCATGTTCTTATGTTGGAGGATGTTATTTTATATTCATCCTACTGTCCTTTTCATGTTCATATGATGAGATACCCCCTCTTTCTCTCATCAATTCATTTTAATAATTTTTAAGTGGCGTCGTTAGGCTACCGAATTTTTAAGGGATTCTTTCACCCTTCTCATTTTCAAGTTCTATTTTCTTGTCAAGTCATTCAAGTTCATTTTTATTATGTTGGGGTATTATATCTATATCTATAATAATGATATTTTATTTTCATATGATGAGATACCCTATTTGATCTCGTCAATTCACTTTTTGAAGTTTTTAAGTGACGTCATTAGGCTGTCGAATTTTCATAAGAGAAATCTTATTTTGTCTTCCTTCCATGTTTTTTATTTCATATGGTATGTCTTTAAAATTTCATTACCATGTTCTTATATACTTTATATTCTGTCCCTCTACTGTTTTATGGATAATTTATGCGTGGGTGACCCATGTCCCCTCTCTTTTCAATATTTTCTAAAACCCTATAACATAGTCGTTATGCTGCAGAATTTTTGTCTCAAAATGTCTCTCTCTTTTTCTCAAATTCTTTTATTTTATTAAGTGAAGACTCAAAGCTATTTCTTCTACATGGGTATTCACATATATATCAAAATTTTCTATTTTAAATTCTGGTATTTACATACATGAAACCCGCTTTCCTTTTCCGTGGGTTTAAAGTGACATAAAGATCATGTCTTTAAAAGAGTTTTTAAAACGTTATGATTATGAAATGAAACCCATTTCTTTTATGCTATATGGGTTATTTATGAAATATTTGACAATTATATATGTGGCTCACATGATAATAAATACAAATTAAGGTTTCACCCTGATACCACTTCAATGCATTGGGTAATGATGTAACCACTAGAGATTACAATTTTAACGATATCTTAGTGAATAACCTTGGTAATTTCAAATGACACCTTGGGGATGGACCTTGGTGATATGTTCATGATTTTCTATGTTAAATGTTTTATCCACATCTTAAAGTTATGAAACATGTTTTTTTTATTATTATATTCCTCATGATATCTTTCTCATGCCTTATAGTTATTTTTCACGACTTTTGATGTATCTCAAGTTCACATGAAAAATGTTTCCCTTATTTCTCTTACTAGGCCTTCTACTCACCCTTTCCTTTGATGTATGCTCCTAGGTTATAAGATTCTATAATGAACTTAGGATGAATAAATGAAAAATCCTTTCAAGTGTTTAAGAAGAATGTTTTATGTTGTCATGTATTAAGTTCCTGGTTTTCAAGACACAAGACCTTAAAGATCCTCAGTTTTGTATAATGTAATGAAATTTTATGTGATAAAAAGGTGGGATGTTATATTTACTAAGTGATTTTTTACCTTATCACAATAGTATATAATTTTAATAGTTTAGTGTACACTTTTCCATGAAAATAAATTATTTATTATTAAAATCAAATAATGTGTCAAAAATGTTATACAATTTTTTTTATAATTCTTATGTGTCAACATAGGGACAAAATTATTTTAGAAATTAATATTAGTTTCTATGGTGAGATAAGTAAAATTATTTTCCTAAAAATAATTTATTTATAAATTATAATAATTATATAATGAGCTAATTTCTTGTACAATGCAAATGATGTATTTTTTCAATTAATGAAAAATAAAATGAAATCTTTTAAAAATTTTAAAAGTACAATATGAGCAAGATAATATGATCTAAGAATTTAATATATTAATATATAATATTAATGTCATTTTATAATATTATAATTTAATTACAACTATCTATTTAATACTTTCAGTCAAATAAATTGAATTGTTTCTAAATTGACTATAATGATATTTTATTATAAAAAAATTATTAAATAAAATATAAATCATAAAAAAATTTAAAGATAAAAAATTGGATAATTTTTTGTGAAACATTTCATCGATTTTATATTTAATGACTGTTTGGAACTATTTCTTTTGATATTGACTTAATTATAATTTAATCATTCAATAAATTCTTAGAATACCCCTCCCCTCTCTTAAAAAAGATCACCTCCCCTTTCTCTTCATCACATCACATTGAACCATGTTACATGACCATAATATAAAAAATTTCCCTTATAAAAATTTATATCCACATTTTATAGGTTTTTTTATTCTCAAAATTCCAACCCTAGAGTCCTTAAGAGGATATCTAAAGGAGTTCCTTCCAAGAATTAATCATCATATTAACCAAACAATTTATTTTCTACTCTTATTTATCTCCTATAAATGTATTTTATTTTATCCTAAAAAATTGAATTTAGTATCATATATATGATTAAATCTTATTATTATAATTATTATTGAAACTCCATTATAGACTCTCTCTCTCTCCCATCAAATGAGAAGTGAATGTGTTGGTCGTGCGTACGTGCAGGTTATTGTCTCCATGTAGCAATAAAATTCATTTTTCTTTACCCCATTTTATCAATAAGTATTATGACGGGTTTAATATTTTTATATGATATCAATGATATAATTATAATTCTTCCATGATAATATCATATCCATCTTTTAACAATCCAATCCTTAAGGAAACAATAACATTTCTCCTGCATAAGTGTGGACTACCACCTCCACGAAGAAATTTGATTCCTTTTTAAATTCATTTTTTACACGGATGGTGATTGGGATGAATTTGGTGAATATTTAAATATATATTATATAATAATTATTCTATAAAGATGAATTATTATTTACTATTATTTCATTCCATGAGTCAAGAAATGAAAACAACATTCATGTGTACTTAGAGCTTTTGTCTCCAAAAATGATGTAATTATTTTCTTTATATATAATTTTTATGAATGGTTATAATATATATATATAATAGATATATATATATTTTATAATATTTTTATCATTTAAAAAATGGTGTAACATTGATCAAAGTTTAATGACTAGGACTACTAAATCAATATATTCATTGTAAATGAAGAAGTTGTCACATGAATGTTGATGAAATAATAAATTCATTAAAACAACTGATGATAAGATCATACATGGTATGAAAGATAATAATATCATAATTTTATAAATTTATAATAAATAACTATTTATGATACATAATTTTTAATTTCAATATGGAATGGAGATACTTGAGGTAATGGATTTATGTTTCCATTCCATTTCACATTTATACATGTATATATAGAGGAGATGAAATTGAATAAATTACTATTAAATATCATTTTATTTATTTCAGGATCTCTCAAGAAAGAATGCATCAAGAAGGTCTAAGAAAGTCATCCCTCACACTGCGGGGTCAAAAAGATTTTCTAGAAGTAGATCGACTCTTGTAATCTTTTCATTAGTTTAAATATTTATAAGATAATATTATCTATTTAATATATCAAATTTTTTATTTATCTTTGTTTAATGCAGTCAAAGAGTTTAGGGAAAGAAGCATCCTGAACTGAAGTGTGGTTAGATGTTCACAAAAAATATGATAGAAGTTTTGTTAATGAGCCTGCCAAAGAAGTTGGGGTATGAACTCATTTTTTCATTATAATAACTTATTATTAGTTTTTACTATGTTAATATATATTGATATTTGATTTATAGGTAAAAATTAAAGAAATATGGGATTCCAATCTGGGGCATTCCTACTCAGTCTCCCAGGATGACCTAGTTGCTAAAGTCCTTGGGAAAGATCATCCTGGTAGAGTGCACAGGATGGGTTTGGGACCTATACCATCTGAGGTCTTTGGCAAGACATTAGGGATTACAGCTGCATCTACTCCTGGTTGTAGTCAGTCCATACCTGGAGATTCTCAGAGTGAGATTGTTTCTCTATGAAACACAGTTCAAGACCAGAGGGCTCAGATATCCGCTTTACAAATTGCATTGACTGATATATGTCAGCAGATGAGCAGATATCCCTTTGGTGGTATTGTATCGACTGGTGGTGAGCAGGTAAATCACAAAAATTAAAAATCATTTAGTTTTAAAACTTTTATTGGTTTTATGTTTATGTAAAGACATATAAATTCTGTGGAAATTTGTTTTCTTAAATACATGGGAGTTTTAACAGTCTGCAGTTTCTGACGGCACCTAATTCCGAGGCCCGGTGTGCCTAGAATAAATTTCTGAAGTTTAGTTCAGGTACGTTCAGTAAACGTATGAGCGGGATTTTATATCTTTTGAACTAGTGCTTGAAATTGAAATCTAAGGACACTGATGAACTCGCAACACCGGTATTCACTTAAGGATACCTTTACCGCAGTTGCGTTTTATCGAGAGCAGAAGGTAATTTTGGGGGTTTTCTAAATAAATTAAATAAAAATATCACTAACATATTTTTATGTAAGTGGTGGTTTAATCCTCCAAGGGGAAGTTTGAGGTGGGGCCCACCCCCACATAACCTCCCATGGGAGGATATTATGTGGTGGGGTCCACACGAACTCAACCCCCTTAAATCCCCTTAACCCTCTCTAACCCTTTGAATTCCCATAACTTGTGGAAACTCTTCACTTTCCACCTTCCCTCTTAATGTGCCAACTCACTCTCTCAATTAATTAACTAAGCTTTCAATTAATTAATTGGATCTTCAAATTTGAATTATTATGAATTCATTAGGTGAGCATAATAATATGTGTTATATTATTATGGTTGGATTTGGCATATTTTTCTTTTGTTGGGAGAATTAGTGGAGCTTGGAAGATTATTAAAGAACGATATCCTCTCCAACAAAGAACGCCTCTCATTCCCAGAGAACAACAAGCATCAAGTTCCTCCTTCTTCACCCGGGGCAAGGAAAGAGAAGGAGCCGCCCTCAAAGAACGCCAATGATGCTTCTTCCTCGAACGCTCCATGACATCAACAGAATGACGCCACCTTCCCGCAACTCCATCAATCGATCACCGAAATGAAGGTAGGGGGATTGTTTTATTTTTAAATGAATAAAATTATACCCTTATTCTTCGATGAATGCTTTGGTTCGTCGTTGGCCAATTGATATCACCTAATGCAAAGGGCGTGGGCCGAACAAACACGGCCTGATGCCCCTCTGTTGGTTCTTGTTGTTTGACGTTGGAGGCGAAGCCAAAAGGGTGTAGTGTCGTCATACCGCGCTAGGGAAGAACTTTGGAATGAAAGAGGAACCACATTCGGGAGGGCCGTAGAGGATGAAGAAGTGTGGCGTCGTCGCGCTGCGCGGTGGAGCCAAAGGCCGCGGCCACATCGGGTCGCGGCGGAGGTGGTACGGCGTCGTCACGTCGCGCGAAGCGTAGTAGTTTTGTGGCGTCGTCACGCCGCGGTGGAGGTGAAAAGCCGGCCGGCTGAGCCGGCCGCCGTGGAGGTGGACCACGGGACGACCGGCCGGCCCGCTGGAAGACATGTCGCCCGCAGGCACCGCGTGGAGGGAGACCACGGCCCGTATCTTCGGGCCGCTCTGCTGGGCGAATCGGTCGACCGCCTGCTGCCTGGGATGGAAAACCGCGACGCCCATAGGTGTCGCGTGGGAAGAACTCTGGCACGCTGCATGGGCCGCGTGCACCAGGCAGAACCGGTCGGCTACGGGTGGCCGGGCAGTGAAGGAGGGGGCGTCGCTTGGCATCGCCGGGTGAATCAGACCGGCCCGTAGTGCGGGCCGGGTCCACAGGTGGGTCGTGCCCCACTGGGCTGGGCCGACCCCCAGCCGAGTCGAACCCGCCATCCCAGGTCGGACCCGCCAAACCGGGTCGGGCCGACCCGCCAGCCCACTGGACTTGACGGGCTAGGCCCGTCTTCTCTTAAATGCGAATAACTCCTAGACCGCACATCTGATCAACGCGCCGTCTGCGGCACTGGGACCCTCGCAACGAGAAGTTCCTTTTGTGATACTATAAGTGAGTTTTGGAAAATTTTAGAAAATTTCCGGGTTTGGATTGAGCGTAAATCCAACCGGGCCCCTGGAACAGAAATACCAATAACTCTCAGATTGGGAATTCGATTGACGCGTCATCTTTCGCGTTGGGTTCCTTTTGATGAGACTGAACTACGGGATACATCAACTCGAGACTTCATGATAGTTGATGTATTGACACTTTTCTCGAGGAGAGGACCCTCCCGGAATCGAGCATGTTGTGTGCGGGAACCCTATGGCTGGATGCGACTGAGATGATAGGATCCTATATGGACCTACTACTCTACCAGAATCCTCCGTTGATTCGAATGCGATGAATTCTGTACTGGAATCTTCCGTGGGTTCGATAGTTCTGACTAGCTGGTCCTGTATCCTGTGTGGGTCCGACATCTTAGCAGGTCTTGTATCTTGTGTGCGTACAACAGCTTAGACGAATCAGTGACTACATCTAATCATCTCTATAACTCGAAAGAATAGTTGGTCATGTATCCTGTGTGGGTCTGACAGCTTAGCTGGTCCTGTATCTTATGTGGGTCCGACAGCTTAGATGAATCAGTGACTACATCTGATCATCTCTATCACTCTACAGAATAGCTGGTCCTGTATATTGTGTGGGTCCGACAGCTTAGATGAATCAGTGTCTACATCTATTCATATCTACCCCTCTTCATATGTTGTATACCTATGTGAGATGAGTCTTGACTTTCAATCATCATCATCGAGGTGATTGACTTTACTTCCTTTGTGGACTAGGTTGTGTTTAGGCTCGATAGATGGAGCTGGAGTGTGATTGGTAACTCAGGTATATGTATGGGCATATACCTAAGTAAGGATCGTTGATACTTCGTGATCGTATCTTACTATTGTGGTTTATCCTTAGTGGATTCTGGGTTTGTTACCTGATACTACCCCCAAGAATAAAATCCTGGTTTGAACTGAGTCAATGACCTTTGTGTTTTTTTCATGATTGAGATGGGTTACTTGATAACTTAGGTATGTGTATGGGAATATACCTAAGTAAGGGTTAACCATTGATTTCATTCTTTGTGGTTTATCCTTTTTGGATTTTGTGAGACCTTGACGGTCTCGGGGTCCCTACTAATTATCGTTATACTCACCCCTGCACGGGCTATGCCCGCACCTCATTGTGTTGGTTGCAGATGACGGACAGTGATGACGAAGGCCATGGGTGCCAGGACTGGACAGTACCCGGAGAAGGACCTTACGACGTATCGGTACATTATGGAGTCAGACGAATGAGGAGTGTTGTGGAGGCCATCTGTACCTACCCTTCAGGTAGGAACCCTGGAGGACAATCCAGGAGCTACTCTTACCTATCATCTATTTGTTCCTTTTCCAGTTCTACTTTCTTTCAGTTGTAGTTTTACCTTTCTGTTGGGATTGTATTTCTGGTCTTTTTTACTTTCCAGCATTCTTTTGTATACAGTTATTCTTAGTCTTTTCTTCTAGTTGTGTACTCTGATTTTGTGTGTTTACCTTCATAAAGGCAATGCCTTCCCATTTTAGGGATTTATTTCTTTGGTGCTAGTCGCCAGCCCCTGACCTATGGAAGGCGGTCTTGGGGTAGTCACGACACGGGCCCCAAGGACGGGTCGTGAAAAATTGGTATCAGATGAGTTGGTTCTACCGACGAACTCAGGACTCTGATCATTCTTTTCTGTAAAGCAATAGTGTTAAGGGTACTAAGTGTGGTTTTCAGTTCAGGGAGTCCAGTGTTGGTGCGGCGGCTGACATATTCGTACACCAGGACCCTGACTACTGATTTTCGACTCAATACACGAAAACACTGATTGCATGTGTGTTTATTTTGAAAAAGTTTTCTTTGAGATTACTTTGAATCAACTCACCAGGTATACTTTTTTGATCATGGAGCACCTGTTTACCTTTCAGGATGTCTTCACCTAGTTAGTCAGCACGGGTTCTGAGTGGAGAGCACGATGGTATCCCACCGAGCAACGAGGCCACGGTGCAGGGCCCCATCACAGCGGAGGCACCAGCAGTACCACTATCCGCTGGGATACCATTTCCACCATCCCTAGTAGAAGAGGGTGTGTGCCGTTTGAGCACATTTCATGGGTTCTTGTGACAAAGTCCTCTGAGGTTTCGAGGCGAGATAGATTTTCAGACGGTCGGGTGCTGGCTGGAGTTTATAGCACGAGTTTTCCACACAATTGGGACACCCGCTGACTTTATGGTGCACCTAGTTGTTAGTCTCTTTCAGGGAGCATCTAAGAGGTGGTGGAGCCTGATGCCCCTGTTTTAGGATGAGGCGACCCTCACCTAGGGAAACTTTTAGGGTCTTTTCAGGGAGGAGTTTTTACCAGTGACTCTACACTCTACGTGTGCTCAGGAGTTATTTCTCTTGCCGTAGGGCTTTTCGACAGTAGCTGAGTCATCTGTAGCAGGCAGTAGGTAGATGACACAGGGGCACAAGTAGGTTAGATCTGCTGTTAGATGACCCCAAGATTTTGCAATGTGGGTGTGGGGCACCCAAGGCCGAGGGAACATTGAACGGAGAATGGTCTGTTATTCCTGTAGGGAATGGGGTCACAGAGCACGTGATTGTACGACTCCCCGAAAAATTGATCAGCAGGCGTTAGATGAGCCACCGAGATAGAGGCAGCGATAGGAGCTTGACTATCATCCAAGCGGTGGATGAGGCAGTGGACCAGGTCCTTCAGTGAATGGTGGTCAGGGTTATCGAGCACTACTACCACCACCCCTAGATGGTTCACCTCGAGCTCCAGGAGTTGGTGGACATGATCGGGACTATCTCTAGGCATAGAGACCTTTGTTCTTGATATTTGTAGATTCATTGATGTCATTGTTTGTGGTTTATTTGTGTCTTTGTACTTTGAAATGCAGTAATAAAAGATATTTGTCCTTGTGACATTTGTTTTCCTGCCTTTTGTGTGGTTGATACTAAGAGGTTCTGGTTAAAAACTATTGACTTGACCCTCACATTCCAGATTCCTACTGGAGGAGACCCAGTGACCAAAAACTGATGCCAACAGTGTGACTTAACCCTTGGAGGTGAGAGTGATGGTTGTATCTCTTGGTAGTAGCATCATGGCCTTACGACATCGTCCATCGCATAAAATAGTATAGTTCATGTTAGTATTTAATATATTAGGAAAAGAACATGGTTCATCCAGGGAATGATACCAGATTCCTCTTCTCGGCAAAGTAGAAATCTTGGTAGCTCTTGTAGGACGTAGGTGAAGAAGGGTGTGGTCGAGCTGTTTACAATTGGGTAGTCTCATCTATAGTTAGTTGAGCGAACGGTTTAAGGTTTAATCTAATCTCAATACTCTCAGGTGTGTCTTCTCATAGAAGGACCTGAACCTGAGACAACAGTGATGGATTGAGTTCCTCCTGGACCATGACTTCGAGATAGTCTATACTCCTAGTAAGGGGAATGTTGTTGTAGATGCGCTCAGCCAGAGGACTGGCATTCAGCTTCTAGGAGAGGCGACAGAGCAGCTGGCTGCCTTGTAGATATCCTTTGTGGATACGGATGGAGAAACCTTTCTATAGTCTCTCACAGTCACACCTCCACTTCTTCAGCGAGTCAGGGAGGCACAGCGTGGGGACGTTGACTATGAGACGTGACATGCTCAGATATCCTCAGGGCAGGTACCTGATGGATTTTCGAGAAGGTGGGGAGCACGTCATTCTCTTCAGAGAACGTACCATGGTATCAATTTTACTTCAAGAGTAAGTGTTGCAGGAGTTCCACCCATCTTCTTTAGAGGTACATCCATGAGTGCTGAAGATGTATCAGGACCTCCGATGACAGCACTGGTGGCTAGGTATGAAGAAGGCAGTAACAGATTTTGTCTCGCGATGCCTCACTTGTCAACAAGTGAAGGCGGAGCACCAGGTTCTAGCAGGCTTGGTTCATCCCTTAGAGGTCCTAGGGTGTAATTGGAACGGGATATCTATGGATTTTGTGACGGGACATCCACATACATATAGAGGACACAACTCTATCTGGGTGATCGTAGACCGACTCACCAAGTCGGCCCACTTTTTACCATTCAGAGAGAAGGGGTTAGTAGAGATCTTGGGATGCCTCTATATACAGGAGATCGTTTGGATTCATGGTGTGCCATCTACGATCATCTTTGATCGAGATGCTCGTTTCACTTCCCGACTATGGAAGGGGTTGCAGGAGGCTTTTGGGATGAAACTATGTCTGAGCACCGCCTTCCATCCTCAAACAGATGATCAGACTGAGAGGACCATTCAGAATCTCTAGGACATGCTCCGTGCATGTGTCCTTGACTTTGGTTGTAGCTAGGAGGATCACTTAACCTTGGTATAGTTTGCGTATAACAACATATACCACTCTACCATCGGGATGGCACCTTACGAGGCATTTTACGGTCGACCTTGCAGATCGCCTCTGTGCTGGACTGACCTAGGGGAGTCAGCACTTGTAGGACCATAGATCGTACAAGCTACAACGGAGAAGGTGCAGATCATCCAGGAGTGGATGAAGACTGCATAGAGTAGGCAGAAGTCATATGCAGATAAGAGATGGAGACCACTGGAGTTTGAGGATGGAGACCACGTCTTTCTACGGGTCTCACCTTGATGAGGTCTACGGAGATTTGGGAAAGGTGGAAAGTTGTCTCCGTGATTAATCAGACCTTTCCAGGTCCTCATTAGGGTAGGTGAGGTGGCTTACCGCCTGGAGATTCCATCTCAGTTGCACTGGGTGCACGATGTCTTCCACGTATCTCAGCTGATAAGATACATGCATGACTCGTCCCGCATCATCGACCACGGGGAGATGGACATCGATGACAGGGATACATTCATAGAGGTTCTAGTAGAGATTGTGGATCGACAGGGGCATGTCCTACGTGGATAGTTGATACCTCTGGTGCGTGTTCGCTGGCAGCACAAGAACCTCTAGGAGAGAAAATGGGAGCGGGAGGCTCAGATGCATGCTCAGTACCCCCATATGTTTCCTTAGTTTGAGGTGTAGCTTATGGGGACGTAAATCCGTGAGGTGGGGAGAATGTAAAGACCCAAAACTTCCATGGAATTTTTTTTTTCTTAAATACATGGGAATTTTACAAGTCTGCAGTTTCTAACGGCGCCTGATTCTAAGACCCGGTGTGCCCGGAATCAATTTCTAAAGTTTAGTTCAGGTACGTTCAGTAAACGGACGAGAGTAATTTTATATCTTTTTAACCGTTGCTCAGAATTGAAATCCAAGGACACCGATGAACTTACAACGCCGGTATTATCTTAAGGAGACCTTTACAGTAGTTGCGTTTTATTGAGAGTTGAAGTTAATTTTTGGGGTTTTCTAAATAAATTAAATAAAAATATGACTAACATATTTTTATCTAAGTGGTGGTTTAATCCTCCAAGGAGAAGTTTGAGGTGGGACCCACCCCCACATAAACTCCCATGGGAAGATATTATGTGGTGGGGCCCACACAATCTCAACCCCCTTAAATCCCCTTAACCCTCTTTAACCATTTGAATTCCCATAACTTGTGGAAACTCTTCACTTTCCACCTTCCCTCTTAATGTGCCAACTCACTCTCTCAATTAATTAACTAAGCTTGCAATTAATTAATTGGATCTTCTAATTTGAATTATTTTGAATTCATTAGGTGAGCATAATAATATGTGTTATATTATTATGGTTGGGGTTGGAATATTTTTCTTTTGTTGGGAGAATTGGTGCAGCTTGGGAGATTCTCAGAGAATGATATCATCTCCAATGAAGAACACCTCTCATTCCTGAAGAACAAAGAGCATCAAGTTCTTCCTTCTTCACCCAGGGCAAGGAAAGAGAAGGAGCCACCCACGAAGAACGTTGATGATTCTTCTTCCTCGGACACTCCCCGACATCAATGGAACGACACCGCCTTCCCGTGACTCCGTTAAGCGATCATCGAAATCAAGGTAGGGGGTTTGTTTATTTTTAAATGAATAAAATTATACCCTCGTTCTTCGATGATTGCTTTGGTTTTTCATTGGCCAATTGATATCACCTAATGCAGAGGGATCGGGCGGAACAAACACGGTCTGACGCCCCTCCGTTGGTTCTTGTTGATTGACGTCCGAGGCAGAGCCGAAAGGGCGCGGTGTCGTCGCATCGCGCCGGATAAGAACTGCGGTGAAGAAAGAGGAACCGCAATCGGGAGGGCTGCGGCTGATGAATAAGTGTGGCATCGTCACGTCGCATGGTGGAGCCAAAGGCCGCAACCACATCGAGACATGGCAGAGGTGGCGTGGCGCAATCGCGCCGCGTGGAGGATGCCAGGTTCATGGCGTTGTCACGCTGTGGTGGAGGTGCGGAGGCGGCCAGCCAAGCCAGCCACCGTGGAGCCGGACCGTGGGATAACTGACCGGCTGACCGACTGGCCCACTGGAAGACGTAGCGCCCGCAGGCGCCGCATGGGAAGAACCAAGTCCCGCAGCGCGGGCCACATGCACTGGGAAGAACCGGTCGGCTATGGTCGGTCGGGTAGTGAAAAAGGTTGTGCCGCATGGGGCCTCCAGGCGAACCGGACCCACCCGTAGCACGGGCCAGGTTCGTAAGTGGGTCGTGCCCCACCATGCTGGGCCGACCCCTATCCAGATCGAACCCGCCGAACCAGGTCTTGCCGACCCGCCAACCCACTGGGCCTGACGGGCCGGGCCCGTCTTCACTTAATTAGGCCGACCAGCCAGCCCACTAGACTTGACGGGCCAGATACGTCTTCTCTTAAATGTGAATAACTCCTAGACCATGCGTCCGATCAATTCGTTGTCTATGGCACAGGGACCCTCACAATGAGGCAGTCCTTTTGCGATACTCTAAGTGAGTTTGGGAAAATTTTAGAAGATGACCGGGTTTGGATCGAGCGTAAATCCAACTAGGCATTTGGAACAGAAATGCCAATAACTCTCAGATTGAGCGTTGGATTGACGCGCCATATTTCATGTTGGGTTCCTTTTGATGAGACATAACTACGAGATACATCAACTCAAGACTTCGTGATAGTTGATGTATCGACACTTTGCTCGAGGAGCGGACCCTCCCAGAATCGAGCATGCTATGTGCGGGAACCCTATGGCTGGCTGCGACTAAGATGATAGGATCCTACATGGACCTAATACTATACTGGAATCCTCTGTGGGTTCGACTATGATGACTTCTATACCGGAATCCTCCGTGGGTTCGACAATTCTGACTAGCTGGTCTTGTATCCTGTGTGCGTCCGACAGCTTAGTTGGTCCTGTATCATGTGTGGTTCTGATAGCTTAGATGAATCAGTGACTACATCTGATCATCTCTATAACTCGGCAGAATAGTTGGTCCTGTATCATGTGTGGGTATGACAGCTTAGCTGGTCCTATATCCTATGTGGGTCTGATAGCTTAGATGAATCAGTGACTACATCTGATCATCTCTATCACTATACATAATAGTTGGTCGTGTATCCTGTGTGGGTCTGACAGCTTAGCTGATCCTGTATCTTGTGTAGGTCTGACAGCTTAGATGAATCAGTGTCTACATCTATTCATCTCTACCCCTCTTCATGTGTTGTATACCTATGTGAGTTGAGTCTTGACTTTCAATCATCTTCATCGAGGTGATTGACTTTACTTCCTTTGTGGACTGGGTTGTGTTTGGGCTCGAGAGATGGAGATGGACTGTGACTGGTAACTCAGGTACATGTTTGGTCATATACCTAAGTAAGGATGGTTGATACTTTGTGATCGTATCTTACTACGGTGGTTTATCCTTAGTGGATTCTGGGGTTGTTTCATGATACTACCCCCTAGAATAAAATCCTGGTTTGAGCTGAGTCAATGACCTTTGTGTTTTCCTCATGATTGAGATGGGTTACATGATAACTTAGGTATATGTATAGGAATATACCTAAGTAAGGGTTAACCATTGATTTCATTATTTGGGGTTTATCCTTGTTGGATTTTGTAATACCTTGAGGGTCTCGAGGTCCCTACTGAGTATCGTTATACTCACCCATGCACGGGATATGTCAGCACCTTGTTGTGTTGGTTGCAGATGACGGATAGCACTGATGGAGGTTGTGGGCGCCAGGACTGGATGGTGGCCAGAGGAGGACCTTACGATGTATCGGTACACGGTGGAGTCAGACGAACGAGGAGTGATGTGGAGGCCATCTGTACCTAGACTTCAGGTAGGAACCCCAGAGGATGATCCAGGAGCTACTCTTACCTATCAGCTATTTGTTCCTTTTTCAGTTGTACTTTCTTTAATTTGTAGTTGTACCTTTCTGTTGGTTTTGTATTTCTAGCCCTTTGTAATTTCCAGCATTCTTTTGTATACAGTTATTCTTATCGTTTTCTTCTAGTTGTGTACTCTGATTGTGTGTGTTTACCTTCATAAAGGCAATACCTTCCCATCTTATATATTTATGCCTTTGGTGCTAGTTGCCAGCCCCTGACCTATAGAAGGCGGGATTGGGGTAGTCACGGCACGGGCCCCGAGGACGGGTCATGACAGTTTAAATATAAATATGAAACATTATTTAATTTTCAATATAATGTTCTTACAAGTGGTAGTAGGAAGTGGAGATGGAGGTGGAGAGGGTGATGATATTTGTTCATCATTAGACAATGATTAGTAGTATTGCTGATATGTGGAAAAATATTGTAACAGTCAGTTTGTATATGTATCATGTGTGGCACATAGTTGCCTCCAAACATTTTCATGACCTAACATTTTCATGAATTCTCACGTTTCCTTTTATGTATTTTATTGATTTCTAATGTTTCCTTTTATGTCTTGATTTCTCGAGTGTGGTATGCACCATATATGTCGACTCTTTGTTGTAATGATTCATTTTTTATGATTCATTTTTCCTAAATTCATTTTTTCATTATAATAACTTATCCTACAGTTTTTAGCCCAATGCATTTACTACTACATTTCCATTTCTAACATTTAAAAATATTGAACATCAAAATTTTTTACATTCCCTGGTATTCATGATACTCTTGGTCTTTTTTACTTTCCCTGAGACTCATTTCTCTACATTGTTCCTTATTTGAATATGAGATTCTTGCACATAGTCAATGAATGGATATTGTCATTTGGTAAATTGTGTGCTAACAATTATTTTTTCCTCTATTCTGAGACACATATATTTTAAGGTAAATGATTCATGATCATCTCTAACTATGTTCTATCCATGCCCCACCTAGTATCCTTATTCATCCAAGCCACATGGTTTTATGAGGAGAACCCCATGGTTTCCCATGAATATGTTCCTATAATGCAACCATTTAGAGGCCTCTATAAAGCTTAAAACCCAAAAACAAACAACCAAAGAATTCACCTGATAAAATAATATCTCAGAAACAATTAAAGGAGGGTAGAATGGATGGATTGTTATTTTAGGGACTAGATTCCATATTGACTCTATTTGATTTTTTTTGTCTTTTTATTTATCTGGATGTAGGCCTTTATATATTATGTTATGTGATCTGGGGATGGATATTGGTTGATGAGGTATGGGTAGGGAGGCCTGAGTTTTTGGAATAGTTAGAACTGATGATAGTGGGATGAATGTTGATATGAATGGTTATGTCAGGGTTGGAACTGGTATATATGGAATAGGTTGAACCTAGCCTTGGCACTGTTTTTATGAAATATGACATACATGGTTGTTTATAATTTTGTTTAAAGGTCTAATGGAAATGTGATATGTTTATCTGTATTTCTTTACTCACTGAACGACGCATTTGGTTGGGCATAGTTAAGCACATCTTTTCATATTGACTGTAGTATGTATTTTGTTGGTATTTTTGTAATGCCCCGACCCCAATTACCCAGAGTCGGTGAATTATTACATAATATTTTCATGATCACAAAAGATCAAGTCTCGAAAGACCGATTAGTTTAGTAGCCTTGGAAACACTACATATATTCATAAGTCTTGCATTACATCATAAAGTGAAAAAAACTACAACAACGTATTGTCTTCATATCCCCTCATACTATCCCTGCAGGTCATTCCTAAAATACTTCTTTACATCCTAGGAAAAATTAAAACATTGAAAGGGGTGATCTTAAATGCTCATTAAGGATAACAATATAGCGGAAACTTTCATAAATAAACATAAACATTTAAGGCAATGTATAACTAAAACAAAAGCCTTTTAAACTTGAACTCTAGCATAATATGGAAAATATAAAATGAAATAATGCCATTTACTTATTCACATGGATATTATACTAGTCGAATAATCACATGCAATATCAATAACCACTTTCATAATGATGTAATGCATAATGCTAGACTATCATAACCACATAGTCAAGGCCTTGTGCCAAGACTGCAAATAAGATTTTGTCAAGGCCTTGTGCCAAGACACTAGTTTGTCTCATGAGACCTACTGATGCATCAAGGAGCTATAGCGGGCTCCACTCGTCACTTACTAAGTCCAATGCATTCCTTATATTAAAAGTTTTAAACATATCATAAACAATTCCCAAGAACCATAACATAATCGTATCCCATAAAACATGCATAAAGGAAACATAACATTTCCACATTTCAATCACAAGATATCAATACAACACATTGATATAATCAAAACATTATCAAAACCATTTCCAATACCAAAATAAAAGAAAAGTAAAACATGGTATTTATTTTTCATTTAAAAAACGTTATGGCTTATAGAGGAAGCTGAAACTCAAATAATGGTCACGGCGGCGGAGAATTCGTTGTCGCCGCATACATAAGACAAAACATTCCTTTTGTCGTTTAGTAAAAACACTTCGTATAAAAATATTCCTTTTGAATAAAAGTAAAAGTGAAAGGGTTTTATACACCGTATAAAAGAAATTTTTGTATAAAACAAAATATGCCTCAATGAAAGGAGATTGAGACAAAGTCACTTACCTCGTGTCCGACTTGACTCGATCGTTATTTAATCTCCTAGATAATAAACTATAGTTAATTTCTATTTGATTAAGAACCTTTTTCAAGTTAATTATTCCTTTTACATAACTTATTACCATGTTATGAACATTATGTAATCATTTAATTTAATAACGGTCGTTTTGTCGATCCCTGGTACTTGAGTCAAAAATAAACTTCTTATAATTACAAGTTGTTTATGTGGTAAAATATCCATTATCTCCATAATTATATTCATGATGTAGATATAATATATATAATATATATCTAGTATATACATGCATTTATAATATTACATAACATTTAGAGGTAAGAAATGAAATGCACCATTCATGGAGACGGTAAGCCATACGTACGCATGAACGCTACTTTCATTTCTATTTTGTATTTAATGGAATGAAATCATAATGATATAAAGTTATATTAAAATTATAGTATAATATAATATATAATATCATTAACTCTATCCTTTATACATCCCACATATGGCATTAACGATTCAAATCAATTTGAGGGGGCGGTAGTCCGCACTTTCTAAAATGAAATTATCGCGTTTACCCATAATGGAAATCATAAAGGTATTCCATAAATGAAAAATAAAAAAGCATAAGGAAAACATAAACATAATATATATCATATATAAATATAGTGACATCTTAATGGCCATCATGAGAGGTGTTAAAAGAAGATTGAACAATCATCGTTTCATGAGGTAGTAATTCGCCACCCACAGAAACAATATGTTCTGTAAACATTAGATGGAGGTGTGTGTAAGTGTAGTTAGAATCCTTCTCATAACAATATCCAAGTATATTTAGGATACTGGTTTTGTTACAAAAGAAAATAATAAAAAGAGTTTAGGGGTTATAGAAGTAAAATAAAATAAAAGAAGTTAAGAGAAATCGATACCTTTAGTTTGGGTAACTCCCTTTGGTTTGAACCAAAAGGACTCTTGAAGTGCCTTCTGCCTAAGGTAAGGCTTCTAGGATGAAGGGAGGAAATTTGAGAGGGTATTTGGGCAGAGTTTGGCCAAGCCAAATGGCTTTGAAGGTGTGAGTAAGGTGGTAGAGGTGGGGGTCGTTTATAAGAGGAGAGGAGGGGCTCTTTTGGAAAGATTGAAAATATTATTTTATTATAAAATGGATTTCGGATTATAAAGGTCCCACAATAATATATTTCAAAGATAAGGTGATAAGGGTTATAAATCTACCCATCCAATAGGTTTTTGACAAGTTTAAGTCTTATATTTTACCTTATCTTTTCATTTTATTTAAATCGTTCATTAATGAGGTAATCGATGCATCATCATGGTGTCATAAATAAATTTATTTATTTAATGTCTAAAAATTATAAAAAAATTACCATGATGTAGGAAATATTTTTAGATTTACAATGAATATTTATAGTCGAAAATATAATTTGTATAACCCCTTGTAAAACGTGTTTTAGTAAAACAATACATGTTTGTGATATTTTTATTTTTACTTTAAATAAAAGGTATTAATGTCATTATCTTACCCAAGTGGGTCCATGGGGTCCCAAAAATCGTCCCATGGCTTTTATTGGTTGGCCATGACTCATCCAATAAGATTATGACATGTGTTAAGATATTTTTATATTTTTATAATATCATTTTTACCTTAAATTACCCTAATTACCTCTAATCGCGGTTAATAAAACTCAAAAGTTACTATTCACCAAAAATTATTTTCATCCCATTGAACCACATTTTACTTAATAATTAAAACCATGTATGTAGGATTTTAGAAATTAAATTCATATAAGGGGTAAAGTTTCATTTAAATGAAAAATCAGTTTTTTTAACTACCACTTAGTGGTTTCACTATTAATCAAAAATTGAAATTTTTCAGAACAATACCAAAAATTCACCCTAATCTATAATTGATATTCCAAATTCAAAAATGATGTCTATTTTAAACATATAAGTTTAATTAATTAAGTTTATAATTAATTCCCGTTGTCAAAACAAATAGCGTGTTTTTAAGAAACAATATCAATCAAAAGGTTGACAATTATTTATGTCCAATTTCAAAGTGAAATTAATTCTAATGACCACCATTGGATAAAATGGTAAAATTAGATTCTAATTATACTTTAAAACCACTCAATATTATAATTTATCACTATAAATTATTTTGATTAAAAAAGTTTTTTTTAAGTATTTTTCATTATTCATCGAAAATTGGATGTTCTCAGAAAAATACCAAAAATTCATATTAGGCTAATTTCGATATTCCGAATCCAAAAATGAAGTCCATTTTGAAATATAAAATTTATATAATTCATAAAGTGGGTATTACTATTCATATAGGCTACTTTGATTGGTTGCGGTGTGTTAGAACTCGAGGTTGCGTACAACACACGCTACTGTATTATTCAAAGACAAGCGTACCATGGAAGCTTGGGGTGTTATAGTTTTGGTATTCTTCGAATTGATTTTTTTTCAGGGTGCTGGTACAGGGGCTCTAGAAAGTGGTTCTTTTTTGTAAATCTTCTCTTTAGCAGCGGTTTTAACCGCCACTAAATGTCGACAATTTTCTATTAGCGGTGGTTTTAACCGCCGCTACGGTCTTAAATTTAGCGACGGTTCCAACCACCATTATAGTGGCCCATATTCCGTGCTTTTTTAGAAGCGGTTATATTGTTTGTCACCAAGGTTTGTCCTGGCAGGCCATTAATTTTTTTTTTATGGCTATTAAAACCGCCTCTAAAAAAAGTAATCCCCTACCCCGAAAATGCACCCACTACGACAGTTCCCATAAACTGCCGCTAAACTGATTTAACTTCCGCCAATAGTTTCCCAACATGAAATTTAGCGGTGGTTTTTAGAAACCACCACAGAAGCATATGACAGCGTTTTAAACTATCACGAAATTTCAATTTTTCAGTAGTAAGAAAAGGGTGGAAGCTATCTGAAATGTTAAATCCTCTTAGGTCAATATTGACATGGATGGAGTCATAAGATTTGGGTCATGATTATGTGTACCATCTGATCTAGAGGTAAAGAAGGATCTTCTAAATGATTTATATAGCTCAACCCTATCTATTCACCTAGGTAGCACAAAGATTTATCAAGGTATCTAATAGAATTATTAGTGGGACAATATAAAGAAGGAGATTGTTGAATATACATTAAAGTTCCGAGTATGCCAGCAAGCGAAGGATGAGAGAAAAATTATAAGGGGATGATGAAACCACTACCCATACCAACATGGAAGTGGAAGAACATCACCATTGATATTTTCACTATACTTCAAATGACATCTAGATGAAACACTACTATATTGGTCATTCAAGATCATCTTACAAAGACATCACACTTTTTATAAATTCAAGAGGACTTCTCATTAGATCAACTTGAAAAGATATATTTCAAAGAGGTGATGAGGTTTCATGGATTACCATTATCTATTATATCTGATAGGGATCTGATATTCACATAGAAGTTCTAGAAAAGACTCTAATATGCTCTAAGCACTGAACTGAACTTCTGTACAGCATATCATCCTCAAATTGATGGCTAATATGAGTGAACTATTCAGGCACTAGAAGAAATGTTAAGAGCGTGTTATATGGACTTCAAAGGAAGATAGGATCAATATCTTCCACTTGTCGAATTATCCTACAATAATAGTTTCCAATCCAGCATCCAAATGTCTTTATATAAAGACCTTTATGGTAAATGGTGTAGAACACATGCATGTTGTGATGAATTCAGTGACCGTAAGCTGTTAGGACCTAAAATGGTTGATGAAATGGTACAGAAGGTGAAAACAATTCAGCCACATATGAACACAGTCCAAAGTCAATAAAAGAGATATGCATACAATCATTGGTGAGACCTTGAGTTCAAATTTAGAGACATGGTATTCCTCCACACATCTCCACGGAAGAAGGTCATGAGATTTGGGAAGGAGGGAAATCTATTTCCCAGGTACATCAGCCCATTTGAGATTCTTGGTCATGTCCAAGCTATGGCTTAACGATTTGAAAATACACCTACCATATCTAAAGTACATGATGTCTTCCATGTATCCCTCTTAAGAAATTACATACTAGATCTTTCAAAAGAACTGTCTTCTGAGGTGTTACAATTAGATAAAGATCATTCTTTTGAGGAGCATCTAGTGAAGATCTTGTATCATAGAGATAAATTTCTACGTAATAAGACTACCCACCAGGTCAAAGTACTATGGTGGAACCCTAAGTATGAAGAGGAAACATGGTAACAGGAGGAAGCAATGAAGGAAAAGTACCCACATCTATTTTTAACTTATAATGTAAAAAAACATTTGAGGGTGAAATTTAATATGGGGGAAGTATGTAATGAACAAATGTTTTATCAATGAAATTCATTTCTTATAATTATATCTTATCATATAATCACATAAGATTACTTATAGAAAAAAAATGAAAACTTTATAAATTAATAATGAGTGAAATAAAAGGGTATCTCAAGAAGTTAAGGAACATATACCGATTAAATAGTAACTTTATCATTGGAATAGTAATATGGCCCTTATGAATTGTAAACCAACCAATTGAATAGTAACCTTGCTAATTAAAGTATAAATCAAATTTATCCATCTTACAAGTGATAATATTATATAATTATATCATACTATAAATAAGTAAATATTTTAAAAAAAATATCAATTAATTGTTGATATTTTTGTAAGTCATAAATATTTAATTACAATATTATGATTAATTTAATAATTTAAAAGAAAATATTTTTTTAAACTTATTCATAAATTAATTTTTTTATGTCTTATGATTATAATATTATTTTATGTTAACTTAATTAATTTTTCAAAGTGTTAGAAAAGCAGTTTTAATTCAAAGATTCGTATTTTTCAAATAATTATAATTTTAATTAAAAATTAAATTTATCATATTTAGAAAAAAATTATAATATTGAGTTCATTTTTGAATTATATACATATAAAAATATTTATGGTGATTTTTTGGGGTTTTTCTGAAATACATGAATTTTTGGTGAATAGTTAAATACAGTAATTTACATTATCTATACATTATAAGTTAAATACACTATTCAATGAGTCATGAATGATGTAAGCACCATCGGTTAGAAATAACATGATATAATAACTTTTTTTAGTCTCAATAATTAGTGCTATGGCTTGTCTTGAGAAAAATAATAAACTAATGAATTAAATATTTAGAAAACTACCCTATACTCCACAATAAAAACTACCCCTCACCGCCACTCATCCTTACACCTCTCAAGAATTTTTACTTATCCAAATTCTAATAAAATCTCTTCCCAAGCCCCTACCTCACATAAAAAAGATCTTGGTATCATCAAAATACCAAAACCTCTTCCCTAAAGAGGCTCTCAATGAAGATAAATTCAAGAGGTAAATTCCTATTTGTATTTCTTTTATTTTCTTTCCAGGTTCCTTTATTTTCTATCATCGCCTACCCTCATAAAAAGGTTATTATAACTCCATAACTTTACATATAATGTAGTTTTATTATTTTAAATTAATAATTCATCATCCTACCTCCTTCCACCTTCTTTTATACTAAAAATGAAAACACCATCTGAGATGTGTTAATTTATCACATTCAAGGAGGACAGGTTTTCAATTTCATTTACCATCTTCATGGCCGATAATGAAACCATTTTTATGGTTTAACCAGATCATAATATATGAATTTCATATTATTTATTTTTCTTTAATCATCAAACACACATTATGTAAAATAATAGATCAAAACAAGATAGTTGTAAGTGCAACCACTCAAATTAATCCAAGTGATTCTCATTAACATTTTATCAAATTATTCGCCCTCATAAAATTTAATCCATATAATTATATAACCATTTTATCTTATGTAATTTCATTAATATAATATAATTACTCTTTTAAAAAACCATTCTTATTTTACATGAACTTCCATACTCTTTTACAAGTGAACATATAATGAAAATTAAGAGAACAAGCACTTCAGAATGATAAAATTAAACACTATAAATCATCAAAAAGGTCATAAATGAACTTAATAAAATTATGGAAAATAAATTAAAGTTATAATATGTTCTGGAATTATTAATTAATGAATCTAATTTCATTATCCAGGACATTAATATCAAGTGATGAATACCTTTGAACTTAAGGTAAGGGATTCTACCTGAATCTCCATTATTCCTTTGGGTTATTCATCCCCTCTCTTTACCCAAATTAAATTATATGTCATTTATATTTAAATATTCTAAATTTTGTTTATATTTTTTAAAATCATGTATCAAGATCCATTACACTTTGTTTTTCAGGGATATACTTGTTTTTAAAAGGTTCCATACTCAATTCTTTCTAATAACCAATCCTAATTTAAGGGAAGTTCTTGAATTCATACCCATTTCAAAGATCACTATACAATATATTTTGAGCCAAAATCTATTTTTTAAAATAAATAATTTTATTATGAAAATATTCTTGGTTTACTTCTGGTTTTATATAAAAGATTTTTTTTCTGTTCTTAAAGCTCATTAATATGTTCCTTAAACCGCACAAAAATGTTTTAATTCTAAAGTTTCTTAAATACTCTTTTAACATGTTTTCACTTAAAATTTAACATATATTAACATGATCTATGAATATTTTACCTTATTAATGTACCTGAATTATTTAAATCCTTTCTCTCATGGACACCATTGTTATATTCCCTTAAGTTATTCCTTTTTTTCACGATTATGATACCCAATTCTTACCATGGGTAGCCATTATGTTTATGCTTCATTACTTATGTATGATTCTTAATATGGAAGACATATTCATGAACATGAAATGATGGGTGCACCCAAATTTTTCTCTAATTAATTTGATAATTTTTATTCTTGTGATACATTATGTGCAATGGTCTTGGCGGTTAGCCTTGACTTAGGCTTCATGTGCAACGGTCTTTGTGGTTAGCCTTGACTCATGATTATCTATATGAAAAGAGCCTTGAATCATGATAATGTCATAATTAATTTTTCTAACACATTATTATGATTCCATGTTTATATGATCCCGTGTTTTATTTTTTATGATTCCATATGTTCAATCATGTCTCATGCATTTTTATATCATTATTTCATGCATTCTAACCCATGTGCTATGATTTATTCTTATAATTATTCCCTTAATTGGATTTATAGATCATCCATTTTTTCATGTTATCCCCAAGTTAACCTATGGAGATGTTTTAGAATAATGTAATTTAGGAGTTCAATGTGGAAATTAAATAAAAGTTTTTTTCTGATTTTTAAATATGTACCAAATCTTCCAGGATAATAAAATTTACCTTCCTTGGATTGTAATATGATGTTTAAATATTCCAAAAATCATGTAATGGTCTGTGTAAAAGTATAGGGTCTCTATAAAGGTACAATGTTAGTTATTCATATGAATTGGTTGATTCTGGGGACATTAACAGTTCCTGATGATTGGATTCCCTTAAGAAATATAGTTACTTAATGTCCCCGGTTTACTGGTACATGTGTTTTTTGATGGATTTATCTAATTAGGCTTGATGGTTTTGAGACTTATCCCAGGCCTATTATTATTGATTGTGCATATTTATTGAGCATGGGTCCTTGTTTATAGTCTCCATAGAATAATGGAATTACAATATTTCATTATTAATGGATTCTTCTAAAGAAGGTTTGGGGTAAAATGTAAAGATCCATGTTCCCCCATCTCTGGATGTGAACACCAGGAGGGGAGTCGACAATTTTATGATGCAACTCATGTAATGCATTGAATCATACCAATTAGAGATCTTCCCACCACTTCTTTGATCGTGGTCACCATGCAAATGGGGGGATTTCAAGTTGAATTGGTGATAAAGCTCTCCTAATATTTTTACAAGGTCTACATACCCATTGTAAGTCATGAATTTTTGTTTTATGTTGAAGACAGATTTCAAAATATTTAGATAGATTTTTTATATGAATTCATCTGAAAATGCCTTTTGAATATCAAATTGAGAAGTGGTTAAGGGACAAAAGATAATGGGCATATCATCCCTGGCAAATTATCATTTCATGAGAAGCATAGAATTTGGTTTTTCTACCAGATACTTATCTACTTGATTAAACCAACATGATAACTTCTTAATAGTTTCTTCATTAGTAGTGTGGTTAGTGGAGGTCTCTTTGGCATGGTAATAGTTCAGGGTGGCTTGAAGGATGAGAGTTTCCCCAAGACATCTTCATGTTGAGAAAGTTTGTGTCTTTCCATCGATATGGTATCTAGCATGTATAACCCCATCTTTCCAAAAGCTTCAGAATATATGAGGGATTTCACATATTCAGGTCAGAATGGGGGACCTTCTTGCTGAAATGAGATATCACTATGGGGATGACCTTCATAGAGAATTATACCATGGTGAGGAATACCATCATATCTTGATGCCTAAATACGAGGATAATTTCTACAGTGTATACCCTAGAGAGGATCTTATGGGTAGATGATAGAAAGGTGATGACCATCTTACTATTTGATCTTCTGGACATGAGGAGGGAATTCATGACACTAATGAGAATATATGGGATGTCATGATCGATAAATTTTTTCCCATTATGTAATCCTTCATGGTATATTCACTTGGAAATACCTTTAGAGATGCTGGTAATAATGTTGTGTGGAGGACCTTCAAAAAATCTACTTGAACTCTTATAATTTGGTAACTGATTGGTAGGATCATGAAAAACCACTGATTGATTTTTGATGGCCTAAAGAGCTCCAGCTTCTATAAGAGTAGTGTTATGAGACTTCTATTTAATTTCCAGTTACCATTGGTGAAATTTATATTTAGGATCACTCTTTCTAGAGAATAGGATACTTATTGTAATTGACAACCTTCATTTACGAGTTCTAGTTTGAGTGGATCACAAGGTTCTATCAAGATATGATAGAAATATTTCAGAGTTTTTGCATGGATATATGTCTTCCTAGAGTGGACACCAAAGTGGAATGGTGTCCCCCAGTTGGAAAGAGTATTTGTGCCTGATCCTATAGTCTATTTATCACATAATGTTGATAAATACACTCTAATATGGGAGTTGGTATGCATATAATTTCATGGGTTGTCATCTAGTTTTAAGGATGAATCTCCCTACATTAGGAGGTGGGTTTATGGGCCCAACAACTTTTTATTGTTGGATAAGTGATCACTTCATGGGTGGTTTGTATGGTATAGTTAGGGATTGATGTATGACCATCCATTATTACTAGGATGTGATGAGAAGCATCCTTGGTGGGAATGTTAGTATATTCCCATTCTGGTTTCGAGGATGGAATGTGACGTGGCCCCTTTTTAGAAGTCGATATTTTTAGAATAGATCCTCCAAATGTTTTCGTATTTTCATGGACGGTTTTATGTATAGGATAATGTAATTCAATCTCATTGTATTTTTAAATAGTTTTTTCATGTAGGGATTTATTTTCATAACAAGAATGTGCATTATCTCATAGTTTTTCACCTTATTTTCATTGCAGGCTTGACATGAATGAGCAATAATTTGTTTCTGCTCATAGTTTTATTCCATATTTGACTTGTGGGACTATTTAGTAGGAACTTTTTCAATGGCCTATTCCAGATAGCTTGAACATATCCCAATGTGAACCACCCTGGGTAATTGTGTTCTCATAAATTTTTATGTTTCCTTCAGTTTAATATTCTATTTAGGGTTAGGATACTAAGCCATACAGCGTTGACAGTGATGAATGCCGATAGGGGACCTTGGGTAGGATCCCTATGTTTTTTGTGTGAAGTTTATAGAGATAAATTCATTATCATATATAAGGTAAGGGATGGACTTGTTATCATGTTTTAGGGATAGTCTCTCCAAATGGTTGGAGGCAACTATTGGGGTCATCTGGTTCTAGATCATAGGCCCTAAATGGAAAAGGTAACATGAAAGACTTTATAAGCTGGAGGGCCTATCAAGCATCCTCTATGGTGGGGAGAATAATATTCAAATGGTACACACTAAAAAATGCATTCAAACCCCATAGTTGAAGATGTTAGTTGGGTGATGAAATCCTATTTTTGTTAGAGGACCTGGCATGTGTAGTGGTAGATGTGCATGTTCGCAAGATCCTATGAGATGTCATTGGAATTAAGAAAGTTCTACAGAAAAGTTCTTGTAATATATGGGAAAACACACATAAGAACACCCCATAAAATTATCATTTCTATAAATGAGAACATGAACCATCAATAGTTTCATTTGACTCACTTTCAATTTGAGATCAAAAGGGGGTAGATGGGTGGGTGACATCATCATATTTGTTAAGGATTCAAATTGGGTACACTATTTTTTCTGATGAGGGGGAATCATGGTGGTGTCCCATACAATGGGAACTCTAATGAAAGAATAGTGGAGCCTATTTATGGTATGAATTATTATGGGGGATTTAATGTTTCACAATAATTCGTATTGGTTTCAACATTCTTATCTCACACATGCTTGTGATGGATCGGTTTCTAATGGGATTTGTTCATAGAATTTAAAAAAACCAATGGTTCTCATATATGTTATGATTCATGGTTCTACATTACAAAGATTGGTTCTCATTGGGTAACTTGGCCTATTATAATTAAGAATTCACATTGGTCGAGATGATTGGAATTCAGGATCATCAAATCCTTTTAGTAGGAACTATTTCATTTTCTAAGACTCTATTATATATTTAATATATGTTCTCAAATCGTTTGTTCATTCCCAAGTATGTCATCAGTCATCCTAAATTTAATGATCAATAATAAGAATGATTGGGTTCAGAATTATCAGTATGTATCTGAGGTTCATAATTGACATGGATATCTATATTTATCGATGGTTCTCCATAAATTAAAACCTTTTATGAAGAGAGTAGAGATTCTTTGGTCGTTCAATGGGACAATTTTGGTTTTGTGCCATGTGGTGAGGTGCTTTATATTTTACTATCATCTAGGGAGACAGAAGTAGTTTTGATGTCATGATTATACCCATAATATAGAATTACTATCTATCATTGTGAATGTAATTAGAAACCACATACTCAGGTGAAACTAAACAAGAAACATCACATTTTAAGGTCATGTGATGAGGACACAACCATATATTTTGACATCATGAAGCAAAGATGTCTAGGAGGATGGTTCCTAGTTGAAGCATGGTGTGGGACTTACACTGAAGTAGCTTAACAGACCAGGAAGAGATATGGTCTCCCATGTGGGGTATGATCTTATTGTGAATATGGCCTAAATAAGGATTATGATGAAAGGGAACTGTTAGAAGTATATCCATCTTGGTTGAACATAACCCTATGAGGAATGTGGCTTGGAGATCATTATGGTGAATCTTAGTGTTTGGGTTGTACCTCTAGGTGGCTTTATACATAACCTGGTTAGTTGGAAATCAATATACATGTAGTTTGGATTGGTTTGGGCATTACGCCTATGTAGGAAGCACAATTGAATGGATGATCAGGCTTACATATATGAAGAAGGCCCAATAGAATGGATGATTAGATCAAATATAGAATGGGAGGCCCACTATCAGTTTTGGATCATGCAGATACCATGATCACCACTAACATATAAGACCACATGAGTCATGGTTAGTGTGAGAAAATAGAGAAAGCAATGGATTTGAAGATCACAAAATCCACTTTTTCTACTGGTGGAATGATGTTAGAACCCAAAGGATGAGAGAGTGGTCTTTGAATATGCATGTATCAACTTTTATTTTGGTTACCAGTTTAGTCAAATCTGGTTATCTATCTATCTATGATCTAGGATAACAATGAGGAGAAAAATTGAACCTCCCACATGAAAGACTAGGGGCTTACTTCAGGCGGGATTCCATTTTGGTTCCTAGGGAATAATGGAGGATAAGACACTATTACCCGAAGGGAAAGGATGGTGTGATGCCCCTCTCCCCACTGAGAATGGGGAGGTATGAGTTACACCTCCAATATCAGAACCCTAATTTCAATGGGAATGTCTACATGAAAACATTCAAACATTCCTTCTTTTTTATAACTAGATTGAAGTGTGAATTGGAAACCTAACTCACACTTCTCAAAATTTTATTAAAATAAAAGAATATAATGAAAGAATGAGGTGTAATGATTTTTCAATAGAATAAAAATCACTAAAAATGGAAAAACAATTTTCAATAGACAAGACATCTCATCGCCGAATCAAGATGTTCATTAGTGCCATCAAACTATAGTCTGCTTCTCAGACACCAGGAGGCTAGTGTGGTGGAAAAACCAGAATGCATACTAGCCACTACTGAAATACAAATAGGATTCCTATTGATTACATCATCACCTGATCATCACTCGGTCATTTTCAAGTACAATAAAACCCTTTCAAGAGAGACCAACCCAAATGAAAAGTATATTTATGCATTGAAAATCCAACAACAGCCCTTGATAAAGTCCTTCCAAAAAAAATAATGGATATAAATTGAACTAATAATACCAAATATGAATGTTTTTCTTTTAAAGTGAAATTAAGAGAGGTTCATCATCCACTTTATCAAGAAAAATAGTAACTCAGTTTCTGGTAGACCAAAGCAGCCAAGGACATAATCTTCTCTTTATCCAAAAAACTCAAACACTAGAAGATACATCAAAACTACTTTATAACTGGAAACAACATAAAAAAATAAATAAGTCCATCAAATATATCCTTCATCAAATTCTCACAAGATCATAATAGATTATAGCCTCCAAAAATCACAACAATGTAATCAAAGAACATTCAGTAATGCATTAACATGTTCAGCAACTCAGACCAAACAAGGTAGACATGAACTCAAGTAAACTAGGGTCACCATCTTTAGGAGTGCCCATCCCTCAGCACCTGAAGCTCCATATATATAAAAAATCATAAATCAAATCCTTCCATCACTATAAGGCAACTATAATTGTATTTCCCATCATATTCCATGATCAGGTCCATAATTAGACTGAAAATTATCAAAACAATATTGATGATAAAAAAGTAGCAAAAGAGTGTCAAACCAATGAAGAAAACATCATGTGTACACTATATTATCTATATAAAAGTCATGATGAGGAAAAATAATCTATAAAAAGGGTCAAAGGGAATTTGAGAAGCCAAAAATCCCTATACATATAGGAACCATCATAAAATAAGGTCATTTCAAAGGAATATATTTGAAGTTAAAGTTTGTGTTCTTCTTAAACTCTTCCACCACATTTAGAAACGTCATATTTCTGATTTGAATGTAGGTGTTAGATATCATTTCACTATTTTTATACTAAAGAAAGTAATCTTCATCATTTTCATCCATCCAAGAGCCAATTTCCTCTGAAAAATACAATTTTTCTTCAATTTGGTAAGCATCCCTAGAAGTAGGGTCATTTTAAGGGTCACTGCCAGTGTCATAAAAATCGGTTGATTCTGAGGATGATGATTAATGGAAAATAAGAACATACTTTTTAGGTGTGTTAAATATCATTGGGAGTGATGAAAATTTATTTTTCCCTTCTAATAGGCATCTAAATATCTCGTAACAATTATTCTTTCAAGTTGAGAGTAATCTCTACGCTTCCTAATTTTTCAAGGGTTTGGGGTAATGTAGCCACTGATATCAACCATTGGATGTTTTCCATTCCATGAACTTGATTTTAAGTATGCTTCATCAATTTTATTAGGTTGTTCATCATCGTCCCATACAAATTCACTCGAATATTATTGGTCACCCTGATCCTTATCATGTGAGTCATGCGTGTCAAAGGGCCTCTCAAATTCCTCCAGCAAGGCTAGAGGTTCAGTAATATCTTTGGTTGTGGAAATATCAAAAAATCATGATTTTTAGTTAGGTTCAATAGGCATAGAAGGTTGGATAGTGTGCACCATAGGCTCTTATTCACCTCTGTGTTAAGCTATTCAGAAGTTACCTTGGCATTAGAGGGTCCACCGCAACTCTACTACAAACATCATATCCAAGACTTTTATTTCTCTTTTCAACCCAAGTAGATTTCCTAGTCATAGGGTGTGATGACCTATAGTCACACTCCTTCGTAACATACCCAATATTGAGGCAATAATGACAATAATAGGGTATCTTTTCATAAACTACCTCTTGAAAGAACCCATATTCACCATTCTGAATCCATATTTGAGAAGGAAAGGTATGAGAGACATCAATTTCAACACAAAGTCTAGAAAATGATGCTTTTGAAAGATTCCTCTTTGCCGAATCCAATTTCAATGGCTTTCCAATAAGCATGGATATTGGAAATAGGGCAAATTATTTAAACAAATGCAGTGGTAGTCCACAGAATCCGGTCTAGATGGTAACTATGGGAGACTCAGCATAGGTTTCAAAAGTAGGGGTCTATTTAAAGACCCACATGGAAAAACCCACAAAAAACCATGATCATTTCACCTAGATTCTATAGTAATCATCCTCAGAAGAAAGACATAGCATTAAATTTGATGATTTAAAAAGGATGATGTGAAAGTTAGAGAATCCAATGGCTTTGAGATAAGTACTTAAGTAATTAAAAGATGGTCTATATTTAGGAAACCTACCAATAAGCACAAATTGTATATATGATGAAAAAAGGCTTAACTCATTTGTTGATAATGAAATTGTCGGTTATCCATGATGCTGAAATTGTTTTGGTTTGATGGAAAGATTAGGCACCATAGATTCATAAACCCAATGTTTGATGTGTTCATGGGATCTTCTAGAAACCACATGTGTGAAGGATCTTGGAGTGGCGGTAGGTTTCATTTCACCCAGCATCGGGTTCATCGTCCTTCTCTAATTGATTATGTGTTTCATTCAGATGTTCCTTATTATTAAGGATTTTACCACCGGGACTCTCCTTACCATAAGTATGTATAATTAATAGGACATGATGATCTGTTTGATTATCTAATCTTACATTTCTGGTGGAATTGGAAGAGGCCTTAGCATGATGCCATTGGACTGGTTCATAGAGGGGTGAATGTGGGGACCGATGGTATGACAGAAGTAATAAATGGGAGATGGAGAGTAGAACAGCATAGGATAATCCATTCCAGATAACATGTTCTTATGTGGGATGGGGTTCCATCGACATAGCATGTTATTGCAGGGGTGAGGGTACTGTTTTTATAGAAATTTTATATGTGGACATGGGTTCCTATTATGTATCATTTTCCTTTGTGGGGTTGGGTTTATCCAGCATATCATTTTTCTATGTAGGCTTGAGTTCCTCCCTCCTAGCATTTCTCAATGCAGGTCAGGGATCCCTCAATGTATCCTTTTTTATATGGGAAGGTGGTTCTCAAAGGGTTAATCATCTTATTCTCCTCATTGTGGTTTTTGATAAGGATTCATGGGTTTTTGGATGTTTTGATGAATCTATTTTATTTCTTATCATTTTGTGGAGGGTTTACCTACTAGCAATCGAATTCTCTCTCCCCTATGTGTCTTAGATCTTCCATTTTTCTTCTGTCCCTTTTCTAAAAAAAATTTATTAGTAACCCTCAGTCTGTTTTATATAAGCATGTATGAACCAGATATCAAGGTGATCAGTCATGTGTGGAGGGCCTCATTACTTTGTTTATGGTAGCCTAAAAAGGATTCCCCACTCTATGTACAATTTTTTTAATGGGATATAGAAAATAAGGTCACCTCCCTTGAAGAATTCTAGTTCATGTGGTCCTTCATTTGTAGTAGATGGAAATCATGTTCTAAACCCACCAATTATTTGGTTTATTTTATGGGGTTGATGATATTCTCTCACCCTATGAAAACTTTGTTCATGGTATGCTTCATGGAGTGGAAGAACTCCATTTGGAGGAGTAATTCATGAAGCAATTTTCACTTCACAAGATGGAGCCTTCCTTTATGGCTTCATACCCATTTAAAAATTTTATTCAAACTATTCCCATGATTTTTTTCATTTTTAAATTCATGTATTATTTTCACCTTTCATCCTGAGTTTCCAGGACCCAATAGTAAGGTAATTCATGGTTTGATATGAAGGATATTTTTCCTAGGAAATAGTATTCCACAACAATATAGACAAAATATTTTTCACTAAAAAGATTCCATTAAATCCATTGGGAATGATGAGATTATAAATTTATATCCAAAACTAAAGGTCACTACAAAGGCATGGTAAAGTATCAATGTGGGGTCGAACCCACAGGCACTACTAGCATGTATGAAACCTTATCAATTGAAACCCTATAGTAATATTACTCATGTTCACTCTTTAGGTTTGGTTTTAGAAAATACTACATAGATGGTGTTTGAAATAGATCATAATGAAGGGATGATGTTTAATTTGATGGATTTATCTAATGAACTAATCTTGATATACATGGAAATTACATTACTTTTACAGAATACTTAATACATTACAAAAACAAATTCCCAAAGACCATATTAGTTTAGTGCCTTTGAAAACATGGAAACAATTATTCTAATTTTGTGAAATATCTTCATCATATCCCATAAATATCTTCCATTTTAGTTTTCCAACTTAAACCATTATTTATATCCTCGATAAAAGAAAACATATGAAAAGGGTGATCTCATATGCTCAGTATGGGTAAACAAGGAAAATAGCAAACAAAACATGAACATAAGAATGTAAAAACATGAAAATAACTTTTAAAAACCCATACCATATATAACATATATCTAAATATTGAGCCATAAAATAAATCTTGGTAGTTCATAAGGCATAAATAATAATGGAACACCAGGCATGAGAAAATAGCATTGGAATAAAACATAGAATTTTGTAAAACACATAATCATAGAATATTATTTCTATATTATCCAATTCTCATTAGAAAGACCATCATAGTGGAACAAGTACATTAATAAATCGATTTTACTCCACATTTCAACCCTGTATTACTGAACATGGTTTATTTTCCATTTTATACCTTTATTACTAAACCAGGTTTATTTATCATTCCATCCTTGTATAACTGAATCGATGTCATTTCCCATTCTATCCCTGTATTACTAAACCAAGATCATTTCCAATTCCATCACTTTCTATCTCATAAGATATAAATCTTTACCTAATTAATTAGAGAGAGATATAGGTCCCACACATAACATAATTAAAACCATACATATGTGTGTCATAATAATATAAATCACATCATCATATCATAATGCAAGGAAAAATGGTGTTCTTAAACATCACTCTATCATAAAATCATCCATGTAAAAAATTAATTTCATAAATAACATTTCACCAAAAACATAATCAAACCATAGGAATAATAGTGATAGAATCATTGAAAAAAATACCTATTAAAACATAAGTAATATCAAATGATTTAAATATAAAATAATATTGATATATCGCTTGAGAATAATTCTTGAGGAAAATATCCTTTCTTATTTTAAAACAATTTATTTTCCTAAAATTCCATGCAATTTTAAAAGAAAATAATTTCCTTTAAAATAACCTTTAAATCATTTAGGGGAATCTTCATTGAAATAAGATATTATGAAATCATAAAAATCCATTCATGTTGTATAAGTTTACAGAATACATTCTTCTCTTGCTTTTGTCGTAATAGTTAAAAAGTAACTCATTTGTAAAATGAAAGAAATATTCATTTCAAAATGTATAGTAAAAAGTCAAAAAAATTAAAAATGACATTAAAAACCCCTAGAGTAATAGTAAGCATTTAATAAAAACATTTTTAGAAAACATTGACATGGATGATAAATATAACCCAGTAAATACATACATATAAACAATCTCGGATAATAATGAGATTGGGAAATTATCTCTTACCTAGTTATAATCTGTCGAATAATATACCTCAAAAAATATATAAAATTATATGAATATGTAAATAATATAACCTTCAGAATAATAATCCTAAAAACATTCATGGGCGGGATAAAAACCACACAAAATAAATAGGTGGTGTATAAGGCACACGTCCCACTGAAATAAAAGTGAGATAAAATAATCCATTATCGTAGGTATGGGTTTCATAGTATTTTTCAGAACCACCTGTATAAGTGTTTAAATAATTTCATTAACTTATTAAATAATCTAATTCATTTTTATGATATCATAAGTGACCATATTATTACCCATTTGTTAATAACATTATTACAAGTCCTTCAAGTATTAATTACTTTATTTTCTTACACATGTTTTGTTTGATAAGTTAGTTTTCCTATTCTTAGGATTTATTTATATGATTTAAAGAATGATATTAAAATAATATATATCATATATATTCATTATAAACATTTATATAATCAGGATTTAATGAAGATCCTATATAATTAATTGTATCACGCCGTGGAGATGGTATGTCATACGTACGCACGACTAACGATATGAATCCCTTAATTGTGGAATGGTATGGAAGTGGATGGTATGTATATTATTTCAGAATCAAAATATTTTTATAATAATCATATATAGTTATTATTTCCATCATTATATCCATCCATTTAAGGTGGAGGTGAAAAATAGATTACACCACGACATAGAGACATTGAGTTGTATTTACGTACATGTAGTGATTTCATTTTTCATTGGAATAGTAGAAGGTAGAACATGGTTTTTCCATAATCATAATAACATATAATAATATAGTTATTATGGGATTTTTTACTTTATAATGGAAACAACCCATGAATAGGAAGTAAAAGAAGAAGTAATTTTAAAAGAATTGGTAGAGGGGATTACATATTTTGGACGAACTCCCCATAGATCACCTCTAAATGGCACTAGAGTTGGTATTATGAGATGAAAATAAACTATATAATGTAACTATGATAGTTTATACGGGATTTTTTAGGGTATAGTAGAGTTTTAAGGTTCAAAGTTAATTGAATAAGTGAGGGAGGATGTTCCCTTTTATAATTGAGATGAGGGGCACTTTTGGAATCACCAAAAACATTAATATATAATAAAATCAAAACCCAAAAAACATCCAAAATGTCATAGTTTTTAATATGATATGAGATAATGTTGTAATATCATCAACCAATAAATTTTAGGCAAGTTTTTTTATCAATTTAAACCTTATCCTTTTAATTAAGACTTAGTTATTCTATTTAATATTTAATTATGGTAACAAATATTTCAATATTAAAAGGATGCAATATTTACTTATTTGATTTAAATTATACCATAAATGATTAAATTGGAATATTTTATACCACATCATAATTTTTTATATTTTAAAAAAAATTATTTTTAAATAATATAATAATACATTATTTTGATAAGCAATCAATAGTTTTAATTTTGATAATATTCAATTTATTGATTTTTAAAAATATAAGAAAAAGGTTTTATCCTAAAATATATATTTTATTATATACCCAATGGGTTAAGGTCATCTATTTAATTAATTTTATATATTAATTATCCCAAATTATATTTATTTTAATATTTTTATTAACATTAATTTGATATTTCTATTAATAGAATAATTACTACCTCAGTTTTGTGTAATTATTTAATATAAATATTTTTTGTATAACAATTAAAAATAAAATACTCTGAAAAATATAAATCATCTAGATTCTATAATAATACTTATAATCAAATATATCTTTTGTAAAATTCAGCATTAAAAATTTTATATGTATTAAAAAATGAATGTGAAAATTTTAATATCACTTTAAATAAAATATTATACATGTCATAAGCTTCTCTATATGGATCCACATGGTCCATAAATCAAACCTTAAGATGACTATGGTCGATATATACTCTAAAAATTAAATTTGGTGTGGTTTTTTGTCTTTTAATGGTCGTTTTCTTTTTAATAAAAATTATTTTATTGATTTTTTATCAATTAAATAATTTCTACATCATCAATGTTTAAGCCTTTATGGTCATTATTTATATCCTAAAAATTAAAAATAAATTTCCATTGTAAAGGAAAAAAATTTATATTTCAAATGAATGTTTATAGTTGAACTTATCTTTTGTATAATATTATATTAAAAATGATAAAGTTATGAAAATTTGATTAAGACATATTTATATTTGCTTAAAATAAAATATATTAAATGTCCTAATCTCATTTAAGGGGCTTCCAAAAGATACCATTTAGACTAAAGTATTATTTAGTTTGAAAAAATATCATATAATGATATTAGTACAAGTGTTAGATTAATAATATTATTTTTATCCTTAATTACTCCATTTACCTTTTTACCGTATTAATAAAAATTACCGAAGTTACTATTTATAATGACCAAAAATAAAATAAATATATTTAAATAATTTGAACCTACTAATCCAAAACAATGAATCAATTTTTTAAAATACTCAAAAACCAAATTTTCATTATTTAATTTAAAATTACTATCATTGTCCGAATGAGAAAACGAGTTTTAAAAGTTAAAACATTTAAAAAGATTAAAATGGTTTTACATCAACATTCAATGTAAAATTAATGACTATGACATTATTATATTAAATTATAAAAAAATAATATTTTAATATTTTAAAAACATTAAATAATTTAACTTAACCATTATAATTATTTCAATGAAAAAAATTTGTTTTCAATTAAAACTTACTATATTTTTACTATTCATCAAAAAATCAGACTTATCCGAAAAATATCAAAAAAACATCCAAAGTGATTTTTTGTATCTAGATTAAAAATAATAAGTCTATATTTTCAAATAGAGTATATAATTTTTTAAAAAAACATATCTAAAATGGTCGCACTATCAAAAGGCGACAAAACTCTATTTTTTGAAAAATACGGCTTTTATTTGAAAAGAAAATTTTGTTCTTATATCATGTTTTGAAAACATATATGATAAATTTTAAACCTTATATTGAATATATTACATATATATTTCATTAATAAAATCCATAATGGGTGATTTTATTATTTTATAAACTCACTTATTTGCATATAAATAGTTTTTCAAAAAAACGTTTCCTTTTACTTAAAAAGGGTATTATTTTTATTTGTAATTAATTTATCACCAATGAATTAATTATATATATAAGGCCTCTACCTTAAAAATTACATAATCTTGATTTAGATAAATAATTCAAATTGAGGATCTTTTCAAGTTTAGAGTTTTATATAATTAGTCCATAACTAATACATTACATCTCAATATTAAAAAGTAGACATTTCTACTCTATCCAATTTTTTTCACAATTATAAAAATACTTAAATAAAACAAGATTTATTTTATTGATATAAATATTCTTGAATACTTCCTTTCTCCTACCCTTCCTTATACCCTATGAAAGGTATTTCAAAAACTTTGGATGAGTATAAAAAGCTCAGTAAGGGTTATAAAATAAAGAAATAAAACATTAGTCCAAAATACATAAAAAAAATAACCTCTTTAACATACCTCATGAAATCATAATATTTATTAGTACCATATAGTAATCATAAATTATAAAGGTAACTTGTGGCATCCATATCATACTTATATTGTAGCTTTTACAGCCACATAGGGAGTTACGTTTGGAATACCCATCGTAGTATATTCCTTAAATCTCTTAGGAGAAATATTAACATTTACCTCTTTCACATTACCCAATACATTGGAGAGCTATATCAGGAACACCCACCCTAGTTTTATCACATAAATACATATATACATAAACAATGCGTAAGAATCATAACATAATCATAACACATAACACAAGCATAAAAGAAAGATAACATTTCCACATTGCAATCACAATATATCATTTCAATATATTGACTTAACCAATTCATTATCAAAACAATTTTCCATACCAAAATACGTAAAAATATTATATGGTATTTATTTTACTTTTAAAAACATTATGTCTTGTTACGTAAGCCAAATATCAAATAATGCTCGCGGTGGGGGAAAGGTCATTGTCACCACGTACGTTAAAAGAAACATTCCCTTTTTCATTTAGTAAAATGATTCATAAACCAAAAGATTACTTTTAAAAACTATTGACAAAAATTAAAATAAAAAGGGTATAATTATACACCATATAAAATAAGGTCATTTATAAACCAAAATATGCCTCAATGAAAGGAGATTGAGACGAAATCCCTTACCTTGTTTCTGACTTGTCTTGTTCGTTCTCTATCTCCCTGAATAATAAAATTAAGTTAATTCTAGTTGATTAAGAACATTTTTAAAGTTTATTATTCCTTTTATATTCATTATTAACTTGATATAAAAATAATATAATTATTCAAATTCATATCGGTCTTTTAGTTGATGTTAGGTACTTGAGTCAAAAATGAACTTGTTATAATTAAAAATTATCTATATGGTCAAAATTCTATTATCTCCAGAATTGTATTCATGATTTAAATATCATATATATCTAATATATATGTATTTAAATCTAATATATATGTATTTATAATATTCCATAACATTTGATATAATAAATGAAATGCACCATTCATGGAGACGGTAAGCCGTACGTAGGCATGCACGCTACTGCCATTTCTTTTTCATATTTAAAGGAATAAACACTAAATGATAAATAGGTATATTATAATTGAATTATAATATATATATTATATATTTTACATAAGTTCATTAATTTCATCCTTTATACATTCAATGTACATCATGAATGAGTCAAATCACTTTAAGGGGGCAGTAGTCAGCACTTCCTAAAATGAAATTATCGTATTTACGTGTTATCGAAAGCATAAAGGTATGTTGTAAATAAAAAATACAGAACAATAGAGACAATATAAATATAATATATACCATATATAAATATAGTTCCATAATAATATCCACCATGAGAGGCGGTAGGATATAATTGAACAATCATCATTTCGTGAGGCAGTAGTTCTCCGTCCACATAAACAGTGTGTTCTAAATCCATTAGAGGGAGGTGTGTGTGATTTTAGGTAGAATACTTGGAATAAAAACATCCTAGTAAATTTTATATACTTTTTTTTTTATAAAGGAATTTAATAAAGAGAGTTTATGGGGTTGGAGAATGTAAAATAAATGAAAGAAGCTTGAGAAAAGACATTACCGCAAATCGGGTAACTTCTTTTGATTGAAGCTAAAAGGCCTTCTTGAATTGAATTATTCTCAAGGTAATCAATCTTGGAGGAATATATGTATGTTGGGAGCTTATTTGGGAATATTTTGGATGATCCAAGGAGGATTGGGAGTGTGAGTAAGGGTTAGAGGTGTGGCCTTTTATATGAGGGAGGAGGGGCACTTAAAGAATATCTTGAATTATTATTTTATTATAAATTATATTTTGATTATAAATGAATATAAATTAATTTAGGTCAAATATAATATGAATATAAGTCGAAATAAAATCATCCAGTAAGAATTAGACAGGTTTTGGATATTTGTTAATCCTTATCTTGTTTATTTAACCCTTTTTTACTCTTACTGTTTTATCAATCATTTAACACTTTGAGAATCAATATAGTTTCCAAAACATGAAAAATATCCTATTAAAGAGTCAATAATAAAATTTCAGCCTTATTATAACTATTTGGATGAATATTATATATTTTTGGAATTTTATAATATTTAATAAAATATTTTATATTTTAAAATATGAATTATGTCAATTTTGGCACTATTCATATCATGACTTTTTAAAAAATCCATAACAACTTGATTACTTCGAAAAAAACTTCATTAATAAAAAGATAACATGTAAATAGCATCCAAAAAAATTCATGGATGACATAAAAATAAAAAAAATTACATTTATTTTACATTTATAAAATCATTTATTTGAATCCTTTATTAATGAAGCAATCACTCCATCATCATTGTGGGATAATTAAATTTATTTATTTGATGTATAAAAATTATAAATAAAATACCATGATGTGTAAAATAGTTTTATATTTCTAATGAATATTTATAGTCTAAAATATCACTTATATAACCTCATATAAAAATATTTTTAGTAAAAGATATATGTTTATGTTATATTTTCCTTAACATTAAATTAAAAGTAATTAAATGTAATTTTCACACACAAGTGGCTACATGGGGTCCTCAAATCGACCCAAGGATTCCCATGGTCGAATATATCTCATCCAATAGGGTTAGAACATGTTTAAGGGAAATTTAATATTATTATAATATTGTTTTTTACCCTAATTTCCCAGATTTACCCTTTAACCAAAGTAAATAAAATATTTATTGAATTTGCTATTCATAATTTCTAAAAATAAAAGTTACCTATTTACAAAATTTGTACCACCTGGTTCCAAATATGGGATCTATTTTTTAAAATTAAAAACATAGAATTTTCAGTAATAAATTTAAAATTAATTCTCGTTGTAAAAACTAAAAGCATGTTTTTAAGATGTAAAAACTACCAAAAAATTGACTTGTGTTTAAGTCCAATTTCAAAGTAAAATTACTTCCAATGAACAGAATTGTATTAAATGATAAAATCATAATCCAATTACACTTTAAAACTAATCAAATGTACAATCTAACTATATAAATAAATTATATGAAAAGGCAGTTTTGAATTAAAATATAGTATTTCTCACTATTCATTAAAAAATGAAATTTATGAGAACAAAACCAAGATTTCATACAAAGTAAATTTATATGTTCTTCTTCTAGATAAGAATTTTATTTTTTTCAAATAGAATATATAAAAGTGGAAAAAACTAGATTTAAAATGGGTTCTCCATTAAAAGGTGATAAAATAAACTTTTAAAGAATATTAGACTATTTCATGCTTAAAATCGGATTCATTCTTATTTTAAGCCTCTATAACTTATTAGATAAGTGTAAAGACATTTAAAAAACATGTATAATCATATTTTAGTTAGTTCTGTTCATTCCTACCAATACAATGGCTAGAAATTAACTACCATTTTAAATAATAATATTGTATTATTATTATTCAGTATAACTCAATGTTGTGTGAAACATAAGATTTCAGAGAAATACATTGTTGTGTGTTGAGTATGCTATCATACATAGCATCCCATTTAAAAAATTAATATTTAATTCACAAATATTAATAAATATGAAAATGTAGTTGTGGTTTGGATTAGTGGTAAGCACCTCGTAATCCTACATGAAAAATGGGGGTTCAAAACCCATTAGGTGCAGGAACTGTAGTAGTAATGTAGCAGTACTGTAGTAGCGGTGGTATTGTAGATCGGCGGGCACTGTAGCAGCGGCAGGGCACTATAGCAGCGGCGGTATTGTGCAGGTACTGTATCAGGCGGGTTATTATTCATAGAATGAGCATTGGGCCAAAACTTTGCGCCTACGGGCTATGTAATGAGCTACAAGACCAACGGGCCTTCGGGATATATAATGGGTCTCCCCCTACCTAGTTAAAAGAGGTATTTTCTTTTCTTTAATAATAAAATGAGAATTCTGCCCCGAACTTTTAAAAAAAGTTAATAAGTATTAAAATTTCATATTCTTTATTTCCTTGGGTTGTTACATCCTTCCCCCTTTTGTAAATTGTGTCCTCACGATATTATTTACTTATCAAATAATTGGGGGAATTTATCCCTTATAGCATTTTTAGATTCCCACGTTGCCTCTTCAACCATATGGTTTTTCCACAAAACCATTACCTGAATAATTTCCTTATTCCACAACACTTTCTCTCTTTGGTCAAGAAATTGAACTAGTTGTTCCTCATAAAAAATATTGTCTTCCAACTGAACTACCTCTAGACTCAAACATGAGATGGACCCAACATATACTTTCTCAACATTGAAACATGAAAAAAATTGTGTGCTTGGGATAAACATGGAGGTAAATCCACTCTATATGCAACTGATTCAACTTTATCTAGGATTTCATAGGGTCTAATAAACATCGGACTCATCTTTCCCTTCTTACCAAAATGCATCACACTTTTCCATTGAGAAATTTTTAGAAAGACATGATCACCTACCTCAAAGAAAAGATCCTTCCTTTGGTTATCCTCATAAATTTTCTGCCTACTTTGAGTTTTTCTCATGTGCTTCTGAATCATTTGAATTTTTTCTACCATCTCTTCTACCAATTCAGGTCACATAAACTTCCTTTCACCCACTTCATCCCAAAAAGATAGAGTTCAACATCGCTTTCTATATAATGCCTCAAATGGTGCCATCTATATACTGGAATGAAAACTTTTATTATAAGAAAACTCAACCAAAGAAAGATGTTGGTCCCAACATCCCTGGTAATCCATTGAACAAGCACTTAACATATCTTCTAATGTCTGAATTGTTCGTTCTGACTTCCCATCTAATTGTAGATGAAAAGCTATACTAAAATTTAATTCAGTACCCAATGACTTTTGAAGTCCCTTCCAAAATTTATAGGTAAACTTGGATCACGTTCAGATACAATATAGAGGGGAACTCAATGTGACTTGACTGTCTCTTTAATATAAAATTGAGAAGGTTGATCTAGATATAGAGTATCTCTAATTGGAAGAAAATGAGAAGATTTAGCTAATCGATCAATAATAACCCATATTTCATTGTTACCTCGAGAATTATTTGGTAATCCCACAATAAAATCCATGGACACATTTTCTCATTTCCACTCTGGCGCTGGAAAAGGCTGAAGCATCCCTTTCGGTAACTTCCTCTCTACTTTAACCTATTGAAGAATCAAACATCTCAGGGTAAAGTCAGAAATATCTCTTTTCATTCCATCCCACCAGTAATACTCCCAAATATCTCTGCACATCTTGGTACTGCCAGGATGAACTAAAAACGGAGAACTATGAGATTCACATAATAACTCTTTCTTAAACTGTGAATCAAAAGGCACGCATAATCTCTTTTCAAACCTCTAAAAAAAGTCTTTATTAATGTTCAACTTAGGTAACATACCCTTATGAACCAATTCTACTTTTTTCTGTAACTCAATGTTATCTCTCTACACTTTCTTTATTCTTTCTGCTAAGGACGATTGTACTGAAACCTGAATCAAAACAGATTAATTTCCTACATCATAAACTTTTATGCCAAATTTCATTAAGTTTTTAATCAAAGGATCTTGTTCAAAATGTTAGATGGTTAATGTAGCATTACTTTTTCTTCTCAAAGCATCAACCAATTTATTTTCTTTTCTTGGATGGTAATGAATTGTGCAATCATAATCCTTGATTAATTCTAGTCATCTCCTCTGTCTTGTGTTCAATTCTTTTAGAGTGGATATATACTTCGAACTTTTGTGGTCAGTATATATTTCACATTTTACTTTATACAGACGATGCCTCCATATTTTTAAATTAAAAAATAACAATAGCTGATACCAAACCATGTGAAAGGTAATTTAACTCATGAGATTTCAACTGACGTGAAGCATAAGCAATTACCTAATCATTCTGCATTAGGACATAGCTATATCCTTTCATTGAAGCATCATTTTAGATAACAAATTCACTATTTCTGGAAGGCAGTTCAAAACTGGATCATTCACCAATCTTCTTTTCAATTCCTGAAAACATTCATCACATTCTTTTCCCTCGATGAACTTAACACTTTTTCGAATTAACTTAGTCAGTGGGATAGATAACCGTAAAATATTTTCAACAAACCTCCTGTAATAACCTTATAAACCATGAAAACTATGAATCTTTGTTAAATTTGTGCATCTTATACATTATTTATCATCTTTTTTTTAGAATGATCAATATTTATTCCATCATTAGGAACAATGTGACCAAGGAATGAAATTTTTTATAACCAAAACTCACACTTTCTGAATTTTCCCATAAAGTTTATATTCTTTTAATGTTTTCAAGACAACCTTAAAATGACTTTCATGCTTCTATTTACATTTATAATTAACAAAAATATCATCAATAAACACAACCAAAAACTTATCAAAGAACTCACAGAATATTCTATTCATAATATCCATGAATACATGATTATCCACTAAATGAGGCTAATATTCATTGGTAATATATATAATATTCATATTCTTTATTATTCATAAACACCATTTTAGTGCATTTTACACTTTGAACATCATTTCACATTATGATTGTAATACCTTCTTAAAATGCACTATTATGTGGTAAATTTTTTAACATCATTTAAAGTACCCAATGATTCATCTGATTTTAAGGAATCTAATTATACATATTTTAATTTGATATTTTTTTAAATTGATCTAAACTTAAATATGAACATGTTTGATTCAGGGATCAGTGGAGAATTCATGGAGGATGATGGAGATATTTGGAAATGAAAGGAAGCAATTCTGGAGAAGTCAGATTGGACACCAGCCCACTGATCAGACTGTGGGGCCCAACATACAGGCCCAATTAATCCCAAATTTATTGGGATGCTAGAATACATGTATTGGAACAAATGACACTTCAGAAGCTAATGCTAATTCGGCCTCCATGGTGGTAATTTAGGCGCCCCAAGGTAAAGATAAAATTCTGGGCCAGATTCTGCGGCCCAAAAAAACAGCCCACTACTTTGATCATATCTCAGAATCCACAACTCCAAATGGGCCCACATTTTACAGGTTGTTAGAAGAAATCCGGAGATCCATTTTCTTCATCTATGTACCACTCTGATTCGGCCATATATAAGGTCATACAAACGTCTTTTCGGTGGATGAAAGATGGCTGCCACCTCGGTTCAAATGTGGAAAAGTCCAAATTCCACAAGCTTTCCACCACCTATGGCCTACCAAAATTAATTGAGATGCTTTGTACTATTGGAGGCTCGACCCAAGGGATAAAAAATTCCTATTTAAGTCAGTGGTGTTGGAGGATTTAGTAATATTTGAGCTTTCTTTCATTGTAATGTTATGCTGCGGTTTTGTTGTCTCAATTTATCTTCCACATGTAAGTTGTTTTAAATCATCCTTGTTTCTTAATAAAAGTTCTTCTTATCTTATTATTCTGTTCTTATCCTTATCACTTTGATACCGTTGGTTCAAGGTATGAACTAGTTCATACCAAACCTTGTGATATTATCACACAACGGTGGAGTGATTGTTATTTTATTGCGTTTTTTTTACTTCTCCATTTCCTCCCTCATGAGTCTACTTTCTGCTTCCATTGAAACCATAGAATAAATGGAGGGCTAACCCACTTATGGGTTGATCCAAGGGAGTAGCAAGGGGCTGGATTGGATGTTATTTATCACCTAATTAATTTATAATCACTTCTTTAATTGAGATTTTTATTTTATGGTTTTTAAACTCAATCGTCCTTGTTGAATTTAAGGCCACACACTTCAAGTGCTAATACGAACCTTTACCTTGAAGTGCTCAAAACTTTGATCCTTAAAGTGTATAGGTGATTAGTATTAAAGGGTGTAGGCATTAAACCAGTAAGTAATGATGTTGTTTTAGCTCCTTAAATGAACCCATCTCAAATTTAAGAAATTGAAATCATTAAAAAGAAAATACGTCCAATCCACCCCGAGCGATAACCTAGGATCAACTCATTATTTTAAATTGAATTCACTTAAATCTATTAGATATCTTTAAAACCCATCCAAAATCAATCCAAGTTGGCCACTTCATAGCCGAAAAATAGTCCATAGAATGTACGTGTCTATAGGTTTCTTCTTAGGTCTCTGTGGATTCGATAACCCAAGCTAAACTACAAGGACCGTCTTACCTTCTTCTTTTGGGTAAATTTGAGCGAGAATCAATACATCTGGTGAATTGGTTAACCCAAAAGGCATAACAACAAATTCATAACGGTCGTATCTAATATGAAACGCAGTCTTTGGAATGTCTACTTCCTTTAATTTCAACTGATGGTACCTTAACCTCAAGTCAATCTTTGAAAAATACTAAGCTCCCTGGAGCTAATCAAACAAATCATAGATATGAGGAAAATGATACATGTTCTTTAAAGTGATGTTATTCAAGTATCTATAATCAATGAAAAGTATCATTGAACCATATTTCTTTTTAGAAAACAAGACATAAGCACCCCATAGTGATGTGCTAGGTCGAATGAAACCTTTATCTAATAACCCCAATAATTGTTTTTTTAACTCTAAAAGTTCAATTTGAACCATTTGATAAGGGGTTTTGAAATTTTCATAGAATCAGGAACTAAGTCAACTATAAATTAAAATTACCAATCAGGTATTATACCATTCAAATCATTAATAAAAACATCAAGATACTCATTTAACACTAGAACATCATTAATCTAAACAGTTCCTTTGTTTTTAACAATATGTGCATGGTAATGTTAATTTCCATCTTTTACAAGCTTCTCAGCTTCCTGATATGTTATCAAAAGTAATTTTTTATACTTGTACACAAACTGAAATTATTTCTAAAAAGAAACCTCTTTAGCTTTGCAGTCAATCTTAGCATAACAAACATAAAGCCAATCCATACCCAAAATAACATCGAACTCTACTGGAGGCAATACAATAAGGTTTGTAGGTATATTATTTCTACACATAAGTAATGAAGGTTCTTATAATTTCTTTTTGTCTTAAAATTCCCTCCTGGTGATTTTACCACATGTTAAGGATTCATATATTGTGATGGAATTCCTAATTTACTAGAAAATTTATCAGAAATGAAAGAATGTGTTGACCCTAAATCAAATAACACATTGGAATAATCTTAATAAACAAACCATATACCCGATACTACTTTATTTTATTTCCCAACATCTGTTGAAGTAGTTGCAAAGGATTTCTCCACATCTTTCTGCTTGTAGTCCAGCTTCTTTCCCTCAGTTGAGTTCTTTGTTGGACACTCATTTTCATAATGACCCATTTCATTTCACTTAAAATATTTTACTGACTGTAAATAATATTTTGTATTACCATTAACCTAATATTTTTCAGTGCAATTAAGAGCCTTATGTCCCATTTTACCACATTGAAATCACTTACCAAAATTTAAAAGGCATTCCCCAATGTGCTTTTTACCACAATTTTCAGAAACTGTAAACTTAAGTTTCTTACCATCATATTTTTTTGAAGAGTTATTCCCTTTTGTCTTCCACCTCGACCCCTTATTCTGTTGTTTTTTAAAGAACACATGATCATTAGAAAACTCCATTTCCACCTTCTCTGCACATCGAACAAGTTTTTTGTAACTTCTAAAATCATGATAAGCTCAAGCCCTTTGATACTTTGGATTTAATACTGGGTAAAAATGATTGATTTTACTATCAATATCTCGTATGAAATTTGGATCATACCTCTCCAGTCAAGTGAATTTTTCTTCAAAAGCAGCCACTGAGTTATCCTTTTACCTCAATTCTAGGATTTTTTTTCCATCCTAAGTCAAACCACCTTAGGAAAATATTTCTCAAGAAACATACCTTTTAATTCATCCTAATCAAGAGCATCAATCACCTCACTATCCCAGATATTTTTAACCATATACCACCACTGATCGGATTCACCTTCAAAATGGTAAATAGAAAGACTAACCTTTTGATGTTCTAAACACCCAATGAGATCAAAAATCTTTTCCAGTGCTTTAATCCACCCTTCAGCTAGCATAGGGTCGGATGATCCTCTGAATGATGGGGGATGTTTCCTCAGGAAATGCTCCACTACTAAGATATTCTTTTTGGTTGATTTAGCTGATCTCATGGAGGTATATCGCCAACATTTATAGCCTGAGTCAATTGTGGAATCACTACAATAAACTATTTATTTTTTATTATGACCATCTCAGGTTGTTGATTTGGAAGGTTATTTTCCTCTTGATTTTGTCCCATCATAGATTCCCTATTTCCTCTAAAAAAACCATTCTGAATACAAAAATATCTTAGGCGAAGCAACGTGGTAATCTGTAAATGCTATATTATTTCAATCTTACCATAAATTAATTTATGGATATTAATTTAACAATATCCTAACTCCAAAAGTTTTCTAAACTGACCTTTGATACCAACTATAAGGAAACGGCCTTAAACATTACATAATCTTGAGATAGATCAAGAATTCACATTGGGGATCTTTTCAGGTTTAGAGTTTTAGAAAATTAGGCCATAACTAATACAATACATCTCAATATTACAAGGTAGACACTTCTACTCTATCCAAATTTTTTCACAATAATAAAACTCCTTAAATAAAACAAGATTTCTTTTCTTGATATAAATCTTCTTGAATACGTCCTTTCTCTTTCCCTTCCTTATACCTTGTCAAAGACATTTCAAAAACTTGGGATGAGCATAAAAATCTCTGTAAGGGTTATAAAAAAAAGAAAGAAAACATTTGTCCATCAATACATACAAAACATAATATCTTTAACATACCTCATGAAATCATAATATTTATGAATAACACATAGTAATCATAAATCATAAAGGTAACTTGTGGAATCCATATCATACTTACATTGTAGCTTTCACAGCTATATAGGGAGTTACTTTTGGAATACCAATCACAGTATATTCCCTAAATATCTTAAGAGAAACATTAAAATTCACCTCCATCATGTTACCCAATGCATTGGAGAGATATCTTGGGCTCACCTGCCCTAGGTTTATCACAAAACCATCTATATATGTAAACAATTCCCAAGAACTATAACAAAATCATAACACATAACATAAGCATAAAGGAAAGATAAAATGTCCACATTGTAATCACAATATATCATTTCAATATATTGACATAATAAATCCATTATCAAAACCATTTTCAAATAACAAAATATGTTAAAAGTGTATATGGTATTTATTTTCCTTTTAAAAACATTATGGATTGTTAAGGAATCCAAATATAAAATAATTCTTGTGGTGGCAGAAAGGTCATTGTCACTGCGTACATTAAAAGAAACATTCCCTTTGTCATTTAGTAAAATGCTTCATAAAACAAAATATTCTTTTTGAAAAAAGTTTAATGAAATTAAAATAAAAAGTTTATAATTATACACCATATAAATCAAGTTTGTTTATAAACCAATATATGCCTCATTGAAAGGATATTGAGACAAAATCTCTTACATTGTGTCTGACTTGTCTTGTTCATTATTTATCTCCCTAAATAATAAAAATTAAGTTAATTCTACTTGCATCAGAACCTTTTTCAATTTTATTATTCCTTTAATTTCACTTATTACCTTGCTATAACAATCATATAATTATTCAAGTTCATATTGGTCTTTTTGTCGATGTTCGATACTTGAGTCAAAAATGAACTTGTTATAATTACAAATTATCCTTGTAGTCAAAAGTCCATTATCTCTATAATTGTATTCATGATTTAAATATCATATATATCCAGTATATATGTATTTATATCCAATATATTTGTATTTAGAATATTCCATAACATTTGTATATATGAAATGAAATGCACCATTCATGGAGACGGTTATCCGTACATAGGCATGAACACTACTTTCATTTCTTTTTTCATATTTAAATGAATGAAAACTAAATGATTCATAGGTATATTATAATTTCAGTATAATATATATGTTATATATGTACCATAATTTCATTAATTTTTTCCTTTATACATTTCATGTATAGCATGAACGAGTCATATCACTTTGAGCGGGCGGTAGTTCGCGCTTCCTCAAATGAAATTATCATATTTAAACGTTATAGAAAGCATAAAGGTAAGATGTGAATGAAAAATAAATAAGAATAGAGACAATATAAATATAATATATTCCATATATAAATATAGTTTCATCATAATGGCCACCATGAGAGGTGGTAAGAGATAATTGAAAAATCATCGTTTCATGAGGCAGTAGTTCGCCGTCCATAGAAACAGTATGTTCTAAATCCATTAGATGGAGGTGTGTGTGAGTGTAGTTCAAATAAATGGAATACAAAATCCTAGTATATATAATATACAGGTTTTTTTATAAAATAATTGAATAAATATAGGTTCTGGGGTTGGATAATGGAAAATAAATAAAAGAATCTTGAGAAAAGACATTACCTCAAATCAGGTAACTCCTTTTGATTTAATATAAAGGAATTCTTGAATTGACTTATGCAAATGTTAAGGATTATAGGAGTAATATAGGTATGTTGAGAGCTTATTTGGGTATAGGGTGGAGGATCCAAGGGGTCTTGAGAGGTGTGAGTAAGGGTTAGAGGCGGTGGCCTTTTATAGGAGGGAGGAGGGGAACTTAACGAATATCTTGAATTATTATTTTATTATAAATTTTATTTCGATTATAAATGAGTCCAAATTTAGTAAATTATAATATAAGATGAATATATGTATAAATAAAATCAGATATTATAATTGGATAGATTTTGGATATTTTTTAATCCTTATCTTTTTTCTATAACCCTTTTTTACTCTTACTGTTTTATCAAGCATTTAACACTTTGAGAATCAAAATAGTTTCCAAACCATGAGAAATATCCAATTAAAGAGTAAATAATAAAATTTTAGACTTATTATAACTATTTTTCCAAGTCTTATATTTTTTGGAATTTTATAATATTTAATAAAATATTGTATATTTTAAAATATGAATTATGTCAATTTTGACACTATTCAGATAATGACTTTTTTAAAAATCCATAAAAACTTGATTAATTCAAAAAAAATTCATTTATAAAAAGATAAAATGTAACTATCTTCCAAAAAAATTATTTATGACATTTATTTTAACATTTATAATATCATTTATTTGAATCCTTTATTAATTAAGCAATCACTTCATCATCATTGTGTCATAATTAAATTTATTTATTTGATGTATAAAAATTATAAATAAAATATCATAATGTATAAAATTGTTTTAGATTTCTAATGACTATTTATAGTCGAATATATCACTTATATATTCCCATATAAAAAATTTTATAGTAAAATATATATGTTTATGTTATATTTTCCTTAACTTTAAATTAAAAGTAATTAAGTGTCATCTTCACACACAAGTGGCTCCATGGGGTCCTAAAATCGACCCAAGGATACCCATGGTCAGAAATATCTCATCCAATAGGGTTATAAAATGTGTAAGGGTAATTTAATATAATTAATTATATTATTTTTTACACTTATTTACCAGATTTACCCTTTAACCATGGTAAATAAGATATTTACTGAAGTTGTTATTCTTAATGTCTAAAAATAAAAGTTACCTATCTACACAATTTATAACTTATGGTTAGAAATATAGAATCAATTTTTCCAAATTCAAAACACAAAAGTTTCATTAATTAATTTAAAATTAATTCTCGTTGTCAAAACTAAAAGCATGTTTTTAAGAAGTAAAAACTACCAAAAGATTGACATGTGTTTATGTCAAATTTCAAAGTGAAATTACTTCAGATGATAAAAATTGGATTAAATGATAAAATTACCATCCAATTACACTTTAAAAACAATTAAAATTACAATCTATCTATATAAATAAATTATATGAAAATGCAGTTTTGAATTAAAATGCGGTATTTTTCACTATTCATTAAAAAATGAACTTTTTCAGAAAAATACAAAAAATTCATCCTAATTAAATTTTGATGTTTAGCTTCTAAAGAAGAATTTTTTTTTCAAATAGAACATATAAAATTTACAAAAACTAGATTTAAAACGTGTTCACCATCAAAAGGAGGTAAAACAACCTTTTAAAGAATATTAGAGTATTTCATGCTTAAAATCAGATTCATTCTTATTTTAAGCCTCTGAAATTTATTGGATATGTGTAAATACATTTAACAAACATGTATAATCATCTTTTAGTTAGTTCTGTTCATTCCCACCAATACAATTTCTAGGCGTTAAGTACCATTTAAAATAATAATATTATATTATTAGTTTTTCAGTATAACTCAACGTTGTGTGCAATGTAAGATTTCAGAGAAATCCATTGTTGCGTATTGAGTACGCTATAAAACATAGTGTCCCCTTTAAAGGAAAATTAATATTTAATTCAAAAATATTAATAAATATGAAAATTTCATATTCTTTATTTACCTGTGATGTTACAATATATAAACATGTGTAAATCATATATTCATAATTCAATTAATATTGTTCATATACACTATTATAATGGACAAGTTATAAGGTAACATAATAATATTTAATTATTCACTTAAAATAGGTCTTGCGTGAAATTAATTCTATCAAAAGAACTTGAAATTTTTTGTAACAAAAGCCAATAACAGTATTGTATATACCGGAAGCTAATATGGTGTTGTGTATATCACAAGGTTTTCTTTGTGTAGCATATAACAAAAGACATCAAAGAATTTAAAAAAACATAAATAAATAAATAAGATAAAATAAAAAATAATTCTCATAAAAATCATGTGGTGTTAAATTCTACCCCCCTTAAAATGAATTTCTCCCTCGAAATTTTTCTGGGTTATAAAAGTATTAATAAATGAATGGTTTTATCATATAAACCTGCATTAGAAAAATGAATAATAAAACTTCCTTTTAAAAAGGAATGCGAGAAACATAATAGTTACCCAAAGTAACCCATAAATAGATTTCTAAATAGGATAAATAGGTTAAAAGTGAAAACATGGATATATAAGAGAAATATAACTATCATGTTCTTATATATAGTGATAGAGAACAAGGTTAGGAGAAATTTGAAAATCAAAATTCCATAAATATGTGATGATTTAAAGGTCCATTTGATTCATCGTAAACAAAGGTACTAGGATATCATTTTTTTAAGATCTTTTACATAGAGTTAAAGAGTGATAAGAAATACTTACTTGATTAAGTATAATCTCATCCTTTCCTTATTCCTTGATAAATTTACATTTCATATATTCCAATAAATGAAGTTGAATTTGTCATTCCAGAAACATTATTGGATCATGTGATCCATAAATAGGATGATAGGTTCTTACATTTATCTTAAAAATGGTTTTCACAAGTTATCAACTATGTATGAGTATACTTATGGTGAGATAATAATTTATTCTTAAAAAACATCAACCAAATTTTATCAAAAACTTTCCATAAATTGATAACCTTACAATCCTTATAAAATATGAAAATCCTAAACTTTAGAAAGAGGATCAATAACTCATCATAACATTTATCTCCCATATATGATAAGGTATATCTTGTTGGTCACATTCCAAACATTTGAACATATTCATCATATATTCTCTTGATTTATGATAATAACCTGAATTACCACACATTATTATTTAAAACATGCATGTTTTAATATTCTTATGTCCAAAAATCTGTAAAAATCATTCAGGATAACATAAAACACTTTACAAGAAATCATTAATCAATTATAAGGAAATCATTACCATCCAATTTACTTATTAATAAACAAAAAATCTCTATCCACATATCATTATATCATCATCATGCTCATATTAAGGGTTATCCTTACCTTAATCATGTCTTTTCCAAAAATATCAACTTATTGCCTCAATCACTTTTCATGGTTACCAGTGTCATTAGTTATATGCTCCTAAATATTTATGGAAAAACTACAATAGACTAATATATATATGTTTCATTATTCCATAAAACCCTAAATTTACTTTCAAAACATTATTCTTGAATTCCAATATATATACATGCAATCATTCCATTATCTTCTTAAACCATTAACCAAGATTCATCCTTTTATTTCTTAACAATTATTTCATATCATATGTCATTTTTATTCTCCTCATCATCAGAAGTATAAATATTAATAATCATACCATGAAGATTCTCTGTATGATCTTTCCCCTAGGGAAATGATGTCATAAAGCCTATACATTAAAAATTTAAAACATTTGGATATATTTGATGCCTAAGTTATACCATTATCCATGCCCATAGTGTTAACTATAACTTTTACTTTGTGATTAATTTCTTTGTTTCCTTCTTTTCTACACCCAAAGCATCTTCCAGTTCCTTTGAAACATTATCCTTGATGCCTCTTTCCACATGATTTATATGAGGAAATGTGAACTTTATTTCCACTTTGGTCACCATGAAGCTCCATATTTATTTTATTAGGAAGGTCAGGAAATTCACCAATGTTGATATTATTGATCATATTATGATACTGCTGTTTAGTCATAATAATGATGATTCGCCTTTAGAATCCATTTTTATTTGGTTGATCATGAGGAATATCATTTTATTGTCCATCATATTCTCCATTAACATGAATCATCTTATTTCCAATAATTTTATAAAACCCAAAAAGAAAAGTGTGAGTGGTAATAATCATAATGAAAAAAACTTCATAATCAATGGAAATTACTTTTAATCTATAACATCTTATGTTTAGTACATTGTTAACCATGATCATTACCAAAATTCCATTAATATAACCTATACTTAGACTTTTCATTAGGGACACCTCTATACATATAATTATAAATATTTTTAGGGATATCACTAAGGTTTTCTTATTCTAGTTTTCAATGTTTATTAAAACCTTCACTCTGATACCAATTCTAATGAAATGATCTTTAAATACATTGAACTTGCATTAATTTTTTGGAATACTTAATACATTAGACAAATAGATTTACAAATACCATATTAGTTTAGTGCCTTTGGAAACATGGAACACATTACTATAATTTAGTGAAAGATATTAAACATCTCCCATAAAGATCTACCCCTTTAGTTTTCCTACCTAAAAATATTCTTTATATCCTAAAAAATTGAAAAGGTAGAGCTCAGATGATCGGTAAGGGTAAACAAGGAAAATATCAAACAAAACATGAACCTAATAATGTATAATATGAACATAAATTTTTAAAACCCATACCACATATAACATATATAAAAATATTGAGTGAAAAAATTAATCTTGGCACTTTATAAGTCCTAAATCATAAATTAACCCAATATATAAGAAAATATCATTCGCATAAAACAGGGAATTGTGGAAAACATATAACAATTGAAAATCATTTCTATATTACCCAAGGCTCATTATAAAGACCAACATAGTGGGTAAATTACTTTACTGAACTAAGTTCAATCCCTATTCTATCCAAGTATTATTGAGCCTGGTTTATTTACCATTATATCCTTGTATTATTAACTTGGTTTCATTTACCGTTCTAGCCATGTATCACTGAACCAAGATCATTTCCTATTCCAATCCTGTATTACTGAACTGAGTTCATTTCCTATTCTATCTATGTTTATATCATAAGATATAAATATTTACCCAATTAATTGGATTCAGATATAGGTCTCACCCATCACATAATGAAAACCATTCATATGTGAACCACAAGAACATGAATCATTCATCATAGCATAACCTAAGGAAAAATTGGTTTCTTATACATCAATTCATCGTAACATAATCCATGCCAAAAAAATGGATTTCATAAATAGCATTTAACCATAAACATAATAAAACTATAGAAGTGATAGGGATAGAATCATTGAAAAACATACCTGTTAAAATATAAGTAACGTAAAAGGGTGGAAGTGGAAAATAATATAGAGATATCACTTAAAAATAACTGTTGAGGAAAATATTCTTTCTGGTTTGAAATTTTTTTCTTTTCTTAAAATTCCATGAAATTTTAGAAGAAAATAATTTCTTTCAAAATAACCTTAAAATTTTATAGGGGATTGTTTATTTAAATAATTTTTTATGGGTGTGTAAAAATATATTCAGGCCTTATAAGTTAAAATAGAACATTATTCTCATACTTTTTTTGGAAAAGTCAAAAACGTATCTCATTTGGAAAATAAAATAAGGATTCCTTTGAAACTGTGTAGTAAAAAGTAAAAAATGGGAAAAATTAATTCAAAAATCTATAGAAGAATAGTAAACATTTTATGAAATCATTTTTGGAAAATATGAACATGGATGATAAATATACCACAGTAAATACTTAAGTATAAACAATATCATATAATAATGAGATTGTGAAATTATACCTTACCACTTTATAATCAAGAGAATAATATGCCTCATAATATAATGAAACATATATTTATATTTAAATACCATAACCTTCAGAATAATAATCATAAAAACATTCATGGATAGGAAAAACACCACACAAAATAAACAGATGGTGTATAAGACATAAGTCCCACAGAAATAAATATAAGACAAAATAAACCCACCCCTTAGGTTTGGGTTCCATCATACATGTCTGAACCTACCTTATAAGGGTATAAATAATTTCATTAAATTATTACAAAATCATATTCTTTTTCATGATATCATAAGTTATCATATTAATAACCTTTTTAATAACATTATTACTTGTCTTTTGGGTATTAATTGCTTTATTTTCTTATGCACGGTTTTCACATAAGTAGATGTTCCTCTTCATAGGTTGTATTTTTATAATTTCCAAAATTATATTAATATAATATATATCATATTTATTCATTATTAACATTTATATAATCATGATTTAATGAATATCATGTAGAATGACTTACATCGCATCGTGGAGATGGTAGGTCGTACGTACGCACGAGTGATGATATCAGTTCCTTAATTGTGGAATAGTATATAAGTTTATGGTATATATATTATTTCATAATAAAATATTTTTATTATAATAATATATATAGTTATTATTTTCCTCATTATACCCATCTAGGTAAGGTGGATGTCAAGAACAGTTTACACCACGGTGTGGAGACAGTAAGTCGTAAGTGCGCACGCGTAGCAATTTCGTTTTTCATAGGATGGATAGAAGGTAAAATATGGTTTTTACACAATAATAATAACATATAATAATATATATAATACTTAATTTATTACATTATAATGTAAAAAACTCAATAATAGTAAGTATAAGAAGAAATAAGTTTGAAATAATCGGTATAGTAGATTGCATCATCTTCAACGAGCTTCTACTAGATATCCTCTTAAAGGCACAAGAGTTTTTCTTTTGAGAAGAAAATATCCTATTGAATGTATATAAGGAATTTTAAAATGGACATGGGTATTTTATGACCAATTTTGAAGGATCAAAGTGAACTGAATAAGTGAGGGAGGAAGGGCCCTTTTATAATTGAGGTGAGGGGCACTTTTGGAGTCTCCAAAAATATTAATTTATAATAAAATTGAAACCCATCCAAACACCTAAAAAATGACCCAGTTTCTAATATTAGATGATATAATGTTGTAATATCATCAACCAATAAATTTTATAAGAATAATTCAGTCAATTTAAACCTTATCCTTTTAATTAACACTTAGTTATTCCATTTAATATTTTATCAATCTAACAAATATTTCAATATTAAAAGGGTTAAATATTTACTTATTTTATTTCAATTAGACCATAAATGAATAATTTATAATATTTTACACCATATCAAAAAAAATCTATATTTTTCAAAAAAATTATGATTTTTAAATAATTTAATAATACATTATTTTGATAAACAATCAATAGTGTCAATTTTGACACTATTCAATTTATTGATTTCTAAAAATATCAAGATAAGATTTTATTCTCCAACTAAAATATTTTATTATATACCTATGGGGTCAAGGTAATGTTTAAAATTAATTATATATATTAAGTATCCCAAATTATATTTCTTTTAATATTTTTAGTAACATTAATTTAATATTTCTATTAATAAAATAATTAATACATTAGTATTGTGTAATTATTTAAAATAAATATGTGTTGAATAAAAATTAAAAAATTACTATGATTAATATAAATCCTCTATATTTTATAATAATACATATAATCAATTATATCTTCTGGAACATTCTATATTAGAATTGTTAAATGTATTAAAACGTGAATGTGATAACTTTAACATCACTTTAAATAAAATATTATAAGTGTCATAGTCATTCCATATGGATCCAAATTGTCAATAACTCAACCCTTGGATGATTATTGTTGATATATACTCGACCAATAATATTTTTTCATGGTCTTTTTAATTTTAATAGTCATTATAATTATAATAGAAATTATTTTATTGATTTTTCATTAATTAAATTATTTATGTATCATCAATGTACAAGTCGTTGAGGTCATTATTTATTTCCAAAAAATTATAAATAAATTACCAATATAAGAAAAAATATTTTATATTTCAAATGATTATTTATATTTGAACATATCTTCAGTACAACCTTATATATAAAATTATACAGTTATTAAACTTTTTCGTAAAACATATTTATATTTTCTTAAAATAAAATATATTAATTGTCCTAATCTCATGAAAGTGGCTTCCAAAGGATACCGAATCAACCCAAGGATGATTTAGGTAAAAAAAATTCATCCAATGATATTAGTAAATGTTATAGGGTAATAATAGTATTTTTATCTTTAATTACCTCATTTACCCTTTTATGATATAAATAAAAATTATCGAAGTTACTATTCATAATGCCCAAAAATAAAAGAAGTCTATTTATATAATTTGGACCTAAATATTCCAAATATATAATCCATTTATCAAAATTGAAAAAACATAAGTTCCAGAAATTAATTTAAAATTAATCTCATTGTCTGAATGAGAAAATGGGTTTTTAAAGTTAAAACATTACAAAAATTGATATGTTTTTAAATCAAAATTTAGAGTAAAGTTAATGTCAATGACCTAAATTATATAAAATTATAAAAATTAAATATTATTCTATTTTAAAACCATTAAATAATATAACTTAAAAATATAAATTATTTCATTGAAAAAAACTTAATTAAAAATTAATATATTTTTACAATTCGTCAAAACATGAAATATATGAGAAAAATATAAAAAATCCATCCAAATTAAATTTTTATATCCTGTTATAAATAATTATTTTAATTTTTTAAATGTAATATAAAAATGTGTTAAAAACTTGATTTAAAATGGACACACCATCAAAAGTGCGCAAAACTTAATTTTTTGAAAAATAAATCTTTTATCCAAAAATTTAAATTTATTTTATATCATGTTTATAAAAGATATAAGATGAATTTTAAACAATATATTGAATATATTCCATATATATTTCATTAATAAAATCCATCAAGATGGATTTTATTATTTTATAAACTCGTATATTTTCATTTAAATAATTTTTCGGAGAAACATTTTCATTTTATTTAAAAAGGGTTTTATTTTTATTTATAATTAATTGATCAAAAAATAATTAATTATACATATACATGTGTAAAAAATATTTTCATAATTCATTCAATATTTTTTATATCTTCCATTATAATTTCTAGGTTATAAGGTAACATAATAATATTTAGTTGTTCAATTAAACTCGGTCTTGCGTGAAATGAATTCTATCAAAAGAACATGAAATTGTGTGTAACACAAGCCAATAATAGTATTGATTATACTATAATCTAAGTAATTTTTGTGTGTAGAACAAGTTTATCTTGGTGTATTGTAAAAAACAAGACATCAAATAATTTAAATAAACATAAATAAATAAATAAAATAAAATAAAAAAACTATCTCATAAAAATCTAGGGGTATTAAACTTTGGGAATAATATAATCCTAATCATACTTGGGATAGACCTATTGGTTAGGTTGTGAATCAATTCAATGGTCGCCAATTGGTTATGGTCAAACCAACTGGATCTAACTTGGCTACAATTATTCCTTGGTTCGGATGTAGTTGGCTTCCTAGATGCAGTACTCTTAGCTTCTATTCTAGAAAGTGTCACTAGCTAATGGTCATAGCATTCTCAACTCTAATTAGGCCAGTGTCCTTCAATTTCACCCTCATGGTTAGGGTGGTGAAAATGGATGAGATAAAAAATTATTATTTAACCAAATTACTAGCCCTGGTTTACCATGTTTTTATTTATAGATTCATCAATATTAAGTTGACCCCTGCTGTCAACACTTAAACCGAAGAAGATTCTCACACATAACTGTGTTAATCAAAAGAAATTATTATTATAAATATTCTTAAAATAGTTATAAAAAGTTTATAAATAAGTAATAAACCATTAAAAATTACGTATCAATCAATAACATAATTTTAATGAAGAAACCATGAAGAAATAGTTCAAGAATTAACATCGAACAGAGGTCGGTATCAAAATGTGTTTTGAAATTGAAGGAAAATACTAAATAGAAAAATAATGGACATAGAATAGAAAAAATTGAAAATGATTCGATAAAATAAATACTGTAATGAATTACAACTAATTTAGAATATAAATAAAAAAGATAAATAGAAGTAGAAATGAGATAATTAATGTTTTTATGGAACTCATGTATACGGTGGAGGTTCTAAAATATTTATAGGATCGAAATGTACATGATGTGTAATACACTCACTTTGTGTAATGGATTTAAGTGGATTTTGTCTCAAATTTTAAATGATTCCAAATTAGGAATCACATCATGTACTTTAGATCCCTAATATCCTACAGAAAATATTATATCTTGTAAAATTTTTGCAATGCATCTTTGATAGGGTGGGATTTTGAACATTTTAAATTGTTTAAATTTTACATATCATGCATTTGTATTACATTTAGTGGGATTATAATTTGGAAAATCTTACGATGTTTAATTTTTGAACATGTTGTGTAACAGCTTCACATCATGTATAAATTCATGGGTTAGCATGTGGCTCCACACGTATGTTGTTAATGAGAAATTCACTTCATGAAATCCTTTCACGATGTTTAAATATTGTTTGTTCCTATATTTATAAATTATTCATTTGTTTGATAAATTCTTATTTCCTGCAAAAATAAACCAAAACCCAATGGTTTATCAAATAAAACATGATTAAACCTTAAATTAATGTATCCAAAATGTGTATATAAATTAACTTATGATTGGTAAAGTAGATTACCTCTTCTTAGATATGATTACCTTAGATTCCTTCTTTTAGAACCCTGTAATGGTCTATTAAGAAGATGAAAACCTATACCTAATGTATACAGATGTTTAATAGTGAATTGGGTAGGGTTTTGTCAAGAAAAATGGATCAATGTGGTTTAATTAAAATATCTAATATCTGACCACTTATAAGTGCAGGGAGAGACATTCATTGAATATCCTAACATATTAACTTAATATAAATTAATTTTCATTTCCAAATGGATAAAAATAAAGATAATTTAAACCTAACATGAGGAGGATACTAAATCAACTAATCTAATAAAAATATGAAAAGAATATGGGACTTTGTAGCCCTTATATTTTTATTTTAACCACGGTTAACCCTTTTAACAATAATCCTTAAAAAAAATTTTACACTTTAGGATATATCAGTATTACCAAAATGAAAAAAATTCCCATAAATGGAAAATATATGAAGTTTTAGACTATATATTTGTATATTTTTCCTATTTCAATATTTTTAATTTTTTGAAATAATTTAATAAAATAATATTTTTAGAAAGTATCATTAATGTAATTTTTAAACTATTCAATGAATTTAATATTGATGGAATGATGAAAAATATTTATTTTGATTATAATTGTTTCAGACATCTATAATATTAAATATTAATCTATAAAATTTTTGGATCTTAATAATTTTCCTACATTTTATTATATTTATTATTTTAAAAATATTTCATTTCATTTTTATTTTATTTATATAAATATTGTGTTGGTTTTGTGAAAGAATTTAAGATAATTATCCAATCACAAAAAATTAACAAAAAATATTGATAAAAAAAAGTAATTCATAATTTAAATAATCATTTAAAACTTAACAAAACATTTATTTATCCTTGTGGAAAATTATTAACGATGTTAATGTCAATATTGTGATAGTTTTTTTCTTTATTAAATTAATATAAATGTCAATATTAATGAAAAATGAAACCAATTGACTATAGTAATATGAAACAGAAGGAAATAGAAGCAATCCATTCATCCAATAATAATAAGTCATGTTTTAGAGAAATTTTTAATAATTTATGTTAATGTTTTAACTTAGTTTTACCAATTTTACCCTTACTGAGGTGACTAATATCCATCAATGTTTCTATTTATAATGACCAAAAAAGAAACTATTTTCAAAATTTAAACATTGTAATTCAAAATATGGAATAACATTCATCAAATTAAATTTAAATAACTGGAATATATTAATTTTCTAAAAAAACACAAAATAAATGACAAATTATTTTTAATGCATTTTTAAGTCAAAAATGATCATATACCAAAATCAAGAAAAGTAATTATTCAAAATAATTTAGTTAGGTAACTTCAAAGTAAATGAGTCTTATGTTAATTTATAATTAAATTAAATGCCTTTTAGATATTTTTCAATTATAATATATCATAGTTTTATAGAAAAAATTGGTAATTATCAGTTATTATGGATTAAACAATCATTTAATGGAAATCCCAAAATATTAACCTATAAAAAATTTGACATTATAGATCCATAAATGATACAATTGTAATATAATATTATTTAAATGTGTTTTCATGGTTATTTTAAACTCTACCTTTCATGTAAATCAAGCTACTGAAGAATTTTTTTGAAATAAATATATTATAAAATATTTTGTTGTTAAATTCTACCACCAATATAATAATTTTTCTAAAACAATATTTCATCCCAATTCAAAAAATGGAGTATTCTTTGGCCTCATAAAATCTTAATGTTACACATAGTTTTCTTAATTTTATGGCCTTTCCATATAATATTATGCAGATGAGGGTTTTTGTTTCATAGAACATTCCCTCTATGGTCTATAATATACACCAGTAGTTCCTCGTAAAAAATATCTTGCTCCAATGATATGACCTTAATGTTTTTAACATGTGAAGGATGAGGTAGATAATTTCCTAGGAGAGATAAATTCAATACATCATGAATATTAGGTGGATTTTGTTGAATATTAAATAGATAAACTATCATCTTTATATAATTGATAATCTTGAAGGTAACTACATATATAGGGCTTAACATTCCATTATTTAAAATCTTAAAACATTCATAAAAGGAGATATTAAAATAAATAAATTATTTCAATATTCAAACTTTAGACTGGTTGAGTGAAAGCTATTTTTGAATGAAAATTTTTATATGCTTACATACATATTGGTGTTAATAAGGATCCATTAGACTGGTTGAGTAAAAGCTGTTTTTGAATGAAAATTGTTTCAAGGGAATATATTGATCCCAAACACCCTTTAAATTCATATATAATGACTACATGTTTTCATATATAGTTTGAATTTTCCTCTTAGACTGGTCATTTTTCTGAGGATCATATGAATTACTGAAGCTCAAGCCTATAATTATAACCCCTGATGGGTTCTAAAGAACAATGATGTAAACCTTGGATCACGATAATATATTATTGAGAGCGGTACTCTAGTAAATATTGCAAATTCCATAAGGTATCATAGTGTAATATGATGAAGATTGAAAGTTAAGTAATAGTGATAAAATGAACTAATTTCTTTAGAAGATCAACTAAAACCCAAATAAGATTATTCCCTTTCTTTTTTGTGGGTATTCTGATTAAGAAATCCATGGTAATGTAATATTATTTCTATTCAAGGATAGAAAATGGTTGTAAGATACCCATAGACTTATATACATTTACCTTAACTTACTGGGACACCAGGAAATGTAAAACATACTCAACAATATCCCTATTAATGTTATATATCCTTATATATTTATTCAAATATCTAGATATCATTTTACATCAAAAATTAATAGATAATGATGATATATGATCCTTTTCAAACAAATCCTTCTTTATAATTGGTATTCATAGGGCACATACTCAATTCATCAAACTTATCATTCATGAAAAATAATTATTAAATCTATTTTAATCATTATTAGGGAAATATTATAATGTCCATTCCTACTCAGAACATCATCCACCTTGTTTTCCTTTCCATGTTGGTAAATTATTGAGCACTCATAATCATTTATGAACTTCAAATATATTCCTTGGTTTATATTAAATTCTTTGATGTAAAAATACACTTCATGGTTTTATGAAAATTTTATAAATCAAATAATTTATCATACTGATAATTACTCCAAAACACCAATGTAAAAATTATAGCAACCAACTCCAAATCATGTGTCGGGTAATTTTTCTATTGAATTTTTATTAGAGAGAGGCTTATGCAAGCACTATATAATTATACATGAGGACGCATCCCTATCTGTTTTTTGAAGCATCACTTTAGATAACAAGACACTTTACATTGTAGGGTAGTGTATTCACAAGTGTGCATAACCACCATATCTTTAGTTCATTGAAATTATCATTACATTCATCTATCCACAATAACATAACCCCCTCACAAGTAAATTTGGTGAGTAGAAAAGATAGTCTAGATAAATATTTAATAAAGGGTTGGAAGTATAATGATAATTCTTGAAAACTACAATACTTTATTCCTATGGTTTTTCTAGTCCATTTGTAATTGACTTCCATCATTGAAGGATCCACCGATATACCCTCATGTGAGATAATGTGACAGAGGAAAGAAACATACTTGTGCAAAAATTCAACAATGGTAAACTTTTCTTAAAAATTATCCTTCCTCAAATTAATTATAAAAATCCTTAAATATTTTTCATGATATTCATTTCACAATGAATATATAAGAATAAAATATTTAAATAGTACTACAAACTAATGAATGTAATATCGAAAGACTATATAAATTAAATCCATGAATATAAAAGTCACATTTGTATGTTAAAATAGAATTACTATAAATTCATAATCACCATTCCTCATATTAAAGGATATCTTCTATGTATCCTCTTTATTAGACGGTATTTTATGTTATATAGATCAATCGTGGAAAATACTAATCTATATTAAATTTATCTAACATATCATAAATAAATGGCAGAGGATACTTTTTCTTAACTATGATTTTTTATTTCCTTGATAATCAATGAAAAGTTATATAGATCCATCTCTCTTATTAACCAAACTAACTGGTGAATCCCATGGATATTATTGGAATTAAGGAATCCCTTATCCAAATTCTCATTGGGTTGATTATTCAAATCAAGAAACTCAATCAAGGTCATTCTATATGGATTCATTGTAATAGATGAATAACATGGTATGATTTTTATTAAATACACAACTAAATGATTCATGGGATGACTAGGAACCTCTCCTAGAAAGACATCAAAAACACTCCCATACAAAAGGCATATCATAAATGTTGGGATTCTCCCCAACCATTTGAGATAAATGTCCCTTATAAATACGTTTTAAAGACTATATGATGGAATTAATTTCAATTGGGAGATTAGGTTTATCCTCACACTAATATACTATTATAGATTGACTTAGAATATCAAATTAATGTTCCGAATAAAATACTATCTTTTCAAGGGAATTAATTCATTTATTATCTACCAATGGATTAGTTGTTTCCCTAATTGATGGAGGATCAAGTAGTAGGAAGAAATATAACAATGTGTAATCACATAGAGTAATAATTGGTTTCTCGTTTTGGGAAAGGTTATTTTTCATAACAAACCCCAACTACAATAATATGCCCAAGTTGTACTTAGTTTCAACTGTAGCAATATAAGATTTCACAATATGTAAATATCTAAATTTCTAAGAGTGTTGATTTGCATTCATCCATTAGGTGCTATTAAAAAATATTACCATACACTGAGTTACCTAACAATCATCATGAACATTAAACCATAGAAAAATCACTATAATGGTAAATGTTCTCAAATACTATAAGGTTTTATCATTATTCACATGTTATCTATGTTCAATTAAAATATAGTTCCCAAGGATTATAATAAATTTTATTTACACCAACTATAGAAATAACAACTCTTGTAAACTAGATCATGTTTCTACCTTATCACATTGGCATCATATTCAAGAAATCACATCTTAAATGACTTAAAAGTTTACCAATATTTATGAATCAGATACATACATGACTCCCACATTTTGTTTGAAATTTAAAACGTGTCTCAAAAGAAATATTCTTTCTATATTGATATTATGCATAATATTATTCTTCATATCCTGGGGAAAGTATACAAATAAAGAGGTGATATCAAATCTTATATAATAGTTACTTACAATGGAATTTATTATGAATAAATAAGGCATAATATAGTATTTCAAGGTAAATAACTAAAAACACATGCTATATAATCAATAACATGAGAATAATGTGCATCCACAATTATTATCAATTTAATAATTTCATGGATATTAATAATTTAATTATTTATTAAAGAAAAGATTAATATAGGATATCCTGATCTCAAACATCATGATATCTATGTTTTCAAATCCTTATGCCAACACAGTTTAATCGATGTGTTAGTATACACTGGATACCCATTTAATTTAGAAAAATGATTTTTATCATGAAACACAATGATGTATACAGTGGATATCTATTACCATTACCCACCAATCATTAAATGTCCAATACATTCTTCAATGTATTTAATTGTCAATTTAATTAATATAAAATATGCCTTATCAACAAATGTCTGTATTGGGTAAATAATACTAATTAACCACATTTATCCAATAAATAAAATAACTTTAAATGTAAAACATCATATTTTGAAATGGTATATGTCTTAAAAGGTAAGCATATTTATGACATAAATAAGATTGACATTCGATAGAAAAGTTATTTTAAACCAAAAATGATCACAATAATGGGAATGTATTAATAGAATATTAACAAACATAATATTAATAAGGGATATAAGATTTACACCAATTCTTTCAACATATAAAATAATTTACTTTATAGAATAAATGAAAAAATATAATAAAAAACATATCATAGTCATTAATAAAATAATGTTCTTTATAAAATCATTTAAATTTTATAATAAGTTTTTGGTTCCAGGAAAATCTGTTAATGCCTTATATGTTAGAAAACTCATTCCATTTGATATTTTGTAATGGATGCATAAATCATATATTTCAAAAAAGTTATAAGTATTCCTTAAAATCCATTTTAAAAGTCTTTTATAACATTAAATTTACATAATAAGTCATTTTAGTAAATAATAATGAATTTTTTAATATATTTTTTAAAATAACATCATAGATGTAAAATATACCATATTAAAAGAGAAATAAGATCATATTTTATTTTAAATATTTATTTTCTTAAATCATTTTAAATAGATGGAAAATTTCATAGAAAACATGGAAACTCGTTAAATACCCAGAGGATAATAAAATATTTTGTATCTATAATGGATATATTTTAAGATTCATTATATTAAAATAATATAAATCTCAAAAAATGAGATTGAAAAATAAATTCTTACCTCCTTGGTAACTTTAAAATTTCAACAACATGAAAGAATAAACATAAATTGAAACAATATACATCATTGATAAATATATATTCATGTTAAATATATTAATGGGGTATTATCTACACCCCATAAAAGTAATAATGTGCATAACACCAAATATTTCTCAATGGAGTGAAAATTGAGATGAAATCACTTACCTCATATTGGATTAACTTATAAAGAAAACTAACCACCGGTATAATGAATTTATATTTTTTATATTTAAATTAATGAACTATATAAATATAAATTATCTTATATGACCCATTTTTAACATCTTACCACCCTTTTTTAAACAATTTTTATTAATATCTATGTTTTGGAAGTTCACTGCTACATTTTTCATGGGAACTTTGGTTTGGTAGTTCAGGTACATGTAATTTTATTTTGGATCCATGTTCTCAAAATGAATACCATGAAATTAATATAATAAATTTTAATTATATAAATTTTTATAATCTTATATAAAAGGTTGAGAGAGAAAATTGAATTACATTGTTTGTGGATACGATTGGTTGTACATAGGCAAGGATGTAGTTTTCACTTATTAACAATGAAATAAATAAAAGGTAAATAATAATTAACCATTACAGAATAATTATTATATCATATATATCATATATATTAATTAATTATATCTTAATTACTATCCATATGTAGAAGAAATGAAAAACGGATCACATCAATCTATGGAGGTGGTAGTCTACACGTACCCACAAGCGACATAACCATTTTCAATATATCATATAGAAAAAAGGTAGACATTATATTTTAATTATATAAGAATAATAATTTAATAAATATTATATATACTAATAAGTTCAATCATTATAAACATCCAAATAATTTAGTGTGGAAAAACGAATTGCAGCATTATGTGGAGATGATAAGTTATACATACGCATAAGTGATTTTTTCACTATCAATAGAATGGAAAAGTGTCTGAAAAAGATCTTACCATAATTATAATAAAATGTAAATATATTTATGATAATATATATATTATTTTATGATGAAAACAGTATATATTTAGGAAGTAGAAGAATAAATAAACATGAAATAGTCGGTAAAGGTGATTACCTCTTATTCGGTGGGCTTCTTTATATCCCTTCATTATGACCATTCTAATGGGATTTTAAGAAGAAAAAAACCTATAATTAATTTATAGTGAATTTGTGAAGTTAATTTTCCATTGTTTAGTCAATATTGATGCTTTTATATGTTTAAAAAAAGAGCAATGGTGTCCTTTTTTAAATGAGGTGAGGGGAACTCATTGAATTTAAAAAAGTATTAAATTAATATAAGTTATTTTTTATCTCCAAATGGAAAAAAATTAATATGTTTAATATATAAAATTTTTATGAGTCTATATCATAGGTGATACTTTCACAGATAACTAGTATGATATATTCATATATATAATTTTTGGAATACAATAATTTTTCTAAATTATATTACATGAAATATTTTAAAATCATTTATTTTATTCATCTATTAATTGAATAAATACGATATCATCGCTGCATAAGCATATAATTTTATTACTATACACTAAAAATATTTAAAAAATATATAATGATCGAATAAATTAATTAATCTGTTAAATTAAAATTTAAAACTATATGCGATGATGTTTATCCTTATAGAAAAATATTATAGATATTAAATTCTAGAGTTTGACATTTTATTTTTATTTTTATTTTTCCTAAAGAAATATATAACAGATAGTATTAAATAAAATTTTCACTAATTTCACATTTTTTTGACGTGGATGGAAATGGTTGGAATAAATTCATCCAATATGATAAAGGGAAATTTTAGATATATTTTGGAACCTTATATTAATGTGTTAACCATATTTTAAATGTTTTACCCTTACCAAGGTGACAAATATTCTCCAAGGTTATTATTCATTATGAAAAAAACTAAAAGTTCACAATTTAAAAATTTTGAACCTCATTATTAAAAATATGTAATACATTTCAAAAAAAATCAAAGATGTTTTGATATTAAATTTAAGATAAAACTCAAAATTAAATGATAACTAGTTTTCAAGAAAAATATGTTCTTATGTCAAAAAATAAACTTTTATCAATATTTGATATAATAATATTTTAGTTTAAATTTGTTAGTTTATATCTAAATAATTGTGAATTATGATATTTTAGGCTTACATTTATTGAATTAATTGGAATTATCAATTAAAAGGAATGACTTGTTAACAATAAATATTTGTTTCTTCCACTATACACTAAAAAATCAATCATTTCAAAAAAACTAAAACATTTAAAAATTAGATAATATTGAAATGATGGAGTCAAAAATTACATAATTTTCACATAATAATATATAATAGGTTTTTATGTACTTTTGAAAATAGTTTTTATTATAAATCATGTTATCAATGAAATCTATTTAAAAATAAATATATCATAAAATTATAGTCTTTTTACAAGTACCCCTCATCCAATTTTTCCCCCTCTTCTTTTTTCACATAATTATTCCCCATTATATCTTTATTCATTCTCATAAAGTCATATTTATTATAAATAACTATAATATGATCAAGAACAATATTAAAATAATTTTAATTCACACCCTTCATTATACATAGAACTTCATAAAAAATACAATAAAGCTATTAATTAATAATAATATCTTAAAAAAGTTTATCCTCTTATAAGAAACATAATAATTATAGATGATATTATATAATCAAATTCTTATTAATAAACTATAATCCTCAACAAAGTAACTCAAATGTTCAATTTCAATATTGACTCATGGTGAAGATAATATAAATAATATTTTATGCTCTCAATGTAATTGAAAAGAATCATCTGGTCATAGTTTCACTAATCATGTAAGAATCATGAAATATCTATTTAAAAAAATTATTAAAGGTTCCTCATAATAGAAATTTTTAAATTTTTTTCAATGAATTGGTTATTTTATTTATGAATGTGATTGTAAGAATTCATGATATGGGAGACCAAAAAAAATCATCATTCTTCTTATATTTTTTAAATGATAAACTCACTATAAAAACTATAGATCCCTAAATAATTATATTCTATAATTAGTGGACCCATTATAATTTTGGTTCAAAAAAATTTAGTCATTTTATTTTATAGAAATTTGTTTTTTTTTAACCCAAGATGCATTATATTACCTAGTTTGTGTTTTCTTAAAACAAATCTCTAAAGACCAATATAAATTCTATTAAATCAAAAAATTAAATCATGGTCATGTCACCATTGGTAATAACTCTAAGATAAAGATAATAAATTAATATTCCACTAATTATTTTGACTCAAATATTTTTTTTTAAAAATTATTCGCCAATGGAAAGAAACACATTTTTTATGTATTATTCCACTATGTGATAGTTGTTTTAAAATTTAATTTGAAAATGTATTTTTAGTGTTTTTATCTATAATCTAAAATAAATATTTATCACATATTATTTTTGAAAAGACTATAAAATTCATAAAAATCCTTCCACTAGAAAAAATTTCAATTACTATAGAAAAACAAATTACTAATTTTTGGAGGTGGAATAGAACTAATGGTTATGATATAACACACTCACTTTTCAAACATAATTTCTATCTAAATAGTATGAGATATAACCAAAATTAATTTCAATGGTGACATGGTTTGTGAAGCATATTAATATAGTAAACATCAAAATTATACTATTAAATATAAATAATGAATTTCCTCTTCAAAATATCATGAGATAATACTAATATATTTATTATGGCCATCTAAAATTTCTTTTTTAGGGGGTAAATATTATAGTTTTGTTATTATTCACGTATTTACTATATTCTCTTAGTCTCACTTCATATACTATAAACATAATGATTTCAAATCCAACAATGAGTTTTCTAAAAATTATGAAAATAAAAATAAAATATAAGATTATTTCAACTTGAAATTATCTTAGAGGAGAGCATGAAAACAAGATATTTAGTTATTTATAATAATTTAAAAGATATAATTTTTCTATTTCACTCATGAAACCCATCAAAAAAATAGGGTAGTATTGAGAAAAAATCAAAATATCTATGGAATCTCTCAAACTCACTTAAATAAAAATAATTTACCAAAATAATATTTATCTAAGTTGGTGAATATTTAATGATTTATCATTAATCACCTTATTGTATGAATTTTTCCGAAAAATGACATTTAAGAAATTTTAAAAAAATATATAACCCAACGTGGTATTTCTTAATTTTATGGTTTTAAAAAGTATCATTTTAAGGACCAAAGGCAATCATGGAATTATAAAATAAAAATTTTATAAAGGTATATTTATTGGGTATTCCACCTATATAAATTAATATGGAGTATTTAACAAAAAGAAAACAAACAGAAGAGATAATTTATGTTTTTTTATGAAAGTTTTTAAAAACCTCTTTCTCAAAATGTTTTAAAAATGGTGTTTTAAATGAAATATATCTAATGAAATAATTTGAATTTGAGAAAAAAAAACTATACCAACTATATTTTCTAATATTTTTGAAAAATATAAATAAAATCAACTTGAAAATGAAATTGGATATTTGGAAGTAGTAATTAAATTAGATGATCAGTCCAAAACATGGGTGAAAATAATTATATTATCTCCCACGTATGACTAAAAAAATTAATGATCCCATTGATGATGAAAGTTGGGATCACTCCATTCAAGTGAAACTAATTTAATTCACTCCACATGATGTATAGTCTCTTATAGAAATACCAAATGATCATTTAGTGATATCTATGATTTTTTTATGAATAATTTTTATGATCTTGGTAATGTAATTAGAAATAATGCCACTATAGTGGATATAGTTTATAAAAGTGATTAAGGAATAGATTTTCATGAGACTATCTAACCCTAAATTCAGTTAGAATCTATTAGAATCTTTCTGAAATTCACCTATCATATTAATTTTAATCTCTCTTAAATGTATTTCATGCATGATTCTCAAAATTTTCTTCTTTTTTAAAATGATATCCTATAAAACCCACAAATTTTAAAACATCCATTTATACAATATTCTATTTTCAAACTAACAAATAACATTATGTATTAGAAAAATAACATCTGGATTTGTAAGGACACATATATAACATTTAATAATCAAACATTTTTTTAAATGGGAAACCCTCAATCAACACTTTTTCTAAAACACATCCAAAATGATTTGTTACTCATCCAAATTTACATTGACGATGTGATTTTTGGATCCACCTATAGTAACCCCAACTCCAGTAACCAAAATCATGTTTCTTAATTTAATTTATTGGTATAAAATACAAGGTATCGCATCATTAAGGAATAAATTGTTTATCATTCTTGATAAACTAGATACATAGATGATTTCCATATTAAATTTGAAAATAATAATTAAAAAATAATTTCTTTTCTTGAGTAATATTATTCCCTATATCATATCCTTTCATATTAGATATAGTACATTTCACTGATTTATGAGAAAGGAAAAAAATAATAGTGATTTGAAATTCACAATAAGGGTTAATTATAATAGAAGATATCATAAATCAATAAGAATAAATCACATGGAAAGGTAAATAATAGAAAAAACATGTATTTAATCAATAACATGACTATCAATGTGGGATAAGTCATAAACATTTTGGTAATTCCAATAAATGAAATCACATTTCATTTAATCAATAAACTGAGAATGAAATAAATATAGATCTAATATCTTTATGAAAATATCATTGATAACTAAATTCTTCATGAAGGAAATTTCTTAATTATTGGATGTTAAGAAGTCACAATCAAGAAATATTTACCTTTATAATAGTTCACAACACAGTTTAAAACTACTGGGTATAAACTCATCTGGTTTGGATAGCTGATTTTATGATAGATTATTGGTTCATCTCATGAGATTACTAATGCATCGAGGAGAATATATAATTGGGGCCCACCTGTGTTTGTATGCCAAAATCATTCCGTATATAATTAATAATTGATTTAATTATAGAAACATGTGTCATGTTATCAAATATCCTTATTGAGTAAGGAATATATATATAGATATTTCTCAAATAAGAAAATAACTTTTAATGAAGAACACCATATGTAGAAATGATAGAGGGTTTATGAAATAAAAATATTCAAATAATATGGATATTAAGGGGATAATTAATGTCCAATGATCATAGGAAAATGAATGTTTTACAGAAAAGTTAATGAAAACAAAAAATAATCAAAAATGTGAATCAAAATACTTTCCTTGAACAAAATGATCATAAACTATATAGAGTAATATTAAAGATTTTATCAATACAACATATACCAATTTGGGTAATAATAAATTTTTTTTGTCACTACTATAAAACTAGCCTTTAATAGCGCTAGAAATGGCCATTATCAGTGCTTAAAAATCACTAACTACATGAGAGAGGTTAAAACCCTTGGCCTTTTATCAGTGATTATAAAATCATTGATAAAGGTTTATAATGCAGTGTGCTGTAATAGAACACCGTAGCAAGAGAAACACATCAGATACCCAACAAAAATAAGGCCCCAATATAGGATTTTAATGAAATGAAATTTACAACACAAACATAAGAAAAAAACTATATTATAGGCATTTCAAACATTGATTCATACAATTACATAAATAAAAATTATTACAAACATCAAAAAAATCAATGTTCCTTTATCTTTTAATCTTAACCCGACTCATGATATTTTCAAACAAACCACCCCTACTTCAGCAAAATAAATCACATGTATAAGAAAACAATTATTATTTTATAAATAATATAAAGAATTAAATTAATAGATAGTGATTATTTTAATAAAATTGTTTTCAATTCTAAATAAAAATATGAAATTAGAGTCATATCGGTCACACTATGCATAGGATTGAGGTGTGCATGATTCCTACATGTTCCAAATCAATTATGGATTGTTTTACTAAAGTATCAAAACAATCTGAATGTGTTTGCTCAATTTTGAGTACGTCATGTTTCTTTTTTACTCAAATGTCATTTTAAACTTTAAAACACACACTTTGAATCATAAAAATCACACCGTGTATTGGTTTGATATTAGACCAATTCCTACATGTCAAAAAATGATTTATGAATCGATGCTCTAAATTATCAAGAAAATCCAAGTGTATTTTCTCTATTTTCAGTGAGTGAATCTTTTTAAAGTAGAATATTGGTTTTAAACTAATAACAAACACATTGATTCGGTAGTATTTTTTACTAAAATTATTATTAATTTAAAATAGAAATAAGTGAATTACAGTCATACCTGTCACATAATGTTTTGGATTGAGGTGTGGCTTGTTCCTACAAGTCCCAATGTCTCAAAATGATCTTACTGTCAATGTTACCATGATTTTCATTGACTTTATTTATCAAACTTCCAAAACTGTATGAGCATCTTTGAACAAACCACATCAACTCTAAAAAATTAATCCACTAGTATAAGAAAAAAATTATTATGATTAATACTAAAAAGAAATAAATTAAACATTTATATGAAATAATACATTAATTCTATAGAAAATGATTTTACTGTGAAAATATCAAGATTACCTCTCTGATTGAGTAGTATAGGGAACTTGAAGTAATGTGATAAATTTCAACATTTTAGGGGTGAATGGTTTTGAGGGAGAACAAGTCTATGGAAGTTTTGGTGCAAAAAAGGCATAAAAGATAGACAGAGTGTCACGACCCGTCCTCGGGGCCCGTGTCGTGACTACCCCAAGACCGTCTTCTAAAGGCCAGGGGCTGGCGACTAACACCAAGGGCGTAAATCCCTAAGTTAGGAAGGAATTGCCTTTATAAAAAGTAAACACACACAATCAAAGTACACAACTGGAAGCAAAACACTAAGTAAAACTGAGTACATAGGTAGTGCTGAAAGTAAAAGGGGTCGGAAATACAAGCCCAACAGTAAGGTACAAGGAAAATACAAAACAAGTACAACTAAAAGACAAACAGCTAGAAGGTGTCTAGAAACTCTTGGATCATCCACCACAGATTCTACCTAAAGTGTTGGTACAGATAGCCTTCTCAGCACTCCACATCTGTCCGTCTCCTCTGGGTATCGACTCGTTGTGAGGTCCACCACCGGGTACCGTCCAGTCCTCGTACACTCCGCCTCGGTCAGCACAGTTCGTCGTTTGCATCCAACACAACGAGGTGCGGGCATAGCACATGCAGGGGTGAGTATAATGATACTCAGTAGGGACCCAGAGACCCTCAAGGTCTCACCAAATCCAACAAGGATAAACCACAAATTATGAATCAACAGATAACCATTACTTAGGTATATGCCCATACATATACCTAAGTTATCAAGTAACCCATCTCAATCATGAGGAAAACACAAAGGTCATTGAATTAGCTCAAACCAGGATTTTCATTATCGAAACCATGGCTACTGGAGAACTCCTCCTCTGTTGAGTAAGGTGGGTATGTCGCGACTCTGAGGTGCTTCTCACTAACCTTGGACTACTGAGGTACTCCTCCTGTCGAGTACTGCGGGTCTGCTACCAACTACCAGGTGCTCCTTCCGCTATGGGTCTTCCAGCAAATACTGTGCACTCCCCCTAATAGCCGAAAGAGGTACTACTCTTGTCGAGTACCGCGGGTCCGCTGCTAACTAACAGGTTCTCTGTACATCATGGTTTTTCCTCCAAATATCGGGCGCTCCCCAATGGGCTAGTCAAATCACTCCGAGTCGAATCGGTCAAGCAGTCGTTAGGTCTATCAGCTACTAGGTCTTTGCACTCTGTCTGCTCATCTCTGGGAGGATCTGCTCCATGAGCTACTGGTCGATACTCCAAGTATCAATAAGTCTCATTTGTAAGTATCTCAAAGGACCTCCACATCATAGGGGTCTCAACGCAATAGACGGTGCGTCAATCGGATGCCCGGTCTGTGAGTTATCGGCATTTCCGTCCTAGGGGATCGGTTGGTTTTTAGGTTCAAACCAACCTGACCATACTCCAACTATGTCCAAAACTCAAGTGGGATATTCCAAAGGAATTTTCTCATTCCAAGATTTCTTTCGCTGCAGACGGTTCGTCGATCGGACACCTGTAGCCCGAGTTATGGGCGTAAAGGTGTTTTTGGGTATGACAGGTCCGTACTGGGGTCCGACCCGGTCCGCAGGTCTGGCCCAGCATGAAGGTGGCCCAGCCAGAGGGTGGCCTGGCCCAAAAGCGGCCCGGCCCAAAGGCATGGCCTGGCCCGAAGGCGCGGCCAGTCCCAAAGGCGCGGCCCAGCCCAGGTGGCTGGTCATGTAGCCCGGCCCGGTAGCCCTATGGCCAGGCCCGAAGGCGCGGCCCGGCCCAGGTGGCTGGTCGTGTAGCCCGGCCCGGTGGCCCTGTGGCCCGGCCCGGCTGGCTGTGTGGCCCAGCCCGGGTCGTTGTGTGGCCCATCCCGGCTGGCCGTGTCGTCCGGCCCGGCTGGTCGTGTGGCCCGGCCCGGCTGGCGGTGTGGCACGGCCCAGCTGGCTGTGTGGGCCTGCCCGGCTGACCGTGTGGCCGGACCCGACCGGTTGGCCGCATGGCCTAGCTGGTCGGCCCGCGTGGCCTAGATGGCCACGCGTGGGAGGGGGTTCCCTCCCCCCTTGCTATCTGAAACAGAACTGGTGCCTAGTTCTAGTTTGGGTAACCGCGGGACCCTTGAGGTCCAGCCTGTAGCGCGCACCGGCGGTCGGCTCAGCCGGCCACACTCCCCTATCCACCGCGGCCAAAGTACGCAGGTCTTCTATGGCGCGGCGCGACGGTGCCGCACCCCTTCTCTTCCACCATGGCCCGCCCTGGTCGTGGCCTCCTGCTACCCTCCACGCGCCGCAACGGTGTCGCACCCCCTTCACCGCGGCTTGGCTTGGCCGCGGCCTGGCTCTCCTCTATGTGGCATGACGGTGTCGCACTTTTTCGGTGACCCAGTGGTCTTGCGCCGCTAGTTTCCTCACAGTCGGCCCGACGCTGGCCGCTGTTGTCCACTTCCATCGTCAAAAACAAACAAGATCAAAGGGAAAGGTTCGGCCGTGTTGGTGCGGTCTGAACCCCCCATGTTATGTTGATAACATTCAACATAACGTTTACCAAAATATTGAACAAAGTGGAACGGAAACAAGGAAACTCAAACCCCTACCTCGATTTCGGTGATCGTTGACGGATGGGTGGGAAGTCAGAAGTGTTTCGTTGATGTTGGGAAGCATCCGGGGTCGGAGGCCAAGGAGGAAACATCGTCAGCGTTCTTCGCGGGCAGTGGTGCTTCCACTTCCTTGCCCCAGTCGAAAAAAAAGAAGGTGGTGTTCGTCGTTCTTCAGTGGAAGGAGCGTTCTTCGCGTTCTTATTTGAGAGGATGAAGTTCCCTCTCAAGGTTCCACCCAAATGAATTTTCAACCAAAATAATGGGTTAATCCAACCCATTATTTAATTTTTGGAAAAAGAATTCAAAAATATTTGAATTAAATGAAACCATTCACTTAATTAATGGGTGGAGAGTTAGAAAATAAATGATGGGGAAGTTCAAGGGTTTCACACTTAATTGGGGATTCCAAGGGTTTCATCTCCCGAGTGGTCCCCACCAAAAGACATCCTCCCAAAGGAGGTTATGTGAGAGTGGGCCCCACCAACATAACCTCTAATGGGAGGTTATGGTGTGGTGGCCCCCACTACTAACCTCCTCTTGGAGGTTTTAACCGCCATGGAATAAAAATAAAGTTTAACACTTATTTTTATTCAATTTAACTAAAAACATCAAAATATAACTTATAAACTCGTCAGAACTCAACTATGGTGAAGGTCTCACTAAGAAATCATTGACGTTGCGAGATCAACAGTGCCCTCATATTTCAATTCCGAGCACCGGTTCAAAAGTTATAAAAACCCGCTCGTATGTTTACTGAATGTACCCGAACAAAACTTCAGAAAAAAATTTCGGGCACACCAGGCCTCGAAATCAAGTGCCGTCAGAAACTGCGAACTTGTAAAATTTCCATGTATTTAAGAAAAAAAATTCCATGTAAAATTCAAGTCTTTAAATTCTCCCCACCTCAGGGATTTACGTCCCCGTAAGTTACAACTCAAACTAAGGGAACAAATGGGGGTATTGAGCACGGATCTGAGCCTCCCGCTCCCATGTGCTATCCTAGAGGTTCTCGTGCTTCTAGAGAACTCGTACTAGAGGTATTGACTGTCCACGTAGGAACCTCTCTTATCAATCCTCAATCTCCACTCGGACCTCCATGAACGTCACCCCGTCATCGATGTCCTGCTCCCCGTGGTCGATGATGTGGAACGGGTCGTGCAGGTATCTCCTCAGCTGAGGTACGTGGAAGACATCGTGCACCCGGTGCAACTGAGGTGGAAGAGCTAAGAGGTAATCCACCTCACCTACTCTTTTGAAGACCTGGAAAGGTCCAATGAATCTCGGAGATAACTTGTCGCCTCGGCCGAATCTCTGTAGACCTCATCGTGGTGAGACCCGTAGGAAGACATGATCACCATCCTCGAACTCCAAAGGTCTCTGTCTCCTGTCAGAATACGACTTATGTCTGCTATGTGCAGTCTTCATCCACCCATAGATGATCTACACCTTCTCGGTGATAGCCCATACCTTCTCTGGTCTTACTAGTGCTGACTCCCCTGGGTCTGACCAGCACAGTGGCGATCTGCAAGGTCGTCCGTACAAGGCCTCAAAAGGTGTCATACCGATGGTGGAGTGATAGCTGTTGTTGTAGGTAAACTCCACAAAAGGTAAATGATCCTCCCAACTGTGACCGAAGTCGAGGACACATGCATAGAGCATGTCCTTGAGGGTCTGGATGGTTCTCTCGGTCTGACCATCCAACTGAGGATGGAAGGCGGTGCTCAAGCAAAGTTGTGTCCCGAAAGCTTCCTGCAACCCCTTCCATAGCTGGGAAGTAAATCTTGCATCATGGTCGGAGAAAAACTCTACTATTGGCTTCTTCATACCTGGCCACCAATGTTTTCGTTGAAGGTCCTAGTACATCTTTGTCACTCATGGACGTACCGTTAGAGGGGAAGTGTGGAACTCCCTCAACACTTCCTCTTGAAGTGCAACTGGTACCATGGTACGTCCTCTGAAGAGGATGATGTGCTCCCCACCTTCATAAAATCCATCAGGTGCCTGCCTTGTGGATATCTGAGCACGTCGCGTCTCACAGTCAGCATCCTCATACTACACCTCCCTAACTCACTGAAGAAGTGGAGGAGTGACTGTAAGAGACTGAAGATAGGTTGCTTCATCCCTATCCACAAAGGGTATTTGTAAGTCATCCAGCTGCTTTATTGCCTCTCCTAGCAGCTGTATACTAGTCCTTCTACTGAGCACATCTACAACAACGTTTCCCTTCCCAGGATTATAGACTATCTCTAAGTCATAGTCCTGGAGGAACTCAAGCCATCGCCACTGTCTCAGGTTTAGGTCCTTCTGGGTGAAGATATACCTATGACTCTTGTGATCAGAGTACACGGTAAAACGTTCGCCCATCAGATAGTGACGCCACATCTTCAAGGCAAAGACCACTGCTGCTAACTCTAGGTCATGGTTAGCATAGTTCTTCTCATGTTGTCTCAGCTGAAGAGAACCATATGTGATCATAGCTCTCTCCTGCATCAGGATACACCCGATTCCGTTCCCTGATGCATCGCAGTAGACTACGTACCCTACTCCTTCCTCTAGAAGCCTCAAGATGGGGGAACTATTCAGCCTCAGCCTCAGCTTCTGAAAGCTCTGCTGGCATCTCTCCGACCACAATAATGGTTTCCCCTTCTTCATCAAGGCTGAAAGTGGTGCTGCAACTCTGGAGAAATCTGGAATAAATCTCCGGTAGTAGACAGCCAAACCCAGGAAACTTCGTACCTCTGTCACACTCCTAGGTGGCTCCCACGCAAGTACCACCTCGATCTTCACTGGATCCACTGCAACTCCAGCCTTTGAGATGATGTGTCCCAAGAAGTGAACCTCTAGAATCCAAAAATGGAACTTCAAGAGCTTACCATAAAGTTGGTGCTCTCAGAGTGTGTCCAGTACTACCTGCAAATGGTAGGCATGCTCCTCCTCAGTAGTCGAGTAGATCAGAATGTTGTCGATGAAGACTATGACAAAGTGATCGAGGTATGGCTGGAAGATCCTGTTCATAAGGCTCATGAACACTTCTGGAACATTGGTTACGCCGAAGGTCATAACCAAGAACTCGTAGTGGTCGTATCGACACCTAAAGGTCGTCTTTTGCACATCCTTTTCTCAAACACTGAGCTGGTGATAGCCTAATCTGAGGTCTATCTTAGAGAACCATCGTGCTCCCTTGAGCTGATCAAAGAGGTCTTCAATCCTCGGGAGCGGGTACTTGTTCTTCACAGTAACCTAGTTCAGGTGAATATAGTCAACACAGAGCCTCAAGCTGCCATCCTCCTTCTTGGCGAACGGAATTGGAGCTGCCCAGGGAGAAACACTGGGCTGCATAAATCCTTTCCCTTGCAAGTCCTCTAGTTGTACCCTCATCTCGCGAAGCTTAGCGGGAGCCATCTGATATGCTGGAGTAGATATCGGTGTCGTCTCGGGGTACTGGTCAATGTAGAAGTCCACCTCTCTACGTGGTGGTAGTCTTGGAAAATCGTTAAGGAAAACATCCGCGTACTGGTCCACCACTACAGGATAAGTCAGACTCTCCACATCTAATGCTCTGAGGGTAAGGCAAGCCAACTGGTGAGTGATCAGCCGCACCCTCCTCCGAGTAAGTCCATCCTGTGCTGCAAAGGTTCCCATATCACCGGTGAAGGTGAAGCTGGTCCCATCTGTGCGGACACACCGCACTTTGTGCCTAATACAGTCGATCTGAGCATGGACTATAGATAATCAGTCCATACCCAAGATGACGTCGTAAGGCCTCGATGCCACTACGATGAGATCTCAGCCGAAGCTCTCTCCTCCTAGAGTAAGCTCACACTGCCGGCACCAGTGCGTAATCATCGAGTATTCTCCCATAGGAGTCTCTACCCATAAGGATCGAGCCAACGGATCCGTCAGAATCTATGAGCTCCGAACGAGGGTAGTGGAAATGAAAGATTGATTGGCACCTGTGTCTATAAGAACTGCATCTAAGGTGGAGTAGACATAGATTGGACCTCGAATCATCTCTGGAGCGCCATGTTCGTAGGTCTCAGCTGCCTAAAGTTGAACTCTCCCCTGTCCACCCGCTCCCTGCAGTTGGGGTGGACCTCCTAGTGGTGGTGGTGGTATAACCTCGTATCATCGTCCACTGCCAGCTACACATCCAGCTCCTCTGCCACGTCTGCCTCCACCCTACGGACCACCTCGATCGAACCTCTACCTCTGCCTGGGAGGTCCCTCAACTATCTTTTGATCATCAATATGGTGAGTCGGATAGTCACGAGCCATGTGACCTAGCCCACCGCAGGAGTAACACTATCTACCCCTAGCATGTCTGCCTCTGTCTCCACTATGGGTGCCCTGCACAACTGATCCTGAGTCGTGCATTCGACCACCTGTGGGTCTGGTCCTCTTGGACCTCTATTTCAACTGTCTACTGCCAGCTGCAGAAGACTCTGCTACGTGTCGTCTAGTGGTGGGTCTCGCTGCTGGAGACTGCTCAGCAAGAAAACTCTCCACTAGGAGGGCTCTCTCTAGAACCCTCGCCTGCATCAGGATGCTAAGTGAGATTATCTAAGCTCTGATCTCTCGCCTGAGCCCCTACTCGAAGGTCTAATCCCTAAATAATGGGTGTCATACCATATCCGTAGAGTAGTGCAAGAGGCTAGTGAACCTCGCTGAGTATTGAGCCACTATCATGCTGCCCTGTTGTAGATGAAGTAGCTCCTGTATCCACACCGCACAAAGGTTGGCTGGTACAAACTCTTCCCAAAAAAGGATCTTGATGTCTGCCCATATAAGTATCGCCTCATCATGTACCTGGAGCATCAGACTCCACTATCTACCTGTTACTTCCTGAAGGAGGCTGGCAGCAAGGATCACCATAAAGTCTACTGGTGTCCCCACTAGCCTAAAGACTCCCTCCACAGCCTCCATCCAATCCTCAGCCTCCTGTGGGTCCATCTCTCCATGGAACCTAGGTGGCCTTTGGTGCTGGAACTCGTGCAACGCGCTCAAGCGGCGTACATCATTTGTTGTTGGGGCTGGTGGCATCGGTGGCCCAATGGGTGGTGGTACCATTAGTGCCTCCACTGGTACCTCAACTGGAAAGGGGCCCTGCACCAAAGCCTCATCGCTCGGTGGGCTGTCAGTGTGTACAACTCTCGGGGCTCTAACTGGTCATTCGCGGGGAGGCATCCTGAAAGAAACAGGTGTGACACGGTCAAAATACTATACCTGGTGAGTTGACCTGGTTTGAGATGACTTAAAGAAAACTTTTGAAAACACACAAGCAATCTATGTTTTCATGTACTAAGTCGGAAATCAGTATTCAGGGTCCTGGTGTATGGATACATCGGCCGCCGCACCAACACTGGACTCCCTGAACTGAAAACTACACTCATTACCCTTAACACTATAGCTTCACAGAAAACAAATATCATGAGTCCTAAGTTCTACGGTAGAACTGACACCATTGATAACAATTTTTCACGACCCGTCCTCGGGGCCCATGTCATGACTACCCCAAGCCCGCCTTCTATAGTCCAGGGGAAGGCGACTAGCACCAAAGGCTTAAATCACTAAGCTGGGAAGGTATTTCCTTTATAAAAAGTAAACACACACAATCAGAGTAAACAACTAGAAGCAAAACACTAAGTAAAACTAAGTAAAATGGTAGTGATGAAAGTAAAAGGGGCTGTAAATACAATCCCAATAGTAAAGTACAGGGAAAAGACAAAACAGGTACAACTAAAAGACAAACAGCTGGAAGGTGTCTAGAAGCTCTTGAATCTTCCACCACGGATCCTACCTAAAGGGTAGGTACAGATAGCCTCCTCAACACTCCACGTCTTTCCGTCTCCTCTAGGTACCGACTCATCATGAGGTCCACCACCAGTTACCGTCCAGTCCTCGTACACTCTGCCTCGGTCAGTGTTGTTCATCGTCTGCATCCAACACAATGAGGTGCGGGCATAGCCCATGTAGGGGTGAGTATAATGATACTCAGTAGGGAACCTGAGACCCTCAAGGTCTCACTAAATCCAACAAGGATAAACCAAAAAGTATGAATCAATAGATAACCATTACTTAGGTAAATCCCCATACATATACCTAAGTTATCAAGTAACCCATCTCAATCATGAGGAAAACACAAAGGTCATTGACTCAGCTCAAACCAAGATTTTCATTATTGAAACCATGGATGCTGGAGAACTCCTCCTCTTTCGAGTACAGTGGGCATGTCGCGACTCTGAGGCGCTTATCACTAACCTTGGACTACTAAGGTACTCCTCCTATCGAGTACCGTGGGTCTGCTACCAACTACCAGGCATTCCGTCTGCTATGGGTCTGCCGCCAAATACCAGGCGCTCCCCTTAATAGCCTACAGAGGTACTACTCTTGTTGAGTAATGTGGGTCTGCTTCCAACTACCAGGAACTCCGTCTGCCATGGGTCTACCCCCAAATATCTGGTGCTCCCCACTAGGCTAGTTGAATCACTCCGAGTCGAATCGGTCAAGCAGTCGTCAGGTCTGTCAGCTACTAGGTCTCTGCACTCTGTCTGCTCGTCTCCTGGGGGATCCACTCCATGAGCAAATAGTCAATACTCAAAGTGTCACGGATTCTCATGTGGAAGTATCTCAAAGGACTGCCACGTCATAGGGGTCTCAACGCAATAGACAGTGCGTTAATCGGACACCCGATCTGTGAGTTATCGGCATTTCCGTCTCAGGGGCACGGTTGATTTTTAGGTTCAAACCAACATGACCATACTCCAAACATGTCCAAAACTCAAGTGGGATATTCAAAAGGAATATTCTCATTCTAAGCTTTCCGTCACCGCAGACGGTTCGTAGATCAGACACCCGTAGCCCGAGTTATGGGCGTAAAGGTGTTTTCGGGTATGACGGGTCCGGATTGGGGTTCGACCCGGTCCATGGGTCTGACCCGGCCTGAAGGTGGCCCAGCCCGAAGGTAGCCCGGCACAAAGGCGCGGCCTGGACTAGGTGGCTGGCTGTGTGACTCGGCCCGGCTGGCCCTGTGGCCCGGCCCAGCTGGCCGTGTAGCTCGGCCCTGCAGGCCGTGTGACCCGGACGGCGGGTTGTGTGGTCTGGCAAGTCTAGCCCTGTGGCCCAGCCGGCCGGCCATGAAGGGCTGGCCGCATGACCTGGCTGGCCGGACCGCGTGGCCCGGCTGGCCACGCGTGGGAGGCGGTGTCTCCCCCCCACCCCCTTGTTGTCCGAAATGGAACCGGTGCCTAGAGCCGGTTAGGGTAACTGCGGGACCCTTCAGGTCCCACCTGTAGCGCGCACCGGCAGCCGGCTTAGTCGGACGCCCTCCCCTGTCCACTGCGGCCAAAGGCCACGGGTCTTCTATGGCGCTGCGCCCCTGCTCTTCCGTCGCGGCCCGCCCTGGCCGTGGACCTGGACCACCGGCACGGCCCACCCTGGTTGCGGCCTCCTGCTGCCCTCCACGCGGCGCAACGGTGTCGCGCCGCCTTCGTCGCGGCCCAGCGTAGCCACGACCCGACTCTTCTCTGCGTGGCACGACGGTGCAGTGCTTTTCCGATGACTCGGCGGTCTTGCACCGCCGATTTCTTTGCGGTTGGCCTGACGTCGGCCGCCGTTGTCCGCTTCTTTCATCAACAACAAAAAAGATCAAAGGGAAAGGGTCTTCCATGTTGTTGGGGTCTGAACCCCCCATGTTATGTTGATAACATTTAGCATAACATTTACCAAAATATTGATCGAAGTGGAACGGAAACAAGGCAAATCAAACCCCTACCTCAAGTTCAGGGATCGTTGACGGAGTCGCGGGAAGGCGACAGCGTTTCTTTGATGTTGGGAAGAGTTCAGGGTCGGAAGATGAGGAGGAAACGTCGTCGGCGTTCTTTGCGGGTGGTGGTGCTTCCACTTCCTTGCCCCGGTCGAAAAGGAAGAAGGTGGTGTTCGTCATTCTTCGGTGGAAGGAGATTTCTTCGCGTTCTTCATTGAGAGGATGAAGTTCCCTCTCAAGGTTCCACCCAAATGAATTTCCAACCAAAATAATGGGTTAAGCCAACCCGTTATTTAATTGTTGGAAAAATAATTCAAAAATATTTGAATTAAATGAAACCGTGCATTTAATTAATGGGTGGAGAGTTGGAAAATAAATGGGGGGAAGTTCAAGGGTTTCACACTTAATTGGGGGTTCCAAGGGTTTCATCTCCTGGGTGGTCCCCACAAAAGGACATCCTCCTAAAGGAGTTTATGTGCAGGTGGGCCCCACCACCATAACCTCTCATGGGAGGTTATGGTGAGGTGGCCCCCACCACTAACCTCCTCTTGGAGGTTTTAACCTCCATAGAATAAAAATAAAGTTTAACACTTATTTTTATTCAATTTAACTAAAAACCTCAAAATCTAACTTCTAAACTCGTCATAATGCAACTACGGTTAAGGTCTCACTAAGAAATCACCAAGGCTGCGAGCTCAACAGTGCCCTCGGATTTCAATTCTGAGCACCGGTTCAAAAGTTATAAAAACTCACTCGTACGTTTACTGAACATACTTGAACAAAACTTCAGAAATTGTTTCCAGGCACACCGGGCCTCGGAATCAAGCACCGTCAGAAACTATGGAATCATAAAATACCCATGTATTTAAGAAAAAACAATTTCCACAGAAATTATGGTTCTTTACACAGAGAACCCCTACTCGAAAAAAATATTATTATGTGTGTAATAATAAAAAGAAATAAATTAAACATAAATATGAAATAATACATTCATTCTATGGACAATGATTTTACTATTCAAATAGAAATATTTCCTCTATAATTGAGTAGAGGTAGTGTCATTTCTCTTCCTTCAAAAGAAGTGGAGAGAACATAAAAGAAAGTGATAAATGAAACACTAGAGTGGTGAAAAGGTTTTGAGGGAGAAGAATAATGAAAGATAGAAAGAGCACCCCAACTCGAACAAAACAATCAACCTGTATAAGAAATAAATTATTATGTGAATAATACTAAAAATAAATAAATTAAACATAAATATGAAACAATACATTAGTTCTATGGAAAATGATTTTTATAGTGAAAACAAAAAGATTAACTCTATAATTGAGTAGAGTCAGCATCATTTCTCTTCCTACAAAGGAAGTGTAGGTAACATAAAATAAATAGATAAATGCACCACTATAGGGGTGAAAAAGTTTTAAGGGAGAAGAATCATGAAAGTTGGACATAGCACCCCAAATTAAAAAAAATCAATCCACATGTATAAAAAAAATATGATGTGAGTAATACTATAAATAAATAAATTAAACATAAATATGAAACAATATATTAATTCTATGGACAATGATTTTATTGTTAAAACATCAAGATTGCCTCTGTAATTGAGTAGTGCCAACATCGTTGCCCTTCCTATAAAGGAAGTGGAGGTAACTTGAAAGATAGTGATAAATGCACCACTATAAGGGTGAAAATATTTTAAGGGAGAAGAAGCATGAAAGTTAGATAGAGCACCCCAACTTCAATAAAATAATCCGCCCATATAAGAAAAAAATTATTATGTGAGTAATACTAAAAAGAAAATAGTTATACATAAATATAAAAAATTAAATTAATTCTATGGAAAATGATTTTGATATGAAAATATCAGAATTACCTCTATGATTAACCCGAGACAACGCCATTACTCTTCCACCAAAGACATAAAACATGGACATAAATCTTCTAAAATAAATGATCTCTGCAATAAATAATGAAAATTAAATCAATGTTTAATTATATAAATCTTTAGTAAAATATAAAAAGTATATTATATCATTACCTTTACATCATTTCAAATGGTTTCATTTGTTATAGTTTGTTCTTCCATCATGTGCAGAATACATTGTTTGCATGAGTAGTCAAACATTTAATTTAGATTATGTTAATTCAGTAGATAACATATAATATTATGAATAAAAACATAATATATTAAAAAACTTTTACCTTATCATTGAACCCTATTTATTTTTTTAATGGTTTCAAGTATTTTGTTCCTCTATCAAGAATCCAAATCCCCTATTTATCGTCCCCTCTAACATACAAGACATTTTCTACATTGGGGAAAACATGAACTGATTGTGATGTCCCAATGAAAGGATCATCCCCGATTGAATTTTCATCTCACTCAGCATTTGTTTTAGTCACCATCATGACAATTGAACGATTCTTTTTTGTTGGATTAGATACATAAATTACTTGGATTTCTTGTGATTCCATTATTAATGGAACATCTTTTTACCTCTATACACTGAAATTCACCATCAAAAATTCCATTTCATCAACTTTAACTCCATTGATATTTTCAACTCATTTAAAAAAAAAAATCAGACCTGGAAATGTTGTATAATACAACTGGTTTATATGTTAGATAATGCCAAAATATGAAATATTTTCATAAATTGGATTTCTATCCTTGGAACGAGATATGTCCATCACTTCATCCACAAGCATAACACCACAATTTTTCATCATACTGAATTCATCATGTTCTTTTGAATATAATGTATAACTATTTATTACAAAACCAATGTAAGATATAATATTTGCATTTGGTCCTCTAGATATCCATTTAAACCATTCGGCAATTAAATTCAAATTTTCATATAAATCCTTATAAATTTGATCTCTAACCCATCCAATAGACTATCGATTATGTGTATTTGATATCCATCCTTCAGACCTTGATGGATTCAAATATATATGTTTTTCTTTGTGGGCTTCAATGTGTTGATCAACATCTTTACTATTATTTAATATGTAAAGATTTTTTTTCTCTCGCTCTGTTAGGGTAATGGTAACAATATCTCTTCTAGAAATACCTTTTCCCATAAGGTGTTCACTGTAAGGAGACTTTGGGAGACTGATGCTTTCGACATCTAATAGGTAATTGGTACAAAATTCAATAGCTTCTTCAACAATATATCATTCTCCAATACAACATTCTAGTTGGATTCGATTCTTCATATACCCTTTCAAAATCATCATATATCATTCAATGGGGTACATCCATATGTAATGGATATGACCACATAGTTGAACCTCTCTGACCAAGTGAACCATCAGGTATACCATTATATCAAAGGATTATGGTGGGAAGAACATATCTAATTCATATAATATGACTATAATATTCTTATTCATGATGTTCAAATTCATCTTGTCTATAAAATTACTACATATGGATTTGAAAAAGAAGCAGAAAATAGTCAATGTTTGTCATACATTTTGAGGCATAATGTGAAGGAAAGAAACATGCATTAAATCTTGCATCAAAACATGATAGTTGTGTTATTTTAGTCCTTGTAACTTCAAATTAGTCATTGAGATTAAATTATTGATACTTGAAGAATACCCCTATAGAAATTTTACACTAGTAAGGAAGAGGAAAAATTGAAATTTTTCTTATCTGTATAGAGTGTAAGCTACTGGATGAAGAAAATTATGCCTTTTACCCTTCACCATTGTCAACTCTTCTTTTATCCCCATTTCAATCAAGTCCAACATAGCCTTGATATGATATTTAATTTTTTTAGGAACATTTATTGACATTACAATAACACTATCAAATACTTTTTTTTCTACACGCATAACATTAAGAAAATGTCTGACATAAAAACAATATCAATACGGTAATTCAATAAAAATTAATCTCTTCATCCAACCTGATTTTTTAAGGTTTTTCGATAATGTTTTACTAAAAGAGTGTCAATATTTTTTACTTTTTTTACAGTTGATTGCACATTTCTAGAGATGTTGTTGTACCTTGTTCGATATTCCCATTGAATGTTTTCATCCAGGATCAGTATTTATGTCATTGAGGTAAACTTTTCAAATGTCCTAAAACCACAGTCTTCGAGGAATATTTCAAACAAATAGAGTATGTGTATTTTTCACAAATGGGACACCCCAATATTCCATTAATGCAATATCTTGATAAAAATCCATAAGTGGGGAAGTCATTTCACATTCCATACTACATGGACCTCAATGATAATTATTCACTTCTATGAGAATCATATATTTTAATACATGTATCCCACATCAATTTCTAATCTTCGATAAATGTATCCAAATAGACATCAATATCATTAACAGGCTTCTTTGGTCTAGATATAAGTAGAGACAACATAATTTATTTTGCTTCATTTATAACCATGGAATCAAGTTGTAATTTACCAACCTAATGGTCCATGTACTTTGAGTATTACTCTCTACACTACAGGATTCATTCCATCAGTAGATAATGAAAGAAAAAATTTTCTTGGTGCATCTCCAAATTCTAGAAACTCATAATCAATTTTCTTTCACTGAGAATATTCTATTGGAAGATGTAGGTTCCCATCTTTAATTCTTGTATCTTCATGCCATGATAATTTTCTCATAGTTTTTTCAAATATATATATTCTTACAAACTGTGGAGTGATAGGAAAGTACCATAAATATTTTTAAGGTGTTGATTAATTTTTCTTGTATTGATCTATGCCACACTTAGGGTATTTTATGATTGATTCATGGTCCTTGTGAAAAAAATGTGCAATCATTTGGACTATCGTGTATTTTTTAGAGAACATGACCATTGAAAATAACTTTTATTTAGCGTCATATGTTTGTCATGGGAGTTAATTTTCTTCCAGTTTCATATCTTTCTAAAGAACAAGTATTACTGTAAAGTTGGGGTCATTCCATCTATTTCCAGATTTCAAATTATATAACTTCAATATAGCTTCTAATATTGTGTATTTAGTACAACCAGTATATTATGGTTTCTTAGAACAACTATTTAATTCCTCAAACAACTTTGGGAAATCCTGAAGCTCATCTTCAATTTCCATTTTCATTTCTTCCATGTGATCTCCATCGTCTTTTACAAAGGTATTCATGTCAAATGATTCATAAACCTTAATATCATCCCAATCTATGTCCACATTCAGTTTTCTCCATGATTAGTGCAACATTTATTGCTCTTATCTATTCCATGACAAATAAAAAGTTCTTCCAACTCTTTAGGACTAATGTTTAATGAATAAGAACGACGTAAATATGGATAGAATATTTTAGAAGGGTTGTCTGCCAAATCTCTTAAAAACTTGATGAACTATTTAACTCAATCATTATATTCTTTAGTCAAATGATTATAATGAATCCATTTTCAGTTCATATCCATCTTATTGGGTTTATAAATATTTAATTTTATATAATATATAAATAAATACACATAATATATTAATTATCAAAAGTGAAAGTTATAGAAAATTATAATAAGGGAAACTCAACATTTGATCGTTTCAAAGAATTTCAATATGTTGAATAAAATGGGTAATTGAATTTAAGAAAATAATTACTCTAAATCAGATATTTATTAAATCCCTAAAAAAATGAAAGTATAATATAGGCAATTAAGGAGTAATGAGAAACTCAAATATGATAAACAAGAATAATAAACTCTCATTAAATCAATTATAATATAAAAAATGTATTGGAATCAGTGATTTATAAACCTAATGAATAATTACATTTAAAATTAATGGTATATCCATATTTTAAAACATCTCAAGACTCTTGGGATGTCATATCACCACATCGTCCCATCCTAAGAAAATTTAAGGTACTCTAGCTAGATGTAAAATTTACATTTACTAATGGATTACACAAATATGAAGATTACATAAAATAGACATATAATTTTCTCATTATTTAATATGAGAATAATGTTCATAAATTGAAAAGGATGATGTATTAATTGAAATAAGAACTAAGAGCTTGGTATTAGAGGATAAATGAATTACTAAAGAAACTTTAATCAAAATATTGAGTAATTAATCATAATCATTTCATTAAAAATAAATTTATGGATAGATTGAAAGTGTGTATCAATGTGCATGGAATAATATTTAGAATTATAAGAGATAAATGATGATAAAAAATTTCTAAATTAACAATAACCAATTTTTAAATGTTGATGATTATTGAGTGTACATTTTACTTAGTTTATTGGTGACTCATGGAATTCATGGGATATTTATTTCCCAATCCTTGTATATGAGGGAAGTTTTTTATATATTTCAAAAGGAAGATTGAAAAACCATGTTGAAACCCATTGAAAATTGAATAAAATTTTTAAATGGTTTTAATGGAATGTTAATCTATATCAAGGATTGTGAGAGATTCATTATATTCAAACTTTTTTATAGTAAAAAGTTTTGACATGCTATTTTTCTACATGTCATATAGCTAGGTATCAAAGTGATTCCATATAAATACACTTGTAATTAGTTAAATAAATACTCAAAAGGGGGAGATGTTATTGAAAATATACATTTATGAGAAAAAAATATAATTCCGTATAGTGGTATGTAGGTCTGAAAAAAAAAAGTGTTATAATTAGAAATGGGTAATCTCAAAAGGATATTTTTTTGTAAATTATTAAGAGAGGGGGAGTAGGATGATGATGAAAATTTATAATTTAGTTTGAAAATAGTATGTAGCATAAAACACCCAAGTTGGCCCATGATAGTGTCTAAGGGAAATTCTTGACCCACCTTGGGCTAGCAACAAGCATAAGGGTATGAAAAAGAACACAGTGGGAATGATTTGGCACAAAAAAATAAATATAATAGTAGAAAGAAAATTTATATAAAAATTTTCATGATTAATCCATACATTGGATTCCCACACGAACCCAAATAAATAGGAAAAATAATATATGAATTAGTATAATATGAAATAAATCCCTTAACCTACCTTCAACTCCCAAACACACAAAATCCCCAGTTTCAGTTTCTAAAATTTCATAGGTATGGAATACCATTGATAAAATAAAGAATGAAAAATATTTATGATATCTTAGAGAGATAAATTTGAGAAATTTAAACAAAATAAAACAACCAACTAAACTTCATGTGACTTTATGTGAGTCTAGAAACAATAAACTCTCCATGATTGATCAATAGTTGAATCAAAATTGGAATCTAAGAAAATTGTAAGGCCTACCTTTCTAGTATACAATCACCAAACCAAAAATAAAAACATTTTCATATAAGAAATCAAGATAAAACCAAAAAATAATTAAATTAAATCGGAAGGCCTACCTTGTTGGTATATAATCTGCCAGAAAAAAATAACGACATCATCAAGGAAGAAATAAAAAATAAAACCAAAAATAAAAAAATAAAATTGGAATTATTGTCTCACTAGGTTTAAGAAAATATCAAAACCCTCTTAGAAATCCCTAACATCAATCAAACATTGAATTTCAGACAATATTTTTGAGAGGCAGTCAAGTTGTGTGATTTGAGGTTTGATTCACCGAGGAGGAGCATCAGTAGCAGGTGGCTTCTGTGGAAGGCTTCTGATATCATGATGGGTTTAAAGATTGTAAGGGTTTTTCCATTAGATCAGGACACTTTTATCATCGATTACAAATAATAGTTGATAAAGGTAGGTCTTTATGAGCACTAAAAGAGTGCTGAAACAATAAATATTTATTAGTGCTAAAATTATAGAACTGATAAATGTAATGACCTAATGTTTTATCAATGGAAATTGCATTCTTATAATTATGTCATATAATCATATGAAATCACAATGTAATGAACTACTAAGTACAATGTGACCATTAATCATAATATTTTCACTTCTGTTATTTTAATTTCAAAAATCTTACATACACGGTTGTGATTAGTAAGATGTTTGGAGTTCGATAAGATAAAAAAAATTGGTGAAGAGTAACCTTCCCTTATGAATAGTAATATGACCCTGATGAATATTAAATTTTTCAAAAGAATAGAAAACTCACCCATGAATGTTTAAGTAAAATTTATGCATCTTATAAGTGATAATATATCCATAGTAAAAGTATTGGTATTTTTGTAAGTCATAAATAATTAATTTCAATTAATTAATTAATTTAAAAAAAATGTATTTTCTTAAAATTTGTTCATAAATTAACAATTTTATGTCTTCTAGTTTTAATATAATTTTATAATAGCATATCTAATTTTTGAATGCATTATAAAATTAGTTTTTAATTTTAAATTATGTATTTTACAAGTAAAATATGATTTTAATTAAAAATTAAATTAATAATATCTAGAAAAAAATTGAAAAATGGATTTGATTTTTGAATATTACACATTGAAAAATGGTTGGGGTGAATATTTTTAATTTTTCTAAAATACTAGAATTTTGTGAATAGTAAATTATGATAATTTATGATAATTGCTAATTAGGGGAATTATGACATCATCAACTAATGTATAGATGATGTAAGGCCATTATCTCTAACTCACATGAACTATTTACTATTTTTTTCACAATAATCATTATTATTCCTTGTCTTATATAAAAATAATAAACTAATGATTAAAATATTAAGAAAACTCCCCTCTCATCCACTATTAAAACTACACACACTCCCCTCTTATCCTAACTTCTCTCAAGCCTTGTACCTGGACTAAATTACTCTAAAATATATCTCCAAGATCCTATCCCATGTCTATCATCCCTTGGTCTCCTCTAAAGACCAAATCCTCTCCCCTTAAGAGGCTCTCAAGGAAGATTAAATCAAGAGGTAAATTCCTCTTTTCTTTTCTTTCATTTTCTTTTCATGTTCTGTTGTGCTATTTTTATTCCTAGCCTATCCTCATACAAATAGTAAGAAAAATATAGTAAAATAAATGTAATATAATGATTTTATTATAATGTTATAATTCATTATCATCTCTCATTTACCATCCTATTATATGAAAGAAAAGAAAAACATCGTCTAAGATGTGTTAAATTTTCACATTCAATGATGAGGGGTTATCAATTTCTATTACCATATTCAAGTATGGTCATGAAACCATTTTAATGGTGTAACCAGACTATTAAATATTTATTTTATCGTATTTGATATTCTAGAATCCTTTTTCACATTTAATGTATAATAATAATACAAAACGAGTTAATTGTGAGAAAAATTACCAAATTAATCCAAGAGTTGATCATTAATGTTTTATATAATGTTTTACCTTCACTCCAAAAAAACCAAATGATTTTCATAAACATTTTATCTCATTTAGATTCACTAATTTTATATAACATAAATTATATACAACCATTATCATCATATATGTTTATCCAAACTTGAATATAAGTGAACCGATCATTAAAACCAAGGAAGCAAACACTCTCAAACAATGAAATTTAACCTCATAACCAATCAAAAAGCCTATGAATAAACTTAAAAGGTTATATTAAATTAATTAAATGTAAAATAGGTTCTATAATTATTAATTACTAAATATATTTTCATTATTCAGGCCATTAATATCAAGTGAAGAACTCCATCAGACTTAAGGTAAGGGATCTTCTCTTTCTCACTTTTATTCAAGAATCTCCTCTATGTTAATCCCTTTTATTTTTTAATAACTAATAATGGGGTATGTTTTCTCACCTCTTACATAATTCCCTCATGGTATATATATGATTATAGACCTATTTATCTCTCATTAATCCCTCCTAATTACACGTATTACCATGCTGAGGTTTCATAACGGATTCTACCTGAACCTCCATTATTCCTTTGGGTTATTCTTATTCTATTTTTACCCCAATTAAATCCTATATTTTATTTATTAACATCTTATCATTTATATTTATATTTCCAAAATCATGTATCAAAATACATTAATAATTCTCATTCGATGATATACATGCTTTTACATGATTCCCTGTTTAATACTTCCCAATAAGCAAACCCATTTTAATGAAACTTCCCAAACTCTTACAAAATATAAAGTGAACTATATATATATATTTTAAGCCACCATTTTCCTTATAAAATCAGTCATTTTATTATTAAAAAATTCTTGGTTCAATTATTGTTTTATATAAAATATTATTCCCTTTTCTATTTTAAATTCTCATTAGTATTTTCCTTAAAACCGCACTAAAATGTTTTAATAATAAAATTTCTTAAATAATATTCTTACATGTTGTCAATACTATTTAAAATAACTTAACATGGTATATTCTTATTTTACATTATTAATTTACATTTATGTTTTAATTCCATTCTTTCATGGACACTTGTATGATACTACCATTCATTATTCTTTATGACATGATTATGATACCCATTTCTTTCCATGTATACCCTTATGTTTATATATGACTTATTATGTATGATTCTTAATGTGGAAAACATATTCATGAACATGTTAAGATGGGTGTGCCCAGATAGTTCTCTAATGGGTAAATTTGAGTGTCATGAGATGTTATGTGCAACGGTCTTAGCAATTAGCCTTGACTCGTGCTACCATGTGAAATGGTCTTGGTGGTTTACCTTGACTTGTGATCCTCTATGTTCAACGAGACTTGAATCATGATAAAGTCATGTTTTATGTTTCTACCACATTACTAATAATTCATGCTTATAATACCCCATTTTTATATGTTATGAATCCGTATGTTCCATGATTTTTTATATCATTATGTTATGCCTTTTAACCCATGATAAAAAGCTTTATTTCCCATGTTTATTCCCTTGATGGGATTTTTAGCTCATCCCATTTTTCTTGTTATACCCGGGATATCTTATGAATATGTATGAGAAAAATGGAAGTTGGGATCTATTTATAAATAATAAATAAATAAATTCTATATTTAGTCCCATGTTTTATGTTTTATGTACCTAGTATTCTAAGACACTAGACTTTACAATCCTTGGATTGTAATATGATGGTTTATTATGCATAAAGTCGTGTAATGTTATGTGTAAAAGGATAGGGTCATTATATTTGGTATAAGAGGATGGGTTATTTATTTTTAGAGATTAAGAATAGAGCACTTTAGTGAGAAACTTAAGGATGAGACTATGTATAAAAAACATCCCTAAATTTTGGTAATTATAGAGTAAGTGTTTTATCAATAAAATACATCAATATATGGACACAAAGAGGTAGAGGTGGATCTTTCACATATGTATCAAGGGGTAAAACCTGAAAACACCATTTTGAGCTAGACTCGAACGGGAAATGGTGCATGACAACAGTCCTTGCTGCACTCTTGGTTTGACATTCCCCAGGGATATGCTTTGGTAAATTCATGAGCTTCGTACAAAAAAATTATTAAGGAAATAAAAAAAAGATCCCATAAGAATAAAATTGAAGAAATATATCAAGGATAACCTCGATTGAAACCTAGGGAATCTCAAGTTAGGATATACTTCTCCTTAACAAGTTTATCCTTTTATGTTCAAAGATTCATTTTTATTCTTAATAGTTATGTATTCAATCCCCCTAATTGTATGTTATTTTTCATAGAAAATGGTGGGGAATATTATAACATGTGATAACAATCAATGTGATAGGAAATGGGATGATTTCCCTAATGATATGCCTAATATTATGGGAATGGGTGCTCTAAACTTCATGACAGTACTTGCTCAACTGGCTCAAGTCATGAATAATAACTTCAATGATATGGAACATGATCCTGCTCTAAGTAAAGAGTAAGTTACTATAGAATACTTTATGAGGAAAATTACTCCCATGTTTCGTGGATATACGGATACCCTCCTCATGTAATAGTGGATTAACTTCGTTGAAAAGATATTATTTGTCCTCTAATGCTCAGAAGAAGAGAAAGTTGTGTTGGTGGTCTATCGATTTTTTTGGGAAGGTGATCAGTGGTGGACACTGATCAAGAATATGAATCCCTAGGAGGAAATTGATTCCATGAATTGGGAGGAATTAAAGAGAATGTTTTTTAATAAATATTTTCCTTGAACCCTCTATCTCAAGATTGAAATAGATTTCCTCAGAGTCAAGAAGATGGAAGATGAGTCAATTGGGGTGTATGAAGAAAAATTTATAAGGCATTCAATGTGCACCTATGGCTTTTTCATGAACACAGAATGCATGGTGGATCCCTTCTTTATAAAACTAAAGCTGAGTCTACAAAAAGCATTGGTGATTCAAGATTTTGATAGGTATGAGGATATTGTATGTTGTGTCCTTAATGTTGAAATGTAGATTAGATACTCTCAGTGGTTTTGTGGGCCTAGTGACAAAAAAGAGTAAAATTGAATCTAATATGGGTTATTTAGTTAATAAATTCCATGATAGAAAGAAGATAGATCATCCCACATGTAAAAAGTTTGGGAAGAAGCATCCTAGGAACTGTCTAAAGGGAACCCGAAATTGCCACAAATGTGGAAAGATGGGACATCGGAGAAAGAACTGTCAAAGGGATATGAAAAATTCCACTAATGTGGAATAATAAAGGATGTTTCAGATAAATTCTCAGCTAGTGGTTCAATGTTACAACTAGAAGGATCATGGGCATTATGTGAACAATTTCCCTACGCCAAGGGTTGTCGGAGGAAATCAACAAAAACCTCTAGGGCCATAAGGAAGGACTTATGCTATTATTGTTATTGAGGTGGATTCGTAAAACGATGTGGTGATAGGTATGATAGTTATTAATTCAAGAATAGAGAATGTACTATTAGATTCTTGTTCTACGCATTCTTTCAAATCTTGAGAGTTTCGTAGAACGATTCAATCACCACCTCCAAATTTAAAGGATAAGTTATCTATGAAAATAGTGAACTGGGAAATAATTTCATCCAATGTTTATATCTCCTCCCTGGTTATTGTATGTGGACTTAACCTCCCAAAAAATCTCTTCATACTTCCTTTGGTAGAGTTTTATGTTATCTTGGTCATGGATTGGATATCTTTATACAAATCCAACATCAACTATGGATAAATGTAAATCACTCTTCACATCCCAAAGCATCGTCTAGTTCATTACAACTATAAGGAAGAAGATGAATCTCCTTTAGAATCATTGTCCCAAGTGTGGATATTACTGTCTTAGGAGAAATCATGTCTAGCTCAAGTGATTGCAACAAAGGAGATGATACTTCTTGAATATATACCCATTTTGAGGGATTGCACTGATGTATTCCCTAAAGAGTTGTCTTTTCTTCCACCGGATTGAGAGTTTGAGTTCTAAATTTAACTTATTCAGGGATTTCATCATATATCAAACAAACCTTATAGAATGGACACCGAAGAGATGGAAGTGTTGATGAAGAAGTTATAGGAGAATCTGGAGAAGGGTTTTATATGCCCAAGTGATTCACCACGGGGTGCACCAGTCCTCTTAGTTAAGAAGAAGGATGGATCAATGAACCTATGTATTGATTATCGAGATCTCAATAAAATCATTATAAAGAACAAGTATACCCTACCATGGATAGATGACTTGTTCGATCAGCTTCATGGGGCTAGTTATTTCTCTATGGTGGACCTTGAATTGGGATATCACTAAATGAAGGCGAGGAAGGAAGATATTCCCAAGAATGAATTTTAAATGAGGTATAGACACTGTGAGTTCATAGTGATGCCCTTCAGACTCACTAATGATCCATCAATTTTCAGGTATTTAATTAATATAGTCTTTAGAAATTACCTTGACAAATTTTGGGTAGTCTTTATTGATGATATTCTAATATTTTCCAAGAGAAAGTTGGAGCACAAGGAGTATTTGAATATTGTGCTAAAGACTTTGCGAAGGGATAATCTATATGAAAAGTATAGTAAATGTGAGTTCTGGATGGATGATGTATCATTCTTAGGGCATGTTATAACTAGAAAAGGGATATCTGTAGACCCCTCTAAGACAAAGGAAATTGATGAATGGCCCAGGACAACATTTGTAACAGAGATCCATAGCTTCCTGGGTCTCTTTGGGTATTATCGATGATTTTTTAAGAACTTATCACAATTTTCAAACCCAATAACCAAGCTGGCATAGAAGGGAGTGAAGTTTGTCTGGACATAATAATGTGAAGACTGCTTTAAAGAGTTGAAAAAAGGCTTATCGTTGTGCCAATACTCACACTCCCAACAAGTGGAGAACTATATGTGGAGTGTAGTGACACTTTAAAGAAGGTCTTAGGATGTGTGCTGATGAAAAATGATAAACTGATAGCCTATGCCTTGAATAATCTGAAAATCCATGAGTAAAACATTTTTATGCGTGATTTGGAGTTGGCAGCTATGATCTTTGCATTGAAAATATGGTAGCATTACCTATATAGGGAAAAGTGTGAGATATATATCGATCAAAAGAGTCCCAAATATATATTCACACAAAAATATATTAGTATGCACCCGCTAATATGGTGAGATATGATCAATAATTATTAATGCTCAATTCACTACCATCCCGATAAAGAAAATAAGGTGGAAGATGCTCTAAGTAGGAAGGATCTTGCATATTTATCAATGATGATAATTGAAAAGGATCCAATCTTATTATATTTTCAGAGGATATAGATGGGAATCATTAATGTAAAAACATCATCAAAACTTTCTAAAATGATTTCTCAACCATCCCTCATGGATAAAATAATGGATGCTCAAAGAAAAGTTTTGAAAATTCAGAAAAGGGTGGAATCCATTTGAAATGGGAAATCCTCTATGTTCAAGACTGATGAGGAAGGAGTTATAAGATTTGGGTCACAATTATTTCTACCATCTGATCCATAGATAAAGAAGGATCTTTTTAATGACACACATAGCTCAACCTTCTATATTCACCCAGGGAGAACAAAGATGGTTTGAGATCTCTGAGATAACTTTTGGTGGGATAATATGAAGATGGAGATTACTGAGTATACATCAAAATATCTGGTATGTCAACAAGTGAAGGCTGAAAGACATAAGTATAAGGGGATGATGTAACCACTACCCATACCAACATATAAATGGGAGAACATCACCCTTGAATTTGTCACTAGACTTCCAAGGGAATCTAGAGGAAACAATGCTATATGGGTCATTGTGGATCATCTTACAAAGATAGCTCAATTAATCACAATTCGAGAGGACTTCTCATTGGATCAACTTTCATGTATATATATTGAAGAGTTGGTAAGGATGCATGGATTACCACTATCTATTTTATCCGATAGAGATCTAAGATTCCCCTCGAAGTTCTAGAAAAGTCACCAACATGCTCTAAGAACTAAACTGAACTTCAGTACGGCCTATAATCCTCAAACTGATGGCCAATCTAAGAAAACTATTCACATAGTAGAAGATATATTGAGAGCATGTTCTATGTACTTAAAAAGAGGATGGGACCGACATATTCTACTGGTAAAATTCTCCAACAATAATAGTTTCCACTCCAGCATCTGAATGGCTCCATACAAAGCCCTTTATGGGAAATGGTGCAGAACACCGGTGTGTTGGGATAAAGTTGGTGAGTGTAATCTACTAGGACCTGAAATGGTCAAAGATATGGTGGAGAAGGTGAAATCCATTAAACAACATGTCAAGGTAGCCCAAATTTGATAGAATAGTTATGCAGACAATCCTCGACGAGACCTTGAGTTCAAATTTGGAGACATGGTATTTCTCTGCATATATCCATGGAAGAAGTTCATGAGATTTTGGAAGGAAGGAAAGTTAAGTCCCAGGTACATTGGACCATTCAAGATTCTTGATCATGTCGGGGTTGTGTCCTATCAACAGACACTTCCACCTACCATGTCTAAAGTACACGATGTCTTCCATGTATCCTTATTAATGAAGTATATACCAGATCCTTCACTTGTACTCTCTTCATAGGTGGTACAGTTGGAGATTGATCTCTATTACAAGGAGCAGCTGGTGAAGATCTTGGATCGTAGAGATAAAATTATACCTAAAATGACTACTCACCTTGTCAAAGTAATATGGAGGAGCCATAATTATGATGAAGCTACACGGTAACTGGTGGAGGCAATGAAGGAAAAGTACCCACATCTGTTTATGGGTAAGAATGTAAAACAAAATTTCAAGGGAAAAATTTCATAAGGGGAGAAGAATGTAATGACCCAATGTTTTATCAATGGAAATTCTCTTCTTATAATTATGTCATATAATCACATGAAATCACAACACAATGAACTACTATGTACTATGTGACATTTAAACATGTTATTGTCATTTTTATGATTTGAATTTCGAAAATCTAACATACACGGTTGTGATAAGTAGGATGTTTGTAGTCTGATAAGACAAAATTAATTTATTATTGAATAGTAACCTAACCTTATGAATAGTAAATTACACTTATGAATAGTAATATGACCCTTATGAATAGTAAATTGTCCAAAAGAATAGTAACCTCACCCAAGAATGTATAAATAAAATTTAGGCAACTTATAAGAGATAATATGATCATAATAAAAGTATTGGTATTTTTCTATGTCATAAATAATTAATTACAATTAATTAACTAATTTAAAAGAAAATTTATTTTCCTAAAAGGTGATAGTATATTAATAACATTATGTATTCTGGTTTTAAGATAATTTTATATGACCTTCTGTAATTTTTGAAAGCATTATAAAATCAGTTATAGTTTTAAAATCTATATTATTCAAGTAAATTATGATTTTAATTAAAAATTATATTAATCTTATTTAGAAAATTATTTTTGAAAAATTTAGTTCATTTTTGAATTGTACAGATTGAAAAATCATTGGTGTGAATTTTTTGGATTTTTCTAAACTACTTGAATTTCTGGTGAATAGTAAAATACGATAATTTATGATAAATGCTAAATACATGAATTATTATGTCATCAGCTGATGTATGGATGATGTAAGGCCATTACCTCAAAATCACATGCCATACATACTATTTTTTGTCACAATAATCATCATTATTTCTTCTCATATAGAAAAATAATAAACTAATAATTAAAATATTAAGAAACCCCTCCTCCCTTCCACTATAAAAACCACCCACACTCCCCTCTTCTCTTCCTCCTCTCAAGCCTTGTTCCATGCCTAAATAATGCTCAAATATCTCCCCAAACTCCTCCCCCACGTCTAGTAGCCCTTTCTATACTAAAAATTCCAAATCCTCTCCCATTAAGAGGCTCTCAAGGAAGATTAAATCAAGTGGTAAATTCCTCTTTTCTTTTCTTTCATTTTCTTTTCTAGTTCCATTATTATCTTTTCTTTCCTAAACTCTCCTCATCCAAATGGTATGAAAACTCTAGTACCATAAATGTACTGGAATATTTTTTATTCTAATGGTATAATTCATTATCATCTCTCTTTTCCAATCCTTTTATATGAATGAAATGAAAAACAAAATTTGAGATGTATTAAATTGTCACATTCAAGGATGACGGCTAATCAATTACTATTACCATCTTCAATTCTGGTCATTAAAACCATTTTTATGGTCGAACCAGACTATTAAATATTTATTTTATCTTATGTGGTGTTTGGGAATCCTTTTTCACACATGATGTAAAATAATAATACAAAACAGGTTAATTGTGAGAAAAATCGCCAAATTAATCCAAGAGTTTATCATTAATGTTTTATATAATGATTCACCTTCACACAAAACAACCAAATTAATTTTATAAACATATAATATTATGTAGGTTCACTAATTTCATATAAATTCAATAATATAAAACCATTCTCATCATACATGTTTATCAAATCATGAATATAGATGAACCAATAATTAAAACCAAGGAATAAAACGCTCCCAAACAACAAAATTGGACTGCATAATCAATCAAAAAAGTTATAAATGAACATAAATGGATTATAATGAATCAATTATATGTAAAATAGGTTCCATAATTATTAATTAATAAACATAATTTTATTATTGGTGTCATTAATATCAAGCGAAGAACACCATCGGACTTAAGGTAAGGAATCCCCTCTCTCTCACATTTATTCAAGAATCTCCTCCATGTTATGCCATTTTATTTTTTAATAAATAATGGAGGGGTATGTTTTGGAAACTCCCCCATACTACCCTCATGATATATAAAAGATTATATACCCCTTTATCTCTCATTAATCTCTCCTAAGTACACATGTTACCATGATTTGCTTTTGTAAGGATTCTACCTGAACCTCCATTATTCCTTCAGGTTATTCTTACACTCTTTTTACCCAAATGAAACCCTATATTTTATTTATTTACATATTATAATTTTTATTTATATGTCTAAACTCATATATCAAGATCAATTAATCATTATATTTTTTTGATATACATTCTTTTAAGTGATTCCCTCCTCAATACTTCTAAATAAGTAAACTCGTTCTAAGGGATATTCCCAAATTATTACCCAATTTAATGTTCACTCTATCATTTGTTTTAAGCCACCATTGTATTTATAAAATCATTATTTTTGTTACTAAAACATTATTTTTTCACTCCTGGTTTTAAATAAAATATTATTTCTTTTCTATTTTAAATGGTTATTGGTATTTTCCTTAAAACCGCACTAAAATGTTTTAATACTAAAATTTATTAAATTATCTTCCAACATGATTTCAATTCTATTTGAAATCACTTGCCAGGGTATATGATTATTTTACCTTATGAATATCCATGTATTTTGTAATTCCTTTCTTTCAAGGAAACTTTTATGATAGTCCCATTTATTATAATTTATGACGTGATTATGACACCCATTTCATTCCATGGGTACCCTTATGTTTAGGTATGATTGATTATGTATGATTCTTAATGTGGAAAACATATTCATGAAACTTTTATGAGTAGTGCACCCAAATAGTGCTTAAATGTATTGGGTATAGTTGAGTCTCATGAGAGGTTATGTGCAACGGTCTTGGCAGTTAGCCTTGACTCATGCTACCATGTCCAACGGTCTTGGTGGTTAACCTTGACTTGTGATCCTCTATGTACAATGAGCCATGACTCATGATAAATTCATGTTTTATGTTGCTTATACATTACTAAGAATTAATATTTATAAGACCCCATGTTTATATGTTATTATTCCATATGTTCCATGCCCTTTTATATCATTATGTTATGCCTTCTAACCCATGTGTTAAACCTTTATTTCCCATGTTTATTCCCTTGCTGGGATTTTTAGTTCATCCATTTTTTCATGTTATCCCCAGGTTATCATATGAATATGTTTGAGTAAAATGGATGTTAGGATCTCTTTATGAAGACTAAATATTGAAATGTTATATTTAGTCACATGTTTAAATTTTATGAACCTAGTCTTCCAAGACACTTGACTTTATGATCCTTGCCTTGTAATATGATGTTTTATTATGATTAAAGTCATGTAATGTTATGTGTAAAAGGATAGGGTTTCTATAATAAATATTAATTTTATCAGTTCTTTTTGGTGTCGATAAAGACTCATCTTTATCAGCAAGAAAAAATTACTGATTAGGATACTTTTATCAGCGCTTGTTACTTAAGCGCTGATAAATGATTTATAATTATAATTATAAATAAAAAACTGTAAATATTTATATATATTTAATAAATATATATAAATATAAATATAGTAAATATATTCTTTTAAATATTTTTATTATAATTTTATAATTATTTATTTGTAATTATGTAAATATTTTAAAAAAATAATATCTATATCATTATATATATTTATATAATTATACCTATATATATTTAATAAATATATATAAATATAGAAAATATATTAATTATTTAAGTAAATTTATTATAAATTTAATAATTATTTAAATATATATAATTATTTATTTATAATTATATAAATATATTTTTTTAAAATATTTATTTATTTATAATTATAAATATATAAATGTATAAATATAATAAATGTATATTTACAAATATTTTTATTTATAAATATTTTTTTACAAATATAATTTTAACATCATTAATGAATATCCAATTGTAAGTGCATGAATATATGAGAAAAATGAGTGAAATTGAATAAATTAAGAATATATACACTTTAACAATATTGTAAAGATAGATAAGTTTTATGTGTGTGCATTATATATAAGAATGGATTAATTACGTATATGTGAAATCAACATAAAACATATTTGATTTATGTTAAATTTAAATATCAAACAACATTCAATTTTATGTCGAGTATTATGCAATTAATCAATATTTTTAATTTATACTAATTTTTAATTATAAACCATTATTCAATAAATATATTACTATTTAATGTAAAGTGCATAAATATTTTGTAATATATAAATAATATTTATATCATTATATATATATATAATTATACACATATATATTTAATAAATATATATAAATATAGTAAATATATTAATTATTTAGGTAAATTTATTATAAATTTTTTAATTATTTAAATATATAAAATTATTTATTTATAATTATATAAATACTTTTAAAAAATATTTATTTATTTATAATTATAAATATATAATTCTGCGAATATAGTAAATGTACATTAATAAATATATTTATTTTTAAATATTATTTTGCAAATATATTTTTAACATTATTAATGAATATCTAATTTTAAGTGCATTCATATATTTTAAAAATTAGTGAAATTGAATAAATTAAGAATAAGTACACTTTAAGAATATTAAAAAAATTGATAAGTTTTATGTGTTTGTATTGTATATAAAAATGGTTTAATTAATAATATGTGAAATAAATATAACACTTATTTGATCTATGTTAAATTGAAAAATCAAACGACATTCAATTATATGTCTAGTATTATACAATTAGTTAATATTTTTTATTCATATTAATTTTTAATTATAAACCATTATTCAATAAATATATGACTATTTAATATAAAGTGCATAAATATTTTTTTATATATAAATCATCTTTATATACATTAATATATATCTATATATTTAATATATAAAATTTAATAACATTAATTATCATAATTATTTATTTAATAAAAATGTTAATATTTAATAATGTATAATCAATTTATTCATTTTTATCTATAATTATTTAATTAATAAAATATGTAATATTTTTTTAATAAAATCATTTTTTATTTTTTATTTATTATTTATTTAATTATTTCACTTTATTTATTCAAACATTTATCAGTGCTAAAAAATCATTGATGATAGAAATATTTATCTATACTAAAAATAAATCTTTGATAAAGGGTTCCCTTTATCAGCACTAAAAATAAAGTGCGGATAAAGGTTACCCTTTATCAACGCTAAAAATAAAGTGTGGATAAAGGTTCCCTTTTTCAGTGCTAAAAAAATCACTGGTAAAAGGTTAAATTTATCATATTTTCCCTTAGTGCTAATAAATATGCCATTTATTGGTGTTTTTTCTAGTGCTAATAAATACATATATTGTTCAACATGGGTTTTCTAGTAGTGTGTCATTTTGGATAGAAATTACATTAAAATATATTTAAAAAATCTTGAGGGAAATATCATTTAAATTTTTAAATTCACTTTTATAAAATAAAAGAAAAAAACTATTTTAAAATACCTTTCTTTTAAAATATTCCTTGATACTTATTAATGATTCTTTAAATAATTTTAGTGGTCATGACTAGGGGAAATGTTTCTCTTTCTGTACATCTTAAACCATATATTCTGTTCACATTTTGAATAGAATCCAAACATGCATTATTTTGAAATATACATGAGGATTCAATTCAAAAAAACTATAAATGGTAAAAATGGATAAAATTTTCATTTATAAATAATTTAGGAATGGTTGAAAAAAAAATTAAACATTTCTAGAAAATATGGTTTTTGAATAAAAAATATTTCGGACCAAAGAGGGAAATGACGCTAGATATTCTTAAGAACAGTTTCTTAGTTATTTTAATCCCCCAAGAGTGAAAAATTTTAATATTACTTTAAAATATCATGAATAACCCTAGGAGAGGGAAACAAAAATGGTTTATTATGAAATGTTCAAATAATTTTCATCAATTAAAAATCAATGATAAACAATCTTGATTAAAATGAGATTATGAAATAAGCCCTTACAATGATCACAAAGTTAAAGTGAGAATTAATCATTGAGTCAATTATATGTATCAAATGTAAATACACATAAAAAGTGGGAATACAACATAATATAATCCAAATTAATTTCACACATAATCATATATTATCAAACATGATGAAGAAGTACTATAACCCAATAAAAAGAAATTGAGTTATGATATTCTATACAGCTTGGTATCTCTTTTATAAAATCCCCTTGGATGAAATAATTAAAATTGAAACTAAAAATACAATTTATTGTTAAGTAATCATGATATTACATGTAAAAGTTGTAGTATAAACACCATACAAATGAAAATATGTTCATAACATTACAATATGCCTCAGTGAAGTGAATTTGAGATGATTTCCCTTACATCATCATTCTTTTTGGTTGAAAGTACATTATCCTCATGTTTAATGGTTTCAATCATGTTATTAGTCTATAAATGAAACATATTCATATTTATAATGTCATGTGTGATCCTTTAATATTATATTATCACCTATTCTTTGATTATCTTTCATTATTTTCAATGTTTCATGTGTTAATTGCCTTATTTCCCCATGCATATTTCATCCTGAATGATCTAGTTCTTCTGCATATTAAAAAGTTTTATATCCTTCAAAAAAATAACCAAGTCATAATTATCATATTTATACATCAATTTTTCTTTTAATATCTATCATGAATGATGGTTTTGAGAAATTATGTACATTACGATAATAGAGACGGTAGGTTGCAGGTACACATAGGTAACATTTCCATTTATCAACAATCATTATGGAATAGAGTTAAGTAATATTTTATCATTGAAAAATGATCAAAATAACATATTGTTTTTTCAAATAAAATTTTATATATCATCAATTAGGTGTGTTGAGGAAAAGAGAGTCACGTCACTTCCTGAAGGATGTAGTCCACATGTACCTGAATGATGTTATCATCAATATGTGAGTTTAAAGGTAAAAAATAAAATGATTTATTACCCTTTAAGAATCATAATAATTTAATTAATATCATAATTATTTCAGTTATATATAATATATTCATTATGTTTATCCATATTTCATTCCATGTAAAACTTTAGTGAAAGACAAATCACATCATTTCGCGAGGTAGTTATCTGGTGTACACATAATCGACATTATCGTATCCCATAAATAATATAATTTAAATTTTTGTATATAATATAATATGTCAAAAGGTATAATTAATTTATAAAAATCATATGTATAATTTATTTCCATCATAATATTCAACCATGAGAGGTGGTAATGGAGAAACAAATGAAATTGGTTTGCGAGGTAGTAGTATTCTGTATACAGGAATGATGATTCTGTAAACAATTTGATGGAAGTGGGGATGGTTGTAGGTCATTATGTAATTATAAAAACATATTAGTTTATGTAAAAAATTGAGTTTATTATATCATCATGATTTAATTTGAATTGAGGGAGGTGGAAGAATAAATAAAATAAACTCTTGTTGAAGAATGTTACTTCTTCTTCGAGTAAACTCCTTAGGTTTTCACCAAAATCATTGCTAGGTTTTATCTATGTGAAAAACAAGTATTCCATTATTAGGGATGTAATTTTTGAAGTTATTTGGGAAGGTATCATCCAAAACAAAAAGGATTTTAAGGTGTGAATAAGATAGGTGAGTGGGTTACCTTTTTTAAGTGTGGTGACCGACACACTTAAGTTTTGGAATGAAAAAGTTTCACCCATGTTTCTTACATGTAAAAAGGGTCAAAAAATGGATTATTATCGAGACTTATACAAGATAGGGTCTAAATATGTCCATAAAATATATTGTGTACATGTTTTTAGGTCATTTTAACCATTATCCTATTATTTTAACCCCAAGGAAAATCTATTTTTACCTTAACCATGGTAATTAATTTTGACTGTTTTCACTATTCATTTTGGTCAAAAATTATGTTTAACTTATTAGAAAATATAAATTATTATTTTTTCAAAATATTTAATCCATTTTTAAAAATTACATGAATAAAAGTGTGAAATATAAATTTAAAAATAATCTTGTAGATATAAAGAGAAAGCGAGTCTTCAAAGGAAAAAGGTTGAAAAGTTTACAAATCTTTTATATCAAAATTAAATTTAAAACAGATTCCAAAGACCTAAATTTTATTAATATATATTTAACATAACTAATTTTAATTTAAAAAAATTCAAAATATAATTTAAAATTATAAATAATTTATACCAAAAGGCAGTTTTGAATTAAAGCTTCGTATTTTTCATTATTCATCAAAAAATAAAACATTTCAGAAAAACCAAAAAACATCTCCTTAATAGAATTTTGATTTTCTTATTTCAAAAATTAATTCATTTTTATCAAATAATGTTTATAAATTTTTTAAAAATTATATTAAATTTATGTGCGTGAATCATGAATAACCATCTTTCAGAAAAAATACATTTTTTCAGAAAACATTCCTTTTTATTTCAAAACATTCTTATTTACTTCCTAATTAATAGTTTAAAAAAATTTAATTCTCCAACTAGATAATTTTAATAATGTAATTATTACTATTCATATCATCAAATTTAATTATTATGTTATAACGATACACTATGTTATAGTTTATTTAGGCTAGGGGTTGTGCTTTCCTCAAGCCATATGAGAGAATGAATTTAAAGAAAAATGTTTCATATATTATTTAAGCTTAGTGTTACATTTTTTATATCCGATCGAAAACTTTTTGCATATTTTATAATTTTAGTTCATTGAATTCTCCTAAAATTAAATAATTTCATCCTCATAATTTAAATTTTATCCTAGTAATCAATGGTTTGATATTTAAAAATACAATTATTGAAAACTCTAGAATGTAAAAGGGTTAATATAATATACTCTTATTAAGATAAAAATTGAAGTAAGTTCATATGTAATAACACATAACTATATTTCTAATTATGATAACATTGGTGGCTTGTGAAGATATAGACATGGAATAAAAGAAAAAATAATTATTTACAGTGATAGTTGTAATTGATCAAAAGAAATTGAATGATCAATAAAAAGTTGAGGGCCCCACAAAAATATAAATTTAATGATTTAAATACTACTTGACTCATCATATATGAATGTAATAAGAAAATTTTTTGGTTTTGATATCATATTCTAATAGTTGAGAAATTCCTTTACTCTTTAAGAATATGAGGAAATATAAATAATTGATATCATTTTATTTAATATGAAGAATTTTATCCTTTTTTGGGCCTTGATCAATTTCTAATTTTTCACTTTCTTCAACAAATGAATATTATAAAATTAATTATTTATGCATAAATAACTAAAATATGTTTTTAACAAATTGTATGATCCATAACTGAGTGGAAATATTTTCTTCATGTCTCTAACTATTTTCAAAATACAATATGGTCATAAAATGTTATTCAATATTATACATTAATCTGTAATGCTCAATAATAACACCGCTTTCTCATCATTAGTATTTTCTTTTTACATCATTTTACTAAAAACAATGACATATTGACCAATACATCTTGTAGATCAGTGGTAGGTACTAAACCCTTATCATCCTTTAGACATAGGTTCAAACCCCATAGCTTTATCAGACATGATGGGTTGTCACCTGGTATACATGTTTTCCTTTTTCAAAAAAACATACTATTATAATTCTAATAACATTCCCAAAAATTTAATAACCTATAATTATATCAATATCAAAGATAATATAAACCCTAATGTTAATCCTACAAAAAGTAAGGGGATTCATTGTTAAATATATTTTTTGAAAAAAAAAATTCTAAACCAATAGTTTCTTTTCCCATAAAAGATTTCTAAAAATATCCTTAATATTTAAAAATGACGATCACATAAAACCTAAAAAGGGGTGTTTATGGAATCAACTTATGAAAAACCATTAAGTAATTAAACCATGATGGTATACATATATATTATGTTAATAAATAAATATATTCTTCTTAAATTGTACACAATATTTATATGTTTCATGATTCTTATTAAAAAAACCATTGGTTAACATACTTCTACAATTTAATCCCTGAATCCCAATATATAAGTACTTAAACTGATTTATTGAAACCTAGATCCTTCCCTAGTCTTCATCTTAACCATTATCTGAGGGTATTGACTCAAATAATTACTATGTTATCCACCATTAACACAAATAGATATAAATGGATCCCTATGATGAAATTTATTTCCTTTCATTATACTCTTCATTGTTCCTCAAACATTATTTTGATTATGCTCATATTTTTCACATATAAATCTTTTACCCATTACATTGAGATACTATAGGTTTGTCCTATGTCATTAATTGTCATCATATATTCAAATCCTTAATAATGGTTGGAAAAGAAAATGTAAATTATACTAAGAATATTCCCTGAGTTTGTCAAACTAGGTTCACAGTATGGAATGTTGTTGTAAATCACGTGACAATCAGGTTAACCCCAATGTGCACTCTTCATATTTATTACCCCTATAAACATCTTTTCAAGAAAAAATTTCACTTATATTATCCTTTTAGGGATGTATTTTAAGGAAAAACCACATATTCTCTACCTTGGAAAAATTTTAGGATGTTTTCAAAAACATATCCACAAATTCAATCATAGGGTTGTTTTCCCTAATCTATTTTCCTAAATATATTTCCAAATATTTCTACTAAACATGCTTTGATACCAACTTTAGTGAACCTGACTCCAATAATCGAGATCTAGTTTCTTAAATTATTACATTTTCAAAAGAAATAAGGAATCTATTCCTGAAAGAATAAATAGTTTAGTCATATTGGTATGTCCGATACATACATGATTCCCAAAGTACATTTTAAGTTACAATTTAAAACAAATTTTTTTTGAGAATAATTTCATTCCCTATAACATATCCATGAAAATAAAACATGGTAAACATCATGGATTCTTGGGAAATTGAACAAAATAAGGGTGATCTCAAATTCTTATTATGGGTTAATAAAAGTAGAAGATATCATGAATCAATAAGAATAATAAACATAGAATGGTAAATATATTAAAGAACATGTCATTTAATCAATAATAATACTATCATAACTAGAGAAGCATAATCATTTTAGGAAGGTAAATAACTTAAAACACAAGCTATATATTCAATAATCTAAGAATAAAATGAAACTATAGATAATTTCATTGTGAAAATATAATGTATAATAATAAAATAATTCTAAATGAATGAAATTACTTAATTATTAGATGTCATGAACTCATTATTGTAACGCCCCGACCCTAGTTACCTAGATTCGGTGCATTATTACATAACATTGGCATGATCACAAGAAAGATCAAATCTCGAAAGATGGATTGGTTTAGTAGCCTTGGAAACACTAGATATAATTATAAAGTTTTACATTACATCATAAATTGAAAAACTAATACAACAACATATTGTCTCCATAGTCCACACTATTATCCCCTCATAATATCCCTGCAGTTCATTCATAATTTACTTCTTCACATCCTGGGAAAAATAAAACATAGAAAAGGAGTGAGCTCAAATTCCCAGTAAGGATAACAATATAGCGGAAACTTTCATAAATAATAATAAAACATTTAAGACAGTGTATAACTAAAACAAAAGCCTTTTAAACTTGAACTTCAACATAGTATGGAAAAAATAAAATGAAATAATTCCATTTACTTATTCACATGGATATTCTACTAATTGAATAATCACATGCAATATCAATAACCACTTTCATAATGATGGAATGCATAATGCCAAACTATCATAACCACATAGCCAAGGCCTCGTGCCAAGACTACAAATAGGATTTTGTCAAGGTCTTATGCCAAGACACTAGTTTGTCTCATGAGACCTACCGATGCATCGAGGAGCTATAGCGGGCTCCACCCATCACATATTAAGTCCAATGCATTCCCATATGAAAAGGTTTAAACATAAAATAAACATTCGTATTAAAACTAGATAACGAAATGTCAATACTTTCACCATAAACCATGAATGGTATAAAAATAGCACATCCACAGTCAAACATATCACAAAACCTTCAATACAATATAGAATTTTTGTATCATAATAAATCGACTTCAAATAAGCATAAAATCCATCAAAGGATGTTGACATAGATGAAATCAAAACTCTTTTTAGAGAAATATCTATTTCTATATTGAAATCATTTAAGAGTCATATATTTATAAAATAAAACATTTTCTTTGAAAATATTCTTATAAGCTTGTAAAGGAAGCTTCGACGATTTTATAACGGCGGAAAATAGCTTCACCCGCCGTATAAGTTAAAAAACATTCTTACCTTAATTCTGTCGAAAAGGTTAAAAAGCACCTTGTTTGGAAAACGACGGAAAGATTCCTTTATAAAACTCTTATAAAAAGTCAAACGAGGGTATAAATGACTTTAAACCATATTATTTTAAATAGTAAAAATTTTTTGAAATACATTTTTAAGAAACATGGATGTGGATGATAAACAGATCCCAGTAGATTATTACGTATAAACAACCTCGGATAATGAAGAGATTGTGAAATAAACCTTACCTTGTACTTTTCCTTGGTTGGGGGTAGAATAACCTCCTGTATAATGGTGAAATAATTGTTATTAAATTCTACAAGAATCATATATATTAATATGATATCATATATGATCTTTTAACATTGATTTGTTAATAATATCTTAGTATTATCGTTGTTTCGGGTGTTAACTTAATCGTTTCCTTTTATATGTTTTGTTACTTAAGCTATGTTTTTCATGGATAGTTTGTATCTTAATAATATCCAGAATGATATCAAGTCCTTATATACTATTATTAATCATCAAATGAGAATTATACTTGAATGGATACGATGGAGAATGAATCTCATCGCGTTCGTGGAGACGGTAGTCCGTACGTACGCACGAGCGACAATATCATTATTTTGATATTAAAATAACATATAATTAGATGGTATATCATATATACAGAATCATTATCATGTTAAATTTATTATTTACATGAATTACACATCATTATTATACCCATCCAAATAATAATTTATTGAATAACAATTACACCACGACGTGGAGATGGTAAGCTGTACGTACGCACATATGGTGACATGTTATTCAAAGGATGGATAGAATACTGAATATGATTGTAACATATTTATAATAACATCACAGTATATATAAGATACTGTAGTTATTATTTTAGAATGTTAATAACAAACAAAGAAGAAGTGGAAGAAGAAAGAAACTTGAAAAAGGATGGTGAAATCATTACCTCTTCTTTGGGTTCTTCCTTTTGATTTGATCAAAAGGGCTCCTTAAGTTGGATTTATGACTAAAGGAAGGCCTCTAGGATGAATTTAGGGAAGCTTAGAGATTATTTGGGCAGAGTTTGGCCAAACCAAAAGGCTTTTAAGGTGTGAGTTAATGAGAAGTGGGAGTGCCCTTTTATAAGAGGGGTGAGGGGCACCTTTGGAAAAGCTAGAAATATTATTTTATAATAAATTCATATTCGGTTTCTAATGGATCCAAAGTGGGTTATTTAAATGTTAAGATGGGGATAGGTCAAAAACCACTCAACCAATAGAATTTAGACAGGTTTGGGTCATTATACTAACTTTATCTTTAAGTATTAACTCTTAGTTAATTAGTTTCACTTTTACAATGTCTCTTTCTATTTTTATATTATATGGTTAATAAACTTACTATATACATACAAGAGACCCCCAAGTGGTCCATTAATGATACAACTATCATGATATAAGTCTCTTGGCTGAAAATTATATTTTTAGAAATTTAATATCAATTAATAATTTAATATTTGTTTTAAAAACTCTTTTATGACAATTTTGAGACTATTCAATAGTTGATTTTTGTAAAAATCATAACAGAATTATTGCTTCTAAAAAATTCAATTAAATAAATCCTAATATTTCATATTATCCTATAAAATTAGTTTAATTCATTAAAAGTCTTAAATTATATTTATTTTGGTATTTATAATATCAATTATTTGAATTTATCAGTATTATGGTAATTACTCCATAATCATTGTGTCAAAAATAAATTAAATTATTTAATGTCTAAAAATTATAAATAAAATATAATTATGTAGGAAATCTTTTTATCTTTCTAATTAATATTTATAGTCGAACATCCAACATATATAACCCTATGTAAAAATTGTTTTTCTAAAAGATATATGCTTTTGTCATTTTTGTATTCATTTTAACTTAATTAAAATAAAGTGTCCCTATCACTTACAAGTGGCACCATGGGGTCCCAAAATCGACCCAAAGATGCCCATGGTCGAACATGTATCAACCAATAAGGTTAGGACACGTTTTAGGGAAATTTTTTATTATTATAATATTATTTTTTAACCCTTATTTACCAGATTTACCCTTTAACCATGTTAATAAAATATTTACCGAAGAAATTATTCAAAATGTCTAAAAATAAAAGTTACCTATTTACACAATTTGAACATCTTGATTCAATATATTTAATCCATTTTTCCAAATTCAAAACACAGAAGTGGTAGAAATTAATTTAAAATTAATTTCCGTTGTCAAAACAAAAAGCGTGTTTTTAAGATATAATAACTATCAAAAGATTGATACTTGTTTATGTTCGGTTTAATTGTGAAATTATGTACAATGACCAACATTTTATTAAATGGTAAAAATATATTCTAAATATACTTTAAAACCACTCAAATTCATAATTTATCACTATCAATTATTTTTATTAAAAAAGTTGTTTTTAATTAAAATTTAGTAATTTTTAGTATTCAACAAAATATTAAAGTTATCCGAAAAGTACCAAAATTTCACCTTAGGCTAAATTCGATACTCCGAATCGAAAGATGAAGTCCATTTTGAGAGATAAATTTTCAAAAAGTAGGTATTACTATTCATAACGGCTATTTTGATCGGTTGTGGTGTGTGTTAGAACTCGATGTTGCGTACAACACACGCTATTTCATTATTCAAAGAGAAACGTAACGTAGAAGATTGGGGTGTTACATTCTCCCCTCCTTCAAATAATTTCATCCTCGAAATTTCTAGAATACTACCACATTAAAAAACTCAGGTGGTTCTTTATCATAAGTTCCTCGGGTTCCCACGTTGCCTCTTCCATCTTATGGTTTCTCCACAAAACTTTTACCAGACGCGTCGTTCGGTTTCTCAGTACTTGTTCTCTCGTATCAAGAATCCTAACGGGCTCTTCTCAATAAGACGGATCGGGTTCTGGTTCTAATTCCTCGTAAGTGAGTAAATGCGTTGGGTCAGGCATGTATTTCCTCAATAGAGATACGTGGAACACATCGTGAACTTTGGAGAGACTTGGCGGCATTGCCAATCGGTAAGCTACAACCCCAATTCGTTCTAGAATTTCGAAAGGTCTGATGTACCTGGGACTCAATTTACCTTTCTAACCAAAATGTATGACTCCCTTCCATGGAGATACCTTCAGGAAAACATGATCACCGACTTGAAATTCCAAATCCTTCCTTCGATTATCGGCATATCTCTTCTGCCTACTTTGAGCTACTTTGATGTGATTTTGGATTACCTTCACCTTTTCCATTGTTTCCTCCACCAGTTCTGGACCTACAAGTTTTCTTTCACCAACGTCATTCCAACAGGTTGGTGTACGACATCTCTTTCCGTATAACGCTTCATATGGTGCCATCTGAATACTCAAATGGAAGCTATTATTATAGGAAAATTCTACCAGAGGTAAATATTGATCTCACATACCCTGAAAGTCAAGTGAGCAGGATCTCAACATGTCTTCTAAGGTTTGAATAGTTCGTTCTGATTGTCCATCTGTCTGAGGGTGGTATGCAGTGCTCAAATGAAGTTCAGTATCCAGGGATTTCTGAAGACTTTTCTAGAATCTTGAAGTAAAACGGGGATCACGATCTGAAACAATCGATAGGGGTACTCCATGAATTCTCACAACTTCATTAATATATAGTCTTGCTAGACGTTCCAGTGGTAGATCTTCTCTTATAGCAAGAAAATGTGCTGAATTGGTAAGATGATCGACAATAACCCATATTGCATCGTTCCTTCTAGGAGTCTTTGGTAGCCCCATGACAAAGTCCATCGTAATATTGTCCCATTTCTACTCCGGTATGGGAAGAGGTTGCATGACTCCACCAGGTTGTTTCCTTCCAGCTTTCACTTGATGACAAAATATACATCTTGACACAAAATCAGAAATTTTCCTCTTCATGTTGTCCCACCAAAAATGTTCCTTCAAATCTCTATACATTTTGGTGCTCCCAGGGTGTATAGAGAAATTGGAACTATGAGCATCATCCAGCAATTCCCTTTTTAGATCAGGTATATCAGGAACACAAAGTCTCCTCCCGAATTTCAAAATTACTTCTTCATACACAAAGTCTCTCAATCTCCCATCATTCACAGCTTTTAATCTTCTTTTGAAATTCTTCATCATTGGTCTGAGAAATCTTAATCCTTTCTAGTAAAGATGGTTTGGAAACCATTTGAAAAAGCATTGATGTTTCACCTTACCTGGTTATTTCCATGTCCATCTTCACTAGATCTATGAAAATTGGATCCCTTTCAATTCTCATATTGTTTAAAACTCCATGATCTTTTTTGCTCAAAGCATCTGCCACCTTGTTTTCCTTCCCCGGGTGGTGGTGTATCGTGCAATCATAATCCTTGAGTAATTCAAGCCATCTCCTTTGCCTCATGTTGAGTTCTTTTTGTGAGAAAATATACTTCAAACTCTTGTGATCAGTATAAATCTCACATTTTTCACCATAGAGGAAGTGCCTCCATATCTTCAAAGAAAATATCACAGCTTCTAACTTGAGATCATGTGTAGGATAGTTTTTCTCATGAATTTTCAACTGTCGTGATGCATAGGCAATAACCCTATCATTCTGCATAAGGACACAACCAAGTCCTTTCTTCAATGCATCACTATAAATAACGAACCCATCATTCCCCGATGGTAGAGTCAATATAGGAGCATTGACTAATCTTATCTTGAGTTCTTCGAAACATTCTTCACACTCTTTTTTCCAAACAAATTTAACCCCTTTACGTGTGAGCTTCGTTAATGGGTTAGCCAATCGGGCAAAATTCTGGACGAAACGTCGATAATAACCTGCCAAACCAATAAAACTGCGTACCTCAGTTATACTCGTAGGTGCTGGCCATTCCTGGATTTCCTTGGTCTTAGAAGGATCAACTGAGATTCCATCTTTAGAGACAATATGGCCAAGAAAAGAAATCTCATGAATCCAGAATTCACACTTGCTAAACTTTCCATATAATTCATGTCTTCTCAGAGTCTTCAGGATAACGCGCAAATGATTTTCATGATCTTTGTAGCTTTTGGAGTATACCAAGATATCATCAATAAATACCACCACAAATTCAATGAGATATTCCTTGAAAACTCTATTCATCAGATCCATGAATACAGAGGGTGCATTAGTCAATCGAAAAGGCATTACAGTAAACTCGTAATGCCCGTACCTGGTTCAAAATGTTGTCTTCGGAATGTCTTCCTTCTTCACACACTACTGATGGTATCCAGATCGAAGGTCAATCTTTGAAAAGTATTGAGCTCCATACAGTTGGGAAAATAAATCATCAATGCGAGTTAGGGTATATTTGTTCTTTATTTTTATAGCATTGATCTCCCTGTAGTCGATACATAACCTCATAGATCCATCTTTCTTTTTAACAAAAAGAACAGGGGCTCACCATGGAGAAACACTAGGGTGAATAAATCCCTTATTACTCAATTCCTCTAGTTGTTTCTTTAGTTATACTAATTCCAAATTTTCCATTCTATAATGGGTCTTCGATATAGGCCTTGATCTAGGAATTAAATCAATGGAAAACTCAACTTCTCGTTCTGGAGGATGTCCAGGTAAATCTTTCAGAAATACACCTACATATTCTTTCACAACAAGTACATACTCTATTTGAACATTCCTTTCCTCACCCATAGTCATTTCATACTCTTCCTCCCCAATAATTGAATTTAGTTGAGCTACTAGGGGTGGATCTAGATAATAATTAGGTGGTGACGATTCTGCTCTAAAGATAAGGTGTTCCTTATTATCATCATCAAAAATCATAATCTCCTTCTTCTTATAATAAATCTTTGCATCATAATCTGAAAGCCAATCCATACTGAGGATTATATCAAACTCAATCATAGGTATGACGATGAGATCAGCAGATAAAGACCATTTATGTGCTCTAATGGGGACTGGTTCACAAAACTTTGTTGTAATGATACTTCCCTTAGGAGTTTTAACTGACAACTCCCTTGTTAAATCAAATTGGAAATATCACATTTTCTTAGAAAACTGGGAAGATATAAAACAATGCGATGATCCAGAATCAAATAATGCATTTGCTAAACTTGAGGAAACCATTAAATTACCTGCCACCACGTCTTTTGGAGCTTCTACCTCAGCAGTAGTGATAGCAAAAGCTTGGCCTTAATCCCTTGGCCTTTTCTGAGGTAAGTTCCCCTGACGATTAGGACATTAATTTGTAAAATGTCCTATCTCCCTACAATTGTATCACTGAACATTGGTAGCTTCCTTCTTCTCTTTTCAATCCCGAGCTTGGTGGCCTTTTTCACCACACTTGTAACAGACACCCATTCCATTCAAGCAAGTACCGGGGTGTTTCTTCCCACATTTACCACAGGATGGATATTCAACCTTTCCCTTCATCCCCTTATTTCCATTCCCAGATTGATCAGAAGATCTCTTCTTCTCTTTATTTGCTTTAAAGTCATAAGACTTTGAGAATTCTTTCTCTGTCTTGATAGCACATGAGACAATGTATTCGTACGATGAGAAGGATTGTGAGACTAATGCTCGACGGAGAAATGGTTTTAACCCATCAAAGAAATGATCAATCTTACTTCTTGGGTTACATATATAATCTCCAGCATACCTTGCTAACCTTGTAAAGTTAGCCTCATACTTTGTGACATTTTCATCCTCCTTTTGTCTCAGACTCAGAAATTGTCTTTCCATATCTGCTTGATGGTCACGAGGAAAGTATTTTTCTAAAAACAGATCTTTGAACTCCCTCCATTCCATATTTGATACTTCATCATCTTCCTTCATGTTTTGAATCAATGAACACCATTGATCAGCTTCTCCAGTGAGGCGGTAAACTGCCATGATAACTTTTTCCCTTTCACTACTCCCCAAAGCCTGAAATATTTTCTCTGGGGAATTTATCCACTGCTCAGATACTAAGGGATTTATACTCCCATTGGACGTTGGTGGTTGTTGCCTCATGAATCGATCTAACATTGATCCTCCACGCTGCGGATCAGGGTTCTCCATACGGGTAAGGTTATTATTCATAACCTGATTGATTTGTCCCAGTATGGTGATTAGCTGATCGGCACCAGTTGCATCACCAGCTCCACTATAATTATCTTGAGCAGGAGGGAAATCCCTACATGGAGTGCGTGTATTGATACAGTATCCATTTCTTTCACTAGGCGCCATTTCTAAACAATGGCACAAACTAGATCAGTTTTTGAATCAAAATACATAATCCCATACTTATAAAACACTTAACATAAATTGAACTATTTATGGATATAATCCATAAGCATAAAAATTGTTTTCTTTGAGGAAGTATATACTCATAAACCCTTCATAATGATTTATAAAGAAAATGAGAGTTATCCTAAGCATATCCCCTGGGAGTATCGTAACCAAGAGTGCAGTAAGGCCCGTTGTCGTGCACCAGTTCTCGTTCGAGTCTAGCTCAAAGCGGTGTTTTCGGGTTTTACCCCTAGGTACATCTGTTCCAGAGCCGCCTCTACCTGCTCGTATCCAGACAGGGATGTATTGCTCGGAAAATTCACAAAATCTCTACAATACCAAAATTCTATGAAGTTCTTCTATACTAATCCTCAAAGTTCATCTTAGGTCTATGTGCTCTAATCAGAGTTTATCTAAATCTAGCTTCCAAGGATTGTACTAAACTTCCTCTGATACCAACTGTAACGCCCCGACCCCAGTTACCCAGAGTCGGTTAATTATTACATAACATTGGAATGATCACAAAAAAGATCAAATCTCGAAAGACCGATTGGTTTAGTAGCCTTGGAAACACTAGATATATTCATAAAGTTTTACATTACATCATAAAGTGAAAAACTACTACAACAACATATTGTCTCCATATTCCACACTATTATCCCCTCATAATATCCCTGAAGGTCATTCATAATTTACTTCTTCACATCCAGGGAAAAATAAAACATAGAAAAGGGGTGAGCTCAAATGCCCAGTAAGGATAACAATATAGCGGAAACTTTCATAAATAAGAATTAAACATTTAAGACAGTGTATAACTAAAACAAAAGCCTTTTAAACTTGAACTTCAACATAGTATGGCAAAAATAAAATGAAATAATTCCATTTACTTATTCACATGGATATTCTATTAATCGAATAATCACATGCAATATCAATAACCACTTTCATAATGATGGAATGCATAATGCCAGACTATCATAACCACATAGCCAAGGCCTCGTGCCAAGACTACAAATAAGATTTTGTCAAGGCCTTGTGTCAAGACACTAGTTTGTCTCATGAGACCTACCGATGCATCGAGGAGCTATAGCGGGCTCCACCCATCACATATTAAGTCCAATGCATTCCCATATGAAAAGGTTTAAACATAACATAAACATTCGTATTAAAACTAGCATACGAAATGTCAATACTTTCACCATAAACCATGAATGGTATAAAAATAGCACATCCACAGTCAAACATATCACAAAACCTTCAATACAATATAGAAGTTTTGTATCATAGTAAATCAACTTCAAATAAGCGTAAAATCCATCAAAGGATGTTGACATAGATGAAATCAAAACTCTTTTTAGAGAAATATATATTTCTATATGGAAATAATTTAAGAGTCATATATTTATAAAATAAAACATTTTCTTTGAAAATATTCTTATAAGCTTGTAAGGGAAGCTTCGACGATTTTATAACGGCGGAAAATAGCCGCATCCGCCGTATAAGTTAAAAAACATTCTTACCTTAATTCTGTCAAAAAGGTTAAAAAGCACCTTGTTTGGAAAAAGATGGAAAGATTATTTTATAAAACTCTTATAAAAAGTCAAATGAGGGTATAAATGACTTTAAACCATATTATTTTAAATAGTAAAAATGTTTTGAAATACATTTTTAAGAAACATGGATGTGGATGATAAACAGATCCCAGTAGATTATTACGTATAAACAACCTCGGATAATGAAGAGATTGTGAAATAACCCTTACCTTGTACTTTTCCTTGGTTGGGGGTAGGTTAACCACCTATATAATGGTGAAATAATTTTTATTAAATTATACAAGAATCATATATATTAATATGATATCATATATGATATTTTAACATTGATTTTCTAATAATATCTTAGTATTATCGTTGTTTCGGGTGTTAACTTACTCATTTCCTTTTATATGTTTTGTTACGTAAGCCGTGTTTTTCATGGATAGTTTGTATCTTAATCATATCCAGAATGATATCAAGTCCTTAGATACTATTATTAATCATCAAATGAGAATTATACTTGAATGGATACGATGGAGAATGAATCTCATCGTGTTCATGGAGACGGTAGTCCGTACGTACGCACGAGCGGCAATATCATTCTTTTGATATTAAAATAATATATAATTAGATGGTATTTCATATATACAGAATTATTATCATGTTACATTTATTATTTACATTAATTACACATCATTATTATACCCATCCAAATAATAATTTATTGAATAACAATTACACCACAACGTGGAGATGGTAAGCCGTACGTACGCATGTATGGTGACATGTTCTTCAAAGGATGGATAGAATAATGAATATGATTGTACCATATTTATAATAACATCACAGTATATATAAGATACTGGAGTTATTATTATATAATGGTAATAACAAAGAAAGAAGAAGTGGAAGAAGAAAGGAACTTGAAAAAGGGTGGTGAAATCATTACCTCTTCTTTGGGTTCTTCCTTTTGATTTGATCAAAAGGTCTCCTTAAGTTGGCTTTATGACTAAAGGAAGGCCTCTAGGATGAATTGAGGTAAGTTGAGAGAGTATTTGTGTAGAGTTTGGCCGAACCAAAAGGCTTTGAAGTTGTGAGTTAATGAGAAGGGGGAGTGCCCTTTTATAAGAGGGGTGAGGGGCACCTTTGGAAAAGCTAGAAATATTATTTTATAATAAATTCATATACGGTTTATAATGGCTCCAAAGTGTATTATTTAAATTTTAAGGTGGGTATAGGTCAAAAACCACTCAACCAATATAATTTAGACAGGTTTGGGTCATTATACTAACCTTATCTTTAAGTATTAACTCTTAGTTAATTAGTTTCACTTTTACAATGTCTCTTTGTATTTTTATATTATATGGTTAATAAACTTACTATATACATCCAAGAGACCCCCAAGTGGTCCATTAATGATAAAACTATCATTATATAAGTCTCTTTGAAGAACCTTAGATTTTTAGGAATTTAATATCAATTAATAATATAATATTTGTTTTAAAAACTCTTTTATGACAATTTTGAGACTATTCAATAGTTGATTTTTGTAAAAATCATAACAGAATTATTGCTTCGAAAAAAGTCAATTAAATCAATCCTGATATGTCATATTATCCTATAAAATTAGTGTAATTCATGAAAAGTCTCAAATTATATTTATTTTGGTATTTATAATATCAATTATTTTAATTTATCACTATTATAGTAATTACTGCATCATCATTGTGTCATAAATAAATTAAATTATTTAATGTCTAAAAATTATAAATAAAATATAATTATCTAGGAAATCGTTTTATCTTTCTAATTAATATTTATAGTCTAAAATCCAACATATATAACCCTATGTAAAAAAAATTTCTAAAAGATATATGCTTTTGTCATTTTTGTATTCATTTTAACTTAATTAAAATAAAGTGTCCCTATCACTTACAAGTGGCACTATGGGGTCCCAAAATCGACCCAAAGATGCCCATGGTAGAAAATGTATCAACCAATAAAGTTTGGACACGTTTTAGGGAAATTTGTTATTATTATAATATTATTTTTTAACCTTTATCTACCGGATTTACCCTTTAACCATGTTAATAAAATATTTACCGAAGCAATTATTCAAAATGTCTAAAAATAAAAGTTACCTATTTACACAATTTTAACATCCTGATTCAATATATGGAATCCATTTTTCCAAATTCAAAACACATAAGTGGCAGAAATTAATTTAAAATTAATTCCCGCTGTCAAAACAAATAGCTTGTTTTTAAGATATAATAACTATCAAAAGATTGATACTTGTTTATGTTCGGTTTAATTGTGAAATTATGTCCAATGACCAACATTGTATTAAATGGTAAAAATATATTCTAAATATACTTTAAAACCACTCTAATTCATAATTTATCACTATCAATTATTTTTATTAAAAAAGTTTTTTTTAATTAAAATTTAGTAATTTTCACTATTCATCAAAATATTAAAGTTATCCGAAAAGTACAAAAATTTCACCTTAGGCTAAATTCGATACTCCGAATCCAAAAATGAAGTCCATTTTGAGAGATAAAATTTCAAAAAGTAGGTATTACTATTCATAACGGCTAGTTTGATCGGTTGTGGTGTGTGTTAGAACTCGATGTTGCGTACAACACACGCTATTGCATTATTCAAAGAGAAACGTACCGTAGAAGATTGGGGTGTTACATTCTCCCCTCCTTAAAATAATTTCTTCCTCGAAATTTCTAGAATACTACCACATGAAAAAACTCGGGTGGTTCTTCATCATAAGTTCCTCGGGTTCCCACGTTGCCTCTTCCATCTTATGGTTTCTCCACAAAACTTTTACCAGACGCGTCGTCCGGTTTCTCAGTACTTGTTCTCTCGTATCAAGAATCCTGACGGGCTCTTCGCAATAAGACAGATCGAGTTCTAGTTCTAATTCCTCGTAAGTGAGTACATGCGTTGGGTCAGGCATGTATTTCCTCAATAGAGATACATGGAACACATCGTGAACTTTCGAGAGACTTGGAGGCATTGCCAATCGGTAAGCTAAAGCCCCAATTTGTTCTAGAATTTCGAAAGGTCTGATGTACCTGGGACTCAATTTACCTTTCTTACCAAAATGTATGACTCCCTTCCATGGAGATACCTTCAGGAAAACATGATCACCGACTTGAAATTCCAAATCCTTCCTTCAATTATCGGCATAGCTCTTCTGCCTACTTTGAGCTGCTTTGATGTGATTTTGGATTACCTTCACCTTTTCCATTGTTTCCTCCACCAGTTTTGGACCTACAATTTTTCTTTCACCAACGTCATCCCAACAGGTTGGTGTGCGACATCTCTTTCCGTATAACGCTTCATATGGTGCCATCTGAATACTCGAATGGAAGCTATTATTATAGGAAAATTCTACCAGAGGTAAATATTGATCCCACATACCCTGAAAGTCAAGTGAGAAGGATCTCAACATGTCTTCTAAGGTTTGAATAGTTCGTTCTGATTGTCCATCTATCTGAGGGTGGTAGGCAGTGCTCAAATGAAGTTCAGTATCCAGGGATTTCTGAAGACTTTTCAGAATCTTGAAGTAAAACGGGGATCACGATCTGAAACAATCGATAGGGGTACTCCATGAAGTCTCACAACTTCATTAATATATAGTCTTGCTAGACGTTCCAGTGGTAGATCTTATCTTATAGCAAGAAAATGTGATGACTTGGTAATACGATCAACAATAACCCATATTGCATCGTTCCTTCTAGGAGTCTTTGGTATCCCCATGACAAAGTCCATCGTAATATTGTCTCATTTCCACTCCGGTATGGGAAGAGGTTGCATGACTCCACCAGGCTATTGCCTTCCAGCTTTCACTTGTTGAAAAACCATACATCTTGACAAAAAATCAGCAATTTCCCTCTTCATGTTGTCCCACCAAAAATGTTCCTTCAAATATCTATACATTTTGGGACTCCCAGGCTATATAGAGAAATTGGAACTATAATCATCATCCAGCAATTCCCTTTTTAGATCAGGTATATTGGGAACACAAAGACTCCTCCCGAATTTCAAAATTCCTTCTTTATACACAAATTCTCTCAATCTCCCATCATTCACAGCTTTAATATTCTTTTGAAATTCTTCATCATCGGTCTGAGAACTCTTAATCCTTTCTAGTAAAGATGGTTTGGTAACCATTTGAAAAAGAATTGATGTTTCACCTTCCCTGTTTATTCCCATGTCCATCTTCACTAGATCTATGAAAATTGGATCCCTTTAAATTATCATATTGTTTAAAACTCCATGATCTTTTCTGCTCAAAGCATCTACCACCTTGTTTTCCTTCCTCGGGTGGTAGTGTATCGTGAAATCATAATCCTTGAGTAATTCAAGCCATCTCCTTTGCCTCATGTTGAGTTATTTTTGTGAGAAAATATACTTCAAACTCTTTTGATCAGTATAAATCTCACATTTTTCACCATAGAGGTAGTGCCTCCATATCTTCAAAGAAAATATAACAGCTGCTAACTCGAGATCATGTGTAGGATAGTTTTTCTCATGAATTTTCAACTGTCGTGATGCATAGGCAATAACCCTATCATTCTGCATAAGGACACAACCAAGTCCTTTCTTCGATGCATCACTATAAATAATGAACCCATCATTCCCCGATGGTAGAGTCAATATAGGAGCATTGACTAATCTTCTCTTGAGTTCTTCGAAACATTTTTCACACTCTTTTGTCCAAACAAATTTAACCCCTTTACGTGTGAGCTTCGTTAATGGGTTAGCCAATCGGGCAAAATTCTTGACGAAACGTCGATAATAACTTGCCAAACCAATAAAACTGTGTACCTCAGTTATACTCGTAGGTGCTGGCCATTCTTGGATTTCCTTGGTCTTAGAAGGATCAACTGAGATTCCATCTTTAGAGACAATATGGCCAAGAAAAGAAATCTCATGAAGCCAGAATTCACACTTGCAAAACTTTTCATATAATTCATGTCTTCTCAGAGTCTTCAGGATAACGCGCAAGTGATTTTCATGATCTTCGTAGCTTTTGGAGTATACCAAGATATCATCAATAAATACCACCACAAATTCATCGAGATATTCCTTGAAAACTCTATTCATCAAATCCATGAATACAGAGGGTGCATTAGTCAATCCAAAAGGCATTACAATAAACTCGTAATGCCCGTACCTGGTTCAAAATGTTATCTTCGGAATGTCTTCCTTCTTCACACACAACTGATGGTATACAGATCAAAGGTCAATATTTGAAAAGTATTGAGCTCCATGCAGTTGGGAAAATAAATCATCAATGTGAGGTAGGGGATACTTGTTCTTTATTGTTATAGCATTGATCTCCCTGTAGTCGATACATAACCTCATAGATCCATCTTTCTTTCTAACAAAAAGAACAGGGGCTCCCCATGGAGAAAAACTAGGGCGAATAAATCCCTTATTACTCAATTCCTCTAGTTGTTTATTTAGTTCGACTAATTCCACAGTGTCCATTCTATAAGGGGTCTTCGATATAGGCCTTGATCCAGGAATTAAATCAATGGAAAACTCAACTTCTCGTTCTGGAGGATGTCCAGGTAAATCTTCTAGAAATACATCTATATATTCTTTTACAACAGGTACATACTCCATTTGAACATTCCTTTCCTCACCCATAGTCATTTCATTCTCTTCCTCCCCAATAATTGAATTTAGTTGAGGTACTGCGGGTGGATCTAGATAATAATTAGGTGGTGATGATTCCACTCTAAAGATAAGGTGTTCCTTATTATCATCATCAAAAATCGTAACCTCCTTCTTCTTATAATAAATCTTTGCATCATAATCCAAAATCCAATCCATACCAAGGATTATATCAAACTCAATCATAGGTATGACGATAAGATCAGCAGATAAAGACCATTTATGTGCTCTAATGGGGACTGATTCACAAAACTTTTTTGCAATGATACTTCCCTTAGGTGTTTTAACTGACAACTCCCTTGTTAAATCAAATTGGAAATATCTAATTTTCTTAGAAAACTGGGAAGATATGAAATAATGCGATGATCCAGAATCAAATAATGCATTTGCTAAACTTGAGGAAACCATTAAATTACCTTCCACCACGTCTTTTGGAGCTTCTACCTCAACAGTAGTGATATCAAAAGCTTGGCCTTGATCCCTTGGCCTTTTCTGAGGTAAGTTCCCCTAACGATTAGATCATTCATTTGCATAATGTCCTATCTCCCTGCAATTGTAGCACTGAACATTGGTATCTTCCTTCTTCCCTTTGCAATCCCGATCTTGGTGGCCTTTTTCACCACACTTATAACAGACACCCATTCCCTTCAAGCAAGTACCAGGGTGTTTCTTCCCACATTTACCACAGGATGGATATTCAACCTTTCCCTTCTTCCCCTTATTTCCATTCCCAGATTGATCAGCAGATCTCTTATTCTCTTGCTTTGCTTTAAAGTCATAAGACTTTGAGAATTCTTTCTCTGTCTTGATAGCACATGAGACAATGTCTTCGTACGACGAGAAGGATTGTGAGACTAATTCTCGATGGAGAAATGATTTTAACCCATCAAAGAAATGATCAATATTAATTCTTGGGTTACGTATATAATCTCCAGCATACCTTGCTAACCTTGTAAAGTTAGCCTCATACTTTGTGACATTCTCATCCTCCTTTTGTCTCAGACTCGGAAATTGCCTTTCTATATCTGCTCGATGGTCACGAGGAAAGTATTTTTCTAAAAATAGATCTTTGAACTCCCTCCATTCCATATTTTATACTTCATCATCTTCCTTCATGTTTTGAATCAATGACCACCATTGATCAGCATCTCCAGTGAGGCGGTAAACTGCCGTGATAACTTTTTCCCTTTCACTACTCCCCAAATCCTGAAATATTTTCTCTAGGGAATTTATCCACTGCTCAGCTACTAAGGGATTTGTAATCCCATTGAACGTTGGTGGTTGTTTCCTCATGAATCGATCTAACATTAATCCTCCACACTGTGGATCAGGGTGCTCCATATGGGTATGGTTATTATTCATAACCTGAGTGAGTTGTCCCAGTATGGTGATTAGCTGATCGGCACCAGTTGCATCACCAGCTCCACTATAATTATCTTGAGCAGGAGGGCAATCCCTACATGGAGTGCGTGCATTGATACGGTATCCATTTCTTCCACTAGGTTCCATTTCTAAACAATGGCATAAACTAGATCAGTTTATGAATCAAAATACATAATCCCATACTTATAAAACACTTAACATAAATTGAACTATTTATGGATATAATCCATAGTCATAAAAAATGTTTTCCTTGAGGAAGTATATACTCATAAACCCTTCATAATGATTTATAAAGAAAATGAGAGTTATTCTAAGCATATCCCCTGGGAGTGTCGTAACCAAGAGTGCAGCAAGGCCCGTTGTCGTGCACCAGTTCCCGTTCGAGTCTAGCTCAAAGCGGTGTTTTCGGGTTTTACCCCTAGGTACATCTGTGCCAGAGCCGCCTCTACCTGCTCGTATCCAGATAGGGATGTATTGCTTGGAAAATTCACAAAATCTCTACAATACCAAAATTCTAGGAAGTTCTTCTATACTAATCCTCAAAGTTCATCTTAGGTCTATGTGCTCTAATCAGAGTTTATCTAAATCTAGCTTCCAAGGTTTTTACTAAACTTCCTCTGATACCAACTGTAACGCCCCGACCCCAGTTACCCAAATTCGGTGCATTATTACATAACATTGGCATGATCACAAGAAAGATCAAATCTCGAAAGACTGATTGGTTTAGTAGCCTTGGAAACACTAGATATATTCATAAAGTTTTACATTACATCATAAAGTAAAAAACTACTACAACAACATATTGTATCCATAGTCCACACTATTATCCCCTCATAATATCCCTATAGGTCATTCATAATTTACTTCTTCACATCCTGGGAAAAATAAAACATAGAAAATGGGTGAGGTCAAATGCCCAGTAAGGATAACAATATAGCGGAAACTTTCATAAATAAGAATTAAAAATTTAAGACAGTGTATAACTAAAACAAAAGCCTTTTAAACTTGAACTTCAAAATAGTATGGAAAAAATAAAATGAAATAATGCCATTTAATTATTCACATGGATATTCTAATAATCGAATAATCACATGCAATATCAATAACCACTTTTATAATGATGGAATGCATAATGCCAAACTATCATAGCCACATAGCCAAGGCCTCGTGCCAAGACTACAAATTAGATTTTGTCAAGGCCTTGTGACAAGACACTAGTTTGTCTCATAAGACCTACTGATGCATCGAGGAGCTATAGCGGGCTCCACCAGTCACATATTAAGTCCAATGCATTCCTATATGAAAAAGGTTTAAACATAACATAAACATTCGTATTAAAACTAGCATACGAAATGTCAATACTTTCACCATAAACCATGAATGGTATAAAAAATCAGATCCACAGTCAGACATATCACAAAACCTTCAATACAATATAGAAGTTTTGTATCATAATAAATCAACTTCAAATAATCGTAAAATCCATCAAAGGATGTTGACATAGATGAAATCAAAACTCTTTTTAGAGAAATATCTCTTTCTATCTTGAAATCATTTAAGAGTCATATATTTATAAAATAAAACATTTTATTTAAAAATATTCTTATAATCCTGTAAGGGAAGCTTCGACGATTTTATAACGGTGGAAAATAGCCACACCCGCTGTATAAGTTAAAAAAACATTCTTACCTTAATTCTGTCGAAAAGGTTAAAAAGCACCTTGTTTGGAAAATGACAGAAAGATTCCTTTATAAAACTCTTATAAAAATTCAAATGAGGGTATAAATGACTTTAACCCATATTATTTTAAATAGTAAAAATGTTTTGAAATACATTTTTAAGAAACATGGATGTGGATGATAAAGAGATCCCAGTAGATTATTACATATAAACAACCTCGGATAATGAAGAGATTGTGAAATAACCCTTACCTTGTAATTTTAATTGGTTGGGGGTAGGTTAAACTCCTGTATAATGGTGAAATAATTGTTATTAAATTATAAAATAATCATATATATGAATATGATATCATATATGATCTTTTAACATTGATTTGTTAATAGTATCTTAGTATTATCGTTGTTTCGGGTGTTAACTTACTCGTTTCCTTTTATATGTTTTGTTACATAAGCCGTGTTTGTCATGGATAGGTTGTATATTAATCATATCCAGAATGATATCAAGTCCTTATATACTATTATTAATCATAAAATGAGAATTAGACTTGAATGGATACGATGGAGAATGAATCTAATCGCGTTCGTGGAGACGGTAGTCCGTACGTACGCACGAGCGACAATATCATTCTTTTGATATTAAAATAATATATAATTAGATGGTATATCATATATACAGAATCATTATCATGTTACATTTATTATTTACATGAATTACACATCATTATTATACCCATCCAAATAATAATTTATTGAATAACAATTACACCACGACGTGGAGATGGTAAGCCGTACGTACGCACGTATGGTGACATGTTATTCAAAGGATGGATAGAATACTGAATATGATTTTACCATATTTATAATAACATCACAGTATATATAAGATACTGGAGTTATTATTTTATAATGGTAATAACGAAGAAAGAAGAAGTGGAAGAATAAAGGAACTTGAAAAAGGGTGGTGAAATCATTACCTCTTCTTTGGGTTCTTCCTTTTGATTTGATCAAAAGGGCTCCTTAAGTTGGCTTTCTGACTAAAGGAAGGCCTTTAGGATGAATTGAAGGAATCTTAGAGAGTATTTGTTCAGAGTTTGGCCGAACCAAAAGGCTTTGAAGATGTGAGTTAATGAGAAGGGGGAGTGCCCTTTTATAAGAGGGGTGAGGGGCACCTTTGGAAAAGCTAGAAATATTATTTTATAATAAATTCATATTCGGTTTATAATGGATCCAAAGTGGATTATTTAAATTTTAAGGTGGGGATAGGTCGAAAACCACTCAAACAATAGAATTTAGACAGGTTTGGGTCATTATACTAACCTTATCTTTAAGTATTAACTCTTAGTTAATTAGTTTCACTTTTACAATGTCTCTTTGTATTTTTATATTATATGGTTAATAAACTTGCTATATATATCCAAGAGACCCCCAAGTGGTCCATTAATGATACACCTATCATGATATAAGTCTCTTTTCTGAAACTTAGATTTTTAGGAATTTAATATCAATTAATAATATAATATTTGTTTTAAAAACTCTTTTATGACAATTTTGAGACTATTCAATAGTTGATTTTTGTAAAAATCATAACAGAATTATGGCTTTGAAAAAAGTCAATTAAATCAATAATCATATGCCATAGTATCCTATAAAATTAGTTTAATTAATTAAAAGTCTCAAATTATATTTATTTTGGTATTTATAATTTCAATTATTTTAATTTATCACTATTATGGTAATCACTGCATCATCATTGTGTCATAAATAAATTAAATTATTTAATGTCTAAAAATTATAAATAAAATATAATTATGTAGGAAATCTGTTTAGCTTTCTAATTAATTTTTATAGTCGAAAATCCAACATATATAACCCTATTTAAAAAAAAAATTTCTAAAAGATATATGCTTTTGTCATTTTTGTATTCATTTTAACTTAATTAAAATAAAGTGTCCCTATCACTTACAAGTGGCACCATGGGGTCCCAAAATTGACCCAAAGATGCCCATGGTCGAAAATGTATCAACCAATAAGGTTAGGACACGTTTTAGGGAAATGTTTTATTATTATAATATTATTTTTTAACCCTTATTTACCGGATTTACCCTTTAACCATGTTAATAAAATATTTACCGAAGCAATTATTCAAAATGTCTAAAAATAAAATTTACCTATTTACACAATTTGAACATCCTGATTCAATATATGGAATCCATTTTTCCAAATTCAAAACACAGAAGTGGCAGAAATTAATTTAAAATTAATTCCCGATGTCAAAACAAAAAGCGTGTTTTTAAGATATAATAACTATCAAAAGATTGATACTTGTTTATGTTCGGTTTAATTGTGAAATTATGTCCAATGACCAACATTGTATTAAATGGTAAAAATATATTCTAAATATACTTTAAAATAACTCTAATTCATAATTTATCACTATCAATTATTTTGATTAAAAAAGTTGTTTTTAATTAAAATTTTGTAATTTTCACTATTCATCAAAATATTAAAGTTATCCGAAAAGTACCAAAATTTCACCTTAGGCTAAATTCGATACTCCGAATCCAAAAATGAAGTCCATTTTGAGAGATAAAATTTCAAAAATTAGGTATTACTATTCATAACGGCTAGTTTGATCGGTTGTGGTGTGTGTTAGAACTTGATGTTGCGTACAACACACGCTATTGCATTATTCAAAGAGAAACGTATCGTAGAAGCTTGGGGTGTTACAATTATCATGATACATCTACCATCAAGACCTTTCACAATACAATTTAAAACTATTGGGTACAAACTCATGTGGTTTGGCCAACTGATTTCATGTTAGCTTACCAATTCACCTAATGTGACTACTGATACATCAATGGGATATCTATAACCAAGCCCAAACCATTTATTAATTTCCAAATCATTACTCGTATATTGAATAATCAATTTAATTAATTAACAATGTCCTTTATCAAAAAATATTTATATAATGTATAGAATAAAGATATAAAAACATTTCCCCAGATAAAAATACATTCAATGTAGAGCATTATATGTTTAAATGATACATGGTTTAATCAATAAACATTTCCATGATAAATAATATGGAAATTTAGGGGGAATATAATGTCTAATGATCCCAAGAAAATGAATATTTCTAGTGAAATTTAATGACTTTAAAAATGAATCAAGAAGTTGAATGTCAATATTTCCTTGGTCAGAATGATCATAAAAAATATAAATAAAGAATAAGGATGGTTTTAAAACAACATATTACAATTGGATTAAGAATGAAGGGTCTTTTTCAATGATGAATATTAATACCATAAAAATATAATTAAAAACATTTTACAAGAAAATAAATTTTTCATTTTTAAATTTTTTTTTTTAAATAAAATTTTAGAAAACATTTTTAAAATTCTTTTCGTTGAAAATAACATTTAAAACATATAAAATTTGCTTTAAAACATTTTAGTGGTAATGACGGTAGGAAATTATGTTCAAGTCGTATGTGGTAAAACGATGATTACTTTCTCTTTTTAATAAAATCTAGATGGAAATTGTTTTGGAAAATACATGAACATTACTTTACAAGATTTTTTTAAAAGGTAAAAATGGGTAAAAATGTCTTTATAAAATCATTTTGAAATGTTCAAAAAATATGATGCCATTTTAAGAAAATATTTCTTTCAATGAAAATATATTTCTGACCAAAGAGAGAAATGAAGTAATATTTTATTAAAAGATATACTCAATTATTATATCTACTAAATTGTAAAAAATGGTAATATTATCTGAAAATATCATGAGTAACCACTGGGGAAGAAAATTAAATGGTTTTATTAGGGTATGGTCAAATAATCTCTTTAATATAAAATTTAAGGATGAACTATCTCGATTTGAATGATATTGTGAAATGAACTAATACAATGATCATAAAGTTGAAGTGAGAATTAATCAATGAATTGATTATGTTTATAAATTTAAAATAAACACAAAACAATTGGGAATATCTCATAACATAATATGAATCCATTTCACATTAAATCATATAATATCAAATATGAAAGAGATGTAATATAACCTAACGAAATGAAACTGAGTTTTTATTTTTGTTACCACTTAAATGAAATAATAAATATTGAAACACAAAATCCCATTAATTACTATGGAATCATGATATTATATGTTAAATAGTCATTTTTACACAATATAAAATAAATTTCATAACACTACAATATGCATCAATGAAGATAAATTAAGATGAAGTTCATTACCTCATGATTCTATTTTGTTGAATGTACATTAACCTACTAAATAATGGTTTTAAGTATATTATTATTTTATAAAATAACAATATTCATATTTTTAATATCATATATGATACTTTTATATAATATTATCACCTTTTTGTCAATTATCTTTCATTATTTTCATTATTTCTAATGTTAATTGCATTGTTTCCCACTGTGTGTTTCATCCTGAAAGATCCAGTTCATGCAAATATTTTATAGTTCCAATATATCTATAATAATATTAATTAAATATTTATCATATTTTTGAATAAATTATACTTTTAATAAAAATCATGTAAAATGGTTTTGAGAAAAGATGTATGTTACGATCATGGAGATGTTAGGTCGTACATAAGCGTAGATATCTTCTGCATTTTTCAATGATCATTATGAAAATGAGAAAAGTTATATTTTATCATTAAATAAAGATAATAATATCATATTATTTATTTAAATATAATTTTATATATCATTCATGTGGTGTTTTTATGAAAAAGAGTCACATCACATTTTGATGTTGGTATTCAATAAGTAAACAAATGATGTTATCATATTTAAGTGAGTGAAAATGTAAGAAAGGAAATTATTTATTATCATTTAAAAATGATTAATATTTTATTAAAATCATAAATATTGTATTTATATCACATATATTAATTAAATTTATCCACATTACATTCCAAGTAAAGCGTTAGTTAAAGACAGATCACAATGCTTCATAAGGCGGTAGTGTGTTGTGCACATAATCTATGTTATCTTATCACCTATAGAATATAAAGTATAAAATGTATATATGATATAATGAATCCATAGTTAAAATTATTTTATGAATGTATGTAACAGCCCAGGTATTTAGAGAATAATAAATTTTCATATCTATTAATATTTATGAATAAGATATTAATTTTATGTCAAAGAGGACACTTTGTCTGATATCTTACCCGACACACAACAATGGGTTACTCTGAAATCTTACGTTGCACACAATGTTGAGTTATACCAAAAATAATACAATAATATTATAATTATTTTAAATGGTAGTTAATGCCTACCTTTTGTATTGCCAGGAACGAACAGAATTAACTATATTATGATTATACATATTTGTTAAATGTTTTTATAGTTTTCTAATTAATTTTAGAGGCTTAAAATGAGAATGAATCTGATTTTAAGTATGAAATACTCTAATATTTTTAAAAGGTTGTTTTACCACCTTTCAAAGGTGAACCATTTTTAAATAAAGTTTTTTTCACATTTATACATTCTATTTGAAAAAATAAACTTTTTATTTAGATTTTTACATCAAAATTTAATTTTGTTAAAATTTTTGTAATTTTCTAATAAAGTTCATTTTTTAATGAATACTACAAAATAATGCATTTTAATTCAAAACTACCTTTTCATCTAATTTATTTATATAGTTAGATTATATTTTTAATTAGTTTTAAATTATAATTGGATTATTTTTTTATCATTTAATTCAATTTTGGTCATTGGAATTAATTTCAATTTTAAATTGGACATAAACACATGTCAATCTTTTGATAGTTTTTACTTCTTAAAAACCCGCTTTTTGGTTTTGACAAAGGTAATTAATGTTAAATTAATTTATAAAAAAATTTTGTTTTGAATTCTGAAAAATAGATTCCATATTTGGAATCATAAGGTCAAAATTGAGTAAATAAGTACCTTTTATTTTTGGACATTATTAAGAGTAACTTAAATAATTATTTTATTTACCACGGTTAAAGGGTAAATGTGGTAAATAAGGGTAAAAAATGATATTATAATAATATTAAACTATCCTAACACATGCTCTAATCCTATTTTATGAGATATTTCTGACCATGGGAATCCTTGGGTCGATTTTGGGACCACATAGAGCCACTTGGGAGTGATAATGACATGTTATAAGAATTAATTTAAAGTAAAGAGAAATATAACATAAACATGTACCTTTTACTAAAAAAATAATATATGATTATATAAATTATTTATTTGACTATAAATAGTAATTAGAAAGAAAAAATGATTTCCTAAATAATGATATTTTATTTATAATTTTTATAAATTAAATAAATTTATTTATTTATGACACAATGAGGATGTAGTGATTTCCTTTTTAAAGAAAGATTCAAATAAATGGTATTATAAATATTAAAATAATATAATTTGAATATTTTGATACCATGCACAAATTTTATGGATTATATTGAAATATTATCTTTGATTTAATTCCTTTGGTTTTAAGGAATCAAGTTGTTATGACTTTAACAAAAATCAATTACTTAATAGTGTCCAAATTGACATAAATGAGTTTTTAAAACAAATTATAATTTATTAAATGATATAATAATCCTAAAAATATAATATTAATTAAAATGACTTATATAATGTTAAAAATTTCATTAATGATACACTTATTGTTCTCTTGGCATTTTATAGTAACAATATTTACCATATATTATTAATATTCAAGAAGACATGGTAAGAGTTAATGTTTTTAACTAAGGGCTAAAGCTAAACAATAAGGTTATGTTTGTCACAAAAAATTGTATAAAACCTATTGGTTGAGATTATTTCAACCCCAAATCATCTTATATTTGAAATAAATGATTTTGGGACCTTTTTAATCCTAAAATAAATTTATAATAAATTAATATTTAAAGACTTTCCTGAAGTGCCCCTCCTCCCTCTTATACAAGGCCACCACCTCTAACAACTTAATATCACCTATCAAGACATTTGGATCATCCAAATTATGCTAATATAATCTTCCAATATCCCTCCATTCCTCATATAATCCTTAACAAGTGTAGAAGTCAATTCAATAATGGCTTTTGGATCAAATCAAAAGAAGTTACCAGATTTAGAGATAAATTCTTCTCTCAAGTTTCTTTCCTTTATTTTCCTTATCCACTCCCTATGATCTTTTATTTTTTGATTACATAACAACACCAGTATCTTAAATATACTAGGATTTTGTTATGAGATGTATTTGAACTACACTTACACACACCTCTATCGAATAGATACGAACATATTGTTTTTGTGAACGGCAAACTACTGCCTCACAAAATGATGATTGTTAAATTTTCTCCTACCACCTCTCATGGTGGATATTATGATGGAAATGTATTTATATATGATATATATTATATTTATATTTTATCTATTGTAGTTTAATTTTTATTTACAACATAAATTTGTACTTTCAATAATGTGTAAATACGATAATTTCATTTGAGGAAGTTGGACTATCGCCCCCTCAAAGTGATATGACTCATTGATTCCATACATGGAATGTATAAAGGATGGAATTAATGAACTTATGTAAAATATATAAAATAGATATAATAATGGAATTACAACATACTTATGTATCATTTAATTTTTATTCCTTTAATATTACAAAGAAATGAAAGAAGCATTCATGTGTATGTACGGCCTACCATCTCCATCAATGGTGCATTTCATTTATTATATCTAAATGATATGGAATATTATAAAATATATATATATAAGATATATGTGATATTTAAATCATTAATATCATTATGGAGATGATGGATGTTTTACTACATGGACAATTTACATCAAAACAAGTTTATTTTCGACTCAAATACCGAATATCGACAAAACGACCGATATGAACTTAAATAATTATCTAATTTTTATAAATTAATGATAAGTAATATAAAATGAATCATAAAATTGAAAAATGTTATTAATAAAGTAGAAATTAACCTAATTTTATTATCAGTAATATAAAGAATGAATGAGATAAATCAAACTCAAGGTAAGGGACTTCGTCTCAATCTCCTTTAATTGAGGCATATTTTGGTTTATACATGACCTTATTTTATACGGTGTATAATCATACCATTTTTCTATTAATTTAATTCAATGTTTTTCAAAATGAATCTTTTTTTATGAAGAGTTTTTCAAAATAATGAATGTAATTTTTCTTTTTAACGTACGCAGTGACAATGACCTTTCCGCCGCCATGAGGATTATTTAATATTTGGCTTCCTTAACAAGTCATAATATTTTTAAAAGTAAAATAAATACCATATACCCTTTTTATGTATTTTGGTATTGAAAATGGTTTTGAGAAATCATTGATTATTTTAATATCTTAAAATGATATATTTTGATTGCAAATGTGGAAATGTTATCTTTCCTTTATGCTTGTTTTATGTGGTATGATTATGTAATGGTTCTTGGGAATTTTTTACATATATAGGAGGTTTCGGGATAAACTGAGGGTGGGTGATCTCAAGATATCTCTCTAATGCATTGGGTAACGTGATATAGGTAAACATTAAAGTTTTTTCTAAGAGATTTAGGGAATATACTATGATGGGTATTGGAAACATAACCATGAAGGTTACTTCCTGTGTGGTTGTGAAAGATACAATGTAATTATCTTATGGATACCACAAGTTACCTTTATGATTTATGTTTTCTATGAGTTATTTATAAATCTTATTATTTTATGAGGTGACTTATAGAAATTATGTTTTATGAGTGAAAAGTGTGATTTCATTGATTTGGTGTGTATTTATAGACTAATGTTTTATTTTATTATTTTACAACCCTTACTGAGCTTTTTAGGCTCATCCCAAGTGTTTGAAATGTTTTTCACAAGGAAAAAGAAAGGGTAAGAGAAAGTAATAATTAAAGAAGATTTTTATCAAGAAAATAATTCTTTTTTTATTTGAAAAGTTTTATTATTGTGAAAAAAATTAATGAGTAGAAGTGTATACTTTGTAATATTTTAGATGTAATGTAATAGTTATGGCCTAATTCTCTAAAACTCTAAACCTGAAAGGATCCTCAATGTGAAATAAAGTCAAATTATTGAATTAAATCAAAATTATGTAATGTTTAGGTTTAAAACCTTATAGTTGGTATCATATGTTGGTATATATAACTTTAGATTTTAGGGTGTTATTTAAGAATAAGTGACATGTTTTATATAACCACAATGGTTGTCATATTAGAAAGAGTCATAGTTATTTTAGATAAATTGAATGAGTTTGAGATAACATGAATAAGTATATCTTAGTGTTTACCCTCATTATAAGATAGTAAATGATGATTTTACTAATATACTCACACTGAACATTTTGGTTTTAGTAACTAGATGGATCGAGATGGCTCCAAAGTAACAATGGATATGAAGGAAACTATGGTGGGTTACTGGATAAGAAAACAAATGAAATTGGATCTACAATGAGAACTCTCATGGTTATTCTAAACTATATATCTGTAGTAATTATTAACCACTTAAACCTTGGTGATTTTTCTAATGCATTATATATGAGAGAAACGAATCCATGTGGAAGTTCAGGTAAAAATCATAAAGGTGAGTGTATTCAATGGAATGTGTGTAAAGTATGTGAAAATAAGCGCCTAGTAAAATGTTTTCAAGGGATGATAAGATTTTATATATGTGTTAATGAAGTTCATAATGCAATAACCTACCATGGAAAAAAGAAGAGTTCATTTGACTCCTGGAAAGGGAAAGAAGTACTTTCTAAGTTATCAATTGAATTTTTTAAATATAGGGAGTATGGTCATTATGAAAATAGATATTCTATGAATAAGGTACGGTGATAGGATCCACGGGACCATACAAAAATATATTTACCAATACCTAATTCCATTGCAATTGATGATGTGGAAACTAAAAATGACCAATGGATGGTATGAATTATTTATTATCTTATTTTTTGAAATTATTGAATCTTTGGACATGATTCATGATTTTTTTCTAGGAAATAAATATTATGGAATAATTTGTAAAAAATTGGTTAAGGGATTATGAATATTTCTAGATTATTAAGATGTCTACATTTTAAAAATTTAAGAGTTATGTTAGATTTATGGGTGATGAAATGATTAAAATTATTAATGCCCTTTTGTTAATGGGATTACTTTGGAAGAATTTTCTCAAGTATGTGTAACCCTAAAGTTTTTTATGTGAAAATTCTATTTGAGGAAGAATTAACATTTATTTTTTGGACATAATTATAATGAATCTTTAGGTTTTGTATGATCCTTGATTTTGAGGTAATTATGGGTTATTACATTTTGAGAAGCAAAATGAAAGGCCTAAGATAAAAATGAGGATAAAATTATGTTATGTTTATTTTTGAATCTTTTATCTCATTTTAGGAATGTTTTAATAATTATATAGTTTTAGAAAAAAGGGCAACCCACATAAAAGGTGACAACCAATCACGTCGAATAATGCTATGGGAATCGAACCCACAACCAAAGTGTGACAAGGTTTTATCGACTACCACTGGCCTACATGAAGTCCCTGGTTAGTATGACATATTCTTTTTGGTTAAAAAAGTTTTTGGAATCAGAATAAGTTGATATTGGGAACTTTTGTTTTATCAAATGGATATCATTATTATAGGAAAATGATTTGGTTATTAAGTGATAAATTTTATTTTTAAAGGCATTCACTCTTTTAGGAACATTATATGCCTAATAAAAATAGAATACTCTGGGATTTTAATTTGGAATAATCTATGTTCTTATTGTATACTTATGGTGATTTTGGTTATTTATGGAAAAGATTAACCAATCATAGAAAATATGTGATTTGGTTAATTACTTTTAAGTATGAGACTTTAAGAGTAGTCATTGTTATTTGGAGATAAATGTTAAAATTTATCTTTGAAACTATGTGATCAAATCCTTCATAATTTTAGGTTTCAATATTATTTAGATTATTTTGAGTAATTTTAAGGATAGTAGTTCATTGAATGGTCCTTGTGGAATTTTGAGAATTATTTTTTGAATTTTGGAGATTAAGAGTAGTATTTCTTTTTATAAAGGATTATTATTTTCGGGGGATTATTGGATCTTGTACTAACCATTTTGGTTTTGCTTAATTTCTAAAGACAGGGAAAATATATGTTTTATCTTATGAGTATTATGTGATTCTCTAGAAGTGGATTTTAGTGCATCAGGAGTGACCAAGTAATCTTAAATACTCATAAATTTGGGAAAAAGACGATTTTGTGGTGGAATTCAATTAATAGATAAAACTCTATATGTCAAGTAAGTATATTTCTTTATGTTTGTATTCAATGTAGTAATTAAATTCCTCAACATTATTAAAAGGAACTTAAAACAAAAATATTGTTCATTTAATTTTCCTACTGTGAAATCAAAGACCGTTTAACCCATCACAAGTTTGTGGTTTTCTGGTTGTTAACTTTCTCTTGATCACGTTTTCTATCACTCTCCATCAGAACAAGACTATTAGTTTTTATTCCATATCCATGCTTTCCTACATGGAATCCTAGTATGTGTTATCTCAGGTGACCTTTGTACTTCTCTTTTATTCTTTTAAAGTGATAGTTTTATTGACTCTTTTTCCAATGTGGTATTTTTAACGATGTTTCTGAGCCCAATTTTAAAATTAAGACGACGCAATTTCCAAAATGGGGGAATGATGTAATGATCCAGGTATTTATAGAATAAAAAATTTTCAAATATATTAATATTCGTGATTAAGATATTAATTTTATGTTAAAGAGGAAACTTTTTCTGATAGCTACCCAACACACAACAATGGGTTCCTCTCAAATCTTACATTGACAAAACATTGAGTTATACTGAAAAATAATACAATAATATTATTATTATTTTAAATGGTAGTAAACGCCTAACTGTTGTATTGGTGGGAAATAATGGAATTAACTATATTATGATTTTAAATATATTTTAAATGTTTTTGCAGTTATCCAATGAATTTATAGGCTTAAAATAAGAATGAACCTACTTTTAAGCATGAAATACTCTATATTTTTAAAAGGTCATTTTACCACCTTTTTAAGGAGAACCCTTTTTAAAATCTAGTTTTTGTCACTTTTATATGTTCTATTCGAAAAAATAAAATTATTATATATAATTAGGACATAAAAATTTACTTTGGATAAAATTTTGGTAATTTTCTGATAAAGTTCATTTTTTAATGAATAGGGAAAAATACTGAATTTTAATTCAAAAATGTCTTTTCATCTAATTTATTTATATAGTTATATTATCTTTTTAATTGGTTTTAAATAATAATTGGATTATGTTTTTATCATTAAATCCAATGTTTTTCATTGGAAGAAATTTCACATTTAAATTGGACATAAACACATGTCAATCTTTTGATAGTTTTTACTTCTTAAAAACCAGTTTTTTAGTTTTGACAACAGGAATTAATTTTAAATTAATTTCTGAAAATTATATGTTTTGAATTTGGAAAAATGGATTCCATATTTTTAATCATAAGTTCTAAATTTATTAAACAAATACCTTTTATTTTTTGACATTAGGAATAGTAACTTCAGTAATTATTTTATTTACCATGGTTAAAGGGTAAATATGAAAAATAAAGGTAAAAATAATATTATAATAATATTAAACTAACCTAACACATATTATAATCCTATTTGATGATATATTTCTGACCCTTTTCATACTTGGGTCGATTTTGGGACCTCATGGAGCCACTTGGGAGTGATAATGACATGTTATAAGAATAAATTTAATGTAAAGAAAAATATAACATAAACATCTACCTTTTACAAAAATAATTTTAATATAAGGTTATATAACTGATATATTTGAATATAAATATTAATTATAAATATAATAATATTTCCTAAATCATGGTATTTTTTTATAATTTTTAGACATTAAATAAATAAATTTATTTATGACGCAATGATGATGTAGTGATTAACTTATTAATCAAAGATTCAAATAAATGATATTATAAATATTAAACTAAATGTAATTTGGATATTTTTAATACATACACAAATTTAATTTAGGATATTGACATATTATTATTGATTTAATTATTTTTTTGAATTAATTAAGATTTTATGACTTTATCAAAAGAGATTACTTAGTAGTGTGAAAATTGACATAAATGAGTTTTTAAAAAAAATACTATTTTATTAAATAATTTAATAGTCCTAAAAATATAAGATTAGTCCAAATGACTTATATAATGTTAAATATTTAATTAATGATCCAATTATGGTTCTCTTGTCATTTTATAGTAACTATAGTTACCATATATTATGAAAATACAAGAAGACATGGTAAAAGTTAATGTTTTTAACTAAGGGTTAAAGCTAAAAGATAAGGTTAATTTTGTCAAATAAACTTGTATAAAACCTATTGGTTGAGATTATGTAGACAAAAAATAATATCATCTTTTAAATAAATGAGTTTTTGACCTTTTTAAATAGAAAATAAATTTATAATAAATTAATATTTCAAGACTGTCCTAAAGTGTCCCTCCTCCCTCTTATAAAAAGCCACCACCTCTAACCACTTACTCACACCTCTCAAGACATTTGTATCATCAAAAATATGCTCACATAAGCTCCAAAAATCCTTCATTTCCTCCTATAATCCTTACCATGGGAATAAGGCAATTCAATAATACATTTGGGCACAAATCAAAAGAAGTTACCCGATTTAGAGGCAACATCTTCACTCAAGTTTCTTTCCTTTATTTTCCTTCTTAACTACCTATGATCTTATTATTTTTTTATTACATAACAACACTAGTATATTAAATATACTAGGATGTTTTTATAATATGTATTCATACTACACTTACACACACCTCTGTCTAATGGATACGAATGTACTATTTCTGTGTACGACGGACTACTGCCTCACGAAACAATGATTTTTCAATTTCCTCCTACCACATATCATGGTGGACCTTATGAAGGAAATGTATTTATAAATGATATATATTTTATTTATATTGTATCTATGATTATGTAATTTTATTTACAACATACCTTTATGCTTTCCATAATGTATAAATATGATAATTTCATTTGAGGAAGTGCGGACTACTGCCCCCTCAAAGTGATATGACTCGTTCATGCCATACATGGAACATATAAAGGATGGAATTAATGAACTTATGTAATGTATATAAAATTTATATTATAATATAATTATAAAATACCTATGTATCATTTAATTTTCATTCCTTTAATATGACAAATAAATTAAAGTAGCATTCATGTGTACGTACAACCTACCATCTCCATGAATGGTGCATTTCATTTCTTATCTCCAAATGTTATGGACTATTATAAAATACATATATACTGGATATATGTGATATTTAAATCATTAATATAATTTTGGAGATGATGTAATTTTGACTACATGGACAATTTATATCAAAACAAGTTTGTTTTCTACTCAAGTACCGAATATCGACAAAATGACCGATATGAACTTAAATAATTATCTAATTTTTATAACTTGTTGATAAGTAATATAAAATGAATAATAAACTTGAAAAATTTTCTAAATCATGTATCAATTAACCTAAGTTTATTATTCAGGAATATAAAGAATAAACAAGACAAATCAGACTGAAGGTAAGGGACTTTGTCTCAATCTTCTTTTATTGAGGCATGTTTTGGTTTATACATGACCTTATTTTATACGATGTATAATTATACCATTTTTATTTATATTTAATTAAATGGTTTTAAAAATGAATCATTTTTTACAAATATTCTTACTAAATGAAAAATGGAATGTTTCTTTTTAACGTATGTGGCAACGATGACCTTTCCGCCACTACGAACATTATTTAATATTTGGCATCCTTAACAAGTTGTAATGTTTTTAAAAGGATAATAAATACTATATACTCATTTTACAAATTTTGATATTGAAAATGGTGTTGAGAAATTATTTATTATGTCAATATCTTGAAATGATATATTTTGATTGCAAATGTGGAAATGTTATCTTTCCTTTATGCTTGTTTTATGTGTTATGGTTATGCTATGGTTCTTGGGCATTGTTTACATATATGGGTGGTTCTGTGATAAACTGAGGGTGGGTGAGCCTAATATATATCTCCAATTCATTGGGTAATGTGATGGAGGTAAATTTTAAGGTTTCTCTTAATAGATTTAGGTAATATACTATGATGGGTATTCCAAATGTAACCATGAAGGTTGCTCCTTATATGGCTGTGAAAGCTACAATGTAAGTATGTTATGGATGCCATAAGTTACCTTTATGATTTATGTTTTCTATGAGTTATTCATAAATATTATGATTTTATGAGGTATATTATAGAACATATGTTTTATGAGTAAGAATTATGATTTCATTGATTTGGTATGTATTTATGGAATAATGTTTTCTTTCCTTATTTTAAAACCCTTGCTAAGATTTTTGTGTTCATCCCAATTGTTTGAAATGTTTTTTATAGGGTGTAAGGAAGGGTAATAGAAAGGAAGAATTCAAGAATATTTTTTTCAAGAAAATAATTCTTTTTTTATTTAAAAAGATTTGTTATTGTGAAAAATTAGATAGAGTAGAAGTGTCTACTTTGTAATATTTGAGATGTAATGTAATAGTTATGGCCTAATTCTCTAAAACTGTAAACCTGAAAAGATCCTCAATGTGAAATAAAGTAAAATTATTGACTTAACTCAAAAATATTTAATGTTAAGGTTGGGGCCTTATAATATCAAATATATCTTTTATATTCATCAATATACACTACCTTGTGCGGTGATAATGGATAAATTTTATGACACCAGAACACCCAAATAGGGGATGGGTGTATTAGTGTGTCGAATTTTTCTTATAAAGTGATGAATATTATACCCACATTGGTTGGAACTAATTAATAATATGTGATGATAATGACTAATAAATTAAACATTTACATGAATAGACTCAATAAAAAAATTACTTAGTTCGCCACAAAGGGATATTTCAAGTAGCATATGTTGATAGTGTGTCGGTCTTACCTAAATCCACTACAATTCAAAAGTTGTGGAATAAAGAAGTTTAAACATAATCACTCTATTATAGGAACACTGGCTTTACCAGGTTTTTGGACTGTCATATTTCATCTCTTGGAACACTTCTATTGACTCCCCCTTCCTCACTACATTGGGTGAATTCTTACTCAGTTTAATGACTTAACGGTCTCCTTAGTAGGTTTGAATTGAGGTCTTAGTCTTTGAATAGTATGAGACTCTTCTTACATAAATGTCCTGGGATAATTTACTTTATGTTACTAATCAAACCATCTATTATAAACCTAAAATAAACTCAATTCATCTCTTGCATGAAATACCTATTCTTGCATTCATGTTTTTGGGTTTTTGCAAAAAATATCTTTTTCTCAACCCTTCTCCTTCACACAACTACACCACAAGTTTCAATTGGTCTAGATAAACATAAGGAACATTCTCCACCAAATATTTTATGTATGTAATCCTTCTTCATGCAACTCTTTCACACATTGTAGACACTGGATATTAATTGGAAAAGGTTCTAAGCCTCGAATAGGTGTAGCCATATATTTATTGAAATGGAAAACCCTGAGTGTAAGAACATTTCACATCAACATCTATGCATGTAAGGCTGAAATTGATGTCGCATTTGGCACATAAGTTCCTTTCACACAATTTTAGATTTTATACACATCTCATTCCTTTTCCATATGTTTATGTGACAAACCTAAAACTCCTCTTGAATGAAACTCGCTTTTGACATCGCATTTGGTGTGTAAGATTATTCCCACAAAAAATTAACCTTTCATACAATTTTTTCCTTTGTCATAATTTGATGAGATGATCCAGAAAGATACATTTCTATCAACATTTATATGCACCTTCAAAATTTCATGCAACTTCCTTTTCTAAAAAACCTTCCGCCATTTTCCAATTTTTGGACCCAAAAATTTGGAAACCACTGGGAAAAAATGCCACTTTCAACAATGTTGTCATCTTGTACCCTAATACCACTTACCTAACAAACTCACAAATCATCCAAGTGTATATTGATAATAAAAACAAATCGGACTCCATTTTCAACTATGAAAATACTTCGTTTCAACAATCTTTACCTTTGGGTTGGTTGGAAAACATTAGGTAAATTTAATAAATCACCATCCACTTTCCAAAAACACCTGAAATGAGAGAGACAAGTCATCCAAAATTCTAAGTATATTTGAGAAAAGATCTATGTAGAAAAAAATAGGAGAATCATGAATTTGGTTCTCGTGTTTTGTTATGCTTAAATATATCCAAGTTATGCTTTGACTGTTTCCTCATAACACTGAATTCTCATTGCATCACAGCAGCATTGCATGGTTTGTCAAAAACCAAAAAATAGAAAACCATAAAAGCATTAAATTTCTCATTATCCCACTTTTTAAGGTTGAATTTATCATTCTATCCCTTTTTCAATATGCCTAAAGAACTAGTATTTTTACTTTTAGAGCTCAAAAACAAGCTCCCCCTAGATCATATCTCCCCCATAAATCAGTATCACTTACCCAAACTGATTAAAATAGTGAACACAAAAGGGGATAGGGGACCTTTTATAACCTCCTAATATAATGGGAGGTGGATAAACATTGACATACAACTAATATTTCTCAAAAATGTATGTCACCAATTGCTTGGTCAGAATGTTATCCCCTTGGTCATCAGTTTCAATATGATCCATTTTAGTCACACATTGTTCATATTTTTCTTTTATTAAGAGATATCTTATTTCAATATGTTTTCAATGAGAGTGTTGAACTGAATTATTTGTAAGATCTATCACACTCTAGTTTTCATAGTGAATCACCATTGGTTATTTCACCTCATCACCATTATCAGTTAGTTATTGATTCATACATATGAATTGACTGAAAGCCTTCATAGTATAAATATACTCTCCTTCACCTGTATTAATAGAATTTATTTCTCTTTTTCTGATCAACCAACCCATGCACTTATTTATAATAAGGAAGGCTCCACCACTTGTGGACTTTCTATTTTCCATAACTCCATCCCAATAAGCATCATAAAATACTAATAGCTCATTATCTATACCGAAACCATTGTATAAGCCATAATTGTGAGTTACTTGAATGTTCCCCAGGATTCTCTTTACTACCATCAAATGTTCTTCTTTCATATTACTCTGAAAGTGGGCCATAAATTGTATTTAAAAGATAATATTTGGTCATCTCGTCATCAAGTACAATAATCTTCTGATTATTCTATGGTATAATGTGGGATCCAAAAATGTCCAGTCCTTATGATTTCCCAATTTTTTCACAACTGCAATCAGAGTCATCATTTGTTTGGATTCAAGAATATTAAATTTATTTAGCAACTCTATTTCATATTTTCCCTAAGATATAAAAGTTTATTCCTTCATCTAAATCAATTGAACCCCCAATAAGTATGTGATTTCACCAATCATAGACATTTCAAATTTGTATTTCATGTGATTGGAAGATTATCCCACTAATCCTTGCCTTCTTCCACCAAATATAATATCATCTATATACATCAGCACCATTAATTCATCCTTTTGGTAATTATTCACATTGAAATTATGGTCCAATCCTCCTATTTTAAATTCAAGATTCTCTCATGGTGCCTTCTTCAAACCATAGGGAACCATCTTTAATCTATAAAACTTCATTTCATCATTACCAAGAAAAAACCCCAGTGGTTATTCAATGTAAACGACTTTATTTGGAACACCATTTAATAAAGATATTTTTTCATCCATTTGATAAACTTTTAAACTTTTTTAATTTCTATGGAAATAAAGAGCATGATTGACTCTAGCCTGGACACTAGAGAAATTGTTTCTCTAACATCAATTCCTTCAATATATGAGTAGACTTTACACACCAGGAATGCCTCATTTTTGTTCCCATTTCTAGGATCAATGAATTTATTTTTAAAAATTAACTTCATTATAATCACATTGTGATTTTTGGTTTTCTTAAAAATATACCGTATCTGGTTCTGGTCAATATGATCCAACTATTCATTCATGGCTTTAACCCATGATTCATCCTTTTTAGCCTCTATAAACAAGGATTGTTCCCCAATTGATAGGATGGTAGATTGTACATCATTCCTCATTCTTTATGTCTATGTGGGAGTTGTACATTCCCTAATGATGTAGGATTGATTAAATTCTTCTCTTTTATTCCTTCTATGTGATTCTGATGATGTGTCTTTAGCCATAGATTCAACTTCATATTCTTCTTCTGAATCATTAATTTTATGTGAGACTATATTGTTTTACAGGCCTTCTACAGCCTCTATATTTGAATTTTTCCATGGTCCACATCCATCTATGTCTTCTATCATATCAACATATGAGCCTTTTAGGATATTTATGTTTTTGTATTGAATGTTCTTGACAACACTTCTTTCCAAAAACCTTCCATTGCACTTATTGAAACATTTTTTTGGCTTTAATATTCATTGAATATCCATGAAATATTCCCTCATTTTCAGCATCAGCATAATTCCCTTAATTTATTTCATTATTTTAGATGAAACAGTTACTTATAAAAATAAAAATAATAATTCAAAGATGTATTCCATCCATGAAAAAACTCATATGGTGCCTTGGTTTCTCCCATATAAATCCCTATTCAATTTTGATTCTACATTGTTTCTTGAACATCCTCTTTCCAATAATGGTGAGAAATATGAATATCAATCAGTATAGTTCTAGACATATTGTTAACCTATTGATTTCTACACTCAACAACTCCATTATTATATGGTATTCTTAAAATATCCACCTCATTATTTATTCCATGTTTCTCTAGGTAATTTTCAAATTTAGTAAATGAGAGTTCCACTCCATTTTCATATCATTGAACTTTGATTGTACAACCTATATTATTCTCAGCTATTTGGTGATAACTTTTCATGTAATAAAGAACTTATTGTTTCCTATGTATAATCATTATATAATACGTTATACTATAATCATAAATAAAAATAATTAATTACCTATCTCCAAATATTACATCTTCATTTATCAGACCACATACATCTGTGTGGATGAGATCAGAAAGATTTGATGCCCTTTTCTTCTTTGGCAGATATGAACATCACACCAATTGTCCTCATATGAAATCATCTCAAGTATATCCCATTCACAATTCATATTGGTGATATCTATGACTATATTATGCTTAGATATATTTTCCATGCCTTTTTTATTAACATGACTGAACCTTCAGTGCCACAAGTTGTTTTCCTCTTCAACTATCAAGTAGGAAATATTATATTTACTATCAACCCAATATAAGTGTCCATCTATTTTGCATCCTGTTATGATAGAATTTCATGAATTAACTTTGATAGTGAACCCATTTTGATTAAATGTTACTATATGTTCTAAGTCACATAGTTGACTCATACATAAGATATTGTGACATAAAACGTCCATAAAAAGAAGTTCAATTTTTCTCAGTTCATCATTTTCCAGATCTGTACTTCCACTACCTTTGATTTGCAAAGCATCATCATTATCGAACCTTACTATTCTATCAACCATTTTCATAATATTCTTCAATAAATATGCATTATTATTATTTTGGCTATGAGATCAATTTATGCATAGTTTTATTTTACATTTTTTTTCTTTTCCTTCAATGAAATATTTTTTTGAGTAGAGGCTAATGATGGCCTTTCCCATCTCTTTCCCATGTGAATTGGTTCATCATACTCATAATATTCTTATAGAGGATAAAACATGTTAGCAAGATAAACTCTGTTTGGTTGGTGGGTATTGACTTTTCTCTGAGTTTTGTAGGTAACATTCCCACTTTTCTTCTACATGTAATAAATATCTTTATGGTCATATTTAGAGTAGTGGAAAGAATATCCATAAAAATTCTTCTATAAGTTTAAGGATATTATTTCATTATCCTTTTTTGAATTCCTAAATCTTCCCCATTCAAATAGATCCTTTCCTTTTCATAGTATGACATGGTATTTCCCAGATAGCCATAGATTTGAAATTTCATAAGAGGAAATGTCTTCTTATTTATAATCCTCATCATTTTCATTTACATAGGAAAATAATTTGACTTTTGATGTTTTATTGAGACATGTTGATAGTTTTTAGTTCTCCTTTCAGTTTGATTTTAGGGTTTCTATATATGGACTTCAGGTGACTTTGTGATATATCAATTGCTTCCCATTATTTTGACTCATCTATTTTCTAGTTTTTGATGTTTTAGTATCACAACCAATTCCAATTTTTCTCATACATGTGTATCATTGATCATTCAAAGACTTCTATACTCCATAAGAACCATATTTATCTCTTTACAATAGCTATACATCAAAGAATCTACAAAACTGTAATTTATTTCCATATTTGAAGTCTCCCTTTTGGTAAAAACTTTTTTGAGGCTTCTGCATTTTTTTATCTTCACTCTCTTCATCATCGAACTTCCATGATCATAGAGAGGAAATGTTCACAAATCTACCACATCAAATACAGGCCAAATGAATCTTTCCTTCAAAACATATTTTTCCTCTCTTAAATTTCCTAGAAAAAAGAGAAAGAAATTCATCTTCCTTGTTATCTTAATCAACACTATCTACAAAAATATCAAGTTTTTTCATGTATTTGAAATCCATTTCCTTTATCACTATATTTTATGCATCATTTGGTTTGACTATCATGTCATAATCCACTGTAATGCTCAGAATATCATCTAAATAATTTTTAGATATATCCCTTTCCTCAAGGGATAAAACTTTTTGATTATAGAGAGGTGGAAGCCTTCTTAGAATTTTCTTCAAAATGTCAATGTCTTTGATTTCTTCATCCAATCCTCATATTTCTCCAATAACATTAGTAATTTGTTTAAAAATGCTATCCAAAGTTTCATCGGGATTCTTTTTCATATCATCTAACCTACTGTGCATAACATGAATTTTTTCCTACATTAATTTTTTTCACCTTCATATATATTTTCTAGATTTTCCCAAATAGACTTTGCTGAAGTGAATCTAATCACCTTCATATAGATTTGATCAAATAGAGTTTTTGTAAGGGAATTATGAGCCTTACCATATTCATCAAGAATTTGTAATTCTATTTTAGTTCTAGATAGTCCTTTTGCATCGGTGACCTAAATCCATTGTGAAGTGGAAAAAAGAACTTCCATTCCAATAGATATTAAATGATATCCATTCCTATTTTTCCAAAAATGGAAGTTTTTTCCATCAAAGAGGTGGAATCCCTAATATTTACTGAATTCTCCAGGACAAAAACAGATTAAATATTTAACTCTAGTAACATGTGGGATCTATACCACTTATAAGACCCCGTAACACCCTGACAGAGGTGGGTTGAATTAGGGTGTCAACTTTTTATTATAAAGTTATGGATCTTATTCCCACTTTAATAGGAACCTTTTAAAATTGAATGATGATAACGATCATTAAAGTAAACTTTCACATGCAAAGAGACATAACAATAGTTTTAATTGGTTCACCACTAAGGGGTAGTCTAAGGAGAATAAACCAAAAGTGCATCAATCATAAATAAATCAACTAAATTTCTCTAGTTATGAAATATAGAAGTTTTGAAAAAATCACCCTATGCTAGGAACACTGCCTTTACTAGATTTTTGGAATAGAACACTACCTCCCTCATAACACTTACACCAACTCCCCCTAGATCACTACTTTAGTTTAAGTCTAACTTAGTTTAATGGCTTAAAGGTTACATTATTAGGTTGGCATTGAAGTCTTTTTATCTGTCTAGAATGAAACTCTGCTTGCATGGAAGTCCTAAATTGATGCACTTAAAGGCATTGATCAAACGGGGTATTAAAAACCTAAAAGAAACTCAGGTTATATCTTATGGAAACAATTGTTATTACATGCAAGATTTGGGGTTATCACACAAAATATATTTTGTGGGACACTTATCATTCGCACAACTACACCACAAGTTTTACTTGGTCTAGATAGACACAAGGAACATTTTACGTGAAATATTTATTATGTGTATGCCTTCTGTGCATAACTCATTCACACAATAGAGACATCAGATCATCATTGGAAAAAGATATAAGTCTTGAATGGGGGTAGCTACATATTTATAGACCTGGAAAACCCTAGATGCAAGTTACTTGTGGTTTAACCCTAGTGTGGATAAGGATAAAATTTACATTGAGTTTTGAATGTAAGTTTCGTTCACACAATTTTTTCTTTTTCACATCTTAGGAATTTATAATATTATTAAGTGATAAACCCAAAAGTCATCTTGTGCACAACTCACTTTTGAGGTCACAATTGGCGAGTAATATTCTTCCACACACAAAAAATTAAACTTTCACACGATTCTTTCATCTTCCTAATTTTGATGAGACAATCCCAAAACAAACCTTGCACTCAACATTTAGGTTCACCTCTAATATTGTGTGAAACTTTTCCAAAAACACATTTCTCCATTGTCCAACTTTTGGGCCTAAGAATTTGGAAAACATTGGGAAATGATGCCACTGTCAACATTTTTCAGCTTGTACCATAAGTACACTTCCCTTGAATCTCCCTAATCAACCAAGTGTGGATTAACAAAGAACACAAACTAGAATCTATTTTCAGCTATCAAAATCCTTGGATCCAACATAAACAAATGACATCAGTTCACGATGTTGTAATATGTCTTACAGACAAATGAATATTTCTTAACACCTTTGATAGAAGTGTGGATGTGTATTGGTCATGAAATTTTTATAAAAACAAATTACTATATTTAAGATATTATGGTTATTATATAATTGATTATCCAATAAAAACATATATTTTAATTACATTTTAATGGTATTAAATGTTCATTTTTGATCTTATGGGTCTGAGTTAGTGCATTTTCATTATGAACATCCATTCTCATCATTTGTGCACTTCATGCCTAATATACACCAATTTAGGCCCAATGAGTCATCTGATTCTAAGGAATGTAATTATCAATATTTTAATTTGATATTTTTGGAACTATATATACACTTAAATTTGAACATTTTTCATTCGGGGATCAATGGATTATTCATAAACAATGATGGAGATATTTGGAGATGAATGGAAGCAATTCTAAGAGAAGGAATATTGGAAACCATCCCACTTATGAGACTGTGGGGCCCAACATACAGGCCCAATGAATCCCAAATTTTTTGGTATGCTATAATATATGTATAGGAACAAATAACTCTTCATGATCCAATTCTAATTCTGCCTCTATAGTAGTCATTAAGGCGGCCCAAGTTAGAGATACAATTCTGGGCCAGATTCTGCGGCCCAGAAAAACATCCCACTAATTTGATTATATCTTGGAATCTACAACTATAAATGGGCCCAAATTTTACAGGAGGTTAGAAGACATCCCGAGGTACAGTTTTTTCCTCTATGGCCCAATCTGATTCGGCCATCTAGAAGGTATTACAGATGCGTCTGTTCGTTGAAGGAAAGTTGGCTGCCACCTCGGGTCAAGGGTGGAAAAATCAACTCTCCCTTACTTTCCACCAACCTATGGCCTACCACAATTAATTGAGGAGACTTGGACTGTTGGAGGCTCGACCCAAGGGCTCAAAAATGCCTATTTAAGGCAGTGGTGTTGGAGGATTGAAGAATCTTTGGTGCTTGGTTTCATTGTAGTGTTATGCTGCCGCTTTGTGTTTGTAATCACATTTCTTTCTCATGTAAGTTGTTTAATTCACCTTAGTTTCTTAATAAAAATTCTTCATTTACTCTTATTCTGTTCTTAAACTTATCACGTTGATACCATTGGTTCAAGGTGTGAATTTATTCACACCATACCTTGTGATATTTATCACACAACGGAGGAGTGATCTTTTTTTGTTGTTGTTTTTACTTCTTCAATTCCACCCTTGTAAGTCTACTTCCCGCTTCCGTTGAAGAAATGTCATCAATGGAGGGATAACTCTTTTATGGGTTGATCCAAGGGAGTATCAAGGGTCTGGATTGGATGTTATTTATCACTATATTAATGGAAAATCACTTCTTTTAAATGAGATTTTTATTTGATTATTTTAAAACATCTTCATCCTTATTGAATTTAAGGTCACACATTCAAGTGCTAATACGAACCTCTACCTTGGAGTGCTCAAAAATTTGATCCTTCAAGTGTATAGGTGATTAGTATTAGGTTGTGTAGGCATTAAACTAGTAAGTGATGATTTCTTTTGATCTTCTTAAATGAATCCATTTCAATTATAAGAAATTGAAATCATTAAAAAAGTAATCCATCCAATCCACCCCGAGCGATAACCTAGGATCAACTCATTCTTTCAAATTGAATTCACTTAAATATGTTATATATCCTCTAAACTCATAAAAAATCAATCCAAGTTGGATACTTAATATCCAAAAATATTCCATAGAATGTGCGTGTCTATAGGTTACTTCTTAGGTCTCTGTGGATTCGATAACCCAAGCTAAACTACAAGGACCGTTCTACCTTCATCTCTTGGGTAAATTTGAGCGAGAATCAAATTTTGGCGCCATTTCCGGGGACCCAAGTAAGTAATATAAACACCCATTCTATTCTCCCCCATTTCTTCTTGTCTCATCCAAATTCTCTTATCTTGTCCCTTTCTCGTTTGTTTTTTCTTTTGGCGCATGTCCACCTACACCCGTGATCAATCAACCCGTCTAGTTATGGTGGATAGTCCTAGGGTTGGGGAGTCAAGTACACCAAGGGAACTCATTCCATTAGATCATAATCTTCCTAATACTCTAGAGTCCAAAATTTATCCAATTTCAATGGAAGGTCTTCAAGGAAACCAACTCATAAACCCGGGTGGAAACCAAAATGGAAACCCAAATGAGGCAGCCCCAAACTTGGGGAATGCGATGGATCAAACCATGAATGACTACCTCACACCTTCCTGGACCAATTACCCCTCATGCATTAGACACAGTTCCCTAGGAGATTCCAACTACATCTTTAAACCCCATGTCCTAAACCACCTTCCCACATTCCATGGAATGGAGTCCGAGATGCCATACCTGCACATTAAGGAGTTCAATGACATTGTAGAAACCATGTGTCCCCCACATCAACTAGAATCAGCTAAGATGAGTCTATTTACTTTTTCTTTAAAGGATCGAGCTAAAAATTGGCTAAACAATTTGAGACCATCATCCATCAACTCTTGGGACCAACTACAAAGAGAATTCTACAAAAAATACTTTCCCCACCACAAAACAATTGCACTTAAAAAGAGCATCCAAAACTTTTTTGAAAAAGAGGGAGATTCATTCTATGAAACATGGGAGAGGTTCAAAGACACTATAAACATGGTTCCACACCATGGTTTTTCTATTCCTGAACAAGTGAGAATTTTCTATGAAGGGTTGGGTACGGGGAACAAACAATTCATTGACCTGATGTGTAATGGAACCTTTAAAAACAAAGCCCCAAATGATGCTTACGAGTATCTAGAAAGCCTTTCTGAACAAAACCAAACATGGGGAACTTCACCTTATTCTGAAAATCCACAAAGAACTACTAGAATTCATATAATTAGAGAAGAGGAAAGCCTTAGGGCTAAACTCGGAGCACTCTCTAGGAAGGTTGAAGAGATAGACCTTAGGAAAGTCCATGAAATCCAAACTGTTGACCCTGTTTGCACAATTTGTGACAAACATGACCATAAGACAGACAACTGCCCAACCATTCCATCCATCAAGGATGTTCTCTTAGGAGGACCCCCAGCGGAAGTAAATGCTTTGAACTTTCAAAAGCCTCAATACCAAAACACCTTCAACCCAAGGTATAACGACCACCCAGGCTTCTGCTGGAAAGATAACCAACAACCTAGCCAACCACAGGGACAAAATCCTTACCCCCATTAGAACTACCAAACCCATAACCAGTTCCAAACCCAACCTATCCAATACCAATAGCCACCGGTCCATTTTCAACAAACCATCCCACCTCCAAAATATCCCCCTGGGATAAACCAACCTACTCAAGCACCCACCCAAACTGTTCCACAAAGCCTACTAGAACAATTGTGAAAACAAATGGAGAGGATGAACTTAGAAGTCTCTTCCCTAAAACAAGAACTTCAAACCATCAAAACTGGAAAGGCACCCATGCCTACTCAGGTGGTGCCATCCTCAACTTCAAGGGGAGAGTCAAGTTGTGCTCAAACAACTCATGAACAACTAAAGGTTGTGACTGTTTTAAGAAGTAGGAAATCAATTGAGAAACATGAACAACTAATTCAGAACCCACCTGAAGATTCAAACTTGGATGAAAATTCAAATGAACCACAAGATCAAACTGAGGAAACTGATAACATTTTCAAGGAAACAACTCTTCAACAAACAACCCCACAACCTGCACCATTTCCTCAACTTATGAGGGGGAAAACCAAGACTTAAATGAGTGAAACGTTAAGAGAAATATTTTCACAAGTCAAGTTGAACATACCCCTTCTCGATGCAATCCAAACCATACCTGCCTACTCAAAGTATCTTAAGGACTTGTGCACTTTTAAAAGAAAATTTTCACATAAAAACCAAGTCCTTTTGGCTACTAATGTGATTACCACCATTCAAGGGACCATTCCTCCTAAGTTGAAAGACCCGGGTTGCCCTTACATCAATGTTGAACTAGGAGAGAGCAAAGTTGTCAAGGCCTTGTGTGATCTAGGTGCTAGTGTCAATCTCATCCCCTATGCCGTGTACTGCCAGTTAGGCCTAGAAGAACTCCAACCCACATCTGTCACACTTCAACCTGCTGATCGTAGCATTAGGGTTCCAAAGGGGATTTTAAAGGACGTTCTGGTAAAGGTTGAAAACTTCATCTACCCTACTGACTTCATTGTCCTTGACAACCATCCAAACTTAGGAAATAAGGAACAAACCCTAATCATCCTTGGTCGTCCTTTTCTTGCAACAATCAACTTTATTATCCGAGTCCAAAATGGGAACATAACCATCGCCTTTGGGAACATGAGTCTAGACTTGAACATCTATAATGAAAGCTCAAAAATAGGGGATGACGAGGACATTCATGAAGTAAACATGATAGGAAGCATTGATAATGAATCCATGGAACATCAAGGAATATTTAATGAATGTTTAAGTCAGGATGAGATTGATTTACTTTGTTCATATGAAGGAAGTTTATCTCCTTGGCTTGAATCATTTTCAAATTGCTCTTATGATGAATTCTTAGGTCCAACAATCAGTGAAACCTTTCAAGAAACCAATTTCATGGAGACCAATCAAACTTCCTTCCCTAAATCTGATCAATCCAATCTAGTAGCTGAATCTTCTACATGTTTGGAATCAATCCTATCTAAAACTTTAGGAAATAAAATTGATCTTGATCCAATGTCCCAATCTTCTGCTGAAATTCTGAACCAACCTGATCTTGAATTGAAGGAACTTCCTGCTACACTAAATTATGCCTTTCTAGGGGACAATCAAACACATCCTATTGTCATTTATTCTTATCTTGAAGCCAATCATGAAAGGATGCTTCTAGATGTCCTTAGGAAGCATAAGAAAGCCATTGGTTGGACCCTTTCTGATATTCCTGGGATTATCCCACTTATCGGGACTCATAGGATTGTTCTGGAATCTGATTCAAAGCCATGTCGTCAACCTCAACGGTGACTCAATCCTAATCTCATGGAGGTAGTAAGGAAATAACTTCTGAAATTGTTAAAATCTGGTATCATATATCCCATAGCTGAGAGTGAGTGGGTGAGCCCAATCCAAGTGGTTCCAAAAAAGGCTGGAATCACAGTGATAACCAATGAGGATGGAGAGATTCTTCCAACAAGGGTGAGTAGTGGATGGAGGGTCTACATTGACTATAGGAAGCTAAACTCATTCACCAAGAAGTACCATTTTCCCTTACCATTCATTGACCAAGTGCTTGAGAGAGTGGCAGGTCATGCCTTCTACTGTTTCTTAGATGGGTACTCGGGGTACAATCAAATTGAGGTCTCCCTAGAGGATCAAGGGAATACTACATTCACATGTCCATTTGGTACCTTTGCTTTCAAACGCATGCCCTTCGGGTTATGCAATGCCCCTGGAACCTTCCAACGGTGCATGATGGGAATATTCTCAAACATGGTAGGGGATTTTCTAGAGGTCTTCATGGATGACTTCTCTGTGTTTGGGGATACATTTGAGGGATGTCGCAGAATGTGGAGAAAGTTTTGTCAAGATGTGAAGAAAATAATCTGGTCCTAAACTGGGAAAAATGTCATTTCATGGTTAAAGAGGGACTTTTTCTAGGCCATCTGGTCTCAAGTAGGGGGATTGAAGTTGATAAAGCAAAGGTTGACATCATTTGTCACCTTCCATCACCCAAAACTGTCAAGGAAGTGAGGTCTTTCTTAGGACATGCTGGTTTCTATAGAAGATTCATCAAGGACTTTAGTTCAATATACCATCCCCTTTTTGCTCTCCTAGTAAAGGATGCTCCATTTGTTTGGACAGAAATCTGTGAGGGTTCATTCTCAACCCTCAAATCCTCTCTCACCTCTCCTCCGATTATGAAATCTCCAAATTGGAACCTTCCTTTCGAACTTATGTGTGATTCCAGTGACTTTGCTGTTGGAGATGTGTTAGGACAACGCTGTGATAAAACTCCTTATGTCATTTCTTATGCAAGAAAATCCTTAAATGATGCCCAAATAAACTACACCACTACTGAAAAGGGGTTACTTGATATTGTGTTTTCTTTAGAAAATTTTAGGTCCTACCTCTTAGGATCCCCCATCACTGTGTTCACTGACCATTCTGCACTAAAATACCTCTTCCAAAAACAAGATGCCAAGGCTAGACTGATTAGGTGGGTCCTTCTATTACAATAATTTGACCTCACAATCAAGGATAAAAAGGGTGTTGAAAATGTTGTAGCTGATCACCTCTCTAGGATGGAATTCAAAGACAACTCAAATCACCTTTCTGTGTCTGATTCATTTCCTGATGAACACCTATACTCTGTGAGTGACTGCCCTTGGTATGATGACATAGCCAATTTCTTAGTTACAGGATTCATTCCAAAATTCTTAGGGACTCAATCTCGAAGGAAATTCCCTTCTGATGTTAGACACTATGTTTTTGATGGTCCATACCTCTATAAGTTCTGCCCTGACCAAGTCATTAGGAGGTGTGTTCCAGAATCTGAACAAGAGTCCATCCTTAAATTCTGTCATAGTGAGGCATGTGGAGGTCACTTTTCCTCTAAGAAAACATCTGCTAAGATTCTTCAATGTGGTCTCTTCTATCCCACCCTTTCAAGGGACTCCTATACATTTTGTCAAAGTTGTCCTAGGTGTCAACAAGTAGGGTCCATCACAAAAAGGAATCAAATTCCACTCACTCCCATCTTAGTGGTTGAAATCTTTGACTATTGGGGAATTGATTTCATGGGTCCTTTCCCAAACTCTAGGGGATACCTCTACATTATCTTAGCTGTTGATTATCTCTCAAAATGGGTTGAGGCCATTCCCACAAAATCCAATTATCATTAAACTATGATTAGATTCCTAAAATAAAACATCTTCTCTAGATTTGGAATTCCTCGGGCTATCATAAGTGATCGTGGAACTTATTTTTGCAATCGTCTATTCTCATCACTCATGGGAAAATATGGAATTTCTCACAAATTTTCCACTGCTTACCACCCACAGACCAATGGTCAAGCTGAGTTAGCCAATCGTGAAATCAAACAAATTCTTGAGAAAAATGTCAATCCTTCTAGGAAAGATTGGTCTGAGAAACTCTTAGATGCTCTTTGGGCCTATAGAACCGCATATAAAACCATTTTAGGAATGTCCCCATATAGGTTGGTTTATAGTAAAGCATGCCATTTGCCAGTGGAGATTGAACATAAGGCCTTTTGGGCAATTAAGAAAATGTATTATGACCTCTCATTGGTCGGAAAAAAAAGGAAATTAAATCTCAATGAACTGGAGGAACTAAGGATGGAGGCTTATGAAAATTCAAGGATCAATAAAGCTAGAGTTCAAGCCTACAAATCTAGGAATATCAAGGTCAAACATTTTGAACCGGGAAAACTTTTGCTCTTGTATAGTTCAAAACTTCATTTACACCCGGGAAAGTTAAGGTCTAGATGGTCAGGTCCTTTTATAGTTCATCATGTATACCCCCATGGGGCAGTAGAGATTCAAGATCCCACTAGTGGTCACATTTTCAAGGTCAATGGTCAAAGGTTAAAAACATTCATTGAATCATTCAATAAACAGGAAATAGAGGTTGAGTTAACTGAGCCAACCTATGAACCAGAAAAAAATTAATAGATTTAGGGTCTATGTCGGGCTAACGATGTTAAACAAAGCGCTGAATGGGAGGCAACCCATGGTTTTCAAGTTTCCAATAATTTTTTTGTTTTAATCAACTTTAAATTTTAAATAGGGTTAATGAGAAATTTTGATATTTCAAAAGAAAAAAAATAAATTGTTGACCTGTTCTTCTATAATGAGTATGGATGGGTACGAAAGGGGAGCACCATATTCATCCGTGTCATGTGGTGTGATCCTTGAGTAATACCTTACCCAGAAATTTAAAAAGAAGACAATGTATCATCAGTTTGTTTTTTTAATGTGTTTGTAGGTTAAAAATTTAAAATACAAAAATAAATAAATAAAAATATAATAATAAAAAAAGTCCATATCGTAGGTCGTGGGGCAAACCCCGTCACAACCGGCGAAGCCGCGGGGATTCGAACCCGAGACCGAAGGGAGACAGGGGTGCGCACTTACCACTGACCTACGAATTCTTGTACTTCCTTATTCTATAATTTTTATATATATTCTTATATTTTACTTCCTTTATTATAAATATATATATATATATATATATTTTCTTTTTTCCACTAGGGAACTTTGCAAGCGACATGGATATCAAAGGACTAAATTCGAGCAGCAAGAACTTCAAACTTCAACCACCAGGTGACTTCATTCCATGATCCTCATATTTAAATTTCCTTATTGAACTCCCCTTTTATTCCTCTACCCCATTCTAAATTTTATTTTTACGAAACTAGGGATAGTTTCATTCTAAGTTGGGGGGTGTGGAAACAAAATGATTGTTTAAAAAAAACAATGATAAAAAAAGAAGTAAAATTCCTTTATCATTCATATAATAACATCTTTTCTCAAATTAAAACTATATAGAAAATAACTTTTATTTCCTTGACTCTTAATTTAATTCATGATTAAGTTTAAAAGCATTTATTTTGGAAGTTTGGTTGTCCAATGAAAATTTTCATCATTTTTATTTTCATCCATTAAATCAAAATGCCATAATGCACATCCTTTAGACTGTGGGGTACTAATTTGAATTTTTGGGGTCCCATGATAAATATCATAGGCTGGTTTTATTTTTATGAATAATATGAGTATTCAAAAAAAATAAAAAAAATAAAAAAAATAAAAAAAAAATTTGCATGTAGAGCAATGGATTGATAAAATGCGAGGCTTTCGGTACTTGGGGATCGTGACTCCAAAGTTGTCTAGCCCTGAGTTTTTCAATCTATCTCTATTTATGGTAATATGACTTTGTTTTTGATTAAGTTAACTCGAGATGATGCCCGAGTATGTGGGTTTCACTTGGTGCCCTAAGGCCTTTGAGTCTGGGAGTCATCGGCAAAGTCTTGCTACATGGGTTAATTTGATTAACTGCAATCTCAATTACTATATCAATATTTCAAAAAAAAATCCAAAAAAAAGAGCAATGAAGAATACTCATATTAGGATTAAATGTGATTCCACCTAGCGCTTCCATGATTTCCCCCTTGAATGAAAATGAACCCCCATATCTATTGTGATTCACAACACATCATTACACCTAATTGAGTTGGATGAAGTATGATGATGGATTTGATCAAAGGAATGGGCTTGGGATTGTGATCTGCTTTTAAATTCATCTTATTTTAAATTATCTTGATAGGTTATAAAAATATATTTGTGTGCAGTTTACATTGTGAGCATTGTTTGTTATAATGTGTTTGAAGAAAGGAATTCAAATAAAATCATTGAATTATTTGCTCGGGACTAGCAAATCTCAAGTTGGGGGGTGTGATTATCCAATAAAAACATATATTTTAATTACATTTTAATGGTATTAAATGTTCATTTTTGATCTTATGGGACTGAGTTAGTGCATTTTCATTATGAACATTCATTCTCATCATTTGTGCACTTCATGCCTAATATACACCAATTTAGGCCCAATGAGTCATCTGATTATAAGGAATTTAATTATCAATATTTTAATTTGATATTTTGGGAACTATATCTACACTTAAATGTGAACATTTTTCATTCAGGGATCAATGGATGATTCATAAACAATGATGGAGATATTTGGAGATGAATGGAAGCAATTCTAAGAGAAGGCAGATTGGAAACCAGCCCACTTATGAGACTGTGGGGCCCACCATACAGGCCCAATGAATCTCAAATTTTGTGGTATTCTAGAAGACATGTATAGGAAAAAATAACTCTTCATGATCAAATGCTAATTAGGCCTCTATGGTGGTCATTAAGGCGGCCCAAGTTAGAGATACAATTCTGGGACAGATTCTGCGGCCCAGACAAATAGCCCACTAATTTAATTATATCTCGGAATCCACAACTCCAAATGGACCCAAATTTTACAGGAGGTTATAAGACATCCGGAGATCCATTTTCTTCTTCTATGGCCCACTCTTAATCGGCCATATAGAAGGCCTTCCAGACGCGTCTGTTCGGTGAAGGAAAGATGGCTGCCACCTCGGGTCAAGGGTGGAAAAATCAACTCTCCCTTACTTTCCACCCACCTATGGCCTACCACAATTAATTGAGGAGACTTGGACTATTGGAGGCTCGACCCAAGGGCTCAAAAATGCCTATTTAAGGTAGTGGTATTGGAGGATTGAAGAATCTTTGGTGTTTGGTTTCATTGTAGTGTTATGCTGCCGCTTTGTGTTTGTAATCACATTTCTTTCTCATGTAAGTTGTTTAATTCACCTTAGTTTCTTAATAAAAGTTCTTCATTTACTCTTATTATGTTCTTATACTTATAATGTTGATACCTTTGGTTCAAGGTGTGAATTTATTCACACCATACCTTGTGATATTTATCACACAATGGAGGAGTGATCTTTTTTTGTTGTTGTTTTTACTTCTTCAATTCCACCCTTGTAAGTCTACTTCCTGCTTCCGTTGAAGACATGTCATAAATGGAGGGATAACTATTTTATGGGTTGATCCAAGGGAGTATCAAGGGGATGTATTGGATTTTATTTATCACTCTATTAATGGAAAATCACTTCTTTTAAATGAGATTTTTATTTGATGATTTTAAAAGATCTTTATCCTTATTGAATTTAAGGTCACACATTTAAGTGCTAATACGAACCTCTACCTTGGAGTGATCAAAACTTTGATCCTTCAAGTGTATAGGTGATTAGTATTAGGGTGTGTAGGCATTAAACTAGTAAGTGATGATTTCGTTTGATCTTCTTAAATGAATCCATCTCAATTATAAGAAATTTAAATCATTAAAAAAGTAATTCATCCAATCCACCCCGAGCGATAACCTAGGATCAACTCATTCTTTCAAATTGAATTCACTTAAATCTGTTATATATCCTCTAAAATCATCAAAAATCAATCCAAGTTGGACACTTCATAGCCAAAAACAGTCCATAGAATGTGCGTGTCTATAGGTTACTTATTAGGTCTCTATGGATTCGATAACCCAAGCTAAACTACAAGGACCGTTCTACCTTCATCTCTTGGGTAAATTTGAGCGAGAATCAATCATCATGGTTTATAATAATTGGAGGAGTTAGAGGAAGAAATAAAATAAAAATTATTGTTGAATAACGTTACCTCTTCTTTGGATAAACTCTATAGGTTTGTACCAAATTCCTACCTAAGGTGTATTTATACACAAAATAAGGCTTCTATTATGGGGGTAGGAAATTTGGGGAGTTCTTTTTGTAAGTAATGGAAAAAAAATTATGTTATTAATAAGAGAAGATAGGGGTGGCCATTTATAAGTGTAATGAGTGGCACACTTGTAATTTTCAAAATGAAATTGGTGTGCCCTTGTTTTTCATACTTCAGAAGGGTAAAAATGGATAATTATAGATACTTAGAAATTATAGTTTCCAAATATTTCATGAAAATATATTTTATAAAAAAATTAGGTCATTTTAACTATTATCTTCTCGGTTTAGTCCCCCAGTAAATCCTTTTTTACATTTACCATGGTAATTAATTTTTACTATTTTTACTATTAACATTGGTCACGAAAATTATTGAAATTTTTATAAATTATATATTATTATGATTCCAAATATTGAATCCTTTTTAAAAAATTACATTCACATAAGTGTAAAAACTAAATTTAAAACTAATCGCGTATATTGGATGAGAAAGAGGATTTTCGAAGAGAAAATGTTCAAAATTTTACAAAGTATTTATTTCAAAATTTAAAATGAAAATTATTAAAATAAAATAAATTAGATTAATTTATATATAATTAAACAAATTATACTTTAAATAAATAAAAAATAAAATTTAAAATAACTAATAATTTAAATTAAAATGTAGTTTTTAATTAAAATTCAGTATTTTTTAGTATTCACCAAAAAATGAATGATTTTAGAAAATTCAAAAAACTCACCCTTTGATAATTTTTATATTCTCATATCATAAATTAAGTTCATTTTATAATATTTTTCTAAAATTGGGGGAAATTATATTTAAATTATGTCTTCAAATCATGATTAAACCATATTTGAGAAAAAATAAAAGTTTTTTCGAAAAAATTTTATTTTTCATTCAAATGATTCTTATTTTATTCATAATAAATATAATACTAATGAAATTGATTTTATATGTTTAAATAATATAATTTTAAAAATTTATTTAGTACTATTCATACACACCAATTTAATGACTAGTCTATAATTGTACAATATATTACAGTTCATTTGGGATTATGGTTTTGTGTTTGGCAAGATATAAAGGAGATTAAATTTAAGTAAATATATTATTTTTTTAAGAAATGTGTTATGATTCACATATTCTATCTAATAAAATATTATTATTTTATTATTTAATGGGGTTAGAATCTTGTCACGTTAAATAAATTTATTTCTTGAAATTTAAAAATGATCACCATAATCAACAGTTTGACATTTGAAAATATCATTGTTGAAGAAAACAACATCGTAAAAGTGTTAATAAACTATCATCATAATAAGATATAAAGGTAAGTGAAAAGGTAATATGTAATAACACATTTTTAGGTTTCAATGTAGGGAAAATTTGGTAGAAATTAAATATATTGACATAGAAAAAATCAAAAATAGTTATAGAGTGCGATAGAGGTCATTCATCATAAGAAGGTGATTGATCAATTGAAAGTAAAATGACTTAAAACCATAAATCTGTGATGATTTAAAGACCATTTAATTCATAAGGTATTAATTTAATTGAAATTTTTTTTAAAGGTCATTTTCTGAATGTTGAGGAATTATTTTACTGCCTATGATTATAATGAAATATACTTACTTGATATATTTATATTTTCTAGGAATCATTTAATAATTATTTAGGTCATTATAAATTCCCAATTAATCACTTACATCATGAAATTTAAATCCAAAAATAATTTTTTTATACCTTAAGCACCAAAATTAACTTTTAACGGATTATAAGATCCATAAAAGAGTGAAAATTCTTTCCTCTATCTCTAACCATTTTACAAAACCAATATCATTAGAAAAATTTATTCAATATAATAAATTTATCTATACACATAAATAGTAACTCCACTAGTTCTTCATTATTATTATTTTTAAATCATTTTACTAAAAACAAAGACATATTAACGAAGACATCACGTAGGATAGTGGTTGTTGTTAAACCCTATCATCTTTCAGTCATGGGTTCAAGCCCAAAAAACATGATACACATGAGGGATTTTCACCTTGTATTTGATTTTTCATTTTTATAAAACAATATTAATATAATTCTTATAAAATTACTCAAAGTGGAATAACCAATAATTACCTCAATATAAATGAAATAATAATTCCCAAAAATTAAAAATAAATTTAAAATTATGTGTATAACAAGTAATAACATTCATATTTAAGTAACTTTTTTACTAAAACATGTACTAAACTAATGGGTTGTATTCCCAAATATGTTTTCCAAAAATCTCCTCAATCATTTTAAAATCCCATTACATAAAACATAAAAAGGGTGTGTGTGGCTTCAACTTTTTATAACCCATAAACTCAAAAACCAATGATGGTATCCATTACTTTTATGTTAATGAAGACTTATATGTTTTTGAAATTCTATACAATATTTATATGTTTCATGATTCTTATAACCAAAATACTATTAGTAAAAATACTTAAATAATTTAATTCTTTAATCCCAATACATAATTACTTCAAAAATTTTATTTAAACATGAATCCTTTATTGGTCTTGGGTTTACCATTTATAAATGAATTAGATAATTCCTAAGTTCTCCACATTTAAGACAAAAAAATAAAAATGGATCCCTAGGATGATATTTATTTCTTTCCATTGTACTCTTCAATTTTTCCTTGGTAATTATTTTATTTAAGATTTTTTTACATAAAAACCAATTTTATTAAGATATAATATGTTTAACCTAGGTCATTCAATGTCATCATCTATTCAAATACTTTAAAATGGTTTGTAAAGAAAATGTTAATTAATATAAGAATATCCCCATGGAGTGTCAAACTATGTGTATAGTAAGTCATTTTTCATGCACTAGGTGAGGATTGGGTCAAGACCAATGCACCATTTTTTGAGATATTTCCCCTAGGTACAACTATTCAAGAACAAAAACCACTTTTAGTATCCAGGTCGTGATGTTTTTAAAGTAAAAACAAAAAAATCTCTACTATCCGAAAACATTATGATCTTCTTCTATACTTATCTTTAATTTCTATCATAGGGTTACTATGCCTAATCTATGTTTTCTTAAATTAGTTCCCCAGGTTTCTATTAAATTTTCTTTGATACAAACTTTAGTGACTTTGACTCTAGTAACCTAGAGCCATAGTGTTTCTTTATTACATTTTCATAAGATATAAGGAATCACACCAAAAAGGACCGAATAATTTATTAGTCTTGGTTAAATAGATACATTAATGATTATTATATTACATTTTTAAAATTAAAATTATGACATAATTTATTTTCTATAATAACATTTTTTCCCTCTAGCATATCCTTGCATATCAAAACTAGTAAACTTAATTGATTAATGATAAATGATAAAAAATTAGTGTGAGATCAAATCTTTAGTATGGATTAACTACAGAATAAGTTATAATGAATCAATAATTATAATAAACACTATAATGTAAATAACTAAAAATATATTCCATTTAATTAATAACATGACAATCGTAACTAAATAAGTCATAATCAATATGGAAATATATATGACTAAAAAAACATACCATTTAATCAATAAACTGGGAATGAAATGCACCCAAATATAATATCATTTTGAAAAACTCATGGATAACAATTATTGAATTTTTAATGAAACAAATTTCTTAATTATTGGATGTCATGAACTCATGACCATGATACATCTACCATCATGAGATTTCATAAGACAGTTTAAAAGTATTGGTTACATACTCATCTAGTTTTTTCAATTAATTTTATGACATCATACTGATTCACCTCATTTGACAACTGATGCATTGAGGGGCTGGATATGACTGGAACCCACTTGTGATAGCAAGTCCAAATCATTCCTCATATATCGAATAAATGATTTAATTCATACACAATGTGACTAATCATAAAATATTCACATTGAGTAAGGAATATAAATTTATTGATATTTACCTAGATAAACAAATAAATTTCAATATAGATAATCATATATAGAAATAATATATTGTTTAAGAAACAAACATATCCATGAAAATAGCATGGATATCAATGGAAGATTTAATTTATAATGGCTATGTGAAAGTAAATATGTCGAGTGAAAGTTAATGACTTTAAAAATTTATTAATAAGGTGAATTTCAATACATTCATCGGTCAAAATTATCATAAACCATTCAAAATATCTTCAAAAATGTTCTTGAGAAAAACATGATTTTAATTTTAGAAATCAATTTATAAAACTAAAAGTTCAAAAAAATACTTTTATTTAAAAATAACCTTTGATTCATATTAAATATTCATTAAATCATTTGACTGTTCATGATTGTTGGACGTTTCATTCATGCCGTACATGTTAATAAAAGATTCCTTACATTTTTTTGGTAAAATACAATTGGATTTTTTTTGAAAAAATACATGAAGTAGTCTTTAAAAACATTTTTAAAAAGGTAAAAATGGTTAAGAATGTATTTTATAAATCATTTTGATAAAATTTAAAACATTTTCTAAAACATGTTTAAAAAACTTGGTTTTGGAAGAAAATTTATTTCTAATCAAAGTGAGAAATAAAGTTATATTTTGTTAAAAACATGTTTTAAATTATTTTATGAACCGAAGAGTGTATAAAATGATACAATTAACTGAAAAAAAAATCAATAATAACCATAAGATAAGAAAATGAATTGGTTTAGTATGAAATTTTCAAATAATTTCCTTTAACTGGAATTAAAGGATAAACAATCTTGAATACAATAAGATTGTGAAATAATATTTCAAAATTCCCTTTAATTTTGAAGTGATAATTAATCAATTAATCAATTGTGTGTATCAACTATAAATCCACAAAAAAACAAGTGGGAATAAAACATAAGTTAATCCAAATCTATTTCACACATAATCATAGAAAATTAATGATGATGAAGACACAATATAACCAAATGAAATGGAATTGGGATATGAAATTGTTTACCATTCGGTAACTCTTATGTCAAATCCCCATGTATGAAATAATTCATATTGAGGATAAAAATACCATGAATTAATATGAAATAATTATAATACATATCAAAGGGTCTGTATAAACACTATATAAAATAAATTATATGTATAACATTACAATATACCACAAGGAAGAGAAATTGAGAAAATATACCTTAACTCACTCTTCCTTTTGATTGACCATGTTTTAACATAATTTATGATGGTTTTATGAATTTTATAATTTTATACCATATCCAAATTAATATTTATAAAACAATTTTTTTGAGACTTCCATTTGGGAATGCCTTTATATCGATGGACACTTCCATTTTGTTTCCCCACATTCCCACATTATAATGGTAGGAGGTTTTCAACACATTTAGTGGTGATGTCTACTCCTTGATCGAAACATGATGACTGGATGTCAATGATCCCTTTTATGTATTCCTCCTTGGATATTATTACCTAGTCTAAGTGTCCTTAATTGATTCTATCATGTTCATGGAACTCATTTCCGGTGACATCTCTTTGTGGATGTCAGTTAATTGAACTGGTTCTATATTGGTAGTTTAAAAACCTTTGGTTAAGAGAGTAATCATGTTGGGAATCTCTAGACATGTTTGGAGATTTGGAACATTAGTCTCCTATTAATCTTTCTCATTTGAGGTCATATCATATGATTCATCATAGGTACAAAATCTAAGTAATTATATATTGATCATGAGGTAATTAACACCATGGGCGTATGACTTACAAGTATTTTTCCTTGGGAATTCCATGATTATTTAATGGGGTAGATTTTTTGGGTCAGATCACTAGTTCTTTATTTACAGAGATGAAGCAGAGCATCCTGTACAGATAGATCAGAGCATTAGTTTATTTCCTTGTTTAGATGGTATTTGGTTCATCATAATGACCCATGGAGTCAGATCAAGGTAATGCATCCCTTAGAGGGAAGGTGTCACACCCAGATGGTTTACTGATGGATCAAAACTCCATATGGAGGTGCATCCAGAGTTATGGATCAAAAGGCCTAGTGAAGTTAGATCATGGAGGTGAGTCCCTCATGGGGAAGATTTCACACCTAGATTTTTTTACCAATGGATCATAACACCATATGGAAGTAGATTTGGGTGGATTTTCCTTAGGAGGGAAACACTATGGGTTTACCATTGTCAGAATTGAACCTAAGAGAGGATTTCTACGTACTGTTCATAGAGACCATGGATCAAAATCCATGTAGTTGAATACCACCATTTATGTTTGTGTGATATGATCAATCCATGCAGTTTATTATCATGTGGTAGGTACCCTTATGTCACAAAAGGAGCATTGATGAGATATAGTGAGGGGATTACATGTTGAAGCTTCTTGAAATGGGAATCACATCCAATGGTTGGGAAAAAGGATGTGGGGCTAATGCATAGAAGTTTCTTGGAATGGGATTCACATCCCAGGGATGGGGAGAAGGTTGTTAGGCTACACATGGGAGATTCCCAGTATTGTAGTCACGTCTTATATATGGGGAAGGCAGTGTGTGGATTATATGTAGGAGATTTCGGTATGGGTGTAACATCCCACGAATGGGGAGAAAAGTTTGTGGATTATTCATAGAAGATACTGTTATGGGCATCACATTTGACAGTCAGGAAAGAAAATGTAGGGATTTTACATGGAAGATGCCCGGAATGGGAGTCACATCCCATGGATGGGGAGAAGGGTGTGGGACTTATCCATGGGAGTTACCTAGTATAAGATACACATCTTGTGGATAGGGAAGGATATGTGGGTATAATGCATAGAAGTTGCCTCATATCGAAGTCGCATGTCTTGTATGGGGAAGGTGGTGTGGGTCTTACACATAGAATCTTCTTGGTATGGGTGTAACATCACACAGATGAGGGGAACCATGTGGGGATTACGCGTAGAAGCTTCCAGGTATGGGCATCGCAACTTATGGATAGGGAGAAGGTTGAATCTCATGGTGTTCATAAATGAGGAATCCTAATTTCATTGAACTGTGTAATGCTACAATTTTATGTTCATTTTCATAGGATATTTTCATGCTATTTAACTTCATACGACTAGGATGTAGAGCAAGTAAATTTTACATCATGCAGCTTAGACATGGGGGGACTGAGTCCTCATCCCTTGGTCTTACGTGATCATCGCTCATGTGACTTTGGGTGGGGAATGGCATTGGAACTTCCATGGGTAATGGGTCAATCACGACTACCACATTATATTCCCCTTTACTAGAATCATAAGAGGTTAGATTACATATTCTTTGAAGTAATATTTAGGGTAAAATTTGTACTAGAGGTAGGTAGGACATCAAGTAGGGGACTAGGAAATTGTTATGTCCAATTAGGTTGGGTTGCACAAAATATTTTCATGACCATATTGATATAGCATGAGAGAAGATTATTATTTCAAGAAGCATGGTTACACACATGTTTCTAATTTTTGTGTTGATCTTGGTTGTGTGCAAGCCGATTCCATGCACAAACCCAGCTTTCTTTTAGGGTGGTTGTGTAAGGATCACTCTAAAGTATGATAAGTATTATTTGGGTCCATATATGTTATATCACATAAATTCCCTACCATTGAAGGTCCATGATGGCTGGGTTTTCATTTTTTCATGGAAGATTAGGAGTTTCACACTGTAGAGAAACACTCCGTCTTCTAGAGAGCCTCCCAAAGGGAGGGGATAATCTACTATTTATAGATGAAATACTTGGTTGTATGCATGCAACTCCAAGCATGTGCAACATGCATTCCATGAAAATTACTCTTTTTCTATTGGAGCTCATCCATGGAACACCTTATTATTTTCATTTATTATGGTGTGAAACTCGAGCAGTTTCATGATAGGTTTGTACACAATGATTCTATTTTGTGCACAGTAATGATTTCTTGGGAATGATGACCATATAATTATAAAAAACCAATGGAAAGTCCATGAAACTATGATTTACCTTTGGTGTGAAATTATATTTTACATAGAAGTGTATCTTTTCATGCACTCAAAAAAAAATTCACACAACCTGTTCGTCAGCCCCGAAATGGTCTTTTGGGGTGGCTAGCCTGATCTGTTCACACTGAAATGGTTGTTAGAGGCCATGGATGAGATTTTATCTCAGAATAATTCTCCTTGGAATCTAAGCTGTAAGGGGATAGGGATTTTAGGTTCTAAGTGTAATTCTGAAGAGATTATCCCATTTTTATCGCTATTTATAACTACTTCACATTCAATAAAACTTTGGTCTCATTCATGTTACATGATTTTTCATGAAAAAAATCCTTCAGTTGCATATTTCATGAAATTCGACTTCCCATGCAACTATTTCTTTACCATAGGGATCCTTTTGAATATATGTCTCCAATGTTTCACACCATCCTATAATTTATAATCCAAAATAGTGCATTTGTGACACCTCCCTTTGGATATCCTGATTCATTCAAAATACCATTAAACCATGTCAATCTAATATCACAGTAGCTACCAACACATGTAGGGAAAAAATGGTGAGAGATCCATATATTCATCAAGAAAGGAGGGTAATACCTAATCACTCAATTATTTTGATCATGTAGATATAATCTTAAAGAAACTTCATGTTGAGTGACCACCTTTAGTTAATGAATTTTAGGATAATAGGAGAAGTAAACATCTTGGATATTTAAAGTTAACAAGTTGTGCTCTTGGTTCAAGCATGGGGACGATCTCACTCATTAGAACATCATTTTCCATGGCCACCATACCTGATTGGATTGGGAAATTTCCATATACATGATGAGTGGATGGATGAAAATTTTATGGGGGAGAAAATAGAGGTCGAAGAGTTCTTGGCCCGATACACAAGCATATTCCAGAGTAGTATACGAGAAAACATAAATGGCTAGAATTAAGATTGGGACATTCGGTCAGGAGTCAACCTCACTGATGAGTGGGAGTGTGTGAACTGGGTACGCTTCACCTGCGTGGAATATGGGGATGAACTGTGTCATATCGGCTTATATGAAATATAGTGTACATCCTAATTCCACGCCTACCATCAATAAGAAACTCTTCCAGAGCTCCACATATGTTGGTCTCCAAACACTAAAACATTCTATATTCACCTGATAGAGGTTGGAATAAACATTTGGGATTTGCACTACATCGGTTTAATCCCACTATATGGGTTCTAATATGATGAATTTCTTCCAAAGTCAAATGTACAATCGGATAGGAAGCAGAAACCTCACCCAGTGAAAACATCTTCGAGAGGATTTGAAAGAGAATATGGGTCATGCTCCCCCATACCATAAGGATAATACATTCATGAAATTTCTGGAAATGTTATTGAATATGTACCAAAATTTATAGATTTTAGGATGGCTAAATAAGTGTCGGGTGGCACCGCATTGGAGGAGGTCAGGGTCATACATACTGATTTTATAGGAGGGGTAGTACGAGTAAAGGTGATTCAGTATGGTTGAATACTAGAAACCTATAGTATTCTATGACATATTTATTACCACATTCCTTAATGGATTCTTGATTCTAGTTAGAGACACCAACATGGGTCTGTGACTGGGGACACGGGTGATGTTAGAATTCATGGAAGCTGCAATATGGTGAACTGGGGTGCACTAGTGCTGGCTCAAATTTATAGCCAACATGGAATGTGTAAATGGGATTTAGGAATAGTTGAATGTATGGACCATTCATGTCCTTAATGGCTGGGTTTTTGGCACACCTCTGAGGCTATGAGTTTATGAATTCCATTATTCTACCAAATACAGGGCTACGCCTCTCTCTGCTAAATATCTATAGGTTTAGGATAGTGATGTTCAATGAAATAGGGGTCGTGATTTGAATTGTGAATCATGTGAAATTTAAATTAGATCCCATTCTATCCAAGTTTGGATCAATGGTTGAAAAACCTAAAAAAGTAAATTAGAACAGTGGGACTATCTTATCTCTTTCTAGGGAGGATTTATAGTGGGCATTATTGAAAGAAACATCAACTAAAATTCGTACATGTCGTCCTAGTTTTCCAAGAAATTCGAGTGAATCCAGTAGTCGATGAAGAGATTTTACATTGGGGTATATAAAGAGTGTAAACATTGTATCCTTAATCAGTTGTGGTGGATACTGACAAGTGGGGGATTAGGATAGACGATCATGCTGCCACAAACCAATTTGAGTTTTGGTGTGTCTTAGGATTATGGAAACAACATAGTGGTAGAATACCCAGATATGATCTTGAAAAATTGTTTAAGGGTGAATAAAAAAGAGAGTGAGGTGATAGAGAAATAGGTGGCAGATGGGATACTACTTGATGTAAAATCTAGATACTAGGAGTGGCTCAAGATAGAGCTACAGTAAGGGAGGATCAAGGAACTACTTCAACCCTACCCCTATAGAGGGTGTATGTTTCCACCATAAAATGATGTTATATTTCCCATGTTCTATATATCTTAGAGGACACTTAGAGTATCTATAATGATTGATAACCTATGGAATAATCTGATCCAAGATGTAGTCAATCCTCTAGAGGTCGATCTTGCTCAGATCATGATAAAGGAGAGCTTCCATGAGAGGCATGCTTACCTAACAACCACAGATGCCTCCCTGTTCTAATGAGTGGAATCTGATCTTCCTACCACCCATGTGTGGGTAATGTTTGGTGTAAATCCTAGATGGGAAGAGATACCACGTATTAATGATTCAGGTGAGGAGGCATTAGAATACTAGGGAACACAAGGTTATAGTGATGAGGACTCTTGGGGCTTAGCCACCGATCAGAAAACCCATCAGGAGAGTGGAAAAATTTCATCCTCAGATGACTATAAGTCCATACTTCTTGAGGTAATATTATTAACATAACTACCTCTTTCAGTACTTCATATTTTTTTGTTTAGTAGATCTGATTGAAATTTTCCATGTACATGAGAAAGCTGAAAATCTTAAAGGGGTCCTTTATAGAGGTGGTGAAGGTGCTCCACCAGACATTGAGGGGTGATCTCCAATGCATGTGCCCGAGGTAAGAGTAAATGGAAGGCCAGTTAAATAGCTTATAGTGGAAGTCTTAGATCTACAGGACCAATATGTCATTTATGGGGGTTCTTGCCCTATAATTCTAATGGTGGAATCTACTTATAGTGAAGAGGAATTTCTAGGGTGGATTATCATCAATATCCCACTACCCAAAGGTAAGTCCAAATATCAACTCATATAGAACCAATCAAAATTTCTTGGGGATTTTTCATTAATTCCTTTTTTTTAATTTATATCCTACTCAACCAACATTAGGAGGTCTAGTTATTATTATTGAGGTACTAAATTGAGTCAACAGATCTACTTTGGTGGATCTTCTTATTGAGATTTAGGAATTAGTCTATGGATGCCCATCCTATTTAATTTATTTTCTCTCACATGAGATAAATTGATAATTTTATGATCAAATTTAATTACATGATCTTATATGAAATAGTTCTTGAAATGGAATATGCCCAAAAAGTGGTTGCGGATGAATTATTAAGGGTCCCTTCCCTAATGGTTGTGTTGGACCTTGAGTATTAGGTCATTCAAGATGAATCAATGTTAGTCCTAGGGGAAAAATATGGTAAATTTTCAGGTGACTCCATTGGTGAAGTATAGATCAAGGATAATAGAGGTGACATTGTATAGGATGAGTCACGTGAGGAAGACCATCCTATTGATATGGATCCTAACCAGACTAGGAGGATACCATAATAGGAACCTGCTACTATTATTCTTATGGCTTCTCTAGGAATAGTCATATGACAATCAATGAGTTAGAAGACCATGGTTATGATATTATCGAGGAGAAGGTAATAGTCAAGAATAGGGTGTGTATGACCATACAAAATCTCATCAACCAAAAAAAAGAACCATACTTGGTGATCTAGATAGTGTTCCTCCACTATAGGCTACACAAACTAGGAACCAAGGGTGGATGCTTGAAGTACTCACGAACTATTTTACAAATCTCTTTCTGATTGGGTGATTGAATAATGTAAACCTATAGATGTATCCTTGAACATGAATAAGTATAATATCACTAGGAAGCTCCAAGAGTCCATCCATGAAATTCAATATCTAGAGGATTAGGCGAATGAACATGTTAACTTCCTCAATGCTCATGCTGAGTTTATCAGCCAACTGAAGGCTTAGTTGGAGGCAGTTGATGATCAAGATAAGTAGAAGATATATTCAATATTCAAACTCCAATTCATCTAGGATCATTTGAATATTAGGGATGATGAGATTTATCATTCGTCTGATGAAGAGGAAATAGAGCATGGGATATGGAAAAAAGTCCTTAAAGCCACTTGATGGAGCTAAGAAGAATTGGAGCATTCAATCGATGGGGTGTAGCCGTAGTTTATTTGGATTGGAATTAAATGAGGACATTATGTTTGGATTAACCTCACATATCACCATATTATAAAATATTAAATTTTCCTACATAAATGGAAATATTTCATTCATTGTATATTAATTTTTTTCAGTCCAATCATATTTGTGAAACAACCATCAACCAAACACTAAGCCCACGTGATACATGCTTAGTGTGAGAAACAAGGTATGACTGCATGATTTATCACTGATATAAGAGGATTTGATAGTCATAAAAAACTTGATTGTCTTATATTGTTAACTAACCATCAAGGGAGTTCAGGATGAGAGGAACCATGGATATAGAATGGGGGCTTTGAGAAGCTGACTTCATTTTTGAACACATTCTATTGAACAAATGGGATAACACCTTGGGAGTTGAACTCTACCTATAAAAAGGGGGATAGATAGTGTGAATCATGATACCCAAAATCTAGAATACTAGGAGAGTGGCGTGGTAGTACAAGATAATAGATAACCATGTTTGATACACAATATCAATCCCATTTAGCTAGGAAGAGGGATAAAAAATGAGGTTCGACCACTAACCATTTTCTAAAACACGGTACATGTCATGGGATTTCATCCAAATTCCTCCTAAGCATTGGTGTAGGATGGTATCTGAGACAATGTGGCCAAACACCTTTACATTAGGGGGTATATTTAGATATGGAGGAGTATTAGGATATAATTATGGGTCATGAAAATATTATAAATGAAGTGGTGGAATGTTTGAATGGATTATAACATTTCTAGAATTACACTACTGTGACTTGAAGCACATTTGGTAGACATATTAGTTCGAATGAAATTAAATCCCATATTCTATGGGGGGGAATCATCTTGAATGTTGAATGATAGTAGAAGGACATGAATGATTTGGTAGATAGTCGTAACTAAATGAAAGAGACTCTTGGGAAAGAATTTAAGATTATATGAAGTTCTACATCATGAAATGAGGACGATACAAATGAAATGTAATGGTGTACAATGGGACATCATACATGATGTTTAACATCGTATGGTAAGGTTGAAACATTATACAGTTTATCATCATGTGATCAGGATGTATCGCATAGTTTAACAACATGTTTTCAGAATATAGTGTATGGGACTTATGCATTGATCCTCACAACACTTCTTCCTCGTGTTAGGTCAAGAGGGAATCCCATGTTCATTACATGGGGTAAGGTCACAATTTAACTTCATGTGAATGGATGTGTGAACTGACATGAATAAAGGTGACTAGGGAGGCCTAAAACATAGAATATTCTATTGACACCTTGTATTCATATCAATTAAAGTCATGATTTCTGGAAAATGGATTTCAATTTGAGGTAATAATACTTGGACCTATTGCAAATAGTTTGTGGTCATAATGATTATACTGAGAGGGTATATCTCAAAGAAATGTGTGATAAATCAAAAGAAAATTACTCGATGTAAGTGGAGGTTCCATGGAGGCCACCCAATGCTGTAAAAATCACCCCTAAGACAAGGTACACAAAGTTTTAGGTCACTTTTATAGGAACATAGATTTTAGTTTAAATTCATAAAGCTTGGGACCAATGTGTATCTTTAATGGATATGAATAGAGAGGTGAATCGATAAACTCGATGTGAACAGAGGGTTGAAAGATGCCACATGACAGAAAACACATTCCTAAAGAAACACAAATATAGTTTAGATTCGTGGTGATTAGACATGGGATCCTAGTTTATGTTTATATATTTCAGACCATATATCCCACTAATGTGTTTGATGTGGAATAAAGGAGTTGTAACATGCATGAATGAGGAACAAAGAGGCATGTGTTCCATAAAAAATAAAATATAGGTCGTACATTATGTAGGGTTGTGATACTAGGATCGTGACTCTTAGTTTAAGTTCATAGAGTTTTAAAATAGGGAGAAATGGTTTATAGTCATACTATTTCAAATGTTTAGGGAATATCAAGTGAATATATGTAGTGCATCCAAGTTACAAACCACATATAAATGGTTCCTAGGAGGCCTTATACCACAATAAACAATCCTAATGTCAGTTTCACATAGTCTGAGGTCATATGGTCTGGACCATGAATGTCAATTTAAATTCATGATGATGGAATATGGGTGATTATTTTATAGTCATGATTCTTTTAATATATAAGTGTTTCTTTCAAGGTTAATCAAATGGAAAAAAATAGAGGTTTAACCCTATGTTAATGGAGGGAAGACAGGCCCGTGTACCACACAAGCATCGAGGAAAAAAGTACATAGTTTAATTTCATAATGCATGGACTCAAGGAGAAGTTGGTATAAAGGGTGTATGTGTGGGATAGAGGCATGAATCATTATAAAAGAATCCAAGGAGTCTTTTGTACCATGTGAATAAATTAAGATGAATTGCACACAATTTATGTTTGTGATGTTTGGACTATAATTGGGTATAAATGGTCGAAAGATTAGTAAATTTTTTATCGGGCCAAGATATGATAATTTTGCACATCACTATGTATCCCATAAGGATTGGAATCAAGCCACAAATATTTCTAAAACACGACATGGTATGAGACCAATGCTTATAGGGGTAATCCTATCTTGTGAGGGAATTGAGGCATCCAACATTTTTTTCAAGAATCCCATGTTTAGAGCATGGGGTAAGGTTTGTTGACCATCCCATACTTATAATACAAGGAATATCAATATCATATGGGGTAAAGATCATCTCTCATTAAGAGTAATCCTGATTTTAGATGGGGTAAGTCTACAGTTTATTTTCATGCATTGAGGACATCAGGCATTGTAGTTTAAATTCTCAAAACACAGACTATAGGAGCTGTAAATTTTTGAAGGTCACAATGGTTGGACCAATTGTAATAATTTTATAGTTGTGTTGGATGGAAAATAGGGTGGATATTAGTTTAAGGTATTAAATCTAGGGTTATGGGATCTTATTTCAAGGTTACAGAAATTGAACCATGGAGTGAGTATCCCAAAAAAAGGATATGTGTGGAACAAAAAGAAACAAATCAATGTGAATGAAGGGCCTAGTAATCCCCTTACACCACACTAAATATTCCTAGGGAAGACTCACACATAGTTTAATGTATTAATTATAGGACTTTGGCTCTTAGTTTATGGTCATAGACTTTGTTCCATTCAATCCTCATGTGAATTATTTCATGAGAATCATGGTGTTAGTGGGAGGTGTGACACACTCTCTATCCATGGTGACCAAAGAGTATGATATATTGGGATGGAACTTATTAATTATATAACTACCTTCCCACTTGGGCTCTAACATTGATAGATTCTTAAATAATATAAATGGTGTTATGAGATCAAGTAGCGTGTCACCTATAAGAAATGAGTAGAGGTGAACATTCTTGTTGAGTGTTATCACTATCATTTCTGGGTGCCTCTCTAGATTTTTTATGGCCTAAAACGTGTTCTATTAGAGGTAATCCAACTCATATATAAATAATTATTCCAATTTTTCTAGAATATTATTTTTAATGATAATATTTCATAGAGATGGCATCTAGACCTCGATGTGAAGGAATTCCTATGTTCCACATGCCAAGGAGTATGGGGTTACATTGGTAGATTTTTGAGTTTTTTTTATAATACTAGAAGGAATTAGGGATATTATTTGAAAAAATCTTCTTGTAATAACCCACCCTTTTCTGTAGAATGTTAGAGAGGGTTTCATTAAATGCCTCAATCTATCCATTTTCATATGCATGGTGGAAGGGAGTATGGATGGACTGAATGTTGCATTTGGAATACCATATCTTCATCTCAAAGGCTAGGAAATCGGTGCCGTTTTCAGAGAGAATAGTGTGAGGAACTCAAAATATATGGATTATTATGGATCTCATGAACTAAATCATGGATTGAGTGTTAACTTCCATAAGTTGAATCTCTTTTGACCACTTGGAGAAGAAATCTATTATAGTCAGAATAAACCTGAACTGGTATTCCATCACTGGTGGGTAAATGCCAACAATGTTTATTCCTCATATTACAAAGGTACTAGAATAATTAGTAGTGTGGAGGTTCTTCAATGGTTGATACAAATGGTTGGTGTGAATCAAACACAAATGACAATTTTTGGCATACTCAATGGATTCATGGACCATGGTGGGTGAGAAATAGCCTAGACATTAGATCTAAAGGGAGATCTTCAATCCTACATAATTAAAACCCCAAGACATGGAATAGAATTTATAACATAAAATATCTCTTATACTTGGCCACAATTTAGGAAGATTCCATCAAAAGCATGTTTATAGAGTGTCTATTCAAATTTAGGCCCATTGTGGAGTGTGAAATATTTTTCATGTTGGTGGATTCACTCACCCTCATTTTGATCTGGTGGGATAATTCCACATTAGAGATTCTTGATGAAGGTATTCATAAAATATTTCATTTCTTCTTCTATGGGGGAACCCAAGGTCCCTAACGTAGAAGCACCAGCAGCTAGTGTATTTAACTATTTCCTATCATCATCATCTGAAATATGGGAGCGATGACCCTCTGATGCACCACATGAATGAACAATTATTCCTATCTAGGATAAAAAAGAGACATTACTAAACTATCCATGGATTCATCTCAATAATTCTACAACTGAGGTAAATTAGTCACTTCAGGCTAATAAGGGAACTAGACCATCAAATGATGAGTGACCTCTAGTAGAGTCATTAACTATGGATTTCTAAAAATGTATTCACCACCGATCTATTTAGTGAAAAACTCAAAATCACCCTACTCATGAAAGTGGATAAAATCAATCTTAAAGGGTTTCTCAAGACTATTATTGTGATCTTGATACACTAACTTAGTATTGGTACAACCTTTTATGAAAAAAGGAAATAGTATGGAAGGATGGCCTTTATGAGAGTGATAAAGAAAATCCCCTGGCCTACACTAATTTTTTGAGATTTTTAAGCCTTATACTGGTCAGGCACTATGATTCACCATAAAAATACACATTATAATAGGGAATATACAGATACAATAATATTTTAGCCTCTTCTAGGAAATAAATATATTGGGTAAATTTTTAAGGGGTCAGATGGGTTGTCAGGATGTCTATGAATTCTTGACCCTTAAAGGCCTTCTATAAGATGAATCAAATGTTGAACTGTTGAAGGATCACTACCCCCAACATTCCAATCATCCCATCATCATGGGGTGACTAAGTCTATACTTTATAGGGTATATAAATAACACATATTATTTCTCATGATGCAGAAAAAATTGTTGCAATTTCTGCATAGAAAAACTGGTGTGAAGCAACTCTTTATGATAGGGGTGTACCTAGTCTCTCTGTCAAGAATCATGCAATTCAGATAGTATGAATTTTTTTTCTCTTCCCTCACTATTCATTTGGGCAAGAAGGGTACTGAGGAACCATTCCAGGGTGATCACATAGATTACTTGAGGCTTCCCATATATGTATGGCATCATAATTGTAGCTTTATTAGATACTACTCGGTTTCTTCAAATAAGATCTAGTGATCCTCTTCCCACTTGTAAACAGCTCCATTCTACATAATCCTTAATAATTTATTACACTTTACAACCAAATTTTTGATAAACTATAATATATATGATAATTATAATTGGAGGCCTCAAAGATCCTAGAGGTTTCTCGGGGGAGGCTTCTGGTTGATGGTTCTGATCTTCCCTGGGTTGATATTGATTCCCTTGTATCTAACAATGATGTCAAGAAACTTCCTCGAGGTAACCCAGAATACATACTTCATGGGGTTCATCTTTAAGTTTCATGAGTAAGATAATCTGAACACTTTCTCAAGGTCTCTAATAAGTACTAATGCTTGTGGTATTTTACTACCTTTTCATGCATGTAGAATTCCAAAAATGTGCTAAGAATCATTTTGATGATGTGGTGAATGGAATACGGATACTTGACCACTAAATTCATCATACTGAATTGCATTACTTGAGATAATGAGGTCCCTTCCCATTCCTTAAAGTCATTAGAAACTTTATCCTTGGGGTCTATCCAGATTTAGTTGTAACCAGAGTATCCATCCATAAAGTAGAGAGCCTAGAACCTGACTATGTAATTGATCAATAACTCTATCACTGGAAAGAGAAAAACATTCATCGTGAAATGGAATTTGATGTCCTAGAAGTTGATATATACTCTGATATTCTCATTATTATTATTTATTAGGATTATATTGGATATTAACTTGGGGTATTGGACTTCCCTATCATAGTTGGCTTTGATAAGCTTATCCACCACTATCTAGAACATGGAATCATGGGAAGGGTGTATATTTCTAAGAAGAATATTGAATCTGTGATGACTAAATTGGAGTCTAATGTAGTATACAATGACCTGGGGTTTATTCCTATCATCTCATCATATAACCATGTGAATAAATTGCGATGATACTTCAAGAAGGTCACATACTATTTTCAAACCACTAATTAGCATCATCCTCAAATATTCCTTGGTATCATGGTTAACCTAAACCAACACATCGAAAGTGGTTAAGATACCCTCTTGAAATTTAGAAGGACATTCTCAAAATACTATTAATCTTCTAAGGGAGGAAAATCATTAGGGGGAGGTAGTTCATCCTGGCTAACTAATTTTGGGGAAGCACTGGTGCTAACATGGGTGGAAACAGAATCTCCACTGAGGGGTTCCTACTCTACTAAAACAATTTCTATAGAATATATTAAACCAATTACATATATCCTTCGACTACGATGCCCATGATTTATGTCAAATTAATGGTGGTGATTTGGATTTCGTTGATTCAACCTTGTTCAGCAAAACATACGAGAATTCTAAAAGACAATTCACATATGGAGAACTTCTCGGTACATTATAAGAGTAGTGGATTATGGTATTACCTGGAAAACTCCCATGTAAGAGTGTGAGGTAATCTATAGGCGATAATTATTTTTAGTGATGTTGAAGCTATTTTTCTGGGATACAACATAGTAATCTCCCAGTCTTGGTATTGTGGGTTGTAGCCAATGAATTTAGAGAATGAAAGTGTCATCCATGTATTCTAATGGATTTGGAGTAGTGGTAATCAAATCATCAGCATGCTCAACCCCATAGTTTTGAAACTTTTTATACTCTATATTATAGTAGTAGGTTTCCATATAGCAGAATTCATAGGAGTATATGGAATAAGAATCACCCTGGAGTACATCTACTCGACCGTGAAGGGAGTACTTGAGGAATATCTGATACAAGGAGGGGATTGTTGTGTACGGTTGAATCCATAGAATACCTCACAATGTGTTTAGGTAGTATCTTATGAGAATACCATAAATTTAGTAATTTTAATCAATCCACAAAACTGGGACTTCATCCAAACCTTTCCATATGTTTTTTTCTCTCCACTTTCAAATCCCTATATTTTGAGGTCGAAGGGAGTAATATCTGCTTCAGTCAATCCCAGCTTATGTATAATTTTGGACAAGATGCCACTGATCCCAGAACTTGTTCCCATAAGAAAATGGAGGAAATATGCATCATTAAAGTGTCATATAATGTAAACTGGGTGATTATTCCCATGCACAAGTGTACCTCCATCTTCCTCATAGAATGGGATGATATATTTTCACACCCCTTACATGACCTCCTCTTCATAGTAGGTCTCAATGGTAACTACATATTATATAAGATGGAAGGGGATTTTCAAGGACTCTTGTTATCCCTAACAGGTTTATTTCTACAAGCAGATGTCCTCAAGAATGGAGAGTCATGTGGGTATGCATGTGAGGTGCTCTAAGACACTGTATTTCCACAAAAAAAGAAAATTTTCTTCTATAGAGATAGCTCCTTGGAAGGAGGCACAATGGATGCCACTGGATATACCACTAGGTTCTAGATGGTGTGATCCCTGTCATGCTACAAAATGTTTGACCCACTCTGAACCACCCTGGGCATGAATCAAAACTCAAGAGGCCTAAAAAATATATAGGTGCAAAATGGTTTTGGCACCGGCAGGGGCCCTATTTTTCTTTTCATTGTAGATTCATGTTCTTCTGAGATTTGGTGGGATATGATGTAGATGTGAATGAAGTACCCACATTATACATGAAAATCACCATAGGTTCTGTCATTCCCAAATGAGCACATTTGACACCATGGGCATAAGAAACTATTCTATGTGCCAGTTAGCTATTATACATCTAGGTCCCATGGCTGGAAGCCTGTTTCCATTCACCTTATCCTTTACTATCAGTGCTGAAGTCTGTGGAGATATGTGTTACCTATGAAAAAACATCACCAAATTTAACAAACCACGATCCACTTATTCCTATATAAAATCCTTGAATAGATAGAATTCCTTGATGGTATGTCTGAGGTTCCTATGGCATAGGCAATGGTTGGGGAAGTTAGGGAAGTTTGGGAGTCCAGCCTCCTAGAGATTCTCACACTCTATAAGTTTTAGAATTCTATTATAAAGAGAATATATTAAATATCCATGTACCTATTCATATTTTAAATAATTGGTTTTGATCCTTCAGTATGAAAATAGCACTCTAGGGGTCAGGCCTTGTCGAGGGGCTAGAGCCACATTTTTCCTATCTAGGTTGTTAGGATTGACAAGGTGGTCCATAATAGATCTAAGATGGATGAGGTTTTTCTTGGTAGGGATATTTCTCTCATTGAGTATCTATATGAAAAGGGTCCAAAAACTCTACTGGATTGGTGGCCTCTACCTATATGTCACCAGCAGTCTCATCTTTGGTAGGCCTTCTCACAAGAGCTGGGAGAGGCAACGGGCACAGCTGTTTATCCTTCATCAAGGATTCTTCCAAATGTTGGGACTTTAATAAATCTCTCAAAACCCAGTAAGAAATTTCTAGGTTATTAGATAAGGAAATACATTGTCAATGAAAATCCCCATGAATATTATTAGCATATTCTCTTAAGTAAGCGGTATATCGAGTGAGTAAGTGAGGCCTTTCCACATGAAGGAAAAATATATGATTCTTAAATATGGAATTTTACTACACTTTAAGAGGCCAAAAATACTTTTCTTTCACATGATGAAGTTTAATAGATAACATAAAAATATACCAAGGCCATCCCAACTAGAGATGGACCCTATGGATAGATAGTTGCACTAGAGGAACATGGGTCTTTTTAATTTCTTGGTGATATAATAATCTTGATGGACTCCAGCTGATTTTGTTCCCCAAAATCAATCCACATATTGAGATGAAGTGGTAATTGTGCTAAAGTGGGCCATATATACCATTTAACGGTACAAATCTTGGATTCCCAAAACATTGATAGTGCTCATGTTGTCTACCCATGTCGTGAATGGATTTCAGTCAGGCGGGATCACCACCTATCATGTTTTGAGGGCCTTGAGGAAAGTAATTAGAGTGTCCATTAATTCATCACGGTGGGGTCTTTATATTGATGAGTACCCCTAACCAAAAATGTTTTGATAGGCTCATCAACTCAGGGAAGAAGCTCATTTTCTTAAGGAAAGTCCCAATCCTGATCCCGAGGAGGATAATTATGCTACTTGGGAGGCATCAAAAACTCAGCACTTAGACTCTTTCCATATATTTACACCTTTAATGTTCTTGGATACATGGGGTTACCGAGTTCGACTGGGGGCATCTGGCCAAGGAGGACATGATGCCCAGCTAGATGAGCAATTGGATCTCATCAGATAGTACCATAATTAGGGTGTCAAGAAGCAATGATTTTAGTGATGAATCTTTTCTTCTCATCATAAATCTTTATAAATTTAGTTCCATGTACTCTAACTATATTTTTTGCATGAATACTAATTTATCAGAAGAACCAAAATACTTTTTAACCTTTTTGATGTTTTGATAGGTGGGAAATGAGTTCTCATTGTAGGAGTCCCTGAGGCCACATTCATGTCTCCACTAATGAGTAAGGGTGTTAATATGATTGTCTGTCTAGTATTATACCACCCCTTGGGATGAGTTTTACCTCTCAAGACCCATGTAAAATCCCCAGTTCTCGACCATCTCAAGAACAACCATTTTTTCTATAGTAGTACTCATAGGAGAGTTGTAATAATTGTCTAGTGGGACAGGCTGTCTCAAGATGGTGCTGAAGTGGAGAGTAGCGTACATTCCCCATACCCTGATATGCACATGCAAATATTCCTCTTCCATGATATGGTAGAGTATTTGGAGTCTCTTTATGAATCTCTATTGTAAATACTAGTGGTACCCAAATGACTAAGGGTGCAGAACCACTGAGAGTGGTGACAAATCAACCCTTCAACATAGCTGGTCGATGGCATCAAAGTGATCCTAGCTTCTATCATAGGCCAACTGACGATTATAGAGGAATTAAAATGTCTCCCAGATGATTAGGTGGAAATTTAAGGCCTGGACCTCAATTAGGGACTCTGGGTTGTCAAATATGGGAGTGGAATGTGGCCTAAAAACCACTAAAATGGTTAGTTGCTAGAACCTCCCACAAGCACTCTTGATCAGAGTAAGGACCCAGTTATTTGTTGGCCCATGCTCTGATTGGTAATGGATGAGAAATGGTTTGTGGAACTGATGTGGATCAGTTCTGTGGTTGATTGACTAGTAGAGTATCCACTACATAAGTCACATTTTCACTGTACATTGTGACATCACTCGGGGGTTGAAGAAACCACATCCTCACATCCTTATAGAATGGGGTATTCACCACTGCCTCATTTTCGAGGTAATCTGCACTCATCTATGTATTGGTAGAGTTCCCACCATATCAAGGAGTCATCATAGACCATAAAATATCTCATACACCTCTTTTTGAGGTAGAGTGGTGGGAAACATGCAGTGAATTTGAATTATATATTGTGTGCCCCTAGAAGGGATCTAGAACTTCCTCCACTTGAAAGTATCTATAGAGAGGTCTAGGGATCATATGGACCTCATCTTCTAGGATATAAAACATTAGTTATAAGGATCTTTCCCCATACTCTGATGACTAGGTTGAGGGCCCCATCATTGAGTCGTTTGTCCCCTCAGAATCCGAGAGGAGAAATAATATTATTATGAAATGGAATTTTCTATGATTATTCTTCCAACAGTTAGTATTCTCCCTTAATCCCTAGTATAGTTCATTAGTGAATATTACCTCTTTGTAACATGGAGGACCTCCATGATGGTGGGAGGTAACATGGGGAAGACCTCTTCTCTAGTTGGTTGGTAAATGGGGATGACCTACATATTATCTATCATTATAGAGGGGATGTACTCCTCTATGATGGGTGATGGAGTGAGTAGAACCTCCACTTTGATTTCTAGGTACACAGGGTGGGCCTCTGCATGATTTGGTGGTAACATAGGTAGGACCTCCAAATTGTGCATTGGGATTATAGATAGGACTTATGTATTGGTTGGAAAAATGGTTGGGAGGACCTAAAATTAGGTTTATGATGATACATGGAGGACCTCTGTAATTAGTCTTACTATTATAGGTTGTTCCGTAATGACTTTTGATGGTGCCAATGATTGAATGAGTCAACCTAGATGATCCATGATATGTCTAGGGTATCGATCCCAATTGGGTGTAGACAGACCCTTATTCTTCCATTACAGGGATCTGGTGAGATGTTTCCATAGTGGAAGGGTCCACTGAAGCTATATGATATTCCCCTTGTGAGGAATTATTCCAAGAATGTCCCTGAAATTGGAAATGGGTTCTTTATACATGGGCCTTCAGAGCTATGGTGAAGCCCACATGTTCTTCGGCCTAGGGTACTGATCGATGATAGTGATGATGAGTCCTATTGGGAGACCTCCTTGGTGGCATCGGGGAAGTGGTTGTGTCCAGGGTGACTCAAACATCCCCCACCTACTTAGTATTTATGGAGTGAGTCATTAGAGAACTCCAGAGAGAGACTCCCAAAGCGGGGTATTTTCCGAACGGGGGGGGGGGTTCCCCTACGTGAACCTCAGGGGTTGGTTGTGTCATCGAGGTGTTGATTTCTTACGGTCCAATAAGGTCATATCCCTAGTGCGAAGAAATCCCTCATGTCCATACATACATATGAGGGCATCTATCACCCTCTTCTAGATGATCTCAAATGGTGAGATGGGGCATGCATTCTTAATAGATGAATACATAGTGGAAGTCATGGGGGAATTACAGTTGTTTAGGATTGTTTCATCTCTATTTCTCATGCCTCAATGCCTACATGTGATGGGTTGCTTATTTCTCATAGATGGGTTTCTATATGGTAGGTGTATTCCGCTGTTAGTATAGGTACAAGAAAAATGATTCACAATTCCCCAAATTCATCAAATATTTTGAAGTAGAGAAGGATCCACACTGACAATGTCATAGACATGGATTCCCAATGATAACTACCCCAATTCATAGGTGAGTTTCAATTTGGGTCCATCGCTTTCTTGGTGGTACCTAACACAAGGTTTTTGAATTTGGTAACATGATAATTCACTAATGTCTCAAACTCTACTAGTCTCCATGTCAAGGAGAAAATATTTACATTGGTCTCACTATTTCAAATTCTAATGATTTCATTGGGGCCCAATTGCATGTTGATTACTCTAGATATATATTTTCCCTCATTCCCACATTCCAAAGGTGGGAGGCTTTCATAACTTTCAATGGTTATGTATTCTCTTTGATCAAAATGGGGTGATGGGATGTTCATTACTCCTTCTATATATTCCTCTATATATCTTGTTACCTTTTTTAGGTCTCCATCATAGATTAATTCATGTTTGTGGAATGCATTCCCAGTTATATCTATTTATGGATGCCTATTAATTACACTTCTTCTATCTGGGAAGGGCAGTGACCTTCAGTCATGAGATTAGTTATTTTGGGAATATTTGGGAATGTTTTTACATTAGATACATTTTTCACATGTGAATATTCCTCTTAGGAGGGCATATGACGGATGTTTGGTGTGAAAACCAAGGCATCATGTGTCTATCATGAGGTAATTAACACTAGGGGCATATTTCTTCCATGGATTTTTACCTCATAAATCCCATGTTTATTTCATTGAGTTGGTTTTCTAGGTTAGTTCATAAGTTTTACTTCCCATGGAGATATATTATAATTTCCTACAAAGAATAATCATTACTTGAGTTTAATGTCTTATTAATACAGGATTTGTTTCATCAAAACTTCCCATGGAGATGGATAAACTATTTTTATCCATAGGGGGGAAGGTTTTACACCCATATGTTTTACCGATGGATCATTATGACCTATGGAGATGGATCTGGAGTTGTCGATTAGAATGTATTATGGGGTGGATATAGGATGTGTTCCCCTAGGAATGAAGATGTCAAACCTAGACTTGTTTATAAATGGATCCAAACTCCATATGTAGGTGGATCTAGGAGTAGTGTCCCTGGGAGGGAATCACCAAGAGTTTACTATTTTTAGGATCAAACCATTGAGAAGCATCCTATGTACCCTACATAGAAGACATGGATCAAAACTCATGTATTTTGATGTTGTGGTTTAAGGTTTTTTAACAGGACTGATCCATGTACTTTAATATCATATGGTAAGCATGCACGTGTCATGAAATGGGCATCGGTGAGGGATGGTGTGGGGATTACGCATAGAAGATTCTCGGAATGGGTATCACATCTGATGATCTGGAAATAAAATGTGGGGCTTAGGCATGGATGCTCTCCAAAATGAGAGTCACATCCTATAGATGTGGAGAAGGGTATGGGTATTGCGCATGGGACCTGCTCATTATTAGAGTCACATCCCATGAATGGTGAAGGCGGTGGGGGATTATTTTTAAAATATTCTAGGATTTGGTGGAATATACCATGGATGTGGGGAATGGTGTGGGTCTTATAAGTAGAAGATACTTGGTATGGGCATTACATTTTATGGTTGATAAAAAAAATTGGGGATTATGCATGGATCCTACCTAGAATGGGATTCATGTCCCATGGATGGGTAGAAGGGTGTGGGGATTGTGCATAGAATCTTCTTGGAATAGGGGTCACATTCTACAAATGGGAAAGGAGGTGTGGGGCTTACACATAGAAGCTTCCTGGTATTAGAGTCACATACCACTGATCAGGAAGGTGGTGTTGGGATTACGCGTAGAAGATGTCTGGTTTGGTTGTAACATCTAAATAATTGGAGGAACTATGTGGGGATTACATGTAGAAGATAATGATTATTGGTGTCAAATCCTGCATATGTGTGGAATGTGGAATCTTATGATGACCATACATGAGGCATCATGCATTCATCGCATAGGTAAAGGCTATAGTCTTACGGCATGTGTTGAGAAATTTTTCATGTAGTTTAATGTTGTAAGACGTTGATGTGGAACTAGGTAGTTTTATGTCATGCATCTCGGATGTGGTTGGACTCACTCTTCACCCTATGGGGTAACGTGACCACCACTCATGAGCCTTTGGGTGGGGAATAGTGTTGGCACTACCATGGAGGATTGGTCAATCATGAGTTCCATGTTAGAGTCCCCATGCATAGAAGAAAAAGGGTGTTAGATTACCAATTCATAGAAGCAATAGGTTGGGAAACAGTTTCACTAGAGGTGTAGGGGATGTAAAATGGGGGATCATGAAATCATATAATGAAACTGCATTACGTTTCCCAAAAAAAAATTGAGAATAGAGATCTACTAAGAGAGTTTCTAATGGATTCAAAATGAATGGTTGCACACATGTTTTGTAGTTTCACGTAGATCACGGTTGTGCCCAAGAAGGTTCTTTTTGTGCACCTGGATAGACTTTTTATTACTTGTATAATGATCAATATATAGTATCCCATGTTATTGTGGGACTTACATGAAGTATAGTGTGAAAAATACAAACCATTAAAGATCTATTATGGCAAGGTTTGTGCACTGTCGTGAAATATTGGGATTTGTACGCAATAGAAGATCACTTTACCTTCCAGAGAGAATCTTGGAGGGAGGGTTGAAATACTATTTATAGTTGAAATCCTTCGTTTTATATGCACAACTCCATGGGATTTAAACTAGATTTTTTCACCAAATTCTCCTTTACCACTAGAGCTCGGTCGATCGACACCTCTAGATTTTCTTCGTATATGGAACACAACTTGTGTGGTTGTGTGACTCGTCTGTGAACAATGATTCTATCTTTTTCAAAGTATAGAACTCTTAGACTAAATTACTATAGAATTTTTATCAAAATTTTTGTAATCTATATAAATACACATCACCTTTGGAATGTAATTATATTGTGTGCGGAAGTGCATCTTTGCATGCACTCACCAAAAGTTATGTGTGATCACTTCATCAGCACCAAAATGGTCTTTCATAGTGCTTACTACACTTGGTTCACCCAAAAATGGAATTCGGATGACTTGGATTATATTTCAGCACAAAAAATAATGTATTATCCTTTTATAACATCTCATCACACATTTGTTAATTATCTTTCATTATTTTTATTGTTCCGACAGTTAATTGCCTTGTTTTCCCAGGCATGTTTTGTCCTCAAAGATCTGGTTCATTGGAATATTATATAGTTATATAATATCCATAATAATAATCATGACATTATTATCATATTTATACATCAATTATACTTTTAATAATGATTATGAAATATTTTTTTGAGTAATGAACTATCGTATGATCATGAAGAACATAGGTTGTATGTATGCTTGGGTAATGATAAAACACTATTTTATTGAATATTTTATTGATAATAAATGATATAATTTCCTCATATTGTGTTAAATATGTTTATTTATAAAATATTTTGTATTTGATCATTCATTTGAAAATTTGGTGAAAATTCCATTTTTACCCTTTATAGTGCACTTTAGTATTTTGAAGATAAATATTTTTATATTTATTATTTAAATTTGATATTTTGTAACAGTGTTACAAACTTAATTTTCTAAAACTTTTATTCATGAAACTAGAGCTAAATAGTGCATTTAGTTGTTGAAAATGGGCCATGAAGTCAAAGTTGGGCTGGACCCGCCAGAATGGAGAAGCTTCTATATTTCGTCCATAACTCCTTCATATAGGCTTGTATTAAGCCCAAATTATTATAGGAGATAGAGGACCCATATCCTCACATATGATCCTTCTGGAAGTCCGGCCAATTAACGTGTTTAGGTGGTCAAATAGGCGGTGAAAGTTGGATTAAAATATTTGGCCGAATTTCCACATTCACACTTGAAACCACTTGTAACCTCTCCTCCCCTTTCCTCAATAAATTGGAGATTTTATCATATTGAGGGGTTGGGACGTGCATTAGGATATTAGAGTCATAGGATAATTGGTTTCACCCAAATTCTCCAACCATTTTAAGAGGGGTAGCTCTTGAAGCAAGGATCCCCTCATCGAAGCCTCCTTCTCTTCTTCATTTTGTAATGTTTTCATTTGTGTAATAAACTTCTTTTATCTTCTTTTATTCCTCATCTTTTCTTCTATTTTGTTTAAATTCATTATTTTATTAATCTTCCTAATTGGGTTGGAATTCTTGAGTAGAAGCGTTATTGGGTTATACCCATTATAAACCTTTTCACATGCAAAACGCTTCTACGATGATTACGCCACCCATGGAAGAGTAGTCTTTTAGTAATCGATCTATATTCTACCCTCTTCATTCATTTATTTTTAATCAATGAGTTACTGTAATTAACTTAATATTGTCACGACCCGTCCTCGGGGCCCGTGCCGTGACTACCCCAAGCCCGCCTTCCTTAGGCCAGGGGCTGGCGACTAGCACCAAAGGCGTAAATCCCGATAACTGGGAAGGAATTGCCTTTATAAAAGTAACAAAACACCACAGAGTACAAGCGGAAGTAAAACACTAAGTACAAAGAAAGTGCTGAAAATTAAATGAGCCAGAATACAAACTCAACTGAAAGTACAACTACAACTGAACAAAATTACAACAGAAAAAGACAACAACTGGAAGAACGGAAGTGGCTCCTGGGACATCCTCCTCGGATCCTACATGAAGGGTAGGTACAGATGGCGTAGCTCCTGGATCGTCCACCACGGATCCTACCTGAAGTGTGGGTACAGATATCCTCCACATCGCTCTCGCCTGTCAACCTCCTTCGAGTGTCATCTCGCCGTGAAGTCCACCTCCGGATACTGACTCGTCGTGTAGTCCACCTCCAGGTACCGTCCAGTCCTCGAACACTCGGCCTCCGTCAGCACTGCCCCTCGTCTGCAACCAACACAATGAGGTGCAGGCATAGCCCGTGCAGGGGTGAGTATAACGATACTCAGTAGGGACCCCGAGACCCTCAAGGTCTCACAAAAACCAACAAGGATAACCACAAAGAAGATCTCAACAGATAACCTCTACTTAGGTATATGCCCATACATATACCTAAGTTATCAAGTAACCCATCTCAATCATGAGGAAACACAAAGATTGTGAAATCAACGGATAACCACTACCTAGGTATATGCCCATACATATACCTAAGTTATCAAGTGACCCATCTCAATCAAGAGGTAAACACAATGGTCATAGACTCAGCTCAAACCAGTATTTTCATTATCGAAACCGTAACTGCTGATGAGTCCGTCTCTGGAGTGTACAGTGATCCTATCACAACTCTGAGGTACTACTCACTAGCCTAAGACTGCTGAGGTACTCCTCCTATCAAGTACCGCGGGTCTGCCACCTCACACAGTAGTGCTCCTCCGCTATGGGTCTACCACCTCACACAATAGTGCTCCCCCTCATAGCCTACAGAGGTACTCCTCCTGTTGAGTACCGTGGGTCTGCCACCTCACATAGTAGTGCTCCTCCGCCATGGGTCTTCCACCTCACAAAGTAGTGCTCCCCACTGGGCTATGCTAGTCACTACGAATCAAATCGGACAAGCAGTCATCGGTCACAGCCAGCTACACGGTCTCCGCACTCTGTATGCTCGTCTCCGGGAGGGTCCGCTCCACGAGCTACAGGTTGATACTTCAAGTATCACAAGTCCCACGAAGAAGTATCTCAAAGGACTGCCTCGTCATAGGGGTCTCAACGCAACAGACAGCGTGTCAATCGGACGCCCGGTCTGTGAGTTTTTAGCCTTTTCGTCCCAAGGGCCCGGTTGGTTTCATGTGCGAACCAACCCAGACATATCTCAACTGTACCCCGAACTCTCATAGGGTATACTCATAGGGACCGTTTCTCAACGTGATCACCAACGCCGCTGACGGTTCGTCAAATGGACGTCCGGTCTGAAAGATATCAGCTTTTCTGTTCCAGGGGCCCAGTTGGATTTCGGTACAATCCAACCTGGACATACTCCAACTGCATCCAAAACTCAAGATAATTATTCCAAAAGTTCCGTCTCATAAAGAGGAATTCAACGAGACAGACGGCGCGTCAATCGGACGCCCAGTCTGTGAGTTATTGGCTTTTTCGTTTCAGGGGCCCGGTTGGTTTCGTGTCCGAACCAACCCGACTGCACTCCGACGGCATCCAAACCTCGAGCGTAGTAATCCAAAAGTTATGCCTCATCAAGAGGAAACCAACAAAGTCGACGGCACATCAATCGGACGTCCGGAACTCAAGATATAAGCGTTTCCGCTCCGAGGGCCCGGTTGGTTTCGTATCCGAACCAACCCGGCCGAACCCAAAGTTCTCCGAAACCTTGAGTGTAATATATCGAAACGACCGTCTCGTTTCAAGGATCGCGTTGCTGCTGACGGTGCGTCGATCGGAGGTCCGCAACCCAAGTTATGGTCAAAAGACCGTAGATAGTCCGAAATGGGGGTCTGGGCCCGGCCCAACCCCCCCCCCCCCCCCCCCCCCCATGGGTCGGCCGAACCGGGTCCGGGTCCGGCCCAGCTGGGTGCGGCCCGGCCCGGCCTGGGCAACCGGCTGGCCTCGCGCTGGCGCGGCGCGACGGGTGCAGGGGGTTACAAACCCCCCCGGTTGTCAACCTGGCGCGGCTTAAAGCTGCGCCGCCTCAAACCCGGAACGGCCCGGCCGTTCCGGTTCATGTCCCACCGCCACGGCTCAGCCACAGCGGTTTGCTCTGGCGGCGCGCCGCCGCCGCCTTCTGCGGACCACCGGACGCGCTCCGGTGGTCCGTTTCGCCTGCCGCCTTCGCCAACAGTCCTCCCGGGACCCGATCTTTACTGCGAAGAAATTCAAATGCCATTTCGGCCCGATTCGTCATCGCTCGTCTATCCGCACGTCAAATAACAAATCACGTCGTCTTCGTGGTTTTCCGGCGCGGCGTGATGGCGTCGCGCTTCTTCGTCGTGATTCTCTAAATTCCCCCACGGAGCGACGACACTGCATCACTTCCATTTCAAGCCATGTAGATAACCATCAAAATAAAAAGGGGAGGAGGTTCGGCCATGTTTGTGCGGTCCGACCTCCTTTGTTATTTTGATAACAGTTGGCCGTTAATATCAAAGAACATCAAAAATTATTCACGACATAAAAACCAAACCCCTACTTTGCAAAGACGTCACACGTCGTCGAGCCGCGGAAGAGGTAAGCGTCGCGGTGATCGGACGTCGCGGAAGATCGGTGCCGATTCCGTTGACGTCGGAGGGTGAGTCGTCGTCAATGGGGACGTTCCCCGCGGTGGTGTCTCCTCCCTTGACGCGGAGGAAGAAGAGGAGAAGGCATGTCATCGTTGATCGCCCGATGAAGAATGTGGCGTCTCGCTTCCTTCGACGTGGAGAGAAGGTGCAAGATGAGACGGCATTCTTCGTCGAAACTTCGGTGTTCTTCACGTTCTTCAACAAAGGAGATGAAGTGTTCTTCTTCGGAGGAGGAAGTTCTTCAAAACTCAAATGCTCTCTTCCCTTTCTCTTAACACAACATTTCTAACCAAAATAAAATAAGGCTCCACCTTATTTTATTTACCCATGCCATGAATTCAAAATTACAAAATTCAAAACCAACACACTTAATTAATTGATCTTGAGTTGTCAAATTAATTAATGTTTAGGTGGCATGAATAAATGTGGGAGGTGAGGAGGAGATGAGTCACTTAAGTTAAAGTGGAGTTACAATATTAAAGTGGGAGGTGAGTTATGGGAGGTCAAGGGGGTTATGGGAAGATCAAGGGGGGTTAGGGCCTCATGTGGGCCCCAACACCCTCTTAACCTTCCATGGGTAGTTCCCTAACTTCCACTCAAAGGATATAACTACTTTAAAGAAATAAAAATTGTAACTTAATTTTTATTTTATCTTCCACAAAATTTTAACAACTCCTCCTATGAAAACGCAACTCCGAAAAAGATCTTCTTAAGCAATTACTGACGCTACAAATCCATCGGTTCCCTCAGAAGTCGATTCCGAGAACTGGTTCAAAAGTTAGAAAAAACCCGCTCGTTCGTTCACTGAATGTACCCGAGCTAAACTTCGGAAAATAATTTCGGGCACATCGGGCCTCGGAATCAGGCGCCGTCAGAAACTGCGTTCTTGTAAAATTACAAAGAAAATTAAGAAAAAATTTCCCTTGAATTTTACAGGTCTTTAAAAATATGATCTATTAATTTATTTTTCATTTTAAATGAAACTAAGCAAGCAATTGAACAATAAACACAAATCACGCGAGGTCGAGAATTGTGTGAATTGTGAGAGCGTGAACTTAACTGGTAATTCAAAACCACACGGGATCAATTTGTAGTGTTCAAGTATAATCCCTAAACTCAATTAATTCCAATTTCCAGAGAGGATATGTGCCTTAATTTACCACTGACCATAAGCTAACCTTAGAACATAAATCAAAGCAGGGTGTTGCGATTGCATGTTCCAAAGTTAGCCTAAGGTTAAATTCACTTCATCTTTGTGGTAAAGTTAATTCTCGTAGGGTTTGAGATTTAACAAATTAAGGGATCATAATTAAGTGAATGTTAATTTAAATGATAATGATTAATAATAAAGTGAAGAGGTAGAGTTAGATCGATTATGCCTTTTAAAATATTTTCTAAAAAAGCATCTTATTGTTGTGTCTTTTTAATCAAACTTCATTTCAAAATTAAAAACAAAAAAAAAATAAATCTTCTTCCAAAAAACTTCTTCTAGATTTATAAACTATAAACAACCCCCATCCTTTTAAGTAGTGTTTCAATTATATTCTGTTTTATTTTTTTTAGAATACCTCTAAAAAGTTTTTTTAATTCACTTCCTCCTTTGAGAGACGACCTTGGTCAGCCACTCTGCTGCACCTAAGTAACCTAAAACTGAATATCATTTTAGGGCGCCCACGACAGCGCTCTATCAGATAACGTTTCCATATTTCAAAAATCACTATAGAAAGGAGGTAAGTAATATTTTATCATTAAATAATTAAAATAATATCATATTATTTATCTATATTTATCAATATATATCATCCATATGATTTGGTGATGAAAATAGAGTCACATCTCTTGGTGAAGGTGGTAGTCCACACGTACACGAGTAATATTATCAACATTAAGTGAGTGAAAATGTAAGAATGAAAATGATTTATTATCTTTTTAGAATGATTAATATTTCATTAATATCATTATTATGTCATTTATATCACTTATACTCACTAAATTTATCCATATTTCATTCCATGTAAAGTGTTAGTGAATGATGAATCATATTGTTGTGCGAGGGGTAGTCCACCATACACACGAGTGACATTATCATATCCTCTACATAATGGAATGTAAAAATGTGTGTGTGTGTGTGTGATATAAAGAATATAGAGAAATAATTATGTTTTAAATAGAATATATATATATATATATATATATATATTATCCATCACCATACCCAACTATGAAAGATGGTGATATAAAAATTAATGACATCGGTTCGTGAGACAGTAGTCCATCATACACACGAATGTTGATTTCATAGCCCATTTTATAGAAGTGTATATAGTTTTAGGTCCTTAAAATATAGAAAAAATATATTTATATGGAATATATCTAGGTTATTATATCATCATGGTTTGATAATAATTGAGGGAGGTGGATGAACAAATAAAATAAAAACACTCATTGGGGAATGTTACATCTTCTTCAGGTTAATTCCCTATGTTTGCATGAACATCCTTCCTTGGATGGTTTTATTCCCCAAATATAGATTTTAGGATGAGTGGATAGAAGTTTTAATGCAATTTGGGTAGGTAATGGCCGAAACAAAAGTGTATAAATGTGTGGAGAAGAGAAGACAGGGTGGCCTTTTATCATTGAGGTGAGTGTCACACTTGTATTTTTTAGAATGAAAAAGATGTACTTGCATTTTCCACCGTAAAATGGTAAAAAAGGATTATTATAGACCCCTATACATTATAGGGTCAAAATATGTCTATAAAATTGATTTTTGAAAATTTTTTAGGTCATTTTAACCCTTATCTTTTTAGTTTAACCCCCAGTAAATTTATTTTAAACTTAAATGTGATAATTAATTTTTACAGTTTTCACTATTTATTTTGGTCAAAAATTAATTTGAACTTATTATAAAATATAAATTATTCTAATTTAAAATATGGAATACATTTTCCAAATTCCATAAATAGATGTGTAAGTTTTTAATTTAAAATTAATTTCACAGACGTGATGAGAAAATGAGTTTTTAAAGTGTAAATGTTCAAAAGTTTGAAAAGTTTTTATATCAAAATTGAATTATAAAATGATTAATATGGAAAAAATTAGATTTATATATATATATATATATATATATAATTTTACTAATTTTAATTTAAACTCGATTTATAATTTAATATAACATTATAAATAATTTAAAAGAAATGGTAGTTTTTAATTAAAATTCAGTATTTTCACTATTCATCAAAAAATAATCAATTCAAAAAAATCCCAAAAATCTACCTTAGGATAATTCTGGTATTATTATTTAAAAAAATATTTTCATTTTATCAAATAAATTTTTAAATTGTGTTAAAAATTAATTTTAAATTATTTTTGCAAAGCATAAATAAACCATCTTTTAGAAAATACATAGTCTATTAGAAAATATTTATTCTTATATCAAATCATTCATATTTTATTCATAATAAATAGAAAATAGTTTAACATGTTTTTACATTTTTAGTGTATTGACCTGAGATTTAATGAAGTAAACACTGTGTTTGGTAGTATACATCATACGCCCAATCGAGCTTAAATGAACAACTAAATATTGTAATATAAATGTTACCGTTATAACCAATCCATTAGAATGGAGGGTATAGAAAATATTAACTGAATTGTTAAAATATTTTTTATCCAATTATATATAATGAATTCTTTAGTAACCAATTAATTTTAAATGAAAATAAAACCCATTTTAAAAAAAGGAATTTTTTTCTGAATAACTATTTAAATGCGTGCAAGTTTCTTTTATACCAATAAAAAAAATAAAAAACACAACTTTTGGATTATATTAATGAATTATATATCTAATATATTGAATGTAATGTTTAAAATTTATCATGTTTTTTATAGACATGATATATAAAAAATCCAATTTTACATATAAGAATCTTAATTTTTATAAAGGGTATTTTTCCACCATTAGATATCTCATTTGTTTTTAAACTAAATTTTAATACATTTAAAATTTTATTTTAAATAAATAAAATTAATTTTTGAAATATGAATTTCAAAGTATATTAGGGTGATTTTTTGGTATTTTTCTAATAGATTTCCTATTAATTTGATGAATAGTGAAAAATACTACATTTTAATTGAAAACTGACATTTTTTCTAAATAATTTATAATATTATATTATATTTTAAACAGGTTTTAAAGTAAAAATAGTTCATTTATATATCTAATATTACAATTTTGGTCACTGGAATCAATTTTATGTTGATATTGGGTATAAAAACTTTGTAAACTTTTGACCATTTTTATGTTAAAACATGTTGTTCTATCCTAGATATATTAGCTTTCGATAGAGGAAGGCAAGAGGCGGCACTCGACGCCTCTCACAGAACCGGATTCCCTAAATCCCCCAAGACATGTGAATTTACACTCATTTGATCTTATTCATTACGAAAAAAATTTATGATCGTCTACCGCTGAGAAAATAAAGGGTCGAGATGAAGATGTTTTGAAGAATCTCTCCTCTTTCCCTAGTTTCTCAGGAGGTTTCTTCATCCCGTTGATGAATCGGGCTCTACATCAGATCATCATAAAAGGGTCAAATGCACATGTTTCAACATCATATGATGCTATCTCTATGCGTATATATTTGTAAACATTCAATAATCGCTCGAATTTATCTTTTGAAAGGTATGATACCTTGGAAGCTTGTTGACTTTGTATCGCATTAAGAAGAGATTTGGGGATTTGTAGACTTCAAATATGTCTCACTCAGAAGAGGTTACTTTTATATCATATTTCATTATGTGGAGCTCAATGGGTGATTATGGAGCATCAGCTCTGTCAACCTTTGTCTCGGAACGCTGTGCTTACATGATTAGAAATTAGATTTCAAATTAAATGATTTCTGAGACACATATTCATAGGTATAGATCAAAATACATTATTTAAATTGGGTTTTTTGGTATGATGAGATCTTTTATGACATAGCATCTTCAATTGGTGTCCCCATAAGGATGTATTATTCCACAGAAGCTATTAGTTATGGTCACTTTGCACGTATATTAGTAGCGGTTGATCTTAGTTCTACATTGAAAGATAGAGTGATATTATACACACCACAGGACGAGATAAGTATTTGGATATAATTTGAGAAAAAAACTCCTTTTTTCTCACTATAAAATTATTGGACATTCAAAAGAAAATTTTAGAAAGGATTTAGTTTTCTTGAATTGTCCGAACAAAGGTCGTGACCAGCAGCATTGCCAAAGGAAGCTTCATCAAGAGATTCCTTCTGAAAAAGGTTATGGCTTTATATGTTATCTCAATACATATTTAGTACAGATTCAAGACACTAATATTGGTTGTGTTGAAACTTCTCATAATCCTACACCTGAAATCCCCCTCCCCAAGGATAAAATAATTTCCCTTGCATTTTCTAGTTTCCCTTCTCCTGTTAAAATGAATGAAAAAAACTGCTTATCATGGGCTAGTCTTATTGATGATAGTCAAATGGTCCCTACTTGCAATGATGGATTTAATGGATTTTTTTTAAAGATATGTTAGATAGGGGCATAAAAGATGAAAATTAGGGAGAGTCAAATGACAGTCAAGATATCAAATAATGATCTTCTCATATAGAAGTTGACCACAGCTTGTGGAAGGAGAAAATTATGAATATTGCCAGAAGTAGAAAAGGTAATGATAATAAGGATGCGAAAATATCAAAGAAGTCTAAGGCGAAAGAGATTAATCAGGACTACTATATATATGTGCCTACAAAAATCAATGTGATCCAATATTTCTCTCTTCCTATAGAGCACTAGGATGGTTATCTTGTATTTGTGGACAGGACATGTAAATCTGTTGACTCTTCTTCGCATTATTTGGAGGTTGTTTCAGTAAAAAAACAACCATGTTGTCTATTTTGTTGATTCCCCTACTGATAATAAAAATCTATTGATTCATATATTGTAGGTTGAAAACATTCAATAGAAGGATCTTCTCTTGCTCTCTTCCTATAGAGAACAATGACGGTCATCTTGGATTTGCGGATAGGACATGTAAATCTTTTGACTCCTCCTCACCTTATTTGGAGGTTATTTCAACAAAAAACATCATCGTTGTCTCTTTTGTTGATGCCCCTACTTATATTAAAAATCTATTGATTCATAGATTGTATGTTGAAAACATTCAAGAGAAGGATCTTCTCTCTACCAAGGATGGATTCTTGGATCCTAGAATAACAAAAACCCCATGATGGGCATACTATCATTGAAATTCAGAACTCTGAGAGTTCCAAACCTGTTAATGGTATACATGCCACTTCTCATTTGGATAGAAGTAATACAACTCCAAACATGGATTAATAGGTGTATGACATGGATTCACATTTTCCTGCTAAATAGTTGGTAGTGAGGATTGGTGAATTCAAAGCACACATGACTCCAAGTGTCTCTACTAAAAAATTAATTTCTAAGGGTAACAACACTATTATTATTCACAATTCATTTGATTTACTCACTTTATCTAGTAGTGAGAATGATGGGAAAAGAGTGATGGTGCATCTGGAGCTGAATCCATGAAGATATATATTGTTTTTGAACTCTCAGATGATAGTGGTGGCCCATGGACATATGTCAAGACTTGGATGAGGGGATGACCCCCTCATGGAAGGGTTGGTTGCCTTACTTATCACAGTATGAACACATGCTCTCATGTGGATTTATGTTTTGTATTTTTTTATTGTGGACCCTTGGGGTTTGGTTTTCACCTTTCTTTCTTGTAATTTTTATTTTCAATAAAGAGGCCTTTGAGTCTCAACCTCTTATAAAAAACTCATTGTTTCATCCCATCCATGAGATTTATTTTAGATTACATTCTAAAATTTTTTTGAAATGAACATTAAAAAATTATTCCATATTTAAAATATAATGGCTTAAATTTATTAAATAATTCCATTTAATTTTTGGAAAATATTAATAGTAACATTGGTAAATATTGTTACCACAGTAATGGGTAAATCACATAAAAATAGAGTAATTAAGGGTAAAAATAATATGATAAGGATTATAAAATGATCCTTAAACATCCAAAAATATTATTATATGATCAAATTTCGTTCATAATAACTCATGGTTTTAATGTATGGATTCTTTTTCAATTTATAAGTGACTATTCTATTTATAATATTTCGTTTAAAGAAAAGTTAATGATGTCAAAATCATATTCTTTATAATTATAATATTTTCAATATGGGGTATCCCACGGCTATGTTCAACTATAAATAACCATTTTAAATATAATATGTTTATCCTCATCATGGTAATTTATTTTTATTTTTGAGTTAAAAAAATAATTAACTTAAATTATATCACAACATTGATGGAGTAATTATTTTATTATTAGAAATATCAAATAAATGTTAATATAAATAATAAAATAAATATAATTTGATATAATTAATGTGATAAAATAATTTTATAAACTAATTTTACATGTTAGGGGTGTATTACATTATTTGGATAAAATTTGTCTTTCAATCATTATATTTTTAAAACTCAAGGTAATGAATATCCTCAAAGTTGACATTAATGATATTTTGAAGTACATAATAATTTATTAAATGATATGAAATTATTAGCAATATAAAATTCAAAAAAGAATATTTTTATAATGATAAAATGTCACAAGTGATCCATTTATGGGTCATTTGGAATTTTATAGTAACAATATTAACCCTTAAATAGAAAAAATTCATATTGTCACTGTATGAGTTAAAGGGGTTGAATAAGGGTTAAAACTAAATGATAAGGGTAATAAAGTGACATGAAATTGTATAAAAATTTTCAGATGATATATGTTCAACCCATCCTCATCTTATTTTCTAAATAACTTACTTTGGAGGCAATTATAATTGAAAAGTAATTTATATTATTTTAATATATTGAGAAATTCTATAATTTCCCCTTCCCTCTCTTATAAATTAGAAGCTATTCTTATTTTTTTATCACACATAAAAACCTATTTTGATCAGCCAATATATGTCCAAATCTCTTCCCAACATCCCTTCTCTAAAACTAGAAGCCTCACCTTGGGCATAAATCCATCCAAAGATGTCATTTTGTGTAAATCAAAAGGAGTTATTTGAGGAAGAGGTAACGTTCATCAATGTGAATTTTTGTTTTGTTTCCTTCTCCAACACAATAAACTATTGTTATATTAATATTATATAATAATAAAAGTATAATCAATATATATATTTTTTGTTATGTTAAGGTTACGACCTACACCATCATGTAATTCCATCAAATGTTATATGTAATCATCATTCCTGTGTACAGCGGACTACCGCCTCACAAACTGATGTCATTTGTTCTTCAATTACCATCATTCAAGGTTGAGAATAATGATGAATTTTTACTTGATATAGTATATATATTATATTTATGTTGTTATTATGGTTCTATAATTTTCCAATAACACATACCTTCATGCTTTCCATTTTTTGAGAATACGATAATGTCGTTCATGTGTATGGTGGACTACCACCTCACGAAGCAATGTGTTTCATTCAGTCTTTACATAGAATGTATTATTGATGGTTTTAGTAGAATTATGTGATATATATAACATTATAATTCTACTAAAATTATAACATATATACATATCATTTAATTTTCTTTCGTTTAATATGACATAAAAATGGAAACAGTGTTCGAACGTACATACAACCTACCTTCTCAATGAATGGTGTGATTCTTTTCATATTCTTGTACTCTATGTATTATTATAAAAACATATATAAGGAATATATATTATATTTATATCATGATTAAAATTTTTTAAATGAGGAAATCATTATCAAAGTTAGAGGACAAAAAATACCAAGTCAAAACATGTACGAAATACAATGCGGTTGTTACCCGAAACATAATGTTAACCTAGGATTGTTAATAAATGATAATATAATGTAATAATAAAAATCATTAATGGTAGATTATATATGAATATATTACTATTATATATGTATAACAGACACAACTTTCATTGAAGTTGGTCAAAGTTTAAAAATTTATATTCCTACTAACTACTGTATATGTGCCAAGTAGGGTCGAACCCATAGGGAAGGTGATTTTCACCACTATTCTTCTAAAAAAATTTAGACAGACCCCACCGTTGTTAGCAGTGCGGTAAATTTTCTTTTTTTTTACTTTTAATATACTTTTTTGTGTATTTTTATATCAGAAAAGTAACTACACATTTTTTTGTGTTTTTTTTGTTCTAAACTAAGATAAAATATGAAAAAATTTAAAAAAACCAAAAGTAATAGAGATTAAGAATGCTGATAAATGAACAATCAAGAGAAATATACCATAGGAAAAACATTATTCTAATAGTTTTGAAGAGTATTCCTAGTCACTTATATGTTCTACAATGGACCACAGTAAAAAGGATGGCTCACTTCCCTCGCTAGGAGATGAGCCAAACCGATTGATCAGTCTTGGAGTTCGCAGCTGTAATGTCCCGGATTTTTCCATGTATTATTTTAATATTATATGGGAATTAATTCGAGGCTAAGCTCTGAGACGGCGTGCAGTTCCGAGGCCCAGTGAGCCAAAAACAAAAGTTTGAATTTAACTTAATAATTAAATTACGCGCGTGTGCGGTTTTCCTAAAAAAGTGGAATAACTTTCGAACGGGTGCTCAGATTAGAAATCTGAGGGAACCATTGTATTCGGAACAGTGATTTTACCTAAGGCGAGGCCTAGCATCGGCTGGCGCAGGTTGGTGGTGAAATCTGGTTTTTGGACGCAAAAGTAATAAAATATTTTATTAAAATATTTTATTTAAACCCTGTTACGTCAAATATCTCTCATCTTTTAAATAGAGATTACGCAGGGTATTAGGGTTACAATCCCCATAACCCTGATTTTCCCCTGGAGGCTCTGGGAAAGCTCTGGAGGGAACCCCCAACACGGCGGTGACATTCTTGACGATTTTCACCGGCGACGACGACGCGGCGACCGAATCATCGCCAACGAACACTGCGGGTCCAGGTAGGATGTCGTTGTGATTTTATTCTTCCCCATTTTTGATTTCTACGACGAACGCGGACTAATCCACGAACAGATTATCCCGCGGATCGATCGTTCTTTCGGGATGGGCTTTTGCGGGGATTTTGGGGATTTGATTCTTGTTATTTTTTGGTTTCATTCAACCTTTTAATGGTGACAAACCAAGATCAACACGAACATCAATCTAGGTTCGTCCCTCTCAGTTCGTGTGTGTCTCTTCCCCAATTATATCGTGTTCTTCATGAGTGTTCTTCATGTTCTTCACGGGATGAGGAACAACGGATCGTTGCGCACCCTTTGTGCGATGCAACGGTCCCAAATTGAAGATCTAGCACCGGCACGACCCTACGGAGGTGCAGCTACGGTGGAGACAGACGGATCGAAGTGGATTGGAAGAAATCGTTCTTCGAACGATTTCCACAATGGTGAACGGAAATCGGATTTTGGAGCTGATTGAAAGCCTGAAACCCATGGTTTTGGCATCACGATGACGAGGCGATCCAGCATCTTGAGTTTCGTGGAAAACCGACAGCTGAATCGAAGTCCGGAGGATCAGTCGAGGTGCGCGGAGGAAGACGGCGTTTCTGGAAAAATCCTGACTACATGCCTTGTAGTATGGGCTACACGGCGTGTGTTCGTCAGCAAACGACCTAGCATGTACTCCGGGAGAACACGGACACGGGCAGGGTATACGGACATGGACACGCCGTGTATACCCCTCCCCGGCCAGACCCGGCCAGATGCACGGGATACCCCGTGTATTGGTATACGGACAGGCGACACAGACACGGGCAGAGACCGTGTACGGGCACATGGCCAGCGTACACAGAGCGAGCCCAGGCACTCGAACACGGCGTGTGATTTTTTCTACATGTCGTGTAGTTGTTTTCTATCCGACAAGCCGAAGGACACGGTCCGTTTACACGGGCATTACCTGGTGTCAAGGAACACGGCGTGTACTTTTCTACATGCCGTGTAGTTTGGATTTTCATGGCTTGAACGAAGGACACGGGTTGTTTACACGGGTAGTACCCGGGGTCAAGGAACACGGCATGTAACCATACTACACGTCGTGTAACTTTTTCTTCATGGCTTGAGCCACTTGCCTTCTGTGACTTGGACTAGTTATTAGGGTTCGTACCCTTGGTAATCCCCTGAAGGTTCTGGTATCAATTCCTTTATACAGGAGTATGATCCCTTCAGCAGAACTCCCTGAATAGAGTTGTTGGAATCCCCTCTATGATACTTAGAGCCGGATCCTCTATTCATTCCTGATACCCTAGGTAGAGTTCTTGGTATCGACGTGACCTACCTTACCCGGGCGCCGATCCTATGCCTAGCGGATTAGCTCAGACTGAGTTGTAGGAATCACCCCATGACATGGCTGTGATCCTCATCTGAGCACCTTGTTCCCAAGGTACTTGTGGAGTGTGTTCTCTCGGAACGAGTACTTCGTGTCTCTCTCTCTCCATACCTAGGAGTGTGTTCTCCCGATGGTATGCTTAGTGGAATCTTCGAGCTGGATCCTAGTGGCGGTATCGCGAAGGTTGTTTGTGTATGAGTATATCTGGATATTCTTGTTATATGTTCCGTAGACATATACTGCATAGAGCTGATTGTACCTTTCTTTGTGGTATTTTCCTTGTTTGTATTTCCTTTGTGGTTTCCGGGGTGTCCTACTGGGTATTGTTATACTCACCCTTGCATGGGCTTTGCCCGCACGTGTCGTGTATTGTGCAGACGAGTGAGCCTTTGACATGATTCTAGGCGGACCAGGACCAGACGGTGCCCAATGAGATCAGACAGGCCGAGGTGTTTTCCTTCGGCGACAGGTTGCAGTCCCAGTATCTTTCTCTACAGGTTGGACTTTGTTGCAGACTTTCTTTTGGTGGGCTTGTACTTTTGGCCCAGGGTTTTACTTTACTGTACTTTACTTTCCTGTCGTACTCTGTTGGTTGGGTTTTAGTGTATGCATGCATCTTTTCCTTTTAGTAGTTTTTACTTTTCAGCTTTGTGGGCTTGGAGATGTGTGTGCGTGTGTAAAGGTTATAGGCAATGACTCCCATGTTAGTAGCATGCCTACTCGGTGCTAGTCACCAGCCCCTAGCCTATTGGAGGCGGGCTTGGGGAGTTGCGGCTCGGGCCCCACTGGGATGGGTCGTGACAGATTGGTATCAGAGGTGGTCGGTTCTACCTTAGGACCGAGAGTCTGTGAGTTGGTTTGGGGCAACAGTGTTAAGTGTTTCGAGTTCGGCTCTCAGGCCAGGGACCCCAATGTTGGTGCAGCGGCCGACGTATCCATACACTAGGGCTCTGATAACTTGCTTTTCGACTCGGAACATGAAAACACTAGTTTCATGGGGGGGAAATAATGGTACATGCATCATATAAGAATGGGTTGTTGTTTCCATGTCCTTCTTAAGTCAGCTCTCCAGATATACTCACTGACTGTGATACATCTTGTTTCTTAAACAGGATGCCTCCATGACGTGCACCCGCTAGGATCCAGCAGCTCAATCACGAGGATGACCCCCTCAGTGATGAAGCCTCGATACAGGGACCGGATCCCCCAGTTTTACCACTAGGTGGTGTTCCAGTTATCCCTCCACCTGTGGGGCAGTGTTTGGCGCCTGCTATGCCAGTGGAGGAGGAGTGCAGGCTGAGCACACTCCACGAGTTTCAGAGACAGAGACCCCTCAGGTTTCGAGGTGAGCCTGACCCTCAGGCAGTAGAGGACTGGCTTGAGGCAGTGGCCAAAGTCTTCTGGTTGGTCAGGACACTAGCAGACCAGATGGTGATCCTTGCAGTGAGCCTTCTGCAAGGCTCGGCAGGGCGATGGTGGAGTTTGGTCATCCAGACTCACGACGAGGTGACTCTTGCATGGTCGGAGTTTGAGCATCTCTTCAGAGAGGAGTTTTTACCAGTTACCCTGAGAGCAGTACGCATACAGGAGCTTCTTCAGCTCCAGCAGGGAACCATGTCGGTGGCCGACTATTCATCAAGGTTTACCGACCTCTTGCGGTACTCGATATATATGGTCAGAGATCAGTAATTCAGAGCTCAGACTTTTGAGCAGGGCTTGAGCAGAGATATCCAAGCTAGCATCATCCCTATGAGCAATCCTACTTATGCTGGGGTGCTCGAGCGGGATTTGGTGGTCGAGAGCTTCCTGGAAGAGCAGGGATAGCCGACAGTTGTTAGTAGTGGGCGAGCTGGAGCAGATACCTCAGCGGCGGGGAGCCGACATCAGGGACCCAGGCACGGGAGACATTTCTAGAGGAGATCCCAGGACAGTGGATCAGCCGTACAGGGTTCACAGGGTGCATCCAGCCAGCCTCGAGAGAGGCGATGTTACTCATGTGACGGCAGGGGACATCTTGCTCGAGATTGTCCGACCCACCGTACTACTGACACGGGAGCAGTGGATGGACCACCGAGGCAGAGGCAACATGTGGAGCAGGCAGATCCCCGAGGTGGCGGACGTGGCAGAGGAGCTGAGAGAGCAGCTGGAGGAGTTCGGCGTTTCGACCCTTTACCACCACCACCCCCAGGAGGACCGCCCCATGCTCAGGGAGCTGGTGGAAAGAGGCAGGGGCAGCTGCAGGTGGTAGAGACTTATGACCCAGGTACTCCCGGAATGATTAGAGGTATTATCTTTATCTTTTCTACTTTGGTTGCCGTATTGATAGTCACGGGTGCTAGTCATTCCTTTCTGGCTGCTTATCTTGTTCGAGACCTTGAGATTCCCGTTGAGCCATTGACTCGACCCTTATGCTTAGAAACACCGACTGGAGAAGATTTGTAGATCACACACCTTTGCAGGCAGTGTTACCTGACCCTTGGAGGCAAGAGTTTCGGCTAGAACCTCTTGGTGGTAGCGTCGAGGCCTTACGATGTCATTCTTGGTATGGATTGGCTATCCACAGTTCATGCCCAGATTGATTATTTTAGTCGAAGGGTGCGGTGTGTCCGCAGTGATGGGACGAGATTCTCTTTTGTCGGTGAAAGAGAGACCCAGACAGCACAGGATGGACTCATGCATAGGAGGGCACAACCGATTTCACATCAGTTGTCTTTCCTAGCCCTTGGCGCGGTAGATGTTACGAGTTTCCAGTTTCCAGCAGTGGTGGCTGAGTACGAGTACGTCTTTCTGGAGGATGCCCCCGTGCTACCTCCCCATCAAGAGATAGATTTTTGCATTGATTTGCAACCCGGGACGACCCCGATATCAGCATGGGATTATCGGATGGCTCCTGTAGAGCTTTGTGAGATGAGGATGTAGCTGGACGACTTACAGAAGAAGGGATTTGTGAGACCCAGCGTTTCACCCTAGGCAGCCCCAGTGCTGTTTTCCAAGAAGGCGGACGGGAGCTTGAGGTTGTGTGTGGATTACCGGTGCATAAATCAGGTGACCGTAAAGAACCGGTATCCACTACCGAGGATCGATGAACTCTTCGAACAGTTAAGATGGGCACGATGGTTCTCGAAGGTTGATCTACGATCAGGCTATCACCAGTTGCGAGTACGGGAGGAGAATATACCGAAGATGGCTTTCAGATGTCACTACGGTCACTATGAGTACTTGGTGATGCCCTTCGGCATGACGAACGCCCCGACAGTGTTCATGGGACTCATAAACTGGATTTTTCAGCCCTATCTAGACCGGTTTGTAGTGGTCTTCATCGATGATATCCTTGTGTACTCTACGTCCGAAGAGGATCATGCGAGACACCTAAGGATGGTTCTGGACACACTCCGAGAGCACCAGTTGTATGGGAAACTCTCGAAGTGTCAGTTCTGGTTACAGGAGGTCCACTTTCTGGGGAACGTTATCTCAACGGATGGTGTAGCAGTGGACCCAGCAAAGGTGGAGGCAGTGCTAGCATGGGAGCCACCCCGAAGCGTGACAGAGGTGCGGAGTTTCCTTGGGTTGGCATGCTACTATCGGAGATTCATCCATGATTTCTCCAGGATTGCAGCACCCATGACAGCTTTGACCCGAAAGGGACAGCCTTTTGTGTGGATCGAGAGATTCCAGCAGGCTTTCCAGTAGTTGAGACGGAGTCTGACAAGTGCCCCGATCTTGATATTACCGGAGGAGGGTGTTGAGTACGTAGTGTTCTGTGATGCATCAGGAACTGGGCTTGGTTGTGTCCTGATGCAGAGGCAAGCGGTGATTTCCTATGGCTCACGTCAGTTGAGGCCACATGAGCAGAACTACGTGACCCGTGATCTTGAGTTGGCAGCAGTAGTCTTCGCATTGAAGATGTGGCGGCACTACTTGATGGGAGAACAATTCATCGTCTACTCTGATCACAAGAGTCTCAGATATATATTTTCTCAGAAGGATCTGAATTTGAGACAGAGTCGATGGCTTGAGTTCTTCTAGTATTATGACTTTGAGATCGTCTATACTTCTGGGAAGGGGAACGTGGTGGCAAATGCTCTCAGTGGGAAATCTAGTTCGCAGTTGCTGGATGAGGCGACAAGGCAGTTGGACTCTTTGCAGTTGTCCTTCGTGGATAGAGATGAGGGAGCTTGCCTTCAGTCGATGGTTGTTACCCCTCCACTCTTACAGCGATTCAGGGAAGCACAGCGTGAGGATGCTAGCTGTGAGACTCTACGTGCTCAGATATCCATAGGTGATGCTGCTGATGGATATTCAGAAGGTGGGGAGCACGTTGTCCTTTTCAGAGGGCGCACGGTAGTACCAGTGACGTTACGGGAGGGGGTTCTGAGGGAGTTTCATATATCCCCTTTGGAGGTGCATCCGGGCGTGGCAAAGATGTACCAGTACCTCCGACGTCAGTTCTGGTGGCCAGGAATGAAGAAGAGTGTGGCAGAGTTTGTTTCTCGGTGCCTTACTTGTTAGCAAGTAAAGGCTGAGCACCAGGTTCCAGCAGGTTTGACTCAGCCCCTTGAAGTGCCAGAGTGGAAGTGGGATGAGATATCCATGGACTTCGTGACGGGTTTACCACGCACATCCAGGGGACACGATGCCATCTGGGTGATCGTTGATCGACTCACCAAGTCGGCCCACTTCCTAGCCATACGGGAGCAGAGTTTAGTAGAAATCTTGGGACGCCTCTACATGTAGGAGATAGTTCGACTTCATGGAGTACCATCTATGATCGTCTCAGATTGTGATGATCATTTCACATCCCGGTTGTGGAAGGGATTGTATGAAGCTTTTGGGACTCAGTTACGCTTGAGCACAGCGTTTCATCCCCAAACTGATGGTCAGATAGAGCGGACCATCCAGGTCCTGGAGGATATGCTACGAGCTTGCATACTTGACTTTGGTCGTAGCTGGGAGGATCACCTACCACTGGTGGAATTTGCTTATAACAGCAGTTATCATTACACTATTGGTATGGCACCATTTGAGGCTCTATACGGGCGACCTTGCAGGTCGCCACTTTGCTGGACTGACCCGGGAGAGTCAACACTCATGGGCCCAGAAATGGTGAGAGCTACTACAGAGAAGGTGCGGGTCATCCAAGAGCAGATGAAGACTGCACAGAATCGGAAAAAGTCTTATGCCGACTGGAGGCGGAGGCCTTTGGAGTTCGAGGAGGGAGACCATGTGTTCCTTCGGGTCTCACCTCGACGAGCATTGCGGAGATTTGGCTGAGGTGGAAAGCTATATCCGAGTTTCGTTGGCCCTTTTCAGATTCTGAGTAGAGTTGGTGAGGTGGCGTATCGCTTGGCTCTACCTCCTCAGATAGACCGGGTACACAACGTCTTCCATGTGTCGCAGCTACGGAGGTACGTGCATGATCCATCGCACGTCATCGACTGGGGCGAGTTGGACATCGATGATGGAGCGACCTTTGCTGAGTATCCAGTGGAGATCGAGGATCGGCAGGAGAAGATCCTTCGTGGGTGAGCTATTCCCTTGGTGCGTGTCCGGTGGCATCACAGTAATCTCTAGGAGAGCACGTGGGAGCAGGAGGCTCAGATTCGCGTGCAGTACCCACATCTTTTTGAGTAGCCCTTGTTTTGGCTTTTCGGGGACGTAAAAGCCCTAAGGTGGGCGTGATGTAATGTCCCGGATTTTTCCATGTATTATTTTAATATTATATGGGAATTAATTTGAGACCAGGCTCTGAGATGGCGTGCAGTTCCGAGGCCCAGTGAGCCTGGAACAAATGTTTGAATTTAATTTAATAATTAAATTACGCGCGTGTGTAGTTTTCCTGAAAAAGTGGAATAACTTCCGAACGGGTGCTCGGATTAGAAATCTGATGGCACCGTTGCGTTCAGAACAATGATTTTACCTAAGGCGAGACCTAGCATCGGCCGGCGCAGGTCGGTGGTGAAATCTGGTTTTTGGACGCAACAGTAATAAAATATTTTATTAAAATATTTTATTTAAACCCTGTTACGTCAAATATCTCTTATCTTTTAAATAGAGATTACACAGGGTATCAGGGTTACAATCCCCATAACCCTGATTTTCCCCTGGAGGCTCTCGGAAATCTTTGGAAGGAACCCCCAACACGGAGGCGACATTCTTGACGATTTTCGCCGGCGACGACGACGCGGCGACCAGATCATCGCCAACGAACGCCGCGGGTCCAGGTAGGATGTCTTTGTGATTTTATTCTTCCCCGTTTTTTATTTCTACGACGAACGCGGACTAATCCATGAACAGATTAGCCCTCGGATCGATCATTATTGCGGGATGGGATTTTGCGGGGATTTGGGGGATTTGATTCTTGTTATTGTTTGGTTTTGTTCAACCTTCTAACGGTGACGAACCAAGATCGACACGAACATCGATCGAGGTTCGTCCCTCTCGATTTGTGTGTGTCTCTTCCCCAATTTTATCGCGTTCTTCGTAAGTGTTCTTCGCGTTCTTCGCGGGATGAGGAACAATGGATCGTTGCGCACCCGTTGTGCGATGCAATGGTCCCAAATTGAAGATCTAGCACCGGCATGACCCTACAGAGGTGCGGCAGTGGTGGCGACGGACGGATCGAAGCGGATTGGAAGAAATCGTTCTTCGAACGATTTCCGCACGGGTGACCGGAAATCGGATTTTGGAGCCGATTGAAGGCCTGAAACCCATGGTTTCGGGATCACGATGATGAGGCGATCCAACATCTTGAGTTTCACGACAAACCGAAGGCTAAATCGAAGTTCGGAGGATCATCCGAGGCGCGTGGAGGAAGACGGCGTTTTTGGAAAAATCCCGACTACACGCCGTGTAGTATGGGCTACACGGCGTGTGTTCGTCGGCGAACGACCTGGCGTGTACTCCAGGAGTACACGGACATAGGCAGGGTACACGGCCATGGACACGCCGTGTATACCCCTCCCCGGCCAGACCTGGCCAGATACACGAGATACCCCGTGTACTGGTACACGGGTAGGCGACACGGACACGGGCAGAGACCGTGTACGGGCACATGGCCAGCGTACACGGAGCGAGCCCAGGCGGTCGAACACGACGTGTGATTTCTTCTGCACATCGTGTAGTTGTTTTCTATCTGACAAGCCGAAGGACACAAGCCGTTTACACGGGCAGTACCCGGTGTCAAGGAACACGGCGTGTACTTTTCTACACGCCGTGTAGTTTGGTTTTGCACGGCTTGAACGAAGGACACGGGCCGTTTACACGGGCAGTACCTGGGGTCAAGGAACACGACGTGTAACCATACTACACGCCGTGTAACTTTTTCTTCATGGCTTGAGCCACTTGCCTTCTGTGACTTGGACTAGTTCTTAGGGTTCGTACCCTTGGTAATCCCCTGAAGGTTCTGGTATCAATTCCTTTATACAGGAGTATGATCCCTTCAGCATAACTCCCTGAATAGAGTTGTTGGAATCCCCTCTATGAGACTTAGAGCCGGATCCTCTATTCATTCCTGATATCCTAGGTAGAGTTCTTGGTATCGACGTGACCTACCTTACCCGAGCACCGATCCCCTGCCTAGCGGATTAGCTCAGATTGAGTTGTAGGAATCACCCCATGACATGGTTGTGATCCTCATCTGAGCACCTTGTTCCCAAGGTACTTGTGGAGTGTGTTCTCCCAGAACGAGTACTTTGTGTCTCTCTCTCTCCAGACCTAGGAGTGCGTTCTCCCGATGGTATGCTTAGTGGAATCTTCGAGCTGGATCCTAGTGGCGGTATCGCGAAGGTCGTTTGTGTATGAGTATATCTGAATATTCTTGTTATATGTTCCGTAGACATATACTACGTAGAGCTGATTGTACCTTTCTTTGTGGTATTTTCCCTGTTTGTATTTCCTTTGTGGTTTCTGGGGTGTCCTACTGGGTATTGTTATACTCACCCCTGCACGGGCTTTGCCCGCACGTGTCGTGTCTTGTGCAGACGAGCGAGCCATTGACAGGATTCTAGGCGGATCAGGACCGGACGGTGCCCAGTGAGATCAGACAGGCCGAGGTGTGTTCCTTCGGCGACAGGTTGCAGTCCGAGTATCTTTCTCTACAGGTTGGACTTTGTTGCAGACTTTCTTTTGGTGGGCTTGTACTTTTGGCCGAGGGTTTTACTTTACTGTACTTTACTTCCCTGTCGTACTCTGTTGGTTGGGTTTTAGTGTATGCATGCATCTTTTCCTTTTAGTAGTTTTTATTTTTCAGCTTTGTGGGCTTGGAGATGTGTGTGTGTGTGTACAGGTTATAGGCAATGCCTCCCATGTTAGTAGCATACCTACTCGGTGCTAGTCACCAGCCCCTGGCCTATTGGAGGCGGGCTTGGGGAGTTGCGGCTCGGGCCCCACTTGGATGGGTCGTGACAACCGCTCCAAGAAAGTTCAACTGTGAAAATTAATCTTTGAAAATGAAGATAGAAAAAACTCACCGTAGGTAATAAAGTTTTTTAAATTTAAAATCTTTTGAGAGATGTATCCATGGTCATTCTCACCCAACGAGCATGGATTAAAAATTAAGTGCTAATGGTACAAAGAAATTCAATGAATTGAGTGTTGATCTCGCCGATCAATTCGGAATACATTGAAATGATAAAGTGAAAAGGAAGAATTTGAAAATAACCATTGAAACATAAATTTCACCCCAAACTAGAGATTTGGCTAACAATCATGTTCATTGTCATTATAGCAATTGAAAACATACAAAAATAGAGTACAATAATTCAAGCATGAGGGAAGAAGAACTCCTCAAATGATGTTCTGCTCCTGAGTTCCTTCGAGTCCTGGGTTGCCCACCGGATCTCCAGGAACTGCTATTCAGATCACTCTGCTCCGAAGAGAGAGATGTTGTCTAATGTCAGAATAAAGGTCCTCCAAATGAAATCCCCCCAATTCTGCTTCTTTCTCTACATTAATATCCATTGTCTTCTACTGCTCGTCGCCGCATGCATCCACAAACATTGTTCTATTTCTTTAATGTGCACTGCACATGTTCATTTTTTCACGAACCACACGTCGCATTAGTGAAACCCCTGTAACTAACTCCCCGTGGGTTAGTTGAATGTATTTGGACGGGGTTTCGACACTTGAATGAACCTACATATGAATGACAAAACAAAACAGTTAAAAACACGAAGGAAATAAATAATTAATTAATTATAATTAAAGTAATTAGTTTATTTAAAAATATTTAATAGAATTAATAAGTTTTTAAAATAGATATTATTTAATAAGTTATTTTATTAGCATTATTATTTACTAGTAATTATATTTTTATTAATTAAAATGAAATAATAATATTATTAACATAGTTAGTATTATAAAATTTAAGTTATAATAATTTGACTTAATATTTAAGTATTATTAAGTTAATTAATAATTCTATTTTATAAATTAATTATCTTATTTATAATTATTATAGTTTAATAACTTGATTTTATTATTATTTTAGTTTAAGTTTTTATTTAAGTTTTATTTTAATTTATTTTTAAAAACAATTCCCCCCACCCCCAATTCTCGGTGCAACCCTAGGGTCTTCTTCAGCGCCTTCCAGAGACAGCAGGTCTGGCGGCGGACCCCTCTTCCCCCTCTGGCGGCAACGGCATCGGGTTCTCCTGTAGTGGCGGGTCTCTCTCCTGGTCAGCGACGGCGTAACTCCTCCTGGATTGGTGTGGCGGGTAGACCCAGCGGCGGCGACGACTCAGGACTTGTCTGCACTGAGGAATTATTTAAATTATTAACTTATTAAAAACTTAACAAAATAATAAAACAAAGAAATAAAAAAAGTTAATTAATTTTAATGAATCTAAACTAATGGATAAATTATTAGATTAAAAACTATGTAATATAGATACAAATAAAATAATTAAATGATAATATAATAATAATGTCAATTTATTAAAATGCGAGCAGACTTAAAACATCACTACAAATTGATGAATTAAAAGTCTAGAAAGATTAGTATGTTATAATTAATCATTTCCAGGACTAAAATTACATAATTAATTATAAAAATCTATTAATTAATAAATTTATTTATAAAAATACAAAAGTACATATATTTAGTAAAAAGTGCAAAAATAAATAATTAAATCATTACAATTTAAATAAAAAGATGTCGCAAAACTATGTAAAAATAAGGCAACATCAAATTCTCCCACACTTAAACATTGTTTTTTTCTCAAACAATTCCATGTTTTATTGTCTTTGAAAAACAATAAAGTGTGTATATTACAGCTCAAAAAGTAACATGTCCCACACTTTCAAAATAGAGGACATGAAACTGTGTTTAGGTTCAAGAAAAGAAAATGCTCAAATGAATCTTTCCTTAATTCAAACTCTCACAGATAGTCTATAGTGCAATGAATCATCAAGCAATAAAGATGTCCTGCCTCATATGTGATACTACTTGGTGACTCATCTCAATTCAAATCTAAGATCTAAATCCGAGAGTGACAACATGATAAATAAATGTGGAATTAAGAACTTATCTAAAGGAACTTTGTACTTTGACTCATCACCTAGGTTCTAAAAATAATAATAATAATTTTTTATTTTGAATCACCTTATTGATACAACCTAATTGATTCCCATATAAACAATTTTTTCCTTCTTCATTCGGCGTTCATCATTTTCCTCACCTTAATGAACTCAATTTTGACCCTAGACACATTATTTTTTTCCCCAATACATGTATCATGTGCTAATCATTGTGCATATGAACTTATTCAAGGTGTATAGAGGGATTATAGTAAACAGAAATGCACCCAACATCTAGGGTCTCAGAGATTCACCGTGGGATCCCAGATTCCCAAACTACTCTAGTTTCAAAAGATTTGTATAAAAATCATTTACATTGTCTCACTAAGGTAATTACTTTAATAATTAAAAGTAAAATGAGTTCCCCAGAATCAAGATCAAACTTCCAGTTCCATGGTTTATGATCATAACTCCACCAACAGGTTACCCAAATCACTCTCAAATGTAGTTCCTAAACCAAATATCCATTAAATCACTAATTATATTTACTCAGAAATCATTCACCCGCATTAATTTTAGATTCAAGAAGTTCTTAGCTATAATCAAGCAGCATCCTTAGGCAAGACCCTTTTGAGAAACAGTGTAAAACCTAAAATTGTGCTAGAATTTTGAAAAAATTTACCCATTTTTTAAACCATTTTGACAAAAAGTTTAAAGAGAGGGGGAATTGAAGGGCTTCCAATTAAGCATAGTTTAACATAGTCAATAATTGACCCCCTCCCCACACTTAAAACCGAACTTTGTCCCCAAAGTTGAATTCTAAAGTGGAGATGAAAATTTTAGCAATTAAAGTTGACAATTTATTTTCAATTACGTGGATTTATGACTTGATGATTGGTCTTATTAAAGTTCAAAAATATTGTTTGCCACAATAATTAATTAACAACAGGTTCACATGCTAGTACATGCATTATCATTTAATAAGAGTGAATAATTTTCCATACAACTCAAAAGTAGCATGTGAGGTGTAAGTGCACAGTGTATTGGGTGTGATGATTTTAATAGATTCATTTCAGTTGGATGTTCAATAAAGCAGAAAACAAGCATGAAAAGCACCCCTCAACAAAGAAGATTCAATTAAAACAAATTCTTAGCCTACATGTACCCCTCCCCCCCCCCACACACTTAAATTCAAACAGTGAAGATATTAAACCATTGAAACTACATTTTTAACTAGGAAGAACATGCAGAATTTTTAAAACATAGTGACATGCAGCGGACATTCATTCCAATACAAGCATAATTTTTAAAGCATATGCAGAATTTTTCAAGCAAGACAAGTAGCATGTTTTTAAACACATCAAGTCATGCGGCAAAAAAATTTCACTACCAAGAAGAAATTTTTCCAAATAAATATTCATTGATTCACCGCTAGTAGTTTATCAATGAGTCATCATCAGTAGCACCAATGAGTCACCAACGATAGTGCATCGGTGGCTCAGGTGCATCAGTGAGTCAATGACTCACTGATAGCAGTAAAACTATGACATGCAATGAATTTCTATTGAAGTAAACAGGAGTAGAAAAATTAATAAAGAAATTAAAATACTTCCCTAAAATGGTTTTTCATTAATCTTGCAGCATGGGAATTCCACTCCCTTATTGACACATCAGTAGCATCATTCCTAATTCAGAACAAGAATACCAAGAACAAAATAGAAACCAGAATTTCAAAAAAAAAAGAGTATATAAGCAGCACTTTATTCAACGCTAAAAATAAAAAAATGAGAAGTACAAAAAGAACCATGGGTTGACTCCCATGTAGCGCTAAGTTTAAAAGTCATCATCCAGACTTTATTCAAGATCAGTTTTCAAGAACAGTGAAGGAAGACAAGCCCTTCAGCTCTCCCTCAAAATAAAGTTTTACTCTCTACCCATTAACCAACATGGGTTTGTTCTCTTCACCTATAATTTCTACAACTCCATTATTAAGTACTCTCACAATAGTAAACGGTCAAGACAACTTGGACTTCATCTTTCCAAAAAAGATTTTGAGTCTAGAGTTAAAGATAAGGACCTTCTGTCTAGGTTTAAACTCATTGGTTTGAATGATAGAATCATGAAAGATTTTAGTCCACTCTTTATAAATCCTTGAATGATCGTAACTCTCTCTTTTAATCTCATCTAGCTCACTCATCTCAAGTAATCTTATCTCACCAGCACTCTTAAAGTCAAAGTTCAAAGCCTTAACTACCCAATATGACTACTTGTTTCAACTGCATAGGCAAATGAAAACACTTCCCAAATAACATCCTATATGGAGACATTCCTATTGGGGTCTTCAAAGCAGTTCTATACACCTATAAAGCTTTATCTAATTTAAGAGACCAGTCTTTCCTAGAGTTTGACATAGTTTTCTCAAGTATCTGTTTCAACTCACTGTTTGATATCTCCACCTTTACACTGGACTGTGGGTGATAAAGAGTACCAGTTTTATGAACACATCCATATTTTTCCATCAAAGCCTTAATCTTTTAGTTCTTGAAGTGTGTTCTATTATAATTAATGAAGTCTTTTGGGACTCCAAAACTCGAAAATATGTTCTTTCTAACAACAATTATTACAAAGTTGTCTTGATTGTTGGGAAGTGAAATTGCCTCAACCCACTTTGAAACACAATCTATAACAACTAAAATGTACTCATTCCCATGAGATGATGGAAATGGACCCATGAAATCTAAACCCTAGACATACAAAATTTATACCTCTAGAATACCTTTTTGGGGTAACTCTTGTTTTCCACCAATATTACCTTACCTCTGGCACCTACCACAGCCAACTACAAAGCTCCCAGTATCCTTGAAAAGGGTAGGCCAATAGAAACAAGATTGTAGGACTTTCTAAGCTTTCCTTTATCCTACACGGTGACCTCCCCAAAGTGAGGAGTGACAAATCTATAGAATAGGCATCATCTCTTCTTCTAGAATGCACCTCCTAAGTATACCATCAGCACACCTCCTAAACAAAAAAGGGTCATCCCAAATGTAGTACTTAAGTTCATAAATGAATCTCTTCCTTTGGTTATTGGTTAAGTCTTTGGGAAAGACACCTGCTGCCAAGAAGTTGGAAAAATATACATACTAATCAAATTTTCTGATTGACATAGTCAAAAGATTTTCATCAGGAAAGAAAGTGTTGATCTCCCATGGATCTTTAGAATGGGTATGGGGAAGCCTAGATAAATGGTAAGTAACTAAAATTTCAGCTCCCTGGTTATCCCTAATCTCTAAATAAAACTCTTGCAACAAAATAATCCATCTAATAATTCTGTGTTTTGTTTCATTTTTAGACAGCAAGTACATCAAGGCAGAATGGTCATTGAAAATGATGACTTTTGAGCCTAACAAATACTGCCTAAACTTCTCAAGAGAAAAAACAACAGCTAGCAGCTCCTTTTTAGTGGTGGTATAATTCTTTTCGGCCTCATCTAGTAGTCTACTAGCATAATAAACGACATGTAACTTCCTATCTCCCCTCTATCTAAGGACATCACCTACATCCACATCACTAGCATCGCACATAAGACCAAAAGGTAGTTTCCAATATAGTGCAGTGATGATGGGTGATGTAGTGAGTTTTTCTTTTAACAGATTAAATGATTTCAAATAGTTTTCATCAAAGTTGAAAGGTGCATACTTAAAAAGTATAGAACATAAGGGCTTAGTGATTTTGGAAAGGTCTTTTATAAACCTCCAGTAGAAACCGACATTCCCTAGAAAACTTCTAATACCTTTTACATTTTCAGGAGGTGGATTTTTTTAATAACTTCTATCTTAGTTGTACCAACTTCTAGACCTATATTTGACACTTTATGACCAAGAACAATTCCTTTAGTGACCATAAATTGACACTTTTCCTAATTAAAAACAAGGTTGGTTTCAATGCATCTTTCCGAAACAAACTCAAGGTTTCCTAAACAAGTATCAAAAGTACTACCCACAATGAAGAAATTATCCATGAAAACCTTAATGATTCTTTCAATCATATATAAAGAGATAGGCATCATGCACCTTTGAAAGGAGGATAAAGCTCCACACAACCCAAAAGGCATCCTAATGTAAGCAAATGTCCCAAAGGGACATGTGAAAGCTATCTTATCCTGATCCTATGGAGAACCAGGAATCTGGTTGTAACCAGAATACCCATCCAAGAAACAGAAAAATTCATTTCCAGCTAGCCTCTAAAGCATCTGATCAAGGAAGGGCATTGGAAAATGGTCTTTACTATTGGTTGCATTCACCTTCCTATAATCTATACATACTATCCATTTTATGGCTTTCCTAACTTGGATTTCTTTATTTTTTTCATTTTTGACAATAGTGAAGCCTCCCTTATTAGGGACAACTTGAACAGGGCTGACCCAAGCACTATCAGAAATGGGATAGATTATACCAGTGTCCAGTATCTTAATCACTTCCTCTCTCACAACTTCCTTCATGTTGGGATTTAACTGTCACGACCCGTCCTCGGGGCCCGTGCCGCGACTACCCCAAGCCCGCCTTCCATATGTCAGGGGCTGGCGACTAGCACCAAAGGCGTAAATCTCAAAATAAGGGAAGACATTGCCTTTATAAAGTAACATACACAATAGAGTACGCAAGCGAAGTAAACACTAAGTAAAACTGAGTACAAGGTAAGTGATGAAAAAGTAAATGGGCTAGTATACAAACCCAACTGAAAGTACAGTACAACTGAAAGGAAAGTACAACAGCAGTAAGTAAAACAACAACACCGAGTTGTCCTCCAGAAATCCCACCTGAAGGGTGGGTACAAATAGTCTCCTTAGCTCCTTGGGTCCGACTGTCTGCTCCGTGTACGTCCCGCCAAGTAGTCCACCTCTGGGTACCGTCCAGCTCCACAAGCCTCCACCTCGATCAGTGTTGTCCGTCGTCTGCATCCAACACAACGTAGTGCGGGCATAGCCCGTGCAGGGGTGAGTATATGATACTCAGTAGGGACCCCGAGACCCCCGAAGGTCTCTCAGAATCCACGAAGGATAAACCACAAAGGAAAGATACAATCACTAAGTATCAAACACACTACTTAGGTATATGCCCATACATATACATAAGTCATCATTTACAGTTCGGTTTCAGCTCCCAAGCCCAAGCACAAACCAGTCCACAGAGGAAAGCACAACCCAGTCCACACAGGAAAGCACAACCCAATCCACACATGAAAGCAAGTCAACCACATCAATGATAATGATTGATAATCAAGACTCAGCTCACACATATATAAATTTCGTAAGGGGATAGATATGATCAGATGTAGCCACTAATTCATCTAAGCTGTCGGACCCACATAGGATACAAGACCAACTAAGCTGTCGGACCCACACAGGATACAAGACCGGCTACTCTGCCGGACCCACACAAGATACAAGTACAGAGTCCAATAATGTCGGACCCACATAGGATACAATAATAGTAGTCATTTCCATCTAACCCACAGAGGATTCCAGTATAGTAGTCGTCGCTGTCAAACCCACGGAGGATTCCAGTACAAGAGTCGATGTAGTGGCAGCCAACTCTAGGGTTCCCGCACACAACATGCTCAATTCTGGGAGGGTCCACTCCTCGAGCAAAAGAGATCCGATACATCAAATGTCACGAAGTCCAGAGTTGATGTATCCCAAAGTTCCATCTCATCAAAAGAAACCCAACGCGACAGACGGTGCTTCAATCGGACGCCCGGTCTGAGAGTTATTGGCTTTTCCGTTCCAGGGGCCCAGTTGGTTTTTAAGGTAAAACCAACCCGATCATACTCCAGATACGTCCAAACCTCAAGCGGAGTAAGTCAAAAGGACTGTCTCAACAAAAGGATCCCAACGCAATTGATGGCACGTCAATCGGATGTCTGATCCTTGAGATATAAGCGTTTCCGCTCCAAGGGCCCGGTTGGTTTTGAGTTCGAACCAATCCGGCCATACCCAAACATTGCCGAAACCTCAAGTGTAATATATCGAAAGGACCGTCTCGATCCAAGGATACATACTCAACTGATGGTGCGTCGATCGGAGGTCCATAGCACAAGTTATGGGCAAAAGACTGAAAGCGGTCCGAAGTGGGGGGTTTGGGCCCGGCCCGACCTGGCCCAAACGCCCCTGGGTCGGCCCGAACCAGGTCCGGGTCTGGCCGGACCCGGATGAGCGTGGCCCGACCCAAATGGGCATGGCCGGACCCGGCTGGGCGTGGCCCGGGCCGATCCGCGCGACCCACCCCGCCCCGGCCGGGGGGTGCGCTGGCTCGGCCAGCGGGCCGAGCAGGAGGGACGCGGTCCCCCCCTTGTTCCGCAGACGCGGCGCCTGATGCCATGTCTCCCCCAGATGTCGTGCAACCACGGGATCCGGCCCCTCGCTGCCGTGACTTCAGCAGTGACAGGCTCCTGCCGGCGGTGCACCGGGGCGCCGCCGCCTCCGGCCGCCGGTGATTTCTGCGGGCCACCGGAGTCGTTCCGGTGGTTCGTTCCTACTCCTGTCTGCGCCTGCGGTCGTCTCAGGACCCGTACATCACTGCGAAGACCTTCAATTGCAAAAACGATCCCGTTTTATCATCTCCAAGGATTTCGCGCATCAGGAACAAAACAACAGTGTGTTCATACTTGTTCGTTAGTCTGCACCCACCGCGTTAGTGGTTTTTAAAAATCACCATCAATAAAGCACGTCATGCCGAGGGTATAAAAAATCATCTGAAGAAATTTATAAAAATCCCCTACCTCAACAAGGAAGATGATCATCAGCGTCGCGGTACACGGCGTCGCGGAGAAGAGGATCGTAGGCGTCGTCGGGGCGTGCCGAGGAGGAAGCAGCGTCTCCACTCTGGCCACGGGGAAGAGGATTGGTGGCGCGTCGTCGATCTCCAGGGAACTGGCATTCTTCGTCGTTCTTCGTCGGAGGTCGGTGTTCTTCGTCGTTCTTCGTTGGAGGCTGGCATTCTTCCTCGCACAATGAAGCTTTACCCTTGATAAATTAATAGGTTCCCCCTATTATTTTATTATAAACAAAGAAACTCTCCCATAATTAATTCACCACACTAATTAAAATGTGTTGACATTTAATTAAAGAACGGAGAGAGAAGGTTCCCTATAATTAAACGCGTTGGCAGTTTAAATTAAAAAGGAGAAAAGGAAGGTTCCTCATTAAATTATGGGTTGACATAATTTAATGGATTGAGGTGACATTTAATGGAGGTTTTTCAAATTAATGGGGTTTCTTAAGGGGATTTAGAGGGAATTAAATGGTGGGGCTCATGCGGGCCCCCACCTCTCTAACATCCCCGTAAAGATACAACATAAACTAGGGAAACAAAAGAGGGTACTGAGCACACATCTGAGCCTCCCGCTCCCACGTTCTCTCTTGGAGCTTCCCATGTTGCCAACAAATGCACACCAGAGGTATCGACCGTCCACGTAGGACTTGCTCCTGTCGATCCTCGATCTCCACTGGGACCTCGACAAAAGTCTCCCCGTCATCGATGTCCAACTCCCTGTGGTCGATGATGTGCGTCGGGTCATGCACGTATCTCCTCAGCTGAGATACGTGGAAGATGTCGTGCACCCAGTGCAACTGAGTTGGAAGGGCCAGGCGGTAAGCCACCTCGCCTACCCTGCTGAGGACCTGAAAAGGCCCGATGAAGCGCAGAGATAACTTGCCGCCCTGGCCAAATATCCACAACCCACGTCGAGGTGAGACCTGTAGGAAAACGTGGTCGCCATCCTCAAACTTCAGTGGTCTCTACCTCCTATCAGCATAGGACTTCTATCTGCTCTGTGCAGTCCTCATCCGCTCCTGGATGACCTGTACCTTCTCCGTCGTAGCCCGAACCATCTCTGGTCCTACGAGTGCTGACTCCCCTGGGTCAGTCCAGCACAGAGGTGATCTGCAAGGTCGGCCGTACAATGCCTCGTAAGGTGCCATCACGATGGTGGATTGGTAGCTGTTGTTGTACGCAAACTCTACCAAGGGTAGGTGATCCTCCCAGCTGCGACCAAAGTCAAGGACACATGCACGGAGCATGTCCTCGAGTGTCTGAATGGTCCTCTCCATATGATCATCCGTCTGAGGGTGAAAAGAAGTGCTCAGGCGTAGCTGCATCCCGAAAGCCTCCTGTAACCCCTTCCAAAGCTAGGAAGTAAAGAGAGCGTCTCGATCAGAGACGATAGACGATGGCACACCATGAAGTCGTACGATCTCCTGAACGTAGAGGCGTCCCAAGCTCTCTACTGAGCCCTGCTCGCTGATCGATAGGAAGTGGGCCGAATTGGTGAGTCGGTCTACGATCACCCAGATGGTGTCCTATCCTCTGGAAGTACGTGGAAGCCCCATCATGAAATCCATGGATATCCCGTCCCACTTCCACTCCGGGACCTCTAAGAGTTGTACCAAGCCTGCAGGTACTCGGTGTTCCGCCTTCACTTGATGGCAAGGGAGGCATCGAGAAATGAACTATGCCACAACCTTCTTCATACCCGACCACCAGTACTATCATTTGAGGTCTTGATACATCTTCCCTACTCCATGATGTACTGCTAGAGGGGAAGCGTGGAACTCCCTTAGCACCTCCTCCTGCAGTGAAACTGGTACCATGGTACGTCCACGGAAGAGGATGATGTGCTCCCCACCTTTAGAAAATCCATCGGGTGCTAGCCCTAAGGATATCTGAGCACGTCGCGCCTCACATTCAACGTCTCTACGCTGTGCCTCTCTGACCCGCTGAAGAAGTGGAGGAGTGACTGTGAGGAACTGTAGATAGTATGACCCATCACTATCCACAAAGGATATCTGCAAAGCGGCTAACTGGTCCATTGCCTCTCCAAGTAGCTGAATGCCCGATCTCCTGCTGAGAGCATCATCCACAACGTTCCACTTCCCAGGAGTATAGACAATCTCAAATTCATAATCCTAGAGGAACTTGAGCCATCGCCGCTATCTCAGGTTCAGGTCCTTCTGCGAGAAAATGTACCTGAGACTCTGGTGGTCAGAGTAGACTGTAAAGCCCTCGCCCATCAGATAGTGTCACCACATCTTCAGGGCAAAGACCACTGCTGCTAACTCCAGGTCATGGGTGGCGTAGTTCTGCTCGTGCTGCCTCAACTGCAGTGAACCGTAAGCGATCACTGGTCGCTCTTGAATCAGGACACACCCGAGTCTGGTCCCTGATGCGTCGCAGAATACTACGTACCCTACGCCCTCCTTTGGAAGCCTCAAGATGGGCGCATGGGTCAATCTCCGCCTCAGCTCTTGGAAGCTTAACTGACATCTATTTGACCACACGAAGGGTTTCCCCTTCTTCATCAGAGCTGTAAGCAGTGCTACAAATCTAAAGAAGTCTGGCGAAAATCTCTGATAGTACCCATCCAGACCTAGGAAACTCCGCACCTCCATCACGCTCCTGGGTGTCTCCCAAGCAAGTACCGCCTCGACCTTCGCGGGATCCACTGCAACTCCCACCTCTGAGATGACGTTCCCCAAGAAGTGAACCTCTCGAAGCCAAAACTAGCACTTCGAGAGATTACCATAAATCTGGTTCTCTCGGAGTGTATCCAGTACAATCCGTAGGTGGTAGGCGTGCTCCTCCTCAGTCGTCGAGTAAATCAGTATGTCGTCAATGAAGACTACGACAAACCGATTGAGGTAGGGCTGTAAGATCCTGTTCATGAGACTCATGAACACTGCTGGAGCATTGGTCACACTGAAAGGGAATGACCAAGAACTCATAGTGGTTGTACCGACACCTGAAGGCCATCTTCTGCACATCCTCGTCTTGAAATCGGAGCTGATGATAGCCTGACCTGAGGTCTATCTTCGAGAACCAACGTGATCCCTTGAGCTGATAAAATTTGTCGTCAATCCTCAGAAGCGGATACTTGTTCCTCACGGTCACTTGGTTCAGGAAATGGTAATCGACACACAGTCGCAAGCCCCCATCCACCTTCTTGGCGAATAGGACTGGAGAAGCCTAGGGTGAAACACTGGGTCGGATGAAACCTTTCCCCTGTAAGTCCTCCAGCTGTACCTACAGCTCACGAAGCTCGGCAGGAGCCATACGATATGCTGGAGTGGATATTGGTGATGTCTTGGGGTATAGGTATATATATAAATATACCTCCCTGTGAGGAGGTAGTCCTAGAACATCGTCAGGAAAAACGTCTGCATACTGATCCACCACTATAGGAAAACTTGGACTCCACACGTCAACTTCTCTGAGGATGAGACTAGCCAACTGACGCGTGATCAGCTGCCCTCTCCTCTGCGTGAGTCCATCCTGTGCTGTGAAGGTTCCCTTCTTGCCGATTAAGGTGAAACTGGTCCCATCCGTGCGGACACACCGTACCTTGCGTGTAATACAGTCAATCTGAGCATGGACTGTAGATAACCAGTCCATACCCAAGATGACGTCGTAAGGCCTCGACGCTGCTACAAGAAGATCTCAGCCGAAGCTCTCACCTCCTAGAGTAAGCTCACACTGCCGGCACCAGTACTTAATCGTTGAGTCTGCTCCCATAGGAGTCTATAGCCGCAAGGATCGAGCCAACGACTCCGTAGGAATATCCGAGCTCCGAACAAGGGAATCAGCAATAAAAGAATAACCCGCACCTATGTCTATAAGAACTGAAGAAAGGGTGGAGTAGACACAGATAATACCTTGAATCATCTCAGGTGCGCCGTGGTTGTAAGCCTCTGCTGCCTGGAGCTGAGCCTGTCTCTGCCCGCCAGCTCCTTGTGGTCGGGGTGGACCTCCTGGGGGTGGTGGTGGTAGAGCCTTGAAGCGTCATACACCACCCGCTGATCGACCAGCTCCTCTACCTCGTCCGCCTTCTCCCTACAGACTGCCATGGTCGAACCTCTGCCTCTGCCTGGGAGGTCCCTCCACTGTCTGTTGCTCGTTTGCATGGTGAATTTGGTAGTCACGAGCCATGTGGCTCTGCCCGCCGCATGTATAACACTGTCTTCTCCTTAGAAGGCTGGCTCTGCGCCGTGTTCCCCGCACAGCTGAACCCGTGTCCTGAGGTCGCTCACTAGACGGCCTGATCCTCTTGGACCCCTGCATCATCTGTCGACTGCCAGCTGTAGAAGACTCCACTCCGTGCCGTCCTGCGGTGGGTCTCACTGCTGATGTATTCTCAGTGAGAAATCTCTCCACTAGCAGGGCTCGCTCCAGCACCCCCGCCTGGGTCAGGATGCTGAGTGGAATAGTCGAAGCTCTGATCTCATGCCTCATCCCCTGCTCAAAGGTCTGGGCCCTGAAGAATGGGTCTCGTACCATGTCCGTGGAGTAGCGCGAGAGGTCGGTAAATCTCATCGAGTATTGGGCTACTGACATGCTGCCCTGCCGCAACTGTAGTAACTCCTGGATGCGCACCACATGGAGGGTGGCTGGAACGAACTCTGAGCGGAAGAGGCTCTCGAAGTCCGTCCAAAGTAGAGATGCCTCATCGTGCACCTGGAGCATCAGGCTCCACCATCTACCTGTTGCTGCGTGCTGGAGACTAACGGAAAGGATCACCATGAGGACTGCTGGTGTCCCTACCAATCTGAAGACTCTGACGACAACCTCTAGCCAAATCCTCAGCTGCCTGAGGATCCGTCTTTCTGCGGAACCTGGGCGGCTCATGTCTCTGAAACTCGTGCAACGCGCTCAGGCGGCGTGCACTCTCCGCCGCTGGGGCTGGTAGCATCGGTGGCTCAGCAGGTAAAGGTACCGCCGGTGCCTCCACTGTAATGGGGCCATGCACCGAGGCCTTGTCGCTCAGCGGGCTGCCGTCTCGCACAAAGCTTGGAACCCTAGCTGACTGCCATCGTGGGGCCATCCTGAAAAGAAACAGGTGCGCCATGGTTAATACAATATACCTAGTGAGTTGACACAAAGTAATCACAAAAAAAACTTTTGAAACACACATGCAATCAATGTTTTCGTGCACTGAGTCGGAAATCAGAAGTCAGGGTCCTGGTGTATGGATACGTCGGCCGCCGCACCAACACTAGACTCCCTGGACTGATAACCACACTCATTACTCTAAACATTATTGCTTCATAGAGAAGAAATTATCAGAGTCCTGAGTTCTGCAGTAGAACCGACTCCTCTGATACCAATTTGTCACGACCCATCCTCGGGGCCCGTGCCGTGACTACCCCAAGCCTGCCTTCCATAGGCCAGGGGCTGGAGACTAGCACCAAAGGCGTAAATCCCAAAATAAGGGAAGACATTGCCTTTATGAAGTAACATACACAATAGAGTACACAAGCGAAGTAAACACTAAGTAAAACTGAATACAAGGTAAGTGCTGAAAAAGTAAACGAGCCAGTATACAAACCCAACTGAAAGTACAATACAACTGAAAGGAAAGTACAACAGTAGTAAGTAAAACAACAACACCAAGCTGTCCTCCAAAAATCCCACCTGAAGGGTGGGTACAGATGGTCTCCTCAGCTCCTCGGGTCCGACCGTCTGCTCCGTGTACGTCCCGCCAAGTGGTCCACCTCCGGGTACCGTCTAGCTCCACAAGCCTCCACCTCGATTAGTGTTGTTTGTCGTCTGCATCCAACACAACGTAGTGCGGGCATAGCCCATGCAATGGTGAGTATACGATACTCTGTAGGGACCCCGAGACCCCCGAAGGTCTCTCAGAATCCACGAAGGATAAACCAAAAAGGAAAGATACAATCACAAAGTATCAACCACACTACTTAGGTATATGCCCATACATATACCTAAGTCATCAGTTACAGTTCGACTCCAGCTCCCGAGCCCAAGCACAACCCCATCCACATAGGAAAGCACAACCCAGTCCACACAGGAAAGCACAACCCAATCCACACAAGAAAGAAAGTCAACCACATCAATGATAATGATTGAGAATCAAGACTCAGCTCACACAGGTATACACTTCATAAGGTTATATAGATTATCAGATGTAGCCACGGATTCATCTAAGCTGTCAGACCCACATAGGATACAAGACCAGTTAAGCTATCGGACCCACATAGGATACAAGACTAGATACTCTACCGGACCCACACAGGATACAAGTACAGAGTCCAATACTGTCAGACCCACATAGGATACAAGAACATTAGTCATCACCGTCGAACCCACGGAGGATTATAGTACGGTAGTTGTCGTTGTCGAACCCACGGAGGATTCCAGTACAGGAGTCGATGCAGTCGCATCCAGCTCTAGGGTTCCCGCACACAACATGCTCGATTCTGGGAGGGTCTGCTCCTCGAACAAAAGAGAGCTGATACATCAACTGTCATGAAGTCCAGAGTTGATGTATCCCAAAGTACTGTCTCATCAAAAGAAACCCAACGCGACAGACAGTGCGTCAATCGGACGCCCGGTTTGAGAGTTATTGGCTTTTCCGTTCTAGGGGCCCAGTTGGTTTTTAAGATAAAACCAACCCGACCGTACTCCAGCTACGTCCAAACCTCAAGAAGAGTAAGGCAAAAGGACTTCCTCAACAAAAGGATCCCAACACAATTGACGGCACGTCAATCGGATGTCCGGTCTTTGAGATATAAGCGTTTCCGCTTCAAGGGCCCGGTTGGTTTCAAGTTCGAACCAACCCGGCCATACCCAAACTTTGCTGAAACCTCAAGTGTAATATACTGAAACGACCGTCTCGATCCAAGGATACATACGCAACTGACTGTGCATCGATCAGAGGTTCCTAGCACAAGTTATGGGCAAACGACCGAAAGCGGTCCGAAGTGGGGGGTCTGGGCCCGGCCCGACCCGGCCCAACCCCCCCGGGTCGGCCTGAACCGGATCAACCCGACCCGGATCCAGGTCCGGCCCGGTAGGGCATGGCCCGACCCGGATGGGCACATCCCGGCCCGGCCGGGGGGTGTGCTGGCTCAGCCAGCGGGCCGAGCAGGGGGGACGCGGTCCCCCCCTTTGTTCCGCGGACGCGGCGCCTAGAGCCGCGTCTCCCTCGGATCCCGCATGGCCACGGGATCCAGCCCCTCACCGCCATGGATTTAGCCATGGTGGGCTCCTTCCGGCAGCACTCCGGGGCACCGCCGCCTCTGGGCGGCCGGTCGGTGCCGGCCGCCGGTGACCCACGCCGCTGGTGATTTTCGCGGGCCACCAGAGTCATTTCGGTGGTCCGTTCTTGCTCCCGTCTAAGCCTGCGGTCGTCTCAGGACCCATACATCACCGTGATGAATTTCAGTCGCCAAAATGGTCCCATTTCATCGTCTCCAAGGATTCCGCGCATCAGGAACAAAATAGCGGTGGGTTCAGACTTGTTCGTTAGTCCGCACCCACCGCGTTAGTGGTTTTTAAAAATCACCATCAATAAAGCACGTCATGACGAGGGTATAAAAAAATCATCTGAAGAAATTTATAAAAATCCCCTACATCAACAAGGAAGACGATCGTTGGCATCACGGTACACGGCGTCGCGGAGAAGAGGATTGTAGGCGTCGTCGGGGCGCGCCGAGGAGGAAGCGGCGTCTCCTCTCTGGCCGCGGGGAAGAGGATTGGTGATGCGTCATCGATCTCTAGGGAACCGGTATTCTTCGTCATTCTTCATCGGAGGCCAGCGTTCTTTGTCATTCTTCATTGGAGGCTGGCGTTCTTCCTCGCACAATGAAGCTCTCCCCTTGATAAAATAATAGGTTCCCCCTATTATTTTATTATACGCAAAGAAACTCTCCCGTAATTAATTCACCACACTAATTAAAATGTGTTGACATTTAATTAAAGAAGGGAGAGATAAGGTTCCCCATAATTAAACGCATTGGCAGTTTAAATTAAAAAGGAGAAAAGGAAGGTTCCTCATTAAATTATGGGTTGACATAATTTAATGGATTGAGGTGACATTTAATGGAGGTTTGTCAAATTAATGGGGTTTCTTAAGGAGATTTAGAGGGAATTAAATGATGGGGATCGTGCGGGACCCCACTTCTCTAACATCCCCACTTAGGTAGTTAAGTGGCTGTGGGCCCCACTCTTAACTACCCATGGGAGGGAAAAACCACCTTAAGAAAATAGAAATTGTTCCGACAATTTTTATTTATTTCTTAAACAAACCCCCAAAAATTATCTTCTCCTCTTTTGTGAACGCAACTACGATAAGTGTCCCCTTAAGAAATTACCAGTGCTGCGAGTTCATTGGTGCCCTCAGATTTTAATTCCGATCACCGGTTCAAAAGTTAGAAAAACCCGCTCGTTCGTTCACTGAACGTACCCGAGCTAAACTTTGAAAATTGATTCCGGGCACACCGGGCCTCGGAATCAAACGCCGTCAGAAGCCACAGACTCATAAAATTACAAAGTATTTAAAAAATAAATCCTTGAAATTTCTGGGTCTTTACATTAACCTTATTTGACACTCTACCCTACGGTTATGGTCCATCTCCATTGGAATCTTGTGCATGTAGAATGAGGGGCTAATACATTTTATATCAGCTATGATCCAACCTATGGAAGATTTAAACTTTTTCAGAACATTTAACTATCTTTCCTCTTGATTATCTTTCAACTCAGCAGAAATAATGATAGGAAAGTGAAATTCTCACCCAAAAATGAATATATCAAATGTGATGGGCGTGGTTTAAGTTCAAGAGTGGGTGGTTCTACACTCGAAGGAAGACTCTTAGGCCTAGGAGGTCCAAGGTATTCAACATTACTATTAAAAGTAGTATTAACAGATGAAAGATTTACAATTTCTAGCTTAGATTCAGAATTTACAGTGCTGATGTCCAAAGTGGATAACTTACTGTCAAGATTTTCCAGATCTGAATTTACCAAATTAATCAAAGAAGAATTATCTAGTTGTATTAAAATCTCTCCCTCAACATTATCAAAGTATTCATAAGTGTTGGTGTTAACAGAGTCACCCTCAATTTCACTCAAAAATTTCCTAACTTTAGAAATAGAGGACTCTTACAGCAGAAACTAGACAGTTGTCCAGTTCTGGAAAATTTTCCAGATTCAATGTTTGAGTATAATTTTCAACATTTGAGATAGATACAACCAAATTTTCAGTTTCCAAATGAGTTTCTTCAATATATGATTGTTTTTGAGATTCTTCAGAATTTTTAGTTGAGATTTTATCTTCTAAGGACTCTACCATTGAACAGTTTTCAGAAAAAGTTGGTCCTTTTTCATTTTTAAACACAATAAACTCTTCTTTTTTTTATCCAATTTTGAAAATAATTTGTCCTTTATAAACATCAATAACAGCACCACCTGTGGCCAATAAGGTCCTACCCAAGATGATGGGCACCTCTTGACCACACTCCATGTACAAAACTAGAAAGTCAGCAGGCAAAAACAACTTCCCAACCTCAACTAACAAATCCTCTACCCTACCCATAGGATGAGTGAAACATCTATCAACTAACTATAGTATGAATGTGGTGGGTTGAAGATCACCTAGCCTCAACTATCAAAACAGTGAGTATGGGAGAAGATTAATTCTTGCACCTAAACCACACAAACAATTGATCTGATCAGAATTTCCTAAGGTACATGGGATAACAAAGCTATCTAGGCCTTTTAGTTTAGGTGGGATTTTCTTTTGAAGTACAAAACTTCACTCTTTAGTGAGGTTGTAGGTATCAAACTTCTCAAGGGTCTTTTTGTTAGAAACAATTTTCTTAAGATATTTAAAGTAAGATGGGATTTTAATTAAATTCTAAATGAATGGAATGTTCACTTGTAGTTTGGTAAGGAGCCCAAGGAACTGAAAAAATTCATCCTTGGTGTTGCTTTGAGGTTTCAGCTTCTTAGGGAAAGGGATGGGTGGGGAATTTTTTTTCATAATAGTAGGAATTTACCTCACCTCTTCAACAACTTTTTCTTTACCATTATTCTTTTGATTTTTAGAGTAATTTTCAGCATGAGTTTATAGTGAAAAAATCAGATTCTGATCATTTTCAAGACCTTTCTGTGAATTTCCAGATTGTGTACAAAGCATATCTTTGTTACCAGTTTCATGCAGATTTTCATTTTGGTCATTTTTAGTGACTTTTCCAGCAGCAGTTTGAGTATTCATCCCACTTCTAGTGACAACAGCTATGATATTCTCCCTAGGATTCAGTCCAGTTGTACTAGGAATCCTACCTTTGTCCCTAGAAGTCAAATCTCTAGATAATTGGCCCAATTTAGTTTCCATATTCTGCATTCCCACGTCATTTTTTATCTTATCAGTTTCATAATTGTTTTTATGTTTATATAATTTATTCATGAATATTTCTTCTTGAGAGTTCATTTTACTCAAAATTAGATCCAATTTAGAAGACATTGATTGTCATTGTTTCCTTGTGCATTTGAAGACTCACCTCTTTGTTATTTTTTAAATTTTGATCTTGGTTGGTTCTGATAGTTAGGGGCAATGTATTGTTTAATTAAACCTTGATCTTTTTAGGACAACTTTGGGTGGTTTCTATAGCATTGGTTATAATTGTTTGAAAATGGATCCTCTTTAGGAGGTATTCTAGGACCATAATTGACAAAGTTTGATTTTTCTTATTGTTGTGCAGGAATGTCAAAATTAGGACATAAGTTTTTAGTATGCCCAAACATTCCACACTGTACACACTATTACCTTATAGATTGGTTATTGTTTTGACAACCCAATTGATTAATAGTTTGTTTTGAATTCTAGTTCATTAAAGATTGAATTTGGTTGGTGATTTCAGCAAGTTGAGCTTGGGTTTCATTCATTGAACCACTGTTAACATTAGATTTTTTATTAACTCTTTTTCTTCTTGAATTTTTATGTTTTGAATTCAAGGAAATATTATTAAATATTTTTCTTAGTTCTTCATCTGTCTTGTGATTAAAATTACCCCCAGTATCCTGATCAACTAAATTCTGCCCAGAGGAGAACAACCCTCCATAGAAGGTATCTATAAGAAGATGGGATGGGATTTGATGATGGGGGAACTGCCTAAACAAGTCCCTAAATCTATTCAAAGCTTCATGGAAAGATTCTCCATCGTCTTGGTAAAAACTAGTTATCTTTGTTCTCAATTCACCTTTAAGTATTTGGGGATAGAATTTATTTATAAAGGAATTGTACACTAGATCCCAATTTTCAAAGATGTTCTCATCTAGACTCAAAAACCAATTCCTATGATTCCCTTTAAGATAAAAGGGAAATACTCACATTCTAAGTTCATTTTTAGTGAGTCCTAGAAGAGTTTGTTGTTGAATAGTATTATAGAAATCTCTAATGAAGGCTAGTGAGTCCTCATTATAGAGACTATTAAATGCAGGTAGAAATGAAATGTGTGACTGTTTCAACTCATAATTTCAGGCTCTAGGAGAAAAACTAATGGAAGAAGGGTTGCTTGAAACTTGAGGGAGTTGAGACTCCCTCATCCAAGGCCTTTAATTTTATTCTAAGAGTTTTGGATGGTTTTGGAATTCATTAGGTGCATGAACCCTATTGTGTAGATTCTCTATTTCGAATTTGTTTTTCTTTTTTATAAGAGTAGTGAGATGTTTATTGAATTCAAGGTTTAGGGGCTTTAATCTATTAGCAGTAGACCCAATGTTCATGAAATATGCATCAATCAGTTGAATTCAGCACAAACAAAAGCATATAGTAACTCATCAGTACATAAAACAATAGCAAGTTTGCAAGAAATGAAGTAGATTTTTTTTATAGTTTTCAAATTTTCAAATTTTCAAGATTTTTTATGTGTGATTTTTTTGAATTTTTGAATTTATTAGAATACTAATGGCTCATGTCATTCCCTAGAAATGACACCAAAAACTTGACATGATCGTTGTTGAATTCGGTTAAAGTTTAAAAATTTATATTCCTACTAACTACTGTATATGTGGTAAGTAGGTTCAAACCCACAGGGAATACAGTTTTGACCACCATTCTTCGAAATTTTTTCAAAAAGACCCCATTGTTGTCAGCAGTGGGGTAAATTTTCTATTTTTTTTCCATTAATATAATATTTTCTATGTATTTAAAAGTAGAAAAGTAACTACACATTTTGTGTGTGTTTTTTTTTGTTCAAAACTAAGATGAAATAGGAAAAAATTTAAAAAACAATGAGTAACCGAGATTAAGAATGTTGATAAATGAACAACCAAGAGAAATATGCTCAGGGAAAACCTTTATTCTACTGGTTTTGAAAAGGATTCCTAGTCACTTATATGTTGTTGCAATGTACCACTGTAAAAAGGATGACTCACTTCCCTCACCAAGAGATGAGCCAAACAGATTGATCAATATAAGAGTTTTCCACTCAAAGAAAGTTCAAATTTTAAAATTAATCATTGAAAATGACGACAGAACAAACTCACCATAAGTACTGAAGTTTTTTGTATTTAAAATATTTTGAGAGATGTATCCATGATCATTCTCATCGAATGAACATGGATTAGAAATTAAGTACCAGTGGTACAAAACAATTGAATAAATTCCGTATTGATCTCGTCGATCAATTCTGAATACATTGAAATGATAAAGTGAAAAAAAAAATTTAATAATAACCAGCAAAACTTAAATTTCTCCCCAAACTACAGAATTAGATAACAGTAATGTTTATTATCATTATAGAAATTGAAAACATACAAAAACAGAGTACAATAATTCAAATACGAGGGAAGAAGAACTCCCCAAACGATTCTCTGCTCTTGAGTTCCTCTGACTCCAGGGCTGCCCACCAGATCTCTAGGAACTGCTACTCAGATCGCTCTGCTCTGAAATGATATAAGTTGTCGAATGTAGGAATGAAAGTCCTTAGATTGAAATACTCTCAATTCTGCTTCTTTCTCTACATTAATATCCACTGTCTTCTGTTGCTCGTCACCGCATGTTTCCACCAACATAGTTCTATTTCATTAATGTGCACCGCACACATGAATTTTTTTTGCGAACCACATGTCACATTAGCAAAAACCCTATAACTAACTCCCTGAAAGTTAGCTAAATGTATCTGTATGAGGTTTCGATTCTTGAATGAACCTACATAAGAAAGACAAAACAAAACAGTTAAAAACACGAAGAAAATAAATAAATAAATATTTATAATTAATGTTATTAGTTTATTTAAAAATCATTAATAGAATAATAAGTTTTTAAAATAGATATTATTTAATAAGTTATTTTATTAGAATTATTATTTACTAGTAATTATATTTTAAAATCATATTTTTATTAATTTAAATGAAATAATAATATTATTAACACAATTATTATTATTAAAATTAAGTTATAATAATTTAACTAAATATTTGAGTATTATTAAATTAATTAATAATTTTATTTTATAAACTAATTATTTTATATTTATTATTTATTTATAATTATTATAGTTTAATAACTTTATTATATTATTATTTTATATTAAGTATTTATTTAAGTTTGTTTTAATTTATTCTTTAAAAAACTTCTTCGGTGGCTCTCTCACTTGGTCAGCGACGGCACAACTCCTCCCAGATTGGTGTGGCGGGTAGACCCAGCAGCGGTGACGACTTCGGACTTCTATGCACAGCAGTAGTAAGGCGACAAAGGTGGGTCCTCGATCCTTCTTTACATCGGCCTGACCTCCTTCAAAGCGGCTGGTGAGAGTGGAAATCCTACTTGCGATGGCCTCAACGATGCCTTCGGCTTCAGGAGAGAAGTGGTGGTCTCGATTCCTCCAAGCGGTGCGACATAGCTCGGTCGGACAGAAGACAAGGCTAGTGTCAAAATAAACTGAATTAAGATAAAACTAAATTAATAAAAGATTAAACTTAATTTTTTTTAAATAATTTTATTATAAGGATAGTGGTGAGTGAGAGCCGCGTCGGTGACTAAATGAGTCATCGTTAGTGGCACGAGAAAGCAGGGGAGTGTAACGGTGGGACCATTGAATTAAAATTTAATTTTAAAACAAGGAACTAAAGTATTAAATTCTTAAAAGACTAAATTAATTTATTAAATAAAAAAATGAAATCTTAAAATTAAAAACACATTAAATTATTTAAATTATTAACTTATTAAAAACTTAACAAAATAATCAAAAAAAGAAATAAAAAAAAGTTAATTAATTTTAATGAATCTAAATTAATGGATAAATTATTAAATAAAAAACTAAGCCTGATAGATACAAATAAAATAATTAAATGATAATTTAATAATAATGTCAATTTATTAAAATGCGAGCAGATTTAAAACAACACTACAAATTGATGAATTAAAAGTCTAAAAAAATTAGTAAGTAATAATTAATCATTTTAAGGACTAAAATTACATAATTAATTATAAAAATTGATTAATTAATAAATTTAATTATAAAATAAAAAACTACATATAGTTAGTAAAAAGGTCAAAAATAAATAATTAAATCATTAAAAATTAAATAAAAAGATATGGAAAAACTATGTAAAAATAAGGCCACATCAATAACAAACTTATATTTATTATACAGGAGGCTTGATTATGTATGAATGAATTTAAGACTCGATGTAAGGGTTTCTCGTCTCACATTTACTTTAGTGAGATATATTCCTTATTCACCACTTATTTCTTATGTGTGGTGTATATACTGCCCATTGATATATAATAATATCAATATAATTATCTTAATTTTATTTAGTGTTTCATTTTATAATTATTACTTTTATAGGGAATATGATTCGACTAATTACAATGTGGTAAGGGAATTCTTAACCCAATTTACATTATTTGGGTTAAACTTATACTTATTTGATTATGTACTAATATTATTTGTGAGATGAAATTTTAATATCTTATGTAGTATTTCCACTTTTTTATTTGTATTTATAGAATATTCACATATTTTATTCATTTTAATAAAGCTCACATCAATTATATGATATTTATAAGATGTTTTCTTTAAAAAAAAGTAATGTTTCCCTTTAAACTCCATTTTTCTTCCACGTCCATGTTTTCCAAAATTATTTCCAAAAATATTTTTACTATTCAGTTATGATTGTTTACATTAATTATTACTCATATTTGACTTTTTTAAAAATGTTTTGAAAGGATTATTTTTGTCATTTTCTAAGTGAGATTCTTTATGACTTTTCTGAAAAAAAATACAAAATGAATGTTTTTTCTATCTTATAAAGAATGAGTGGATTTTCCCATTGTTATGAAGCTCTAATGAATTGAATAATTCATTAAAAGCATAAAATATTATTTTATAATAAAAGGTTTCCATTTATAATTGTGTGACACTTTAAAGAATTTTTTTCAAAATAGAAATGATATTTTACTCAAGAAATATTTCATGTGATCTTTTAATATTACTTTCTATATAAGATAAAATAATTTGTTGTAACTTATTTTTTATTAGGGATATTATTAAAGAATACTATTCAGATTATTTTTTATGGTTTTTTGTTAGTATTAGGGAATGATGTTTATAAATCCTATTTCTTTTCTATAATTTATGATAAAATGTTTATCAAAATAATTTCATTACATGGGTTTCGATGTGATGAAGGATTTATGTACTTATTAAACACATATGTATGATTTTCATTATGTGATGGGTGGATCCTCTATCTCCCTCCAATTAATTCAATAAATATGGATAACTCAAGAGTAATAATGTTATGTGTGAACCTGATTACTTGTTCACATATGATATGGGTGAACATGATTACTTGTTCACAATGTTATGCGTGAACCTGATTACATGTTCACAAATGTTATGTTTGGACCTGATTAAATGTTCACAATGTTAGGTGTGAACCTGATTGCTTGTTCATAGTGTTAATCATGGACCAATTATCCTATCCATATGTTTATACAAGGGTCTGATTTCATGTCTTTAACATAATGAGTGAAGATGTATCTATTTATAAACTCTCATAATGTTAAATGTTTTTGTGTATGATAAAATTTAATACTCCATGTCATCATTATTCTATATGGGAATATATTCTTTGATTCCTTTATGATTCATTTCTTATGAGCTACAAATCATTATTCTATGACTAAAGATTTCGAATCGAAGATATCCAGGGTATAGATTTTCAAATGTTAAATTCATGACCTGACACCTTATGCTCATTTTATGTTTATGTGATTATTGATATTTCATATTTTTACCCTTACTGAGTAATTGAGATCACCCTTATTATGATTTATTTTCCCCTGTTTATGAAGAAAGTTGTTTAATGAATTTTGTCTAAATGAAATTCCCATGTATGATGTTGATGACCTATTATGAATGATGGGTATAGTGGGTGATAAAGTTTATCTTTATGAGCCTATAGTTTATGAAAACATGTTGTAAATATTTTTTTTGATTTTATAAATATATAAACCTAACAGGTCCTTGGGTATGTAAGTGATCCTATATTTTCTCTCAAAATTGAAAGTTTTTGTTGGAAAAAATGGTTTAAATTTATTAGTATCAAAGTTAGAAATATAATGTTTATGTTTTTAGCAGCAAATATAGAAGTGACGATTCTGGGATGTTATATGTCAACCATATACATTTCATAATTTTGTTTTTACTATTGATACCTGTAAATTAAATGACTATGTTCTGATGGTACACTATATTAATACTCTTTTAGGATTGGGGTTTCATGTTCTACAAGATTTTGATTTGGTTTAATTTAAATAAAAATATTTCATTGGTTGTTTAAGATCATTATTTCAGGTTTCATATACTATATACTAAAAACTTCTTATTTTAAAATTTTGGGGCCTTACACAACCAATGAATCAGGTTTCTTTTTTTATTTAATAAAAATTTTGATTTAAAATGAGATTTATGGGTGAAATCAAATTTATTAACAATTTTTAAATTATACAAGGAAGTGTTAGTATTTTTATAAACCATGTGATATATAAAAATGAACAAATAAAATGAATCAACATAGATCATGCTGAGGAAATTAGTATGCACATTTGTAGAAATTATAATCTTACATTGGATTATGTCTATATGTTAGTCTATAATAATCTTTATAAAAGTATGATTTATAGTCCTTATTATATTCCTATTACCCATCCTGATATCATGTTTTGTGTTTTTAGTATGTTCATGTGTAATAAAATACAAATAAATATCATCTTAAATGATTTTAAAGGATTATTTTATTTAATAGAAACTAAATGTCATGGACAGTTTTATCAAAAAGAAAATTATTTTTTATTAACTAGATTTTCTTATCCTTATATTTCAAATATTTCCATCTAAGAAAGAAAATCACAAGTTTGTATTTCAATATACATGGGAAATCCCCCATCTCATGAAGTAGTAATAATATAGTTTCGTTTCTCTTTATACATCGTAAGAAGATTACATAGTCTGTGGGATTTTTCGCTTCCAAATAATATAGATAAAACATTCTACCTTATAGTCTAGGTTTATATATGAATATATCCAAATTAAGTGAGATAACATTAGTTCTAATATTTTTCCATGAATACTATCCATCACTCTCACAAGAAAAAAACTTTCCATAGCCTCTATTTCATAATATATCCCTTCCAAAAAGGTGATATCATATTTTAATTTTTTATGGAGGAATATTAGTTCACATATATTTTCACTAAAAATATAGTCCTTGATCTTATTTAATTCATAAAAGTTAATTTTTGAATAGTTCACTTGTGACACCTTTTATTTGATCTGCAGCTGTCATGAGTTATTTTTTAGAAATTATTTTCAATTCATTTTAAAAAATTAAATCTGTGTTTATTATTTTATTTTTTAACATGGTTTTGATCCATTTATTTCACATGTACTATCATTTGGGGGGGCTTTATCTCATTTAATGATGAAATCTTCCTTAGGATATATGATGTATTTTAAAATTAATAATTTATTTCAAAAATTTATTCAATTATTCTTACAACTTTAAAAAAATATAAAATAAATACCTTTTTGGTTTTCAAACAATATTTTATTTCATAAAAAAATATATGGTATATTTTTTACATTCTATACTTATTTTTCAAAACTTATTACTATTATCACCCTTGATGTAAAAATAATGAGGCCAAAAAAAATTACATAAAATTTCTTTTAAATATATTTATTTTCTTTTTTCATTGGTGGGTGTAAATTAAAGGATTCATTCAATGTATGGTTTCACTTACAATGAACTTTTTCAATATATTTTAATGAAAAAATAAATCATCAAAGGTAAAATCATTTCTTGAGGAATGAAGTGTCATTTACAAGGTTTCCATTATATTTGTTTTCATATCTTTATCATTTAAAATTATCTTTAATTCCTCCTTTTCTTTTATCCATTAACATTAGGTATTATGTTCACTTATTATTTCTCTTTATCTCTTCATTTTACCTTATTATTTATCATTCATTTTCATTTTCACTTATTATTTATCATTCTTTATTATCTTAATATTTTCTCTTATTTTCCCTCTCTTTTATAAATATATTTTATTTTTTTTTCTTTTAACTTCCATACGTCCCTATAAAATAAATCTATAAATATGTTATTTTTTTGATATGACCCTTTTTTACAATCTATTTTGTTTACTTCTTTCGAAAATCATTTTCTCTCTTAAAAATAAATTTTTATATCCTTATTTTAGGTTCTTCAAAATCTCCCCTGAGTTTCTCATTAAAAATCACTTATTTTTGACCTTCCTCTCTTTATTTTTCTATTTGATAATCATAATGGTGGAGAAATTTATTAAAATACTTTTATCATCACAAAGGGTGATTTTTCTAGAAAATTTACAATTTTACTTTTCAAAATAGGAGAAATATATTTTATCACACCATAAGAGATATATTGTATTTTAATTTTTCAAATGTTTTCAAATTTATAATATGTTGTTATTTTTTTTAAAAATGGGGAGATATTAAAAATATTCCTTAATTTTCCTGTTTAATATATTTAAATATTTATTTATTCATTGATATCATTGAATATATTTTCAAAATATTGAATCAGTTTTATATATCTTCAATACTTTATTTTCTATTAATTTATATTTTTTTATGATAATTTTTTTTCATCATAAAATAGTGTAAAATTATTTTACCTCTTTCTATCATGTATTTATGTGATCATAAACACTCACTTATGTATCTATTTTTTTTTTCATTTTATGAATTTTAAATCCATTTAATTTTTCTTAATGTAGTGACATCATTGGAAAAAAGATTATATAATAATTTCTTTAAACAATTTTAGTAGAGATCTTGTGGAAGGAATTTTCAAGTATTGTTCCCTATTTAAAAACCATATAATCCTGAAGGAAGATATTTATATTGAATTAAAAGAAATTTGAAGTGGACAAGTTTTATGATGTCTAGTACCATGCAACACTGACATCCTAGTGCCATAGTGGCCAGACCTCCAATGAGAAAAGACTCACTGACTAGTCGGTCGTGATTATAAAAGATGATAAAAACCTACATGTGTCACGACCCGTCCCCCGGGGCCTGTGTTGTGACTACCCCAAGCCCGCCTTCCATAGGCCGGGGGCTGGCGACTAACACCAAAGGCGTAATTCCCTAAAACTGGGAAGGCATTGACTTTATAACCTGTAACACACACACAAGAAAGCACACAGGTGGACAAAACACCAAGTAAACTGTATAACAAAAGAGTGCTAAAAAGTAAAAGGGGTCGAAAATACAAGCCCAACTGTAAAGTACAAGGAACTGGAAGTACAAGTACAACTGAAGAAAAGAAAAATAGTTTTTGGGTCATCCTTCGGGATTCCTACCTGAAGGGTAGGTACATATAGCCTCCTCAGCACTCCACATCCATCATTCTCCTCCGTTTACCAACTCGTTGTAAGGTCCACCTCCGGGTACCATCCAGTCCTTGTACTCTCAGCCTCAATCAGCGCTGTCTATCATCTGCATCCAACACAACAAGGTGCGAGCATAGCCCGTGCAAGGGTGAGTATAACGATACTCAGTAGGGAACCCAAGACCCTCAAGGTATCAAAAATCCACCAAGGATAAACCACAAAGTAAGGAATAAACATATAACCTTACTTGGGTATATGCCAATACATATACCTAAGTTATTAAGTAATCTGTCTCAATCATGAGGAAAACACAAAAGTACTGACTCAGCTCAAACCAGGATTTTTATTCTAGGGGTAGTGTCAAGTAACATTCCCAACACATTATCGAAACCTCGGCTGCTGGAGAACTCCTCCTCTATCGAGTACAGTGGGCCTACCGCGTCACATAGAGGCGCTTCCCACTAACCTTGGACTGCTGAGGTAATCCTCCTGTCGAGTACCGTGGGTCTACTGCATCACAGAGAGGTGCTCCCTACTGTGGGTCTGCCACCACACCCAGGCGCTCCACCTCGTAGCCTGCTGAGGTACTCCTCCTTTTGAGTACTGTGGGTCTGCCGCATCACCAAGCATGCTCCTCCACCGTGGGTCTACTGCCACAACCAGGTGCTCCCCACTAGGCTAGTAGAGTCTCTTTGAGTCAAACAGTCAGCAGTCATCAAGTCTCAGCCAGCTACTAGGTCTCTGCACTCTGCTCGCTCGTCACTGGAAGGATCCGCTCCCCAAGCTACTGGTCGATACTCTAGCTGTCACGAAGTACCGTGAAGAAGTATCTCAAAGGTCTGCCACGTCATAGTGGTCTCAACGTAACAGATGGCGCGTCAATCAGACGCCCGATCTATGAGTTAATAGTCTTTTAGTCTCAGGGGCCTGGTTGGATTCGTGCATGATCCAACCTGACTGTATCTCAACTTACCCCAAACTCTAGTGGGGTATACTCAAAGGTACCTTCATGCTCCAAGATTACCAGGGCCGCTGACGGTTCGTCAAATGGACGTCCGGTGCCAATGATATGGCCAAAATAAAGTAAAGTTTCGTAGTGGGCCCGGGTCCAGTCTGACCCGGCCCGAACCAGTCTGGGAAGACCCGGTTCGGGTTGACTCGACCTGAACCATTGGGCCTGGCCCAACCCATTGGGCGGGACAGCCCGTTAGGTTCGGTCTGGCCCGTTGGGCCCAGCCCAGCTAGCCGTGAGGGGCCGCGGAGGGCTGCAAGGGTGCGGACCGGCCACGGGTCGACGTGAGGGAAACTTGGCTCAGAGGGCGCCGCAAGGGGCCGGTTCGGTTGCAGTGTTGCGAGGGAATGGGCTAGTTTGGCCGGGGCGGCTCGGGAGGGTGCCACGAGGCCGGTTCGGCCGGGAGGTCGGAGCGCCGCGGGGGCGGCATGGGTTGCGGTGGACGCGGGTAGTGGCACCGTTGCCTTCGCCGCCTTCGTCTTCTTCATCGCCTTCGTTCTTTCTGAAGAACACCACAGAGAAGAACGAGGGTGGGGTAAGGCCATATTGGTTTTCCCCGCACCCTCTATGTTAGGGTGGTAGCATTTGGCTCAACAAGGAAGAAGAACGAAGAACTTCAAACTTTACGACCTCCACAATGACTCTTTCCCAAACTGAAAAGAAAAACAAGAAAAGTATTATCACGCAAATAAACCCCCTACCTCGTGTTGATATGTTGACGGAGTCACAGGGAAGAATACGAAGTTTTCTTCGTTTGTCGCATCCGCCACACACCTTCAATCCCGAGCTCGTGCGTCAGTTCGTTGTAGATGAGGGAATCCCACTTCGGTTGCCTCTGTATGGTGCTTCCGAGGAAGAAAGTTGAAGGAGGTCGACATTCTTCGTTGAGGAGCATGTTCTTCATTGGAGAACGTATTCTTCGTTGGAGAGCATAATCCTCCAAGTTTTGGGCGTCGCGTCACTTTACCAGCGCTTCATCGCTTGGTGAAGCCATCCCAAATCCTCCTCCCAAGTTTCATATATATAAGAGAGGGGGGTAGGTAGGTAATGATTGTGGAATTTATGACGGTTCATTTATTAGGAACCTTCTTAAATTCCAACGATTCCATTAATTAATTTAAAAAGGGGGAAAGCCAATTAACTAAGTTGGCACAATTAAAGACAATTAATGTGGAGGAAGTAAAAAGGCTCCTCCACATTAATGAGGGGGGTTGAGAGTTTCTCTCAATTAAAGGGGGTTTAGTCCTGGGTGGTCCCCACCACCAAAACCTCTCATGGGAGGTTAAGGTATAGTGGTCCCCACACCTCAACTTCCACATGGAGGTTTAGTTTTGGTGGACCCTACCTCCCAACACACACATGGGTATTAAAAATAAAAATAAAAATTTCATACACTTTTATTTTTATTTTATTCTTACACGAAAAACCCAAAAAACTAACTTTCACCCCGACCAACTGTCATCAAGGTGAAAGTCTTATTAAGTGAATATTGGTGCTGCAAGTTCAACAGTGCCCTCAGATTTCAATTCCGAGCATCGGTTCAAAAGTTAGAAAAACTTGCTCGCACGTTTACTGAACATACCTGAAAAAAAGTTCAAAAATTCATTCTGGGCACTTCGGGCCTCGGAATCACGCGCCGTAAATTTTTGCGGACTCGTAAAATTTCCATTTAATTAAAAAAAATTACATAGAAATTACGGGTCTTTATATTCTCCCCACCTTAGGGATTTACGTCCCCATAATCTAAACTCATACTAAGGGAACAAGTGGGGGTACTGAGCATGCATTTGAGCCTCCCACTCCCATGTGCTCTCCTGGAGGTTCCCGTGTTACAAGAAAAGGCGCACAAGAGGTATCAACCATCCACAAAGGACCCGCTTCTGTTGATCCTCAATCTCTACTGAAACCTCCGTAAAAGTCGCCCCTTCATCGACGTCCAGCTCACCATGATCAATGATGTGAGAAGGGTCGTGCATGTATCTCCACAGCTGGGATACGTGGAAGACGCCGTGCACCTAGTACAACTGAGGTGGAAGAGATCAGCGGTATGCCACCTCGCCAACTCTGCTGAGTACCTAAAAAGGTCCAATGAATCTTGGAGATAACTTTCCGCCTCAGCCAAATCTCCGTAGGCCTCGTCGGAGTGAGACCCGTAGAAAGACGTGGTCACCATCATCGAACTCTAGAGGTCTCCATCTCCTGTCAGCATATGACTTTTGCCTACTCTGTGTAGTCTTCATCTACTCCTAGATGATCTGCACCTTCTTTATGGTAGCCCGTACCATCTCTGGTCCCACTAGTGTTGACTCCCCTGGGTCAGTCCAGCATAATGGTGATCTATAAGGTCGCTTGTATAATGCCTCAAAAGGTGTCATCCCAATGGTAGAGTGATAGCTATTTTTGTACGAAAACTCCACCAAAGGCAATTGATCCTCCCAGCTGCGACCGAAGTCGAGGACACAAGCACGCAGTATGTCCTCGAGGGTTTGAATGGTCCGCTCAGTCTGACCATCCATCTGAGGATGGAAGGCGATGCTCAAACAAAGCTGCGTCCTGAAAGCCTCCAACAACCCCTTCCATAGCTGGGAAGTAAAATGTGCATCACGATCGAAGAATATCATTGAAGATACTCCATGTATCCACACAATCTCCTGCACATAGAGGCATCCCAAACTCTCTACTGAACCCTGCTCTCTGATAGGTAAGAAGTGGGCCGACTTGGTGAGTCGATCGACGATCACCCAGATAGATTCATGACCCCTGGATGTACATGGAAGTCCTATCATGAAGTCCATGTATATCCCATCCCAATTCCACTTTGGGAAATCTAAAGGCTGAACCAAGCCTGCTGGTACCTGGTGCTCTGCCTTCACTTGCTGACAAGTGAGGCATCGAGAGACAAACTCTACAATTGCCTTCTTCATTCCCGGACACCAGTGCTGTCGTCGAAGGTCCTGGTACATCTTTGCCACTCATGGATGTACCGCTTGAGGGGATGTGTGAAACTCCCACAACACTTCCTCCTGAAGTGACACTGGTACCATGGTACGTCCTCTGAAGAGGATGACATGCTCCCCACCTTCAGAAAATCCATTAGGTTCCTGTCCTGTGGATATACGAGTACGTCGTGTCTCGCAGTCAGCGTCCCCATGTTGTGCCTCCCTGAATTTCTGAAGAAGTGGGGGGAGTGTATATAAGAGACTGAAGAAAATCTTCACCATATCTATCCAAAAAGGATATCTATAAAGCGGCCAGCTGCTCCATCACCTCACCTAGAAGCTGTATACCAGATCTCCTGCTAAGTGCATTTGCAACAAAATTCCCCTTCCCAGTATTATGGACTATCTCAAAGTCATAGTCCTGGAGGAACTCAAGCCAACGTCGTTGTCTCAGGTTTAGGTACTTCTGAGAGAAGATATACCTGAGAATCTAGTAACAGAGTACACGGTAAAATGCTCGCCCATCAGATAGTGTCGCCATGTCTTCAAGGTGAAGAACACTACTGCTAACTCCAGGTCATGGGTAGCATAGTTCCACTCATGTTGTCTCAGCTATCAAGATCCATATGCGATCACTTCTCGCTCCTGCATCAGGACACATCTGAACTCAGTCCCTAATGCATCGCAGTAGACTATGTACCCTATGCCTTCCTCTAGAAGCCTCAAGATGGGGGCAATAGTCAGCCTCTGCCTCAACTCCTAAAATCTCTACTGGAATCTCTCCAACCACACAAAGGGTTTTCCATTCTTCGTCAAGGCTGATAGTGGTTTTGCAACTCTGGAGAAGTTTTGTACAAACCTCTGGTAATAACTAGCCATACCCAAGAAACTCCGTACCTCCGTCACACTCCTGGGTGGCTCCCAAGAAAGTACTGCCTCAATCTTCACTGGATCCACTGCAACTCCAGCCTACGATATGACATGTCTCAGAAAGTGAACCTCTCAGATCCAAAACTGGCACTTCGCGAGCTTACCATAAAGCCATTACTCTCGGAGTGTGTCCAGCACTACCTACAAATGATATGCATGCTCCTCCTCAATAGCCAAGTAGAATAGAATGTCATCGATGAAGACCACTACAAAGCAATCAAGGTAAGGCTGAAATATCCTGTTCACGATTCCCATGAACACTACTGGAGCGTTGGTTACGCCTAATGGCATAACCAAGAACTCATAGTGGCCATACCGACACCTGAAGGTTGTCTTCTTCACATCCTCATCTCGAACTCTGAGCTGTTGATAGCCTGATCTGAGGTCTATCTTCGAGAACCACCGTGCTCCCTTCAGCTGATCAAAGAGGCCATCAATTCTCGAGAGTGGGTACCTGTTCTTCACAGTCACCTGGTTCAGGCGCCGATAGTCAACACAAAGCCTCAAGCTCCTATCCGCCTTCTTGGAAAATAGAATCAGTGCTGCCCAGGGAGAAACACTAGGCCAGATGAATCCCTTCCCCTGCAAGTCCTCTAGTTGTACCCATAGCTCATGAAGCTCCATGAGAGCCATCCGATACGCTAGTGTAGATATCAGTGTCCTCCTAGGGTACAAATAAATGTTAAAGTCCACATCTCTGCGAGGAGGTAGACCCAGAACATCATCTGGGAAGACATCCGCATACTAGTCCACCACAATAGGATAACTTGGACTCTCCACATCAATAGCTCCGAGGGTAAGGCTAGCCAACTGATGAGTAATCAGCTGAATCATCCTCCGGGTAAGTCCATCCTACACTTCAAAGGCTCCCTTCTCTCCAGTGAAGGTAATCCTAGTCCCATTTGTGCGGACACACCACACTTTGGGCCTAATACAGTCAATCTGAGCATGAAATGTAGATAACCAGTCCATACCCAAGATGATGTCGTAAGGCCTCGACGCTGCTATTAGGTGATCCCAGCCGAAGCTCTCACCTCCTAGAGTAATCTCACACTACCGGAACCAGTGCGTAATCGTCAAATCTACTCCTATAGGAGTCTTTAGCTGTAAGGATCGAACCAACGACTCCGTCAGAATATCTGATCTCCGAACGAGGGAAGTGGCAATAAAAGAATGACTAGAACCTGTGTCTATAAGTACTGAAACTATGGTAGAGTAGACACAGATCGTACCTCGAATCATCTCCGGAGTGTCGTGGTCGTAAGACTAAGCTGCCTGGAGCTGAGCTCTCCCCTGTCCACCTACTCTCTGTGGTCGGGGTGGACCTCTTGGTGGTAGTGACAGTAATATCTCGAATTTTCATCCACCGTCAGCTGCACGATCAGCTCCTCTGCCACGTCCGCCTGCTCCCTGCGGACCACCTCGATCGAATCTCTGTCTCTGCCTGGGTGGTCCTTTGACTGTCTGATGATCATTCGAAAGGCGGGTCAGACAGTCACGAGGCATGTGACCCTACCCGCCGCATGTGAAACACTGCCCACTCCTAGCATGCCTGTCTCCGCTTCGGGTGCCCCACACAACCGGTCCTAAGTCATGCGATTCTCCACCTGTAGGTGTGGTCCTATTAGGCCTCTATGACATCTATCTACTGCCAGCTGCAGAAGACTCCACTACATGTCAACTGGTGGTGGATCTTGCTGTTGGAGACTGCTCAGCAAGGAAACTCTCTACTATGAGGGCTCTCTCTAACACCCCTGCCTGTGTTGGGATGCTAAGTGAGATCACCAAAGCTCTGATCTCCCACTTGAGTCCCTACTCGAAGGCCCGAGTCTTGAATAATGGTTCCCACACCATATCAGTGAAGTAGTATGAGAGTTCATTGAACCTAACTAAGTACTAAGCTACAATCATGCTGCCCTGCTGCAGATGAAGTAGCTCATGTATGTACACTGCGCAAAGAGTCACTGGAAAAAACTCTGCCCGAAACAGGCTCTCGAAGTCTGCCCAGAGAAGCATCACCTTGTCATGAACGTAGAGTATCAATCTCCACCATCTTCCTGCTGCTTCCTATAGAAGTCTGGAATCAAGAATCACCATGAGATTAGCTGGTGTCCCTACCAGTCGGAAAACCCTCACCACAGCCTCTAGCAAATCCTTAGCCGCCTGTGGGTCTATCTCTTCCCTAAAACTGGGTGGCCTCTAGTGCTGGAACTCGTGCAATGTGCTCAAGCAGCGTTCACTGTCTTCTGTTGGGGCTGGTGGCATCAGTGGCCCAACGAGGTGTGGTACTGCTGGTGCCTCCGCTAGAAAAGGGCCCTCCACTGAGGCCTCATTGCTCATTGGGATATCTGTGCGTAAAACTCTTAGAACTCTAGACGGCTGTCTGCGTGGAGGAATCCTGAAAATAAACAGGTGCACTATGGTTAAAAGTTACACCTGGTGAGATGACCTAGTGAGATTACTTAAATAAAACTTTTGAAAACACACATGCAATTAGTGTTTTCATGCACCAAGTCAGAAATCATAAGTCAGGGTCCTGGTGTATGGATACGTTAGCCGTAGCACCAACACTGGACTCCCTGAACTGAAAACCACACTCACTAAAATTAACACAATTAATTCACAGAAAAGATCAGGGTCCTAAGTTTTGGGGTAGAACCGACTCCTATGATACCAATTTTTCACGACCCATCCCTCGGGGCCTATGCTGTGACTACCCCAAGCCCACCTTCAATAGGCCAGGGGCTGGTGACTAGCACCAAAGGCGTAATTCCCTAAAACTGGTAAGACATTCCTTTATAACCTATAACACACACACAAGAAAGCACACAGATGGACAAAACACCAAGTAAACTGTATAACAAAAGAGTATTGAAAAGTAAAAGGGTCCGAAAATACAATCCCAACTCTAAAGTACAAGGAACTGGAAGTACAAGTACAACTGAAGAAAAGAAAAACAGCTGATGGGTCGTCCTCCGGGATTCCTACCAGAAGGGTAGGTACAAATAGCCTACTTAGTAATCCATGTTCATCATTCTCCTCTATTTACTAACTCATCATAAGGTCCACCTATGGGTACCGTCCAGTCCTGGTACTCTCAGCCTAAATCAGTGCTGTCCGTCGTCTGCATCCAAAACAACAAGGTGTGAGCATAGCCTGTGCAGGGGTGAGTATAACGATACTCAGTAGGGACCCCGAGACCCTCAAGGTCTTACAAATCCACCAAGGATAAACCACAAAGTAAGGAATCAACAAATAACCTTACTTAGGTATATGCTCATACACATACCTAAGTTATTAAGTAATCCATCTCAATCATGAGGAAAACACAAAAGTACCGACTCGGCTCAAACCAGGATTTTTATTCTATGGGTAGTATTAAGTAACATCCCCAACACATTATCGAAACCTTGGATGCTAGATAAATCCTCCTCTATCGAGTATAGTGGTCCTGCCGCATCATACAGAGGCGCTTCCCACTAATCTTGGACTGCTAAGGTACTCCTCCTATCGAGTACTGTGGTTCTACTATGTCACACAGAGACGCTCCCCACTGCGGGTCTACCACCACACTCAGGCGCTCCCCCTCATAGCCTGCTGAGGTACTCCTCCTGTCGAGTATCGTGGGTCTGCCACGTCACCAAGTGCGCTCCTCCACCGTGGATCTGCCGCTACAACCAGGCACTCCCCACTAGGCTAGTAGAGTCTTTTCGAGTCAAACGGTCAGTAGTCGTCAGGTCTCAGCCAGCTACTAGGTCTCTGCACTCTGCTTGCTCATCACTAGAAGGATCCGCTCCATGAGCTACTGGTCGATACTCCAACTGTGATGAAGTCCCATGAAGAAGTATCTCAAAGGTACACCATGTCATAGGGGTCTCAATGCAATAGAAGGTGTGTCAATTAGATGCCCGATCTGTGAGTTAATAGTCTTTTACTCCCGGGGGCCCGGTTGGATTCATGCATGATCCAACCTGACTGTATCTCAACTATACCCCAAACTCCAGTGGGGTACACTAAAAGGGACCTTCATGCTCTAAGATTACAAGGGCCACTGAAGATTCGTCAAACGTACATTCGGTTCCAATGATATGGCCAAAATAAGTAAAGGGTCATAGTGGGCCCGCGTCTGGTCCGACCTAGTTCAGGTCGACCTGGACTGACCCATTGGGCGGGCCAGCCTGTTAGGTTCGTCTCGGCTCACTGGGTCTAGCCCAGCCGGCCGCGAGGGGTCATGGAGGGCCGTGAGGGCGCGGTCTGGTCGTGAGGGCACGGATCGACCGTGGGTCGACACGAGGGCGGCTTGGCCCGGAGGGCACTGTGAGGAGTTGGTTTGGCTGGGGCATCGTGATGGCGTGGGCCAGTTTGGCTGGGGCGGCTCGGGAGGGCTCCGTGAGGCGGGTTTGGCCGGGAGGCCGGAGCGCCGTGGGGGCGACACGGGTCGTGGTGGCCGCAGGTGGCAGCGCCATTTCCTTCATCACCTTTGTCATCTTCTTTGCCTTATTTCTTTCCGAATAACACCACAAAGAAGAACGATGGAGGGGTTGGGCCATGTTGATTTGGCCGGCACCCTCTGCGTTAGGGTGGTAGCATTTGGATCAACAAGTAAGAAGAACTAAGAAATTCAAACTTTACAACCTCCGCAATGAATCTTTCCTAAACCAAAAAGAAAAATAAGGAAATTATTATCACACAAATAAACCCCTACCTCGGGTTGATATGTTGACAGAGTCACGGGGAAGAAGATGAATTTGTTTTTGTTCGTCGCATCCGCCACACACCTCCAATCCCGAGCTCGTGCGTCAGTTCATCATAGATGAGGACGTACCATGTCAGTTGCCTCCGCAAGGTGATTCTGAGGAAGAAAGTCGAAGGAGGTTGGTGATATTCTTTGGGGAGTGCGTTCTTCGTTGGAGAACACATTCTTCGTTGGAGAGCGTAATCTTCAAAGTGTTGGGCATCGCGTCACTTTACCAGCGCTTCGTCTCTTGGTGAAGCCATCTCAAATCCTCCTCCCAAGCTCCATATATATAGGAGAGGGGGTAGGTAGGTAATGATCGTGGAATTTATGAGGGTTCATTTATTAGGAACCTTCCTAAATTCCAACTATGCTGTTACTTAATTTAAAAAGGGGGCAAGCCAATTAACTAAGTTGTCACAATTAAAGGTATGTGTGTTGGAACAATTAATGTGGAGGAAGTCAAGAGGCTCCTCCAAATTAATGAGGTTGGTTGAGAGTTTTTCTAAATTAAAGGGGGGTTTAGTCCTGGGTGTTCCCCACCACCATAACCTCTTAGGGAAGGTTATGGTCTGGTGATCCCCACCCCTCAACTTCCACATGGAGTTTTAGTTCTGGTGGAACCCACCTCCCAACACCCACATGGGTGTTGAAAATAAAAATAAAAATTTCATACACTTTTATTTTTATTTTATTCTTACACAAAAAACCCAAAAACTAACTTTCACCCTCGACCAACTGCCGTTGAGGTGAAAGTCTTCTTAATCGAATACCAGCGCTGCAAGTTCAACGGTGCCCTCAGATTTCAATTCCAAGCACCGGTTTAAAATTTAGAGAAACCCGCTCACACATTTACTGAACGTACCCGAAAAAAGTTCAAAAATTCATTTCAGGCACTCTGGGCCTCAGAATCACGCACCATAAATTTTCACGGACTCGTAAAATTCCCATTTAATTAAAAAAAATTACATGGAAATTACGGATCTTTATAACATGAGACCATGAAAAAACCTATGGAGGATCACCCAATATCCATAGGGAGTTTTCATTTAGAATCCAGATCGAGGTAGCATCTTGTCTGCCTAGTGGAGGTTATAGTGTATCTGAGGGTGTCAGGACAGCCAGTCCAAGGGAAATATTAACATGATTGGGAAAATTAAAATTTCACCCTACCAAAACATAAATTCAACCATAGATTTATGAAATTAAACCAAAACCATTAGATTAAATAAAATGTGTTCCTAAGAACCTTGGAGAATCATAATGTTTAACAATAATCCCATCATATAAAAATGATGTAGAATTTATATTATTATCAAAATTATCTCAATTATGTGACATCTATAAACCAATCTATTAAACACTCTCACCCATTTAGACAATTTTTCATTTAAATTGGTGAAAATATTCTTGAGGTATTTGGCATTAGCATTGTAACATATTTAGGATATGGAAACATTTTACTTCTCACTACCTTGTTGATTGATTTATCAAAACCATAAAAGTGATGGAAAGTTTTCTTGGATATTGGGGAATCTCAAGAGGGTTCTCAAAAACAAAAAAAATTAAAGGACATGTTTCTTAATAATTGATGAGAAAAAGGTATAAATAACATTTATGACACATGATGAGTTTTAGAGATGTTGGGGATCACATTAAGGTATTTTATAATAATTTATCAAATTGGATTTTCTTTATCATTTACATTATCCATTATATAATTTTACAATGGTTCTAAAAAAAATAAATTCAATTTGATCAAATTTTGTTATGCTCAATCATATCATTATTGTTGATATTAAATTTATAACTCATATCCAATTTTTTATTTATCGATGAAATTATTTAATCATTTTTATTAATTTTTCATTAAAATAAAATTTTAAACTCGAATTTAACTTTTTTCCTCCTGATTTTTTAAATGGAAATTCACCCATTTCTTACCATTCGCTTCAAACTAAAATTATTGAAAATCCATAAAAGAAAAATTAATATAGGAAACTAATTATATGTTTAATGATTCTTATATTTTTAATATCATTGATAAAAATTTTTTCAATATAATTATAAAATCCTAATACATATACTCTTCAATATTTCCACATCATCCATTTGAATAACATATTCCCTTCCTTGATTAAGTAGTTATCCCATGGATTAGGGATTTATATTAGATAATTTTGATTTTCCCCACACATATTTTATTAATTTATATACAGTACCTTAGGATATAATTTATTTTCCTCTACCAAACTCTTAATTTTTCCTTTATAAATAAGGAATTTATTCCCTTTCCTCCACACATAAAACAACTTCTCTCTCATTTGAGAAATATACATTTTATTTTATTCCAATATTATAAAATTATATGAAATTGAGTCATATAACCAATATGGTCATTAGTAAAATCCATTTCCTCTTGTTTGATTAATTTTAAAAATAACATATGTTTAGTTTTTTAATCATATATCAAGATATATGATTTGAAATAATTATAGGGTTTCACATTCTATCACTCATTTAATTTGGTTTCTCATGAGGACAATCATTATATCATCCATATCATTCAACATTAATGTTATTCTATCCAGTTCCTTTCATTATACAAAACCAAAAAACAAATTTTGATAAATAATTATTATAGTGATATGTCATGAAATCATGAAAATAATTTTATAGGGTGCCTTGATCATGGGAACTTCTTCTTAATATATTACACATTATTCTTAAACTAGGTCATAAATGGTCATTTTCTATTCAAATTCATTATAATTTTTCGTAAAGAAATTTTAATTAATCTTTTCACTTCTATTGGAAGTGTATAGAGATATATATAATCATTAGACCATTCATCATTCATTGGTGATAATCATGTTAATACACAATCTATCCCTTTTAGTGTTATTAACCCATGATTCATTCCTACAACAGTCACATCAACTTTCCATTATCTAGATAGGGATGTGATTTCTTGAAAAACTAAAAAATATAAAATTCACTAGAAACTTAATATGTTACCCTACATATTATCTTATCCCCATAGTTTTCAAAAAAATTATCTAATCTTATTCTATAATAATAAATAAACCCTTGTCTAATACCATATTAGGTGGCCTAAAATTCCATATAAAATTATTTTATATTATTATAAAAATATTTGATACATCCCATTACAATAAAAACCCCATAACCATATAGAATTCATGTTATTTACGAATAAATACATAATCATCATATTTTTTTAAATGGTATTAAACCTCTCTCATAATGCTCTTATCACTTAATAAAATTGTCAATATGAAACACATAATTTCATTCTTTATAACCTATGGAAAGGAAACCTAATAACGGTTGATATTAGATTCTAAATAAATTCAAACATGGGAGATAATGATCATTAATCATATTTAATCATTTCAAGAGAACAATGTTTTGAGAACATTATCATAACATTAAAAAATACAACCTTTCAATTCATAAATCATAATCATTAAATATGGTTTTGGAATATTATAAGACATAAATCATAGAATGATCAATTATAATGATCCATGAATACATATCATAGAGAGTTTTATATAAATTCTGTCATTATCATAATTATATAAATATTCTATCAATGACACACACCAATACATTCATCACATGTTTGGAATGGGCTAACCATCAATGTAACTACTTCTATATTGGGATAACCTCTGGTGTACCCTCTTTTGGGCTTGGGATAACCTTTTTAATACCCTTTTATATCATAAAAAATAATAATTATCCAGTTCATTTTAGGGTTATAATAAACCCACATGTCAAAATATAATAAAACATTCATATGTATACAGCAAGATCATTAAAACATTTATCATTTCATTATATAGTAATCCATGGAAAAGAAAATAAGTTTCATCCTTATTAAATATTTATAGTTATAAACCATCATGAAAAGGAATAATGATGGTACTATTGGATTATATCCCAATTGAATCATATGAATTATCAAAGATGTTATCTTGTAATAAAAATTCCTTTAAAAGATCACTCTAATATTCCATAATGAAAAATCAATATTAATTTTGAAATAAATTATTTAAAATATAAAAAATAATAGAATAAGAGGGAAATATTTTCTTTCAGTGGAACCCTGGAAACATTTTTAGGTATCTTAAAATAAATGAGTAGTTGTGATGATTGTAAAATATGTTAGTGAATTATATATTAAATAAAAGATCATGTTCACATTGGAAAATATTACTACATTATGAAAATGATAATAGGATATAGTTTTAACTTTTAAAAAAAATTAAAACATGAGAAAAATAAAGGAAATTAATCATTGGATAATTATAAAATATTCATGAAATAATTTTAAGGAAAATATGGACATAGAAGGAACAAATTCCAAGATGAATATTAATAAAATGTTGGATTTCCATAAAATCATACATTGATAGTTTTGATACATAAATAGAGTATAATGAGTATAAAATATATAATTTATATAACAAACCATAAAGGATGTAAATTTATGTTCTTTTAGATAGATAGATGAAATAATTCAATCATTATAAATCTAAGCATATACAATCCCAGTAAAATAGATATTGTGACAAAGAAAACTTATTACTTTTGTAAAATTTTAGTCCGAAGCACCATAATATAAATAAATTCAAAAGAAAAATTATATTCTGTGAACATAATGAAATTATTGATAAAATATAAAAAATGGTAATTAGATATACCACATAAAATAAGATTGGTGTATAGAATAAAATATGTCCTAAAGATTATAATTTGAGATGATAATCCCTTACCACTTTTGTAACAACAGAATCAAAAAACCATTGATAAAATAATTTTAATAGAACATCAAATTACATGAATTAATAAGGAAGCATGATACAAATGGTCAATTGAGTATTATATACACCTCATAAACATAAGTATTTTAAAAACCTCCAATATATCTCTATGAAACAATTTTGAGAAGAAGAGTTATATCCTTATGTCTATCATGATTCATAACTCACTAACATCTTGTATAATATATTTATAATTTTAATAATTATATAAAATTACCATAAAAATAATAATAATTTTAGATATAATAACCTTATAGTATTTTTTTCACTTATTTATAAATATTATTTATTAGTATAATCTTTTTCAAGTGTTAACTATTTAATTTTTCATGAATGTTTCATTTTGGTAGTTTTGGTCCATCAAGCTTGATTGTGGTTAAATCATCTATATAATATTATATATTATATAAATATCATTTCTATTATTTATATATTTATTTATAACCATCCATAAATAGTGTAAATTGAAAAATGTAACATATCTCTCATGGAGATAGTAGTTTGTACGTACACATGAACGATAATTCTATTTTCTAATGCATATTTAGGAAAATAATGTAGATAATGATATACAATTATATATTAATTATTAAATCTTAAAACTAATAAATATTTATTAAATAAAATATTATAAATATCCATGTTATTTTTTATGGAAAATTAATCACAACGCTTCGTGTAGGTGGTAATAAACATGTGAGAAAGAGTGATAATTACATTTCACATTTGATGGAAACAAGGTTAGAAATGGTAGTTCCATAATCATAGTAACAAATATTAAAATTGATAATATTTTATTCAACATTTTATTTTTGAAAAATTATACTTAGAGGTGTAATAAGAAGAAAAAAACATTAAAATAGCTGGGTAAGACAAATACCTATTCTCTAAGAGACACATTTTGACTTATACCTAAATCACTCGTAGGATACAATTAAGGTTAGAAAAGAAGAGCTAAGAATAAAATAAGGAACATATAGAGGAATTAGGGTATGTATTGTCCAATCCTGATTGTTCTTATTATGTGGATAAAGGATAAGGGGATGTCTTATTTTATTAGTGATGGAAACATCACACTTATAAATACAAAAATGATTTAAAGGTATTATTCATCAAAATCATGTATAGTGGAAGAAAATGGCCCTAATTTTAAATTAATTAAACTTAATTTTCTAAATCCCTTATACCAAAAAATTATAATTTTTTTTTTATTAATTTTGAACCATATCATTTTTTAACACCCTTGTTGACTCGTCTTAACTTTTACCGTGATAACACATTTTTTAGTCATAAAGGGAAATTAATTTAACGTTATGGTAAAAAATTGTCTCGAACATGCTTTATGGATGACATTATTAAACATTGAAAATACTTATTTTTATCTTGCTATATTTATGTTATTCTAAAATCATTTAATAAAATATTATTTAACATAAAATAGTATCAGGGACCTTATTATGACTATTCATTTACTTTCAATACATGGACCATAAGAAGGTAATAGAACGTAACACCCCAAATTTTTGAAAATAAATATTGAATTCATGAAACACTGAGTCCCTACAAAATAACACATTTTATAATCTAGCTTTTAAACACAACTTTGCCTATACTATGTTTTGAATTTCGAAAAATGGTTATCTAGAGTTGTGATTAGTAAGTAATTTTGAGTCTAATAGAACCAACTTAATTTTTGGTGAGTAATAACATACCATTATGAATAGTAATATGAATCTTATGAATAGTAAATAATAATAATATTTTATTTTCTTAAGGTTATAAGATAATGAGATCTTGATTAATTTTTCAATGTCCTATAAAACGAATTAAGATTTTTTAAATTGTTATTTTTCGAATAAACTATGATTTTATTGAAAAATTAAATTAATAATATTTAGATAATTATTTTTTAAAAATGAATTTAATTTTTTTTAATTCTACACATCTATAAATGGTAGGAGTGATTTTTTGGGATTTTTATGAAATTCTAGAATTTTTGATGAATAATAAAATACGGCAAAATACCGTATATACAAATTATCAATTAAATGCACTATTTATGACATCATGAGTGATGTAAGGACACTTGGTTCAAACTCAAATTCACTTATTACTATTAGGGGTAACATAAAAAAACACTATTGGTTGTCTTGAGGGAAATAATAAAATAATGAGTAAAATATTCAAAATTAACTCCTCTCCTCCACTATAACCCCCCCCCCCGCCCCTCACTCTCTCTTCTCTTCACTCCTCTAATCCACTAAGCTCCTCAAATTTATAACCAAATACCCTTCCCTAGTAACTACCCACTTCCAAGAAGCTATTGGTATTTCCAAAAGACCAAAACCCCTTATTTTAAATAGATTCTCAAGGAGGTGGATTCAAGAGGTAAATTCACATTTTATTTCTTTCATTTTCATTTCAAGTTCCTTTCTATTGTTATCCTCTCCTCACCTCCTTTATAAAAATGACCATGATAACTCTAGTACCAGATATATACTGTAATTATATCATGATAATGTAATAACCATCATCAATATTCTTACTCTCTCTCTCTCTTTTATTTTATAAACAAAATCATCGTCCATGAGGTTCCAATTTACAACCTTTGTGGATGAAGAAGTTTTGTTATTCAATTTATCCTTCATTACTGGTCAGGAAACCATTTTTATGGTTTAAAAGGACTAAAATATATGTATTATAACCTACTTAATATTCATAAACCAGTATACATACATATTATTAATTTACGTGACAAAGCTAGTTCATAATAATCCAAATACCGCCAAATAATCAAAGTGGTTGTCATTAATATTTCATCTAATGATTCATCCTCATTCCATGTAAACAAATGATATAAATTACCATTAACACATATTGATGTTCATAAATAATATGTAAATTCAATTCTGGAGATTTACATCCATTCCACATGAACTCCATTATATAAAAACAGGTGAACTGATTATGAAAATCAAGAAAACGAACACTCTAAAACAACGGAATTCAATATTATAACTAATCAATAAGGACATAATAGACTTAATAAAATCATGATAAACTAAATAAATGTATAATAGGTTCTTAATTAAGTTATTAATAAGTTTAATTTCATATTCCATGACCTTAAGTTCAAGAGTGGAACACATTCAGACTTAAGGTAAGGGTTTCTTCATCTCACTTCCATTTTTGTGAGATATTTCATATTCACTACTATTAATTGTGTATGGTGTATGTATACTACCAATTGATGTATCATATCATTAATATATTTATTTTCATGATATTAAATGTATCATTTAATGATTATTAATTTTGGGTCATACAATTCAATCGGTTACAAAGTTGTAAGTATTTTCTACCTGAACCTCTATTTTCATTTAGGTTGCTCTTATGGCCTCAGAGTGGCTTCTCCCCCTCACCTCTCTTGAGATAGGGTTTCCTAGTCAGTGATTCAGTGGGGGAGGCCTACTCATTTTGGCCTCATCTCCCCTCTATTTCCCTGCCCTCTCCTAGTTGTTTTATTTTTATTCTTGTTTTCCCCTCTCATCCGCTCTCTTTTGTTTCCCGTGGGTTTGTTCTCGATGATGTCTATCAAGGAGTTTCTATTAATCTCGATGATGGTGGTCTTATGTTTAAGTCCTTAGGCACTTTAACCCAACTCTGACCTCATGTTCCACTGCTCCTCTCTGTGTCGGACTTGGAGTGACAGTTTCATAGTGGTTTTGGGATTTGCGGTTCGGCGGTCGGCGACTTTCCAAGTACTCCTGAGTCGGTTTGCTCTTGTATCTGGTTTTTCCCCATTGTATTGTCATCATCTGAAGTCCTTAGTCATTCATGTCTCTACCCTAACCTCAAGTCTCTCTGCTACTCTCCTAGTCATATCTGAAGTGATGATTTCTTGAAGTTTTGGGATGTGGGGTTTGGCGGCCGACGGTCCTTCTTGTACGACCTGAGTCGGCGTCCTTCTTTGATGGAGAACTGGTTCTCTTCCTTTCATGTGACATAAAATTCATCTTTGGTTTGGTTTCTAATCTTCGGCTTCCTTTTTTTTTTCGGTGAATGTGTGTTTGGTTCTTCTACGAGTTGTTCAGTGATGGTTCTCCTTTGCGTTTATGGTTTATTTTGGTTCTTATTTTCTTTGGCCATCGGTTTGTTCATGATGGTTTTGTACCATATATACAACTGATTTCAATGGAATCTGGAACTCTTGGGTGGTGTTTTGGACTACAATGGTTATGGAGGACGACGATGTTCTTGTTTTGTGTTTGGGACATCGATGGCGTCGATGTCAGTGATGACGACGACGACATGGCAGTGGTGTTGTGTGATGGTTGTGGTGATGGACGAAGATGATGATGGTTGATGGATGAAAATATTTTTTGGGTTAGAACTGGTTCATTAGGGAATGAAGATGAGGTGGTTCGATGGTTTTCTGCGGTTTTGATGGGCTCTGACATTCTCCGGCGGTGCGGTGGTCGAACGACGACGTCGATAGCGATGATGGATGGTGACGATGATAGGGGTACTCATGAGTTGGGTAGCAGGTGACTTAACATCGGTAGATGTGGATGAATATATTTATTATCTTCTCAGTTGTAGTGAATTTTTTTGAATTTTGAACCTTTTGTTCTGGTTCTCGCTCACCCATAAAGCGGGTTTAGAAAATCAAATAAAAATAGATTTTGAGGAGGTTTTATCTTATTATCTACTCACCTAAATGAAATTATTATTTATTCTTATGTACTCCTCATAAATTATGTGTGAATTTTTTATATATATGTGTACCAATCATAATAATTCTTTATTTTATGGGGGAGTTACATGTTTTAAAAGGATCATTTAAAATTTTATCTCGATAAACAAACCCGATTCAAGGGAACTTATTAAATTCTTACCCATTTTCAAGTGCACTACAGAATATATTTTAAGACACCATTTTTTCTATAAAATCGCTCATTTTATCATGAAAATAATCTTGGTTCATTTCTGGTTTTAATAAATCAAACATTCCTTTCCACTTTAAAATTATCTTTAATATTTTCCATAAAATGATCTAAAATATTTTATTTCTAAAGATTCTTAAGAACCCTTTTTACATGATTTCACTTTAGTGGGACATAATTTATGCCTCAAATATAATTTCAATGTCATTACCTTTTATTTTTTGGGATATACATGTTTACAATATTATTTCATGGAAAATAAAAATGATTTTCCAAAAGAACTCTTCTTTTAAAAGTAAAAAGGCTTTTTCTCATCTCACATTCACTTTTATGAAGTATATGCCCTGTTCACCAATTATTCCATTCATGTGTTGTGTGTAATTCACTTTGGTATATCATATCATGAGTCTCGTTATTCTCATGATATTCTATGGGATTATTATTTGAATGTTCCAAGGTGGTATGTGACACTTTGGAATGTTTAAGGATTGTTTCCTCAAGAATTTATCAATGGTCTCATTTAAAAGTATCTTTATTTATGAAAACATCCTTGGATGTATCTTGTATTTCACAGAGGATTATCTATTATTATATAATCTACAATACGGTGTTTAAGGTTTTTTGATTATTTTGACTATGGATGTGCTATCTTGATTCCATTCACCATATTGTTTTTGAACGGTTAATGATTATGTTCAATGATTGGAGAAAGTTATTTACATTTCATATTTTAGTTTCAATATAAATGTATATTTTGATTATGTTCACCCATTTTATATGAGGAATGCATTGGACTTAGTATGCAATGGGTGGGGCCCGCTATATCCCCTTGACCCATCGGTAGGTCTCATGAGACAAATAGACGTGGACTTGGCCGAGGCCATGCCCATTTTGAGATATGGTTTTAGATGAGGCCTTAATCATTTTTTAGAAATCTTGGATAAGGCCTTGACGATATGGTTCAGAATGTCTGGCATATGCACTTACCTCATTATGAATCTATTCATTGAAAGTTCATGTGGTTATTAGACTAGAAGAATACCCATGATTATGTTTTATTATGGAATTATTTACTCAGCTCATGTTCCTTCCATAATGTGATCAAGTTTATTATTTTTAAAGGCATGTGTTTTCATTTATTCACCATGCCTAATGTTTATGTTTATGTTATGTAGCGCTGTATTTCTAACTCATACTGAGTGTTTGAGCTTACCCCTTCTTATGTTTCATTTTTTCCAAGACATGAAGAAGTATATTATGAATGAATTTTAGAGATAATATTAGAGTGGTGGTTTTTCCCAGTGGAACTTGTCGCGACCCATCCCCCGGGGGTCATGTCGTGACTACACCAAGCCCACCTACCGAAGGCTAGGGGCTGGTGACTAGCACCGAAGGTGTAAACCTACAATTGGGAGTAATTTTCCTGATTACCTATATGCATACACATGCCCAACCAAGTCCCACACACTAAATATGAAACAAGTATCACTAAAACAAAGATGAGTACAAGTGAAACTAATATAAGTGGGCCAGAATACAAACCCAATAAAAGAACCGAAAACAACAAAGTACAAAAAGGAAACTCTGATGGTTATCCGCAGAAAACCCCACTAGATCATTGAGTAGTGTAGCTACTAGAATCCGAAGTAGAACGTCCTATCCACCTGATCCTATTGGGCCCCACCTAGTCCTAGTCCACCAATTCCACTGTCGTAGCGTCTATCGGTCCTGTCTCCCTAAGCACCTTTGGGTCCTGGTCCACCAATGTCTCTGTCAAAACGTTGATTGTATGCACCAGACACAACACGTGCGGGTGAAGCCCGTGTAGGGGTGAGTAACAAAATACTCATTAAGGACCCCAAAACAAAAAGGAAAGACCACACATCATTCCTCAAAGTATGGAATGAAGAAAAAGATAGATCACATCAGGTATACATTTAGGGTAGTGATAAAAGAATCATCAGTCTCATCATTGAACACCTCGGATGTTGGATAACTCCTTCTCTATTGAGTATAGTGGGACTTCCAAGTCACATAAAATTACTTCCTACTAATCTTGGTTAACTGAGGTACTCCTCCTCATTGTGTACCATGGGCCTCCAATGTCACACATAAATGATTCCCACCATGGGCCTACAAAGTCACACAGAAGTGCTTCCCACTGGGCCATAGTAAATTCACACAGAGTCAAAAGTTAGTAGTCTTTAGGTCTCAGCCAACCATAGGGTTCTATACATAGTGCACCTGGGAGAACCTCTCCTCAATACATTTGTCGCATATCTACTTCCATTAATGTCACTGCAGATTAGGCCAAAAGATCTGTCTCATCGAGAGGGTCCTAATGTCGTAAACGGATCATCAATCAGATGTGCGGTTTGCATGATACGACTGTTTTAGTAAATAGGGATTGGTTGCGTCTGGGCCCGGTCTGACCCAGTCAGACGGACCTGACCAACCCGGCTTGGGGGTCCCACATACCTGAGTTTAATTTGACTGACTCAACCTGACTCGGTTCGGGTCTGGGTCAGTCCTGTCCGGCATAGCCAGGGGGTCAGGCCCAATCGGTCTCGTTGGACCCGACCCGGTTTGGCCGATGTTCCGGCCCACCGAGTCGCTCGTCGACCCAATCTAGTCCATCCTAGCTCGAAGGGAACAGGTTCGGACCACTAGGTGCAGGTCCGTCCTACTGGCAGAAGTATAGCTCGCCAGCATGGGTTCGACCCACGGGCTGGGGGCGTGGCCCGCCATCTCGAAGCCCAGCCCGCACATTGCGGGCCGCTGGCGCACCGCCTAACTAGGATGCGGTCGGCTACCGCGTTTGGCCTCCACTAGCCCCATGGATGTGTAGGGCCCTCCTGCCATGGTCGAGCAACCACGGCTCGCCGAGCCACCCAGACGCGGGTCGTCCCTCCACGAGGCGCTAGGCGGGTGCCGCATCTCCCCACTGCCACTATAGCCAGTTGGCTGCGGCCTCCAGCCACTATGGAACACTGACGGGGGTGCCGCCTTATGCCACCACTATTATATTATTCAGAGGAAAACTGGATGTGCTCTGGTGGTCCGTTCCTCATGATGCCTGAGCCTACGGCCTTCGGGGAGTGTCCTCTTCACCACAAATGTCCCAAACCCAGCTTGTCGTCGATTCAGTTGTTTGGCCACAAATAACACATGCGGCGAAGGGGCTCGGGCTTTGTTCGTGTCAGCCCTGGCCCTCCATGTTAGAAATTTATAATCATGGGAGGTTTGGGGATTTCAGTTCAATCAAAAAATGATAATTTCAACCCTGATTAAAGAAAATCCCAAAAAAACATTACCCTCCCACATAAACACATGATTCACAGATCAACCTGTTTGTGGGTGGATCTTCATTTGTCATTTCTAGAATAAAAATAGGGAAGGACTTGCACAAATTAAACCCCTATGTCTTTGGAATTCAATGCCGTATCATTTCGTCCCTGAGGTTTCAAGACGTCGATGTCATTCGTCACTTCTGGATCTGTACTTCGAGGTGCATCGAAGATGTTTGACATTCTTCGGCATTTATCATTCTTCATTAGAGATTAAGTTCATCAGAGTCTCGTCAGAGAATCCTCAAAGTTTAATTTCTCATTCCACCAATGTGTCTACCAAAATAAAAGGAAAATATGTTACAGTGTTTCTGTTACGTTGCGACGTCACGCCATTACACTGTTTCATTTATGAAACAACATTGTTGTTACGCATCATTAAACCATCATTACTCTGAAAGTTAATGAGCCATTAATGATCCTAATCAATGCACCTTTTTGTTGCATCACAATGTCATTGTCCACTTCTCAAAGGATGAGAAAATAAAATAAAATAACTCTTTAAAGTTATTTTATTATTTTTCAAAAATTCAAAAAATTAACTTTTCTATTCGGTCCTTACCGGCCAAAGTTAAGTCCTTTCTAGGAGAATCCTGGTGTTCTGAATTCAACAGTGCCCTTAGATATTTGATCTGAGCACTGGTTAAAAAGTTATAAAAACCCACTCACATGTTTACTTAAGCGTACTTAAAAAAGTTAAAAATTCCATTTCGGGCTCACCGGGCCTCGAAATCATGTGTCGCCAAAGTGTGTGGTCTTAGAATAATTCCATATAATTTAAAAAAATTACACGGAATTTCTGAGACATTATAGAACTTTTATGTTGTTTTTATTTTCAATTTGTAATGTTGAACTTATGTATGTATCTTCTTTCCAAAATCTACTAAACTATTCATTCCTTCGGGATACGACTTTCTTGTAATCGTGCCAATGTAATGTAATAAGGCACCAACTCTGGGAAACTGAGGTTGCATCATTACATATAATTTCTTATATACACATTTACCATATTTTATAATTTAAAATTATGTATAAAAATAATTTAATACAACAATTCCTATAAATAATATTAATTTTATTATTCTTAACATCATCATCTTTGATTTTTCTACTATATTCAAAAGAAATGTTTTAGTGTTATATTAGCGTTTAAGGTATTTATATCATCAAAAAAATTAAAAATAAATTTCCATTAAAAACAATTTGGGTAAATTATAATATTTTATGTTTTTTCATTTCCTATTTTTATCTGTATGTAATAATATAATAAAAAGTAAAATTAAGGGTCTAACATTTCGTATTTATCATTTCAATAAAATATTATAAATTTTCCAATAAAATTTATGTGGAAATAAATCGACATATTATCATATATAAGATACTTTTAGATGAAAAAACATATAAAATAGGACAAGGGAACGAGTTAGTGAGGTTTTAATGCCTCATACTACAGTTTCAACCTTGTTTTGTGAGTTTTACCCTTACTGAGGTGACAAATTTTTATCATTTATACTATTTATAATAATCAAAAATAAAAGGGAAACATGATCAAAATATGAAAAACCTGATCACATATATGGATTCAACTTTTTTATTAAATTTCATTATGTGTCTTAAACCAATTAAAAATAAATATGGTAAAAGTTAATGAATTTTTTTAAATACATTTTAAATGTCAAAATTAAACTTATACGAAAATTATGTACAATGATATTTCATATAATTAGTTAGATTATTTATAATATTTTACTTTATAAATAATTTAAGAAGATTATAGGAATTAAATTTATCTAAATACTTAAATGGAAGGATTATTTTGCAATATAGTTCTTTTTAATTATTCACTTAATAATAACTATTTTCATAAAATTCCATGAATTCCACCCTAATAGAATATTAGAGTGTTGATTTAAAAATTTATACTCATTTAAAAAAATTATTTCAAAAAATTATAGTAAATAATTATAATTTTCAGATAAAAAATTCAATAAAACCGATTTTTGATAAAAACATATTTTTGAAGCATAAAATAATATCACCAAACATTGACTACATATTTATAATATATTAATCAATACATTTGAATTATATAAAAAAAAATATTTTTCATAATTTGGTTATTACTATTAATAAATTCCAATTTAATTTATACGATATAACAATCAAATTAAGATAATAATTTGTTTATTTTATATCACAATTTATTTAAAACTCAATGTTGCATGTTACAAAAGTTATAAATCATACTATTATTTTAAAATAAATTATTTTTAATTATAATAAAGAAAATGATAATTTCCACGAGAAGTTTCAAAACAAATAAAAGACATACCAACTCATGGTATTGAAAGAACACATTCCCATACATCGTGAAATATATCATTAGATACAAATTTATCTTACCATATATTCCAATAAATATTGTTTTTCTCATAATAGTTATTTAAAATAATGGAAGAGAAGGTGTGATCCTTTATTGTTAGTGATCAAAAAAAGTATTTTAAAGGTTATAACACCTTATAGAAGTGACGGTGCCAAGAAAACAAAAACTTTGATATTAATAATTATGGTACATCGATATATTATTAATATCATACTCCAAACTTTATCCTATAGTGGTAAACAAAGAGAATTTCTTTTTTCTTTATGTTATTACCTTTCTTTAAATTTATCATTACACCATCAACTAATGTGGGTAATAATTACTATAATAAAAATTGATAAAATGGGGTTTTAATATAATTGGATCATCATAAATTAATGATAAAATTTATTGGCCCTTATAATTAAGAGTTCATGATCCATTAGGGAAATAAGAGTATAAGTAAAAGTAAACTTATTTGAAAAATAATTCCATTCATTGACCCCCTTGTATATCTCTCACCTAATTCCCTTCTACACCAAACAAGTTGATTCAAATCCTAGGTATACTGTTTTATTGACTCTCATTTATGATAAATAATCCATTTTATTCACTAATGTAAATTTTTAATTTTCAATGAAATTCGTTTAAGACATAAAAAATGGGGGGGTGGGGGGGGGGTATAAAAAACAAACAGATTTGAGGAGGAATTCTATAGCATATATATTTTTTGTATTGAGTGAGTTTAAGTTGAAAGATATCAATAGAATACAAAAATAAAGGTATGTTTTATTTACTTTTTGAATATATTTATTTTTAAGTGATGTTTTTTGAATGAATAAAGTGGAAAATATGGAAAGTGAAATTGGATCTACTAATTATTAACATATTATAATGAGGCTAAAAGTCTATGATGTATAAATATCTATAGAAATTATTCAATAAAAAAATATAAGAAAACATGAAGCTAAAGGATGAGAAAATGCATCATAAGATCCAAATCATAGTATATAATTAAAATATGATATGTTGAATGACATATTAAAACTAATTGTTCAATTAGGAACATAACTATGTGAAAAAATGCATAACAAGACGAAAAATTAGAGGTGATGTTTGTATGGGAGCTAAAACTCAATGTTTTTGTAACATTATGGAATATGATATCAAAATAAGTTCTAAATTTGATATAAAATAATTATTATCATGTTTCACACATCTCAAAATTTGTTGAAGAGACCCTAAATATACTACAGTAGAATGGTCCTTACTTGGAATCAATGAGAGGAATTATAAGATGATGTAGTTTAATTGTTTTTTGGACAAACTCTCATAACCATTAGCGGATAATATGTATAGTGGAAATTCACTAAATTCATAACTGAGTAAAAAATATGAATAAAGTATTAAGGAGATCCAATAATCAGTAGAGTTCTCTCTCATTAATGATATAGAATAATGTAGGTCAAAGGGTTATCCTAAAAAATAAATATTAATTTCATTTATTATATGACTGACCATTGGTATGAAATAGTCAAATTAAACTTAAATATATATCATTGAAGGATAAGTATGAGAATGTTGTGTTGTCGTAATTTCCAAGCTATATGGGAAAAACCAATAGTAGTTATGGTGGAACTCCTTCAAATAATGAGAAAAATATAGATATATAACTTCCCTAGAATAGGTAAAACCAGAAAAATTAAGATATAGACACTAGAAATACATTATAAAAATTAATTTATATCCAATAATCTCAATAAATAGAATTAGAAACTTATTTTATTTTTATGGGAGGCCTGTAACTATTTCATGATTCTTCTTGGAAGCATTCAAATAAGATAATTTCCATTAATCTAGTAGCATTTGTTGAATGACTGATTCACCATATACGGTAGATATTTTTTTTATAATTTTAATTATTCAAACAATACTAACAATACCATAATTATAAATTATAGAAGTTTGTCAATATGAATTAGTTGAATAAGTCATCACATAAAAAATATATTACATTGAGAAACAATTTAAGGTTCTACATGTAGAATAATTCTATATTGATATTAATGTAATAAGAATATAAAATAATATTTCTAAGAGTTAATTTTTTTGGATAGACTAGAAAATTAATTTATAGCATGCTAATAGCTCACATGTTCTAAAAACAGAAAAGTCGCATGTGAAGGGGCTGTTCAAATAAATGGAATGTGTAGAAAAAACTAATATATCATGTCACAATATTCAAACAAAAATATTTATTGGAGAAATATATGTCAACCAAATATCTAAAATAAAATATCTAGTTGTGGATATTTCTATGAAATAACAGGTTTAAACATGGGTTTTATAGAAGAAAAAAATCATGAATAAGTATATAATTGTTTGGATTTAGTTAAATTTATTTCAGATATGAAAATGGATTCTAAATTTAATGAAAAATGGAAAATAGTATTTAATATTGACTCACCAACCACCAAGAATTGAGGAAAATTTAATGTACCACTTTGGTTATAATCATTAAATTTATGTTTATTTATCAGAGAAATATACATTTTTTAGGAGACCAAATCCATGGGGTTAGTGTGAAAAAAAGTCATGTGTATTGAAGAAAATTTTTTGTTTGGTATAAATAAAAAATGCTTCATGTGATATGTAAATTTTGAGGTATTTTATATAATGTTTTGAATTAGGAAAAAAAATTCATGTAAAGTAGAAATTTCTTTCTAAAATTGGGGATGATATGAAAGTTTGGATAAAATATAGTGTTTAAGGGTATTTATATTATTATATAACATTTCATGAAAAATAATACTTAGAAAAAGTGTGTTTCCAAAAAAAATTAGAATATTTCCACTAAAAGTGGATAATAAAGTAGAGTTCATCAAGGATGAATTTAGTGTTTATCTATTTTTATTCATAATGTTTGTAATGGGTTTTCTCCTTTTTAGTATCATAAATTATATAACTCAATAGATTTAGTTCTTGATCAAGTGGTGTATCAAAAATTAAATATTAGGTTAAATATATTATGATGAAATTAATGGGGAATTGAAGATGCATTTTTCAATGTATATTAAACCTCATTATAGAAGGTTTGGGGTACAATGGAAGTGCAGGTAAGGGCATGAACAAGATGTTTTTTGTAATAAATGATTAATCTAACTCATACATATAGAATAACATCATGACCAATGGAACATAGTCATATATTAATATACATGATAAGATATGAACCAAACATAGAATCATCACATAATTATTTATAATTAATTTAGTTATTTAGAGAATTATCTGGTGATGAATTCCTTCTTCATTAGTGAAACTTAAAATATCTGAACATCATATTATCATTGCATCATAAGAATCATCTATATATTCACTCATGATATGATCAACACATGCATGAAGAACCTCTATGTGAAAATTTAGAAATATACATTTTTTTGTAGAATATCCTAAAATATTTATTTTTAGTATATGATCTCTATGGAAATATCATCAATGGACTCTCCTTGATCTCTCTATAAATGAGAGGGTTTATAGGAGGATTTTTATGCATTATTGAGGTATCTCATTGAGAGGATAACACTAGGGTATGATATCATTCTCCTAAGACATTTTCCATATCCAAAAAATGAATAGCCTTAGGTATGGTTATAATATAATTATGTTTAAATAATATTAGTGTTATGAAATAATCATTCCACATATCTGATTATTGTTTACATAATCTACATGAAACGTCATGTCTATAATAATAATATTATTTATTGGCACCCAAAAACAGTTAATTTGTAAAATATTACTTCATTAATACACTGGTTAAAATTTATTAAAATAATATTTAATATATATTATTTTTCATAAAAAACTTAAACCCATTCTATAAATATTTTAAAAAATTGTGCATTGATTATTGTATATTTAATTGATATATGAATATTACCAAATTATTCACCAATTAAAATATATTTAAATATTATATTCACAAAATAAAAAATATTTATTTATTTAATAATATACTCACAAATATTTTATCAAATAACATGTGTGTAAATATATTTTCTCTAGAGGACATGAATAATTAATATTCAATATATGGCAATAATATTTATTCATCATGATAAAAAATAATATTTATTTTAACTATGTTCTTGGGTTAAATTAGTGTGTGACCCTCAAAGCCTCTCTATAAATGGGGTTTGGCGAAGCAACCCAATGTCCAAGCATATTTTTTATAAATTTTTAATAGCACAATTTGGGAAAGGATATAATGTTGTAATGAAAAACAATATCATATAGTTTATAACTATGTAATATAATCCCTTTATCTAAATATTTCTAATAAATTATGCTATAAGAAAATGTCATCAAACTATGTGATTGGTATCTCTTTATTTATATTTTAGGAAATAAACCTACCCTTTGAAAACCATGGATTTGAATTCATTTATTTGGTTTCAATACAATCAAAGGGACTAAGAAATCAACATCCATTCAAAACAATTTAAAAATATTTTCACATATTATCCATAAATGCAATATTACTAATGACCCACCAAACACATCATACTTCACTGTAAAAAAAATTTATCACAATTTCCATAAAATTTATCAATATATGATACTTATAATATCAATTATTAGTAATATTAATGTTTAAGGATCAATATACATGTTTATATATGTAAGCAACCAATGAAACACACACACACACACACACACACACACATATATATAGATTTCTTACCAATAAGTCATGTTCTGAAAATTATATGCATAGGGAATTACCAGGTACATGAACATTGATATAATTCATCTATGTCTTATGTGTCACCACCCCTATTAGCCTCTATCATTTGTGATCTATAATATGATATTAGTCAGCTATATAAAATATATTTTTAAATACTGCTGTGGAAAAACCGGGTTCTCATCTTTGGGGGGTATTGCTATGGGATTTCAGTACATCATTTATTATTTGGAATTTGTCATATGTTATTTCATACATGATAAAAACAAAGATATGATAATAGTTTTAGTAATATTAAAAAAAGAATATATTTGATCATAATTTACATCATGGATTCTTGTAGGGAACCTAATTCCATAGAATCCAACATGCACTAGAGCCAATTAAATATAACATTCAATCTGTTAGATCTCACAAGGTACTCATACTTATAATGAGATATGGATTTATTCAAATGGGTCTACCATATTATTTTTCAATGATACTCTGCATGTAATTCCCTGTGCTTTTAGAAGAGAAAACTATGTTCAATAGTGCATGTGATACACAACACCGAACCCAAAGAAACAATGATTATAAAAATATGACTATTTTAACAGTTCCATTAAATTTTCATATTTGAGTAGTATTAAATAATTTATTTATTATATATATTTTAAATATATTAATTAATTATTAGTAAATAATAAAACAATTTTTGGTAATGTCTTTCTGTTATTCAAAATTTGTTTTCTTCGAAAATGATTTTTATTTATTTTTATGAAAGTAATATTATAATTATTTTATAGAAAATTTAGAAAATTTATTTCATAAAAAAAAAATCCATTTTTTATATCATAATATAAAAATTAACTTAGGTAAAAATTTGGGGTTTTCAAAATATATAGGTTTTTAGTGAATAGTGAAACATACCATTTTAATGTAAAATTATCATTTATTTTCTTAAATTAATAAATTTAAAATTATTATTGTTTTTTTAATTTTATTTCAAGGAAACATAAGTATTATTTAAATATATTTAATTTAATTAATTACATTTAAATCATCTTTGTTGTGGATTTTATTATAATGCTTCGAATCACATTTTTTTTATGAAAAATGTTTTAAATTTCATAACGTTTCTTCATTAGAATTAATTGATATAACCCTTAATGAGAAATGATTTAAATAAAATTTTTAGATTATATATCTATCATTATGTATTGAAATTCATATAATGAATATTACTCATTATATAGTTAAAGTAAAATCATCCTATAATTAAAAAATTTTTTTTTTAGGAAAACCACTTTCCATCATACTTAGGGGTTTTATATTAAATTTAATTATTCCACCTGCATGAATTTATTTTGAAAAAATGGATTCCATGTTTATAATCATATTAATTAATATTAACTAATAAGTTTAAATTAATTTCTAATCAATATGAATAGTAACTGTATTAAATATTAATTACCATAGTAAAAGGAAAATAGGTCAACTAAGGGTAAAAATAATTTAACAAATGTCATGAACCGAACCAACGGGGCTCAAGCGGCGACTCCTCAAGCCCACCTTCAATAGGCCAGGGGCTTGCATCTAGTGCCGAGTATGCTATCACACACACAGGAGGCATTAGCCTAAGGTACCTGTATACACGTACCCACATACACCTCCATGCAAAAGAGCAGATATGTATATAAAAACTGAAAAGGAAATGCATGCAAACATCTATCCCAAACCAGAGTGCAACAGAAGTACAAAGGGAAAAACAGGGCCCACTAATGGAAAACTACAAAAGTGTCCAACCTGCCCAGAAGGAGGGAAAACACTGCCAAAAACACCTGCCGATAAGCTCCTCGACACAGCTCCGGTAAACACCCTGGTTAAACCCGCTCACTAAGCTCCGCCTGCTCCAGGTCCTCCTGGAACTCTGTTGAAAGGCATGTGGTCTGCACAAGACACAAACATGTGCGAGCAAAGCCCGTGCAGGGGTGAGTATATCAATACTCAGTAGGAACCCCAAAAACCCAAAACAAAAGAGGTAAAATGAAAGGCAACAGTCCACTCATCCCAGCCAGAGGGAACCCAGACGAGAGAGAAACTCCATCTCGTGACCATCCTCGGCTAAACACAACTAGTCAGCTCAATCCAGGTGTATGCCCATACATACACCTTGAACATCCAGATATACTCAGCTCATGCACCAAGCCACATGAGGTACCAACCTCATCACCAGCAATGGTTCACAACTAGGAGATCACTCCACGATCATTGTCAACCCAGATGACACTCATCTGAGAGATACACTCCATTGAGTCCCACACAAACATCTCAGACGCTCACCCGGGAGATCACGCTTGTCAGATATCGTCACTAAGGAAACCACGTTGAAACAACATAAAAACCAAACTCCTCGGATAGGGGATCGCTCCTAGGGTCCACTAGGGGATACTAAAACCCACACCAATATATGAAGATCTCACATATAGGGGATCACTTCCAAGATCTGCTGGGGGATACCACAACCCGATCTAGTATTCGAAGATCGTACAGATAGGGGATCACTCCCAGGATCTGTTGGGGGATACCACAACCCGATCTGGCACTCCATATAAACACATCACTCAGATAGAGGATCGTCACCCGTGTCACAAAAATCATGACAATACTGAAACCCTATCAGGTACATCTCGCGCTGTAGGGGATCGAACTGACGATGCCGCAACCCTACAGAAACCACGCACTAAGTAGGGGATCGTATAACCAACAACAACGCAATTCTACTATAATCCTCATGCTGAGTAGGGGATCATATACCCGAAGATTCCACAACTCTACTGAGCACGAACCACTACGTAGGGAATCATATTCTCAATGATGCCACAAACCCTACGGGGTAAACCTACTAGATAGGGGATCACCGTTCATGGATAAGCGGTCACAGCGATACCAAGAACCCAATCTAGGGAAATAATGCTAGAGGATCCCACTCCAGGCCCACCAGAGGGATGCCAAAACTCTAACATATTAAACATCCCATTGAGAGGATCAAAAACCTATACTAAGGTTGTGATACCGCGCGAACCCTCGTAGGGACTAACCAAGGGAGTACCCTCAACCACTGCTGGTCCAAACGTTGCTAACCCGAGCGACCAACCACAACGCCACCCCGCGCACCTCCAAGGCCGATACCGAGGCCATCATCACGATCCACACAGAAAAACACATAGGATAGGCTGTTTACTCGCCCAAAACAGACAACCGGTGAAAAAGGAACTATTCTGTTAGGTTTCCGGGGCCCGCAGCAGAAGCCGATGGGCCGGGGATTTTAAAATTTTCGTCGACACAATGAAGGTACTTGTCCTTGCCGATGATCCGAGCCCCGAAGAGGTCTGAGGATCTCGCGTAGATTGTTAAGAGAACATAAATAAAAGGAAAAAAATACCCGTTGCATATCTGAAGTCGTTATCGATCGCTACATGTCGACAGTGATCGTTGCATGAAGGATCTATAGCAGGATCTTTCTAGATCGTCCACACGCGCCTCAAAAATCCGCGGTAACGCTGATTTTCAAACTCCGGGTGCTAGCGCGGTGATTCAACGATATCTTTGACGTCCTGATGATCACCACATCGTCGATCTTGCGACGCGTGAGGGGAAACTTGATCCGAACTCTTGGATCGAGTGATTCTCTCTCTAAGAAGTGGGAGGAGAGAGAAGCTCTCAAATCTCATTCCATGAAAATGAGTGAATAGTTAATTTCACATACAAGAGAGATAGCCTCCTCTCTTATTTATAGATATGTTGAGAAATACCCGGTTGGGTTCCCCGACCCCCGTATATTTCAACGTCCACATAAATAATTTTGACGAACTTAACTACACCAATATTATTTATTATTTTATCACATACTTTTAATATATATAAAATATATTATGTGATAAAATCCAAGCCATTTAACTCGACTCGTTGTCCCACTCAATATTAAATGAACCTTGAATATTAAAATAATATTCATTCGATTAATATTTTCTCGTATTTACTAAACTCGTAAATACATTAAATAAATTCAATCCCAAATATTTGTAACTTGAATATTAATGAATTCATTTAATTCTTTTGGTGATCGACAACTTGGACAATGCTCGGACCCCGTGGTGGGGCCCACTATGTCTATATTCCTATTCCACTAAATAGGTGCGGATTCTTGAGCACGCTGTTGTGTGTGACCCTCTAGGCCCTTATCTCGATAGCAGTGAATAAAATTCATAGACCAAGAGCTGGGTCTAGCAACCCGTCATGGCCCCTAAAGAGATAAGGATAGTCATAGCAATGACTACCATCCTACGAACACTGACTGTGTACTATAGTCTCTTTGTCATTCAATATCTCACAAAGCAGGATGCACTCTTGTGTCATCATCCTTATCTTGCTTTATTATTTGTTGATCTATCCGGATGGATTTGACTTTCTACTGCTTTGGCCAAAGAATTATAAAGGCGGCACCATCCTGATCATCCAGGCCTGAGATATATAACTTTCTAAACTAGGAAGTGACAAATCCTTTCTTGACCATTCAACCAACGTCATACCACCAACGACGCACCCGACACAAACTACCTCGCCAAGACATTACTGCCATGGTTTTCACCTTGCATCAAAGTACGTAATTAAATGATATACATTGGCAATGGTATCAAGTCAGGAGACCAATACACATGTCCGTAGATAGGAACAACCAATGACACCCAAAACATGTGGTGTTCCCATTGGAGGGTCTGTCCTCATGATCTCACTACTAGAGATCAACAAGTGCGAACTTCATGAGAAGAAGTCTCAATGCTTATGAGCCCCCAGCACCTGATAGTCAGACATATACTGTGTCCAATCAGTAAGCTGTATCTAGACTATATAACATATATTTAAGATCAATGTCATTGTATCTCAAGGTTCTCATTATAGCCTGGGATCTGCTATAACCTCTTAACATGACAATTAACCTTTGGACATTACCACTATTATAGTGGATGCAGAAAAGTCTGCACTATAATGGTAAGATATCATCATGCATATCTAACTGTACACATGATATGGTAATCAAAAGTACTACATAGTTGGGTATAAGGAACCCACTATTTCAACATATTCATCGTAGCTATCCCATGCGGGGCCCACAAAACGATCCTGAAACTCATCAAGCGGATCATACCACTGCGATCCCCTCGAAAAAACACACGAGATCCACCACTCGTTCGTCCCAAACGGACCCCCAGTGAAAAAGGCACTATTCACCAAAGCCATATCGAGTGGGGCCCACTTCTCAATCCCAAAACTCGTTAAACAGATCACACCATTGCGATCCTCTCGAAAAAACACACAAGATCGACTATTCATCCGCCAAAATCGGACTCCTGGTGAGAAAGTTGTGTTTCTCTATAAATGCCCAAACCCGGCCTCATGGGGCCCGCTCCCCAAACTCAGCCCCAAAACCCTAAAACCAACAAGAAAAGTATGTCATACCACCAGGGCCTCAACTCCTCTGACAACACATCAATCAGACGCTCCAGGTAGACGATACAACTGCCTGAAGTCGAATAATAATAAAATATTATTATTTTATTCGATGTTTCAAGCTCTCGGGCCATGATCCCAAAACATAGAACTCCCGAACCCATACCGAAGGGTTCTCCTTGTCTGCAGGGTCGTATTGTCGTAGACGAAATGTGATTCGTATGTCCAAGGTGCAAGAGACGGGGGTTTTAAAATCCCCGTGTCCAAGAGAGGGTCGGACCGGCCTGAGCCAGCCCGCGCCGGCCGACCCGGCCGCCGTAGCGGCGCGGCGTAGTCCACACGCACGCCTGGCCGACCCCCACCGTGGGGGTCGTCGGTAATTGGCGCTGGACCGCCGTGGTGCGGCTGTCCCGACTGAGTCCCGTGGGTCGCCGACGGCGGACCTTCCTAGGGTCATCGGGGGCGCCCCGGGGGTCCAAACGTGCATCTGAAGTCATCTGTGCACCCCCCAGGACCAGATCTACGCATCTGTAGGCTCAAAACAGAGAAAAACTAAACCAAACGGGATCTGGGATTTCAAAACTCAAAACACCTACCTGTTGGAGGATCGCCGAAGCTTCGGGTGCAGAACGACGCCCTAAAGCTCGATCCGCTGACGATCGGCGCTGAAAACGGATGCCCACGGCTCAAATTGATGAATAACGGAGGAAGAGGGGGAGGGTTTCATCGCCTGCGCAGAGGAGAGTTGGGGGGGGGGGAGAAGGCTTGATTTATTTTCTTTTTTTTTAATTAAAAAATTCATTTAAACTCACCGCCAACACGCCTCCGACCCAGCACCCAGCGCTGACTAAAATTATGTCGTGTCTAGGGTAAAAATGACGTTATGAATGCAACGACACACTCATAATTGCGATATGAGACTCTGTTCAGGAGTTATTCGAGCCGACACTCGTAATTAAACTTTTCCATTTATTTATGAAAACGCCCCTGGCGGCTTTTCTCACAGAAGACCTACGCCCGCAAAGTTTACACCCCGCCTAGGGTAAACGACATGCTCCAGACTTAACCGTGTCCTCAAATTCCCATTCTGAGATACCGTTTAGGAGAAAACACAACCCCAACACGTTCATAGTATAAAAAAACTTAATATTTTTATAAAATTAATTCTGGGCACACCGGGCCTCGGAATCGCACGCCTTCTTCACACCTAGCTCTAGAAATATTCGTAGAAATATTCCAAAGTCTGACAGGGCCAAAACCCGAGTCGCTACAATAAAGAATAAAAACAATGTAATCCAAATATTATAAATATTTATATATCCTTTTAATTAAAATGGTGATTATATTTATTCCATATTTTTTACTTTATAAATGATTAATTAATTAGTTTTAAAAAATATATATGATAAAAGAAAAGGTTAGAGGCTTACTCCAGGTGGGATTCCATAAAATATATTCCACAACAATATGATGATCTAATTCCATTTTGAATGGAAAAGAAAGTGTAATCCTCACCTTCCTCTCTAGGAGATAGAGGCTTTGGGTATCAGAGATAAGAAGGGAAGGATATGCTTCTAACCTTTGTATCTGAGACTGGGAACTCCCTAACATTGTACCAGGGGGTAGTAAGCCTCATGACCATAGATATAAAAATACACATGTGGCAAGAAGACCCTAACCATCTGGTAGGACCAGTGTAGGAAACCTCTGACTGTACAAATACAAATCCAAATGAGAGACATTTTGGTGTGCTTTTTCTAATGGATTTGTAGGTCATGAGGATTTGGTGGTTATTGGAATTGATCCCTCTCAGATGAGGGAGACAAATGAGGACAACCCTGCCATAAATAGCTTTGAATAAGGCATAAGGAATGGATTTCATAAGTTTGAGGTCAAGGAGAACCAAGGAGGCTCGTCCAAGGGGTGATTCAAGTAGGTAGATATGGGTGAACTGATGAAACCTTGGGTGAAGGAAATTATGGGTTACTATGACCGAGTGATACATTTCTCAATCCTTCATGGGTATCCATAGGTGTTCCTAGAAGTGACTTGTGTAAGTCCCTGATTGGAAAGGGGTACCTCACACTAGTATTTTTTAATCCTAGGGGAGAGAATTCCTCACATAGGTGTTGTTTATTTTGAATCCTATGAGGATCTTTAATTTCACTATCTCTCTTTAAATCTTTCTTCTGTAGGTGTTATAAAACTACCTAGAGTATTTTAGAGGGCTTGACTGGAATAAAAGTGAGATCACAGCTTCAGGAGTACTTCCTAGAATTTCATCCAAACAAATAAAGACCCCCTAGTCCTATTTATAAAAAAACATAGGACCTTGGGAGAAGGTTTAGTCTCATGAAGGTGTTATGAATATGTTGGTTGTGCAGGGTTCCGCATAGGTAGCTTGTGTTATAATGGTACTTGGGGGGATTTCACGAACAACCTTTGGGGAATTTTCAAACCTTGGCCTTTTCCACTTCCTATCTTCTCTTTTCCCCAAGGTATTTACCTTTTCTACCTTTGTATCAATGTGAGAAAATGGAGTGTCAATAATAACATGCATTAACTTCTTCATGTTATTCTATATTCATTCCCTTACTGGTCTTTATATATCACCCATTTTTTATGTATTTCCCCAGGTTATCCGATGCAGTTTTATGTATGAAGGAATATTATGAACATCTTAAAGATGTTTTAAATAAAGATAATGTATTCTTTGTTTTAAGTTGGTATGTAATGTACCTAATTCTAAAAGGAACTATATTTCTTGATCCTTTAGGTTGTATTATATGTAATATTATGTAATATATCTTGAAATGAAGTATAATAAAGATAAAGGTTGTCATAATACTCACCACAACTATTCCCCTATAGAAAAATACCCATTGATTATATACATCCACAATATTTGATGGATATGATAGTGAACACTTTGAGGTGGTTATGAAAGTCATAGGGCACACTTTTTACAATCTATATGATAATAAACTTCCTGGTCTAGTTGGGTATTTGAAGAAATATAACAGTGATTTTCTAGAGAGTGCTTATATTTCTGTTTATGGTCATGGACATCTATAGGATTTCTTCACACCATATCTAAAGATCTATGTCCCTCTTTCTTGGTTTTAAGATCATAAAAATTTCACAACTACCTACATTTCCCGCAAGGGTGCTTATATAAATGTCAGGACATCATCTACTTCCTATTTTAAGCATCATAGTCGATGGACTCTAGATCTCAAACCACAAAAAGTTGAATTAAAGCCACATTTCTATTCAAACATATTTTGGTATTCATAGACATATTAGTCGAAGGGTTATAGGAATGATTGGGAATTACTCCCTAGAGGGGGTGTCAAGTCTGTATGGATGTGAGCATACTAGATGTGCCAAACATTTTCATAATTTTTAAAGGAACTATAAGATGTTAGAATTTATAAGGTCATGTGGGTATGTAAGACTTATTTGTATAGGAATGGAAATTTTATTTTGGAGCTATTAAGCCGAAGGAGTCTGCAGATGAATTCCTTAAATCCGAAGAATGGGGAAGTTGGCATCTATTTTTGGGATGTTTACATGATCTCTAGGGCTCTAATCCTTGGAGATATGTATAAAGAATTTATCCCTTTGATGCTGACATGGGATGATACCAACATGACTCCAGATTTATTGTGTGAGTTGTTTAAAATAGATAATGATATCAAGAGGGAAGACCCCTTCTTGGGCGGGTATTCAAAATGTAGATGAGAACTTTATTGAAGGAGTAGAAGGGGGAAGGCCCCTCTTTCATGTTTCCTATAAGATTTCCTAAGGTTGTGAAGACAAGTGTACCCATCACCTTATAGACAAAATTGGAGAAGGGGAAGTAAGATGAGAATTGGTATGAGATCAGGATGAACATTACAGTTAAAATATGCCTTCCTAGCTTTCTATCTATGTGGATTTTCACCTATCCACCATTTATTACTAACTATAATGTTTGAACAAGGCCAAGAACATTCATTGTCATGGCCTAGCTGACAGAGAAAATTTTTATGGGGTTGGCCATCCCCATATTGGAAAAAATCCATAGTTGTCAGGTATATATTCATATAGGGAAACCACTTTTCAGTTTCCCAAGATTGTTCTATGTTTTTTGGGGATGGATCACATCCCATTTTAGAACTTACATCATGAAAAATGGGACTATGGTCATAGTGAGTGAGTTACAACCATATGTCTAAGTTGTATTCATCATTATGAATTTTCCTTTAAAACCTAATTAGATAAAAAAATGCAAAGATTATTTAAAGAGTTAAACCTATTTCCCTTCAAGAATCCACCCACAGGTAGACTTACTGATGAAGGAAATTATAGAATTGAGATGAGGTCATAAATGGTAGCCTTCAGGGATGGTTTGTTGGTGACCAGGATTGACTTTGAAATCATATGTGAGGCATATGATCCTTATAGGTTTGCATGTCAATTTCGATGTCTAAGAAAATAACTGTATCTACGCCAGTGCATGTATGATATGAGAAGCACCAAATGGTATCTCAAAAGCTATGGTTGCTCCAAATCATGGATTTTATGAAGTCAGTGGTCAACCTTCCTCCAATGAATGAAAACATCAGGTTAACTTCCTAGTATGTAGAGGCCTCAATTGCATCATACCTTGAAGGGGTGTCATACAAATTTGTTCCTTAGGTTGATAAGTGGAAACATATTAAGAAGGATTCTCCTCTTTTGGAAGGTTATTCATCTTCTTTAGAGTCTATTTCATCCTCTTCGGAGGATGAAGATGAGGAGGTCCTAAGTGAATCAAAACAACCCCATGGAAGGTATAATCCATTAGCTAAAACAAAAAAGTCCACACCAAATGATGCCACACCAAGACAGTGCATTTGTTACTTCCAAGAGGAGTCTTGGGTTCCATTCATTCACCCCTCATCTGTGATCATATGGGTCAAGAAACCTATGAAATATAGGGATGCTAGATCATCTTCAAAACAAACCAGGATATATTCAAAAAAATTATGACCAGAGGCATTCCAAACGTTGTAGGAATTGTCTTATGATGCCGAAATCACATGGGTGCTCCAACATGCAGGGATGAAAATCCCAGGGATATGATACATTCAAGTCCCACCCGATATTTGCTTAGAATACAATCCTATTTAATTGAGGATTCATATTCCGGAGCTAGATATTCTCATTTAAAAAACTGATGAACACATTACTACCATGAAGTATATGGAGTATATGATGAAACATTGCTCTATTTAAGGGATCAATCATTCATCTGCTAAAGAATATAGTGAATTTTTTAATCCCAAATATATAAGTTCCCTTCTTCTAGTAACCATTTTCTTATTTTCCTTAATATTTCTATAAAAGTCTTTTTGTTAAAATGGGGAACACCATCTTAAGATCTTATAGTTGAAAAAAGGGAGACCAATCAAGATTTGGTCACTATAGAATAGCCCTTTTGGTACTCTAATTGGGGTTACTAGATCACCCCTCGAATCAAGAGAAGAATATCCATGCCAACAAGCCATAGAGGATGAGATGGCAGGATGATTCCCATTACCACCTGTAATACCTATCTTTAGGGACATTGATGTTATTTCTCCCCCATAAAAAGATGAAGAATAAAGAACCCCAAAGGGTTAAATCTTTGGCTAAATCACTTTCCAATAGTAGTAAGGCATCATGATTCCCTTAATATATTTTTTATCGAGAACAATTGTTTAAACCTTCTTAAATTGTAGTAAATCATTATATTTCATCTCTGAATGGGGATATATATGAACCTCCAAGGACTGATGATGTTTCTATGGACCTAGCATAGGACCGTATAGGTGAGTCATCTCCCTCAAATGAAGAGGTGTCGAGGGAATAGGATGTATCATCTACTCCTAGCACAGTTCATTTCACCATTGTATAAAGGGATGTAGAATCTTTTAATGTAAGAGATACACCATAATATGTCTTATTACAATGATATAATTCCATTTCTATAATATTTTTTATTCATCTCATGCACTATAGGACCTTGCGATGACTAATGTTGACCCTGTGACTATCATCGAGGAAGATGTTTGAAGTTTCAAGTCATCATTGGAGGGTCATGTGTCGGGTCATGAACCAAATTATCCAAGTGTTACCATGGGTGAGATTAGAATGGGGTCTATGATGTTAATATATTCCCTAAGAAATGTTAGCATGAACTTTGATGAAAAATTGGAACATTTTAGAACTCCCACTACTGTACCATAATTTGAAGCAGCTAATAGGGAATTGACTGAAAGTGAGTCTCTATCACATGCGCAACCAATATTTTTGACTAATGATCTAGACATATCTCTTTAAATCATGTCACTCCATCCATGGATGATGTTATAGAATAATATCTAGTGAAATACCTCAAATTACATATTATTCCCACTGTTTAGGTGGGGAAACTTAGGTGGAACTTATAATTGGAAGCCTTTCTGGTCCTCATTTGGTGAACCCTGATCCGACCTAGGAGAGTGCCCTGTATCAAGAGGTTCTAGCTCAAACTACTAAATTTTGGGATTCTAGGGAGTAATCCTCCCATGATTATAACCTTATATTGGATAAATTTCACCAACTATTGTGATTGTGCCTAATTCTATTTATTATTTTGATTCTAACCATGATTATAAATCATTATTTACAGATGTCACCTTCTGTTACTAGGTCCCAGGGCAGATCTGCTACTCCAATTAAGCCACCATTAGAAGGAGAGGCGGATACTATCTTGGAGGGAGTAGATATAGGCACTTCTATAAGTTTTTTAGTTCCTGATTATAGTCCTCCCACCGAAAGTGGATCCGAGATTGACTTTGAGTCGCAGGCTTTTCTTTATATCACAAGCAGTAGGTCTTTTCAGATCATCTCGAATATAATTTTTGAGGCATCTTTGGAAGTACTTTCTTCATAGTTTGGATGAATTCCATTTTTTTTAGAATGTTGGGATTTAGTGTATTTTATTACTGCCCAATTAATGCTGCTATGAAGAAGACTATTCATAAGCGGGAGTAAGAGAATAAGCTACAAAAATATCTCATAAAGGCCAAAATACTATATGATTTTGATAAATTTTAAGATGTGTTAACCCAAGGGGACTCTATCCATAACACAAAGAAATAATAATTTAAAAAATCATAGACAAGACCTTTAAAGTGATGCATATTCAGAAATAAATGGATTCCATCTAGTAGGAACTTGAATAACTCTATAATTCATTGGGAGATGCCCAAATAGAAGGATGAACTGTCATTAGAGCTGTAATAGACGAACTTCACTAGGCTGAGAAGATTGAATCTATTAGATTGTCTGAGCTTCAACGAGTGGCTGATGGGACTCAGGAGGCCATTCAATAGATGAATAGTTATGTTGAAGGTGTCTTGTAATTATATGACAGAGAGACTCCATCTTTTGGATGCTCCCCTGATTTTTCTCCATAAATTACAAGAATTTTATTTCAAATCATATATGTTTCCATCCATGCTCTCTTCCTGTGATCATAGTGTTGAAGATTATTTTCATAGAATAACATCTTCATATTGTTTAATCATAATCTCAATGATAGGGATGTAGGGTGATCTAATTTTTACCTAAACCAAGGGGCCTAGTGAGTGTTGTTCCACAGTTTCTTGGGTTATATGAAAAACCCTAAAAACTTTCTATTTTTCATGTCATAACCCTAATTTTTTCCTATAATATATATGATGGAGAATTTTTGGGCGAGACTTGGCTTTTTATTAGACCACCCTTTTCAGGTTACCAAATTAACAAGATTTGTGCATTTTCCATTTCATTTCCTGAGTTTTCCAAAACCACACGAAGTGCTGGTCTAGAGAACTAAGACTCAAATTTTTTTTAGAGTTTCGTTTCTTGGTTTTTAATCTGGTTAGATATGTATCTATTTTGTGGGTAGTTTAAATTATTTCATTCCATACTAAAAGGTGTGTATTTTTGGTCAAACAGTTTTAACCATGAATTTTGAAATAATGGCCCAGATAGGGGTAGTGGGACAAGAATGTTCCGACATTATTTAGATATCCAATGGGGAATCTTGATCAATGATTTTGTGGTCCCAGAGTCTAAAAATGATACACAGAAATATAGGAGGTCACTCCTAAGGATAAATTTACCACTGGTTGAGAGAACCATTTTTTGTATATTTTATAAAAGGCCAACTAGGGCACATAATACATAGTAAATAGTGACATCCTTTGGTTGATATCCCTGAAATTTACGAGAAACTTATTCAAAGACAATTGGGGAATATTACAGTGTAGTCATTCAATGAAGTACTTAGGAATTCGAACATTCTGTTGCTGATGATCGAAGGTTTTGAGATTTTGATTTCTTAAGACCATGATGGGTGTGTTTTTTCAAGGGATGATGTCTAAGAATTAAGGTAAATATGTATTGGAATTGGAAATGAATGGTAAACCACTCCTGCATGGATTTAACATGAGTTAAGGTCTCTATATTTCATGATATGACCAATGCCAAGGTGAAGGTCCCCTTATAAAAAGGTTGATGTATCATGTAGTTTAATGTTGTGTGACTGAGACATTAATTGTGTAGTTTAAATTCATAAAATGAGGACATTATGCAATACAGTTTAAGGTCATAAAACAAGGAAATTAGGCTATGTAGTTTAAATTTATATAGCAATGACATTATGCTATGAATTTTAAAGTCATATAGAAAGGAAAATATGCTATGAAGTTTAAAATCATACCTAAAAGAGCTTATGGGGGATATAATTTAAGGTCTTTATATTTGACTAAATTATTGATGATTCTCCTATTCTTGGTAATTTTTCTCAAAGTTTTGTACCATACCAAGGAGTAGGATGTGAAAATTGAAAGCTATTATTTGGGAATTTCTAGATCCAAAGAGTGGTATAGGAAAAAGGGATTATGATATTAGAGAAGGTCTCTCATGAGTATGAAGTTACCACTGGTTGAAAAACATGTTTTTATGAGCTATTTTATACAAGGCTGACTATGGAACATACTGCATAGTCAATAGTGGCATCATTTGGTTGATAGGCCCTGAAATTTGTGAGCAACTTATAGAAATCCAACTAGGTGTATTACCACATAGTCAAGAAAATAAGTCCTTAAGAATTACGACATTATATCACTAAATCCTATGAATGTTTATGGAGATTCAAATCTCCGAAACATGGAGTTTGGTTATTAGAGGAATGTTCCTGACTATGGAAGGGGTATTTCAGGTCATGATTTCCAAAGAATCAGGGGAATAAGTTTTTTATGAAGTTCCTATCCAACTTCAATAAGTATGGTTCCTGTAGTTTTGGGTCATATGACTAAGACCATAATATTATGGAAATGATGATTGATCTATAGTGAAATGGACCAAGGTTATTCTAGTATGATTTGAAAATATGAAGGGGAAAAATGTAAACCATGGTCTTGGAGACTTTCATATTGGGAGAAAGGATATAGGACTGATATTAAAGGGATGATTGTTGACTTTGAATCATGGGTTCTAGCATACTGTCGTCAAAGATTAAAGGTACAGAAGAGGCTTCTCCCAATGGAGATATTACCACTATTTAACAAACCTATTTTGTGGGTGTTTCATCCAAGTCCAATTGGGGTGCATATTGCATAGTCAAATAGTGTAATCCTTTGGCAGACAAGCTCTAAATTTTTTTATCAACTTATTAAATACAAAAGGGGTGTATTATAGCATAGTCGAGTCAAAAGAGCTATCAGGTGTCAGACATTTTGCTACTAGAAGCCAAGGAAAGATTATAAATATCTGATATTTTTCATGATTAAGAGTATGACATGTGTATGGGATATGAATTATCATAAATAACGAATTTGGACTGATATTGTCCATGAGTTTGAATTCCCTTGTATAGATATTACTTATAAATAAATGGGGGACATCTCTGTTTCCTTGGTGGCCCCCCTATTGAGGGGACTCAAAATAAAAGCTTCTTTCTAGACCTTTTTTTGTATGTAGGATAGTGGGGATTTTTCTTTTCCTTGTGGCTAGGACTAGGATTAAGGCATAAGAGTCACTATGTATCTCAATAGGATGATAATCAAGCCACATGTATTTATAATAATAAAGGTCACCCATACTGATTGAATTCATGCGTGGAGGACATGGGGAGTTTGGATATGGGTTCGTGTGTAAGGTGATAACTCGTATTAGATCTCATCATGTAGAACTAACACATACATGGTTGAGTATAGTCTTTTCCATGATGTGTTTTTACTAGGCCAATGATCAATGATCTAGACATTACTACGTATCTCGATGGGGTGACATTCAAGACACATGTAGATGTTGAATGAGATTCCCTATGTAAGTTTGAATTTTTACATAGAGAGTAGAGGGTGTTTTTTGGTATAAATGAGGTTGGAACCAAGATTGGAGATCCAGGAATCACTATGTATCTTGTTTAAGAAAGAATCAATCCACGTGTAGTTCTTGAATAATCGTGAAGTTTATCATCATGCAGCAAGGACATGGGTGATTCCAATGTGAAAATTATTATCACGGTAGGACCAAGTTGTATGACCAATGCATCACTAAGTATCTTGTTGGGGAAATAATCAAGACACACATAGTTCTTGAAATGATCGTAAAGTTTATTTTCATGCGATGAGGACATCTGGTGGGTCTTTTAGGGTCTTGCAACCAGTACCAAGATATCCCTAGTGGGAATTCATAAACCTTATTTGTATGTACGAATCCTTTACCAAACTCTTAGGCCCACATTATATGTTCTCAATGTGAGAAACATGGAGTGGTAAAGGTTTCTTCTATAGCACAAAGGTAACACAAGGGAATGATAAGAGTTTTTCAATTATGTGGTGGTTGGTCCAAGATAAAGAGTGTAGTCATAACTACATATCTCATTGGGATGAGAATCAAGCCTTACACATTTCTTGATCTTCCATACAGTTTAATGTCATGCTGTATGGATGAATATGAACTGATGTAAAATGATGAAAATGTTGCAGTAGGACCAAGGTGTAAAACATAGGTGTCACTATGTATCTTTCTAGGGAAAGAATCAAGCCACACGTAGTTCATAAAAATGTTCCCAACATAGGTTTGATCCATACACGTAGGGATTGAATGGGATTTTTCCTTTGTTGTGTTAATGTATGGACCCCAAGATAAGTTAGTTGGGTGTCACTACAAATCACACTATAATGGGAATCAAGCCACATGTAGTTCTTAGAGGATCATGTAGTTTACCTTTCATACGATGATGACGTTTGCTGAGCAATTTATCATCTTGTGGTAAGGATGTGAAAATTTTGGGACTTATACCTATAAAAAGGGGTCCAAATAAAATTATGGAGTGGTAATGATTGGGCTTATACATGAGGGCCACCCAAATTTCTTTATCAATACTATCTAAGAGGGCATTCTGGCCTACTGAGGCATTAAAGTGATGTGATTGGGACCTACATTTGAAATGGATTCCCCCTTTTTATGGGACCACAAGGGATATCTCAACTCATGGTACATGGGGGGATTTCTTAACATTAAATTAAAAGGATGTTAACCATGTAGTTCAATGTCATGTGGTAAGGACAATGGGTTATTGCAGTTTATTATCATGGGAGAAGGACATTATGTTGTGCATTTTGTTTTCATGTGAGAAGGACTTTTATTTGTGCATTTTAAGGTCATACAAAAAAGAACCACTATGCAGTTTGACATCTTGCGGCTTGGACATTGATCATGTAATTACACAAAATATTTCATCAGGAACCTTTCATTGGTTGGGGTTGTAGTGAGTTATCCATCCATTGAGATTAAGGAATAAGCTCCATTAGAGTAGAACTTATGTATGGAGTAAGGTCCCTCCCACATTAGCACAATCTTTGGAGACTTATTTTTCTGTATCATTGGAGTCCTAAGGATGAAAAAGAACTCTCCTTATAGAAATGAACAGAGGCAGACCTTCTTGTTAAAGTTTTGCGCTATCTGGTTTTGATATACCTCCAAATGATGCATGGTTTGCAATCTCTTTTCATCCAGTCGCTCCAATTCATCCAATCATTTGTGGGACTATTAATATGTAGATAGCTAGCCACAAATGTAAATAAGTAGTGATGGTAATTGAACCACAATGGGTAGGACTACTTCTATGCTATATACTAATGAATACGGGGTTACCCATGATGTAATATGGGTCATAGTATGGCAAGACCATAAGGCATGTAAGAGGCTGTCAGGCCAAGACTTCTTATCTTTATCCACTATTTTATAGAGTTTGTTTTATAGGGTATTTTTTAAAGCCTCAAACTATCTATTAGACTCTACATGATAGTGGGACTAATGGTTGGATTTGATACTGTATTCTTGATATAGCTTCTCTACCTTAAAAGAGTAGAAATTGGTTCCATTGACCATCAATATGGTATGATAGAAAATAAATGTAGAAATGAGGTTAGATTTGATGAAGATAATAATGATTTTGGCCCCGACTTCATTGATGGGTATTTCCTCATCCCATTTAGATAAGAAATTATTAGCAGTCAATATGTATTTGAACTGTTTTTCCATAGCTGGAGGGTATAGACCCACTATCCATTCCCCACATGGAAAATGGCCACGAGTATTTGGATGTATGTAATAACTCATGGAGTTGATGGACGAAGTTGGAATGTACTAGATAGGACTGGAATATCTTGGTGAATTCTATGTAATCATGTGTCACCAAAGGAAAGAAGTATCCAAGCCTTCAGATTTGATCGGAAATTCTATACCCTAACAAGTGGGGACTACAATATCCAATATGTAATTCTTCCATAATAGACATAGTATCTTCTAAATCAACGCATCTTAGAAGGAATCCACAAAATCATCATTTATAGAGGAATTTCTGGTTATTTGGTCCACCATAAAGTGTGAAATTGGATGCTTGCTACTAGATCTTCTCTCTTATAGCTCTTTCTAATTAAATCACCCCATCCTAAAGGTAGTCCATTATAGGCATCATACATCCTATGGTAGGACCATATGACTCATGGATGGGGATGACTTTATTGATCTCCTTGTTCTAACTTGAACAAAAGGTGATACAATCTGGAAATGGGAAATTTTGATAACGATTTTGTTCTAATTTTTTCTTCCATGGTTGTGAATGAATTTTCCAATGCATCAACCTAGTTATTCTATAATAACAGAACATTATTTAATGTTGGATCTGTAGATAATTCTTCCATTAAATCCCATACATCGTCAAATAGTTTAACTACCTTCTCTTTTTTGATGGCATACAACCTATTGATTTTATTGATTTTCGACTATGATTAAACTTTTACTTCCAGGTGGTTTATTGATATTTAAAGTGCTAATTCTAAACCAATAACGAGATCTTGATATTGTACCTCATTGTTAGTATAACCCTCTTATAATTGGAAGGATTATATAATTACTACCTTATCTGGGGAATAAACACAATTCCTAAACCTTCTTTATTGAATTTAGGGCCTGCTATTATCTTTCTTGTTGGAATCCTGGATGAACCATCAAAATAAATCTCCAAATTTTGGGGGGCACATTGAATAGATAATATTTTATCATCTAAAAGTTCAGTATTTAATGGAACCTTTTATGTGGATGGGTGCTCAGTAAGGAAATCTACCAAGGTATGACCTTTCACTACTTTCTAAGGCATGAACTATATGTCAAAATATTGCATAATAACTTCCCACCATGTCAGGAATGATGTTAGTAAAGGAATACTAGGGATAAATTTGAGATTATTATTGCAAGAAACCAAGTGGATCTAGTGGTGATGCAAGTAGTACATCAATTTCTGAACTGGAAAGACTAATTCTATGTAGCACTTCTTGATATATGAATAATTGTTCTCAGTTTCAAGCATGGTTCAGATGAGATAATAGAGGATTTTTTTCATTCCCTACATCATTCATATGTGTGACTAAAGTTCCGGGTGATCCCTCCATGTCTTTCACATACAAAATAAACAGTTTTACTTAAATCGGTGGAATCAACACCAGTGGGATCAAGATATATTTCTTGAGGGTGTCAAATGCTTCTTGATAGCCATAAGTCCACTGATATGTGGTACCATTCATCATCAATTTTTTTTAAGGGAAAAAAATTGCTTATAAGTTTGGATATGAAGCACCGATTGTAGGCCATGTTTCCTTAATGTACTCTCAACTATTTCAGGTTTCAAGGAGGTAAAATTCCAAGGATAGATTTGGTCTTCTCAAGATCAACTTCAATGTCATAATGGCATAAAACGAAGCCAGATAATTTTCTGGAGTTTACCCCAAAAACACATTTCAAGGGGTTTATTATAAGGTTATGCTATTTAAGCTTACTGAAGATGGTTTCCATGTTATCCAAGTGATCATAACATTTTTAGGACTTTACCACTATATCATCAATGTATCATTCAATAAACATCCCTAAGAAGGGATTTAAGATGTGATACATGGAATGTTGATATGTAGCACCAACATTCTTTTAGCCAATGGGAATTACCCAAAACCATAATACTCACTAAGGGGATTTAAAAAATGTGGGTTCTTTATCCTCTAAGGAAATAAAAATTTGGTTCTACCCCAAATAGCCATCCATGAAGGAGGGGGTTGTATAACTAGTCATTACATCTATCAGGAGATCTATGGTTGAAACCAAAAAACATCTTTGGGATAATAATAGTCAAGATCTCTGAAATCAATGAAAAATATTATTTTCCCATTCTTATTATTTTTTGGGACAATGTTGGATATCCATTTTGGATAATATAAATCTTAGATAAATTCATACTTAATGAGCTTTTCCACTTTAGCCTCTATTTTGGAGGTGTGATTTGGGTGTGTCCTGGTTTCTTGCTTGTATCCCTGATGAGATTTTGGAAAACCCAAGTGATGGGTGGCCACTTAGGGTCAAGACCTATCATCTCTATGTAATTATAGGAAAACGAATCCCAATTCTATTTCAAGAAGGAGGTATACACCTTATATTCTTTGGGATTCATCACTGCACTAATCAGAGTGGGTCATGGATCCTTTTTTGTAACTACATTTATCTCTATAAGTTTATCCATGGTGGTGGAGATGCCTTCCTAAAAAACTGGACAGGTATCCATGATATATTACTCTTATTCCTCTTCCTCATGATCCACTACTTTAATCTCTACTGGGGGATGAGATGATAGAGAATGTTCCTCAGAGGGAAGATGTGAGTCTCTATTTGGACATCCATAAGATGAGGTAATCATTTCATAATCAGTTCTTGTCCTGAAGTATCCTTGGAGTCATGAAGGGAAAATGAGGGACTGAGGACGAGTATCTTTACTTTATTCTGTTGCCATGACAACTTCTTCTAGTCCATTGGATGGAACTAGGATTTGTTAGAGATCATGGGATAGAATGAAAACATTTTTATTTAAGCTTTCATTATCACTTAGTGAGTTGATAACTTCTTCAGTGCCATCGAGATCGGTTATCTCAATTGACATCACAGAAGTTGTTGAATGAGTGTTTGAATTCGGTCATACCGCTTAGATTTGATTAATAAGAAGAATATAATCTACAATGATATACTTTAAATGGTTATAAAGATTATTCTCTAAACCATTTGCGTCATTAATATGGGAAACATTATAATCAATGGATCATTTCCCCCCTTTGTGATAGAATCATGCGTCAATTTATTGTGTCTCATGGGATTTTAATGGGGCCTTGTCGCTATGAAATATCTCAATTTTATCATCGATACAATATTTGAGATATTGATGGTATGATAAAGGAATAGTCACATGCTGATGTAGCCAAGGTTATCCTAGTAGTACATTGAAATCTTTATCCTTTCCAACAACCATGATCTCTGAATCAGACACAAGATCCCCAAACTGATTTCTGAGTGTGATATCTCTAAGAGTATCTTTCTCATTCTTATCATAACCCTATAAAATTACAGTGGAGGGGGGGGGGGAAACTGAGATTTATTAAGGCCCAATTGGAGAAGCATTTGGACTAGAATAAGGTTGACTCTTGCACCATTTTCAATGAAGGATCATTGGACATCAATGTCTTTTATCCTTCCAGATATATACAGGGGTCTCACATGTACTTGTGTGATAGTATCTTTATCTTAGTCTATGAAAGAGATTACCACATGGAATTTTTCAGGATCATTCTTTTCATGATATACTTCAACAATAGCAACCTAAACATCAAACTCATGATGTCTTAACAAGGAATCAATGAGTACTTCCAAGAGGCATTTTTATAGACTTAGGGAATCTATGATTGGTAACTTATCCAATACATGGGATAATTGCTTCAAGACATCATATTTTTGGTCCAAAGGCTTAAACTTCCCAACATGGGTATTTTCTTTTACAGGCTCTTTAGGAGTCGATGTTCCTGATGTGGATGGACACTCTTTTAGGGTAGGATATGGAAATGCCCCTATTCTTAGTGAATTAAGCCGATTGGGTTATCCTACCCACCAAGAAGACAGTTGAGTATCCTCTAACCAGTCTTCCAAGATGATCATTTTAGGGTATATATTTTTATGTGTGGAGGAAGAAATCCCTTGTTCATGATGAGCTTTCTAGAGTGATTTCCCAAGAGTTTTGGCCACATATATGGTTCAAATAGGGGTTTGGTTGAAGTAGTGTCTCCTAGCTCAACCACATCTTCCCATGTATCCTTGAACTTGATGAATCCTTCTCCTAGTTCTCCTATCAAGTTTAGGGGAATCAAGTTCATATCCAAAATCAACATCTTCGAAGGGATCCATTAAATATATAACATTAATGGAACCAAAAATAAACTCCTCATCTGATGAAGATTCTTTCTGATGATTCGACTCTTATTGTGTTGTTTGGTGGGGCATTTCCCATGCTTTTGGGATGGGGGTATGAAGTTGGACAAAGTGAGATCTAACTTTGGCCTTTACATGAGCTAATATTCTTTCATTTTATTATTACCCTTTTTTCCATGCCACATTTTGGTGGATTTTAATTCATAGGATTGAGATAATAATGTATTTGATTACATTTTTGTGGAAGTAGTTGAGGGCATAGTTGGTTATTTTAGTTATTCTTAGAGAATAGCATAACTCTGGTTATAAATTTTTCTAACCATGTAATCTCTAAAATTCAATATACTCTTGCTCTTAACTTATTTCCACTCATTTTACTCTTCTATATTGGTATCTGAAACACATACTACTTGGGAGGGTGATTTTTTAGTTTCACCTTTCCAAAGTCAACCATCATTTTCACAAGTTCTTTGAAAAATAACAATCCTGGATGTGGTGACCCAAAATTTTATGGAATGTGAAATAGTTTGGGAGATATTTTTCACATTATTTGGAGGGAAACTTGGTCTTTGATAACATGACCAAGTTTTTTTTTCCAATGTAGAGATGAATTAGTTGGGGACTTGGGTTTTTTTGAAAAGAAAAGACCTTGATTTTCATCACTAAAAACTGGTCTTTCCACTGGTCTCTCTGTATTCATGATAAGGTGGGTGGTGATACTAATGCTCGGGAAGTGGAACCGTATGGTATGGGGTAGGATTTAAAGCATGAGTGTGTATAGGGGTATAATTATGTGTAAATATAGTTGCATATACTTTTCATATTCTCCTTCCTTGAGTTGATGGAATTACTCGAGAATTGGATTTGGTCTTTGTAATGGAGTTTTCCACCTGTTGATAAGTTGAGGCGAGGTTTTTAAATCCTCTTGATTATTTCAAAGGGATCAATAGTGTTCATAATTTGTTGCGGATATTTTCTACACAGATGGGAAACATATCTTCTTGAGGGAGTGGTAGGTCTAAAGAGTATTCCAATCCATTCCAATGAGCAATGAAATAAGAGACTCTTTCATTCTCTTACTATTTGAAGTTTGTTATTTTGAAGACTGCTATCTTCTATAGTGTTGAGATAAACTGGATGAGAAACTTTTGATGAAGTTCTTACCACCCCATGATTAACGGAGACAACAAACTTGTGTACCACATGAAGGTTGGCCCTTTTAGAGATTACACAAAGCACTTGAGTTTCACCACCTTCTGTTGTTCAGGGGTACCCATTATGGGATCAAAACAAGAGAAAAAATGCAAAAAGTGATGCTACAGATCTCCCGAGCCATTGGTGATTGGAAATGTTGGATTCCCAAAGTTTTGTGGGGGAAGATTTGAATCTACCCATTCGGGGTAAGCCTTCTTTTCTGGCTATATCGGCACATGTCATTCCTCCATCCAATCAATCCATCTCTGACTCAATGGTGTTCATACACATTCATGGAATATCTAGATATGATGGAACCTAGATAGGTGTGGTGAGTAGAGCCTGGATAGGTGAAGTGACAAGTAGGACCATTGGTGGCGGCACTACTAGTACCTATCTTGGGTAGTCTATTGGGGAAAGACTATAAGGATGTATCCGAAAATGTTCTATTTGTGTACCAAATATAGGGAAATCTCGATTTGATACTATGGGATCCTAATATATTGGTGGATAGTTTTCCATTTTGAGAATATGTTCTAAATCTTCTTCAGTTGTTCCAAAAAAACTCTCTTTTTGAGTTTCACTAACTTGAATTATGAGGTGAGGATCTTCTTGTAGAACATATCTAATAGGAAGACTACCTCAGAGTAATTTTGCATTGAGTCTCCTCAATTATTTAATATCTTTCCATTTCTGAGAAAATATTTCCTCTAGTGAAAGGGACTTATTCTCTTCAGAAGGTAGATGAGACATAATTTAACCATTTCCTTTTCCCTATTTGGTTCCTTTCGAAGGGGGTAATGTTGGATTGTTCGAGGGAGTGACCAAATTTAGGGAAACCCTTTGGTTCTAGGTATGTAAAACTTCATCATTTGTTTCAGTGTGTACCACCTCACGAACCAAAACATCCTATTCTAACTCTTCTTAAATGGACTCATGTTCTAGAGGCTTTTCAGTAATAGTATGAATGACATAAAATGCATTATAGTCATTCTACCGGAGACTTTGAGAGTCTTTCTTCTTCTACACCCTCCATGAGGCCTTGTCCTATCCTCTCCTAATTCTTTGGGTAATGTTTTATATATAGTAACCTAAAGGGAATCTTGGTATAGTTCAGTCATGCATGTTCCATGTGAAAGTATCGGATCATGGGATGGAATGAACTCAGAGGATTCATTCTATGATATCTTCCCTAATCAGGATAAAACTAATTCCTAATAAATAGGTGATTGTTTAGGTGAAAAATACACTTGCCTTGAGGACTAGGGTTGTTCTTATTCCACTTCTACAACCCTTTAGGCCTAGTTGGCTATCCCTGAGGGTTGGGTTAAAAAAATCCCCCAGCCCTATTGCAGGGGTTTCCCTTGAATTTCCATGGATGATATTACCAAATATTCTCTTCTGATTTTATAGATTTTTGTTCAAACATGGGTCAGGTGAATCATTTGGTATGCACTTGAATCACCCATTTTTGAAGATTTTTTTTTATTTCTGACATTTTCACTATCTAATGTCTGGAATCCTCTGAGCAGGATTTTTGATCAATATTATCAGATGATTGATGCAAAATTATCTTGACATCCTAATCTCTTATAGACTGACATCGGTGAAAGTAGATTGATGCCTCTTCGTATTGACTATATCTTCGATCATGAAAAAATTATATCTATTGTAGTCGGCCTGGGGATATTAAATTGCATGATACCACCTTTGGTGGGATTTTCTAGGTAGGGAGTGCAGTGTAATGCAGTGCTCAGTGTGCAACCCATCCTATAATACGAACACATGATGGGGTATCTGCGATCAATTATTACAGCCTCATTAATACACTAATTCATGCACACTGAAGGGATCCTTATTGTTTCTCAATCTTTTGATGTCATGAATCCAGGAGATATTCCAAGACAATTCAATTACCTTGACGCGAGTTTTATACATGTAATAGGTTAAAAAATTTGTGTTTAAATGATGAAGATTTTTTCATATGTTGAGGTATATTTCTTTCATACAATATTTTACCAAAACCTCTAAAATGATACATTGATGGGTGTATAAATGATAGAACATAACTAATATGTCATCCTTGGCTATTTGTTTCCTCATATTTAGCATGTATTTTTATTATATTATTGGAGTTTCCTCCACTAAGTCTGACCAGAGAGGATCCTTCCCAACTGTTTAATCATAAATGGTGAGATTAGTAGGGACTATCTATGTTACAGTGGAAGTTAGGTGACTCAAGGGTGGGTTGGAGAATGACTGTCACCATGGGATATCTTTTGGTTGAGAAAGGATTTCTCCTACCAGTGACAAGGCATTAGACATTACTGGCCTTATGTTCACAAGTGTCTCATGATAAGAGGGATTTCTCATCACTACACTACCAGTTGGAGAATTCTTTTGAAAATGTTAAACACTACTATAGAGAGAACTTTCTCAAAAAATTCCATCTTGGGGAGGACCAACATGGTGGATTATAGAATGGAAAGACCCTCTTTGTCTTTGATCTTCTAGCCACACTAAGGGTTTTTATGGCTCTCATCAGGAGATGGGATCTCGAGATCGATCAGATTATAGACATGAAGAAAGCCTTCATGGTGAAGTGTCTGATAAGGACCATCTAAATTATTTCTTCTGCTCCCATAATTTGGTAATGGGAGAGTGGGATCTTGAGTTGCGATAGATAATAATCTAAGAGCTTCAATAACTACAAAATTAAGCGAATCTTGATCATAGATGGGAAATTGATTTTCCCATTGTGTTTGATGATACTTCTTCGTATATGACTTCTTATGAGAGATTGGGGCCACATTCTGGGAGAAATAGTTATCATGGGTAAGTGATTGTGGTATCCTTTGAGTGGACATTAGAGTTTTCTGATTACATTCAATTGGATCTAGTGTATATTCTCAATATAGATGTCCATATAATATGAGGGATTTTCCTTATAACCCTCCTGGAATATAGCAGAGGTGTGTGTCTTATATAGGATGTTATACTGATCATCCAACCCAGTTATTGGGACATAGTTATGTGTCCATCTCTCAGGAACTATTGTCATATCTGTTATGATATCTAGGAATGTCTGTAGGATATAGGAAAGTATTTGTGTCTACCCTTTCACCATTTCCAAAATATGCTTGGTGAATTCAGTGACTGGAACAGGGATATATTCTCATTCCACATCTGGTGTAGGTGTATCTATCTTATCTTGTCCTCCCTTTCCTAGCAGTGTATACTAATAGTACTCATGTGTGGGAGAAGAGAGTTGAGTATACCCATTTCTTATCATTGGGACTTTCCGATTGGCTTCTATGGGTGCTTCTAGATAAGGTTGCTGGTAGGCTAGATGGGTGCGGGAAGGTGTATATTCCGACTCATGGTATTCCACCAAATTTGTACAATGGGATTCTTTGAATTCTTTCATGAGAGTATATTTTCAAGTTGAATGAAGGTAGACAAGTATATATGACTGCTCATAATTTTACACAAAATTGGTTTGGTGGGATTCTTTAGAAGGGGAAGAGGTGTGACTCTACTACCTATTGGCTGGTTTTCATCCCTGATGGGCCATATTGTGTGCCTGAGTTTGAAGGACCTAGGCCGAACATCTAAGGAAAACACCCACATCATGTTGATGGTTAGAATTCATGTGACATTGGTGGTGAAAATTTCTTGTATGAGACCTTGAGAAGGACCTTGTGTCTCATAGATGAGGTCGCATGTGGCCTCTTGATCCACCTCCCTAAAATATGGGAGGGATCGTTTGTTGATTTCTAGGGATAAGCTCCCTAAAAGGTAAAAGACGGTTTTAACACCTGAAGGGTTTAAAAATAAATTGAATTGCATGAAACTTTGCTTCAAGTAGATAGTTATAACATTCCTTTAAACATAATTTTTCTTCTTCTATGATTTGAATTTCAAAAAATGGTCATTTATGGTTGTGATCAATAAGTTATTTGGAGTCTGATAGAAGAACCTTTTTTTGTGAATAGTAACACACCCTTATGAATATTAATGTGAATATTAATAAGAAACTTATGAATAGTAAATCATATTATTATTTTATTTTCTTAAAGTTATAAGATAATGAGATGTTGATTAGTTTTTCAAGGTGTTAAAAATGAGTTATAGATTTAAATTTTTTATTTTTGAATAAATTATGGTTTTATTTAAAAATTGAATTCATAATATATATATAAATTTTCAAAAAATGGAGTTTATTTTTGAATTCTGGACATTGAAAAATGGTTTGGGTGAAATTTTGGTATTTTTCTAAAATTTTGGAATTTTTGATGAATAGTAAAATATGATAAAGTATGATAAATGCTAAATACTTGTTTTACCACATCATAGGTGATGAAAGGATGATGTAATACCACTTGGTTAGAACTCACATGCAATTATTACTATTTTTGGTCACATTAATTAGGACTATTTATAGTATTGATCAAAAATATTAAAATAATGATTAAAATAATGTAAAATCCATCCTCTCCTCCGCTATAAATACCACCCTCATTACCCTCTTCCTATCACACCTCTCAAGACTTGATAATTGTCTAAGTTCGGCCAAATAAACTCCCTTAAGGCTCTTCCCCATGTCCAAGACCTACTGGTCTCACCAAAAGGCCAAAACCAAAGGCCTTAAGGATGATCTTGAGGAGAATAGATTAAGAGGTAAGAATCCTCTTCCTTTTTCACGTGTTTTCTTTTCAATTCCTTTCATTTATTATACTCTATTCCCATAAACTTATACATGAGGCATGAAATCGACAAAATATTATATATTCTGTATGTTATCATTTTCATGTAAAAAAATTAATCATCTTTCTTCCTCTCCTCTCCCTATTATTCTAAAAATAAAAATGTCGACTGCGATGTGCCGATTTACCAAAATCAGGGATGATGTGTTTATAGTTTCCAATAATTCTTTCAAAGTTGATCATAAAACCATTTTAATGGTTGAAAAATAATTTCATTTTTATATTGTAACCTATTTTATATTCTATAGTGAACTTCTATTCATGACATTAAATTATACAATTAAACAAGTTCATGATTATCGAGGAACCGCCAAAAATGATCTAAAAAAATATCATTAATATTTTATCTAATGATACATCATCATATATGATAAAAAATGATTTATGGTATCATTATATATTCTATAAACATATTAATACCATTTAATTCCAATTTTTGAATTTCATTTTCATACGACAAGAAAATAAAATACAAACCGGCCATGGAAATCATGTAAAGAACGCACCCAAAATAGTGGAAGGAACAAAGTACTAACAATTAATGTGTAAAATAATGTAATTAAATGGTCATATAAGGTATTATAAACATGAATATGTTTCTTTAAGATATTAATAAAACTCTTTTAACCATTATACAGGAGGTTTAATCAATTTTTACATAAGACAAACCCGGGTTAAGGGAATTCTTACCCAAATTTCCATTATTTAGGTTAACCTTCTACTTAATTATTTATGTTATAATAAAATAGTTTGTTTGAAATTTTTTGTTTATATTATGTTTAATTATGTGTATTTTCAGTGTATATACATATTACATCCACTCTATTAATTCTCACTTCAATTGTATGATATTTATAAGGGGGCTTTTCTTTTTAAAAACTATTTTAAAATTATATTTTACAAAATTCAGAAGAAATGTTTTTGTGAAATTTTTCATGTTGTATGATTATGTTCTAGTTCTTGGTTATTGTTTATGATAAATTGTAGGACCTATATCTCTATCCAATGAATTGGGTATGTGTAATTTTTAGGTCGGCCGTATGGTTTATCTATTATAGTTGTGATGGTTACACCATAAGGTAGTCGCGAGGGTTACAATATAAGTAAGTAATTCCCCAAGATACCTCTACGGTTCTATTTATGTTCTATATGTTTTCTGGAAATCTCATGGAAATCTCATGTTTCACAAAGTAAGTTTATATGGGTGACAAGTATGTCTTTTTGAAAATGATTTCATACGTTAAATGTATTCGTGAACTAATTTTTTCTTTCTTTTTTTATCCCTTACTAAGATTTTTTGGCTCATCCCATGTTTTTAAATTATTTTCACATGTCTTAAGGGTGTGTAAGATAAATAACAAATCCAAGTTAAATTTTATGAATATTTACCAATGAAAACATGTTTTATTTGAAATTTTTTATATTTTAGAAGAAATGGATACTATTTTTTGTGGTATCTTATCTATATGAATGAGGAATATTATGTATGTATTGTATACCAATTATATAAAACTCTAAACTTGAAAAGATACTCAGTATGAAAGGAAGTGATTTCTTTACTAAAATTCCATATTATGTAATGTAATAAGGTTAGGTCCTTATAGTTGGTATCAAAGGATGGTTTAGATAATTTTAGGGGTTAGGATGTTGTTAATAGAATAACATAAATGTTTTTTAATCTATTGTTAATTTGAAATGATATAGAATTTAAATATTACTACATTGCTTCGACTAAGATATGTTTGTTCATAATGGTTTTTCACAGATTAAATAGGGAAGCTGAAGTGGAGGGGCACCAAAAAATGATATCCTTCCCAATATGCTTCTCAAAATGGTATGGATTGGAACCAAGTAGTTTGTGACAGTAATGGCTCAGCTAACTCAAGAAATAAATAATGGTTTCATCCATGCAAGAGAACAACCAGAGCTACCTCAAAGGAACATGATGACAGTGGATCCTTTTATGAGGCATCACCTTCATACTTTCAGTGGATCTTCTGACCCAGTAGAAGATGAAGGATGGATTAAAGACCTTGAAAAGATATTCAATGTTATGGGATGTTCAGATAATCAAAAGGTAAATCATTACATTTATCATTTTGAAGGTGAATCTGATCAGTGGTGGTCAATGGTAAAAAATATCAGTGATAGATAGAAAATTTATGCCTTAGAGTGGGATGAATTTAAAAGTTTTTTCCTTGAAACATATTTTCCTAAGGTGGTTCGATGTAGGATATAGAAGAAATTCCTTGAATTGAACCAAAAGGAGTAATATTCAGTGGTTGTGTATGATAAAACTTCACTCGACTGGCAAGGTATACTCTAAATATTATTCTAGACCTTTATAGAAAAATCAGCCACTTTTACTTAGGATTAAAGATGAGGTATTTAAGGGCATTGGCCTCTTTTGAATTCAAAAGTTTTGAGAAACTTGTTTGATTTGCTGAGAGGGTAGAGATGGAGTTTTCTAATGATTACATTCACTTTGAAAATAAAGAGAATAAGATTCCTATATGGAAAGTGATGGGTAAGAATCAATCAAATAAATCTTATGGTAAGAATTTCCAGTTTCTTATTTGTGAAAAGTGTGGAAAAAACACCATGGGTAATGCATTACCAAAATTGGGAAGTGTTTTCGATGTTGTAATTTTGGAAATATGGCCTGAGATTGTAATGAAAATGATCCTAAGACTAATCTTGATAAGAAAATTTCAAAGTGTTTTAAATGTGGTAAGATGGTTCATTTTGCAAATGCCTGCCCAAAGAGAGATCCAAATGATGAAAATAATACTGACTATAATAAGAATTGTGTACTGAAATACTTTGTGACTACGTCATCAGATGTCGTTCCATACAATGATATTGTATCAGGTACCTTGTTTTTTTACTCAGATTTTGCTAAAGTTTTGTTTGATATGGAGTCTACACATTCCTTTATTTCTGAGGAATTTTTTGGTAAATTGGAAATATCACCTCAACAAATGAGAGCGAAACTTATTTTTATAACACTGGGGGTAAATATTATAGAAAATAGGATTATAATAATATTTATATTGTGGTATTTGGAAAGACTTTACCTGCAAACCTTGTTATTTTTCCCTTAGTATAGTTTTATGTCATTCTGGGAATGGATTGCCTTTTTGTTTATCATGCTAAGATTGAATTTAGAGCTAAAGAATTTTTTTTCATAAAGTGTTTTAGTTTGTATACAAGAATTAACCCATACAATTGATAACATATCAGGAGATGAGAAATTGTTGAAAGATGGAAATGAAAGTTATCATGCTTATATTGTTGAAAACAAGGGAATTGCTTAGATTAATGAAGTACTAGTGGTAAATGAATATCTTGACGTGTTTCCTGATGAGTTAACCAGTGTTATACCTGACCGTGAGGTCAAATTCACAATTGACTTAGTTTCTGATGCTAAGAGAATTTCAAAACCCCCATATCGAATAACTCAAATGGAACTTATTTAATTAAAAAATCAGTTGGAGGAGTTTCTTGATAAAGGATTCATTCATTATAGAACATCACCATGGGGTGATATTATTTTATTCATTAAATAGAAATATGGTTCCATGAGACTTTACATTGATTATAGAGCATTGAATAACATCATTGTTAAAAAAAGTATCATTTACCTCATATTGATGATTTTTTTGATAAGCTCTAGAGAGCTCAGTACTTTTCCAAGATTGACTTGAGATCTGGATACCATCAATTGAAGCTGAAGGAGGATGATATCTCGAAAATAGATTTTCATACTAGATATGGGCATTATGAATTTGTTTTTATGTTTTTTTGGTTAACTAATACACCTGCTATATTCATGGATATTATGAATATAATATTTCATTAGTTCTTGGATAAGCTTGTAGTTGTGTTTGTTGATGAAATTATGATATTTTCAAAAAGTAAATAGGAGCATGAAAAATATATGAGGGTTGTTATAAAAAATATTAAAGGAAAGGAAACTATATGGAAAATTCTATAAGTGTGATTTTTTGTTTCAACAGATTTATTTTCATGGTCACATTGTAAATAAGGAGTAATAATAGTTTATCCTTCCAAAAAAGTGGTTGATGAATGTCCAAGACCTAATTTTTTTTTCAAAGATTTGTAGTTTTCTTGGATTAGTAGTTTATTACTGATGGTTTGTTAAAAACTTTTCATGTTTATCTATCCTGCTAACTAAGTTAACATGAAAAGGGGTTAATTTTTTTGGAAAGAATAATGTGATGTTTGTTTTCAAGAATTGAAGAAGAAATTGGTGAATGATCCAATTTTGGCCTTGGCTTACTTAAATGGTGAGTTTTTCATCTACAATGATGCTTACTTGAAGGGACATGGTTGTATTTTGATGTATAATGATCAGGTAATTGCTTGTGCTTCAAGACAACTAAAACCTCATGAGTTAAATTATCCCACACATGATTTGGAATTGGCAGCAGAGTTTTTTGCTTTGAAAATTTAGAGACATCATTTATATGGAGCCAAATATAAAATACATACTGACCATAAAAGTCTGTAGTATATATTCACTAAGAAGGAATTAAATATTAGGCATGGAAGATGGATTGAATTGATAAAGGGTTCTGATTTCATGATCAATTACCATTCGGGAAAAGAAAACAACGTGACTGATTCCATGAGTCAAAAAACATAATGCATCATTAACCATGTTATGGTTGGAAAATGATCCATTGATTAATTATTTGATGAATTTTGTCTTAGAAGTTTTTGGTGCCATAAATACCTTTGTTTTTTTCTAGGTTTCAGTGAATTCATCGTTATCAGATAGAATTAAGCAGGTGAAAAAGAAAGACCATAAGCTATAGAAAATGGTAGAATTGGTTGAAATGGGTACGTTGTAATGATTTGACCTTGATAAAGATTGTGTTTTAAGATTTGGTAAAAGGTTGCGTGTGCCTTGTGATTCCTAGATGAAGAAAGAATTGTTGTTTGAACCTCATAGTTCTCTATTTTTAGTTCATCCTGGAAGTACTAATATGTATAGAGACCTTCAGGATTATAACTACTGGGATGGAATGAAAGGGGATATTGCTAATTTTACCATGAAATGTTTGACATGTCAACAGGTTAAAGCAGAGTGACAGTTACCAAAGGGGATGCTTCAGCATTTTCTAGTTCCATAGTGGAAATGGGAAAATATATCCATGGATTTCTTTATGGGACTACAAAAGACTTCTCAGGGTAATAATGAAATATGGGTTATTACAGACTGACTGACTAAATCTTCACATTTTCACCCTATTTGAGATACATTTCTTTGGATCATATTTCTCGATTTTACCTTAAAGAGATTATTAGGTTACATGGAGTGCCTCTTTCCATTGAATCTGACTGGGATCCCAGGTTCACTTCTAACTTTTAGAAGGTCCTTCAGAAGTCATTGGGCATAGAATTAAATTTCAGTATAGTTTTTCATCCTCAATCAGATGGGAAGTTAGAACGAATGATTCAAAATTTAGAGGATATGATTTGACCTTGTTCAATGGACTACCAAGGAATTTGGGATCAACATCTTTATTTAGTTGAGTTTTCTTATAATAACAGTTTTCATTCCAGTATACAGATAGAACCTTTTGAGGCATTGCATGGAAAATGATGTCAAAATCATTCTATTTGGGATGAAGTTGGGGAAAGGAAGTTGATGGGACTAGAATTAGTAGAGGAAGTGGATGATAAAGTGAATATGATCCAAAAACACATGAGGACAGCTCAGAGGAGATAGAAAAGTTATGCAGACAATAGGAGGGAAGTCTTTTCTTTTAAAGTAGGTGATCATGTTTTTCTTAGAATATCACCAAGGAAATGTGTTATGCGATTTGGTAAGAAAGGAAATCTAATTCCATGGTTTATTGGACCTTATGAAATACTAGAGAAAGTTGGACCAGTCGCCTACTGATTAGATTTGTCTCTAAGTTTATCTCAAGTACATAATGTTTTTCATGTTTTGATGTTGGGAAATAATGTTCCAGATTTATCTCATGTCTTGAGTCTAGAATTAGTTCAGCTGGAGGAGAACCATTCTTATGAAAAGAAACTAGTTCAGATTATTGATTAAATGGAACATGTATTGTGGAATAAGGTAATCCACCAGGTAAAGTTTTTTTTGAGAAACCACATGGTGGAAGAAGCGACATTGGAGTCTGAAAATTCTATGATGGAAAGGTACCCTCACTTGTTTATCAATTAAATAAATAAGTAGATGAAATTATGAGGACACAATTTTAAGAAGGTGGGGAAAATGTAACACCACAAGGTTTTAAAAATAAATTGTTATGCATGAAACTTTTTTTATGTAGATAGTAATAACTATCCTTTAAACATACTTTTTATACTTCTATGATTTTAATTTCAAAAAATGATCATCTACGGTTGTGATCAATAAATTATTTGGAGTCTCATAGAACCAACTTGTTTTTTTTGTGAATATTAACATACCCTTATGAATAGTAATATAACCCTTATTAATACTAAATCATATTATTATTTAATTTTCTTAAGGTTATAGGATAATGATATGTTGATTAATTTTTCAATGTGACAAAAAAATAAGTTATATGTTTAAAATTGTTATTTTTGAATGAATTTTGATTTTATTTAAAAATTAAATTAATAATAATTAGAAATTTATTTTTAAAAAATGGAGTTCATTTTTTAATTCTACACGTCAAAAAATGGTTAGGGTGAATTTTTTGGATTTTTATGAAATTCTTGAATTTTTTATGAATAGTAAAATACGATAAATGCTAAATACTTTCTTAATGCATCATAAGTGATTAAAGGTTTATATAAGCCCACATGGTTACAAATCACATTAAATTATTACTATTTGGGGTCACATGAATCAATACTATTCATATTCTTGAGAAATAATATTAAAATAATGATTAAAATTATGTAAAATCCCTTCTCCCCTCTACTATAAATACCACCTTCATTACCCTCTTCCTCTCACACCTCTCAATCCTTGAGAATTGTCTAATTTCTTCTAAATCCCCTCCCCAAGGATCTTCCCCACGTCCAAGACCTTCTGGTATCACCAAAATTCCAATACCAAAGGCCTTAAGGAGGATCTCAAGGAGAAGAGATCAAGAGGTAAGAATCCTCTTCCTTTTTCATGTGTTTTCTTTTCAATTCCTTTATTTTATTATACTCTCTTCCCCTCCAATTATAAAGGAGGTATGAAATATCCAAAATATTATATATTCTATATTTTATCATTTTCATGTAAAAAATAACCATCTTTCTTCCTCTCTTCTCCCTCTTATTCTAAAAATAAAAACATTGTTCGTGATGTGCTGATTTACCAAAATCGTGGACGATGTGTTTTCAATTTCTATTACTTACTTCAAAGTTGTTTATAAAAACATTTTAATTGTAGAAAAAAAATTTAATTTTTTTTGTTTTAACCTATTTTATGTTCTGTAATGAACTTATATGCATGACATTAAATTATATAATGAAACAAGATCATTATTATCGAGGAACCGCAAAAAATGATCTAAACAAATATCATTAATGTTTTATCTAATGATCCATCATCATATATGAAAACAAATTGATTTATAGAATCATTATATATTTTGGAAACATATTAATACCATTTAATTCTACTTCTTGAATTTCATTTCCATATGACAATAAAATCAAATACAAAACGACCATGAAAATCATGTAAACAACGCACCCAAAACAATGGAAAGAACAAAATACTAACAATTAAAGGGTCAAATGATGTAATTAAATGATCATATAAGGTATTATAAACATTAATATGTTTATTTAAGATATTTGTAACACTATTTTAACTATTATACATTAGGTTTAAACAATTTTGTAGTAAGACAAACCTGAGGTAAGGGAATTCTTAACCCAATTTCCATTCTTTGTGTTAACCTTCTACTTCATTATTTATTTTGTAATAAAATAGTTTTTGTGATGAATTATATTTTTATTATGTTTAATTATGTGTGTTTATAGTTTATATACATATTACATCCACTCTAACAATTCTCACATCAATTATATGATATTTTTATGGGGGCTTTTCTTTTAAAATACTCTTTTAAAATTTTGTTTTACAAAATTCAAAAACAATGTTTTTGGGAAATTTTTCATGTTGTGTGATTATGTTTTGGTTCTTGGGAATTTTTTATGATGAAATGTGGGACCTATATCTCCCTCCAATGAATTAGGTATGTGTAATTTAGAGGTCAGTCATATGTTACTCCATGTTTAGCTGTAATGGTTACACCATAAGGTAGTTGTGAGGGTTACATTGTAAGGTAGCCATGAGAGTTACAAATCATAAGGTATCCATTAGGGTTATAATATAAGTAAGTGACTCCCCAAGATAACTTTATGGTTCTATTTATGTTCTATATGTTTTCTGGAAAACTCATGGAAATCTCAAGTTTCAAAAAGTAAGTTTATATGGATGACAAGTATGTCTTTTTGAAAATGATTTCATATGTTACAAGTATTCATGGACTAATGTTTTGTTTCTTTTATTATCCATTACTAAGATTTTTATTCCCATACAATGTTTTTAAATTATTTTCACAGTTTATAAGGTTTTTTAAGTCAAATAAGTAAGCGAAGTTAATTGTTATGAAGATTTATCAAAGAAAACATGTTTTATTTGAAAAGTTTTATATTTTGGAAGAAATGGATACTCTTTTTTCATGGTATCTTATTTTTATGAATGTGGAATGTTATGTATATATTATATCCCAATTCTCTAAAACTCTAAAATTTAAAATATCCTCAATATGAAAATAAGTGAGTTCTTTACAAAAATTCAAAATTATGTAATGTAATGAGGTCATGTCCTTATAACGGTGATCGGTTTCACATGCACCAAGACCACCGATCATATTTTTCTGGATTATCAGGGGTGATTTTCATATTAGAGTGCTTATCAAGAAGCATGCGGGGTTGGGATAGTACCATTTTGATGATATTCTCATACAAGAATATTTGAGACCCAACATTAAAGACACTAGGTTGGTGACATCATCCTATATATGGATGAAAACCTAGTGTGTGCAGTATCCAAGGAGTTTATTAGTGAGAGATTGAATGAATCCATTGGATTGAAGGGAGTTCATGAAAATAATTTCCAAAATATATGGAAAAAACAAGAAACTCTATCAAAAAAGTATCTTGTTTGAATGAAAACATACATGATTGATTGTGTTGTTTGAGATTTTATTATCATATGAAATGGGCTTGACCGGTGGGTGACATTATCAACTTGTATAAGGATTCACATCGAGTTCAATAGTTTTGATTTTTACAGAAATGAGACTTCATTAGGAAATGGAATGGTCTGATGGAGACTGAACAATACATCCCTTTTATCCTGTGAAATAGATTCCATAGTTAAGTCATTCACATCGGGTTCTCCATTTTTTGTTTCCCACTTAATTGTTTTCATATTAGGAATAATCATTTTCATGCATTTTTCATTAGGGTTGTTTGTGGAAATAGAAACACCCAACGGTTCAATATCCAAGGGTCCTACTTTCTAAATCCAGGTGCTCACTGGGAGGTTTGGCCAGCGATGATTAAGAACTCGCATTGGTCGAGTGGATGGGAGTTCGGGATCATCACACCATTTTGGGGGGAATTATTTCCTACTCTGAGACTCTCTTGTAGATTTAGGGCATATTCTTGAATCCTTTCTTAATTATGAAGTATTTTGTAAGTTACCTAAGAATTAACATTCAATGATTAGTATGTATGGAATATTTTGATCATTTATATATATCCTAAGTTCTTCATCAATGTAGATATCCATATGTATCTGAAGTTCTCCCAAAATGGTACACCCTTATATATAGATTAAAGATTATTTAGCCATGATTATTATGATACTGGTTTTCTATCCATGTAGTGGGTCACTTTGGAGTGCATCATCATCCAGGAAGACTGAGGTAACTCTGGAGTTTATCATCATCTAAGGAGATGGGAGTTGTTTTGATGTTGGGATCAAACCCATATATGTGCGTCCTACCTATCCTTGTGAAAGGAACCATAACCCATGTTGTTTGGTGCCGCTTAATTGATAACATCATACCTTTTAAGTTCATATTATATGGACACCATATTATAGTTTAATTTTATATAGTAAGGACATGTAGACAGAAGGTTCCATGTCAAAGTTTGGTGTGGGACCTATGCCAGAGCTATCCAAGGAACCTTGAAGGGATATGAATTTCCAAATTTAATTAAACCCTTTTAGGAATATAGCCATGAGAGATATAGGTTTATTTAGGGTGTTGGGTTGGGCCTCAAGTAGGATTCATACTTATATCATATGGATGGGAATCAAATTTGATGTTTTTCATTTAATCTCATATGGGGTATTTCCTTTTGAGAGGATGATGTTGTGGTTTACTCCTAATGATGATTCCATGAGAAAGGACCACGAGAAATAGCTCAACTAATGATTCTTAACACCTGATGATTTGGGGGTTTACTTTCAGGATTACTTATGAGGAGGATACTCAGATTAAGGGGATTATGATTGAGGATTATTCCAAAGGAGGATTTCCATTGAGCTAAAGCCTTAGTTAGGCTTCCTACATATCCTATTTGAAAGAATCATAGTTCTCATTGTTCAATTTGTCACATGTATTGTAGGAATATCATGATCATAATTAACCTCTAATCCCATGTGATTCATGATTTATGTGAGAAAACATAAGAAGTGAAATATCTCACAAACCACACACTTTTCCTTATCCACTGGTGGAAGATGAGGAGGATTATAGTAGAAGAGGCTAGGGTTATGAAACTTCCCTATATTTACTTTAGCTTGAGGTCAGACTAAATTTGAAGGATATGGAGGTAGATAGAGAAAGACTACAACCTCCTACATAAAATTCGTGGGTCTTACTCTAGGAGGTATTATATAAAATCAGTTCCACAGTGGGATAAGGATCTAAATACATGTTGAATGAAAAAGAAAGTGTAATCCTCACCTTCCCTTCTAGGAACTAGAGGCTTCAAGTTTCCAAGATGATAATTGAAGGACATGGTCATAAACTATGTATCTGAGATCATGAACTCCTTAACACTATCCCTATGGTAGGGGTCCCCAGGACCATAGATATACAAATACACATGTGGTAGGAAGATCCTAACCATATGGGTGGACTAGTGTAGGAAACCTATGACCACATAAATACAAATAAAAATGAGATACACTGTGATGTTCCTTTTCCATTGCATTTGTAATTCTAAAGGTTTTGGTGGAGGTTTTTGATTTGATGCCTCTCGAATAACGGAGCCAAACGAGGATAGGTCCTTCCATGGATGGATTTCATGAATTCCAAAGGAATGGATCATGTAGGTGGATAGTAGGGAGAACCATAGAGGATAATGCAAGGGGTTCTTCATACATGAAGGTCTGGTTAAACTGATGGAACCTTGGGTGATGGACAATTAGGGTTACTACACTCAGGCGAGACTTTGCTCAAGACTTCAAGGGTCTCTTTAGGTGTTCCTATAATTAACTCACATAGGTACCTAATTGGAAAGGGGTACCTCGTGATAGTGTTTTTTAATCATAGGGTGAGTGGATGCCTCATGTAGGTGTTGTTTATTTTGAACCATGGTATGACTTTTAATTTCACTACCCCCTTTAATTCCCTCTTATTTAGGTGTTAGAAAACTACCTAAAAGGTTATAGAGGGATCGATTGAAGTACTAGGGAGATCAGAGCTTTGATAGGCCTTTTCAAAATTTCATATGTACAAATGAAGACCCCAGGGTCCTATTTATAAGCAAATATAATATCCTAGGTGAAGGTGTAATATCACGTATGTGTTGTGTTTAGGTTGGCCACAAGGGGTTCCATGCATGTAGGTTGCGCATCGACTGTACTTGGGGGGGGGGGGCTTGTAGGGACAACCATTGGGGACTTTTCAAACCTTAACCATTTACACTTCTTTCTTTCTCTTTTCCCTAAGGTATTTCTCTTTTTCACCTTTTCATCTATTTGATAAAACAGAGTGTTGACAATAACATGTATTACCTTCTTCATGTTATTCCATATTTATTACCATAATAAGCTTTATATCTCAACAATTTCTTATGTATTTCCCCAGGTTATCCCATGCAGTTATATGTATGAAGGAATAATATGGACATGTTAAAGAGGTTTTAAATAAAGATGATGTATTCCTTGTTTTAAGTTGTTATGTAATGTACCTAATTCTAATATACAATAGATGTCTCAATCTTTCGGGTTGAATTATGTGTAATCATATATAATAGATCAAGAAATATAGTTTAATAAAGAGAAGGGTTTTCATACTAAGAACCAAAATTGTAACCCCATAAGAAAACACCAGAGGATTATATACTTCCATAGTATGTGATTTCTTTGTTTCTGTATCCTTATCACCATCGAATGATCAATATATATTTTATTTTAAAAATATAATGTGACAGGGTCTTTAATTTTGGGTACAACATATAGATATTAGAAAATTTTATATATCCAATCAACCTATTTGGATATATAAAAAGCCTCTATATATTTATACTCCACTATATAATCAGAGATAACTTACTATTTTAACTCTTCCAACTCATAGCTCCAATATTTGGACTAATGGAATATAATGAAAATGATATCATGTCCTCTTCTTTTTGAAAGATATAATTAGAATAACCACTGATGAGTAGAACCTATTCTCCTTTTTTACTCCACAAACATATCCACAGTACTTCTTAGAAACTTAAAAATATCCTTAAAAATAAACCAATGATGTTCACCTGGATCATCATGATATCAACCTACCATGCTCACAATGTTGACAAAATTAATCCTAGTAAATAACACAACATAAATGATTTCTCTTATAACTAAAGAATATGGGATCTAAATTATTCCCTTTTTATCCTCTAGTGTATGGGAAACATTTTTTAGGAATGATGTCTACAATTTGACACTATAGCCAAGACTCTCTTGAATTGTTATACTGTAAATCTCTTTAGTATTTGATCAATGTATATATAATGACATAACACAAGTTTCTACTTGGATTTGTCCCTAATTATCTTTATCCTTATAATATAGGTAGCTTCACCTATGACTTTCATTGAGAACCTCATGTATTACAAGTCCTTAACATGCTATAATAATTTTATATATTTTCTAACATGTAATATTTCATTGAAATAATCTAGTATGATAATGACTAAACTCATACTAATCTTATTTTAAATACATTTTTAACATTAATTCATAATGAATATCGATTATTTTTTAGCTTTGTCAAAGAAAATCATCCATGGCCTAGTTCCTTTCATTAAATATAAATGGAAATCTAAAACATTAAAATGATTTTGGAATTAATCAGAGTCAAAAACCCTTCTGGTTGATTCGTATAGAAATCTTCTTAAAGGTTCCTCTTATTGAAATATTTATTTATATCCTTCATCATAATTTTTTAGTCATGATAAGATTTTATAGAAAGTACTATTACTATGGATTTAATAATAGAAACTATAGAAAATGATTCACTATAAATAATTAATTTACTATACTTAATTTTTCTTCCACATAGTCATGACTTTTAGGTATTTACAGTACCTTCCTTGTCCATTTTTCTATTGAATACACATTTACACCCATAGGGTTTCACATCAATGTCCATGCCAATCTCTTTTTTTCCATTTTCAATAAAAATCACTTTTATGGCTGAGTGGGAACCTCACAACAACCACAGATCGTACATCATACCAAATTCAAAATGAGCGCCAAAAACCCCAGACAACCTAGCACATAGCCATCCAATTAAAATTAAAAAACAAAACAAAATCATCACATAACATTATGGAAGACGAACCATCTCGAGCTGCACACCCTACGAACCATCCATCAGCATCTCTACCTCAGCGCTGGAAAGAACCATGAAAAAGATCAATGGCATCACAATTCCAAATCAGAAAGACACAAAAAATTATCCACTAAAACCACTATCACCATTATGAACAGCCAATCCACGAGCACCTCTTCCATAAAGAATCATCAACAGCAGACAGATACACAAAACAAAGTATCAACTCGAACACTGACTTCCAGTTCACAACTCATGAATCGACAACCACCGCTCAAACAACACCATCCCAAAAACTCACTAAGACCCATCACACCATACCGACCTAGATTGGAGAGAAGAAACCAGAGGATAGTGCAGAGTTTGGAGAGGGTAGGCCTAATCGGGGAAAGGCGACCTTTAGCTGGATCACGAACCAATATCTTCGAAGCCACCAACAGGGAGAAGAGACAAACAAGCTGAAAATTCATAAATAGGAGGGATGGATTGAAGGACCACTGAAAAGGACCACTAACCAGTAGAGAAGGATGTTGATGAGGATGGAACACCAAACTTCCGCCAGATCATTCGATTCAACCATCAACCATAGCAACGAACGAAATCAGCCGCCACGAGACCTCGACACTGAACGAAACCCCCATAACCATCCCAAGCCACCACAAACACCTTCGTACCGACCTGAGAAGAGGTCCAAGACAATGGTCTAGGTAGCAAGAGCATAGGACGTTGATCGATCTCGCGAGGAGAATCCGCCGGTCACCGATACCACCAAAAACGAAAACCACCAGAGTATGTTTTTTGACAAACCAAGATGGGGTTTTATCACAAATATTCCTGCGATAAGAGAGGTATTAGTAGCGGTCAGGGTCCACAAAGTAGTAGGGATCATCCAACTGACATGGAACCAGCAAAAAAAAACTTTCCTAAGAACTGGCACACAGAGAGGAAAAGTAGCTGTGCCTTCAAAGGAGGAATAGGGAACTATGAGAAAGAGTGGACCTAATCATCCCGAGAAATTGCATCAGTGATAGGCAAAGGCATCATAGAAGGCGAAGAAGAAGGTGGCGAGAGGGAGGAAACCCTAGAGGAATGCGAGAGAACCATCCAAAAAAGTGGAAATCTCAAAGGATTCTGAATCAATGTGAATATCAAACATAACCTGAACATGGTTGTGAAACCTAAAATCTATCTTAGTATCAAAAATTCCTTACATCTTATAGTTTTTGAGATATAAACTATATATTTATAGGATATAGGTTTTTAATCCACTATATATACTAAATCTGGGTTCTTCCTAGCTTATGTGTCTCCTCCTCAAGCCTCCATGTCCCCCATTTCACTATTATCATTCCCATTTTACCCCCAAACCATCGCGTCCCACCTCCAAACATTATCCCTCTGCCTGCGACTTGGCTTTCACCCCTCCACCGCACTCTCCTTCTCCTCCCATGATTAGGGTTTTATCTCACCTCTAATTCTAACATATCCTCGCGCATACCATCACAGACCTCGACAGCCTCATATCATTCTCGAATCTTCTCTCTAGCCATGACTCCATTTTCGGCTCCTCTCACTACAACTCCTCCACTCACTCCTTCTCCACAACCGTAGACTCCTCCATCGTCTCTTGCACATCCAGGTCCTCCGCTCCACATACGGTTACCATTCCCTACAACACGCACTGAGTAACCCAAGGTATAAACCAATGTCAAAGTTTTGGTTTTTTAAAGCGTATCTCGAATCCTCCTTTGGTATAATGCTCCATCAACATCTTCCCTATCCCGCCCGCACTTACCATGTCAATTTTATAGGGTTTTGAGTATATTTCAGTATCTTCATCTTCACTTATGATCCCTTCTTCATCTTCACCCTCCTACATTTCCTCCATCTACTATACCTAATTCAGACAGTACAAATTGAGACCTCCAAATCAGGTATGTTTTCTTTATATCGTCGATGTATTCATCCTACTGTCCTCTTTGATTTAATTGCAGTTAAAAATGATTTATTGAATCACTAATACTATATAGTTCCTATTGTGGTGCCCCATTTAATCATTTGATTTGTAGTTGTCTTAGATGACTTTAGTAAAGTTCATTCTCCTATCCCTTTCGATTTATCTCCTTCATCCCATGTTTGTATCCTCAGTTTTTTATTCATACTATCGGTAGGTTGTTGATTTTGACATTAGATTTCCTATATCAGTTGTTTACTCCTTGCCATTTAGATTACTAACTGACTATTTCATATTTCCTATACCCGATATCATTGCATTTTCTGTTTTTCTATCCACCGCGATGGACGACACTGGCCAACTTCTTCGTGAACCCCTTTCCATCAATGATACCTAATTCTGAGACAGTAAAAATCGAGACCTCCACAGCTGGTATGTTTTCCTTATGTCGTCGAAATATTCTCTATACTGTCTTATTTGATTTAATTGTAGTTAAACACGATTTACTGAAGCAGTAATACTATACATCTCCTATCATGGTGCCCCATTTAACCCTACCCCTAATCTGCTTGGATTCAACTATGATTCTCAGCAGGCATTATATTTATTTCCTCATCGCATCAAAGTCTGCTGCATTTTCAGGTAAGTATAACTTATTCAATTCATATTTCATATTACCAGTATCATTTGTATCCATTTAATATATATTTCATTGGTGTCATATTTTTTAGAAATTACATGCATGGTAGAAATATTATTTGGGTTTCAAAGATATATTATATGTACTCTGATCTCATTACTATATAACTTTATTATGTTGATTTACATGAAAGTTGAATAAAAATTTAAAAAATACAAACATGAAAGCACCATATATATATAGAGAGGCAGGCTACAAAGAAGACTACTAAAAAATCAACGACATATAGGTTGTGTTATTTCAATTTTGTTCACCATAAAAAGTTCTATTATTTTTCATTCTATAACTATTAATAGGCACTACATTTTCACTTTTATAGGATCAAGATGTCTTGAAAATATTAATGCAACTAACCTCTAACACCTACAGGAAGCATGAAAAGAGGAGCACAAATATCATTGTCACCTATAGTCATTGATGGTAATTTCAATTAACAATGTTGACTATTTTTTTTGTGTTCATTATGAAAACCACATTATCATACCCTTGAAAAACTATCCTCTATCTGTCAAATAGTTTCTGCAATTGTGGAGAAAAAAAGAGAGGCACATCCAGACTAGTATTTTATATTTTCATATTACTTTCCTGAGATTATGATAGGGAGAGGAAGAAATTGGTTAGTTATCAATATTTATGTGTTTGTGATTCTCATTGCTTGAAGTGCATCTATTGATATCTATTCTTTATCGCTGAAATTGTAAGAAAGAATTGACCAGAGATTCAATGGATACTACTAAGGAAACAACTATACAAGGCTATTAGATGCTTATTAATATTTACATGATTATTTTTGTTTATTTCATTGTACTATTATTCAGTAATGTACATGTTAGTATTTTCTAAATATAACATATCATGTTAATATTACTGACTTCTTTACGATTTTACAGGACTTTTTTACTAAAAATTTCACCATAAATTGATAGGAGTGGAGACTATAAGGTAACAAATACAAAAAGGTTTTCAGATATCTATTAATCATTATATGATTTTGTTTTGTAAATTACGATTCATTCACTAACAACCAAATGGGTTCTACATAAATGAAGAAATCTGTGCTGGCGATCAAAAATCTTCATTCTTCCCTTCCCTGTGTTAAAACTTTAATTCATAACATAGTCACGAGGGCTGCAATAGATGGAATTCAACAGAGAGGTATTGTCTTCATAACACTAGATTTATCCCTCAGTGATTTATTCTTATTTCATTTTGATATTTCATGGATTCCAAAAGGGAGATATTCTAATAATTTTTGAAATTACATCTGTTAATTAGTGTCAATGCTTGATCTTTGACCTGATTGATCCACTATTAATCTGGTTCTTTTTAAGAATCTAATTTGGAATTGGTTTAATTTACAAACAGAAATAATTTATCAGAAGATTTTATGTGTTATAAACGAACTTCTACCCATTTTCCTCATGTCATTGAACATTTGAGATGAATATTGAATGTGTTTAATTAATAGGTTTTTGATTTTTTATTTAAATGTCTAAGCCTATAAATAATTTATTTAATTTCATGATTGACATGTGCATTTTTTAGTGCTGGAGGTCCTATTGAAAAAGGGAACAAGTCAACCTTTATAAGCAGGAATACTGTGTTTTTTGGTTATCTTACAATCAGTAATTGTTTTCCCTCTATTGTACAATTTAACTACGAAATTGACTTAACAACATTTACTAGATAAGAAAAAGGATACCTCATCTAAAAAATGATCAAATCATCAATGAGTATTAACCTAGAAGAGGCAATATTTAGAATAAATACTTTCATGTACTGATTTTATCATGTCTAATTCTCACTCATTTCTTTATTAGAAAGAGAACATTATAGTTTGCAGACCATATGAGGTATATCTAGGTAATGTTTCATAGAAAACTCATGGTGCTATATTCTGGGACCATATGATGATGTACATCAAGAAATTAAATATTCATGTCATGGTACATATTATTTGAGGTATGATATCCGCATTTCCTTGATTTTTGATGACTTTATAAACATGTAGCCTTTGAAAGATGATTATTCTGTCAACATGAATCCGGGGGATGACATGATCAGCAACATATATATTCACATACAAGGTAACTGAATAGAAGAAACTTGTGATTATATTAATGGATATATTGCAACAAGGAAAGGCCACTCACTTATATATGCAGCAACATATATATTCTTTTTCTTTTTTTTAACAACAACATATATTTGAGTAGCAGCATATATCTGATTAGGGAAACTGGTGATGTTGGTGATGCTGCTGTAGATATAGGTATATCGGTTATATGAGAAACAACATATAACTTCATTTTCTTTATTGGTATATTAATGAATATATTAATTCTTTTTAGTAGGGAGACTCATGATGCTATTATTTTGAATAGAGGAAATGCCACCCACCTATTTTGAAACAAGGAATTAATGTGAAAAACTACTGCTTCTAGGTGATGAAATTCCTCACATCCTTGAAGGAAAGGAAATTATCAACATAGAAAATCCATTGTTTCTATCATGAAACTGTACATGATAAATATTATATGATCTATAAGAAAATATGTATTTTACTGGTCATGCAGGTGATATTTTTGATTCTAGTCTGAGGGAATTTTTTTATGGTATGAAGATTTGGGGTCAACATGATGTTCTGATGAATCAAAAAATAACATTTTACAGGTCTAAAAGAGTCCCAAACATTATTTTCCTCTATTTTGGAGTCCATTTCTATATGCATGTGGTAGTTGTTCTGAGCATAAATGATTTTCCATTTTCAGGTACCAGTTGTCCAGTGATTTCGAAGGCTTATTGTTGAAAGTGGCGAAAACTGATTTCTCATTTTGAGGTATCAGTGGCTCATTTTATTATATTTTAATATAGTTATCATATTCTTTTTTGAATTTAATCACGCTTTATTTTATTATTTACTTATACTAATAAGATGGAATACATTTTAATACTATTTGATTTATAATTTATTCATGATGGGTTATTTTTTTATAGGAGTGGTTCATTTTTTCCTTGTAAAATTTTTCTTAGGTGGATATATTCAATGACTGTTGGTATCTTTGTAGGTATGGAAGTTTCAATTGTTGTAATGAGTTGAATTTGAATTTGTATTCACAGCTTCTATTTGGTTGTTTTGAAGGGAAATTTTTCATTTGTAACTCTGAAATAACATTGATTATTGTACTTTGATGAAAGTGGTTTCATTGATTATTTATGGAAAATTGACTATTGGGATCAAAACTACAAGTTTGTTTCAATAAAGGACCTGGCCAGTTAGAAATAAATTGTACAAAATAATTTTTTTGGTTATTCAATGGAATAAAAATTCTGTTTTGGTTCCCGGTTTTCATTTTCCCATCTCATATTAATTGAAACTCTTCATCCCTCTCCAGGAATGTCGATATTATGGATGTTTTTACAATGGAATGAACATCAACCAAGCCACCTCAAGAGAAACTAAAACCAGAAATTGAGGTTATTGCAGTATTTCCTATTTGATATGCTGCTCTATCTGTTCATTTTTGTACCTTGTACAGTGTTCACATCATCTATAATGTTCAGGAACCACGAATTCTATGAGGGGAATGTAGGGGGGGTTACATATATAGATATTGATGGGTGGAGTTTGAAGGGAAGATTTATAGGTCTCGAAAACTATGGTTACTGCATCTGTTTTCATCCTGTAATGCACTACTTAAACCAATTATTAATTCTGTTAGGAAACTCACTGCATCATCTGTATTAATCATTTATTTTCAATTCAACAATCTATTTATCTATTTTCATTCCTCACGTCCCAATTTCATTTTCCATTTTTATTGTTCTTTCTCTATTGATTACCTACTGTATTCGTACTATTATTGTCATCTTTTTTCTCAACAATATGTCGATCGATTTGTTGTTCTTATGGTATCATGATTGTTATTAATAATAATACTCATATTTAGTATTTCACTTTGCTTATGTAGTTTTCTTCTATTATAATACATCTAAAATTCCAAATTATCAATTACATCATCCATTCTATTCAGTTTTCCAACCATTATGTTTGTTGATTTCATTTGATGATGTCATTACATTTTGGGGTATTACTTTGAGATTGATTAATTTGACTATTATTTATGAATGCTACAATTTTTACTCATATTCAACTAACAATTATTAAATTTTTCACTACAATAAAGAAGATATTTTTTTCCAGATACGTCTTATGACTCAAATATTAAAGATTTGGTGGTATCCACTGAATGTATAGGTACGTCCTCACAATATTTGTTGTCAAAATTGCATTTTATCTCCTGTATTCACTACTATATTGGTTTCCATTTCTTCTTTTCCATGACTCATGCAAATTTAACTTTTAATTTGTTGTTGGACTTTATTACTTGATATACACGGTTTTCAACATAATTTTGGAATCGAACGGATATAGAGTACAACTAATGGTGAGTGATCATAAAGACTCAACTTCATATGTTCTCTTTGATAAGAAAGTTATTTGATTTATAAAAATAGGTGCACAAATGACATATGATTTGAAATAGGTATGAATATATAATGTTTTACATTATGTCGATATAATCACACTTGAAACAAAGAAACATTTTTATTCATTTTATATACAGGATAACGATGAAATTGATTCCCTCCAAAGTAAAATACAGTCAGGTTGAAAAGGGTTATATTATCTATTGAAATAGCAGATTTCAACATTCGGAATTCTCATCGTCAATCAAGAAAAAACAGTTATAAATCACTGTCTTAGATACTAAAATTGATTTCATCAATAATGACAACACATTTAATATTTCTGCGATCTATAAGCTGTACATTATTAACATTTTTATCATTTTCTGACAATTTTTTTTAACATTTTCTCACAAAATATGTAATTTTTTTTCAAACATGTTTAACATGTCTATCATGAAATCTGCTGATTATTGTAATTTTTGACAATCACGTGTATCATGTAATCTGTACATTATTTGAACCTGTTTTAGTTTATTTAAGACTAAAGTTCATAGAAATCCATAAAAAGTTTAAATTTGTATTTTATAGTTGGATGATCATATATTTTCAATACTGGTAACAAAAAATTATGACATAAAGCTTTAACTGTTTAAGTTTTGTTGTAGGGTACTCGATAGCCTGGTGGAATCGATTATGGATGAAGTTGGTTAGGGGGGAGGGGAGGGGAGGGGCTGGGCAGGGGGAGGATATGAGAGGGGAAGAACTGGGTAGTGGGGAGGGGGCTAGTGGGGGATGGGGCTGGGCAGGGGGGATGGGGCTGGGCAGGGGGAGGGGCTGGTGGTGGAAGGGGCTGGGCAGTGGGAAGGAGGAGGTGGGAGGGGGAGGTGCTTGGAAGGGGTGGGAGGACAATCTGGGTAGGGGGAGGGGAGGGGAAGAGCTGGGTAGTGGGGAGAAGGAGGGGGGAGGTGCTAGGAAAGGGGGGAGGAGAAGCTGGGTAGGGGGGAGGGAAGGGGATGGGTAGGGTGTAGGGGAGGGGAGGGGTAGAGGGGAGGGCCTGATTAACTATGTTGATGTTTGAAATCTCTATTTAAGTGGTCTAAATATTATTTATTTTCAATTGTATATTTCATGTTCATAATAACTTCCCATTGTATATTTCATATTAGACATTCAAAATATTATTTATTTTCAATTTTCTACCCAACTGTTGATTGTGTTTTCATTTTTTTATGCTATGATTTATTAATGGTTATTTTTTTAGAATGTAGAAAAACATGCTTGGTATTTTACAGTCACCCTCTTATTGTAAGTGGGTCTATTTCAGGAGTCCACTGGATTTCAACTGAAGATATTTAGTGGATGGATGGGTACTTTTGGTTAACCTGGTTTGTCATTGCCTTCATTTTTACTCATTGCTAGAGTTGTGTATTACATCTTTTTTCTTGGTGTTTTACTGCTCCTACAATTATAACTACTTTAGTTAGCTTTTAGATTTTGCAGGTTATGTTCGAAACAAGGATAATTAAAATTATGGTAAGATTCAAATGGCTGAATGGTTTGGTCTGTTTAATTTTTAGGATCATTTTCCCTATCTCTGTTTGCATGGTCGTGTGATTTTTCAAGCATAGTAGAGGCAGAAAGTGGTGCTATTGTGTATTTATGATATCTAAAAATGTTTTTCTCATTTTTAACCTGTTTCTACAAACATGTGTAGGTACCAGATTACTACCAACCAGAAACCACCAATACTTGTCTACTGCAGCGCCACAGGAACCCAATTTTGGAAGGTTTTTACTACCACAATTTATTGAATTTAGTTTCATTCCAAAGGGGACACCATATACTATTACAATATTCTGTTACTGTAATATTTTTCATCCAACTCTTTTCTAAATAAACAATGTTTCCAAACAATCCTTTTTTGTTTCCAAGTGTTCCATTGAAAATTAACTCTGAAACAATTGTTGTTTCAGTTTGAATGTTTCACTCTCTATATTACTTCTTCATAATTGATCTAAATAATACATCATTTATATTATTTCTCTTTTTTGACAATATATTACTATTCATTTTTATATGAACTTTCTTCTATTTACTAAAATATTTATTTCTGCTTTTTACTACAATATTGAATTTTCAGTAACACGAAAAAAATTGTTTCAGTGCATTGAGTACAATGACATTACATTTTTTTAAATTAAGTAGAACCATACTATTTCATTAAAAGATGATTTCAAAATAAAATTTAATAATCCCGTTCCAATTAGAATTTCATACTTTTTTTCTATGAATAAATTTATAATTTCAATATATTATTTATTAATTTTCATTCTGTTTCACCGTTGGTTCCTTCGTTGTTAATTTTATACAGAAGGCTGCCCAATATATAAATTTTCTTCCTCAATTTCTGCAACTTTTATTCCTCATTATGTATGTCATTTTCTTTTCAAATATATTCAATTTTAATATAAACTATTATGTTTTATAAATAGTAATCTATAGTTAATAATAAGAATTATTTTATAGTGTTGTGCATCGCACGGACGGAGTACTAGTTTATAATAATTAATGGGTAACAATAATCAGTGACTAGAAATAGCATCATTATAGCTCTTATACAAATCTGGTACTCATAAAAAGTACTTGTATTTAAGGAACAACCTCTTCCATAGGTACCTATATAATTAGTTTGTTACCATAATGTATCATGAGCATCAAATTCATCAAAGTAATTCATTATCCCACTATCATTATTTATGATTTTCTCCATCTTAAGAAATCTAGATTGTCATGTGAAAGATACTTTCTTATTATAGGAGTCATATATATAACAACCCATATATTTCTCTATCTTCTATGTATTTTATTGTTTTTAATTCATACATCCAAAAGGATAATAAAAAATCGAAATTAAACATCATTTACCTTATCATGTCTAATAATTCACAATGCATCATTTCATTAACACTATTCTACTATGTTGTATAAGGTGGAGGGAGTTAAGATAGAATACCTAACTCGTGTAGGTAGTTATTATACCATTAGATAAGATATTCACCAACTCAATTAGATAAAGTCCTATTTATCTTCTTAATAATTTCACTACCTATTTCATTCTTAAACTCTTTGAATTTATCAATTTCCTTGAACTTATACCTTATCAAGTAAAAATAGAGACATCTAAACAATTCATCAGTAGTAATTATGAATTATTAATAACCAGCTCTAGTTTTTATTTGAAATGGTCAGCACATATCAATACGTACCAATCATTGATTCTATATTTCCCCATTACTCAGTCCACCTAATGGTAGTTTTCTAATTTCTCTTTGAAAACAGGCATGTTATGTTTCATGTGGTCTTAGCCCAATATAGTGAAAATAACCACCATGATAAATCCTTTTCATACACTTTTTATTTACATGACTAAGGAAATGATGGAACAATTTTTTTATGAGTCTTGAAAAAAATATAAATTTGAAATTTTAAATATAGGATTTTCATAATTTTACACAAAAATATAGTTATTTATTTTTAAGATATAATTTAAAATTTTGGATTATTATAAGAGAAAATTTTTATTTTCAAATTTGTGATAAATACATCCATGTCAAGGAAACAAATAAATAATTTTTTTTATTAAAACATTAAAAAATAATAGTTCTTTAAAATCTATATCATTCAAATTAAAAATGTAAGGTGGTGGTATCATATATCCAAATCATTGAATCATGCTATATTAATTGCATGAGGATCCATCTCTATTTTGGGAATTATTCACAATATTATTGGTTTATGAATTTTGATTCATATTTCAAAAACAAAATATATTTTAAAAAAAAATTGTAGATATTAAAATAAAACTCTCTATAATGAAAAGATTGTAAATTTTAAAAGATATGGATTTTTGTTTCAAATGCTATAGAGAATACACCTCACATGACCCCAGTTTTCAAACAATTTCAACCATTACTTTGCTTCCATCGGTCTCACCATCAAATGCTCACCCTTTTCATTAATGGAGGCTTATATCTTATCCCTTAATAATTTTCCAATAGTTGTTGTCTTGGAACCCTCAGTGGTGTTGGATCTTTGTTCATTGGGATGGGTGGCCCTAGAGGGCACATCTATCAAAGATATCATACTTCATACTCTAACTTCCAAGTCATTTCCCCATTCTTAGATCCATAGAATTTTAATGGAAGCTTCTAGATCATTCTATGTTAAGGGTTCACCTGAGATCATCTTCCCAAGAAGCTCCAGTAAGAAGGTGTTGTATTTTCACAAGTGGATGTCGATGTCTCATATTGTCCTGGATAAATATTCTCTTTTGATTTTATATATCTTCATTAGCTACTAGGAGTTATATTCATTTTCCAGGGTTTTATTGTTGAATATAATGTAGTTATGTATAGTTATTTCCTTTACGGAGGATACAGTAAAGGCTTAATATCACCCCTCCATATTAGTTGGAAGACATAGTTTCATCTTATTCTATTTTTTGTTGTAGAACGACAATGGTTGGGATCCCCCTCTTGGGTTGGTTTGGGTTAATCTCCCATGTCTTCGTCTTCCCTTAAAAAATTTGGAATTTTTTTAGTGCAATAAAGTTTGTATGTGTTAATTTATCTATAGGGAATGAAAATATCTTTTGTTATAGGATGGATACATCCCTCACATCTATATGGAAGTCGATCTGTCTAGGCCTCCTCCATCAAATGTACTTATTTGTTATGGGGATAGTGTTTCATGGATCTCTTCACCCTTCATTCCCTCATTGACTAGGTTTTGTTTAATGTGTTTTGTTTAAGGTATCTCTTTTATAGTTTGTATAAATAAAATTTATTCTCCTGGGGGTCCACATCCATAGAAGGATTCATCCATGATCAGTATCTAACAATGATGAATGGTGGGTAGGAAGGCATGGCTCTCATGAACTTGAGATTATTTTCAGAGGCTTGCGAGGCATCTTCTCCTACTCCTAAGTGACATTCCTAGGATTTTAAGTTTATCTTGATTCCTAGGACTCCACTTTCTTACTGTAAGGTCACTTTTCATTCCTTTATAGTATATTTCCCTATAATGAATCATGGTTATTCAAAATATATCCCTATTATATTTTTACTAAATCCATGGAAGGGGTCTCTTTAAGGTAAGGAGATTGACTTCTCCTTGTCTCCCATAGTTTTTCCCATGGAATAGATCCCAGACCCTCAAGAAGCTCTCCCATTACCCTCTCTAGTAGTTTAATCATTTTATCAAATTCATTACCTCCTAAAGTCATTTATAATGATCCAATATTGACTTCTTCTGCTCTTTTTCTCTTGTTTTTGGTCTTGGTACTAGATCCTCTTCCAAATGGGAGTTGGAACTTTCTTCTTCTCAGATATGTTCCCCTTTGATACCTGGGGCTAGATATAATTATCACCTTCATAAATGATCTCCCATATCATATGGTATTTAAGTGTCCTAGGATCCCATGTGAAGACTAATTACCTTTTTATTGAAATGCTTCTTAGTACAAACTAATTATTTGTGGTGCTGAAACCAAAGTATCATCCCCCCATAACCAAGGATTTAATAAAAAGTTAGGCCTCAATTATTATATACATGGTGTGACCTCTAACAATTATGTCAAATTTTTTTATAAGAACACAGTTTCAGTGGATATTCTTGAAGTATCCCGCCAACTTATTTTTACTAAGATTATATTTTGAAAGAAAACTTTCTTCATCACTATTGAATACAAAACATTTTATGCACCAATGAGGGAAAGTATGTTACACAATTTAGTATCCATGAATCCAAGGGATTCATCTTGGATTATTGGGGGTAATTTGAACACCATGTTGGACCCATCAAAGAATAATGGTGGGGGACCTATCATTGGAAAGTTAGGAAGGACATTCTATCCTTCACATCCAGAAATAGACTGAAATATATGGTTATATCTCTTGGTAAATTGACATTGTTCAACTTCCAGAAAGGAATTTCCACACCTTGAGTCACATTGATCTCTTTATTTCAAACCTTCATGACTTATCATCCTTTCCTAATGTAGGAGTTACATACTTTTTTCGAAATTATCAAATCACTCCACTATTCATGCCCATATTCAGTCCATAAGAGTTGAAAATAATGGTTTTTCTTCTTTAGGTGGTGGAAATAGGAACCAAGTTGTCATAACAAGGTATTTATATTGTTCTTTAAGAAAATAAATGATCATTTATAGGTAATCATCCACAATGTAATCATGAATTTAAAAGGGGACACCACAATATGAATCAATAATCTCTCCTCACGAGTCTTGGATCTACATTCCATGAAAGATAAAATTGAACCTTTTGCGGTAAAATTTGAGGGTAGTTGGGATGGGGAGCTTTTCATTAGTATCATATTTAAAGAACACCAATTATTTTAAATGTTCTCAGAATATGAAATACTTACTCGCTACCAATCCAATTCTATATGGATTATGGAAAGAGAAAATAATACATAATTTTTTCTTGAATGAATTGAAGAGAAGAACCATCACTTTATTCTGAAAATTAACATGGAGGATGAATTAGTAACTAATGATCTAGATATAGTTGGAGGTATGGATCAGTCTCACATTAAATATATTCTTTCATATATTAATCCACTCATGAAATTTTTTTAATTGAGGGGTCATAAAGAAATTATTGATTCAATTTAAAATGTTCTATAAGTTTATATCAACCTATTTCATAGAATCATTCTAGAGGAGAAGGATATTTGGGATACTTTATGCTCTATAAACTTTAAAATTTCAGCTGAACCTAAAATTTTTCTAGTCTTTCTCAATAGGTATTTATGAGATCTTATTATGAGGGAACTTGTACAAATAATTCAATAATATTTTTGATTTTGGGGCCTCCCTAGGGTTGTGTGTGTGATAACTATGGTTCAAATTTTTAAGGTTATAGATCCATATTCTCTTAAATAGTTTATACCCAAAAGAATTTGAAAATATACCTACAAGTTCCTTGAAATAATTATTAATAGATTACTCTCAGTTCATCTACACAAAAGATTATATGAAGAATAAAAAATATTGTTCATGATTAGATATACTAAGATATTATAGGATTTTCTCAGTAAATTATTGGGACAATAAAAAATAAAACCCCTCAAGTACAACATTACAGACATGGTTGATATGGAAAAGGTGTGTGATAAACTATAGTGGAGTTTCATTATCAAGGTAATGGATTTTACGTGGTTCTCTTCTTGGGCGGTTGAATTTTTTATTCTAGTTCTTCAGTTCTCCATGGCTCTCTATAAATTTTTTGGGAAATAAATGTGGATTATTTAAGTCATCCTAGGATCTAATGTATGGTGACCAATTTTCACCATGTGTATTCATCCCTTTTAAATAAAACCTCAGTAGATATATCACCATGTGAATTTCAAATAACATCATCATTACTTTCTAATACATGCTTGTTTTAATGGTATTTATCATCCCATCTTCACTGATGAGATGATTCACTATGTCAACATTAATATCAAGGCCATATGAAATGTCAATAGAATTATGGATGAGTAAAACTTTTGGAGTCAAATGATTTTCAATCGGGAAAAAAGAAGAATATACATTTCATAAATATGTCTGTAGATAAAAATATTGATAAAACTCTTACAATTATAGGAATGGATATACCAACAAACTAAATGGGATGATTTGTTACCCCGATTAGAGTTTGTATTCATTGCTTTGATTGGTTAGTCAATAAAATTTTAACTACATAAATTATTAGAATAATAATTTTCTTTCTTTGGGGGATTAAACTACCCTTGTAAATCATGTTCATATGTCCATTATAATGAACATATTGTCTTTTCTTAGAATGACAGAGGTTTTCATGATTAATAATGAAAAAATATTGTTTTTATTAATGTATAATGTGAAAATTGGTGGAAGTTATCATTTAGATTCATGGGAGAGGTTGTTGAAGGTGATGGAGGATGGTGGAATTAATATTAGGGGTGTTGAAGTATCCATGAATTGCATGCAATAAATTTTGGTAAGGAAATAATTAGAAGGTTGATCCTTGTGGGCTATTTTAATCATGAATAAATATGGATGGAATCTTTATATGATGAATCAATTAATAATAGGGCTATAGAAAATGATTCATCACTATTTTAATGTTCTTCAACGTCACTCATATTGTATCATTGTTCAAGGGGATATTAATTTCTAGAACAAGAACTGGGCGAGACCTCCACTAGGTTTTCTAATGTTCCTGACTCCAAATATAACTTTTTATCTACCAGGGAAATAATAGACATTCATTGGATATACTTTTGACTAGAAACAACAGATCTTATTTAGGAATATCATGCAGAATAATGATCATGATTTTTTTCATGAGATCCTCATCAGGAGTCCTTTTGGAAAAGTATTATCATCTTAATAATCATCATAATCATATACATGATGGATGGGGGTGTCCTTGGGTGTCGTGATATCCCTAATAAGTACAATTTCCATGTTTTGAGAATTAGATTTCATGTCATCTCTATAGATGAGGGGGTCAAGAATAACTGAATTTCTCTCACCTCTAAGTGTATTTATTAATGAAAAATCAATTTGGAATTTTCCTCTAACTTGTTCTTCTAAGGTGAGTGTGTGGGAATAGTATGAAAACTATTGGATATTTTTGTGGGTTGGTTTTTTAGTTATTAATTACTAGGTGATTTCTTGATAACGAGTTTCATTGATCCAAAAGAAATAAATCAGCGGAAATGTGATTATAATCCTCTTGGATATATATTGTTAGTGAATTTGGAATGATAGAAATAAGACATTGCATGAATGAACACCTAGTTCTTCATTGGAATTGGTACCCATGTCTCGTAGCATACTGGCTGAATTGGGTCTCATCATGTAGCATTAGGATAACACCCTATATTTAAGGATTAGTGTAGTTAGAAGAAGCTACTTACCATTATCACAAAGATCATCTCCTTTGGGTAGATGGATTAAAAAGACCCCCCTATAGTGGCAACAAGATGAATATTAATGAATCATACAGTCATTGATTAATATAGAGAGGACGTTATGTTCAAGACTCCAGGGGTTTGGTTATCTTGGAATTCACCAGATATTTTGGATAAGGTGACTCCCACCTCATGAAGTCCTTTACTCTTGTCAATTGGGTTCTAGTTTAACATGATTAGATCATTATTCTAGAGTCAGTTGAAATAGATTACTTGATCATGTACTATTTTTATCCACCCAGATAAAAATTATCCTTTTGGATTTTTGGTGATATATTAAACATTATTCATTTGATGATGATGAAATTTACTTTTATCTCCCCCTTACTATTGGGTAAATTATTCTTCCATTTTCTGAGTTATCTATATATAAATAATATTGAATCTTCTTTCACATAAATATATATCCTCATCATCTTGGGGGGAAAGTGCTTAGGTTTTTTATAATTTTTATGAGTCTTCGACCACCTTTCGTTATTTATCCTTTTGTTGTTCATAATATGGAATGTAGTTTTTTTCATACTGTATATCCTTACCAACATGTTGAATGATATTAATAAGTTCCAAAGGAGTATTCTTTATATTTTTATATTTTTAATTTTTAATTAAACTATAGAATGATTTAGATTGTGATGAAAGGAGTGGATCTCTATGCATATCTTCAAGGAATTTAATGACCAATAGATATATGTACTCTATGTAGAGTTTTATCATGAGAATATGTGGTCCAGTAGGCACTAAATCTCTATGAAGTTACTTGAACATTGTGTTCAACATTTCATGTATCTCTTATATCACCTTCTCATGATACAAATCATGATGGAGAGATATCATTCTATATATATATATATATATATCCATATCATAATGTTTTATTAGGATAAATTTTTACATAGATGATAGTATAATTAATTGAACATATATGGAATCATCCAAATGTATTTTTTACTTAGATAATTATTTCTCTCTAGCCTTCTGGATAGGTTCTTTAGTAATCGGGTTTTATAGTACATATAAATTCAATTCATGGTGTAGAGTATGTCACAAGTTCCTTAGTCATTCTTCTAAATTATTTTCACTGAGAATTTTATCCTTCTCAAATATGGATCATACTGATTTGATTAATTTCATGTCTATCGTTGTTCAAAAAATTATAAAGAGTATAATTATAGTAAATTATATATTTTTTAAATTTTGTTAATAAATATAAAATTTGTTAATCTCTCAATATTATACTCAAACCCAATAGCCCTTAACATGGGTTTTTAATATCCCATTTATTATATATTCCAATTGATATGACCCATACTACCCTTCTTAAAAACTAAACTATCCCAGACAACATATTTAAAGGGTATTAGGTAGTCATAATTTTTCAAATAGTATTAACTCATTCTAACTTCATCTATTTAGTGGACTCGCCTATACAGAAGTCTTTGATATGGATTTGATCAACACATGTCTCTTAGGAACACCACATCCTTCTTTGGTAGCCAAACCTATATTTGAATTAAGTTAAGTCAACCCAGAACTCATGTTTGAATTCCTCTATAACTAAATTCCTATTGACATTAGTCGGATGATAAAATTGGATAATGGATTGATTATAACATAATTAGTGATGACTATAATGAAAATATATATATTATTCCTGGATTTTTAACAATGTTCATAAATTTCCCATTTTATCTCTATTGAATTCATTTCAATAATAATTGAATTTATTTGTATTATTAACCATGTTGTGTAAAAAATTTATGCATAATCTAATTATATTTTCATTATATATTCCATGTTTGTATATTAAATAATTAATTTGATCAGTATATAACATACAAAATAAAATTAACCATTAAACCTAACTAAAATTAAATTATTATAGTGGTATTATCATTGGCCTTTCATAATGGCTATTTCATCCAGTATATGATTTACTAGCCATTGACCATGGTAAAAACACCTTTAACTGTAACTTAGTTCATGTTGTAGCTTTCCATATATCATATCAGGTATCTCTTGGATTGGATTCCCCTTAGCTCTAATCATAAACAACCTATACTCACATATGATCTCCATTCATTAAATATAATTTTACTCACTAATTGTTAATGGGAAACAAAAAAAGGGGGGGGGGTTATATAATATAATATATTAGGAATGAGAGCCCATACATAATGGATAGATTTATAACAGCTCATAACCCGTAATCCCAGAATACATTGCTTAAAATACAATGTTCACTTTTCTCTAATTATACTAATAAATATCACCCAATTTCAACATCTAAAAAATACAACATTAAATGGAAATATTGCATCGCATACATACCTAAGGAAATTTTATGTTTAAACTTTTATAGAATTAGGAAAAACACTTAGATAATAATACCCAATTATTTAATTGATCATTTTTTCACTATTACCATATTTTCTCTTCTATATTATGTCACCATCATTATTATAAATCATCCTTAAAACATAATTTTTTTAAAAATTCTCGATGAGTATAGAATTTTCTGTAAGACACATAGGATAAATTAAACCCATTAGACCATTTCAAGACCATGAGACCATAAAAGAGATATTTCCTTTAAAATATTAAAATTTCTACTTAGATAATCATTTAAATAAACATGAAACTATCATAACTATCATGTTTTTTTGTCAAATAATTAATAAGAAAACATAAAGGAATAATCACACTTGTGAGGTTTTCTTATTAAACATCAGATCATGTGAACTTTGTTTTCAGAAAAAACACACCTTTTACCCTAAAAGTGTATACTCATTTATTTAAAATAAATTATTGTTATCTTACCTTGTGAGGTATGATGATTTACATGAAAAATACATATAAAACAAATAAAATTATCATGAGTAAACTGAGAAATAATTTTCATTTAACTCTTACAATCACTCTTATATATGGAATAACCAACTAAGTAAATTCCCAAAGTTGTGTAGGAGAAACCTAGAATAGGTTAACTCTATACCTTTACCAAATTCCTTAGAGATCTATATTGGACTCACTAGTCATCATGAGATATATCAATCTAACCTATTATCATAAAAATTTACAAAAAAAACAAAAATTAATCATACCACATAAATAATTTCATTTCCATCATCATACTCATAAAATATAATTTCAAACCCATATTTTTTAAAATATATATTTATCAATTGCCTCTAAAATAGAGTTTTAAAAATTAAAATACCTAGAAATAAGGGATGGATTGATTTTCATTGAAGAATAAAATGGTAGATTATAATGGTAACAAAACCTCAAAAAATTGAACTAGTGATTCGAAAAATAATTGTTCTCATATATATTATATAAAATATTCCTTTGGCCTTTTTAAAAATATTTTGAAAATATTTCATACAAAATATAAAAAATTATTTAATCTAAAAGAAATAAAATGAATTTATAAATAGACATGAAATTTTTTTTATATTTAAATTATATTAATATAATAACATCCATAAAATAATTTTAAGAATATAGATATGTATGAAAAAAATTAGAAAATAAATATCTGAAACATTTAAATTGATTTTTTATGGTAATGTTTCCTTCATCGATTGATTAATTTTGAATCAAATAATTATTGAATGAAAGAACATGACTGAATATTTTAAAAATAATTTTTTATAGATTAATAATAAAATATATTCATACATCAGTTTATACATCATAAATAACACCTGTGGAAAAGATAGTTTAAGTCAAAATGAAAGGGAATTGAGACTAGAAGTCATTTACCTTGAGTCTAACATTTCAAAAATTTAATTTATCTCATGAATATTAAACATATATTAATTATTTACTTTGATAAGATCATTTTATAGTTTTTATGCTTTACCATTAATCAACTTATTTAATTAATTTCAACGACCTTTTTAATTACATAATCTGTTAGGTCTATGTCGAGTGTTTGGAGGACCTTTAGTTCATAATTTCAAAACAACATTAATATGTTGAAAATGCTCAATGAGTTAGTTTTTAAGACATATAAAAAATATCTAAAATTAAATAAATATAATTTTTATTAACTAAGTAAAAATTTATAACAAACTGTATATGAATGTTTTTAAAAAAGGAATTAAGTTACAGTCTTAAAGATAGTAGGTCATACATATGCATGAGTAAGGTTTCCATTTTTTAATGAAAACTAGGGAAGAAAGGAAACTAGAATTTTATATTTCAATAATTATGAAAATTTAACAAATACAAGTTCATCTCATTAAATTTATATTTATATACCAACCATGTGTTGTGGTGATGAAAAATGAATCACATCACTTTATGGAGGAGGTAGTCCACATATAAGTAAGAATGAAATTGCCATTTTTTTAATGGATGGTATTATAATTGAATAGATTATATATTTAATTTCAATAAGGATAATTATTTCATTATTATCATATAACTATATATATTCCACCATTATATCCATTTGTGAGATGTGGTGATGGAAAATTAATTACACTGGTCTTCGATGGAGTAGTTCATCATACACATGAATGTTGTTTTCATTTCCCATTCAATGGCACAAAAGATGTATAAAGGTTATTTCATAAGCCCAATAACATATATTATTTTTTATATACTAATTTTATTATATCATAATTTTTATAAGTGTTTTTATGTTGGTATATAAAGAAATAACACATAAAAAATCGATTAAAATCATTATCTCTTCTTCAAGCAACCTCCTTTTCTTTATACCATAATCAAAAAATAGTTGGTATGCTAACACATCTATAATGTATAGTACAGTGGTATGGATTCATGTTAGGGATTTGGATAAGGATTTACTAAACAAATCTTCTAAAGATGTGTAGAGATGGGAGAAGAAGGGGTTTCTATTTATATGTGGGGGAGAGGACAAATTTTCAACTTTTAAAAAGACTATGACATATTAATGTGTTACTTTGTCAAATGGATCTAAAATAAACCATTTCATAATATAGTATGATATATGAAATATATATTTCATGAAAATATAAATTCATCAAGTTTTTTGGTCATTTTAACTGTTATCACTTTAGTAAAACCCCAAGTAAACCAATTTTAACCATAAATATCATAATAATTTTTTTCAAATTTTTAACTACTAATTATAAAAAAATTATTTGAATTTATTAAAGAATATAAATTATGATAATTTTATATAAGAATAAATTTTACCAATTTAAATTTATATATTTGGTAGAATTAAATTTCAAATAAAACCCATAAATTATGAAAAAAAGTTGTTTTCAAAAAATATATCTTCATAAGTATAAAAAGTTTTCATAAAAAATATAGCATAAAATTGTTTCAAATGTTCATAATTTTATTATTCAAAATAAAAATGAATTAGATACATTTTTAAAACATAATGTAACATTTTATGTTATTTAAATTATAATATATATTTCAATAAAAATCACCATATATACAAATCATTGGAAAAAATAAATCTTTCCAAAAAAATCCATAAAATCACCTCTAAGTAAATTTTTTCTTACTGATTTCAATAATAAATTTATTTTTTGGAAATTTAAATACTTTTATTTAGAATTTATTATTTTAAATTAAACCATATAATATATATGCATGAATTTACTTTTAGGTCAATTATTTCTTTTTTGATTAGAGAATTACATAATATTATTATATTGAATAAAACTCAATAAATTATAATTCATGAATACTAAAAAGTCCTTAAATTTATTTAATTATATCATTAACCAAGTTTTTTTATTCTTCTTCACTTTTGGATATTTAATCCTTGGAATTTCACCTTTATCTTGATAGTTAAGGGTTTAGCAATTTGAAAATAACATTATTTGAAAACCTATGTATTAAAAATAGTTTATAAAAGACCCCTTTGATAAGATAAAAACATAAATATGATGGTCATATAAAATAAAACATAACAATTTTTCTTTAAAAATATAACATTATTAGTATGTGTGAACAAAAACATATAATGAAGATCTATTTTGTACATTAATTAATATTTTTTAGAAGCGGAGAGACCATCCATTCCTCAGAAATGACCATAAAAGGATAAATTTATTATTTCATGATCATTTTTTTAGAGTTGTAGAATTCATTTACCTTTATTATTAATAAAAAATAATTCATACATAAAATATTTCTCTACATTTTATAAGTTAAATTTAAACCTTTGGTTTTTATTCGATCAATTTACCCAACTATCATGATTCTTATTCTATGAAAATAATATTTAATATGAGTTTTTCTTTTATGAAGCACTATATTACACATCAAACCAATCACATGATCCATAAAATATATCAATTTATTCCTTCTATATTTATATAGTTTCCAAAACCATAATCTTTAGAATGAGATAAAATAATATTAGAAAGTAATAAACCTTTATACATCAATCTAGAAAATTCCAATAATAAGACCCAAAGTTCAACTGGAATAATTTCATAAATATATAAACATAAAACCCATCAATGTATACCTAAAAATACTAAAAACGAAATATTTTAATTATTTTATCTCATATTTATCCATGATTAACATAACATTAATATCTAAATAATAACAATATCTAATAAATATATATACAAAAAATTAATAAACATTCATATAAAAGATTATTCACAAGGATAATAATACTCAAAAATAAACTAAGTTACTTTCACACATAGATGAACTCAAAATATCCCTATATCATTCTTGACCAGATTCAAAAACCCTTGAAATTAAAAATTATTATATCCCAAAATATTCTTGGAATAAAAAATGAATATACATTAATCATATATTCTCTAAAAATATGAAAAACATTTCTATAAATTTACATGACAAAAACATAATATTATATGATTCCCAAAATTTATATAATCAAAATCCATCAAATATTTTATGTAAAAAAATTCATACTAGAAAGGAAAAAACTTTGTCTAATGGTTGGTATTGTACCCTTATTTCCATTTATATGTGGGTTCTAGCCTCATGATCTTGTCAGATGTAATGGATTCTCCCCTGGAAATAATGTTATCATTTTTTTGAATATATATTAGTATAATTCCCTTATAAATGATTTTTTTGTGATAATCATATTTATAATTCAACTTGATCATATAAAAGTAAAATATTATGTCAAACTTAATCAAAAATCACATTAATCATGAAATAATTTTTTAACATCTAAGGTATTCTATATAGTTAATTTCTTTCCAAAAAATAAAATAATCATAATTAAATTTTATTACCTTAAAATCAATCATATATTATCATAATAGTTTTTTATTCCTTAGTCATATGTCCTTAATTGAATGTCTCTAAAAATTATTAACTTTTTTATGCACCATATTTTAAAAGTATCAATTTCATGTAACATATTTTTATAGATATTGAATACAAAAAAAAAACTATAGAATAAACCTTAGGTATTTCAAATTTCTCATAACATTTAAAATATATCAAAATATCATTGATAAAATACCACTATATTAAAATTTTGAAAAATTGATAATTAAACACATCCTCCATTAAAATTCCATCTTAAAACATTAATCATGCTTTGCAATATTATTCCTTAATAATTCATTCCTACAATGAGATATTTGATTTATATCTTAATGATTTACCAATATCAACCCAATCTTATTTATTAAATTAAACATCAGAAAAATAATTATAACTTGAATCTAGATATTATGATTTTTTTAAAATTTCCATTATCATTCATCATGAAAAAAAAATCTACAATATAAATTCTCATGGACTTTTTTATATTTCCCTTTTAGGGAGATATGGAATAGTTGAGATCATAAAATAAAATATAAATGATACCATGAGCTATAAAATATTTAGAGAAATAAAAAGGTGTTGGATAATTCAAACGGTTTGTTTTGGGTCATTTGAATACTCATGAAGCTATTGAAATAATTTGAAAACAATTTTACACTAATAGTGATAATGAAATCACTAGAAATGGATAATAAGACTATGTTGGATCTCTTTTATTTGATGTTGATAAATGGTCTTTAATATATTGAGAAAAAAATTAATTATATATGAAATGTTTTATTTCCTATTTGAAGGAAAATAATCCATACATTAAAAGGAAATTCCATATAAAATTTATAATATATTTTTCTTTTAAGTCCATTATATATCAGTTTATTAAATTTTTTATCCAATCCTTTAAATTAAAATAATTATAAATTGAATTATAACCAAAGTTATCCATGACATTCAAAACATTATAGTAATTAAGTACTTTTATATTATGATTATACAACATCAAAACCTCAAAGGATATCAAAATATTTCCTCTGATACCAATTATAACATCCTCGATCCTTCACTCCCTAATTTTGGTACTTAAAATACCCACGTTATAATTTTAGCCACCAAAATACACAATATCAAAAGGAAATACAATATCACATACATACCTGATGTCCTTTTAGGTTTAATGATTTAGATAATTAAAACAATGACTACCATAACAATACCTTTTTCATTAAGTGTAAATTTTTTCATCAATACACATCTTTCCATTTTCTATATCATGTATCCATCAATATTCTAAATCATCCTTAAACCCTGTGAATTTTTTTATAATGTGATATGAGAATAAAAATCTCATTTAGGGACATGAAATAAAATAAATATATTAATTCATTTCAAAATAATGATATAATAAAAGATAGTTTACTTATAAAATAATAAACATTGAGCTCAAATAATCTTTTATATACACATGAAGTCATCCATGTCCAACATTTTTCATAAAAACATTATTGAGTAAAATATAGGGAAAATAATAATCATGGGGGTTGTATAATTCCTGATAACCCTTAGAGAATGTTTTATAAAAAACATAGATTTTTACCCTAAATGCACATAAGTACTAAAAAATACCAAAAATCATACTTTTCAAAATCAAATGGTTTTCATGAAAAATAATTGAAAAAAATATAAAATTTATATTGGTAAAATAATAAATAATTTTCATATCCCTTTTATAATATATTATAAATATAGAATATCTAACCTTGTAAACATTAATAACCCTGAGAAGAAATGTATAATAGCCTAACTCCATCCCCTTTTCTAATGAATTAGAGAGATATATAGGGATTAACCATTATGATTACCTATATTAACGTAAACCATAATTATAAACAATCCCCAAGAACCATAACATATTCATAATATAAGAAGGCTTTCATTCCAATCATCATACACATAAAAAGTTAGTTTCAAACCCATAAGAAAAACATTTACAGATATTTATTTATTCTTATAATTTAAAATCAAATTTCCAAAAGTAAAATACCCAGAAATAAGGGAATGTATTTTTTATTTGAAAAAAACATGTATGATAATAAAGGAATAAAAAATGAATTAATGATTTTGGAAGAAGGAAAAGTTTATGTCATCATATTTGCTAAATAGAACATTTCTTGTTCCTTTTTAAAAAAAAATAACAATACTATATATAATATGTAAAAGGATTCCATTTTTAAAACTTTTAAATAATGTAAAAAGATACATAAAATGTCCTTTAAAAATAATTTATTCACATATAAATGCATCTGTTAAATAATATTACAAATATGGATATGGATGAAAAATATTTGTGAAAGGAAACTTAAAAACATTTAAAATGATATTTTTATGATAAAGTGCCGTTTAGGATATAAAAATTGTTGATCCAAAGAAAAATTCAATAGAAAAACATGAATGAACTTTTAAAGACTTTAATTTAAATACTATTTATAAAATACATCCATAAGGAACTTTATATATATAAAAAGTGGTGAAATAGACTAAAATTAAAATAAAGGTAATTAAGACTAGAAATCCATTACATTGTCTTGGAATTTTCAAGTGAATTATTTATATCATATATAATAAATATATATCAATTATTCACATTCTTACTATAAATTAAAAGGGTTAATACATTATCATCGAACCATTTATTTAACATATCACATTGAAATATTTAATTACTTAATCATTTAAGTCCTCATATGGTGTTTTCTATATGATTGGTTAATATTTAAAAATGGTTTTAGTATGATGATTATGGTCAAAGAGTTGAAAATTAAATCATACCTATAATAATAGTAATGAAAAAAGTAACTTTTTAATACATTAATTTTTCATTTTAAAATATGTTATGAATAATGAATCTCATTGATTCGTGGAGGTGGTAATATAAATATATGAAAGATATAAATTAAAGTTTTAAAATTGATATAAAATTAATAAAATAAAAAAATATTTTATATTTACATAAGTATAATTAAGTCATTAATATAATATTAATAAAATAAACCCATCATGACTACCTGCTATGAGAGGCGGCGATGGAAAAAGAATTAAATCAGTTCATGAGGCGGTAGTCCTCTGTACACATGAGTGATTGTTTGATTTCCAAATTGTTTGAAGTGGATATAGATAAATGTTTTGAAATGAAAAATATAATATCTAATTATATTATATACACAAATTTTATCATACAATAAATGTTAGAAGAGTTAATATGGAGGTATAATGAGAAATAATACAAAAACATTCAGTTAAAAGATATACCTCTTCTTCGAGCCAACTCATTTGATTTAAAAATTATTCACTTTAGGTTTGGTATTCAACCAAAAAAACACTCTTGGATTTTTGGAGATATTATAGAAAGGTATTTGCATAGGATTATATTAAATGTCTCTTGATGTGTGGAGAATTGAGAATAACAGATTCCATTTTATAAATAGTGGAGATGACACACATAGAATATTAGAAAATATTAAAAAAATTATTGAGTAACTAAATCTAAATAGATAAAAATTGAACCATTTAATAAGATTATATAATATAATATCTAAATATGTCTATAAAATAGGATAAAACATGTATTTTACCATTTTAACCTCTGGAAATTTAGTTTTACCTCCAATAAACATGTTTAACCTTAACCATGGGAATATATTTTTACTATTTTTAATATTCATTATAATAATGAATTATGATGAACATATTTATTAATAATATTTATTATGATTCCAAATATAGAGTCAATTTTATCACATTAATTTAATAGTATTAGAATAATTTAATTTAATTTTTATCCTGAAAAATAAGTTGAAAATATTTTTCTAGAAAAAATTTCTTATTTTAGATAAAATGTTTTTATATCAAAATCACCAAAAATATTTATTATACAGATCATAATTGGATTAACAAAAATATTAATGGACTATTGATACTTTTAATCATATTTATAAGAATATGTAACATTTTAAATACTTGAAACAAAGTGATAGTCTTCTATAAAAATAAGTGTTTTCATTATTCATTTGAAATATAATTTTTTTGATAAATTTCAGAAATTATCTCAAACATAATTTTGAGATGATAATTTCAAAAATGAAGATCATTATTTCATTTTATAATTTATAAATTTTGAATTAAATCTTTTAAATAAATGTCTATAATAAATATAAATGAATTTAAGTATAAGAAATATAATTCATTCTTGATATTAAAATTACATAATATTTTTATATTGAATATAACTCTTTAAAATATAATTTTTAAACATAAATGAGGAATTGAATAGATTTACTATTAACATTACTGTATCTTTAACAGTAGTGATGACACATAGTCTATCGTTATAATTTAATTATAAATTAATATTAAACCATTCACATAAAGAGGTCTATTTTATACTCATGATCATAAATATAGCAAACAATAATTATTCATTTAATAAACTATAATTCAAAAATAATAATCATTAATTATGATAAATTTTGGTCGAATCCATAAATTACCATCTTTAAGTTTACAATTCATTTATCTAAATTTTCATCTAAACTATCATTATATTCTCATCCATCTATATTGTAAATAAGTTAATTAATTAATTTCAAAATGACTATGTATGAAAACATGTACCTTAGAGGCAATACATAGAGTGCGCATATAAACTACCCAACATGTATGATATTCATATAATTTTTTATTATAATGAATTTTGAAAAATAAATAGTATCGCATAATTTCATGCAATGTGGTTCCACATACTCTGAATGGCCCGAAGACCTTCTTTTTTATTTTATTATAGATAATCCTCCTTTTAAGGGTTGAAGGGGAACCCGCACATGACCCGTAGGCCCAATGCGCAAGGCCCGACATGACCCGCAATACATGACCCAAAGGCCCAGAGACATACCATGCCCAATACATGACCCATAGGCCCAACCCACTAGAAATGCCCCTCCCCAGCGTCTTGCATCATTGATTGCCTTAGCTCCCCACCTTGCATTGCTGATCAGCTAGCATTGCCCCGTAAAAAGCTGCATGATGCCTGGTCCCGATGGCGGCTGCCATACCCTCTCGTTCTTCCAATCCGGTTAGCTCTGCATCTGGTGGCTGCTACTCTTGTTGCTCTGATCCTCTTCTGGGGCATGTTCTGTGTGAACTGGGCTACTCCATGGTCTACGTGAACTGAAGGCCCTATGGCCCGAAGGCCTTTGATGACCCGAAGGTCCTGGAGACTCGTAGGCCCAAACCGGTGGCCCGAAGGCCCAAATCGGGTGAATAGTTCCGGCTGCTACAGTTCCCGGAAATTCTCCTCCACCCGGTTTTGAACTCGGGTCGCTTGGATGCCAAGAAGGAGCCCTTACCACTTGGGTACGGGCTCGTTGGCTGGTTCCACATAAATTACACAAATCTTATGTTATTTATGTAGTGTTTTATATATTAATGTTAATAGGGTAATACTTGTATTGTGGTATATATATATAATGAAATTCACAATATTTAATACAAATTAATACGATATTTAATATATATATATATATATATACTATCACATGTAATGTGTGAGTCGAATATGTTGTATAGAAAACTCATGTGGATAAGGTTTATGTTATAAAAAAAATTAAATTCTTCATATACTAGTAATATACACAGCATATACTATCTATCTACACTTCATGAATATTTCATTTCCTTATATCCATGGAAAACACCTTAATACATTGTGTCTCATTGTACCACCTACATTAATGTAGTACATGTAATGTACCTTGAATACACATTATTTGGTCTCCAAAGTTCTGCAAATACTAGTGATATGTACCATGTAATTGACACATAGTTTGTCTCTGACTAATGTAATACATATAATATTTTTAAGTTACATGATGTGTAGTGTGTAAAACTGTTAACCATGGTATACTGGTCAATAAATGGTGTATATAAGTTACACACCATTTTAAATTGATTCATGACACTCTAAATTAATTAATGAGGTGTCATGCTGAATTAGTCATGGGTAAATGGTGTGTATGTATAGGTTACACACCATGTATTCTTATACTACCATTCTAAAATATAGGGAACTATCTGATGAGTTATCTAAAAATTTATCATTCATAATTAAATTTTTTATTATATTTACAAGTATTAGTAATAGAAATAAATGATCTCTTGATTTAGATTTAAATAATGATTAAACCCGATTTAAAAACTAATGATAAATGAATAAACCAATCATCAATATTTAATTAACTATAAGCTATAATGAGACATATCTAATACCAATTAAATGTTACAGGTGCCTCAGAGGCACCATTAAGGGAAATTTAAACCATAAACACATGTCTTAATTGATGATTAATCATAGATGTTTAATATGAAGAACATCATGATAAACAAAATTGAATTTAATATTAACTAACATGATAATTCTTGAACCAAATTCATGATAATCACATTTTTATTTTTTAATTATTTTATGATGTTAATGAATTACATTGTGATAAAATATTTATTCACTATTGAATATGAAAATATGTATATGTCACATGATCATTGTGTCATAGGAATCAAGTGTAGATACCCTTCAACAGTAATCTACACATGCACCAAGAATATCTGAGTGATTATAAAAGAATATCTAATTTCTATCATGGAAGATCCTAACATTATCACTATATATCAATGATTTCCATGAGAATCACATTAATGAATAACCATCATTTATCTCCCTCGAATCAAGTGGTAGTGGAGGAGGATCAATCAAAATTCTTGGAAGAGTTCAAGGGCATGAGATCTATAGGGTTGGATAGTATTCTCAAGATTAATTGTGCATATCTTTAAAATGACTTTCATTAGTTTTTGAAATAATATAATCATGTTTAAATAGTATTGGGGTTAGAATATTATTATCTCACATGTTCCCTTATTATTTACTCAATACCCATAGAACTTAATGTCCAGTATAATTCAATTATTATTTCTTGAAATGTGCAGAAACAAAATTTTAATTGAATATTATTTCATGAATAAATTGTTCTAGATCTATTTAAATAACATTATATATATAAATATATATTATTTATCACCGATGAATTTTACACAGTCTTTCATTCATCTCTAATATTCATTTGGCATTAAATAATGAATATTTATTATATAAAAAACATCACTAAATTATTCTCCAATAATTAAATAAATAAATATTATATTCACTAAATTGAAACAAGATATTTATTAATTATTATTCTCAAAAAAATTATCAAATAATGAGCAATTGAATATAAATGATAAGGGAAAATTAATAAATATTAATCATTGAATATGAATAATATTTATTCAATATGTTAAATAATAAATAATATTTAATATTTAACAATGTTTCTAAATATAATTAGTTTTTAACCCTCTAGGCCTCTCTCTATATTGAATTAGATAGAGTAAACCAATGTCCATGGATGGCATATTGAAACATTACAAGGAACAAATTGAGAAGGAAGTTATTATTGTAGCAACATAAAACATAAAAAGGAATCTTATTTTGAAATATAATCAATTTATCAACATATCTAAAATCATTAAAGTTTCATGCTTGTGCCATCATCGTATATGCTCAAAGTTATATTTTATTACTTTCTAGAAATAATCCCTCTAAAATAATACAATTTTTAAGGATTTATTTATGATGTTTAATACCTAAAAAAGGATTTGATATATCAAATTCCCTTACAGAATAGAAGGGAAAAATCATTTCATAAAATATTTTTTAATTTAATATTACTCATAACACACACAACATATCCTGCATCACAAAAAACATAGGTCATCATGGTTTTGGTCAATAAATAAGTGTACATGAAAAATTATATCATATAATAATAATAATCCAAAATTTTATGGAGAATTAAACACTTCCTATCATAAATTTAATTGTGGATTTTCTATTGGTTTGTCATGTGTTCATAATCACCTTCACTATAAATTACCAATGGTGTGAAACATGATAATATTCCTTAATGTTCACTAATTATCAAACCTTAAAAGCCTATGTAATTTGGGTCTCATAAAATTATATCATCATGAAATATAAAATATATTTAAGAAAACATTTGTGGTACTTTTGGGTTCTCATCCTTGTAGTGAAATCTTATAATAATCGAGTGTGACATTTGCATTTATAACATTATCACATAATATATCACACAGAATAAAATTAATGATGAAATATGATTTTTATTAATATTACAAATAATGAATATATGTAATCATAAGGTAAAAAGAATCATTTATTATGAAACCAACTCAAATAATTCATGTATAAAGTAACCTATGAAAAGTGGGAGGAATGTAAGTCATTATTCATGACCAATTTAATATTTAAAAATTGTATCTCTTTATTATTGATTTGGTTTATCACACAACCCTTGAGATTTAATACTTAAATACTATAATTTTGGTGTGAATTTGGTAGTGAGGAATTTTTTTTAGATAAATGTAAATAAAATTCCATTATGGAATTAAGGAATCAAGTTAGTGATATGAAATACATAAACATTGTAAGCACATACACTTGTTTCCTACATTGAACCACACCATAGTATAATTAGAGTATTTTGAAACATTAAATGAATTGTGGTAATTTCTTTTATTTAACTATCATGAGTTAATTTAGATATTTTTTACATTTAAATTTCAAATATTTCAAGTTAGAGCAGTCTACATTTTGGAAATAGAATTATAATTTTTTTTGGTTGAAAGAGCCAATGGGGATTTAAAACTTTTTAAAAATAGGGATAAATAAAAAATAAAGAATGGGGAATTAAACATATAATTTATAAGTCAAGTAGGATTATAATCACAGAGGGAATATCACTCACATTCATATAAAAAAGGGGAATATGAATAATTAAAAACCTATAATATTTTATAAAAAATTGTGTAATGATTATGGGGGTCTATAAAAAATAAATTCAATCACAATGGAGGAAAATTTTAATTATTTATATAATGGATATTTTATTTATTTTATAGTGTACTATTTCAAGTGAATACTTGTATTTTATTAACAAAGGTAGAGAGAAAATATTTAAATCCATATATTTATATAATGGTTGATGTCATTAGATTTGTTTTTTTAGTAGAGTTGGATTTAAGTTGATATTTCCATGAAATACAAATGGGAAAAAGTTGAACCAATATGGTTGTGTGCTTAATTTTTTTACCATATGTGATGGTTTTTGGGTTTTTTTTGAAAATATGTAAAAAAATAGAGTTGTTTTTGTTATTTTTAGAGGATATTAAGATATTTATTGATAATTATGATGTATTCATATACATATCATGATTTGAAGTTAGGTTTATTGATGGAATAATATATATATATATATATATATATATAAGAGTAGTATAATTTTTCTAGGAAAAGTTTCATATGAGTTATATACTATATAAGCCTCTATTGTTTTGTTAAAATATTATGAAGGGAAATATAAATAAATATTTACCATCACCCTCTAGAATATCACCTGAGAAGCCAAACTGTTATGCTGGTGGTTGAGCTCAAATGTAACACCCCGAGTTTTTATTAATTTGTTTTTTTTTAAAATCTAATTTCTTTGATATCTTTTATTATAATAAACACCTAGATTTAATTTCTATACATGAAATACTATGGTAACTTGTGTCACACGTGACATTGAGTTTAACAAAAACATGATATATTATTAATATAGTGATTTGAAGTAGACTATTATAACCTAGACTATAAACACAGTGATATGAATAGAAATAAATAATTTTTAAATATCAATTATATTGGGTTTACATAATAAAAAATTTTTAAAAAAAAATTACTTAATTTTGGATAAAATCTTTATATGTTTTGAAAATAATTTTTTCTCTAAAAATTACATTTTATTTATTTTTGTGAACATTAATAAAATTATTTTCCACATATTTGGAGAATTAATTTAACAAAATAAAAATAATTACTTAAATAAGAATGTAAAAAATATATTTGAGTGAATTTTTTTCCTGAAAAGTTTAATTTTTTAATGAATAGTGAAAAAATAAAATTTAATTCGAAACTATATTTTCATTTAATCAATTTTTAAAGTTAAATTATATTATAAATTGATTTTAAAGTAAAACTAGTTCTATAATACAACACTTAAAACAATTTAGAACATTTTAATTAATCCCATATCGAATTTCGATATAAAAACTTTGTAAAATTTTGATCTTTTCTCTTTAAAAACCCGTTTTCTCATCTTATATGCATGATTAGTTTTGATTTAAAATTTTATAATTATGTGAAAGGAATTAGGGAAAATTTGTTTAATATTTTTACTGATAATAATTTATAATATCTAGTAATTTAAACAATTTTTTACCAAAATTAATTGTGAAAATAGTAAAAATTAATTATCATGGGTAAGGGAAGAATGGGTTTACCTGGTGTTAAATAAAAAAATATAAGGGTTAAAAATAACACAAAACTTATACAACATGAATTTTATAGAAATATTGTGACCTTATATCTTCTATTATCTAGAATTTTTGAATATGGGATCCTTTTTACATGAAATAAACATGGTTGGAATTCATTCTTTAAAATATTTACAAGTGCACCACTCACCTCACTTATAAAGGCCACCCACTCTCTTCTATTCATCACATAAAAACCCATTTTAGATAAACAAATACCTTACCAAATCACATTCCAACTACCCACATATCATCCCATAATATTTATTTTGTAATTAAATCTATAATAGACTTAGTATACTCCATATACTGAGATGTTTTTTTTATGTATAACTATCTCCACTTCTATCAAATTGGTTATGAAATCATCATTTGTATGTACGAAGGACTATCGCCTTGCGAACCGATGTCATCTATTTTTCCATTTCCACCTCTAGAGGTTTTAAATAATGATAGTTTTATTATTCATATATGATTTTTGTTATATTATTATTCTTATAGAATTATTATATAACAAAAACATTCATACTATATATTTTTTGGGAATACGATAACGTCGCTCGTGTGTACGAAAAACTACCTCCTCGAGAAGAAATGCGATTAATTCAAACATGACATAGAAGCTAATAAGGATTTGTTTAAATAAAATATGTAATATTTATAAAATAAAAATAATTTAACAAATAATTTATATAATTTATCATTATTTCTTTCAATATTACAGGAATATAGAAACTATATTCATGTGTATATACGACCTACCACCTCGATGAACAATGTATTTCATTTTTTATTAATAAATTTTAAAGAATAATATAAGAATGCATATATTGAATATATATATTAAATTTATATCATGGTTAAAATTATATATATGATTATAAAATATCTAATTAATAGGACTAATAATGAAAAATCAAGACATATATGAAAAATAAAGTAGTTATTACCTGAAAAGTAACTTTAACATAGAATTGTCAATAAACCAGTAATAAAAGTTCATAAGAAAATAATATATAGTATGATATATATAAATATTCCCCTATAATAGATATATAATTAATATATATTTATTATATACAGGTTTGAATGTGTACAATGAAATTCCATAATTAATGTAATGGATTTTTTTTCTCATTTCCATTTCCTTGAGACATATGTTATGTTATGCACCTATATACTTTCACTAGGTGTATATAAATATATGATAAACTATAATAACATGAATTTTGTGGTCCTAATAATATATTATGTTCTAATTTATGTTATTCTTTCATGGTTTATAAAATTCAATGTTAGAATAGTGGTAATTATTTTATGTTACAATCTCAATCTTTATTGGGATTATTTATGGTTATGTTTCTAATGAAAAAAATCAATTGATACATCAATATATAAACTCACTAATTTTATTATATTCTATTTATTAATGATATTTTTGAGTAATATTACAATTTCCCCACTCTTTTGTACAGAAAATAACTGAGAAAATGTTTTTAGGAAAATTATATATCATTTCTCTCTTTTTTCAGAAATCCATTTTCTTCCAAAACTATGATTTCTAGAAATGTTTTTTAAAATAATTTATGATTTTCATATTATTTTAAAAAAATATGCATGTTTTACTTTTAAAAAAATTATTTGAATCTTACTATCGTTTTTCAGACATTTCCCCTTTGGATTTTACTGAAAATGTGAAATAAATCTTTATTTTTAACATGCATGACATGAAATGATTTCAAAATTTCATGAAAGCTCAATTATTTCAATTATCCCAAACATATTTTTAATGTTCATTTTAATGAAAAAATTTCCTTAATATTGTTTATATTATTATAGTTTTTATAATGATTTCAAAATGAAATGGATTTTGAAAATTTTGTTTGTTTTAAAATATAATTTCCAAAGTTGAAATGATTTTTTTGATAAATTTTTTAATGGAATTTAAATATTACATTATTATTATTATTTTTTTGGTAAAAAAATGTATTTCCAATTTATTTTATGTTTTAAATGGTTTTTTACAAATTAGAATGGATTTTTTTCCTCAAGAAATGTTTTAAATGACCATTCAAAATAATTTTTCATCCATGACGATATCTATTGATGTTACCTATTCCTTATTGGGGATATGAATCAAGGATACCATTTTTGTTTTTTATATGAATAGTTTATTTTTATGATTACATGATGCTTATGAAACCCATTTCTCTTATATGGTTAATACCATGATAAAATTCTTACAAAACTCATTTATTTTTCTACAGTTTATGCTATGATGAAATTATGAAATTATTATGAAAAATATTTCATTTAAAAGGTTTATAATATAATGAAATATTTTTAAAACCCATATCATTTCATGGGTTATGATACAATGAATGTTTCATAATCTTGTGAAACACATAAATCTGGTTTCCAATATGATATGGGTGGGACCTATATCTCCCTCTAATGAATTGGTTAAAGATTTATTCCACATGAGATAGACAGAACTAGAATATGGGAGAACCTAGTTTAGTTACAAATTTTTTTCACTATGATAGTCTTGGGAGTGAACCATGACTACTATGATGGTTTTTAGAGATGAATAATTCCACTATGATATCCTTGTAAATGGGACTTTTCTAATATGTAAATTATTTTCTATGATCATATGTATGCCACAAATATATGTATTATTCTAATTTTATGATATCATTGTTCATTCTATTTTATTTTCTTCTTATTCATGACATATGAACTTATAATTTTTATTCCATGACCCAAGATTATGATGCTTGGTATGCAGGGTATTGTTTTACAATGTTATTCCAAAGTTCTCATACCCATATATTCATGTTATGATTACATATCTATCTTCTTTTCACTTAATGAGTATCTGAACTCACCATTTCTTTTGTTTCCTTTCCCAAGGTTATGAAGATATATATTACTTATGATACATCTATAAAGGTTGATAGTTATGAAGATCATAGTGGGATAAAATTTAGTTTACCTATGGACTAGTTGTTTGTGTTTCCATGTTTCTAATGGTACTAAATTATTATCTTCCACTGGCATGTGTTTGTGTAATGTAATGATTATTCATAAAAAATGGTTTAATGTCTACATACGATAGGCCTAGGTAACTATAGTTGGTATTATAGGATTGGTTTAGTTATAATTTAGATACTAGTTTGGGAAAACCTTATTGATAACACTAAGTATATGTCTAAGGATAAGTTTAATGATGAGTCAAAGTAATGAAAAATGATCTGGAATTTTGGTAGAGTATAAAGTGAGTGGATTACAAGAAATTACATCCCTATATAGATACTAAAATTGGATGTGTATTTGGATCAAATGTATCTAGTGGAAATAAATCTAAAATGGTAACATTGATCTAGACTCGATGGTCACCTGGTGCTTGAAAATAGGCCTTGCTACGCACCTGGTTTGACACTTCTGAGGGATACACTTTTGAAATTCACAAATGCGTTACATACCATAATAAAGGATTTGAATAGATGATTATTATTAATTACCCATGATAAACCCATGGAGTCATAGATTTAATAATATGTTATGATTTAGACATCCTATAAGTGATTCTTCATGATTATATGGCACCACATCATGATTATTGTTTCTTACACAATGCCTTCTTGTTTAAGTCATTGGACTAAACTATAAGGAACCATGTTAATGTTGAGTGTGACTAAAAATGAAATGACCGTCCTCCTAATAATCACAACATTATGAGAGAAGGAATAAAAAATCTCATTCCTATGATCGTACAACTTCTTTAAGATATGATTCATGCTGGAATTCAAAATGAACAAAGCAGGGAACAATATTATGTTGATTCATTCAAGAAGAAACATCCATGTTATTTTAGTGGGTATTCTGATTCTTTAATTTCTAGAAATTAGATCAGCACCACTGAACAATTAATATCCATTCTCCAGTGTTTAGAAAATATAAAAGTTAGTTTGGATTTATACTATTTAGAAGGTGATACAGATCAATGGTGGAATCTTATCAAGAATACAGGGTAGTATGATGAAATTGAATCCATGGGTTGAGATTAGTTAAAGACCTTATTTTTCAATAAGTAATTTTTTTTTATAATTATAGATGAGGTGGCCCTTGAGATAAATTAAATGGTTGATGAATTTCTTGGTACCTATGAGGAAACTTTTACAGGACTTCTGAGGTATGGTTCTGTTATAATCAATATACCTAAAAGTAAGGTTGATCTATTATTCAGTGGATTAAAACTAGGCCTCTAAATGGATTTTTTCATAAGAGATTTTAGTATATATTAAGAGATTGTTCAATGTTATATCATGGTGTAAATGGCAGTTGGAGTTACATATCAACCACATAATTTGATAATAAGAGAAAAGTGGAATCCAAAGGATAATATATGATCCATTGAGAGAAGGATATGAGATATCATTTATGCCTAATTCATGGAAGGAATCAATGGGAAAGTTTCCTTAATGGGACTAGTAAATGTTTTATGTGTATCCGAGAATTTAATCAGGAAATTTATTTCCGAATTGATGGGAAGAAGTTAGATAATGTTGTGATTAGAGAGAAATATGCACAAAATGTACCAAAGACACTCCAATGTTACAAATTCAAGGATTTTATGGATTATTCTAACCCAATCCCAAATATAAAGGTTAAGGATAGTGATCAACATTAGGAACATATTAAGCTAATAGAAAATGTGAAATCTTAGGTGATCACTATTTTGGTTGAGAGATGCACTAAATAAATTCTTAGAGGTACACTTATCATCCACTATAGAATTGAAAATGTGTTATTTAATTATGTATCTAACTATTTTTTCATATTTGAAGAATTTTATATGGGTATCAAGATTCCACCCAAATGATTAGATGTAGAATGAGCATTTAAAACCCCTAATGGTATGATGATCACATGAATTTTGTGATTCCTCTTTAGTTAACATTGGTGGTAATGTGCTTCCTCAAAATATTTTCATTCTTCCCCTTGTTGAATTTGATGTTATATTATGAATGGATTGGATTTAACTATATAAATCCCACATCAATTGTAAAGAAAGGGAGGTTAAATTTTATATTATAAACAAAACTATGATTTTCTATTAATATAATGATAAGTACGAACATACTATGGAGATAACAACCATTGTATGGGTATTAATTTCAATTCATAAGGGGTGATTATCTAAAATGGTTGGGGAGAGACATGATATTGATTATATACAATTTTTTTGGGAATTTTTTGATGTCTTTTTGTAAGAGTTTCCTACTCTTCCACCAAAATTTGAATCTGTGTTCTTAGTATAACTCATACTAGTTCAATACCAATGTCAAAGAATCCCTATAAAATAGCCCTAATTGAGTTGTAGAAATTGAAAAAGAATCTATAGGAAAATATTGAAAAGGTTTTCATTAATCCAATTGTGTTATATTAGGTTGCACCTATTATTTTTTATTAATAAATATGGATCAATGTGACTCTTTATTGATTATCAGTTTCTAAACAAGAACATAATTAAGAACAAGTATCCTATTCTATGTATTAATGACTTATTTGATCAACTGTGTGGAGCTCAATACTTTTCCATGATTGAACCTCATTTTAGATATCATAAATTGAGTATCAAGAAACATTATATACAAAAGAAATAATTCTATAAAAGTTATGAACACTGTGAATATATTGTGATTCCATTTGTTCTTAATAATTCCCCCTCTATCATCAAGGATTTAATGAATAGAGTGTTTAGACATTACCTTGACTAGTTTCTAGTAGTCTTTATAGATGATATTCTTATCTATTTGAAGATAAATGAATAGCATAAATACTACTTGATAAATTTACTAAAGACCCTATGGAAGGAGAATCTATATGAAAAATTTAAAATGTATGATTTTTGGATGCAGAAGGTTTCATTTTTTTCCATCTTATCAAAATAGATGTTATATTGGTAGATCCCTCAAATAAAAAGGATTTTTAATATTGGCCTATAATAACCATAGTGATCGAGATAAATAATTTTTAATGGTTTACCTAGATATAATTGACATTTTTTGGATAATTTATCCTGAATATCTAATCTTGTGACTAGGTTTATTCAGATGGGATCCATGTTCCAATGGATAAATGAATGTGAGGAAAATTTCATAAAATTGAAGAGAATATTAGCCAATGCAATTGTGCTAACATTACCCTATAGTAGAGAAGGGTTTTTAATCTATATTTATGCATCCAAGAAGAGATTTGGATGTGTTATTATTCCATGAATAACATAGTTTTAGCTGGTGGCTCACAAAAATTGAAGATCCATAATAAACAAATTCCAAACTCATGATTTGGAGTTATATGTGGACATTTTTTCATTAAATATATTGAGGAATTAAATTTATGAAGAAATTATATATATATATATATATATACTTATAAAAAGGTTTAATGTATATATTTACACAGAAATAGATGAATATGTGTTAAAGATAGTGTATAAAACTAATTAATGACTATGCATGCTCAATACATTACCACTGTGGGGAAGAGAACAAGGTAACTAGTGCTTCGAGTTGAATGGATAATTCTAGGTTATCCCTAATGAGGATTAAAAGAGATCCAATATTTATAGATTTGGAAAGGATGGATATGTAAATCCTTAAGTAAGGGCAAATTTTTCTCATGTTCAATTGAATGTTCAAACATATTTCTATGTGAATATTAAAGAGGAATAGAAGGAATATATAGAGTTGAAAAAGAATGTTAGAAATAATCCTGAGTTTAACCTAGATTTTTATGGAATGATAAGGTTCAAGAATCATGTATGAGTTTCTTCCATAACATATTTGAATAATGGACTTTTAGTTGATGCTCATGGTTATTCAATCACTATTCATCTAGGGATAGCTATTTAAAAGAGTATTTCTGGTGGGATAGAATGAAAAGAGATATCAAAGATTTATTATCTTAGTTCTTAGTATGTAATTGTGTTAAGGAAGAAAGAAAATTCCATAGGGGATGTCATATCCATTACCAATACCATAATGGAAATGGGAAAAAATAACAATGTATTTTTTTGGACACCCTAAAATATCTAAAGAGAATATTGTTATATGGGTTGCATTAAATTACCAATGCATATATAGTTGTGTGAAGGAATTAATATAGAACCAATGTAATACATTATAAAATATATTGTTTTTATATAAATAACATGATGTGTGTGATGATAGTATGTTTAGTGAAATTTTTTCTAAGACTGTGAGTATTTGAAAGACATAAGTGTATTCCATGCATGTGTTGGTATGATTTTATGAAGGAAAGTGAGTTGAAAAAACTTTTGTTATTGCACGAAGAATATTTGATTTAAGAACAAAATTCATGGAATATTTTTTTAAATCATATCTATTTTTATTCATGCAAGAAGAACATTAAAAATTACTGTTATAAATATTTGGTTGATCAGAACTTATATTTTTTAGTGAAATGAGGAAGAATAAAACATGAAATATCATGGTGAACTTTTATTGATCATTTTTATATTTCAATGAGATGGTGTGAACTTTATATCATCTACTCATATATTGTATTAATGAGAAAACATGAATAGTGTTTTATTAATTTCATTCAAGAGATGTTGAATAATTTTAGTGAACGTATGAAATACTAACTAAACGAATTTTACAAAATATTAGTGAGTTTAGACTTGAACAAGAGAAAGGATTATAGTTCACTAAAGCCAAATCTATTGGAATTTGAATACCTTATCTTATGAAAATTATTGAAAATCCATCGATGAACTAGTGGTTCCATAATAAATAACTACATTTATCCTTTAAAAGACATTGATATTACCTATCTAAATATTTGTGTGAATTTTATAAAACTTGTGATCATTAAAATTAATACTTATAATAAAATCCATGGATTAACCAAAACTTAATTATGAGAAGGATTATAATTTCTCATTGAGGATGAACTTTGTAATAATCCTTGTTCACTTTTTAGTGAATTCATTTGGTATCTAAATGATAAATGTGAAACATAAAATAATGATGGTCCCATTCTCTAAAAAACCACATATTTTGAACTAATGATATAATTGTTAAAATGAAACCGTTGATTCACCCCACCTCTCATTGTTTCATCTAGCCTATGCCTCTATAAATATGTGAGATTAGGATTGATTATAGTGAAATAGAATTGTGTTGGTCTATAATCAATTTTTTATGTGATTGGATGTAGATGATTTATTTTATTCTTATGTGTTGTATACATATGGGTATCTAACTATTTAAATGGGTGTTGAAATATCATATAAGTGTGTAATTCCCTCATTGTTATACAGTTCATTTATCCATGTGGATGTTATGGATGTGACTGTGTCTATAGGCATATAAATAGATTTGTATTTTTCAAATGATATTATATTTAGTTCTATAAATCATTGAATTCTATATTAGACATTCTGATTGTTTTTATTTATTAAAGATGATTTTCTTAGTTAAGGATTGTAATTTTTTATATGGGTATAATTTATAAATTATTTTGTAATGTATCTCGGTTAATCTTGTTTTCAGAGGTATAGGAATTCAGTTTTCGTTTATTTATGCCAGCACAGATGTTCTGGTTAGGAAGGACTTGTGGGAGTACCTTGGTTCCTTTGATCTGGAGGGATCTCCTTGGTTTGTAGGTGGGGATTTTAATGCTATTGTAGACAGGTCTGAGAAGAAGGGTGGCTCCACGGTCTCCAATAACGGTATGCTGGATTTCAAGGACTGCATCTCTAAGAAGGGTCTCCTGGATTTGGGTTTCTTGGGGAGAAAATTCACCTGGTGCAATAATCGTCGCGGGGACCTTAGAATATGGTGTAGGTTGGATAGATGCCTGTCGAACTTGCAAGGTCTCGATGACTTTCCCAAGACCACGGTCACTCATCTTTCGCGTGCCCTCTCGGATCACTCGCCGTTACTTATTGACATTAAGCAGGGTAACCTGGAGAGACAAGGTTTTATGTATTCATCTGATTGGCATAACATGGATGGCTTTATGAACATGCTGGAAACGTCCTGGGTTCAGGAGGTTGAAGGACAGGCTTGGGTGGCGCTGTCCAGTCGGCTCAAACGCCTCAAATATGATATCGGCATGTGGTTTGCTTCCAATCAAATTGTGAAGGTCTCCTTGGAGTCACTGCAATCGGAGATCGACTTCTTAGAAGAAACTCTGGAGCACAGGTGGAATGAATCCTCCTTCATTCTACTTTGTGATAAAAAATCCTTACTTGTGGAGAGGCTTCTGGAAGTGGAGATGGGTTTAAGACAAAGATCGAGAGCCAGGTGGCTTAAAGAAGGGGACAGAAACAACGGTTTTTTCCACGCTTGCTTGAGGGAACGGAAAAGCTCCAAAGTTAACATTAGACTTGAGGATGGGTCTTACTCCTCTGACGTAAATGTGGCTGGGAGGCTTGCTTTGGATCATTTTGAACAATTGTTGGGGGGGGGGGGAGGCATCAGGAAGCTCCTGGAGGTAATTTTGTTCTTCGTGACCAAGAGTTTTTTATGGGAAGCATTCCTCAGAGTATTTCCCAGCTTGAGAATGAGCCCTTACGGTCACTTCCGTTAGAGGCCGAGATCTGGGAGACGGTCAGATCAATGTCTCCAGAGAGTTCTCCTGGACCGGATGGGTTTCCGGGCTCTTTCTACGTGGCAGCGTGGGTCATTGTTAGGTCTCAGGTCATCGAGGCTATACAGGATTTTTTCAGGGGAGGTTCTCTCAACAGGGGCTCGTGTGCATCCAGGGTGGTGTTGGTTCCGAAAAGAAAAGACCCTACGGATGTTACGCATTATAGACCTGTCTGTTTGTGTAATTTTTCTTATAAGATTCTGGGCAGTCTCCTGGCTAGAAGACTGAACAAGGTGATGCCAAAAATTATTTCTCAAGAGCAGCATGGGTTTATCCAGGGTAGAGGCATTCAAGGGGCTGTGGGAGTGGCCCAAGAACTAACGGCGTATCTGAATAAGAAAGTGGTTGGTTCCAACTTGATTATCCAAGTGGATATGGATAAGGCTTATGATAAGCTTGAGTGGACTTTTATCATCAGGGTGATGAGAAGAATGGGTTTCCATGAATGGGTTTGTGACTTATGCTTTCGTTGCTTCTCCTCTCCGTGGCTGTCTATCTCCTTGTTGGGGAAAGGTTTCAGATTTTTCAAGAGTGTTCATGGGGTGCGCCAAGGGGACCCCCTTTCTCCCTCTCTTATCCTGATTGCCCAGGAGGCTCTTTCCTGTAATCTGCATTGTTACTTAAGGGATAGGAAGATCTGGCCATATCGGGCCCGTGCATCGGATGGAACCCTCTCGCATATTATGTTTGATGATGATATTCTCATTTTTATTAATGGCAGGAGGTCATCCCTGATCAAGTTTATGTCTCTGATGCGGATCTACGCCTATCTCAGTGGTCAGCAAATTAATGCTAGAAAGAGCAGCGTTTTTATATCCAACAATTGCTCAATTCGGAGGGTCCGGTCCATTCAGGACATTCTGGGTATTCAAAGGAAACATCTTCCTATGACTTACCTCGGGGCTCCTATTTCGTATGGCAGAGTTAAAAAGGTTTTTTTTGAGGACTTATTAAATAAGATGCTGGGAAGAATTCTTAACTGGAAATCCAGATTCTTGTCTTTTGGTGGTAGGGTGACCTTGATTAACAGTGTGGTCTCCTCTATCCCAATGCACGTTCTGTCGGTCGTCTCCCCTCCTAAGGAACTATTGATGCTATGGAGAAGATGATGAACAATTTTCTTTGGGATGGTAACTGCTTAGGAAGAGCCCACTGGGCTTCCTGGTCCCGTTTAGCTTTACCGGTGGAGGAAGGTGGAGTCGGTCTCAGAGATATCTCGGCCTCAATGCTCTCCTTGCAAGCACGGTTAGCCTGGGATTTTCTGGAGGGAAACTCTTTATGGGATAAAGTTTTGAGGATTAAATACGGTCGGAATTGGGAGGAGTGGGAGGTTAGGAAGCTTTCCAGACTTGGGAAAACGGTCAGACTACATCTGGAATTTCTTCAAAATTCGGCTTGCTGGGTTGTGGGTCATGGGGACATTAACATGTGGCGAGACAACTGGATTGGGGAGAAACTCTTCTTCCCTCACTGCCCAGTCCCGAACTTTACTGTCAAAGAAGCCTGCCGCCACCCCAGATTTCTTGAGGTAATTCTTAGTCCGGAAAAGCGTGAGGTTCGTAATAAGATTATGTTTTCAGAGGTCGCCGACAGACTTTGTTTTACTGAATCCATCTCTGGGGTCTTCAATGGGAAGGATTATTGGCGTATGCTCAGCCAGGGGAATACTCGTGATGAGTGGGGATCGCGCCTTTGGTGCAAAGAACTTCCAACCAAGATGTCGTTTCTGGTGTGGAGGGCAAGGAAACAAGCTCTGGCGACGGATGACAATATCCAGAAGAAAGGTATTAACCTTGCTTCCAGATGTCTCTGCTGTGCCCACCCCCAGGCGGAGTCTGTTCTGCACCTTTTTATTAAGAGCGACTGGGCTGTTTATCTATGGACCTATTTGGATGTTAGGGGCAGGTACAATCCGGTGTGTTCCTCCATGCAGGAGTTTCTTGGTTGCTGGTTTTCAGGTACGGGGCAGGATGAGATGGAGTCTAAAATCCGCGGCGTGGTGCTTACGGCTATTTTCTGGACGATCTGGGAGGCGCGGAATAAGGCGCGTATTGAGAGCTGGTGGTCCCTCTCCGTAATGAGGGTTAAGATGAAAAGTCTGGTTTTTGAGTTATGCAACCTGCTGAAAGGTGGGCAGAATTCTCAGTGGCTTTGTGATTTCCTGCATAGACCGAAGGTATGCAGGTCGCCGGGTCGGTGGGTAAAATGGACAGCCCCTCTATTGGGGCTCAAGCTGAATGTTGACGGCTCCTTCGTTGACGGTCTGATGCGAGGAGGCGGGCTGTTGCGTGGCGGAAATGTCTCGGTTATCATGGCTTTCAGCAGCTTCCACAGCCCCGGGGATTCCTTAGGGGCGGAAATTCATGCGCTGCTCTTAGGTTTGGAAATTTGTACCGATCTTTTCTTGGTCTGCGCCGAAGTTGAATCAGATTCCGAGATCCTGATCCGAATTCTGCATGGGGACGTGAAGGTGCCATGGGCCTATACTTATACCGTTCGTAGATGTGCTTCTTTGCTGCCTAATGATTATACTTATCGCCATATTCCGAGAGAAGCAAATTTTGCGGCGGATGCCTTATCTAGAGAGAGCGGTCCGGCGGATCCTCGAAGGGTGTTTCTGAATGTGGGGTCCTTACCCCGGGTATGTAAGAATTTTGTCCAGGGGGATGCCCTTGGGCTTCACCACTTTAGACCTCCGTGAGCTTTCAGAGAGGGAGCTTGTACCTTTTGAGCTTTAAATAAATTAAAAATGCAATTTTCAGTCAGTATTTATGAATTTTGATATGTTTGATGTTTTTTATTTATATATACCAGTTGAGTTTTTCATAGTGTAAATTTCATAAATTTGTATTGATTATGAATTATTGATATTTTTTGTTTTGGAAGTTGCGAAATAATTTTTCAATTTTGATAATATCATATATAAATGGATAATGAAACAATTAATATCTAGAATATGAATTTATTAATTTAATTAATTAATTAGAATCATGTGCATCATTTTTCTATTTTTATAAATAAAATCATTGATATATTTTAAACCATATCTCATATTGAGGAAATACAATTGTAGTGATGCTTGATACATAGTTCTTTATTTGATATTGATAAATTCATCATCAGGTTTTGGATTAATTGAGGCCTGGATTCCTACAAAAATAACATCAACTAAAAATTACACATTTTTTGACATTAATAGAGATAAATCACCCTATTATATTATAATAATGAGATAATGGTCTCTCAAGGTAATATTGAAAATTCTATAAATTTCAATTTTGTAAATTATTTGATGATATACAATTGTTCATTATTTTACAATTTATAAAAATTACATTTAAATTATTATTATTATTATGCCTTATTATTCATTACTATAAGAACATATGACTCTTTCCTAACTGTTTTAGATACTGAAAAATGCTCAATGGCAGAGGAAGGTTCGGGCCCGATAAAGAGAATCCATATTCAGAACCAGCAATCCATTCTTGGGGGCCCGAAGGGGCGGCGCAAAAAAATTCTAAGTTGCGTGAAAAAATTATGTCCCTTGTAAAAAACTCCAGGATTCATGAGAGTTTTCTGCTCAGATGTGGAAATTTTTGCGCCACTACCCCACGTGGTTGATTTACGCGCCACTGACTCCATGCACGCAATATTTTGTGCTAGCTTGTTTTTCGCATGGACCTGCAACCCCGAGGGCCTATAAATAGAAGGCCAACCCTTCGACTTCCGGGATGAAGAATCTGAACCGTTTTCCCTGCGTGAAATTCCCCTCCCATGCACACAAAAAGATGGCTCTCAGGTACTTAATTTTTCACGCCAGGTCTCCAAGGGGTCCGCCTTTGCGCACGACCACTCGGGCTTGATCCTTGTCCGAATCCCATCGAGCCCCTTCCCCCACGCACAATTCTTTCCAATTGTGTGTGATCAGGTCTTCGGTGCGTAATTCCTTTTGTGCGCCACCCCGACCGTTTCGCGTGTGGAATTCCTTTTGCGCGCTGCCCCGGCCTTTTTCATGCGCGTGCCTCAATTGCACACTGGCCCTGCCCTTTTTGGCACACGTTGCTCCATTGTGCGTCGGCCCGAACCTTTTTCACACAACAGTCCCTTTTGCGTGCAAGCCTCCCGCCTTGTGCGCCCGTGATGTCCCTTTTCTGGGCATCATTTTTGGGCGCCTATTGTGCCCAAAACACCTTCGCCATATACTCATTTCCTGTGAAACCTCCTAGGTTCGCACGAAGTAACTTCAAAGTACCCTAGACGATACCGCCCGTTGCGTTGTTTCGCCTCATGCTACTTTGCATAGGCACGCTAACAACTATTTCTTCTTCGCATAGCCACGCTAATGTGGACCCCCAATGGTTTTCTCTATAACACCCCTATACACGGCATTACCTATCCATTATCTTCACCAAGGAGTAGAGGGTACCAGTTACGTAAGTCCTAGGGGTGTGGAGCAAATCCAAATCGTCTGAGCTGCAGGACGTTAAACTGCCAAGAACCATCGTCCTCAGCACACGACGTTAAATTGTGGCCTCTCCCCATGTCTCGCACGTGGGGTACCCCCACCTTGTACATTCTGCACACCTACTGGTCTCCACGGGAGTGAGATCATTCCTTACATGGAATTAAATCCTCTTTATCGGAGCAGTGTCTGTCCGTGGGGAAAGGGAAACCACCCTTGTGTAAGCCCTTAGCTTTCTTGTAGGAGGAAGAATCCCAACTCCTTTTTTCTTCTTCGGTCCCAAGGACAAGGGGGGAATGGACACTAGACCCCTCCTTTCTTCGGTGTCAAAACCCTCTCCTGCTGGGCTTTGTCGCCAATGCACGCTCACGCGTCATTGGGAACGGGCAAGAAACTAAAATTTATAACCTACTTACTACTTAGGACAGTGGAAAGATAGGGTTGAACCACATGGAGGCCTCATGTTGTGTTTGGTGATCTAAAAAAATAAAGTAAACAAAAACACACACACAAGAACAAGCAAAAACAGTTGGTGGTGGTGAACTGGAGTGAGTGAGAATCTATGTGTGAAGAAGTGAAGGTGAATTGGTGAGTGCAAGGGGAGTAGACAGAACAGAAAGGGATCTTGTGGTGAAAACAACCAATAGATGAGTAGGGGGAGAGAGTTCACTGGCCGATTTTAATATTGCTTAGCCTTGTTCATGCACTGTAGTTTTAGAAATATGGATCTGACTTAAAGTAACTGTCCATATTTGTTGTCTGTTCAGTTTGCGATGAAATAGCCATTACAGTTCTTCAATTGTAACAATCATTCTATCTAATGGTGATGAAGGTCAGATATCATTAGGCTCAACTTTTTAGTTGAGTTCAGTGTGTCTCTCTCATTCGAGCATAACTCACTTGTTAGAGAGTTCCTCAAATTGAAACAGTTTTCATTAAAATTAAATCAATATTGGTTTTCCCTCGAACTTGTTGTTTTGAACATAAATCTGTTCGGAGTGATAGAGACATGCCAGGAAATGATGCAGTGCATGAATTAGACTAAACAAACCTAATCAACCAGCTTATTCCCCCCCCCCCCCCCCCGAATGAAATTTAGCTGGACATAATGGTTGGTTTTAATGAAACAATAGAATTAAGATCGATGAAATTCATATTGAAATAAGTTGCAGAAAAATAGAGCACATTGAAAACTAATATGTTCGAACTCCCTGCTACTTCTCCTGAAAGTACTAATTCCTGCTGTTTGATGGTGGGTGCAATGCTGGGGTTTGCTTGATGTCCTGCCCTGGGAATCGAGGTATGAAATGATCTGATCTGATGCTCTCGGTACTCCAATATGCCTGCGAAGAAAGATGATGTATCTTCCTCCTGCTCTGCTCCCCCAGTCTGGATCCAAGCCTCGCTGCCTCCCTTGGATCAATGGTGTCGCCCCTGGAATCGAGTTCTCCCCTCCGGTGTCTCAATCATTTCGTGCCCTTCATGACTGCTAATGACCAGTGGAAGTCTCTGGAATATCACCTGAGGTGTTCCTTGGCCTCCATGTGTAGCTTTCACTGCGTTTCTCCTCTCGCACTTGTCACTAGAGCAGTTTCTCCTAACTGAATGAATTGATGCGCATGCAGTGAGCCACCCTCCCTCTGCAAAAAAATGCACGTGAGTCAGATATGAAAGAAATGAAACTATCTTTACTATATATTTAAATCACTAAAATAAAAATACTAATATCTAATATTATTATTAAAATAATATATATTAATATCATATATGATATATAAGAAGTTGATGTTATATATATAAGCTTATATAATTTTATTAATATACCTATTATTATTATTACTATATATGAGAAATATATAACACATAACATAAAAAATAATGTATATAATTATATATTTTTAATGTTATACTAATTATATTTATTATGTATGTTAATATCAATATAATTGTCTATTGTATATATATGTTATTATATGTGATGTATATTATATAATGTATTATATATATTATGATTATTATAGAAAACAAAAAAAAATAAAAAAATTGAAAAGATAACAGCAAGGGGGAGGAGGGTTCGTGCGGTGTGAGGAGGGTAGAAGGGGCTTCGGTTTGCGGCATGAGGATGGGAGAAGGGGTTTCGGTTTGCGGTGCTTGGGGGTTCTTGTGGACAGAGGAGAGGAAGTGTATGAGGGGTCTTGATGCAGCGAGGTGGAGATGAGTGTGGTAGGGGATTTGGTGGTTCCATGGTGAGGCAGAAGAGGAAGAGTCTAGCAGTGGACTAGGGTTCGATAAAAGGTTCGGTGCCGACTGTAACACCCTGAGATTTTATGAAAAATATTCTTTTAATTTCATTAATGTCTTGTGTTTTATGCTACACCAAGATTACCTTGCGCTATACGCAACACCGTATTAGCTTGCAGTATACGCAACACTATTCTTGGATCGTGTTACACACAATTTTGATAATAGTTATTCTACGCAACATTGAGTATATATATATATATATATATATTCAATGTATAAATTAAATATGGTTGGATTATGTTATACGAAACAACGAAGGATTCTTGCACAGCACGCAACCCTGACTTGGCTTGCATTACACGCAATCGCAACCTTCCTCGATAGCGTGTGTTGTACGCAATACCGGGTTTTACTAAACAACGATATATTATTATAATATTATTATGAACTAGAAGTTATGAATAGTATTAACTAAATTTTGAATCTTATAACATTATTATTCGTCTTACACATTTTCTAAAACATGGTATAAGAACAAAATAAATTTTTCAGGTAAAATAAGTATTTTTCAAAAAATGCAGTTTTGCCGCCTTTTGATGGCGCACCCACTTTAAATCTAGTTTTTGACATGTTTATAAGTTAAATTTGACAAAATAAAATTCTTCTTTGGAATAATAAAATAAAAATTTACTTTGGATAAGTTTTTCATATTATTCTGGTAACTTTCATATTTTGATGAATAGTAAAAACACGCTATATTTTAATTAAAAACAACTTTTTTCATCGCAATAATTTATATGGTTAAATTATAATATTGAATGGTTTTAAATTATAAATAGAAAATATTTTTAACATTTAATATAATGTATGTCATTATCATCGATTCTACCTTGAATTCGTAGGATAAATCAATTCAATCTTTTGCAATGTTTTAAAGAAAAACCCATTTTCTTTCGACAACGGGATTAATTTTAATTTAATTTCTGAAACTTTTGTGTATTGAATTTGGAAAAATGGATTCCATATTTGGAATCAGTGGATCCAAATTATGTTAATAAGCTACTTTTTATTTTTGGGAATTATGAATAGTAACTACGGTAAATTTTATTTACCATAGTTAAAGGTAAATCGGGTAATTAAGGGTAAATATAATATTATAAAATTACCCTAACACATGTAAAAATCCTATTGGATGACTACAAGTCGACCCATATCACCTAAGGGTTGGATTAGATTCATTTAATGAACTTTTGTCCATGAAAATAATTTAATTATTATTAAAACCAAAGAATGTGACAACATGTCACTTTCTTAAATCTTATAAGTATAATAATTTTAATTTAGTGATACACTTCATGAAACTTCTAACATTAATAGTATACAGAAATCTAATAAAATTATCTACATCATAGGAATTTATTTAGAATTTTTAGGGATTAAATAATTATCATTTATTATGACACAAAGATGATGCAGTAATTGTCTTATTAATGAAATATTGACATAATTGATGTTATAAATACCCAAATAAATGTAATTTAAGACTTTTTATGAATTAAACTAATTTTATAGGTTAATATGACATGTTATTATTGATTTAATTAACTTTTTTCGAACTAATCATTCTGTTATGATTTTAACAAAAATCAATTACTAAATAGTGTCAAAATTGACATAAAATAGTTTTTAAAACAAATATTATATTATTAATTGTTATTTTATTCCTAAAAATCTAAGGTTCGTCCAAATGACTTAGATAAGGTTATATATATTAATAATAAACAACTTGGTGTTCGTTTGGCTTCTTATAGTAAGTTTATTAACCTTATAGTATAAGAACACAAGAAGACACAGTAAAAGTAAAATTATTTAACTTAATGTTAAATCTAAATGATAAGGTTAAAATAGGAACCTAAACTTGTCTAAATTCTATTGGATGAGATAATTTCTACCCATACCCACCTTAGCTTAGAAATAAATCAATTTGGAGCTATTTAAAACCGAATTTTACTTTATAATAAAATAATAGTTTTAGTTATTCCAAAGGTACCCCTCTCCTCCCTTATAAAAGGGCACCTCCTCCCCCTCTTCCTCACACCACTTTGAGCCTTCAATCTCGGCCAACCCCTGAAAATTTCTCCTCTACACTTCCATAGAAACATCCTAGAGGTTCTGGTATTCTTCAAAGACCTAGTTTAGTACCCTAAAAGGAGGTCTCAAAGAAGCACTTCAAAGAAGAGGTAATGTCTGTTACCGATTCTTTCATCTTTATTTCTTCTTACACTTCTTCTTCTTTAGTTGTTTCATTATGAAGTAATAACATAAGTATAACTCATATACTGATATGTTATTATAAGTATGAAACAACCCTATTTCACCATCTATCCATCCTACGGAAAAAGAAATCACCGCGCGTGCGTATGTACGGAATACCGTCTCCACGCCGTGGTGTAATCTATTTTCCACCACCACCTTACTTGGATGGGTATAATGGTGTAAATAATGACTATATATGACTATTAAAAAGTGATATTGATTTTGAAATATTATACATACACTCCAATACAATTCCACGATCATGGGAACGATATCATCGCTCGTGCGTACGTACGGAATACCGTCTCCACGATGTGATGTGATTCGTTCTACATGATCTTCATTGCATAATGATTATATAAATGAATTGAATGAATGAATATGATATATATTACAATAATACCATTCTGTAAATTAGGTATCTATAACCTAAAGAGAAGAATAATAATTTATTTGACAAAGACGCATAAGAACAAAAAAGTAATAAACACCCGAATAACAAGTAGTAATGAAATATTACTAATAATAAGCTAAGAATATGACCATATATGATATCATAACAATAAGTATGATTCTGGAATAAGTCAATAACATTATTTAAATCATTATACAAGAGTTTTGGACACTTACGAAGCAAATTGGACCTAAGGTAAGGGAAATATCACAATATCATTTTTATCTGAGATTGTTTATACTTTAGTATTTACTGGGGTGTATTTTATCATCCAAATCCATGTTTCCTCAATATGTAATATTATTTACATCCACCTACAATTTTTTAAATCCAATTTTACCCTTCGGTGAGTTTTTTGTAAAGGATATGAAAGGAATCTTTTGTCGTTTTTGGTATGAGGTACTTTTTGACTTTTCCGAAAAAAGTACGAGAAGAATGTTTTTTTAACTTATACGACATGAATGGATTTTTAAAACATTATTTCCAAGAATCTTACTTTAAAAGTTTTCAAGATTATTTTTAATCAACTTCTTTTAGTTTAAAATTGTATGACATGTTAAGAAAGGAAAATGTTTTTGAAGTAGAAAGGATATTTTCCTCAAGAATGGAGTTCAAGTGTTTTATCAAAATTATTTTCCATCTAAGATAATATAGGGTTCTGTTTCTATACCTATTATTACATTTATTTTATTATGTTGTGATGGAATTATTTTTATGAATTCCTTTATCTTATATGAATTGTTTTATGATGTCATGTTGTTTAAGAATCCCATTTTTATTACATGGGTTATGCAATGATGTATGATTTATGATTTTGTGGCACACATATGAATGGTATCATTATGAGATGTGTGGGACCTATATCTCCCTCCAATGAATTGGGTAAATATTTTATATCTCATGAGATAGACATGGCTGGAATGGTAGGTTATACCGGTTCAGTGAAACAGGACTGAAATGAGGAGTGAACTCGGTTCAGAAAGGGACTTTGTCCACTAATATAGTCTTGGAAATGAGTCTTGACTAATAAGAAATGATTCTATATGATTATGTGTGTATGCCACAAAGTTTCATGTTTTAAGTTATGATTATTGGGATTACATTTCACTACTATGATTGATCCCATGTTATGATATTATGATCTCTTTTGCAGGTTAATATTTCCAAAATGTTATGTTCTTATGAATATGATGTGATTGATATTTCTTTTGTTTACCCTTACTGAGAATTTGAGCTCACCCTTTTATGTTTTCTTTTCCCCAGGATATAAAGAAAGGTTTTAGGTAAAAAAAGGAAGATCTTTATGGGAGATGTTGAAGATCTTTCACCACGATTAGAAGATTATATTCCGAGTTTCCAAAGACACTACACTATTATGGTCCTTGTGTGTGTGTTTTTGTTATGTACTAAGTATTCCGCAAAAGTAATGTAATGTCCATGTATGTTAAGCTTCGGGTCTCTACACCGACTGTGTGATCGATGCGAGGTCGGCTCAGCAGGGGTCAACGCTTCGACGACAGCTTCAGGTTGGCATTGTGCTTGAAGGAGAGAGGTCGGCGAGTTTCAGTGTGCAGAAAACGGTCTCACCGTAAATGATACGGTGACAGTGAGGGGTGAAAATGACAGGATGTGCCACTGTTAGTACCTGCAAAATAAATAGAACAGATTAAATAAATTATCAATTTAAAAAAAAACTAAAAAACGATTAACTGATTAAATTGAATTTAAAACTAAATAAATAAAACAAAGTTAAATAATAAAATTAATTATGTCTTATTTAAATGAATGAATTTATTTGTATTAAAAATTATAAACAAACTTAATTTAAAACAAACTAAAATAAGTAAAGTTGCTTTCTTAAATTAATCGACCAATTAAGTAACCAATTCATAAATTAAATAAATAATTAAAAAAATCTTAATTGAATAAAATTAAATTGTTAAAACTAATTAAATTATTAAAAAATTAAAAACTAAAATGAGTTATTTATTTACAATTTAAATAATAAATAAATAATTAATTTAATTAATGAATTAAAAATTATTGAAACTAATAACAAAAATAATTAATTAAATGAAATTAAAATAACAACCTAATTTTATTATTGAAAAACAATAAAAAATAATAACAAAAACACACATTTCATATATAAACATATTTTTTTATAATGTAATTTAAAAAATAAAACAATTTACTAAATATTACACAAAATACTATGGTTTTATATTAAAAAGGAAACAAAAATATAAAAAGGGATGTGGAAAAGAGCATGAAAACACTGCCACATTAGCCATCAGGCCACTAACCATGCATAATCCCCTGTTTCCTCTTTGGGCAGCTAACCATGCGTAAGCCCCTATTTCCTCCCAGGGCCGCTAACCATGAGTAAACCCCTGTTTCCTCTTTGGGCTGCTAACTACATGTAAGCCCCACCCCACTTCCCACGGATGCACCTTTCATGACGTGATCATCAGGTCTCTGCTGCCTCTTGTTTCTCACACCCAACATGACTCACATGGGCTTAGAGCAAGCACTGACCATGAAATCCACCTTTGGAATCCTAGAGTATAAGCCCTACACCTCCTGAACTACGTGGTATTTGATCCTTGTTAAGTGAAGGTATGTAGGAAGCCTCCATGAGGTCCAAGCCCACCACCCATTGGACCCTAGGTCCTTCTTCACGTCGATTCACGGACGCCATCTTGAACTACGTGGTCTTTGATACTTTTTAAGTCAAGGTATGTAAGAAGCCTCTATGAGTTCCAATCCCACCACCCATTGGAACCCAGGTCCTCCTTCACGTCGGTTCACCGACGCCATCCTGAACTACATGGTCTTTGATCCTTGTTAAGGCAAGGTACGTAGGAATCCTCCACGAGGTCCAAGCCCACCACCCATTATACCCCAGGTCCTCCTTCACGTCGGTTCACTGACGCCATCTTGAACTACATGGCCTTTGATCCTTGTTAAGGAAAGGTACATAGGACACCTCCACGAGGTTCAATCCCACCATCCATTGGTTGTCCCAACCCCCCTTCACGTCGTTTTACCAACACCTTGGGCCGCCTCAGAGAATAAGCCCCAAATGCCACCATCTGAACTATGAGGTATTTCATCATTGCCAAGGAAAGGTACGTAGGACACCTCCCTGAGGTTCAAGCCCAACATTTGGTCACTCCGACCATCTTCACATCAGTTTTCCCCCATCCCGCATGACGTTAAACTGTGGACCCCTTTCAGCGGTAAGCTGTTGTCACTCCATTCAGTGACAAGACATTGTCACTCCATTCAGTGGTAAGCTGTTGTTACTCCATTCAGTGGTAATATGTTGCCACTCCATTTAGTGGTAAGCTATTGGAACCTCAATCGATGGTAAGACATCATCAGATGAACTATATAGACTTTGATTCCCTGCTACGGGGATACGTAGGAATCCTCTTCGAGGCTCAAGGCCAAAACTATCATCATCCTCATGGCGGTTCCATCCCATTTACTATTCTCTTCATTCAACCAATCCATCATCCATCCCGATTCTTACTCGGGCCACCACATCCCGGTGGGATCAATCCACCTCATACCTCATTCCCCTCAACAGTAACCGGGAAGTCAACCATGCGTAGGCCCTAACATCAGTGTTCCCTCCGGGGGTTGCACCCATCTGATCCACTCTAGTCAGTGTTCTGATTAGTCTGATTTGTCTTTGTTGGACATTAAACTTGCACCATACCCTGTGTTAAACATGGTAAGATAAGGAAAACCTCAGATACATGCCCATGGAATATGATTCCCCGCATCCAATGTAGGATGCCTCGGGCTTCTGCGCCCTCGAGAAGCCCTATAATAAGGGACAGAAGACAAACGCGTCAGTGTCTTAGCGTCTAGACACACCAGTGATGCCCAACGTGACTACTCCTCTGACCGAAGGTTGCTGACCTGACCGAACCCATTGGAATATCCCAATAGAAGCATTGTAATTAACTGGTGTCCATGAAGATATGGTACTTGGAAGAGTTTCATGAACAACGTATTAAATCTATAAGGGAGACCCGGACTAGGTAATGAGTTCTGAGGAGGAATCCATGGAAGAAAGAACCGACATCCCATCATCCCATTTTGATCAAGGAGTAGACGTCCCTGAATAAGGAGAGGATTCTGCCCGCCTTTGGAAAGCGGGAATGTGGGGCAACAGACAGCACCGCCGTCCCCCCCCCCCCCAAAAAAAGAGACGGATGGGCGCACCCCGACAAAAGTGTCGGAAACAAAAATGGTGAACCTGACGTGAAATTGTTCTTCTCAAAATGGAGACTAGTAGCGTTTGAGGCCTCAATGGATTGACGTGTCACTAGATCCAGCTACCTGATGCCGGGTCCAGCTAAGCAAATAGAGATCCTGGCATGAAACTCACCAGAAGTTGGGGCAGTAGAACGGTGGACATCTCGTTCTGCGACGTTGTTAGCATGGATCCCTCTTATTGGCCATAGAATATGGGATGGCTCTGGGGAATTGGTCGTCAATTCCTTTTTCTTTCAGCACTGATGATTTAATCTCCCTACTTCTTAGGAATCAAGTTGCTGCTCCAGGGACGCGATCACCGCCTGCCCATCGACGCAGGGGCAACGTCAACACGACCATTCCATGTGGCTTCACCTCTTCCACGATGGCCTCTACATCTATGACCATAGGGGAACCCACGCCCCCTCTCCCCGTCTGAGGTCATCCAAAGAAGGGTGATCAATGACCTCGTGTGACGTTACGAGGAGGAGGGCATAATCCCGACCCGGGATATGGCCCGCCTAGATCTAGAGGCGTCTGCGCCTCGCCGTCAATGCCACCCCCAGGTCTGTGTAGGGATCCATTGATCCCCACCCTAACATAAAACCATTTTGGGAGCCTGTCCCCAGAGTGCTTTGATGACTCCATGCCTTATGCAGATGAGGTAGGTGACATATGGCCCAGCCCGGTCAAAGTCCCATTCCAAGGGCTCCCAGCGAGGACTCCCACCCGGACGCATCAGCACCACCGCCCGGTCTTGCTGGAAGAGGAGTAGGTAAGCTACGTACCTGCACCACCGGCCCCAGTTCATCCGACCCAATGCCAGCATCAGGCGCAAGCCGAGGTGGATTCCCACCAAGGGGCATCAACGTCAGCAGCTACTGTGACCCGGGCCACCGCTGACACATATCCTCAGTTCCCTGCATACACAGAGCAGGGGGACTTATACACCCATCCAGGATCGAGGCCCCAACCGCCCCACAGGTAGGCTAGGTCGACTCTCTTGGTCACCGGCATGAGTAGTGGTCACCGCGAGCTAACCCGTAGTGACGTCACCCAGTATGGAGGTCCTCCCCGTACCACTACCACAGAAAGCATGGGCCTTCCCCGCTTTGAGGCTCAGCATGGAGGTCCGCCCCATGTCACCCTCAATCCGAATGAAGGTCTTCCATGAGGTAGTGATACTCAGCACGAAAGCCTCTCCCGTTCCCATTACACTGGGTATGGAGTCATTTCTCCTGCCCCCGACTGCAAGTGTAGGGACATTGCCCATCCGGTCTCTCTTCAACATGGGGATCCTACCCATGTCCTCTTAACAGCTGGTGAAGGTCCTCCTCACCTCGGAACCAGAGGGGTGAGGGCCAGCCTCACTCCACCCGCACCCAGCATCGAGGTCCTACCCCTGTTCAGCTAGACCGGTATAAGGACCCTCCTCATATTGAGGTTGCCAGGGAAAACAAGAATGGAGGTCCTCCCATGCTTCTGATAGTTCCAACGGAAGTCTTTCCCACTCTAGTGCTACCCATGGAGGTACTCCCCATGTCCCCTTTGAAATTTTTCATGGTGCTCCTCGCACCCCAACTTTCTCAGGTGGAAACCCTCTCTACCCCAGCCCTAGTGCGGCTAAAGAACCCCGTGTCAAAAATCTGACCTATCCCAAGGAGACACCCAGGGGCAAGAAGGTGGGTCTTAGCCACCATAAGAAGAATTCTGAGAAGTTCCGGACATAGATCAGACAGGTCCACTTCTCAGACTCTCAAGCGGAATATGACTCAGTGCGGGAACCCTCCTCTCACTCATATGAGTCAAGGGTTAGGGTAGGGATGAGGTGCATCAGCCTGGTGCTCTTGGAATGTGAGGTGTATCAGATTCCTGCCTCCCTCCATAGGTATATCCAAGAGGATGAAAATCTGGCAACCCCATAGGTTACGGTCGTGAAATCACTACCATCATCACTGGAAGCGCTCTATACCTCAACAGGAGATCACAGAGAGCTATTCTGGGGACCAATGGCGGGCGACCAATAACACGACCCATCATCAGTATCTCTAGACCCTGAGCCAAGAACGAAGGCCATCATCCCATCTTATCGCAACGTAGTGGCCTGGTCGCTACACTCTTCGAAGGATAGTCCGAGATTCGGCGACCAGTCAGCTCATTCGCCATACTGTCCACCAGCCAGCCTGCCATCTCAGCGGTCTGCTTCAGTACCGCTACCGGTTCCTCAGCCACCCCAGTTGAAGAATGGGGAAACCAAGGGCCAGACCCTGAATTTGAGTTGAGGAGCTTATGGAATATCCTCATAGCAGGCCACTTCCCTGAGAAGTTCTGGCCCGTGGCAGCACAGAATTTTCGCGTACCTAAATCCCTCACCCCAAAGGAGGTTGAATGTTTGAACCAAAACCTATGAGTGACGCACTTTAACCTTCTTTATCGACAAGTGGTTTATCCGAGAATCCAAGTGCAACTTGAATAATTTGAGAACAATGTCATCTGGTTGATCTGGCTATGCTCCCTGTGGCCCAACGCCCCGAGTCACCAAGCCTCCATACAGCCCTCCAATAACAATGCATTCAGAGTATCCAGGTACTCTGCAAAATTATCAAGGAGGCCACCCCCCACATGCAAATATATGGTTGGGGACAGTATGATACCCTCCTCTTCAGTCTTATCCAGCGGTAGCCTGACTCTCTTGGTGACATCGAGGACATGCCCCCAGGAAGGGTCACGGTCAACATGGTCGACATAGTGGACGAGGAAGACGAGCTGGAGATTCTCGATGGAGAATTACCCCCTGATGGTGTGCCACCACTATTGGACCCATCGGGAAGGATTAATCATCATTAGAAGATCCTACTTGGTCTCCCTGTGCCCACCGAGGCATTGGTACTCAGTCAGAATTCTAGTAAGGGAAAAGAGCACGTCGGAGCTGCCAAACACTCCGACCCATCCGCCTTAGTGCAGAAGACGGAGGAGGACCCTGAGAAGGCCATGTTACGCCAACAAATTGCTGAGAAAAAGAATTTGGTCAACGAAATCTTGGCTGAATGCATTGTAGAGAAACGGCCCAACTACGAAAATCCTAGTCCAGTACAGCAGGGGAAGGGACATCTTCCCCTCTGTGAGTCATCCCCAAGCAACCCTGATCATGCTGCTCCTGCAGACAGGGCTGAAGCCGGAGCTCACGGTAAGAGGGTGCAGTATGTCTTTCCAAACTCTCCTAAACAGCGTGAAAATCCAAGGAATCCCACTCAGGTTCCCCCAGCTACCCCGTAAGTCGCTCCACTAGCCGCTCCATGAGCAGCTCAGCCTATTTACCATGTTGAAAAACCCGCCAATGCGCTCGTAGTTAGGGATCCCCATCAAGACAGGGACCCCCACCCAGATGATCCTATAGCAGCGCTCATAGCTTGCCTTGAGGCATTGGAAACATGACAAGTGGCAATCCCACCTGATGGTAAGCTATATCCGGCGTGGGTGGATGATATGTCGGTGCCTCTGGGTTTTGGGAATTCCTCTTTCTCCCCCTTTAATGAGATGGGGGACCCACCACAGCACCTGGCCCACTTCAACTCAAGGTGTGGGCCCATGTTAGGGACTTCAGTGCCGCAGGAGGCTACCAAGCTCTGCTGTTTTGTTCATACATTGGAGTGGATGACATTATTCTGGTACAACCAACTCCCCATCAGATCCGTAACCAGCTAGGAGGACCTTCACAGACAATTCCTCTATCAGTTCAGTTCCACCACCCCGAAAACCAGCATCGTAGACCTCTTCAAGTGGAAACAAATGCCTGATGAGAAAGTCGCAGACTTTATCACCCGGTGGAAGGGACTCACATACTCCCTTGACATGCCACTAACTTAGGAGAAATTACTGACGATGTGCATAGGAAATGTGAATACGGAGCTGGTTCCCTCTCTAATAACCCAGAACTACCCCGGAGGATTCCGAGACTTCTCCGATAAGGCCCAACACCTAGAGGAAGCCCTGCAACAGGCCATCCAGGCACGTCCATTGCCCCCTGAAATTCCAGCAAGGAGGGCTGCCAGAGCCGAGCCCATTGTGGTGGCCCGAATAGAATCCCCCAAGCAACTAGAATTGCTACCAGTGGAACCAGCCCTGCAGCCTTGCATAGGCCCTCCACCTCAGGTGAAGCCTCCGGCTCAGCAGTGTCTGCCTCAAAATCAGCAAGCTCCTTCATGGAATGCGCCACCACTACCCGGGTAGGACAATCAGGGTCTGCCTCCTCGACAGGCCCTTCCAGCTCCTCGTCAGGTCCAAACTCCAAGGGCCCCCTTTCCGGACAGAAGAAATTGGACCTACTCATTTAATGAGAATCAGGTCCTTGGATATTTCAAAAGTTCCTCGGAACAAGGGATCGTGCGTTTGCATGAGTGAAGAATTCCAGAAGAGGCGAACCTCACTGATCGCCCCAACTACTGCCCCTATCATCAAATCCTGAGGCACACTCTCTAGAAGTGCTATGTGTTTAAAGACTGGATTCAATACCAAGTCGATAACAACATAGTCAGGCTGGGCCCAGCCCCGACACAAGTGGCGGGTGTCTTTGTAAGGCCAGACAACAGTAGTGACAACGAAGGTGAGTGGCAGCAGGTTTTTAACCGCGGGTCCCAGAATTATGATGAATGGATGGCTCACAAAATGGTTGCGCGTACCCATGGTATCATTCGGCCATGATTGAATCATCCGGAGCCTTTAGAAGATATGGCCACCACTTCTGCATCATCATCTCATTCGGCCTCTTCCCAGAAGAGAAATCATCAGCAGCACAAGGGAAAGCAACACGCCCCGCCAATGCCATCATCGTCCCACACTCTCGGTGACTTCATGCTCCCTGATATGGTAATTCCCCCCAGAATCCACCCAGTGATGGATGGCTCTTCAAGTGATAGTCAAGGGTATGCTTCCTTTAATACTGTGGAGTTGGTAAACCCCTATATGACTCCCGATAACGGGGAGTGCCAGGCGAACCACCCCAACATCCCCAACCAACGTCAATGTTGGCGGAGTCGCGATCATATGGGTTGTCGGGGAACATCAGTTGGAACCTCCATCCAGGCTGTGCATGCCACAAAGACTAGACAACAGGCCCAACGTAGATCTCAGCACGCACAACCTTTTCATCCAGTTTCATTGGGCCCACCATCCCCACCGTTTGTGCTACTAGATCAGGCAGAGCTACCTCGACCATGTCGCGACCATCCTCATCCTACCACAGGTCGATCTTAGTCATCTGGTCCTCATCCGGCAGCTACTCTTCGGGCTTTTACTAGAGAGAGGCGGGATATACCCAGCATCAATCAGCCACCGGCCCAGCCGGTAGGGCCCGCCATGCCTCCCATCACAAAACGACCTCCTACAAGCAAAAGTTCACGCCTAGAGCGGAAATATGATGTTCTCAAGCACCTTTTCAGAATCCTAGCGAGGCTTTACATCATCGGGGCCCTTCACCTGTCGTCAGATATGTGTAAGGCCCTTGCCGAGGCTTTAAGAAGCCCCCTCCTGTTTGAGACGGAGGTAGCAGCAGTAGAAGCCTTTCATGCTGAAGCGGTTGAGGATGCTGAATGTCAGGACATAATTTTTTTCTCTGGAGAAGATGAAGGTTCTCCCATACAAGGGCACATCCACCCACTGTACATCACCAGCCAATTTAATGGCGTGGAGGTCCACTAATTTCTTGTTGACACCGGCTCCAGGATTAAACTTATTCCGACGCAGACACTACGGAAGTTGGGTTTATTCGAGGATGACCTGACTCCCTTCGATTTAAGAATCTAGGGATACTATAGGATAGAGTAGACCCCAGTCGGCAAGATCCATTTGATGACCGAGTTCGGTGGCCTAGTTTCCATCTCCGAGTTCATGTTTATCTCCAAGGACATCGCGTACAATGCATTGATGGGAAAACCATGGCTCCACCTGCACGTGGCGGTCTCCTCATTATATAACCAGTGCCTCAAGTACTCCTTTAATGGTCGAGTAGGCATAATACAAGGAGATGCATCTTTTTTCTCCTCTTTTGAATCCCTCTACCTAGATGTTGACTATTACAAGAGCAAGGAAAAACAGATTTAGGCAAGTGAGGTCGAACCCTTCGCGGTTGCAACTGACCCCTGGGTAGGTCTGGATGATGCCTATGTCTTCCCAATCCATCAATTGGAGGCCATAACCCCTGACACAGGGCAATGTTTTGTTGTCTTTGGTATAAGAGGGAAGCATATTCCCAAGTCCAAGTGAAAGTGGGAAATCACCTCGTACTCCTACACAAATTAGGCTCCGGTGATCCCGGAACCTCCTACCCCGGTATGTTATCGGCATGCCCACCCCATGGAAATGGCAGTACATTATACGTGTCTATTTCTCCAGGCTGGAATTAACCAGCTCAAGCCAACGTGACATTATTTCTTTGATATCATCAAGCATGGCCCCTTGGGCTGAAGACCAGATGGGATCAGATCGATTGCCTTCATTGCTATGGTTTCAACAGCACGTGAATCTCCTGATATGCTGTCCACTGCTGTCTAGGCTGGTACCAGCCTCCCGTCAGGATCTGCTGACCCAGAGGAAGATTCTTTCACTGGGGACCCCTCCTCCTCAAGTGAAGAAGAGGATTTGGAGGACGCTTCCCCGCCTTCAAAGAAGGCACCCCGCCACAGTCGATTAACTGGTATAGGTGAACCTTGGTAGCAAGGTAGATCTGAGACCCACATTAATCAGTTCCGCCATGTCCCTCAAAGAGAAGCAGCGGTACATGGACTTCCTTAAACAACACCATGACATGTTTTCCTAGAGTTACGATGAGATTCTAGTACTAGATCCTCAGGTAGCCGTCCACTGCTTCGGTCTCCCAACAAATCATTGCGGGTTCAAGCAGCCTCCCAGGAAGATGCACCCTTCTCATGGTGCCATGGTCAAGGCCGAAGTTGATAAGATCATCAGAGTCAACATCATTAAGGAGGTCTAGTAGACCAAGTGTCTAGCCAACATTGTTCCAGTCAGAAAGAAGAACGGATAGATCATAGTTTGCATCAACTTCCGGGATCTCAACCATCACTATCCGAAGGATGATTTTCCCCTTCTAGTGACAGAATTGTTAATCGATGCTATGACTAGGTTTTAGGCCCTATTCTTCATGAATGAGTACTCTAGATATAATTATATCTAGATGGACCCCGAGGATGAAGAGTCCACCACTTTCAGGGCGCCCCAAGGTACTCTTTGTTAACAGGTTATGCCCTTCGGCTTAAAGAATGCAGGTGCCACCTTTCAGCGGGCCATGCACCGCATATTCAAACCAATCCTCAGGACATTGGTGGAATGCTATGTGGATGATCTGGTGGTCAAATCACACCAGCACCAAGACCATATCAAGGACCTTGATAAATTGTTCGGATTCCTCCATTCCCACCACTTGAAGATGAACCCGTTAAAGTGTGCCTTCGGGGTCATCTCTGGAAAGTTTCTCGGCTTTGTTTTCAGGTACCAGGGTATCGAGATTGACCCAGAGAAGATCAAGACCATTAGTCAGATGCCTCCCCCAAGAAATATTAGGGATCTTCAAGGTTTCCAAGGCCACTTAGCCTACATATGACGATTAATTGCGAATCTGGCCGGCAAGTGTAATCCCTTTTCTCGGCTCATGAAGAAAGGATCCGCCAACGAATGGGACGAAGAGTGCCAGACCGCGTTTGAGAAAATCAAGCAGTATCTGCTCTAGCCTTCGGTCTTGATGCCACCCGTCTCTGGAAAACCACTGATTTTGTACGTGACTTCCCAAAAACGATCTATTGGTGCCCTTCTTGCCCAGAAGAACAATGAGGGGATGGAAAACAGCCTCTACTACCTTAGACGCATGCTCCTCAATACAAAGACCAGATACTCCCCCATAGAAAAGAGCTGCCTTGCGCTGGTATTCACAGTAAAAAAGTTGCGACATTACCTACAACACCATGAGGTACAACTGGTGTCTCAGGTAGACCCACTGAAATACATTCTGAACTTCCCCATGTTGACCGGCCATCTAGCACGGTGGGTGGTAATCCTCCAGTAGTTCAACATCAGGTTTTTCCCTCAGAAATCTATTAAGGGGAAGGCATTGGAATACTTCTTTACTGCCCATCCAACCCTCACGGACCAGTCCCTAGACCTGGATTTTCCTGATGAGGCAATCCTCTCGGTAGCTCATGCCATCCCATGTTGGCAAATGCACTTTGATGGTGCTTCTGGAGCCTCACCGGTAGGAGACTGATACCAGGCTCAATAGAGTAGGCCTAGGTATTGTCATTATTACCCCATCACAAGTCATTCTACCGTATTCATTCCTGTTGTATGAAGTTTGTACCAACAACGAGGCGGAGTATCAGGCTCTTATCACTGGCCTCGAGCTGGCCATCTAGATCGATGTGCCCCATCTACATGTGAAATGGGATTCCAAACTAGTCATCAAGCAAATCAACGGTGACTATGTCGTCATAAAGCCAGAGATCATACCATTGTTAGAGCGTACCCTCCAGCTAATGGCCCAGTTTCCATCTCAGCCGGAAGTTACTCATGTCCCTCGATCATTGAACAGTCGAGTCGATGCCCTGGCCAGCCTGGCTTCATCACTTACAGAACCCAAGTAGGCTAATCTTATTATACATGTGGAACATCGGAGAGTCATTTCTCCCATCACCCTAGATGATGACGACAGCCTACGGGTAATCCATATTACCGTTGGAGCCTCCACGTCAGGACCCCCAGGTTCCTTAGATGTAGTGGTTTAAGTGACTCCCGACTGGAGATCCCCCTTTGTCAAGTATCTCCAAAATGGTTTCCTCCCAGCTGATCAGGTCGAGCATGAGTGAATCCAACACCGTGCGCTGCAGTTTACCCTCCAGAGCGGTCTCAGTCTTGAGAAGATCCTCTAAAAGCACGGGTTCGATGGTGTTCTTCTTCATTGTATCCAATGAGTCGAGATTTCTCAGGTCAGGCATGAGGTTCATGCCCGTTCCTATGGGGCTCACCAGACTGGGCCGAAGCTGTCTTATCAGATCCAGAGACTGGGGTACTTCTGGCCCTCCATGATCCATGATTGCATCAAGTTTGCCAAGAGATGTCACGCATGCCAAATTCATGCTAACTTCATGCATCGACTGCCAGAACCTCTCCACTCCACCGAGTAATCTTGGCTGTTTATGGTGTGGGGACTCGACATCATGGGACCATACCCATCGGCGACAGCTCGCCAGTGCAGGTTCATCCTGACCGCCACATATTTATTTTTTAAGTGGGCGGAGGCAGTTCCGCTCAAGGAGGTCAAGGCCCATTCTATCGTTGAATTCATGAGCTCCAACATCATCTACCAGTTTGGAGTCCCTCATGTTGTCCTCATCGATAACGGCACCAACTTCCAAGCATCCGAGCTGGAGAAATTGTATGTCAAGTACAACATCTGTTTGAACCATACCTCCTGCTATCACGAGCAGGAAAATGGGAAGATCTAGGTGTTCAACAAAACCCTCTCTAACATTTAGTAGAAAATGGTTGGTCAGAATAAGAAGAGTTTCCCAGAAAATCTCCCCAACGCCCTCTGGGCTTATCGGATGACAACTCGTAATTCCACCCAGGTAACCCCATAATCCCTGGTGTATGAAGATGAGGCTGTCCTGCCCATTGAGATTCAACAGCCTTCATTACGCAAAATGGTCTATGACTAGAAAATTCCAGATAAAGCATCCAAAATCATCTGTCTAAATTGGAAGCACTTGAAGAGAATAGGCTTCGTGCCCTGCACAATCTGGAAAGCCATCAGAATAAGTTAGCTAGAGCCTTCAACAAAAAGGTTCACCTCTGCTCTTTTCTGCAAGGTGACTTGGTATTGGCCCTCTCGGTGCCAATGATCCCTGGAAGGAAACCACCCAAGTTGGAGCCCAAATGGGAATGACCTTACATAATTCATAGGGTTTACCCCAATAGAGCATACTCCCTGGTGACCATGGATGGTGAGAGTATAACTCCTCCAACCAATTCCAAGTTTCTCAAGCAATACTTTGCCTGAGCCAGATGGTACGACATGACCCTAAACTGTTTGGTCTTGCACGACCTTAAACTGTTCAGTCCCACATGACCCTAAACTACTCCATCCCGTAAGACGTTAAATCGAATTTCATCCCACAAGACGTTAAATTGTTCCCTTAGAACTATGTATGGCTTGATTCCCATACTTATGGGATACGTAGGAATGATCAAGAATTTCGTCTTGAGCCTAGACCCTAAACTCTTCTCTTTGACTATCCCCTGGGTATAGTTATCTTAGAGGATCCTTACATGATATGGTGTAAGCTTCCTTATCCCCACTCATGACAGGATTATAACGGTCGCACCATGTTCCCACTCCCTGTTCTTCTATCCTCCCACGTTCTCACTGTATGACATTAAACTGCATGGCCTTCAAGAACTATGTACAACTTGATTCCCATCCTTATGGGATACATATGAATGCCCAGACATTTTGTCTGTTGGCTTAACCCAAATGCCAGAATCTCCCCTCGGGTCAAGACATATGGTGTGGTGTAGGTTTTTTCCTCAATACACGTCAAGCTCATCTCGATTCTGTCATACCTCCCACTCCCCAGAGGTGTCTTCCTCTTTCACTACCCTGCTTGACTTTAAAATGTATGGGTACAACTATGCTTCACCCACTCCTTTGATTGGAACTCCATCATCCTTCCCATCCAGAAGGGCCCCTGAACGGCAGGGATGCTAGGCCCAAGGGCTCTCCTACCACTTCCGGCCAACGACCTTGAGGGTTTTGAGCAAAAAATTGATATAAGTCCCACGTTGCAAATATGGTCAGCAGTCGACGCTCATTTGTTGTTCACATTCCAGGTCACCATAAGGACGCTGTGTTTTGAACATGTTCAACAGCTATCCTTTGTCATCATTGTCCACCCCAAGATGTCCCAAACATCGAGTGCAGTGGTTCATTCTACCCCATTGTATATCCAAGTGAAGAAATCCCCTCAGATGATACCAGATACTTGACCCCTGTATGACAGGGAGATCCGAATCCGGCTCCTTGTTTTTCACACTGAGCACTACTCACGTGGGATTAGGATCTTTGATGAGGCGGTAATCGCACAAGAGGTCGTATGGCTACCATTGGTCGAGACACTTGGCCTCAAGCCCCTTGGCCTTTTCTAGCCCCTTGGCCCTTTCTGGCCCTTGGCATAGGTTCTCATTTAGGGTTTTGTGGTGTGAAGCAGACTTATGTCCCCATTCACATCAGGCTATTTCTCCATGCCACACATATCCCCTTAAGGCATAATTACCTTCATTTATCATCCATACCATGAGCACAGTCCCTGTCATGCTTCGCGTTCCCATTTTCAGTCCCCCGACTCAGGTTCTCTCTTATGGGATTGTACGGTGTTGTATGGGATTATGTCCTCATTCATGTCGGGTTACTCATCATGACATACACCTCCCCTGTTTGGGGTATCTTACCCCTTTATCTGTCCACACTAAAAGATGTTAAACTGTAAACTGGTCGGGCCTTTTCAATCGAGGCCCAGCTTCAGGCCCCCGGTCTTTTCCAACCCCTTGGCCTTCTCGAAACCCGGCCCAAGTTCTTACCCAGAATTGTACAGTGTGGTATGGGATTATGTCCTCAATCATGTCGGGTTACTCGTCGTGTCATACACATCCCTGAATGAGATACCTTATCCATACTTATCCTCGTTGCAAGACGTTAAACTACGAATTGATCGGGCCTTCCCATCTGAGGCCCAGCTTCAGGCCCCTTGGCCTTTTTGGGCCCTGACCCAAGTTCCTATTTAGGGTTGTACGGTGTGGTATGGGATTATATACTCATTCATGTCGGGTTACTCGCCGCACCATACACCTCCCTTTTTTGGGGTATCTTACCCCTTTCTTCGTCCTCACTACAAGACGTTAAACTACAAATTGACCAGGTCTTCCCATCTGAGGCCCAACCTCAGGCCCCTTGGCATTTTCGGGCCTCGGCCCAAGTTCCTATTTAGGGTTGTATGGTGTGGTATGAGATTATGTCCTCATTCACGCTGGGTTACTCACTCTGTCGTACACATCCCCGGATGAGATACCTTATCCATACTCGTCCTCACTACAAGAAGTTAAACTACAAACTGGTTAGGCCTTTCCAATCGAGGCCTAGTCTCAAGCCCCCAGTCTTTTCCGGCCCATTGGCCTTCTCAGTCCCCAACCTAAGTTCTTACCTGGAATTGTACAGTGTGGTGTGGGATTATGTCCGCATTCACGTCGGGTTATTCGCCGCGCCGTACGCCTCTTGTATGTTTGGTATCTTACCCATTTTTTCCCTTACTGTATGATGATAAACTGCACATTACTCCCTTCAAGAACTATGTGCGGTTTGATTCCCATCCTCATGGGATACATAGGACTACCCGAAAGTCTAGACTTCAGGTCAAGCCCCATCTCCCAGAAATCTCCCTTTCACCTTGGCCCCTTGTCAAACCCTTTCCCGGGGAGGGGAGTATATGGTGTGGAGAGAACTTATATCCTCATTCACATCAGGTTGTAATGACCACGCCACGTACCTCTCCCTCCTGAGAGTTCTCTATACCCTTATTCTATACTCATCCCTTCAAATTGGTTACTCTCAAGTTGAGCACCCTCCTAGTCCCTCTTTGGTGATTCACCAACCCGTCTAAGAGTACCCTGGTTCAGCATTTGGAGTGTCGGATTTTACGTGGACATGATTTCTCCCATTTTCAGGCTTTGTGTTCCCCTTCATTTAGGCTTCCATAATCTTCCACATCTGAAGGGACCCCAAAATGGCATGGATTCTAGACCTAAGGGCTCTCCAACCATCATGGGCCAACGTCCTCAAGGGTTTCAGACAACAAATCGATACAAGTCCCATGTTGCGAATATGGTCAGTGTCCAACGCTCATTTGTTTGTCCTCATTACAGGCTAACACGATATGGGTGCTGTGTTTCGGACACGGTCAACAGTCATCCTCCATCGTCACGCCATCCCCTTTAAGTCTTGAATGTTGGTTACATGATTCACATAAATTTCCACCCCATCATGTCCAAGTGGAATTTTGACACTCCTGACACTATCCCTCAGTGCACATTTTCACATTAGGAGGACAAATCCGTGGTAAAGGCGTCATTCAGGGCTCCACTCCGACTTCCCTTATCCATGGTCCGAGCTCTGAGACCATAAACTAATATATCTTTTAGAACTATGTGTGGCTTGATTTCCATCCTTATGGCATACATAGGAACACCCAAACATCTCATTTTCGGGTCCAGCTCAATTTGGTACTAGTTTCTCCTGCCCCATACCCTCTTACCTCTATTTTGGCCCCTTGGCCTGAGGTTTCATTCACGGAATTGCGTACAGTGTGATATGGTATTATGTCCTTATTCACGTCGGGTATGTTTTATTGCACCATGCACATTCCCCTTTAGCCTCGTCTCTACTATGTCTATGCCGCATGACATTAAAATGCACGCTTGGTCCCATCACATGACCCTAAACTGTAACATTATTGTCCTGGACACACAATGAAAAACAGCATTGAATCATGATGTCCGCATTCAAGGGGACACCATGTTTGGTATCGGTCACATGCCATACCATTTGTCAACGCCTGCATATGGATTGATTCTTGTGGAAATGTCGGGACTTTCTATCCTAGGCCTGTCGCTTCACAAAAAAAACCCATTCACCTTAAAGGAAAAACAAGACAAATCAAATACCACTTATTTTGGTGCGATGGCCATGCCCGCATGTCCCTTTTATCCCTGGAACTGGTACCATACCGTGCCTCCTCTTAGAACTACGTATTCCATGATTCTCATTCTCATGAGATACGTAGGAACACCCGAGCACTTCCCGCATGGGCCCATCTTAACTCTTGTTTTCGGACCCTCAACCTAAAACCTTACTGGGGAACACATGGTAATCTAGACTTCAGGTCCTCATTCACGTCGGGTTTCATAATCACTTTACCATGTGTCCCCTGCACTCCTTACCAATCCATGGTCTGAGCTCTATGACCATAAACTAAGACCACTCTGTGTCCTTGTCGCAAAATGTTAAACTGCACGACACCTCTCAGAACTACGTATGGATTGATTCCCATCCTTATGGGATACGTAGAGACACCTAGGAATTTTTCCTCGGGTCCAGCCCCAAGGATCATCAATCATGTTCCTCCTCATTTTCGGCCCTCTGGCCTGACCCCTTGTGGGGAACCATGTAACTGCAGCTTTTCCCGGAACAAGTTCGAGATTCCCCACGATGAAATTGGGAAGTGACAGATCCCTCTACAGAGAGGTACTATCTAAAAGAAGGAATGACCCATGATAAGATTGATGTGCCCATCTAATTCTCTTCCACCATGGTGGCATAATTTCAAGAGTGTTGGATTCTGATCAAACAAACCATCACTCCACATTCCATGCTTTGTGTGCCCCTTATTCGGACCCTGTCCTCTTTCACGTCTAAAGTAACCCCCTAACAGTATGGATACTCAGCCTATGGCTTGAATACTGTCCTGGGCCAATGTTCCAGAAGACTAATGCATGAAATTCTGAGTCAGGCCCCGTGTTCCAAACACGGTCAGCGGTCGACCATCGTTTGTCATCTCCATTTCAGGCTAATATAATATGGATACTGTGTTTCAAATATGGTCAGCATTTATCCTTTATTTTTATGACACCCCTGTAGTGTTCCAAATATGGGGTATAGTGATTTACATTTTCCATTCCCCTATGTTCAGATTGATTCTAATGCCCCTGGTGTTACCCCGCTCGTGCACTAGAGCACATTGGGAAGACGATATGTCGATTATTTTGAGGCCCTCTTCCTTATTCGAACCCCCTCTTCTCTTCTTGGGAATCTAGATTGTCTATTTGAATCTCGAAATCCAAAATCTTGGTTGACGCTCCCACGATAAAGTGAAGTAATAGTACGAACATCTTTTGTTTATCACATTGGGTGCGACCCACGTGAGATTAGGAATGGATTGCTATTTATTCTAGGATTGTGGTTGAATGAGTTAAAACAAAAGGACAAGTAAATAAATTTATCCATACATGAATTTAATAATAATAAGTATTAAGGAGAAATGAGTTTATGAGTTTGGCCAAAACAGGGCCCTTAAGGGTCAGCTTCTTGGATGGATCGTTCCAGTGCTACTGCCTTTTGGATGGTGGCCTCTCAGATTGCTTCTTGCCCCCTAAGGACTCTCTCTTCATCAGCGGTGGCAGAGCACATTCCACTAACCCTAGACCGTGCTTGCGCCTGTTCAGTTTGAAGTGTGGATATTTAGTGACCCGCTTCCATTAGTTGATCTTGGGCATCTGACAGCTGATCCCTCAACTGCTCCACAAGTTCAGAATAATTTTCAATGAATATCTCCTTTTCCTTCACCTTTTCTTTAAGGCGTCGGGCCTCTTGTTCTGCCTTTATGAATGATTGGGTACTCCCTGACCCCTCCCGACACTGGGCAATGTCCGAGCGTCGGCTACTCTCATGGAGCTTCTCGACCATGTAGTCATGGACCATCGAATGAAGGCGTTGAGCATCCACCCCTCTAGCACAGATAAAGCATAGCCAGGTGTGGATTGATCCCATCCGCTTTATCCATTACCTCTGAGGTTGACTGAGAAATAGATTGATGCACTTACACCCTTTGCATCGCATCATCTGGCTCTCCTCAGGGTCTGTGGGTCAATAGTCGGGGAAATCAGCCAATAGGCTAGCAGTAGGGTCCTCTTTGAGTGTTCTTCCCAAGGGTTTAGGCTCTTCAATGCATGGGAGATCTTCCTCTCTTGCCTCGGTCCCGGTAGTTTCTTCGACAACTTCTGTCCCCGCCCCGACGTTGGTACCACTGATGTCCACATCCCTTTGCTCATCGAGCATCGGGGCCGGCTCATTTTGAGAAGTGTGGGGTGACACATTTTCAGTTGAATCATGTAACACCCCAAGATTTCATAGTGTATTATTTCTTCAAAATAATTCAATAACTTGCACTACACGCAACACCGAGTTCAATAACACCATGACTTACAAAAAAAAAGCCATTCAAAAGAGGTTATGAATCGTGTTATCTAAATTTTAAACTTTATATAATCCTTATAATTTTAGAATCCATATTATGAGTTTCTTAGATATAATGCAAGAACAGATTCATTTTCAGTATTGCACTTTTATCAACTTTTGATAGTGAAACCTTTTTAAATACAATATTTTAAACTTTTTGACTAAATGGAGACATCAAAAAATTTAAAATGAAACTTCCCAAGCTTCCACGGTACGCTTTCCTTTGAATAAAACAGTAGCGTGTGTTGTACGCAACTTCGAGTTTTAACACACACCACAACCAATCAAACTGGCCGTTATGAATAGCAATACCTAAATTTTGAAATAATATATATTTTATATTTTGAAATGGACTTCATTTTTAGATTCGGAATATCGAATTTAGCCTAAGGTGAAATTTTGGTACATTTCGGATAACTTTCATATTTTGATGAATAGTGAAAATTACTAAATTTTAATTAAAAACAACTTTTTTAATCAAAATAATTAATAGTGATAAATTATGAATTTGAGTGGTTTTAAATTATATTTAGAATATATTTTTACCATTTAATATAATGTTGGTCATTGGACATAATTTTACAATTAAACCGAACATAAACGAGTGTCAATCTTTTGATAGTTATTATCTCTTAAAGACACGCTTTTTGTTTTGACAGCGGGAATTAATTTTAAATTAATTTCTGCCACTTCTGTGTTTTGAATTTAGAAAAATGGATTCCATATTTTGAATCAGGATGTACAAATTGTGTAAATAGGTAACTTTTATTTTTAGACATTTTGAATAATTACTGCGGTAAATATTTTATTTACCATGGTTAAGGGTAAATCCGGTAAATAAGGGTTAAAAAATAATATTATAATAATACTAAATTACCCTAAAACGTGTCTTAACCCTATTGGTTGATACATGGTCGACCATGGGAATCTTTGGGTCTATTTTGGGACCCCATGGATCCACTTGTAAGTGATAATGACACTTTATTTTAATTAAGTCAAAATGAATACAAAAATGACACAAGCATATATCTTTTAGAAAAACAATTGTTACATAGGGTTATATAAGTTGGATTTTAGATTATAAATATTCATTAGAAAGCTAAAAAGAGTTCCTACATAATGATATTTTATTTATAATTTTTAGACATTAAATAATTTATTTTATTTATGACACAATGATGATGCAGTAATTACTATAATAGTGAAAAATTAAAATAATTGATATTATAAATACCCAAATAAATAAAATATGAAACTTTTAATGAATTAAACTAATTTTCTAGGATAATATGATATATTAGGATTGATTTAATTGACTTTTTTCGAAGTAATAAATCTGTTATAAGTTTCAAAAAATTCAACTATTGAATAGTGTCAAAATTGACATAAAAGAGTTCTTAAAACAAATATTATATTATTAATTGATATTAAATTCATAAAAATCTAAGGTTCGGCCAAGAGACTTATATCATGATAGGTTCATCATTAATGGACCACTTGGGGGTCTCTTGGATGTATATAGTAAGTTTATTAACCATATTATATAAAAATACAAAGAGACATTGTAAAAGTGAAACTAATTAACTTAGAGTTAATACTTAAAGATAAGGTTAATATAAGTACCCAAACCTGTCTAAATTCTATTGGTTGAGTGGTTTTCGACCTATCCCCACCTTAGCCTTTGAATAGTCAACTTTGGAGCCATTGGAAACCTAATATAAATTTATTATAAATTAATATTTCTAGCTTTTCCAAAGGTGCCCCTCACCCCTCTTATAAAAGGGCACTCCTCCTTCTCATTTCTTCACACCTTAAAAGCCTTTTGGTTCGGCCAAACTCTGCCCAAATACTCTCCCAACATCCCTAACTACAACCTAGAGGCCTTAGTTTGATCAGAGAGCCAACCTAAGGAGCCCTTTTGATCAAATCAAAAGGAAGAACCCGAAGAAGAGGTAATGATTTCACCACCCTTCTCCAAGTTCATTTCTTCTTCCACTTCTTCTTCCTTTGTTCTTACCATTCTAAAATAATAACTCCAGTATCTCACATATACTGTGATGTTATTATAAATATGGTACAATCATATTCAGTATTCTATCTACCCTTTGAATAACATGTCACCATACGTGCGTACGTACGGCTTACCGTCTCCACGTCGTGGTGTAATTGTTATTCAATATAATATTATTTGGATGGGTATAATAATGATGTGTAACTCATGTAAATAATAAATATAACATGTTAATGATTCTGTATATATGATATACCATCCATTTATATATTATTTTAATATCAAAAGAATGATATTGTCGCTCGTGCGTACGTACGGACTACCGTCTCCACGAACGCGATGAGATTCATTCTCCATCGTATCCATTCAAGTATAATTATCATTTGATGATTTAAAAATGATTTTTAAGGACTGGATATCATTCTGGATATGAATAAGATACAACAACCATGGCTTATGTAACAAAACATATAAAAGAAAATGAGTAAGTTAACTCCCGAAACGACGATAATTCTAAGATATTATTAACAAATCAATGTTAAAAGATCATATATGATATCATATTAATATATATGATTCTTGTATAATTTAATAACAACTATTTCACCATTATACAGGAGGTTAACCTACCCCAACCAAGGAAAAGTACAAGGTAAGGTATTTTCTTATCTCACATTCAATTCCGTGAGATTTCCATTATTCGCCAATAAATTATTGAAAGTGGTGTATTGTGTACTGCCATTTGATATATATTATCATGATTATCATTATATTCATGTTATTCTGTAAATCATTTGGTGGTTATTAACTTTTGGCCATACGACTCAGTTGATTAACGTAGTAAGGGGTTTTCATCTCACTCCTTATTCCCGTGAGATTCATGTCATATTGCCACCATCACCTTTTGTGTGGTGTATGTACTGCCCATAATTATATTCGTTGTGTAATACACTCTAATTTATGTGTATTTACATATTCATTGTATGATAACTCGTTCATGGGTTTTATGTTTAATAAGTTACCAAATTGGTAAGGGTTATTTCACAATCTCTTCATTATCCGAGGTTGTTTATACGTAATAATCTACTGGGATTTCTTTATCATCCACATCCATGTTTCTTCGAAATGTATTTCAAAACATATTTATTATTTACAAGAATATGGGTTAAATTAATTTATACCCTTGTTTGAATTTTTGTAAGAGGTTTATAAAGGAATCTTTCCGTCATTTTCAAAACAAGGTCCTTTTTAACCTTTTCGACAGAATTACGATAAGAATGTTTTTTTTAACTTATACGGCGGGTGCGGTTATTTTCCGCCGTTATAAAATCGTCAAAGCTTTCCTTACAAGCTTACAAGAATATTTTCAAGAAAATGTTTTATTTTATATGGCTCTTAAATGATTTCAAAAATAGAAAGAGATATTTCTCTAAAAAGTGTTTTGATTTCATCTATGTCAACATCCTTTAATGGATTTTACGCTTATTTGAAGTTGATTTATTATAATACAAAACTTCTATATTGTATTGAAGGTTTTGTGATATGTTTGACTGTGGATGTGCTATTTTATACCATTCATAGTTTATGGTGAAACTATTGACATTTCGTATGCTAGTTTTAATCCGAATTTTTATGTTATATTTCAAACGTTTCTTCAGATGAATGTGCTAAACAAGTATGTTCCGGGTTGGGGACCGGTAAAAGTAAGCCCTCCAGGTTGGGGACTGGTTAAAGTAAGCCCTCCAGGTTAGGGACTGGTAAAAGTATGCCCTCCGGGTTGGTGTCCGGTTATTAGAGGCACTCCGGGTTGGTGTCCGGTTATTAGAGGCACTCCGGGTTGGTGTCCGGTTATTAGAGGCACTCCGGGTTGGGTTCCGGTTAGAAGTAACCCCTAGGTCTTGGGATGAGGCCTAGACAAAGAAATTAACGTTTAGCATTATGCATTCCATCATTATGAAAGTGGTTATTGATTTTTCATGTGATTATTCGATTAGTAGAATAACCATGTGAATAAGTAAATGGCATTATTTCATTTTATTTATGCCATACTATGTTGAAAGTTCAAGTTTTAAAGGCTTTTGTTTTAGTTATACATTGCCTTAAATGTTTATTCTTATTTATGAAAGTTTCCGCTATATTGTTATCCTTACTGGGAATTTGAGCTCACCCCTTTTCTATGTTTTATTTTTCCCAGGAATTGAAGAAGTAAATTATGAATGACCTACAGGGATATTATGTGGGGATATGAGTGTGGATTATGGAGACAATATTTTGTTGTAGTAGTTTTTCGTTTAATGATGTAATGTAAACCTTATGAATATATCTAGTGTTTCCAAGGCTACTAAACCAATCGGTCTTTCGAGATTTGATCTTTCTTGTGATCATGCCAATGTTATGTAATAATGCACCGACTCTGGGCAGCTGGGGTCGGGGCGTTACAGTTGGCATCAGAGGAAGTTTAGTACAAACCTTGGAAGCTAGATTTAGATAAACTCTGATTAGAGCACGTAGACCTAAGATGAACTTTGAGGATTAGTATAGAAGAACTTCCCAGAATTTTGGTATTGTAGAGATTTTGTGAGTTTTCCGAGCAATACATCCCTGTCTGGATACGAGCAGGTAGAGGCGGCTCTGGCACAGATGTACCTAGGGGTAAAACCCGAAAACACCGCTTTGAGCTAGACTCGAACGAGAACTGGTGCACGACAACGGGCCTTGCTGCACTCTTGGTTACGACACTCCCAGGGGATATGCTTAGGATAACTCTCATTTTCTTTACAAATCATTTTGAAGGGATTATGAGTATATACTTCCTCAAAGAAAACATTCTTATGATTATGGATTATATCCATAAATAGTTCAATTTATGTTAAGTGTTTTATAAGTATGGGATTATGTATTTTGATTCATAAACTGATCTAGTGTATGCCATTGTTTAGAAATGGCGCCCAGTAGAAGGAGTGAGAACTCCAGAAATGCACATGATCCAAAGAGAAGGAAGGATCATATCTTTCATGGTCTTAAGCTAGAATTTATAAGAGAAATAGTCTCCCATGTATTATCATCATATGAAGAAATAATATCATGTGTTGATAAGATAAGTAAAGAGTTTACTGAGTCCTATGGCTTTGAAGGGAAGCAAGAGAAGAAAAGGATGGAAGAGAGAAAGATGGATAAAAGTAAGAGGGAAAAGAAGAATTTTCCCATATGTGGTAACTGTGGAAAGAAACACCCTGGAACTTGCCTGAAAGGAATGGGAGTTTGTTATAAGTGTGGAGGAAAAGGGCACAAAGTACGTGACTGCAAGGGTAAGAAAATGGTTTTAAATGTACAATGCTTCATTTGCAAGGAGTTTGGACACTACGCGAACCTATGTCCCAGTCATCAGACTATGCCACAAATGATGCTATTGGATAATAATCAAGTTATGATACTACCACAGATGAAGAGGAATGATTAGAGTTCTTATGTTGATTATGTCAATTGAGTGTTGTATCAACAATGTACTTGTTATAATAATTATGGAGTATATAAGGATTGTACTGCAGTACTATTTCATTAAGGACTTGAGATTGTGTGGAACAAAGAAAAGTGACTCAATAGAAGGTTAAATTTTTGGAAAATATATGGTTGAGAGAATGATAAATCATAATATAGTTCTGATACTGAGGTAGTGATTTTGGAATAATATGTGATTATTTTGGATAAATTATATTGGATATTATTGACTACCTTGAAGCTGATTAATGATTTGTATATTCCATCATTGTTGGGGTTTAAAACATTTTTGGATTAATGAAGTATATCCAGCATTCTATATGGAATAAGGGAACATGAATGTAATCAATAAGTAATATGGTAGTACATGATGAAGGTATTCATATGCTATTACAGGGTAAAAAGGATCTATATTATATTTACCTTCCTTATAAATGTTGGACTGTGAGTTTGGACAGAAGTATTTTGGATAGTTCTAGTTTGGATTATTTTGGATTTCCATAAAAGGACAACCCGGAGGTCGGGCGACAACCCGTCGCGTCCGGCAAGGCTGCGAGACTTGAACCCGCAACTGAAGGGCGACAAGGGTGTATCACCTACCACTGGCCCAAGAGATGTCCTGGATTAAATAATGTAGTTTTTTTTAAAAGATCTGGTAGATGAATTATAAATTCGTTTATTTTGGAACCATGTACGAATAGTATAAATATAATTTTTTTTACGAGTGAAAGATGAGTTTATGGTAGAAATTTATTAATGGACAAAAATCTAATTATAAAGTAAGTATATCTCCTTATGATCTTATCCAATCTCATAAATAAATTCCTCAACATTAAGAAAAGGAACTTAGAAAAAAAAATGTTGTCCTAGATGGTACCTTAAATCATCACAAATTTATGGCTTTGGGATTGTTGGCCTTTTCATAGCCATGTTCTCTACCACTCTCCATCAGATAATTGATGGTTAGATTTTTCTTCCATATCCATATTTTCCTACATGGAACCCTAGTATGTGTTATTTTCGGTAATCTTCATACTTCCAACTCTTTATTTTAAATAGAGGCCTCATTAAATCATTTTTCTATGTGGGATTTCAACTAAGATATTTTGAAACGTCAAAAATGTGTTATCATAATACCCTATGTTTTGTTGAACCGATGGTATTTCAAATCATCATAGATTGATGAATTTAAGGACCTCAATTTTATACTTGTTTGTGATTGATGACCTCAATCACTACCTATAAATATTTACGTTTTTCCTCCAATTATATGTCTCTAATTTCCACCAATGTTCTCCTAATCGAGATCATAATTTGGTGGTGACCCTTTCATTTCTCTTTTCCTCATATTAAGACTAAATTTTAGTAACCCAATTTCCGATGTGGGTTTTCCCACAAATATATTTTCTATTTTCAACCTTTTATTTTCGAAGAACAATTTCAAATTGCGAGGACGCAATTTATTGAAGGAGGGGAGAATGTAACACCCCAAGATTTCATAGTGTATTATTTCTTCAAAATAATTCAATAACTTGCACTACACGCAACACCGAGTTCAATAACACCATGACTTACAAAAAAAAAGCCATTCAAAAGAGGTTATGAATCGTGTTATCTAAAATTTAAACTTTATATAATCCTTATAATTTTAGAATCCATATTATGAGTTTCTTAGATATAATACAAGAACAGATTCATTTTCAGTATTGCACTTTTATCAGCTTTTGATAGTGAAACCTTTTTAAATACAATATTTTAAACTTTTTGACTAAATGGAGACATCAAAAAATTTAAAATGAAACTTCCCAAGCTTCCACGGTATGCTTTCCTTTGAATAAAACAGTAGCGTGTGTTGTACGCAACTTCGAGTTTTAACACACACCACAACCAATCAAACTGGCCGTTATGAATAGTAATACCTAAATTTTGAAATAATATATATTTTATATTTTGAAATGGACTTCATTTTTAGATTCGGAATATCGAATTTAGCCTAAGGTGAAATTTTGGTACATTTCGGATAACTTTCATATTTTGATGAATAGTGAAAATTACTAAATTTTAATTAAAAACAAATTTTTTAATCAAAATAATTAATAGTGATAAATTATGAATTTGAGTGGTTTTAAATTATATTTAGAATATATTTTTACCATTTAATATAATGTTGGTCATTGGACATAATTTTACAATTAAACCGAACATAAACGAGTGTCAATCTTTTGATAGTTATTATCTCTTAAAGACACGCTTTTTGTTTTGACAGCGGGAATTAATTTTAAATTAATTTCTGCCACTTCTGTGTTTTGAATTTAGAAAAATGGATTCCATATTTGGAATCAGGATGTCCAAATTGTGTAAATAGGTAACTTTTATTTTTAGACATTTTGAATAATTACTGCGGTAAATATTTTATTTACCATGGTTAAGGGTAAATCCGGTAAATAAGGGTTAAAAAATAATATTATAATAATACTAAATTACCCTAAAACGTGTCTTAACCCTATTGGTTGATACATGGTCGACCATGGGAATCTTTGGGTCTATTTTGGGACCCCATGGATCCACTTGTAAGTGATAATGACACTTTATTTTAATTAAGTCAAAATGAATACAAAAATGACACAAGCATATATCTTTTAGCAAAACAATTGTTACATAGGGTTATATAAGTTGGATTTTAGATTATAAATATTAATTAGAAAGCTAAAACGATTTCCTACATAATGATATTTTATTTATAATTTTTAGACATTAAATAATTTATTTTATTTATGACACAATGATGATGCAGTAATTACAATAATAGTGAAAAATTAAAATAATTGATATTATAAATACCCAAATAAATAAAATATGAAACTTTTAATGAATTAAACTAATTTTCTAGGATAATATGATATATTAGGATTGATTTAAATGACTTTTTTCGAAGTAATAAATCTGTTATAAGTTTCACAAAATTCAACTATTGAATAGTGTCAAAATTGACATAAAAGAGTTCTTAAAACAAATATTATATTATTAATTGATATTAAATTCATAAAAATCTAAGGTTAGGCCAAGAGACTTATATAATGATAGGTTCATCATTAATGGACCACTTGGGGGTCGCTTGGATGTATATAGTAAGTTTATTAACCATATTATATAAAAATACAAAGAGACATTGTAAAAGTGAAACTAATTAACTTAGAGTTAATACTTAAAGATAAGGTTAATATAAGTACCCAAACCTATCTAAATTCTATTGGTTGAGTGGTTTTCGACCTATCCCCACCTTAGCCTTTGAATAGTCAACTTTGGAGCCATTGGAAACCTAATATGAATTTATTAAAAATTAATATTTCTAGCTTTTCCAAAGGTGCCCCTCACCCCTCTTATAAAAGGGCACTCCTCCTTCTCATTTCTTCACACCTTAAAAGCCTTTTGGTTCGGCCAAACTCTGCCCAAATACTCTCCCAACATCCCTCAATACAACCTAGAGGCCTTAGTTTGATCAGAAAGCCAACCTAAGGAGCCCTTTTGATCAAATCAAAAGGAAGAACCCGAAGAAGAGGTAATGATTTCACCACCCTTCTCCAAGTTCATTTCTTCTTCCACTTCTTCTTCCTTTGTTCTTACCATTCTAAAATAATAACTCCAGTATCTCACATATACTGTGATGTTATTATAAATATGGTACAATCATATTCAGTATTCTATCCACCCTTTGAATAACATGTCACCATACGTGCGTACGTACGGCTTACCGTCTCCACGTCGTGGTGTAATTGTTATTCAATATAATATTATTTGGATGGGTATAATAATGATGTGTAACTCATGTAAATAATAAATATAACATGTTAATGATTCTGTATATATGATATACCATCCATTTATATATTATTTTAATATCAAAAGAATGATATTGTCGCTCGTGCGTACGTACGGACTACCGTCTCCACGAACGCGATGAGATTCATTCTCCATCGTATCCATTCAAGTATAATTATCATTTGATGATTTAAAAATTATGTTTAAGGACTGGATATCATTCTGGATATGAATAAGATACAACAACCATGGCTTATGTAACAAAACATATAAAATAAAATGAGTAAGTTAACTCCCGAAACGACGATAATTCTAAGATATTATTAACAAATCAATGTTAAAAGATCATATATGATATCATATTAATATATATGATTCTTGTATAATTTAATAACAACTATTTCACCATTATACAGGAGGTTAACCTACCCCAACCAAGGAAAAGTACAAGGTAAGGGATTTTCTTATCTCACATTCAATTCCGTGAGATTTCCATTATTCGCCAATAAATTATTGAAAGTGGTGTATTGTGTACTGCCATTTGATATATATTATCATGATTATCATTATATTCATGTTATTCTGTAAATCATTTGGTGGTTATTAACTTTTGGCCATACGACTCAGTTGATTAACGTAGTAAGGGGTTTTCATCTCACTCCTTATTCCCGTGAGATTCATGTCATATTGCCACCATCACCTTTTGTGTGGTGTATGTACTGCCCATAATTATATTCGTTGTGTAATACACTCTAATTTATGTGTATTTACATATTCATTGTATGATAACTCGTTCATGGGTTTTATGTTTAATAAGTTACCAAATTGGTAAGGGTTATTTCACAATCTCTTCATTATCCGAGGTTGTTTATACGTAATAATCTACTGGGATTTCTTTATCATCCACATCCATGTTTCTTCGAAATGTATTTCAAAACATATTTATTATTTACAAGAATATGGGTTAAATTAATTTATACCCTTGTTTGACTTTTTGTAAGAGGTTTATAAAGGAATCTTTCCGTCATTTTCAAAACAAGGTCCTTTTTAACCTTTTCGACAGAATTACGATAAGAATGTTTTTTTTAACTATACGGCGGGTGCGGTTATTTTCCGCCGTTATAAAATCGTCAAAGCTTTCCTTACAAGCTTACAAGAATATTTTCAAGAAAATGTTTTATTTTATATGGCTCTTAAATGATTTCAAAAATATAAAGAGATATTTCTCTAAAAAGTGTTTTGATTTCATCTATGTCAACATCCTTTAATGGATTTTACGCTTATTTGAAGTTGATTTATTATAATACAAAACTTCTATATTGTATTGAAGGTTTTGTGATATGTTTGACTGTGGATGTGCTATTTTATACCATTCATAGTTTATGGTGAAACTATTGACATTTCGTATGCTAGTTTTAATCCGAATGTTTATGTTATATTTCAAACGTTTCTTCAGATGAATGTGCTAAACAAGTATGTTCCGGGTTGGGGACCGGTAAAAGTAAGCCCTCCAGGTTGGGGACTGGTTAAAGTAAGCCCTCCAGGTTAGGGACTGGTAAAGGTATGCCCTCCGGGTTGGTGTCCGGTTATTAGAGGCACTCCGGGTTGGTGTCCGGTTATTAGAGGCACTCCGGGTTGGTGTCCGGTTATTAGAGGCACTCCGGGTTGGGTTCCGGTTAGAAGTAACCCCTAGGTCTTGGGATGAGGCCTAGACAAAGAAATTAACATTTAGCATTATGCATTCCATCATTATGAAAGGGGTTATTGATTTTTCATGTGATTATTCGATTAGTAGAATAACCATGTGAATAAGTAAATGGAATTATTTCATTTTATTTATGCCATACTATGTTGAAAGTTCAAGTTTTAAAGGCTTTTGTTTTAGTTATACATTGCCTTAAATGTTTATTCTTATTTATGAAAGTTTCCGCTATATTGTTATCCTTACTGGGAATTTGAGCTCACCCCTTTTCTATGTTTTATTTTTCCCAGGAATTGAAGAAGTAAATTATGAATGACCTACAGGGATATTATGTGGGGATATGAGTGTGGATTATGGAGACAATATGTTGTTGTAGTAGTTTTTCGTTTAATGATGTAATGTAAACCTTATGAATATATCTAGTGTTTCCAAGGCTACTAAACCAATCGGTCTTTCGAGATTTGATCTTTCTTGTGATCATGCCAATGTTATGTAATAATGCACCGACTCTGGGCAGCTGGGGTCGGGGCGTTACAGTTGGTATCAGAGGAAGTTTAGTACAAACCTTGGAAGCTAGATTTAGATAAACTCTGATTAGAGCACGTAGACCTAAGATGAACTTTGAGGATTAGTATAGAAGAACTTCCTAGAATTTTGGTATTGTAGAGATTTTGTGAGTTTTCCGAGCAATACATCCCTGTCTGGATACGAGCAGGTAGAGGCGGCTCTGGCACAGATGTACCTAGGGGTAAAACCCGAAAACACCGCTTTGAGCTAGACTCGAACGGGAACTGGTGCACGACAACGGGCCTTGCTGCACTCTTGGTTACGACACTCCCGGGGGATATGCTTATGATAACTCTCATTTTCTTTACAAATCATTTTGAAGGGATTATGAGTATATACTTCCTCAAAGAAAACATTCTTATGATTATGGATTATATCCATAAATAGTTCAATTTATGTTAAGTGTTTTATAAGTATGGGATTATGTATTTTGATTCATAAACTGATCTAGTGTATGCCATTGTTTAGAAATGGCGCCCAGTAGAAGGAGTGAGAACTCCAGAAATGCACATGATCCAAAGAGAAGGAAGGATCATATCTTTCATGGTCTTAAGCTAGAATTTATAAGAGAAATAGTCTCCCATGTATTATCATCATATGAAGAAATAATATCATGTGTTGATAAGATAAGTAAAGAGTTTACTGAGTCCTATGGCTTTGAAGGGAAGCAAGAGAAGAAAAGGATGGAAGAGAGAAAGATGGATAAAAGTAAGAGGGAAAAGAAGAATTTTCCCATATGTGGTAACTGTGGAAAGAAACACCCTGGAACTTGCCTGAAAGGAATGGGAGTTTGTTATAAGTGTGGAGAAAAAGGGCACAAAGTACGTGACTGCAAGGGTAAGAAAATGGTTTTAAATGTACAATGCTTCATTTGCAAGGAGTTTGGACACTACGCGAACCTATGTCCCAGTCATCAGACTATGCCACAAATGATGCTATTGGATAATAATCAAGTTATGATACTACCACAGATGAAGAGGAATGATTAGAGTTCTTATGTTGATTATGTCAATTGAGTGTTGTATCAACAATGTACTTGTTATAATAATTATGGAGTATATAAGGATTGTACTGCAGTACTATTTCATTAAGGACTTGAGATTGTGTGGAACAAAGAAAAGTGACTCAATAGAAGGTTAAATTTTTGGAAAATATATGGTTGAGAGAATGATAAATCATAATATAGTTCTGATACTGAGGTAGTGATTTTGGAATAATATGTGATTATTTTGGATAAATTATATTGGATATTATTGACTACCTTGAAGCTGATTAATGATTTGTATATTCCATCATTGTTGGGGTTTAAAACATTTTTGGATTAATGAAGTATATCCAGCATTCTATATGGAATAAGGTAACATGAATGTAATCAATAAGTAATATGGTAGTACATGATGAAGGTATTCATATGCTATTACAGGGTAAAAAGGATCTATATTATATTTACCTTCCTTATAAATGTTGGACTGTGAGTTTGGACAGAAGTATTTTGGATAGTTCTAGTTTGGATTATTTTGGATTTCCATAAAAGGACAACCCGGAGGTCGGGCGGCAACCCGTCGCGTCCGGCAAGGCTGCGAGACTTGAACCCGCAACTGAAGGGCGACAAGGGTGTATCACCTACCACTGGCCCAAGAGATGTCCTGGATTAAATAATGTAGTTTTTTTTAAAAGATCTGGTAGATGAATTATAAATTCATTTATTTTGGAACCCTGTACGAATAGTATAAATATAATTTTTTTTACGAGTGAAAGATGAGTTTATGGTAGAAATTTATTAATGGACAAAAATCTAATTATAAAGTAAGTATATCTCCTTATGATCTTATCCAATCTCATAAATAAATTCCTCAACATTAAGAAAAGGAACTTAGAAAAAAAAAATTGTCCTAGATGGTACCTTAAATCATCACAAATTTATGGCTTTGGGATTGTTGGCCTTTTCATAGCCATGTTCTCTACCACTCTCCATCAGATAATTGATGGTTAGATTTTTCTTCCATATCCATATTTTCCTACATGGAACCCTAGTATGTGTTATTTTCGGTAATCTTCATACTTCCGACTCTTTATTTTAAATAGAGGCCTCATTAAATCATTTTTCTATGTGGGATTTCAACTAAGATATTTTGAAACGTCAAAAATGTGTTATCATAATACCCTATGTTTTGTTGAACCGATGGTATTTCAAATCATCATAGATTGATGAATTTAAGGACCTCAATTTTATACTTGTTTGTGATTGATGACCTCAATCACTACCTATAAATATTTACGTTTTTCCTCCAATTATATGTCTCTAATTTCCACCAATGTTCTCCTAATCGAGATCATAATTTGGTGGTGACCCTTTCATTTCTCTTTTCCTCATATTAAGACTAAATTTTAGTAACCCAATTTCCGATGTGGGTTTTCCCACAAATATATTTTCTATTTTCAACCTTTTATTTTCAAAGAACAATTTCAAATTGCGAGGACGCAATTTATTGAAGGAGGGGAGAATGTAACACCCCAAGATTTCATAGTGTATTATTTCTTCAAAATAATTCAATAACTTGCACTACACGCAACACCGAGTTCAATAACACCATGACTTACAAAAAAAAAGCCATTCAAAAGAGGTTATGAATCGTGTTATCTAAATTTTAAACTTTATATAATCCTTATAATTTTAGAATCCATATTATGAGTTTCTTAGATATAATGCAAGAACAGATTCATTTTCAGTATTGCACTTTTATCAACTTTTGATAGTGAAACCTTTTTAAATACAATATTTTAAACTTTTTGACTAAATGGAGACATCAAAAAATTTAAAATGAAACTTCCCAAGCTTCCACGGTACGCTTTCCTTTGAATAAAACAGTAGCGTGTGTTGTACGCAACTTCGAGTTTTAACACACACCACAACCAATCAAACTGGCCGTTATGAATAGTAATACCTAAATTTTGAAATAATATATATTTTATATTTTTAAATGGACTTCATTTTTAGATTCGGAATATCGAATTTAGCCTAAGGTGAAATTTTGGTACATTTCGGATAACTTTCATATTTTGATGAATAGTGAAAATTACTAAATTTTAATTAAAAACAACTTTTTTAATCAAAATAATTAATAGTGATAAATTATGAATTTGAGTGGTTTTAAATTATATTTAGAATATATTTTTACCATTTAATATAATGTTGGTCATTGGACATAATTTTACAATTAAACCGAACATAAACGAGTGTCAATCTTTTGATAGTTATTATCTCTTAAAGACACGCTTTTTGTTTTGACAGCGGGAATTAATTTTAAATTAATTTCTGCCACTTCTGTGTTTTGAATTTAGAAAAATGGATTCCATATTTGGAATCAGGATGTCCAAATTGTGTAAATAGGTAACTTTTATTTTTAGACATTTTGAATAATTACTGCGGTAAATATTTTATTTACCATGGTTAAGGGTAAATCCGGTAAATAAGGGTTAAAAAATAATATTATAATAATACTAAATTACCCTAAAACGTGTCTTAACCCTATTGGTTGATACATGGTCGACCATGGGAATCTTTGGGTCTATTTTGGGACCCCATGGATCCACTTGTAAGTGATAATGACACTTTATTTTAATTAAGTCAAAATGAATACAAAAATGACACAAGCATATATCTTTTAGCAAAACAATTGTTACATAGGGTTATATAAGTTGGATTTTAGATTATAAATATTCATTAGAAAGCTAAAAATATTTCCTACATAATGATATTTTATTTATAATTTTTAGACATTAAATAATTTATTTTATTTATGACACAATGATGATGCAGTAATTACTATAATAGTGAAAAATTAAAATAATTGATATTATAAATACCCAAATAAATAAAATATGAAACTTTTAATGAATTAAACTAATTTTCTAGGATAATATGATATATTAGGATTGATTTAATTGACTTTGTTCGAAGTAATAAATCTGTTATAAGTTTCACAAAATTCAACTATTGAATAGTGTCAAAATTGACATAAAAGAGTTCTTAAAACAATATTATATTATTAATTGATATTAAATTCATAAAAATCTAAGGTTCGGCCAAGAGACTTATATCATGATAGGTTCATCATTAATGGACCACTTGGGGGTCGCTTGGATGTATATAGTAAGTTTATTAACCATATTATATAAAAATACAAAGAGACATTGTAAAAGTGAAACTAATTAACTTAGAGTTAATACTTAAAGATAAGGTTAATATAAGTACCCAAACCTGTCTAAATTCTATTGGTTGAGTGGTTTTAGACCTATCCCCACCTTAGCCTTTTAATAGTCAACTTTGGAGCCATTGGAAACCTAATATGAATTTATTATAAATTAATATTTCTAGCTTTTCCAAAGGTGCCCCTCACCCCTCTTATAAAAGGGCACTCCTCCTTCTCATTTCTTCACACCTTAAAAGCCTTTTGGTTCGGCCAAACTCTGCCCAAATACTCTCCCAACATCCCTCACTACAACCTAGAGGCCTTAGTTTGATCATAAAGCCAACCTAAGGAGCCCTTTTGATCAAATCAAAAGGAAGAACCCGAAGAAGAGGTAATGATTTCACCACCCTTCTCCAAGTTCATTTCTTCTTCCACTTCTTCTTCCTTTGTTCTTACCATTCTAAAATAATAAATCCAGTATATCACATATACTGTGATGTTATTATAAATATGGTACAATCATATTCAGTATTCTATCCACCCTTTGAATAACATGTCACCATACGTGCGTACGTACGGCTTACCGTCTCCACGTCGTGGTGTAATTGTTATTCAATATAATATTATTTGGATGGGTATAATAATGATGTGTAACTCATGTAAATAATAAATATAACATGTTAATGATTCTGTATATATGATATACCATCCATTTATATATTATTTTAATATCAAAAGAATGATATTGTCGCTCGTGCGTACGTACGGACTACCGTCTCCACGAACGCGATGAGATTCATTCTCCATCGTATCCATTCAAGTATAATTATCATTTGATGATTTAAAAATGATGTTTAAGGACTGGATATCATTCTGGATATGAATAAGATACAACAACCATGGCTTATGTAACAAAACATATAAAAGAAAATGAGTAAGTTAACTCCCGAAACGACGATAATTCTAAGATATTATTAACAAATCAATGTTAAAAGATCATATATGACATCATATTAATATATATGATTCTTGTATAATTTAATAACAACTATTTTACCATTATACAGGAGGTTAACCTACCCCAACCAAGGAAAAGTACAAGGTAAGGGATTTTCTTATCTCACATTCAATTCCGTGAGATTTCCATTATTCGCCAATAAATTATTGAAAGTGGAATATTGTGTACTGCCATTTGATATATATTATCATGATTATCATTATATTCATGTTATTCTGTAAATAATTTGGTGGTTATTAACTTTTGGCCATACGACTCAGTTGATTAACGTAGTAAGGGGTTTTCATCTCACTCCTTATTCCCGTGAGATTCATGTCATATTGCCACCATCACCTTTTGTGTGGTGTATGTACTGCCCATAATTATATTCGTTGTGTAATACACTCTAATTTATGTGTATTTACATATTCATTGTATGATAACTCTTTCATGGGTTTTATGTTTAATAAGTTACCAAATTGGTAAGGGTTATTTCACAATCTCTTCATTATCCGAGGTTGTTTATACGTAATAATCTACTGGGATTTCTTTATCATCCACATCCATGTTTCTTCGAAATGTATTTCAAAACATATTTATTATTTACAAGAATATGGGTTAAATTAATTTATACCCTTGTTTGACTTTTTGTAAGAGGTTTATAAAGGAATATTTCCGTCATTTTCAAAACAAGGTCCTTTTTAACCTTTTCGACAGAATTACGATAAGAATGTTTTTTTTAACTTATACGGCGGGTGCGGTTATTTTCTGCCGTTATAAAATCGTCAAAGCTTTCCTTACAAGCTTACAAGAATATTTTCAAGAAAATGTTTTATTTTATATGGCTCTTAAATGATTTCAAAAATATAAAGAGATATTTCTCTAAAAAGTGTTTTGATTTCATCTATGTCAACATCCTTTAATGGATTTTACGCTTATTTGAAGTTGATTTATTATAATACAAAACTTCTATATTGTATTGAAGGTTTTGTGATATGTTTGACTGTGGATGTGCTATTTTATACCATTCATAGTTTATGGTGAAACTATTGACATTTCGTATGCTAGTTTTAATCCGAATGTTTATGTTATATTTCAAACTTTTCTTCAGATGAATGTGCTAAACAAGTATGTTCCGGGTTGGGGACCGGTAAAAGTAAGCCCTCCAGGTTGGGGACTGGTTAAAGTAAGCCCTCCAGGTTAGGGACTGGTAAAAGTATGCCCTCCGGGTTGGTGTCCGGTTATTAGAGGCACTCCGGGTTGGTGTCCGGTTATTAGAGGCACTCCGGGTTGGTGTCCGGTTATTAGAGGCACTCCGGGTTGGGTTCCGGTTAGAAGTAACCCCTAGGTCTTGGGATGAGGCCTAGACAAAGAAATTAACGTTTAGCATTATGCATTCCATCATTATGAAAGTGGTTATTGATTTTTCATGTGATTATTTGATTAGTAGAATAACCATGTGAATAAGTAAATGTCATTATTTCATTTTATTTATGCCATACTATGATGAAAGTTCAAGTTTTAAAGGCTTTTGTTTTAGTTATACATTGCCTTAAATGTTTATTCTTATTTATGAAAGTTTCCGCTATATTGTTATCCTTACTGGGCATTTGAGCTCACCCCTTTTCTATGTTTTATTTTTCCCAGGAAGTGAAGAAGTAAATTATGAATGACCTGCAGGGATATTATGTGGGGATATGAGTGTGGATTATGGAGACAATATGTTGTTGTAGTAGTTTTTCGTTTAATGATGTAATGTAAACCTTATGAATATATCTAGTGTTTCCAAGGCTACTAAACCAATCGGTCTTTCGAGATTTGATCTTTCTTGTGATCATTCCAATGTTATGTAATAATGCACCGACTCTGGGCAGCTGGGGTCGGGGCGTTACAAATCAATTGTGGATGACCTGTGTTCGGTAGCCCGACAAGCTTCCAAGTACATGATTACTGCACAAACAATGAAAACCTTGATCAACTGAGCTCTCTGACGGTGAATACCAGTGTTGAAATAATGAACTTAGAGGAGCCCAAAGCATCAACCTCTAGTGTTCTAGCTGCTACAGGAGCTTCTATTATGGGGGATCCATCAACGCTTGTCATCTCAATAATGGGCGTTGGATCCCCAGTTTGTTCTACCAGAACCTCCTCCCCTTCAAATGGAGACCCTTGGTCGGTGCCCATATGCTCCCGAGCAGGATAAGGAGATCTAATTGAGGGATACAAAAAATGATGAGGGGAAATGATAGATAAGGTCTGAGACGTACCTCAAGCAGCTCAGTTATATCCACATGAGAGCCGATGATCTCACCACTCTCCCAGAGACTCCCTTGGTGGGACGCCCCCTGAGACCCTCCACCTTTAGGCTCCTCTTCTTATTCACCCCCTTCTTCACCTTCTCCTTCATCCTCCCCTTCCATCTCAACACCCTCCGGCTCATAGTCACTGTCATCATCCTCTGACGACATCTTTTCTGGATCATGATCCTGGACAAGCATTACTTTCACCAAGAAAGATGGCTCCTCATGCCGACCTAGTTGGCATGCATACACGTCTATGGCCATCAGATACGCATGCCGACGATGAAAGTTCACTCTATTGATAACCTGAATGAGTCCGACCTCCGGCAGTTGGATTCCATCTCGTACTATCTTTTTCCAAAGAGCTTCAGTACCCATCGATTGTCGCAGGGTCGTCCAAGTTGACCACAGAGCTGGGAAGATTGCATCATTGGAAGGATGAAGCAGATACTTTATATGATTCCATGGGAGTTCCCTGGCCACTACATGAGCCCCTCTCCCCCTAGGCGATGAGGGCCCAGTCGTGTCGTACGACGTCCCCACTACTGAAGTCCCGGCCTGTGCGGGACCAGTTTTCTAACATGCTTCCAACCTCCCCCCCAACAGCACCTTGTCTAATCTCTCGCCGCCCAGGTTCTACACTGGCTATCTTGAGTTTCCGAACTCGCTTCTGCAAAATCCCCTCAGGGTATGGTATGGCCCAGTTCTCGGCATATTTAGTTGAGAGGCTAGCATCAACTCCGGTGAGAGGAAAGGTGATAACGTCAAAAGAGCCTTGGGTCGTGGACATCAGCCACATTTGGAGAAGAACGCAGGGGTGCCTTTCCTCCCAAACATCTTTTTGCACCTTCTTCAGCATCCACTGAAGGAATCCGAACTGCCTGGTGAACCTGGACGGCACGTAGGGCTCGAAAAATATCTTCCCATCAATCTAGGCCCCGAGAACCCCACCTCTGATGCTCTGAAAGTATTCCCTTTTCTCCAGTGATCCTTTCCCGTTATCTATCATCTTGCTTGTCAGGGTGGGGAATGGGTTGAAAGTGAAGTTGGCATGATTTTTTATTCTTATCCTTACTCCCTCCTCATTGAGCATCAACGATATGACCCCGAAGATGTTCAGCAAGGAAGGTTGCCGGCCTTTACCTAGAGGATGAATGGAATTTGGGAAGTTATACCTGCCACAATGGGTCGTGACCTAGCCATGAAAGATCTGGAAGGGGCCACATATCCTCCTCAGTGACCCTCCTCTCGAAATGCATCCCAAAATGGCATAAAGATGAGCCAACATGGGGACTCCCAGATTGAATCTTTGATTAGATTCCATGATGTCTTCCATCACCAAGGTTGGTGGGCAAACTCCCATCCTTACATCCCTCATTGGTAAGAGCCACCCACTTAGGAATACGGCATGAAACCCAGCGTACCACACGTTTAGGTCCCGACTCTTGTTTATGCTGAATCCCCATAACTGATAGTCCCCCACCTCCAGGATCCTCTAGTACAATCTTCTTTTGCTCCTCTGTGTCACGGTCATACACCATCTCCCTCGTCCTGGCATCTTGACTTCCAAATCTATTTGCAGGAACAAGCTAAACCATTTCTTGTAAGCAATGTCCTTCAAAAAATCCTTGACCCCCAGCCACTCCATAGCCAACTCCAGCAGGTTCCATGTCAGCATATGGGGTTTGTGATCCATCTCCCCAAATGTCCTTTGGTGGGAGGAATTCATCATATTGGTTCCCATCCAAAGGGATACCCTCTATGCAATGAATTTTCTCAAAGGGTGATTGTTTCTAATGCTTTCGTCGGGGCGTTCACATCCGTCTCATTCGGGGATCAAGGATGCGGCTTTTTGTTGCCCTGCATTCCTGATTTCCAAAGGTGGGCGACATTCTCTCCTTGTTCAGGGATGTCTTCTCCTTGATTGAAACAGGATGATGGGATGTCGGTTCTTCCATCCGTTGATTTCTCCTCATAACTCTTCACCTAGTCCGGGTCTCCCTCATAGATTTAATATGTTGTTCGAGAAAATCTTCCTGGTGCCATATCATTATGGACACCATTTAATTACACTGCTTTTTTCAAGACATTCCAAGGGTTCCAGTCAGGGCAGCAACATTCGGTTAGCGGAGTAGTCACACTGAGGCATCATTGACGTGTCTGGATGATGGGGATTAGTGTGTCTTTCTTACGTCCCTTATTATAGGGATTCTTGAGGGTGCGGAAGCCTAAGGCATCCCACATTGAATGCAGGGAAATATATGTCATAAGTATGTATCTGAGGTTTTCCTTAGATTCTTGTGTTTAACATGGGGTATGCCGCAAGTTTAACATCCAACAAAGATGGATCAGACTGATCAGAACACTGATTACAGTGGATTAGATTGAATAACCCCCTTGAGAGAACACCAATATTGGGGCCAACACGTGGGCGGCTTCCTGGATGTTGTGGTGAGGAATGAGGTGGCATGATCCCACCGGGATGTGGTGGCCTAGGTAAGAATCAGGATGGATGGTGGTTTTGGTCTTGAGCCTCGTGGAGGCTTCCTACGTACCATGCCTTGACACGGATCAAAGACCATGTAGTTCAGGAATACAGTTTAACGTCATGATGGATGGGGATGGTACAGTTTAACGTTATGTAGGACGGGGGGATCTGGGGCTTACACTCTGAGGCAGCCCATGGTGGAGTTTGGTGAACCGATGTGAAGAAGATTGGAACAACCGTGTGGTGGGATTGAACCTCGTGAGACTTCCTACGTACCATGCCTTAGCACGGATAAAAGACCATGCAGTTCAGGATGGGATGTGTCAGAGAACCGACGTGAAGGTGGACCATGGTCTGATGGATATTGGGCTTGAACCTCATGAGGCTTCCTACATAGCATGCCTTAACATGGATCAAAGTCCATGTAGTTTGGGATGGTTGGGGCTTACGCTCTGAGACGGCCTAAGGTGGGTATGGGGCTTAAACTCTGAGGAGGACAAAGGTGGGTATGGGGCTTACACTCTGAGGAGGCCCAAGGTGGGTATGGGGATTACAATCTAAGGAGGCCTAAGGTGGGTATGGGGCTTACACTCTGAGGAGGCCCAAGGTGGGTATCGGGCTTACACTCTGAGGTGGCCCAAGGTGGGTATGGGGCTTACACTCTGAGGAGGCCCATGATGGTGGGGCTTGAACCTCATGGAGGCTTCCTACGTACCATTCTTTAGCATGGATCAAAGTCCCCATAGTTCAGGTGTACAGTTTAACATCATACGGGATGGGGGTATGGGAATTACACTCCGAGGAGGCCCATGATGGTGGGGCTTGAACCTCGTGGAGGCTTCCTATGTACCATGCCTTAGCAAATATCAAGTATGGGGCTTACACTCTGAGGAGGCCCAAGGTGGGTATGGGGATTATACTCTAAGGAGGCCCATGATGCGTATGGGGCTTACACTCTGAGGAGGCCCATGATGGTGGGGCATGAACCTCGTGGAGGCTTCATACGTATCATGCCTTAGCACGGATCAAAGTCCTCATAGTTCAGGTGTACAGTTTAACGTCATGCGGGATGGGGGTATGGGGATTACACTCTGAGGAGGCCCAAGGTGGGTATGGGTCTTACACTCTAAGGAGGCCCATGATGGTGGGGTTTGAACCTTGTGGAGGCTTCCTACATACCATGCCTTAGCATAGATCAAAGTCCTCATAGTTCGGGTGTACATTTTAACGTCATGCGAGATAGGGGTATGGGGCTTACACTATGAGGAGGCCCATGATGTGTCATGGTCGGTGCTCACACTAAGCTCATGGGAGTCATGATCAGTGCGAGAAACAAGAGGTTTCAGGGACCTTACAATCTCGTCGTGAAGGGTGTGTCCGTGGGAAGCGAAGAGGGGCTTACGCATTGAGCGGCCCAAGGTGCTGGGACTTACTCCAGGATGGAGGCCCGAGGGCGACAAAGCGCAGTGAGAGAGGGACTTGGGACTGAAGAAAGGAGGAGCCCCATTACATATCATGCCCTCCGCCAGCCTTTGTGCCGAGGAAGTGAGGAGGGGTAGGGGTGGTGCCTCCTCCAAGAAAAGCTAGGGGCTTACACCAAGGTGGCTGCCCTTCCCCCATGGACAAAATCCACTCCCAGAAGGAGGATATCATCCCCTGTGGAGACCAGGGGGTGGGGAGAATGTCCAAGGTGGGGGGAACCCCGTGTGAGAGGCACGAGGTGATGTCACAGTTTAACATCATGTGTTGAGGACGAGGGTGCTTGGTAGTTTAACATATTGAAGCTCGGACGAGGTGGGTTTACTCCGCACCCCTAGGAATTACATAACCGACGCTGTCTGCCCCTTGGGGAAGGGAAGGCATCGACAATGTCATGGTGAAGGGGGGCCATAGAGAGAACCATATAGGGGTCCACGTTAGCGTGCCTATGCGAAGAATCAATAGTCATTAGCGTTCCTATGTGAAGAAACATTAGGCAAAGCAATGCTACGGGCAGTATCGTCCGGGGGACTTTGAAGTCACATTGTTCCAACCTGGGGGGTCAAACGGGAAAAGGATTTTCCAAGAAGAGGGGTCCATAGGCAGGGGATTTGTGGAGCTCTATTGTTTCGCATGGCGGAGGGCACTTGCGAAGGTGTGTGCTTCATGAAGTGGGGTGCCTTACCCTTAGCATGGGGCGGAGGTGCAGATGGGAGGTGCTTCACGAAGTGGAAGGGAATTCATGGAGCACAGTCTCATGGAGCAAAGGTGCCTTGTAGAGCAGGATGTCGGGAAGCAATGTGCTTCGCGAAGTATAGTGATCCTGCCTTAGCAAATGGATCAAGTGTACATGAAGGGTGCTTTGCGAAGCATAAATGCTCCGCAGTGACCCGGGTCCCCTTGGGGATCCCATTCATTCGCGAAATCCATTAGGATTTGCTAAGGGAATATCTCTTGGAAGAGGGGATCAAAACAAGACAATGGGGAGGCACTTCATGAAGCAGAAGTACCTCGCGCAGCTCATGTTTCACCGAGCGGAAGAGTGCTTCGCGATTCGGGAGATGAGAAGCTGAAAGATCGGATTGCTTGCTCGGAGAGCTCAGGGGGAGCTCGGTATTTATAGGCAAGGGGCGCCGTGGAGAGGAGCTCACGCGGCACGAAGAGGGGTGATGGAGCTTCGCGGTGGTCTCGCGAACGTCAAATGGGTTCGCGGAGTGTCCTGCCTCCCGTGCTTCACGGTGGGTTCGCGAATGTCAAATTCGTTCATAGAGCATCCCGCCTCCTGGGCTTCTTGGAGGGTTCTCAAATGTCAACTCTGTTCATGGAGCATCCTGCCTCCTTTTCTTCACGGCGGGTTCGTGAACGTCAACTCTGTTCACGGAGCATCCCGCCACATTTGCTTCACAGTGGCCGCGGTGCTGGGGACTCTACGAAGGGGATTCGTGATGCAGTCTGGGGGGGCCATCTTGGGGTCGCTTCCTCATGCCAAATTTTGATGCCAAAAAATGCCCCCCCTTAGACTTAGAGATGAAGAGGGATCAAGGGTCGAATTATGAGGGATATCGCCAAAATAATCAGCTGTTTGCCTTGCTGACTCGCGAAGAGGGTGCGCGAGGCGGACAGGGGCCACGCGGGCCGGGCGTACTGCAAATCTCCATGCGGACTGGATGCACCATGAAGCTCTGAAGGCCATCACCTATAAATAGGGGGCCTTCCGTCTCTTTTTTCCTTTACTTTATCTGTGATCTTGTCTTCTTGTGATCTCGATTCGTGAAGCTCTGCATACTCTGTGAGTGATCTCTGTGAATAGAGGCTTCACGTCCTTCGCGAACGCACTTCGCGAACTCCCTTTGCGAACTCACTTCACGAAATCCCTTTGAGAACGATCTTTGCGAACTAGCCAAGGGAACGTCCAAGTCCCATAACCAAATGGACCACCAAGAAGCTACACAGGGGGTCATTGCGGATGCCGCCCGGAGGGATGAAATGGCTAACATCCTGGGGCTAGGGGAGCTTTTCCAGAGCCACTCGGACCATAATTCTCTGGTGGAGTTGCTATTGAAGAGCTAGAAGAATTACCCACTATGCAGGAGGTTGCATCTATATGGATTCAGAATGAGGGATGATGTCTTCATCCCTGCAGCGAGTCGGGATGATCCAGCTTACTTGTTCTGGAGCACGTCGTGCCAGCACCAATGGTTCAGGGTGCCCGATGGCCATGCCTGGGAGGACTTCACACCCATCATCACCGACTGTTTATATAATCATCTGAACAAAATTGATGGGAATCCATTAGAGCTGGAGATGTCCCCTCCACTGTACTGAACCGTCCTGATGGCGGTGCTGGGGAACCCAAAGAAGGGGTGGTCTGAGGAATGGGACCTGCTCCAGGGTGGCAATTTCACGGATGATTGGGCTTGGGCCTACTGGGTAGGCACCTCATGCGAGGAGTTCGGGGTAGAGCTAAGGAGAGTGGGCCTATATGAGGCTGCTTGGGCTTTCCAGTTCCATATCTAGCAGCCAAAGTAGTTAATGCTAGAGGTGTTGAGCCGGTGGTCACCAGGGACCAATACATTTCATCTGCACCATGGGGAGGTCAACATCAGCCTGTGGGAAGTTCATCAGATCTCAGGGGTCTCGATACTGGGGGAAATGTATGAAAAAATTCTCCCGACCATGGGCACGTGGGAGGATCCGGAGCAGATGCCGCGTCTGGAGATGGAAATGATGGAGTTAGTGCCTAGGGAGGACAAGGAGTCCGTGAGGGATGTCTACTTCAAGAACTGGTTCAAGAAGTTTTTGAACTTCCTAGAGAACAGACAGTTCCCAGAGAGGCCTCGAACTTTCCCGAAGGGTGACCGGGGCAAGGAAAACTCATACTGGTGGCTACTGGAGGATATTTAGTGGAAAACCTGGGGGTTCAGTGTCAGTACTGAACAACGACCAATAGTTAGGCAGGCGGAATTCATCGCATCCCCCATCTGTGGTTGGATCCTTCTGGTGAGGGATACAAACATGGGAGTGCGGCCAAGCACTTTAATCATGGAATCCACTTTGGCGATAGGAGGGTGAGTCAACCTGGGGATCCCGATGCTCGCTAAGTTGTAAAAGATGTTGTGGCACATCAGTGAGGGGAAAAGGCCATAGAGGGTATGCGGGCCATTCCACCTCCTCTACGGGTGGATAGCGGCACACATCAGGGGGATCTACGAGTATCTAAACCCCATCTCACCTCTGGGGTCGGACTTTTGTCCCTCGATTTTGAACTCCACAGGGAGCTTTCCGACCAAGCTGACTGCACCATCGGTTCTGAACTAGGTATGGAAGGTGGAGGAATTAAATTTCCACCCATTCCCACTACGAACAAGGGGCCTTAACTGACAATGGCCTGGATACAAAAAAGCATCGGGCCTACCTCCTGGCCTTTCGAGGGGGAGTCCTAGTGGCCAGGGTGGACCGTGAGCGTCTCTGCGAGCCATACACCCCACACTGGTTCGCTAGGCAATTCTGGTGCCTGCAGCGGCTGACCCCGCAGGTCTACCTGGGGGTGCGCTGCGAGGAGCACGCATGTGTGATGAGGCAGATGTGGCTCATGTTCACATAGGAAGATGGGAAGATGCGGAATGCATTACCTCTGCTGACCATTGTCCTTGGGCTGATAAGAGAATACACCCAGTGCTGGGAGGCGGCCTACCTAGTGGAGATGCTGAAGCAGCCAACCGTCTTGGTCGGCAAGGGTGAACTTCCTCGATCTCGGGGCTGAGGCCAGAAAGTGACAAGAGCATCCCGTAGTGGCGAGGCTACTGTAGTGGCGGCGCCCACACCGGTTGAGGAGGGAGCAGCAGTAGCGGATCCAGCGGCGGAAAATCTATCAGCAGCAGCATAGCCGGTGGTCCTAAGAGAACAGAGTCATTCAGAGGGGCAACCACTGAGGGGATTCCGCAGTATTTCTATGTAGGCCCCGGGGAAACGGTTGTGCCATATCGACATGCCGTAGAATGCTGTCTTCCTGGAGTCTTGGGACATCTGGGAAGTCAACCAGCAATTCCTTGGCCCATCCGAATTATGGGAGCACCTTAACCACCTCGGGATAGACCTGCTAGAGATTGGCCCTATTAGAGCCGGTTTTGCAGTCTCCCAGGTGGAGGCGAAGAAATACATCACCGATCTGGAGGACTTCATCCATTCTCGGGGTGCTATGCGTCCAATGATAGACCGGGTGAGGGTACTGTTGATTCGGACGGTTCCCCCACAAATGTCGACCGTTGAGATGAGAGAGCAGTTTCCTGTGCCAGACGAATCAGATGAGTCCTCCTGGGGAGACGAGGCCAGTTGGGAGAATCTGTCAGAGGAGGGTGAAGTCGGCGACCAGTCCTCAGAACTCGAAGACGTCACGGAGTATCTCGAGGTAAAATTCCAAGTTCTATCTTCAAATTATTCCCTTAGGTTACTCTGGATTCCTTATCAGCATCTGTAATATACAGGAGGACCATGTGTATAGACCTCGTTCTCGCACCTCAGCGGGTGCCGACACGGGACCTCTGGGATCCGCGCCCATGGTTGCATCAACTTCAGTGTCTGGTCGGGCTGGGACAGTCGAGGCGACTCCCCTGGATTCTCCAGACCTACCGACTATATATGGGGGCCACATCTCGGGGTTCCGATGACATCAACCCAAGAGCGAGACCAGGGATTTGACCTCTGCAAGTCTTCTCTGCCGTATTCACAACTGTCGTCCCCTAAACACATTAACTGACATCCATGTCCCATTCTTGGCATGTACAGTTCTTCAATTAGCATGGGCTACTGCGATGAAGTTGGTGGGGGCTTCTGGTAGTGCTCTTCCTAGGGTCATGCCGATGGTCGTGGAGGTGAACATCCAACCTGACCAAACTACAACGCTTCCGATCTCCGATGGGGGCGCCAATGGTACTACGCCTGATATCATCGTGGTGGGATCCGATGATGAGGATAAACCAGACGATTCAGGCCCTACCACGCCCGATCCGACACCAGACGTGGACCCGACCAAGGAGTTCCTGGGGGAATTCCCTGCATATAAGTCAGCAAATCGTACCAATTGGGATGAGACGGCCTCTGATGAGGAGGACATCAAAATAGTCCATTGCCGATCATGGAAGAAAAGCACGCGCTTCATAAATAACACCCTCCAAGCACTATGGTTGGATGAGATGGACAGACTTCGCTCGTGACTGTGAGAACTGTGCACTGGGGGAGTGGACGCCCAATGCCCTCACATGCTCATCCAAGATCTTATGGTGGAAAAGATTCAGGAGTATGACTGAGGCCTTGGAGTGGGCTGACATCGAAGGAAGGAGGTAAACATCAAGAAGCTCCAGAAGGCTGAAGATGAGGTTTAGCGGCTGCAGGCCCGGGTGGATGAGTATTTCGCTTCTCTCGGTGTGCAATCAGAGCTCGTATCACGGATAAAAGCTCAACTGGAGGAAGCCGAAGAGGTCTTGAAGCGAGCTTCTGGGGAGGTGATCGCCATCAGGGTCGATGTGGAGTGGGCCCAAATTGCGGCCAATGGGTCATGCTTTCTCGCCGCTGAGGAGAAGCAAGAAGCAAACAAGCGGCAGCAACTCCTGGACGCCACCAGCCAGAGGGTGGTGAAGCTGCAACGTTCCTATGATGTAGTCAATCCTTCCATGGGGGGAGTTAACCCCCGGGTATTTTAATGATTAAAAACCCTTAAAAGTAATTTCGTGCTTTGATTTTTTGAATGATGTAGCATGCATGAGTTCCGTTGTTTGCATTGGTTTATTACATCCTTATGATGTTTGAGGAACGTCCAACAACCATTCCCTAAGATCATGTGGGTCAGGACCAATGTGGGAAACAAGGGATAGCCACCTCATCAACCCATCCAAATGTAGGAGTGAAAACTAAGCTTCGGGCATCCAGGGTTTAGAAAACCGGTCTGGATTTCCAGGAAATGGGAGAGACCTGACTGGAGAGTGAAGTTCTCAGAACAGCCGAATTACCGTTTTTTCAGTGTGCTCTTGTGCACAAATGGTGCAATGCCAGGGGTGCTGAAATCAATCCGAACAGATGGGAATGGGAAGTGTGAATCATGATACCCAGGATTCGGAACATTTTTGGGGCAGCGTGATAATGGAGGATAGATGTTGACTGTGGCAGAAACGCAGTATCCATATTGTATTAACCTGAAATGGGGATAACAAATGAGGTCCGACCGCTGACCATGTTTGCAACACGGGGCCTAACTCAAATATAGTCGATCAGTCTTCTGGGACGTTGGCCCAGGACAGTAGGTGGACCATAGGTCGAGCATCCATACTATTAGGGGGTCCCTCCAAACATGACCAGTCTTTCGGAACATTGGCCCAGGACAGCAGGTGGACCATAGGTCTAGCATCCATACTGTTAGGGGGTTCCTCCAGACATGACCAGTCTTCCAGAATGTTGGCTCAGGACAGCAGGAGGACCATAGGTCGAGCATCCATACTATTAGGGGGTTCCTCCAGACATGAAAGAGGACGAGAGTCTAAATAAGGGGCATGCGAAGCATGGGATGTGGAGTGATGGTTTGTTCAAATAGAATCCAACACTTACGAAATTATGCCACCGTGGTGGGAGTATGCTAGATAGGCGCATCGGTTTGACTATGGATCATTCCTTATTTTAGACAGGGCCTCTCTGGCGAGGGGTTCTATCATTTCCCAATGCCATCGTGGGGCATTCCGAACTTGTTCGGGGAAAAATTGCAGTTACTTGGTTCCTCACAAGGGGTCCGGCCAGGGGGCCGAAAATGGAGAGGAACAGGACTGTATGATTCCTGTGGCTGGACCCTGGGTAAAATACCGGGGTGTCCCTACATATCCCATGAGTATGGGAATCAAGCCGTACATAGTTCTGGAAGTGCAGTGTAGTCGTATACCAACAATGGCAGGTAAAATCCTCTCTAGCAGAGGCTCTGGTGCATCCCATGACTAACATGGGTCATCCCAAACTTGTTCAGAGAAGAACCACAGTTTAGTGTCATGTGTCAAGGACATATAGACGCCTGCAGTTTAACGTCATACGATTGGAGGTGGAATGAAATTGAAGAGCCCAGGGAGCATGTGGTGCGGTAGCCATAGAATCAGTATGAATGAGGACTTGGAGTCCAAATCACACCACATTCCCCCGGAGGAAACTCTTCAGGTTGAGGGATCAAGAGTGAGAAGTAGGCTGGGCCCGAGGTAGAGTGTTCGGGCGTTCCTACATACCCCATGAGGATGGGAATCAAGCCATACGTAGTTATTAGGGTTCAGTTTAATGTCATGCAGGACGATGAGAAGCCCGGTTGCGCCGGTACACATCCTACCAAAACTACTAAGCCCACGTGAGTCATGCTTGATGTGGGAAACAATAAGTGGTGGTAGGACTTTCCCGACACAGGAAGGGACATGGTAGGGAAATGGGACGCTCGGTAAATACTGGCCCAATGATGCTAACCCGTCTATGTAGCACACCTAGACACGTGAAGAGGTAGAGCCGAGCATGTCGGAATTCCACTTGAACATGAGGAAGTGGAAATGCATGAATCATGATGCTCGTAATCTGGATCATGATGATAGCGACTTGGCGATGGAGGATAACTGTTGATCGTGGCAGAAACGCAACATCCATATCGCGTTAGCCTAAAATGGGGATAGACAAATGAGGGTCGACCGTTGACCATGTTCGAAACACGGGACCTATTGCAAATGTCATCCGAGATCCTTAGGGATGTTGGCCCGAAACGATAGGAGAGCCCTTAGGCCCAGCATCTATGGAGAGCCCTTAAGCCTAGAATCCATGTCGTCTGAGGGTCCTTTTGAATGTAGAAGAGGATGAGGATCCAAATAGCGAGCTCACGAAGCTTGGAAATGGAACAAGAGGAATGTCTCATGAAAATTCCACACTTCGGGCTCTTTGCCAAAATGCATCTAAATACGACAATAAGACGTATTAGATAGAGGGAGTAGAGTCCCTTCAAATAGGGAGATCTTATTTTAGGGTCATAGAACTCGGACCATGGATGGTAGGAAACATGGGAGACTCATGGTGAGTAATTAGAAAAACCCGACGTGAATGGGAACCAGGGGTTCCAACCACCACGTGTTCCTTGGAGAGGTTTTAGGTCAAGGGACCAAAAACGAGAGTTGAGCTGGGCCTGAGGCAAAGTGCATAGGCATTTATACATACCCCATGAGGATGGGGATCAAGCTGCACATAGTTCTTGAGGTGGCATGGTAAGGTACCAATGCCGGGGATAAAAGGGGTGTGAGGGCGTGTCCCTCGCACCAAGTGAAGCGGTATTTGATAAATCTTGTTTTTCCTTTAAGGTGAGTGATTTTTTTTGTGAAGCGACAGGCCTAGGGTAGCAGGCCCTGGCATCGCCACAAGAATCAAGCCATATCAGGCGTTGAAAAATGGCATGGTGTGAGCCCAATACCAAACATGGTGTCCCCTTGAGTGGGGAAATCACGATGTAGTTCCATTTTTCATCATACGGCCAGGACGATAATATCACAGTTTAGGGTCATGTAATGGGACCAAGAATTCATTTTAACATCATGCAGTGCAGACGTAGCAGATACGATGCTAGAAGGGGAATGTGTACGGTGCAATAAAACACACCCGATGTGGATGGGGACATGATCCCATATCACACCGTACGTCATTCTGAGAAGGGAACCTCGGGCCAAGATGCCCAAATAGAGGTAAGAGGGAAATGGACAGGAGAAACTAGCTCCCAAATGAGCTAGACCCAGATGCACGATGTCTGGGTGACCCCACATATCCCATAGGGATGGGGATCGAGCCGGACATAGACCTTGATGAAGATCTTAGTTTATGGTCTTAGATCTCGGACCGTAGGAGCCCCGAAGGACGCCGTATTGCAGCTTTGTCCCCCTGACGTGTAGAAATGCACTGAGGGATAACGCCAAGAGTGTCGATATTCCACCTGGACACGATGGGGTGGAACATAATGTGAATCATGCAACCAACATTCAAGGCCTGAAGGGGCAGGCGTGACGACGGAGGATTACTGCTTACCATGTTCGCAACACAACATCCTGTCGTGTTAGCCTGAAATGGGTACAAACAAATGAGCATCAACTGTTGACCATGTTCACAATACAGGATTTGTATCAATTTGTTTTCCAAAACCCTCGGGTTCATTGGCCCGTAATGGTAGGAGAGACATTATGCGTGGTATCCAAGCTGTTCTTGGGGGTCCCTCCCATTGTGAAAGAAAATGGGGGCCCAAATGAAGAGGAACACAAAGCTTTACAAGTGGAAGGAACTTGCCTAAGTTGAATCTGACACTCTTGGTCCTAGACCAGAGTACTCTTAACACATGGTAGAACCACTACAAGGGGTCGAGGGACTCAACTTGAGGGTGGCCGAGAGATGGTGGATTCCTGGGAGAAGGGGGCATGGTGCCAAAAACCCTGTACCACACCTATATATCGCCCTCGTGGAGAGGGACAGGCCAAGGGGCCTAGGTGATCAGGAGATCGGGAGATCTATAAGAGGTGGGGCTGGACCTGAAGTCTAGACATTCGTGTGGTCCTACGTATCCCATAAGGATGGGAATCAAGCCACGCGTAGTTATAGAAGCACAGTTTAACGTCATGTAAGATGATGAGGTCAATCTCATCTGGGGATGTGCACGACATGGCGGGTAACTCGACGTGAATGAGGACATAATCCCACATCACATCATACAATCCCATAAGAGAGAACCTGGTCCGGGGGCCCAAAAAGGCTAAGGGGCCTGAGGCTGGGCCTCAGTTGGGAAGGCATGACCAGCTTGTAGTTTAACATCTTGCAGTGAGGATGGGGAGAGGAAGAAGATAATCCAGATAAGGTAGGTGTACATCACAGAGAATAACCCGACGTGAATGAGTAAATGATCCCACACCACACCGTACACTCCGGGCAAGAACTTGGGCTAGGGCCCAAGAAGGCCAAGGGGCCTGAGGCTGGGCCTCATTCAGGAAGGCCTGACTGGCTTTCAGTTTAATGTCTTGTAGTGAGGACGAGGGTCGAGGGCCCAAGAAGGCCAAGGGGCCTAAGGATGGGCCTCGGTCAGGAAGGCCTGACCAGTCTTTAGTTTAAAGTCTTGCAGTGAGGACGAGGGCCGGGGGCCCGAGAAGGCCAAGGGGCTTGAGGCTGGGCCTCGGTCAGGAAGGCCTGACTAGACTATAGTTTAACGTCTTGCAGTGAGGACGAGGGCCAGGTAAGGTCTCATCTGGGGATGTGTACAGTACGGTGAGCAACCCGACGTGAATGAGGACATAATCCCACACCACACCGTATAATCCTATAAGAGAGAAACTGGGCCGGATGGAAGTTCGTACACTCCCTTATATGGTTATTGCCTCATCATAGCTCCTAATCCCACATGAGTGGTTCTCGGTGTGGGAAAAAGGAGTCGGTCTTGGCTATCTCCATCCAATGGGTCCTGATAGCTGGCATCGCCCAAGGGGAGTCCATCACTTAGATACAACGGGGCAGAACGAACAACTACACTCGATGTTTGGGACATATTGGGGTGGTCCTAACGATCCAGGACAACTGTTGACCATGTTCGAAACACAGCGTCCCTATAGTGGCCTAAAATGGGAGCAGAAAACGAGCATCGACTACTAAACATATTCGCAACGCGGGACTCGTATCAATTTTTTGATCGACATCCTTGAGGGCATTGGCCCGAAGTGGTAGGAGAGCCCTTAGGCATGGTATCCATACCATTCAGGGGCCCTTATGGATGGGGAAGGTGATGGAATCCCAGTCAAGGAGTGGGTGAAGCAAAGTTGTACCCACCTATGAAAGAGGCGAACATATCCAGAGAGGGTGAAGTACAGCCGGATCGAGGCTAGCTCGACGTGAATTCGGGAAAAAGTATGCACCCATCCATATGTCTTGACCTGAGGGGAAGATTCTGGATTTTGGGCTGGGCCAACAGACGAAATGTCAGGGCGTTCCTATGTATCCCATAAGGATGGGAATCAAGCCATACGTATTTCTTGAAGGCCATGTAGTTTAACGTCGTGCGGTGAAGATGTGGGAGGATAGAATAATGGGAGAGGGCACATGGTGCGACCATTATAATTCTCGTATGAGTGGGGATAAGGTAGCCTAATCCATATCATGCAAGGACCATACGAGGAAGCTATACCCAGGGGGAATATTCAAAGAGAAGAGCTCAGGGCTAGGATCAAGATGAGGCATCTAAGCATTCCTACATATCCCATTAGGATGGGAATCAAGTCATACATAGTTCTTAAAATGCAGTTTAACATCATGCAAGATGATGCGCAGTTTAAATTCATGCAGTACTGGACAGTTTAAGGTCATGCTGGACTGACAGGCAGTTTATGGTCATCTAAGACCCTTTGGGGCTCAGGCAAAGTATTTCTTGAGGAACTTTGCATTGGTGGGAGGAGTTATACGCTCACCATACATGGTCACTAAGGAGTATTCTCCATTGGGATAAACCCTGTGGACTATGTAAGGTCCTTCCCACTTGGCCTCCAACTTGGGTGGTTTCCTTCCAGGGATTATTGGTGCTCGGAGGGCCAATACCAGGTCGCCTTGCAAAAAAGAGTGGAGGAGAACCTTCTTGTTGAAGTCTCTAGCTATCTTATTTTAGTGCCTTTCCAGATTGTGAAGGGCACGGAGCCTACTCTCATAAAGTGATTCCAATTCATCTAGATGGATTTTTTCCACCTCATCTGGTGCCTGCTGGTCATAGACTGCAGTGCGTAACAATGGCAGCTAGATCTCGATGGGAAGGACGACCTTATCCCTATACACCAGGGAATATGGAGTCACCTGGGTGGAATTGCGAGTCGTCATCCAATAATCCCAGAGGGCATTGGGGAGCTTTTCCATCCAACTCTTCTTGTTCTAACCAACCATTTTCTGCAAAATGTTAGAGAGGGTTTTGTTGAACGCCTCGATCTGTCCATTTGCCTACGCATGATAGCGGGAGGTGTGGTTCGAACGGATATTGTACTTGGCGTATAATTTCTTCAGCTCAGCTGCTTGGAAGTTTGTGCCATTATAGGTGAGGATAGTGTGAGGGACTCCAAATCGGTGGATGATATTGGAGCTCATGAAGTCAATGATGGAACGGGCCTTGACTTCCTTGAGCGGAATTTCCTCCGCCCACTTGGAAAAGAAATCCGTGGCGGTCAGGATGAGCGTGCACTGGAGAGCTGTTGCTGGTGGGTATGGTCCCACGACATCGAGTCCCCACACCTCAAATGTCCAGAAGTAATTGGTGGAGTGGATAGGTTCTGGAGGCCGATGCGGGAAATTAGCATGCACTTGGAACATGTGACATCTCTTGGAAAACTCAATACAATCATGGATCATAGATGGCCAGAAGTACCCCAGTCTCCAGATATGATGGGACAGCTTCGCCCCAGCCTGGTGGGCACCGCAGAAACCGGAATGAAACTCTTGTATGACCTGTGAAATCTTGACTCCATGAATTCAATAGAGGAGAACACCATCAAAACTACGCTTATAGAGGATATGCTCAAGACTGGGACCACTCTGGAGGGTGAATTGCAGTGCATGGCATCGGATTCGCTCGTGCTCGGCTCAATCAGTTGGGAGGCAACCATTTTGGAGACACTCGACAAAATGGGCTCTCCAGTCGGGAGTCATTTAAACCACTACATCTGAAGAACCTGGGGAACCTAGCATGGAGGATCTGACGATAAGCTGGATTACTCGCAGGCCGTCGTCATCCTCTGGGGTGACGGGGGAAATGAATCTATGGTGGGCCACATGTATAATCGGATCATCCTGCTCGGGCTCTGCAAGTGATGAAGCTATACTGGCCAAAGCATCCGCTCTACCATTCTATGACCGAGGGACATGGGTAACCTCTGGTCGTGAAGGGAACTAGGCCATTAGATGGAGGGTACAGTCCAACAATGGCACGAGCTATGGCTTCCTGAAAACATATTCACCATTGAATTTCTTGATTACTATCTCGGAATCTCCCTTCACATGAAAATGGGGCACATAGATCTCAAGGGCCAGCTCGAGGCCAGTGATGAGAGCCTGATACTCTACCTCATTGTTGGTGCAGCCTTCTGACAACAGGAATGAGTACGGCAGAATGGCTTGCACTGGGGGTGATGAATATGATACCTAGGGCCACTCTGTTGAGCCTAGCATCATTGAGACTCCTACCAGTGGGGATCTGGGAGGCACCGTCGAAGTGCATTTTCCAACATGGAATGGCATGATCGACTGAGAGGATTGCCTAATTAGGAAAATCCAAGTCTAGGGACTAGTCTGCATAGGTTGGATGGGCAGCTAGGAAGTCTGCCAATGCCTTCCCCTTGATAGCCTTCTGAGGCACAAACCTGATGTCAAACTGCTGGAGAATCACCGCCCACTGCACTAGTCATCCAGTCAACATGGGGTGGTTCAAAATGTACTTTAGTGGGTCTACCCGAGAGACCAACTTTACCTCATGATGATGTAGGTAATGTTGCAATTTTTGTATGGAAAACACGAGAACAAGTAATATCTTCTCGGTGGCGTAGTATTTGGTTTCTGTATCGAGGGGCATGCAGCTGAGGTAGTAGAGGCTGTTCTTTGTCTCCTCATTGTTTTTCTGGGCGAGAAGGGCGCTGAGGGATCATTCCAGGGCAGTGACATAGAGAATCAGCAGCTTTCCAGAGACGGGTGGCATCAAGACCAAAGGATGGATCAGATATTTCTTGATTTCCTCAAAGGCGGCCTAGCACTCCTCATCCCATTCATAGGAAGATCCTTTCTTCATGAGCCGGGAAAAGGGTTTACACTTTCTAGCCAAATTTACAATGAATCAGCATATGTAGGCTAAGTTCCATTGGAGACCTCGAAGCTCCCAAAGATTGCTCGGGGGAGGCATCTGGCTGATGGACTTGATCTTCTTTGGGTCGATCTCGATGCCTCAGTACCTAACAACAAAGCCAAGAAACTTCCCGGAAGTGACTCTGAAGGCACACTTCAATGGGTTCATCTTCAAGTGGAGAGAACGGAGGAAGCTGAATACTTTCTCAAGGTCCTTGAGATAGTCCTGGCACTGGCGAGATTGGACCACCAGATCATCCACATAGCACTCCACCAAAGTCCCCAGGATTGGCTTGAATATGAGATGCATGGCCCACTGATAGGTGGAACCTGCATTCTTCAGGCCTAAGGGCATAACCTGGTAACAGAAGGTACCTTGGGGAGCCCTGAAGTCAGTAGGATCCTCATCCTTGGGGGCCATCCGGATATGATTATATCTAGAGTAATTTTCCATGAAGTAGAGGGCTTGGAACCCGGCCGTATCGTCGATCAACAATTCTGTCACTGGAAGGGGAAAATTATCCTTCAGACAGTGGCAGTTGAGATCTGGGAAGTCGATGTAGACTTTGATCTATCTGTTCTTCTTCCTGACTGGCACAATGTTGGCTAGCCACTTGGGATACTGAACTTCCTTGACGAATTTGGTTCTGATGAGATTTTTAACTTCAGCCTCGACCATGGCACCTTGAGACGAGTGCATCTTTCTGGGAGGCTGCTTGAACCCGCGATGGTTTGTCTGGAGACCGAGGCGGTGGACGACTACCTGAGGATCTAGTCCTAGCATCTCGTCGTAACTCTAGGAGAACACATCATGGTGCTCTTTAAGGAAGTTTACGTACCGCTGCTGCTCCTTGAGGGACATGGTGGCACTAATCAATGTGGGTCTCAGATCTACCTCACTACCAATGTTCACTTGTACCAGTTCATCGATCGTGGTAGAGACGCCTTCTTCAAAGGTAGGGGGAGCATCCTCTATATCCTCTTCTCTACTTATGGAGGAATATTCCATGGGGGAAGTTTCTTCCGAGCCACCCGACCCCGACGAGAGGCTGGTTCCGGCTTGAGTGGTAGTGGTCATCACATCAGGAGACTCATGCGCCACTAAGACCATAGTGATGAAGGCAATCGATCTGATCCCATGCGGTCTCTGGCCCATGGGGCCGCGCTTGATAACATCAAAGCAGTAGTGGCGCATTGTCTTGAGCCGGTTAATTCCATTCCGGTGAAACAGACACGTATGACATATTGTCGTCGCCATGATTTCGACATCCCAATACCATACAGGGGTAGGAGTTTCTGGGATCACCCGAGCCTGGTTTGTGTAAGAGTATGAGGTGATTTTCCACCGTTGCTTGGACTTGGGAATATACCTTCCTCTTGTACCCGAAACGACAAAGCACTACCCCATGTCGGGGGTCGTAGCCTCCAACCGATGTATTGGGATGATGTAGGCGTCATCCAAACCTGCCCAGGGATCACTTGTGACTAGGGTGGGTTCAACCTCACCTGCTAGAATTTGCTTGTCCTTGCTCTTGTAATAGTCAGCATCCAGATAACGGGCTTCACAAGAGGCGAAAAGAGATGAATCACCTTGAAGTACGCCTACTCGACCATTAAAAAGGTACTTGAGGCACTGGTGATATAATGAGGGGACCGACATGTGCAGGTGGAGACATGGCCTGCCCATCAATGCATTGTACGCGGTGTCCTTGGAGACAACCATAAATTCGGTACTGGAAACTAGGCCACCGAACTAGGTCTTCAAATGGATCTTGCTGACCGGGGTCTGTTTTGTCCTTTCATATCCCTGGATCCTTAAATCGGAGGGATTCAAGTCATCCTTGTACAACCCCATCTTTCGCAGTGTCCGTGTCGGGATAAGGTTGATCCCGGAGCCAGTGTCAAGAAGACAGCAGCAGACTTCCATGCCATTGAACTGGCCAGTGATGTACAGTGGGCAGATGTTCCCGTGTATAGGAGAGCCTTCATCTTCTCATGAGAACGAGATGATGGCCTAGCACTCTGCATTCTCAACTACTTCAGCATGGAAGGATTCTGCAACTGCTACCTCTGTCTCAAACTGTAGGGGGATCCTTGGAGCCTTGGCGAGTGTCTCACGCATGTCTGATGATAGGTGAAGAGCCTCAAGAATAGAAAACCTAGCTGGGATTCCGGAAAGGTGCTTGAGGACATCATACTTCCATGCTAAATGCGAGCTTCTACTTACAAAAGGTCGCTCTACAATTGGAGGAACGGCGGGCCCTGCTGGCTGGACCGGCGGCTGGCTAGTGCAAGGTACGCCCCGTTGCTCACAAGTCGAGGCCTGAAGAGTGGATGCCAGATGAGGACCGGGCGACTGAGATTGTCCTGTAGTGGGGCGAAGCTAGTCGCAGTGCGGCCGAAGCGGCTCTGCCTGATCCAGTAGTACAAACGATGGTGGAGGCGGTCCTAACGACACCGGATGAAGAGGCTGCGTGTGCTGAGCTCTGTGCTGCACCTATTGTCTGGTCTCAGTTGCATGTAAAGCCTGGCTGGAGGTTCCAACTGATACACCCCGACGGCCCATGTAGTCACGGCTCCACCGACGTTGATGCCGACTGGGGACATTGGGGAGATTCACCTGGCGTTCTCCTTCATCGGGAGTCATATAGGGATTTACCAACTCAACGGTATTAACCGAAGTGTGCCCCTGACTGTCACTTGAATAATAATCCACCACTGGGTGGATTCTGGGAGGGATCCCCATCTCAGGGGGCATGAAGTCGCCGAGAGTGCTGGATAATGATGATAATGGTGGAGCGTGTTGCTTCTTCTTGTGTCGCTGATGCTTGCTCTTCTGGGAAGAGGCTGGTTGAGACGATGACACAGAAGTGCTGGTCGCAACTTCTAAAGCCTCCTGCTGATTCAAGTGTGCATGGATAATGCCATGGGCACAATCTACCATCCTATAAGCCATCCAGCCATTATAATTCTAGGACCTGCGGTCAGAAACCTACTGCCACACGCCTTCGTCGTCGCTACTGCTATCTGATCTCACAAAGACACCTACCACTTGTGTCGGGGCTGGGTCCAACCTGACTATGTTGTTATCGACCTAGTCTTGGAGCCAGTATTTAAACACATAGAATTGATTGATGGTGTGACCCAAGATCTGGTGATAAGGGCATTATTTGGGGTGATCAGTGAGATGTGCCACTTCCAGCTTCCGGCACTCAGGCAGTCGCACAATTCTCTGCTCTAAGGCACTACGGAAGTAGCCAGGGACCTGATCCTCATCGAATTAGTAGGTATGATTACTTATGTCCGGAAAGGGGGATCTAGGAGCCTGAACCTGAAGGGGGCCGAAGGAGCCTGTCGAGGGGGTGGAACTTGATTACCTCACCTAGGCAGCGGCGGCACGTTACGCGGAGGTGCCTGCCAATTCTGCGGCGGGCGCTGCTGAGCCGGAGGCTATGCTTGAGGCAGAGGGCCTCTGCGAGGCTGCGGGGCTAGTGCTACTGGTAGCAATTATAGCTACTTGGGGGCCTCTATCTGGGTTACTATGATGGGCTCGGCTCTAGAATCTCTCCTTGCTAGGATTGCAGGGGAAATGGACATGCCTACCTGGCCTGTTTCAGGGATTCCTCAAGGCGCTAGGCCTTGTCCGAGAAGTCTCAGAACCCTCTGGGATAATTCTGAGTAATCAGGGAGGGAACCAGTTCTGCCTTGACCTTTACCACACACATTATCAGTAACTTCTCTTGAGTTAGTGGCATGTCAAGGGAGTATGTGAGCCCCTTCCACCGGGCGATGAAGTTAACGAATCACTCATCAGGCGTTTGCTTGCACTTGAAGAGGTCTGCGATGTTGTTCTTTCGGGTGGTAGAGTTTAACTGGTAGAGGAACTGCCTGCGAAGGTCTTCCCAGCTAGTCACAGATCCGACGGGGAGCTGGTTGTACCATATGAACGCCGGTCCCTCCAGTGTCTGAACAAAACGGTGGAGCTTCGCAGTCTCCTGCTGCGCTGGAGTACCTAAAATGGCCCACACCTTGAGTTGAAGTGGCCCAGATTCTATGGCGGGTCCCCCGTCCCATAAAAGGGGGAGAAGTTGGGATTATCGAAACCTGGAGGCACTGACATATCATTCACCCATGCTGGGTAAGGCTTTCCATCAGGTGGGATAGCCACCTGTCGTGTTTCCAAAGCCTTGAGGCAGGCGATGAGCGCCACCATAGGATCATCCAGGTAGGGGTCCCTGTCTTGATGGGGATCCCTAACTACGAGTGTGTTGCCAGGCTCTTCAACATGGTAGACAACCTCAGTGGCTCATAGAGCAGCTGGTGGAGCAGCCTACAGGGCGGCTGGGTGAACCCGGGTAGGATTCCTCGGATTGCCGTGCCGTTTGGGAGGGTTTGGTGAGACATATCGCGCCCTCTTTCTGTGAGTTTTAGCTTCATCCCTGTCAGTAGGAGTATCATGATCAGGGTTTCCTGGAGGCATCTCGCTGGGGGAAAGTTGTTCTTGCCCCTGCTGCCCCAGCCTAGGATCGCCATAGTTGGGTCGTCGCTCAACAACACGTTCAGCCGGGAGTTTTTCAATCAACCTATTTTGTTCAGCAAGTTGCTAGAGCAACGCGGCCTTCTCAGGGTCCTCCTCCTTCTTCTGTATTGAGGCAGATGGGTCGGAGTTCTTGACCTCCCCGACATGCTCTTTTCCCTTACCAGCATTCTGACTGAATGCCAACAACTCAGTGGGCGCAGGGGGAACTATGAGGTTCCTCTGCTGATGGGTAATCCTCCTTGATGGGTCTAATAGTGGTGGCACGCCCTTAGGGGGTAAGTCTCCATCGAGAAACTCCAACTCATCCTCCTTGTCCACTATGTTAGCCGTGTGGACTGTGACCCTTCTTGGGGGCATGTCCTGAATATCGCAAAACGAGTCGGGCTACCGCCGGATAGGACTAAAGAGGAGGGTGACATACTGTTCCCAACCATGGACTTGCACGCGGGGGGGGGGGGGGGGGGGGTAGCTTCCCTGATAATTCTACGGAGTACCTTAATAATCTGAACGCATTGCTACTGGAGGGACTCACAGCAACCTGGTGACTCAGGGCGCCAGGCCACCGGGAGTGCGGCCAGATCGACTAGACGACATTATTCACTGACATATTTGAAATGTTCTTGTTTCCTTGGATAAACCATGTTCTGATGATGGAGACTGAAATGCATTGCCCAGAGGGTGTAGTGGAAGCACGTAACTTCCTCTGGGGTGAGATACTCAGGTATACAGAAATCCTGCACTTTCGCAGGCCAAAACTCCTCGAGGAAGTGGTCCACTATAAGAATTCTCCAAAAGATCCTCAAATCAGATTCAGGTTCTAGCCCTTGATTGCCCCACTCTCCAATTGGGGGTAGATGAGGAACTAGCAGCGGTACTGAGGCAGACCGTTGGGGTGGCAGGTTGGATGGTGGAGAATACGGTGAATGGGCTGACTGGCCACCGATCCACGGGCTATCCTCTGAAGAGTGGAGTGACATGGATGCTACATCGTGGTAGGAGGGGCTGACAACCATCGTTCCTGGCTCAGGGGCCAGGGCTGCTGTTGCTAGGTCGTGATGCTGCTCTCTTGTCATTGGTCCCCAGAATAGCTCTTTGTGATCTCTCGTGGAGGTAGAAAGTGCTTCCGGTGACGATGGTGGCGACTGCACAACTGTAACCTGTGGGGTCACCAGGTCTTCATCGTCTTGAATAAACCTACGGAGGGAGGCAGGAATCTTATGGACCTCACATTCTGAGAGCACCAGGCTGATGTGCCTCATCCCTTCCCTGGAACTTGACTCAGATGAGTGGGGGGAGGGTTCTTAAGCTAAGTCGCACTCCACTTCAGAGTCTGAGAAGTGGGACAGTTTGATCTCCATCTAGGCCTTCCTAGGATTCATCTTGTGGTGGTAACGACCTTCCCTCCTTCCCATGGGTGGCTCATCGGGACAGGACTGATTCTCAACATGTGGTCCTTCAGCCGTGTTGGTGCTAGGGCAGAGAGGGTTTCCACCGAGAAAATTCAAGGTGCGAGGAGCACCGGAACAGATGTTGAATGGAACATGGGGAGGACATCCATGAAAAGAATTAGAGCATGCAACACCTCTACTGTAACTGGAGGGAGCATGGGGAGGACCTCCATGCTTGGTGCGAGTAGAGCAAGGCTTGCCTTCACCCTTCAGGTTTCCAGGGCAAGTAGGACCTTTTCCAGCTGCAGAGAGGACGTAGGGAGGATCCCCATGTTTCAGAGGGACTGGACCATGGGGTGGACCCTTAGCCGGATTGGGGGTGGCACAAGGTAGACCTCCATGCCGAGCCTCAAAGCAGAGAAGACCCACGCTCGCGGTGGTGGTGGTACGGGGAGGACCTCCGTACGAGGTGGCATCCATGCAGGTTGGCTCACGACGCCTCCCGCTCATGCCTGTGACCAAGAGAGTTGACCCAGCCTGCCTGTGGGGCGGTTGGGGCCTCGATCCCAGTTGGGTGTATACGTGCCCTTGCTCAGTGTGTGCAGGGACTTGATGATATACATCGGCAGTGGCTCAGGCCATAATAGTTTTCGACGTTAACGCCCCTTGGTGGGTGCTCTCCTCAGCCCGTGCCCGATACTGGCATCAGGTCAGGTGAGCCGATGCTGGTGGTGCAGGCGCATAGCCTACCTGGTTCTTTAGCAAGGCCAGACGGTGGCACTGACACGGCTGAGTGGGGGCCCTTTCTTGGAGTCCCTAGATCAGGACTCTGACCGGGCTGAGCCGGACGTCACCCACCTCATCAGCGTAAGGTAGGGAGTCGTCAAGACGTTCTGGGGACAGGCTCCCGAAATGATTGAATGTTGAGGTGGGGAGCAGCGGCTCCCTACACGGCCCTCGAGGGTGACGTTGATGGCAGGGCCTGGATGCCTCTAGGTCTAGGCGGTCCATATCCCGAGTTGGGATTATGCCCTCCTCCTCATAACGACATACGAGGTCGTTAATCACCCTTCATTGGATGACTTCTGATGGGGAGATACGGTGTGGGCGCCCCATGGTCATGGACACAGACATCGTTGCGGTAGCAGTGGAGCCACATGGAGCGGTTGTGCTGGCATTGCCCCTGCCCCTACGTAGGCGGGCGGGTGGTGATCGTGTTCCCATGGCAGCAACCTGATTCCTGGGAAGCAGAGAGATGAACTCATTAACACTACGAGGAAAAGAAGTCAACCACCAGTGCCCCAACATCATTCCGTCTTATGTGGCCGGTAATAGGGATCCATGCTGACAACGTCACAAAACATAATGTCCAATGTTCTACTACCCCAACTTCTGGTGAGTTTCACGCCAGGCCTGCTATTTGCTTAGCGGTACCCAGTGCCGGATAGCTGGATCTGGTGGTACGTCAATCTATGGATGTCTCGAGCACTACTAATCTCCACATTGAGGAGAATAATTTCACGCCGGGTTCACCATTTCTGTTTCCGACACTTTCATCGGGGCGCGCGAAGCTGTCTCGTTCGGGGATGAAGCACGCGGCTTTTTGTTACCCCGCATACCCACTTTCCAAAGGCGGGAAACATTCGCTCCTTGTTTAGGGATGTTTACTCCTTGATCGAAACCGGATGATGGGATGTTGGTTCTTCCTTCCGTGGATTCCTCCTCAGAACTCGTCACCTAGTCCGGTCTCCCTCATAGATTTAATACGTTGTTCGTGAAACTCTTCCCGACGACAAATCTTCATGCACACCAGTTAATTACACTGCTTTTTTAGGACATTCCAAGGGGTCCGGTCAGGGCAGAAACCTTCAGTTAGGGGAGTAGTCACGCTGAGGCATCATTGACATGTCTAGATTCTAGAGATTGGTGTGTCTTTCTTATGTCCCTTATTATAGGGCTTCTTGAGGGCGCGGAAGCCCGAGGTATCCCAGATCAAACGTGGGGAATTGTATGTCATAGGCATGCATCTGAGGTTTTCCTCAGCTTCATGTGTTTAACATGGGGTATGCCGCAAGTTTAAAGTCCAGCGGAGATGGATCAGACTGATCAGAACACTGATTAAAGTGGATTAGATTGAAGAACCCCCTTTAGGGAACAATAATATTGGGTCCAATACGTGGGCAGCTTCCCGGATGTTGTGGGGAGGAATAAGGTGGCATGATCCCACCGGGATGTGGCGGCCCGGGTAAGAATCAGGATGGACGGTGGTTTTGGGATTGAGCCTCGTGGAGGCTTCTTACGTAGCATACCTTGACATGGTTTAAAGACCATTTAGTTCAGGAATACATTTTAACATCATGCGGGACGGGGATGGTACAGTTTAACATCATGTAGGATGGGGGAATCTGGGGATTACAATCTGAGGCAGCCCATGGTGGAGTTTGGTGAACCGACGTGAAGGAGGTCAGAATGAATGGGTGGTGGGATTGAACCACGTGAGGCTTCCTATGTACCATGATTTATCACGGATCAAATACCACGTAGTTCAGGATGGGATGTGTCAGAGAACCGACGTGAAGGTGGACCTTGGTCCGATGGATGTTGGGCTTGAACCTCATGAGACTTCCTACATACCATGCCTTAACATGGATCAAAGTCCACGTAGTTTGGGATGGTTGGGGCTTACGCTCTGAGATGGACCAAGTTGGGTATAGGGATTACACTCTAAGGAGGCCCAAGGTGGGTATGGGGCTTACACTATGAGGAGGCACAAGGTGGGTATGGAGATTACACTCTGAGGAGGCCCAAGCTGGGTATGGGTCTTACACTCTGAGGAGGACCAAGGTGGGTATGGGGCTTACACTCTAAGGAGGTCCAAGGTGGGTATGATGACTACACTCTGAGGTGGCCCATGATGGTGTGGCTTAAACCTCGTGGAGGCTTCCTACGTACCATGCCTAAGCATGGATCAAAGTCCCTGTAGTTCAAGTGTACAGTTTAATGTCATGCAGGACGGGGGTATGGGGAATACACTCTGAGGAGGGCCATGATGGTGGGGCTTGAACCTCATTGAGGCTTCCTACGTACCATGCCTTAGCACGGATCAAAGTCCCCATAGTTCAGGTGTACAGTTTAACATCATGCAGGACGGGGGTATGGGGCTTACACTCTGAGGAGGCCCAAGGTGGGTATGGGGATTACACTCTGAAGAGGCCCATGATGGGTATGGGGCTTACACTCAAATGAGGCCCATGATGGTGGGGATTGAACCTCGTGGAGGCTTCCTACGTACCGTTCCTTAGCACAGATCAAAGTCCCTGTAGTTCAAGTGTACAGTTTAATGTCATGCAGGACAGGGGTATGGGGTTTACACTCTAAGGAGGCCCAAGGTGGGTATGGGGATTACAATCTAAGGAGGACCATGATGGTGGGGCTTGAACATTATGGAGGATTCCTACGTACCATGCCTTAGCACGGATCAAAGTCCCCGTAGTTCAGGTGTACAGTTTAACGTCATACAGGATGGGGGTATGGGGATTACACTCTGAGGAGGCCCATGATGTGTCATAGTCGTTGCTCACTCTAAGCTCACGGGAGTCATGCTCAGTGTGTGAAACAAGAGGTTGCAGGGACTTGATGATCACATCATTAAGGGTGTGTCTGTGGGAAGAGAAGAGGGGCTTACGCGTTGAGCGGACCAAGGTGTCGGGACTTACTCCAGGATGGAGGCCCGAGGGAGACAAAGCACATCGGGAGAGGGACTTGGGACTGAAGAAAGGAGGACCCCCATTCCATATCACGCCCTCTGCTAGCCTTGGATCCGAGAAAGTGAGGAGGGGCAGGGGTGGTGCCTCCTGTAAGAAAAGCTAGGGGCTTACACCAAGGTTTTTTCCCTTCCCCCGTGGACAAACGCCACCCCTAGAAGAAGGATATCATCCCCTGTGGAGACCAGGGGGCATAGAGAATGTCCAAGGTGGGGGGCACCCCACGTGAGAGGCATGGGGTGATGTCACAGTTTAACGTCATGTGTTGAGGATGGGGGTTCTTAGCAGTTTAATGCCCTGCAGCTCGGATGAGGTGGGTTTGCTCCGCAACCCTTGGACTTACATAACGGATACCCTCTTCCCCTTGGGGAATAGAAGGAATCAACAATGTTGTGGTGAAGGGGGGTCGTAGAGAGAACCATCGAGGGGTCCACGTTAGCATGGCTATACGAAGAAGCAATAGCCATTAGCGTGCCTATGCGAAGAAGCATTAGGAGAAGCAATGCTACGAGTGGTATCGTCCGAGGGACTTTGTAGTCACATCATGCCAACCTGGAGGGTCACATGAAAAAAGGATTTTCCAAGAAGAGGGGTCCATAGGCAAGGTCCTTGTGGAGCTCTATTGTTCCGCGTGGCGGAGGGCACTTGCAAAGGGGTGTGCTTCACGAAGTTGGGTGACTTAGCCTTAGCATGGGGCTGAGGTGCAGATGGGAGGTGCTTCATGAAGTGGAAGGGCATTCGCAGAGCACAGTCTCATAGAGAAAAGGTGCCTCGTAGATCAGGATGTTGGGAAGCAATGTGCTTCACAAAGTACAGTGATCATGCCTTAGCAAATGGATCAAGTGTACATTAAGGGTGCTTCGCGAAGCATAAACTCTCTATGGTGACTTGGGTCCCCTTGGGGATCCCCTTCCTTCATGAAAGCCCTTAGGCTTCGTGAAGGGCATCCCTCTCGGAAGAGGGGATCAAAACGAGACAATGGGGAGGCACTTTGCAAAGCAGAAGTACCTCGCGCAACTCATGTTTCACCAAGAGGAAGAGTGATTCACGATTCTGGAGATGAGAAGTCGAAAGGTCGGATTGCCTCCCCGGAGAGCTAAGGGGGAGCTCGGTATTTATAGGAAAGGGATGCCGTGGAGCAGAGCTCACGTAGTGCAAAGAGGATGATGGAGCTTCGCAGAGGGCTCGCGAACGTCAAATGGGTTTGCGGAGCGTCCCGCCTCCTGCGCTTCGCGGCGGGTTCGCGAACGTCAAATCCATTTGTGGAGCATCCCGCCTCTTGGTCTTTGTGGTGGGTTCGTGAACGTCAACTTCGTTTGTGGAGCATCCCACCTCCTTTTCTTCTTGGTGGGTTCGCGAACATCAACTCTGTCCGCAGAGCATCCTGCCTTCTTTGATTCGTGGCATCCGCGATGCTGGTGACTCCGCGAAGGGGCTTCGCGAGGTAGTCCAGGGGGGGCGTCTTGGGGTTGCTTCCTCATGCAAAATTTTGGTGCCAACAGTGATTCCAACTTCCCCATGATGAATATTAAAGGTATTGGTATTGGGGGACCATCAATTAAACAGCTCTAGCCTGATCTCAAGCTGGCGATAGAAGTGAAACCGCGACGTCCACACTGCCTCGAACAAACTGATGTGTCGTAGTTCGGCCCCAAACTGGTCCCATGTCTGGGAAACCCAATATGCCCTGGCCCATTCACTGGCGAAATTTCCTCTAGACCACAGATCCCAATTCTTTAGCCAGCCTTTGGTCTCGTTAGTAACACTCTGATGGAAGGTTCTTGCGTAAAGGGCCAGAGAATTCTTCGTGACAGGGTCACTCCCCGAGATGGTCCTGGTCCTGGGATTCATGACATAAACGTCCATGTGTCTGGTTTATCTAGTAGGATGACCATTTTAGGTGATGTTATAATGGGGTAGGTCATCCTCACGGGTCACCCATGACCGCGGTGAGTCAACCTCTAATCTTGGCACGGTTACCTCCTCTAAGATACCGAAGTCCCATATCGATAGGTTGGAAGACATTGCATACTACTTCTACCCTGGGTTCAACATGTTGAAGAGAGTATGGTTGTTGGATACGATCCTTCAAGCTCCATAAACCTCAGGGTTTTCAACCATCTCAGCCCTTCGAGTAGTGGATGCGGCTTCCCTCTCAACGTCAGCCCGATTGGCGACAATCTCATGCCGGCAAGGTTTTGAGAAGTCTGAGTGAAAAAATAGCTTCTGGTGCAAAAAAATAGATGATGGCGTGAAAAATTATCGGTTGGTGTGGAAAAGTAGTGCCTGGCACGACAAATCAGTGGCTGGCGTGAAAAATCGAAAGTTGGCACGGAAAGTCCTGGGTTGGCGTGTAAACCGACGACTGACCTCGGCGAATTACGTGCAACTGAAGCATTTTTTACATAGGCGAAAGAAATTTTTTTCACACACAAGAGCTCCTAGCTTATCACATGAGAAAATATATATGGAATGGGGGAATCGTAGGGTATTTTATAGGTGCGGTAAGCGGTTTCCGCATGCACGCAAAAAGCGGATTGCGCACTCTGTATCGGTTTTTCACGCCGCTCCGGTTTTAAGAACTCGAAGGCCCCATGGAGTCTCGTTTTGGCGTTTCCCTCAGAATCCAACCTTTGCGTCCCCTCACAGGTCTGATTATGAGGGGGGGGGCATTTTTAGATGCTGAAAAATGCTCAAGGGATGAGGAAGGTTCGGGCGCAACAAAGCAAATCCATATTTGGAATTAGCGATCCATTCTGGGGGGGCCGGAGGGGTGGCATGAAAAAAATTCTAAGTTTCACGAAAAAAATATGTCATGCGCAAAACAATCCGGGATTCACGAGAGTTTTCAGCACGGGCGTGGAACATTTTGTACCACCTCCCCACGTGGTTGATTTATGCGTTTCCGACACCGTTCGCGCAATATTTCACACCTGCTTGTTTTTCGCGTGGACCCGTGATTCTGAGCGGCTATAAATAGAAGGCCACCCCTTCGACTTCCAGGCCTAAGAATATGAACCATCTCCCCTGCATGAAATTCATCTCCCGTGCACGCAAAAAGATGTCTCTCAGGTACTGAATTTTTCACGCCAGGTCACTCGGGGGGTCTGCCTTTGCGCGTGACCACTCAGGCTTGATCCTTGTCCGAATCCGATCGAGCCCCTCCCCCCGTGCGCAATTCTTTCCAATTGCGCGTGATCAGGTCTTCGGCACGTAATTCCTTTTGCACGCCGACCTGGCCATTTCATGTGCAGAATTCCTTTTTCACACCGCATCGACCTTTTTCGTGCGCACGCCTCAATTACGCGCTGACCTGGCCCTTTTTCGCGCACGCCACTCCATTGCGCGTTGGCCTGGCCCTTTTTCGTGCAACAGTCCCTTTTGCGTGTAAGCCTCCTGCCTTTTGCACCCGTGATGTCCCTCTTCCGGGCATCATTTTCGGGCACCTCCCGCTCCCAAATCACCTTCACCATATACTCATTTCTCGTGCAACCTCTTAGGTTCGCACGAAGTAACTTCAAAGTCCCTGGGATGATACCGCCCGTTGCGTTGCTTCGCCTCATGCTTCTTCGCATAGGCACGCTAACGGCTATTGCTTCTTCACATATCCATGCTAACGTGGACCCCCAAATGGTTTTCTCTATAACACCCCCTGTACATGGCATTGCCTGTCCCTTATCTTCACCAAGGAGCAGAGGGTACTGGTTATTTAAGTCCTAGGGGTGCGAAGAAAACCCGCCTCGTCCAAGCTGTAGGATGTTAAACTGCCAAGAACCATCGCCCTCAGCACATGACGTTAAACTGTGGCATCTTCCCATGCCTCACACGTGGGGTTCCCCCACCTTGGAAATTCTGCATGCCCACTGGTCTCCATGGGAGTGAGATCATTCCTCACATGGAATGAGATCCTCTTTATCAGAGCGACGTCTGTCCGTGGGGAAAGGGCAACCACCCTAGTGTAATCCCCTAGCTTTCTTGTAGGAGGCAGCATCCCTGCTCCTCCTTTATTCTTCGGTCCCAAGGACCAGGGGGGAATGGAAACTGAATCCCTCCTTTCTTCAGTTCCAAAACCCTCTCCTTCTGGGCTTTGTCACCATCGGGCCGCTAACCATGCGTAAGCCCCTGTTTCCTCTTTGGGCCACTAACCATGAGTAAGCCCCTGTTTCCTCTCTGGGCTGCTAACCATGCGTAAGCCCCTGTTTCCTCTTTAGGATGCTAACTATGTGTAAGCCCCACTCCACTTCCCCTGGATGCACCTTTCGCGACATGATCGTCAGGTCTCTGCTACCTCTTGTTTCTCACACCGAGCATGACTCGTGTGGGCTTAGAGCAAGCACTAACCATGACATCCACCTTGGGCATCCTAGAGTACAAGCCCCACAACTCCTGTACTATATGTTCTTTGATCCTTGTTAAGGAAAGGTATGTAGGAATCCTCCATGAGGTCCAAGCCCACCACCCATTGGACCCCAGGTCCTCCTTCACGTCGGTTCACCGACGCCATCCTGAACTACATGGTCTTTGATCCTTGTTAAGGCAAGGTACGTAGGAAGTCTCCACGAGGTCCAATCCCACCACCCATTGGACCCCAGGTCCTCCTTCACATCGGTTCACCGACTCCATCTTGAACTACATGGTCTTTGATCCTTATTAAGGTAAGGTACGTACGAAGCTTCCACGAGGTCCAAGCCCACCACCCATTGGACCCCAAGTCCTCCTTCACATCGGTTCACTGACGTCTTCCTGAACTACGTGGTCTTTGATCCTTTCTAAGGAAAGGTATGTAGGAAGCTTCCACGAGGTTCAAGCCCACCATCCATTGGTTATCCCAACCCCCCTTCACATTGGTTTACCAATATATTGGGCCGCCTTAGAGCATAAGCCCTAAATGCCACCATATGAACTACGACGTCTTTGATCCTTGCCAAGGCAAGGTACGTAGGACACCTCCCTAAGGTTCAAGCCCAACATTCAGTCACTCTGACCATCTTTACGTCGGTTTTCCCTCGTCCCACATGACGTTAAACTATGGACCCCTTTCAGCGGTAAGTCGTTGTCACTCCATTCAGTGTAAGCTGTTGTCACTCCATTCAGCAGTAATCCATTGTCACTCCATTCAGCGGTAATCTATTGTCACTCCATTCAGTGGTAAGACATTAAAACCCTAATCAGCGGTAAGCTGTTGTCAGATGAACTACATAGAATTTTATTTCCTGGCATGAGGATATGTAGGAATCCTCTTCGAGGCTCAAGACCAAAACTATCGTCATCCTCATGGAAATTCCATCCCATTCACCATCCACTTCATTCAACCACTACATCATCCATCCTGATTCTCACCTGGGCCACCACATCCTGTTGGGATCATGCCACCTCATACCCCATTACACTCAATAGTAACTTTGAATTCAACCACACGTTGGCCCCAACATCAGTGTTCCCTCTGGGGGTTGCACCCATCTGATTCACTCTAGTCAGTGTTCTGATCAATCTAATCTGTCTTCGCTGGATTTTAAACTTGCGGCATACCCTGTGTTAAACATGGAAAGCTGAGGAAAACCTCAGATACATGCCCATGGAATATGATTCCTCGCATATGATGTGGAATTCCTCAGGCTTCCTCGACCTCAAGAAGCCCTATAATAAGAGATAAAAGACAAACGTGCTAGTGTCCCAGTGTCCAGACACGCCAGTGATGCCCAACGTGACTACTCCCCAGACCGAAGCTTGCTTCCCTAACCGAATCCCTTGTAATTTCCCGATAGAAGTAGTGTAATTAACTAGTGTCCATGAAGATATGGTGATAGGAAGAGTTTCACGAACAATGTATTAAATCTAAAAGGGATACCCGGACTAGGTAATGAGTTCCGAGGAGGAATCCATGGAAGGAAGAACCGACATCCCAACATCTCATTTCGATCAAGGAGAAGACATCCCTGAATAAGGAGTGGATGTCACCCACCTTTGTAAAGTGGGAATGCGGGGCAACAGACAGCACTGTCATCCCCCCCCCCAAAGATACGGACGCGCGTGCCCTGGCGAAAGCATCAGAAACAACTTTCCACTACCATCATTCCACAAAAAAAATCGATTATTACTAGAATCAATTATACCATGTTAAGACACCACTATTATACGTGTCTTCAAATTAGATGTACTAATATATATATATATACATATATATATATATATATATAAAATAAGGATATAAATATGGAGGGAAAGATTAAGGTGTTGGATCATACTTGGCTTGTATGAGAATGATGATTATTCAAGCTTGTTTTTTTTCATAATATCAATGAGATAAGTAACCTAGAGAGTGAGAAATATAGGGTGAAAGTGTGAGTGAGAGAGGTATGGGGTGAAATAGTGTGAGGGAGGGAGAGGGAGAGTGTTTGGGGAGGTGGTTGATGTTGTGGTTATGGTACTCTAATGAATAATAGTATATGATGTGTGATGGTCCTATATATTGTGACCTTTACAATGGAAGATGTGTGGATATGGTATGTTGATAAAGGTGGATAACATGCTTGGTGGTATAGGAGAGCTTAGATAGTGGTGGCCTCTAGTGGTATTTATATCTTAATTATAATATTTAATTTTATACTTTAATATAATATTTTGTATAATATAATAAATTAAGATAAATGGATAGAAATTTTATATTAAAATGATTAATTTTTTTATATCTATGGGATTCTAAAATCCCCTATTATGATAATTTATATGACAATATATTTCCAAATATTGAATAATAATTTTTTTATATCTTGAAATTCCAAAAGGTTGATCTCTTCATTTTCAATTTTTGGTTTAATAAATTTGGTTGAAAAACATTATCTACACATTGTTTTTCCAATTTTGGAAGATCCTAAATTTTTTATTTCATTATATATGGAGTCATATTGAATTTATATAATTTTTATTATCTATGGTGTTTCATTTAATATTTTTTCATTTCCATGTATAAATATAACAACCCTAAAACTGCACTCCTAGATCTGGTGCGGAAATCATAACAATTACATTTCAAGATTTCATACCAATAAGGAGACCTAATTTTATCTATCCAAAACATATAATATCACAAGAAAATATTTGATCACATAGATTATAAAATAACTTTTAGGTTTATAGTTTTTGATAATTAGGAAAAACTCTTAACATCATGGATTCCTAAATATTCGGTTCATAAGATGAACATCACCACCAACTATAGCTAGATTTTCCTACTCCACATTAGGTAATCATCATCATTCATATGATTCCATTCTATAAATAATCCATTTAACATTATTCATGATAATTTTGGGGGAAGGAAACATAAGAAGGGGGTGCTAAAATGCTCAGTATGGCTAAACATAAGCATTAACAATTTAATTTCATTTGTGAGAATAAGATGAACATTAGGGTAGGATGACATAATAAAAGTGCATGAGAATAATATAAGAGATACCAGACCCATCAATACATGGATAATCAGTCATGAAACAAGTCATAATGCTTTAAAAAGTATAGAGTCATAAGAATCAATAATCATGAGACATGTTATGTTAATCCTAATCAAAATAATAGTTAAAAACACATAGAAAAAATAAGGAAATGTTTTGGTGTCTTGGAATATAATATTCATATTATACTTACAGAAACATAAATGAAACCTTATAAATGTAAAAACCTCTTGGTCTACTTCCATTCCCAATTAATTATAACATTATCTATTTTTATCCATTGTATAAAATATATCGGGCTCACCCGATGCTATCTGGGTGCACCCATCTTATAATAATGTCTTAGAGCCATAAATAAAGTACATAGAGCCTGAATTTAGTAGTTAATTTCATAGAAAAATAATTATTCTTACATAAAATGATTATACAAGGGAAGAGATATGGGATCTAAGACAATCTCTTTTAAATGTGACTAACCCATTGAAAATAAATGGGTTCAATAACAATCTCTTTGAAAGAAAAATTATCCATGTAGAAAAGGAATGAGGATGGTATCATTAAAAAATAACCACATTGGTGCATTAGTAATAACAACATATTTTTACATTGAATAATGGAAATGCTATTAAATAATCATTAAAACATTTTTTAAGTAAAATATCCTTTTCACTTTGAGTAACATCAATGTATGATCTCTTAGATGGAAAATAATTTGGGTATGACACATGGAATATTTCTTGAGGAATATAACCTTTGTTTGAAAATAATTTTTTTAAAAGTATATTCATAAAATATTTTGGAAATACTTTTCATTAAAAATAATCTTTGAAACTTATAATGAAATACTTATAACATTGATTGGTCAGGGGTGAGGTAAATATCATACATGTTAAAACAAATAATCCTAACACTTTTTTGGTAAAATCCAAACGAGCCTTGCTTTTTAAAATTGATTCAATATTCCTTTTAATTTTTTTATAAGTATAGATTAGGTAAAAATGACTCAAAATTTTCCTAGCGGAATATTTAAATATATTTGATAAATTTTTTTAGAAAACATGGATATGGAAGAAAAAGGGTTTTTGACTGAAGAGAGAAAAAAAGTTTGATTCTCTTAAAAATATTTTCATTCATCATTTTAAGTAAACAATAGATGAAAATGTTACTATTAAATGAAATTTTATGAAAAACCATAAGATAATAAAATTAAAATGGTTTACTACAAAATGATCATATAATTTCTTTCAGTTGAAATGAAAGTATAAATAATCCTGATTAAAAAAGGATATTGTAATATAAAGACTTTGTTGATTTGGTACTCTTCAATCACATAACCCATAAATGAATGAATTAGAATGATACATTAAATATCATGGAAATTGTGACTTTCGTTATATAACATATTAAAGGATATGTAGATACACCAAATAAAACAAGATATTTGTATAACATAATATATTTCCCAAAGAGTACAATTTGAGACGAGTGTCCCTTACAATGATATAAACATTGAAGTAAGTTTAATTAGTTAATAAATTATGTTTATTAAATGTGAATACATATAAAACAAGGGTAAATATAACATAATACAATCAAAATACATTACACACATAATCATATATTATCAATGTTGACACACTATTTTTTATCAAGGAGGATGAAAAGATTATGAAGAGAAACTTGGGTATGATCAAGTTCTAATTATCCTTAAAGAGAAGCAAGAGACTTATCAAAGTCAAACTATGTGCATGGATACCTACGCATTACATAGGCCACAAAACTACCTTGCGTGAGACAAAAGGTCAAGACACCTTTGTGCAGGCCACCTACATCGGGAACCTATGTCATAGGCCTATGCAGAAAAACTCCTTTCCCCAGGGTCCAATATTTTTCTATAAATAGGACCCTTGGGCTCCTTAGTTGTGTAACTAAAAAATCAAAAGAACCCACAAGGCTCTCATTGTGGAGCACCTTTACCCAGATCCCACAAAATTTCTCAAGTAGCTCTCTAAAATAGAAGAGAATAGATAATTAAAGGGAATAAAAAAGATCAAAGTCCCTTCAAGTTCAAAATACATAATACACCTACACGGGGACCATTATCCCCTAAAGAGAAAATACCTTCATGAGGTCCCTCTTATTAATTAGGGATCTATGTGACACCCTTTTAGGGACATCGAAGGAGACCCTTGGTGCCTTGGATAAAGCCTCACCTGAGTGTTGTCATATTGGTGGCATATTTTCCAAGGCATATCCAGCATGTGAAAACCTTTTATTCCCTACATGAAGACCTTTCAATTTTTCTTAGGCTCTGCACGGAACACCTGTGTGGAATACCTACACCAAGAAGCTATGCCCTGGACCTATGTGAGTCACCCTTCGAGCCCTCTTCAAAATCCACCTATGGTAGGGTTTATTTCACCTTCCCTTTTTTGAAGGGGACCAATATGAAACCTCCACCAAGGCATACTGACAGAAAAACCCATGAGAAAAGGCATGCTATAGTGTCTCCCATTTAGATTAATATTTCTATAGTTAGAGGTTTTATGCACTATTCCAACCAGACAGTTAGGATCCTAGGGGAACATGTACATTTGTATATCTATGGTCACGAGGACCCCTACCCTAGGGATAGTGTTATGGAATTCCTGTTATGAGGGATTAGGTTTTGGACCATGTCTTTCCCTTCTCATCTATGAGACTAGGAGCCTCGATTTCTAATATGGGAGGGTGAGGATTATACTGGTGTTTCCATTCAATATAGAATTAGATCCTCACCCTACTTCAGAACCAATTTTAGGGTATCCCCCCTGAAGTAAGCCCCTAGCCCTTCATGTAGGAGGTTGTGGTCTTTCTAATATCTACCATTGCATCCTTAATCTTCATCCATTACTTACCTTGGACTCATGTCCAATGTAAATTTAAGAGAGTTATGTGTCATATCCCCTGCCTCTTCCATTATCTCCCCAGCCTCTTCCACAAGTGAAGAAGGAAAAGTGTGTGGTTTGTTGAATCTTCCACTTCCTCTTGTTTCTCACACTAATCATGACTCATGTGGGAATAGTGGTTAGTGATGATAACTACACCTGCATGATCCACCTAAATGATTAAACTATGAGAACTCTGATTTCTACTAACCAGTATGCATAGGAAGCCCATCTAGGGATAGAGCTCAATGGGTATCCTCCTTAGGATTAATCCCCAATAATAATTTCCTTAATATGGTCAACATCATAAGGATTAATCCTTGATTTAATCAAAAAACTACTATGATTTAAAACTTCCCCCATTGTCCCCTTTTATAAGGGAATCATCCTCAGGAATAAGCCCCAAATTAAGTTTCTCAAAAGGAAATACCTCCCAATTACACATGGCTAAACTATGTGGGATTTGACTCCAATGTGATTGGGATATATAGGATGCCTCTCTGAGTTTCAAACCCAACACCTCAAATAAAACATTTTTCTTCAGGGGCCACATTCCCTGTAGGGTCTAATTCAATATGATAATCCATATCTCTCTTGAGTTCCTTAGGCTACTTCAGCATAAGTATCGCACCAAGCATTAACATAGAACCTTTTTCCTAGACATCCTTACCACATAATGTTAAACCGTATGGTTTGGTACTTATCAAATGACCTTAAAAGGTATTATGTGCCTTGTTAAGTGGAACTAAACTATGTGGGTTCTGATTCCTTTCACAAAGATACATAGGAATCCCATCTATGTGTTCAATCACAACATCAAAACAAATTCCATCTCCCTGGATTATGATAAACTCCATAGTGACCTCATTCTCTCAAGATGACATTAAACTCTAGAGTTACCCGTTGTGTGGATAGAAAATTATCATTGTTGTAATAATAAAAAAATAATCTCAAAGTATTACATAATAGGATACCATTGATGGAGAACATCATATACATACAGATATCCCTATTGTTGAAGAACCTAAAATACATACAGATGATTCTAAGATTTATACATGCTAATAATTGATTGGTATTCTTGGTTTGACACAAATCATACTTCATAATTAATTAAGGATTCATGAAAATATCATAAATCTATAAGAGAGGCCCATAGTAGGAAATAATTCCCCCCAAAATTTTGTGATGAGCCCGACCGCCAATCTTATTTACTAATTTGAGTTCTTAATAATTGTTGGTCAAAATAACTAATGAGTGTATACCTTTTAAAAGTATATCCCTTAGTATATATAACCATTGGGTGTTTATAGTTCCAATAAAAAACCCACTGGAAACTGTTCGGTAATAGAATTTCTATAACGAAGTCCCGATTTCTATCAGAAACAAAAAATGGTGAACTCGATGTGAATCCTTAACCAAGATGATAGTATCACCCACCTATCATTCCCTTTATATTCTCAAAATTAATGAGGGTTAGATGAGGCAATCAATAATGCATGTGTTCACTCAAATGAGATACTACGTTGGTATGAGTTCCTTGTTTGTGTTTGTCATATATATATATAGGGAATTCCTTTTCAAAACTCCCTTTGATCCAATGTACTACTTCATGTTTTCACTAATGAATGCCCCTGCTAATATTCAAGATGTATCTTCATCTGCGTGAAGAATTCCATAACCAACCCAATTTCTTCAACACTGGGTCTCAAACATACTGGTCAGAAAGTATCATAAACATTGTATGATCCCAACCTTGGAGGCCACCCAATAATCCCCCCAGTCCATTTAGAACTCTCGATCATACGGTCAATGATGATTGGGGGTCTTGAAGTAAATGGAAATGACCACTATTTTCAACCATTTTAGGAGCTTATCCTTATAATTCAACAACCAATACCTCACATATTTTAGGTAGGTGGACCAAGAGGTCACCTACGACCTCGTCGAGGTGACACAGGGGTCCCTCTCAAAGGTTTCTTCTAGCAATCTCCATCACCAACGCCAGGTGGTAGTTAACCCTCAACATGATGGGGGAATTGTCCTTAGTTGTCCGACCCAATTACTTAAAACCTAGGCATGCAAGATGGACCACTAGGGATAAAAAATGGTAAAAACTGAGTAGTTCCACACCTTTCCACCCTTCAGAGAAGCCCACCAACCCAATTTGGTGGAAGACAGTTAGTGGGCACATACACCCATATTCCTTCATTCATCCAGCCATTAAATTATTCTGGTGGAATTTAATGAAGTTTTCCACCAAAATATGGAAGAAACCTGTAATCAGGAATATACACCTACCCACACTCACCAATCCTGACAGCATTCTCATCTGGAAGTACCCGAAGAAGTTAGTCGGAAAGTATTGATGACAATTAGGGGTCAGAATCAACCCTCTACCCCCACATATGAGTATTGTAATTATATACTAGAAATAAATTGAGGATATGAGCAGTCACATACACCCACTCTAGATACAGAATGGGCATATATCCTCTTTTTTACTATTGAAGTCACCAATCACATCTTGGAAATAATGAAAGGGAAAACAAAAATTCATGCTCACATCCTAAAGACATCCATAGACATCATCATAGTGATGACAATAGTATCTCATGGATGGACACATAACTCTGTCACCAAAAACAGGGTGGCTCATCAGTATAACACCCCAGAAAAGGAACAAATCTATTCTCTTGTCCAAGAGGGTCATGGGGAAAACCTCCCAATATTATATGGACAACTGGATCAGGAATAAAGATCCAATAAAATTTGAGGTAATCAACATATTTCAATGTACACTCCATGTTAGGCACAAAAACCTACCCCTGACAACCACTTCTCATAGAAAGTGGCCCAAATCACTTATAAGAAGGCATCTAATAAGAATCTCCATCCAACATGATTTTAAAACTTAGAGCTGGTATATGATTAGGCTTCGCTTAACTCTAGAGTAATTGAATCCCTCAAATGATTATCAGTCTCAGATCAAGATCCTATCCTCTCATTACCAAATTATGGTAGTATTAGCAATAATTCTGAAGGTCATTATCAAACACTTCACTGTGAATGATTTCTTCATGAAAACAATTCATTCGATCTTGAGAGCCTATCTCTTGATGAGATCCACGATAACCCACTATGTGGCTGGATGACCAAGGAGAAAGAGGGTTTTCCCCTTTTTTTAATCTAACGTGGTAGTCCTCCCCATTATAGATTTCTTTGTGAAATATCTCTCTAAAATAGTGATTTACATTGTCAAAATAATTATCCAATTGGAAATGTAGTAATGAGAAATTTATCCTGTCATGAGGAATGTGAAAATCCAATACCATTCATGTATGATACATTTTCACTAGTAGGTGAGAGCCTCTCTAAATTGGAAGATATCCCAATGTGACGATCATTCTCTAAAACAATCTTGGGCCACTTTCCATCCAACATAGTAGAGTAAATCCTAACCAATCCAATTGTTTCTGGTAAAATAATTAGGAAGTGTCTACTCCAGTTAGACTAGGTCAGGGAACCTCTGGTGAAATATGAATAAGGTCTTCTAAACATGAGGAAATAGACGTCTAAATATGATATACCAGTTATATTTTGGCCTTTATCCACCCCTAAATACAGCATTCTAGAGACATTGGTGGAATATTGTATACACGACATCTGCCTCAACATATGGAAAAAATTTATTCACCTAAAATAAAAGGTATTACTATATGGTGAGTATCAAAATCACATTAAGGTAATATAAGGGTTGTAGTGCCAAATTTACTTGACATATATCCTAGCTTCCCAACATCTTAATATCAAGAAGCATCATAGATAATTTAAATGTGTAAGCCTCAGTGCACAAATGTGGTTGTGACAGCTGATTATAGATACCCCATATGGTGTTTGTATCAGAGGATGGGGTGAAAATGGATCATTGCATTCCACTACACTCCCTAATCATCAAAGCCCTCAAAATGTAGTATCATGAAATGTTATAGCCCTAGTCCAGCTCCAAAAAAATGGAATTTGTTTACAATTGAGGATACGCTCAACAGGAACAGGCCCTGATAGACTCTCACTGACATCAGGATAGAAGAGAGTAGGCTATTGATATAATCTTTCATCAAGCATCTGGTAATATCGAGTAGGCATCCCACTTAGTTTATTTCATCCTTTAAATTACACAGATTCCATAAATAGCTTAACTTTCTTCATAAATCGGTGATTCAAGTGCATTCCAAATTATGCACCCATACAACGTTTGAAAAAAACATTGTAAAATTAGAAGAGAAGTTGTGATAATAGCAGCCACAACAGTTCAGGAGCAACCCCAACCTGCATGGTTGGGGACTTTTTTAACCCAACCCTTACGGTCTTCCAATCAGGATCAAAGGGTTTTGAAAGTGGAACAAGAACAGCACCAACCCTCAGTTCTAGGGGCCTTTTCACCACAAGGAAATATTGGATCACATAAATTCTAAAAGACCTTTAGGTTTATATTTTTAGATAATTAGGAAAAACTCTTAACATCATGGATTCCTAAACAGTCGGTTCATAAAGATGAACATCACCTCCCAATATACCTAGATTTTCCTACTCTGTATTAGGTAATCAGCATCATTCATATGAATCCATTCTATAAATAATTCATTTAACATTATTCATGATAACTTGGGAGGAAGGAAACATAATAAGGGTGATCTAAAATGCCCAGTAAGGCTAAACATAAGCATTAACAATTGAATTTCATTAGTGAGAATAAGTGTACATAAGGTTATGATGACATAATAAAAGTGCATGAGCATAATATAAGAGATACCAGGCCCATAAATACATGGATAACCAATCATGAAACAATTAATAATGCTTTATAAAGTATAGATTCATAATAATAAACAATCATGATCCATGTTATGTTAATCCCGATCAAAATAATAGTTAAAAACACATAGAAAAAATAAAGAAAATATTTTGGTGTCTTGGAATATCATATTCATATTATAATAACAGAAACCTAACTGAAACCTTATAAATGGAAAAACCACTTGGTCGACTTCCATTCCCAATGAATTATAACACTATCTAGTTTCAGACATCGTATAAACTATATCGGGCTCACCCAATACTATCTGGGTGCACCCATTATATAATAATGTCTTAGAGCCATAAATATTGTACATAGAGCATGAATTTAATAGTTAATGTCATAGAACAATAATTATTCTTACATAACATGATTATACAATGGAAGAGATATGGGATCCAAGATAATCTCTTTGAAATGTGACTAACCCATCGAAAATAAATGTGTTCAATAACAATCTCTTTAAAAGAAAAATTATCTATGTAGAAAAGGAATAAGGATGGTATCATTAATAAATACCCACAATAGTGCATTAGTAATAACAACATATTTTTACATTGATGAATGGAAATGATATTAAATAATCATTAAAACATTTTAAGGAAATTATCCTTTTCACTTTGAGTAATATAAAAGTAAGAGCTCTTAGATGGAAAATAATTTGGGTATAACAGATGGAATATTTCTTGAGGAATATAACCTTTGTTTGAAAATAATTTTTTTAAAAAAATATTCATAAATTATTTTGGAAATAATAATATTTGAAAATAATCTTTGAAACTTATAATGAAATACTTATAACATTGAGTGGTCATGGTAGAGGGAAATACTATACATGTTAAAACAAATATTTCTAACACATTTTTGGTAAAAGAAAAATGAGCCTTGTTTTTTAAAATGGATTCAAAATTCCTTTTATTTTTTTTATAAGTATAGGTATGGTAAAAATGACTCTAAATTGTCCTAGTGGAATATTTAAATAGATTTTATAATTTTTTTTAGAAAACATGGATATGGAAGAAAAAGGGTTTTTGACTGAAGATAGAAATAAAGTCTGATTCCCTTAAAAGTATTTTCATTAATAATTTTAAGAATACAATAGATGAAAATGTTATTATTAAATTAAATTTCATGAAAACCCATAAGAGAATAAAATTAAAATGGTTTGATACAAAATGATTATATTATTTCTTTCAATGGAAATTAAAGCATAAATAATCCGGATTAAAATGGATATGGTAATATAAAGACTTTGTCGACTTGGTACTCTTTAATCACACACCCCATAAATGAATGAATTAGAATGATACATTAAATATAATGGAAATTGTGACTTTCATTATATAACATATTAAAGGGGATGTAGATACACCAAATAAAACAAGATATTTGTATAACATAACATATGTCCCAAATAGGACAATTTGAGACGAGTATCCCTTACAATGATCTAAAAATTGAAGTAAGTTTAATCAGTTAATAAATTATTTTTAGTAAATGTAAATACATATAAAACAACGATAAATATAACATTATATAATCAAAATACATTACACACATAATCATATATTTTCAATGTTGACGCACCATTTTTTATCAAGGAGAATGAAAATATTATGAAGAGAAACTTGGGCATGCTCAAGTTCTAAAGACCCTTAAAGATAATCAAGAGACTTGTCAAAATTGAACTACATGCATAGACACATGCGCATTACATAGGCCGCACAACTACCTTGTGTGAGCCAAAAGGGCAAGACACCCCTGTGCGGGCCACCTACATCGGGCACCTATGTCGTAGGCCTATGCGAGAAAACTCCTTTTCCTAGGGTCCAATATTTTTCTATAAATAGGACCCTTGGGCTCCTTATTTGCATAACTAAAAAATTAGAAGAACCCAGAAGGCTCTCATTATGGATCACCTTCACCCGGGTCCCTCGACATTTCTCAGGTAGCTCTCTAAAACATAATAGAATAGTTAATTAAAGGTAATAAGAAAGATCAAAGTCCCTTCAAGGTCTAAAGACATAATACACCTACACGGAGACCATTCTCCCCTAAATAGAAACCACCTTCATGAGGTCCCTCTCTCTAATCAATGATCTACATGACACCCTTTTAGGGACACTGGAGGAGACCCATAGTGCCTTGGCTAAAGCCTCACCTAAGTATTGTCAAATTGGTGTCCTATTGTCTGAGGCATATCCAGCATGTGAAACCATTTTATCCCTACATGAATACCTTTCAATTTTTACTAGACTTTACACAACACACCTGTATAGAATACCTACACCGAGAATCTATGACCTGGACCTATGTGAGTCACCCTTTGAGCCCTCTTCAAAATCCACCTATGGTAGGGCCCATTTCTCTTTCCCTTGTTTGAAAGGGACCAATATGAAACCTCCACCAAGGCCTCCTGAAATAAAAACCCATGGGAAAAGGAATTCTAGAGTGTCTCCCATTTATATTTATATTTCTATAGTTATAGGTTTCCTGCATTGGTCCAAATAGATAGTTAGGATCCTAGTGGAACATGTAGATTTGTATATATCTTCGGTCACGAGGAACCCAACCCTAGGGATGGTGTTGGGGAATTCCCAGTCTGAGGGATTAGGGTTTGGACCATTTCTTTCCCTTCTCATATATGAGACTCGGAGCCTCTAGTTCCAATAAGGGAGGGTGAGGATTATGCTAGAATTTCCATCCAATATGGAATTAGATCTTCACTCTACTTTGGAACCAATTTTAGGGCATCCCCCCGGAAGTCAGCCCCTAGTACTTCATGTAGAAGTTTGTAGTCTTTCTTTGATATACCACTACATCCTTCACCTTCATTCATTCCTTACCTTGGACTCATGTCCAATGTGAATTGAATAGAGGTATGTGTCATATCCCCAACCTCTTCCACTGTTGCCCTGACCTCTTCCTCGAGTGAAGAAGGAAACTATGGGGTTTGTTGAATCTTCTACTTCCTCTTGTTTCTCACACTAAGCATGACTCATGTGGGAATATAGGTTAATGACGATAACTACACTGGCATGATACACCTGAAGGATTGAACTTTGATAACTCTAATTTATACTAACCAATATGCATAGGAATCCCACCTAGGGATTGAGCTCAATGGGCATCCTCCTCAGGAGTAACCTCCAATCATAATTTCCTTAGTATGGTTATCATCATAAGGAGTAATCCCTGAGTTAATCCCCAAAAAAACTATGAGTTAAAACTTCCCTCATGGTCCTCTTTTATAAGGGAATCCTCTTCAGGAATAATTCCCAAATTAAATTTCTCAAAAGGACATACTCCCCTATGAGATATGGCTGAACTATGTGGGATTTGACTCTAATCTGATTGGGATATGTAGGAAGCCTCTATGAGGTTAAAAAAGAACACCTCAAATAAAACATTTTTCTTCATGGGCCACATTACCAGTAGGGTATAATTCAACATGAGAATCCATATCTCTCCCAAGTTCCTTAGGCTACTTCAGCATAAGTATCACACTAATATTTTACTAGGAACCTTTTTCCTAGACATACTTACCACATAACGTTAAACTGTATGGTTAGTTCCTTATCAAATGACCTTAAAAGGTAGTATGTTCCTTGTTAAGTGGAACTGAACTATGTGGATTCTGATTCCTTTCACAAGGTTACATAAGAATACCATCCATGGGTTCAATCCCAATATCAAAACAAATTTTGTCTCCCTGGATGATGATAAACTCCAGAGTGACCTCAATCTCCATGGATGAAAATAAACTCCAGAGTGCCCCATTGTTTGGATAGAAAATTATCATTGTTGTAATAATAAAAAAAATAATCTCTAATTATTACATAATTGTATACCATTGAAGGAGAACATCATATACATACAGATACCTCTATTGATAAAGAACCTCAAATACATACAGATGATTATAAGATCTATAAATGCTAATAATTGATTGTTAATCTTGGTTTGAAACAAATCATACTTCATAATTAATTAAGGATTCAAAAACATATCTTAAATCTATAAGAGAGGCCCAGATTAGGAAATAATTCCACCCAAAATTTTGTGATGAGCCCGACCTCCCATCCTCTTAACCAAATTGAGTTCTTAAGAATCGTTGTTCAAAACACCTAATGAGTGTCTACCTTTTGAAAGTAGGTCCCTTTGAATATAGAACCATTGGGAATTTTCAGTTCCAAGAACAAACCCATTGGAAACTGTTCAGTAATATAATTTCCATAACAAAGTCCTGATTTCTATCAGAAACAAAAAATGGTGAACTCGACATGAATCCTTAACTAGTATGATAGTATCACCCACCTATAATTCCCCTTATAATCTCAAAATGAATGAGGGTTAGACAAGGAAATCAATCATGCATGTGTTCACTCAAATGAGTTTTCTCTTTGGAAGGAGTTCCTTGTTTGTGTTATTCATATATATATATATATAGGGAATTCCTTTTCAGAACTCCCTTTGATCCAATTTACTCCTTTATGTTTTCACCAATGAATTCCCCTGCTAATATTCAAGTTGGATATTCATCTGCGTGAAGGATTCCATCACCAACCCAATGTATTTGACACTGGGTCTCAAACTTAATGTTCAGGTAGTATTATAAAAATGGTATGATCTCGACCTTAGAGGCCACCCAATAACCCCCCTAGTCCATGAAGAACTCTTGATAGTCCGGTCAATTATGAATGGTGTTCCTAAATCAGATGGTGTTGACCACTATCTTCAACCATTTTATGAGATTATCCCTAGAATTAAACAACCAATACCTCACATATGTTAGTAAAGTGGACCAAGATGTCACCTAAGACCTCATCCAGGTGACACAGGGGTCCTTTTCAAAGGTTTCTTCTAGGAATCTCCATCACCAATGCCATGTGGCAGTTAACCCTCAATATGATGGGGGTGTTGTCCTTAGCTGTCCAACCCAATTCCTTCAAACCTAGGCATGAAATATGGCCCACCAGGGAGAAAACTAGAAAAAACCGAGTAGTTACACACCTTTCCCCCTCCAGAGAATCCCACCATACCAATTTGGTGTAAGACAGTGAGCAGGCACATACACTCATTCGCCTTCATTCATCCATCCAGTAAACTAGTCTGGTGGAATTTAATAAAGTTTTCCACCCAAATATGGTAGCAACCTTCAATTAGGAACATACACCTACCCGTACTCACCAATCCTGACAACGTCCTCATCTGGAAGTACCTAGAGAAGTTAGTCAGAAAGTCTTGATGACAAGTAGGGGTCAGACTCAACACTCTACCCCCGCATATGAGTATTGTCATTATATACTAGTAGGAAATGGATAACAGGAGCAGGTACATACACCTACTCTAGATATGGAATGGTCGTATATCCTCTTTCTGACTATTGAATTCACAAATCACATCTTGGAAATAGTGAAAGTGAAAACACAAATTCTTGCTCACATCCTACAGACATCTCTAGACATCATCACAGTGATAACAGTAGTATCTGAGGGATGGACTTATAACTCTATCCCCAAAAACAGGTCGGCTCATCAGTATAACACCCCAGAAAAGGCACTAAACTCTTCTCTCATCCAAGAGGGTCATGGGGAAAACTCCCTTATATTATATAGAAAATCGGATCGGGAAAAAATATCCAATACAATTTGAGGTAATCGGTCTATTTCAATGGCCACTCCAAAGTAGGCACAAACACCTACCCCTAACAACCACTTCTAATAGAAAGTGTCCCTAATATCTTGTAAGAAGTAATATAAGAAGAATCCCCATCAAACAAGAGTGTAAAACATAGATCCAGTATATAATTAGGCTTCACTTAACTCTGGAGTACTTGAAGCCCTCAAATGCTTATCTGTCTCAGATCAAGATCCTACCCTCTCATTACCAAATTTTGGTAGTATTAGAAATAATTCTAAAGGTCCTTATCGGACACATCATTGTGAAGTATTTATTCATGAAAACAATTCATTTGATCTTGAGAGCCTATCTCTTGATTAGATCCACGAAAACCCACTATGTGGCTAGATGACCAAGGAGAAATAGGGTCTTCCCCTTATTGTAATCTAACATGGTAGTCCTCCCCATTATAGAGCTCTCTTTGAAATTTCTCTCTACAATAGTGATTTATATTGTCAAAATAATTCTTCAATTGGCAATGTAGTGATGAGAAAGTCCTCCTCTCATGAGGAACGTGCAAACCCAATACCAGTCATGTATGATACCTTTTTACTAGTAGGTGAGAGCCTTTCTCAATTGGAAGATATCCCAATGTGATGGTTATTATCTAAACAACCCTTGGGCCACTTTCCTTCCAACATAGTAGAGTAAATCCTAACCAATCCAATTGTTTCTGGTAAAATAATTGGGAAGTGTCTACTCTGGTCATACTAGGTCAAGGAACCTCTAGTGAAAGATGAATAAGATCTTCTAAACATGAGAAAATAGCTGTCTAAATATGTCATACCAGTTATATTTTGGCCTTTATCCACCCCTTAATATAGCATTCTAGAGACATTGGTGGAATATTGTATACACGACATCCACCTCAACATATGGAAAACAATTTGTCACCTAAAATAAAAGGTATTACTATATGGTGAGTATCAAAATCACATTAAGGTAATAGAAGGGTTGCAGTTCCAAATTGACTTGACATATCTCCTAGATTCCTGACATCCTAATATCAAGAAGCATCATGGAGAATTTAAATGTGTAAGCCTTGGTGCACTAATGTGGTTTTGACAGCTGATTTTAGATACCACATATGGTGTTCGTATTAAAGGATGGGGTACACATGGATAATTGCATTTCACTACACTCCCAAATCATCAAGGCCCTCCAAATGTGGTATCATGAAATGTTATATCCCTAGTATAGCTTCAACAAAATGGAATTTGTCCACAATTGAGGATACGCTCAATAGGAACAGGCCTCAATAGACTGTCATTGACATCAGGACAGAAGAGAGCAGGCTATTGATATACTCTTGCGTCAAGAATATTGGAATATCGAGTAGGATTCCCAATTAGTTGATTTCATCCTTCAAATTGCACAGATTCCATAAATAACACAACTTTATTCATAAACCAGTGACTCAAGTGCATTCCAAATTATGCACCCATCCCACATTTTAACAAAACATCGTAAAATCAGAAGAGAATTTGCGGTAATAGCAACCACAATAGTTCAAGAGGAACCCCAGCCTACATGGTTGGGGGATTTTTTAAGCCAAAATTTGCATTCATCCAATTAGGATCAAAGGGTTTTGAAAGTGGTATAGGAACAGCCCCATCCCTCAATTCTAGGGATTTTTCACCTCAACAATTCCCTCCTTAATGGGAATCAATTTTCTACTGATAAGAGAAGATGTCACGATATGAATCCTCTATGTTTGTCTCATCCTATGATCCTACTCCTTCACTCAGAACATGCATGAATAAATATTTTTGAGATTCCCTTTGGGTTAATGTTAACCAAGAAGCTCCCATAGATTCAAAAAAGGAGCAGAAAAGGCCTTGTGGAGGGAATAGGAGAAGACCACCACCCAAACCTTGTGGAAAACTACAAGAAAGAACATACGCCTATCTGCATTAAATAATCCTACCATTAGACTCATCTGGAAGCATAAAAAGACACCTTTCCTTCAAATCTGGTGGCCCACTGTGTGAAGGAACGTAAAATTTCTCTCACTAATTCATCCTGTAATTAGACTCGTCTGGTAGCATCCAAAGTATCTCATTGTTCAAATCTAGTGACACAATGCAAGTAGGAACATACACCTACATGTATTAATTCATCATTCCATCAGAATAATTTGGAAGCATCCAAATAAAACTTTCATTCAAATCTGATGGCCCACTGTGAGAAAGAACATACACCTACCCACACAAAATTAGCCTGCTAGTAGACTCATCTGGTAGAATCCAAAGAAGTCCCTTCTTTAAATATGGTGGCACAATACGAGCAGGAATATACACCTCCCTATAATAAATTAGTGTGCTAGAAGACTCATCTGGAAACATCTAAAGAATTTCATCCTTCAAATCTGATGGAACACTATGATCATGAACACACCCTAGCCCACACTAAATCATCCTATTGGCAGACTCATCTAGCAACATCCAAATATAATCATCCTTCAAATTTTGGGGACACACTGTGAACATGAAAATAAACCTACCCCCACTAATTCAATCTTCTATTAGACTCATCTAATAGCATCCAAAGTATCCCATCATTTAGATCCATTGGACCACTATGAGAAGAAACATACACCTACCCACAAAAAAGCAGCCTGGAAGCAGACTCATCTGACAGCATCCAAAGAAGCTTGTCCTTCAAATCTGGAGGCACACTTTAAGGAGGAACATACACATGCCCACACTAAATCAGCCTTCCAACAAACTCATCTGGTATAATCCAAAGAAACCCATCCTTAAAATATGATAGCACACTATAAGTGGGAACATACACCTTCCCAACTAAATCAGCATGCCAGAAGACTCGTCTTGTAGAATCCAAAGAAGATTATCTTTCAAATCTAGCGGCGAGCTATGAGAAGGAACATACACCTTCCCATACTAAATCATCCTTCTATTAGAATTATCTGGCATCATCCAAAGACACATTTCCTTTAAATCTGGTGTCACACTATGTGCAGGAACAAAAACCAACCCATACTAAATCTGTCTACGAGTAAAATCATCTAGCAGAATCTAGAGAAGCCAACCAATTGCATTTAGTGACAAACAGTGAACAGAATCACTAACAACCTAAAAGGCTGGGAGATTTTTTAAAAAAATTAATATTCCTTGATATAGGATTTTAAAGTATGTGGAATCAATGTCCAAGATGCAAGATGTTAAAATGCATAGTGGGTCCTTATTGCATAACCTTAAAGGAACGACACAATGCCCTTTTCACATGATAATAAACTAAAAGACAACATTTTACTAACTAAGTGACATTAAACTACATGGTTAACATCCTTTTCATTCTACATTAAGAAACCCCTAGCAGACCACAGGTCTGGATATCCCTTGTGGTCACTTTTTAAAAAATGGGCCCCTTTTTATAGGGACATGTCCCAAAATTTTCACGACCCCACCTTATGATGATAAACTGCACAACCTTTCAAAGAATTATGTGTACCATGATTCTCATTCTTATTGAGATACATAATGATGCTCGGATCTCCAATATCAGGTCTACCCATGACCATGAAGAAAATTTCTTCTTTCACTATCTTCAAACTAGATATGCACAGGAAACATTTTCAGACCTATGTGTGGTTTAATTCTTCCCTAGAAAGATACGTAGTGGTTTTGATACTTCCACCATTAGTCCCAACTCCAATGTTACCATTAATTCACATAAATTTTCCTTTATCCTTACCACATGACATTAAACATCAAGAAATTGAAATAACAACGTATTTTTTATTATCATACCAATGACATATGTTGAGATGCTTGGATCCTATCTCTTGGCACAGTCACCGCATAATTAACATGCCCCTATCCTTCATGTTTGTTTACCTTTCTCTATAAAAGAAACCTTCACCACACCTTGTTTATCACACTGAGCACAGATCATGTGGGCTTAGGGGTTTGGTAAAGGATTTCCCTATGAGAGTATGGTGTATCTATACATATTTGGGTTATCATAGTCATGGCTTAAAGAACATAAAAAGGAAACCTAGATATCCTAATCTCATGAAAATAAACTGCATGATTTATCTAATAACTACATGTGGCTTGATTCTTTTCCTAGAAAGACACGTAGTGATTCCTAGGTCCCACACCTTGGTCTAGACATGATATTACTTTTCACGTCGAAGTCACCCACATCATTTACACATGACGATAAACTATGCAGTCCTTCAAGAACTACATGTGAATTTTTTCTCACCCATATGAGATATGTAGTGATGTCTAGATCTTCAATATTGGGCCCAATCGCAACACAACATACAAAATCCATTACTCTCCCATGTACAAGACAGATCTACATGAGGAGATCAAATACGAGTTTTATCTTTACACATGAACTTGTATATGTTAGAACTACATGTGTATTGATTCTTACTCTAACAAGATACATACGGATTCTTGGGATCTATGCCCTAGTTTAGCCGCATTATTTCATTTAACTTCACATTAGTGACACCTTTGTCCTTACCGCATGATCTTAAACTGCATTACCGATGTCTCTACCACGTGACTTTAAACTACATGGTACCCAGAGAACTACATAAGGCTTGATTCTAATACCATTGAGATATGTAGTGACACTTAGGCCTTAAGTACTAGCCCCATCCACAATGAAAAGAAAAATTACCCTCTCCTGCAATCAAACAAAGATCTACACATGAGCTTTAATGCAGGCCCCCTTATTAGGGGAACCCATTAAGGAAACAAAAATCCCCCTTCCACAAATGTGTCATATCTATGAAACAGATTCTGAACTCATGACATATGTTAGTCCAGATGCTTCCTTCATTCTCAAATACTTTTTATCATACAATTCATACACCTAATATTGGACACTTTCATATCTTCATAATATTTCATCATTCCCTAGTGACATGATGTATAATACCTAAAGGATATTTTTCCTAACTATGTAATATGTGTCCCAGTTTTCCTTGCATAAGTATCCCACATAATAGGCATGTTAAAAAATGGATACCACTATTTTACTATGCAGTACATTCCCTAATTGGCCTTTCATAAAACATCCCTCATAATGGGTTTGTTAACCAGTGTTAATTCTTCCCCTTGGGAGAAGCCTCTTCTGTCCTCATGAGCATTAATAACAATTTATCAAAACCCATGATTTAAAAAAAACATGGTTATACTACATATATATCCCATTTTATCTCTCCTAATCTGAGAACCCCCAAGACCGTGGTTTATAATTTCCACCTCCACGTGTTTAAAGCATATTAGGAAAATCTTTATTTTAAAGGCCATACATCTCTCTGATTTCCTTGGTGCGATTTTCTAAGACATACAACCTAAAAATAAAGGACCCATACTTCCTATGTTTGCGTCGGACCTTTGTAGAGATCCTATTCCATCAATTGTTTGGAAATCATGACTTGAAATACTCATTCCATATTCAGGTACTTTTCTCAACAATCCCAAATCTATGCTTGGTGGGATTTGAATCTCTATAAACATTCATCGGATTTTAGCGATTGAATGTCTAAATTAAAGAGAGATCTTTTTACTGACTATATAGTATGTGCCCTAGTTTTCCTTGCATAAAATAGCCCCCATAAAGGGGTTTTTAACAAAAGGATTCCAGTATTTGACTATGCAGTACGTTCCCTAGTTGGCCTCGCATAAAACAATCCTCATAATAGGTTTTTCAACTCATGGTAACATTGTTATCATGAGATACCTACTTTAATTCCATATAATCATTTTCCCCATACAACTCTTTGGATTAAGAGACCCCTAGGTTACAGCTTACAACATTACCATATCATTCCAAAATATGGTAACACATTTCCAAACAGATTACCAAGAATTTTAGAATAATATAACCTTCAGTTGAATCTAAAACATTAAATTAAAGCACTCATAATGTCTTCGTTGCATTACTTTAAACTGTACAACATGATGTCCTTGTTTCATGACATTAAACTACACAACATGATGTCCTTGTTGCCTAAATTTAAACAATACAACATGATGTCCTTACTAAATGACTTTAAACTATACAACATAATATCCTTGAAACATGAATTTAAATTTCACAACATGATATCCTTATTGCATGACTTTAAACTTAACAACCTGATGTCATTACTTTATGAATTTAAACTACACAACATGATTTCCATACTGAATGACTTGAAACTACACAGCATGATGTCCTTATTGCATGGTATTAAATTCTATATCATGATGTCCTTGCTACATGACATTAAACTGTATAGTATGATTGTCTTGATACATAACTTTAAACTTCACAACATGATGTCCATGCTTCATGACTTTAAACTATATACCATAACGTCCTCCCTCTAAGATTTTGAAATACACAGTCAATGTACAAACCAATTTATGTTAAAATGCATGATGATTTAACCTTTTTTTAGAAAGGATCATTCTCCCCTAACTTTGACCATCTCGCAAAATATACCCTCCTTTACTTGACCCAAATTAATGTTGGAGTATTTTCTTATTCATGGCCTACACCAATATAGAAATTCCCTTCATTCTCAGACATATTCTCTTGGCAAACCCACCTTTTTAGTCTTTAGAAATTTGAATCTCTATAAACATCCTTTGTCTATTAGCAATAGAAGTTTTAAATTCCTAATAACTCCTTTATCTGACTATGCAGTACATTCCCAAGATGGACTTGCATAAATCACCAACATAATAGGTCTATTAGCCTTATGATGCTTCTATTTTACCATGTAGTGTGTGCCCCATTTACCCTTGTATGGAACATCCCTTATAATGGGTTTGTTAACCAGTGGTAAATTCATTATCTAGAGAGACCTCATCTATTATTTAATATCATGTTTTAGATTTGGGAACCACAATAAAGTGGCTCAGGATTACCTATGGGAGTATATGATGGATGTCAGAACATTCTTAACCGGAAATCTTTATTTGGAACATTATTTCAAAATATATTATCAAAGATGATCGACCTTAAACACTAGCCTTACTAGTTTGATATTCATAACTTTAATCTACCCCTAAAGAGCAATATAGTATTCACTAGATTGAAAACCCATAAAGGGGACTTCGTGCAAAAGTTGAGTCTCAACTCGCTATACCTGCACTCTATTGTTTAGGTAAAATCAATCAATGGAAAGATAAAGGGTGAAAAACATGTTAGGATGACACCCCAAAAAAGGGTGTCCTAATAAAAATTCAAGTATTTCCTACTAAGTCTCCTACATATTGATCTTATTAAAAAAATAGGGTGATGAATCAAAAGACACAGAGGCTGTAGGTTTGTCCATATGACCCTAGAAACAATAAATCTATGCTCTCTAGGATTTGTGTATTAGGAAAATATTAGAGCATCCTTCCATACTTGAAGTACCAAGAAAGTACACCAAATTATTTTGGAATGAATCAAAGTTCACTATAGTTACCTTAGAACCAGATTTGTTTCATTTTGAACAAATCTAATTCTAGGGGGTGCTTTTGTTGACACTGTAAATTGCATTTCATGCACTTTTCTGAAAAAAATTATGATGTGATACTCAATAGAAAAGAAATTTAAAGTTTGAGTAGAACTTTTTTACCATGATTGAATAAGATGTATTGTACATTTATGTCTTCTAAAATATTTCCCCACAATGAGGGATAAGTGGAAAGAACCCCCCTTAAGGAGTAGATTGTGGATTTCCATGATCGATGATAAAAAGGTGTTGATGCATCAAAATCAAATTTCCGAGTTTATTTTTAGAATATTAAGTGTATTACACATATTAATAAGTGTATATATCTTCTAGATATTCGATTTGACTGGTCAAAAATCCTAAACAGACTTATGGATCAAATGTTACAGCACTCGGAAGACGGAAAAATTTTATAAAGGAGATCGCATCACTGCGCATGCCACTCATGCAGTCCATCCACATAGGCCCATCCACGTAGGACCATTAGTGCAGAAATATCTAAACATTCCCACTAGAGGGTCTATAAATAGACCCCTACACCACAAATTTTAGAAGGACGTCTGAACTCCCGAATGACAAATCTTAGAGAGGGCTCTAGTTGCGTAGCTCCCACGCTTAAGTTGTTTGTCGCTACTAGGGAGACATACCATGGGCTTCCCTAACTAGGGTGAGGCCCCCCAACCTACCACCAAGACAACCCATATATGGGTTACCCACACCTGGTTGACCCACACTTGGGTGACCCACACCCGGGAGACCCACCTGGGCAACCCACACTACGACAACCCATCTGCACAACCCACCTGCCCGACCCATACCTGAGACACCCACACCTGGGAGACATACACTGAGGAAACCCACACTTGGGTGACCCACACCTAGGTGACCCACCTGCACGACCCACCTGCGTGACCCACCAAGATGACTCACACCTAGGTTACCCACCTGCATGACCCACCTACGTGACCCACCTACGTGACCAACCTAGGCGACCAACCTAGGCGACCAACACCTGGGCGACCAACCTGGGTTACCCACTTTCATGACCCACATGTGCGACCCACCTAGGTAATACCACTAGTACATACCATGGGGGATGTAGTCCTGAACCTCTGGTTTGGTCCCTTACCATCATTAACCCCCATTTAAATTTGAGATTCACACCGTGAACATTTCAGGCATGGTCGAGGAAATTTAAAGTTGTGCCTTATACAGACTTAACCTCCACCCCCGGAATACCATGATTTGAGATACTCCTCCATACTCCCATAAATGACATGAGTCGATATATTTCTCTTGGTCCCTTTCCTATGTTTCAAGATGATATTCTCCACCTAGATTCCTCGAGTATCTTGGTTCGATACACTCCTCAAGAAATGCATGAAACCTCATCACTTGACTCCTATTCTAGGTTAAACTAACTCAATTGGAATCCTAATTAGGTGTAAGCCCCAACCAAACAATAAAATGTTCATCCTCCTTAGGATAAATTCGCAACCAAACAATCAAATGGGAATCCACCTTAACAGTAATCCCCAACCAAACCTCAAATGGGAATCATCCATAGGAATAATCCCCATGAAAACCTCAAATGGGAATCCTACTTAGAAGTAATCCCTACCAAAACCATAAATGGGAATCCTTCTTAGGAGTAATCCCCATCCAAATCTCAAATGATCTTCCTATGCACTATCCACCTATGTCGGGAACTTGCGTCGTGGACCTACACAGACAAACTACTTCGCCCAGGGTCCTATATTTTTCTATAAATAGTACCCTTGGTCTCCTCATTTGCATTAATGAAAAATAGAAAGAACCCTCGAAGCCCTAATTGTGTAACACCTTCACCCAGGTCCCTCAAAATTTATCAGGTATCTCTCTAAAACACAAGATCATAGATAATTAAAGGTAATAAGCAATATCAATGTCCCTTCAGGGTCTAAATACAAGAGACACATGTACGATGACCATTATCCCCTAAGAAGAAACCACATATGTGAGTTACCTCTCCCTAATATGGGATCTATGTGATACCCTTTCAGGGACACCGGAGGATAACTAGAGTGACTTGGATAAATCCACACCCAAGTGTTGTCGCCCCAGTGGCCTATTGCCTAAGGAATATCTGGCTCTCCCAACCCTTTTTCCCTAAAAGAAGCTCATTAAGTACCTCCTAGGCTCTACATCCTTCACTTTCATTCCTTCCTAACCTTGTAATCATGAACAATGTAAATTTAATAGAGGGAAGTTCCATATCCCTAGCCTCTTCCACTATCCCCATGGACTCTACCACCGATGAAGGAGGAAAAGTGTGTGGTTTGTCGAATCATATGTTTCCTCTTGTTTCTCACACTGAGGATGAATCACATGGGAATATTGGTTAGTGATGATCATGACACTCAAACGATCAACCTAAAGGTTTTAACTATGTGAATTATGATTCCCACTAACTAGGATATGTAGGAAGCCTACCTAGGGCCTAAGCTCAATGGGCATCCTCCTCAGGAGTATGCCCCAATCATAATTCCCTTAATCTGGGCATCCTCCCTTGGAGTATTCCTTGAGTTAAACCCCAAAACATCCATGATTTAAAATTTCCCTCATGGTACCATTTTATAAGGTAATCCACTTTAAGAATAATCCCCAACTTAATTCACTCAAAGGTTCATACTCCCCTATGATACATTCTTGAACTACATGGGCTTTAATTCCCATCCAATTGGGATATGTGGGAAGCCTATCTGAGGTTCAAACCCATCACTTAAAATCAACCATGTTTCTTTAGGGGACACATTCCTAGTAGGTTATAATTTAATATGAGAATCCTTATCTCTCTCATGTTTCATGGGATGATTTGGCATAATTTCCACACCAAGCTTTGAATAGGCACCTTCAACCTAGACGTCCTTACCATATGACATTAAACTGTATGGTTTGGTCCTTATCACACGACCTTAAATGATATGATTTTCCTTGTTAAGTGGAACTGAACTACATGTTTTCTGATTCCTTTCATAAGGATACATAGAAATACCATCTATGGGTTTAATCCCAATATCAAAAAAATATCATCTCCATGGTTGATGATATACTCCAAAGTAATCTATGTCTCCCTAGATGACAATAAACTGCAGAGTTCCCCACTGTGTTTCTAGAAATCCAATATCATTGTGATAATTACCAAAGAATCTCTAAGTAGTACATCAGAGGATACCATTGATGGAGAACCTCATATATATACAGATATCTCTATTAATAAATAACCTCGAATACATATATATGATTCTAGGATCTATACATGCTAATAATTGATTTCTAATCTTGGGTTGATCCAGATCATATGTGGGAATTAATGAAGGATTCATGAACATATCCTAAATCTATAAGAGATTCCCATAGTAGGAAATAAGTCTCCCCAAAATGAGGTGATGAGTCTAACCTCCCACCCCCTCAACCAATGTGAGTTCTTAAGCATAATTGGTAAAAATACCTAATGAGCCCATGCCTTTGGAAAGTAGGTCCCTTCAGATATAGAACCATTGGGTGTTTTAGGTTATATGAACAAACCCATTGGAAACCACTCAGAAATAGAGTTTCCATAACAAAATCCCCATTTACATCGAAAAAAATCAAGGACAATTAAGAAGTTATATAACCCAATAAAAATAAAATGAGTTATAAAATTATTTACCACTTGGTAACTATCAATTCAAATAACCTTGGATTAAATAATTTAAATTGAAAATTAAACTATAAGTAAAAAATAAATTATTCATGATATTAAATGTAAATTAGGTTGTATATTCACCATATAAAAGAAATTATGTTCATGACATTAAAATATGCCTCAATAAAGAAAAAATGAGATAATTTCCTTTACTAATTTGGTAATCTATAGATTTAAACATAATGAAAGATATAACCTAATAAATATTCATAAATATAAATAATTTTAATGAAAATAATAATAAATTTAATTAAATTTATATATGTATGTATGTATATATATCAAAAAATAAAAACAATAGGTGATTATTGCATGTGATTCATAGAAAAAAATGTGAGACGAGAAAAGACAAACCTCGAGCCCAGACATTCCATGTGTTTCCTTTAACTCATGCATAATAATCATATATATATTATTTGATTTCATAAGAGATATTTCATTAATAATTACCTTATACATAAATAATTTATTTTATTTATTTTAATCATACATCTAAATACATAATCTGTTTAGTCCACATCGAGTGTTTTTAGGACATTCGTTTCATTCTTTCAAATCATCATTTGTGTGTGGAATGCTGAAAAAGTGGTCATTATTTAAATATAAATAGAATAATAATCAAGAAAAATATATAATTTTTTATTATTAATTATACTTATAAAAAAATTAAATATGGTTATGAAAAATGATCTACATTACAATCATGGATATGGTAGGTCAAACCTACGCATGTGTATTGTTTCCATTTTTCAATAATCATTATAAAAAGAAGGTAAATAATATTTTATCATTAAAAATGATAATAATATAATAAATAACATATTATTTTATTAAATATATATATATATATCATCCATGTGTTTTTGTGATGAAAAAAAGAATCACATCAATTCATGGAGTCAGTAGTCCACAGGTGTGCACAAATGACATTATCATTTTTTAGTGTAAGAAATAAAATTATATATTACCTTTTCATAATGATAAATATTTCATTGATATCATAATTATGTATTATAAATCACATATATTAACTAAATTTATCCATACCACATATCATGTAAAACTATATTTAATAATGAATCACATCATGTCGTGAGGCGATAGTTCGTCATACACTAGAGTGACATTACCGTTTCTCCAATGGAATAGAAAGTAAAAAATTTATATAAGACATAATATTTATTTAATTATAAAAATTTTATTAATATAACATATATACCTTTAAACTATAATTATATCAATTCGTGATTAGTGATGATGGAAAATGAATGACATTGGTTCATGAGGTGGTATTCCGCCTTAAACACTAATATTGATTTTGTATCCCATTTGAAGGATGAGGAGAAATATTTTTGTTATTAAATTAACATAATAAAATATTATTATATTTTATATTATTTTGTAATTATATAATAATAATTTATTAAGATTTTATGGGGGTTAATAAAAAATAAAATAATGAGGCTTGGTAAAGAATGATACCTCTTCTTCAGACAACATCAAAAGGTAAGCACCAAAAGGATTCCTAGGATAACTTTTTGATCACTATAATTCCTATAGGATGTGTAGAGGGAAGTAATGAAGTCATTTATATAGTTATTGGACTATCGAAGGGATTTTATTATGTGAATAAGAGAGTAGATTGGGTGGCATTTTATAATTCATTTGAGCGTAACAGTTGTAAATTTTTCAATGATTAAGTTATACCCACAATATTCTCATGGAACAAGGGTAAAAAATGGTAAATTATTGATAAATTGGAATTATAAGTATCAAATATGGATATTCATTTATTTTTATACAATTTTATAGGTAATTTTAACCCTTATCATTTTAGTTTAACCCTTGGTAAAACCATGTTCACCTTAACCACAATAATTAATTTTTACTATTTCCACTATTTATTATGGTAAAAAATAGTTTGGAAATATAAAATAATATAAATTATTATGATTAAAAATATGGAATTAATTTTACCAAATTAAATTTATAGAAGTGGGAAAATTTTATATTAAATTAAACCCTCAGAGGTGAGGGGAAAAGGGTTTTAAAGAAGTGTATTTTTCAGAAAAAAAGATGATTTTATATTAACTCAATGAACAATAATTTTCATTATATGAATTCAAATTAATATTTATTAATATATTATATATAAAATTTATGTAAATCCTTAATCATTTTGTTATTTTTTAATCAATTCAAATCAGAGAATAATTTTGCATTTTAAAATATTTTTTAAGGAAAAAAACCTATTTTCAAACAAAAAAAATTAATTATACCAAAATCCAATATAAACACGATTCAAATGAAATTATATAGATTTAATATAATTATATAAAACATTTTTTATTTTATTTCATACTCAAAACAGTATGGGACTTTTATATTTACTTTATTTATTGAGAATAAATTACATTTTTATAAAAATCGGTATTTCTCATGATTCATAACAAAATCAATATTATCTGAAATAATCACAAAATTTAACCCAATGTAATTTTAGATATAATGATTTAAAAAACTAATTCAATTTTTTAAAATAAATTTTCTAAAATATCCAAAAAATATTTATAATGTTTTTGAAATAAATGCAATAAAATTAATTTATAAAGAAAACATATTTTTAAAGAATACAATTACCTTACTAAATATGATATATTATTTTAAAAAAACTGTCAATAATTTATATTGAGTTAGAAATTTATTTATATATATTTCATAAATTATATAATATAATTCATAAAATATAACTTAACATTTAATTTATAATGGTTATATATTTCATGGGTTATTTATGCTTAGTGATTCCTATCATATATGCTAACAAACAAAAAAATATATGGGTTGTGTGTACTGAAAAATATATAAGATATGATATTTATTTAAAAATAAATATATTATAATGTATGTAGGTGTTACATTCTTGTATTATCCCTATTTTTTGTGTTTTTTACGTTATCGAATAGAAATATCTTCTTTTAAAATCAAGAGGTGTTATATCCTCCCCCTTTAATAAATTACATCCATGAAATCTGAACATTATATTAGTGATCAAATGATGGATATTTTAAAATACATTTGTTGTAAAAAAACATCATAAAAAGGGTTAATAAAACATTCTATTAAAATGTGGGAAAGGTAAATTTGATGGTCATAACATAACTAGGTTTTAACATAAGAGACCATTATTTGGAGGTGAAGATATAGACTTGGAAGAGAAGAATAAATAATTATGGGGAGTGATAGAGATCATTGAAAATGTGAAAATTAATTATCAATTGAATTTTAATGACCTAAAATCAATAAATATTCGATGATTAAAAATGGAATTGGTTCTTCATAAATGAATGTACTAGGATAATTTTTTCCAAGATCATTTTCCTAGAGCTGTGGAATTACTTTACAATATAGATTGAAAACATAGATAAATATACTTTCATGACATGTTCAATTTAATCCATTGTCCAATTCCCTTTATAATCACATATATTTCTCTATATGATGAGTATTAAAGATGAATTTTCCCAACCTGAATAACTAAAATCAACTTTTAAAGACCACATAACCATAAATGGGATAACAAGAAATTATACCTATCTTTAGAAACTAACCAAAACCAAAATGGTAAGATAATTAAAAAAATAAATAAAACTTCATTTTATATATTATTCTCCAAAATTCTATATTAATACCATAAATTCAATATAAATTATTCAACAAATAAATAAAACTATATCAAAAATAACCTCAATAAACTCAAAATTAAAGAGTGTTTTAACCTAAAAGTTTATCTCATACCTTCTAGCATACAATTAAAAAAATATAGTGATTTTTATTAAAAAATAACTTTAATACCTTAGTCGTCAAATAAATTTTTAATCCCGTATCCATCTATATTATGAAACATGTGTCCCCCTAATTAACTCAATATGTAAAATCATATAAAACCTAAAGGTCAACAATAAAATTAAACTTATGTCTCAAAAAATAATTATATTATTCCTAAAATAATACTTCACATTAAACCTAAGGGTTATATATATCTCAACCTAATAATATTTCACCCAAGATGTCATTAATCACTTTATGATCTCAACACTTAAAACCTAAAGAGGGATGTCTAGGACATTGAACTTATAATAAATCATAAACCCATAATTCCAATATGGAATCAGTAACTTTTATGATAACATCGCATGAAAAAATTCTAATCTTAAAAGTTATATAATCCCTACTTTGATACCAACAATAAAATACCTTAACTGATACTATCAGATTCTATATTAAAATCATAAACATTTCATTTATTTATTTAATAAAAATAATGGGGACCCAATTTTCTCTATAAAAAACATACAAAAACATAAGGAAATATTGGATCACATACATTTTAAAGAAAATTTTATGTTTATAGTTTTATATAATTAGGATCAACTCTTAACATTAGAGATCCATAAACAATGGGTTCATAAATATGAACATCATCTCCCACTATACCCACATTTTCATATTCTACATTAGATCAGTATCCTAATCCATATGAAACCCATCCAGAAATAATTAATATAAAAACATTACTGATAACTTGGGGAAAAGGAAAAATAAGAATTGTTGTCTCATATTCTCAGTAAGGTAAACATAACCATCAATAATTTAGTGCAATTAGTCTAATTAACATGAGAATAAGGGTATGATTTCATAGTTTTTAACATTTTGTTACTGGTATTTAGGCACTCCTAGAACCTTATTTTGATCATATTTTGGTTGGGTCTTGTTTAGGGGTTCTTTGGTAGAATTTTATATAATTTTTTAGGCTCTTTGGGCTATACACGGTTGGCGGATGGTTTTCCCAAAATATGTTCCCCTCTAATGAAAACCGTGAAACTATAGTTAGTAAGAATTTTCTAAATTAGAGCATGGTATGAAAAACCATTTCCCCTCCTATTAGAAACCATCCACCCTAGTGATGGGGTGCATGGTTTGGGCACACAATTTTCCTCACCGTGAGTCTCGTCCCAGCTAACCATCCACATGGGATTATTTTGAAAATTTTAAACAAAATCATCAACCACTTTTTAAGTCCCTGATTGAACCTAATTTGACCTAACTCAAACTCATATGCTTTAGTAAATCTCAAGAGAAAATTTTGGACCCTCCAAACCCTTTCCTTGTCAAATAAAATCATGTTGGATCTTGTTTGATCTTCTTTGGGTATGTGAATATCATCACCTTGGGTTATCCTGATCTCTCCATCTTTCCTCCTTCTTGTTTTATAGATCATCATTTAATTTATGGATCTAAACTATATTTAATTTTAATTGATTATAGTTTTGATCTCATGGCCTTATTTTTCTTTACTATTCATTGGAAAAACCCAGTGCATGTGTTGTGCATTATGATACATATAATAATGTTAGGTGGTTCTATTTTTTATTGCACCATATATTTAAACCTTTATTTTCCTAATTTGTTTGAATTGGGTTTCAACTAATTTATGAAACCCCAATATACTTGAAATGGTGTTGGAATTTCATGTGGTATAGATTTTTGGGAACCCCCCCCCCCCCAATTATAATGGAATTTTAATTTAGGAAATTTTTTGAAATTGATAGAATTAATAAATTGATTTGATAATTATGTTTTGAAAATATATTAAATTGAAATTATAGAAACCAATTATTAGTTTTCTATTGAAAATGTATGAAATGATGTAAAACCCATGTTTTGGTTTTGAAAATGATTTAGCATATTGAAATAGAAAAATTTTCTATGAATTGTAAATTATTATTTGATTTTAAATGAGATGATTTTCCCATTTTTTGATTGATTGATTGAGTATATTAAATCTTGGGTAATTAATGGTTTATTTAGGATAAACATGCTAGGATGGTAATTCACTAGAAGTGGTTTGATAATGAAAACTCTAACAAAATCCTAGTTAGTATGATCTTATCCCCAATGGGATGTTGATGAGTCATATTCATCCAAATCATGGGGGACGTGTGAATACATATTACCATGATCACTAATATGAGATGTGTGAGGATATTATTACTAGAAATTATCATACCATATGGAAGATTAACATGGTTCTTTTTGTGACTATTTGGATGTATATATTCTATTTATTAGAAAAATTCTTTACTCATGTCTATGTTTTTATATAAATTGTTTATTGAATCCATGTTTGAAATGTTATTCATACTTTTTAAATAAATGGATGTTTTTTATAAATTTAAAATTGCATTACCCTTCAATGTTTTACATAAAATCAAAATTAAGATTTGGTTTATTATTATGGAATTTTATTGTGTAGCATTTAGTGAGACCCTAATTTGATTTATAGCTCACACCCTACCGTTTCCTTAGAGTGTCTTTTAATTTTCTTATACTAGTTTAGAGAAAGGGGAAATTGCCACATGGTTGTGGTAGATTTTCTTGATTCCTTGGGTTTGGAGATATGTATTCCTTTTGGATGTTTTAATTTTCTTTGAGAACTTTTTTGATGTACTATTTTGGGTTTTGATATAATTTTTTGGTTTATTCTACTATCTTCCACCGAAGATTTGAGAATATTATCATGTAGTTTTATCTTATTCTTTTTTTGGAAAATTTGTTCCCTCTTTTTCATATATAATTCCAGGTGTTATTCATCAACCAGTGGGAATCAAGAATGCCCTTTTATCTATGCTAGTTCTGGATCAGGTATTAGGGTACCATATTATTCAGGCTGCGTCATGAAAAAGTAGTGTTAGTAGTATTGGTTAAGAATCATTCCTTGATGTCATTATATATTTTAGTGTGTCGTTTTGGGAATTATGTGGTAGTTGTGAGAGATTTCTGAACTAGATCTCACTATAACAATGCTTTAGTCACTAAGGATTATTTATGAATCATTTATTGAGGATTAATTTGATCATGTTCTAGTCTTTTCCTTGAATTATATTTGGATATATTAAAATTAAAATATTGATATCTTATCTAATGGTACTAAATTCCTTATTTATCGTGTCTTAGTTATTGATATGAGTAAACTTATTAAGACTTCAATGTTTTATTTTTTATATTGTTTAGCATCATGCTTTCAATAGGGAAATTGTATAGGTTACAGGAAAAAGATATTGGTGAACCACAGTGATTTAATCCTCCCATGGACCAAAACCTTGTTGAGATTATTTTGCATGTTTTCCAAGATCAGGGACATTTTATTACACCCATTTCCATTCAGACATAAATTATATAACCTTAGATGTAAGAATATCCAAATATTTCTCTTGATTTCCTTCTCCAAAATCCATTGTATGGTCACATGTTTTTTTGGATTAGAATTTTGAGTAGAAATTTTAATTTTTTCCTTCGGATTATTTATGAGGTAAAATGGTTCTTTCCCCTAGCATATGATCTCGAAATTTTTTTATAACCACTCCATTGGTCCCAAAATAGGGTGTTTAACCTAGTACATGAGTTTGGTGAAATTCTATTTCATTTGAATTTTAGCAGAATAATTAATAATTAATATATAATTAATTAAAATTAATTCATTTCCATTGGTTAGTTAGAACATATCCTTTTAATGGAACATTAGATTGAGATTGTGTATTCAACTTTGAGTACAAAACATATAGTTTTTTCTAGGTGGGGTATAAGCTTTGTTTGGGCGTTGGGGCCAGACCGAACACCCTTTTATTTTCCTATTATTTTTATTTTCATTATTTTTTCATTTATATTATTCATTATCCTATGTATTATTGTGGATTCCCCTTCATGTGATCAAGAGAGAAAATGGGGGGGGAGTGATATAAAAGTATAGGGAGAGAAAGAAGTGTACCGTTATGGAGCTCAGGATGCGACAGATCATCATGCAGTAGCTTTGGAGCATGGAAATGGGTGAAGCTTCAATATATTATTCTCAAAGGTATAATTTTTTTATTTCTTCCCATAAATTCCCATATATTTATCATTTTTTGTTTTAACCCCTATTATTCCATCTTGGGACCCTTAGTGTGTCGATCTATAAATTTTGCTGAGAAAATAGAGATTTTGGGGTGATTTGGTGGTTTTCTAATAAGAAAAACTTATGTAAACGGTTTTTGATTCATAGAACACATACCATGTGTTCTTACTATTTAGGGAATAATATCCTTTTGTATGTACACGCCATGTATGGGTATACACATTGTGTACTAGGAATCTCCCTTGTAGTCGAGTTCCCGAACAGATAGCCCGTGTTGGGGAACATGGTCATGCAAAATACACATCCATACCCCATTTGAGTTTCACAACATATATATGTACATTAAATAGATATATACAAGGATAGTCCATATTAGGTACACAAGTAGGTACCCCGTGTAGGGTACAAGACGTTCACATGACCGACATATTGTGTACTTATGTTTTTACTTGCCATGTCTGGATGGAGAACATGCCCAGGTGGGGATTCAAGGGTACCCTGTGTGTATGAAGTAAATTTGTCATGTAATGTTCCCCTTATACCCTTTTTAAGTTTTTTTATGTCTTTACTTCAATGAATTATAATTGGTCCCATTAGTAGTACATTCTGAGTATCTTTTTGAATAGATTTCAATGGTAAAATCCTTGAGGTGTTCTGAGGACTTATAGGAGGCGTTTGAAGATTTTTATTAAATGGGTAGTTTATTCCTCTGGTAAATCGAATCCATATTTCTCATGAGAGTGAGAACCATTGATCTTATATGGTACATTATCCATTTCCCTTACTAATGCCCCTATATTTTTCCTTTATAATGTCTCCCTCGTGATATTTTCCCTTCTAGATCAGGATTTCATGAGGCTAGTTATTCCCAAAGGTCCCTAGTAGGATGCCTCTTCATGATTTTTGATCAAGAGGATCCCATGTAGAATGCATCTACATTCCTACCTATTTACCAAGGATCCCTTAAGGTATTACTTTTCTTACATGTTGACTTAGGGAATCCATAGAAGGATCCCTTTGCGTGTGTACTATTCATAGGATCCCAAGTAGGATGCCTCTTTTTAATTATAAAAGAGGATAGAATGTAGGATTACTCTTTTTTCTTTATTCTTGAGGATCCCATGAAGGTTTCCTCTCTAGTGTTTTGACATAAGGGACATAGAAGGTTCCCTAATGTCTGACTGAACCTGCACTAGTGTGTTGGGATTCTAGGTTGAAATGGTAGTGGGTGTTACCTTAGAACTCGTGCCAAAATTGTATTCTCATGGGGCTATCGATGTAGTGGTGGTTTATCCATTAATCTATCCTAACCCTTTTATATATACTTAAGATTTTTATTTCTAATGCATTGATGATTAACTGAGGTGCTTCCTAGTCAGTGGAAGATAAGCCTGAGGTGATGTATCTTCCTTACCCTTGGGATTCCCAAACATCTTTCTTGGGATCCGGCTTCTGATCCATGTTATTTCTTATGATTATTGACATAACCAGAGGTAATACCTAGAATATGAATTTTTATCCTGTATATTTTATTATTATATTATTTAAATTTCCATAGGTGCTTCATGTAATTCGGTTTTTTATCCTATGATTAGGATATATAACCATGGAATCCCTAGTAATGATACTCCTAAATGATTATTCAGTACCAAGTTATAAGGATGGTTTTGGTCTCCTCTAATTTAATTATGAAAAGGATGATTATTCTCTCCTTGATATGGTTATACTCAAGGATTATTATGCTCTCCTAGGTGATAGGGATGATTACAATCTCCCTAATCGATTACTTAATAGTGGTGTAGGATATGGAGATTCACATTGTTGGATGATCATGATGGATTATTCTATCCTTAGTGATAGTGATGATTATGCTCTCCCTAATTAGAGACCTCCAGGGCATGCATGGCATCTCACTAGTGATTTGTCTTTATAGATCACCAAATGGTCAGGCTCTTAGGGTTCATCTCAGTCTCATTGTTGTGACCGACTGCAGACTGGGACCTTGGGAATATAAATTAGAATAGATTTTCATGTAATTAGTGGAATGATGTCTAGCTTATTTAACATTTATATATTTTTCATATGTACTTCTGTATAATACTTATTTATATTGATTGGAGGTGAGTACTTGTGAACCCAATGTTTGGACGAGAATCCCCTTATGGTGACGTATCTTGCTCAAATACATCTCCAACTCTAACAGAAGTAATTATTTTATGATTGGGATTTAGGAACTAGTGATCAGTTTAATTATATACATATTTAGTCATACAAAATCAAGCTCAATTCTCTTAGATAGGATGTCTATGTGATTGGATTACATAACCAAGGATCAAAAGCAGTGGTTTATGCTTTTTCTTTCACCATATATGTGTATATTCATATTTATTTATTTATATATATGTATGGAAATATAAATATATAGGAATATAAATATAAATATAAATATAAATGGTATAACATTACCCAATTAATTGGGATCATAGATCCATGGATCTAATTTGGTTTCATGTTATCTATTTGGTTTATTTATCTTTTCAGTTATGTCTGAGCTAGGATGAGCATATTTTTTGAGAATTCACTTATGATAGAAGATTTATAGGTTTATCATTGGGGTGGCCTAATGAGATTATATTACCATCCTTGTACATCCACCTTGAGGTGTATTTCGACCTTTTTTATTCTTGTAAATTTGACATTAGATGCATGGTGGATAGGCCATAGGCCCAGTCTGGAATGATCGAGTGGAGATGCTCATGTGGATTCTTGTGACTGGGTTGTTACAGTTCAATAGTATCTGGAGACTAGGTATGTGGTATAGATCAGAGTTAGTAGTAGAGCCCTATTATTTTATTTCTATCTTAATTTCTATACTCTCACATATATATTTAACCTAATTGGTGACCAATGTTTTATGTATGACATGGTTGTTCAGGCGTTTATGGAATTTCATTTATTATAAAAGCATGTTATTTTTCATTTTATATATTGCTTCTATAATCTGTTTATTTACTGATTTGTATGATACTTAGCTATTTCCACTATTTTCTTACTCTGTTATAAGGTAATAATCTCCAAATTGTCACACTATAGGCCCTCAATGCCAATCAAAAGCCTCTGGATTATGGGTAGGTGTTCTTGAGGCCTCATATCAAACCAGATCAGAGCACAAGTTTAGTATAATCAGGGTTAGTACGTTACAAATTGGTATCAGATATGCTCCTTTCTTATTGAGTTGTTATTTAGGATGTGGTAGACACGAGTATCAGAAATGTTTCATAACCTGTGATAGATATTGAAATGGTGATTTGATAACACTTTTTCTGGTAATATGTCCTTGTTGTCATGGTTATCGAATTGTTGTTCTGATCTATGATTTCATAGTTGTGCATGATTTTTTTCCTTGAGTGATGCACATGTTGTGTGGTTATTATGATTTATTATGTATTTCTAGATATTTTCCATTGGAAAGAACCTAGTGATTGATTTTGAATCTTGGATGGAAAAGGAAATTGGCATCTCATTCATCATATTTGGCATGTAGGATTCACATGTTATAGGTCTACAAGTGTGTTATTTTTATGGTGACAGATGTCAATTGTTTAATGTTTCAAAAAAACAAAAATGGTGTTTTCACTTATATTTTTTTGGTGAAATTATACTCAATTGATCCTAATATCATATATATATATATCCTTATGATGGAAGGTAATGTGGATCGACATTGTGGAATTTTTTAGTAAGGATGATGACTTCGTCCCCATGTATAGGAGGTGCAGTGTAACACCTCGAGTTTTTGGGAACTCTTTTTTCAAATAAATTAATTTATTTTAATGTATTGAGTCACACTCTTCACTAATTTGGACTTTAATTATACAATTCATCATGTTATGATTTTTCTAAAAGAAACACCATCTTGGCTAGTGTTACACGCAACACCAAGTTGGCTTCCGTTATACGCAACACTGAGTTTCCGCAAAACAATACATTACTATTGTAATTATTTAAACAAGATAGTTATAACCTACCCACTAAACATAGTTATTTTAATAGTATTAAATAATTTTAAAATTTTATTTATAATGGTTTCATATAATTAAAAAAATTGATAATGAGATATATAAGTTTTGATGGAGTCTTTATATGTTTAAAAATACTATTTTCTAAAAGGAATAGCTTTTATGTCCTTCTATGAATAGTAATAAAATTAATTCAATACACTATTAGAAATTTAATTTGATAAAATAAACATAATTTTTTAACTTAATGACTCAAAATTTTCTTAGGGTGAAATTTGTGGGTTTTTCATAGAAAAATAATTTTTTGATGAATAGTGAGAAATACTTAATTTTAATTCAAAACATCATTTTCGTCTAATTTATTTTTATATTTAAATTATATTTTATATTGGTTTAAAATTAAAAATAGTTAAATTATAAATATATTAATCAAATTTAGTTCATTGGAGTCATTTTTTATATTTAATTTATATATATAATCTTAATGAACTTTTGAACATTAACCCTTTTTCTTGCCACGTCTACAAGATTAGCAGTAAAATTTATTTTTTCACTTCTGGGAATTAAATTTGGAAAATTATACATACATTCTTTTAATCAGTATAATATTTATAGTCTAATATGTTCAACTTAATTTTTTATTGAAAATATTAGTGAAAGTGGTTTTAAATAATTATAGTGATTGTGGTAAAATTAATCTTAAGAAGGGACAAAACCTTAAACTTAAGGGCCTAAATGACTTATTCACTAGACCAAAACCCATTTTATGGCCATATTTCGTCCATAAACATTATATTATTTAGTATGGTTTGTTTTTTATGGAATGTTTATGTAAAAACATGTGTACACCTAACATGTTTGCAAAAAATGATAGGTTTGTCCCCTCACTTCCTTATAAAAGGCCACAACTTCTCCCCCTTCTTCAAACCTCTCAAATCACATAGGTTTATAAAATATATATGTAATTAAATTACCAAAATAACTATATTTATTCTTTAAGACTCCCTTTTTGTGGAAATCCATCCAAGGATTTTCTTTCATGCAAACCACAAGGAGTTACCCAGAGAAGAGGTAACACCCTTCCTCAAGCTCCTTTCCATTATTTTCTTTGTCCACCACCTAAATTAATCTTATTACATGATTAAATAATAAAATTATTTTAATCAATATAATTATATTTTTTTATATTAATTTTTTTGCCTACACTTACACACACTTCCATCTAATGGGTAATGAACTTACCATTCTTCTGTACGGAGAACTATCGCCTCACGAAACAATGGTGTTCATTTTTTTCCTTTAACACCTATAATGGTTGGGAATTGTGATGGAAAATATATTTTTTATGATATATATAATATTTATGATGTATTTATTCTTTTTTAATTTTTATATAAAACATACCTTCAAGCTTTCCATTTTGTGTAAAAACGATACTTTGTTTGTGGATGTGTGGACTACAACATCCTCAAAGCGATGTGATTAGTTCACACATTGAGTGGAATGTATTAAGGATGTATTTAATAAACTTATATAATAAATATGATATTTATTATTCCTTTTTTCTTCTATAATATTTATAAAACACATACCATAATACTTTCCATTTTGTGTAAATATGATAACTTCGTTTGTGGACGTGTGGACTACCGCCTCCTCAACTGATGTGATTCATTCACACTTTACATAGAATGTATTGAGGATGGTTTTAGTAAAAATATATGATATATATGAAGTAATAATTATACTATAATGATAATATATATATATACATATATGTTAATTAATTTCTTTCTTTCAATGCGACAAGAAAACAGAAACAATGTTCATTTGTACGTACGGCCTACAGTCTCCATGAACAGTGTATTTAATTTAATATTTATATATTTTATAGATTATTATAAATACATATATAATTATTTTATATGATATTTATGTCATGTTTTACATTTTGTAAATAAATAAATCATGATCTAAGTTTGAGGACCATGAATAACAAGTCAAAACATATATGAAAAGAATAAGATTTTACCTGAAATGTTAAATTAACATGGATTTATTAATAAACATGTAATATAATATATTCCTATGGTATATTTATAATAAAAATATATTTATTATATAGAAGTTTTGAATGGGTATAAATAAAGTCAATACATACGGTAAGTGAATTCATCTCACTTTTTGTTTCTATGAGATACATGCCATATTCAACACTTATTTATTTTGTTTAGTGTGTATACTACCCATGGATGTATTATTTGATTAATATAATTATATTTATGGGCATTTATATATCCATTTTATTATATTTCTTTCATGGGGTTTATCTTTTAAAATTTACCAAACTGGTAATGTAATTTTGTCTCATTTTTCATTCTTTGAGATACATGCCATATTATGCACCTATATTTTTATTTGAGACACATGCCATGTTAGGCACCTATATACTAACTTGGACATGTTATATAATAAATATCCTTATTTTCAAAATATTTTTTGCTTCATTTAATGTTATTATTTCCATTATTTTATCATTCAATGTTACCAAAGTGCTAACATTTTATAGATATAATCTCATCGTTTATCGAGATTATTTATGATTTTTCTTCCATTGATGAATTATTATGATCCATCCCTCAAAAAATAACATAAAGTTTAATAAACTCTATTAATTCCTATTATATCCAAGTAATGGTAACATTTTCCCACTCATTGGTAATTAAGATAATTAAGAAAATGTTTTTATGAAAATATGACTTTATTTTTACCTTTGGTTTGAAATTTATTTTCTTTAAAAACCATATTTTATAAAAAAAATATTTTGAAAATAATTTAATATAATCATATGATTATTATAGGAAATTTTTACCCATGTATTGAATTTTTTAAAAATTGTTTTAAAAGGAATATTCTTTTCATTTTTGGATCAAGTCAATTTTCTATTCTTTTAATCTAAAAAAGGAATATTCAAAATGTTTGGATTTACCCATCATCATGAACATCATTTCTTTGATTATTCCATTCTATGATTACAATGTTATTTTTTAAAGAACTTTTTTCCCTAATATTCTGGAATTTTTTTTCTTTTAAAGTGGTTTTCAAGGAAAAACATTTTTAAACTATTTTCAATATTCCTTTATAAGTTTTCAGAGCTATTTTAAAAGACAAGGGTTTTCAAAATGATTTATGTTTTAAAATATTTATTGAATGTGGTAAATATTTTTTCCTCCAGAAATTATTTAAATTAAAATGTAAATATTTATTTATAATAAAAATATTTTTTAAATGTTTTTATGAAAATTATTTTCAAAGAAAGGTTGTTTTCCTTGAGAAATGTTCCATGTGATCATTCAAAAAACTTCCCCATTGAAGATGAAATACGCTGTTATAGTTTATTATTTACTGGGAATATTATCCAAGAGTAACATTCTTATTCTTTATTGAATAGTGTATGTATTTATGGAATGATGTTTATGACACTTATTTCTTTTCCTTGGGTTATATGATTTTGAAACTTGTTTCCTTTCACAGGTTATTCTTTGATGAAATGATTATGATATCTATCTCTTTTACATAGGTAATGATATGATGAAATGTTTATTATACCCATTTTATTTCAGGGGTTATGAAATAATGATTATTTATAATCTTGTGGGACATGTATGCATGATTTTATTATGTGACGGGTGGGACCTATATCTCCCTCTAATGCTTGGGTAATTATGGATGAATCATGAGTATATATGTTATGTGTGAACCTCATTACATGTTCAAAATACTATGTGTGAGCTGAATTATATGTTCACTGTGTTATCCATGGACTAGTTTGCATCTCTATAATTTTCTGTGTATACCTTATTACATGTTCCCAATGTTATGAGTGAACCTTATTACTTGTTTACAATGTTATGCGTGAAGTTGATTATATGTTCACAATTTTATGCATGGACCTAGTAGTATGTCTAGAAGATTATGTGTGAACCTGATTACATGTTCATAATGTTATTCTTGAACCGGATTACATGTTCACAATGTTACGCGTCAACCAGGTTTCATATCTATAATTTTATGTAATGGCTTGATTTTATGTTCATAACTTAATGAGTGAATCTATTTCAACTTATACTTATTCAAAATGTTATAATCTGATTTGTATATGCCAACTCAATTTTTTATTCCTATATTATGCATTCATGGATTATGCACTTGATTCCCTTAGGATTCGGGTCTTATGAACTACCAATATGTGTTCCTTGATTCATGATTATAATATTTGATATACCGAGTATGGTATTCTAAATTCATGATCACATTATCATACCCATATGCTCATGTTTATGATTAAATATCTCCCTTTTTACCCTTATTGTGCATCAAAGCTCACCCCTTTTTATGTTTCTCTAACAACCCAATATTAACGTACATAGAAATTACATAAATTTTCTAGAATACTTAAAAAATTAAAAAAACGGACTCTCAAATATTGTATTAGTTTAGTGCATTTGGAAACATTGAAACATAAACACTAGTACATGAGTGAGCTACATTATCTCCTACTAGGTTCTCTAAGACCTGAAATCCTCTTAGAAATATAATAAAAGAAATATATCTTCATAACCTGGAAAAGGAAATATAAAAAGGGATGATATTTGATGCTTGGTAAGGGTAAACAAGGGATACATGTAATCATAAACATGAGAATAGGAGTATGAGAACATGATCATAATATTATAAGATCACACCCTGTATATCAAATATTATAACCATGAATCATGGAATAAATCATGGTAGTTCATAAGATATGAATCATATAAAAATAAAGAACATAATACATGAAAGCATAACATAGGAATAATATATGGAATTGTGGTAGATACATAAGTATATAAAAAACCTATGTAAATTATTCATACCAATACCTTCATAACAAGTTAATATTATGCTAATCACCTGTGTACCTACTTTAGGCTTGGGATTCCCTCCTATATACCCAATCATTTTGGGTTTTGGATGACCTCCCATGTGGCCTCTTATTTCAGGCTTGGGATGCCCTCCCATTTACCCTTTGATCTTAAAAAACATTTATCATTACCCAATTCATTAGATGGATATATAGTTCTGACTTATCACATAATAAAATCATACATACAAGTGCCATAACATAATAAAACTTGCATCACATCATGACCCATGAAAATAGATGGGTTTCATAAAAATCATAACATAACCTAGGAAATAAATTGGGTACCATAAATATTTAAAAATATCATAAAATATGAAAAATATATAGGTTCTATAATAATTTGATCATAGAATAACCCATGAAAGGATACATGTTTCATAAAAAATTATCATAATATAGCCTGTTGAGGAGAAATGGATTTCAAAAGCATATAACCCATGGAAGAGGAATATTTTTAATAAACAGAGAACCTGTGAATTAGAAAAGGGATTTTATAGACATCATTCCATCAAAACATAAACAATTTAATGTAAGAATATAAATGGAACCTTTTGATCATTTCCCAGAAAGGCATGAGTAACATCAACAGATGTAATATTAGGTGGGAAATATTTTTAAAATATCTTTTAAAAAAATTTCATAAGGAAAATATCCATTCTTCTATGAAAATTGATATTTAAAACTAAAAACAAAATCAAAACGATTTTCATAAAAGATAAACTTGAAAACTCCTAAAATAAACTTGAAAATATTTTTAAAATAATTTTTTCTTGAAATCATATAGAGAAGCCTGAAAAAAAATTTAAAACCATTTTTCTTGAAAATAAATTGAAAACTTATAAATAAATATTTAAAATATTTAAAATGTTTTTTTAAACATAAAACAATTTTGAAAACCTTTTACTTTAAAAATATCTTTGAAAACATTTAAAGGAAGTATTGATAACCATAAAACATTTTTGAAAACCTTTTTCATTGGAAACCACTTTAAAATAATGAACATACATAATATTAGGAACCCATTTTTTTAAAATAAATAACTTTTTAATATTTTATATGAAGATTCTATGGAATTGTTTTCATGACAGCGGGTAAATATGTACATGCCAAACATTACTTTTTCACCATAAAAGGTTAGAAAAGTGCCTTGACCATAAAACGACAAGAAGATTCTATTCTAAAAAACACATTTTCTTTAAAAGATAAAAAAATTGTAGAAATTTATTTTAATGGTCATAGAATAATATTATAATATTTTTTGGAAAGTTTTCTTTTTGTAAATCATGGTTTGAATTAACACATATTTCCAACTGAAGAGAGGGTAAAGTCAGACTTTATTAAAAACATTTCCTTAACTATATTATGTACCAAAGACTGGAAAATGGTACTAATAAATGAATATATCATGAATAACTATAGTATAAGAAATTTCATGAGAGATCTTGAGATATGTATCATAATATTTTATCAAAAGAAGCATAACCATAAACAATATTGAAGATCGATGAGATTGTTTCAATAAACTCTTACCACTTGCTATCTTTGAATCATACTCCCCATTTAAGAAAATGAAATTACATAAAGATTAAATATAATTAAAATAATAATATTAATTATATAACATTTCAATGGAAGTATATACACCTCACGGAAAAATATAGGTTCATAACATAGCATGTGTCTCAAAGAAGAAAAATTGATACAAAACAACTTTACTGATTTGGTAACTTTTTAAACATAAAAGTTTTGAAATAAATATCATCAAATTTATATAAAAATACCCATAAATTTAATTATAATAATTATATAATGCATCCATGGTAAGTATAAAAACTACAAAAAATGAATGGGTGGTGAATAAATCATCTATCTCGCAGAAATAAAAAAGTGAAACGAAATTCCCTTACCTTGTGTCTTGACTCTCTTCATACTCGTACAAGATTCATGTATAATAAATTTAAGTTTGTTATAAGTCTTTTATAGAAGAATATTATTATATCTAATATCATATATGTTTTTATTATAACCATATAATAACCACATGTTAACAATTCTATGTTAAGGTTTCACTTCAGGTAATATTCGTTGTGTTCTTTGCATGTGTCTTAATGTGTTATATCTTTGGTCATTATACTTATATAATGATTTAAAGAATTTAAAATGTGGTATCATTATAATTTATATTAATTATATGTCTATTATAATAATCCATATAATATATAATTATGAAATTAAATATACTGTTTATGGAGATGGAAGGTCGTACGTATGCATGAATGTTGTTTCCATTTTATTATCGTATTGAAAGAAAGAGAGTAAATTCCATATAGATATATATATATATATATATATATATATATATAATTATTCCAGTATTATTATTATATCATATATATCATATAATTTTACTGAACCCATCCTTAATACATTCCATGTAGTGTGTGAACGAATCATATCTCTTTGAGGGGCGGTAGTCCACACTTCCTCAAACGAAATTATCCTATTTACAAAAAATGGAATGTATAAATATATGTATTTTAAAAAATTAAATAATATTAAATAAATTATAAATATAATATATTTTATATATAAAGATATTTTCCATCATAATTCTAACCATGAGAGGTGGTAAAGAAGGAATGAACAATCGTTGTTTCGTGTGGCAGTTGTTTGTCGTACACATAAATGGTAAGTCTCTTACCCGTTAGATGAAAGTGTGTGTAATTATAGGATTAAACCTTAATATAATAACATATAAATATATTTATGATAATTTTTTTATTATATAATAATTTAATAAGTATATTTGAGGTGGTGTGGAAAGAAAATAAATGAAAAGAGCTTGAGGAAGGATGTTACCTCTTATTTGGGTAACTACTTTTGGTTTTCACCAAAGGGCTTACAAGAATTTCATTAATCCCAAACGGTGGTTTCAAGTAGGAAGTTTTGTCTTTTGGTAAGATTTTTGGGAATATATTTTCAAAACCTCTGTGTATTGAGATGAGTGAGGAAGTGGGAGGAGATGAGTCCTTTTTATAGTGGATGAGGAGTGGTACTCTTGTAAATTTTGGGAAAAGGAATTTCACCCACAATTTTCACAAATCATATTGATCCAATCATGGAAAACATTTAATACAAGGTATGATAGGTTATAAATATTTATATACAATGTCTCTTGGACAAGTATCTAGGTTTTTTGGGCCCTTAGGATTAAGGATCAGTCCCTTATTAAGCTTAATTTTACCTTAATCAGGGTGATTAATTTTAATTACTTTCATGAATATTTTTGATAAAAAAAATAATTTTACATTGCTATAAATTATAAATTATGATTATTAAAAATATGTAATCCATTTTCCAAATTCCAATTACATAATTGTTATAAATTATTTTTAATTTAGTCTCATAAATGGGATGACAATCAGGGTTTTTAAAGTGAAAACGTTCAATATATTGCAATATTTTTATATTCAATTTCAATGTAAAATTAATTAAAATGACCTATATAAGATTATATGATAAAATTTTAATATAATTAAACTTTAAAATAAGTTAAAATTATAATTTAACCATATAAATAAATTACATGTAAAATTGGTTTTGAATTAAAATTCAGTATTTCTTCACAATTCATCAAAATATGAAACTTCATAGAAAAATACCAAAAATTCACCCTAACCTAATTTTTATATGACTATTTAAAAGATTAAGTTTATATTTACATATAATATTTATATTAAATCCAACAATTTGATTTAAAATAGGTTTCCCATTAAATGTGGTAAAAGCATCTTAATAAAAGTATAGGTTTTTTATGTGTGAAATTGTGTTTGTTTCTATCTTTTGTTTATCAAATCTACTGGTTTAATAATGAAAATATTTTATTGTATATATAATATATTTATTAAATTAAAATCATGAACTAACTATAATTAATTTAATTTATTAAGATAAAATAGCTTTGGGAGCATAAAAATAGTTTTCTATAAAAACAATTCACTTATATTCGATTGGTTCTTATATTAATTTTTAATTAAATTGGTTATAATGAATTCAAACATGTATTTTCATAATTATTTAATAATAATCATAAAAACCAAATTAACTGCTAAGTTATATCTTTTTATATTAAATAGTAATTTTTTAATAATATATTATTATTTTGTAACTCTTGGTCTTTCTTGTTACGCAAGACATTGAGGAAAGTCAGTCTTGCATGTAATTTAAGATAACCTATGTGTTCCATGTAATGTAATATATAATTTATGTTACATGTAATACATTATTAACTAGGATTTGTGTAAAATATAAGGAAAACACAGTGCTTTATTATAAAATAAACTATTTTTAGTTTTGAGTGAAATGAATAATATAAAAAAGATTAAATTAATTCAAAAATATATATTTCACAAAATCTTAGGGCGTTACATTATACCCACTTATAATTAATTTCTTCCTCAAATTCATCTATTTTATCCAAGGATTAATACTTTAAAGTTTCTTTAAAAGAAATTCACATCATAAAAATGAACACTAAACCTTCCCTTAAAAAAGAAAGTTGGAACCATAACAGTTACCCATAGTAACACATAGTTGTGTTTCCACATATGAGATCATATATGGAAAGTGAAAACATAGACATGGGAGATAAATATAACTATGAAGTTTTGGAGGAGAGTGAAAGGGAACTTGGTCAAAAGAAAGTTAGCAATCAAAAATCCATAAATATTAGATTATCTATGGGCCATTTTATTCATCAAAAAAGAAGGTACTGAGATAACATTTTTTATTTCAAGATACTTCTCCTATGGTTAACGAATTTTAATGTGAAGTTATAATTACTTAATTTCATTCCCTTTCATAGTTAAAATCTCACCCTTTGGACATGTCTTGATTGATTTTCACTTCACATGTTTCTCCAAAAACTAATGTTAATTTGTTTCATTCCTAAAGCACTAACAGATCATGAGATCCATGATAAGTCATCCCATATCTCTTCAGTTACCATTAACAAAACATTGTTAGATTAGGTTATCCAATAATAATAAATCCTCATGTGATGAGATAATATTTTAATCTCAAAAATTTCATCCAAATTTTAACTTAAATATTCCATAAATGGTTAACTTTACAATCCTTCTGACTGATGAAAATACAAAATATTAAAAATAATGACACTAAATTATCTTAAAATTGATCCCCTATATATCATAAAGTATCATGTTGTTGTTAAATTTCAAACATGTGAATAAATTCATCGTATATTCTCTTGAAACATGAGAATAACCTTAATTATGTTAAATACCTTTGGATAACATGCATGCCTCCTTATTCCAAAGGTTACTAGATATATTCCATAAATCCATGAAGTTATAAACATCATCCATGATGAAAAAGACCACTTTGTCAAAAAAAATAGTAATCAGATCTAGGGTAATCATTATTACACAGTTTACAATATCCAAATCAATCATCTCTTTATCCAAGAAAAACAAAATTTTATCAACAGCTTGATCACAATAAGGATTACCTTCCCTTAATCAAAATATCACTTTTCTAAATTTTAAATCCTTAATTAATGATTATACTAAAAATACTTATATATTTCATTATTCATATAACATAATCTATGAATTCCAAAACATAAATACTAAATTCATACAACATAATTATTAATCCATTACTCTAGCTTCATCAACTTATTCCTTAATACCTCTTTCTTAGAATATTAAATATGAATCATGTATTAAGATTCCTCCAAATCAATCTAATCATGCTTTTATTTTTAATGTAAACAATACTGAAGAACATCACATACCTTTCACATGTCGTTTGTGGTCTCTTTATCTTAAGAAGTATAACCAATACTCAACCACCTACTTAATTCTCTTTGTGAGATTTCCATATACAAAATAAATATTCATAATTTCCATACTTTTCACATCTGAAACATTCAATTTTAACCATGTTCCATCTAATTATATCCATTGACTAAAACCATAAATCACTGGGCGTGAAACACAAATCATAGAAGAAAACCTAATAATCATGAAAAATTACTTATATGATGTATAAATCATTAAACCTTATTTTTAATCAAAGACACCTTAGATTTATCCTAGGTTATTCATATTCATCTACCATTTACATCCTTTATGATGGTTCATGAGGATTTTGTGAATTTCTAAATCATACCCCCCCGAAGATTCTAACCAGGTGCGCAATAAGGCATATTGTCATGTACCAGTTTATGTTGAGTCGGGCCTGACACAACAATTTAGAGTTTTTACTCCTAGTTATATATGTTCCTGAACCACATCCATTTGTATTATCCATGATGGTATGTATTTCTAGGAAACCACTCGCTCTATCCTTTACCAAAATTTGAATATATTTTCCTAAAAATTAACTCATCCTTAAACTTATCCTTAGTGACATCCCAAGAAATATACCTATAAATATACCTATTGATCTCACTAATGTTTTATCATCCTTGTTTATAAAGGTTGGTTAAACATTCACTATGATACTAAATATAACAAACCAATCTTAACATACAAATACAATACATAACTTTTTTATAATACTTAAAACATTATTCAAACAAACACCCAAAGATTGTATTTATTTAGTTCCTTTGGAAACATGGAAATGTACACATTGGTTCATGATGGAGATAAATTATCTCCCACTTGGTTCTCTAAGACTAAAACTCCTCTTAGACATATAATACAATAAAAATATATTCATAACCTAGGGAAGTAAACATAAAAAGGGGTGAGCTCATGTTACCACAAAAGGTAAATAGGGGAGACATGTGAGCATAATCATGAGCATAAGGGTATAATAATGTGATCATATCATTAGAATATCACACCTTACATATGAAATATCATAAACATGAATCATGGAATAAATATTAACAGTTCATAAGACATGAATCATAAATAAATAAAGAACTTGATACATAAAATCATAACAAAAGGAATAATACATGGAATTTTTGTAGACACATAAGAATATAAAAACCCTATTTCAAAGATGCATACAAAGTCCTTCACAACATGTTAGTCTTGGGATAATCATTTGTGTACCTACTTTAGGATTAGGATAACTTCTCATGTACCCTCTTGTTTCGGGCTTGAGATTCCCTACTATGTACCCTCTTTTTTGGGCAAGGGATCCCCTCCTATGTACCCTCTTGTTTCGGGCTTGGTATGCCCTCTTTTGTACCTGTTGAACTCATAAAACATTTATCATTTCTCAAGTAATTTGAGGTAAATATAGGTCCCAACATTCACATAATAAAATCATACGTACATATTCCAAAAGATAATAAAACTTGCTTCATATCGTAACCCATAAAAAGAAATGGGTTTCATAAAGATCATATCATATCCCATTAAATGAAATTGGTACCATAAATATTCAACCATATCATAAACTATGGAAAATATATAGGTTCCATAATCATTTAATTCTAGAATAACCTATGAAATGATGCGGGTTTCATTAGAAATTATCATGGTATAACCCATTGAGGAGAAATAGGTTTCACAAGCATATATCTCATGGAAGAGTAATAAGTTTCCTAAAGATATAACCCATGAAATAGATATGGGTTTTCATAAACATCATTCCATAAAAACATCAACCATTTAGATAATGAATATGAATGGAACCTTTGGATAATTTCCCAGAAAGGTATGAGTAACATAAATAGATGTTATCATAGATGGGAAATAATTTTGAAATATCTTTTAAAAACATTTCCTTAGGAAAATATCCTTTCTTATTTGAAAATTTATTTTTAAAATTTAAAAGCCTTTGAAAACAATTTTCTTATAAGATAACCTTGGAAACTCATAAAAAAATCTTAAAAACATTTGGAAAACCATTTTCCTTGAAAACTTATAAAATATTCTAAAAAATTTTGAATTCCATTTTCCTTGAAAAAACATTTAAAAATTGTAAAGAAATATTTAAAATGATTAAAATTATTTTTTAAAAATAAAACCTTTTTGAAAACCTCTTTCCTTAAAAATAGCTTTGAAAAGATTTAAATGAAGCCTTGATACCATAAAACATTTTTTAAAACATTTTTCATTGAAACCCACATTAAAAAAATGAATATACATAATATTAGGAAAAATATATATTTTAAAAAGGATAAATTTTTAATATTTTAAATGAATCTTCAAGGGAATTTAATTCATGATGGTAGGTAAATCCATATATGTCGAACATTCTTTTTACACTGTAAAAAGGTTAGAAAAGTGTCTCGACCATAAAATGACAAGAAGATTACTTTCATTAAAAACCCCCATTAATTTAATAGGTAAAAAATGGGTAGAATTTTTTTTAATTATAATAGGATAATATTAGAATCTTTTTGGAATCTTTTCTTTTTGGAAAATATGGTTTGAATGAACATAGATTTCTGACCAAAGAGAGGGTAAAGCTGGGGTTTCTTAAAAACACTTTCTTAACTATCTTATGTACCAAAGAGTGAAAAATGGTACCAATACATGAATATATCATGAATAACCAGAGGATAATATATTTAATGAGGTTTCTTGAGATATGTAGCATAAAATTTTAACAAAAGAACCATAACTATAAACAATCTCGAGAAGCGATGAGATTTTTTGAATAAACTCTTAAAAATTGGTAACTTTAAACCATACTCCCCATTTAAGAAAATGAAATTAAATAAAGATTAAAATATCATTAAAATATTTAGATTCATTATATAACATTTCAAATAATTTATTTATAAATCATTGAAAAATATAGGTGCATAACATGTCATGTGACTCAAAGAAGGAAAATTGAGACAAAATTACATTACTAATTTGGTAAATTTTGAAACATAAACTCAATGAAAGAAAAATCATAAAATTAATATGTAAATAATAATAAATTTAAGTATAAGAATAATATAATTCATCTATGGTCAGTATACACACCACACAAAAGTAATGTGTGGTGAATAAATCATGTATCTTAGGGAAATAAAAAGTGAGATGAATTTCCCTTCCCTTGTGTATTGACTCTCTTCATAATCATAGAAGATTCCTGTATAATAAATGAAAGTTTATTATACAACATTTATTGAATCATATTCTTATAACTAATATAATATATGGTCTGATAATGATCTTATATTATGTGATTGTTAACAATTATATGTTAAGGTTTCACTTTGAGTAATATATGCTTTATTCTTCCCATGTTTCTTAATTTTTTATATATTTTGTACTTATACTTATATCATGATTTATAGAATTTAAACCATGATATAAATATAATTTATATTTATTATAGGTTTATTATAATAATCTATAGGATATGGAAGTATAAAATGGAATACATCGTTCATGGAGACGGTAGGATGTATGTACGTATGAATGATGTTTTCATTTTATTTTCGTATTGAAAGAATGAGATTAAATGAAATAAAATTATATATATATATAATTATTCTAGGAGAATTATTATATCATATATATCAAATATGTTTACTAAATCCATACTTAATACATTTAATGTAGTGTGTGAAAAAATCACATCGCTTTGAGGGGGCAGTAGTCACTACTGAAAAAATAGCTTATTCCAATGGTTCTAAATAATTGGTATAGCCTATACTAATGGTTTCAGGGGTCATTGGATGATTTTATGTTGGGATAGACCTATCATAATGGTATTGGGAAAAATATGGGGATAGAACTATCCCAATCGTTTTGGGAAAACTATTGGGATATACCTATCCTAATGGTTTGGAAACCGTTAGTATAGGCCTATGAAAATATTTTTCCAAAACAATGGTATATTTATATCCCAATAGTTTTCCCAAAACCATTGGGATAAGTAATGTAATCCAAAATACACAGTCGAGGCTTGAACCCATGACCTCCACCTTATATATAAAAGACCTAACCACTATGATATAATTATATTTTTGAATATATTTGGATATATATATATATAATTTATATATTTATTTATTTGATGATAAGTGACAAAATAATGCATAACAAATAAGGGTACCTATCCCAATAGTTCTCAAAACCGTTGGGATAGGTACCATTATTTTTTGATCAATCCCAACAGTTTTACAAAACCGCTGGATAGACTTAACCTATCCCATTGGTTTTGAAGAAAAATTGGGATATGAATACTATTTTGAATCTATCCCAATGATTTTAAAAAATCATTGGGATAGCCTTATCTTATCCCAACAATTTTGAAGAACTGTTGGGATAGGACTAATTTTTTGTATTTATCCCAATGGTTTTACAAAACCATTGGGATAGCATTAAATTACATGCCCTATACCAATGGTTATGAAGAAACATTTTAATAGGACCCCTATCCCAATTTATTTTACAAATCTTTTGGATAGGGGAATTAGTATAGGTATGATTTCTAATAGTGAGTCCACACTTCCTCAAATAAAATTATCGTATTTACACAAAATGGAAAGTATAAATATATGTGTTTTAAAATAATTTAAGAATATTAATGACATTATAAATTTTATATATATTATATATAAAAATATATTTTTTATCATAATTCTCACCATGAGAGGCAGTAAGGGAAGAAATAACAATTGTCATTTCGTGAGGTGGTAGTTTGGCGTACACATAAACGACAAGTTCGGTACCCATTAGATTGAAGTGTGTGTAAGTGTAGTTCAAACCCATAATATGAAAACATTTCAGTATATTTAGGATAATTTCTTATTAAATAATCACATAATAAGTATATTTGAGGTGGTGGATAAATAAAATAAAACAAATGAGCTTGAGGAAGGATGTTACCTCTTCTTTGGGTAACATCTTTTGGTTTTCACCAAAGAGATTCCATAGATTTATTTTTACATAAATAAAAACTTCAAGGATGAAGCATTTGATTTTGGGATGTATATTAGGTAGATCTTGGACAATTATATGTGGCTTGAGAGGTGTAAGGATTTGGGAGGATAGGAGGCTTTTTTATAGTGAAGGAAGAGTAGCACTCTTGTAGATTTTGGGAAAAGGAATTCCACCCATGTTTTCCCCATGTCAAGTGGATATAATAATAGAAAACATTCGATACAATGGGGGGTAGGGTCTAAATATTTTAATCTAATGGATCTTGGAAAAGTTTCTAGGTCATTTAGGCCTTTAATATTAAGGTTTAGTCATTTATTAAGCTTAATTTTACCTTAATCATTGTAATTAATTTTAATTACATTCACAAATATTTTTGGCCAAAAAATAATTTGACCTTATTAAAAATTATCATTTATTATAATTAAAAAAATGAAATCCATTTTTTTAAAATTCCAATCACATAAGTTTCAGAAATTAATTTAAATATAATTTCGCAAACGGGACAACAATGCGAGTTTTTAATGTAAAAAACATTTAAACTTTTTCTATGTTTTTATATTCAGTTTCAATGTGAAATTAATTATAATGACCTAAATTTGATTATTTGATAAAAAAATTAATATAATTAAACTTTAAATCCAATTTAATATATAATTTAACCATATAAATAAATTATATGAAAACACATTTTTGAATTAAAATTTAGTATTTTTTCACAATTCATCAAAATGTGAAACTTCATGAAAAAATAAAAAAAATTACCCTAGCTTAATTTTTATGTTTCTATTTAAAATATTTAGTTTATTTTAAAATATATACATTATAAAAGATCCAAAATTGGATTTAAAATAATTTATCCATTAAAAGGTGGTAAAAGAATCTTAATAAAAATATGTGTTTTTATGTGTGAAATTGGGTTTGCTCCTATCTTATGTTTATCAAATCTATTAGATTAATATCAAAAATATTTTATTAGAAATATAATATATATATTAAATTAATATCACTCACTAATTTTAATTAATTTAATTAATTAGGATATAATAGTTTTATGAGTATAAAAAACGGTTTCTATAAAAAAACCCTTTATATTCAATTGGTTGTTATATTCACTTTTAATTCATGTGTATCTAATGAATTCAACCATTAATTTTCATAAGATAGTTAATCCTAATCATAACCATCAAATTAATGGCTAGTTTATATATTATAATGTTAAATATTAATTTTGTTAATTATATATTATTGCTCGGTAACACTCAGTCTTGCGTGAAATTTAAGCTAAAATCAGTGTTTTTTGTAAAGAAAGATAAGATTTATGTTTCATTTAATACATTATTAACCTGGAGATTCATATAACATAATCCAAACATGGTTCTTTAATATAAAATAAACTATTTTCAGTGTTGCGTGAAATGAAAAATATCAAAAAATATTAAATTAATTTGAAAAAAATATTTCACAAAATCTTAGGGTGTTACACTTTCCATTCCCTTGGTTATGAAGATATGTGTTAGGTATGATGTGTATATGAAGGGTGATAGTCATGATGAAATGACTATGAAATATTGTATCTCACTTATGTAATAGTTTTTATATTTCCATGTTTTCATAGACATTAAACTAATACAGACTTTTGGAGTCTATTTTTGTAATGTATTAAGTATTTAAGAAATAATTTAATGTCTATATATGTTAAGAATGGGTTGTTGTAGTTGGTATCAAAGAAAAAATTTAGTCAACATTTAGAAAATAGGATAAGGAAACTTTTATGAGATTCTTAGGGATATTTATAATAATATGTTTAGGGATGTCTCTAAGGATAAGTCCAAGGATGAGGAATAGTATTAAAAAATCCTAGAATTTTCATAAAGGATAGAGTGATTGGTTTCCTAGAAATACATTACTTTATAGATTCTAGAAGTGGGCATGTTTCTAGAATAAATTTTCCTATGGGTAATAACTCTAACAAGGTGGGTCGGGCCTGACTCGAGTGTAACCTAGTATATGACAATGAGCATTACTATGCACTTGGTTTGACACTCCCAGGGGTTATGCTTTGGGAATTCACGATCTCATCATGAACCATCATGAAGGGATTATAAATAAGTTGGCTATGAATAACCTATTATATACCTAAGGTGTCATATATTAAGGTAGGTGTCCCAATTTATACATCTTATAAGTAATATTTCATTATTATGTGGTTTTCTACTATGATAAGTATTCCTCACACTATGATTTCTGGTCTTAGCCAATAAAAGGAACAAGAAGAAACTAGGTTAAATTTTAATGTTTCATATGTGGATGATTTTGGAATTATAAAATTGAAATCCTAAGTGGATATCTCATGAAGAGAATCTTGAAGGTGGTATGAGTATTGGTTATACCACTGAAGATAAAGGGACTGTAAATGACATGTTAAAGGTTTGGGATGTTCTTCTAGTATTGTTTACATTAATAATAAGAAGCATGATTAGATTTAGGTTTAGGAACCTTATGACATTATTTATATTTCATATTATAGTAAAATTTTATTAAGGAATAAGATAATGATGCTTGAGTAATGGTTGAAGAATATAACTATATGAATAAAGTGTAAATGTTTTGGAATTCAAATACTATGTTATATGAATCATAAAATATATAATTATTTTTATCATAAGTTTTTTCTTATGAATTTGAAATGATATGTTAAATGGTTCAGATGACATAGAAAAGTGATTTAATATAAAGTTTATAATTATATTAAGGAAAGGTAACCCCTAACATGTTCTTTAAGATGAGAAATGATATTTTATATGGATAAATAGATGTTGATATGGATAATGTCAAATGGATAGTATTTATGACATTATAACTAAAAAAGGATTTGCTGACAAAGTGGGCTATATTATCATAGTTTATGTTTATAACTTCTTGTATTTAAGGAATATATCTAATAATATTTAGAATACGAAATCATGGATGTTTTCTGAAAAGATTTATGGTAATTCATTTTATTACCATGTTTCAAGAAAATATATAATCAGGGTATTCACATGTTTGGAATGTGACAACTAATAGCTACTTCATGATATATGGGGGATCAATGTTAATATGATTTAGTGAAATCCTTTCTAAATATTTGTATTTTACTCTTTGGGAAGGGTTAAAAGGCTAACCTTTTATGGAATGGTTTATGTTAAATTTTGGATGAGGCTTTATGGATTAAACTATTATCTCACCACATGAGGATTTATGCCCATTGGATAACATCAGCTAACCATTTTTCTATGATGTTAACTAAAGATATATGGAATTACTTATCATTCTATTTATGGATCTTATGATCTTTTAGTTCTTTAGTAATGAAAAACTCAACATCATTCCTTGTAGTAATAGATAAAGTGGGAATTGATCAAGGAACAAATAAAGGATGAGATTTTACATAAGGAATTGAATGAAATCATGTAAGTATATCTTCTTTAAGAAAACGTTCTTGGAAAACATATTTTCATATTGTAATAATTTCTGAGGATATCGATGACCTATTTCACACTTCTTCACTTTATGGTTTTGTGATTGTTAACATTATCTAGATCACCCACTTACTTGTGATTAGTGATCTTTATTAATATCTATAATTATTTATTCTTTTCCTCCATGTCCAATATTTCCTTCACACCTATGTTCTCCTATATAGAAACCCAGATATTTTTTACTTTGGGTAACCATTATGTTTCTAAAAATATCTTTTTAAATAAAGTTTTAGTATTCATTTTTACAATATGGGTATCTAAGAAAATAACTTTCAAGTATTATATCTTTGATAACCATGACCAATTTTGAGGGAGAAATTCATTTTAAGGGGGGTTGAATGTGACACCCTGATTTTTTGTGAATATTTTTTCAAATAAATTAATTTCATTTGATGTCTTTAATTTCACACTACACTAATTTAGAATTTTATTAAACGCTACTTCAAGGTAATCTTTCACTACACGTAATACCATCTTGGCGTGCGTAACACGCAATACCGACTAGGATGTCGTTACACACAATAGTGAGTTTCTGTGAAACAACCATTTATTATTATAATTATTTAAATGAGATAGTTATAACCTTGTCATTAAACATAATAATATGAATAATAATAAATAATTTTTAAATTTAATTTAAAATGGTTTCATATAAATAAAAAATATTGATAATGAGATATATAATTTTTTATGGTATTTATATGTTTAAAAATAGGATTTTTTTTAAAGGAACTTCTTTTTATGCCCTTATATGAACAATAATAAAATTATTTTTAGAAACTATTAAAAATTTAATTTTGTAAAATAAAATTAATTTTTTAAGTAATAATTTAAAAATTATCTTAGGGTGAATTTTTTGTATTTTTCTGAGAAACTTTATTTTTGGATAAATATTAAGAAATACTGAATTATAATTGAAAACTTATTTTTTGTCATCTTTATTTTTTTAGTTAAATTATATTTTATGTTGGTTTTAAATTAAATATAGTTAAATTATATATCTATTAATCTAATGTAGGTCATTTTAGTCATTTTTATATTGAATTTATATATAAACTCTTTATGAACTTTTAAACACTCTCGCATTAAAAACCTTATTTCTCACCACATCTGCAGGATTAGAAATAAACATAACTTTGCAGTTTCTTTGAATTGAATTTAGAAAAATTTACATACACAATTTTAATCAGTATAATATTTGTATTCTAATAATATCAACTTAATTTTTTACCTAAAAACTAATGAAAGTGATCAAAATTAATTACAATGATTGAGGTAAAATTAAGCTTAATAGGGAACTAAACCGTAAACATAAGGGCCAAAATGACCATTACACTTGTCCAAAACCCCTGTAATGTCACTATTTAGGCCATACACCTTCTATTATTGAGTTTTGTTGGTTTTATATTACTTTTATTAGGTAAAAACGTGTGTACACCTAAATTGTTTTCAAAAAATGATAAGTGGGTCCCCTCATTCCCTTGTAAAAGGCCACCACACCCCCCCCCCTTCTTCACACAAATCAAACCACTTAGGATCAGCCGTTATCTGAACAATTTAGTTCCTAAAATCCCTATATTCATCCTTGAATCCTCCCTTTATTCATAAATTCATCCATGTAATCCCTTTGGTGAAAACCAAAAGGAGTTAACCAAAGAAAAGGTAACATCTTTCCTCAGGATCCATTCAATTATTTTCTTTCTCCACTACCTCAGTTATTCTTATTAAATTATTACATAATAACCTAAGAATCCTAAATATACTGAGATTTTTTTATATAAAGGGTTCTACCTATACTTACACACACTCCCATCTAATGGGTAATAGACTTACCATTCTTCTGTACGTCAAACTACTGCCTTAAGAAATGATGTTCATTTTTACTTTACCACCTCTCATGGTTTGGAATTATGATATAAAATATTTTTTTATATGATATATATGGTATTTATGATTTATTTATTCTTCATTAATTATTATATAAAATATATTATCAGGCTTTCTACTTCATTTAAAAATGATAACTTCATTTAAAAATGATAACTTCATTTGAGGATGTGTGGACTACCGCCTCCTAAAAGTGATGTGATTAATTCACACTTTACATGGAATGTGTTAAGGATGGATTTAGTAATATTATATAATAAATGTTATATTTATTATTCCTTTATTATTATTTAATTATTATATAAAACATACCTTTTTTACTTTCCATTTTTTGTAAATATGATAATTTCATTTGTGGACATGTGGACTACCGCCACCTCAAAGCGATGTGATTTGTTAACACTTTACATAGAACATATTAAGGAAGGGTTTAGTAAAATTATATGATATATATTAAATAATAATTTTACTCTAATGATACTATATGTGTGTGTGTGTGTTTTTGTGTGTGTTAATTACATTATTTCTTTCAAAATGACATGAAAAAGGAAAAGCGTTCATAGGTACGTATGGCCTACCGTCTCTATAAATGATGTATTTTGTTTAATATTTATATCTATTATAGATTATTATAAATAAAAATATAATGAATATATATGATATTTATATCATTTTTTACATTATTTAAATAACGAAATCATGATCTAAGTAATATTACCATGAATAACAAGTCAAAACATATGGGAAAAACAAAGCAGATAGTACCTGAAACGTAACATTAATGTGGAGTTGTTAATAAATGGGTAATATAAAGTCATAACCAAATAAAATTTGGTATTATATATAATAATATGTTTATTTTTTATATTTATAATAAAATTATATTTATAACACATGAATTTTTAATAGGTACTAAGAGAGTTAAGATATAAGGTAAGGAAATTCCATCTCACTTTGTATTTCCGTGAGATACAAGCCTTATTCACCACTCATTTCTTCTATATAGTGTGTATAATGACCATGGATGTATTTTATGATTATTATACATAAATTTAAGGTTATTTTCATAAAAATTATATGATATTTCTTTCATGTTTTCAATGTTTCAAAATTTACCAATTCGGTTCCTTCTAAATTTTCTTATTTGAGAAACATGCCATGTTATACACCTATATTTTTCTATGAGGTGTATATAATTCCTTGGACATGTAATATAACGAATATCCTTATTTTAATGATATTTTAATCTTCATGTAATGTTATTTTTTCCATTGTTTTATGAATCAATGTTACGAAAGTTGTAACTTTTTATAGCTACAATCTCATCATGTATCGATACTGTTTATGATTATGCTTCCATTGATGAAATATTATGATACATCTCTCAAGAACACTCATTATTTTTCCTAAATTCTTCTTATTGATGTAATATCAAATTAATGGTGCCATTTTTTCAAATATTTTAACTTTAGATAATTAATAAAATGTTTTTATGAAATCAAACTTTATTTCTCCTTTTGGTTAGAAATATGTGTTCTTTCAAAACTTTGTTATATAAAAAAAATTTCAATTTTTTTAAAATTATCCTATGATGTTTAAAGGAAATTTATATACATTTATTAACTTTTATAAAAATGTTTTAAAAGTAATATTATTTTCATTTTCAAATAAGGGATCTTTTATAATATTTTAAGGTGAAAAAGAAATGTTTGGGATGTACAGATCCACCCACTATCATGACCATAATTTCCTTGATTCTTCATTATTAAGTTTACGATATTATTTTTTAAATAAATTTTTTTCCTAATATTCTTTAAAAAAAATTATTTTAAATTGTTTTAAAAAGAAAATAGTTTTCAAAATATTTTCAAGCTTCCTTTATAAATTTTCGAAGCTATTTTAAAAGAAAATGGTTTTTAAAATGTTTTATGTTTTAAAAAGGATTTTTCAAAGTGGGAATGATATTTTCATCAAGAAATATTTTAAATAAAATTGTAAATATTTATTTATAATAAAATTATTTTTGAAATGTTTTTATGAAAATGATTTTCAAAGAAAGGATATTTTCTTTAAGAAATGATCCAAGTGATCATTCAAAATTATTCCCTATCTAAGATGACATAATTTTTTATATTTTAGGATTTACTAGGGATGTGGTCCAAGAATACCATTCATATTATTTCATGAATGGTTTATGATTTGATGGAATTATTTTTATGACACATGTTTCTATTCCATGGGTTAAATACTTTTGAAACCCACTTCTTTTCATTGTTTATTCTTTGATGAAATTATTATGAGGCCTATCTCTTTTACATAGGTAATGATATGATGAAATGTATATGATACCCATTTCATTTCATGTATTATGATATGATGATAGGGGGTTTCCTCCCCCCATGTTAGGGCTTCCCAGTGCCACCACTTCCCCCCTCTTGTCATCCTATCACGGTGTGAGGTCCTTCTCCATCGTCACTTCCTCTCCTCTCATCCCCTTGATCAGAGGCTTCTAGCACGCCCCTTTATCTATGGCTCTCTCCTCCTCTCATCCCTTTAATCATCATTCTACTTCTTCCCCATCATCTTTCACCTCCTTCTTCATATTTACTACTCGGACCACTTTTCTTAGATGGAATATCAGTTCCCTTTGGTGATGATGAAAATTATTTTCAAGATGGCTACCTGGGCCCGATGGCATTTTTCTGCTGAAGAGCTCCTTGGCCGCTCAACCTTCTCTGACCCCAAGTGCTTATGCACCTATCCTAGTTAGATCTAGCACAAAGGTAACTACATGGTTTTGGGATTAGTGGTTCAACGTTTCAAGGGCTTTAAGGTGCTGTCAGAGTTAGGGTTCTTTCATTTTGTTGGATTTGGTTTTATTTCTTAGTTTCTATAGTGTTCTGTTATGATTTTTTTATTGGTCCTCACATCTTCTTAGTGATGGTGCTCTAGTTTCCTTTTGTGATGATGACTATTTTCAAGAAGTATTATTTTGATAAAGAGATCCTTGGTTGCTAAACCTACTCTAACCCCAAGTGCCAATACGCCTCTCATAGTTGGATTTGGCACATATGTAACTATGTGGATTTGGTATTTGTGGTTAAAAATTCAAAGGGATTCAGGACTCTTCTAGAGTTAGAATGCTTTCAATTTTTTGGATTTTGTTTTATTAACCAGTTTCCTTGGTGTTCTGTTATGGGTTTTATTGGTAGTGACGATGGTTTCTGACAATCATGTATCTTTGGCTCTGATTTAATCAGTAATGATGACGAAATTGATGGATATCAATTATGGTTCAGTGTAGTTTGTATCATATTGTGGTGGTGGATGATGGTGATGATGGAGAGTTGATGGGATGATGGTGTCGAAGTTTAGATGGGACGTGACTTTCCTTAAAGCAGTTTCCTTATTCATCTCATGGGATTTGAGTGATTTGAGGTGATGATGGTTTCAGGTGGGTGATGACTGTCTTTGTGCTGTGTTTTAGTTATGTGATTCATTTTTATATTTTAATTCCATAATATGTGATTTTTGAGGGTTTTACTTGATACTAAAGTATTCTCTAGGTTCCCATATACCCTCAAAGTGTATTTTCAATAAAATAACAAAATGGATTGTGGCGGTGGTGATATAATTATTGTTTATAATCTTGTAGAATAAATATTTTTTATTTTATTATGTGATGGGTGGTACCTATATCTCCATCCAATGAATTGGGTGATGATGGATGAATCATTAGTATATATTTTATGCATGAACCTAATTAGATGTTCAAAATACTATTCATGAACCTGATTACATTTTCATAATGTTATGTGCGGACCTGTTTGCATATCCATAAGTTTATGCATGAACCTGATTACATGTTCAAAATTTTATGAGTGAACCATATTACATGTTCAAAATGTTATGTATGAACCTAATTATGTTTTCACAATGTTATTCATGAACCTAGTTGCATGTCAAGAAATTTATGTGTGAGCCAGATTACATGTTCACAATGTTATGCATGAACCTGATTACTTGTTTATAATGTTACTCATGGACTTGGTTATATGTCCATAAACTTATGCAAAGTATTGATTTCATGTCCTTAACTTAATGAGGGAACCTATTTCTACTTATACATGTTCACAATGTTATAAGATGATTTTTATACCGCAATTCAATGTCTTATTCCTATGTTATGCTTTCATGGCTTATGTGCTTGATTACATTATGAATCATGTCATATGAACTATCATTATTTATGCCATGATTCTTATTTATGATATTTTATATATATGGTATGATCTTTTAATGTAATGATAACATTCTCATGCCCTTATGATTGTGTTTATTCTTATATATCTCTCACAATTACCCTTACTGCGCATCAGATTTCACCCCTAATTATGTTTTCATTCCCCATGTTATGATGATATGTATTATGTATGATTTATCTAAGAGGTTTTAATTCCATGAATAACCTATTGGGAGATAATTTAGCTCACATATGTATTATTTTTTATGTTTTTATACTTCTAAATACACTAAACCAATTTGATCTTTGGGAATCATTTTTTATAATGTATTAAGTATTATTAAAAAATAATGTAATGTATATGTATGTTGAGATTGGTTTGTTATATGTAGTAACCCTAGTAGGTTGATAGGTAACATGATTACCATGTGGTATACCCCTTATAGGGTTTTGTTTTCCCAGGTATATATATTTAAATTGCCATTAACCATCAATACATTTTTTTCCTACATAGATTGGAACGACATATTACTTTTCTGGCCTCATTGTGGTTATCTAGTCATATCACTGAGTATGATGTCGATAGGTACCGGGACATTTATCATGAAATGGACCTTGAGAGGGTATTACCATATATGGATGCCCAGTGAGTGTTAGGTCAAACTATATTCTACATTATTATCCTGACCTCCAGGGAGCAGTTCCTTATGCATATTCTTGGTGAGACTCAGGTCCTTGAAGGAAATGTTTTTAGTACTGACACTTGTAGGTCATTGAAATCATTAACTTGGAGAGTTTGACCTTTTGTTCTAGGTGGTTATAAATTTTTACCCAGATGTGAGACCTAATCGGTATGGCTATGTGAGAGACCTAGAGGACATTAGTTTTTGACTTGGACCCATATAGGTTGACTCTTCATTTTGTTCAAGGAAAACCTATGAGTAAGGTTGTTGCTAGGTTGCAGATGCCTTTTTGGGAAGAGATCTTGGTTGTATTATTATTTCAAGATCAATGAATGGTAAGTTCTTGAGTTTTGTGATATAGTCATTTTGATTCCTTTAGCTTTTAAAAATTACCCATGGTGCTTTGGTATCAAGACTAAATTTGACAAGAAGGACTCTTCAGGTTCCTCACCTAGTCGACTAGTGTTTTTGATGTTATAAATGTAGTCTGAGAAAGGGTAGATTCTTGTGACTGGAATGATGTCAGGTGATGAGTGGTCATGGAATAAATAATTGAATAACTGAGGTAACTAATTTTGAAGAGGGGTTCTAAGTGAAACTGACATTTCGTGAAGCATGGTCAGCTTAGCCTTGTGTTAGAAGACTCACTAGTGTATGAGTTGGGTGATAAAGGTACACTCCCATTACATATGGTATCATTTAAATAATATATTGGTGATTTGTCATGTGTGATACAACAACCATGGTTTTCAAAACATTCCATGGGTATGGTTTCCTAGGATTTTTGTCTAATTATAAAATGTGCCTCAGTAGAAGAGGTGACATCAGGAATGAATCAGGTGCCATGAGATGGTTGTCCCATGTTTGGACCTATACCCACATTGTTGGGAGAAGTGGTACTAGGTGTTGGTTAAAGGAATGTGTTCCCTTTTTTATGTGAGTGTGGCTCATAAAGAGCTATACACATCATTCTATTGAATATTAGTGTACTCAAAGTTGAGACAATCATTCTCTATCTTGATATCATCCTAAGTATGCTAAGAGAGTTTCAACACTACATTAAGCTCCCATTATTTTCAAATGACTTTCCTTGTTTGATAAATGAACCTGAACAGGTTGTAATCGAGGAGTAGTAAAAGGTAACTCTTATGGTGGGGGGTACAACATAGGTTGTTTGAGGGTGGGTACCTTCATTTTTAGTATAAATTTTTCATTTTAGTGGTATATTATTGTCTATGTTTTCATTTGAGATGATGATATGGGTATTACTATGGTGGCGAGTACCAGATCTATCAAAGTTGAAAGTATCCTGTATATAATAAATTTGTTAATAGTGTGGGACTGGTCCTTCGAAAGTTAAGGTAGTTTTTCTGTGCAGATACTCAGGTTGAGAACATGGATTCAAGTCTTACCACTAGGCTTCTTAGGTATGAAAAGTACTATGGTGGGGAGATTGTAAGAACCTATATTTTTTAGAATTGTAATTTTGAGGAAAAAAATTTAATTTTTTCCTTTGGATACTTGTAAGGGGTAAAATAGTAATTTTCCCTAAGAATATTATCTCGTATAATTTTTTTGATATCTTCTTTAGTATAAGAATATGGTTTTTACACTGAAATAAGTTTAGAGGAATTCCAAGATGTTATAATTTTAGTGGAATAATTAGCATTTAATATTAAATTAATTAAATAAGAATTTATACATTCTTATTTGTTCATCCATATCCTTTGAACAAAAATTTAAATTGAGATTCCATATTTTTTATTAAGTCAGTAACATGGATTTTTTCCTTACAGGGCATAAACTCATTTTGGGTGTCAGGTTTGGGTCGGGCCTCGTTTTCTTGTCCTTTTCTTTTTCTTTTCTTTTTCTTTTCTTTTTCTTTTCTTTTTCTTTTCTTTTTATTCCTCTTTTATTTTCTTCCTTGTCCTCCAGATTCTCATTCACACCCCCTATGACTTCCCCTCCATATGATTAAGTGAGAAAATGGGAGTTGTAGATAGATAAGTATAGGGACATGAAAAAGGGTACCACCATGGAGCTCAGAATGCGCTAGATCATCATGTTGTAGCCTTAGAGCATGGAAATTAGTGAATCTTTAATGGATTCTTCCCAAATATATGGAATTTGGAAATTTTTCTATAAATATCTATATATTTGCCATTTTTTATGTTTTAACCCTCTATGTTACTTACTTGAGACCACTAGTGGGATGATCTATAGCTTTTTCTATGAAAATGGGGGTTTTGAGGTGATTTTGGGGTTGTCCATTCAAGAAATATCACTTTCATGGCATGTGGTTTAGATAACACACAATGTGTGTTCTTCCTATTTAGGAAATATGATATTTTTAGTACATTCCAGGTATGGGGTATACACAATGTGTACTAGGAATCATTCATGTAGCAGAGTACCCGACCAGATAGCTCGTGTCGGGGTACATGGTTGTAAACTACATGGCTAGACCCTATGTGGGTTTTAGGAAATGTATATGTCCAAAACCTTGTAATATACATAGAATTAACATGATAGGTACATGGGAAGGTACCTTGTGTAGGGTAAAAATCGTGTACATGACCGACATGTTGTGTACTTGCATTTTTACACACCATGTCTGGCCGGAGTATATGCCCAAGTGGGGATTCAGGGGCATGTGTCATGTACTAAGTAAACATGTCATGTAATATTCCCCTTCTATACTTTTTAGGGGTTTTAATTTATTTACACCTAGGGGTCATAATTGGATCCATGAATGGTGCATTTTTATTATCTATTCATTTATATCATGATGATAAAATCCCTAAGGTGTTTTGAGGACTCCTATGAGATGTTTCAAGAATTTTTTTTAATGGAGAGGTTCTTCCTATGGTAAATTTAATCCAATTGCCTCCTGAGAGTGAGACCCATTGATCTGATATGTTCCATGGTCCATCTCCCTAACTTATTCCCTAGTATATTTCCTTGAGGATCTCTCCCACGTGTGATTTTCCCTTCTAGACTAGGAGGTTGTGAGGTTAGTTGTTATCGATGGTCCCAAGTATGATTACTATGCTTGTTTTTTGACTAAAAACATCCATGTAGGATTCCTACACCTTTTTACCTTCTTACTAAGGATCCTCTAAGGGATTCCTTTCATTAAAATATGTCTTAGGGAATCCCTAGTAGGGTCCTTTTACTATGTACCTATTTGAGGACCCTGAGTAGGATGTGTCTATTTACATACCACTGAGGATACAATATAGTATTACTTAATTATTAGTTTATATCTAGGGAACCCAAGATGGATTCCTCTCTATTGTTTTGACTTTAGGGACCTAGCAAGTTACCCTATATTTGACTGACCTTGTCCTAGTGTGTTTGGATTTTGGTTAGAGATAGTAGCAGGTGTAACCGTAGAACCCGTGTTGAACATGTAAGAACATGGGGATATGGATGTAGTGGTGGGTTAGGCTTTCATCCTCCCATACTCTTTTATGTATACTTCACGTGTTTATTGATGATGTAGTTATGATTACCAGAGTTGCTTCCTGGTTGGTGGCTAATGAGCCTAATGTGATGCATCTTCCTTACCCTTAGGATTCCTAGACATATTTCCTAGGATATGGATTCTATGAAATTTTATTTATTATGACTATTGAAATACCCATAGGTACTACCAATAATTTGGATATTGATACCATATATTTGATTATTATATTATTCGGATTTCTAGAGGTGCTTCCTCGAATCTAACATTTGATCTAATGATCATGATATACATGCATGATGTCCCAATTATTGATCCTCATGGATTATTGTGCTCTCTGAGTGATGTGGATGATTCCTCTCTCCATTTTTTGACATGTTATGAGGATGATTAAACTCTCCTAAATCTTATTATACTCATCTATTGAACGATCGCGGTGATTATAATCTCCCTAGTCTATTACATGAACTTAGTTTTGGACATGGTGTTTCACATCATTTGATACTCATGGATCATTACACACTCTTGAGTGATAGGGATTATTACGCTCTCTCTAATTAGAGATCACTAGGTGTGGGCATGGAATCACACCACTGCTCCCCCCTTATAGATTGCATAAGGGTCAAACCATTTGGTTTCATCCGAGTCTCAATGTTGTGACCACCTAAATACTGGGACCAAGGGCTAAGATGTTGGCCTGTATTTTCATGGACTGAGCTTCCTAACTTCTATATCAGTGACCATTTATATAATTTATGTATTAACTTCACTGGAATCCTTTTTTACAGTTATTGGAGGTAAATATGGGTGAACCCAGGCTTAGGGAAAGTATCACACTGTGGTGACGTAGCTTTCTCAGAGACATGTTCGGCACTGGCTGATGTAGGTATTCATCGGTTGGGATTACAAACCCAGATATTGGATTTATTATACACACATTTAGTGGTATTACGTCCATATCAATGCCATTATATAGGATTTTAAGGCGATTGGGGTTATGGACCCAATGATCAACTAATTTTGGTTTACATTTTTTCTTTCACCTTACTCATGTATATCATATATATATATATATATGGAAAAATACCTATATATTAATATAAATATAAATGTACATGACAGAATATTACTAGTTGATCGAGATCATGGATATTTTTTTTGTCTTATCTATTTGACTTATTTATATTTTCTGTTGAGCCTCAACTAGGATGAGAATATTGCATGAGAATGCACTTTTGATAGTAGATTTATTTGTTCATTATTTGGGTGTCCTACTGAGATTATATTCTCACCCATATACGTTCAACTCATTTTTAATATAGACCATATGTCTAATTTTCATGTTGAACATAGATCCATGGAAGATATATATGAGGCATAGTGTTTCAGGATCAAGTGGAGCCTCTAGTGTGGATTCCTATGATCAGTTTGTTACAATTTGGCAGTCTGGAGATTGGGAAGGTGGTCTGGCTCAGAGTTAGTAGTAGAAACCTATAATTTTATATCCACTTTAAATTATTTAATACTTCATGTATGGTCAATATAGTGTGTAACTAGTGTTATATGTATGACATGGCTATTCGGTATTTTATATAATTTCATTTATTATTATAGCGTGTTCAATTTTATTTTATTTATTACACTCACACTTTGTTTATTTTCAGTTGTGTATGATATTTAGCTACTTATGTTGTTTTATTACTATGTTATGATATAATACTCTTCCCATTGTCATTCCTTAGGCCCTATTTTGGCACTAAAATATGCATTCTATGGGAATCGTTGAGGAATCCATGACCAGTTTGGAGAAAATTCAAGCCAAAACAGCCAAAATTCCCTCTAAGGAGTATGTTACATGAAGCCCCAATCCTTTGTAAATGGATGAAGCACAAAAATCTCCCTAACCAACATGTCCCTTAATGATTTTTAAAATTTTAGAACTAACTCTCCATGTAGCGACATTCAAAGTCAAGAATCACTTCACCACCTCATGAAATATTGATGGTGTCTTTGTGAGTCTAACAAAAAAGCACCCATTAGTGAAGCATGTGAATTCATTTCTAACTACATACAAACTTTGTGAAACCCAATGACTATAAATATTCCCCTCATTTCAATATTTTATGGATGTTTACCTAAACTTTTAGCTTCTGAATTTTTTCCAATTCACGAACCTCCTCATCACCATAGACCAGACCAAAAAATGGATCACCCAAGGTATCCAAGCTTCATGAAACCCATTTCTTTCTATTATTAAGATTTTAAACCCTATGGTAGATACTTATAACAAAGTCATACACCCTTCAAAGAGGAATAAATCCATACATGGCACTTGAGGGTTCACGAAGCATTCATATTTCATGAAGAACTCCTCTCATAAACTAGGACTTTATCTTGAGGTAGGGTCACCTTATTTCATGAAGCGTACACCTTTGTGATGCCTACTACTTCACAAACCACCTGTACTAAATAAATCACCAAGGATTTGAGAATCAACTACCTATGAGTCCTTATGCTTCATGAAACCACTCTCCTGGGCCTCTCTGAACTGCTTCCTTTCTATTGAAACGTCTTCATGAAGGTTGAGTGCCTAGATCCCCCACACCCATCCAAGATTGGTTCAGTTGAACTTCAAATCTTTATATGACCTTTTCCACCCATTCCTTTGGCCCAATACACTTTAGGTGTGGCCCAAGACTCACACATAACTCTTGATTCTCATTATAGGTATGATAAATCATATTTCTTCTTAGCATAGGCACACTAATGTGGACCTCATGAGCGATCACTCCTCCCATTGTACCCTGACATTTCCAAATCCATTCCCTACTGAAATTTGCAATATATATGGTCATATAAGCCTGTGGGATGGAATATGATTTCCCCCACATCTGAGCTACATGATATAATATATCCTAGTCCCACATCCTAATCGTATGATGTTAAATTACATGCCAATGTCCTCAATGCATAACATAAAAATATAGCCTTACCCTATACCACATGAACACGATGATCCATGTGTGAGTGACATGGAATGAGATCATCCTCACAAGGAATGAGATCCTTGTCACAAAGAATGGGATCCTCCTTGGGTATTTTTCATTGTTAATCACCACATCATCTCTTGTTGACACATCTTTCATGACACAAGCATCAGATCTACTACATCCCCTTGTTTCTCACAAAGATCCTAACTCACATGGTCTTAGTGATTAGTAGAAATCATGACATCTACATGATTGTGAACCTCCATGAGACTCATATGCAGTATAAGCCCAAATCATATCAAAACTCCATTAAAATGTATATCCCCATGAGTGTAACCCCCAATAACCATACTCATCCTATGGGAATCATCCAGAGTGTGAGACACAACAACCATACTCACCCTATTATAATCCTCTAGAGTGTAATCCCCAAAAACCATAATCTCCATAGGGTCCACTTTCACATGTAATCCCTACCCATAATCTCATCTCTATTTGGCCTCCTCCTTAGGTGTATGCCCCTTACCGTATTGAAATATATAGGATTTGATTCCCAAATAATGGGGATATATAGGAATCCTTCCTATTGTCCAAACCTAATATCCACATCCACCATAATTTTCACCATGACACATCCCTAGTAAGATCATTACCTTACCCTAAGAGACCTCATCTTCTATAGGTACCTCATGTAGCTAAATGCATAATCCCCACACCAATTCCAACTAAGATAAATCCTCCTGCAAAGGGAAACTTCCATGTGTAAGAACTAAATAATCCCTTTTAACACTCCCTAAGCGGCGCAAGTGTCCTTACTGCATGATGTTAAACCACATAGATCAGTCATTTTACATGACCTTAAATTGTGACATTGATCTATGAGGGTTTATATCCATGTAATCTAAACAAAATACATTGTATTCTCCCATGAGGTTCAATATCGACCAATGGTAAGCCTAGGTGTCCCCTTCTTATGGTTGTACCTCTCTGATATACCATATGGGGGGTTCCAATCAACCTTCATGGTCTGATAACATTCCATTACAAGACACACCTACCAGATTTGCATCCACGAGTAATTATGATCAATTCATTGGTAATACTTCATAGTTTTACATCTTCCCTTTTTGGAACACCGCTTCTAGATCTGCCTTCATGAGGCATTTTGATCCACCCATTAGTAAACTATCTTGTATTCCCACCTAGTGATACACTCTCTTGATCCGACTCTGTAGGGAATTTTGATTAATCTCACTGTCTCCATATGATTTTAAACTCATTTCATGATCAATTTCAACTAAATATTCGGATCCCTCTCCACAATACATAGAACTTATGATGACCCATAATACATACCCTATGTATAATCACATGATACCGATGGTGAAATATTTGAAAGATATGTGTCTATAGCACCAGATACCTCCTAAAAACATTGTATTCCTGATATAAAATCATTGGAATAAATATTCCTTTCGTGTTATATACCTCATGATTGACATGGGATTTTTTCGGTTTAGTGCCAATAATGCCTCCATGAGATGCCCTCCTACGAGGAAGAATACGGGTAACCAATGTTTCCAATGTCCAGAGATGCCAGTGATGCCCAACATGACTACTCTTCTAATAGAAGTTTTCTACCCATTCAATACCCACTTTAAATTATAGAAAGAATTGGTTTCATTAATTTCCATCCACAAAGAGTTGGAACTAGTAATGAGTTCCACGAACATGAATTAACTCTATGAAGGAGACCCGTACTAGGCGATCAGTTCTATGGAGGAATCATTGGAAGGAGTAACTGAAATCCCATCACCCAATTTAGATCAAGGATAATACATAACCATTGAAAGTGGTGAAATAATACCGCCTTTGGAAATTGGTAATGTTGTATAACAAGAAAACCAGTGCAGATTAACACATAGGCTGCACGCCCTGATGAAAGTGTCAGAAACAAAAATGGATAACTCAACATGAAAATATTCTCCTAAACATGGGTAAAAGTAGAATATGAGACATTAGTATATTATAATGTCACTATATACCAATGTATAATTCCTGGTCCCACCACGAAAATGGTTATCCCAGCATTGGACTCACCTGATACTGTGATAGTAGAGATTGAGAATTGTTAGTCTGCAACTTTATTAACGTGAATCTCTCTCTCCATTTTAGGAAGATTGAATGATGCTAGGGAATTTCTCATTGATTTCCTTTTATATATATTTAAGGATGAATCCAAATACTTTTCATCACCCTGGATATAGGAAATAAACTGCACAACACCTTTAGATGTTAGGGTAGGAGAAATGTTAACACAGAAACCCCACATGACACTACCTCTTCCATGACACCCGCCATGATATCTTCTTCTAGGTGTCCACACCCCATTTCACCCCATGAAATCATACATATAAGGGTGATGGACACCATCTTATGTTGTTATGAGTAGGATGGGGTCATTTACACAAGGGATATGGCTCGCTAGGACCTGAAGGCCTCAGTGCCTTACTGACACCACTACTCACATTGTCCACGTAGATGAAACCACTCCTTGTATCAATAGTGAATCATTTCAGGAGCCTATCCCTGAAGTGATTAAATGATTCACTCCCCTATGATAAGAAGGTAGTGTATTACGAAGTCACCCTAGCCTCCACTACCACATGGGAATCTCCAAGGAGGGCTCCCACTAGCCTCTTTATAACTAGCAATGATCTTTACATCTTTTTGAAGAATAGGTGGACTATACACCCACTCTAATGGTCCTAGTCTGAACAAACCAACATTAAAATCAAGAACAAACTCAAAAAAAATCCCAATAAGGGGCATCATATTTCATTACATTAGTGTCCCCTAACACCACCATTTCATTCATCCAGTTCCCCGCAATAGACATGTTGAGATCTATCTTTTCCTAGATTGAATTGAGACCTCATCCACCCTGCAGGTAGGTTGGACTGACTCTATCAATTGCTGAAACTACCAAAATCTATTACTGGACAACTCATGATGATGAGTTTCAATACAGAGGTCTTCCAAGAACCATCAGCTGCTCAGTCATAGGTCCTACCTACTCTCACAATTAGTAAGAAGGTCCTCCTCATGCCATTCCCATCTCAAGTAGAGGTCGTCCCAACTCTAGTACCGAACAATACGAAGGTCCTCACTGCTACATCAACAATCAGTATGGAGGACCTCCCCATACTCATGATTATTAACATGTAGGTCAACCCCATGTTCTTATCAATCAAAGAATAGGTCCTCCCCAATTCATCAAAAAATATTCTGGAGGTCCTCCCCATACTCGTGTGACTCAACACGAAGGCCTTTCATGTGTCAATTTTGACCAGCATCAAGGTCCTCCTCATGTTCAAACCAGTTAGTACAGAGGTACTCCCCATGCTATCACCACCAGTCAACTCATTGGTACTTCCAACATCATGACCAATAAAAGAAGTGTTCATCCCCACTTTAGCACCAACAATAACAATCCCAGTGAATAAGGGATAACTGAAACCATTTAAGGAAAAAATTCTTGGAAGCACCATGTCATGATCAACCCTATAAACCTCTTGAATTTTGAGGTGGAATGGTATTCAATAATGGATCATTCACTCTATTCATCAAAATTGGAGTCTAGGGAAGGAAAATGATAGGTTTTGTTCTCCATCCTAGAAGTTGAAATATGTTAGGTCCAAAAGGGACCTATATACCCTAATAGGGGGGTGAATCAGTGTATGAATATTCTTTTCAAAATTCTTTTTTCCCCATGGGATATTGACCTCTTTATTATAAGGGTCAATTGATATGATCTCTAATGTTAATGTCATTTCCAATTTTATCTAATGAAGATGCACTGAAAGTAAAGTAGTAAAGCATTCACAAGGACACACAGATTTTTACTTGGTTCACCCTCACTGGGCTACATCCAAGGAGAATACAACAGTGATGTGCTGATGTACCAAATACACTAAGGATCACTACTAAAAATCAGTACAATGTTCAGGATAGATCTTCTATGCCCAGGATCACTATATTTACAATGTTTAGGGTATACTAACTACATTCCCAAGGGTCACTAACTAGGACCATTTATCTAGCTCACTACCGATGGAAAGGGTCACCATATTCCTCTTACTTCGCTCACTACTCTTTGAAATGAATCCACACATAGTTCATCAACTTGTAGGTCAAACACAGTTTATGGGAATGTGATTCCCTTAATTTTCATGAATTTATGCATCCTTAACTATAGGTACATGCTCTGTTGAAGTTTCTTTTTCACCTACAGATGAATTCCACCTTCCTAGATATTGTTAGATACTGGGAAAATAATTTCACAAACTGATTGTAATCTTTTTCAAGCTCCCTAGTGTATTTTGCGAACCAGCTGCCTCATCCACGTATTGTGTAACAAGAAAGGTATGTGGACCACCCACTCCATGTACAACTACCTTTTCTGCGAATTGTTATCATCTTCGTGTACTGTTTTCTTCGTTCTGCCTCTGCGAACTGCCCTCTGTCTGTGAACTATTCTCTGTTTGTGGACTGCCTTCGCTTCTGCATATTAGAGCTCCCCTCTATGTACCATTTGTGGGAATCTCCCTATCACATACCTAAGATTCCTCCTCCACGTACCAAATCAATTCCTTCCATATAACGGACTTCCTCCTCTACGTATCAGACTTCCTTTGTAGGTTAACAATCCCTGCAAACACCTTCGGCAGAATTACTTTTGCGCAAACCACTTTCAGAATTTGTCGAATTCTCGGACCCAAAATATGTTCTATAATGATATTTGGTCTCAACAATAATTGGAAAGATTAGTAATTCTTATATAGGCAAAGATATCTAAAAAAACTGATAATCCAATATTTACTAGATCTTTGATTTAGCCTCCACCACATACTAATACTTCTGCCACCGCGAACCACAAGCCACCTGCAAACCATTTCTCCCATCTAGTCTATGTACTGTCTTTGTTCCTACGCAGTCGATCTCCTATGCCGACGTTAAGCCACTTGCATACCATACAGTCTTCCACCGCGAACAGTTTTTGGTTTTGTGAACCACTCTGGTGTACTGTTTCCGCCACTCTGCGTATCGTTCTCGAAACATGGTATGCGGTCTATGAATTGTGGTACTCGGTTCTCATCCTTTGCTGATTTTATTCAATGTTCTTCATATAGTTCACTATTATGAAGAAATCCTTCCTTTTCCAACATTAAACACCCGATTTTGAGGCCCAAAAATTTGGAAAACACTGGGAAACTGTGCCACCTTAAAAACATGTCTTTGGAAAACACCAACCATACTCACTTGCAGTCATCTGGATTTGTCAAAAAACCTAACCACACCCAACACATAATGAGAGGACACCTTGAGAAATTTTTTCCCAAAAATCTCCCCTTTGGGTTTGTTGAAAACTCTTTTCATAACAATGTTGCACATTTTGATACCTCATTAATACTCCTTCCAACTTTAACCACCATTTGCCTCATGCAATAAAGATAGTGATCAAGGATTTACTCAACACATACTCTAAGCCCACATGATCCATGCTCAGTGGGATAAACAAAAGTATAATGAAAAGTTCATCAATGAATCACTTCATTGAAAATCACCCATTATTGATAACATACTGATACCAATAAGTTACTTTCATCACGAACCTTAGTTTTCATGATTTGTAATCATTGATTGATCACTTCTAGAATCTTCATATTTAATACACCCCCTAAGTTACAAATCCTCCAATAGCTTCAGCTCAACTTCAACTTCCCCTATCTTTTTGCTCCACTTAGCAGCTTCTCCCCATGTCTTTTCTCCCCTGGAATAGTCACACTTTCTCCCCCTTTGTCAACGAACCCAAAGGGAACTTCAAGGTTGTCTGCAACAGGGTAAAGAACACATATCAGCACATTAGGGAAAGACACATCATACCTCGGGGTGAGGGGGGCCACATACACACTTTTTCAAGTGCAGGAATTCAACTGGACTCCAAGTGCCAGTGGATGCCTTTCAAATGCTTCTTTGGGTAAGGCCTTTGTTAAAATGTCTACAACCTTTTGTTCTGTAGGAACATACTCCAACTTCACAAGCCCTTTCTCCACCTTCTCCTTGATAAAATGATATTTTATTTCAATGATCTTTATTATGGACTATATTTTTTCTAATATTTATAGAAATTTAATTATCACAATGGATTTTGATGGTATATTTCACTTAAATTCCCATATCTTCAAGTTGTTTCTTTATTCACACTAGTTGCATGAAATATTGAGTAGCTTCAATATATTCAGCTTATTAGGTGCTCAATGAAATGCAATCGTGTTTCTTTCTTAACCAAGAAATACACAACCCTGCAATATAAAAGGAACCTCCTGATGTTGATTTCTTATTTTCTACTAATTCGGCCCAATCTGCATTTGTATATCCCAATAACTCTGGATGAGATTTGTCATTATACATTAATCCAAAATCCACAGTTCGCTTGATATACCAAAGTATTATTTTTACTAAAATCATGTGGATCTCCTTGGGATTACTTTGATACCTTGCTGCTTGGCATGTGGCAAATACAATATCAGGCCTTTTCATTGTCAGGTACAATAGGCTTCCAATGATTTGCCTATATTCTATGGTATTAACTTCCTTTCCTTCATCATCCCATGAAAGTTTCAACCGGGTAGCAAGCGGAGTCTTAATTTCTTTATAATTATCCATTCCAAACCTTCTCAAAACCTCCTTTTCATATTTAGATTGATAAATAAAAGTTTCATTCCTTCCTTGCGGCACTTGTAGGCCAGGGAAAGATGTCATCTCACTAATCATTGACATTTCAAACTCTCTTTTCATGAATTCATAAAATTATCTTCATTATGCTTCATCTGATCCACTAAATATTATGTCATAGACATAAACCAGAACTATAATCCTTTGACTATTTCCATTGTTGAAATAAAAATTGTAATCAACTCCACCTCGCTGAAAACCAAACTTCTTTAGAAATTTATCAAGCCTTGAATACCATGCTCTTTGTGCTTTCTTCAAACCATATAAAGCCTTATTCATCCGATAAACTATGTTCTTATCTTCATTAATGAGAAAACCATTTGGTTTCTCAATGTATACTTCTTCTTACAAAACTCAATTCAGAAATGTTGACTTGACATCCATCTGGAAAACATTAAACTTTCTTTGAACTGCTATGGCTAGGAATAATCTGATTTTCTCTGTCCTTGAAACAAGAGAAAACATCTCATCAACCTCAATACCCTCGATTTGAGAGTACCCTTTGCACACTAGGGGTGCTTTGATTCGAATCACAGCACCATATTCATTCATTTTTTTGTGAAATACCCATTTTTTCTCTATGACATTCTTGTCTTATGGTCTCAAAACAATTTCTCACATTTGATTCTTCTCAAATTTTTCAATATCTTCATTCATTGGTCTTTAGGAAGACATTGATATCATATGTGGACTTCAATTATTCAAATTATTCTCTTATCATGTAATTTCATCAACCATTATATTCCTTTAAGAAATTTCATCTGATTAAGAGATAGAATGCTCCCCCTATGATGTCCAACTCTTCCTATTATCAGGCCCACTGTTTAGACCCATAGTCATTCTTCTCCTCTTACATCATTCAGTCTCATCTGACACTTAGAATTTATCCATCAACAAGAACTCTAATCCTACTAATTCAAAACTCGATGTAGTAAACAAGAGATAAAGTTAATAACACAATAACATTCTATTTCACTCAGTTTCTCCATTTCTTTGTCAAATTTGGTATCATATTTGAATCAATTGAAACTCTAGAGCATATTAATTTTTCACTTTGCATAGTTTGATGTGACTTCCCCTTGGATTGTATCTCCCTAAAACCTGACACACATGAATCATCAGTAACATCATTTATATGCATAGGGATAGGGGTTCTTCTGGAATCCTCCAGATGAGGATTGTGAATGATCCTTATGGGCCAACCCTTTGATTTTTTTCTTGCAGAGAATCTAACTCCTTCCTTTCCTGCTCCAACTTCCTAACCAACTTCAACTATTCTGGCCATATGACTAAGCATTCATTACCCACATGTTAATTCCTTTTCTGATATATAGATTCTGCAGGCTTGGCCTTTCTCACAATTTGGAGTTTATACCCATTGGTACACATTTCATCCTTTGACGTTCCACCAATATTCTACTTCCCTTGATTTCTTATCTAAGTACGAATCTCTCTGCTTGTCATCTTCCCTTGCTCCTTCCTCCAAAGCAAGGATCTTCATCTTTCCTCCACTTCTCGTCATGGAATATGACATGTAAATTTTTCAATGCATTCTTTGTTCATTTTTTTATCAGATATCTGATTCACCACACTATTTTGTACTAGTGGTGGGTCTTCTACTGAATGTATGTTCTTCTTACTCACAGCTAAAGATACTCCTCTCTTCTTATTCCAAATATGTTTATGTTGTTGTGATTACCTTGAGGCTATAAGTTTGTTCTTAAACTTACCACTTTGTCTTCCAGTGTAGGATTTATCATTATACATCACTGGACTCAGGAATATCCTTTTGGGTTCCTTTTCCTTTCTCTCTTTCTTCTAGCTACAATGTCTTTCCAAATGTCAATAATCAGAACATATAAAACGTCTTCCATAAATGGAATACCTAATTTCATCATTTCTCAGCCGTGATGTTGGTAAAACTTGAGTTCTTCTTCTGACATTGAGATCTTGAGATTCTTGAAACACACTCATAGTGTGTCCCATTCTTCCACAGTAATAGCATATGATGAATGCTTTCTTATGAGAGACTCTTCTTTCTGAATTCTCATGATTCTTATTTTTAATCTCAGATTTAGTAAAATTTTCATCTTCACTGCATGAAATGTATTCCAATGTCTCAAAGAAAAATCTTGAACTATGACCATGCATTCCACAGAAATAGAAATTTTTTTCATTACTTCCTATAAAATCATTTTTTGGTCTGTCCCTAGAACCTACAGGATTTTTCTTATCCCTGGATCTTTTTACAGCTTTCTTCCTCTCATCCATGGAAGGGCATTCATCAAATTCAATGCCTATTTTTTCCAAACTATATACCCTTTTAGATGAGAATATATGCTATTATTTCTCTTTATAAATGGAATATTTTATTTTCATTTCATCATCACCTGTCTAAGGATAATCAAATAGTAAGTGCAAGGCATCCTTCATTGTAGGCTTTGTGACATTGGTTCTCTCCATTTTTTTCTTCACTAATTCTAACTCTTCTTCCAATTGTTGAATCTTCATATCCCTTTATTCAACTTGAGTATTATTTTATCACTTGAGATTCTTACCTCTACTTATCTCATCTTCTGATTCATGTGTGATCTTATCCACCAAGTCAGTTCACTCCTTTACTTTCAATTTTTCTTGAGCAAGAGAATAATAAAAGCATGCATTCTTCTATTGCATACTTTTTATTTCTTGAACTAGTTCAGATAATTGTGTAGAAAGATCATCATTTTTGGCTTTCATATTCTGATTTTCTTCTAAGTTCATATTCTTTACCTTGTCATCAGCTTTTATTTTTTCTAAATTTGAAGAAAACATTTGTATATCTTCACCTTGATAATCATTCTTCTCACTGAGGTCAGTGGCTGCATCAATGAGCCTTTGATATAATCCTCTTAGCTTGTTGATCTCAATCTTTAGTGATTGGATCCAGATATCATTAGATTTAATTTATTCACCGAATTTATGATTCAATTCCTTTGTCTAATGGAGAGCTTATTATTTTGACCTTATTGGAGTTTCATCATCATAAGTAGTTTCATCATTGAGTGAGTCTATCTTTTCCATGCCTGATTCATCCAAACCATTCTTCAGTAAACTGTTGGATTCTTTAAACTCAATCTCACTTTTTCCATAGACACTTCCACACTAAGGAATACCACCTGAATTTTTCTTCTTCATTATAGTTATTCTCTTTTCCATGGCATGCCAATATAAAAGAAGACTGAATTTTTAACTTCAGAAATTGACTGAACCAAGTCACTACACACAAATCCTGATAAAATAAACCTTCCCTCGGATACCAATTGTTAGGTCCAAAAGGGGCCTAGATACCCTGAGAGGGGGGTGAATCAGAGTATGAATATTGTTTTCAAAATTCTTTTTGCCCCATGGGATCTTGAATTTTTTATTACAAGGGTCACTTTTTATGCTCTCAAATGTTAATTCCCTTTCCAATTTTATCTGATGAAGATACACTGAAATTAAAGTATTAAAGCATGCACAAGGAATCATGGATTTTTACTTGGTTCACCCTCACTGGGCTACGTCCAAGGATCATACAACAGTGATGTGCTGATGTACCAAAGGCTCACTACCAATAATGAGTACAATTTTTGGGCTAGATGTTTTATACCCAAGATCACTGCCTTTACAATGCTTAGGGTCTTCTCACTGAATTCCCAATGGTCACTCCCAATGCCTCTTTCTCTAGCTCACTGCCGGTGGAAAGGGTCATCGTCTTCCTCTTCCTTCACTCACTACTCTTGGAAAGGAATCCACACACAGTTTATCGACTTGTAGGTCATACACAGTTTATGGACATGTAGGTCCCTTCATTTGCATGAATTCCTACATCCTCAATTATATGTAGATGCTCTGTTGAAGTTCCTTTTTCACCTGCAGATGAATTCCACCATCTCAGATATTGTTAGATATTGTAAAAATACTTTATCAAACTAATTGTAAGACTTTTCAAGATCCCAAGTGTGTTTCACGAACCACCTTCCTCATTCGTGTACTATGTACCAGCAAAGGTATGCGGACCACCTGTTCCACATATAGCTTCCACTTCCACGAACCGCTATTGCCTCCATGTACTGCTACCTTCGTTCCACCTCTACGAATTGCCCTATGTCCACAAACTATTCTCGATTCATGAACTGTCTTCACTTCTGCGTACCGGATCTCCTCATCCATGTACCACTTCCGAGACTCTCTCTATCACGTACTGAAGATTCCTCCTTCACATACCGAATCAACTCCTTCCACATACCGGACATCCTTCTCTATGTACCACACTTCCTTTGCAGGTTAAGAATCCCTGCAAACACCTTCGGTAGAATTACTTCTATGCAAAACACTTTTAGACTTTGTTTAATTCCCTGACCAAAAATATGTTATCTAATGATATTTGGTCTCAAAAGTAATTAGTGGGATTGTAAATTCTTATATAGGCAAATATATCCTTAAAAACTGCTAGTCCAAGATTTACCATATCTTCGATTCAGCCTCCACCGCATACTGATCCTTCTGTCGCCACGAACTGCAAGCCTCTTGTAAACCATTTTTCCCATCCATTACATGTACTATCTTTGTTCCTATGAAGTCTATCTCCTCCGCTGACGTCAAGACACCCACGTACTACACTTTCTTTCACCGTGAACCATTTTTGATTTTGCGAACCACCCTGGCGTACCGTTTCTGCCACTCCGCATACCATTCCCGAAACTTGGTACGCGGTCCATGAATTGTGGTACGCGGTTCTCATCCTTTGCCAATTTTCTTCAATTTTCTTCATACAGTTTACTCCTATGAATAAATCCTTCCTTTTACAACATCAAACTCATGATTTTGAGACCTAAAAATTTGGCAAACACTGGGAAATTGTGCCACCTTAAAAACTTGTTTTCAGCAAACACCAACCATACTCACTTGCGGTCATCTGGCTTTGTCAACAAACACAACCACACCCAAAACATACTGAGAGGAAACCTTGAGGTATTTTTGCCCAAAAAAATCCATAGGGTCCCCAAATCCCTCCATGGGTATATACAAGTGGAGGAATATTTGGCCCCCTTCTAGGGGCTCCTGGTGCAGCAGAACCTATCATCACCAGTTTCTCTCTCCACCTCTACGAAAGATCATGGGGAACTATTCTAGAGTGGGATAGATGGAGAGTATCCAGTTGAGCCACCAATGTGTGTCTCCACCCTCGCACATGAGAAAATGGAGAGAGCCTAATCCTATAAGGACATGATAATGTGGTTGGTACCTCTCCTAAGAGACATTCTAGCATGCAGAAAATAGTTGACTCATCTAGTGACTCCTCTACAAGCCATCCTTCCACCACATAGATCTAAATCAATGACTTCACTTATTTATTGGCCTATGAAAAATGAAACATGGGTGAACCAATAGCACGACCTAGCCTCCAAGAAAGAAATAATATAAGATACTCTGTGTACTGATATTTTTTTCTATGGTGTTTTGGTGAAATTCAACTTTCAACATTGATATTCTGGATTCCCTCATCGAGGGTCAAGTCATGTGTCTCTATCGGACCATATATGAGACCCTTCAGTGCCTCTATGACCATCCGTTAGTTTTTCCAGGAATTTAGGATCACTTTGACAACATCGATCAATATTAGTGAATGGTTGATTTTACAGAAATACATGTGGCTCAGCACCCCACATCACTCGGCTACCACCAGACCCTCCAAAAAAATGCATCAAATGACTCATAGTGCTCTACAGAATCATGGATGAGGCATCTCTAGATGTGAAGATTAGTGGGTTAGGTAATTAGGATACTGTCCACTTCATCCCTTTCCTAGGACAACAATACCTAACCATAAAAAATTAGGATTCCCCTCCCATTATCATCACAGTAAACATGGTTGTCCTCATGTTTTACAAGGATAAGGAATAATTAATAGTTTTTAATGAGTAAAAACAGCATAAATGGAGGCACAATATCAAACAAACCCTCATACAGGTGTCCATACTCACCTACAAAGGCACACACATGGCCTCAAGGATCCCTCTGTATCGTTGCTCACCCATCAAAATATCAAAAATGGAAATGGACATATCAAGCCCTCTAATATGTCTGATATTTTATTGTTGAAATAGGTTGATCCCATGGTTGCTAACTTAATTTATCATATCAAAGAGTAGATGAAGATCATCGTTGTGATCTTTTCTAAATGACACCTAGATTATGGTGCCTCCCAATGGGAGGCATTGAGGCCTTGTAAAAACAATAGGTGGTGATTCCACCTGATGTCAAGCCATACCTGACATGGATGGATGATATGCAAGCACCCCCAAAATTTTTGGATCCCCATATTCACCCCATTTAATGGGATGGGTGACCCACTACAGCATTTGGACCACTACATCTCAATGTGTGGGACCATGTTGGGAACCCCAAAGCAACATGAGGCCTCCAATGTCTAGTGTTTCATCCAGACATTAGAAGGGCCTGAGTTTTTTGAGTAGAGGTATTTTCCCATTGGGTCATGGGTAAGATCTTCATAGAAAATTCCCCCACCAGTTCAGCTCCACAATGTGTAAGACAAGCATTATTGACCTTTTCAAGTTCAAAAAAAACTGATGATCATGTCATAGACTTCATCACCCAATATAAGGGTCTTAGGTATTCATTAGATTTGAGGTTGAATCAAGATAATCTCCAAAATATATGTATTGTGAATGTTAAGACTTAGCTGGTTTATACCCTCCTCAGTTAGAACATCCTAGGTTGGTTAAGGGATTTTTCGGACAAGGCCCAGCATCTGGAGGAACTTTTATATTAGTCTATGAAAGAACGCCGGTTTCATCCTCTGGTTCCCACAATAAGGACTTATAAAGAATAAAATGCTTCCTCTATTTAGCTTGAGGCCCCCAAACCACTGGAACTATTGGCCCCTTTTCATGAGGAGACTCAATGTGTATAGAAGCCTCATCAAACCTAGCCTCTCCTAGTGAAGAATCAGTAGAAACCATCCCGCCAAGCATAGCTTCATAGATGATAGAATTTTTATCCATCCCCCATTAGTATTGAACCCCTCGTCGGAGCTAGGCTCTTAGAGTTCCCTCCCTAGATAGAAGAATCGAGATCTATTCCTTTAAGGATGAAAATGTTCCTGACAATATCCTAAGTTCCCTAGAGTAGGGGACTATAAAGATACTAGAGTTCAAGAATCCCCATGAAGCTATGCGTACTGATCTCCTCAACCATTTACCATACAACATGATCCATTGACATACCATCATATAATGCTATATGATCAAGGATTTGATCCAGGACCAAGTGAATATCTATCTGGTAAAGCTGGTTATTGTCCCAGTATAAGTTTTGTATGTCTCCATCGAGCATGATAGTGACAGTAAGAGTTCAGGTGAGTGGTGGTAAGTTTCCAACCATGGGAATCAAAAGTGTGATATCTAGTTAGCTCACGGGTAGTTTCTCACACCCATGTTATCATCTATACCACCTAGGCTGGCTCAAACCTCATAAAGACATGAGACCTCCTCTCTTAGTAGCAGAAGTGTCCACATAAGAGCCATATAAGTCTCAAAAGAATATGTTCCAATGATGAAAGGGAAATAAAATTCCCCTGCCAGTGCCAATTTTGTCTTACACTCTCAAGGATTTTATTCCTCCTAATTTGGGTATCACCCCTAGGATCCACCCATAATTGAAAGACTCCTCTGATGAGGAATAGGAATATAAATTTATGAACAATGTCGAGCTGATAGACCCCATTATAGTCCTTAATGTTGAGGGGCACCGAGAAAACACCCCAAATGTCTCTAGACTAATTCGTCGAATGGGAGGTTGAGGACATGAAAACCACTAGAATACTAAATAAAATTACTCAAACTGAGTTTTTAATGCTACTGAGGTGAGGCGGTAGGTGTTGGATGGATCTCATAAGGCACAATCCTCCAAACCTACTCTATCAAATATGCCACCATAGTTGACCATATTAACTGACCAAGAAGAACAGCCAAAACTACACAATGATCAATTGCATCTAACCAATACGGGGCCTCACTCAACCTATAGTTGTACAATAATGGTTTTGGTAAAGTTATATGATGAGTATCAGGATATTTTTAGCACCAATCAGAACCCAGTGGTACTACCAAAACAACCTGTTGTGCCCTTGTTCAAAGAGAGACCCCATTAGGGTAGAAACATGCATCTGACATGGAAATACAACATATTGAAGAAACTATACATCATTGTTGAAAGGATATAAATCCTTAAGACCCTATTATTTTATATGTAAATGTGTTAATCCATCACAAAATCCTTGGAGAGCCCCTCTAATTAGAAGCAGAAGTAGTTACCGCAGAACCCTACTATGATGGGGAGGTCAAGGAATAGGAATGTAAGGATTCCATCTCATTCTCCAAAGAGAATGAAGGGTATCTTGTGTAGGGGAAAATTAACCTAATATCTATCATAGGCTTTTTTTAATTTCATTGAGATTCTACATTTTCTGGTCGATAAAGGTTCTGGGATTAATCACATCCTAACCCAGATGATTCACAATTTGTAGTTGATCGAAGATGATCTGACTCTCTCTAATATATATATTCATGGATATGATAGAACTGAGTAGAAAATATGTGGCATCATTCATTTGAAGTCCCAAATCATAGGCTTGATATCAAGAACTGATTTCACTATCATTTCACAGGATACTGCATCAATTCTTCGTATGATTGGAAACATGGTGGGCCGTTATCTTTGTTCTGACGTTCGCACTTCCTCTGTATGTCACCTGATTAACCCTAGAATTTTTGTTGAGGTTGATGTGTCAAAGAATCCGATGGAGTTGTTTTGGATTGCAGTGGGTTCAGAGTTTTGATGGAAGCAAGAAATAGTGTTTGAATCTTGGGACAACTACTGTTCGAGCTGCTGCCGTTTGGGGCATTTGGTTTCTGAATGTCATGCGAATGGTTTCAAGGAGAGAAAATTTGTTCTGAGGAGGAGGCCAGAGGAGGGTCAAAGGAGGAGGACCGATGAAGGACAGAGGAAGCTGTGTGGAACTAACCCTGGAAAGGATTCTGGCCTGGTGAGTAGGGATGCACTGGCAGTGGGCAAGGCCGATAAGGCCTCCTTAAATCCACTAGTTTCTGTAGTTTTTAGGCGGTTGAGGAGTGATCTGCAAGTTGGGGATGGTGGGATGCAGTTTGAGGATAAGTGTGGCTCTTGTTCTGGAGGTGTGAGGGATTTTAATAGCAGGGTCGAAGGAGTGCAACTTGTGGAAGTGGAGAAAACAGGGCCTGTAGTGTTTGATGGTCCTGCTGTGGAGAATTCGAAAGGACATATGAATGAGAAATCTGGTCAGAATAATGCTGCTGGAGGGATACTGATTACAGTTCCTACAAGAAACTATTTCCATGGCCTGGAACAAGATGATGCAGAGGTGATTAATTTAGTTATTCTTGATGCTGATATGGAGAATGGTCCTCAAGAGGCCTCTACTGGAAATGAATAAAGGTGCATAGTGATATATGAAGAGCATGAAATGGTTGAGCAACCTCAATGCCTTGCTTTAATTGATACTAACGTTCCGTTGCAGCACAACCAGTCAGTAACCTACCCAAAGGAGGGTTTCCATGGAAAAGGGGGGGAGATCCCTGAGAGCAGCAAAGAAAATAGTAGAGGATTAACAAGGCTCTCATATAGCAACATTGTACAGGGAGAGGCGGGTCTAAGTATGGGTATGCAAGCTCCTAATGGGTGTGGCATTAGTGATTTAGTTCAAGTTGGGGATAGAAACAAGACTGAGGATGGAGGAGTGGCATATACTACTCCAAAAAGAAGATTCAAGAAGGATTATTCTTATTTACCTCATCCATTATGCACCAGAGCCTCCTTTAAGCGTGATCATGGGGTGACCCTGGCCTTTGAAAAAGGCATCCTGGACAAGCAAGATGGACTTGGGCGAATCACTTTGGATTATGTGAGGTGGGACTATAATGAAGATTTTATGAGGCGTTTCAATCCGGCTTCTGAATGGGGAACTACCACCGCGGAGGACTCCTATTTTGGTTGTGATGATGGGTATGGAGACTTTGGCTTTTAGTTTTTGTTGTTTGATCTGGGTGTTTGGTTGTTTGGTCTGTTTTGGATGTGTTTTGCGGGCTTGTTTGTGTCTTTAGGTTTCTCACTTTTCCAAAAAGTTTTTGGAAAATAATAAAAAAAAGTATTTCATGGTATAGCATGGCTGAATTTCCATAAGTTGACTCACCCCCATTGATTTGATATCAATCATGGACCCCATGGTTGAAGGGTTAAAGGGAATGGCTCGAAAACATATATCATCATGGTTTAAGCTGAGTATGATTCTCCTAGAAGATATGTTGTATCTGCTGAAGCAGGAACCAGTGTTTCCCCTAAATCATCTAGTCTGGATGAACCTCCTCCCACTGAATATTCTACATCATAAGATGAAGAATACTTAGAATATTCTCCTCCCATATTTGAACTGGGAATCTCCACCATAATTGATGAGTCGATTCAGGTGAACCATGATAGTGAATAAGATCCAAGACCAATGCTAATTAGTTCAACCATTCCTCCATAGGATCAATAACAGTATGCAATTTTCTTGAAGAAACATCATGATGTGTTCACCTAGAGTTATGATGAGATTACAAGACTATACCCTAAGGTCTTCATCCACCTTCTTGGTCACCCAGTGATTCACTGTAGATTCATCAAGCCTCCACATAAAATTTATCCTTCCCATGGTACCATGGTCGAGGAAGAATATTATAAGCTAATAAAGGTGAACTTCTTCTGGGACATTCAGTACCACAATTGGATAGCCAACATCATTTTTCATTAGGAATAATAATGGGAATATTAGATTCGTCATCAACTTCCTAGATCTAAATTGTCATTGGACAAAGAATGATTCTCCCCTTCCTGTGAGGGACCTATTGATTGATTTCACAATTGGATTCCAGGATCTCACCATCATGGATGGATATTATAGATATAACTAGATATGGATGGACCTTGAGGATGAGAAGTCTACCACCTTCATAGCACTACAAGGTATATTTTACTACCAAGTAATTCCTTTCTATTTGAAAAATGTAGAATACACTTATCAATGAGTCATGCACCACATCTTCAAACCAATAATTAGAACACTATTGGATTACTATCTAGACAATTTGATGGGAAAATCTATGTTGCACTAGAACCATCTCAAAGATCTAGAGAAAGTGTTCGGCTTCCATCACTCCTGGCCTTTGAAGATGAACACCTTGAAGTGTCCATTCATGGTTACCTATGGGAAGTTTCTCATCTTTTTCATCAGATACAAAGTCATCTACATCGACCTAGAGAAGATCAAGGTCATTGAAAAGATGCCTCAACCAAGTGATCTCTAGGAGCTCTGGGGACTCAAAGTCTAAATAGCCTACATAGGCCAGTTCATTTCAAAATGGTAAAAAATGTAAGCCCTTTCGAGGATCATGATGAAAGGTACCTCTTACCATTGGGATTAGGATCGCTAGACCACCTTTGAGGAAATAAAGAAGTAACTATTGCAACATATAGTCTTTAGGTATCTCATATCAAGGATGTCTCTATCCTCTATTTGAAAACCTAGGAATTATCCCTCAGATCCCTTTTCACTCAGGAGAACTATGAGGTAAGAGAGAATAGTTTTTACTATATCAGTTGCATGATCCTAGATATGGAGGATAGGTACTCCCCAATCAAGAAGAGATACCTATCATTGGTTTTCATAGTGAAAAAGTTGTGGCAATATTTTTATCATCATGAAATATAGCCAGTGTCTCGAATAGGCCCAGTGAAGTATATATTGAATTGCCCAATGTTGACAGGATGACTAGTATGATTGGTAGTGATCATTCAGCAGTTTGACATTAGGTTTGTTCCATAGAAATCCATCAAAGGTGGGGCCTTGGATGAATTTATGGCCTCACACCCAGCCCTTGAAGAATTTCATCAGAACATTAATTTCCTAGATGATGAAATCCTCTCAGTGGATCATGATATTCCCTGTTGGTGGATACAGTTTGATGGTGTTTCTCAAAGTAAAATCATTAGAAGGCTCAATTATCCCAAGATCAATTGAGTAGGCATAATGATTGTCTTCATCAATCATGAATAGGTTGTTCTACCCTACTCATTCCTGATTTCATAATACTTCACCAAAAATTATATAGAGTATCAATCTCTCATTAATAGTCCCAATTCATCCCTCGAGATTGATTCCCCCCACTTCATTTTAAGTGAGACTCTGAGTAAGTCATTAAAAAGATCAATGGTGCTTACATCATCAAAAATTAGGATCTCATGCCTCTACTAGAGTGCACTCATTAGTTGATGGATCAGTTCCCCTTTAAACCAGAAGTGGATCATAACCCTTGATCACATAATTGTCTATATGAGGCCCTTGAAAGTTTATCCACTTCTCTAAATGATCCTAAATATTATGGTTTGTCCATTCATGTGGTTTATTTGAGAGTAATTTCTCTCGTCATTCCATGTAATGATAACAACCAGTACATGAACCAGTTGACCACTGGTGCTTCCATATCTGGACCTCCAGGTCCCCCCACTGTATAATAGACCTTTGATTAGACAACTCTTTTCGTATAGTACCTTCAACATGGAATCCTTCCACCGTATAGATCCAAACATGAGGTAATCCATCGATGTTGTCACGACCCATCCTCGGGGCCCGTGTCGTGACTACCCCAAGCCCGCCTTCCATAGGCCAGGGGCTGGCGACTAGCACCAAGGCGTAAATCCCGGTAAAAAGGGAAGGCATTGCCTTTGTAAAGTAAAAAAGCACTACAGAGTAAGCATGCGGAAAGGTAAACACTAAGTAAAAACAGAGTACAACTGAAAGTGCGGAAAAGTAAATGGGCCAGTATACAAACCCAAACTGAAAGTAAAGTACAACTCGAAAAGGAAAACAGCAACTGAAAAGTAAAAGCTGCTACGCCGAGCTGTCCATTGGGAATCCCACCTGAAGGGTGGGTACAGATAGCTCCACTGCTCCTCGGGTCCTACCGTCCGCTCTGGGCACGTCTCTTCCAGTGGTCCACCTCCAGGTACCGTCCTGCTCTGCGAGCCTCAACCACGATCAACGTTGTCCGTCGTCTGCAACCAACACAACGTAGTGCGGGCATAGCCCGTGCAGGGGTGAGTATAAGCTACTCAGTAGGGACCCCGAGACCCCCGAAGGTCTCCCAAAATCCACAAAGGATAAACCACAGAAGAAAGATACAATCACGAAGTATCAACCGACACTTCTTAGGTATATGCCCATACATATACCTAAGTCATCAATTCCAATACGCTCCAACCTCTGAGCCCAAGTACAACTCAGTCCACACAGGAAAGTAAACGTATTCCACACAGGAAAAGCAAAGCGTAATCCACATAGGATAGCACAACACAATCCACACAGGAAAGTAAACAGGATTCAGCTCACACAGGTATACTTCTTCGAGGACGATAGAGATGATCACTGATCCATCTAAGTCGTCGGACCCACAAAGGATCGATAGGTACTAACCCCCACAAAGACCCACACAGGATCGGACCCACACAGGATCTGTAGGCGCTGGTTCACATAGGACCGCTGAGCGCAGACCCACACAGGATCGGACCCACATAGGATCGGGACCACACAGGACCTGTAGCACTGATCCACATAGGATCGCTGAGTGTTGTAGTCATCGTCGTAGAATCCACCAAGGATCTCTGTACTGTCGTCGTCGCAGTCACAGTAGCAGTAGCAGTAGCAGTCACAGCCAGCTCTAGGGTTCCCGCACACAGCAAGCTCGTTCGGGAGGGTCCGCTCCACGAGCCGAGAGGCTGATACATCAACTGTCACAAAGTCCAGATTTGATGTATCCAAAAGTTCCGTATCGTCAACAGGAACTCAACGCAACAGACGGTGCGTCAATTGGACGCCCGGTCTGAAAGTTATTGGCTTTTTCGACCCAGGGGCCCGGTTGGTTTTTAAGGCAAAACCAACCCGACCATACTCCACCTGCGTCCAAACCTCGGGCGGAGTATTCCAAAAGATCCTTCTCACTAAGAGGAACTCAACAAAGCTGACGGCACGTCATTCAGACGTCCGTAGCTCAAGATATGAGCGTTTCCGCTCCGAGGGCACGGTTGGTTTCGTGTACGAACCAACCCGGCCGAACTCAAAGTATTCCGAAACCTTCAGTGCGATATACTGAAACGACCGTCTCGATCCAAGGATCGCATCGCCACTGACGGTGCGTCGTTTGGAAGTCCGTAGCCTGAGTTATGGGCATTTGAATCCAAACCGCTCGGTAACGGGGGTTTCGGGCCCGGGTCGTCCCAGCCCGAGACCCCCCGGATGGCCCGAACCGGGTCGACCCGCCCCAGACAGGGTCGACCTGGGCCGGCACGGCCTGACCTGGCCTGGCGCGGCCCGGCCCGTCACGGCCCGACCCGGCGCGGCCCGGCCAGGCCAGGCGCGCCGGTTCGGCGCAAGGCAGCGCGCTGGGCGCGCTGCCAGCTCGGCCGAAGGCCGAGCTTGCTGGAAAACGGGGGTCCGCCTGCCCCCCTTTGTGAAACCGGCCCCCCTCATAATGGGGGTCCATTAAGGCTGGCCGGGGGAAATTATTTCCCCCGGTTTTCTCCCTTCCGGTCGGCCCGACCTGGCCGGCCGGTTCCTCCACAACGGGACCGGCAAGGCCGGTCCCCTTTCCGGCTTCCGACACCGGCGGCCCGGCTGGCCGCCGGTCTTCTCGTCTCGCCGCATCCCGGAACCGGCCGCGGCCTTCGTCGTCCGGCGCGGTGCGACGGCACCGCGCCCCTCCGTCGCGGCCCCGCTCCGGCCGCGGCGCCTTCGGTTTCCTTCGACGCGGCGCGACGACGTCGCGTTCATGATAATCTTTCCACGGCGCGGTGCAACAGCGCCACGCAATAATTGCCATGTGATTCTCGCGTGGTGCGACGGCACCACGCCATCTCGTTCCATCTGCAAGAAAACATTCAAGAACAAAGTAGGGGGGGTTCGGCCGTGTTTGCGCGGTCCGGCCCCCCTCTCGTTAAACGATAACACATATTCGTTTATCCTCAAAGTTTGTCAAACTAGAACCAAGAACAGAAAATAATTAAATAAAACGACAACAAACCCCTACCTCGGTTTCCAGAACGGAGTTCTTCAACGATCCGTGGAAAACAAGCGTCGCGGAGGTCGGGTGTCGTTCCGTCTAGGTTGGTGGGAGAAGAGCTCGGTGAAGTTGAGCCGAGACATCACCCTCGGTAAACTTCGTAGGAGGCGGTGCTTCCCTTCCTTACTCCGGTTGAATATGGTCGGAGGTGTTGCTTCACGTTCTTCGGAAACGTGGAACGTTCTTCCTCGAGAGGTCGGTGATCTTCCAAGAATTCTTCCCCTCTCCTTTGTTCTCCCCACAAGGTTTATGCCAACCCAAAAAGAAGAATATAATCTCCCTTTTTAATGTTGGAAAAATGAATTCAAAAGAATTCAAACACTCAAATTAATTGATTAAGTTGGTTCAATTAATTAAATGCAAAGTGTTGGCAAGAATTTCAAAAGTTCGAAATTCAATTTTAAACAACACTTAACTCACCTTATTAATTAAACAAGATGTCAACATTAAAGTGGGAGTTGTGGGAGTTTTAAGGGGTGTTGAGGAGTTTAGGTTTCGTGTGGGCCACACCACACTTAATCCTCTCAAGGGAGGTTAAGTGGATGTGGGTCCCACCCCTAACTCCCTTTGGGAGGAGTTAACCAACAAGTTAAAAATAAAATGTGTTTCCACATTTTATTTAACTTCTTTTAATTTATCCCAAAACTAACTTTCATTCCGCATAAAACGCAACCTCGAAAAAGGTCTCGTTAAGAGAATATCGGCGCTGCGATTTCATCGGTGCCCTCGGAATTCGATTCCGGGCAGCGGTTCAAAAGTTAGAAATTCCCGCTCGTTCGTTCACTAAACGTACCCGAGCCAAACTTCAGAAATTGATTCTGGGCACTCCGGGCCTCGGAATCAGGTGCCATCAGAAACCGCGCTCTTGTAAAATTCCAAAGAAAATTAAGAAAAAATTTCCCTTGAATTTTACGGGTCTTTACAGATGTGAAGCATAATTCACCTTCTAGAGTGGAAATATCCTTAAATCATACCTCTACAGGCATAGGTTTGATGTAATTCTCCTATGTTGTATCCAAGGATATTAGAACCCCTAGGTTATGAAAATTGTCCATGTCGAGTCTTGTGTTTCCCATCAAGCAGGATTGAATCTCTCCCACAAGATTCGGATACTGGGATACTTCTATCCCAATATGGTCCATGATTACATCAAGTTTTATGAGAGGTTTCATGCATGTCAGATCCATGCCAAATTTTTACATCGATTACTAGAGCTCCTCTACACCACCAAGTATTCTTGACCCTTTACAGTGTGGGGACTCATTATTACGGGACCCAATCTTCCAGCAAAAGCTCCCCAATTAAAGTTTATTCTAACTATGAAGAATTTAGTTTCCAAATGAGAAGAGGTGATTCCACTCAAGGAATTCAATGCTCAATCTGTGATTGAGTTCATGATCTCCCATATCATCCACTAATTTGCAGTACCTCAGGTTATTCTCACCATTAAAGACAAAAACATTTTGGAATGATGAGATTTGAAGTTTGTATTCCAAGTATAGCATCTGTTCAAACCATACTTTCCACTACCATGCACATGAAAATAAATAGATTGAGGTGTTCATGAGTATGCTCTCTAAAATTTTCCAGAAGATTGTGGGTCAAAAAAAAGTGGTAGTAAATGCTCCCCAATTCCCATAAGCCCTACCAAATGATGACTTGGAATTGAAACCAAGTGACTCCATATCACCTGGTGTATAGAACATAGGTAATCCTTCCAACTGAGATTCAGACTCCATAGCTCTACACAACATTCTATAACCAGTAGATGCATTATAGAATATAATATTTCTATCTAGATGAGTTTAAATTCCTTAAAGAGAAGAGGCTCTAGGCCTTACACAATCTTCAGAGTAACCAAAAAAATATAGCAAGAGAATTAAACAAGAAGTTTTACCTTCACCCTTTCTTCTAGGGTGACATAGTACTCACTCTTAGAATACTAATTATACCCAGGAAGAGTCCACAAAATTTGGAACCCAACTGGGAAGGACCATATATCATTCATAACTTCTATTCCAATGGAGAGTACTCTTTGATCACCATGGATGAAGAGTGTATCACTCCTCCCACCAATGATAAGATTCTCAAGAAGTATGTCATGTAAGAAGTAAAAAATGGTCCTTGTAGAATGACCTTAATTTATTTTCAAAAGGTCAAAGATCCATGACCATAAACTAGTAATCCCTATCCAAGAATAATTATTTGAAACTATATGTGAATTTTATTCTTGATTTTTTATGAGGCAAAAGGCCTCATAGGAACTCATTAAAATTAATTTTTTTACTCTAACAGCCTACACATGTTTCTTGTAAGTAATTTACCTTTTAGTTCAAAACTTCATTACCTTCAATTGAGTGTAAAAGTCCTAACATCATGTAATTAAACTCTGTGTGAGTCTCCTTGAAAATCTGTCATGCGGTGTAGGCCTCCTTGGTCTTTATTCCCATCGGTTTACTCTTATCATGACCCACATATCCCCTTTTTGTTGTGATGCTCCCCTAAATGTTCCACACTATATGAACATAAACTAAGAGAATATGTTCTAGGTAACACAACTTTAAACTATTCACAACAAGTCCAAGCATCAGGACTTTAAACTGCATGTGGGATTCTATTTGGACTATGTTGTGTGGTGTTGGGACTCCTTGGACCTCATTCACATCATGTTTTTCACTCCATCAGACTACACATACCTATTTGAGAATAACCCTCCCATTGGTCCAAGAAATATAACCTTAAATTATTGGAAATAGATCCAAGCTCTATAACCTTAAACTATGAGGCTACAAACCCATCACAAGATGTTAATATTTGATTTGGCCCTGTATAAAATTGGGATTCCTCTTAAGAAGAGATAATTATTACCCCATTTCAAACTGTGATGCCTCATATGCCAAGTATGGTATGGTCAACAAAGATTACCCCATGTCCCAACCATGGGATTCCTCATGATAATCATGGAATGCCTCGGTTCCCTCATCAGAGAGGATCATGTTCACCAGCTTTGGTCTTCTAATGCATCATTCTCTAGAACATTTCATGGATTTTTTTCCCATCCTTATGGGATATGTTGTGATTCCCATAATTCTCATCTTTAGGACTATCCATGAATTCAATAAATGTTTATCCCCTTATCCCATGTTATGATCCAATCATTATGACCTTGAACCATATGTGTCTCACCTTAAGGTATGTGTGTGGTACATGAGCCTCATTAGCCTCATTCATCCTAGGTTTTACCTCTTCTATTCCTTTTATATACCCTTTGATTTAATGTTTTTACTAGTATCCCAAGATACATGACTTTAAATAGTCTTCCATTTTCCATAGAATATGGTCGTAAACTATGCATATCACCTTCCAAAACTACAAGTTACTTTATTCCCATCCTTATGGGATACATAGAGATAGCCAGACTTCTCATATTTGGGACCATCAACAAGTTCATCAAATCCCTCATCCCCTTGGCCCCATTATGGTCTATGTTTTAATAACATAAACTAATAAATATCTAATGTTCCTAGTATCATGATCTTAAATTGTGTGCATGTCATCTCGGGGGGTATATTGTGTGGATTTGGCCCTCCTTGGCCCTCATTCATGTTAGGTTTGCAATTCAAAAACACTAACTTAACCCACATGACATTCACCTCTATTCCATGAAATATGACTTTAAACTATTTTCAATACCCAAGTTCAAATCCTACTTTATGATACACTGCATTAGTATGCTCAAATACATTGTGCTATAGAACCTAGAGTGTTAAATACTACACAGAAATTCCCTTAATACATCTCCACACTTCTCATATTTATTCATTTGTATTTCCATAAACTTTCAAATCTAGAAGGATCCCCTAATAGTGATGGTTTCTGGCTGATGATCACCTCAAGTTATGGGCCAAAGCCCTGATGAATCTCTGGTGATAAACATAAAATATAGTGTTTTGAATATGGTCAAAAATCGATCTTACATTTTCTCTACCCATTCATGACTATTGTGGTTGAGGTTATTGTGTTTAAAATGTGGTAAAAACTTGATCCATACCCATTTTTCACATTTTATATAGATCTTGGAAGACTTATCTTACATCCATTCCAATTCCTTGTGTCTTAGTGGAATTCCAACACCCTTGGTTTCACCCCTCCATGCATTTTCACACGTCGAGTAGGTGGGTCAATGTAGTTGGGAAATTCTCAACCTAGTATATCCTCACCCCTAATGTGAACTTCCACATGTTAGTAAATCCCCTTACCATTCCTTTTTTCACATATAGAGAATGACTCATGTGGAATCAAGAGTTTTTGTAAGGTGTGTACCAACATCGTCAAACTTCACAAAAGAACCCAAGGTCCAAACTCTGTGACCTTAAATTATAATTTCATGCCCAAGAATCACAATTATAAACTATATGAGTGTCTTCTTGGGAATTCATGGCGTGGATCTAGGCCTCCTAGGCCCTCATTCACTTCAAGTTTATCATTGTTCCACACTACACATCTCCCCTTTGGGGATATTTTCCATGGTCTGAGCATTATAACCGTAAAATATTTTCTCATGGTATGAACTCTATAACCATAAAATTGAAGTTCAAGTATAAGAATTAAGACTTTATGTTGTGTGAAAATCCTCTTCGGGGTGTGTGGTGTGGCATTGGACTTCCTAGGACCTCATTCACACTGAGTTTTTCAATTCATTGTGCTATAGATATCTTGTTTGGATCATACCATGGTCCGATCTATACAAACATAAACTAGGAGTCTATGTCCTAGGAACATGATGTTAAACAAGTCATTTATCCCAACTCTATGACCTTAAACTATATGCCTATGTACAATAAATATGGTTGTAAACTATTTTCATCCCCTATAATCCAAGTAGCATAACATTAAATTTTTTTCCATGGTCCAAGCTATGTAACTTTATATTATGTATCCCTTGCTTCCTGATAAATTTTTCTTATGCAAGCCTCTTTCTCTCTTTCACGTTGGTTTTATTAACTTCTTCCCAAACTAGTACCCTTGTAAAAAAATATTTTCTTGGTCCATAATTCATGACATTAAACTGATTATCCATAGTTCAGGAGACACGATGTTAAACTTTTTTTCCTTCTCTAGTCCATACGACCTTAAATTGTGTGAAAAAAACCAGTCATATGAAATTAAACTATGGGATACATCCTAATAAAATGTCTTTAAATTATGAAAATCACTATCCTTATTGTATGAGATTAAACTGTGTGCCTAAAAACCTTACTTTATGATGTTAAACTATGTTTCTATCATCATCATTCGCATGACATAATATTTCAAATCATCTTAGGTCCTTGCTTGGGAGGTCCTATAATCCATTGTTCGTTATGTACTGCATTATTCATGCCGTTTAGATATCACTCGACAATAGAGATGAAGCTTTTCATGGAAGATGAGTTTGTATTTTTTTCTCATACCGATAATCCCACACCAATGTTCTCTAAGACATAGTGGCATAATTTTATTAGTGTAGGAATCTATTTGAACATTCCATCACTTTATTTCAATGTATATCATGATACTATTTTGAATCCTCGTCCACCTCCACATTATAAGGGATCCCCTAATGGAATGATAACATTCAAAAATGTTCCACCTACTATCCTAGGCCAACATCCTATCAGATTTTGGATGACATTCCAAGATAGGTTCTGGTTTTTGAACATGGTCAGAGGTGGACCCTCATTTTTTTGTCCTCATTCCTGGATAATTATACGAATTTTGTGTTTCGAACATGGTTAGTAGTTATATTATATTTCCCTACCACTCTCCTTATATTCTAGATTTTGGTATTTGTGATTCATTATCCCCATCCCCCTTTGTTTATGTCTAATTCAAATCACATGGTTTTATCCCACTCGTGCACTAGATCACATTGGAAAATAAAGTAGGCTATTCTAAGAATCCCATTCTCCATCTATAGCCCCTATCATCCTAAAAACTCTTGTTTTTCAATAAAAAATAGCATAACTCAAGTTCTTAATGATTGTAACATACACTCATATAGAGAGGAATCACCTAGACATCCCATGTTTCTCACACTAGGCATGAACCATGTGAGCTTATGGATTAGTTGTTGGTTGTCTCAGAAATATGATCAATACAAGAAAAATAAAGCCATGAAATGTGTCTGAGAATGAAAATTAATCAATCCTATGTTTAAAATTTTTGTACACATATTAGAGCATCTCCTTGGAAAAATATTCACCTCTACATCCCCACTTCGGCAACTTAGCTCTCAAGATCAGCCAACCTTTTCATGGTGACATGTAGGATTCATTGTCACACCCCTAAGTCTCCTTTCTCCTCATCTACCTTGGATATGAAAACTTAAACTCTGATATTCTACTAGTTTTTCTCATCCGGACACTATTCCTCTTCCTTATTTGTCTCATTCTCTTTGGTATCAAATTATTCCATTTGAGCCCTAAAACTATTAGTGATTTAAGCCTGAGTAGAAGTGGTCATTATGTTATTGTGTCCCATCCCCTCCAGATAGAAAATTTATTCTTTAGCTTTCTAAATCTATTTGGAGCCCTCATCTTTTTGCTTCTTCAATTCCAGATCGAGCTACTTCTATTATTAATGTTCCCTCTTGATGAGGATGTCTCGGGACAGCGCATGATAAGTGATTGAGTTCACCCCACTTATCCCCAGACCGACTAACCAATGAAGGAGATATCCCACCTGCTGCGGTAGTTCAACTATCCAAAAAAAGTGATGAAGTTACAAACATTACTCCACACATTTTGATGTATATACATTTTATAATCTATAACATATGATCCATAATCTTAAAAATATTCAGGCTTTGTAGGATTGTATAGAGAAAAGACTGCCAATATAGTGTTGGTCAGATCTTCCAGGTGCAGGTCTTCAACCAAAAGTGGCATGAGAAATATCTCTGAGAATGTTTTCTCACTAGCCACCCTTCCAGGAGTAGAGTCTCCCACTACACCTTGTGGAATCACATCGGTGGAAATCGTCATCCCATATATCTTGGTAACCCCTGTTGAAGGTGCGACCTCATCGTCGGCCACTGCAGCCATCTTTACTGGAAATTCTAGGCAGGTTCATCCAATGTTTTATACACAGTCACCTTGACACCTATCATGATTTTCATCCCCTCTATTTTTTATTTATCTCCATTATCCACCTCTGGTGGTGTCTCTATATTAGGATCATCCAAAATAGTTTTCTTAGCTGACATTATTGTCGGTCCTATATCAACTGCCTCCATCAAGGGCATAGTATTAATGGTACCCTCCAATGGAACCTCCTTGGTTATCCCTACCACCAAGGTCTCCCTAGATATCCTCTCTAGAATAGAAGCATTTTCCATCTCCACTTCTTCCCTAGGCATTGTTAATGATAATGTTGGTGTTTGAGTCTGGAAAATCGTTTGAATTGGTGATAAAAAATGTATCAGTCAGCCATAGGGATGAAAGAAATGTGAATCAAGGATGTACAGGAAGAATAGACTAATGTTAACTATATACTCTAGCAAGGATCTCTATGAGGTTCACAGGTATCCCCTGGGTAATGTTCCTTCTGCATTTTCTTCCCTAGTTATAGGCGCCAATTCCTGACTACATCCGGTTGCAACATTGGTTAGAGACCTATAATTCAACCCATCCTGGTTTGATGTCCCATCACCCTCCTTCTCAAGTGTATCATGCACCTCCCCCTATTCATTTCATGGTTCATTCATAAGTGATAAAATGAGTTAGGAAACAATTCTATGAAATTCTATATCTGAAAGACATGAGGTCCAGATATCTAAATGGCCAGCAGTAGTGATTCCTCCCATGAGAGAGCCTTGATAAGAGTCATTTACACATGAATCACCCAACTACTTATGAAAGGAATCATTTACATCCAGTTCAGATACTAAAACATATGGGGGGAGGTCTTTCCAACAACACCTTCACCCAGTCAGTTAGTGAACACACAGTGGCCTGGGAATGCACTTGGTCTGCCAGCTCCACCACATATCACTCTGCGTCATCAAAGGATATGAGGAATCCATACTTGGTGTGACCAATCCTAGAACACAAATATCATACCTAATAATATTCTTCCACATTGAACTAATTCCAAATAACTGTATGAAAATGTCCCAATTATCCTAGGCTTTTAGAAAAATGCAATTATGGGGGATGTTTAGATGGCACAGCCACTTCCCGAGATCTTGGATGAATATCCTTATGACTTCTCTAGAAGGATACCCTTATACCCATGTTCACCTACCCAAGAATTTTGGCCATGATTCTTTTACTTCTCTTGATATTCCTCTTGCCTATCTGGGCCCATGAACTGATGGACCTGTTATTGTTTTCCTAACCAATATAACAGTTCTTCTACCATAGTTTCATATGACCAACATTTGGTCCTAGCCCCACGGTTGAGGGACAAACCTTTCATTGGATCAGGAGGACCACTACCTCAACATAACCACAATATTTTCACCTTCCCAACTCTTCACATAATAATGAATAATCCCATACATATTAGTTGATATAAGCATCTCATTCTGCATATTTTTATATTTTCATGTGAACATGTTCCATAGCTACCTCAACATCAAATGGAAACACTCATGATGCACCTCTAAGTAAAAATTTAGATTCAATCCCTACACACAACTAAATTGCATTACCAACTGGTGTGGATTGTAGAACTCAGTAACCAGATCACAGTCTACTCTTACAACCAGTACCCCGACTCAGTAGGCCTTGAGATATAATATATTCTCCACAGTCATTGTGCCGTCATCGGTCACTAGTCCCTATGTCAAGGGGAACATATGAAATATGAAATTATTGGCCAACATGACCTTCTCCAACACTTCTTCTAGACCCATCATGAATGGGTGACTTCCTACGATATTTAAGATTTCCAACTGGGAGTTTTTTGTGGGAGGGGAAATGGGGTTCGGATACTCATAACCTCTATGTGTGTGTCTACCTAACTATATAGAAAGTGGAAAGTACCACACACATGTAGTGGCATCTTCAATTCATTGATATTCTATTGTACCTTGTATAGCTTCACCAGTACTGGGACAACATGAATGGAACGCTGCCCCCTCACTAGCATCACTGCCATTATGAAAGTGCTTTTCCACTCCCCCATGTGTGCATCCCTCACTGGGATCCTCAAACCATAAATGAGTGCTTTAATGAATCCTTCTAGCCTGAATATGGGTTGATCCTGAGTCTTAACACTATATCCCCACAATTATCATTATCTCACCTCTAGAATACACTAGTAGGATACCTCCTTACACCCTTGGTATCCCCTGAGACACAAAGTGAGGAAAATTCAGAAACTTCTCTCTTAGATCCTATCTTTCAATTGGTTTTTTCACTGGGTTTTTTAATAAATATCTCAACCACTACTTAAAGGGAATATCCCTTGTCCCCATCTTCTCTTCACTCATGCCCTACACCATATCTTGCAGAGTGTTTTATAAAGCTATAAATTGATCTATATCCCCCCATTTGTTATCTATGGGGAGAAATTCATCATAAATCTATCCCTAAGATCAAGATCCCAATAATTTTTTAATGGTAACAGAGAATGAAATAGACCTCCTCATGATGTAAATGAAATGTATTGGTCTATGGTGTCTATATTCTCAGCAACTTAGCCATGACCTCTTACGATCAGTAAACATGGAACTGTGAATCCCATGCTACTTCATAAAGTCCTACCCACTTCACCCTTCCTCAAATTTAGCACATGAAATTCATTCCAAATAATCTTAGACCCGCTCATCTGGGAATTTTCTACCCTAGCACAAATCACAATTTTCATTCCAACCTTTATGTGGGTCTACTAAAACCACCTTGATGATCATCTGATACAGTGGTGTGGATTACTCATCCTTTATATTCTCCCCATCATTGTTGTTTATGTGGTTATATATAAGGTCTATTGTATGTGTTTCATGGTCTTTTCAGATATGGAATGCATCATCCCTGTTCCACTGGTATTTCCCCAGTATTTCTCTAAACCAGTAAGTTTCTTCTTCCATTCTCACCATCAGAATGAAGACTTCATCTCTTAGTTTGAATCCATAGAGTAACGGTCTCTTACATAGAGTAAATTTCCTCTAGGACTCCATAAGAAATCCTAATAGTGGTTCATGGTCTGAGGAAATTGATATGAAATCCCCAATCATGATTTTGTTGGCCATGTCTTTCTACCGAGCAGCATCTGTGTTGACTTCCTAAGCAGCCATTAAATTCATGACTTATGTATTTTTCGAGTCTTGTTAGTGAAGGTTATTCACAGTGCTTGATCATGGAGCTCTAATTCATAGATGTTACCTCGTGAATTTGTGGTTCTTAGTTTTTGATTCTCTGAATATCGCTCATGGACAAAAGGTTCAGAAGTCTGACTTGCTAGAAATCATTCAAGGAGTGTCATTCACATAGATTGTGAGATTCTCATAAATAGAAAAAAAAAATATTTTCTTCACATGAATTTAAGTTCCTTTAAGGTCCCCCACTATTCTATTTATAAGAGTATGTCCATTGGGGCTTCATGATGTTCGTCATGCTGGATTCCATCACGCATGGTCCTCATGGGAATCCTTCGTGAGCATGATTCACAAAAGGGAGTCGATTTTCATTTTACCATTATTATTCCTAAGAATTTAGACCTTGTATTACCCATCATCTCCCATTATGAGTTGGGATTATTTTTTACTAAAATATGAGTTCAATGGGAATAGTATAGGAATCCATGACCAGTTTTGAGTGAATTTAAGACAAAATGGCCCAAATTCCCTCTAAGGATTCTATTTTTCAAATCCTCAATCCTTCATGAATGGCCAAAGCTCATAAATCTCTATGGATGAGGTGTCCCTTTTTTAGCACATGAAGTTTTTATGCTAACTCTCTATGAAAAAAATAGAGTTGGGGAGGGATTCACCACCTTGTGAAATGTTGAAGGTGTCTTCACAAGTCTGATGGAGTCACACCCATTTATGAATCCCACAAATTCATCATGAACTACTTCCAATCTTCACGAAACACTTTTCCTATAAATACCCCCTCATTTAGATATTTTAGGCATTGTTACCCGTCCTTTCACCTTCTGAATTTCTATGAATTTAAAAACCTACTGATAATCATGAACTAGACTAAAATATAAATCACCCAAGGTATCTAGGATACTTTAACCCTTTTCTTTGAGATATTAATATCCTTCACCTTATGGGGAGATTTATGTCATGAATAACTATGCCCTTCATGGAGAAAGAAGTCCCTATAGAAAACCTGGGGCTTCATGAAGCATTCATCCTTTGCAAAGAACTCCTCTCATGAACAAGGACTTCATCCTAAGGTAGGGTCACCTTTTTTACAAAGACTACTCTTTTTTGAATCCCCAAACCTTCAAGAGGCACTTGAAATTTGTGAATAGCATCTATTAAAGTCCCTAAGATTTGTGAAACCACTCTCTTGAGTATCTCCATGATGCATCCCTTCTGTTGACACCTCTTCACAAGGGTTGAGTGCCCAGATCCCCCATAGCCATATTGGATCAGTTCAGTTGTACTTCAAGTCCTTATGTGACATGTTCCACCCATTCCTATATCCCACTCCACTTCAATTGTGACCCAATACTCCCACATACCTATTTATTCTAAGAATAGGTACACTAATGCCTATTTATTCTCAGCATAATCACACTAATGTCGACCTCAGGAGTGTCCACTCCTCTCACCATGACCTAGAATTTCCTAAGTCATTCCCTACTCAGAGGTGCTTGAGCTATGGTCACATAATCCCATGGGATGGGAATGAGTCCCCCATTTTCAATATGCATGACATAAAACTGACTAGTCCCACATTCTATTCATATGATGTTAGACTACATGCCAACATCCTCAGTACATGATGTAAAACTATAGCCTTACTCTATTCCACAATCATAGAATGATCAATGTGTGGGTGACATGGAATGAGATCCTCCTCACATAGAATAAGATCCTACTCACACTAAATGTGATCATACTTGGAAAGCTTTCACACGTAAGCCCCACATCATCTCTCATTGATTATTTATTCATGAAACAAACATTAGATCTACTTCTTCCTCTTATTTCTCACACCGTACATGACTCATATGAACTTAGAGTATAACAATGATCATGAAATTTGTATGATTATGAGCCTCCATGGGCCTCTCATATAGTATAATACCCAATCATATCAAACCTCCATTGAAATGGTAATTCTAGTTGAGTATAATCCCTAGCAACCATACTAACTCTATGGGAATCTTTCTGAGTGTAAGCCCCAAAAACCACACTCACCCTATGGGAAACATTCATGTGTAAGCCCCAGCCACATGCTCCACTCCATTGGGACTATTTCTTAGGTTTAATCTTTATACCATATCAAAATATTTGGGATTTGATTCCAAACTAACTAGGATATGTAGGAAGCCTCCCTATGGTCCTAACCCAATATCCACATCCAACCTATTTTTATCTGGTCCACATCCCTGGTAAGATCATTCCCTTCAACTGAGAGACCACATCTCATCTAGGTCCCTTGGTATGCTCAATTCATTAGCCTTACACAAATTACAACCAAGATAAATTCTCTTGTAAAGGGAATCTTCCACATGAAATCCCCACACCATACCTCATCGACGATCCCTTCATGATGTAAGAATCCTTACAGCATGATGTTAAACTACATGGGTCAGACCTGTCACATGACCTTAAGTTTTGGTATAAAAATATGTGACTTTTGATCCATATCTTATAAATGTGGTACATGGGATGCCTCTATGAGGTTAAATCCCAGCCAATGGTAAACCTAGGTTCCCCATTCCTAGGGGTATAACTCCATGATCCATCCCAATGGGTGTTCCAATAAACCTTCATGGTGTGACATCATCCCTTTATGAGAAAAACCTCCTAGATATTCCTTCATAAGTTTTTCTGATCCAGGCATCGATAAACTGTAATGGTGTGAAATCTTCCCTTTATGAGACACACATTTTGGATCCTCCTTCAAAAGGAATTTTGATACACCCATTGGTAAACATTTGGGTATTCCCCCATAGGGATACACCCTCTTGATCTTCCTTTGTAGGGTGCTCTAATCAATCTCACATGTCTCCATAAATCAATAATCTCATTCCCCTATCCTTTTTAACTAGATATTCCAATCCATATCCAAAGGTTGTATAACTTGTGATAACCCCAAATACATACCCATTTATAAGCACATGATGTCTAAATTGAAATCCTTGGAAGATATTCACATATGGAATCTGCTACCTCATGAAAAACATGGGATTACTAAGGTGAAAGACATGGAAGAGATATTACATTAGCATTAGATACCTCATGATTGAAACGAGATTCCTTGGGTTCCATGCCTAAGATGCCTGTATGGGATTTCCTCCTATGAGGAAAAATATAGGTGACCAATGTTACCATCGTCGAGACATGCCAGTGATGCCCAACATGACTACTCAGTAGACCGAATGTTTCATAACTATCAAGACCCACTATAATGTCCAGAAATAAGTAGTGTAATTAACCCTAATCCACAATGATATGTCACTGGGAATGAGTCTCAAAAACATGACTTAACTCTATGAGGGGGACCTGGACTAGGTGTCAAGTTCCAAGGAGGAATCCATGGAAGGAGTAACTTTCATCCCATATTCCTAATTTGACCAATGATTAGACAACACTATTGAATGTGATGAATTCTGACTACCTATGTAAATCAAGAATGTGGGGTAACAAAAACCCCAACATACATTAACATGTAGGTAGCGCACCCTTATGAAAGCATCAGAAACACCCTCACTGCTAGTCGGCAACCTCAAGAATACATGGATGAGCATTTTAGGCCCATAATGAACCAGCTCAAAGTACTGGTTTAGTGGTATAGAGTTCAGGATGTTATAACTATCAACTTTCAAAGGCTCTAATGTTCCTCAAGTGGATGAGGATTGGTTGAGTAATATAGATCTTCTTTTTGATATTTTAGAAACTCTTGGAGATATTAAGGTAAATTTTTCTAATTTTAAGCTGGATGAACCTAAAAGAAGATGGTGGGATTTTATGATTATGGTGAAGAAGAATGAGGATTTAGAGTGGAAACATGTTAAATTTATCTTCCCGGATCAGTTATATCCATATTCTATAGTGCTGTCTAAGGTTATAAAGTTTTTGAAACTAGATACGTCTTACAGGAATGTGATGGAATATGATAACTACTTTTTTGAGATTGTGTTGTTTTCTCCTAAGATTATCTCAAATGAGAATATGAAGAATTGAAAACTAAATAAGTTCCCTAGATCTGATATTATTTCTCACATTTTCTTTAAAAAACTATCCTCCTATCTTGATGTTTTGGATAGGACATTGATGGTTGAGTTTTACCTGGATGGTAAGTCAGGGTTGACAAGTGTTCCTTTTTTTCTTAGTGGATGTTCTCTGAGTTTCTTCATGGGAAATTAAAATTGTGATTAGTCTAATGGTTGTTCTCAGCATTAGGTTTTTTTAGACTTCATTTAGTGCCTATAATATGCCTATTGAATTTCTTCCACTGTGGGAATCCAAGGAATTTGAAATCATTTTTCATTGAGGAACCAAAGATATAATGTTCCTGTGGACAGTTCGGTCACTTGATGATCTTCTATTTTATCTTATATGCTTCATGTAATAGCACAAGATCATCAGCACCAAAATTTACATTAGTGAATTTTCTGCTTCATAAAAAAAGGGGTTACGTCCACATGTATCTAGAGATAATATTCTTCACATAGTGGGAGAGTCTTCAGAGGAAGATGATACGAGTCTAGTGACTCTAAGATATACCATCAATATAGATTCATCTCTGGTGATTATTTTATTTGATAATGATTCATATCATTCATTTATATGAACTATAATGTGAATATACAAAAACTTCCTATGGGGATTTTGTATTATGTGATGGGTATTACTACGCCACTTGGAATGAAGAGAGGGCATTGTCTCTATTGTCCTGCTTGTGTTTTATATTCATCAGAGATTGATCATTCTTGGGATTTTTGGGTTCTCTTTATAAAACCTCTTAATTTCATCTTTGGGATGAATATGTTTATATATAATAGGGCCTTAATTGAATGACATTTTTAATGGGTCTCCTTTACCGCACCCATTAGGTTGTGCCATATATTTCTGTGAGAATGGGACCTAAGGAAAGAGACAAACCTTCTTATCCAAAGTTGGTGAAAGTATTATCTTTTTCACTTTTTATCTAGATAGGTAATCATTTGGTGATGATCTCTCTCTATTTTTCATCAAGTTTTAAGAAATTTTTCATTCATATATTCTAGTTTTCTACTAATAAGAGAGATTGAGTTTTATATTGATTAATTTCATGGTACTCAACTAGTATTTATTCCTCCTTATCACATAGAACCGTCATATATAAATGATTTTGAGACCTAGTGGGATAATATTTTAGTGAAATTCTTTATGTACTCGAGTGTGTCACCTTTGGTGGGGTCTGTTCTCTTTTCTAAGAAATCTGATGGAACACTTCTCCTATGTGCTGGTTACCGGAAACTCAGCTAATTTACTATAAAGAATAAGTATCTATTTCCATGGATTGGTGATGTGTTTGACCAGTTGAAAGGGGTAACATTTTTCTTGAAGATTAATCTTTGATCTAGTTATCCAAAGTTGATAATAAATGAATCTCGCATTAAGAAAACCACCTTTCATAGAATATATGGCCATTATGAGTAGCCTTTCATGCCATTTCGTCTAACCAATGATCCTACAGTCATTATGGTACTAATAAATAGGATAATCCATGAGTATATTTATATGTTCATTGTGGTACTTGTGGATGAGATACTAGTTTATTATAAGCATGAGGAGGATCATGTGCACAATCTGAGTCCAGTTCTAGAATTTTTGAGAAATCATCAACTTTATGAAAATCTATTGAAATTTGATTTTTGGATTTGATAAGTGATTTTTTTGGACACATGGTCTAAGAACATGGTATATCAGTTGATCCTAGGAGGGTGAAAGGTGTAATAACATGGTAGAAACCTCAAAATGTTTTTGATATTCAGATCTTCTTGGGTTTAATAGGGTATTATCACTGGTTTGTAAAGGATTTATTAAAGTTGGATTATTCGATGACCCCTCTCAGTCAAAAGGGAGTTAAGATTACTTGGGATGATAAATGTTAGATTTAATTTTTTGATTTGAAAAGTATTTTGAATTTTTTTCTAGTTTTGACTCTTTGAGAGGCTGTGTAGGTCTATGTTTTCTTTAGTGAATAATCAAGTTCAAGTTTGGGATGTTTTCTTGTTCTGGTTGGTCACATCATTTCTTATGGATCTGGGTAGATTAGGCCACACATGAATAATTACCCAACTCATGACCTTTAACTCACAACCATAATGCATGCACTTAAAATTTAGAGGAATTATCTTTTTAGATAAAGCTTTACCTTGTATTATAAACATAAGAGTTTGAGTTATATCTTCTCCCAAAAAGATTTAAATCTTTATCAGAGTCATTGGGTAGAGTACCTATAGTCTTTTGACATTGACATTGCCTATACCCTTTGTAAATGGAATGTCATTATGGATGTGTTAAATAGTAAATTTCTATCCGAGATAGTGAAAGATTCATCAAAAGAGTGGAACATTATGGATCTTTTTTCATAGTTTCATATTGAAGTTTGGGAAACAGGGGTTGAGGCTGTCTTGGCTAGTGTTTAGTTTACCTCTTATATTCTTAATATGATTGTTCTGGAACATCTTCTTGATGATGAGGTCTATGGAATTAGGGACACTCTTTATGGTTGGCAGACCATTGTTGAGTTTTCTTACTCCATGTAAGGTTTCCTATGTTTCTGTAACTTGTGTGTGGTTCCATTACCAGTGAAAAAGTCTATGATGGGGATTTTTCTAATTCCTAATGGGTTGTGCACCCAAGAAACACAATGATTTTTTATGATATACGGTAATGATTCTCGTGGCCATGTATAAGATGATACATTGCTAATTTCATCTCTCATTTTTATTCTTTCTAACATGTCAAGGCTGGTAACCAAATACCTTCAGGTCTACTTTAGCCACTTCTAGTTTCAATGGGGAAGTGGGACAAGATCTCTATGGACTTTGTGTTTGGATTTACACATACCTAGAGTAATCATAATACAATATGGGATGTGTTCTATAGGCTAACCAAATAAGCTCACTTTATACCCATTCAATAAAAAACTAATATTGAGGAGCAAGGAAATCTTTATGTGAAATAGATTATTCATTTTCAAAGAGTTATATATGCTATAGTATCTGATATAGTTCCTCATTTAACTTCTCATTTTTTGTGAGACCTCCAAAAGGTGATGAGATCTCATGTTCATTTGAGCACAATATACCATCCTCAAATGGATGACCAGAGAGAGTGATACAGTTTATTGAGGACATGATTTTTTCATGCATCCTTGAATTTCATGGATCATGGTATGGCCATTTGGTATTGGTTGAGTTTTCATATAAAAATAGTTACCAGTCAATGATTAGGATGGATCCATTCCATACCTCTTATGGATAGCCTAGAAAATATCCATTGTATTGGATGGATATCAGTGAAATTTCCATGATTGGAATGAGTTTTTTTGAAGATATATAATTATAGAATTAGTTTATTCATCAGATAATGTTGATAGCTCAGATTTTGTGAAAATAATATTCTGATCTTCATCATATATTAGAGGATTTATTTGTTATTTAATGTGTTTTATTGAATGTTTCACCACATTTAGGTCATCTATGAAATGTGATGCAAGGGAAGATTTCACTACGTTTTGTGGGACCTTTTGAGGTTTTTTAGAATGTGGGGAAAGTGGACTTCCATTTATCACATCCATATAGTAGACATTGATACATAATGTGGTACATGTATATGAGCTTCATAATTATCTTCCAGACACATCTAATGTCTTGATTTGGGAGTATCCAAAGAGGCCAAGTGATTTGTTGAATTTTAAGTTGTTTTCAATAACATGAGAATATAAAAATTAAATGATTTAATTAGTTATAAATGAAATGATTGTAGAGATGTTTTGTAGTTCATCTTTTTCATTAGTTATTTAAGTTTGACATAATTTTTTACAAAATTGAGAGGAATTAAAAGGTTAGGGAATTAAGGTTAAATTATAAAAGAAGTGAGAAGATAAATATAGTGAATAGTTTTTATTTTGAGAATGGTGGATTTGGTATTTGAATTTTAATTTGGTTTGGAATTACATGAAACAAGGGTTTATATTCAAAAAATTTATAAGTATCTTGTTTTGTTCTAAATTGAAAATTTTATTTCCCATAAGGAATACCTAGAAAATTTTACCCCAGCTTGGTGTGGGAACCATTATGGTCAACCATAGCTAAGGGATTTATCCTAGGATAATATAGCAAGCGGTGTATGTTTTGCAAGAGGCATGCATACGGGAGGTGAAAAATGGTCGGTGAGTTACCGTATGGGGCTGCATAGTGGCGAATGGGGGCACTGGCATAGGGCAGTTCCATAGTGACTCTATAACCAATTCATCTTGGGAAAGTGGCAAGTTTTGGTATAAAGAAGTGTAAATATTAAGGGTGTTTCAATGTGGGTTGTGTTACTATTTCTACTAAAATAATCATGGTCATATGATCACTCAATATTTCATCTAAGTCATCCAATATTCATATGATATCCCATGCCGCATCGTCTTCTCCATCAATCCACTGAGATCTCTTTTCCAATGAGTTCTCCATGGCCACATAATCTGAACCTTGATCCAAGTCTTATGATCATCATTTGAATATTATGGAAATTATAATGTGATCAAAATCTCATGAAATGATGTTTTCATGAGAAAATGAAGAACAAATCGAAGAGATGAATCATGGGGAAAATTTTAAATTTTGGTGATGGTGATTCTGGTATCATGAAGGATAGGTTGTGTGCTATGATAAGATATGGTTTGCATGAGCTATGTCAACTATTATTTTCCTTTAAATAATTAGGCCTATACCCATGAGATGCTTCTGAATTTGAGATAGCTTTATTCCCATAAGATATTGTCATAATGTGAATGTATGGTTCATGAAGGAAAGTTCTATGCTTACTCTATTTCATATAAAGAATAAAATTCTCATGATGAAAATGATATGTAGTTTTCATACTCATTATATTTATAAATAAACTAGTTTCCACAAAGCACTTGGGATCGATCTTTTTTTTTCTCCTATATTGCATGATGATTGCAGATAATTTGTGTATAATCATGGTTGAAAAAATAGGTTGAGAGTAATATTATACACATGTGTGGGTAAAGAGTTTATATTGTGAATGAAGGAATAGTGTGTAAAAGGATGTAGGGAAGTAAACATACATCTGAATGTGTGTAAGGGATGAACTAGATATGCATGTTTTTTAGGGATTACTTTCATGATATTAGTATGTTTCTTCTGGAAATGGGGATGACCTTGTTTGTTTAAGGTTAAAACTTTCCAATCAGTTTCTAACAGGTTTATTCATAGAACCGGAAACACCCAATGATTCTATATCCATTTGAACCTACTTTCCAAAGGTAGGTGCTCATTAGTTATGGACCTATGAGGCTTAAGAATTTGAATTGGTTGAGAGGATGGGAGGTCAGGCTCATCACACTTTTTTGGGGGGAATTATTGCCTACTCCAGGACTCTCTTATAGATTTAAGTTATGTTCACGAATCCTTATTAATTCGCCAAGTATTGAAAATGAGTTTTCCTTTAGATTAGGCAATCAATGATTGATATGTATGGGACTTAGAGAATCTTTTATATATATTTGAGGTTCTTCATCAATAGAGAATCATCCGTATATATTGGAGATTCTTAGTCAATGGTATCCTTCAATATATTATATAGAAATCTCTTGGTCGTTATGATGACCATACTGGTTTTAAAGCCACTCAGTGGGGAACTTGAAGTTTATTGTCATTCAGAAAGATAGGGATTATTTCAGAGTTGGGATCATACCCGCAGATGGGCTACCTATGTATCCTCATTAAAAAGGAATCAGAAACCATGTAGTTCGATAAGAAGGATGGGTTTTGTGCATAGTTAATGGCCCAAAAAGATATGTCATGATTACTTTTACACTCTAAGCTCACGTGAGTCATGCTCGGTGTGAGAAACAAGAGGTATCAGTAAACTTGACGATGATGCCACGAAAAATGCAGTCATGAGAAATAATGTGGGGCTTAAGTATGTATGACTGCCCAAGTAGATGAATACCAGGAATTACTTTAAGAAAGAATCCCAGGAGTAGGGTTCATAAAAGTATTTTATACTTTATGGAGATTTAGAGTTTTAACCCAGGGATTACTCCTGAGAAAGAGGCCCAAATTAAAAGGGACTTATGATTGGAGATTATTCCTGAGAAGGAGGCCCAAATCAAAAGAAATTAATATTGGGGCTTACTCCTGAGGAGGATGCCCAAATATTAAAGGGGACTTATAACTTGGGGCTTTCTCCTGAGAAGGAGGCCCATGTTAAAGTAAATTATGACTGGGGCTTACTCTTGAGAAGGAGGCCCAAATTGGGGGAATTAGGGTTGGATTCCTAAGGAGGATATCCAGTGATCTTGGGCCCTAAAAGAGCTTCCTACGTATCCTAGATTGAATAGGAATCAGAGTTCTCGTAGTTCATTTAAAATGATTATTTGTGAATATGTTGTAATCATCACGTATTTCTAAGCCCACGTGAGTCATGCTCGGTGTGAGAAATAAGAGGATGTGAAAGATTCAACAATGACACTTTACACATTTCCTCCTTCACTGATGGAAGAGGGTGCGTCGACCGTGGAAGAGGGTGAGGCGATGAGCCTTCCCTCGGTTCTATTTACATTGTACAAGGGTCCAATATAAGTAAGAAGGGGTGAAGGTGAGGGGATTATACCAGGATGGCTGCCCTGAAGAAATTGGTTGGGTCTTACTTCTATGGAGGATTCCCATTTGAGGTTTGTTGGGGCTTTCTCCTAAGGAGGATGCCCATTTGGAATTTAACCTGGCATATGAGTCAGGTGATGTGGTTTGAGTAGTTTCTTGAGGAGTATATTGACTCAAGGCACTCGAGGAATCCATAAAGAGAGTCCAAACTCATAACATGTGAAAGGAACCAAGAGGATTAATTCGACTCAAGGCACTTCATTAAGTGTGATGGAGTTTCTTAGATCATGGTATTCCAAGGATGGAAGTCGGGCCGCATAAAGGGCACAATGGAAAATGTCATTGACCGGATTCGAAAAGTTTGTGATGCGACTCAACATATGTTCTAGACCCTGATGGGACTTTGAACCACATTTTCCCCTTTAATTCTCTCTTATCTCATGTTTTAGAGAGCTACCTGGGAAAATTTGGTGGATCTTGGTGAAATAGCTACACAATGGGAGCTTTGGGACTTCTTCCAATTTTTTTCCCTCCAGAAATGGGGACCCCAAGGGTCCTATTTATAGGCAAAGAGGGGACCTGGTCGAAGGGAAGTGGTTCGTGTAGGTCCTCCACGTAGTTTCTCTACATAGTTCCTTTACGTAGGTGTGAAAAAAGTATACTACCGTGTAGGTCCTCCACGTTGGTCCTTTGCATAGGTCCTTCACATAGCTCTTTAGGATAAAATTTTTTTGTCTTCTGAGTGTCATAAATTTTGATCTGTAAGTCCGTTTAGGCTCCGCGACCAGTCAAATAGAAGGTCTTGAAGATATATACACTTATAGAGATGGTAAATTCACCAAGTATTCTGGAATGAAACTCGGAAATTGAATTTGATGTGTTGACACCTTTCTATCACTGATCTTGGAAATCCACTGCCTACTCCTGGATAGGGAAATAATTCCACTTTATCCGTTGGTATGGAGTAGTATTTTGGAACATAGAAATCCAACCTTCATCTTATTCTTTCTTGATGAAAACATCTTTACTCATACTTGAAATTTGTTGTCTATGTGATAATCATATCTTCACTCTACGGAAAAGTTCCTGGAACACATTTCATTGTGTCTACAAGGTAGTGAGTTCATTAAAAAATAAGTGTAGATAGCTTGTGTGTGTGAAGGATTAGTGAAGGTTGCATACATTGAGAAAATAGTATATAGTATATTCATTCCTCCATTAGTACACATTCATTGAGTATCAAATAGTGGATAGTGTGTGTGTATGAAGAAAATTATTTGAGGTGGTGTAAAGTGCTTGTGCAAGTGAACATTGTGTGTTAGGGTGTTCAGGGAACAAATGTTTACATGCACACAAAATTTTATTTACATAAAACAATATATATGCATATGAATTAATTCATGCATAAGTTGAAAATACCATGCATTGTGCTTAAGATTATTGAATAAGTTCACATGAAATTTATATTTCATAATTTGGGTATAATAATTTTAAGACTGAAGATGGGATGGTTTTATCATCAGTTTTTTAGAAGATTTTTCAATCCAAAATTTCAGTGGTTATTGAGGTTAGGTCTTTAGAAAAATAAGTAATTTCCCAAAAAATATTTTACTGAGGCAGCAGATCATTTACATGTGAAAAGTATTTATTGAACAAAAACAACATCATTGAAAAGATTCTTGAATTGTACATGGTCCAGTTTTATCCAGCAAGCTCATAGAAGAGATTATATGATCGTCTGATCAATGGATAAAATATTATGTGACTCAACATTGTGAAGTCTTCAGTGGGACTCTGAATCAATGAATTTTTTTAGTGGGTCTCTGGAGTAGGCTAGTGGGATGATGGTAATACTCTGGGATGTAGTATAAAGATCCTCCTGTGAGACTCAGGAGTCACTTGTGTAGGTGGGAACATGTGTTATCTAGTGGGACTCTATATTAGAACAATTTGGGATTCAATGTTGAAGGGAATGCGACTTTACCTATTGTAACCATCTATATATAATGAAGAATGTGTAACTAGGGGTATAACGGGTTATACAAAGTACGTAGGTCTTAGTACCGAACCTTGAAAAAAATACTATGTGTTGTGGTTTCATTTTAATTATGCATTTAATACAAGATCCAATCATCCTATCATAGGTTTGAAGGTGTTTAAGAAAAGAAAATAATTTAGTAAAAAAAGTCATGCTTGATTCACCCCCCCCCCCCCTCATAGTGTGACTGCATGATCCCTTGGACACTTCAGTTGGTATCAGATCAAGGGAACCTCTAATTGGATCTACTATACTTGTCTAGTTTTTTTATTAGAATCATATGAAATGAATATTCGATTTTGAATAAAATAATTAATATTTTCATATGAAAAATCCAATCACTACAGATGTTAGTAATGTTCAAGTTTCATTCGTATATCAAAAAAACATGAATAAAATAATGGAAAAGAAACTAAAGAATAATTCAAAGATAAATGAAGATAAACTATTAGGTTTAGGTAATCCAAGTAAAAATTATTAAGTAAAATCAGTTTGTTATAATTATAATGAATCAAGTTCAAGTTGTGATGAATATTTAATAAATTATAAAATCAAAAAACATCTCATGAAAGTTCCCAAATAAATCGTCACATGTATGAATAGAGTTTTCAAGGAACTTCAGGATGAAAATTTATAGCTAGAATAAGAGGCCAATGTTGTGAAATAATTATTTACTAAAAATGTTGGAATAGACAATACTCTCACAAAACATGTGAAAGAAAAGGAAGAAACAATATCTATTTTCAATGAAATATATGTTTAAGCTATTGAAGAATTGAAAAGTAATCTCTATGAGAAAGATCTTTTTGAGATTGATTTTAAAGAAGTTATCCATGAACATGAAAATATACATATTACATTTATGAAGGTCAAAGATTCTCAACTGAATGATAAATCAGAAACTATTGTGGAAAGAGGGATCCTATGTTTTTTGGTTCTAGAGGGCATGATATGTGCATGTGTCCTTGACTATGGAAGGACTTTCTGCTCAACTTTTTGTTGGCTAGAGGCAAGGGAGGTGGCTATTCATTGATCATGTATTGTATAGGAGACTATAGAGTAGGTCTAGTTGTTCAGAAAGAGCATGATGAGAGAATTATCTAGACATTAGTTGTATTCCAACCAACGCTAATGAACTCTCAAGTTAGAGGTTGGAGATCGTGTTTTCTTTAGAGACTCACCCAGGTTGGTCTATAGACATATTAATAGGTAGGATAAGCTCTTACTGAGGTTCTTTGGACCCTTTGATGTTCTGAAATAGATCAGACTAGTGGACTACAAGTTAGCACTCTCTCAAAAGTACCAGTCAAATCATGATGTACTTCAAGTGTCTTGAATGCACTAATACTCTCTAGACACAACACATGTATTTTGTCCTGATGAGGATTAGTAGGATGTAGATGATTCATTAGAGGAGTATCTCATTCATATTTTTTATCAGAGTGTGAAGACACTCCAAGTTAAATCAGTTCCCCTGGTACAGGTGCTATAACAGCATAGTCGAGTACAGGAAGAGACCTAGGAAAGGGAAGATGATATATGAGTTTAGCAGTTAGAAATATTCACTAACAATGCATTTTGACCTTCATAAGATCAACTAGAGGATGAGTTTCATTGATGGGAGGTTGTAATTACCCACCTTTTCATGAAGGATTAGCTTGTTTGTTTTTTAATATAAATTCCTTTAGGTGCCAACACTTTTCCCTATATTCATGGATTTGGATAGTTTCATCGATATCTTCCAACCTACTTCAAATATGAGGAAACCATGATATGAGGATCCATCAACGAACCTAAGTTAGGTAATATCATTTTTTTACCCATGAGTATTGATGCCTCATAGATATGTTGTTGTGTTGCCAGCTAGATTTTTCTCCCACCCTCCCTGCCCCCTGTTGGACCCCCCTGGACAGTAGCCCTAGCCCCCCTGGACAGCAGACCCAGCCCCCCTGGGATGTAGGAGGTCAGGGGATGGTGAGGGATGGGGCTGTTTTTCAGGTGGAATAGGGATGAAATGAGTGTTTTTCAGGAGGCTAGGGGGTGGTGGCTGGTGTGGTGGCTGGTGCGGGTTGGATTGCAGGTGGCTGGGGGCTGGTGCGAGCTCGAATGGAGGTGGAAGGGGGTTGGTTGAAGGTGCTGGGGGGATGGTGCGGGTGGATTCGAAGGTGGCAGGGGGGGGGCTGTTGTGGGCTGGAATGTTGGTGGTAGTGGGCTGAAATAAAGGTGGAAGGGTACTGGTGTGGGATGGATGTGGCTGGAGCAAGGCCAAATCATGGCATTACCACGAGTGTAACCGCGACATGACCGCAGCGTGACTGCGACGTGACTGCGGCGTTACCGCGACCTGATCGCGGCGTGTTGGCCCGGTCCAACAACATCTACGGGGCAGCATCTTCCGGCCGGGAGTGAAGGGAGCGGGGGGAGGTGGGGAAACATTCTGGCCATCGCCCCGCCGGCAGAAATTATGATTAATCAGTCTCAACATTGATCACAAGACTCATGGAATACTATCACTGAGAACCACCACGGGGTGTCGTCCTAGAGTAGGGCCAAATCACAGCATTACTGTGGTGTGAACACGGCGTGACTGTGGCGTGTTGGCCCGATCCAGCGACATCTGCGGGGCAGCATCTTCCGGTCAGGAGCGAAGGGAGTGAGAGGAGGCAGGGAAACATTCTGGTCTTCACCCTGCTGGTAGAAATTGTGATTAGTCAATCTCAACATTGATCACAAAACTCATGGAATACTATCATTGAGAACCGCCGCGGGGTGTCACCCTGAATCAGGGCCAAATCATGGAATTACCGCGGTGTGACTGCGGCGTGACCACGGTGTAACCACGGCGTGACCGCAGCGTGACTGCAGCGTGACCGCGGAGTGACTGCGGCGTGACCATGGTGTGACCGCGGCGTGACCGTGACGTGACCGCGGCATGACTACAACGTGACCGTGGGGTGACCGTGCCGTGACCATGGCGTGACTGCTTTTGTCCCGGTCCAGTGACATCCGCATGGCAGCATCTTCTGACCAGGAGCGAAGAGAGCGAGAGGAGGCAGGGAAAAATTCCGGTCATCGCCCCGCTGACAGAAATTGTGATTAGTCAGTCTCAACATTGATCACAAGACTCATGGAATACTATCACTACGAACCATCGTGGGGTGTTGTCCTAGAGCAGGGCCAAATCATAGGGTGACCGCAGCGTGACCGCGGCATGACCACGGTGTGACCGAAGCGTGACTGCGGCGTGTTGGCCAGGTCCAGCGACATCCATGGGGAAACATCTTTCGGCCAGGAGCGAAGGGAGTGGGAGGAGGTGAGGCAAAATTCCGATCATCACCCCACCAGCAGATGATAAAACAGATCAACTCTTTAATATTCTATAACCAGGGATCACCAAAGAAGTTTGTAGCAAGAAAAACAATGACGCAACGTCTAAAGGGCAACATAACAGCGAAAAAGAATCATACACCCTACACAAACCATTTACAAATTCATTCACTTTGCATAAACATGGAAATTTTATTTATAATATTCAAAGCGTGAAAAGGAAAGTGTCATGGTCAAGGCATATGCCTACTCGGGCAATTTCATTTGAGTTAAACGAGTATAATAAGCCAATTTATATTATTCAAAGAAAACAAAAACTAACTATCCACAAAACAAACACCAACAAGAGGCATATGAAAGACTCAAACCAAATCTAAACATGATATAAATAACTATCACTACTCTTTGGTTTAAAATACATCGTACCTCCGTTAGAGGGGTTTTATTATAAAATCATGGAATTTCTTTATCACACAATTCATTTAATTATATTTAACATTTATTCTAAAACTCATTCAGCACAAATCAAATGAAATAATTTAAGAAACTAGATCAACATAACTATCACTGTGAGTTTTCGAAGACAGCGCACCTCCGTTGGAGGGGTTTTATTATAAAAACATGACTTTATTTATCAAATGAAACAATTATATTAAAGAACACTTATTCAAGATATGTAATTAAATGTAATTAAGCAGAATTAAGAAAGAAGCTAAATTTAATTTAAATAATTCTTGAATTAAAGAGGCTAGAAGAGGGATCCTACCTCAAGGTGGAACCAAACCGTCCACTTTGGATCTTGGAGCTTTCTAACTAAAAGTTTCTTCTCCCCCACTAGTTATACGCACCTTCACACACATGCAAGAGTTCCAATAAGTGGCAACGTGAATAAATTGTTCTAAACAAGTAAAAACCAAATTAAGTACTCCCCTGTGATGATATGATGTAGTTTTCTTATTTTTAATCATCCAACCATCCTCTTCTATTTTTCACTCAACCTGGATGTTCTCATTGAAGTACCTAAAAAGAAACAAAATCAACATCAGATTCCCAAAACTCTATTCCTCATTAGATAACATTAAATAATCAGACCCCCTTTCACCCCCCACTCCTGGACACCCCTACCCCTCCCTTCCTAGACAGACCCCCTGGCACCCCCCTCCCATCCTTCCTGGACATACACCCCCCACCCTACACCACCCCCCCCCCTCATTTTTAAACTAATCTATTTCCACTTTTAAATTCAAGGATTATTGACATATTACTAGGACCTGCTTCATTATAGAAACTTCTTGAAGAGAGGGGCTAGGGTATACTGGGTATGTTTGTCCTGTCATGAATTTTAGTTGAATATATAGTGTGTTGAGATCTATAAGCCAACATAGTGATCAAAATTCCACATCTACAATAATCAGGACTTCATTCCAGAGCTGCTGAGAAATTGGACACTAGGGACCAACAAATTTTTCCTACATCATTGGGAGGTCATAAATGGTATATGGTACCTCTACCACTTCATGAGAATATATATCTAGGGAGAGATTTATGATGAGCTCCAACTAAATAAGGACATCTGTGATGAAAAGGAGGAGAATCCAACGATCACATGGGTGTCACAACGCTTTTCCTAGGGGAGAGTGACCAAAAAATATGGATGATGGACATCCATTTCACGCAATTTTTTGGGTATTTTCAGAATTAATCAATGGACATACATATAGGGAATTTGTGTCATTATCTAAAGGATATTTAATAAGGCAAGGAGAACTCATTTTATAAAATACTAGAGGATAACGGATGGTAGTTGTGGGGATAAAACATGAATCTCAAGGATCCCATGGTCAGGTTAGCTGTATGTATTACTATTATGATTTGTAGGTGGATGATATCGATTTGGGATGCACACATATGGGTGTGGTTGGGTGACCTTATCATGGAATACATGCTAGATATGAGGTAGGAAAAAAAACTAGTAGTCCCAATGCATGTGAAAACATGTTTTGATACTCAATAGAATGTATGAAAATGTATGCACAAATCCATCACATCAATGTTGTAAACTCACCTGAGTATCTCAATTTCTGAGTATCACATTGGGTGAGGAATGCTTACCTTATTTGGTCAGAAATGGGAAGTTCCACAAAAATTAATAGCTCCAAAAAACGACTACAATGAATGGAAAGAAAAAAAATAAAAAAAATTAAATACCTGTGATTTGATGATCACATGTTATTCATTGTGCCATATTTTCTCACATCTGATAAGAAAAAAACACATGTTTTAAAAATTCTCAGTCCATATAAATTAACACCCAAAAAACATTGCATTGAGGAACTTATGAAAGCCTTCTTAGCAATCATAAAGTATAGAAAAACACCTCAAAAAAAATCCATCATAGATATTCACCATTAATGACCAATACAAGAGTCATATAATAAATGTAAATAAGAGTAAAAGAAGGTACAATATAATTTATTACATTTTCCCAAAATTATAAGACTGATGCTATGAATGCAAGTATTGGTAATATTGTTAATAACAGAGATTTCATGTCATTGACATTACAGATTAAAAGTGAGCAGAAACATAGTATATTGATGAATAAAGGTTATACAATTTTATCATGTAGATTAAAAAAATTTAATAAGTCATTGTATTTTTGATAAACTGCAAGTTCATTATACATGTATAGAAAATGAAAGTGCATACAGAATATGCATACAATAAATTCATAAAAAATATGAAAAGTGGAAATATCTTAATGTTGAGAACCCATGTGTATACAAAATTTATATATATAATAAATATATACAAAACATATGTATAAGAACACCAAAAGTGTACAGCTCTTAATATTGAGAACATTTTTTTGGATTTTCCTGGCACCGAATAATTGAAATTGATTAAATTTTATGGTTAATGTCACTGGAGGATTAGCTACTTTTGAGGTTTTCCAAGGCCATAAACTATGGTTAAGCTCCGTTGGGACTGAAATTATCTCTAGAAAAACTTGGGTGATTTTTAAGGGCTGAAAAGCATCAAGAAATTGAAATTTTATTCATTATCTCTAATGGAAACCATGTATTCATTTTGAGAGAGTAGAAACTGGAAGTTATTAAGATGCCTACTTGATTTGGAATAGTTATTAAAGAAACAGTTGCATTTTTTTATTCACTGATCATTTGAAATTTGCGGTTTTAATCATCTTTCTACCGAAGAAATTTGTGATTTTAAACCAATATGGGGGTTTATTTTCAGAAAAGGGTAAATAGCATAGGATTTTTTGGATTTTAGTGGTTCTATACTTCCTGATTTAGAATTTAATACATTGACGCTGAGTTTTTGGCTGCTATAAAATCAGTGAATTCACATAATCACAAGATTCCAGTTCAAAGTTAATAATATTATGGCTTATAATTCTTGTTCTTCTAAATTTTAATTTAATTTTATAGCCCATCTTTGAGTAATATATAATATACAATAGAACTTGTACGTATACAAAACATGTTAAGAGAAAGATAAAATAGACATAAAATAAATATATATAGAGAGAGAGAGTAGACAGAACGTACATAAATATATGTGGAGGAGATTTTGTGGAAATTGGAATTAGAGAAATGGCTGAAGAGTGATTTGGAAGAAGTAGAAGATGAGGAGATTACAAACCTTCAGCATGCCTAGAAAATTATTCTGAAAAAAGTGGATGAAACATATGAAATATTTGTCAGCAAATAGGAAGAAACACAAACTTCAGCTATAAAACCAATCCATGTTTTTATAGATGATTCGATTGCACACAACACCATCCTGATGAAAACACTTGCAATAAAATTTGATAAGTTGATGCTAATTTAGGAATTTTCACTCTCATAGAAATAGAGAACCGATTATTTTGAAAGGAAATACAAAGAAGCCTTGAAATCAAGTGAAGATAGAAAAAAGAAATTAGAAGAAGCTGAAAGGAGAGTCTGTCAACTCTAGGATTCTCTCAACAGCATGCTTTAGGATGATATAATCCATGTCTGGGCAATTTCAAGAGTTAAAAATGATTTTATGTGCCTCATCCTCCACTTATGCATCTATTCTTGATGACCATGAAGTTGATGTTAGTTATGCTAGCTCTGACAACTCATCAACCAACTCTAAGTTCACTTTTCCAACCCTATCTTTAGCAGCTGGGAATGGATATCCCTTCAATCCTAATGCTCTACAGATTCTAGTTCAGGACATGTCAGTGACTAAAATTTCAGGTTCTGAAAATTGTACAAGTATCACAAAGGGTGTATTTGATGACTTCTTCTGATGAATTACTATTCCAATACAGTATGTAGTAGTGTTTATGTCCCTACTGATTAAATGTGTAAATCTAGTTAACATTTCCCTCTATCCATGTGGAGAAGGCTAGCAGAAGATAGGTTTGTACTATGTACAAGTCTAATGGAAAATATCAACTGTTACATTATTCATTTTTCCTTGTTCTTTTGAAGGAAATGAGTAGGATGGTGACTTTAAATCACCATGCATGATAATTGTGAGTTAAAATTACACTAGTAGGACTGTAAACTAACTTTTAATGAAAGGGAGAATAAAGGATTAAAAAGTAACACTTATGATACATAATTATTGTGTTGTTTTGATAATGGAAACCTTATCGCTTGGCTAGATTAAGACAGTGGATCTTGAGCACCAGCAACATGTACATGGCCTAGGGAAACATAAAAAGGTATCCAATCTTGTTTCATGGCCTCCAGGTAATACTCATGTGTGTTCTAAAAGAAAACTTTAATTCCTGTGAAATTTTTTATTGGTCACATGTATGCTCATAGAAAGAATAGATTAAGGAAGTTGTCATCATCATGTGTTTCTTTTTTGCTTTGTTAACATGATATTAGACCTAACCCGAATCCCACCATTCCTAACACTTGGGTAATTTCACCCCTTACCTTATGTGGTGCAAAAAAATGGAGGTGTACAAAGATTACCATAGGTTCTTTGACTTGTAAAAGATGCAGATAAGATGAAGATTCCACAGCAATCCTAGTTTTGGTGAACATCAGGGGGGTTCAAATATTTCTAAATCCAAAACCAATAAATCCCAAATGACTTCAGCATCAACAATGATCACATATAACTTTTAGCACTTAAAACCTTTCTCTATCCTCTTTCCCAATGAATTATAGAGGTCCATCACATAAGGCATCAACATAGATCATAATCCCAAGGCATTAATCAACTTAGATGAGATAAATTAATTGGATACATATATGTCAAATAAATCAAAAGATATATATAAAACAATGAACATCATCCCTCTGAAATTTGATGGCCCCACATCTAACTCATATAGATTATTCTTTCCCATATACAAGTGCCTAGACTCAGGCCCACTCTAATATTTATTCAAAAAATGACAGTCCCTTTTACTTAAGAATGAGATCATGCTCCCTTTGATGCATTTGACTGTATGAGGGAACCCTTGGCATTAGTGGACCCTACTTTACTACCCTGAGGAAAGTACTTGAAATATCATTGAAGATGTACCAAGAATATACACTGGTGTAAGGTCCTCATAGTTTCTTAGAAATATTGTTTGGTATGTATGGCCCTCCCACACTGATAACACACGGCTTTCTTTTTACTTGAGGAAGATACTGGAATAAGGTTTGAAGGACATTATACACTCCCACTACTGTCTTGATTCAATTACTTTCACTTCCTATTTTGACCTAAAGAGGAACTATAGAAAATGGCTCAAACTGATCAGCCCTACAATATCTACCATGTCAATAACCACCTTTCTTCCACTTCATCAAGGTGGGAAAACACAATAGAATAATTCTGGACCAAATTCCTAACATCAAACCCATTTTAAAATGATGTTATTTCATGTATTAATTTGAAAGGATATTGGGTTAAAGATGTACTAGTTTTGTAAATTGATTGGGCTACTTCATGATGGATCAGTCACCCTTCTCCAAAATCATGAGCTCTTTGGCATTCTCCACTCTTAATATCTCCAGGTAAAATTTCTATTCAAACATTTTTTTAACCCAATTCAAGTAAGATATTCATGAAGTTTATCCATCACTACCAAGTCCCACTATCTTCTCCTCATCCCTTAATATATAAGTTTCAAATCACACTATTGACATCATAGGGGTCTTGAGAAATTAGAAGTTATGTTCAATATTTTCCATCCATTCTTCTGATTATTGAGGCCTCAGATCACCCTTAAACATAGGAAAATTTTTCTTTGTGAACTCCTGGGACAAATCTATCAACTAGACATTCCCTGATTCAAAACTTCTCTTAAGAGACTAAATGGTTCTGATCACTAATTTTATGAGATAAGGGTCTATAGGAGGATTGGTTGGTGGAGTGTTCTCTATAGCTTCCTCCCTCTCGTTCTTAAAGTTCCTTACATAAGGCATGATCTAAATATATAAAACAAAATAATCCAATAAATACATAATTTATTTAAAATGGATTCTAATAAAAATATTCCAGGGAATCATCCCCAAAAAAACATAATAGAAATAAATGATCTCAAATTTCCTAAAATTACTCATTACAAACGGCAACAACACAAAATCCCAACCTCCCTAGTAACTTAAGGTCTAGAAAAAATAAAATTTGGCCAGAAACTCCCCCTCACCATCACTAGAGTCCTGAAATTATTAATCCAAACTACCACACTACCCCTGATAACTAGATGGGCTTAGATAATATTTTGTAAAAAAAACCCTAGTCAATCTTCCATGTCACTTAATTCATCTCGCTACATAGCTCAAAGTGTGTTCTCAATCACCTAGGGATAGAAAGTAGCACCAGGGTAATAATTCTAACCCATGGGAATAATTTCAACCTCAAAGTCAAAGAAAATATGCCAAGGATTCCATTCATATTTTGCAACAACAATACAGCGGGATCCAAATAAGTAATTATTGTAGGGAGAAAATCATAAAATTGTATGTTCATGAAAGAAATATTGTTTACTGTCTAACTAAACACATATTCTAACAAAATAAAAAACATTTTATATGGGATATGGGATTGGGGAAATAGAAATTCATAAGTATAATTCATTTGCAGTGGTAGATTAGGGGAACAAATCAAAAATAACCACCTTGTTAACTATAATCTTGTAAAAATGAACTGTGATGGGAACCCTAGCTTGTTATGCAGATGCAATTCAATATAGGGTATGAGGTAAGAGTTTTTCATGAAAATCGCTAAAGGGGGGATTTAACTAGTATCCAGGTTAGTGAGAAATCACATGAAGAAGTGGATCTCAAGGGTAGGGTTGGGTTCGGGTAAGAAATCAGGAAGGTGGGGTGGCCACGTCAAAGGAGGACGATCTCGTGGTGGTGGGGTAGCTATATCAAAGGAGGATGGCCAAAGCTGGTGTGGCCGAGTCAGAGCAGCGGTGAGCTGCATCAGAGGAGGAGGGTTGTATTGAGGCAGGGGTCATAGGAGCCACGTCGGCAGTGGGTGGGGAGGTTGTGTCCACAGGGAGGTGGGCATCGGAGCTGCATCTGTAGGGAGGCATCAGAACCACGTCGTAGTCGCGTCGTCTGGGAGGTGTGCTAACTGTGTCAGAGCCTATGGGGGAGGAGGAATTGTGAGGGGAGGATGGGGAGGCAGGGAGTAGGAATGGAAAGGGAGGAGGAATGGTGGTGGAGTAATCTCCGAAAGAGGGAGAAGGGTTTGTGGGTGGGAGATGAAAGTCGTGAGGGATATAAAAATTTTGACGACCTATTGACATGCCCACCTTACAACCCATAGCCATATTTCACCTTATAGCCACGGATCATTTAAACTGTGGCTATAGATCTGTGTCTATAAGTTATTTTTCTAGTAGTGTTTGAAGATGACAATATTTCTCTCAAATTAAAGTGTCTTACACTAGAATTTAAACTGATAAATATGGATGTGACACAAGATGAGTCTTCCCAAATTGCTAAGAAACTTTGTATTGTCAAGGATTAATCTGATAAGATTTCCATTTTTGTTAAGACTGAATCTAGAAGAAATAATATAATGAGATTTTCCAATGAAAAATCTACTGAAAACACTATAATGAAGGTAACACTTTGTCTGAATAAATATATATGTACCAATTTTGATTTAATGAAAAGTTCAAATACAAATTTAAAAACTATACAAACATGGGTAATGAAAATTATTGTTCCCCAAAGAAATTTCATAAGAATAAATCAATATTTTTTGGTTATTTTTAAAGCTATTGGAATTTTGGGCATCATGAAATTAATTATTTGGAAATGTTTCATTGCATTAAAATTATTGAATTCCTACATTTAGGGGGATAAAGTCTGAAGTGAATTTTAATGCTTTTTAACAGAAGCACAACTCATTGAAATAGAATTAGTTTATCAATAACATATATGATTAGGTTGAAAATTTATGTGATTATTATAATAAAAGTCGCTATTATTATGAAGAGTGATGGTATGTACCAATCATGCACAAATAATTTGTTAATTTGAATAGAAGACCACAACAAAAAGTGAATTAGGTATGATATTATAATGACAGTATAGCCTTGGGCTGTGAAAAAAAGAAGATAGTTGTTAAAAAAACAACTCCATAGAAGTTTGTGATGAATGATGTAAAAAATGTCTCACCAAAGAAAATATGTTTCTATTTTGGTAGAAAAGGTCACATCAGGGACCATTTTCAATTGTCCATAAACATCAATACTAAAGGAAGGAAGAAGAAATCAAAGAAAGGATCAATCCAAAAGAAAAATAATAGGATTTATTTGGTGAAATACATATCTGATGAAGAATCTAAAAAGTCCACTAAAATAGAATTCTTGAAGAATAAACGGAAAGGGCATGTGACTTCTAGTGTTGGGGAAAAGAATTCTATACACCAATTGAATATGAATCATGTTCCAAAGGAATTTCTAATCATATGTATAGAGAAGTTGTAAGAGGCAAAAAAGTTGGAACAAGCAGAGAAAATAGAAATTGATTTTTCATCAAATGTGAAGAAACATTTTTCATCTAAGAATATTTTTTAGGTTTAGAAGAAACTATCATCCATGTTTCTCTAACTGAGGATCATTGAAGAACCCCCTTATTCCCATATATTTTGTGTTTATTTTTCATGTTAGGAATTGAAGGTGAACCATATATTCTAGGGGAGAACTGAATTTATAAACGTTGTAAATATGTTATAGCTATAATGATGTCCATCATGGAAAAATACTGGAATCATTTTATATAATTTTAACATCTTAAATAATCTCATAATATGCTTGGAATTTACTATTGAATAAATTCAAACATAATGAAAAGGTATTAAGTGCATCTATTGAGGGAGTGCATAGATGATTAGTCACTAGATATTTATATTTTAGTTGATATAATATGAATATCAGATGTTATGTTGAGGTATTCATCTGATAATTCTAAAAGATAAATGTATAGAAATTCAAGATTGTCAGCATTGAGTTATTTTGGGTACAAACATCTATTTTCATGATAAAAATCATCAATTTTAAAAGAGGATCGATTTATTACTTGGTGATAAAGGAAAAAAGGTAATTTGAAAGGGGAAATAAATTCTTGTACTTTAATGTTTATAACATATTTGGTGAGATATATGAAGGGGATTAATTGAAAATATTTTGAGAAATTACTAAAAAGTTTTAGTGATTGGATTCACATGTTGTAAATTCTTTGACACCATTAATGCTAAATTTAATCACTCTTTTTTTCTACACAGAGAATTTCTCATATATACTTATAGTTATTTAATTTTAGCTCATTTCATTATTAGTATTTATTTCATCCTTCTCATAAGTTAATCAGATAATAAATGTCATAAAAGAATAGGATGTTCTTAAAATTTGAATTTTTGGAAATGAGAATTATTTCCAAAACATGTATCATTTTCTTTATTTCCAATAAAGGGAAGAATATATCATTAAAATTTACTTTTAATATTAATAAAATGGGTATTAAAAAAATCCAAAGGTGGAGACTGAAGAGGAAAGGTGATTTTTTGAAGTTGAAGTAGTTGATAATAACATGATAATATCAAAATTTAATGAGTTAATGAGTTATATATGTGGCAATTGAAGAGTTAGTTTTTAGTTCATAAGACTTGCGTCATTGGTTATTTAAGTTTGGGACAATTATTTTCAACATCGAGAGGAATTAAAAGATAAGTGATTGATGGTTGAAATCCAAAATAAGTGAGAAGATAAATATAGTGAACAATTATGATTTTTCAAATGGTGTATTTGGGCATCAAATTTTAATTTGTTTTGGAATTACATTAAATAAGGGTTTATATTTAGAAATTTTCGAAGTATCTTGTTTTTTTCTAAATTAAAAATTTTCCAATCCATAGGTAATCCTTATCTAGTTTGACTATAGCCTTGTGTGGGACCCATGAGGGTCAACCGTAGTTGAGGGATCTAGTCTAGGATAAGCTAGTAAGCATCATAGGTATTGCAAGAGTTTCACCTACAGGAGGTGAAAAGTGGGCATTGAGCCACTATATAAGGTGGAATGGTGGCCAATGGGGGTGATGGCATGGGGTGATTCCAGAGTGACTTGGTAACCAATTCTTATTGGGATGTTGTGAGTTATAATATAAAAGATTAGAAATATTGATGGCATTTTTATGTGGGACATGTTACTATTGATCCCAAAATAATCATGGTCATTTGATCGCTCAATATCTCATCTATTACATTTGGACTTCATTTGATATCCACATTCATTTTATCCTCTCTAGAAAGCCACCGATATCTCTTATTCAATGGGATCTCTATAGCCACATCATCTGAAACTCAATCCAATTCTTTCGAGCATCGTTTTAATGTATTGAAAATTCTAATGTGATCAAAATATCATGCAATGTTATTTTCATGAGAAAATTAAGAATGAACCAAAGATATGAAACATGGAGAAAATTTTATATTTTGGTGCCGATGATTTTGGTTTCATGAAGGAGAGTATGTACACTTTTATAAGATATGGTGTGCATGATCTATGTTAATTATTCTTTTCCTATAAATACTGAGGCTAAATCCCATGAGATGCTTCTGAGCTTGATATAACCTTATTTCCAAAAGATATTTCCATATCGTGAATGTCTGGTTCATAAAGGAACATTTCATTCATGCATATTTTCTCATGAAGAAGAAAATACCTTTGATGAAAATGATATGTTATTTGCACATTCATTAGCTTCATGAAGAAACTGAGTCCCACGAATCACTTGGGATAGCACATTATGTGTCTCATAGATTTCATGATGATTACAGAGAATATTTGTATTCTCATGGTAACACAAAGGGGTTGATAATAATAGTATACACCTCTGTGAGTAATGAGTGTATATTGTTCTTGATGGAATAGCGTGTACAAGGCTGTAGGGAATTGAACATACATATGGATGTTCTCAAGGGAGGAAGTTCACATGCATGTGATTGAGGGAGTCCTTTCATGATATAGGTAGTGAGTGCATTAAAAAATAAGTGTAAACATCATGTGTTAGTTAAGGCTTAGTGAAGGTTACATACATTGAGAAAACAATATACAGTATATGAATTTTTCCATGCATACACATTTATTGAGTATCAAATTCTGCATAGTGTTGTGTGTGTGTGTGAAGAAATGTATTTGAGGTAGTGTGAAGTGCTTGTGAAAGTGAAAATTATGTGTTAGGGTGTTCAAGGAAAAATGTTTACATGCACATGGAATTTAATTGACATAAGAAAATATACATTCATAAGAATTAATCCTTGCATAAGTTTACAAGACCATGAATTGTGTTTAATACATGCATCAAGATTGAATAAATGCACATGAAATTTAAATTGCATAATTCAGGTGCAGTAATTTGAGACTGAATTCAGGAAAGTTTTATCATCAGTGTTTCAAAATATTTTTGTATTTGAGTTTCCATTGTTTTGTGAGGATGGGTATTTATCATAAGAAGTAATTTCCTAAGAAGTATTGTACTGAGGCAGCTGGTCATTTAAAAGTGAAAAATATTGATTGAGAAAGAATTGCATCAGTGAAAATATTATTGAATTGTACATGGTCCAATTTGATCCAGAAATTTCGTGAAAAATATTATAATATCATAATATCAATGGATCAAATATTGTGTGACTCGTGATTATTAAGTCTTCATTGTGACTCTGAAGTAGTGAAAGTCTCTAGTGGTACTTTAGAGAAGGTCGGTGGGATGCTGGTAACACTATGGGATATAGTATAAGGATCCTAATATTGGACTCAGGAGTCACTTATGTATGTGGGAAAATTTATTCTCTAGTGGGACTCTAGAGAAGAACATTGTGGGACTTAATGTTGAAGGGAATGGGACATTCCCTGTTGTAACCGTCTATATATAGTGAAGAATCTCTAACTGAGGGGTATAACCGATTGTAGAAAGGAAATAGGTCTTAGTAACTAACCTTGTAAAAAATATTGTGTTCCATGTTTTCATTTTCATTCTATATTATATATAGGATCCAATTATCCTAATAGGTGACAGAGCTTTTAAGGGTTTTAAGAAAATAAAAGAATTTATTAAAAACAAGTCACACCCGATTAAACCCCTCTCAGTGTGACTACACAATCACTTGGACACTTCATGATCTTGATGTTGGGTATGATTTATTCATGACTGAGCATCCATTCAGGATTGCTAATTTTAAGATAATTTTTCTTCATGTGTGGATGGTACCTTTGGTACATTTTCTAGGGAGTAATGGTTATAATTTTCATAAGACTTTGGAGAAGGATACCTTGATTAGAGGGCACTGGCCTCATCTCTTTGATAAGGAATCATCTTAATAGGATTTTTGGTGATAGGAAGTTTCTATGGGGGATAGGTTGTAACATCCTATTACTAGTATTTAGTTATTCCTTAACCCTTCTAAGGGTGATTTGGGAGAATTTTGGAAACCTTTAGAGGATCTTTGTGCTATGAATGGTTGAAACATGGTTTACCCAAGCCATGCACCCCTCCCTTGAAAACCATGCAACCATGGTTAGTGAGGGTTTGTACGGTTGGTGTACAGTTTATCTAACCATACGACCCTTCCTAGCTAATCATGCATGTGGTATATTTTTATTCTAAAGATTTATAAAAAATTCATAAAACCCCATTTATGTCCCCACTCAACCCTAATTCAACCTGACTTGGATTCCTAGGATTTTGAGGCTCTTAAGAACCAATTTTGGACCCTCTAAAACCTATCTTTACTAGATCAATGCATGATAAATCTTGTTCAATCTTCTTCAGGTATGTGATTATCCTCTCCTTGTTTTCTCCTGATCTCCCCTTCCTTACTTTGTTGAGTTTTATAGGTCATCACATATTTAATGGATTTATACTCCTTTTAATTGAATTCTGATTATATGTTTGATGTCTAGATATCCATTTCCCTCATTCTTTTTTGGAAAATCACATTGCAGGTGTTGTATGGTGTGATATTTATGATAAAGGTAGATTTAAGGGTAACTCAAGGGATCTATGGAAGGTGGGATGGAATCGATGATGATTCCCCAAAAAATCATCATTTATTCATGTATTGTCTAAATGGAAATCTGTTGTCATGGATGATGAAGGTTTTCAACCTGTTCCTCCTAGTAAAGTGAGATGGAGGAATGATTATTTCTATCTCAAGCCAACTATGGTCACCAGGTCTCATGTTTCCTTAAAAGACTCCAACTGGTATGGTGATTATGATTATTCATGTCAGTTTGATTATGACTTTTCATGTTCTCTAGTTTATATTAGAATGAGGGTATGATGCTTGTATGACCCCTTTAATCTCCTTCATTTTCTTGTTTTCTCTTTTTTTTAATAAGATGGCTCTACTCGAATCATTCCATCTGTGATAAAGGTAGATGGTTCCATTTGAGATTTACCATATAATTAAACCTTGATGTTTTTTTATTTTTTTGAATTATATTTCAATTGATTTATTAAAACCCAATTTTATTCGAGTTGGAATTTGAATTTAATGTGGTATGGATTTTGGATAAAAAACTCCCAATTCCATTGGAATTTTAATTTGGAGTGTACTTTGAAATTGGTGGAATTGATAAATTTATTTGAATATTATTTTGAGAAAATATAATAAATTAAAATGAAAAAAACCTATGATTTGTTTTTTGTTGAAAAGGCACAGAATGGTAAAAACCCCATGTTTTTTTTGAAGTTGATTTGGCATATTGAAATGGAAAAGTGGTTAATTGAATTGTGAATGGTGATTTGATTTAAAATGAGATGATTTTCCCATTTTTTGATTGATTTATTGAGCACATGAATGCCAGGGTATTTAGTGGGTTATCTAGAGTAGGAACACTAGGATTATAATTACCTAGAAATGGACTGACTATTAAAACACAAAGAAAACCCTAGTTAAGAATATCATATCCCAGATGGGATCTTGATTAGTCATATTCGGCCTAAGACCGAGGGACCTATGGACACATATATCCATTATAACTATTATAAGATGTGCGAGAATCCTATAACTAAAAACGGTCATACCACAGAGAAGATAAAAATGGTTCTTGTTGTTATTATTTTGTTATATATATACCATTTCTTATTAAACTGATTTACTCATGCCTATAGATTTTTATAAACTGTTTTATATTAAATGTTTTTTATGAAATGTTTGAAATATTTTCAATTGTTTTTAAATGTAATAATTTTTTTAAAAAATATTAAATTGAAACACCCTTCTATGTTTTATGTAAAACTGGAAGTATTATTTGGTTTATTATTTTGGAATATTATTATGGAACATGTGGTGAGAGCCTATAAGGATTTATAGCTCACGCCTTAACTTTGCCTTTAGGGGTTTTTAGATTTACTTATATCGGGTTTGATAAAAAGGAAAGAACCACTTGAAAGTGGTGGATATTATTTCTCCTTTGGGATTAAATTTATGTTTTCCTTTTATATGTCTATATTTATACTAGGTACTTTGATGATGTACTATTTTGGTTTTTTATTTAATTTTTTGGTTTCCAGTACCATCTCCATAGTATTTTTTAGAATACTGACATGTATCATTACCTTCCACTATTTGTGTAAAATGTGTTCCCACTTTTTTCTTGTATGACTCTAGGTGATATTTGTAAACCCATGGGTATTGGGAAGGCCCTTTGGTCCATGTTATTTCTGGATCAGGTATCAAGGTACTAGGGTATCCAAGCTAGTTCATGACATAATCAATGTGTGTGAGCATAACATAATAGAAATCATACCCATAAATACCAAGACATAAATCATAAAAATGAAATAAAGGTTTATAGTGGAATTATTCATTAGAATAAATAATCATGATCTATGAGATATCAATCTTGATCAAAATAATCATTAAAAACTCATTGTAGCTTAATGAAAAAAAGTTGATATCATGGATCATAATCTTCATAGAATACTTATAGAACACTTATAGAACCCTTAAAAATGGAATAACCATATAGTTTACTTCTATACCTAATGAATTTTAGTGTTATATGGTTTAACCCATAATATAATCTATATCGATCTCACCCAATGCTATCTGGGCTCACCCATTGTATAAAAAAGTCCGAGAACCAAAAATAAATTAAATAGAGCTTTCATCTCATCATTAAACTCATTTAAACAATCATTTTTCCTTACATAAATTTGTTAACCCATGGAAAATAAATGCATTTAATGAAAAAATCTATAAATCATGACTAAACTATATAAAATAAATTGATTCCATAACAATATATTTGAAATAGTCATAATCCATCTTCATAAAGAATAAGGATGGTATCTATAATGAATTGACTTTTCGTGAAAGTACAGATCATTTTTTGAGTTTAATTTTTTATCATGGTAATAATAAACTTCGGTCTCAGGAAGGTCCCATGATATTCTTGGGCTACTTCAGAGCTCAAAGTTCAGGGAAATGGGGAAACTAGTGAAGGCTACATGGTTAACTCGCATTTTTTAAAAATTGTGTGAGGTAACTATGTGGGGTATTGTTGTGAAGAAGGGAGTCCGCACAGTTTGTTTGCAACTGTGTGGCCCAAGGCAGATGCCAATGTTATCCATCTATAATTTTAAATAGATACTTTTTTAGGGTTTTTTCATGGTTAGGGAAACCATGCACCTTAACCCTATGAGGTTACTCCTTAGATAGTGGGCTAAGCATAGTTTTCACACAGTTTGGTCAAACTATGCAGCCAAACCATGCACCCCTTTTTGAGGATGGATTTCCTATTTTTACCTTTATTAATATTTAAACTTGATTTCTTTATTTACCCTATTCATTTCTAGTGGATGAGCATCCCTCCTCCTCTTGTGGGTTCACCTCTTCCCTAATATAGTCATTGAGATATCTCACACATCTGAGCACTGAATCAAGATCCATCAGAAGTGTTGGATAACTATCAGTAATATCTAAAATCTTATTGATTTAGTTATTAATTATTCCCCATATCTATTGTTCTATTTTGGTGCAAGATAATTTAACCTATTTTCATGACATTGGACTGTTTCTTCGATTTCTTCTAAACTACTTTGAATATGAGGATGCTATTGGATGAGGAGTCATTAATGACCCTAAGGTAGCCTTTTTCTCGTATTTCCATAAAAATTTTTCTTTGGTTTAAAACTTACATACCCACCTTTTATACTCCTTAGGATTATTTTTTAGTAATTAGAGGATGTCAACCTCAGTTATGGACTGCCCTTGGGTGTGCTGTCTTGAAATTTTCTTCATCGTTAATTGATTAAATGATTGGAACACATCCTAAGTGTTTATATTTGGTTTTAATTAAAATTTACCATTTTTATATAAATGTTTAAAGAACTAAAGAACCTTCTAAGTGATTGGATTAAATTATAAATGGAATTTACCATTATAGTTAGTTGATTAATTGATAATATAACCTTGTAAGTGAATCATTCAACCATGAAACCGAATTTCCGTGTTTTGATTAATTAAATGTATAGAAAATATGTAATGGAATGTTTCATAGTAGTTTTACTTCTATATATGAATTAATTTTTTTGATTGAAATAAATTATAATGGGTGCCAAGTCCACTCATATAGTTTCATGAATTATTAAATTCTTTATATCAAATATTATTCCCTTGGTTATGTTTTGTCTTGATGAGTATAATTCATGATATTTGATAACTCATTGATATTATTATTATTATTACCCAATTTAAATTTTTTGTGGAATGATGGTCAAGGGAATTTTTGATAATGACAATTCACTATCCCTTACATCAGGCATTGAACATAATGTCTCCCACATTAACATTATTTCGATGGTGGGAATGACACACCACGTACCTTGCTTCTGTTGTGGATTTGAAGACTCCCCTCTATCTTAAGTGTCAGGAATGAAGTCTCATATTCATTATGAGATATAGGGTTAGTACCCTCTACTTGAGCTTATATGATTATTTAGAATAGTTATAGATGAATATGTTATTCCCCGAAACAGCCAGCGTCTAGTATTCTTGGTATATAGATACTTATGTCTACATGTACTTAGCGCATAAAGGTGGATTCACTATATAAATATAATATATATATATATATATATATATTATTACTATATATATATTTACTGAATAGAAACTCATTCTGTCCATGAGATGAAGCAGGTAGAACCACCAGGTTTTCTTCAGGAACCTGGAAAGAATGATACTTATTAATTCGATGTAGTCTACTATTCCATTTTTACCTTTACACTAGTATTTCTATGTACATTTATTGGATTATATATAGACACCATTGGTGGTATCCTACTGATATTTTATCTCACACCCTACTCGGGCTGCCTTTGGTACCTAAGTAGATTAGTTTTTTATAGGTATGGATAAGGTCAAGAATCCTACTATAGATTCATGATATGATTTACTTATAGTTGGATTATATGAGTGAGGACTGAGTGTATACTCGAGATACTAGTGGGGAAAACTTTTTTATTTTTTGTAGTTTTTATATATCATGTTGTATATGTCTTTCCCTTGTTCCCCTTTTGTATATCAGCATTCCATGCCATCATGTATATGAAACTACCTAATTGATTTGAATGCTATTATTCATTTTCTCAGTTATTTATTCTTCTGTATCTTATTCAATATATATGTTTTATGTTCTTCTACTATGATGGGTTACTGGTGTAGTATTTATAGTGTATGTTTATATTACACATCTATTATTATTTGTTTTTTTATTGTATCTAATGTCCACTCTAATATAATGGTATATTCTCCTCACTATACCACCTTATAACCTCTCTATTATCCATCATCCTATGGAGTATGGGTGGTGTGCTTGAGACCATGTGACCCACCATCTCAGGGCCCCAATTAAGTGAATTTCGGTTCGGGTCAATATAAAGTGGTATCAGAGCATTACTTTTTGTAGTCTTTCAATTTGGGGTATTATAATGGAGACTAGGAGTTAATGGGATTTGGAAATGATCCTATTCCTAGGCATATCTGACCAACGTATAGGTGAAACCCAAATTACCTAGGATGGGTTATTATTGTTATTGATTTTTCCTATTATGGTTGATACGACTTCACCATTAGGTGATACACATGTATTATTATTTTATGGATATTGGTATTATTTGAATAATATTTCTTTTACCTTGGACCAATGAAATGAGTGAATTGCAATATATGCATCATTATAGGCATAATTGGACTAATATTCCATACCATATCTATTTTCATCAAGAATTTTCATGTTTCATATTATTAGTTCCTTTATTAACTATGGAATTATGCTGAAATTTCTCACAGTATAAAGAAAACATAATTGACACATAAATTGCATGACTTAACCAAACATTTTTCCCTATATAGGTTAAATTAGATTCCTTAAGAAGTCAATTATATAGCATTGATCCATGGACAATTTTTCACATGGGTTAGAACATGTTATGGTATGAATTAATTGGATGCTATATTTCAGTTCATGAGGAGTATGGGACCCCAAGATTAGAAGTGGTGATTTATATAATTCAACCATCTAAAGAGATATTGAATAAAAAAATTAATAACACCTCTTAGAATGAAATGATCATCTTATACATGTGACATGAGACCTATACCTAAACTCTTCCTTAGTGGTGGGTAGTGGTCTGTCTCCTTCATTCTTATTACCTTTATGGTCTTTTATATAACAAAGATATCTAGATTTCAGAGCAATAAAATTGGAGTGATCATTTCATAGGAAGGTTATGCACCTATCCTAGTTTTCTATCAATAATAATTTTGACTGTTAAATTCACTTATGAGGCATGTGTTTGTCATTTTAGAATCATGTCTCCACAACATCCTCCAGTCATATGCCATTAAGGTTGGGACATCCATACAATGGAGGTGGTGGGACTTGAGCCACCAGTGATTCCTCTTATAGTGCCACATGTGGTGCCTCTTCCTATTCCTGATATGGACACCGATTCCCAGTTCCTTGAGGTATTTTTCTATATGATGCAGTCTATGCAAGATGTTACTTGACCTACCCCAACTATGGTAGTTTTCACTCAGGAGTTACAGAAGTTGCATCCTCCCACCATTTTGGGGGATGGTGGACCTAATACCACTGAGTCTTGGCTCAAAGTTGTTATTTTTATATTCAAGCACTAGGATACACCTTTAGAGTGTAGGTTCATCCTTACAACTTATATGATACCTGATTCTACCACGCGATGGTGGGATATTATTAATCTGGAAGGTCGACATCATAATATGTTTTAGGAAGATTTCTAGATAATCTTTTGTGAATACTTATTTCACCATACTTTGAGGGCTGATGGAGATAGAGAGTTTATAAACATGTAGCAAGGAGAAATTTCTGTCATGGAGAATTCTACTTACTTTACTGAGCTGCAATTATTTACACCAACTCTAGCCGGTGATAATCTTATGAAATCTAGGCGATTCGAGGATGGGCATGTATATTCCATCTAGTCACAAGTCAATGTCTTTTGGTTGATGACTATATTTGAGATAGTCAACCAGGAACATAATACAAAGAGAAATATGAGGGAAACTAATGGTGCGAGTTAGGTTAGTTCAACACTTAGTTATATTAATGGTTCTTCAAGTGGACACAATCGTCTCTTTGAGGTTTCTCATGGGGATAGTAGAAATCAAGCTCCTTGGGTAGAAATATTCTTGATATGTCACCAGTGTAGGATCTCAATACATATGAATCCTCAGTGCATATGAGATCAAGTGGAATGTAGAGGTTATGGTAGTATGGGCCATATATAGTGCTTCTACAGGACTTTCCCATAAGTACCTAGTGATAGAGGCTTTACTAATCTCCCATGTTCAAGAGCAGGGCTAGTACGATCTCTCGAGAGAATAAATATGAACACCACCGACCACATAGGCCGAGGCGATGTTCGAGGTAGAGGTAGTCAGACTCATGATTCTCACCGCCAATATATTAGGATTTATTTGGGTAATTAGGTTGTGATTCAAGTCCATGGTATGGGATATATATGTGCAGTGAGCCTGTTATGGAAGATAATAATGTCAAACCTTCTACTATTATAGGTAATATTCTAGTATCCTCCACTATAATTCTATCTTGATTTGACATAGGAATGTCCCATTATTTTATATTTGAGACTATAATAGAGATTTTAGGATAGATATAAAACACTTATGTGGTGTGATGATGCTTGATACCCCTTAGGTATCCAATCAGAGAGATTTTGCTACTATAAACGTTTTCCCCTTGAGATAGGTGGATATCACTTCTATGGATCTCTTTATCCTCAACATGATAAGGTTTGACATAATTATCAAGATAGACTGGTTAGTTCCTTATCAAGCCCAAATTGACTTATATCATTATAGGGTGATTTTTTCATCACCAGAGAGCTGTAGGAACAAGCATAATGGAGAATGGAATGTTCATATGACTCAGTCTAAATCCAAGCAACAAAGGCCTAGTAGTGTGATAGTTGAGTTCACCAGTCCCTTCTTCGATGATTAGGGGTTACGACCCACTATTTTCCCTAGTGGATCATTTCAGGGAAGTCTTCCATTATTATTTTCTAGGATCCCTCTTATTTGAGAGTAATAATTTACCATTGAGTTCATTCTATAATTATCATCAGTGACTATTCCTCCTTATAGGATGGCACCTATGGAACTTATAGAACTCAAGAAATAGATGTAGGATCATGAGTTTAAAGTATTTATACACCCCAAAACTTCTCATTGGGGTTCACCAACCCTTTTTTCCAAAAATATCATATGGTACCCCCATGATTTTCATGTATTACCATCGATTGAACCGTATTATGACAAATAATCATTAACCACTTCCCCTAATAGATTCCCTCTTTGATCATCTCCAAAGAGCATGTGTGTTTTCAAAGATTTATTTGAGGTTATTTTATCATCAGGTACATGTCATTTCATTAGATGTACCTCAAACAACATTCAAGAGAAGGTATAGTCTATATGAGTATATATTTATGTCCTTCAGACTCACGAATGCACATATAGTCTTTATGGATCATATGAATCGATTTTTTCACCCATATCTAGATTCATTCATGTTAGTCTTTGTTGAATATATCTTAGTTTATTCTTATTCTTGAAACAACCATTCCATCCATCTTGAAATCATGTTGAATACACTAAAAGAGAATTATCTCTATTCTATGCTCAATAAATGAAAATTTTGGATCAACAAAGTCTAGTTCTTAGGTCATATTATCTCATAATTAAAAAAATTTAAGACCCAGAGAAAGTGGATGATTTGGTTTCATAGGATAACATTGAGAACTTATTTGACATACGGAGATTATTGGGGCCAAACAAATATTATATAAGATACATCTAGGATATATCACACCTTTCATCACTGCTTATGGTCTTGAAAATGATGGGTGTGAAATTTTTATAGTCCGAAGAAACTGAATTAGCCTTCCATTAGTTGAAGGGAAGATTGAATTCAGCACTGATACTGATTCTGTTGGTGATAGGAAAGAAATATAAGGTTTAAATTTATGTATCAGGTATCATTATTAGAATATTTCTGATGTAGGATGAGTGAATTATCACTTACTGGTCTCATTAGTTGAGCCCTCACGATCAGAACTACCCGACGCACAACCTCAAGTGAGATAATGTAGTTCATTCTCTACAATGTTGAATACACTATCTACTTTGAGATTGTTTTTTTTTTTGGAATTTTATTATCACAAAAGCCTTAAATACGTATTTATATAGTGATATTTGAATTTTAGGCAGTGTAGGTGGGTTGAGTACCTACGTTTGTTTGATTTCGATCTTTCCTACATTCTTGGTAAAGGAAATAAAGTTGCTGATTCTCTAAGCCTAAAGAATAAGATATAAGAAATTCAGAATCCCAGTGGTGAGTGGAAGCTCATGGCCTTATTTATAGAGATGCATGTTGAGGTTTTGGAGGATCGTGGTTAGAAAATCCACTCACCCTTATTAGTGGCCTCTAAGCTTCTAGAGTGGGTGAGAATGAGAAAACTATCTGAACTCAACGGACATGTCCTAAGGGAAATAATCACATATGACTACGAATTATCAGGTTGGACTATGGATAGGGATGATACTATGCTATTCCATGGGAACGTATGGGCCTCATCTGACATCAAAGAGAAACTAATGTGGGAATTTCATTCCTCAAAATTGGTAGTTTATCCCGGTGTCACCAAGTTGTATCAAGACATACATCATCAGTATTGGTTTCTTGGTATAAAATAGAAGGTTTCTAGATATATTACTCGGTCTCCCACATTTTTTTAGTTGAATTTGGAACATCAACAAATGGTATGGATTTTAAAACTATTTTCCATTCTTTAGTGGAAATGGGAAGATGTTTCTATGGATTTTGTGACTAGTTTATCCAGATAACCTCATTGCAGTGATACAGTGTGAGTTGTTTGTGATTATTTGATGAATTTCACCTATTTTTTATCTTTTTGAGAGACCTTCTTGATGTATGAGATAGGGAGGATATATATTTGGAGGTCGTACATCTTCATGGAGATCCACATTCAATCATTTTTGAAAAATACATTTCTTCACATCATGGTTCTAAATGGTGTTACCAAAGGCCTTTGGTGAACTTGTGCTTCATAGAATGGCCTATCACCCATAGACCAGTAGACATAAAAAGTGTATGATTCAGGTGTTAGAGGAAATTCTCTATGCATGTTTCTTTGACTTTAGGGGTTCCTAGGGGAAACAAATACCCCTTACAGGGTTTTCCTATAATAACATATTTCAAGAGACCATCGAGATGTATCTTTAATATTCCTTATATGGTAGGATTTACTTTTCACCTTTTTGATGGCTAGAGGAAGGGGAGGAAGCTATTCTTGGACCACATCTCATTCAAGAGACTACAGAGTAGGTCCAGATGATCAGAAATCAAATGATGACTGATCAATATAGATAATAGTCTTATGCTAATAGATGTCTATGGTCTCTTTAGTTAGAGGTCAGTGATTGAGTTTTCTTGAGAATCTCACCCATGTTGGGCCATAGACATATTAATAGGTAGGTTAATATTTTTCTTTGATTCATTGTACCCTTTGATTTTGTGAAATAGATGGGACTATTGGCTTACTAGATAACACTTCCTCATAGATACCATTCTATAAATGATGTCCATCACACATATCAGGTTTTATAGAATTATCCAAACCCATAACTTTCTTTCAACCCGGTGAGGTTGTGTTGGATTTATATGCCTCTTTTGAGGAGTATCTAGTTCATATTTTTGGATCAGAGCATAAAGACACTCATAGGAAGGTTAGTTCCTTTGGTATGGGTGATATGGTAGCATGGACGAGTAAAGGAAAAGACTTAGGAACATGAAACTGATATACAAGCTCAATGGATATAGCTTTTCCCAGATGATATTGCTTAACCCTCAGAAGGCTATCTCAAGGATGAGTTTTTTTAAAGAAGGGTTGTTGTAATGACCCATATTTTCACGAAGGTATGACTTGTTTTTTTATTTTAATTCATTTTTTATATTGGTAAACATGCACTTCGACCTAAGGAAGGTCCCAAGAGATTCTGGGGCTTTTTCAAGGCTCAGAGTTTCATAAAATGGGAAAACAAGGTAGGACATACAGTTACCGTATGGTTATTTAAAATCGTATGAGGTACTCATGAGTAGCAGGGTGGTAGCACAGTTTGTATCCAATGGTGTGACCCAAGTCACATGCCCATGTGGGCCATCTGTAGTTCTTGAAAGAGGGTTTTTGAATGGTTAGTATAATTATGTGCCTTAATCATGCAGGTTCTCTCCTTAGACATCATAATGAGTATAATATATACACAGTTTGGCCAAACTGTGCATTCAAATGGTGTGCCCCTTTTTTAGGGTTAATTTATTATTTTTACCTTAATGAATATTTAAATTTTATTTATTTATTTTCTCATCTTCATTTCTAGATGATAGGAATTCCTCATCCACCTATGGATTCTTCTATTCCCTAATATAGGATTTGAGATATCTCACACATCTAAGAACTGAATGAAGATCTATTAGAAGTATTGGATATCTCTCAGTAATATATTTAATCCTAATTCTTCTATTCTTCATTCTAATTCCTGTATGTCACTCTACTTTGGTACAAGATCATTTTCCCTACTTTCTTGGTGTTGGACTGTTTCTTTGATTTCTTCCAATATACTTTGAATATAAGGTCACTATTAGATGAGGATTATTCAATGACCCTAATTTAGGTGATATCCTTTTTCCCCTAAAAGTTATGGATTTTCTATAGCCACATCATTGTGCCACACACTGGCCTTTGCAGTGTGTTTCACTAAAATGAGTTCTTTGATTTAAAATTTATATATGCACATTATTATACTTTTGAGGATCATTGTTTAGTAATTAGAGTATGTTGTCCTTAATTATGGACACCCCTTGGGTGTTCCATCTTGAAATTCCATTTTTCATTAATTTATTAAATAACTAGAACACCTCTTAAGTGTTTGACATGGGTTCTAATTTAAATTTCCCATTTTTATATAAATTTTTAATGAACCAAATCACCTACTAAGTGTTTTTTCTAAAGTTATAAGTGGAATATACCCTTGTGGTTAGTTTCTTAATTGATAATAGAACCTTATTTGTGCATCACTAAATAGTGAAATTGAATTTCCATGTTTTATTTAATTAAATGGATTGATTATATAGAATGTATTACTTTATGCTTATTATATTCTTTATATCATAGGTAATGCCCTTGGTTATATTTTGGATTGATGAGTATAATTCATGAGAGTTGATAAATCATGGTTAATATTATTATTATTATTATTATTATTATTATTATTATTATGTCACTGAGATTGGATATGGAACAATGGATAAGGGAATTATTGATAATGAAGATTTACTCTCCCTTACTTCAGGCATTGAGTGTGACGTCTCATAAAATTGACACTATTTGGATGGTGGGCATGACGCACCACATACCTTGCTTTGGGTGTTGACATGATGAATCACCTGCCATCTTGAGTGTCAGGTATGACTCCTTGAATTCATCATGAGATTTAGGGACAGTACCCTCTTCTTGAGATTATAGGCCCATTTATACTGGTTATGGATGACTGAGTTATGCCCCAGAATAGCCAACACCTAGTATTCCTAGTATATGGATACTTACTTCTTCATGTAATTTGATCATATAGGTGGATGTAGTATATAAATATAATATTTTTATTATTATTAAATATATAGTTACTGGCTAGAAACTCATTTCATTCATGACCCAAATCAGGTGGAGCAGCTAGGTGACCATCATGAACCTGAGCAGGCTGATCAATATTTATTTAGTATCATATATTACTCCATTTATACCTACACACTATTATTTCTATGAACACTGGTTGGATTGCTTCTAGGCACTATTGGTGGTAGCCTATTGGGATTTTATCTCACACCCTACTATGGATATCTCTGGTACATGAGTAGATTACTTGTTTGTAGGTATGTATAAGGAAAAGTTCCCTAATACAGATTTTTGATATGATTTACTTATAGTTTGAGCATATGAGAATAGTAATTAGTAAATAATTGAGATTTTAGTGGATATTCCTTTTGTATTTTTGTAGTTTTTTATAGCATGTTATATATGCTTGTCCCCTATTCCACTTTTTGTATATCATCATTCTATTCCATCATGTATATGACATGACCCATTGGCTTTTGATATTATTATTAAGCTACTCTATTATTTATTCTTCCACTTATTATTCATTATATCAGTTGTATATGCATCCTCTATAGTGGGATACTGGTCTAGTCTTTATAGTGTCTCTTTATATTATGCTTCCACTACTGTTTGTTTATTTATTTTATCCATTGTACCACTCTGATATGAGGGTATAGTCTCCCCATTGTACCACCTTATCCCACCTTTTTTAGCTGAAATCCTTTGGCATAAGAGGAGGTGTTCTAGAGGCCACATGATCCATCGACTTGGGGCCCCAGTTAACTGTATGTTGGGTTGGTATGTTATAGTATTACTAGAAAATATCCCCATTGGAGAATTAGTAACAACAAGGGTTATAAACTTTGATTAATGTAAATACCATTAAAATATAATTAAAATGTTCTTGAGGGAAATGACCTTTTCACTTTGAGTAACAACGAAGGATGAAATATTAGATGGAAAATCATTTTGATAAGACACTTAGAACATTTCTTGAGAAAAATAAACATTCTCTAAAAATATCTTTTTAAATATAAAATTCATAAAAAATGTTCTAAATTATTTTTTAAAAATAAAAAATGAATATTTTAAATGGATCTTTAAAACATTGAGCAGTTTTGATGGAAGGAAAATCTGTACATGTTAAAACAAATATTCCTTTCACATTTTTTATATAAGATAAAAGTGTATTTCTTTTAAAATGAAACAAATATTCCATTTAATTTTTTTTCAAACAAAATTTAAAAAGGGTAAAAGTTATTTTAAATAGTCCTATAGGAACATGAAAACATTTTTTGAATTTTTTAGAAAACATGAATATATAAGAAAAAGGGTTTTTGGCTAAAGAGAGAGACAAAGTATAATTTTATTTAAAACATTTTCATTAATTATTTTCAATACCAAAGAGAGGGAAATGGTAATATTACATGAAAATTTAATTAATAAACATATGAGAAGAAAATTTATGGTATTTATTGGAAAATTAAAAAATAATTTCCTTCCATGAGACTTTGATCATAAACAATTCAGATTAAAAAATGGAGATTGTAATATAAAAACTGTACGCCCTTAGTACTCTTCAATCCTACACTCCATGAATGAATATATTATAATGATACATTATATATCATTAACATAAGTATTTTAATTATATAACATATCAATGGGGTAGTATATACACCTCATTAGAGAAGATTGGGGTACAACATATCACATTTCCCAAAGAAGATAACTTCAAATGGGAAACCCTTACAATGATCATAATGTTTAAATGATAATTAATAAATGAATAAAATATATTTATAAAATTTAAATCTACATAATTAATTTGAAATAAAAAATAATATCATAAAAAATCATTACACATATAATCCTAGAATATCAAAGATAATGATTATGTAATTTATCCCAATGAAAAGAAATTGAGTTATGCACTTCATTACCACTTGGTAACATTCATGTAAAACCCCCTTTGATTAAATAATTTAAATTGAAAATTTAAATAGAATTATATATGATATATTCATCATATTACATGTTAATTTGAATGTTTATACAACATATAAAATAAATTTGGTGCATACCATTAAAATATTGCTCAATTAAGGAAAATCTAGACGAATACCTTTGCTACTTTAGTAATCTCTGGATCAAGACCACATGAAAGATAGAAAATCATATTGATTTAAAGTAACAAATAATTTTCAGGAAAATAATCATAAAATATATTTATGTGATTTATATACAAAAAAAAGTGGTGAATATGGCATATGTCTCACAGAATAATAATTTAGACAAGAAAACCATTACCTCGAGTTTATAAATTCCATGTGTTTCCTTTGAATATTATATAATAATCTTAAATAAATAATTTTATTTTTTATAAGAATTTATAGATTTAATAACCTATACTTAAACCAATAATTTTATTTATTTTATTAGCATATTTAAATACTTAATAAGGTAAGTCCACAACAGCTGTTTTGATGACGTTCTCTTCTTTGTTTCAAAACATATTTGGTGTGTTGAACATGGTCAAAGATCTCATTATTTCAACATAACCAGAATATAAATCATTAAAAAATTGTCATATTTAAATTAGAATCATAATTTTAAAACCAATCATTAAATATGGTTATGAAATATGAGCTATGCTACAATCATGTAGATGGTAGGTCGTACGTATGCTTGAACGACATTTACATTTTACAATGACCATTATGGAATGAAGTTATGTAATATTTTATATTTATATAAAGATAATAATATCATAAATTAAGTATTATTTCATTAAATATATTTATATATTTAATCCATCTGTTTGATGATTAAAAAATGAATCACATCATTACATGGAGGTGGTAGTCTACATGTGTGCACGAATGACGATATCATTTTTCTATGTAATAAATAAAATGTTATAGTATCTTTTCATAATAATAAATATTACATGTATATAATAATTATAATATTTATATCAAATATTTTAATTAAAATTATCCTTATTACCTTCCATGTAATGCATTAGTGAAAAACAATTCACATCACATCGACAGTCCATAGACCGTCGTACACACGAGTGGCATTATTGTATCCCCCATGAAGTGGAAATTAAATAGGTATATATTATATCATATTTTAAAAAATAAAAATATTTAAAAAATATAATATAAATAATTTTAATCCATTATTATATCAATCAATGAGTGGTGATGTTAGAGAAATAGTGACATTAGTTTGCGAGGCGGTAGTCCTCCTTACACACGAATGATGATTTCATATCCAAATTTCATAGAAGATGATACTGATTTAGGCTATTAAATTAACATAATAATTTATCTGTATCTATAATATATTGTATTTATAATATAATAATTGAAAAATATTTGAAGGTTCTGGAAGAAGAAATAAAATAATGATGATCGGTTAAGAATGATACATCTTCTTCGAACAACCTCCATAGGTATGCACCAAGATACTTCATGGGTTATATTTATAATCAATGTATGTGATATAGTATGTGTGGATATAAGTAATGAATACATTTGTATAGGAATTTAATATCCAAATGTATTTTATAGTGTGAATAATATAGGATAGAGGGTTGCCTTTTATGAGTGAGTTGGGTGGTAGACTTGTAATGTTTTCAAAGAAAAAGTTATACCCTTGATTTTCTGATACCACAGGGTTTCAAAATGGACTAGTATTTATACTTAGACATTATAATTTCTAAATATGTCTATAAAATAGTGTTTATATGTGTGAAAATACATTTTAACACTTATATTATTAGTTTAACCCCAATAAAAATCATTTTCACCGTAACCGTGATCATTAATATTTACTGTTTTCACTATTAACTATTTAAAAAATTAGGTTGGACTCATTATATTATATAAATAATTAAGATTCAAAATATTTATCCATTTTAACAAATTCAATTCATATACATGGAAATTTTTTAATTTAAAATTAAAAGGGGGATTATCTATAATAAAAATAAAAATAAGGCATTCGGGCCATTCGGGGCAAGAAGTGTGTTTTTCAAGAAAATTATTGTTTTATATTAACTCTATTACCAATATTATTCATTTTAATAATATAAATTAATATTTATTGATATAAAACAAATTTATTTAATTTAAATAATTCCTCATTAGGGTTTTTTTAATTAATTTACAAGGATAAACATTATGCACATTAAAATAAGTTTTAGGAAAACCCATTTTAGACAATTACTTTACTCAAATCCAATATAAATATGATTGAAATATAATTTAGTGGATTAAATATAACTAATAAAATAATTATTTATTTTTAAATAATATTCAAAACATAATTGGACTTTTAAATTTACATAATTTATTGAGAAAAATGATTTTTCTTCAAAAATCAGTATTTTCACTATTTACTGAAAAATCAATATTCTATGAAAAAACCCACAATTTCAAAAAATATAAATTTTGATATTCCCATTTGAAAAATTAATTTCATTTTATTAAATAAAATTTCTAAAATCTCTAAATATTAATTATATAATTTTATCATGAAAAGTAATAAAAATCAATTCTAAAGAAAAAATATAGTTGAAGAATAAAATTACGTTATTAAAAATTTATTGAAAATTGAATACCAATTTATCAATAATTTAAATTGATTAGAAAATATAAAATATATATATATATATATATTAAATTATTTAATACTATTCAGTACCACCAATTTAATGTCTATGTTGTAATGATAATATATTTTGTGGGTATTTTAAGCCCAGTGTTGCATTTTGTATAGGTTGTCAAACACAAAACTCTTCGGGTTGCATATGCTGTAAGATATCAAAGATATTAAATTTATTTAAAAATAATTACATATTAATTTCATGGGTTGTTATGTTCTCATATATTATTGGTGTTTCATGTCTTATATGCTATTGAAAATAAATTCATTCTTTTTAAATATTGGGGTGTTATAAAAAACATGGAATTGGGTCAAATAAATCCTTTATTATAGTATTCTCTCCCTACTCAAAACAAAACTATTATCTGTTATATAAATATTTTTAACAATATTAAGGATTCAAAAAAAGATATATTCTATGTCCCTAATGTTCGTGAATCAAGACATGGTTAATATTGACCAATTTGATTTCAACTACTTCTCCCATTAGAAACAATGGATTATCTACATACTTAAATTTTTAAGAGATATACTACCAAAAAATCATAATTTCCATCCCATACTCATATAAAAACCATAAAACCTAATAATCAAAAAAATAAATAATATATAAAATGAATTCATACACTTAATAATCAATGAGATAAATATGAACTTATTTTTCAATGGAAGATTATTAAAATCCTATCAATCTAGCACTATGACTTCTTCTGAAAAATAAATTATGTGGGTTAAATATCGAATGATTTAGAATTAATTTAAAAATATGGAGAAAAATTTATGAATAAAATATTAATTTCTATGTATCTTAATTTTTAGATGGTAATAAGCCCATTCATGAGACAGTTCATGGATTACATATAATTGGGATAAAACTAATTTCACTATATGTGAAATTATGAGAGGAATTTCATGTATGTGAAATAATTTCCATATATTTACATATTTTTAAAGAAATCAATATCTCACTTATCCATAAATGTGATGACATTTCTATAGATAAATATCAAAAATTAATTTCTGTAAAAGAAGAATCAATATAGAGAGATGCTTCCATGGTTTTTTGTTTAAATTCCGATTTAATTATTATTATGGGGAACTATTCACATAAAATATCCCTTATCCCATGAATAAGAATTATTAATTCAAGAATAAGAGTAATCTATTGAAAAATAATGGGGTTTATATTGTTTATGGAAAAAGTTTCTATTAACAAAGGAATATTATATTTATAAAGGAAATAAAACATTCTCAAATCATATAGATGAGTATATATAGGTTTGAAGATATCTGAATTTCACTTAATTTTAACTGTAACTGGAATATGGATTGATTTGAGTTCTATGATTATTTCCCTCAAATATTTTATGATATATTTCTATTTAAATGATTTTATTCCCTTCAATAGCTTATAATACAAGAAACCTAGAGTCTAGATGAACTGAAATATGGTATACCATTTGGACCAAACCATTAAATAGATAGAGTGAATAGGAGTAAAAATATTTTGAAAAATTATGTATAATGGTTTTATATAAATAATATATTGATAAAAATGTGTCAATTTTTAGCAATTCCATTTTAATATTTAAAAATGCTTTTTCCTAAAAAATGGATTTCATTAAATTTTATGGAAAAATTAAAAAAATCATCCACTTTTATAAAATATATTTGAAAAAATGAATCTTATTTTTAAAATAATCATATCACGGTTAACTATGGTTGATTTTTTTGATTTACCCAAAATGATTATTTTTAAGTGAATAGTAAAAAATGATTTTTAAAATATTATCATATTTTCATTAAATCGTTAAATTTAAAAGTAAAATAAAATTTTTATTAGTTATAAAATTAAAATACGTTGCAAATTATTTATAATAATCTAAATATTTCCATTCTGATCATACATATTCATGATTCTAATAAAAGTCAATTTTATGCTTAAAATGCATTTTTCTAAAAAATTAATTTCCTTTTCATTTTAAAATTTTATATTTAAATTTATGTCTTATTATTAAATAGATTTAATAATAAAAATTTTATATAACATTTTTAATCATGAATATTAATTATGGTAAACAGTTCCCTTTTATTTTTACTCATTCTGATTAGTTATTGTGGTAAATATTTTTCACCTCATTATGGGTAAAAAGAGTGAAACATGGTTAAAACCATGATATAATGCACCAAAATAGACCCAAAACATTTCATTATTTCATTTAATTGATTATATTATACCATATACACCCCAAATTCAAATTAACGGGATTTTAGTTCCATTTACATTGATAATTATATTATATTACTTTTAGTAAAAAAAATCCAAAACTTCACTCCCTCAGATTTGTTATCTCTAATATTGATAGATAAGGATACAAAGAGTATATGTCAGATTTTAAATGTTTGTATGAAATATAAATTAAATTTTTCTCATGGAAATTTATTTTTAATTTTACTGATGATATAATTACCTTAAATTTTTAGACAACACTGATACAATACATGTGCAACTAGAATCCAAATCAAGTTAATGTTTTTAAAAAATTCTAAATGTAATAGTGTTTCATTTCTTTATATAGAACCACTAATTATATATATTAATATAATGTATTCATGATGTTATAATGTTTAATATTCAAATACCATTTTCATCATGTTTTGTTCAAATCCAAATTTTGTGAATAGTTATTGAATTTGAATTAATAATATTTTATGATAAAAATATTGGATTAAATTATTTAAAAATCATGAAAATAATTAATTAGGAAAATTAAGAGGATATATTTTTTAAAATATCATCCCTTTTTCATTTATGAGCATATTTTTACCCTCTATGTAAAATTATAACCCTAGAATATTAAAAAATTCATTACCATGGTTAAGATTAAATTTTATTAACCAAGTGGTTAAACTAAAATAAAACTTTAAAAATCACACCAAAACCTATATAAATTTAATTGGATGATTTTATTTATAATATATCATTTTTTAATTTAATATAAATATATTTTGAATCATTTTTCTCAATAATTTCTTTATCATGCTTTAATATTTTTTTAATTCCAAGTGTTTTATTTCCCACACTTATAAAAGGATATCCATTCTCTCTTTTAATTAAAAAAAATAGATCCATATATATCCACTATTCAGTGCCTTTTTATCTTCTCAACATCAACATCAATTAATCATAGGTTCTCATATTCTTTAAATACCATTTCAAGGCCTTTAAGAAGGGATCAAGTGGAGGCCAACCGAATAAGTTGTTATTATCCTACCCAACCTCTTTAAATTTATTCCTTCTTCTGACCTATCTAAATATATAGTATTAATAATAAACTAACAAAATAAGTATCATATAAATACTGAAATTTAATTATTTAATATTTAACTACCATTATCCACCCTCTTATTCGTCAAATGGGATTGGAGTTGAATTTTCACATAAAGATAGAATTCATGATCATTAAAAATATTTATCAGATTATTATTATGAAGGATTTAAAGGTTATATATGAAATTTTTAATATTTATATTATTTTTAAATTATGACATCACATACACCTTCTTTCAATTATATATTTTTGGAAAATTATAATGTCATTCATGGGTACGCGTGGACTACCACCTCCATAAAGATATGTGGTTCATTTTTCATTCACTAATTACAGTAAATGTAATAAGGATAGATTAATAAATATATAATATTTATATTACATAATAATGTTTCATTAAAGGTGAATTATTATTTAGATTTATTTCATTATATCCATTGAAAAGTGAAAACATTGTTCATGTATATGTACGACCTATCGTATCCATGAATGATGTCATTAATTTTTATATAAATACCATTTTTAGATGATTCAATATATGTAAAAAATTAATATATGTGATAATATATTTTTTAATAATATTCTATATATTATTGTTCCTGGATCAAATCATAGGGAATGGAAGTACTAAAGATAAATTCTTAGTAAAAACGGGACAACTAACACCAAGAAATAATGATTTTAATAAGAATTTTTAATATATTGTTGTTAAAATGTTATAATTAGATCATTTATTTTATTATAATTATGTAAATTAATATGGTATATAATTTTAATGAATTTAAATTTATAATATTAGAGGTCATATTTCCTTTAAAAAAAATTTATGTTGAGGTATGTGATTTGTGTTTGAATCTTATTTTATTCGGGATTGTTTATGGTTGATTTTTCATTGAAAGCTATTGTATGAAAATTTCTTAATAAATACCATGAATTTTAATATCCACTAGTTATTTATATAGAATACATGTTTTATTTTAATTTTCCACACATTAAGTACTCAAGATACTAAAATAATGGATTTGAGGGTTACCTACATTATTTCTCTCTTCAGTGGAAAATCATTTTTCATTGATATATATATTGTAAAAAATGATTTAAAATGTTTATATTTTATTATATTATTTTTTAAAGTAATATTTTCCCAAGATTTAATTTTTTACAACACTATTTAAAATGAATATTCTTGTTGTATTCTGAATGTGGTGTTTTTTTCTTTTTATCAAAATTTTGAAAGGAATCTAGTTTTTACCATACATAACATAAAAAAATTCCTACCATCGTGACCACCCAATGTTTTTTAACTACATTTTTAATTATCCAATATTATTTTAAAAAAGTTAATTCTTTATTATTTGGGAAATTTTTTTATTTTAATCTAACATTTAAAAATGGAAATGGTATATTGCCAATAAAATATTCCAATGTTATTTTAAAGTATTTTTCATATATGATAACATATTTTCATGTAACAAAAGATTTAATATGGATCTTGTCTAATGATACCATATTCATTCATTATCTGGATGGTATATGGTTCTGATGATGAAATATTGATTAAATCTATTTTCTTTTCCATGGTTTATATTATGATGAATGTGTTTATGATATTTTTGCATCCATGTGAATGGAATTATTATTATGCAATTGGTGGGACATAAGTTTTATATCTCTTCAATGAATAGTTTAAAGATTTATATGGGCTCAAAGAGAACACATGAGGTTATCCCAAGACAAAAATAGGGGAAATGTGAGGTTATCCCAAGCTCTATATAGGGTACATATGAGGTTATTCAATGCATGAAGCGCCTACAAGTGAAGATATCCTAAACCAAACATGTTTTGAATTTCTTGATGGTTAGAATTGATAAAGGATTTATATAATTATGTGTATGCCACATTTTATGACACTATTTTATAATAATATATTATGCCAATTTCATGTTCCCATATCTCATGTTCTTTCATCCCATTATTATGTTATTTTTTCCCAGGATTTAAAGAACGGTTTTAACAATAATGTTTCTATGAAGGGTTATTGTAGTGTTGAATTATGTGGGAGAAAATTTAGATATTTTATGATCTTGTTGTTTACATATCCATATCTCTAAAGAAACAAAAACTTTATTATTATGGGGTGGATCATAATATTATATATCGATTATTCATATACTGTGATGTTTTATTTATATATGAAATTTAGGGTGACTATAGTTGGTCACTTAGAATGTTTTTGTTAATATTCTAAGATTAGGTAATGAAAACATGTATGAAAAAACTATATATATGTCTAATTAGAGAATAAAAATATATCATTTTGGTAATTTCCATGGATTACCTATGTTAATCTTATCTTAATGGTGAGGTGGTGATGCTCAAAAATTTATCAATCTTATTTGTTCCAAGTCATATGAAATCCATTATATCATGAAAAGTCTCTAGAAATTCTAAATAACATCCTAAAAAATTAGATGTTGAGTTATTTGTGAAAACACCAAATGTTATGATGGTCATATATCAAGTATATAACACCTCGCTAATATTGGATTAAGGGAATATAATTCCTAAAAATATTATTATTCTTCCTCCAGTTGAATTTAATGTTATCAAAGGTAGTGATAAGTTTTCTTTATATAAATATGATATCTATTTACAATATGGGAACTAAAATTTGATATTCCAAACCATCCTACGATATTCTATCAATGTAATGGTAAATATAAAATTTAATTAAAATGGGAAACATTAAATGGGTCACAATTCATATTTAAAAGGGGTGTTCGTCACATATGGTCAAGGAGAAACTAAAAAATAATGATATTCTTATTGAATGAGATTTTGTTTATTTTATCCCATATGAGTTTTCTAGACTTTCTATCAATTACGAATTTGAGATTCAAATAGAAATCAAACCCATTGATACATCTATTTCAAATAGTAATTATAGAATAGACCCAATTTAGTTGCCAAAATTGAAGAAGAAACATTAGGATAATCCTTATAAAGAGATCACACACCCTAATGCAACACCTTGAGGTAAACCTACTCTTTTTGTTAAGAAAACTAATTAATCCAAGTGAATTTACATTGATTATAAGGAACATAACATGATCAAAATATAGAATATTATAGACATTAAAAAGTGCTTAAGTGCTGGATAAAGTTCCGAAATGAAAAAGCGAAGTCATATTCAGACTCGGAGACCCAGTCCGGAGGGCCCGGAGGTGTTGCGTGCAAAAAAGGGTGAAGTGCGCGAAAAAATATGACCCACGCAGAAAGTACAGGGATTCGCGAAGAGTCCTCGGTGCCAGTGTGAAATAATTCCGCGCCCGCGCCCCGCACGGTTGATATTCCACGCCTCCGCCTCCGTCATGCAAAATATTTCACACTGCCCTAAGTTTTGTGCCACCAGATGCCTATAAATAGAAGAAGACCCCCTTCCTTTTCGAGGATGAAGAATTCGAACCGCCTCTCTTGCGCGAAATTCAACTTTTGCGTGCGCGTAATATGGTCTTCAGGTATGGTTCTTTTTCACGCCAAGTCGCCCCGGGGTCTGCCTTCGCATGATATCCCCATGGCTTAGACTAAATTCTAACCCCTTCGGGGTTCGCCCCCCTGCACACAATTCCTTCCTTTGTGCACAGGCCGACCAAGTTGTGCGCAATCCTTTCTTTGCGCGCGCACCCCTTCCTTTGCATGCAATCTCTTCCATTGCACGAAATCCCTTTGAGTTGTGTGTAAACCCTTTCCTTTTCGCACAGGCCCCTTCCTTTTTGTGCAATCCCTTCACATTGCACGCAAAAGTCTCAGCTTCAGTTCTGCGCCAAATATCCCCGATTTTGCGCCGACCCAGTGTTTTCTGCGTAACAGCCTCAATTTCACGCACGCCTCCCCTATTGCGCGTAGGCCTCCCTTATTGCATGAAACCCCTCCTTATTGCACACATCCTATCCTATGTGTCGCTCCTATTAATCGCAACAGTATACAGGCTTGCACCCACTGGTCCATACTGCGGGGGTTGTGCCCCCCGCATCCCCGGTCCCTTTGCTACTGTCACTGACCCCCATGAAAAATGGAGAGTCACACCGTGAGTTTTTTGGGCCGGGATGTCGGGATTTTCTATTAAGCCCTTATGCGCACCCACCTTCCACCTACGGAATAGCATGATTTGAGATACTCCTCCGCACACCATGAAACACCTTGAGTTGGTATATTCCTATTGGTTCGTTTCCTATGTAGTGAGTTGAGATTCTCATCATCAATTCACTGAGTACCTTGAGTCGAACCATTCCTAAAGCAACTCATCCAAACCCCATTACTTAGCTCCTATGTCAGGTCGAACCATAGGGGCGCCCTTGGGTAAGACCCAACACCAGCCATTGCTAGGTTCCTTACAGCAATAGTCCTATCTACATGACTATAAACTATAGTACACCCTGTGTTCCAATCATAGGATACCTCTTGCTCCAAACAAGAGATGCCTTATGCTCCAAGCATGAGATACCAGTATTCCTATCTACATGACTTTAAACTATAGTAATCCCTATCATTCAATAATAAGATGCCTCTTATTCTAAATAAGAGATGCCTTATGTGACAAGCATAAGATGCCTAATGCCATGATTACAGTGGCGTAATTTCAAGAGCATTGGAATCCGTTCAAACATTCCATCACTCCACCTCACGCTTTGTGTGTTCTTCATTTGGATCTGCATCCACTTCCATGTCTGAAGGGACCCCCTAACGGCCTGGTCCCATGCCGCATCGGCTCACCTACCATCCTAGTCCAACACCCCGGAAGAATTTGGGCAACACTTTGAGTCAGGTCCTGTGTTTCGAACACGGTCAGCAGTCGACCCTCATTTTTTTGTCCCCATTTTAGGCTAACGCGACAGGATGATGTGTTTCGAACATGGTCAATAGTTATCCTTTATTGTCACGCCACCCTCATTGAATTATGAATACTGGGCATGTGATTCACACTTTTCATCTCCCTTTGTTTGGGCTGATTCCAATGCCCTTGGAATTATCCTTCTTGTGCACTAGCGCATAGGTGTAGGCCTCAATAATATGCCTCAACCCACCAGTGAGTTGGGATGTCCTCATGGCCAGACATGAGGAAGACATTACAGGCTGCTTCCACGCGTAAGCCCCGTCCATCGTTTCCACTCCTTAGTGTCACCTGGGAAGCTTCCATGCGTAAGACCCATCCACCATTGCCACTCCTACGGCCTTGCCGATGCCTTCCCTCCCACAAAGAGAAAAGGGTACCGGTTATGTAAGTCCTAGGGTTGCAGAGAAAACCCACCTCGTCCGATCTACGGGACATTAAACTGCCAAGCACCTCATCCTCAACAAATGACGTTAAACTGTGACCTGGCCCCGTGCCTTGCATGCAGGGTCCCCCCGCCTCAGACATTCTTCACGCCCACTCATCTCCAAGAGGATGGGATCACCCCTCACAGGGGATGATATCCTCCTTGTTGGAGTGGCGTTTGTCCGTGGGGAAGGTCAGCCACCTTGGTGTAATCCCCTAGCCTTCCTTCGAGGAGGTATCACCCATGCTCCTCCTTTCTTCGGTCCCAAGGCCAGCAGAGGGCATGATAGGGAACGGGTATCCTCCTCTCTTCTTGGGTGCCAAATCCCTATCCCGCTGCGCTTTTTCACCCTCGGGCCTCCATCCTGTAGTAAGTCCTGGCACCATGGGACGCTCAACGTGTAAGCCCCTCTTCGCTTCCCACAAACGCACCCTTCGCAACGTGATCGTCAGGTCTCTGCTACCTCTTGTTTCTCACACCGAGCATGACTCCCATGATCTTAGAGTGAGCACTGACCATGACACACCATGGGCTGTCTCAGAGCGTAAGCCCCATCCATCCTGAACTACAGGGACTTTGATCTGTGCTAAGGCATGGTACATAGGAAGCCTCCACGAGGTTCAATCCCCACCACCATGGGCCATCTCAGAGCGTAATCCCAAACCATCCCAAACTATGGGGACTTTGATCCATGCTAAGGCATGGTACATAGGAAGCCTCCACAAGGTTCAAGCCCCACCACCATGGGTCGTCTCAGAGCTTAAGCCCAAACCAACCTGAACTACGGGGACTTTGATCCGTTATAAGGCATGGTACATAGGAAGCTTCCAAGAGGTTCAAGCCCCACCACCTTGGGCCATCTCAGCGTGTAAGCCCCAAACCATCCCGAACTACGTAAACTTTGATCTGTGATAAGGCATGGTATGTAGGAAGCCACCACGAGGTTCAAGCCCGACAAACCATTGGCCCCGACCTTCTCCGTGTCGGTGTACCAATCCCTATTTCCACCTTGGGAAGCCTCAGATCTTAAGACCCAATCCATATGGACCCATGGTCCCTTCACATTGGTTCATCGACCTCATCAACTCGGGCCTCCTCAGAGTGTAAGCCCCAATCCATCTGGACCCTAGGTCTATATTCATGTCGGTTCACCGACTCTAACTTTGGGTCACCTCAAAGTGTGAGCCCCAAATGCCCGTCCTGCATGATGTTAAACTGCAATCCATCCCGAACTATGTGGACTTTGATCCGTGCTAAGGCATGGTACTTAGGAAGCCTCCACGAGGTTCAAGCCCACCACCCGGTCATTCTGACCCCATTCACGTTGGTTCGCCATCACCTTAGTCCACCTCAGAGTGTAAGCCCCATACCCATCCCACATGAAGTTAAACTGTATTCGCCATCTAAACTATATGGTCTTTGATTCCCCTCCACGGGGATACGTAGGAAGCCTCCACGAGGTTCAAACCCATCACCCATGACTCATCCTGATCTCTCCCTCGAGCCCACGTGTCTTAGGAATCTCATGCCCTAACCCGAAGGTTATACTTCCTCTGGGTCCTATCTATGTGTCCATTCTCACGGGTTACCTCTTCAGGTGTCCCATCGCTTCATCGAACTATGCAGACTTTGATTCCCTACCACGGGGATACGTAGGAAGTCTCTTTGAGGCTCAAGCCCAAATCCATCATTCATCCTAATTCTTACCCAGGCCGCCACATCTCGGTGGGATCATGCCACTTCATTCCTCATTTCCCTCCACAACATTCGGGAAGCCACCCACGTGCTAGCCCCAACATCGGTGTTCCCTCCAGGGGGTTTCTCAATCTGATCCACTCTAGCTAGTGTTCTGATCAGTCTGATCCGTCTCTGCTGAATGTTAAACTGGCGGCATACCCTGTGTTAAACATGGGAAGATGAAGAAAACCTCAGATACATGCCTATGGCATAAAATTCCCCGTGTTCTATGTGGGATGCCTCGGGCTTCCACGCCCTCGAGAAGCCCTATAATAAGGGACAGAAGACATACATTCCAATCCCCAACATCAAGACACGCCAGTGATGCCCCAACGTGACTACTCTCCTAACCAAAGGTTGCTTCCCTAACCGGACCCCTTGGAAGGTCCAGACCGAAGCGGCGTAATTAACTGTTGTCCATGAAGATATGGCACCGGGAAGAGCTTCACGAACTACGTCTTAAATCTATGAGGGAGACCCAAACTAGGTGACGAGCTCTGAGGAGGAATCCACGGAGGGAAGAATCGATATCCCATCATCCTCTTTCAATCAAGGATTATACATCCCTGAATAAGGAAAATGTTATTGAAAGAAGGGACAAACCATCCACTATAACTGGGATCCATGGTTTTCTTGGTTTTGGTAGATAATATAGATTCTTTGTGGAGAATTTCTCATATCTATATGATCCACACATAATGTTAACTCGGAAGGAACTCTTGTTCCTTAAGAAAAATCAATGTGAGGAAAATTTCGTTGAACATTAGAGAAATATATACTGTGAACCTATGCTAAAAAAACCCCAGTAGAGAAGTGTTTGTGGTCTATAGTGATTAATAGAAGAAGCGAATGTTATGTTTCCTTGTGAATAATGATATGGTTATATCTTATGCCTCACAAAAATTTATGGTTCATTATAAAAATTACCATACTCGTGATTTGGAGTTAGCTGTGATAATTTTTCATTAAAGATATGGAGGATTTGTCATTATTCAGAATGGAGTGATATATACACCAATCATAAAATTATAATATATATATTCTCTCAGAATTATTTGAATATAAACCAAGGAATATGGTTGGAGTTGATTAATTTTTAAGATATCTCAACAAATTACCTACATGAGATTGAGAACAAGGTGGATGATGGTTTGAGTTGAAAAGATCATGATATTATATAAATGATTAGGATCACAAAATATCTAACATTCCTGGATTATCAAAAATTGATATAAAAATATATAATTAAGGGGTTAATCTTATTTTACTCAATTTAATGTCCAACCATCTATCTAGGTAAGGACTAAATACATACTAAAAGAAGATGATAAATTTTTTAGGAATATCAGAAATATTTATGATTTCATCCATTATTATGATGGAATGATAAGGTTTTGGAATCGTTTATACTTTCTATTATTGTGAGATTTGATGAAGGATTTTTTAAATGAATCTCATAGTTCAACATTATCTATTTATCCTTATAGTACAATAATATAAAGAGATCTGAGATATTATTTATGTTGGGACAACATGAGATGTGATATTCAAAAGTGTGTGTATTAGAGAATTTCATTCCATTATGTTAAGGATGGGATGACAATTATAAGGGTATATTACAACCATTACCCATATCACAATGGTAATGGGAAATCCATGCCATGGATTTTTTAGTCATACCCCAAAAGAAATGTCTACCGTCCATAAAACTATTTTGTTTATTATTGGTCACCTTATGAAGTTACCTAACTTCATTGCTACCAATGAAGAATTATCTCTTAGACAAATTTCTATAATATACATTAATTAAGAGGTAAGTTTATTGGTAATACCAAAATATATTATATATTATTTGAGTCTAAATTTAAAGATAATGTTCTGGTTAAGTATTCATGAGGCTCAAGATAGATATTTAAGATTCAGTACTTCTTATCATTCTTGTATATATGGTCATTATGACATAACCATTAAATCATTTGAGGTTATGTTGAGCTATTTTTCTATGTATTTAAAAAAATGTTGGGATCAACGCTATCCACTAGTTGAGTTTCCTTATAATAATATCTATCACTCTATAATTCATGTTGATCTATATGAATCCCTCTATGGAAAGAAGTATATAACTCCAGTGTGATGTGATGGAGTAGGATAAATACAATTATTAGGGCTTTAGGTGGTTGTTTCCTCTAGAAATGGGGATGACCTTGTTTTCTTAAGGTTCAAACACTCCAATCGGTTTCTAACGGGTTTTTTCATAGAACCAAAAACATCCAATGATTCTATATCCATTTGGACCTACTTTCCAAAGGTAGGTGCTCATTAGTTGTGGACCGATAAGGCTTAAGAATTTTCATTGGTCGAGATGATGGGAGGTCGGACTCATCACACCTTTTTTGGGGGAATTATTGTCTACTCCGAGACTCTCTTTATAGATTTAAGTTATGTTCGTGAATCCTTATTACACTACCAAGTATGAAGATGAGATTTCCTTAATATCTGACAATCAATGATTGATATGTAGGAGATTTAGAGAATCTTTTATATATATTTGAGGTTCTTCATCGATAGATAATCATCTGTATTTGTTAGAGATTCTTGGTCAATGGTATCCTTCAACACATTATATAGATATCTCTTGGTCATTATGATAACCATACTAGTTTTAAATCCACTCAGTGGGGCACTTGAAGTTTATTGTCATTCAGAAGGACATAGATTATTTCATGGTTGGGATTGTACCCGTAGATGGGATACCTACGTATCCTTGTTTAGAAAAGGAATTAGAACCCACATAGTTTGAGTAAATAAGTATGAGGTTTATGCATGGTTGATGGCTCAAAGAAATATTTCATAATTACTTTTACGCTCTAAGCTCACGTGAGTCATGCTCGGTGTGAGAAACAAGACGTATTGGTAAAACCTGACAATTGTGCCATGAAAGATGAAATCATAAGAAATAATGTGGGGCTTATGTATGTATGACTACCCAGATAGATAAGGATTGGGATTTACTTCAGGGAAGAAACCTGGGAACAAGGTCCATAAAGGTATATATGCTTTATGGAGATTTGGATACTCTAACTTGGGGCTTATTCCTGAGGAGGATTCCCAAATTAAGAGGGGACTTGTGATTGGGTTTTATTCCTGAGAAGGAATCCCAAATCAAAAGAAGTTAAGACTGGTTAAGAGAAATGAGAACTGGGGCTTAGTCCTAAGAAGGAGGCACAGGTTAAAGGGACTTGAGAACTGGGGCTTACTCTTGAGAAGGAGGCCCAGGTTAAGGGAATTTGGAATTTGGGGCTTACTCGTAAGGAGGATTCCCATATTTGAGAACTTGGGGATTACTCCTAAAGAGGATTCCCAAATTAAGGAACTTAGACTGGGACTTACTCCTGAAAAGGAGGCCCAGGTTAGGAAATTATGATTGGGACTTACTCCTGAGAAGGAGGCCCAAGATTAAGGGAATTTGAAGACTGGGGATTACTCCTGAAAAGGAGGCCCAGGTTAGAGGACTTGGGGCTTACTACTAAGGAGGATTCCCAAAATTAAAGATCTTCTCATCTTAAAGGATTAGGTTGAATGAATGAAATATCTAACCTTAGTGAAATAAAGAGATGTAAATCACTAGGTTTTAAGAGATATTCCACAGAATTCCTTTCAGATAAGGAAGCCAACAAAGGAACCATGCCATAAATGGCTTTGAAGAAGGTTCTGAAGGATGAATCTTGAATAGGATAGGTGGATTTGAATAAGAGAGGTAAATAGGTAGGAGGGGCACCCAAAAAGAAGTAGGCGCGAAGGTCCTGTTGGGGCGCACAGGTACTAGTCACGCAGGTATACCTACGCGACACATATGTACCTGCACGACGGTCAACCCATAGGGTAATACTTCGGCAAAGCTTGGCTTAAGCCCTTAGTATTATCCCTAAATACTTTTAAATGAGTGGCGCGTAGGTTCTGTTGAAGGGATAAGGCAGCGCGCAAGTGTCTTCATTTCCCTAAAGGGTTAGACACTTAGGCACGCATGTGTTGATGAATTTCAACACTTAGGCCTTGTTCCCCCTCTTTAGATCTTCTGTTCTAGGTAAGAAATTACCTTAGAAGTGTTCGGAAGGCTTTGAGAAGAGACTAGGGCGCCGAGAGCTCAAATCTGAGTTTCTGGATTTTTTCCGTCCTTTCATGGGGGGCCCACAAGGGGTATTTATAGGCTACTAAAGACCCTGGGTGAAAATTTAATAGGGCGCGCAGGTCACCTGTGCGCCCAAAATGTGGTACGTAGGTATACCTGCACGACCATCATGGAACTTGCGCGGACCAAGCTCAAAACAATCCTTGTTCATGCCTTTGTCTATTTTTGATGTTTCTTTAAAGTATAAATCACTTTGTGTTAAGGTATTTCCCTTTTCAGTCGTTAGAATTTTTGATAGAAAGGAGCGTCAACAAAAGTCCCCCCTCAGAGTTGGATCCTAAAGTAATGAGGATGTGACTCTGAGGTAAAGAAGAAAAACCAAGGAATTGTGGCGCGCATATGTTGAGTGTGCAGATGGTGTCGCGCAGGTGTGAGTCACGCAGGCTTCGGCGCACAGGGGTGCGACCTTGCCTATAAATATGCAGCCATTCCTCACGCAAAGCAATCGGTTCTCAAAGATTTCCTCTCTTGCCGCGCAAGTTTCCTTCATCACGCAAGTTATTTGTTTTCCACTGGTTCTTTATCTCGCGCTTCTGTAGAGGTATTTGGACTTGCGCGGTGATACATGTGTGCCCAAAACTTGCGCGACACAACTATACTTGCGCACCAAAATTGGACTTGCGTGCCTTAATGCCTTAGCCATTTTTTCACTTTTCTTCACAAATTTTATGAAAAATAAACTCATTTAAGAGTTAATTATTCGACCTTTGTGCAGATTCAATGGCTCTTAGAAGAATTGGAACGACTAATGAACTGGTTAGCAAGAGGATTGATGACATGATGAACATCATTGGCCATGATTATTATAATATATGCGAAAACACTCTCCTAGATTTGGCTAAGTACTTGAATAAGTATCATCTTAATTTTCCACAAAGCATCTACTTGCCTCTGTATGGCCATGGTCATCTTCAAGAAGTCAACATTCTAGAGGCAAAGAATTATATGCCTAAGATGCAGCCACACTGCTACTCCTCTATTTTGGTTATGCTGTGCATTAAGAGTAGCAACAATGGTGTGAACTTTCAAATTTTTCCTTCATGCCATTTCCTTGAAAATATGAAAATGGCAAACCATGGGCTGATATGTTTTCCGCTTCCGGTTGATGGAGAGAAGACTATCATGACATTAGAACCAATATCTGAAAAGAGTACTCTCTTCAAATGGCTCTTTACTTCCAATGCTCCATTCTCAAATCCATGTATCCATCTTCCAAGTCTCTTGGACAGAAACAGAGTCACTGTTTGATCAGTAGAAAACTTTCTCAAACCGTACTCAAGAACATTCTTTTACAATTGTTCCAAGAAGAGATTGTATCACTATATCTCTTATTGTATCTAGTTGAATGAATGAATTCTATGTGGTTGCTGATGAATCTCGGGATGCCGTAAATCAAATGAAGATTTATGTTGAAAGTCACTTGTAATCCCTGAAAAAGATAAGAGACTCCAGTATGTGGATTTCCTTCTAATTCTTGTGCATCAATGAAATATACTTTCATATTCAATAATTTGTGCTTGCATTGTTTTACTACCTACTTTAAATCTTTATTTACTTAAGCCAATGGGCCTAGTAAGCATAATTTTATTTTTTCTAGGATTATAAAAATAACCCTAAAAATTTTAAATCTTTAATTGCTCAATATTACCTAAATCATACGAAATGTATGTTTAGTGAGCTGGGACTTGACTTTTGTTCAGAGTTCCCTTGTCTTTTGTGGGAAGTTTAAAGTCATGCACATCAAACATAAAAAGGCTAATGTTTAAGGTCGAAATAGCTTTGACCGAATGGATTAAAATTGAATCAATTACTTGATAATTTATCTGAAAACATATTACCATATTCAAGTATAGAGGAAAACATGTAAACTATGACTTAAGAAATTCTGAATCTGAGGAATGATATGAAAAAGGGATAAAAGGCATTAGAAGAAGTATTTCCCAAGAATGAAGTTACCACTATTTAACAAACCTATTAGGGGGTTTAATTATGCAGGGCCACTTAAGGTCATTGGCTGCATAGTCAAATAATAGCATCTTTTGGCTGAAAGTTTTGTTATGTAGACTACTTATGCAAGGCCTTATAAGGGCACGTGTTGCATAGTCAGGCAAAATAACTCTCAGAATTTTACTTTTCTACTACTAAAAAGCCAGTGAAAGTTTACGGAGATTAAAATTTTCCAAAGCATAGAGTCTGTTGTATGGAGATAGGTACTTGAATATGGAGAGGATATTTCCAATCAAGATTGTCAAAGAATTGGATGAATATCACTCCCATGAAGGTCTGGCCCAAACATAGGGAAGGGAAATATAAACCATAGACTTGAATACATTCAGATCATGAAAAAGAGTATGGGACAAATATGTTAAGGATGGTTATTTTTGCAGATCCCTACATATTGTCGTTAAGACAAATAAGAAAAAAAGAGGTTTTTCTCCTAAGAATGAAGTTACCACTATTTAACAAACACGTTAGGGGGTTGAATTATGCAGTCCCACCTAAGGGAATTGGCTGCATAGTCAAATAATAGCATCTTTTGGATGACAGGTCTGTTATGTAGACTGTTTATGCAAGGCCACCTAAGGGCACATGCTGCATAGTCAGGCAAAAGAACTCTCAGGTATCAAAAATTTTGTGACCAGAATTCAAGAAAAAATGATTATGGAGATCTGGAAGTATTTAAGGTTAGGAGTATGACACATCAAAATGGGCATTGTTCAATGCATGTAGAGATACACAGACCAATGCTAACCATAATTATGTTGTGGCTGGGTCCTGAATTGAGGTGATGGACTTCACTACGTATCCCATAAGGGTGGGAATCAAGCCATACGTAGTTCTTGAAATACAGTTTAATTTCATGTGGGACGAGAGTATAGTAAATCTTAGTCTAAGTTCATAGAGCTCGGACCAAGGGGGACTTTTCAGCCAAGGGACTGAAAGTGAAATTTGGGGTTAGGCCCAAAGACTTGGGGCTGGATTCGAGGGACGCTTGAGCGTTCCTACATATCCCATAAGGATGGGAATCAAGCCGCACGTAGTTCTTGAAATACCCTTTGTACAGATTTGGTTCGTACAAGTAAAGGGTGAAAGGGGACTTTAGTGCAATGATGGTTTGACCCAAGATTAAGGTTCAGGCATTGCCATGTATGCACGTAGTCTTTGGAATATAACATGATTATAGATCAATGTAAATAATGATTCCCTCTCAGGTGAGGGTGCCAAATAATGTTGTAGTTTATTGTCGTACAAGAAAAAAGTGTGAATAGTTTAACGTCATATAGCAAGGACGATGGTGAACCAATTTAAAAAATATTGGTTCTGGGGGTGGTTTCATGAATCAACATCGTATGAGATGGAGGTGAATAGATGTGAAGAGATTGGTTTTGGGCTTGAACCTCAGGAGGTTGCCTATGTACCCAGCCTAGAAGGCAAGGATCAAATTCTGTGTAGTTCAATTTAAGAATGAATTGGTAATCAAGTTGTTCTTGAGGACAACAACCTAAAAAATAGTGTCGGTATTTACACATGGTTAGTGTCCCAGAGAGGGTGTTATGGTTGAAGTTTACTCTAAGATCATGTGAGTCATACTCGGTGTGAGAAACAAGAGGTAGCAACAACCTTAACGATTCACAGTTTAATGTCATGTAGGACATATGAAGGGACTATGCAGTTTAATGTCTTGCAGTGAGGACTATTGGTGCTGCATAGTTTAGTGTCATGTAGTAGGGACAAAATACATTTTAACATCATGTAGGACGTATTAAGGGACTTTGTTCAGTTTTACGTCATGTAGGATGAATGAGCAGTACATTTTAACGTCATGTAGGACAAATATAGGGACACAGTTTAATGTCATATTGGACATGAACACAGTTTTGTGTCATGTTGGACAATAAGGGTGTTGTACAATTTAGTGTCCTATAGCTAAAATGATGGGGACAATATATTTTAACATCATTTTGGATGAAAGGGGGACTGTGCAGTTTAATGTAATGCAGTAAGGACAAAAGAGGACATAGTTTAATGTCATGTTGGACGTATTAGGGACTTTTTCACAGTTTAACGTCATGTTGGACAATGGTGCGAACAGTTTAAGGTCATATGTATGGACCAATGATTATGCAGTTTAACGTCTTGCTGGACGTAAGAGACTTCTATACAGTTTAGCTTCATGTAGCTAGGACGTCACAGTTTAACGTAATGTTGGACGTAAGGGATTATGCAGTTTAAAGTCTTACAGTGAGGACAACATAGTTTAACGTCATGTTGGAGGATGAAGGGACTGTCCAGTTTAATGTCATGCAGTAAGGACTTAAGAAGGTTTGTATAGTTTAACATCATATAGCAAGGATGACACAATTTAACGTTGTGTTGGATGTAAGTGCAAATATTTTAAGGTCATATGCATGGACCGTGAGATGTATTTGTATTATACAAAATACTTCTTCAGAAATCTGGCATTGGTTAGAGTAGTAGTGAGTTCTCCATCCATTGAGATTAAAGAATAAGCTCCATTGGAGTAGACCTTATGTATTGAGTAAGGTCCTTCCCATTTTGGATCCAGCTTGGGAGGTTTCTTTCCTGGTATCATTGGAGTTCTGAGAACCAATACCAATTCTCCCTGAATAAATGAACGAAAACAAAAAAAAATTTGTTGAAAGCTCATTCTATTCGATTCTTATAGACTTCCAAGTGGTGCAGGGTGCATAATCTTTTCTCATCTAATCATTCCAATTAATCCAATCGCTTTTGAGATTGTTCATCTGTAGATGACTGGTCACAAATGGATACTCTGAGTGAAGGTAATTGAACTTCAATGGGCAAGACTGCTTCTGTTCCATATACTAATGAATATGGAGTTGACTGCGTTGCAGTGCGGGTGGTGGTCCGATAAGCCCATAAAGCATGAAATAGTTTATCAGGCCATGACTTCTTATCTTTATCCATCATCTTTTGTAGTATATTCAAAAGAGTCTTATTGAAGGCTTTTATCTTTCCATTGGCCACTGCATGATACCGAGAGGAATGGTTGGATTTGATGTTGTATTCTTGATACAACTTCCTTACCTCAGATGAACAGAAGTTGGTGCCATTGTCCGTCAATATGGTATGAGGGACACTAAATCTAGTAATGATGTTAGACTTGATGAAGCTAACAATGATTTTAGAACTAACTTCTTTGAGAGGTATTGCCTCTTCCCATTTGGAAAATAAGTCAGTAGTAGTAAGAATGTACTTAAACTGCTTGGATGTAGCTGAAGCGTAAGGTCCCACTACATCCATTCCCCATGTGGAAAATGGCCACGAGTATTTAGCTGTATGAAGAAATTTTGGGGGTTGATGAATGAAATTGGCATGTACTTGTCATGAATGACACTTCTTTGTGAAATCAATATAATCTTGTATCATTGAAGGCCAAAAGTATCCAAGCCTTCGAATTTGACCAGATATTCTATGTCCAGACTGGTGGGCACCACAGACTCCTGCATGTACTTCTTTCATGACATCCATTGTCTCTTCACCATCGATGCATCTGAAGATAATTCCATCAAAACCTCTTTTGTAGAGAATTTTTTCTAGGTGATCTGGGCTATCATAAAGAGTAAAATTGACCACATGTCGTCGAATTTGTTCTTTCCCTGCTCTATCAGGTGGAAGTGTTCCATTTTGAAGGTATTCCCTGATAGGTGTCATCCATCCTGTAGTATGACCATATGGTTCAGGAATGGGACTAATTTCATTGATTTCCTCTGTTCTAGTTTGAACATAAGGTGAAATTATACGACGGTGGGCAATACTGATGCTTGTCTCATCCCGATTTGGATCTTCCAGAGCTATGGCTATATTAGCTAGTGCATCAGCTTGGGCATTTTGTGATCTCGGGACATAATAAAATGTCAGTTCCGAAGAAAATTTTGCCATTAACTCTCTGAAATAATAATACAAATGGATTAACTTTTCTTTTCTGATTGCATAATTCCCATTGACTTGTTTGATTACCAGGTTTGAATCACCTTTCACCTTTAAGTGATTCACTTGTTCTTGAAGCGCCAACTCCAATCCTGCGATGAGATCTTGGTATTCTACTTCATTATTTGTATCGTCTTCCCACAATAAGAAAGAATAAGGTATCACTGCATTTTCTGGGAAAATAAGCACAATTCCCAACCCAACTTTTTTGAATTTAGGATCTTCCATTTTCTTCCCTGTTGGACATCTGGAAGCACCATCAAAGTACATTTACCATGTTTGAAAACTATCTTGAATAGAGAAGACTCCCTCATCAGTAATTTCAATATCTAAAGATGTATCTTCTACTGAAGGGTGTTCAGCAAGGAAATCATCCAGAGCTTGGCCCTTTATTGCCTTTTGAGACACATACTGAATATCAAATTGCTGCAAAATAACTTCCCACATTTCCAGACATCCTGTAAGCATTGGATGACTAAGGATGAATTTGAGCAGGTTATTATGAGATACCAATTGGACCTCATGATGTTGCAGGTAGTGTCTAAATTTCTGAACTGTAAAGATTAACGCCAGGTATCACTTTTCAGTACTTGAATATCGGGTTTCTGCTTCAAGCATAGTCCGATTGAGATAGTAAAGGTTGTTTTCATTCCCGGCATTATTCTTTTGGGAAAAGAAGGCACCCAATGATTGCTCTAAGGTTGTCACATAGAGGATAAGTGGCCTTCCTTCAACAGGTGGCATTAATACCGGTGGAATGAAGATATATTTCTTGAGAATATTGAATGTGTCTTGACATTATTCATTCCACTGGTAAGTGACTCCCTTCTTCATCAATTTGGTGAAGGGTAAACTTTTGTCTGCCAAATTGGCGATGAAACGCCGAATATAGGCTAAGTGTCCTTGAAGTCCTATCAATTATTTCAAATTTCGAGGAGGTGATATACCAAGGATTTACTTTTTCTTCTTAGGATCGACTTCGATACCACTATGGCGTACAACAAAGCCGAGAAATTTTCCTAAGGTTACCCCAAAAGCACATTTCAAGGGGTTCATCTTCAAATTATATTGTCGAAGATTATGGAATATGACTTCCAAATCAGCCAAGTGATTAGAATGTTGTTTGGATTTAACCACCAAATCGTCCACATAACATTCAACAAATTTCCCTAAAAAGGGTTTGAAGATACGGTGCATGGCACACTGATATGTTGCGCTTGTATTCTTCATGCCAAAGGGCATTACCCGATAGCAAAACACACCCTAAGGGGATCTGAAAGCCGTAGATTCCTCATCTTCTGGATCTATTTGGATTTGATTATATCCTGAATATCCATCCATGAAGGAAATTTCTTCATATCCAGCTGTTGCATCAATTAAGAGTTTTGTAATCAGAACTAGAAAATCATCCTTAGGACAATGCCGATTAAGATCTATGAAATCAATGCAAACTCTAATTTGTCTATTCTTATTTTTCACAGGGACAATATTATCCAACCATTTGGGATATTGAACTTCTCTGACGAAGTTATCTTTGATAATCTTATCCACTTCAGCTTCAATTTTGGAAGCATAAGTTGGGTGTGTTATTCTTGCAGCTTGTTTGAATCCTCGATGTTCTTCTGGAAAACCCAAACGATGAGTAGAAACATCAGGATCAAGCCCTGTCATCTCTGTATAATTACAAGAAAATATATCTTGATTTTTCTTTAAAAATGAAATATACATTTCTTTCTCTTCAAGATTCATGGCCGCACTAATTAAAGTGGGGCGTGGATCTTCTTTTGTACCCAGATTTATTTCTCTGAGTTCATCCACAGTGGTAGAGATACCTTCTTTAAATGATGGAGGAGCATCACTAAGATCTTCCTCTTCTTCTTCAACATGTGTTACTTCTTCTATTTCTACTTGCATAGTAGATGATGAAGCAGAATTTCCATGATCAGGAGAGATGTTAAAATTTGAACATCTTAAAGAAGAGGCTTCCATTTCTGACCCTATTGATGATGAAGGGTATTACTTGGGTAATAAATATGAGATAATGGATTGAGAATCGACATCATCGTTCACCTCTGAAATTTCTATAACTTCTTCTGGCCTGGTTGGCGAAGTATAGACTTGCTGGATTTCAGCGGATGAAATGAAGACATCTTCATTTGAGCTTTCATCATTTCTTGGTGAATCGCCACTTTCTCCCATGTTGTCTGTCTTGATTTCCGTAATTGACATTATGGAAGTTTCCATAAGAGTATTTGGATTCGGGTCTATCCTGTCAATTTGACTGATAGGCAATACATAATCTGTACTCACATGTGTGAATGGGTTTACTGGAATCTTTTCCAAACCATATGGAGCATTAACCTTGGTAACCTCCCTTATTATGGATTTCTCCCTACCCTTCATGTGATAGAATTCCGCCTCAATGTATTGAGATTCACATATTTTGAAGGGGGCCTTATCACCATAAAATGTCCCAATTTGACCATCGAAACAATATTTGAGGCATTGATGGTATGATGAAGGGATAGTCACATGTTGATGTAGCCAAGGTCTTCCAAGAAAAACGTTCAAGGTTGTATCATGATCAACAACCATGAAATCTGAATTGGATACAAGGTATCCAAACTATGTTCTGAGTGTAATCTCGCCCAGTGGTTCTTGTTCATTTTTATCATATCCTTGTAACATCAAAGTAGAAGGAGATAAATCAGATTCTGTGAGGCCCAATCGATGAAGTGTATGAATGGGGATGAGGTTGACTCCTGAACCATTGTCAATAAAAGCTCTTCGGATGTCTACACCATTGACCTTGCCAGATAAATACAAAGGTCTAATGTGTCCATGCACAACATCGTCTTCATCTTCATCTGTAAAAGATATCACTACATAAAATTCTGTAGGATTATTCTCTACATGGTAGACTTCAGCCGTGGAAATTTCAGTTTCGAACTCCTGAGGACTTGACAAAGCCTCAATGAGTGCCTCCCGAAGATCCTTGGATAGATTCAAGGAATCCAAAATTGATAACTTGGATGGTACTTGGGCTAAATGTTTCAAGACATCATATTATTGATCCAAAGGTCTACGTTTTCCAACAGGAACATGTGGTTTCGCAGGTGCCTTAGAGGTTGATTATTTAGAAGTAGATGCTTCTTGTATCGGGGTAGGAGTTGAAAATACTCCTGGCTTTGGAAGATTAGACCGAATAGGTCTATTTACTTGCTGAGATGAAGAAGGTGTAACCTCTAACCGATCCTCTAGAATAATTGTGCCAGGACTGAATCTGATATTGGTGGAAGAATTTTCTTGTTCTTGTTGAGCCCGCTGAAGGGCTCTGCCACGAGTTTCTACTACATACACAGTTCTAGCAAGGGTAGAATTGGAATAGTGGTTTCTGGGATATCTACGTCTTCCTCTATATCCCAGACCTCTAGAACTCCCTCTAATCCCTCTGTTTGATACAGGGAACTCAAGCTCATCAAAATCAAAGTTGTGACTGGCATAAGGATTTGTTAAATGAATCATGTTAACAGAACCAAAGATCAACTCTTTTTCTAAGGAAGACTCTGCCTGATTAGCCAGTTTAGGCTATGCCTTTTGGTGGGGAAGTGCCCATGGCTTTGAAGTAGATGGCATAAAATCTACTAGAGTCAAAGACAACTTGGGCTTTGACACGATTTCATCTTCTTCTGATTGTTCCTCTTTCTTTGAATTATGTCATTTCTTTGAGGATTTTCCCTCTGATTAAGAGGGTTTTGTTGTGGCATTCATAGAAGAAGACACAATTGGTTTATTCAATTGCATTCTCAAAATGGCATGAGTTCGGTTGATCGTTTTCCTAACCATCCAATCATCATATTTCTGTGCATTTTTGTTTTTGACTTCTTGTCACTCGCCTTCTTCCTCTGTATTTGTAGCAGTAACACATGCTACCTGATCTGAAGAACCTTTCAGTTTGACTTGTCCTGAGTCCACCATCTTTTGCAGGAGGTCTTTCAAGACAAAACACTCCTGAATGGGATGTCCCAACATCTGATGAAATGGTCAATAGTTGGGAAGGTCTTCATATCCTTCCTTGTTTGGTCTTTTAGTCCTTGGCAACTGAACCAAATTATTTTCCAGAGCCAAAATGAAGTAACCAGGAACTTGTTCATTTTGGAAAGAATAAAATTTTCTCTTAAGATCCTCAAATTATTTTCATATTTGATCTCTTTAATCATATTGACGAAACGGCCTCTATTTTTGATGCTCAGAAGGAGGAGCCCTTTGAGAAGATGAAGGTCTTGAAGTGGAATCAGGTACAGGTGCTTGTTTAAGAGTGATTGTAGTAGTCTTTGCTTTACCCATTCTCCTTCCTGAAGCTGATGGAATTACACAAGCTTTATCTTTAGTCTTTATAAGAGATTCTTCAATCCGCTGAGAAATAAAAGTAAGGTCTTGAAACCCTCTTGTGTATTTCATAGGGATCAACGGCATGCGTAATTCATCACGCAGATTTGCCACACAGATTGGCAACAACTCTTCTTGAGGGAGTGCTAAGATCAGGGAATATGTTAATCCCTTCCAGCAAGTAATGAAATCTAAAACCCTTTCATTCTACATTTTCTTACAATTTGTAAGATAAAAAACTGTTGTCTTTGGCAAAGTTGAGCTGAATTGAAGAAGGAATTTTTGACGGAGATCCTCCCACCCGGTAACTGACCAGGATTGCAAGCTTGTATACCAGACAAAAGCAGGCCCTTGTAATGACTGTACAAAACACCTGAGCTTAACTGATTCTTGTTGTTGAGGGGTTCCCATCATAGGATTGCAATGAGAAAAAAAATGTGTTAAGTGTTTCTCTGGGTCTCCCAAACCATTAAAGATTGGGAATGTGGTACTTGCAAAATTTGATGGGGGAGGAATTGCATCAACCCATTCAGGGTAAGCTCTCTTTTCTGGTTGAACCGGTGCACACTTCCCTTCCATAGTTTCCAACCGAGCTGTTAATGACTCAATGGTAGTCATTAAATTTTGAGAAACATCTGGTTGATCTTGAACCTATGCAGGTGCAAGAACTGGAGTTTGGATAGGAGTGGCAACCGGGACTGCCACTAATGGTAGTATTTCCGGTTATTGTTGCATATAACCCATAGGATTAGACCTATGAGGGTGTACTGGTAAAGGAGGATATTATTGATCCCTCTCAATAGTCACAACAAATTCCCTTGACTGACTGACTCCAGCACGCTTAGGAGGAACACTACTTTGAAGTAGTTCTGCATTCAACCTCCTTAATGCCTTCATTTCTGCCTCTTGTTGTGAGAATCTTTTCTCTAGTGATAGTGATTGGCCTTCTCTAGAGGAAGGTTATGTAACCTAATTCTTCCCTTTCCCCTTGTTGGACACCTTTAAAAGAGGGGGGAGTTGGTTATTTGAAGGAATAGCTAGATTCTGGGTAATCCTTTGATTTCATGTTCGCACACCTTCTTCATTTATGTCTGTGTGTACAACTTCTTGAGCAGGAACTTCTTCATCTGATCCTTCTGAATGGGCCTCATATGGGGGATCAACAACAACGGAATTGATGACATTAATTGATGCATAACGTATTGCATCCCTTATATCAGTATTTCTACGATACTGTCTTTTTCCATATCCTTGATGAGACATTGCCTTTTGTTGATTTGATCCCTCAAGAAATTCTTGACGAACCGTAATTTGGAGGGAATCTCTTGATAATTCGGCTCTACATTACTCTTGTGGCTTCTTCCCTAATCGAGAGAAAATGGGCTTTCTCTAAGGAAGAGATTGAGGATTTGAAAAAGTCCCCAGTCCTGTGGACTGGGGCTGTTCCTACTGTTCCTGCTCAACTCCTCAAATCCTATTTGTTGATTCTGAGGGTTGGGTTAAAAGAGTCCCCAGTCTGTAAATCTGGGGTGGCTCTTGAGCTGCTACATTTGAGACCTTCTTAAAATCTCTCCTAATCTTATGGACTTTAGTCCATAAGTTGGTTGGATGCATTAACCTGCATCCACTCAAATCACCTGGTTCAAATGAACGTTGGATGATTTCTGACACTTATGTCACTTGATGATGTGCATGATCTAAACGAGAATCTTGTTCGATATTCTCGTTTTCCTGATGCAAGAGTAATTCGACAACTTGTTTTATGTATTCCTAATTTTGAGAAGAACTAGTTGAGGCATGTTCTTGAGCGAGCCTTTGATTACAAACAAAGCCAATTGGCTGTGACCAGCCATGGGCAATAACATTGCATGAGACCATTTTTTGAGGGCTTTGTTGGCTGGAGAGTACAGTGAAATGCAGTGCTCCATGAATACCTCATCCCCTGATATGAATACCAGATGGGTCATTGGCAATTAAATGGCGCAATCTTCTTAATGCACTAAGGAATGAACGCTGAAGGGCTCTCTGCTGCTTTTCAGCCTTCAGATATCGAGAAACTGAGAGAGATGCCAAGTCAATTTGGCGTTGTAACCCTTCTATTATCTTGAAGAACCGTAATTTGGAGAGAATCTCTTGATAATTAGGCTCCACATTCCTCTTATGGCTTCTTCCCTAATCGAGATAAAATGGTCTTTCTCTAAGGAAGAGATTGAGGATTTGAAAAAGTCCCCAGTCCTGTGGATTGGGGTTGTTCCTACTATTCCTGCTCAAATCCTCAAATCCTATTTGTTGATTCTGAGGGTTGGGTTAAAAGAGTCCCCAGTCTGGCAAGCCAGGGTGGCTCTTGAGCTACTACATTTGAGACCTTCTTAAAATCTCTCCTAATCTTACGGACTTTAGTCCAGAAATTGGTTGGATACATTAACCTGCATCCACTCAAATCACCTGGTTCAAATGAACGTTGGATGATTTCTGAAACTTCTGTCACTTGATGATGTGCATGCTCTAAACGAGAAGCTTGTTCGATATTATCATTTGCCTGATGCAAGAGTAATTCAACAACTTGTTTTATGTATTCTTGATTTTGAGAAGAACTAGTTGGGGAATGTTCTTGAGTGAGCCTTTGATTACAAACAAAGCCAATTGGTTGTGACCGGCCATGGGCAATAACATTGCATGAGACCATTTTTTGAGGGCTTTGTTGGCTGGAGAGTACAGTGAAATGCAGTTCTCCATGAATACCCCATCCCCTGATATGAATACCAGATGGGGCATTGGCAATTAACTGGAAGAATCTTCTTAATGCTCCAAGGCATGAACGATGAAGGGCTCTATGCTGCTTTTCAGCCTTCGGATATCGAGAAACTGAGAGAGATGCCAAGTCAATTTTGCGTTGTAACCCTTCTATTATCTTGACATGATTTTCATATTCATCATAAGATAATATTTTCTTTTTCAATTGACAAAGATTTTTTCACATGTTGAGATGAATATCATGAATAAAATCTTCTGTCAACATTTCTGGAATGTCATACTGAGAGTCATCCAAAGGCCAAAACATGACCGGTACTTCACCTTTCGTTAGTTTTTTCCTCAAATTCAGCATTTCCCCTTTATCATTCGATGGAGATTATTCTACCTAATTAGACCAAAGCTGGTTCTTCTTTATTGATTCATCAGATTCAACAATTTTGGTAGAGAATTAATTTACCAAATTAGAAGATACATGACTCAGGGGTGGTTCGGAGAATGACCTACACCCCAGGTTATCTTCTAGTTGAGAAATTATTTCACCTGCTAGTGGTAAAGCATCAGACATGACTGGCTTCACATTTTTAAGTTCCTCAAGATAAGAGGGCTTTCTCATCACTATATTTTCCATTGGAGCATTTTCCAGGCAATGTGAATTACTAATACGGAGAGGAATTTCGCAGCTAAATTCATCATCATGGGGAGGAACACTATGGTGGGTTACAGCAAAAGGTGAAACCTCTTGCTCCTTAGTCTTCTGGACACGCAGAGGGTTATCATGGCTCTCATCTGAAGATGATACTTCGAGATCGATTGAACTGTCATGAAGCAATCCTTCATGAGGAAGTGTCTAATGCAGACCTTAGGAATTAATGTTCCCACTATTGGGAATTGAGAGAGTAGAATCTTGAGTTGCAACGGATAATTGTCTGAGTGCATCAAGAACTCCAGCATCGGGTAAGGCCTTATTACATATTGGCCCTTGATTTCTTGACTGTGCTGGACGGGTATTTTTCTTAGATGCCTTCTTACTCACTTTGGGAACTAATTTTTGATGAAAGTGGTTATTATGGGTAGGTTTATGTGCCTATTCAGGAGAAATAGTCAGGTTAGGCTGATTATCTCCACTCAAATCAGGTGTATGTTCCTGACTTGGTTGTCCGTATGATGTGGGGGAGTATGCCCCACAACCCTCTTAGACTGGAATAGAGGTGTGTGTCTATTTCGGAGTGAACTATTGATGTGTCACTTCACTGGTAGGGATATATTTTCATTTCTTTCCCTGTGATGTTGCTGAAGCTGTTATAATATCCTGGCAGGCATCCAGAATATGAGGAGGGATTTGCTTCTGCTCTTTCACCATTGTTAGAATGTGTTTGGTGACTTCAGCTGCTGGAACGGGGATATACGTCCATTCCGTACTTGGAGTAGGTGTTTGTTCCTGCTCCTGTCCTCCTTTTCCTATCAGTGAATTCTGACAGTACTCATGTGTGGGGGCAGAGAGTTGAGTCTTCTCCAATTTTGTCGTCGGGGCTTTCTGACTGACTTCTCTGAGTGCTACCAAATGAGACTATTGGTAGGCTTGATCAACATTGGAAGGTTTATGTGCCTGCTGTGTATTCCTCATCAAGTATGGTTGACAATTTTCCTTCAATACTGGTAGATGAGACTGCTGATAGAATTTTTGATTGTAAACAGGTGTATGTTCCTACTTATCAGTTGCCACCATATTAAATTGGCGACCTTATTTGGTTGTAGTCAGATGAGACTACTGACTAGATGATGAGTTATAAGAAGGTGTATATTCCTTCCTATAATACTCCGCCGGAATTTCCTGGCGGGATTGGCGTGTTGCTTCCAGACGAGTCTGATGGGAAGTAACATTAGGACAGACGGGTGTATGTGCCCGCTCGTTGCTTGCCACCAAGTTAGGTTCGTGGACTTCTCCAGAAATGGCAGAGATAAGAATCTGCTCACTGTTGACTGGTCGTTGCCTCTGGTGGTTCGTCTTGCCTACTTGGGTTCGAGGAACCTAAGCCGAACACCTGGAGACGACACCCTCATCATGTTGAGGGCGCACTGTCGCACGAGTCTGGCGGCGATTGTTTGTGGGATCCCTTGGGAAGGACTCATTTCTACTTGAATTAAGTCCTTGAGTGACCTTCTCATTCACCTCATCATAATATTGGAGGGACTGGTGATTGCGTTCTGGGGATAATGACCCGAAACGGTTGGAAACAGTGGTTGGCACCACCTACTTCTTGATCGCTGTTCATCGTTGTCCGGACAACCAGGGTGAATTATTGACTTGGAGGGCTTGTCGAGCAGCCTCCAGAGTCGGAATGGTACTGTGTCGACGGTATTCCTTAACCAGTGCATTTGATACCCAGCATTGAAGATGCTGAGTAGGTGATGTCGTCCTCAGAGCGGATGATGATCCAGTAGGATTAGCAGCAGAGGTATTCATAGCAGAGGCATTCACATGTGTCACTACTGGAAAAGGGGTCTATCCCTACGCATCTATTCCCACGGTTTATCAAACCATGGGAATAGTCATTTTTTGTTTATCAATACCCATGGTTTTATTAAAACTGTGGGTATTAAATCCACAATTTCACCCCCCCCCCCCATCGGGATCTCCTCCTCACTCTCGCACTCCCCCACCGGTTCTCCTTCTCACTCTCGGGCTCCCCCACTCGAAACTTAGGTTCCCGACCTCCGCCTCCAGCCCTCTCCTCCCCTCCCCGACCACTGCCTCCCGGCTATCCGACCTCCACCTCCCAGCCCTCTACTCCCCTCTCCGACCTCCGCTTCCCAGCCATCCGACCACCGGTTCCCGGCCATCTCATCCCCTCTCCGCCCTCCACCTCCGCTCCCGACCTCGACCTCCCAGCCTTCATCTCCACCTCAACGTCTCGGACTCCGACTCCCTTCCTCCAGCTTCAGCATCGTGCCCCTTCCCCCTGTCGGATCCCTCTCCTCCAGCAATGTCCCGGTCAATTCACTGCATTTAGGTTTGTAATTTTTTCTCCTTGATTTTTTATTCTTTTTAAACTAATCACCAATTCTTATATCAAATGCCTCATTAAGTTGACTACACAATTTCTGTTAGCTTATTTTCATTGAATAAGTGGCTGATTTTTATTTCCCCTAGTCATTTTACTTCAATTTCCCTCATTTTTCTAGAATTTCTTGTATGTTTTTTGTAGATTCCATTCTGCTTAGGGTATACACAAATTTATCCAAAGCTTCAAAATTATTTTTGATTGATTATGGTCGATAGAGTGGGAAATAAATCAACCCAACTAACTGTAGTGTGTAAATTTCTGATAACTTCTTGTCCAAATGTTCAAAATTCCTTAAATGTTCACTTAGAATCTTTATGAATGATTTTCCTATGGATTTCTTGGGTTCATTATTTTATTTATGTAAGATTTGTATTTATCATTTTTATTATTTAACAAATATTATTACTGGTCATAAAACTAATTAAAACATTAGTTTCTATCCTTAGGATACAATATCTCCCTAATTAGCACCATGTTATCCTCTATTACTATACATAATACTTTAGCCATCAGGTTCCCTAAAACGATCATCGCGGGCATAAAAAATATCATTTGTATCTCCATGTGGGACTCCCAAAATGAGGGAAAATATCACTAGGAGTGATGGTATTACATGGATAAGATATTATAGAGGGTGTAATTAATTTAAGAAGGCTTTATAAGACCATGAAATCTATACAAGTAATAAATGTATATGAAGTGCTTATGGGTTAGTCTCTTCAAGGGTCTTTTTATACCCTAATCGTTTATTCTCACTCAATCATGGAGAATGGTGACATATCCTATAGAAATGATAACTAGTTTGGGAATATGATATTCTTTACAAGGTGTTTGACACTAGACATAGCCTTAAAAAACACATGTGAACACCCAAGGATCATCAATGTTGTCCTCAATGCTGAAATGAAAACACTTTACTCTAGAATTTAACTAGTATAATATCCCAAATACAATATTTTTTCCCATAAAGTATGACTTATTCAATGTGTTTGACTTCTATAGGCCCATTCATGCAGAGTAAAATAAAGATATCTGGACAAAATTTTATGGTGTGAAGCTATACCTAACTTGTATGGTAAGCATAGAATTGTACTATTCCCATTAAATATGTTGTGCAATGTAAAGGTATTCAACTATCCATGAAATGTTTACACTTCAAAAACTCAAACAAAAATAGTGTTATGTCTATTGTATAAAGGGGAAAAATATCATTTCATTTGTTATTTCCATGAGGTGTATAAAGGGCGACATTTTTCTAGGTTCATCAGATACTTTTTTGCCTCCCCTGACCTCCGACTCCCCACCCCAACCACCGACTCTTGGCCATCCGACCTCCGCCTCCCGGCCATCTCATCCCCTCCCTAGCCTCTACCTCCCACATTCGCCTCCTCTCCCGACCTAGACCTCCGGGACTTCACCTTCGCCTCAACATCCCAACCTTCGCCACGCTGCCCCCAGCTCCGGCAACGTCCTCGCTCCCCCCTCTCGGCTCCCTCTCCTCAGACAACTTCCTGGCCAAGTCATTCCATATAGGTATAGAATTTATTCTCCTTATTTTTTTATTCTTTTTAAACTAATCACTTATTCTTATATCACTACACAATTTATCTTTTGCATTGTTTATTTTGTTAATAATCATTTATCATAAGTGGAAATCTGGGTATGCATCTTTGGGGAATTTTTTTTTGAATTCATTTCTGTTGTTTGGTCTATTTGGGAGCCGATCTGCCTGCTTTACTGGACTGCATTTTGGAATCTGGATTTGGGTTTGACTAAACCCCTAGTTTTCTGGTTTGATGGTCTACCAATCCATCACCTTCTTCAAAAAAATCATCTTAGAGATAATTTTTACTTCCTCTGATTGTTATTACAACAATCTGTTTTCATTTACAATGTTTTATATTAATGCATTTTGTTCTTTGGATATAACTGACAAAGACTACTAATTTAGGATGATATACTAGTGATGAGTTGTATTTGAAGGACATAAAAGTATTGGGAAGGAGGGAATCTAGAACTAAAGTGGCATACCCAGGGGAGTAGTGGTGTCTACTCTAAAATGTCCATATGAACAGCATCTCCTTATGCTATAGCTTTCCTGATAGATCGCATGAAGGGCATGGGGTCATCAAACATGATTTTTTTATGTATTCCATCTTTTATCTTCTTTATAAACCCTATATTACAAATCACTTAGATTCATTCAATGATAGTTTAATTTAAATCAATTTTAATCAAGAAGGTCTGTGGGATGCCCTTCGTATGTCAAACCAGAATTCCACTATGTGATTTGTGTTGATCATGAAAGGCACATAAGTATTTTGTATGGTTATTTCTTTTCTTCACATGTATATTAGTCTTATATACATTGAGTTTATTTTTAAAAATTAAATTTTGCGGTGAGGTTCACTCTTACATAACATTTACATACTCTTATGAAAGACTAGTTATAGCATTGTCTCTTCCATAATGGTGTATCAAATCATCAAGCAGTCCAGATTATTCTAACATTTAATAAGTTATGGTGTGGAATATACTTTTAGAATTTGGTCTCTCTAACAGTGTGTTATTCCCCTTCATAATGTTTTCCATGCACGATTTTCAAAAGATTTGGCCAGCCCATATGGCGAAACCATGTCTAGTATATATTTCGGGTGAAATTACAATTTCCTTTAAAATATTTTTAATCTAAACACACTACCGTTAATATTTTATAGTGGTGGAATTCCTATTTTATCTTCTTTATAAGAAAAATTCATGTCTATTCTAGGAATTTAGATCTAATTTCAATCATAGTTTGATCAGTTATAATTTTTCTCATTTGATCTGTTCCATTACATTCTTGATTAATTTCTAAACATACATTCTTATGCTTTCTATCAACAATGCTACCTAGAATTAGAATCACATGACAAAATCTCATGGCATTGATCTTTTCTTCACATCTACACTTATCCTTGATGAACTAAAGGCTGATACTGATGGGGAGAGTCCTATGGGCCTAAGGTATGTGTTTTATAAATCTTTTCATGGTTTCCATCATTTTGGAAATTTTCATGTTGTCATGCAGATTTAATAGGGTATAATTTATTTAATTAATATTTCTTGATTATATTCCTTAGGACTATGTTCAATGAAATTTTCTATATACGTAAATTGTTGGTGGTGGTTTCATCTAGAAATACAACTAACTCATGAAGTATTATATTCCATAAATGGGTTTTTAGTGTTTTGAAATCGTAGAGACATCATTATAATGTGTTTTATATTTATAACTCTAATGATAATCCTCCATGTATAATCTATCTATTGAATTATGAATTGATTTGGGAAGTCACTACCATCACCTTCCACTTGACCCGCCAATGTTCAATGCCTGAAGATGATTAATAAATTGTAAATGAATATGAAACAGATTAGTTATGACACTATATGAACCCTCAACTATAGTCGCCATTGAACCTGATCCTCATATAATAATAAATGTCTGGTATGACACTATATGACCCCTCGTTTAAAATTATAGGATGCCTTGGATACACTCTTGGGGTCCAAAATGCTTTCTACGAACATGACTTCAATAGTTATATCCTTGGGCCTATCCATAGCTTTTCCAATTTTACCTTGGATATATTTCTTGGAATCTGTTAGATAATACCATTATTTAATTCCATGGATGATTCTCTTCAGATTAAACTCATACCCATAGAAATGTTGCAGTTACTACTACGTTGGTGACCCTTTAGGTTTGGGATGGATTGGTTATTACCTTTTAACCCTTTACTTATTTATGTCACACTTCAGAATGCATTATTATTCATTATAACCTTACTATTACTATCACATGGTGATGTATATCCTAGATTCACCTCACATGAAATACTTATAAAAGTTGTAACCTGATTAATTAATTAATGATATTATTTTTTAAAAACCATTTGAGGGATGAAGAAGGTACTTGGGTGTTTATATTTAATATACTCTATTACATTGTACAATTTAATTCTTTAACTATTTTGGGTGTAGGGGGATGGGGTGATGAGTGCGGGTGGGGGGCTGGGTGCAGGGGGTGGGGGCTGGGTGCAGGGGGTAGGGCTGGGTGCAGGGGGTGGGGGTGGGTTCAGGGGGTGGGGGCTGGGTTCAGAGGGGTAAGGGGCCAGGTGCGGGGGAGGGGTTTTGGGTGTGGGGGGGGGGGGCTGGGTGCGGGGGTGGGGCTGGGTAGGGGGGGCTGGGTGCAGGGGGTGGGAGGCTGGGTTCAGGGGGGTGGGGCTGGGTGCAGGGGGGCTGGTTGCATGTTGGGAGGGAGTGGTATGTAAGTAATTTGTCTTCTACTTTTCCAGAAGCTTCATTTTATTTATCCTATAGTTCTTATCCATCATTTATTGTGTGTTTTATAGTGTCTTGAATGAAAAGATTTGAAAGCACGACTCTCAACGAGGTGGCCTCTCTTTCCCATGTGTTTCTCCTCTGGACATCTTTGCAACATTTTTAGATTCAGAGGATACTCCATTTATTTTAATATCAGCATAATTTTTTTAATTCCTAGCTAGGAATTTTGCATCCTCTATCAAACTTTATTTGAATTCAATAAGAGATGAATGATTGTGATGCTTCATCATTAATAATTTATTTAGGAATTTTCTGATTTGCATTCTGGTTTGTAGGACCAAGGTAAAATCAACCTAGTTTGATGGTCGTGATCGTGAAAGAAAGATGAATGATTGTGATGCTTCATCAGCAGATACTCTATTCTGGTTTGCATTCTAGTTTGATTGTCTGCTTCTAGTTTGCATTCTGTTTGCTGGTCTGCTTATGTTTCTGGTGTTTGCTGGTCCGCTTCTGGTTTGCATTCTGTTTGCTGGTCTGCTTCTATTTATGGTGTTTGTTGTTCTCCATTCTGTTTGCTTGTGTCTGCTTCTGTTTCTCAGGCTGGCTGCTTCTGTTTGTGAGGCTGGTCTACTTCTGTTTGTGAGGCTGGAACTGCTTCTGTTTGTCAGGTTTTTGAGGCTGGTCTGCTTGGGGAACTTTCTGGTAAAGCATATATACCCACGGTTTGAATAACCGTGGGTATATATGCTACTGTGAAACAACCTATACCCACGGTTTCGTGGGTATATATATTGTGGTTTTAAAATTTATACCCACGGTTCTATAATTGTGGGTAAGATGAAATTTGATTAGGCTATACCCACGGTTTTCATAAAACCGTGGGTATAGACCTATTGCGACGGCACTACAGCGCACGGTTATTGAAACTATGGGTATAGCCTATACCCACAGTTTCATGGGATATACCCACGGTTTCAAACCGTGGGTATAGGATATATTTCTAGTAGTGTGTGGACTTTAGAGAATCCATTTTTGTAACGTAGAAGATCTTGGAAAAGAGTGCCTGTTTGATATAACAGACATAATCAAGATAAGTTTGGCCACTACATCTTTTGGATGAGAACATATGTTATTGATTGTTTTTTTGTCCCTCTCATTGAGTTTAAATAGGGGCCTAACAAATAAGTAAAACATCACTTTGACTTGGTTAAGGATTCACATCGGGTTCACCATTTTTTGTTTCCTCTGAAATGGGGATGACCTTGTTTGCTTAAGTTTCAAACATTCCAATTGGTTTCTAACGGGTTTGTTCGTAGAACCGGAAACATCCAATGATTCTATATCCATTTGGACCTACTTTCCAAAGGCAGGTGCTCATTAGTTGTGGACCGATGTGGCTTAAGAATTTGCATTGGTCGAGAGGATGGGAGGTCGGACTCATCACACCTTTTTGGGGGGAATTATTATCTACTCCGGGACTCTCTTTATATATTTAAGTTATGTTTGTGAATCCTTATTACACTAACAAGTATGAAAATGAGCTTTCCTTAATATCTGAAAATCAATGATTGATATGTAGGAGATTTAGAGAATATTTTATATGTATTCGAGGTTCTTCATCGATAGAGAATCATCTATATTTGTTAGAGATTCTTGGTCAATGGTATCCTTCAACACATTATATAGAGATCTCTTGGTCATTATGATAAACATACTAGTTTTAAAGCCACTCAGTGGGGAACTTGAAGTTTATTGTCATTCAGAAGGACATGGATTATTTCATGGTTGGGATCATACCCGTAGATGGGATACCTACGTATCCTTGTTTAGAAAAGGAATCATAACTCACGTAGTTTGAGTAAATAAGTATGAGGTTTATGCATGGTTGATGGCTCAAAGAAAGATATCATAATTACTTTTACGCTCTAAGCTCGCGTGAGTCATGCTCGGTGTGAGAAACAATGGGTATTGGTAAAACCTGACAATTGTGCCATGAAAGATGCAATCATAAGAAATAATGTGGGGCTTATATATGTATGACTACCCAAATAGATAAGGATTGGGATTTACTTCAGGAAAAAAATCCGGGAACAAGGTCCATAAAGGTATATGTGCTTTATGGAGATTTGGATACTCTAACTTGGGGCTTATTCCTGAGGAGGATTCCCAAATTAGGAGGGGACTTGTGATTGGGTTTTATTCCTGAGAAGGAAGCACAAATCAAAAGAAGTTAAGACTGGTTAAGAGAAATGAGAACTGCGGCTTACTCCTGAGAAGGAGGCCCAGGTTAAAGGGACTTGAGAACTGGGGATTACTCCTAAGAAGGAGGCCCAGGTTAAGGGAATTTGTAATTTGGGGCTTACTCCTAAGGAGGATTCCCATATTTGGGAACTTGAGGCTTACTCCTAAAGAGGATGCCCAAATTAAGGAATTTGGACTGGGACTTACTCCTGAAAAGGAGGCCCAGGTTAGGAAATTATGATTGGGACTTACTCCTGAGAAGGAGGCCCAGGATTAAGGGAATTTGAAGACTGGGGATTACTCCTGAAAAGGAGTCCCAGGTTAGAGGACTTGGGGCTTACTCCTAAGGAGGATTCCCAAAATTAAAGATCTTCTCATCTTAAAGGATGAGGTTGAATGAATGAAATATCTAACCTTAGTGACATAAAGAGATGTAAATAACTAGGTTTTAAGAGATGTTCCACATAATTTCTTTCAAATAAGGAATCCAACAAAGGAACCATGCCATAAATGGCTTTGAAGAAGGTTCTGAAGGCTAAATCTTGAATATGAGAGGTGGATTTGAATAATAGATGTAAATAGGCAGGAGGGGCACCCAAAAAGAAGTAGGCGCACAGGTCCTATTGGGGTGTGCAGGTACTGGTCGTGCAGGTATACCTGTGCGACACATAGGTACTTGTGCAACGGTCAACCCATAGGGTGATACTTGGGCGAAGCTTGGCTCAAGCCATTAGTATTATCCCTAAATGCTTTTAAATGAGTGGCGTGCGGGTTCTGTTGAATGGATAAGGCGGCGCGCAAGTGTCTTCATTTCCCTGAAGGGTTAGACACTTAGGCATGCAGGTGTTGATGAATTTAAACACTTAGGCTTTGTTCCCCCTCTTTAGATCTTCCGTTCTAGGTAAGAAATTACCTTAGAAGTGTTCGGAAGGCTTCGAGAAGAGACTAGGGCGCTGAGATCTCAAATCTGAGTTTCTGGATTTTTTCCATCCTTTCATGGGGGGCCCACAAGGGGTATTTATAGGATACTGAAGACCCTGGGAAAAAATTAAATAGGGCGCACAGGTTACCTGTGCACCCAAAATGTGGCGCACAGGTATACCTGTGCGACCATCATGAAACTTGCGCGGCCCATGCTCAAAGCAATCCTTGTTCATGACTTTGTTGATTTTTGATGTTTCTTTAAAGGATAAATCACTTTGTGTTAAGGTATTTCCCTTTTCATTCGTTAGACTCTATGATGGAAAGGAGTGTCAACAGTGGCTAGGGAAATAGAAAAGAAGGTTATATCTATTCAGCAGTACATAACAATAGTTCAATATCGATTGAAGAGTTATGTTGAAAATCATCAAAAAAACATATAATTTGATGTTGGTGAGAAGTTATTCCTATGAATTTGTATATGGATGAAGGTTTTGAGGATTGAAAAGGATGGAAAGATGATCCCCAGGTATATTGGCCCCTTCAACATTCTTGATAAAGTAGGAACATTTTCTTTTCACGTGGAGATTCTACTAAACCTCTCTCACGTTCAAGATATTTTATACGTATCAATCCTAAGGAAGTACATACCACATCCCACACATGTAATGAAATCATAAGTCGACCAATAGAGCATTATATTTTCTATGAATAGAAACCTATAAAAATCTTGGATCATAGAGATAAAGTGTTATAGAATAATACTAGTTACCAGGTTAATGTTCACTGGAGGAATTAGAAATTTGAAGGAGATACATAGGATCATAGGGATGTGATAAAACATAAATATGGTCATTTTTTATCATAGTGATGGAATTTTGAGGAGAAATTCATTTTATGGGGGTATAATTAAACACCCCATGATTTTATGATATATTTTTCTTATAATAAATTTAATATCTTTGGTATATTTCTATACATAGAACCCATTTGTAAATGAACCACAATATATTATTTTATTTTAACCTAGCCATTATAAATAGAAGAGTTCATATGAATAACCACATTTTGAAAAAATATGTAAAAATTATTTAAATAATTCAAATATATTTATAAATAAGTTCTCAATTTTTAGAAAAATCATTATCTTCTAAAAAACATTTTCCTCAAAAAATATTTTTATTTATTTTTATGAGAAAATAGTAAAATTAATTTATTCCAAATTTAGAAAATGTATTTGTAAAATTGACCTTTATTTTTAAAATCAACTTATATAAATTATCTTAAGATGATTTTATGGAATTTCTTGTAAATGGTTTATTTTTCATAGAATAGTTAAAAATATATATTTTTCGAATACTTTCTTTTATTTTCAATAAATAAAGTTATTTAAGTGCATCATTTTATTTTTTATTTGGTATTAATGTTACATATGATACATTTTATTTAAAAAAATTATTTAATTCCATTTGAATCATTAATATTTAGTATTTTGAGATAAGTTAGTTTCTATTATTAAAAACATGTATTTTAAAAAAAATCATTACATTTTACACATTTATGTTAACATTTATTTCATAAATATATAGATATTGATAACTGAAAAAGGGATGAAAATTTTGGATTCTTTATATTTGAACTTGGTATATAGGTACCTTTTATTTTTAGTAATTATGAATCATAATCGTGGTAAACATTTGTCACCTCTTTCAAGGTAAAATCAGTAAAAGAGTGTTAAAACCATGAGATAGGGTCTCAAAAGAAACCAAAAACATTACTTTATTTTTTTTTATGGTGAACCATCAACCATAAACACCCAAAATTTTATTATATATAATTTAGGTTCCACCTTCCCTTGATAATGAAATGTATATTATATTATATAATGAAAATTCCAAAATGTCACTTTCTTGAATTCTATATCGATAAAAATTTTAAATAATGGTAAAAAAATAAAAATTTGTATGTAAATTTTTATATAACATATAACTAAATTTTTTAATTAAGGTGATCTATTTTTATTTTTTAGTGATGAAATAATTACCAAAAAAACTTATACAAGTCTTACTTAGTTCTTGTGAAAATTGTAAAAAATCATGAAAATGTTTTTAAATTAATATAAAAATAATATAGTTTGGGTACGTTATAGTTCTAAAATAATGTTGTAGATTAATATAAAATATTTTATATTTTTTAGTGGTTTAAATTATAATTAAATTCCTTTGATGTTTTTTTCAATGTTACATTATGTGAATAAATCATAAAATGACATTAGTCGTATTTTATGATAATTTTTTTTAACTATTTATAAATCATAAAAATAATTAAAGGGGAAAATTAGGATGATTAATGGTCAAAAACATCATCCATGGGTCATTTATGTTCTAATTTTTACCTTATATGTAAAATTAAAACATTTTTATATTTAAAAATTCATTAACCCAATTAAAAAAATGATAACCAAGGGGTTTGACCAATATATAAGGTTTAAAATAACACATAATCCTACCTATATTTAATTGTGTGATTATATTTTAGACTTAGAATATTTTAATTCTAATTTGTTTCCATTTGGAATAATTTTCATGAAAATGAATTGTTTATATTTTAAATTATTTTTTAATTCCCCTTCTTCCCTTTCCCTACCTTATAAAAGGACCCCCCCCCCCCCCTTCACATCTCATTACACCAAATTGAGTCATATATATTGAAAAACCCTAGATAAATTCACTTATAGACTTTTATATGCATGAATTTTTGGTAATTGTCTTCTTAAAACTCTATTCTTGTGGTCCTTAGGAAGGTATCTAAAGAAGGTCTACCAAAGAAGAGGTAATATTCCTACCCTACCTATTTCAATTTATTTCATCTTCTACCTTACATAAATATATGTTATTCATCCTAAAATAATATATTAACAATACTATATATATATATATATATAAATGATATTATTATTATTGAAATACCATTATCCACCCTCATTCCTATCAAATTGGACATGAACGTATCGCTTGTGCGTATGTGTGGACTATCACCTCCACGTAGCGATACAATTCATTTTCAATCACCATATTTCATGGATGGTTATTATGATATATATAAAGTTTACATATGATATTTATAATATGATTATGAACCTATAATTATAATATCATATCTACCTTATTACATTCTCATTTGTTAGAAAATGATAATGTCACCAATGCGTTCATCTGGACTATTACCTTCATGAAGTGATGTGATTTTTTTATTTCCCACTTCACATGAAAGGTAATAAGGATTTATTTAATAAATATATATGATATAATAATTTTTCTATAAATTTTATTATTATTTTCCTTTCTTTTATTCCATATGTGGAAAAGTGAAAACGACATTCTTGCATATGTAAGGTCAGCCATCTTCATAAACTGTGTAATTCATTTTTCTATCTATACCTTTTATTAATGATTATAAATATATATACATTGAATATATGTGATATTTATATCATAAATAAAATTATTGATATGAAGAAACCATAATAAATGTACAAGTAGAAGAACTACTAAACATATAATCTCATGAAAATCAAAACATTTAAGATCTGGAAGCTACCATTTTAATATGGAATAATTAATAAATTTGTGTAAAAATAATAATAGTGGATAAAATAATATATTATAATTATTTAAATGACTCTAATATAGTATTATAATTAATAAATATTTATTATTAAGTATGTTGGAGAACCTCCAATTCACACCGACCATGAGGAAAGGGATTTATGATTCAATATAATTTTAATTAGGATTATTTATTCTTGAATTTTCAATGAAGGAAGATATGTTATAATTCCCTGATAAATCCAATTAATTGTATTACACTATGTTTATTCAATGTGAATACTTGTTTTATTTTAATTTGATTCACTTTATGTACTCAATAAAATGAAAGAATATTTTTATTGAAAAATGATTTTAGTTCTCTCTTTATATGAAAATCAGGTTTCCTTCATCTCTATATTTTATAAAAATTATATTAAATTTTTTTTATATTTTTACATATTTTTTTAAAGTCATTTATACCCATGGTATATTTTTTAGCAAAAATGGTTTAAAATTAATCTTCTTTTCATTTTCTCAATGATGTGTTTTTCTCTTTTTAAGGAAAATGTGATTGGAATAATTATATTAACATAGACAATGTGAAAAAATATTCTCACCATCAATATCTCTCAATGATTTGATACTACCATTACATGTTTCCAAGGTTATTGTCTATGAAAATTATTTCCTTAATATTTTATAATGTTTTATATTTTACTATGTGATTTAAAAATAAAATGTATATTTTCCTCACTAAATATTCTATTGAACTTTAAAGGTATTTTTAATCTATTATGACATCCTTCTATATTAATTTGGATTCACTAGTGATATGATACAATATTACTAGCTTTATTATTTCTTTAGATGATTTATAGTTATGAATATGAAATATTGATGAAATTGATATTCTTTTCTAGGGTATATTTTAGGATGAATGTTTTTTTGATCTTATAGAATACATATGAATATAATTATGATTATATAATGTGTGATAATGGAATTATATTTCCCTCTAATGAATTGGGTAATGGATAATTTTTTATGAGCTCAAATGGTACATGGGAGGTTATACAAAGCCCTATGAAACTACAAGGTAAGTTATCCCAAGAGAAACATGTAATGAATTTCATATTGAGGAGCCTTTAAATATTATTTATATGATTATTAATATGAAACACATTATTCCACACTTTTATTTCATGATATTATTATAATGCTTTATTCTCATAGATCATATTCCTTGAACCCTTTATGAATCATTTATAATCAACTACCAAGCTGTATGACATGATTCTTATTTAAAATGTAAGAAATTATGGGTTAGATTTTCAAAGGCTATTCTCCTCTTCTAGTACCATTTATTCTCACATTATATTTAAATAATAATTTTTATCTCTACTATTTACCCATAACAAGAATCTAAGCTCGCTACTTATTATGTTTTTATTTCCCTAGGATATGATGAAAAGATTCGTGTGTGAAGTTTTTGAGAAGTAACCTTATTGTGAAGAAAAATAGAGATATGATATATATCATTTATAAACCATTTTTTATGTATCATGGTTTTTAAATAAAATAAAACTTTATAGTTTTTTATTCAGTTTTATTTTATGTTATGAATATTCATCTAACATGATTTAATATTTATGTATGAAAATTTTGTGCAACTATAATGATGAACTTGTCTATGGATATTCAGTTGTTTCAAACATTTGTTGTAAGAATAATCCCAAAGTAATTACATCATATGAATATTACACACATTCCTATAACCATTACATAGAGTGTTTATTTATATTTTAAATCAATAATTAATCTTACTCTTATAAATGTGTTTCTTGAACTCAAATTCTATAGAATATTGTCTATGTTGACCTCTAGAATAAGACAATTTTTAAGGGATCATTATTGTTCAAAATGGTTATAATGTCAAAAGATGTCTTATTTATTAGGAATGATTATTTTTTTAATATGGTATTTAATCTATCTGAGAATGTGTAGAAATGTTCTTCTATTTAATTGTTTATTCATCCATCTTGTGGAAAGATAATTTAGCACAAATTCATTTAATTATGTTAAAATTCATGAATAATAGGAATGTTAATATTTTGGTTAAAATGATTTAGAAAAATTTGTATTATTTATGGATTTTGATATTGAATAAAAAATTCATTTTATAGTTTTAATATAAATTCATATTTTCATAGTTTAATTCATTTTTACATTGATGTAATGGATGTTTTTTTAACCCATGGGGAAAATGTATTGGTTACTTTCATGAATTACATTATTTTATATTTGTATTTTTATCTATTTAGATATAATGTTTTTATTATATTTTTTGTGAAATATAATTTATAAGTGTAATATTTGATGGATATGAAAATTAAAATTTTACTCAGTGATATAGGTGGAGAGTATTTAAAAAATGAAATCAATAACATTTTTAGATAAATGTAATTGTATATCAATGTAATACACCCAATACCCCATAAAATATGGTTTATTATAATGAAATAATTTATTATTTTTTGAAATTTTGAATTTCATTATTAGTACACGAAAATTAAAAATTATCTAGTGGGTTGAAGCACTACTAACTTATTTTTATATTCAAAATAGAATTAACTCTAAAAAATATAAATTTTGGATATAATAAATAGAGGTGGTAATGATTCCTAATGATTCAATATTTATTTCGTTGGGGTGAATGACATATTATAAGGTTTCTTATACTAAATAATTTAAATTGAGACCTAGGGATATTAAAGGAGTATTTTCTAGATATATTGAGATATGAAATTAATATTTTGTTGTGTAATTCAATTATATTATTATTTTTGAATTTAGAGATATTTACTTATTTTTATATGAATTATATAAATACAATGTTTATGAATAAGTTTCAATGATTTCTAGTAAAAAAGTTTAGAATAAAACTAGGGTATAAAGAGAAATTTTGACTATCATATTGATTCATGAGTGTGTATTCAACTTATTAAATTAAAAAACCATAATTTAGATGTTATGTATTTATATTAATTAGTTTTCAATGTCAAGAATGGTTGAAATAATTGTATTCTAAATAATATCCAAATGTTTTAAACCTTATATGATGATCATAAATTATATCAGTAATCAATGGCCTCATGAGATGTATCCATTTGGAAGGAGGTGACAAAAAATGAGTTGAACTTCACAATTTTAAACTGTACTTAAATCATTGTGGGGTTATCATAAGGTTAAAATCCTACTGTGTGTAAGAGGGTGTTTAGAATAAAATATTTTTCTATAGGAAACACTAAAGATTATAATGCATGATTAGTTGTTAATGGATTTAGACAAAAGGATATAATTTTTTATTTTTACACTTATTCACATATAACTCATAATACATTGAATTTTTTGTCAAAATTAGATTTTAAAAATTATTTATGTATTCTTAAAATGGATGGTAAAATAGGGTTTATTTATTTAGATACTAAAATTTATATGGAACAACCATAGGAATTTTTTCATGGCAATGCACATAAATTTTATAAATTAGTTAACCACTTTACAGCCTTAAAAAACCAAAAAAACAATGAAAATAAAATTTTTATTATGTGATTTTTTGTAATACTATTATACATAATAATATAGATGATAATATGTAGTAAATAATTTTAATAGACTATAATGTTATTCTGGGATAGTAATACAAGAAACATAGTGATGTAAATTTGTAGAGTCACACTCATTATATTAGAAAAATATTGTTTAAAATTAGTCAACTGGTTTTGAATAAATCATATACTCTATTTGACTGCAGATTCAAGTTGATTAATAATAGAAGAGGACCAATATCACAACATTAAGATGGTATATATATTGTATCTCACATGTATTTAATTCATTACACAACACTTGATATTTTTTTATGTAATTGAACTGAGTATATATACCAATATTCCATTTGTGAACCGTTAAATATAAAAAAATGTGTGTTTTATTTATTTGGAAAAGGTAAAAGATCTATGTTAACTTCATAATTATTATAAAACTTTATTAGTAGGATACAATTACCTATGTTGAATTTCAAATGTGAGAGATAAATAACACACTTTCTAATGGATATTCACTCGTAGAGGAGGTGATGTTTCTTGAGAGTGTAAAAAACATGAATTTCGCATTCCACAATAGAGTAAAAAAACTTTCCCTGGGGGGATGTTGGAAAGAGGTGGAATTTATTAGGTATATGAGATTATATATTATTTTTTTGTCTAATATTATGTATCGTGTTTTAATCCCTTTTGATAGTGAAGCGATACTATAAAAAATATCATTTCATGTATAGAGGGAATTCAATATACATCAACATAAAACATGATTATGTGAGATAATTATTATAAAATGGAACTATAAAAATTATATATGTAAAATATTGTATGAAAATTTCCAACCCTTTTATAAAATACCTATCGTGATATATTTTACAACTGACTAAAAAATAATTATGATTTGATCCCACTGAATTACCAGTTGGTAATATTAACCCAACACACTTTTTATGTTGATACAAATTAATAGTTTAATGTAAAAAACAAGTTTTTTTAATGATTTTTGATATTGATAGTTCTATCCCAATATATATATATATGTCATTATCACTCATTATGGTTTTTGGGTGAGTGTTTGATCTTGAAGAAACATTAAGACACTTAAAATTTTGTGTTGATATTAACATGGAAAAAATGTAATATTTTCATTATATGATCATATAAGTAGTGTCACTTCTTATGGGAGATTATTTTATTATATTATTAGAGATTTCATTAAATAATAAAAGAGAATATCTATAATAGTGAAATTAATTTTTTATTCTATAATGAATGAGAATTTTATATGGATATATATATATATATATATATATATATGTTTGTATGTGTGTGTGATGTCTCATGCGATGTCATAATGATTTTCAGTATAGTCCATAGAAAAGTTTAATTTTAACATCACATTTATATTTTTTTCACTGCGTATTGATTAAAATCAAAAGATATAATTTTTATGTATAAAATTTTTTCTATAAATATTGAGATTTTATGATTTTATGATATATAAAAAATATTTGGGATGTTAAACATTAAATATAATATTTTGTATTAATTTTAAATAAAATATTTTTTTTAATATTATAAAATACAAATAATGGAAATAAAGTTTTGATTACCAAAATTAAATAAGAGGGACCATAATTATTGGAATTTGAAAGGACTTGGTATGGTAAAGGTTATGACCTTTAGATAAATGTTTTGGAATAATAATATAATCAATCATTGAATTTGATATGTTAACTCTTATCATTTCAACGAGTTATTCTATATATTGTTCATAGAACCAATTTCTAGATAATATTGATCTAATTATAAAATATATTCAATTATTTCCTTTATTATATCATGTTCCACCCCAACATGATATCATTGTTATTATCTATAGTTCTTTGTGGACTTCCTCTAGATATCCAAATTACCTTTTAGAAACCAGGTATGTGTGGACCAAGCCCTTAAGGATAGTGTTTTCATATATCTCAAAACACTACCACCATCTATATCCTAAATTTTTTTTATAACATATTTCTTTCTAGAATGATAACATATAATAATTTAGGGTAGATTTATTTAGTTTAATGGTATTATAATGTGTTATTTGATGAATAAAAAAAGTGACATGTCATGTTAATCATTAAATAAATTAGTAGTTGGAAGTTCCAATCATGGTCCCATATAGCGATGGTTCCAGATCATGGAGTGTCTGTATTATATTGGGTTGGGATTTTATGGGAAATCAATTATACTTTCAATTATAAATGAATATATAACTAAATTATATATATATATATATTTATGTATAATATATATAGTATTTTTTATATATGGTTAATCGAGTAACTTAAGGGTTTCTAGCATATGGTATTCTGGAGTGGATTTAAGAAGACTCGTGAGATGGTATAGGAAATATAAAAAAGGGTGAATATTGAAAACATTTTAGAAATTAAATATCAAAATGTTTTAATTTCATTTATCCATAATTAAATAACATATGATATTTTATTTAATATATGTTCATATTATCCAAGTAAGTATATATTTATAAATATAAATATTTGTATTTTTCGGTATTAAAATATATGTTAATATAATTTTTTCTTGATATTTATAATAATAAGATGTTGATAATTATTATTATTATTTTGTGTTATTATAGGCGTGGTTAGGGTTTTGGGGGTTTTTGGAAATTCATGGGGTCAAGTCCCCATATGCCAGGTTTTTCCTTATGTTTGAGTTATGTGTTACTATGTAATTAGTAACATAATTTTTTAATTAGTATTATTTTGTGTCTAATGGAATACAAGAATTTTTTGTTCCTTATTGTATAAAAACATTAGGGTTTAAGTAATGTTAGTTTTATTTACCTAAAACGTGTGTTCATAGTACTTATTATAAATTATTGGCTAGTGTTTTTTGACTAAGGAATAAAAAATATATAGTGTTACTGTGACAACACAGTTATAAAATTACGGTTTGGAATATCTCTAAATTAAGATGGGTTGGTGATACCCAAATGTGGCCAATGGGATAAGGGGACTGGGTCATATAGGGTGATATACGATATGAAGGATTATTTCATGTATAGACGATAGATACATTGAGATGGAAAATAATTAAACATGAAAAGGGAAATGTTGATGGTGACATGACATTTCATAGTGTAATTAAAAATCATAGTCCTGACATTACTGATGGGTCAATGCAGTGAGGGGAAAAGAAAATAAATGAATAAAAATGAACATGGTTATGTACAAAAACCCCAATGACCTATCATGATGTTATTAATAACTAGTCTCTCTATACTAAAAATTACATGCATCTTGGGCCCTTTATATGAAAATGGGATATTATATGTGTGTCTACCTAGGGGTGGCTCAATTAAATTGTTTCATGAGAGGATATGTGTGTTATTTTTTATGATTTTTAACCCTAATGAATTTACTTTATCATTATTTTTATTAGTAAATATTTATACTAGGATCTATATGCAGGTCATTATTATTTTGTAAATATATATATATATATACAAAAAATGTGAAAAATAATCATTCATACCCTAATAATTAAATTTTTAAAAGGAATGCGAAACATTTATCATATTCAATGTTTATCATTGTGGTTAATGATATTATGTGTTATGAATTATTAAGACCAAAAATTGAAGAAAAAAATGGAAATTGTGTTTATATTTCTCACATGTAGATCGTTACACATCTCTCAATGGTTTATTTTAAAAATTAATGACTATGATATTGCTTTAAGAAATGTTGTACATGAGTATAAATATATATTGTATAACAATTTAAATATTCATCATGATTCTAGATTGCATCATGTGGATCTCAATATCTAGAGTAGTATGTCATGGTTAATTTAATGTATTGTGTGTTATGAGAGTTTAACTACATTGATCATGACATTGTGAAAAATAAAGATTTATAATGAATTAGGATCTTGTAATGATCAATAGGGAATTGATATGGTTAATTAAAATTCATTATAAAATAATAAAATAATCCATTTATAAACATAATATTTACAATATATCCATCTCATGGATTTGAAATGATCGTCATATAGTGATGTTTTTAACATAGTTATATTGATGATTTCAGATTATCTAATAATTTAGTTTGATTTTGAATTTGATCTGTGATATATTCTATTGAATAGCAATATAAATTTTAACAACATTATTTTTTATTATACATATAATGGATGGAAATATATATAGAGCATGATTCCTTGAGAGTTTGGTGATTACCTAATTGCTTATTGCCCATCTAAAATTTGGACCTTTATTGTGATCTGAAACTGAATAATGTGTCACAGTCCTCTTAGTTTGATTTTGGATGAATATACTTGAGAGTTGTGTCCCTCAATAAAAAATTATTATTAATTGGTGGATTACATTGATGATGACCCAAAAATGTTTCTCCAAAATGGTTTCTTCATAGATGGAGGGTAGTTCCATGATTATAGAAATGAGTTCCTCAACCTTCTAATGGTGTATACTGATAGATGATGGTAGTATTGTTAGTAAATTGATGATGTTATATTTTTGTGTACTATATATATATTGATGGCTTGATAGATATTATGAAAATTATTTATGTTAATACATAAAAAATTGATATGGAATAATAATAATTTGATTATCTTAATTATATTTTTATTTTAGCAATAATAGAACCATTCATTATGCAACAACCATCTGATAAAGATTTTAATGGGTGTGAAGTAACATTAATATGGATTAGTGAATGAAATAGATATCTATAATTGTATAACCTCTCTCACCTCAACCGAGTCATATTGGATTGATAGTTATTGCATATGGATTAATTATTTTATGGAGAGCATTAGTATACATGTGGTTCGATCTTGATTATAGTAAGGGGTGGGTGATCAGATATGGGACATTTGAAATGTGGTCACTATATAGTGGGATTTGGAATGAATAATCCCTATTATATTTTGATATTGTGAGATATATTATATATACTATTCCATTAGGTGTGTGATTCATGTTCTTACTATGAGAATGAAATACCCTAATGAATGTATATTCCTCATAATAACATAAATTATTATATTACTAAATAGACATGATTCGAATATGTTATGAGTCTTGGGAAAAAATAACTAGATGAAATTTGATCAATTTTACCTTGGGTGGGTAGTATAGTGGGGAAAACTATGTCTTCAATTCTATTACATAGATTATTATGTTTTTATGAAAATAATGTTTTTGTTAATCAATAGAAGATGCGAAGATAAGGATATAGATTTACTCATCCCCTGGATTTCTATATAGGTTTTCAGGGATATGTTGAAGGTGATTTTGGGTTATGTAATCTTGGTGACTAATATAAATAATAGGATATTTGAGTTTTAGGATTGTTTTATGTATCATTGAGATAGATTAATTCAATTAATTCAATTAAATTATTAGGTTTTTAATGTTATATTTTAGTACATATTTCTAACTTAAATTTTGTTATGATTTATAACTATCATGACCTATAGAATGTGTATGATATTCATTGATCATATGTTCCTTATTGTTCATTAATTGAGTGTTTTTCATATTTTATAGTCTTTAATTTCTCCCAGTATGTGTTTTATACCCTAAAAAAAGTCAACAACGCATGTATTATTTGAGGTGAGGTTTTAGGGTCAGACAATATTCTATAGCTCATTGGGGTGGGATTCTTGTATAATTGGTTAAAGATGGTAATATTGTATATTATATAGATTCAATGAGATATTATATGGTTCAACTCTCATGTTGAAGTAAATATACACTATATGAGTCGAAGGTGATGGATTAATCTTAAAACATAATCTAAAAGTGACTTTATAAGAACACATTAAGGGATTGATTAGATTATCACAATTCAAATGACTAACTAATATATATCAACTATTGATCATGTCATATTTCATTAAATTGTAAATTATTTATTAATATGATCACATATATTGGAATATTTAAAAATTCATACAAGATATTAGAAAATGTTTTAATAGTCACTTAACATTATTTGCATGATTAAAATATTTTTATATTGATCAAATTTAATTATAATGATAAATAATTTTATAATTTATAATAATTCATTGTAATTTAATTATTCCCGATCAATGAATCATCCCATACTCTTAAAATATAAGGACCAACTTGTCCATGGATAATTTTTTACATCACCAAACCCTTGGTATGCCTTCATTGTATGAATGTAGCATTATAAGAGTGGATATACCATAAAAGTGGTAGTTTTTTAACTTTAGCGATTATGTCAATAAAAAATATGGCACAATAGAGAGTAATGATCATTGTTACTAATAACAATAGCAGTTTATTGATATTATAAGTTGGTGTGGGTGAATTTATCAATGCTTGATAAAATAATAATTTAAAAAATGGTAAAGATAAATTCAATATCAATATTAATTTTTAGGATAATTGTTTTTTAAATGATAATATATATTATAATAATAGATAACCCTTTGACACATTTTATCAATTATATATAAAATATCTTTTTCATCTTATAACCCAAATAATTATTATAAAATTTTATTAGTAAAATTCTTAACATAGTTAATTGTGTCAACATATATATATATATATATATATTAAAGTGGAGATATAATGTATAATTAATTTGATGTTAGTTATAATCTAAAAATCATATGATTTGGTAATCATTGAGATTTTAAAACATTTCATAATATGCATATGAGGATTCATGATATTGTTAAATATGTGTCAAAAATGTAAAAAAGTAAATAACTTATTTCTATATAAATTGTGATGAAAAAATACAAAAAATGAAATATCATTTTTCTAATAATATGTGTTAGTGGTAATCACCATCAATTTCATAAAATAATTTAAACATGAACAATTTTAATAATACATGGATATATCATTTATTGAGGATTACTAGTCTATAAATATAGATCAATGATATTTTGGATCTTTGGAAGTTGTTCAATTATAATAATAATATTTAATAGCATGTTATGTTACTATGGAAAGGATGAGAACAAATACACTATTAGTTTTGTCTTCTATTTTTTTAATAATTGAAAAAATGGTCTTGAAAATTTAGAGAAAAACATTAGTTATATCACTAAGGGGAAATTAAAAATAATTTAAGAGAATATATTGATGATGAAATATATATAATTTGGGTGGGATAATATATAACTAAAGAAGACATGGAAATGGTTTGAGAATAAAATCTTTTAATCAGTAAACTTATAATGTAAATTATCCTCTATTTGATATTTCATTGGTGTAGGGAATAAAATGAGTGCTTAATTTTTACTTTTAATTTATTACACCAAATACAAAATTCCCTATAATTTTATTTAACATATCTATAACCACTCAAGACACATTGTACACATGATAAGATATTCAATGAAAAATATCCATGTAATCTATAGTTAAATAATGTAACATAAAATGTTATTTTAAATATATTATAAATAGAAAAACTATAAAATATATATAATATTTTATGTTAATTAATAATAAAGTTATAAAATTAACTAAAAACCAATATGTTATAATATTTTTGGATATGGTATTATATGGACATTAGATTCCCAAACCACTAGTGTCCACCCAATCATAACACAAGATCATTCTTTATTAAAAAAAAGAATTCATACCCATAATTATTTTTGATATTATTCAGATGGGGAGTGATTTTCATATATGTATCATTAAATATAGAATAAAAATTTTGTTTCAATAAAAAATTTCATATTATAAGGGTTGTAATGGAAAAAAATCAATTGGAAGATTTTTTTGGTGACCAGGATGATTTACATAGGATTTTTAAAAAAAAATTATGATAAAAATAATGTTTTATATCGACATTACACTATAGAATATATCATTATAAAACATATTTTTATCGATAAAAGGGATGTTATTGGAATTTTTACTTTGCATTGAATTTTTTCCAAATTTAAAATTATTATTTTCTTTATTGGAAATTTATATCACTACCACAGATCTAGGAAAGGGATGCGCTGACTTTTATCAGTGCTAAGTAGAAAGTGACTATAACAAGGGGGCCTTTATCACTACTAGAGAAAAGCGCTGATAAAAATTTCCTTTATCAGCACTATTTTTAGCGCTGATAAAAGTTTTTAATAAAAAATATTATTGATTTATATAAAATTATTTTATCTATATTCAGAAATAATTTTTATTTGTATACATTGAATAAAAAATGCATGTTTATAATTAATATATATTTTATAATAATTCGAATATATATATAATAAATTTCATTAAAAAATAAATATATTTATTATAATTATTATATGTATTATATTTATTATATTTATATATTTATAATTATAAATTTATAATTATATATAAATACATTGTAAATATATATATTTATAATTATATATAAATACTTTTTAAATATGTATATTTATAATTATATATGATTATATATCCATATTTAAATAAATAAATGTTTCCTATGAATTTGGTTAATTGATGCGTGAATATAATTGATATTCGTATGTTATGTATTCATCATGAATTTTCATTTATGCATTGCATTCTCATTACTATTCATGTTGTCCATATATATGATGAATCGTTTTTTGTGAGATTTATACTTTACTCGGTGCATATGATTCATTCATGTTCCCATGAAGCTATATATTATGTTCTCATAAATACTTAAAATCACAATAAATATATTTATTATTTTTATAATTATAAATATTTATTTATATATAATTACTTTTTAAAATATATTTATAATTATAATTATATATAACTAAATATATATATATATTTAAAAAATTATAAAATTATAAAATTATAATAATATTTTTAAATGATAAATATATTTATTATATTTATTATTATATATAAATACCTTTTAAATATATTTATTTATATTTATAAATATAAATTTATTTATTTATTTAAATAAATATATGTCTTCGATGATTTTTTTTTTGAAGGTTAAGGCTCAAAGGCCCCTTTTACTGAAAATAAAATTTAAACGACATGGAGAACTGAGTGAACATACAAGATAGAAAATGTCAAAAAAACAGAAATAAAACATCAACCCACTCAAGAGAAGGTGCTCATACTGTGGTGTGGGAGGCATCCACCCCTGCCATGAGGGTGTCGTCTGCTCCTCCAAGTCATAGCCTGCATCCATGGCCCATCGTTATCATCTGAGAGCTCATCTATCGTGACATCCTTAATCATTTCTGTATTATCCACATAATCACTTGCATCTCCATCATCATCACTGCTAGAAGAATCAATAATTTCAAATGAGTTATGAACACTCACATTTTTATTACCTTCTCATTTTGAGGTTGTATAGTGGTGAATACAAGAGAAATAACATGAAGATTCATCCCACTATGATCATTTCCAGAAAAATCACCCTCCTTAGCAAGAGAAGAGGGAGGCAGAGCAACTATAATAGAATATATGCCACAAATATATAAAATAGGTGTGGACTCCATTATTAAAGGAACATCAATATAAGGTTCTACAATTTCTCAAGCATGTTTTGAAACCAAAATTAAATCAGTAAGGTTTTTAGATCCAGCAATGACTAAAGAAGATGCATGTTTATTTCTTTTAGTCCTGGATGAAGGTTCCGGGCGCAGCGAAAGCTCGTGGGTGGATGTGCCCACTTAGATTTTTTTCATTAGCAATAATCAATCTGGGATCAATACGATGATAAATTCAAGACTCCACAGATCAAATCACATAAATAAACAAAGAATAAGAAGAATCCTGGAACCACAAAGGAGGATCATCACAGGTTGATTATAATTAATTTAATCAATTGACAAGAAATACCTTTCGTGGCATTCTTTCTTCATTGATATTTCTGATCATGCTCTAATGTGATTCATCGTTGCGTCGCAGAAGCCAAGTGCAGACTTCCTCTAGTGGTAATCTACACATGCACTATGTATCTTTGGACGTCGCCAAAGGAGTCTCCAGGTGCTAGCGTGGAGAAACCTTTACTTGCGTTGTCTGCATTAGATCACATTGATCTGATGGAGGAGGATATCTCTCTCATTCTTGAGAGCGTTCTTGGAGAAAGGAGCTCTTTCGGTCATGAGATAATTTTCCATAATTGTTGTGCACAACGATTGGGGAAAAGTGTTGGGGTTGTGAGGATATTTATAATCGGGTTTGAGGTTATAGAGTTATGAAAATAAATATACATGTTACGCATTTTATTTATTTTATTAACTCTTATTGAAAACCCCCATGTTGAATAATTAATTCCTTGACATGTGCCCACACTGATTACAATATTATATCCTCAAAATCCCAACTGGAAAAACTACATGGCGTGTAATCATTGATACACGGTGTGTACTTGTTTTTCATAAAAAAACTACACGGTGTGTAATCATTAATACACGGCATGTACTTGTTTTTCATTTCCTTTCCAAAATGAAAACTACATGGTGTGTAATCATTAATACACGACATGTACTTGTTTTTAAAAATAAAAAATACACGGCGTGTAATCATTAATACACAACGTGTACTTGTTTTAATTTTATTCTTCCTCCAACATTAAAACGATATAGGATTCCTTGAATAATAATTAAACCACATACGGGAATAATCTTTATTCTACTTGAGATACGTGGATACACTTAGTGTGTGACCCTCTAGGCCTCTTTCTTGTTGGCATTAGGCGGGCTTGCCTAAAGTCTAATATTGTTGTCTAGCAACGAGTCAAGGCACCCAAGAGAAATAAGTTGACACCCTATTGATGTGTCACCTCATACGAACACTTACCGTGTAATTTAATCCATTTGTCTCAATATATCATCAAGCAGGTTTCATGGCAGTGTCATAAACCTATATGCTTGATCTGACATTCTTTGACTTCCAGAAATAAACTCGTCATGACACCATGGCCATAGAATTTGTTCGAAAATTCTATTTAAATCAAAGGGCCCGAGATATCTACTTCCATAAATATGGAAGGGACAAATCCTTCCTCGACTTATCCATTAACAACATGTCATTCGTGACGCACCCAACGTACCCTACTTCCCGCCAACTGTCTTCATGACGGTTTTCATTAGAAAATCTAAGTGCGCAAGTCATGACATGAGTTAATGATAATATTCCAGTCTAAGGACCATTACACATGCTTATAGATAGAAATGTTTGATGACACCAAGACATACTGAATTACTTCTGGCGGGTCTGTTCTCATAATCTCCCATCTTGGAGATTACCAAGTGCGAACTCCATGAGAGTGAGTCTCGTCTTCTTACGAGTACTCACACATGACGGTTTGTATACTATGTTTCCTATCATAGTATGTCATCCAATCGTAGAACTTTATTTAAGAATATTTTTATAGCATTCCAAGTTTCTCATCATAGCAGGGATCTTCCATGACCTTATCAATGCAACAAATATTCCAGGACATTATTATATCATAGTCATGCAGAACAATGAACAATATATAATAAGTGCACATTCATGTAATCAAAGTACAAAACAGTTGGTTATCAGGACACCAAACCTAACACTAGAAGGATCACTAATAGATATATCCAATCCTCTAAAGACATAGACAAAAACCAAAGGTGAACAACTAGAGTTTAGCCCGTCCTTACTAGCTTTCATAGTGTCTTCCACATGATGAATAGAAGGGAGTTCCAACCCATTGTATACATTTCTAGAAGATTCATCCCCTAAAACATGTGAATGGGAATGAAGAGCATCTATAGTATGAGAAATCATCTTACCCTAGATTGATTTGAGAGGGCCCAAAGAGTCCTTGATTCCACTGGGAGCTACAGGAGATTCATCTATACATTTTCAGTCAGTATGAGTTGAGGAGTGAGTTACCTTCCCACTACCTGTCATAAGTGCATATTTGTAAGATGCAAGATCTTTGGATTTAGTCTTATTAGATATTGCAACATCAATATTATCTTTACCTTTTCTATTTTTAGCATTAACCATAATCTGATCATTCTAGATATAGAATTCAACATCCTTCTAAGTATAGTGTTTATTAATAGCTTGAATATCAACCGATTCATCATCCTCGTCATTTTCTATACCTATGGGAAACACATAATTAAAGTAGAAACCATTTAAAATGAAATTACGAGATGAACTATCCATAGGTTGATAGCCATCTATTAAATCATCCCATGCTAAAGAGGACATACCATTTGAAGGAGTGGGTCTTGAGGTGTCATGTACTATGCATCCATCCTTTAAAGAGGGATCTTCAGTATCATGTATTTATGAATCTTTAGGATAATCCACCTTAATCATTCAGGCCTTCTCAGAGGATGAATTGACAATCAAAGGAGCAATGGAAAGTCCATTTATGTTTTCAATAGAGTTCATACATTTCTCATTAGTATTCTTTGTAGGATCATGCTTCTTCATCCTATGAAAATGTTGAAAGTCGTGTCTTTTTATTTGGCAGTTAGAACAAACTATGTCCCTTCTACATGCATATTTAGAGTGTCCAACCATTTGACAGAAATCAAAAAATAATGGTGTTTTCTCAAACTCAATTCTAAGACTGATTTCATCAGGTTATGTGGATAATATGACCCTATCAATCAGGGGATCCCTTAGGTCAATTTCCACAAAAATACGAGCATAATTCCCATAGCTAACTGTCTCGATAGAATAATCCATCCTAATTGGGATTCCAATCACTGATGCAATGTCATATAATATCTCAATTTTTGATAAGAACCAATTGAGACCATTTATTTTAATCCATACCTGAGCTCATGTGTCTTTAAAATCATTCATATTTAAGTTCATCTTCCAATCATGAATTTGAAGTGTTCTTGGTCTTAGATTTATAGAGCCTATACTCCAAGCACACCCTTTAAGCTCAGCTGAAGAGAACAAAATATAAAAAAACATCTACCAAGTGATACAAAATTGAAGTCAGCAAATCCCTAAATAGAAACCATTCTTGCAATAAGATCCACTATTTTCTAGGGTTGCATACCTTCTGTCAAAATAATATGACCGATTACAGAGTGCTTTCATAGATCAATCCTAGTTGCAATAGCATCGCCTAAGGACGATACATGTGTGGTGGTACCTTTTTGGATGATTCGATGTAGGAACGATTTGCAAGTGGGATAAAAGATCCTTCGAAGGAACTAGTAGGAGAGGAGAGATCCTTCAATAATTCCAAATTGTGATCCTTCTTTATATCTGAGGGAGACGAACCTAGCCAATAATCGAACTGATTCGAATCGAAATAATGGAGATTGATGTTTCTTGGATGAAGTAGGCTAAACGGATTGTCGGGGTGCGGTGAGGTATATATATTCATTAAAGACATATATTTATTTTAATTTTTTTAAATGATAAATATATTTATTATATTTATAATTATATATACACTTTTTATAAAATTACAATAAATACATTTATTATAATTTCATAAATATATATATTAATATATTAATATACATATATATACATATAAATATATGCATAATTATCTACAAATATTTATAAATATATTTATTTAAAATTATAATTATAAATATATATATATATATATTTAAATAATTATAAAATTATAATAAATATATTTATAATAATTATAATTTTATAAATATATATAATTATATAAATATATTTATAAATATATACTTATATTTATACATATATACACATATTTATAATTATAATTATAAATAATATATATGTGAAAATAATTATAAAATTATAATAAATATATTTATTATATTTATAATTATAATTATAAATAAATATTTATTTATTTTTGAATATACGATAGAGGAATCAGATTGGCGACCCCCGACGTTGCTCGGCGATTTTCTTGCCCTAAATCCACGAAGTCTGAATCTTCATTCATTTACCTCACATCAGCATGCCATTAGGTCAGGTTTGGATTCTTCAACGATGAAGAAGGATTGTGATAAGGAAGATTTGAAGATGTTCTTTAGTTTTTCAGAGGGATCTTTTGTACCGCTAGCAAACCATGCTCCGAATCGAATCATCCAAAAAGGGTCTACTGTGCATGTATCAGCTTTTGACGATGTTATCTCAGCTAGGGTTGATTTGTGAAAACACTCATTTATAGCTCGTATTTTTCTAATGAAATGTATGAAACCATGGAAACTAGATGATCATGTCTCACGTTTAGCTGTTATTTGGGGTTTTACCAATTTCAAATGTGTATCTCTTAGTTGGGGATTCTTTCACATACTATTTACCTCTGTGAAACTCAAAGGACATGCTTGGAGCATAGGATCTGTTTATCTTTGGCCCATCACCCTTCGGATACATGATTAAAAATTGAGTTTTATCTTGAATGACTTAGGAGACACAAGTGCTTAGGTACAGGTTAAAATTCATGGACTTAATTGGGTATTATGGAATTCTAAGATATTGTTTGAAATCGCTTTTGCGATTGGCATTCCAATTAGAATGGATTATGCAACTGAAAAGGCTGGTTATGGTCATTATTCTTGGGTTTTAGTGGAAATTTATCTCAGTGTTACACTAATCGATAGGGTTGTTTTATCTACATCGAATGAAGAAAATTTCCTCAGAATTGAATATGAAAAAATGCCACTTTTCTATAATTTTTTTTCAAATTATTGGACACTCAGGCTCATAATGTAGAAGAGATGTACTTTGTTCCAACTACAAGAACAAAGGACATGATGTGTTACACTACCAAAATAAGAAGACTCAGGATCCTAGCCAGAATAAAATTGATGCTTCTATCCCTGATCCTTTGGTGGTAAACTCCCATTCTGGACAGATAAAAACTGTTGAAACTGATGAGAATGATCGAACAATTGATGTTGAAGACCCTTTACCAAGGGATGATTTCTTAGATGGTGATGTTCTAAAGCTTGTTTCCCCTCTACAACCAAATGGTAAGACACCCTTGGTTTGGGATAATCTTATAGAAGATAAACACTTACTGGTAAATGGTGATTTTGTTAATGATTTATCATATGGAGTTTCTTTTTAAGACGTGTTGTCTAGAGGTCTTGAAAATGCGGAAGATGACAACTCAGTTGATTCTCTGGCTGATAAGAAACTCTCGGCCCAAGAGAAGGTAGATATCAATTTATGTTAAGAGTAGATTGAGGTTCATGCCAAAAATAGAAAGGGAAAGGATAAGATGGTTGTTTCTTTTCCTAAGAAGTCTATGGAAAAAAGGGGCATTTCTCATTTTACTCTTATGAAAGAGAATGAAAATGTGAGTCTCCCAAAGCAGCTGCTCTCTACAGGACATTTTGCTTGTCAATATGAATCCACTACCTTTGATTGTGTCTCTATTGGTGTTAAAAACCCTTTGGGGCATAGTCTGTTAGAAAATAATGATCACTTGAAGGATAAACCTCTTGGATCAATAATATCTTCTGAGCTGTTGGATACTAAAGAGGTTTTAATTTCTTCTGTTCAACATACAGACATGCCACTAGCTAATGTGGATGCTCGAACCATCTTGATTTACTCTGGTCCTCCTTTAAAATAATAAAATAATTCTAGGGGAATTATTACTCCTGTGATTTTTTTCCCAAAGTCCAATTAGGACTTGCATCCAACATATTTATCTTCTAGTTACACTCAAACCCATACAGTATCACCTTTGTCCACTAGAATGGCGGTTGTTGCCTCTTCTAATGATAAGGTAAACAATAATGTGTGAATTCATAATTCTTTTTCTATACTTGCTTTTGCTAGTAGTTATGATAAGATTAAAGCAAATGATGGTGTGTCTGGAGCTAAAGTAATAAATGAAGATGAGATGGTTGAGCTTTCAGATGATGGTGGTGGGCCTTGGATGCAAGTCAAGACTTGGAGACGAGGACAACTTCCTCGTGGCAGGGGTGGTAGGGTCTTGCATCACACCATGACCACTTGATCTAAAGTGGGGGAATAAACTTTTGTTAAGGTTTTGTTAACTTTTCTGATCTTGTATGTTCCTCTGCTGTTTGCGACTTTTATTTTCAATAAAAGGGGTCTTTGACCCCCAACATTTAAATATATATATATATTTTATTATTATTATTATTATTAGTCATAAATATAAATATAAATATATATTTAAATACTTATGAAATTAAAATAAATATATTAATTATATATAGTCATAAATATAAATATTTATTTATTTATTTATTTAAATACTTATGAAATTAAAATAAATATATTAATTATATTTTTTTTATAATTTCATAATTACATTAATAAATATATATTTATATTAAATAATTATAAAATTATAATAAATATATCTATAATAAATATATTTAATATATTTATAATTATAATTATAAATAAATATATATCTATTTATAGTCATAAATATAAATATATGTATTTATTTATTTATATTTTTTACTATAAATATATATATTTATTTATTTATAATTATAATTATAAATATATTAAATATATTTATTATAATTTTATAATTATTTAAATATAAATATATATTTATTCAAGTAATTATGAAATTATAAAAATATATAATTAATATATTTATTTTAATTTAATAAGTATTTAAATATATATATATATATATATATTTACATGTATGACTATATAATTAATATATTTATTTTAATTTTATAAGTATTTAAATATATATTTAAATTTATTGATATTTATGACTATAATTAAAATATATATGTAGTAAATAAATATTTATAATAAATATGTAATACTGATATATTTATAATAAATATATATAAATTTATAGTTATTAAATAATTATAAAATTATAATAGATATATAAAAATATAATTCTAAGTAAATATAGATATATTAAAATGATTATAAAATTATAATAAAGATGCTAATTATAAATATAATAAATATATTTATTATAAATTTATAATTATAAATAAATATATATTTATTAAAGATGTAAATATAAATAATTATTTATTTATTTATAGTTATTATTATAAATAAATATTTATTTATTTATTATACATATAATTTTATAAATATATATAAAAATATAGATAATTTGTTATCATTATAGTTTTATCAGCGCTTTTTAGCAGTGATAAAGCCATGTTTTATCAGCGCTTTCTAGTTTAGCGCTCATAAAACACACTTTTATCAGTGCTTTTTAGCTAGCACCAAAAAATGCTTCCACCGATTTTATAAAAGAACCCTAACATTCTCCTCTATCTCTTGCACACCTCAAGATCTTGCATAAGCCTTACCCTGCCGCCAAATCCTCCTCCTCCTCCTCCTCCTCCACTACCGCTGATTGATCCTCCTACTCCACCACCGCAAATCCATCCTCCACCACCGCCATGAAGCCCAATTTTTCCACCACGCGAGCCCTCCCCCACCTTGCCGCTGTGAAGATCTCCCATGTCGTCATGTGGAGCTTAGGTACTTTTTTAAATCTCCCTACTTTTTGAGTTCCCTTATGCATTGCCTTCTGAATACCCTTACAGATTTCCTTCTGAGTTCCCTTATATATTGACTAAAATGAATTGTGATGACCCTTATGTATCAAGAAACCAACTCTTACGTATCATAGTGGAACAAGTACTTTGTCAAATTTTATTCTATCCATATATTACCTTTATGAGTCCCTTTGAAAAATGTGATGTTATTTATGTATTGATCAATACATTGATGTTTCATAATGCGACTCAGGACTTTGTCAATTTTTAGTCTTCAAGGTCTAAGATACCCTTATGTATCTAGTGTAATTTTATATGTACTATTATGTATGCCTCAGACTCTTGGAGTGACTCTTAAATATCATCATAAGTACCCTCATGCATCCCAATGACTCCATCATTTTTAAAATATTTTTTCATGAGGTATCTTCCATATGAATTTTCCAAATTCTTACCTCCAACATAGAATTTTATAAATTCTTACAATCAAACCATAATTTTTATATTGGTAGAGATAGATCTTATCGGATGAAGTTTGGTCAAATAATTGTATCCCATACTATATACCAGACCACAAATATCATGGTTCAACCTCCATGATGAGGTCACTCGGGGTTCTAGGGGGAAGCACACCCCTGCTCATGGGTCTGGGGGCTTAAGGCCCCCAAACCAAATTTTGGAGGTATTGTAGCAATTTTAACCACTATAGAAAAGCTAACTGATGAAACTGATAGAGTGTTATAGCAGTGCATCCTTATTATAGAAACCTATGATATGGGTGTTTTTAGAATACTAATTGAAAAGAAAAAACATTGCACAAGAATCTTTGGAACATGAAATGGGAATTTTATTATGGTGATTTTTTTGGGGGTTCAATTTTATTGGAAGAGGTTCAACTAGGATTCTTCCTAATTGGAAATGCTAAGAAGGACTTAACCAATAATGTGGTATGGTTTGTTTTCTTAGATTTTCATGAGAGATCCTTCTGTGGTCTTAATGGAAGATTGATAAAAATACAAATTTTAACCATAAATGAGTTGTTTAATGAGTTTGGCTTATATTGTGATGTATCAAGAGTTAGGATTTGAATAGTTCTAGACAATGATAGTCATGTGGTTCTTATGGGTCTATACAGTTAAGACCATATAAGAAAAACTTCCCAAATCCTTTTCTAGATTTAGAAATAGTGGTTCTTTCCATGAGGTGTTATTGAAATACAATAAAACAAACATTTGAAATATATTTAATCATAAAGTGTAATGAACCATTGATAATAGAGAAGGTTTGAGTACCTATAGTCCTTTAAATTTGACCTAATGTATACCCTCAAGAAAGGGAACATTTTTTCTAATGTACCGTATTGGCAGGGTCAAGCTTAGGTAGTACATGATTCAAGCATCGAATGGAAGATTGTTACCCACATTGAATAGATGTGACTTTATGTTCAAAAGTATCATGTAAAAGTGACACTTATGTATTTATCTAACACTTATTCACTCCTTAATAGTATTATGGGAGTAAACTATAGGATTCATACTTTTTATTCATGAGATACATGATAAAACTTTTATATTTTTATATTTTATAAAATATTGGTTATTTTTTATTCATGTATCCTTTATAAATTGTTTCTCTTGGGATTTATGTCTTTGTGAAAATGCCTAAGTGGCTCTTTTAAAATGATTTAAGTGTTTTTAAATGTTTCATAAAAAAATAGATGTGTTCAACGTACCCTTTTTTGGTTGTAAATAGATTTAAATTGATTTAAAAAAGGAATTAGGGTTTTGAGAAAGATTGGTTGGTTCTAATTGGTTTATTTTAAAAAGGGCATGTTATTTTAAAGAGTAATTTGTGTAAATGGTTGGTTTTTTAAGGGAATGTCTACTGTGATTTTATAAATATATTTCAAATGAGATTTAAAGTCTATAACATTTTTATCCTTGGTTAATTTTTATATCAATGTTTAGTGTATTTATTTTTTAAAATATTAATATTACTGAATCAAATAGGATGGATATGAATAAAGAATGGATGGATGTCAATATTCTTATAAAATATTATTAATATGAAGTAAAAAGGTTCGTCAAGTTTGAAAAAGATCATGCATATGACCCATCTCAAATCCTTTTTCTGTGTTTACTGTCACGAACCAAATCTAGTCACCACCAAAACCAGTGCCAAACCTAGCTCATGACAAGGCCCGAAGGGCGTTCCCGATCCCCACGGGCTGGCACAAGTGCCCGGGTATCATAAAATGAGAATTGGAAATGATTTACCCGAGTTTATAAACTTAAAACAACAAAAGAATCAAATAAAACGAATCTGGATTTTTCAAACCAAACAATCTTTTACAAAAATTCAGAACATAATTACATAGCTTAAAACAACTCAAAAAGACTATAAAAAAGGTACAAAACCAAATTGAAACATCCCAATAACCCTCATGGCATGGGGCACCACCCTTAAGCCATCTCCACAAGACTTCACCACCAAGGACCTGCTAGAAACCCGAACCACTGGAACAAAACAAATTGTACCCAACCTGCGACAACAAAAATATCCAAGTCTACTTACACCCAAAGGTGTAAGTAGGGTGTGATTCAATGCCCAGTAGGATACCACCACTAAGAGATTCCATGCGATAAATATTCAAAGATGAAAAGCATGCAAGTTTTCAAAAACATGTAATTTCTATTTACAATTTCTAAAAGATGCAACAAAAAAATCAGTTTTCAAGTGGGATAATTTAAAGAATAAAAACTTTTAAAATAAATACCAAGGATACTGAATTTTCCATCCTCTCATATCGTACGCCGACGGTAAGAACAAAATATCTAGTGAACACAAGCAATGGGAAATAACCCCTAGGCACTAGCTAGTTGTGGGTCCCAGGTACCTCGTATCTCGATGAGAGTAACCATCACAAATATCCGTTCTTGTGCATGATCTACTAGTAGGGAACATACCCATAACCTAGTGGTCCCCAATCATCATAATCATAATTTAGTTATAGTTTTAAGCGTCAATCTTGCTAAGTGAAACTGAGGCCAAACCCCACGGATTCACTAGCATACTAGTACACATCCACCTCCCTTTGTGCTCAAACAAGTTCAACAAGTCAATGAATATACTATTCACAAGAAAATATCATTTCCATATCATAAATTCACCAAACATCCCACATGTATACAACACAAGTTACAAAATTCCACTTTTCATTCAAATTGATTTTGAAATCCGACTCACACCAAAATAGCCCACAACACTTTTCACATTTCTTTAACACTTACACAAATTCATTAAACAATTTTATAAAACCATTACAATATATTAAAACTCTCATAACAGCCCACTCAATTGTTACATAACACCCTTTTTACCTTCAAAATCTTTTTATCATCAAACTTACACGAAACAGCTGACAAACAAGTTTCGCTCCAACATCACAATTTAATAAAACATTTCAGAAATTTAAAAAACATTCTAAAATTTTTTTACATATTAAAACATCACTTAACCTTTAAAAACCCCATAATAGGTGAACACACATACCAAATAGTACATATTCACCCTTTCTCACTTTGTTTAACCAACTAAAACATTTACAATTTTTATAAAAAGAACCCAAGTGGTGTAAATATGTCTTGCACACAAAACCCATTTCAAAAACCTATTTTTAAGCCAAAAGCACCCCAATACCCTACCAAAACATAATTGTAATCCCAATAAACATGTAATAATCCACTTTCAAATTTTATATAATCACCTTGAACAATATCGCAAAAGATACCCATGAGAACACACAAATCCATAAAACACTTTTAAGGAGTATAACAAGGTTACACACATAAAACTCATTCAAATACCCTCCTTTTTAGGCCCACATGACACTATATTATTACCCAACAAAAATTGGAAGCCCAGTTCAACAACTAATAAATCACTTCCACATTTTACAAAACTACCACAAGAGATAATGCATGAAATACATTTGAAAAACACACACTTTAAACAAAAATGTAACTTTAATACCAAATGCTTTACTATTGCTACCAAAAATGGTTTTTTCATAATTAACAGCATATAAGGAACATGAAAATTTATTTAATCAAGCAAACTAACTCATAATTAAATGGTTACCCACAGAATCACCTACCGAATGTGTCGAAACACTCAAATATTGGGACGAAACATCAACCGCACGACTGTCGCACCTCAAGGAAGTTAAAAGAAACCTAAAACCTCAATATTTCACCCAAAAGACATTAAGTTAGAACCTAGGAACTAACACTAACTTCTGGACTTTTTATAATTCAAGAATTGTGGAAGAAACCCTAAGTAATTTGAAAGAGGAAAGAAATGGACTCACTTACTTGAAGTATCCTGAATTAATCACTCCAAAAACAATAGTTTCTGAAATTTAAAACAGCCAAAATTCAGGGTTTGTTCTAACAAGATTTAGGACATCATTTAGGAACTGGAATGGAGGGAAAAGAGTAATAATTGAGAGAGTTAAGAAGGGATGAAGTTACCTCTTCAATTCTGGCTGATTTGAGACACCCTATGAAGTTCAGCCATAATTCTCGATTTCAAAGAGCTCCAAGGAGGGGGGAAAGGCAATGGGAGCACGCCTGGGTTTCTTAGGGTCGAGAGGGAGGTGGAATCACCGAAACATCCATTATATTTAATAAGATATTAAAAAATTAAAGAAACATTTTAAAACTGGAAAATGGGCTTTCGGGTTGGCCCAATTCTTAAATAAAAACCCAAATCCTCCATGATTATGGATTTATAAAGGCTCAAAATTTAAATTTTGGTGTTAATAGGTCATAGGATACCATTTAGGAATTGGAATTGGGGAAAAATATTAAAAAATGAAAAAGTTATAAAAGAAAAAAAAATTATTTTTAAATCTGGAATTGGGCTCACGGTTTGGCCCAATTCATGAAAACTCATCTATTCCTCCATAAAACCTTTGGAAACCCTCCAAAACAAAGAATGAAAGGAAAATAAATGAAATTTAACTTCAAAATAATTCATGTATGTGACATTTAAACTGTTGTTATTCAAGAAAAGTTAGTTCAGAGGAGTTGTAAGAACACTTGATCTGTCACAAAATATATCGAAGTTATAAATGTAGGAATAAACATGGGGAAAAAGAGAATGTAGCTAGTGGATGGGATTACACTGCGTTTTATGGATCATCTAATATATTTAGAAGTGTGTACAATAAATAATAATGTATTGAGGATGTGATTACAGATGTGAATGATGATGAAGATCATATTGAGGAAATGACAAAGACAGTTGAATATGAACTTCGTGATTGCCCAAAAATGTTTGAGTAGTTAAAGAGTTGTTAAAAGACGCCATTATATGGGGTTTCACTAAATATATATCATTATAGCCATACTAAAGCTATATAATTTGAAATCAGGCAATAGATGGAGTGAGGTGGTTGTACGGAATTACTTGCTCTCTTAAATGACATGATCCCAAAACATAATGAGCTCCTGAGCCGAACAAATAACGTCAAATGAATGGTACACTCGATGGGTATGATCTTTGAAAGAATACAAGCCTTCCAAAATGACTATATACTATTTCATAAGGACCAAAAATCACTTAGATAATGACCAAAGTGTGGTGCTTTTCGATACAAGAAAGTTAAATCTGGTCCTATGAAAGTTGTATGGTACTTTCCAATCATTCCAAGGTTTAGGTGCCTATATGGAAGTGAGAAGACTTTAAGGAAATTGATGTGGAATGTATCCACAAGAAATAACTATGGGAAACTATGTTACCTGGAAGACTCTCCTCAGTGGAATATAATTAATCATGAATATCCTCAATTTGGAAATGAGCTGAGAAACCATTGTCTTGCATTATCTATATAAGGAGTGAATCCTTTTGGTTTTAAATCAACACTCACAGTATATGGCTAGTTATGTTGGTAAATTATAAATTTCCACCATGGTTATGCATGAAACTAAAATACATCATGCTATCTAGGCTTATATCAGGATCAAAACAACCAGGTAATGATATTGATTTTTATTTGGCTCCATTGATCGAGGATTTGAAATTATTGTGGGATTCAGGTGTTACGTTGTATGATTCTTATAGAAATGAAGATTTCACATTGAGTTCCATGTTTTATGGGATGATAACTGACTTTACTACTTATGTAAAAATTTTAGGATATGGAATTAAAGGAACTCAAGGATTTCCTGTCTGCGAACAAGGTACACAGTCAATTAGGTTGAAACATTCATCAAAAAATGTGTTTCTACGACATCACCAATTTCTACCCCGATGACATAAGTACTGATCTTGGACAACATCATTCAATGGAATTCTAGAAGAACATACATCACCATCTCCACTAACAGGTGATCAACTATTTGAGAAAGTAAATGATGTGGTCAATACTTTTAGTAAACTGTTTTTGAAAAACCTTATGAAAACCAATTGGAAAAAGAGATCAGTTTTTTTTTAATTACCATACTAGAATTGTCTTTATGTCATACATTTTATTGATGTTATGAATGTTGAAAAAATATATATATTATAGTGTCATCCGCACGTAGCTAAATTCACCTGGTAAAACAAATCATGGAATTAAGGCTAGGTTAGACATGGTTGACATGGGAATACGAGAAGAGTTGGAGCCAGTGAAGGGTGAAAAATGAAATTTTATTCCTCCAACTGATTACACTCTTTCCAGGCAGAAGTGATATCAATTTTTCAACTTCTTGAATGATTTAAAGGTTCTATAGGGGTATTTATTGAATATTAAGAATATCGTGACAATGATCGCTTTAAAGTTAAAGGGGATGAAATCACATGACTATCATGTTTTGATGAAAGATCTAATGTCTATATATTTATGTTGTATTTTTTCCATGAATTATTTTCATACAATAACTAAAATTTATTTATTCTTCAAAGATATATGCAGAAAAGTTATAGACCTAGAAAAATTTCTGACTACGGAAGGAGAAATTGTCATCATATTATGTAAATTGGAAATGTTATTCCTGCCAATATTCTTTGATATGATGGTTCATTTGATAGTTCAATTTGTGAGAGAGATGCGACTATGTGGTCCAGTACACTATAGATGGATGTACCACATTGAATGATATATGAAGATTTTGAAAGGGTATGTCAAAAATCAAAGTCGGCTAGAGGGTTGTATTGCGGAGCGATATATTATTAAGGAAGTCATTAAATTTTGTACCGAATACCTATCCAGTGTGGAAGGCATTGGTCTATTGAAATCTCATCACACTGGGTGGATTTCAGGTAAATGAATTTCTAGAATATATTTTGTCACAATCAAAATTATAGTTTGGGATTAGGCCCACCTTTATGTTTTTCATAACAGTTTGGAGGTTTCCCCATATGTTGAAACCCACAAAGAAATTATTTGGCATTTGAATCCATCAAGGGATGAAATATGGATATCAAATACACATAATAAACAGTTTATAATATGGTTTCGGGACCATATTTTTATGGAGTCTGATGAATATATGGATTTAATTTCAGATTGACTTTGATGGATAGCTGGAAGTGTGTATGTATTATCTTACAATGGTTATATAATTAATAGTTATATGTTCTATATAAATGAGCATGATAAATACATTACCATGAAAAATAATGGAATTACACTCATGGATGAAGCAATGTATGTTTCTGGTACTAAGGAAAAAAATCCAATTTATGCTAATATGTCATACTTTTGCATCATCAAACAAATATGGGAGTTGGATTATACAACATTCCAAGTGATGATTTTTCAATGCATGTGGGTTGATAATAGGACTACTATTAAAATATATGAATTGGGATTTGTGAAAGTTGATTTTAGTAAGGAAGGTTACAATGAAGAACTGTTTATAATATAATCACAATCATTACAAGTATTTTATGTTGAAGATCCCACAAACCAAAAGTAGTCAATTGTTCTATTGTCGACCAAAACGACTGAAGGGTCAGATGAAAATTCAATTGAGGATGTCACTTTCATTGGGATGTCACAATCATTTTGTAATAGTTCCAATGTAGATAGTGTTTTTTATGTCAGAGGAGACTACAATGGATGGATTAGAATCTTCGATAGTGGATTCAAATCCCTTCAGCTTTTAAAAAAGAAAAATAGAGTTCTATAATCAGGTTAAATTTTTTTGTAATATACATCGTGTTACCTCATGTTATTATCTGTTTTATGTTGCATTTTTGTACTCTAAATTAAATGTTAAACCACTTTTGCAGATGAAAAAATTTCACATGTGTCGGTGCTCCCAATCCTATGGAACAATAAGTCTCTCAACCTACTGATGCTCGTAGTGAAGAGGAATGACCTTCTGCACATGTTTCTTCTCCCAATCCCGAGGAACAACATGTCTCTCAACCTGATGTTTCTTGCAGTGTAGAGGAACAACCTTCTAGATATGCTGGTTCTCATATTCCTGAGAAATAATAGTTTTCTCAACCTGTTGTTACTTTCTGTGTAGAGGTAAAAGGACCATCTACACATACTGATTCTACCACTCCATAGGAACATATTGACGATGTTGATTCTAAGGAAATGGTAGGCAACAAAGGACCAACATTGTCGAAAAAATGGGAGCATTATAGTTTGACATTGTTAGAAAAAATCATTAAGTTGAAAGTCAAATGCATCAAATTCGAGGTGGGATGGAATGCATGTGGTCATCATGTTAACCCCTATAAGGTCATGTTTAGCAGTTATATTGGAATCATCACTCAGCAACACATGCCAATTGACATAGATTCATAGAACCATGTTGTACCTGGGCTGAAGAAACTGAGGTGGGAAGAGATTGAGGTAACATTATGATATCATTTCTCTATTTTACTAAAAAATAAAATAATGAAACATTGAATTACTCTTTATCATCCATTGTAGAGTGCATTTATAGTAGATGAATCACACAAGAAGTATGTATTAATGCTTTCTAAAAGTGTTGACAAAGGATTTCACACAATTCTAATAAGACATTATATTAAAGATGCTCAAGTGAAAATATAACTCACACCCACCAGTTATCTATGCACACCTAATAACCCAAGAATCACAGGATGCATTTACTGGACATCATGCAGATGTGTCTTTTTAGTTACATTGTGTTTAGTAATACATTGTTTAATGATACATGTATTCATTACTTTGATTAAAAAAAATTATTTATGAAACAGTAACTGAGTTCTATAAATAAGGAATGAGTAGAAAAACCATTGTACCCCTACTGTAAAGAAAGTATGGGGTATGATTCACTTGAAAAAAAATTGGTACGTATTTTAAATCGACCGTAATACTTTTATGTGACATAAAACAACACCATAAATATGTTCCTCTGTTTATATATAGATTGAGGACTCGAAATCCAAAGCCACTTCCATCCCACTCCATGTTTTATGGAAGGAGGCACATGTAAATAAATACAATATACTAATATATGAAAACACATAAAAAGTGTGTGAAACGTGTGTAAGTATTAAATATTAAAAATTTGTTTTGCTTTAAATCACTATTACTTAATAATGATCCATTTTTTCCTATATTTTCTATCTGACATAGTCACAGTAATTAGCAACACCTATACCAGATGAAAACATACTATCAGCAGCCTTGAAGTAGCCAGAACAGTATGGCCACATCACAGGTGTGAGTTTTGGGGTGACACCCCAAACATATTTTGAGAAAAAAATAAGAGGATGATAAAAGTGAATTAATAAAACAGATGAGCGAAAGAATATATACCCTTTAAGGATAATTCCAATGGTATAGATAGATAATTGAAACTTTAATGAGGGAGAGGCAAAGAGAATAACCCACTCAAGAATAGAAACCGTGTGAAGATCCTGTCCCAACCCCCACCAACTATGAGGCTATTTATTCCCCTCTAAAAGATGTCTTAATAGAGGTAATCAATGTTCTGATAAATGTTTCTGTGAAATGTTAATCAGATATACATTGATACCTTTCATGTACCGATATTCTATAGGGTGAAAATTTCTGTGATTTATATCTAGCAACACCCACCCATCACCTTGTAGCGAGGGCTACAGTGTTCAATATTCAATACGACATGCTACACACTAGAACACTTCCAATAGGGCATGTGCAAGTGTCGATCAGTATAGCCCATGAGATGAGAACTGAGCTACCTATTCTAATTCATGAGGATGATATTAATACGGTCAAAAAAGATATTTGAACATTCATCACCTTGCCATAAAATCTTGTAAGAAAACATGTCGACAAAGAGGTATTCATTTTCAATTTACTTTTCAAGCTAAACCTTTAACAATTAATGAAAAAGGTCTGAACCGAAGAATTTTATTATAGATGTACAAAGAGAAGGGGATGAAATGAAAGACCGTATCAAAACCATATAAAGGATCAACCAACTGATCAAAAAGATCTATGGAAAGCACAATTACCCCACCTATTATATATCCACATTTACTATCATTCAAGGCTCATGTGGATACAAAGTTAAAATATAGTCACAACAACTTAGTTGAATTTGAAGAAAATATGTATGGAGAGAAAGATCAAGGCTTCATTGGTGTTGATATTGAAACTTAAATCCTTGACTGTGATTGGCTAGGTGCCTCAGTTGTAAATGTATACATGAAGTATGTTTTCATGATTTGATTTTCTTATAGCTAAGATACTGTGTTAACTATGACTAAATACATTTCATATTTTTAGCAGGCGTATATATGAAAAACAATTGAAGATATTTTACCATGAAATAAAATTTGGACTCGTTGGTCCTCAAATCTCCTCTACATAATAAAATAAAATAAATGCCAAAAAGAAGGCTGAAATAGTTAAAGGTCTAGTCAAATAGTTTGAAATAAAAATGGCAGATGACAGACTCTATTTAATACCGAAGATTCAGGGGTAAAACTATAAAATTTAATCATATCAAATATATTTTCATTTCATTCAATACTTATTCCTTTTTATGTTTTTAGGTAGCATTGGATACTCATTGTGATAAATCTAGATACTCTAAAGATTTATTTCATGTAATAAATGCATAGATATCCAACAAATGACCAACACATAATGGATTTTTTCAATTTTTAATAAACTAAATCCAATGTTTTAGAACTAAACATCAAGTTAAAAAATGGATATTATCTTTTAACGGGGATTATGTTATGATAGGGTGGTGTATTGATATCGTGAAAAACAGGGAATGAGGCTAGGGGCTAAGCACAAGGATGAAGAAAAGTACTAAGACTAGATTAGTATTAGGGTATATGTAATAATATTTCACTATCAAAACACATATCAAAATAAATTACTTATTCTCCTCAATGTTTTTGCAGTGTTTGAAACAAACCAATGGAAAATATTTTGGTTATTATGTTTGTAAATTTATGAGAAAGATCATATTCCATGAACAAACCAGCATCCCTGAAGAGGTATTTTTTATGATAATTATTATTTCATTTAAAATTTTATTAATCCTTTATGTATTAATATTTTTCTAGTATTACCATGACTGTTGAAAAGACTCATATTCACAAGACAATATAGGTGTTCTTAGAAATGAATGGGTGGCATACTTGATGAAAGAATGTACAAAAATAGCATGAATATGTGACTTCCATATAAATAGTGAATTGTTTCATATTAATGTTTAATTTACTTATTTTTAATATTAATTACATATTAATTGTTTTCTTATACTTTTGGATTCTATCTTTCGAGTCAGGTCGGTTTTTCAAAGATGATCATGCTTGTGAGAGATTGGACTTCGAGGTTACAGCTAAGATAATGACAATAAGGAAATAGATCAAGAGTATATAAAGGTGAATTCTGACTACTTATTTAATTAATTATTTTTTTCATGTATCATTTTTTATGTGTATGAAGTATTCTCACATCAAAGCGACACACTATGCGACCGATATGGCCCATAATGCGTGTTTCCAGTTTGAAATGACCTTTTATTAAAAAAACACAACTGACATACTGAAAATTGAGAAAAATATTAGGATTATTTTGATACTCTAGGAAAATTATCTATAAGTAATTTTTGATGTATAGGAATCAGACAAACCTCAATACTATGCACGGTGTGGCCGGTATAACTCAAAGTGTTTCATTTTATTTAAAATTGACATCAATTTAAGTAAAAACAACAAATGACATAATGAGAACCGAGAAAATGAATTTATATTGTTTTTATATTTTAGTAAAATTATCCATGAGTCATTTATCAAATGTAGGTGTCAACCGTACCTCAATACAATGTACTATGTGACCAAGTGTGTATTTTTGTTTAAAATTGTCATTAATTTATGTTAAAAAACATGTGACATACTGAAAACTGAGAAAACACATTTGTATTGTTTTCATACTTTAGAAAAAGGGTCAATTGGTGATTTTTTATGTATATGACTCATCCACACCCCAATATGACACACATTATGGCTAGTATAACTCAAAGTGTCTATTTTTATTTAAAATTTACATGAATTTAAGTAAAAACAACAAGTGACATACTAAAAATCAAGAAAATATATTTAGATTGTTTTTATAATTTAGGATAACAATACATGAGTCATTTTTTATGTTTATGAGTCAACCATACTTCAATCTGATTCATAGTGTGACCGGTATGACTAAAACTATCTCTTTTTATTTAAAATTGACATTAATTTAAGTAAAAACAACAAGTGACATACTAAAAACTGAGAAAACACATTAGGATTGTTTTTATATTTTAGGAAAATGATCTATTAGTTATTTGTGATGTTTTGGGATCATCATCACCTCAATACAATGCACAGTGTGGTCAGTATAACTCAAAGTGTCTCTTTTTATTTAAAACTAACATTAATTTATGTAAAAATAAGTGACATATTGAAAATTTATAAAACACATTCGTATTTTTCTTATATTTTAGGAAAAATATACATGAGTCATTTGTGACATGTAGGAGTCAACATCACCTCAATCAGACACATGGTGTGACCATTATGACTAAAAGTGTCTCTTTTTATTTAAAATTGACAATAATTAAAGTAAAAAAACAACAAGTGACATACTAAAAACTGAGAAAATGCATTCATATGGTTTTGATATTTTATAAAAATGGTCTATTACTGATTTTTGACATTTATGGATCATTCACACCTCAATATGATTCATGTTGTGGATGGTATAACTCAAAGTGTTTCATTTTATGTAAAACTGTTATTAATTTAAGTAAAAACAAGTGACATTTTGAAAACTAAGAAAATAAATTAGTATTGTTTGATACTTTAGGAAAACAATCCATGAGTAATTTTTGACTTGCAGGATTCAACCTCACCTCAATTAGACTCATGTTGTGACCGGTATGACTAAAAGTGTCCATTATAAGTTTAAAATTGACATTTTAGTTCAAATCATGTCACTCACTAAAAACCACGCAAATATTCCCTAATTATATTGATAATTTAGGATAGTGATTCATAAGTCATTTTTAATGTGTATGAAGTAGTCTCATATCAAACCGACACACAATGTGACCAGTATGACTCATAATCAGTGTTTCTAATTTGAAATGACATTTTAGTAAAAAAACACAACTGGCATACTGAAAACTGATCAAACGTATTTTGATTATTTTGATACTCTTGGGAAACAATCTATAAGTAATTTTGGATGTTTAAGAATTAGTCACACATCAATACAACACACGGTGTTGCTGATATAACTCCAAGTGTCTCTTTTTATTTAAAATTGACATCAATTTAAGTAAAAACAACAAGTGACATACTGAGAACCGAGCAAACATATTTTGATTTTTTTTAATATTTTAAGAAAATGATTCATGATTCATTTGTGATGTTTAAGAGTCAACCACATATAAATAGGATGCACGGTGTAACTGGTATAACTCCAAATGTGTCATTTTTATTAAATATTGACATTTTATTAATGTGTTCTTTCATATTAATGTTTCATTTGTTTCATTATAGTATTACTAACATAATATTTGTCTTATTATATAGGTGTGATCTTTTTCTTGGGTTGAGATTATTTTTTTAGAAATTGATACCATGGGCGGACATTTTTGAGAGGGGATCACAGGTGTCAAAATACAAAATTTTAATGTTTTAGAATGTTTGTTGGACAATTGTAAATGTAATTATATAAAACATTTTGTTTGAAACATAAATAACATTGTTTTTTATATATACCATGGGTGGACATTTTTTTATTAATAATTCCAATTAAATGTATATAACATGTTTTCTTCTAGGTGTTCTATTTAAATTACAGGTTTTCTTCTGGGTGTGTTGTTATATAAACAACACACTGCAGGCGACTGGGCCTTTATCATCGCTTTTTTAGCATTGATAAAGGGGGGGCCTTTATCATCTATGGGATTAACAATGCTTTTTTAGCACTGTTAAAGTCCATTTAGCGTGCCGTGAAAGGCCATATGTGTAGTAGTGTATATTTATATTTTGATAGTCTCTTAATATTTTTCTATATTATATGGGAATCAGTATCTTATCCCACTAATAGTAACAATTTTTTTGAAAAATGAATATTGATTAATTTAGTAAGGTCCTTACTTTATTCTACCCATATATTATGAAATTTTGTGGTATATAATTGAGGTATGATTGTCATTAGTTGATTAGTGAAGATTTTACTAGGAGTGTTTTCTGATGAAAAACTAATTGTTATCATTTATTTTCTATTATACTTATTTCAAGTAATGTGAATAAGATGTTTTAAGTTATTTCATTTAATATAAATATCATTATGTTCAGTTTCTACCCTTTGATATTTACTTCTATATAATAATATAAAATAAATTTTAATTTTAATTAAAAAAAAGCACTCATAGTAGTATATTTATCAAAAATGAAAATATTTAATGAGTGTCTTGATGAAATTCAAAGGAAAAATGTAGACAATTATTGAAATAAATTGGATTTTAAAGGATAAGTAAACACTATAATATGATAATATTATGAGATTTGGATATATGAAACTAATATCCTCAAATTCTAAAATGGGGTATTTAATCAAAATTTTAAATATCTTATAAATGGATACGTTAATGATTATGTCTATAACTATGTTAACTTCCTATTTGAATGAAGATGACAAACATGTGAGTAGATAAAATAGGGAATACCTTTTAAAAAACATTCTAAAAAATGAAAAAATAATAATTTATAAAAAAAATTCATGTCATTCACAAATATTTTACTTTCATGGAAGCATATTTGAAGACACACATTGTGGAAACCACCTCAATGGAAACAATGGTCAAGTGTTCAAACTTTAACTAGAACACCAATAATTTATTTATTGTAACATATGCCTTTTAATAATCATAGATAAATAACATTTTGGAATTTTTATTAATTAAATCTTCTTAGGATTACACTGTAAATCCATTATATTTTATAAAAATATAAATAACTATTAAAGAACACTTTCAATGAATGTTGAAGAGTTTCAAATTTTTCTTTTCTAGGAGAAGTAATTACACTTATCTTTTATATGAGTTGGTGATAACTAATTGGTGTGAAAATGTGTCAAGCAATATATGAATTGAGATATATTGGCCTTTGGAATTATGATTTTATGATAAATGAACTATCCATCCAAAATAATGTTATAATCATAAGTGGCATCAAAATATAGTATGAATAATCTTGATATGTCATTATTATTGAATATTTGGTGTTATATATATATAAAAACATTATTCATCTATAGTTCTTTTATTGATTATAAATTTCATCAGAATTAATAAATAGTGTTTATATCCTTTTAAATAAATATAATCCCATAATGGTAAAGAAAATATTAAAATGTTATATCTTTAAAAAATGCTAAAAATAGTAAACCAAAACTTGTAATCTCAATGAACATATAAATAAAATATTGTAAATTATAATTTTCTTAAAAATAATTTTTATATCTGAATACTTTGAATATACTTTCGATAACTTTTGACAATTAAAAATTAAATTAATATAACATATTGATATATATGAACTTCTATTTTCATGTGGAATAAGATACACATGAATTGTGTAATGTATTTTCTATTTATCCCATTCCATATATGATGAAATGAATATCCCATATGTTTTATCACATTGTACCTCTAGTTATAGATCTTAGCTATCATTATTGAACTTTATTCTATGGTATATCCTTGGATGATTTCATATTCATAGATCAACATCTTATTTTAGCACCTTTAGAGAGGAGGCCAGTAACACATACATTCCACTTGTAATAGGAATATATAACAATCACTTCTAATGATTTATCACATCTCTTAGGCCTTCTTATTTATTTGACCTTAGTGAGAAACATGATATTTAATGATTACAAAGCTATGGTGAAATAATTAATGGGTATAGTGATTAGTAATGATGATAAATCCATTGATATTAGTCATTTGGGCATGACATTGATATTTGATCAATTAACTTAGTTTTTTGTTGATGTGGTACATTTGACCATCATTGATAAAAGATTCTTATATTTCATGACCCATTACAAGCATAGTGTTCTACTAATCACTCCAAAAAAAATCATATTTTAGATGTATGACCACATTGTCATTGACCTGTATATAATATATATATATATATAGTGGGGGATCACATTTATTAGCATACACATTTTGATATTACTATATATACTAATTCTCCAGTCATAAAAAAAATTACTTGTTACCCTCTCATCATATAGATGTTTATATGTGATCACATCAATCACATCTCTCCTCATACTATCATACTATTACCAATAATGTTATTTCTTGATTGTCATCATGGATAATGGTATCCTTCCATAACATTTTTAATAAAATTAACAACAATAATTTTTTTAATAAATTCATCTTTTTATAATATTTTTCAATGGTGGGTTAAGGAATATTGTCATGTACACAATTTTAGGAATGATAAAAATAGTTACAACCTTATGTTTGAATGTTTTTATCCAAACTATTTATATAAATATTAATTTATTTTTAAAAAATAAATATTATAAAATATTAATTATGAAAAATTTGAAAAAATATTTATATATATATTCAAGAATTTTTATTTTAGGTTGAATGGGTTCCATATTATTGGGTTTTTTCGTGAGAATTCCTGAATAATAAATAGAAATGATTTGTATTAGCACTTGTACAGAGCATCTCATCAGTAATCATATCATTTAAATGCAGTGTATTAGTAATTTATTGAGGTGCTTTTGGTAACTGAAAGAGAATTCCTTTCAACCCAAAAAAATTAATGATACATTGTTCCTTGAGGATATAAAGAAATACTAATGATGAAATGTGGTGTTTCAATACATGATACAAATATATATGAGTGTAAAAAGATATGTCCTTTTTAATTGTGTTATAGATGATATGCTTATATTTTTTATATTAGTTGTGTTGTTATGAATGTTAGAAAATGAAATCAAAATTTTTACTTGATTTAACATGGAAACGGGATTAATATCACTTTATGTGACTATTTTCTATAATATTAATCATTTTATAAATTTTTATCCTTTATTTAATTTTAGTTATAGATTGATTATGATACACGCCATATAAAAATTTCTGATTATTATGTAGTCAATCATGAAAAGATTATTAGTGATTTTATAACTTCCCATCAATGAAGTAAAATATAGAAAATTTAATGATTTTTCATAGAAGGAGAACATATAAAATGGTTAGTCAACAACCATCATAGATAATGATGAAACAAAATAATTAATGGGATATTAACATCATGGAAAACATTTTATGCCAAAGGTTTAGCATATATGTGTTTTGTTTTCATTAGCCTACATAGAGACTGCTATTTCAGGTACTTAATATTATTTTGTTTATGATTTAAGTACACAATATTTTCCTCAAATATAATATGATACAATATTCTACATATATACTAGAATATATTCGAGACCTTGACTATTGGTTGAAGCAATGTGAGCTAATAAGGGTGGATACTTATAGTTGATGACGTTGAAGTTTTATGGTCTGCAGCAGAGATATAAATCTAAGATGTCGAATATATGTTCCAATAAGATTTTCTAGATAGGTTATAATGATCTTATTATTGTCAGATGTCTATGCTGTAATTTCATGATGTGTGAATTTTGTGACAAGAAACCTTTTTTCTATGTAGTTGACATTTTCACCATCATCTATTATCAATATTTATTGGTGAAGGTTATGGAAATGTGCATGTAGATTCCATGCCAGTGATATTTGAGTACATTGGGTGTTTGACTAATCAAAAACATGTGGAATACATACAAACGTAAAACAAAAACTCAACATTTTCCTTACATATTCCACCACAATGGAACCGGTTTTGTATATTTGGATTCATTACTAAAATTCACGGATGTAAATTAGAGAATATAAATTTGAAATGTTGATATATTTTTATCGAAAATGTGGGTATAACTCATATTTTGTAACCATATATTAATTTATTTTTAAAATTTATATTTTTCAATAGTCTAAATCCTTAATTTTAATTTTTCAAACTTTTATTAAAATATTTTAAAAATTATCTACCTATTAATTTAAAGATAGTATTCCTATAGAAATGATATTATCTTTTTCTAATTTTTTGGGATTCTTAAATTTTTTTCAATATTATATAATATAGTTAATTAAATAAAATTTCAATTATGAAAAAATCATATATAAAATTTATTTTGATTCCCCAGGTGGTTTATTTGTAGGTTTTATTGTACGTGAGTCGTCCTTCGACGGTTGTAACTCAACCTTTTCATATATAAAATTCATTTTCATTAAATTATTTCACAAAATAAATTTTGAATATTTTTTATAATTGTTAAATATTATCTGTTATATAGATATTTATTTCTATATTTCTTAAATTTAATAAATTAATATAATTTTTATAATTTTTATCTATTTATATATCATAATTAAAAAATTGATAATTATAACGGTTAATATAAAGTCTATTTTTTAGAAATCATTATAATTATATTTAGCTTTCCCAAATTATATAAAATTAAAATATTTTTGAAATATATATAGCTTTTCACTAAAACGTATTTATCTTATTTGAGTATTTTCATCAAAGAATTGTTTTTTATGTAGGGTTTCACAAATGGTTTTTATTATAACATTGTATGATAAAGTATATATGTGTTTAATTTGGTTTAAAAATTTATTAGATAAATAATTATTTAAATATGTATATATATTTATCTAATATAAAAAAAATATTAAAAATATTAAAAATATTATTAATATTAAAAGGATCCTATGAATGATGTCAAGGTATGACTTTTATGTGGTCTGAATGATTGGAGTTCTCAACTTCCAAGACCGGTCTTGTTAAAAAAATTATCCTATTCAATTTTTTTTAAATGAAATAAAAAAATTACAATGCCTTTGTGAGCATGGAGGCATCATTCTATCGATCATGTTATCCATGTGTCCAATGAATGATATGAATATGTTGAATGAGATGTAATTGAATTTTTACCAAGTAATATGATAAAACTATCAAAGGTTATTTGTTGTAATGGAGGAAATCGACTCAAAAAAATACATAAATTATCAATGATCATAATCTAGGGATCTATAGTGCCTTTATATTGAGAAAACAAGTAAATGATGGAATGTTTCAAATCCTCTTATTTTTTATGAAGATATATTTTTATGTGATGGTGTAATCACTAAAAGATACAATGGGCATCAACTATACAATGATCTTTGAATGGTTATGGCGACATGATACATTCATACATGGAAATGTTTTTCCCTATTTTATGTAAAGTTTCATGGATAAGATATGATCAATAGAAAAAAAAATACAATGAAGAAGTATAGGTTTAAACATGATAATTTATTAATCATATAGTTAACTCCAACATCAAAAATAAATATATGTGAATAATCAATGGTGATCATATTGCTTCAAAACATGTTACCAAAAAGAGGATGGATAGTTTATTTTCTTATTGATTTGATATTGATTTCAAATTTCAATAATTAATAATAAATTATATTGATGATCATTATCAAATTGATGATTATTTGAGAATATATGATAGCTAAACTAATACATGGAGAAAAATATATACTATATCATGTGGAATTAAATAAAAAAAAGTTATATTAAATTATATAATATCAATGATAAAATTCCCAAAATATTTTAAGAATCCCTTTAATATATCATATTATTGACCAAACATTGAACCATAAAATAGGAAATAATATTTAGTGTGTTGAGTGCCTTATTGGAACATAATATTTAATTTGATAATTACTTTAACTATTCTCTTTAGGTTATGTATATATATTAAATCTGTAGTCTATTTATCTTATTTGATGATTTAATTGTAATAGTTTTATTTTTTATTACAAAAATTTAATGTTGGATAAGTCTTATTAGTGAAGAAAATATATTATATATGAATTTTATTGAAATTATACTCTTATAGATGAAAAGAAATGATATATCACAAAGCCTATTATGTTACGTATCCTTTGATGTTGAAGGTTTTATATTATATATGAAATAAAATCTATGAAGAATATATTACTTAATCATAAATTAATAATTTTACTAAGTCAATTATATTACACATATGTAGTGGAGACTAAGAAACATATGAATGAAGTGATTGAATTATTCTTTCTTAAGAAGGATATTTAGAAATGCGGTAATGTTATAAAGAAGTTATAGGATGTTTAATCATACATTTTCAACGATGTTATATATTAGTAAATTAATGGATCTTACATGTTTAATCCTTGACTCTTTTGAAATGTGGTATTAATCTTAAATTTTGTAACCATTAAATTTTGACAATGTACACAGGTCTTATAAAGGTCAGAAAAATTCATCAGAAATTCAGTACGTTTATGAAGATTTATGAAGGCTTATGAAAATATGAGATTTCATATGATTTTTATTCAGATCCTTTTGATTTTTAGTATAGTGTCGTAAGAATTTCAGTAATGTATTAAAAAATACTAGTATTATAACATGAAAATCTCTTATTAATTTTTTTCATGAGATTTTTATTTTAATTTTAATTTTTTGATTTTTTTAAATGCGTGCAGGTTAAAAAAATTGAAAATGTGTGTGAAATACGGCAGCACCGATGTCTCCTTTCTACCAAATCTAAAAAGCGGCAACACTGATGTCACCTTTCAGCCAAATCTGAAAGGAGGCAGCCCCACTGATGCCTTTCAGCCAAATTAAAAAAAAATACTATCTTAAACATACTTATTGTATGTTTAAAATTTTAATTTTATTTTTATTTTGTTTATATATATATATATATATAACAAAAAATTTCAGCAGAATATATCTGCTATTTAATATCTAGAATTCCTTCCATTATAGCAGTCTAGATTCTAATAGAAACCCTCATCCAGGGATCCCTTTTATAAGAGGGATTGCCCTGAAAAACATTTTGCATTTCCAATGTGGGATTCAGGTTCTCTCTTTTCTGAGTAGAACATTCTACATTTCTGATGTGCGATTTAGAAATGTTTCAAGTATGTGTATTTGAAAGAATATAAAATAAAAACTATAAAACTAATATAAATGAAACTTAAAACATGGATTAAACATATAAGAAATAGTTGAAAATAAAAAAATATCATAACAAATATTAATGAAAAATAATTTATAAGCTTTCAAATACACCTACTTGAAACACAATAATGATTCAAGTATTTAACTTTGAAAGCCTATAAAATATAAAATATAAGACCAATATAAATGAAAATTAAAACATAGATTAAACATATAAAAAAATAGTCGAAAATAAATATAATTTTGTAAAAAATGTTGATAAAAAATAATTTACAACCTTTCAAAACCACCAACTTGAAACTTAAAAATGTTTCAAGTATTTGACTTTGAAAGCCTATAAAATATCTATAAGACCAAAATAAATAAAAATTAAAACATCAATTAAAAATATAAGAAATAGTTGAAAATAAAAATAATTTTCTTAAAAAACGTTGATGAAAAATAATTTATAAGCTTTCAAAACCACATACTTGAAACTAAACATTGTTTCAAGTATATGGTATTAAAAGACTATAAAATATAAACTATAAGACAAATATAAATGAAACTTAAAACATGAATTCAACATATAGAAAATACTTAATAATTAATTAGTTAATTAGTATTATAAATATTAATTATTAATTATTAATTATATAATAATTAATAAATTAATTAGTAATATAATTATTAATTGTACAATAATTAATTATTTAATTATTAATGTAATTATTAATTATAATTATTCATTATAATTATAAATTATAAATTACTAATTATTAAATATTAATTATATTACTAATTAACTAATTAATTATTATATAATTATTAATTATATTACCAATTAACTAATTAATTATTATATAATTAATAATGATATTACTAATTAACTAATTAATTATATAATTAATAATTAATAATTATATTACTAATTAACTAATTAATTGTTAATTATTATTATAATTAATGATTATATAATTAATAATTATATTACTAATTAACTGATTAATTATTATAAAATTATTAATTATATAATTAATTATTAATTATATAATTAATTATTAATTATTATAATTAATAATTATATTACTAATTAACTAGTTAATTATTGTATAATTAATGATTATATTAATAATTAATGATTTAATTATTATATAATTAATAAGTATATTACAAATTAACTAATTAATTATTATATAATTAATTATTAATTATTATATAATTAATTATTAATTATTATAATTAATAATTATATTACTAATTAACTAATTGACTATTATATAATTAATAAATATATGACTAATTAACTAATTAATTATTATATAATTAATAATTATATTACTAATTAACTAATTAATTATTATATAATTAATAATTATATTACTAATTAACTAATTAATTATTATATAATTAATAATTATATTACTAATTAACTAATTAATTATTATATAATTAATAATTACATTACTAATTAACTAATTAATTATTATATAATTAATAATTATATAATTAATAATTATATAATTAATAATTATATAAATAATAATTATGTGATCAATAATTATATTACTAATTAACTAATTAATTATTAATTATTTCATATATGTTTAATCTATGTTTTATGTTTAATTTATATTTGTCTTATAGTTTATATTTTATAGTCTTTTAAAGCCACATACTTGAAACATTTTTAAGTTTTAAGTAGGTGGTTTTGAAAGCATAGAAATTATTTTTCATCAACATTTTTTATGAAATTCTTTTTATTTTCAACTATTTCTTATATTTTTAATTCATGTTTTAATTTTCATTTATATTGGTCTTATAGTTTATATTTTATAGGCTTTCAAAGTCACATACTTGAATCATTTTTAAGTTTCAAGTTGGTGGTTTTGAAAGGTTATAAATTATTTTTCATCAACATTTTTTATGAAATTATTTTTTATTTTAAACTATTTATTATATATTTAATCCATGTTTTAATTTTCATTTATATTTATCTTATAGTTTATATTTTATAGGATTTCAAAGTAACATACTTGAAACATTTTTAAGTTTCAAGTGTGTGGATTTAAAAGCTTATAAATTATTTTCCATCAATAATTTTTATGAAATTATTTTTATTTTCAACTGTTTCTTATATGTTTAATACGTGTTTTAAGTTTCATTTATATTGGTTTTATAGTTTATATTTTACAATCTTTTAAAGCCATGTACTTGAAACATTTCTGGATCCCAAATCGGAAATGCAAAATGTTCTGTGCAGAAAAGTGAGAACCTAAATTCCACATCAGAAATGTAGAATAATTTTCAGGGCAAACCCTCTTATAAAAGGGAGCCTTGGATGATGGTTTTTGTCAGAATCTAGACTGTTGTAATGACAGTACTACTAGATATTAAATAATAGATAAATTCTACTAAATTTTTTTGTTATATGTATATATATAAACAAAACAAAACAAAACAAAAATAAAAAATTTAAACATACAATAAGTATATTTAAGATAGTTATTTTTTTAAAATTTGACTATAAGGATGCAGCGGGGCTGCCACCTTCAGATTTGGCTAAAAGGCGGTGTCAGCGCTGCCACCTTTCACACACATTTTTGGAAAAAAAATAACCTACACAAATTTTAAAAAAAAAATCCAAAAAACGTATTATATAAAAAAACTCCATTTTTTAATAGATATTCTCAAAAAAGAATACATATTATGAATACCATAATGATTTTAATGAAAAAGGTAAGGACTCTTTTGAATTGTGTTATTATTAAAATATGTATAGATGACTGTTTCATTCTAAGTAGATGAATACTAAAACTTAAGAAGGTAACACATAGGATTTACATAAACTTTATTGGATATCATGGTTTTATGAAGATATGGTCTTTGAAATTTGTGATTATTATATAATAAATTATTAATTTCTTCAAATTACTATATCTGGAATTTTACTTGAAATGAAAATTAAAATGTTGTGATTATTATGGTGTTAAATATATAGATATTTCAATGTTTTTCAATAAATTGAAGATAATGAAATCTGATAGCATGGAATGGATGATTTAAATAGATATTTAAATCTCATTTTATTTATAAAATGATGAATATGATTCAATTGTTATTATTTTTTAGTATATAGATTTATAGAAACATTAAGATGATTATTTTGAACAATAAAATAATGGGGAAAGGACTATGAAAACAAGAAATATTGTTATATATATGTGTGTGATTTTTGGATGGATCTAAATGAGTAATAGAAGTGCCAAAATGATATAGTATATTATCTATCTCAATATGTTCTATTTACATAAAAGGGGGAAGTGACAATTCATGCATCTAATGTTCCATTACTCCTTTTATTCTATACCATTACTAGATTTAGTAAATAAAGGGAAAAAAATATAGGAAAGGAATCATATGCTACATTGAAGTGAATTTTGTAGGTTTCAGGCGCAGTGGAAGCGCGCGGATGGGTGTACCCAACTTAAATTTTACTGTTAACAATGATCAATCCAAGATCCGTCATGATAATAAAACACCGGATCTTCAGAATAGAACAAAGAACGAAAAAGGAAAGCGAGAAGTCCCAGAACCATAGAGAGGATCATTATATATTGGTTATAATTAATTTAATTAAAATATAAGAATCTCCTTGATGTAATTCTCTCTCCATTTATGTTTCTGGTCACGATCTGATGTGATCTGTTATTGCATCGTAGAAGCCAAGTGTAAGCTTCCTCTAGTGGTGATCCACATGTGCTCCACATATCTCTAGATGTCGTTGAAGGGATATTCAGGTGCTAGCAAAGAAGAGCATTTGCTTGTGATGTCCACCTTCGATCACCTTAAGAGCCACTTCCAAAGCGATCTCCTTGATCGGGTGGATGAGGATCTCTCTCATAACTTGAGAGCATTCTTGTAGGAAAAGAATTCTCTCTTGGCTTGAGAGATTTTTCCAAATCCATTGTGCACAACCAAAAAGAATGGCTACGCTAATAAGAATAATGTAATTGGGATTTTATTATTAGAATAATAAAATAAATTAATTATCCGAAAGCATTTATTCATTTCATTTAATTCTTAGCAAGACCCCATGTCTAATAATAACAGTTGACTATTATTATCACTTGACATGCACCCAATGAATTATACCTAATATTATTTAATTAAATAAATAATATTATTTCTCACAAATCCTCAAAAAAACTACACGGCGTATATATTAATATACATGACATGTACTTCTGTTTTTACATTTTCTTTATTTCCTCCATGACATTTATTAGACCTTGAATAATTACTATTTATTTCTTAAATAAATATCATTGCATTAATCACTAATAAATATATATTATTTCGCCAACAATATATTCTTTCTAATAACTAGTGTCAAAATAAATACGATCAGACATCCTTGAATAATTATTAAACCATAATCGGGAATAATCTTTATTAAACTTGTTAAATGAATATTTAACTGAGATACTTGGACACACTTAGTGTGTGTCCCTCTAGGTCTTTTTCTTAGTGGCATTTGGCGGAGCCTGCCTAAAGTCTAGGGTTAGTGTCTAGCAACACGTCAAGGAACCCATAAAGAAAGAAGTTAACACCACAATGATGTGTCACCATCTACAAACGCTTACCATGTAATGTAATCCCTTTGTCTCGATATCTCGAATAAATCGAGTTGCATGCTAGTGTCATCAACTCATGTGCTCGATTATTCTTTCTTTGACTCCCCAGAATTGAACTTGCCTATTCCTCACCATGGTCATGGATTTATTTAGGATATATCGATTCCATCAAAGGGCCTGAGATATCAAATTCTGTTATGGAACAGAAGGGATAAATCCGTTCTCACATTATCTATTAATGCAGCATTACTCATGATGCACCCAATATATCCTACTTCGCTGCAAACAATGTGTCGTCACAGTTTTCATTAATACATCTAAGTGAGCGAGTTGTAATACCCATTAATAATAATCTTAAAGTCTATGGACCAATATAGACGCCCACAGATAGGAACATCCAATGACACTATAAAATGTAGATTTCCTGCTGGCGAGTCTCATTCTCATAATATCCTCCTGGATACTACCAAGGGCACACACCATGAGAAGGTGCCTCAAAGTTTTATGAGTCCTCACCTCTAATGGCTTGTATTAGTTGTGCCCCTCAAATAACATCATCCATCCATAGAACATATATTCAATAATAGCGTTATGGCACTTTTGAGATCTCATCATAGCAGGGATCCACTATAACTCTTTAGTGAAATAGTTATCCTTAGGGCATTATCACATGCATTATCACACAGAAAAACAATCAAAATGTGATAAGGTATTTATTAATACAAGTTCATCATAAAGTACAAAGTAGTTGGTTCTAGGACACCAACTCCAACAGACTCCCACTTAGACTAGAGCCAACTACTAACAAATTTTAACCCACTAGCTCTCACATGATATTCATGATTCTTGTGAGATAGGCCTTTAGTCATAGGGTCTACCACATTCTCTTCTGTAGACACTCGGATCACTGCAACTTCACCCCTTTGATCGAAATCCCACAAGAGGTGATACTTCCGAAGAATGTGCTTTGTCCATTAATGTGACCTTAGTTCTTTTGAAAGAGCCACCACTGCAGTATTATCACAATACAATGTGATAGGATCTTTGCTGCTAGGCATCACATCAAGTTCTTGGACAAAGTTCCAAATCTAGACGGCTTCCTTGGATGCATCAGAAGATGCTATATATTCAGACTCCACTATATAATCAGCGACAACTGGTTGCTTTGAACTCTTCCAACTCACAACTCCTCCGTTGAGACATAAACATATCATGATTGAAACTTCATATCATTATGATCTGTCTAAAAACTAGCATCAGCATACCATTTGACGACAAGCTCCTCGTCTCCTCCATACACCAGGAACATATCCTTAGTTCTTTTTAGATACTTAAGGATAGTCTTAATAGCGGTCCAATATTGTTCTCCTGGATCTACTTGATATCTACCTACCATGCTTAGTGCATAGGCAACATCGAGCCTGGTACATAACATGGAATACATGATGGATCCTATAGCTAAAGCATATGGGATCTTACTCATCCTATCTTTCTCTTGTTGTGTTTGAGGACACATTTTCTTAGAATGATGTAGGCTATGTGACACTAGAACCAATACCATCTTGGATTGTTCCATACTAAATCTATTTAGTATCTGGTCAGTGTATGTATCCTTACATAGTCCAAGAAGCCTCTTGGATCTATCACAAATGATCTTGATCTCTAGAATGTAGGCTTCTTCACCTAAGTCTTTCATGGAGAAACACTTGTTCAACCAATCCTTAACTAATTGTAAGACTAGTACATCATTTCCAATAAGTAATATGTCATCAAAATATACTACTAGGATAATGACCACGTTCCCTTTAAACCGCTTATAAACACATGGCTCACATTCATTCTTAATGAAACCAGATTATTTTATGGCTTCATCAAATCAAATGTTCCATGACCTGGATGCTTGCTTTAATCCATAAATAGATTTTTGCAACTTGCAAACCTGTTTGGCTTCACCTGGTGTCATAAACCCTTTTGGTTGTGTCATATAGACATCTTCCTGAAGGTTCCTATTAAGGAATTATATTTTTACATCCATTTTTCAAATCTCATAGTTATGGTAAGCTACTATGGAAAGTATGATTCTAATGGATTTAAACATGGAAACTGGCAAGAAGGTTTCATCATAGTCAATTACTTGATGCTATCTGAATCCTTTACCCACTAGCATTGCTTTATAGGTGCTAACTTGACCTTCCATGTCCGAATTTCTATTGAATGCCCATTTTTATCCAATAGGATTTACATCAACTGGCTCATCGACCAGAACCCAGACTTGGTTCTGATACATGGAATCCATCTCAAAATTCATAGCTTCTAGAAATCTTGTAGCTTTTGAGCTCTCTACTGCTTCCTTGTTGGATAGAGGTTCATCATTGTCCAATAATAATGATTCACTATCCTCGGTGACTAGGAAACCAAATCTCTCTGGTTCCCTTACCTCTCTTGAGCTCATACGCAGTACTTGTGTTTCTGGAACCTCTTCCATGGGGACCTATAGAAATTTTTCCTATACCAAATCATGTGTATCTTGAGCATCAACTTTGTCGAATTCAATATTTCTCCCACTATTCTTTTTGAGGATGTGCGCCCTTTTAAGAAAGATGGCTTGTCTGGAGACAATCACTTTCTATTCTGAATTGTTATATAGGTAATATCCTTTAGTTTCCTTGGGATATCCTATAAAGATACAACTCGTGCCCTGGGGTGCTAGTTTATTGCCTGATAAGGCCTTAACAAATGTCTTGCATCCCCATACACGTGTGTGCGACAAAATGGGTTTCTTTCCATTCCATAACTCAGAGGGAATTCCATTTTCTGCCTTAGTTGGTACTCAGTTTAATGTGTATGTTGCAGTTTGTAATGCATAATCCCAAAAACATAATGGAAGATTTGCATGACTCATCATCAACATCACCATGTCCAGCAAGGTGTAGTTCCTCCTTTCACTAACACCATTCCACTATGGTGTATAAGGAGGAGTGAGTTGAGATAGAATCCCAGACTCCCTTAAAAGGTCGATGAAATCTTGGTTCAAATATTCTCCACCTAAATATAATCAAAGCTTCTTTATCTTCTTACCAAGATAATTCTCTACTTCATTCTTTAATTCCTTAAATTTCTCCAAGGACTCTGACTTATACCTCATTAAGTAGACATAGCCATATCTACTCAAATCATCAGTAAAAGTAATAAAGTAAGAATATCCACCTCTAGCTTCTACTGGAAATGGTCTACACACATCCATGTGTAGCAATCCTAAAAGCTATATGGCCCCTTCACCCTATCCACTGAAATTTGGATTAGTCATTTTACCTTGTAAACAATCATGACATCTATCTAGTGGTTTTAGCTCAGTAGAGTATAAATAACCATCTTGGCAGAGCTTTGTCAAGCGTTTCTCGTTTACATGACTTGTCACGACCCGTCCTCGGGGCCCATGTCGTGACTACCCCAAGCCCGCCTTCCATAGGCCAGGGGCTGGCGACTAGCACCAAGGCGTAAATCCCAACAAAAGGGAAGGCATTGCCTTTGAAAAGTAAACAAGCACCACGGAGTAAGCAAGCGGAAAAGTAAACACTAAGTAAAAACTGTAACAAGCTGTGCTGAAAGTAAAAGGGGCCGGAAATACAAGCCCAATTGTAAAGTACAACTGAAAGGGGAAAACAGCAACTGAAAAGAAAAGTCGCAGCGTCGAGCCGTCCACTGAAGTTCCCACCTGAAGGGTGGGTACAGATAGTCTCCACTGCTCCTCGGGTCCACCTGACCGCTCCAAGTACGTCTCGCCCAGTGGTCCACCTCTAGGTATCGTTCTGCTCCGCAAGCCTTCACTACGATCAGCGTTGTCCGTCGTCTGCAACCAACACAACGATGTGTGGGCATAGCCTGTGCAGGGGTGAGTATAACCTACTCAGTAGGGACCCCAAGACCCCCGAAGGTCTCCCGAAATCCACAAAGGATAAACCACAAAGGAAAGATGCAATCACGAAGTAACATCCGACACTGCTTAGGTATATGCCCATACATATACCTAAGTCATCAATTCCTGATCGGCTCCAACGTCCAAGCCCAAGCACAACCCAGTCCACACAGGAAAGCAAAACGTATACCCACACAGGATAGCACAACACAATCCACAAGGAGAGTAAAGTAAATTCACACAGTATAGCTCAACACAATCCACAAAGGAGAGTAAACAGTAAATCCACACAGGATAGTTCAACACAATCCACAAAGGAGAGTAACACAAGATTCAGATCACACAGGTATACTTCTTCGGATGACGATAAAGATGATCATTGATCCATCTAAGTCGTCGGACCCACAAAGGATCGATAGGTACTAACCCCCGCAAAGACCCACACAGGATCGGGCCCACACAGGACCTGTAGGCGCTGGCTCACACAGAACCGTTGAGCACTGACCCACACAGGATCGGACCCACACAGGATCGGGCCCACACAGGACCTGTAGCACTAACCCACAAGAGATCGCTGGGTGCTGTAGTCATCGCAGTCCACTGAGGATCTCTGCACAGTCGTCGTCGCAGTCCACTGAGGATATCTGCACAGTCGTCGCTGTCGAAGTAGCAGTCGCAGCCAGCACTAGGGTTCCCGCACACAGCAAGCTCGTTCGGGAGGGTCCGCTCCACGAGCCGAGAGGCTGATACATCAACTGACACAAAGTCCGAGGTTGATGTATCCAAAAGTTCCATATCGTCAATAGGAACTCAACGTCACAGACGGCGCGTCAATCGGACACCCGGTCTGAGAGTTATTGGCTTTTTCATCCCAGGGGCCCGGTTGGTTTTTAAGGCAAAACCAACCCGACCGTACTCCACCTGCATCCAAACCTTAGGTGGAGTGAGCCAAAAGATCCATCTCGCTTAGAGGAATCCACCAAAGCTGACGGCACGTCAACCGGACGTCTGTAGCTCAAGATATGAGTGTTTCCGCTCCGAGGGCCCGGTTGGTTTCGTGTACGAACCAACCCAGCTGAACCCAAAGTATTCTGAAACTTTGAGTGCGATATACCGAAACGACCGTCTCGATCCAAGGATCGTGTTTCCGCTGACGGCGCGTCGTTCGGAGGCCCGTAGCTCAAGTTACGGGCAAAAGACCGAAAACGGTCCGAAGACAGGGGGTCTGGCCCCGGGCCGACCCAGCCCGACCCCCCCCTGGGTCGGCCGAACCGGGTCGACCCGACCCGGTCCAAACCCGGTCCGGTCCAGCCTGGGCACGGCCCGGCCGAGCGGCCGAGCGGTCGGTTGCCGCGGGGCGCCGCCCCCACGGTGATGCCACAACTGGGTCTTATATGAGTCATGTGAGTTTATTTTGTTATCGATTGTTAACCCTTGGTTTTCATAATTTAATACATACAAACTATTATTTTAATGTGCCATATCGTAACACGTGTTGTTCTTATAAAAGAAACAACCCTTATTTCCAAACTTGAAAATAAATCCATCTATATCCAAACATGATAGAGAAATTATGTTTTTGGTAAAACTAAACACATAATAACAATTATGTAAAACCAAAAGCATCCTAGTTGGAAATGATAGATGGTAATTGCCAATGGCTAACGCAGCCAGCCTCGCACCATTGGCAGTCCAAAGATCCACCTCTCCTCTGGCAATATTTCTAAATCTACTTGGTTCCTACATTTGAATATAGATGTGATCCCCACAAGCAGTATCTAATACCCAGTGTGTAGAAATGGAAAGATTACACTCGATAACGAACACACCTTTAGCATCCCCACGCTTTTGGGTGTAGTTCCTCTTCTAGTGGCATGGTTTACCAATGCAAAACATATCATCTACCATTTCTTTCCCTGCCTCTCGATCTTCCCCTTCTTAGAGGGACGGTTCTCGGGGGATTTAGACCATTTATAAATCCATGGACCCTTTGCATTGTCCTTCCTTTTATTATTCACTATAAGGATTGCAGGATTGTCACGCCCCATGTCCTTATCTACCTGGAGAATTAAGGTCAGAAGTTTTGATAAACTCTTCTCATTTTTTATCATGGTGTAGTTGATAATAAAGCTAGAGAAGGTATTGTGAAGTGATGATAGGATGAGATATATATGAAACTCATCCTGTAACTTAATCCCTAATATATCCAGACATTCAATGTATCCAATAAGCTTGACTACATGAGACCCAGCTAACACAGACTCTCCAATATTAGTTGTAAACAAAGTGTTGGAGATCTCATATCTCTCTTGTATTGCTTTCTCTTAGTAGAGACCTTTAAGTTGAGACATCATGTTATACACGCCCATCACTACAACAAAAACCGGGTTTAGCGGCGGTTTTGTGGCAGCGGTTCACAAAACCGCCACTAAACGTTTTCGCCGAAAGGTTTCGCGGCGATTTTTAATAAACCGCCGCGAAACCCGAAATTCATTTTAACAATCCCGACCCTTCTTCCCCCACCCCGGTCATTCCCCCAAACCCTCGCGCCCTCCCTTCTTCCCCTAACCCCCCGGCGACCCGCAACCCTCGACCCCCAACCGTCCGGTGACCCCCAACCGTTCGGTGACCCGCGACCTCCGGCGACCCCGCGAACTCCGTCTCTGGCGACCCCGCGACCTCCATCTCCGTTGACCCGCCTTTTCCAGGTATGTATCCATTTAACTAGGTTTAAGTATAGAAAATTTTGATAGACTTCACACATGGTGATAATATTGATAATGATTGGTAGTTGATCATTTCATTGGAGGTTTGAACATGGATTCAATGATTAATGACACAATAGGTTAATATTGAATAGTTATATAAATCCTAGAGTACAAAGGAGCATAGTTGAAAAGATTAAATGGGTGGTATTATGGAATAAAATTGAGATTATGGATTGTGTAGTGGGGATATTTCCTCCTTTACATGGTTGAAAAGAGGGAATGAGTGGGTTGTTATGGGACATGACTTGGTTATATGAAAAATGAATGTTTGGTAGTTTCCTTATGGAATGGAATATAGTTTTTAATCATGATCATGACATGGGGTTTGATGGAATTAAAAAATATCATGGGTAAATATTAAAAAAATAAGCCTTTTAATTAATGGTTAATAGTTGGGAAAAATATGGGTGACGGCTGCATGGTTTGTCATTAAATATGATTAATATAAAATATAAATAATGTAATATGGTTGGTGAAATGAATCTATAAATGGGATAAATGATGAGGCATGATGGTAAATTATTCATCTTTATTGTGGATCTTTGTATAAGATGTGGGGATGGTCATTGTGTTATAGTTGGCAGTGATGTTAATGTGAGGTAGTAGTAGTGTGGTGATTTTTACTAGCTATAGAAGTTCTATTTGTTTATTTATGTCTTATGTTGGTCTTGTGTGTGTCTATAAATATACTTAAATATTATTATTTTTGGTTTTTGAATACATCCCACTTGAGTTAGATACCCTTCTCGAATCCCAACAAGCTCTGGGTACTAGGTTGTTTCCCCTAACATTTGGGTTGGTGAGGGAATGGATGCATGCCTACTCCCCCATCCCCACTCTCCCTTCTAGTTTTAGAATTATCTTTGATGTATTGAGGTGGGTAAGATCATATTTCTAAAGTATATAGTGAAATAGAATACCCTAATGGTTATTTATGTGAATGTACATTACGTATTAGAAAACCCTTTGAGTCATTGATGATGATTATAAACTAGGTGCACTATAAGTCCCTATGGTGTATTGAGATAATGATATGATGTAAGTAAAATAGTGGACTATAAGTGGTATTTATGGGATGGGATATTGTGGTGTTTATGTAAGGATATATATTAGAGGTTGTGCATGGTAGGTGGAGGGAATTAGGTTAATGTCCTTCATGACTTTGATTCCCAACAGTATTGGTTTTGAGAAGTGTTGATGATATGTGATATGTGATAGAGGCTATTGGCTAATGATGATGTTATGGATAAGGTTTGTGGTATGGTTGTAATATGAGATATAGTATTCTATGGAATAAATGTTAAAGATATTGGGAAAATATGACATTTGATATTAGGGTACGATAGTGAAAAAAATAAGAAATTGGTTTTAGGGTGCCTTTGTGTCATATTCATCTGATATTATTTTACTATGCATGATTATGATATTTAGTAATCGAGTCTTGGTGAGTATTTTCAATAGTTGACCTACTAGGTGCTTACTAGTTATGTTGCTTGTTCAATGATGTGTTATTATACTCCTTTAACTTTTTCATTGGAGGTATTGTGTATAATCATACTAAGGATACATATTATGATAAACCCCATATATATAAAAAATTCCAGATTCCTAGGATATTTTTTGTGACTAAGTTGGGTCGTACTATCTTTGTGCTTGGTGTTTGTTGTGAAATCACTACCGTGGAGATTTATTTGGTATTTTTATCTTGGGGTTTTTATTTTTTTACGTATTCATTCTTTAAAGTATTATTGTTGATTTAAATTTATATATATATATATATATATATTATGATGTTGTTCAATGTTATTATTTTTTTATTATTGGTACATATGATTGTAATTCCTCTCATCCTTATTTTTTATACCCCTATTATAGTCATCAACCCGGGGCCTGTAGGAGGTTGGATATGAGGGTCACTCTCATCTTTAATTTAATTCTTGGAAGAGTTTCCATTGAGGTTGTGTATTGAATTGGCCCGAGTAACCCTCAAACGTGGTAACTAACCCATTCTGTTACATACCCGAAGGTTATTCCTGATCCTCGTGGGTTGGAGGCAAGCACCAATGCATCAAAAAACACAATAAAGGGAAAAATTTATCCCAACATGATCAAACACATTGCATATATGTATACACAAAATGAAAAGTAATGTGGAATACTAAAGGAATATATATACTATAATATTCAAAAGACAGTAGAAAAGAACAATTAAAAAAGTAGTCAACGTTTCGAAAACAATCCTAAATACATGGACTAAAACCAAAAACTACTCCATGAGATGGTGTGGATGAACTCCCTCCATCTCACCACCAGCTACCCAAAACCATCTAACACAAACCTCACCACCTCACTTCAGCGCCTTTCCCTTCCCAGTATTGGAAGACATACAAATGTCTACGTACCCCTAAGGAGGTGCACAAGGTGTGAGATAACAGCCTCCATAGGATCCCACCCGGGTGTTCCATATCAAGCCTCTATATAACTATTCATGTATTCTTATTTTAAATATAACATGGAATGATAAGTAGTAATGAAATTTTATAGAAAACATGGGTAAACATTTCCCTTTTTCCTAGTTCTAAACAAAAGTATGTACAAAATGTATATCAATTATAACTCAGAAATCCAATCAGTACAAAATAAAATAAGCAGTAGAGGCATAAGTACCAAGGAACACTATAGTTTAGACTAGAATAATACTTATACCATAATAAATCATGTGCACAATCCAATTCCTATAACACATGCCTAGGAAGAAGAGGAATACCCCATGAGTAAACCCCCCCGAAAATGCTAATAGTTGTCCCCTAGAACAATGGGACTAGGAAACCAAGGAAATACCCATGAGAAAACCTCCTAATAATCACAAAACATGGATGATGGACTCAAGATAAACCTTCCACCTAAGTACCCAAGGTAACCTAAGTGCTCATTTTCACAAATCAATTTCAATATTTTAAAAGTACCCATTTCATTTTCATTTATCAAAAATCATGGAAAAACATTTCTCTCAAAAACCCCTTCTTAAACAAATGAAAATAGTCATTCTAATTTGATATATCAACTTATAAATTAAGATAAATTAGGCTAATTATCATAGGCTAGAGATGTAACCACCTACCTCAAAGCTCAAGTCACACATTCCCGTAATGGGATCCACCAACAATGAAAACCCAATGATGAAAACGAAGGCCCTAGAATATAATAAAAACATTAATATTGGTATAAATTAGAAAATAAGGGGTTGGTGGAAAGGGAAAACACCAAATACCTCAAGAAAAGACATCTGCCGCACCACAACTAACCAAGGAATGGCCTCCATAATGAGATCACCCAAATGATCTTGAAGAATACACAAATATTCAAAAACTTAGGCCACCAGATCTGATAATGTTACCCTAGGGTGCCACCATTATCAAGAGAAACGAAGAATCAGAAATATTTCTTACCTAGAGAGATGTGCCACAACTATAATAAAAGATCCAATGTTGAATGGATCAATCTAGATGGAGCATAGTCTCCCAAAATAACCCGAGAAGATCTCTAGGTAGGGATCCAAGGGCCTGGAGAAAATAACTGAAACCAAAATAGCCACTCGCCTATTTTAAAAACTACACGAGGTCCATTTGATGATGTGTAATACTATTACCTGCTGTGAAATCCATGGTGTTCTAGTATGTTGAAAAATTCTTCACCTCGAATTAAAAATCCATTATTTTAAAATTTACGATGTGAAACCACTCTTCCCGAGGTGTAAACTTTCACAGCATGAATACCCTTTCATGACTTGTATCTAGTAATAGTTACACGATGTGTAACCTAGTTATACAGTGTGAAAGACTTTTGAATCATGTAGAAAAAGCTGGTTAAAGATGAAAGTACAACAAATATCTGACTTCACCATTTTAGGTATCTTACCAATTCTTTCCCAGTCCTTTACAGACAATGGAAAAAAGGAAAACCACGAAGAGAATAAAAAATACCTGATAGATCAGTAATAGGATCTTACAAACTCCCCACTATATTAGTGATTTTGGATGGATGTTATAAATACCGACTGGTATCCCATTTCTAGATATGGAAAATAAAATAAAACATTTAATTGAGATGACCAAGCATGTGAGTATATGAGATGTTCAGGAAAGTTGTAGTATTTTTTGTGAGGGTGTGGAAGTAATCTGAGTAGACCAATGTATCTCATTAATGTAGTGGGTATAGAAATTGTTTGAGGCAACATAAATGTGTGATTGACAGTGTTATGATAATTGTGTAACCCGATATTCTTACTGCTCCTCAATGAGGTGTTCACGCTGTCTCTTAGGGACCAGACTTGTTTGGTTTGTCTGGGCATGCTAAGTAAGTGGTAAATGTGATCAATGAATCATCTTTATTATATTATGCATACTTTATGATCAATGGGTCATCTTTATTATATTATGATTATGAAATCTTACACTATCGTATATTTTGTGTAGGCACATTGTGATATACATGGATAAAAGTTGGATCACATTACCGAGGAACACACCTCAGTATGTTAAGGGTTTGAATGAGTTTTTAGATTTTGCGATTTCTAATCGATCCGTTTAAGGGAGAATAAGATGTCCATGTCCTAAATGTAAATTTAGAACATGGTTGAAGAGAGATGAAGTTTATGAACATTTAATACTGAAGCAATTCCCTGGTCAATATTTGTGTTGGAATTGGCATGGAGAATCGAACAATACAGAAAGATTGAGCACTAATGTTAATCCACAGAATGAGGTCCCAAGTTCATTGAAAATGGAAAATGAAATGAAAAACCTTATAAATTATGCATTCGGCACTGCAAGACACCACTATCAGCATCAAAACATATCAGAACAGCCAGAAGAGGGTGCTACAAATTGCAACGTGACAAGTGATGTTTTTGAGACTGTAACACAAGTAGATCAAGATTGGAACATATCATTGGATCCTCCTCTTGATTCTGTAGAGTCAAATGTAACAGAAAACTTCACTGAGAAAAATACGTTTCATGATTTATTTGACGATGTAAATCAAGAGTTGTATAGTGGGTGTTTTAAATATTCAAATCTTTCATTTCTAATGAAGTTGTACCATATCAAATGTCTATGTGGAATTACAAATAAGGCAATGTCCATGATATTGGAATTGATTCGTGATGCATTTCGTGAAGCAAAAATCCCATAATCTTTTTATGATATGAAAAAAGTTGTTAACAATCTTGGTCTGAATTATATAAAAATACATGCGTGTCCCAATGATTGTATGCTTTATTAGGGAGAGGATTCAAGTAGACAGAATTGCAAGAAATGTTCTTCTTCTAGATGGAAGTCAAAGGGTGATGTTGGAAGTCTGACTGAACATAATTTCATGAAGAAGAAGAAGAAAATGAACACACCTGCAAAGGTTTTGCGTTACTTTCCTTTGAAGCCGCGATTGCAAAGATTGTTCATGTCATCAAAAACCGCCGAACACATGAAGTGGCATTTTGTAGATAATAACAATGATGGGTTAATGAGATATCCACAAGATTCCCAATCATGGAAGACATTTGATTCATTACATCCAAATTTCTCAGCTGATCCTAGGAATGTTCGATTGGGATTGGTTGCCGATGGATTCAACCCATTTGGGACTTTGAGTACAAGTTATAGCATTTGGCCAGTTGTTTTGATCCCTTGTAATCTGCCTCCGTGGATGTGTATGCAAAAATCATCTTTTATCATTTCAATGATTATTCCTGGAAAACAAATGCCTGGAAATGATATTGATGTATACTTGCATCCTTTGATTGAATAATTGTAGGAGTTATGGAGTAACAGTGTTGAGACATTTGATGTTTCTTCTAAAACAATGTTCAAAATGCATGCTGCTTTACTGTGGACCATTAGTGACTTCCCTGGGCTTGGGAATTTATCTGGTTGGAACACTTATACGGGTTTGGCTTGTCCCGTTTGTAACTTTGATTTTGAGCCCAAATGGCTACCTCACAGTAGAAAATGGTGCTTCTTATGCCATCGAATATTTCTCGATGCATCTCATAGATTTCGGCTGAACAAATCAAAATTTAATGGTTTCATTGATTGTAGACCACCTCTAAAGTTGTTAACCGGTTCTGAAATATTGACATAGCTTGAAAATGTTGAAATAGAATTTGGGAAGGTTCATCATTTGAATGATAGCAGAAAATGGGTCCAAAGTGCATCGTCAAGTGAAATCAGAACGCAACAATGGAAGAAAAAAAGTATATTCTTTAAAATTTCGTATTGGGAATTTAATTTGTTGCGCCACAATCTTGATGTGATGCATATTGAGAAGAATGTATATGATAATTTTATTTTCATATTACTTAATGAGCATGGAAAGTCGAAGGATCATCTTAATTCTCGCAAATACTTACAAGTAATGAACATAAAACGCGATCTTTGGCCAGATGAGAATGAAAAGTATGCTCCGGCCATTTTCGCAATGAAAAATAGGGATAAAGATATGTTCCTTCGAATTTTAAAGAATGTGAAGGTATCTGATGGGTATTCGAGTAACATCTCGAGGTGTGTTGACTTGAAGAATCGTAAGTTACATGGATTGAAATGTCACAATTCACATATTTTGTTACAGCAGTTACTACCATTGGCATTGCGTACATTATTACCTGAAAAAGTTACTGCTGTTGTAATCCAATTATGCACATTTTTCAGACAATTATGTGAGAAAGTTGTACATCCATTTCAGCTTGACAACCTCCAGGAGAGGTTTGTATTGACTCTTTGTGCAATGGAGATGATCTTTCCTCTATCGTTTTTTACTATCATGATGCATTTAACTGTGCATTTGGTTGAAGAAGCTAAATTAGGAGGCCCCGTTCATTATCGATGGATGTATCCAATTGAGAGGTATTTTATTAATATTTTTTCCAGTTAAGTAAACAATTTTTGACATTTAAATAAATGCATAATATTATTATTTTATTTCACAGATATCTTGGGCATTTGAAATCATACATGAGAAATAAATCTCAACCAGAAGGCTCTATTGCTGAAGGCTATTTGGCCAAGGAATGTCTTACCTTTTGTTCCAGGTATTTAGATATTATTGAGACAAGATTTAATCGAGTTGGACATGTTGATGACACATCAAATCAATCTCAAATGCATCATAAATCAAAAACATTTCCTGCTATTGGCCGATCAGTTGGGAGGACCTCAAATATGACACTGACAGAATTGGAATTATTACAGGCACATAGATATGTGCTGCTGAATAGTGAAATTGCAGATCCATTTATTGAAGATTTGAGGATATAAACAAAGAGACGAATGAGAGGCTGAACACGAAATGAGAAATATATAACGAAAGCTGTGAATAAAGAGCTTGTAGAATAGTTTGCACGACGTGTAAGTTCATAAATATTTCAATAAATAAGAATATTAGTTTGACACATACAATTTGTAAATCTATTAAATTATATTTCTTTTTTCAGATCATGAATATTGATACTCGAGCAGACTTGTCAGAAGATTTGAAGTTTCTTGCTAGAGGTCCTATAAAGCAAGTTAAAAAGTTCGACGCTTATAATGTGAATGGCTTTAGATTTCATACAGTTGATCAAGAAGTGGGTTTGAAAACACAGAATAGTGGTATATTTACATTTTCTGAAGTGGGATACTATGGAAAGATGCATGATATTATTTAATTAAACTACCATGGACATTTTATGTTGTTTTATTCAAATGCAAATGGGTCGATATTATCATAGGTGTTAAAAGAGATTCATTGCAATTTACTTCTGTGAACTTCTCTCGCTTGATGGATGTTAGTGATCGTGAAATGCATGATCCATATATCTTAGCATCGCAAGCAAAAATGGTATATTATGTGAATGATGTTGTGGATGAAGGGTGGAGTGTAGTTACTCACGTAATACAAAGAGATTTGTATGATATGGGTGATGAAGTGGAAGATTTGACCTCTGAAATTGAATGTCATCAACAACAGGAAGCAGAATTATTTGTCCATTATGATATTGAAAATATTAGTCTTGCAAGGATGAATGAAGTGGATTAAGCAATGGAGTAGGAAACCGACATGATTGAAGGGGAAAATGAATGTATGTACAATTATTCATTCATGCAGCAACCACTTGTTTCATTTCTGCAGTCATTCATTATCATTGTTATATATATTTTGTTTGTTAGTACTGGGCATCTATTATCATTTTTAATTTTTTTTCTGCATATTTTTTTTGAAATATATATTCTGAACTTAATTTTATTTGATTAAATGACAGGAATTCCAAGGAGGAAGTGGTATACTATTTCTTCTAGTTCTGCGACAGATGCTAATCCATCTGGGTCACTCCCCACGACATCTGAGGCACTAGCTGCCTACACCCCTGCACCATCTCCCCCTGCACCATCTCTCACACCATCAGAAGACCTCCCATTAGAGGCTGAGTCGTCGACTCACCCTATAGGTGCCTCATCAGTTGGGCGGCGACAGACCCCTTCCAGTTCATCTCGGACACACTGTAGGGTCACAATCATAAGTATAAATTTTAATTAAATAAATTTATTGCATTTTGTTTATACTAATTTTTTGCTCATTGAAGATGAAAAAAATAAAACCGTGGAGAAACACTTAAAAAAGCTCAGATGTTTGAAACTTGAATGGCGAAAAGATAGTCATGCCATTTGATTCTTATGGGGTCCCTACGGATGATGTCGCGGGGTTACTTGGCCAGATTATAGGTCAGTTGGCAGTGGAGCCCATTTCCCTTACCATTTCATATGATGATTGGAGACATATGCCTCCAAACTAGAAAAATGAAGTTTTCGATTCTCAAATAAAGGTAATTTTATTACATTATGGTTTAATTGAATGTCATGTTACTAATATGTTCAAAATGAATTTTTGTATACAGATGTTCTTCCATTTCAGAGTTGCTGATGTGATAGCACGGAAGTGTACTTTGAAAAATCTTGGTAAAAAATGGAAAGATTTCAAATAGATATTGTGGTGTGATGTCAACGATACTTCGTTGACCTTGGAACAAATGTATGACAAGCTACCCAGTGGGGTACCGAAAGAGCAGTGGAAAGTTTTTGTTGACAGACATCGTGATGAGAAGCGGATGGTATTGAAATATATATTATTATATTATCCTCATTTTACATTAATACATGTATATTAAGAGGATATGGAATTGGATACATTACTGTTAAATTGCATTTTATTTATTTCAGTATCTCTCACGACAGAATGCATCAAACAGGGCGAAGCAAGTCATCCCTCACACGGCGGGCTCAAAAATATTTTCTAGAAGTCGAATGTCATTGGTAATATTTTAAATAGTTTAAATATTTATAATACAATATTATCTATTTAATATATTAAATTTTTTATTTATCTTTGCTTAATGCAGTCACAGAATTTAGGGCACGAAGCCTCCCGGACTGAACTGTGGTTGGATGTTCACAGAAAATTAGATGGCTCTTTTGTTAATGAGCCTACCAAATAAGTTGGGGTATGAAGTCAAATTTTTATTATAATAACTTATTATCAGTTTTTACTGTGTTAATATGTATTTATATTTGATTTATAGGTAAAAATTAAAGAACTATGGGATGTCAATCCTGGGCATTCCTACTCAGTCTCCCAGGATGACCTGGTTGCTCAAGTCCTTGGGAAGAAGCATCCTGGTAGAGTGCGCGGGATGGGTTTGGGACCCGTACCATCTGAGGTCTTTAGCAGGCCATCAGGGATTCCAGTCGCATCTACTCCTGGTTATAGTCAGTCCATACCTGAAGATGCTCAGAGGGAGATTTCTTCTCTACGAGCCACAGTTCAAGACCAAGGGGATCAGATATCCGGTATGCAGAAAGCGTTGACTGATTTATATCAGCAGATGAGTAGATATGCCCCCAGTGGTAGTGCACCGAGTGGTGGTGAGTAGGTAAATCACAAAAAATCAAAATCATTTATTTTACAAACTTTTATTGGTTTTAATTTTAATTATAAATATGCAACAATATTTAATTTTCAATATAATGTTCTTACAGGTGGCAGCAGGAGATGGAGGTGGAGAGGGTGATGATGCATCATCGAACCATGAGTAGTATTGTTGATGTGTTGAACAAATATGGGAAAGGTTGGTTTGTATATATAACATGTGTGGTGTATGGAACCTTTAAAAACCATTGGTCTTGGAGGAGCTTCAGTGGATAACCTTGAATGATCACAATAACCTCAAGTGGTAAAGTGAATGATGTGTTTGTTTCATTGGTTAGATGATCTATGGTAATAGGCTCTTTGATGTTTCTATTGTAAATTCGGCATTGGGAATTGGACTCATTAGGGTGTTTCATGTCCAAACAGCCATGTTGAATGGATATCACTAGATCAAGATGGTTTTTTGAGGTGATTTTCATGATCATTAATAGTTTTTATGAGGCACGTAACCACATCACATGAAAACCAATGCAACTCCCTTCCCATGAAGCTTCCCTCTTTTCTAACTTTTATTTTATGAACATATTGGGAGATTGTTAGATGACATGTCATATGATAAAAAAGAATAATCAGAGGGGTTTTACATGATTAATTGGGCTATTTTATGGGGCTTCACATAATCAGGAACAGATCACATGAATTGCATAACCCCTTTGCATGATGTTCCTAGGGTCATGTGATCATGAGCCTCATTTAAGTTCACATTGTCCTTGTGACCTAGGTGATTAATCTATATGTATACATGCTAGAATTTTCTTTCCATTGGGTATATATTAATACCTATGCTTTGGGTATTTCTTTGTTCCTAAAATATACAATGCTCATTTGGCTAGCGTCAAAAAATGCCCCCCCCCCACAAAAGTGACGTTCGAAGGAACAAGGACTCAGTTATGAGGTAGGAAATGACTTCATGAGTCTCTTATGCTTTCTCTGTTTGGAATTAAAAACATCTTTTGGTATTCTATAAGTCCATTCATATTCCTTGAGGTTCCCTATAAATAGGGGGTGAGAGACTGGTCATTTGACTGGTGGCATGAAGCTCCATAGCTCTCAAAACCTCCTCTCTCGTGCGATTGTTTTGCAAGACAACTTTGCATGACCTCATCACAAGAACCATACAAGAGACCTAATCATGTGATCATGTCACTTGACCTCTTTTTGTGATCACCTTGTCTAAATATCTCACTTAATCAATCCATGAACTAATCAATGGTAATTTATTTGAACTTTGATGCACACCCTTGGCCATTAGTCTATCTTATGTGATTCGGTTGTCTCTTGAGGATTTTTTCATGATCTACTAATCTTTATGTGATTCATGTGACCTTCACATGGTAACATGATTATATGTATTAAGAAAAATCATGTGATCAAAAGATGTTTTATGGGTTATGTGATTTTCGTGACCTAGAATGGATCATGTGGTCCACGTAATGTTTTCCATGTTATGCACTTATTTTGTTTGATTAGCACAACTGATTCTCTCTTAATGGTTACATATCTTCTAATATATTCTCTATTCTCTTTAAATATGTCCTCTATTTCTCAAATTTCTTCTTATGTGGTAGACTGGAGAGACCTTATTTCCTGGAACCATAATGTCAATCATCGATACAAAGTATTTTATAACAATGATGTTTTAAAGGTTCTTATTCTGACTGAACATCAACCCATTTAATCCTCGTTCCTCCTCCTTATAGGACAAATGACTAGTAGTGATCCCTCCCCTCTCTTCTTTGGCACATTTTGATCCATACACTTTAATCCTTTATGGAATCAAATATTTTCAATTTTGATCATCTCTAAACTATAAGTATAAATACATGTGACCCCCAATCTCTTGTTTCATTTGATGTTATCTTGTGTTTCATTCTAAATCCACAATTTTAGGTATTTTGTATGCTTTAGGTATTCTTATTGAATTGGATCAACTTTTTTATCAACATTAAATGAAAGGGTGTTTATGAATATTGCATAGGTGGTGCATAAATTTTCTCCTTATTATATATATGTTGTATGTGTTGTTTGATGCACAAGTGTAGAAGGGAAGGTAACAATGGATCAGGATGGAACAAAATTAGATTTCCTCATAGATGAGATTCAGGAAAGGTTTGTTAGGGCTGTGTAAGGTCCTCTGGTTTATAATTATTAATCATGTACATCCATGAATTAAATTGAAATTGGTGGTAGAACTTGGAATGATAACCAAGAGGGGTATGTATTAATGTGAAATGATAATATCTTAAAAGTTATTTAAAGAAATTCCTCAATGATGGTGAATTATATACAACATAATTGATAGTGGAGATCTTATCCAAGTAAGAGTGACTTGAGTAAAATGATTTATATTTTTGGTTGGGTGTAATTAAATTCTTGTTATTACTTGGTGCTTTAGTTGGGTTTCATTCCAATGATGTTTCTATATTGTTAATTAGGTTTGGCATAATGCTAACCATTTCTTTGGCATGCTATATAGGTTGGCTATTTTTTAACCATGTTGAACACTTTATAATAAGTTGTATAAGATGTCAACTATCATTCTTATTGGTATATGGGTTGGGTGTGATTCCAACCAAATTTTTGTGGTTATGTAGGTTATACATGATTCTGACAATTTATCTTGGTTTTTACATAGATTGGGCTTAATTTCAAATATTCCTATGACTTCTTATATGGGTTGGATGCAATTAAAACTAGTGTTCTTGTTAGTTACATGGGTTGAATGTAATTCCAACTATTGTTATTATTTATTATATGGGTTGGGTGTAATGTTAACCATTGTTATCTTCATGTATATATGTTGGGTGTAACACCAAACCTTCTCTTCTTTGATAGTTGTGTTGGGTGTGATTAAAACCATGAATTTTTTTAGTACATGTGTTGGTAGTGATGTTAACCATGTTGGGTGTAACACCAAACCTTCTCTTCTTTGATAGTTGTGCATGCTATTCATCATTACGAGGAGACATATATTTTTTAGTTTATCATGTACCATAAACCATAATTCTATAGTGAGTTGATTAGTTGATGGTTTCTAGGAACCAAAACTATTTATCTAGCCCATGGTGAGGTAGATTTTGGCCTATGAAATATTTTTAAGCTTGGGGGAATACTTATATTAGTGGAAACATATGATGAATTCCTTCCTGTTGAGAATGTTTGGCATGATAAATGGTTTCTTGTTTGGTTTGTTTTTTAGGGCAGTGGTGCAGTATAAGCAGAAATGCTATTTTTTTTTCGGGTCAGCATTTCATGGCGGTTTTAACCGCCGCTAATGTTTTACCACTTATACATTTAGGAGAGGTTTAAACCACCGCTAAATGTAATCGGCAATACACTTAGCGGCAGTTAAAACCGCCACGAAATCACGTCGGAATTAGAGGCGGTTTTAACCGCCACTAAGCAGGCGCATGACACGCCTGAATTTCGCGGCGATTATAGCCACTGCTAATTAAATAACCCTTAAAACCGCCGCTAAATTTACCAAAAACCTCCGCGAAATGAGGTACTACGACGCTTTTCTTTGACCGCTGCGAAATGCATAAAACTGCCGCTAATAGATTGTCGATGCCCAGTTTAGCGGCGGTTTCTGTAAACCGCCGCTAATAGGCGGTTTTCCTGTAGTGCATGTTTTCATGTTGCTTCAAGAGCTCATTAGACATGGACAGTAGCATGAAACATTGTACATCTGTGGAATCATCCATATGTTTTATATAGAGAGATAGTTCCTCATCACTAGCCTCTCTTCCAGGTGCAATTGGAATAGGATTCTCCAGCACATACAATTTCCTCTCATGGGGAAGGATGACGCGTAAACGCCTCTGCTACTCCTGGAAATTGGTGTCAGTGAGAAGGTTTTCCTTCTTGAGTATGGTTCGCAATGATATGTTTGAAGTCAATTTTCTTTTCATTTCTACAATTTAAGATGAGAAAAGATTTAGTACTTTATCATTATAAAACTGGGACAAATAAATAAATTAATACTTATCAGTCTCCCACTATTTTATCGAAATCCAATAACCCTCGCAATTGAATTATGAATATTCTGTTGCCTGAATATTCTAGTGGAAAGGATCCATATTTCCCTTCAAATTACCCCAACTAGGGTTAGTCAAGCAACTTGAAAGATTTTAGGTAGGCATTCCAAATGCCAACTGCATTAACTCGCAGCTCCTTGATCCGCTGAGTGGACTCCCCAATCCTGAAATTATTTTATTTTGGATTTTCTCAACCTTTGACTCTTAGTCACACCAAGTCCTACTGTAGCAGTCAACCCTTGATATGAACCAAGTTAAGTCAACCCAAAACCTTGAATTAGAATTCCCTGATAATTGAAATTGCTCCAACTAGGGTTGGTCAAGCACTTTGAACTATGGTTTGATTCTAACCAAGATTATGGAAGGTTATAACGACTTAATATTTCTTTGAGGGATTTTATATTTATACATAAATTTTCATTTTTATTATCTTTGATTTCATGCTTATTAATATTAAGTGGGATATACTTAAGTGATTAACCATGTCTAAGATAATATCTATGCATAATCTGGTCTTATTTTAGTTCCATCTTGCACACTTGTTTAATTCATTAATTGTGTGATCATGACAACACACCCACAATAAATAAACCATGAAACTAATAGAAATAAAATAATTGGAACGATCATGATCTTATTCTATTGGTCAGTTTATCTAGTGGTTGATAAACTAACCCAAGACCTAGGGGAGAAAACACCTTGAAACTTTTGGGTTCATGATTATAACTTTCCACTTGTCCACCTTTGTATCTCCTTGGATTGGTTTCACCTTGGCTCCTAACTTGAGCCGCCTCCACCATCTTGGGAGCTCCATCTATTACATATGCTTTTATCCCACACATAGGTGAGGGGTAAAAGGTGTTTTATATAAAAGAAACCATGGGCGCGTAAGCCCAACATATTAATGAGGAGAAGGCTTGCAGGCCAAAAAAATTAATTTAAATACATAAATTAAAAGAAACCATCCACATACAAAGGTCCTGGTCTAGCTCATGATCATTCATACATGCAACGATATTTACGCATAAATAAAACTAGCATTAAATTCTTTAATCGTTCTTTCTTAAGATAAATCATGCTCGAATCAATTAATTATCTTTAATTAATCATTCCTTTTATCTTAAACCCCTTTATGAATTTCTTTGAGATTCTCATCCATCATAATTTTAAACAAATAAATTCATTTAAAATTATCTTTGTACGTAACTTGTACCTTAGAGGCAACCCGGTTAATTCTCATTCATAACTATCTAATGAGTAAAATGAACATTACACAGATGTTAAATTAAACACACATATATAAAAAACCTATCACGTGTTGTGCCTAGGCTTTATGTCTGCACCATGGTACACATCTTAAGGGTTTGTATAATATAATAATAATTTTTAATATATCTGTGTAATTTGGATGAGTACATAGTGTGTAGTTCCGACTACATGGTGTGTACTGTCATTCACCGTACACGCCCGGGGGATATGGCATGTGAGTGTACTTTGGAATTCTTCAGAGTACATGGCATGTCCAGTGGGCCACACGCCTAGTATCCACGTTACACAGTCTCCAGTCGGGCAAGCCATGTACGTGGTACACGGTCCAACCCTAACCCGAAGGGACTACACGTCGTGTCCTACGGGCCACATGGCGTGTAATCTGAAAACCGCATACCGCATGTTCCTAGCCAACACAAAGGGTCATTTAAGACTTAGATAAACTCCAACACATGGCTTGGTTTGGTGGACCGGTTCGATGCATTGAACCTTAACTACGCGGTGTGTACTACCGAATACACACCGTGTGTTCTGGTGTTGTATAACCAAGAACCTTTGGCACCTCCGGATGAGATCCTCTATTTTATTTTAATCAAAATTAAAAGAAAAAGATTGTTTCTGTAAGGAGAATGAGAAATGAAAGGGGAGGAATAGATCTTGAGATTTAGATTTACAGAATGATTAACTTGAATTAAAACAACTAAATTATTAAATGCGTAAATCATCAATGAAAAATTAAATAATTATAATCAACGATATGACTGCTCTAATACCACTTGTAGGTTTCGGGCGCAGCAGAAGCGCGTGGATGGGTGTACCCAACTTTAATTTTATCGTTAACAATGATCAATCCGAGATCTGTCATGATAATAAAACATCAGATATTTGAAATAAAACGAAGAACGAAAAAGGAAAGTGAGAAATCCCAGAACCATAGAGAGGATCGTCATATGTTAGTTATAATTAATTTAATTAAAAGACGAGAATTACCATGATGGAATTATCTCTCTATTGATGTTTCTGGTCACAATCTTATGTGATCCTTCGTTGCGTCATAGAATCCATGTGTATGCTTCCTCTAGTGGTGATCCACACGTGCTCTATGTATCTTTGGACGCCGCCGAAGGGATCTCCAGGTGCTAGCACGAAAGAGTTTTCACTTGTGATATCTGCCTTTGATCACCTTAAGAGCCGCTTCCAAAGCGCTCTCCTTGATCCAGTGGAGGAGGATCTCTCTCGTAGCTTGAGAGTGTTCTTGGAGGAAAAGAATTCTCTCTTGGCTTGAGAGCTTTTTCCAAATCTGTTGTGCACAACCACAAAGAATGGCTAGGCTAATGAGAATAATGTAATTGGGATTTTATTATTAGAATAATAAAATGAATTAATTACCTAAAAGTATTTATTCATTTCATTTAATTCATAGCAAGACCCCATGTCTAATAATAATAGTTGACTATTATTGTCACTTGACATGTACCCAAAGAATTACACCTAATATTATTTAATTAAATAAATATTATTATTTCTCACAAATCCCCATAAAAACTACACAGCGTATACTTTTGTTTTTCTATTTTTTTATTCCCTCCACCACATTTATTAGACCTTGAATAATGACTATTTATTTCTTAAATAAATATCAATGCATTACTCGCTAATAAATATATATTATTTTTCTCACAATATATTCTCTCGAATAACTAGTGTCGAAATAAATGTGATCAGACATCCTTGAATAATTATTAAACCACAATCAGGAATAATCTTTATTCAACTTGTTAAATTAATATTTAACTGAGATACTTGGATACACTTAGTGTGTGACCCTCTAGGCCTCTTTCTCAATGGCATTAGGCGGAGCCTGCCTAAAGTCCAAGGTTAGCGTCTAGCAACACGCCAAAGCATCCATAGAGAAATAAGGTAATGCCGCAATGACTTGTCACCTTCTACGAATGCTTACCGTGTAATGTAATCCATTTGTCTCGATATCTCAAATCAAGCGGGTTGAATGCTAGTGTCATCAACCCATGTGCTCAATTATTCTTTCTTTGACTTCCCATAATTGAACTTGCATATTCCTCACCATGGCCATGAATTTATTTAGGCTATATCAATTCCATCAAAGGGCTTGAGATATCAACTTTCGTTAAAACAGAAGGGACAAATCCTTTCTCGCATTATCTATTAATGCAGTATTACTCGTGACGCACCCAACATATCCTACCTCGCTGCGAACAATGTGTCATCATAGTTTTCATCAATACATCTAAGTGCACGAGTTTTAATAACAATTAATAATAATCTTAAAGTCTAAGGACCAATACACACGTCTGCAGATAGAAACATCCAATGACACTATGAAATGTGGATTTCCTACTGGCGGGTCTTATTCTCATAATATCCCCTGGATACTACCAAGGGTGCACACCATGAGAAGGTTCCTCAAAGTTTTATGAGTCTTCACCCCTAATGATCTGTATTATTTGTGTTCCTCAAATAACATCATCTCGCCATAGAATATAAATTCAAGAATAGTGTTATGGCACTTTCGGGCTCTCATCATAATAGAGATCCGCTATGACCCTTTAGTACAACAGCTAACCTTAGAACATTATCACATGCATTGTCACGCAAAAGAACAATCAAGATGTGATAAGGTATTTATTAATACAAGTTCTTCATAAAGTACAAAGTAGTTGGTTCTATGCCACCAACTCCAACAAATTTTAGTACCATTTTTTACTCATTAATGATTATATTACAACGAGGGTCACATTAAAAATACTACACATTAAAGAATTATCTTATGAAGGAAGATTCATCAACACTATCTATTTCTATACTGGATTAAATATTTTGTTATATCAACCCATCTTTTTCATCTATTCTATTTATTCTTGTGTGAAAGTTTTTTATACTCTATTATGAATTAAGTTATAACTAGGTGTACGTAGTTATAGATTGCTCATGTGTAAACTACCTCTACCAAGTTATTAAAGTCCTTGATAATATAATTTAGTGGAATAGAAAAATCCTTATACAAAGTGCTAATTGCTTCAAGTTATTTGTTTGATCCATATGAAAATTATCAAAATGAAATTCATCATGCTCACATCGATTCTCAATCAAGTGGATTAGCAAACATTTTTATAGGCATATATCACTAGAAAACCCTTGGCATTTGATTATTTTTTACTTCCATTTATTACATTTCACCTCTAACATAAATATTAAAGGACACATTCACTCACTTTATCATATAATTTTAAATCATCATATTTATTTAATGAACCAAATTCAGCTCACCTCTTGAGTCATTATTAGTGCAACCATCAGGGGTGGAATTTGATATCAGAGATTTTATCAAGGGTTTTATACTATGTAATACTAAAACATGATGCTAGATTACTTTCGTACCAAATACCCACATGTTGTATCAAACAATTCCCTTCAATAATATATATTGTATTCTTTAAAAGCTAATGCGAAAGATCAAACACGAAAAATAAAGATTTTCATGGATGGTCCTAGAGACGGTATATATGTGACTATAGATCATTATTTTAACAGTGATGCTTTTGGTTGATGTAAATCAAGAATGTATATCTTCTTGAAGAATCGTCAATTGAAAGTTTATATCGAGGTTATGACATTTTATAATATTCGTTCATATGAACCTAACTTATGTAATGTTACTGAAGAAGATGATTTTGATTCCAAATCAAAGGACATGAATACAACTATTAATGTATTACAACTGTATGGATTAAACTGTGTTTCATATTGTCGTACTAACTATTGAATGTGGGAGACTATTTCTATTTCCTATAAATAAATTAACAATTTGTGATAATTGATGTATTGTACAATAATACTCAGGATTGATACTTTCATGGTGTTATTTGGAAAATGCATAAAAATGAATGAAATAGTTATTGAATTAGTGACTGATATTGAATCTTAGGGATCTATTATTCCTAAATTTCACCAGGAATTATATGTTCTAGGATGTCAATCATTGAGATGGAAGGGGATATCTCCATCAATTTGATATTCTAAAACCAGTTAAATATCCATTAATGAAGGATTTGGTTAAAAGCCTCATGATGTGTGGCGTTGAGATGAAAGTAGAGGATACTGATCAAAAGATTATACAAAGGGAAAGTGTTGTTCTTAGGGTTTCTACTTATAAATAAAAATATTTTAATACACCATGACAGGATATTAGTTGCTGGGATTCCAATGGTGAATATGAAGTTATTAATAGAATGTTCAGTGATCTTTACATGATGTCAGGATAAAGATTATGAAAGGAGGATGAAAAATAGATTGGATGATATAAAACCATGAAAAGATGAATTTTATGATTTGACTTGCCTCAATATATATTTGAATGGAAATCTATAAATTTTAACAATAAGAGGAAATGAATGAAAACTCATAAAGTGACATTGTGTGCCTTGTGATTCTCATTATATTTATGATGATAAACTGTTGAAACAAAATGCAAATATATATATTATTGCTTAATCTAATGAGTTACAATCTTTTTTATATTATGAATGTAAATTTTAAAATATTTGTTTTTATGTGGTAAATGAATATAGCTTAATTCCTTATTTTAATTTAGATTATTTAATGAAAGATTGTATGAATTTTCACAAATCATAGGATTATACTCATTATATGTTCATTTGGGTATTTTTTGTTTTCATATTAAAATTGCCAATTTAATCTTCCCCAATTTAATTTTCTCCAATTTAATCTTCTCCAATTTAATTTTCATTCATGCAACTTATTTCTTTTTATGCTCAATTTTTAACCCATTTACCACCGTGGAGATTAGTTTTCTTTTGGTCTTCCATTTTGGTCGTAGATCCCTTAAGCCGCCATAATCAGCTCGACCGTCCACCTATGCTGGAGGGTTCATGAGTCTGTTAGGGCAGGTCGTTCGGCCTTATTTGTGGTGTTCTCTCTTTGGGCGAGCAGTTTTTGCGATTTAGGGTTGGTTAGATCTTCATCTCTTTGCCGGCGGCTTCATCTGAGAGAAATCACATTTCAAAAATCATCTTTTGCGGGCTGTACGGTTTCCATCCGAGAAGAAGGGCTCCGATATGAAATTGGATTTTCTTCCACTCTTGCCATGCTGGAGATTTCTACTCACGCCATTGGATATTTTCACTCTCGCCACTGGATCTCGTTCCTCTCGCGCTCCCACTATGTGGATCAGCTGCTGGCGTCTTCTTCCGGACCCGGGATATTCTTGATGAAGATCTATTGTGGTACTTTGACCTGTTGCATTCTCCAGATCCGGTGACCACCGACCCCGGCGTGTCCATATCTGGTGCTCAACGAAGTAATGTTGTGCGACATCGACCTACTGGGTGACGTGGATCCAGTGTTGCGTGCCGAAGACCTGCTGTGGGTGGTAGTTCTGTTGCGTGACGAGGGGCTGTTGCTTGACGAGGATCTTCTGAAGATCCACTGCTTGAAGCTGTCTGGACTGCCGGACCCTTATGCGTCCGACATTGTGAGTATCTCCTCCCTTCCTGGTTCTTGTTCTTCATTCATGTAGTATTATCAATTTGCTATTTCCTGCTAGCAGATTTACTTGCCTCTTGTAATTCGTTTTTTTGAGCATTAATAAACCTGAGTGCACGTGTGATGTTTTTTCTGTGGAGTAGGGCTCAAAAGGGTTTTGAATCACGTAAATTATAGTGTCCTGCAATTTTCTATTTTGTTTCACTTATTTGCCACAACCTTTGTGCAATCCGATTCATTTTCAGTATAATCAATTTAATTTTCTATTGTGAATATTAAAAATTGTACAATTTGTTTTTTCGGTGATCTTTGACATTATTGTTAGGGGTTTCTTTCTATAGTCCCCCATAACAAAGTGATATCAGAGTCACCCGAATAAATAATGACATCTATAAAATATGAAATAGATAAGTTTGATGGCACACATGATTTTAATTTGCGGCATTTAAAAATACTATTGGAGTTGGTTCCTTAGAACCAACTTCATTGTACTTTATGATAAACATATATTAATTGGATGCATTGTTGTCAAAGGCGCACTGAGGCGCGCGCCTTGGCAAGGGGCGCGGCGAGGCGAGGCCAGAGCGCCTCGCCGTCGACAAGGCGAGGCGACTTCGCTGAGGCGCGCCAAAGGCGCGCGCCTCACCCGCCATTCCTTGAGGCGCTCAGGCGCCAGGCGCTGTAAAGGCGCGCCTCACCCTCATCGTCGTTGTTGGGAGGCGAAAGCGCTAGCTGGCAGAGAAGCGGATGATGCTGGCGGCGATAGGGGTTTTGAGTGCGCGACAGATAAATCGCTGTAGCGTAGATCGGGGCAGGAGGTGAAAAGGCGGAGATCAAGGTAGGAGGCGAAAATCGCGGTGCACAATGATGGAAATAGGGGAAGTCCTAATTTCAATTAAATAGAATATTTAATATACTAATAAAAAAACACAGCAAACTTTTTTTTTTTTTGCAAGGGTTTACATAACAGATTATAAAAACATTGTTGTAACATCAACAGCACCTCTTAAAAAATATCGGTATATATTTTAATTTGTATTTTTTTATTGAATTTAAGTTTTTTAAAATTTAAAATATTATTGAAAACTTTATATAATTAATTTTGTATGCATGCGCCTTAATTGCGCCTCACGCCGCGCCTCGCGCCGCATCCCCAAACGGCCTTTGCGCCTTATTGCGCCGCGCGCCTTTGACAACAATGATTGGATGAATATCAATAAACTCCTTATCACATCATGATTGTTCTTTTCGTAACATTGCATATGATAATGTCCCAAGAGTAGCCGTCGCACTAAAGGGCCATAGCAGTTCCCCGCTAGGATGAGAATTCGAAAGTGCCATGACACTATCCTTAGATATATGTTCTACAGCCGGATGATATCATTTGAGGGACACAAATGATACAGGCTATCAAGGGTGGAGATTCATAGGATTTTGAGACACCTTCTCATGGTGTACGCACTTAGTAATGTTCAGGAGGATATTATGAGAACCAGACCCGCCAGTAGGAAATCCACATTTTTAAGTGTCATTATATATTCCTATCTACGGATGTGTGTATTGGTTCTTAGACTTTAAGATTATTATTAATGTGTATTATGACTCGCACACTTATATGTATTGGTGAAAACTGTTTCGACATATGTTCACGGTTAGGTAGGATATATTGGGTGTGTCACGAGTAATATTGCATGAATGAATAATGCAAGAAAGGATTTTTCCCTTCTGTTTCATAATGAAAGTTGATATCTTAGGCCCTTTGATGAAAATGATATAGGGATAAGTCAAAGAATGAGAAATCGAACACATGGGTATGACACTTGCATGCAACCTGCATGATTGGAGATATTGAGACAAAGTGATTACATTACACTGTAAGCATTCATAAGATGTGACATGTTGTTTCAACATTAACTTCTTTCTCTATGGATCCCTTGACATGTTGCTAGACGTTAACCTTGGACTTTAGGCTGCTCCGCCTAATGTCACTAAGAAAGAGGCCTAGAGGGTCACGCACTAAGTGTATTCAGTATCTCAGTTAAATAATATATTATTTATTATTTAATAAGTTGAATAAATATTATTCCTGGTTATGGTTTAATAATTATTCATAGATGTCTGATCGCATTTATTTCGAAACTAGTAATTCGAGAGAATATAGTGTGGGCGGAATAATTAATAAATATTTATTTTCTATTTAGTTAATATAATATTTATATATTTATTGACGAATAATGCAGTGATATTTATTTAATAAATATTTATTATTCAAGGTTCAATAAATATGGTGGGGGATTGGCGGACCGAGTTAAGGGTCCGGTGAGAAATAATATTAAATATTATTTGATTAAATAATATTTAAATATAATTTGAAAGTTAAGCACATGTTATGGAAATAATAGTATTGTGATTATTATTTGACATGAGAGGTTTCAAATGGAATAATAAAATAAGTAACGACACTTGTGTTAATTATTTATTATTACTTTGTGAATTAAATTTCTGGTTATGTTATTATTTTCTTATTACCCTGGGAGAAGTTAGAGTTAGCCAATTGGTTGTGCACAACAATTTTGAGAAATCCTCTCGATCCTAGAGAGTTCTTTCCTCTCTTAGAATGATCTCAAGAACGAGAGAGATCCTCCGCCACGAGATCAAAGATAACACTTTGGAAAACGATTCTCAAGGCGATCAAAGACAGACATCGCAAGTGCAAGGATCTTCCATGTTAACACCTGTAGACTCCTTCAGCAACGTCCGGAGATATGTGGAACTCATGTGGATCACCGCTAGAGGAGATCTACCCTTGATTTCTACAACACAATGAAGATACACCTACAAATCTGTGGCCAAACACATCAACAAAGAAAGAATCACTTTAGAGGTAATTCTTAATTAAATTAATTATAAACAAAATATGTTGATCTTCTCTCTTAGCCTCGGGGGAAAATTCTTCTTTGTCTAAATTCTTAATTCAATTCCGTGGATACTGACATTCATCGTCCTATTGATATCGGATTGATCATCGATTATGGAAAAAATTAAAGTTGGGCGACGACTCAACCGTGCTTTCGCTGCGCCCATAACCTATAAGTGGTACCAGAGCGGGCATATTATTTTTTATAATTATTTAAATAATTCTATGATGATTTATGATTTAATAATTTAGTTTGTCAAATCATGTTCGTTCTTTTAAATCTGAATTATGAGATCTATTTCTTCCTTAATCGTTTCTCCAGATCTAACAGAATTGATCAATTTTATGAATAAAATATAATCAAGGATCTCATTTAGAGGTGCCAAGGATCCTGGCTGTACAACACCAGACTACACACCGTGTAATCAGAATTACACGTTGTGTAGTTGTGTTCAATGCATCAGGAGTAGTTCAGTAATTACTCAACCCTTGTGCATTAATGACACGTGGTCTAGTTAATTCTTACACCGCATGTTGACCAAGACAGACTGACACATGGTCAGCCGGACTACACGCCGTGTGGCCTACTGGACACGACGTGTAGTCCCTTCGGGTTAGGGTCGAGTCATGTATCCCATACACGACTTGCCCAGCTGGTGACTGTGTAACACAAAGTCTACACAACATGTGGCTCACTGGACACATCGTGTACTTCGAAGATTTTCGAAGTACATCTCACACGCCATTTCCTCAGGTGTGTACTTCCGATGGGCAGTGAGGAGGGTACACTCCAAGTTGTTGGATCTACACGCCGTGTATGCTTTCCAAATTACGATGATTTAAAATTTATTATTATATTATGTAACCCTTGAGACATCTACCTTCGTGTGGGCATTAAGCCAGGACACAATATGTGATTGGTGTTTGATATATATATATATATGTTTATTAACATCTGCGTAATGTTCAATGATCTTCACATCATGTATGAGTTGTATTACAATTATAATTCTGTGTGCATGCTACACGCCACAAAGGAAAAAGTGTACATAAACGAGTATTCACTGGGTTACCTCCAAGGTATATGTTATGTACATAGTTAATTTTAAATGAATTTATTAATTTGTTTAAAATTATAATGGATGAGAATCTTAAGGAAATTTGGAAAACGTTTAAGATAAAAGGATCGATTAATTAAAGATAATAATTAATCGATTCGAGCATGATTTATCTTAAATAAGAATGATTAATGAATTAAATTCTAGTTTTGTTAAATGCTTAATTCATTACATATATGTAGATGATCATGAGCTAGACAAGACCTTTGTATGTGATTGGTTTCTCTTTTAATTTATTATTAAATTAAATTGTTGGCTTGCGTGCCTTCTATCCTCATTAATATGTAGGGTCTGCGTGCCCATGATTTCTTTTATGTAAACCCCTTTTACTCCTCACCTACATGTGAGTAAAAACATATGTAATTGATGGAGCTCCCAAGCTAGTGGAGGCGGTTCATGTTAGGAGCCAAGGTGAAACCAATCCAAGAAAATGCAAAGGTGGACATGTGGAAAGCTGTAAACATGAACTTAATTGGTTCAAGGTGTTTCTCCCCTACGTCTGCAGTTAGTTTTTCAACTGCTAGATAAACTAACCATTAGAACAAGCTCATGATCATACTCTTTATTTTATTTTTGTCTGTTGCATGGTTTATTCATTATGAATGTGTTGTCGCGATCACATAATTAATGAATTAAACAAATATGCAAGATGGAACTAAAATAACCTGACTTATGCATAAATATTATATAATACATGGTTAATCACTTAAGCTTATCCTACTTAATATTAGCAAGCATCTAAAAAGATAATAAATGACAACTTACACATAAAAATAAAATCTCTCAATAAAATATTATGTCGATATATCCTTTCATTACTTCGGTTAGAATCAAACCATAGTTCAAAGTGCTTGACTAGCCAAAGTTGGGGTTGTCACGACCCCCTCCCCGAAAAGTGTACCCCTCCTGGGCCGACAATGTGAGAAGGGAGATAATGACCCCCGAGTCCCGCCTCCAATAGGCTCCGGGTTGACGACTAGCACCGTGGGTATAATAAACGCACAAATGGGAGACATTACCTTTTAAGAGAACACATGCGGAAGAGAGAGATAAGATAGACACCAACCAACTCCAACTCAGAACTGAAATATAAAAGAAACCCAAGTACATATATGAAATGCTATGCAAAAGTACTACAATTGAAAGGAAAAACTACAAGTACCCAAAAGAAAGTAAAAACAGCATCGACTACAAGCCCGAACAGCTCCTGCAACGACAAGCTAGTAGTAACCAGCCTGATCTTCAACCTGCTCCAAGTGACCTGAAAAACAGTTTATATATACGTAGGGTGAGTATAATATTATACTCAGTAGGATCCTCCCCGAAGCCTCTCGTGCAAAAGTAAGGAAAGCATGCTAAAGCACAGTGAACAACAAGTGAAACCAACTCGTCACCTAAACAGGTATACTAAGTTCCCAACCTCACCATGGTTACTCTCACCAAGTAACGCATACAAAAATAGATCATATAGTAAAGAATGTCAAGGGTACCCCGCTACTACTTCCCCACTGGTTTGCCGCTTTGCCCCAACGACATACGTCCTGTGCATCTCTCTCCAAAGGCTTGCCCGAATACACCTGGGCTAAGCTCCACAATCTGCACCACGTGCACCACAAATGCTTGCTCGCAGACACCTGGGCGAAGCACCACACCATCCTCACAACCAAAAGTAGCCAGGTAGGTTTCGGGAGCCACCACAGCTCGCATAACGTGTATCATACGTCGGGTATTATACCTCAAGCCATTACAACCCATACACCAAGTAAGGATTCTCAAGCCATCACAGCCTATACACGTTACACCTATAGTAGTCCATAGGATACTATATCCAGAATATATGTGTGTGAATAACCACAAGCCATTACAACCCTCTACACACATATATGGGGAAACTAACCGTTGTGCCTAATGGCACTAGTATCTACCAAGAGAAGAGAGCGGGGTCAGAGGGGGTAGTCAGCAATTCATCCTCCCACCGGAATGTTGGGGAAAACACCCCCCCAGGGCTCAGAATTCCCAGGGTGCCAGTTGCCCTTACTGACAGGGTGGAGTAGCGTATAGAAACACAAAAAGTACAGAATATACTATAACTCACAACCACACTATGGGCATAACCTAGTCTTAGACACAACTGCAGCTAACGTCTCTCGGACTCCGGGCTGCCACTTCTAAGACTAGGTATCCTATAAGCACACAACCATTTAAAGAGCCTTATTAGGTTACTTCATTCCCTTTTTATCGGTTCCACTGTACGTTAATTAATTCTTCCAACATTAATTAACCATGAGAAAAACCACATTGAATTCATCAACATCACACCCAAAGCCAAATGTTCCTTCAAAGTTACAACCTCATCATTAAGTTCCAGCATCTCCATCCCCATGGGTTAACATCATTTATTCAAACATTCATTACAGAATTACTTTCCCATATTCTCAGGTATTCTAGAAAAGCATCCTATGCTACTAAACACAAGGGACTCAACACGGTGAGTAGATGTACTACCCGTCGAGTCTTTGCCACCTATAGCAAGAGCGTAGACCCATTCTCCCTGGAGAGGCTAAACACGGAAAGCACGTGACATACCCCGCGTGTCTTCGCCTCTTTCGGAAGAAGGGTAAGCAAGACCAGCTGCCTTGAGGAGTGGGGAAAAGTAAAACAGATAATCAACCAAACCAAAAACCACCAAGCATTCAACAACCACATCCACCATCCCATTCCATCATCCCTGGTGTCCTCCCCGACACCCACATGCATTAACCGATGCATCTCGCCACTCTAGGCGTCATCCGCCGCCATAACCACAAGGCCTCCATGCCCCCACATATCACAACACCCTCCCAGGGTCACATCACATCACAAGCAGCAGGAAAGTAAACATCACATCAATTTGGGCTCTTGGCCCTTTTTACAAGGCATCCGACCTCCAAACAACAAGCACCAACGAATTTCAGGTTTACCAACCAACTGAATTAAACACATCATCGGTCTCAATTTGATTAACATCAAATTAGAACAACAACCACAACCAGATTCATTTACATGCCTCTTTATCTTTAGCCAATTAATTATCAATTAATTACGGCTTTACGTTCTTTATCAATTTCATCAAGAGCAACATGCTAACAAGCAAGGCATAGATATCACACTATATAGCAAAACAAGAGGCGAACCGTTATCACAGAACAAAGCAAAAACATGAGATCAAACCAATTCTTTTAATCCGGTTCAAGTATTTAATTAGGTCAATTTCATTGTGATCCAAATGGCTAAATCATGCTAACTCTACGATTGCACATAAACAATTAGAGAAGTCACGAATCCCCTACCTCAATGGTTTTGAAGGAAACCACAACGGTCGAAGAACGCCCAAGAAAACCGGGCCGATTCGCCAAGGATCCACCTTAGATCTTTCTCCTAACACAACCAAGACCAATGCTCATCATAATCGAGATCCACACACTTAGATCTACCCATAACGGGCGTAGATCTAAGATCCCGAGAGAAGAGGAGGAGTAGATCTAAGTAGATCTAAGAAACCAAACAAAAAGGATCACATACCTCGAGAAACCACCTTCGATTCGCGAAGAGAAGCCTCCGGATCGCCTCCAAAACGCTTGGGAGAGGTTCTTCTACCTCCAAGGAATGGTAATCCCGAGTTATGGTCGCTTAGAGGCTTAAACGAACCATTTAGAGGCAAAAGAGTTCAGATCCACAATTTTAGGATCTAACTTTAAGTGCCCGCATGGTTAGTCCGCACTGTTTAACAAACCGTGCGCTAACCGTGCGTTAGCTTCTGCTTCGCCAAACACTGCTCGCACGATTAGGCTGCACTGTTTAGGCAAACCATGTGCCTCCCGTGCGAATGCTACTGCCTCCAACACCAACCTCGCACGGTTTGGCCGCACGGTTTGACAAACCGTGCGCCTCTCGTGTGAAGGCCATAACCCTTTAGATTTCTTTAAAAGTCCACCCAAACGCACTCCAAGTCACCTTGACCTCCCGAAACACCTCCAACACCACATTTTCACAAAGGAATGGACCGGAGAGGTCCGGGCCATTACATGGGTGCTTTCAATTATCGGGGAATTATAATTGGAGGTTTTGGGTTGACATGACTTAGTTTACATCAAGGGTTGACTGCCAAAGAAGGACATGGTGTAACCGATAGACAAAGGTTGAGGAAATCAAAAATTAAGGATTTCAGGATTGGGGAGTCCACTCAACGGATCAAGGAGCTGCGAGTTAATGCAATTGTCATTTGGAATGTCTACCTAAAACCTTTCAAATTGTTTGATCAACCAATGTTGGGGTAATACGAAGGGCAATATGGATCCTTGCCGCTAGAATGTCCAAGCAATAGGATATTCTGAAGCTAATGATGATGGCTATTGGGTTTCAATAAAATAGTGGGAGACTAGCGAATATTTATTTATTTATTTGTCTTAATTTTATCAGATAAATTACTAAAACTCTGTTCAATTTATTTTTAGAAACAACATTAAAAATGACATCAAACATACTATTTCGATCTATACACAAGAAGAAACACCTTCTCACCGACACTAATTTTCCGGAGTGGCAATGGCGCCTTCAAGTCATCCTTCACCATGAAAGGAAACTACATGTGCTGGAAGAACCTTTACCAGCTGCATTTGGAAATGAGGAAAGTGATGGGGACCTCTCTGTGTACGAGAAATATCTGAATGATGCTACGGATGTTTAGTGCCTCATGCTATCATCCATGACCAATGAGATCTTGAAGCAACATGAGGAAATGGATGCCTTATAACATGATGTCTCACCTTAGAGATCTCTATCAAGAGAAAGAGAGACAAGAGAGATATGAGATCTCTAACCCTTTGTTCACCATTAAGCTTGGAGAGTCTGCGCCAACTGAGCCATATGTATTCAAGCTTATTACCTACATTGAGTGTATGAAAATATTAGGGATTAAATTCCTGGATGAGTTGCATAAAGATCTCATACTATCTTCACTTTAGTCTATCAGAACTTCTGATCCCGATTCACCAAGTGGATAAGGACATGGGGCGCAACAAACCCGCAGTCCTTATGGTGAATAAGAAGAGAAAGTGCAAAGAAAATAGGACTAAGACTTATAAATAGTCTAAAGCCCCCAAACACCGTCTAACCAAGAAGAAGCAGATCCAAAGGCAGGGCAAGGAAAAGGAGATGGTGTGTTTTTCATGTGGAAAGTCAGGCTACTGGAAAATGAACTGCACCCAGAGGCAAGGAGAATCCAATGGTGCATTCATTATTGAGTAAAATCTTTCTATTTCTACACATTGGGTATTAGATATAACTTATGGTGCTCACATTTGTATTCAAATGCACGAACCAAGTAGATTTCAGAAAATTGCCAGAGAGGTGGATTTATGAGCTGCCAATGGTTCGAGGCTGGATACTCTTTCCATTGGCGACTACCACCTTTCGTTGCCGACTGAGATGATTTTTGTTTTACTTGACTGTTATTATGTACCAAGTGTTACCAAGAACATAATTTTTATTTCAAGTTTAGATACAAAAGGGTTTATTTTCAAATTCGTAAATAAAAGTTATTTCTTTTATCAGGACACCATGTGTTATGGTATGTCGTATTTAAATAATGGTGTGTATGTATTAAATTATGAAAACTAAGTGTTGGCAATTGATAACGAATCAAGTTCACATGACTCATATAACACCCAATTGTGGCATCACCATCTTGGTCATGTAAATGAGGAGTTTGACAAAGCTCTGTCAAGATGACTATTTAGACTTTTCTGAGCTAAAACCACTTGATAGATGTCACTCTTGTTTACAAGGTAAAATGATCAAACCGCCATTTGTTATATAGGGTGAAATGGCCATAGATCTTCTAGGATTGGTACACACTGATGTGTGTTGACCATTTTCAGTAGAAGATAGAGGTGGATATTCTTACTTCATAACTTTTACTGATGACTTGAGTAAATATGGATATATTTACTTGACGAGGTATAAGTACGAGTCCTTTGAGAATTTCATGGAATTCAAGAATGAAGTAGAGAATCGGCTTGATAAGAAGATAAATAAGATTTCATCGGATCGAGGTGAAGAATATCTTAACCAAGAGTTCATCGACTTTCTGCGGGAGTTTGAGATTCTATCTCAACTCACTCCCCCTTATACACCACAGTGGAATGATGTTAGTGAAAGGAGGAACCGTACCTTGTTGGACATGGTAAGGTCGATGATGAGTCATGCAGATCTTCCATTATCGTTTTGGGGATATGCATTAAAAACTGTGGCATACACATTAAACCGAATACCAATTAAGGCGGAAAATGGAATTCCCTTCAAGTTATGAAGTGAAAAGAAACCCATTTTGCCCCCATACATGTGTATGGGGATGCAAAGCATTTGTTAAGGCTTTCTTAGACAATAAACTAGCACCCCGAGGCATGAGGTGTATCTTTATAGGATATCCTAAAGAAAAAAAGGGATACTACCTATACAACCCCTTTGACAAGAAAGTAATTGTCGCCAGACAAGTCGACTTTCTTGAGAGGGAGAACATCTTCAAAAAGGATTGTGGGATCAAGATTGACTTTGATGAAGTTGATGCTCAAGTACCACGTAGGAGTTTAAGATAGGTAAGGGAACCAAAGAGATATGGTTTTCTTGTCACCGAGGATAGTGAGTCATTATTGTTGGAAAATGATGAACCTTTCTCCCATATGGATGCAGTAGAGAGCTCAGAAACTGCAAGATGGCTAGAATATATGAATTCTAAGATGGATTCAATGTATCAGAACAAAGTTTGGGTTCTGGTCGATGCGTCAGTTGATATAAAGCCGGTTGGATGTAAATGGGTATTCAAGAGGAAACTGGACATGGAAGCTAAAGTAAGTACCTATAAAGAAAGTCTAGTGGATAAAGGGTTTAAAAAGCATCAAGGAATTAACTACGATGAATTCTAAGATGGATTCAATGTATCAGAACAAAGTTTGGGTTCTGGTCGATGCGCCAGTTGATGTAAAGCCTGTTGGATGTAAATGGGTATTCAAGAGGAAACTGGACATGGAAGCTAAAGTAAGTACCTATAAAGAAAGTCTAGTGGATAAAGGGTTTAAAAAACATCAAGGAATTGACTACGATGAAACTTTTTCACCGGTTCCCATGTTTAAATCCATCCGAATCATATTTTTAAATAGCAGCTTACCATGACTATTATATTTGGCAGATGGATGTCAAAACTACATTCTTTAACGAGAATCTTAAGGAAAATGTCTATATGACACAACTAGAAGGGTTTGTGACACCAAGTGATGCCAAAAGGATTTGAAAGTTGCAGAGATCTATTTATGGAATGAAGCAAGAATCTAGGTCATGGAACATTCAATTTGATGAATCCATAAAAAAATTTGGTTTCATTAAAAACGAATGTGAGCTGTGTATTTACAAAAGGTTTAATGGGAATGCGGTCGTTATCTTAGTAGTATATGTTGACGACATATTACTTATTGGAAATGACATATCTGTCTTAGAGTCAGTTAAAGACTGGTTGAACAAGCGCTTCTCTATGAAGGACATAGGCGAAGCAACCTATGTTATAGCGATCAAGATCATTTGGGATAGATCCAAGAGGCTTCTTGGACTAAGTCAAAGTACATATATTGACCAGATACTAAAGAGATTTGGTATGGAATAATCCAAGAGGGTATTGGTTCTAGTGTCACATGGTTTACATCTTTCTAATAAAATGAGTCTCCAAACACCATAGGAGAATGATAAAATGAGTAAGATCTCATACGCTTCAGCGATGTGATCTATCATGTATGCCATGTTATCTACTAGAATTGGTGTTGCCTATGCACTGAGCATGATAAACAGATATCAAGAAGATCTAGGAGAACAACTTTAGACTATTGTTAAGACTATCCTTAAGTATCTGAGAAGAACTAAGGATACTGTTTGCAGTTTGTTGCTTGCTTTGTTTTCATTGGTTTGGTTTGGTCTCTTTTCTTTATGTGTCCAAGCTAGGTACACCTAGTTTGAGGGGGAGTGTTGGAGTCTGCATCCCACATTGGACTTGTGGTCCGATGTAGTCTTAATTATTTATTATAAAAGAACCTCAATACCTCTTTTAGAGAGTACCTTAGGGGTTCGGGTCTCTCATTTTATCATTCTACATGGTATCAGAGGAGGTTTGATAAACCCGACCCCTCCCTCCCATCTATATTTTTTAATTCTGCTCTAGGGTTTACTGAATTTTTCCTCGTGGGGGGGGGGGGGGCTCCATGACCAGCTTTGTCGTCGCCCCTCCTCTCCCTCCCGAGCGTCGCTCGGCCCGCCACTGTCCCGACGGCCTGCTGCGACTTCTCTCGCCTGGTGCACCTCCAACGTTGTTCGACGGCTCTCCCCCTACCGGCGCCTCCTTCCCCGGCGTCCCCTCCTCGCTGTGCGCGACGACCCTGTCCCCCCGCCTGGCGGCTTCCGGCTCCCGCCCGACTCGCGCCTCCCGTTCTCTGCCTCATCGCGCGACTCTCGGCCCGCCTTCCGTTGGCGTTTCCCGGCCCCGCCTCTAACGCCGTCCCTTCCCGACTCTCCAGCGTACCTTCTGCGCGTCCCTCTGCTCGTCGCCCTCTTCCTGCGATGGGTCCTCCCATCTCGCGCGACGGTTGATAGAGCTCCTCACCTTCCTGCGCGCGACGACCGACGAACCTCCTCACCTTCCCGCGCGCGACGGCCGACGAGCCTCCCCTGCGTCGGAAACTTTCGGCTTCTCCCGACCCGCCTCCTGTGCAGACTTCTTGACAGACCAAACTCCCGGCCCGTTGCTCCTTCTGTGCGGGACTCCCTTCCCGGCTCCTGCCCTACACCCCCCCTCCTGGCTCTAGTCTCTCCCAGGGGCTGCCCTGCTTCCAGATCCGGATCGCCGACACCTCCTGCGGAATCCCCGCCTCCCGTCGCCGACATCTCCCGACGACTCCTGACATCCGCCTCCCTATCCACCGACACGCCCTCACACTTCCTCCACCGTGGCGCTGCACTTCGACCGACTAGGATCCGGGCCCTTTGGCGCCGACAGTGTCACGACCCGTCCTCGGGGCCCGTGCCGTGACTACCCCAAGCCCGCCTTCCATAGGCCAGAGGCTGACGACTAGCACCAAGGCGTAAATCCCAACAAAAAGGGAAGACATTGCCTTTGAAAAGTAAACAAGCACCACAGAGTAAGCAAGCGGAAAAGTAAACACTAAGTAAAAACGGTACAAGCTGTGCTGAAGGTAAAAGGAGCCGGAAATACAAGCACAACTGTAAAGTACAACTGAAAAGAAAAACAGCAACTGAAAGGTAAAAGCCGCAGCGTCGAGCCGTCCTCTGGAAGTCCCACCTGAAGGGTGGGTACAGATAGCCTCCACTGCTCCTCGGGTCCACCTGACCGCTCCAAGTACGTCCCGCCCAGTGGTCCACCTCCAGGTACCGTCCTGCTCCGCACGCCTCTACCACGATCAGCGCTGTCCGTCGTCTGCAACCAACACAACGTAGTGCGGGCAAAGCCCGTGCAGGGGTGAGTATAAGCTACTCAGTAGGGACCCCGAGACCCCCGAAGGTCTCCCGAAATCCACAAAGGATAATCCACAGAGGAAAGATACAATCACGAAGTAACATCTGACACGGCTTAGGTATATGCCCATACATATACCTAAGTCATCAATTCCCGTTCGGCTCCAACGTCCGAGCCCAAGCACAACCCAGTCTACACAGGAAAGCAAAACGTATACCCACACAGGATAACACAACACAATCCACAAAGGAGAGTAAACAGTAAATCCACACAGGATAGCTCAACACAATCCACAAAGGAGAGTAAACAGAAGATTCAGCTCACCCAGGTATACTTCTTCGGATGACGATAAAGATGATCACTGATCCATCTAAGTCGTCGGACCCACAAAGGATCGATAGGTAACTAACCCCCGCAAAGACCCACACAGGATCGGGCCCACACAGGACCTGTAGGCGCTGGCTCACACAGAACCGCTGAGCGCTGACCCACACAGGATCGGACCCACACAGGATCGGGCCCACACAGGACCGGGCCCACACAGGACCTGTAGCACTGATCCACGCAGGATCGCTGAGTGCAGTAGTCGTCGCAGTCCACTGAGGATCTCTGCACAGTCGTCGTCGGAGTCCACTGAGGATCTCTGCACGGTCGTCGTCGGAGTCCACGGAGGATCTCTGCACAGTCGTCGTCGCTGTCCACTGAGGATCTCTGCACAATCGTCGCCGCAGTCCACTGAGGATCTCTGCACGGTCGTCGCTGTCGAAGTAGCAGTCGCAGCCAGCCAGCACTAGGGTTCCCGCACACAACAAGCTCGTTCGGGAGGGTCCGCTCCACGAGCCGAGATGCCGACACATCAACTGACACAAAGTCCGAAGTTGATGTATCCAAAAGTTCCGTATCGTCAACATGAACTCAACGTCGCAGACGGCGCGTCAATCGGACGCTCGGTCTGAGAGTTATTGGTTTTTTTCGTCCCAGGGGCCCGGTTGGTTTTTAAGGCAAAACCAACCCGACCGTACTCCACCTGCGTCCAAACCTCGGGCGGAGTGAGCCAAAAGATCCGTCTCACTTAGAGGAAAACAACAAAGCTGACGGCACGTCAATCGGACGTCCGTAGCTCAAGATATGAGCGTTTTCGCTCCGAGGGCCCGGTTGGTTTCGTGTACGAACCAACCCGGCCGAACTCAAGGTATTCCGAAACCTTGAGTGCGATATACCGAAACGACCGTCTCGATCCAAGGATCGCGTTTCCGCTGACGGCGAGTCTTTTGGAGGTCCGTAGCTCAAGATACGACCATTTGAACAAAAACCGTCCGAAGACGGGGGGTCCGGGCCTGGGCCGACCCGGCCCGACCCCCCCTGGGTCGGCCGAACGGGGTCAACCCGGTCCGGCCCGGCCAGGGCGCGGCCCGGCCGGTCGGACCGGCCTGGGTCGACCAGCCCGGCTCGGCTCGGCCGAGCGGCGCAGGGGGGAGCCGCCACCCCCGCGTGACACCCCCACGACACCCGCGGGGTGTCTTCCTGGCAAGCCGAGCGACGCGGGGGGGAAGCCGCCGCCCCCGCGTGACAACCCCGCGGCACCCGCGGGGTGTCGCTCGGACACCCGGACGCGGCTTCAGCCGCGTCCCGCGCGCGCCGGACCCGCGCGGCCGCGGGTTTGCGAGTGCCGCTGCCGCGGCGGGCTTGTCCGGCGGCGCGCCGGTGGCGCCGCCGCTTCCGGCTGCCGGCGCCGCCGCGCCGGCGGCTTCCGCGGGCCGCTGGAGTCGCTCCGGTGGCCCGATTTTCTTCCCGTCTGCGCCGTTGCTCCTCCCGAGACTCGTTCTTCACTGCGGAATCATCAAACATCCGTTGCGGCACGTTCCGTCGTCACCCGTCAAATCCGCACAAGAACGAAGAACGACGGAGGGTTGTCGGGCCGTGTTCGTTTGGCCCGCACCCTCCGCGTTAGATATAAACAACGGGAGAAATTAAAGTTCAACACATGAACGCATATCCGAAACAATTTTTAATGAAATAAAATTGTTTCATAAAACGAGTTCCTTATTTGAACGGAAACAACAATTTTAAATATTAAAATTGTTCACAAAACCAGTTCTTTAACTTTTTAAAGAAGCATTTACGGGAAAATAAAAAAAAGGGGTAATTTCAAAAACAAAATCCCTACCTCGTAGTCGTCGCGCGTGAACGTTCTTCGCGGAATTGCTCGTCGCGGAAGAGGGGGATCGTCGCGTCGTCGCGGGAAGGCGTCGCGTCGTCGCGGAATCCGGCTTTGAGTCGGCGAACTCAACGGACCAAGAACAACAGATTTAAATTATAAATAATTAAATCTGTGTTTCTTTTTAAACCCAAAAGAGCTTTTAGAAGAAACCCGAAATCACTCACCTCAAACGGTTGGTGATCGGAGATCGGGGCGAGGAAGAACGTCTCGGATCGGGGCAGATGACGGCGTTCTTCGCGTTCTTCGCGAAGGAGAAAGAAGATACAAGGATTCTGTCTCAACGAGTAATCCTCCAAAAAAAAAAGAGAGGTTGGTCTTATTTTATTATTATGCCAACAAACGAAAACGGGTAAGAAACGACCCATCAATTCGTTGAATTAATTCAACGAAAGAAACAACTCATTTAATTTATGAAATAAACCGCCCAATTAAATGCTCTGTTAAGAAATTAAGAAAACGCGTCAGTTGACTTCCATAATGACGGGTTTTCGCGGGTGCGTTACTTAGCGGAAAGAAACGGCGGGGCTCGTGCGGGCCCCACCTCACAAATATCCTACCAAGAGGGTAGGATATTTCCGGATAGCATCCTATCCAGATCAACTCAGTTTAAGCCGTCTTTAAGTGGCTTCAAGTGGCTTCCAAGTGGCTTAAGTGAAATAAAATAAAGTTGTCGTAAAATTATTTTATTTCTTAACTTTAAGCCCGAAAATTAAAAACCACACCCGAGCAAACGCAACTCCGGAAGAGGCGTTTCTAGGCGAATACCGGCGCTGCGATTTCATCGGTGCTCTCAGAATTCGATTCCAAGCACCGGTTCAAAAGTTAGAAAAACCCGCTCGTCCGTTCACTGAACGTACCCGAGCCAAACTTCGGAAAATGATTTCGGGCACACCGGGCCTCGGAATCAGGTGCCGTCAGAAACTGCGCTCTTGTAAAATTCCAAAGATAATTATGAAAAAAATTTCCTTGAAATTTACGGGTCTTTACATTACTCCCACCTCAGGGCTTTACGTCCCCGTAAAGATACATCAAAAACTAGGGAAACAAATGTGGGTACTGAGCACGCATCTGAGCCTCCCGCTCCCATGTGCTCTCCTGGAGGTTTCCGTGCTGCCATCTGATGCGCACAAGAGGAATCGATCGCCCACGTAGGACCCGCTCCTGTCGATCCTCTATCTCCACCGGGACCTCCGTAAAAGTCGCCCCATCATCCACGTCTAGCTCTCCATGGTCAATGATGTGTGTCGGGTCGTGCACGTATCTCCTCAGCTGGGATACGTGGAAGACGTCGTGCACCCGGTGCAACTGAGGTGGCAGAGCCAGGCGATAAGCCACCTCGCCAACCCTGCAGAGGACCTGGAAAGGCCCGATGAAGCGTGGAGACAACTTGTCGCCTCGGCCAAATCTCTGCAAACCACGTCGAGGTGAGACCCGCAAGAAGACGTGGTCGCCATCCTCGAACTCTAGTGGCCTCCGTCTCCTGTCAGCATATGACTTCTGCCGGCTCTGTGTTGTCCTCATCCGCTCCTGGATGACCTGGACCTTCTCTGTCGTGGCCCGGACCATCTCTGGTCCCACAAGTGCTGACTCCCCAGGGTCTGTCCAGCACCAAGGAGATCTGCAAGGCCTGCCGTACAACGCCTCGTACGGTGCCATCCCGATGGTGGAGTGGTAGCTGTTGTTGTACGCGAACTCCACCAAGGGTAGGTGGTCCTCCCAGCTGCGACCAAAGTCGAAGACACATGCGCGGAGCATGTCCTCGAGAGTCTGAATGGTCCTCTCCGTCTGACCATCCGTCTGAGGGTGAAAGGCGGTGCTCAGACGTAGCCGCGTCCCGAACGCCTCCTGCAACCTCTTCCAAAGCCAGGAAGTAAAACGAGCGTCCCGATCGGAGACGATAGTCGAAGGCACACCATGAAGCCGTACAATCTCCTGAACGTAGAGACGCCCCAAGCTCTCCACTGAGCCCTGCTCTCGGATGGGTAAGAAGTGTGCCGACTTGGTGAGTCGGTCAACAATCACCCAAATGGAGTCGTGACCTTTGGAAGTGCGTGGAAGTCCAGTCACGAAGTCCATAGATATCCCGTCTCACTTCCACTCCGAGACCTCAAAGGGCTGTACCAAGCCTGCTGGTACCTGATGCTCTGCCTTCACCTGCTGGCAGGTGAGGCACCGTGAAACGAACTCAGCCACAACCTTCTTCATGCCCGGCCACCAGTGCTGTCGTCTGAGCTCTTGGTACAGCTTCGCCACTCCTGGATGTACTGCCAAAGGAGAAGTGTGAAACTCTCTCAGCACCTCCTCTCGTAAAGCAACTGGTACCAGGGTACGTCCTCTGAAAAGGATGTCGTGATCTGCTCCAAAGGAGAAACCATCAGGTTCCTGTCCCGAGGATATCTGTGCACGCCGCGTCTCACAGTCAGCATCCTCACGCTGTGCCTCTCTGACCTGCTGCAGTAGTGGGGGAGAGACGGTGAGAGACTGAAGGAAGGCTGCTCCGTCTCTATCCACGAAGGATATCTGCAAAGCGGCTAGCTGCTCTGTCGCCTCCTCAAGTAGCTGGATGCCCGTCCTCCTGCTGAGGGCATCGGCTACCACCTTCCCCTTCCCAGGAGTATAGACTATCTCAAAGTCATAGTCCTGGAGGAACTCGAGCCATCGCCGCTGTCTCAGGTTCAGGTCCTTCTAAGAGAAGATGTACCTGAGACTCTGATGGTCAGAAAAGACTGTAAAGCGCTCGCCCATTAGATAGTGCCGTCATGTCTTCAGAGCGAAGACCACTGCTGCCAACTCCAGGTCATGGGTAGCGTAGTTCTGCTCATGCGGCCTCAACTGACGTGATCCGTAGGCGATCACGGCCTGCTCCTGCATCAGGACACACCCGAGTCCGGTCCCTGATGCATCGCAGTAGACTACGTATCCAACTCCCTCCTCAGGCAACCTCAAGATAGGTGCGCTGGTCAACCTCTGCCTCAGCTCCTGGAAGCTCTGCTGACATCTGTCTGACCACACGAAGGGCTTCCCCTTCTTCGTCCAACGCTGAGAGTGGCGCCGCAACTCTGGAAAAGTCCGACACGAATCTCCGATAGTATCCGGCTAGACCTAAGAAACTCCGCACCTCCGTCACGCTCCTGGGTGGCTCCCAAGCTAGCACTGCCTCGATCTTCGCGGGATCCACCGCAACTCCCGCCTCAGAAATGACGTGCCCCAAGAAGTGGACCTCACTTAACCAGAACTGGCACTTCGAGAGCTTGCCATAAAGCTGGTGCTCTCGGAGTGTGTCTAGTACAACCCGCAAGTGGTAGGCGTGCTCCTCCTCCGTGGTCGAGTACACCAAAATGTCGTCGATGAAGACCACGACAAATCGATCGAGGTATGGCTGGAAGATCCTGTTCATGAGGCTCATGAACACTGCTGGAGCGTTGGTTACGCCGAAAGGCATAACCAAGAACTCATAGTGGCCATACCGACACCTGAAGGCCGTCTTCTGCACATCCTCGTCTCGAACTCTGAGCTGATGATAGCCTGACCTGAGGTCTATCTTCGAGAACCACCGCGCTCCCTTGAGCTGATCGAAGAGGTCATCAATCCTCGGTAGCGGATACTTGTTCCTCACTGTCACCTGGTTCAGGCGACGATAATCGACACACAGTCGCAAGCTCCCGTCCGCCTTTTTGGCGAACAAAATCGGGGAAGCCCAGGGAGAAACACTGGGTCGGATGAACCCCTTGCCCTGCAAGTCCTCCAACTGTACCCGTAGCTCTCGAAGCTCGGCGGGGGCCATCCGATATGCTGGAGTGGATATCGGGGCTGTCCCGGGGTACAAATCAATATAAAAGTCTACCTCTCTGCGAGGAGGTAGCCCTGGAACGTCGTCGGGAAAGACGTCCGCATACTGATCCACCACTGTAGGAAAACTAGGACTCTGCACGTCAACTGCTCCAAGGATGAGGCTAGCCAACTGATGAGTGATGGGTTGCCCTCTCCTCTGCGAGAGTCCCTCCTGTGCTGGGAAGGCTCCCTTCTCGCCGGTGAAGGTGAACCTGCTCCCGTCGGTGCGCACACATCGCACCTTGCGCCTAAAGCAGTCAATCTGTGCATGGACCGTAGATAACCAATCCATGCCCAAGATGACGTCGTAAGGCCTCGACGCCGCTACAAGAAGATCCCAGCCAAAGCTCTCGCCTCCTAGAGTAAGCTCACACTGCCGGCACCAGTGCGTAATCGTCGAGTCTGCTCCCGTAGGAGTCTCTAGCCGTAAGGATCGAGCCAACGGCTCTGTCGGAATCTCCGAGCTCCGAACAAGGGCAGTGGCTATGAAAGAGTGACTCGCTCCTGTGTCTATAAGAACTGCAGCAAGGGTGAAATAGACACAGATCGTACCTCGAATCATCTCTGGCGCGCCGTGGTCGTAGGCCTCTGCTGCCTGGAGCTGCGCCTGTCTCTGCCCGCCAGCTCCCTGTGGTCGGGGCGGACCTCCTGGTGGTGGTGGTGGCAGAGCCTCAAAGCGTCGCCCACCACCTGCTGCTCGGCCAGCTCCTCTGCCTCGTCCGCCTCCTCCCTGCGGACCGCCACGGTCGACCCTCTGCCTCTACCTGGGTGGCTCCTCCACCGTCTGCTGCCCCTCGGTACGGCGGGTCGGGCAGTCACGAGCCATGTGGCCCTGCCCGCCGCACTCGTAGCACTGTCTGCCTCTCGGAAGACTGGCTCCGCGCTGTGTGCCCCGCACTGCTGAGCCAGTGTCCCGAGGTCGTCTGCCGGAAGGCCTGGTCTGCCTGGAACCCTGAGTCATCCGTCGGCTACCTGCTGCCGAAGACTCCGCTATCTGCCGCCCTGCGGTAGGTCTCGCTGTGGACTCAGCCAGGAAGCTCTCGATCAGAAGGGCTCGCTCTAGCACTCCTGCCTGGGTCGGGATGCTGAGGGAGATCAGCGACGCCCTGATCTCGTGTCTCAAACCCTGCTCGAAGGTCCGGGCCCGGAAGAAGGGGTCCCGTACCATGTCTGTCGAGTAGCGAGAAAGGTCGGTGAACCTTGCCGCGTACTGGGCGACCGTCAAGCTGCCCTGCCGCAGCTGAAGAAGCTCCTGAATGCGCACCGCACGGAGGGTGGCCGGGACGAACTCTGAGCGGAAGAGGCTCTCGAAGTCCGTCCAGATGAGGGAGGCCTCATCGTGTACCTGGAGCATCAAGCTCCACCATCGCCCTGCTGCTGCGTGCAGAAGGCTCGCCGCGAGGATCACCATGAGGTCTGCTGGTGTCCTCACTAGCCTGAAAACTCGGACGACTGCCTCCAGCCAGTCCTCGGCTGCCTGGGGGTCCGTCTCCCCACGAAACCTGGGTGGTCGCTGGCGCTGGAACTTGTGCAGAGCTCCGAGGCGTCGTGCATCGTCAGCTGCCAGTGCTGGAAGCATCGGGGGCTCGGCGGGTAAAGGTACCGCCGGTGCCTCTGCGGTCAACGGGCCTTGTACCGAGGCCTCGTCGCTCGGCGGGCTGTCGTCGCGCTCTACTCTCGGAACCCTAGCTGGCTGCTGTCGTCGGGCCATCCTGAAAAGGAAACAAGTGCGCCACGGTCAGAACAGTATACCTGGTGAGCTGACACAAGTAATCACAAAGAAAACTTGAAACACACATGCAATCAATGTTTTCGTGCATTAAGTCGGAAATCAGAAGTCAGGGTCCTGATGTACGGATACGTCGGCCGCCGCACCAACACTGGACTCCCTGGACTGATAACCACACTCAATACGCTAAACACTATTGCTTCACATAGAAGAAAGATCAGAGTCTGCGGTAGAACCGACCGCTCTGATACCAATTTGTCACGACCCGTCCTCGGGGCCCGTGCCTTGACTACCCCAAGCCCGCCTTCCATAGGCCAGGGGCTGGCGACTAGCACCAAGGCGTAAATCCCAACAAAAAGGGAAGACATTGCCTTTGAAAAGTAAACAAGCACCACAGAGTAAGCAAGCGGAAAAGTAAACACTAAGTAAAAACGGTACAAGCTGTGCTGAAGGTAAAAGGAGCCGGAAATACAAGCACAACTGTAAAGTACAACTGAAAAGAAAAACAACAACTGAAAGGTAAAAGCCGCAGCGTCGAGCCGTCCTCTGGAAGTCCCACCTGAAGGGTGGGTACAGATAGCCTCCACTGCTCCTCGGGTCCACCTGACCGCTCCAAGTACGTCCCGCCCAGTGGTCCACCTCCAGGTACCGTCCTGCTCCGCACGCCTCTACCACGATCAGCGCTGTCCGTCGTCTGCAACCAACACAACGTAGTGCGGGCAAAGCCCGTGCAGGGGTGAGTATAAGCTATCAGTAGGGACCCCGAGACCCCCGAAGGTCTCCCGAAATCCACAAAGGATAATCCACAGAGGAAAGATACAATCACGAAGTAACATCTGACACGGCTTAGGTATATGCCCATACATATACCTAAGTCATCAATTCCCGTTCGGCTCCAACGTCCGAGCCCAAGCACAACCCAGTCTACACAGGAAAGCAAAACGTATACCCACACAGGATAGCACAACATAATCCACAAAGGAGAGTAAACAGTAAATCCACACAGGATAGCTCAACACAATCCACAAAGGAGAGTAAACAGAAGATTCAGCTCACCCAGGTATACTTCTTCGGATGACGATAAAGATGATCACTGATCCATCTAAGTCGTCGGACCCACAAAGGATCGATAGGTAACTAACCCCCGCAAAGACCCACACAGGATCGGGCCCACACAGGACCTGTCGGCGCTGGCTCACACAGAACCGCTGAGCGCTGACCCACACAGGATCGGACCCACACAGGATCGGGCCCACACAGGACCTGTAGCACTAATCCACGCAGGATCGCTGAGTGCAGTAGTCGTCGCAGTCCACTGAGGATCTCTGCACAGTCGTCGCCGCAGTCCACTGAGGATCTCTGCACGGTCGTCGTCGGAGTCCACGGAGGATCTCTGCACAGTCGTCGTCGCTGTCCACTGAGGATCTCTGCACTGTCGTCGCCGCAGTCCACTGAGGATCTCTGCACGGTCGTCGCTGTTGAAGTAGCAGTCGCAGCCAGCACTAGGGTTCCCGCACACAACAAGCTCGTTCGGGAGGGTCCGCTCCACGAGCCGAGAGGCCGACACATCAACTGACACAAAGTCTGAAGTTGATGTATCCAAAAGTTTCGTATCGTCAACAGGAACTCAACGTCGCAGACGGTGCGTCAATCGGACGCCCGGTCTGAGAGTTATTGGCTTTTTTCGTCCCAGGGGCCCGGTTGGTTTTTAAGGCAAAACCAACCCGACCGTACTCCACCTGCGTCCAAACCTCGGGCGGAGTGAGCCAAAAGATCCGTCTCACTTAGAGGAAAACAACAAAGCTGACGGCATGTCAATCGGACGTCCGTAGCTCAAGATATGAGCGTTTCCGCTCCGAGGGCCCGGTTGGTTTCGTGTACGAACCAACCCGGCCGAACTCAAGGTATTCCGAAACCTTGAGTGCGATATACCGAAACGACCGTCTCGATCCAAGGATCGTGTTGCCGCTGACGGCGAGTCGTTTGGAGGTCCGTAGCTCAAGATACGACCATTTGAACGAAAACTGTCCGAAGACGGGGGTCCGGGCCCGGGCCGACCCGGCCCAACCCCCCCTGGGTCGGCCGAACCGGGTCAACCCGGTCCGACCTGGCCAGGGCGCGGCCCGGCCGGTCGGACCGGCCTGGCTCGGCCAGCCCGGCTCGGCTCGGCCGCGCGGCGCGGGGGGGAGCCGCCACCCCCGCGTGACACCCCCCGCGACACCCGCGAGGTGTCTTCCTGGCAAGCCGAGCAACGCGGGGGGGAAGCCGCCGCCCCCGCGTGACAACCCCGCGGCACCCGCGGGGTGTCGCTCGGACACCCGGACGCGGCTACAGCCGCGTCCCGCGCGCGTCGGACCCGCGCGGCCGCGGGCCCGCGAGTGCCGCCGCCGCGACGGGCTTGTTTGGCGGCGCGCCGGTGGCGCCGCCGCTCCCGGCTGCCGGAGTCGCTCCGGTGGCCCGATTTTCTTCCCGTCTGCGCCGTTGCTCCTCCCGGGACTCGTTCTTCACTGCGGAATCATCAAACATCCGTTGCGGCACGTTCCGTCGTCGCCCGTCAAATCCGCACAAGAACGAAGAACGGCGGAGGGTTGTCGGGCCGTGTTCGTTTGGCCCGCACCCTCCGCGTTAGATATAAACGGGAGAAATTAAAGTTCAACACATGAACGCATATCCGAAACAATTTTTAATGAAATAAAATTGTTTCATAAAACGGGTTCCTTATTTGAACGGAAACAACAATTTTAATAATTTTAAAATTGTTCACAAAACCAGTTCTTTAACTTTTTAAAGAAGCATTTACGGGAAAATAAAAAAAAGGGTAAATCCAAAAACAAAATCCCTACCTCGTAGTCGTCGCGCGTGAACGTTCTTCGCGGAATTGCTCGTCGCGGAAGAGGGGGATCGTCGCGTCGTCGCGGGAAGGCGTCGCGTCGTCGCGGAATCCGGCGTTGAGTCGGCGAACTCAACGGACCAAGAACAACAGATTTAAATTATAAATAATTAAATCTGTGTTTCGTTTTAAACCCAAAAGAGCTTTTAGAAGAAACCCGAAATCACTCACCTCAAACGGTTGGTGATCGGAGATCGGTGCGGGGAAGAACGTCTCGGATTTGGGCGTCGTCGATTTCCGCGGATGACGGCGTTCTTCGCGTTCTTTGCGTTCTTGGCGTTCTTCGCGAAGGAGAAAGAAGATAGAAGGATTCTGTCTCAATGAGTAATCCTCCAAAAAAAAAGAGGTTGGTCTTATTTTATTATTATGCCAACAAACGAAAACGGGTAAGAAACGACCCATCAATTCGTTGAATTAATTCAACGAAAGAAACAACTCATTTAATTTACGAAATAAACCGCCCAATTAAATGGTCTGTTAAGAAATTAAGAAAACGCGTCAGTTGACTTTCATAATGATGAGTTTTCGCGGGTGCGTTACTTAGCGGAAAGAAACGGCGGGGCTCGTGCGGGCCCCACCTCACAAATATCCTACCAAGAGGGTAGGATATTTCCGGATAGCATCCTATCCAGATCAACTCAGTTTAAGCCGTCTTTAAGTGGCTTCAAGTGACTTCCAAGTGGCTTAAGTGAAATAAAATAAAGTTGTCGTAAAATTATTTTATTTCTCAACTTTAAGCCCGAAAATTAAAAACCACACCCGAGCAAACGCAACTCCGGAAGAGGCGTTTCTAGGCGAATATCGGCGCTGCGATTTCATCGGTGCCCTCAGAATTTGATTCCGGGCACCGGTTCAAAAGTTAGAAAAACCCGCTCGTCCGTTCACTGAACGTACCCGAGCCAAACTTCGGAAAATGATTCTGGGCACACCGGGCCTCGGAATCAGGTGCCGTCAGAAACTGCGCTCTTGTAAAATTCCAAAGAAAATTAAGAAAAAAATTTCCTTGAAATTTACGGGTCTTTACAGACAGATCCCGCAACGACTCTGCGGAATCACCGCCTGCCATTGCCGGCCCCGCAAGTGTGGCTTTCCCGGTGCTTGTGTGGTTTTCCCGGCGTATCATCGATCGGCCCCACTAGTGCGACATTCCTGGCGCTCTGTCAACCGGCCCGGTCTGTGTGGTTCTTTTGGTGGGTTCGCGACAACTTCATCCATCCATCATCCTGCGGGGGAGTTGCGATCGTGAGGGGGAGCAGCAGCCTTGACGCTTTATCTTTTATATTGTTTTGTCTTGTTTTGTCATCAAGTTGGGTATGTCCAGCTTGAGGGGGAGTGTTTGTAGTCTGTTGCTTGCTTTGTTTTTATTGGTTTGGTTTGGTCTCTTCTTTATGTGTCCAAGCTACACCTAGTTTGAGGGGGAGTGTTGGAGTCTGCATCCCACATCGGACTTGTGGTCCGGTGTGGTCTTAATTATTCATTTTAAAAGAACCTCAATGCCTCCTTTAGAGAGTACCTTGGGGGTTTGAGTCTCTCTCATTTTATCATTCTACAGATACGTTCCTGGTGTATGGGGGAGACAAGAAGCTTATCATCAGAGGGTATGCTAATATTGGTTTTCAGACAGATCAGAATGATCTGAAGTCACAATTGGGATATGTTTTCTGTCTCAATGTTGCTGATTCTACAGTGGAGTTTGAGTATATAACGGATTCTGATGCAGCTAAGGAAGTGGTCTGGATTCAAAACTTTGTCCAGGAGCTTGATGTGGTACCTAGTAGTAAAGACTCTATCACATTATATTTTGATAATACTATAGCGGTGGCTCTTGTAAAAGAGTCAAGGTCACATCAACGGACAAAGCACATACTCCGAAAGTATCACTTCTTGAAGGATTTCTATCAAAGGGGCGAATTTGCAGTGAGCAGAGTATCCATGGAAGAGAATGTGGTGGACCCCTTGACTAAAAACCTATCTTAGTAGAAACATGAGTATCATGTGAGAGCTAGCAGACAGAAGGTCGTTAGCAGTTACCTCTACTGCAAGTGGGAGTCTGTTTGAGTTGGTACCCTAGAAACAAATTCTTTGTACTTTATGATAAACATATATTCATTGGATAGATATCAATAAACTTCTTATCATATCATTATTGTTCTTCTGTGTAACATTGCATGTGATAATATCCCAAGAGTAGCTGTCGCACTAAAGTTCATAGCAGTTCTCCAATATGATGAGAACCTGAAAGTGCCAACACTACAAAAAAAATGACTTATACCAACAGAAATTTATTGACAGATGATATATCTGTTGGTAAAAATGAGCAATTCCAACAGATAATAATAATTATTGGTATAGATTTTAAGTACCAACACTTGTTTTTACCAACGGTTATATTTGTTGATATTGATCATCTAACAACAACAAATCTTTTTCCAATAGTTAACTCTATTGTTTTATCATATCAATACAAACAATTTTTTTACCAACAAATGAATCTATTACTATTAATTGTTATTACCATCAATTTTTTTATCATTATAAATATTTGTTCCAAGAAATTATCCAATAACATAGAATATTTTACGAAAAAATGAATATATATATATCATTATTATTTTCAATAAATGTTATAAATTATAAATATTTTAATAAAATCACACAATCATATGTTTTCATTGACACATTATATGTTTGTGATTATATATATATATATATATGATATAAAATTGATGATAAATGATTATAATTTTTGGAGACTTGAATAAGATCGAATGTAGTAAAAACTAAAATTAGATAGTCACGTATATATAATTTCATTATATGTATATAATATAATTTTTTATTTAGAATATATATAAATTTATTATACATCATGATATATTTTTTGAATTATAACAATAATGAAATTCCATTTTCTTGTAAAAACAATATTGTTATTATTATTATTATTATTATTATTATTATTATTTTATTTTTACTTTTTACATCCCTTCTCCCTTTCTCCCCTACGTCGCCCCATCCCCTCCCCTTCATGTTTGTGTCGCACGCCTCAGCCAGGAGGAAGCCCAGCGATGCGGCTCCCTCCTCCGGGCATGGTATCTCGTCTCTCCTTCTGATTTCGCATGCGGTATCCTATGGTTAGCATTCATTCTCCTCCGCTCTGTCATTCTTCTCTTTCACCGTCATTTTCCCTCTCTTCCTTGCGGTGTGCATGACCCATCTGAACCCTATCCCTGTTTTGGTCGTTTTATTTATTGATTCTTGATGGTCGTATTCTTGCAATTTTAGTGTTCGCTTGGGTTCCCTCACCCCTTCCTTTTCGTCTCACTTCCCGCATGCGTGATTCATTCCTTCCTGCTTGCCGAGCCCGATGTTTCTTTCATCACCTATCGATGCTTTCCCTGTTTTACTTCCTGGTTCGATGACATGTCCTTGGTGGTGACTATCATGCCGGGTTATCTCAGGATTGTCCTCAGGGGTCCCCTCATTACATGGTAGCGGTCCATTCTGCCCAAAGTGGTGGTGGATTTCTTCCCTTGCTGGGTGGGTATGAGATGGTTGAATGTCTATGGACTCTGGTGGCAGGGGGTTCAAATAGCTTCTGTGGTTTGTTTAATTCAGGTTTTCTTGGGTGCTTGCTTTTGGATGATTCCATCGAATTTCAGTCTCCCCTTTCCTGTTCGTGTTGATGTTGCAGTTTGAAGGTGTTTCCACATTGGTTGGGGTTTGTGTTTTGTGGATTTTGGCTTCATACATGTTGTGGTCGCTCATGATTTGGTTTTCTAGTGGAGGAAGTTCCATGTTTGGCTTCTTCTTCGATCTGTTTTGTATCAAGGTTGGTTGTTGGTTCATCGACGGCGTCCAAAGGCGTTGAGGACGGTGATCCTGCCGCAGTTGGCGGCAACTGGTTTGATTTCAAGGTACTGGTCTGTTAACATCGATGTCGATAGTCTAGCCTCCAGCAGGTCAAATGGTGTTTTTAGGGTGATGATTCGTTAGGGTTTTGCTTCTGCGATGTTTGGTGATGGCGTTTTTGGTGTTGAAGTTGAATGTTTGGTGTTTCAGCGATAGCGGTAGTCGGTGAGTTTGCATCGGACGGGGTGCAACCTCAGGCATACCAGGCATAAGGCTCCATTCTCGGTACACCCAGTTCATAATCATCAATAACTCAAGGTTCAGAACTGAAACGAGGAACGCTCTGCAAAAACATCCTCTGAGCATCGGCGTCACTGACAAATCTCCCCAGCACTGCCACCGTTGCCGTGCTGCTCCCAAACTTCTCAATCCCCCTCGACACCATACATCCATGGTACGCCTCCACCGCCACCATCACATCCTCCCCCACCACCACCACAGCCGCCTCTGCAATCTGCCGCGTCAGGCGTTCCTGGAGCTGCAACCTCAGCCCATGGCAACGGACCATCGACCGGAGCACAGCCTTCCCATCCGGACCAATCCCTTCAGCAGCAGCACTGAAGTATCCCACATGCACCACACCATGGAACGGCAGCAGATGGTGCTCACACACTGACCAGAATGGCAGGTTCACCTCCGACCACACCCGCAGATCCATCCTCCCACCATTAATGAACAGCCCACTCAGGTTTGTGTTTGTGTTGGGGTTTTTCTCTGCGGCCAGATTCCTGAACTTCATCAACCACTCCACAAAACGAGCAGGTCGGGATTTGGTTGCACTCGTTCTGTCATTGGTGATTTTGAATTTTGAACCTGCTTTCTGGGGTATATGGTTTGATTTGGGCTACCTGGCATATTTCTTCAGTTTGAATTTTTAATTTAGAGTTCGAATGTTGTGCGGGTTCACACTAAACCTCAAAAAGTGTTATTTGAAAATATATAAAAAAGGTTTGGTGTGATGATCTCTGTTCGTGTAGTTTTTGAGTTTTTCATTGAGGCTGCTTAAAGGTGTAGGTTTTGCCAAGTGAGGAAGCCTTTGAAAAACTCACTACAGGGATTGACATTTGGTCATCAGGTTGGATTCCCTGTCTTTTCCATGATGAATCTGGTCTTTTTGGGTTTATATGAATGCTAAGTAGTCTGGGATGTGAGTCTTATCCATGGAATTCAATGCTCTTAATGGACATCTATTGTGCTGATGAGAGTTCTTGTATGATCTACTGCAGGTCTGGTTGCTCCTCTTCATGAATTACTACTCTTCAAGAATTGTTGCTGGTCTAACATATGGGCTGTGGATTGACTGGAATAGTATAGTTTATTGGATACTCTCAGAGGGATTGAATTCCACCCAGAGGAATCGCCCCAGGCAATCCAAAAAGCAACAGACGGTTCATTGTCACTGAATACTAACGAAGGAACAATTGATGGTTTCTCACATATCATGTTCGCAACTGGACGGAAGCCGAACACAAAGAACCTGGGACTCGAGTCTGTGGGGGTAAAAATGGAAAACAGTGGGGCGATAGAGGTAAATAAATACTCCCAAACATCAGTTGCTTCCATTTGGGCGGTTGGAGATGTTACTGATAGGATCAATCTTACTCCATTAACATTATTGGAAGGAGGGGCATTGGCCAAAACACTGTTTGGAAATGCGCCTACAAAACCAGATCATCGAGTGGTGCCATCTGCAGTGTTTTCATAGCCACCAATCTGAAAAGTTGGTCTTCTGGAAGAACAAGCAATCCACGAGTTTGGTGATGTTGATATTTTCACATCCAACTTCCAATCCTTGAAGGCGACCCTTTCAGGGCTCCTGGACCGGGCCTTTATGAAGCTTGTAGTTTGTGCAAAGATGAGTAAAGCTTTGGAGCTGCACACGTGTGAAGAAGATTCACCTGAAATTGTGCAGGGATTTGCTGTTGCTGTGAAATATGGGTTGAACAAGGCGGACTTTGATGCAACTGTGGGAATCCATCCCACTGCAGTAGAGGAGCTCGTCACTATGAGGAACCCAACTTGAAATATTCGAAAAAGCCTTCAGTCTAGGGGCATGACAGAGGCTGAGGTTAAAGCTGGAGGGGCGGGCCTTAGTGCATGAAGTTTAGCCTGAAGTGAAGTGAGTATTTCTGCTCTTTAATTTTCTTTTGACATAAATTATTTTTTCAAAGGATATGTGTGTTAATGTCATGCATGCTTGGAATGTCTTTCAAATCTATGATAGTGAATTTGCACCTTGTGTATGCACTGCAACTTGCATTTTCTTTGATAATTTTTTTAGGGGTGTGAGGTGGGAAACCAACTCATGTATCATATGGTTTGGACTAGATTATAGAATTTTGGGTCATGTGTCACTCATAATTGATGTTAGTGTCATTCTAAATGTTTTGTGGCTACATGTTAGATAATCTTCTTATTATTTTTATATCATGCGTTTTTATTTTGATTTGTTCTGATAATGTGGTCACCTGTAATTTTTTTTTCACCCATCCGTTATTCTAGTCATTTTTCTATCGTTGTGCTCACTAGTTATTTTTATATCACGCTTTGTGGAAAATGTTTTGGTATTCGTTATATATTCTTGTTGTGGTCGGGATGGATAATCTTATGGTTGTTGTGGTGTCTAGTTATATTTTTTTTATGGTTGTTTTCACTAGTTAGATTATCCTCTTGTTTTGATTACTGAATGATAGTTTTATATCACGTGTTATTATTTTTATATTTTGCCTTTAAATTAAAACTATTTGCCAGTTGTTTTGTTTTTGTAATTAGAACGTTGCTTGTGATGGTGCATGTTTAAAGTGGAGGGAGTGGGGATAGGTGTTGCTTCAAGATAGAAGGGTGGTCCACTATAGTCAAAGGGATGACAGTGAAGTTGTGCATGTCTTGATTCACTACAGTAGATAATAGTTCATGTGAAGTTATGGAGATTCCACGACAGTGACGTCTGATGTTTACGAGAAATAGATTACAGATGAAGTTTCATTGACTTCCCTGTAAAGTCTTATAGTGTTTGAACATGTTTAAACGTGTTTGTAATATGTTTCTTGGACCTTATCTTTTCATGAAGTTTGAACATGTATTTAAATTATATTGGAACATGTTTCTTCAAATAAAGTCTTATTTTTTTAGTGTTTATATAAACTAATTTTGTAATTATTATATAATAAATATAATAAAATATTATATATTATAATATTAATAAATATAATATAAAATTTTAATAATAAATATTAGAATACCTACATTTAGAGTATAATTTACAAACAAATATTAATTGTTGATATTGTTTATAAATGTTAATAATATTACCAATAGATATATTAGTCGTATTAATCTGTTGCTAAACATTTTTACCAGCATATACATTATCTGTTGGTATTATTATAATTGCAACAGAATCATTTTATCTGTTGTAATAACATTTAATGTCAGAGTTTTTACCAACAGTTTAGTGACAATATAATTTTTGTTGGTAAAATATTTTACCAATAGAAAATGCATTTTACCAACAAATATATCCTTATTGGAAAAAACTAATTATTTTGTAGTGCCATGATACTATTCTTAGAACTATATTCTATAGTCGGATGATATCATTTGAAAGACAAATGATATAGGCTATCAGGGGTAGAGACTCATAGGACATTGAGACACTTTCTCATGGTGTACGCATTTGGTAATGTCCAAGAGGATATTGTGAAAATGAGACCCATCAATAGTAAATCCATATTTATAAGTGTCATTGGATGTTTCCATCTCTGGATGTGTGTATTGATCCTTAGACTTTAAGATTATTATTAATGAGTATTATTATTCACGCACTTAGACGTATTGGTGAAAACTGTGACGACATATGTTCACGGAGAGGTAGAATATGTTGAGTGCGTCACGAGTAATACTGCATTAATGAATAATGCGAGAAAGGATTTGTCCCTTCTGTTCCATAACAGAAGTTGATATCTCAGTCCCTTTGATAGAAATGATACAACCTAAATAAATCTAAGGCCATGGTGTTTTATAGGCAAGTTCAAATTCTGGGAAATCAAAGATTGAGAAATCAAGCATATGAGTTGATGCCACTTGCATGCAACCCGCTTGATTGGAGATATTGAGACAAAAAGATTATATTACACGGTAATCGTTCATATGAGGTTACATGTCGTTGCGACATTAACTTATTTATCTATGGGTGCCTTGACATGTTTCTAGACACTAACCTTGGACTTTAGGGTACTCCGCCTAATGCTACTGAGAAAGAGGCCCAGAGGATCACACACTAAGTGTATTCAGTATCTCGATTAAATAATATATTATTTATTATTTAACAAGTTGAATAAGTATTATTCTCGGTTGTGGTTTAATAATTATTCATGGATTCCTGATCTCATTTATTTCAAAACTAGTTATTCGAGAGAATTTAGTGTGACCAGAATAATTAATAAATATTTATTTGCTATTTAGTGAATATAATATTTATATATTTATTGGCGAATAATGAAGTGATATTTATTTAATAAATATTCATTATTCAAGGTTCATTAAATATGGTGGAGGATTGATGAACTGAGTTAAGGGTCCGGTGAGAAATAATATTAAAAATTATTTGATTAAATAATATTTAAATATAACTTGAACGTTAAGCACATGTCATGGAAATAATAGTATTGCTGTTATTATTGGACATGAGGGTTGCACATGGAATAATAAAATAAGTAACAACACTTGTGCTAATTATTTATCATTACCTAGTGAATTAAATTCTCGGTTATGTTATTATTTTCTCATTAGCCTAGGGAAAGTGAGAGCTAACCAATTGGTTATGCACAACAATTTAGAGAAATCCTCTCAAGCCTAGAGATTTCTTTTCTCTCCAAGAACACTCTCAAGAACGAGAGAGATCCTCCTCCACCGGATCAAGGAGAACGCTTTATAAGCGATTCTCAAGGCGATCAAAGACGGACATCGCAAGCGTAAAGATCATCCGTGCTAGCCCTCAGAGACTCCTTCAGTGATGTCTGGAGATATGTGGAACACGTGTGGATCACCGCTAGAGGTGATCTACCATTGATCTCTACAACACAATGATGGTACACCTATAGATCTGTGGCCGAACGCATCAATGAAGAAAGAATCACCTTGGAGGTAATTCTTATTAAATTAAATTAATTATAACAAAGTATGTTGATCCTCTCTCTTGGTTCCAAGGGTAATTCCTCATTGTCTAAATACTTTATTCAATTCTGTGGATACTGGCGTTCATCGTCGTATTAATCTTGGATTGATCATCGATTATGAGAAAAATTAATGGTGGGTGCCGGCTCAACCGCGCTTCCTCTATGCCCAGAACCTACAAATATGAGCCCTACTAGTCCAACAAAGGATATAAGATGCCCTTTGTAGACCTAAGAAACCCCATGTTAGTTTGTCTGCTGATGGTAAGGAAGTCATGAAGAAAGGTAAAAGAAAAAAGGGTATCAAGAGTCATAGCCAGTCAAACGAGCATCGGTCTACACCCAAGATGAAGGAGGTTACATGTTTCCACTGTGGGAAACCTAGGAATATTAGATCCAAATGCCCTGAACTGAAATCTGGTAAACCATCCAGAGAGTCTAGTTATCATTCTCTCTTTTCCAACCAAGGCTATGAAAGTACCGAGGTGCTATGTGTGTCCTGAGATACTGTTGATGCCGAGTGGGTCATAGACTCATGATGTTCTTTCCACTTGTTCCCGGATAAGAGTTCCTTTTCTTATTTGAGTGAGGGAGTTAAGGAGAGGTTGTTCTAGGTGACAACAAGAGATGTTGCGTAATGGGTGGGTAGATGTTCTGTTATGCTAGAGCTCTCAAACCATTCTCTTGTCACCTTATTAGATGTGAGATGGGTCCCAAATTTAAACTGGAATATGATCTCATTAGGTGTCTTAGATCAAAGGGGTTTTACCTTTAAATCTTATTCTGGTTGTCTTAGAATCTCCAAGGAAGCTTGTATGGTTCTTAAAGGCTCCTTGGTGAATGAGTTGTATGTGTTGGATGGAAGAACACATGTCAAGAAATTGGTCAACATTTATGTCACTAACAGTGACAACACTATGGTATAACATAAGAAGCTGGGACATGTGAGTGCTAAAGGTTTAGAGGAATTGAGCTAGTAAGGGCCGCTCACTTAAGTTACACAGAGTAGCTTACCCTTTTGTGAAGTCGGTGTCATGGGTAAGTCTAAAAGAGTAGGCTTTCATAGATATGGCTTTAAAGCTGGTCACCCCCTTGAGTATGTTCACTCTGATTTATGGGCACCTTCCAGGACTACCTCCTATGGTGGAGGCTCCTACTTTGTCACTTTTATAGATGATTTTTTCACAAAAATTCTAGGTCTATATTTTGAGAAATAAATCTGACATCTTTGAGGGGTTTAAAACATGGAAATCCTCTGTATAAAATCAATCTAGGAAGTAGTTAAAGGCTTTGAGGATTAATAATGGCCTTGAATACCTATCTACCGAATTCATCAAGTTTTGTGAAAATGAGGGAATTATGAGACACCGAACCGTGAGTCATACTCCTCAGCAGAAATGGTCTAGTTGATCGTATGAATCATACCATTCTTGAGCGGGTTTGTAGCATGCTTTCATGATTGGGCCTGCCCAGATCCTTTTGGGCAGAAGCTATCACTATGGAAATTTACTTAATAAAGAGGTGTCCCTCACCTTCCAACGCTTTAAAACTCCTAATGAATTATGGAGCAATCACCCCATCCTATGAACATCTTAAAGTGTTTGGGTGCACTGCATATACTCATGTTAAGGATGATAAACTTGATCCTAGAGCAGTTAAATGTATCTTCATATGGTATCCTGAAGGGGTGAAAGGGTATAAGCTTTTGGTAGATAAACTCGGTTTTCAAAAGTGCATTCTTAGCTGGGATGTGGTGTTTCAAGAGTCTATTCCTACAAGAGTCCAACCTCCCACTGATGACAGTTACGATCCTTCTCAGAAGATGTATCTTGAGGTTGATCCTTTCAGTGTTAGTGAGTCTCCTGTTGAGACTCCCTCTACCTCTCAGGTGCCCCTTTCTCAGCCTGAGGTATAATCTGGGTATGATTCTAATGATGCTCCTGATGATGGAGCTCATCGCGACCTTAATGGTTGTAAGATCACTAGGGGTAGGCATAGGAGAGTCATTAGACCTCCTCCAAGGTACAACCATGTTGAGATGGTTGCCTTTTCCTTGAATGTGGTAGTAGATCTTGGCGGAGAAGATCCCCAAAGCTAAAATCAAGATGTCAATGATAGGAACTCTAAGCATTGGATTTCAACTTTGGAAGATAAGATGAAATCCCTAGGAACCATACTTGGTCCATAGTTAATAAACCACCTACTGCCAAGGTGATTGGATGTAAATGGATATATAAAACAAAAGAAGACAATATTGCAGGAATAAAATTAAATTCAAAGCGATACTCATAGCCAAAGACTTCCTTCAAAGAGAAGTAATTGATTATACAATTTTTTTTCTCCTATAGTGAAACAGTCTTCTATAAGAATTCTTCTTGCGTTTTTTTCTATTTAGATTTTCATATAGAACAATTAGATGTCAAAACTTTTTTCTTGCATGGTGATTTAATTGAAAAATTATACATGAAGATTCCTACTGGGTTTGAACATGAATTTAAAGATAACCAAGTTTGTTTTCTTAATGAATCATTGTATGGATTAAATAAAGCTTCAAGACAATGGTACAAAAAGTGTTATTCATTCATGTTAGAAAATGGTTTCAACATGAGTCATTTTGACGCATGCGTTTATTTTAAATCAGTTAAAAATTCCATTCTTTATTTAATTCTTTATATAGATGACATGTTACTCATATGTAGTGATATGAGATTAATCACCCATGTTAAAATGTAATTGAATATAATTTTGAAATAAAAGATCTAGGTTGTGCTAAGCAAATTATGGACATGGAAATTATTAGGGACAAGCAGCTTAGGATTTTATATGTATCTCAACATTCCTACATCCAAAGTGCTTAAGAGATATTTGTTTGATGCTTTGAAGCATGTTAGTCTTCCTTTAGGTCAACATTTTATTTTTTTTATCCCAGTCACCTGCCACAAAATTTGATATTGAATATATGAGTAGAATTCTGTATGCTAATGTAGTGGGGAGTATTATTTATGCTATGGTTTTTACTCGATCAGATGTTTCTTTCTCTATTTGTACTTTGAGTAGGTTTATGGAAAATTTGGGCAAGGCATATTGGCATGATCTTAAATGGTTGTTAAGGTACATTTCTTCTACTTCATCTCTTTTAATTTTCTATGGTAAAAATGATAATTCATCTGAATTAGTGACTGGTTATGTTGATTCTGACTATGCTGGAAATGTTGATACTAGGAAATCACTAATTGGTTATGTTTTTACTGCATGTGGAAGACCTATATAATGAAAGTGCAATATGAAATCAGTGGTGGCCCTCTCAACCACTAACACTGAGTACATTGTATTGAAAAAAGCCATCAAAGAAGCCATATGACTTAAGAGTTTGATTTATGATCTTAGTATTAGTAATTTTGTTATTACTGTACATTGTGATTCTCAGTCTACCCTTTTATCTGTCTAAAAATTTAGTCTTCCATGGTAGGTCTAAGCACATAGACATTAGGTATCATTTTATTATAGAAGTTATTGAAAGTGGAGCAGTGTGTGTCACTAAGATACACACTGATGAAAATTCAACCGATAGTTTGACTAAGGTTGTGACTTTATCTAAGTTCAAGAATTACTTAGATATCTTGAACTTGGATCCTCTTGAATAACATTAGGTTCAAGAACATCACAATTTTATATAAAAATGGTGTAGATTTGTTAATTTATGTTTTGTTTGTTTTCATATTAAAATTTTCCATGTATTTTTATCATATTTAATTTTCATACATGAAACTTTTTTATTTTTATGCTAATTTGTTAAACCCATTTGCTTCCGTGGAGATCCGGTCTTCTTTTGGTCTTCAATTTTGGTATAGATCTCTTCAATGCCCTAATCATCTCAACTGTTCACATATGCTGGAGGTTTCACGGGTCTATTAGGGTAGGTTGTTCGGCATTTTTTGTGGCGTACTTTGGGAAAGCAATTTCTGCGATTTTGGGCTGGTTAGATCTTCATCTCTTTGCAGGAGAATTCATCTGAGAGAAATCATATTTGAAAAATCATCTTTTGCGGGCCATGTAGTCTCCATCTGGGAAGAAGGGATCTGATCTAAAATTGGAGTTTCTTCCGCTCTCACTACGCTGGAGATCTCTGCTCGCACCGCTGGAGAATTCTTTGTCTTGATTCAGGCAGTATTATTGATTTTCTATTTTTTTTGCTTATTCACCGTAACTTTTTTTGCAATCTGATTCATTTTGATATGGAAATGTCTGCAGTCACAATGACAAAACAACAATTAAGATAAGAGTAAAAGGTAAAAAAACAGAACCAGAACATAGGGAATAATCCCCACATCCACGGAGAAAAAGAATTTCACTATATGTTACGAGCACAAATTATAAGAAGAGTTCTCAGAGTTCCTCACTAAGAACTCTAACCTGAAATGGGCTATAAAAGGAGAAAGACGATTCACTATTCCCCAAATCAAATAGGACGTCTGCATCACTACAGTGAAAGGAATCCACCCTAGTCAAAAGTGCTACTGTGGGTGTCAACCAGAATTCCAAGAGGCTACAATGAATGACGGTTGGAAATCTGCATCGCTAAAGTGCCATGTCGGTGTCTGTTAGCCAGCTCTACTACAGTGGTCAACATTGCTACAGTCCCCCCCAAATTTGGGCCGAGAGCCTTCGATTCTTGGACCCTTGGAGCAGGGGCGCATTACATCCTACTACCGCTAACTAGCTCACCGCGGAGCTTGACCCACAAAGGTTGCGACCTGGTGCGCATTACGCGCCACAAGCATCCGACCCAAACATTATCCAAACCAGATCGATCTACACAAATCCAATACATTTGTAGTATAATCAATTTGATTTTTTATTGTGAATATTAAAAATTCTATCATTTGTTTATTCATTGATATTTGACATTATTGTCGGGGGTTGTATTTTGCTGTCCCCCACAACATTATAAAATGACAAACTATCTAAATAGCTTATTGATTTTGATTCTCGATTTAATAAAGATGAATATTCTCAAGCCTTTCATGGTAATATAAATAATTAATTTTCAATTAATAATAATTATTTAAAGTTGGTGGCAACCATGTTTATTAAAGGTTAAAATTATTTGAATAGAATCCATCTCATCATTAAGAGGAACATTGGAATCCTTGGACATGGATGTAATGGTGAAAATCATAAACAATATAGAAATTATTTTTTTCCTATAAAAATAGTAAATTCATGTCTATAGTTAAACATCTTCATTTTTTATTACCGGATTGTATACTAATGATTAAATTTTTATTGTTCCTCAATTTTATGATGTTTTTCATGTATAATTTTCAAAATATTAATCACATTTGAATGATATAATTTCTAATAAAATTATACAATTCCTTTCACCTAAATATATATATTTATAATATTTCTCGTCCAAAAAGAATATAAAAACAAAAATTACTTTTAATTGGATTCTGATATAAAATGGGACATGGAATTTATCGTAAAATCATATGGTGGTTGCATAATATATATAATAATACATCATATACTATTATATGTTATCATAATAGATGGAACTCATGAGTATTTTAATGGAAGGATCACTAAATTTAAATAGATATTTTAATATTATAGGAATTAGTTAAATTATTTTTATTAATTGTTATTTTAGTGGTATATGTAAGGACCCATGTTTTTTTGTACTGAAATTTTGAGCATAAATTTTAATTTTTTATTTTGGATTCATGAAAGGTGTAAATGGTATTTTTATCCGAGAAGATGATCTTGGATAATTTTTTTGACCACTTGATTGGTCCCGAAATAAGTTTTTTACCTTAGGACAATAGTTTGGTGGAATTCTGAGTGGTTCATATTTTAACAGAATATTTAATAATTAATATTTAATTAAATAAAAATTAATTTATTCACTTTGGTTTATTCGGCCACTAATTTTGATCGTAGCATTGGATTGAGATTCTGTCTGTGTTGTTGAGTCCAAAATGAAGATTTTAGCTTAGGTGGGGAATAAACTCAGGATGGGTGCAAGGACCGACCGGTGCCACCTTTTCATTTCATTTCATTTCTTTTCTTTTTCTTTTCTTTACTTCTTTTTCTTCTTTTTCTTTTCTTTCTTCTAGTTTTCCTCCATTGGATTCTTACGTACGCCCAAGGGGCTCCTCCTTCACCGCACGACCAAGTGAGAGAGAGAGGAGTGTGAGTGAGAGAAAGGGAGAGGGGGGAAGGGAGGTACTATCATGGAGCTCTCGATGTGCTGGATTGACGTGTTACAGCCATAGACTGCAAATTTGAGCAAAGCCTTGGCAGTTTTCTCCCAAAGGTTGGCCTTTTTATTATTCTCCATAGATCCCCATATATTTTCTATTTTCAAAATTTAAACCCCTATTTTGATTTCTTATGGAACCATGAGGCCCAATCTGTTGATTTGGGGGTGAAAATGGTGGTTTTAGGCATTTTGGACGTCATCCGTTCGGGAAAACTAGGCTATACGACATGTTGTTCAAGGGGACATGTCGCGTGTTCTCCCAATTTGGGGAATACAATGTTTTTGAAGTACACACCATATACTAGGGTGTACATGCTGTGTACTGGGTCTCGACCGTGTAGCTGAGTACCCGGCCAGGCTACCCGTGTAGGGGTACATGGCCATGTGGAGTACACGGCCATACCCCATGTGGGTCGCATTCCATGTACTAGTACACGACCTAGCCAACTACACTACCAGGCCTATTGAGGGATACAGGCAGGTACCCCATGTAGGGTACATGCCTTGTATCCTCCATGCATGCCGTGTACCTGGGGAATTTACACGCCCAGGCCGGCGGGAGCACTTGCCCATGTGGGGCTTCGGGAGTACATGCCATGTACTCAGGGAGACACGTTGTATGCTACCCCTTGTAACTCTTTGAAGGGTTTTCATATCTTTTCACTGCAGAGTCTTAATTGGACCCATGAGTAGTTCATTCTGAGTATCTTTTCATATAGATCGCAATGGTAAGACCATTAGGTGTTTTGTGAACTCCTATGTGGTGTTTCAAGCCTTTCATGAACAGAGAGGTTCTTCCTCCATTACATATCTCCAATAGTCTCTTGGGAGTTATAATTTTGTTCTGAGATGATCCATGAGCTATCTATCTAGAATGATGCCTTCATAGCTTTTCCTTTGAGGATGTCTCTCTTGTGAGATGTTACCTTCCGGCCTAAGAGTCCGCAAGACTAGTTGCTTTTGAGTATCCCCTATAGGATTCCCCTGATCATGTTTTCACATAGGGGATCCCGTGCAAGATTCCTCTATCTTCTTTATGTACCAAGGATCCCCTGAGGGATTCCTTTTATTATATGCTCTCTTAAGGAGTCACTTGTGGGATCCATTTACCTATATATCATTCTGAGTATCCCATGTTGGATGCCACCGTCTCTTATATGGTTATAGAGGGGCCACTGTAGGATGCTTTCACCTTTGTATTATTACGAGGATGCCTCTATCGACTTTCATTTGAGGATCCCATGTAGGATTCCCCCTTTACCATGGAGATAAGGATCCCAAGTAGGATTCCTTTACTTACGTGTATACCTTGAGGCTCCCAAGTAGGATGCCTCTTAGTGTTTGGATTGAGGAACCCAGCAGGTGCCCCGTTGTTGACCGACCCTGAGTTAGTACATCAGGTTTGTGTAGAGATGGTATTGGGTGTCACCTTAGAACACATGCCAAACTGGTAAGCCCTTGGGGCTGTGGAAGTAGTTGTGGGTTCAGACGTTCATCCAACCTCACCCTTTTTGTTTATACTCTCACTTGTTTATTTCTGACGCAGGGATGTTATCCATAGGTTCTTCCTGGTTGGTGGATGTTGAGCCTGACCCAAGATGTCTTTATTTCTCTTTGGGATACCTGGATGTTCTTCCTGGGATCCACATTTCTTTTTGGGATGCCCAGACACACTTTCCTGGGATCTGTCTTCTTATCCATGTAATTTCATATGTTTACTGGTATACCAAGAGGCACTACCTAGGATTTGTCTGTTGAGCCTACATATTTTATTATTATATTATTGGGATGTCCGGAGGTATTTCTTGGTATTCAGCTATTAAGCCTATAATTATGATGCATAGTCATGCATCATTAGTAATGATACTCATGGATGATTCCGCTCTCCCGAGTGATGAGGATGATTCTTCTCTCCTATGGTTTACTTAGGATGAGGATGATTACTCTCTCCTCAATCTTATTATACCCATGGATGATTACAAGATCATGAGGGATAGAAATGATTACGCTCTCCCCGACTAGTTTCTAAACCGCGGTGTGGTGTATGGCGTCTAACATCATTGGATACCTAGAATGATTACACTCTTCTAGATGATAGGGATGATTATGCTCTCCCTTATTAGAGAATCTAGGGGTGAGAAACATGGTGTCTCATCAGTGATTTATCCTTATAGATCGCATAAGCTTCAAACACTAAGGGATTATCCAAGTTCCGAATGACATGACTGCCTACAGACTGAGACCTAGGGATCATACATTGGAATGGATTTATATGGTGTGGGAAGCATGGCATCTAGCTTAAGGACCATTTACCAGATTTCTGGATGTACTTTCGCAGAATCCACAATTTCAGTGAATGGAGGCGAGTACAGGTGAACCGGGTGAAGGATGAGTATCCCCCTGTGGTGACATAGCTTGCTCAGAGATATTTTCAGCGTTGGCCAAAGCATGTACATGTCGATTGATATTACGAACCCAGAGAATGACTTAAAGATATACAGATTAAGTGGTATGACATCCAACTCAATACAATTGCACAAGAATTCCAGGTGATCGGGATTACAGACCCATGGATCGACTGTTGTTTTGATTTTTTGTTATTTTTTCCACTTACTAATAAATATTCATATTTATTTTCATATTTATAGGTATGGGACAATAAATGTATATGTATATAGATATGGACATCCATGGTGGCACTTTCCCAGCTGGATGAGATTTCAAACCTGGGGTTCAATAGTGGTTTCATGTTTATTGGTTTTACTTACCTTTTTAGTTGTGTCTCACCTAGGTTGAGTAGGTTTCTTTTGTATACACTTATAAACACATATTTTATAGGTTTATTATTTGGGTGCCCTACTGAGATTATTTTCCCCCTCTACACGTGTACCTCTGTGTATGTGTAGACCGCGTGTATGCTTTTCAGGTTGAACAAAGTTTCACGGTGGACATGGATGAGGCTTAGAGTTGCATGATTGAGTAGAGCTACTCATGTGGGTTCTTTTATTTAGGTTGGTGCAGTTTGATAGTCTCTAGAGACCGGGTATGTGGCCTGGATCAGATTTTGTAGTAGGGCCCTATACTTTTATTTTCAGTTTATTTTGTATTCCTATATCTGTATAGTCGTCCTAGTGGGTAACTAGTGTTTTATGTATGACGTAGTTGTTCTAGATTTTATAGATTTATCATTTATTAATACATAATGTTATATTTTAGTTTATTTACTACTTTTGCACTATTTTTATTTACTGTTGTGTATGATACTTAGCTACTTCCGCCATTGCTTATTCTGATATGAGGTCATAGTCTCCCCACTAACACATCCCAGGCTCTTAATGGTAGTCGTTAGCCTCTAGAATACAGGGAGAAATGTTTGAGGCCAAGTAAACCATCGGCTCGGGGCACCTTTTTAGTGACATCTTGGTCAGGACCTTACAAAGTGGTATCAGAGTCATTCTTTTCCTGGTCTTTACTATTTAGGATATGGTAGATAGGATTATTAAGAATTTTTCAGAACCTATGATGGATATCTTACTTTTTCATTGAGAACACCTTTTCCGATAGTATGTATTGGTTTCTAGGGTATGAGATTGTTGTTCTGATCTGTGATGTTACAGTTTTATATGATTTCTCATTAAGAGACGCACATGTTGTGTGGTTGTTATGATTTATTATGGATCTTTGGCTCTTGGCCATTGGTAAGAGGTCATAGATATAATTTCACTCTTCACCAAAAAAGGCAAGAGGTGTCTCATGCATCATATTTGACATGTAAGATTCATATCATATAGGCCTTCTAGTGTGTTTTTTACTGACAACTGAGGCCTATTCATTTGGGCCAACTTACATTTATATAATTCTTTCTAATGGAAGGTTATGTGGATATATGTTGATGTGTTTTGTTGAGATGCTGATGACTCAGTCCTCATGCATGGGAGGTGCAATGACCCTAGTAGGTCATTAAGGCATGTGATGCCTTTTTTGCTTTATCCCTTGTAGGGTGTTGTTTCTCAAGCCGTGGTTATATATTGGGGTAGATGATTACAATTACGATATTTACCAGGATGTTTGTTGTGAACTGGACCTCTAGGGCTATTACCGTATATGGATGTCCAGTGAGTGTCTGTTCAATCTTTCTTATGCCCTAGTATCGTGACCTCTAGGGAGCAGTTCCTTATGAGGATGATTGATGAGGATCAGTCCCTTGCAGACCATGTTTCCAGTTTTAACCCTCATAGATCGTTGTGATCATTACCTTCTTTAGAGAAGTTTGATCTTTTGGGCTAGGTTGTTAGACCTTGTAACCCAATTTTGAGACTTGTTATGTAGGGCTAGGTTGGATACCTAGAGGCCCTTAGTTTGAATTAGACCCTTGTAGGTCAACATTTGTTTTGTTTGAAGGAAACTTGCCTGAAAGAGGTTGGTTCATCCTTTCTGAAGACTTTTTAGGTAGTTGTATGCTCGTTTTGAGATCAAGGCATGGTAGGTTCTTGGTTTTTTTTGTTATAGGCATGTTGATGCCTTCATATTTTGGAAATCACCTAGGGTGCTTGCATTTTTCAAGACATTCTTTGATGGGCATGACTATTTGTGTGTTTGTCCTAGTTGACCAATATTTCTGCTGTTGCTAATGTAGTTAGAGCACAGGTAGACGATCATGACTAGAACGACGTCAGGTGATGGGTTGTCATGGAATAAATTGTGGGAGAGGTGAGGTGCCCAATTTTGAAGAGGAGTTCCAAGGGAGATCCTAGCTTAATAAGACTAACAGTCCCTGTAGCATGGTCAACATTTCCTTGTAAAGGGAGACCCACTAGAGTATAGTTCAGGTGATAAAGGTACACGTTGGTTGATCCTGGTACTGTTAAATCATAATCAGTGAGTGGCTGGGTGCGAGCCGAGTACCGATGTTTTCCAAGACATGTCATGGCAGGGTTTCATAGGAGTTGTGGTTAATGTGAAAAATGAACCCATGGTAGATGTTACATCCGAAATGAATGGTTTATCATAAGAAGATTGACTTGTGCCTGAATCTTGTTTTGGGTTTGACAGGATTTGATTGTGGTTCAGAGGGAGTAGTACATTCCCTTTTGGAGAATCTTAGCGTACTCCTATTAGAGATGAAGATGCTCTATATTGATTCATCTGGTGTATGCTGAGAGAGCATTGTCCCTACACCGATCTCCATTTCATTTTTTAAATGACTTCCTATTTTGGAAGAGAAACCTATTGAGGATGCACTCAGGGAGTGGTGTAAGGTAATCCATATAGTGAGAAGTGAACTATTGGACCTTTGAGGGTGGTGACCCTCATTTTCAGTTAAAAATTGACATTTTTTGTGGGCCGTTGTGCTTGGGGTTTGGTTTTTTGACAATGATAAGGGTATCCCTATGGTAGGGAATACTAGGTCGGTAGCAATTAAACATATTCCGTGTATGAGATAGTTGTTGATGCTATAATGTTAGTCGTTGGATAGTCGAGATAGCTCGTTGCACAGATGCTCAGGTTGAGATAAATGATGCTTATCTTACCACCAAGTATTCTCATGGATGAGAAGGTTTATGGTGGGGAGATTGTAAGGACCCGTGTTTTTTCGGATGGATATTTTGAGCAAAAAATTGACTTTTTTCTTTCAAAAGTTAGAAAGTTGTAAAATGGTCTTTTTCTCCTAAAAGATGATATTAGATAATTTTTCTGACCACTCTATTGGTCCCGGAAGAATTTGTTTTCCCTAGGAAAGAAGTTTGGTGGAATTCAGAGCTATTCAAATTTTAGTATAATAATTAATAATTAATATTAAATTAAATAAATATTAATTTATTTTTTCAGGTTCGTTCAACCATAACATTTAAATGGAGTGTTGAGTTGAGATTCTATCTATGCCTTTAAGTCTAGAATGTGGAGTTTATCCTTGGTGGGGTGTAAATTCTGTTCAGTCAATGGGGCTGACTGGACCCCCTTTTCCTTTCTTTTCTTTTCTTTTTCTTTTATTTCATTGTTTTTCTTCTCTCATTTATTTTTTTTATCATTTTCCTCAATTGGATTCTCATGTATTCCTAGGGGGCTCCTCCCTCACCACATGACCGAGAGAGAGAGGGGAGTGAGAGAGAAATAGAGAGAGGTAGGAATAGAGGTATCATCATGGAGCTCTCGATGTGCTGGATTGACATGCGACAACAACGGACCGTGGCTTCGGACGAAGCCTCGGTAGTTTCCAACCAAAGGTAGTCCTTTTTAATATTTCACAATTGATCCCCATATCTTTTTCCATTTTCTAAATTCGAATCCCTATTATGCTTTCTTATGAACCCTTGAGACCCATTCTGTTGACTGGGAGGTAAAAATGAGGGTTTTGGGTGTTTCAGAAGTTTTCTTTTTGGGAAAACCATACTACACTGCATATGGTTCAGGGGGGAATGTCATGTGTTCTTCTCATTTGGGTAAGTTTAAGTTTTTGAAGTACACACCATTTACTAGGGTGTATATGCTGTGTACAGGGTCTCGACTGTGTAGCCGAGTACCCGGACAAGCTACTCGTGTAGGGGTACATGGTCGTGTAGAGTACATAGCCAGACCCCATGTGGGTTTCATGCCGTGTACCAGTACACGGCCTGGTTAGGTACATGGCTAGGCTGGTTGAGAGACATGGGAAGGTACCCCATATAGGGTATATGCCCTGCACCCTCCTTGAACACCTTGTACCTGGGACATTTACACACCCAGGCCGGTGGGAGTACACGCCCATGTGGGGCTTCGGGGGTACACAATGTGTACTAAGGGAGACACACCGTGTACTACCCCCTTGTAACCCTTTGAGGGGTTTTCATATATTTTCACCCAGTAGTCGGAATTGGATCCACGAGTAGTCCATTCTAAATATCTTTTCTTGTATATCACAATGGTAAGACTTGTGAGGTGTTTTAATAACTCCTATGTGGTGTTCTAGACCCTTAATTGATGGATAGGTTCTTCCTCCAGTACTTGTATCTAGTAGTCTCATGAGAGTCAGCCTTTTTATCTAAGATGATCCATGAGATACATCTCTATACTGATGCCTTCATAGATTTTCCTTTGATTACGTTTCCCTTATGTGACGTTCCCTTCCGGCCTAAGTGGCCATGAGACTAATTGCTTCCGAGGATTCCATGTAGGATTACTTTATTTATGTTTTCACCTAAGGGATCCCATGTAGGATGCATCTATCTTATTTCTATACTAAGGATCCCCTGAGGGATTCCTTTGCTTATATGTTGACTTATGTAGTCACATGTAGGATCCCTTTACCTGTATATCACTCTGAGGATCCTATGTTAGATGCTTCCATCTCTTATATGGTTATAGAGGGTCCCTAGGATGCCTTCACATGTGTACTATTATGAGGATCCCTTGTAGTATGCATCTGTTGACTTGTCGTTTGAAGATACCATGTAGGATTACTCCTTTACCTTACAACTAAGGATCACAATTAGGACAACTTTTCTTATGTGTATGCCTTGAGTATCCCAATTTGGATTCAGCTCAGTGTTTGGATTGAGGGACCTAACAGGTTCCCCATTGTTTCTTTTCCTTGAGTTAGTACACTGGGTTTGGGTAGAGATGGTATTGGGTGTCACCTTAGAACCCATGCCGAATTGGTAAGTCATTGGGGCTGTGTCAGTAGTGGTGGGTTCATGAATTCATATATCCTCACTCTTTTTTTATACATTCACTTGTTTATTTATGATGCAACGATGTTATCTAGAGGTGTTTCCTGGTTGGTGGCTGCTGAGTCTGATGCGAGACATTTTTATTTATTTTTGGGATACCTAGACGTTCTTCCTGGGATCCGTCTTGCTTATTGGGATGCCAAAACATGATTTCATGGGATTCAAATTTTGATCCATGTTATTTCATATTTTTACAGGTATACCTAGAGGTACTACATGGGATTTGGCTTTTGAACCTGTATATTTGATTATTATATTATTGGGATGTCCAAAGGTTTTTCTTAGTGTCTGGATGTTGAGACTATTACTATGATGTACAAACATGTGTCCCTAGTATTGATACTCGTGGATGATTTTTCTATCCCATGTAATGAGGATGATTCTTATCTCCTCTGGTTTACATATGATGAGGATCATTACTCTCTCATCGATCTGATTATACTTGTAGATGATTATACTCTCCTGAGGGATAGGGATGATTACCCTCTCCCTGACTGGTTACTTGACCATGGTGTGGTGCATGGCGTCTCACATTGTAGGATACCCAGAATGATTACGCTCTTCTGGATGTTAGGGATGATTATTCTCTACCTTATTAGAGACTCTAGGGGTGAGAAGTATTGCGTCTCACCTGTGATATCTCCTTAAAGATCGCCTAAGGGTCAGACCCTTAGGGATTATCCGAGTTCCAAATGTCATGACCTCTTACAAATCGAGTCCTAGGGCTTGGACACTGGACTGGATTTACATGGCATGGGTAACATGGTATCTAGCTCAGTGACCATTTACCAGATATCCCAATGTACTTCCCCGAAATCCATGATTCCAGTGATTGGAGGCGAGTAAGTTTGAACCTTATGTAGAATGATAGTCCCCCTATGGTGATATAGATTACTCAGAGACATTTCCGGCATTGGATAAAGTAGGTACATATCAACTGGGATTAAGGACCCAAAGATCAGCTTAATGATACATGGCCTGAGTGGTATGACATCCATATCAATTCCCTTGTGCAGGATTTCCAAGCGATCGGGATTACAGACCCAAGGATTAACTGCTGTTTTGGTTTTATGTCATTTCTTTCACTTACTCATGAATATTCATATTAATGTACAATGTATAGGTATGGTACTGTATATGTATGTGTATATAGATATGGACATCCATGGTGGAACTTGCCTAGTTTGAAGGAATTCAGACCCGGGGTTTGACTGTGGTTTCACATCTATCGGTTTTACTTAGCTTTTCAATTATGTCTCAGCAAGGCTAAGAAGGTTGCTTTTACATACACTTATAACATCCTATTTTATAGGTTCATAATTGGGGAGGCCTACTGATATTATTTCTCACCCCTACATGTGAACCTCGGTGTACGTGTAAACCATATGTCTTCTTTTCCGGTTGATAACTATTGCATGGGGGATATGGCTGAGTCCAAGAGTTTCATGATCAAGCAGAGCTGCTCGTATGGGTTCTTTTATTTGGGTTGTGTAGTTTGACAGTGTATGAAGACCATGTATGTGGTCTGGATCAGAGTTAATAGTGGAGCCCTATACTTTTATTTTCAGTATCTTTAGTATTCTTATATCAATATGGTCGGCCTAGTGGGTGACCAATGTTGTATGTATGGCATAACTGTTCAGGGTTTTATAATTTTTCTTATTTATAATTACATCATGTTCTATTTCAATTTATTTACTTCTTTTTCAATCTATTTATTTACTATTGTGTACGATACATAGCTATGTCTGATGTTGCTTACACTGATACGAGGGCATAATATCCGCATGATCACACACTAGGTCATCACTGCTTATAACACCTAAATGTTTTTATGAAATATATTTTTTAAATAATTTTTATTCTTCAGTAGCTTTCTTTGCACGCAAACGTGAGTTTAAACAAAGAGATGTAGTTATTATAAAATTATAGTTATAGAAAAGCCGTTAGGTTAGAAGGAATAATTATAACTAACTTATGAAAATGCATTGTTAATGCATTGGCTATCAATTATTTATGAAAAATATAAATCAATTAGATATTTGTATTTTTGAGTGAATTACTTTTGGTAATGAAATTAGTGGGATATATATGTTTTATATACTTAGTAAAATATTTTTTATATTCATGCAATGAATATTTTAGTCATTGGGTATGAATAAAACCCTATTTGATGTATAAAAACCTTATTTTTTAAAAGGTTAATATTACACCTTTGAATGACGAATCCCTATTAAATTAATATTTTGACACATTAATAATTTTTATATGAAAACATAAACATTTTATTTTTAAGTGGGATATAAAAATTTACTTTGGTTGAATTTCTGATATTTTTCTGATAATTTTCATGTTTTGATTAATAGTAAAAATACGCTAAATTTTAATTGAAAATAACTTTTTTTATTGAAATAATTTATATGGTTAAATTATATTATTTAATTGTTTCAAAGTATAAATAGAATATATTTTTACCATTTAACATTATGTAGGTCATTGGAATTAATTTTACATCAAATTCAAATGTAAAAATATTTCAATCTTTTGTAATATTTTAACTTTTAAAACCTGTTTTCTCATTTCAACAATAGGATTAATTTTAAATTAATTACTGCAAATTTTATATTTTCAATTTTGAAAAATTGATTCCATATTTGGAATTAGTATGTCCAAATTATGTAAATAGCTTTATTTTATTTTTGGGCAATATGAATAGTAAGTTCGTTAAATTTTATTAACATGGTAAAAGGGTAAATTGGGTAATTAAGGGTAAAAATAATATTATAAAATTACCTCAACACTTGTATTAATATAATTGGATGATTATAATTTTCCCTAAAACATACTTGAGTTGAAATGGTATCCATTGGAACCGACTTGGATGAGATTAGGATATTTAATATATTTTATTTAAAGAAAAGTGAAATATGTTTTAATATATATATAAAAATATAATTCTAATTAAATATAGATATATTTAAATGATTATAAAATTATAATAAAGATACTAATTATATATAATTATAAATATAATAAATATATTTATTATAAATTTATAATTATAAAGAAATATATATTTATTAAAGATGTAAATATAAATATTTATTTATAGTTATTATTATAAATAAATAAATATTTATTTATTATACATATAATTTTATAAATATATATAAAAATATAAATAATTTATTATCATTATATTTTTATCAGCGCTTTTTAGCAGTGATAAAGCCATGTTTTATTAGCACTTTCTAGTTTAGCGCTGATAAAACACACTTTTATTAGTGCTTTTTAGCTGGCACTGATAAATGCTTCCACCGATTTTATAAAAGAACCCTAATAGTCTCCTCCGTCTCTTGCACACCTCAAGCTCTCACATAAGCCTTACCCTACCGCCAAATCCTCCTCCTCCTCCTCCTCCTCCGCTACCAATGACTGCTCCTCCTACTCCACAACCGCGAATCCATCCTCCACCACCGCCATGAAGCCCTGCTCTGCTGCCGCACGAGCCCTCCTCTACCCTACCACCATGAAGATCTCCTCCGTCATCACGTGAAGCTTAGGTACTTTTTAAAATCTCCCTACTTTTTGAGTTCCCTTACGCATTGCCTTCTAAATACCCTTACAGATTTTCTTCTGAGTTCCCTTATATATTGACTTTAATGAATTCTGATGACCCTTATGTATCAATCAACCAACTCTTACATATCATAGTGGAACAAGTACTTTGTCAAATTTTATTCTATCAATAGATTACCTTTATGAATCCCTTTGAAAAATGTGATGTCATTTATGTACTGATTAATACATTGATGTTTCATAATGCAACTCAGGACTTTGTCAATTTTCAGTCTTCAAGGTCTATGATACCCTTATGTATCTAGTGTAATTTAATAGGTACTATTATGTATGCCTCAGACTCTTGGAGTGACTCTTACATATCATCATAAGTATCCTCATGCATCCCAATGACTTCCATCATTTTTAAAATATTTTTTCAGGAGGTATCTTCCATATGAATTTTTCAAATTCTTACCTCCAACATAGAATTTTATAAATTCTTAAAATCAAGCCATAATTTTTAGATTGGTAGAGATAGATCTTATTGGATGAAGTTTGGTTGAATACTTGCAGCCCATACTGCATACCAGGCCACAAATCTCATGGTTCAACCTCTGTGGTGAGGTCGCTCAGGGTTCTAGGGGGAAACACACCCTTGCTCAGGGGTCTGGGGGCTTAAGGCCCCCAACCCAAATTTTGGAGGTATTGTAGAAATTTTAACCACTATAGAAAAGCTAACTGATGAAACTAATAGAGTGTTATAGTAGTGCATCCTTATTATAGAAACCTATGATAGGGGAGTTTTTAGAATACTAATTGAGAAGAAAAGGCATTTCATAAGAATATTTGGAACATGAAATGAGAATTTTATTGTGGTGATTTTGTTAGGGGTTCACTTTTATTGGTAGAGGGTCAACTAGGATTCTTCCTAATTGGAAATGCTAAGAAGGTATAAACTAAGAATGTGGTATAGTTTGTTTTCTTAGATGTTCATGAGAGATCCTTCTATGGTCTTAATAAAATATTGATAAAAACACAAATCTTAACCATAAATGAGCTGGTTAATGAGTTTGGCTTATATTGTGATGTATTAGAAGTCAGGATTTGAACATTTCTAGTCAATGATGGTCATGTGGTTCTTATGGGTCTAGAAAGTTAAGAACACATAAGAAAAACTTCCCAAATCCTTTCCTAGATTTGGAAATAGTGGTTCTTTCCATGAGGTGTTATTACAATACACTAAAAAATGTTTGAAATATATTTAATCATAAAGTGTAATGAACCATTGATAGCAGATAAGGTTTGATTACCTATAGTCCTTTAAATTCGACCTAATGTGTACCCTCAAGAAAGGGAACATTTTTTCTAATGTACCGTATTGGAAAGGTCAAGCTTAGGTAGTACATGATTTAAGCATCAAATGGAAGATGGTTGCCCACTTTGAAGAGATGTGACTTTATGTTCAAAAGTATCATGGAAAAGTGACACTTATGTATTTATCTATCACTTATTCACTCCTTAATAGTATTATGGGAGTAAACTATAGGATTCATACTATTTATTCATGAGAGACATGATAAACCTTTTATAATTTTATATTTTATAAAATGTTGGTTATTCTTTATTCATGTATCTTTTATAAAGTGCCTCTCTTGGGATTTATGACTTTGTGAAAATGCCTAAGTGTCTCCTTTAAAATGATTCATGTGTTTTGAAATGTTTCATAAAAAATAAATGTGTTCAACATACCCTTTTTTGGTTTTAAATATATTTAAATTGATTTAAAAAAGGAATTAGGGTTTTGAGAAAGATTGTTTGGTTCTAATTAGTTTATTTTAAAAATGGTGTGTTATTTTAAAGAAGAATTTGTGTAAATGGTTGGTTTTTTAAGGGGATTTCTACTGTGATTTTATAAATAGATTTCAAAGTAGATTTAAAGTCTATAACTTTTTTTAGCCTTGGCTAATTTTTATATCAACTTTTAGTGTATTTATTTTTTAAAATATTAATATTACTGAATCAAATAGGATGGATATGAATAAAGAATGGATGGATTCCAATCTTCTAACAAAAGAGTATTGAGTGAAAGAGTTCATCAAGTTTGAAAAATATCATGTATATGACCCATATCAAATCCTTTTTTTGTGTTTACGTTTTTGTTATTCAAGAAAAGTTAGTTCAGAGGAGTTGGAAGAACACTTGATCTGTCAAAAAATACATTGAAGTTATAAATGTAGAAATAAACATGGGGAAAAAGAGAATATAGCTAGTGGATGAGATTGCACTGCATTTTATGGATCATCTGATATGTTTACAAGTGTGTATAATGAAGAATACTGTATCGAGGATGTGATTACAGATGTGAATGATGATGAAGATCGTATTGAGGAAATGACAAGGACAGTTGAATATGAACTTTGTGATTGCCCAAAAATGTTTGAGAAGTTAAAGAGTTGTGAAAAGACGCCATTATATGGGGGTTGCACTAAATATACAGCATTGTCAATCATACTAAAGCTATATAATTTGAAAGCAGGAAATAGATTGAGTGAGGTGGTTGTACGGAATTACTTTCTCTCTTAAATGAAATGATCCCAAAACATAATGAGCTCCCAAGACGAAAAAATGAAGCCAAATGAATGGTATGCTCGATGGGTATGATCTTTGAAAGAATACACGCCTTCCAAAATGACTATATACTATTTTACAAGGACCACAAATCACTTAGAGAATGCCCAAAGTGTGGTGCTTCTCAATACAAGAATGTTGAATCTGGTCCTATGAAAGTTGTATGGTACTTTCCAATTATTCCAAGGTTTAGATGCCTATATGGAAGTGAGGAGACTTTAAGGAAATTGATGTGGAATGTATACACAAGAAATAACTATGGGAAACTATGTTACCTGGCGAACTATCCTCAATGGAATATAATTGATCATGAATATCCTAAATTTAGAAACAAGCTGAGAAACCATTGTCTTGCATTATCTGTATATGGAGTCAATCCTTTGGTTTTAAATCAGAACTCACAGTACATGGCTAGTTATGTTGGTAAATTATAACTTTCCACCATGGTTATGCATGAAATGAAAATACATCATGTTATCTAGGATTATATTAGGACCAAAACAACCGAGTAATGATATTGATTTTTATTTGGCTCCATTGATCGAGGATTTGAAATAATTGTGGGATTTAGGTGTTACGTTGTATGATGCTTATAGAAATGAAGATTTCACATTGGGTTCCATGTTTTATAGGATGATAAATGACTTTCCTACTTATGATTTTTTTTAGGATATGGAATTAAAGGAACACAAGGGTGTTCTGTCTGCGAACAAGGTACATAGTCAATTAGGTTGAAACATTCATAAAAAAATGTGTTTCTAGGACATCGCCAATTTCTACCCTGATGACATAAGTACTAATCTTGGACAACATCATTCAATGGAATTTCAGAAGAACATACAACACCATCTTAACTAATAGGTGATAAACTATTTGAGAAAGTAAAATATGTGGAAAATACTTTTAGTAAACCATTTTCGAAAAACCTTACGAAAACCAATTAGAAAAAGAGATCAATTTTTTTGAATTACCATACTAGAATTGTCTATATGTCAGACATTTTATTGATGTTATGCATGTTGAAAAAAATATATATGATAGTTTCATCCACACGTTTCTAAATGCACCTGGTAAAACAAATCATGGAATTAAGGCCAGGTTGGACATGGTTGACATGGTAATACGAGAAGAGTTGGTGCCAGTGAAGGGTGAAAAATGAACTTTTCTTACTCCAGATGCTTACACTCTTTCCAGGAAGGAGTGATATCAGTTTTTCAACTTCTTGAATGATGTAAAGTTTCTATAGGGGTATTAATTGAATATTAAGAACATCATGTCAATGATTGATTTAAATATAAAGGGGATGAAATCACATGACTGCCATGTTTTGATGAAAGATCTAATGCTTATATCTTTACATTGTATTTTTTCCAAGAATTTTTGTCATACAATAACTAAACTTTATTTATTCTTTAAAGATATATGTAGAAAAGTTATAGACCCAGCAAAATTTATGACTATGGAAGGAGAAATTGTCATCATATTATGTAAATTGGAAATTTTATTCCCGCCAAAATTCATTGATACGATGGTTCATTTGATGGTTAAATTTGTGAGAGAGATACGACTATGTGGTCCAGTACACTATAGATGGATGTACCCCAATGAATGATCTATGAAGATTTTGAAAGGGTGTGTCAAAAATCAAAGTCGGCTAGAGGGTTGTATTGTGGAGCGATATATTATTGAGGAAGCCATTGAATTCTGTACCGAATACCTATACGGTGTGGAAGGAATTGGTCTATTGAAATCTCATCACACTGGATGGCTTTCAGGTAAAGGAATTTCTAGAATATATGTTGTCAGAATCAAAATTATAGTTCGAGATTAGGCCCACCTTTATGTTTTTCATAACAGTTTGGAGGTTTCCCCATATGTTGAAACCCACAAAGAAATTATTTGTCATTTGAATCCATCAAGGGATGAAATATGGATATCAAATACACATAATCAATAGTTTATAAAATGGTTTTAGGACCATATTTTTAAGGAATCATATGAATATACAGATTCAATTTCAAAATGACTTTGATGGCTAGCTGGAAGTGTGTATGTATTATCTTACAATGGTTATATAATTAATGGTTATACGTTATATATAAATGATCATGATGAAGACATTACCATGAAAAATAATGGAATTACACTCGTGGATAAAGCGATGTATGTTTCTGGTACTAAGGAAAGAAATACAATTTATTCTAATATGTCATGCTTTTGCATCATCAAACAAATATGGGAGTTGGATTATACAACATTCCAAGTGCTGATTTTTCAATGCATGTTGTTTGATAATAGGACTGCTGTTAAAATATATGAATTGGGATTTGTGAAAGTTGATTTTAGTAAGTAAGGTTACAAAGAAGAACTATTTATAATGGAATCATAAGCATTACAAGTATTTTATGTTGAAGATCCCACAAACCAAAAGTGGTCAATTGTTCTGTTGTCGACCAAAACCACTGAAGGGTCAGATGAAAATTCAACTGAGGATGACACTTTCATTGGGATTTCACAATCATTTAGTAGCAGTTCCAATGTATATAGTGTTTTTTATGTTAGAGGAGACCGCAATTAATGGATTAGAATCTTCGATAAAGGAGTCAAATCCCTTCAGCCTTTAAAAAAAGAAAAAGAGAGTTCTATAATCAGGTTAATTTTTTTTGTAATATACATTGTGTTACCTCATGTTATTATCTATTTTATGTTGCATTTATGCACTCTAAATTAAATGTTAAACCACTTTTGCAGATAAAAAATTCCACACGTGTCGGTGCTCCCAATCTTGTGGAACAATAGGTCTCTCAACCTACTGATGCTCGTAGTGAAGAGGAATGAACTTATGCACGTGTTTCTTCTCCCAATCTTGAGGAACAACATGTCTCTCAACCTGATGTTGCTCGTAGTGTAGAGGAATGACCTTCTAGATATGTTGGTGCTCCCATTCCTGAGAAACAATAGGTTTCTCAACCTGTTGCTACTTCCTGTGCAGAGGTAAAAGGACCATCTGCACATGTCGATGCTACCACTCCATAAGAACATATTGCCGATGTTGATTCTGAGGAAATAGTAGGTGAAAAAGGACCAACATTGTAGAAAAAGTAGGAGCACCGTAGTTTGACAGTGTTAGCAAAAATCATTAAGGTGAAAGTCAAATGCATCAAATTTGAGGTGGGATGGAATGCATGTGGTCATCATGTTAACCCCTACAAGGCCATGTTTAGTAGTTATATTGGAATTATCACTCAACAACACATGCCGATTGACATAGATTCATGGCATCATATTGTGCTTGGGCTGAAGAAACTGATGTGGGAAGAGATTGCGGTAACATTATGATATCATTTCTCTATTTTACTAAAAAATAAAATAATGAAACATTGAATTACTCTTCATCATCCATTGTAGAGTGCATTAATAGTAGATTAATCCCACAAGAAGTATATATTAATTATTTCTAAAAGGGTTGATAAAGGATTTCACACAATTCTAATAAGAAATTATATTAAAGATGTTGAAGTGAAAATAAACTCACACCCACCGGTTATCTATGCACACCTAATAACCCAAGAAGCACAGGATGCATTTATTGGACATCGTGCAGATGTGTCTTTTTAGGTACATTGTGTCTAGTAATATTTTTTTTAACGATACGTGTATTCAGTGTTGGTACAATTCCATTGTAGTGGTACTTCATTGAGAGCACATTTGAGACATGGAGATGATGACACTAGGTCTATGATAACGTCCTTTGACATGATGAGGACCATTCTTGTTAAGTAACATATTTGTATGTTCAAGATGGTGGGTAGGATGAAATTTTAGATTAAATAGTGAAATGATAAATTTTTAGAGTAAAAATCAAAAATAAGATGAGAACATGAAAGAAGAGTTACAATAAAGAAATACATGAATAATAAATTATTTTGGATCCATGGTTGGACCACATTATTATTGCACATGAATGTAGCCTAATGTTTGGGTAACAAGGTCATATTGGTAAATGAATCCTGTTAGTTTCACAATATCTTTTTAGTTCCTGAAAACCAAATAGGGAAGTGAATGGCTTGTTGTTTGGGTGGTGACATAACCCTTCACACTATAAAAATTTTGTCGCATCATTTGTGGGAAGTTTCCAAAGAATATTTTTATGGAAATAGAAACAACTAGTGGTTACCTTATTGGAGATGTTTCAGTAACCTACATGCCAATTGAAGGTTTCCATTATGATATATATACAAAAATTCTTAGGGACTCTAATTGGTAGATAGAATTGGAGGTTGGTCTTATCTCATCCTTTTGGGAGGTGAGGAAATTATTTCCTATTCCAGTACTGTCTTTTGGATTTATGTTATAATCCCGAATCCTTTATCAAACAATAAACATAAAAAACCTTTTAGTTGGAAATAATTTTTTATAATTTATTTTCCCTTAAATCATATATACGTATTCAAGTTTCTTCATCGATGGAGGCATCTCTATGTATCTAAGGTTATCCATAGATGGTTCCCTTTTGTGTACATATTAGCGATTCTTATCATATTTATTGTTTTGATTCATGTTTCAAGAAAAACAGTGTATAATTCTATACCTTTTCTTCATATAGGAATGCATGAAATTTTTGGTGTCGTGATAGGGCCCATGATATAGTATTCATATATTTCCTTGGAATAGGACACTGAACCCATAATGTTCGGTGTAATATAACAAGACACAATATACCTTCTGAGATCATGTGATAATGACCAAAATGCCCCGTTTAACATCATAAAAAAGGATTTCAAGATGATAGTTCCATAGCCAAGGTAGAAGTTTGGGGTTATCCCAAAATAGCCATTGGAACCCATAGGGATTATTTACCCCTATGTTGAATAAATCCCTAGTATGAATATATATCATAGAAGATGAGGGTGAGTTTGGGGTGTTTGGTTTGGACCTTTGTGAGGATTAATACGTATCACATGTGGATGAGTATCAAAACCTACATATGTTGAAAGGGTTGGGGTTTAAATTAATTAATATGTGAAATAGGTTTAATCATTGAGAATAAGGAGGTGATAACATGGTTTTGGGGCTTACACCAATCATGGGTCCATAAAGAAGATGAGAAGAAAATTTAGAAAATAATTCCCCTTCTGAGATTAGTATTTGATCATGTAAATTTCAGGATCATCACCGTCCAATTGGACTAATAGATTTATGATCTGTATGAAAAATTGTAGGATGTTGATGATTTGGAAAACTAAACAATATCCTTCATTATCTAGGGGAGAAGGTAGGGGTGTTACCCAGAATAAATACTATGAGATTTCTTCAGGAAGAATTCCCTAGGGCTACACTTTCGACTATTGATGAACTCTTGGATGGGTGGGGAGAATGTCCAGAAATTAAACCTTATTGATGACAAAATCATGTAGTTCTATCCACTACTATAAAACAGGAATCCCATGGTGATACCTCAATAGTAGAGGTCTTTGTTACCAAGTGAAAGAATAGTTTAAGAATTCTGAGGACCCTTCTTATTTGGTATTTTATGCGAGAGATATATTATACTTAGTAAATTTACAATCGAACGATAGATTTTTTGACGTTTCATTTAACCGAATCAAACAAGTAATGATGCATAATTTGAAAATTTTTTCATATAGTTCATATCAATTCCCATATAAGGAATAAAGCTTCTTTGGAGAGGTTAACAAAGGGAGTTGTTTAGATAGTTCCAATGGGGTGGGGAGGTAACATTTGATGTAATGTGGAAGGACCTTATCAAAATAAAAAAAATTAAAACCCATGTACTACTTTGTATACGTGATGGATATCTACAAAAACTCCACCCCCCATACTATTTTCTCTGTGGGATGGTGTCTCGTAATGGATATAGTCCAATTAGGGGTTTCTACATACACGAGGTTCTTATACGAGATGCCTCCATTTGTAGAAATTCTTGTGAGTTCCCTTCCTTCATTTATGATATGTAGTAAGTGATTACATAGTGATATCACTTTACCAGACATTATTATCCATGTCCTGAAATATGTCTTCATTTGGTATTTTTATAGGTGCATGAATATAAATGTATTCTTAAGATGGTTGTATGTATTCATAGAAAATAATAGGTCACCTATGGGAAAAACTGGTTTGCGAGGGGGGGGGGGGGAGATAAGATAACACCTCTCCTTGAAAAATGGTCATTTACATTGGGAGTGAAGATAATCACATTCCCCATAAAAATTGATCATCTGTCGGAGGGGGTGAAGATGACCCTCGACCCAAAAAACACATTGGTCATTTTGGGGGGGCATGCTATGTGGGGTCCTATGCAGAAGGCATGCAATATAGAAAATAAGATTTCATTGCAGATCTGGATCCATTACATATTTTACCATGATTAAATAGTTCACTAGATTTATTATATCCTTTTAAGATATATAAAATCCTTTTGATATTCGATGAAAAATTTTCTAGACTAAACAATTTTTATGATTAATGGTGGTTATTTTTTTATAATAGAAATACATAAATAGAAAATGTAATATTTAAGGATATATAATTATATAATACCATTTATTATCGTTTGTAATTATATTATTTGAAAATGAAAATTTTGGTTTAAATAAATTGAAATAACAAGTTAGAACTAAAGAGATAATGGATATGATGTTCACTGTGGTGGTAGTCCATATGAGTAGTCAAATGGGATAAGGTTTTGATTAGAAACTATTATGGTTGTTCCTATTCATCTATGTTGTGTTATGATTTAACAACCAAAACCAAATTGTGTTTTCTAATACATAAAATAATAAAAAAATATAGATTGAGGGAAATTATGGTAATATGATCATAAAGGTTATCTGGGAAGAGTATTATTATAATGTGGATAAAAGCTATAGGGTAAAGATAAATATTAGTTTTAATGGGATATTTTATGATGTCCTATTATTCATAATTATGATAAAATATAAATACATTGTGGAAATAATTTTTTATAAATAATCATGGGCTCAAAAAGTGATTTGGAGGAAATTTGAATAACATTAATTCAGAAGACAATATTAATATATAGTAACATTTTATTAATAATAAAAATTAAACTGTTAGAATAATTATTTTGTTTATTTATGGGATAAAAAAAGAATTTTTAGTGGTTTCATTATAATATATATTTTTATAATGATTTTTTGATTATATGATTAAGGAATATATCAATTTTTATGATGTAACATTTGGTGTTATTTATGTTGTTTAGAGGTAAATGTTAATGGATACTATATGAATATTTCATTAAGTAATTCTAAAATTTTTGTTTTATGTTTTTTGGAATATATTAATGAGTTATTTGGGAATGATTTGAGTTAAACATTAGGTTTTATTTTTATTCATTTGGAGAATAATGTAGTGTTACATTATATGATATTTTACTCATATTGGTTATTATATTAAACAGAGGTATCCATTTTTTTAGATTTAGTAAGTAAATTTTAATTCATTTATATATCTTATCATTCATCAAATTACAATTTTACATCTTTAGAAATAAAGAATCCATCATGTTTATTTATAATGTTGAATATTATATGAAATAGATATGAATTGTTTTTGTGTGAAAAGCCTTTTTTATAATTTTATATTCATTTTTTTTTGGAATTTTTTTTCAAATGAATTCATATTTTTTATCTACTTTAAGAATTTTTGTTTTTAATTTTCATCATTATTGTTTTTTCATATGAATATGATAATAATGATAATGATAGGTTTTACTGTATTTCATGAGCTTCATTAGGACCCCATATATGATTTACTTCATACTTACTGAATAATATTTTCATCACACCATTTATGATTACCATCATAAGCACTATTCAATATCGCACTAATAAGATAAATCGCATTCCCTATCTTAACTAAAAATTTTCAAACTCAACTACTATTCACATTCTTTTTTATTATAAGTGATAAATTTTTTTGTACTCACTTTATCCTATTAAGAAAAAATATCATATAGAAAATAAAAACATTTATTCAAAATGGTGTTGTGTATTCTGTTCAATATACATTATAAAATGATGTTATTGTTTCAGTTACAATATCACCATTGGAGTGCCAGCTGTCTAAGTCCCTCCACATTTTTAGGATAATATTTGACCATCGGAATCAAATATGACCATTAGGACATTGGAAAATAAATATCACATCATTTTAATGACATATATGCTAATGTTTTGTTGAATTTTAATAAATTGGAGAGCCCTATCAAATTTCATCTTTGTGGAAAAGACTATGATGAGATGAAGTTATGAAATTCTCATTCTACAAACATGTGATTTTCAAGATTTTTGATTTACTGAGTTTGACACTGATCATTGGAAATAATGATCGAGGGATTTTGTGGATTGGAAGACAAATGTTCTGATCATTTGAAAATCGTGGGATTCTGAGGCTAGGAAGACAGAGGTGTCGATTACCTACTTAATCAAGGGCTTGTAGGTATAACAAGATAGAATCTTATCATTATATTGAGGGATTACCCTAGATTTGATAAGAAAAAACTACATGAATGTTTAAATCAAGGTACTTATATTCAAGGTTATTTGATACCCTTTTCTCCGTGTTAAAATAATTGTATTCTTTTACATTTCGACTACATTATAATAGAAATTGAGTTGTTTTATATATTTATGTTTATGTTTCTTACTTTGTTTATCATAAAGAATATGATTACGATATATTTGTAATATATTCTTATTATGATATTTGTAAATATGATTTTTGTTATTATGAGCTTTTCATTTACTCAAAATGATTCTATATGATATATGTTTGAATTATTGTATTATTTAAATCTAATCATTGTAACAATTGTGACTGTAATATTTTACACATTTAAACTATTTATATCATTTTAACCATGAATATGATTAATTTATTTAATGACCTATGTTTTATATTATTCAAATCAACTAGATTATGATTCATTTATAACAGGAACCAAGGCGCTATACAATTAATGTTTCAATACATTAAGAGGTATTGTGAATTTAATTTGTTTATATTCTTTTTGAACTAAATTTCCTTAGTGATAAAAATGAAATGTTTTTAATCCAACAATTCACCCCCTCTTGTATTGTGCCATCTTCCTATACATTACGATCCATCAATTGGTATCAGAGGAGGTTTCCACTACTTATTTATTTTATTACTTTACTTTTCATGTTAGTTATATTTTTTTATAATATTTTTTTGTAAATATTTTTTACACTAATGTGTATTGTGTGGGAAAATATACTATTTTAAAGACTTTAGGACATAATTCTTGTTCAATTAAAAATATTAATCCTACAAGACCACTAATTTTTATGGAAATTATTATCTATATTGTGTACATCAAATGAGTAATTTTTTAATCAATATTGGAGTTGATAATTTTTTCATACTGACTATAGAGTCTAAAATTCATAAAACGTAAGTTAGAATATTCACAAATCAAGATAAATAAGTGTATTAATTGAGTTATATGGTATGGAATATGTTACTTTTTTATATGAATAGAAATATATATAACTAGATTTCATCTTCTAAATTAGCCAATTGTATTTTGATGAAACTGGAGATGACCCATTTTGCTACATATAATGTGGTTGAGACTAGAAAATATATGCTATGACTAAACAATCAAGATTTCGAATCTCCTTATGGGGATCCTGTTTACAAGGTATAATGAATATTTATAACAACTTCAGACAATTTAAAATCCATGATAGGGAAATGACTAGATGATGAAACCCTTGTTGATAACATGATAGAAATCATGCCCAATAAGTTGGAAGAAAAAATAACTATTGTTGTTGAATCAATAAAGGATACAATTGTTACTCTTGATGAGTTATTTTTAACTCTTTTTCAACATGATAATATATTGAAAAAGGGATATAGAAAATTCTTTGAAAAATAATGGAGGAGTTTATTTTTCTTGTTCTTCAAATAAAAATAATTCTAATTATCCTGATAAGATTATTATGTCTACAATGAAAAATAATGTTATAGTTCAATTAGAATCTAGTGAATCAGAACACTCATAGAATGAGTTAGGAAATATTTATTGATGAATGAACAAGATTGTTGTAATGAAGAATATTTAGTACAAAAAATGAAAAGCAATAAATACAAGAAATATAGTGAATTTACTTGTTATGAATGCAAGAAATCTGGACAAATCAGACTTGATTGACCAAATGTGAAAAAGAAAGAGATAAGAGAAATAAATCTGAGAGGAATTAGATAAATTTCTATATATAAAAGGAAGGAATGTATTAAAGGATAATGAATCTTAGGGTTCTAGTAGAGGAGATCCCTCAAATGAATCATCAGACAATTATAATTATAGAAAAAATAATATTTGTCTTATTACAAATTACCTATTGAAAAATCATTGTCTCATAGAAAAGGTACTCACTTATGAATCCTTAGCCAATATGCATTTAAGTGAAAATTATCCTAATGAGAATAATTCTTCAACATCATCATATGAATACTCATCCTCAACCAGTGATAATATTACATTACCCTCATATAATGAGGTTTCTAGAATTGAGAAATTACATGAGAATTAAAATTTCACTGTTAGTAATAAAATTGATAAGGAAAATACTAGAATAATTTTTTTAACAAAAGAAGTATCATATCATTCAATAGATATATATTAGAAATGTTTTTAAATTGAATCGATTTCTTAAACACTTGAGGAATCTAATTCTATTAAGGATAGGATTTCTAAATACTTTGGGAAGTTAATTTTTTAGATTACTATTTTAGATTCAAAACACACTTCTGAATCTAATACTAATTTGGAAAGAAATTTAGTTATATGAGTAATGTATGAAATATTTTATATAAAGAATCATTTGGGAAAATTTACCCCTGTTAGAGAAGCTTTTGAAAAAATGTAAAAAAACTTCATCCATAATGTATGTGTTCAGGAATGTGATATACTCATTAAAAACAATTTTTGGTAACTGTTATTTTTTTCCAAAAAATTACTCCTTCTGCACCAAATGTCAATGTGGAGGTCATTGGAATATTTTTTTTTCCATAAATAGAATTCAATCTTTTAGGTTCCACAAATCACATTTTCAAAACAAATGTGCGTTCCCAAAATTTTTCTCTCTTACCGTTTTGGATCAATGAAAGTTCTAATTCTGAAAACCTAATTATTTTATATTCATTAAAACAATGATAATACCTATAATAAAAAAATATGGTACATTAATAGTGTATTTTCCCAATATATAAATGGAAACAAATACATATTTGAATAGTGTATTGAAATGAATGGAGAATGAGTTATCTTTGGAGACAATGATCAATGAAAGATTATTAGTATATCTAATATTTCTCTTCTTAGAAAATCATTCATTTTAAATGTTTATTTGTAAGAGGACTTAATAATAACCTTATAATCCTAAGTTAATTATGTGACGAAGGTTACCTTCTTAGTTTTAGTAATGATAAAAGTTTAGTACACAATTCCAAGGATGAATTCATTCTTTTTTCCCATCATCATGAAAATGTTTAAACACTAAAATTAGTAGACCATAGGATACGAGACTTACCTAGAATTAGTATAATAGAAGATCAATCATGGTCATATCATATAAGTTTATTACATTGGGCTGAAGCTATGATTACTACTTGTTATACTATAAAATGTGTTTTAATTATACATTTTATTAATAAAACACCTAATGAGTTATAGACCATCTGAAAACCAAAAGTTTCATACTTCAATGTATATGGATACAATGTTTTAATTTTGAGTACAAAAGATAATTTACATAAATTCACACCCAAATCCGATGAAGGTATTTTCATAGGTTATTCCACTACTTCTATGTCTTATAGTTTTTCAAGAAATATTCATGTACTATTGAGGAAACAATACATGTCAAATTTGATAAAATTGATGATTTTTTTGGAAATAACTCCAACATATATATTCTGATATGTTTTCTTGAACTAGTTATCAACATTTGATAGAAGAATCTTTTAATAAGGAAAATAATCAAGAAATTGTTTCTGACGTATTCACATTGGAATACATTCTATCCTATATTGGAGAACAAGTTTTACAAATCACAAGTAAGTTTTTTTTAAGAATCATCATAGTGATAGTATCATTGGTGATGTAAATCAACCTTTAAGGACATTATGTTCTTTAAGAAATAAAGTATAACATCTATCATTTTTAAAAATTCAAAACTAAATGCTCGGATGAGGCTTTATGTGATAAAGACTGGATTAAAGCAATTCAAGATGAACTGAATTAATTCGAAAGGAATAATGTTTGGACCACAGTTGAAAGACCTATAGAAATATCTATAATTACAGTAAATTAGGCCATCAAAAAATGGGAGGAAAATGGAATAATAATTAGAAATAAAAAAAGACTAATTGATGAAGGTTATAATAAACAAGAAGTATTATATTGTAAAGACACATATTCTATGGTAACTATACTTGAATCTATTAGAATACTATTTTCCTTTACAACATTCATTAATTTCAAAAAATTTCAAATGGATGTGAAGTGTAGATTTCATAATGGATATTTTCAAGAGGATGTTTTTGTTGAAAAACCGCCTGGTTTTAATGATACAAAACATCCTTAACATATTTAAAAATAATCCAATGCTTTATAGGGACTTAAACAAACCCCTAGAGCCTGTTATGATAGATTAATAAGATTTTTTGTTAAAATAATTCTTTTAAGGGAATAGATGATCCAACACTTTTTATAAAAAATGAAAATAAATTTCTTATGAATTCAAATTTATGTTGATGGCATTATATTTCAATAAAACAAGCAATATTTAAGAAATTATTTTATAAATATTAAGAAATATGAGTTTTGGATGAGTATGATGGGTGAGTTAGCATTCATTCTTGGTTTTCAAATTTTGAAAAAACCAGAGTTGAATTATATATCACAATATATTTATATAAAATATATTCGTAAAAATTATGGATATGATAATATTAAAAGTATTATTACTTCAATATGTACCTCAAATACTCTCGAAATTGATGATGTTGGATAACTAATAAATCAATGAACTTTTAGAGGGATCACATAAAGTCTACTATACTTAATAGACAGTCATCTAGACTTACTGTTTTCAAGATTTTTATGTAAACAGTATCAAGAAACCCCAAAGTAATCCCATTTAAAAGCTGTTAAAATAATTTTTCATTATTTAACAAGAAATACGGAATTGGGAATTTTTTACAATTTTGGTTATGATTTGGAATTTAAATTATTTTCAGATACTAGAATTGGTGGTTACAGAAAGGATAGAAAAAGTACATCCAATACCTATCATTTCATAATTGATTATTTAGTGTCTTTGTATTATAGAAAACAATACTCAGTATTACTTCCATTGCTGAAAATAAATATGTGGAAACAAGAAGTTATTATGATCAAGTTTTTTTGATGCATCACACTCTCACTGATTATGGAATTATTATTAAAAGAACTGAAATACTATGTGATAAAACTATTTCCATATCATTAGGTAAAAATACTGGACATCACTATCATATAAAATAAATGGATATTAATAATCACATTCATATGGATCAAACAACTCATGTAGATATCATTTTGTAATTTATCCATATGCAAGAAAATCATGATGACATATTTATAAAACTGTTACCCTCTGATAGATTTATATACATTAAACATAATCTAGGAATGATCTATTTAAAGTAATAATTTAGAACTACTTATTATTTAAACTAACTCCTCACATTAATTTAATCCATTTCAAAGGGTAAGTACATATGTTTGCTGTTTTAGAATACATTAATTTAAAAAAATGATCAGCACTAATTTTTTTTCAACAGCACAAAATGTTTTCAACACAATATCATTTTTCAGCACCAGAAATTTTTTTTGACTATAATTTTTTTTGGAAACCACAAAATTTTTCTTCACAAATTTTTTTTTCATCACCACAAATATTTTGGCACTAAATAACTTTTTCCCCTCAAATTCTTGTTTCTTCTCCAATGTATTATTTTCATTTTCATTTTTTTTCAAACCAACAAATCTATCCTGAGATTTGGAAAGGTATAATTTCATTTACTTTTCACGTTGTTTTCAATTCATTTATGTTTTTTTCTATTTGTTTTAATACATTATAGGATTAGACCTGAATATGTTAATTTTTTTAAAAAAATTATTAAAAAACCTTAAGATTTAATCTCAACATATGGATCTCTTTAATCTAATCTTAACCATAACAGTTCAATGATCATATCTCATTCACCTATAAAAATGGACCCCCTCCACATCCCCATATGTTGTATCTTATTTGAGATGAAGCCCTTCTTATCATCAACCCATACTAAAGGATTCCATTCAAAGTGTATTTAGTTGTACTCATGTATTGATCATCAACAACATCTCTGATAGAAATGAAACAGAAAGATTACTGAAAAATTATGTTCTTTTAAGAAAGATTTATCACTAGATATTTTAATTACAACATGGATTCGTCTTTGAAATGAATCATTCCATTTCAAATATGGGTGTAAGTATGTTTTTAGAAACTAAAAATCAAATCCGATCATCGTGGATAAATTCCTAAAATTCTATAAAACTATGAAGGTTGATTATGACTTAATGAAGTATTTCCTATTTATGATAGTGAAATTAGTATGTCCACTAAAAAATTAGCACCTTTATTTAATGTTCCATTTGATGTAGATGTTTTTTTCCCTCTCATAAGTTTTCAAAATAAAATGGAACATTTATAAATTAAAGGTATGAGAAATATATTTTTGAGATTCACGATGATGAATGAAAAAAATATCTCACAGTTGATAATAGACTAATGAATCTCTGGATACAAGGTTTATTAATCATTTGGAGTAGATATAGAGAAACTATCAATGTTTTATATATCTTTACACTTTATTATCTTGTAAATAATAGGAATATAAAATTAATGTATAACATATTTGAAACCATTAGCAATATCAAGTCCATTGTAATCAAATCCCAGTTGATCAAGTTTCCAGTAATCGTGAGTTAGTTTATTCACCAATGTTTAATATTTTGAAATATTCCACTTTATTCAGTACTGAGAAATTGAGGAATTATTTGTATTATTGATGATAAAATAAGGATAATGAAATTTCATTTTGATATATAATCTAAAACTTTTTTATGGTTGTTGAAACTGAAACTCAAAAAGAGTTTTTTGGAGGATGCCAATGAATTAAAAAAAAATAATTACTGATGGTTTTAGAAAAAGAAACTAAATCCATGTATATTTCTCTCATATTTTCAAAGAATAAAAGTGTTTTTGGTGAAAAAAATGGCCTTGTGGAGAAAGGATCAAGTTGAATGGAAAGAAGTAGATCCAGAATTCTGCCTCAATCCTACTACTGCTATTGCTAAAAAGATCTGATCTAATGAGATTCTAAAATAAATTCAGAAGAAAAAGAAACTAATGAAATGAAAATATTACATGCTTGACATTGATAAGTTAATGATCAAAATATAAAACAAGGGATACAAAATTAATTTCTGGGAATCGATTAATGAAGAAACAATTACTACATATGTCTCGGTAAGAGGAAAATGTAGGCAACATGTTGGTGAATCGACAAAACTAAAAGATTCTATACAATTATCCTCAAATAAAAATGGAAAAACTACAATGAGAGAAATTGATGAATATTTTTGTGATAAATAAGGAAGTGCAGAATAAAATTTAAAGGAAAATAGAGATAAAGTGGTAGATAAAGAAGAAAAAGAGGAAGGTGAAAAGGGATATGGGAATAATAAAAAGTATCTGTATGACAAATCTCTTGTGAGATCTTCAGAAGCCACATATTATAGATACCATCACTAGGAATATATTCCTCAAATAAGGATGCTAAGATAACTCAATATCATAAAGTAATTCATATCTTAGATAATGAAGAAGAGAGAAAATCTGATTGAAATCTGAATCAGGATTCACATGATGATGATTATGATGGAATTTATTTTGCAGAACCTCTTTCTTATGAATAAGACACTGATTTAGACCAGACTATATCTTTGAAAAGAGTTTAATATGTCATTCAAGAACATAGAATATTTTTAAAGAAAAACCCATATTTACCAAGAATAAAATGCAATATAGATTTTTCCATAAATCATCAATATAAAATATCAGACTCTATCAAGCATAAAAGAAAATTTATGATGAAACTCATAGCTGATTTCAATGTATTGGAAAAAATCACAAAGGAAGATAGAAAATATTCTAATATTGTTGCGAATTGGTATCAATTGTTCTAGGAAAGTATGAAATCACATTAATACTTAATATAATGTATGATAAATATTTTGAAAGAACTATCCATTTCATTAAACAAGTTTTAAAGTAATACTACCTATAAATTAAAAGAGGTCATAGGGCTAGATGAAATTCAATCAGAATATTTCAAAGTGATTGAAAAAAAGCTGAATGACATTCAATCTGTGGTTGCAGAGATGTTTTTTTATAAGGATGATTTCATTGAGTTTAAAAATCAAAATTTCATGATGATTTATATGATTTAAATATAATAGAAGAAGAGAAAATATAAATATTCCATAATTCACACTATGGAAGAGAAGCTGAAATCCCATGAATAATTGAATTTTACGTAGGAATGTTTTATTGAAGATCAAAATAAAAATTACGGTCTTAAAAATATTCTCTTGAAAAGATCATGTTGGAAAATAAATAATACAAAAATATGATTATAGTCATGTTAGATATCTTGATGATAGACAAGGAGAATGAAAAAGGAAAATAAATGAATCTTTTTGAACTATTGTTGTGCTGTTTTTGAAATACTAAATAAATGATTTTAACTTCTACATTTATTTTGATTTAATGTTTTCCATTTTTGGATGAATGTTCCTTCACTTTTTTATATGATAAAATTCATTATTTCTTCATATGTTTTTTTTCTAAAACTATTTTTAGGTATTATAAGATCATCTATATTCACGTTTGTAAGTCACAAAGGGTGAGAATTATTCATAAAAGGGAGAGAAAAATTCATAAAGGGAGATAATTTATTCTACAAGGGGAGAAATTATCAAAAGTAAAATAATTTTATTAAGGGGGAGAAAATCTATAGAGAATATTACCCTTAAAGATTTTGATATCCTAACATGGAGGTAAGTCATATTCAAATTATATTCAGAATTGTTTTAAAACTCAAAGGGAGATAAGTATACGTATTCACATCCAAATAAAATGTTTATTTACTTTTGTAATACTTTATTTTTTCTAACACGAGGCTTGTGCTATCCAAAAATGGGGATATTATTGATAAAAAATTATTCTTTTGACTTTATATTTATTTTTGGTTTGGAAATCACAAATTCGTTTTCAAATGAACTAATATAATTTATTTACTTGAAGGATATTTGTTTATACTATTATTCATTACAATTTTTTCATATGAATACATTAATAATCATATCCATAAGTTTTACTATATTACATGAGTCTCGTTATGAACCTAGATATGATTTACATCATACTCACTAAATACAATTTTTATCACACCAATTACGATTACCATCATATGCCTCATTTATTTTCCCATTGGTAAGATAAATTGTATTCATTGTATTAACTAAAAATCATCATACATATTTAGTGTTCACATTATATTTTATCAGACGGTCTAGATTATATTAGGACACATTTTATCATATCCAAAAAACATTTTCTTATAGAATGGAAAGCCTTTTATTCAATATGATATCATGTATTTTGTTTCAACATGAATTATAAAATTATGTTGTTGTTTTAGTTTCAAGATGATAGTTGGAGTGCTATTTGTCCAAGTCCCTCCACATTTTCAGGATAAAATAAGACAATTGGAATCCTATATGATTGTTGGGACATTTTCCTATAAATATCAGATCATTTTAATGAGCTCTGTACTAACGTGCTACTAAAATTATAATGAATTAGAGAGCAATATCAAATTATTTATTTATGAAAAATACTCTAAAGTGATCACCTGGTGAACATCTCATTCTATATAAATATTATTTACAAGAGTTTTTATTTGAATAATGTGACAATGATCATTGGAAATTATGATTGATGGTTTCTGTGGATGGGTAGATAGATATTCCAATCATTTAACGATCGAGGTATTCTGAGGATAGGAAGATAGAGGTATTGATTACCTACTTAATCGAGAGATTGAGGGGATAACATGATTGAAGAAGATCATCACACATAGGGCTTACCCTAGTATGGGTAATACATACTTGATTGAAGGTATAAATCGAGGGACCCCTAGATAATGATATTGGATACCCTTTTCATTGGGTTAAAACAATTGTATTATTTTACATTTTCACTCAATTAAAATTGAGGTGAATTGTTTTATATATTCATTTTTCTATTGCTGACATTATTTATCGTAATCTATCTGATAATGATTGTTTTGTAATATATTCTTTTTATGATATTTTTAATTATGAATATAGTGATTATGATATTTTAAATTAGTCAAAATAATTCATTACAATTTATGATTGAATTGTTGTATTATTTAACTCTAATCATCATAATCATTGTGATTAGGATATTTTACATTCTTACTCTGTGAAAATAGTTTCAACCATACATACAATTAATTTTTTTTATTACTTATGGATCACATTATTTCAATAATCCAGATTATGATAATTTTATAACTGGACGAAGGGCACTATCCGATTAATATTTCAATAAATAAAGGTGTATTTTATTTGAATTTGTTTAAAATATTTTAACCTAAATTCTTATAGTGATATAAATGAAATGTTTTTAATCCCAAAATTCACCCCCAAAATTATTGTTCCATCTGCATATATGTAACGATCCTACAAAATTTCACTAGGGAAAACTAATGGATGTAATTTTAATTATGGAGTGAAAATAAATCAAGTATGGGTGTTTTATCATATCCTATATCTTATTTTTAAAATAAAACCTTAGGGATAATAGTGATAAATTAATTGAGTCTCATTTGAAAAATATCACTCAACAATCCTGGTATGCATTTCAAAACAATTTCTATTGTATGATTATCAATATTTTAAATTCATTGTTTAACAAAAATTTATTTTATGAAATGATTCACTATTAATTATAGAATTAAATGATATTCTACAAAGTAATTATAATATATAATTCTTCCAACATATGGTTATTTGTCTTATAGTATTTTTATTTTTGGAAAAAAAATGTTTGAAACAAGATATAAAAATGATATGATGCAATTTAATTATTTTTATATAATGTTAACCACAATCATTATAATTTATATTCTATATAATTAGTAATATTTTGATTGTGTATAATAAACATGACATAATGATTAAAGTATCCATGATGTACTATAGAAGCATTTTTATTTAAATATTAACATTTCAATATAGTATATTCATTGGTGGATATGAATAAAAGTAAAAAATTATTAAAGAAATGTATTTTTTTAAAAACATATTTATTAACTAATTTCTATTCAATAATAAAATTTGAATAATAATAATAAAACAATATAAGGTTACAAATAAATAAAACATAAAATTGGATTTTTTAAAATATGGTTTAGATTATTTATTTATAAAGTAAGATTTTATAATTTTAAAAATAGATATACAATAAAGGACATACATTTTGAGATTATCATTTCAAAATAATTTAAAAAATGAATTTTGAAAATTTTTAAGTACAATATATTTTTTTGGGAAAAGGAAAAAATAAAGATTTAAAAAATACTCTCGCTATTATAAAGGTATAAAAATGTATACATGATAATAAAATTTATGAATCGTATATTCTAGAAAATTATTTATTTATAGATTGATATAATTGAATAAAAAATATATTTATGAATTAGGTATTCTATGTTTGACATAAATGAAAATAAGTTATCCCTCTATTAAAATAAAAAAAACATTGGAATATACATATTAATCACATTATCAAATAGTAAAATTCAATTTTAAATCAGTTTTATATTAAAAAAACTTTTTATTGATTTAAAATAATACAACCAATTAAATGGTGATCAAAACAATACATGATTTTCATATAAAATTACTTTCATTCTTAAAAAATGTATTTTTATAAAAATGTATTTTCATTGAATTTATGAAATTATATTAAAATTAATTTCTTTTGTCACTAAAAATTAATCCTATAAAAATAGTTTTCAAATTGGAAAATCTGATATTAAAATTTCCAATTATGATCAATTTAATTTTCAATTAAAATGAATAGTAACCATGGTAAAAATATTCCAACATCATGATGAGAAAAAAAAGTTAAATAATTATATTAATAAATTATAAAAAACCAAATTCATATCTAAAATATTCTTGAATTTGATTAGAATGGATTCTAACACCATATATTCTAACATGAATTATTTTACTAAATCATTCCCATGATTTAGAATTTATTATATTTTAAAATTATGTTTTATTAGAAGAGTGACCCTCCCTAAATTTATAATAGGAACCAATTATCCTATCTATTCAGACACATTGATCCATTTTTCTCAACCATGATCTAACCAAAAAATTCTAACATCACTTCCCTTATTCTAAAGTTACTAGATTAAATAATATACCAATACCATAAATTTTAATGTGTAATCAAATGGTGTTTTTTTCAAATATGATGTAGAACTCATAACCAAGTGTTTCAATATTTATTACCACTTGCACCTAAATTAAACGTTATATATACATATCGATATTTTTACATAAGTATCCTATATATTCATAAATCTTATTATAATGTTTCTACAATCTATTTTCATATAATTGTATATCTAATGTGAAATTAAAGAATAACATGTTCGTATCTATGAAATACCATCACCCTGAGTTAATGTATTTTTTCCTCAACCACCTCTCAAGGATTGTCATAATGATGAATTTAATGTATATATTAATTATATTAAAACCATAATTATGATTCCATAAATAAAATATATTTCATATATTCTAACCCTTCCATCCATTATAAAAGAAAAACTATCCCCATGCGTACGGACGTACATACACCTTCACAGAGTGATATGATTCATTTTTTGTTACATCACTCATGGATGGTCATAAGGATATAAATAATGTATAAATATAAAATTTACATCATATTTGTTATGCTATAAAGGTGAAATAATTTCTAATTTTTTAAAATCATTAGAAAAATGATAACATTGTTCATGTATACATGCTGACTAACGTCTCCTTGGAATGTTGTGTTTATTTTTTCATACCAAATCCCATGGAATGTTGAAAAAGTATATATAATATATTAACAGGATAATTATAACATTTTTATGTTTTTTTAAATAATGTAAAAATGATCACCTAGAGAACAGTAAAAGATATGATGTTATCTGGATGTGAGAAAGGGAAAGATATAAAAACATACTACATGAACTTAATTGATTGATTGAAAAAACATGTTAATGAATTAAATAAAGGGAATCATAATAAATAAATAAATTGATAAAGGTTATTTAACAAGTATAAAATTAATTCAATTTTACAATTCAGTAATGTAGAATACATACTTGATGACTCATAACTCAAGGTAACATAATTATCACCTTAATTACCTTTCCCTAAGAATAATTTATTTTCAAAAACATGTTTTTTATGTGGTACATATACTAACATATGAAATTATTCTATAATTTATTAAATTAATTTTTTTAAATATATATTTTAAATATTATTCATCAAAATGATATAGAATCCATATCAGATTTCTATTTTAAAATAGATATTCAATAATTTTATATATTTCTTATTCATGTCATTGTATTCTTAAATATTTGATATATTTATTATTTATATATCAAATATTATTAATTTACATTCAATGATTCTATTGAATTTATCTAAAATTAATTTAAGAAATAAACATTATAATGTTTTTTATAAAGTATCTATTCGATATTACTTAAAAATATGCAATAATATTTTTTAATCTATTTCAAATGAAAAATAATTTACACCACTATTTACATTCATAAGAATAAATATTACTTTTAAATATTTTTTTCAAATAACAATCATTTACAATTATTCTAGGAATTTATTTTTCATTATTTTTTTCAAAAGGAATAAATATTTCTTCTCGTTTTTTTAGAATAATATAATTGGATTTTATTACGTGATTAAATTCAAATTTATTCCCTTGTTATCAGGAAAAATTAATATTATAGGTTATTCATTCATTTTATGGTTCATGTTTATTATTAATAACGATTCCAGTTCCTGATATAGATCACTTGTTCATTTTCTAACGTGGATGAAGTAAGATAACTATAAGTTAATCAAAAAAAAAATCATCATAGTAAAATGTTTATATATATATTCCTATGAAGTGGATTGATTTAATGATTCATAAGTTTTTCATATAAATTGGATGAAGATGAAATTTTATATGTTACATCTATGTAGTAATTTTAATTTAGAATATGTATTACTCCTTTTTATGAGTGATTGTATATGTAACATGAAGATAATTTTTTAATATACTTAAATCCATTCATTCAAATGGAATGTTATGGTATATTTTTACTTCAAAATTTATAAAAATGATTTTATGATATATTTGTTTTATAATTTTCTTATAGTGAATGGATTTTGTGCTGGAAAAGTTTTTAATTTTTCAATAAACCTCTAGATTAATGATTTAACATGACAACCTTAGAGGAAATAATCTTATTCCCAAAGTAGGTTCTCCACATGGCATGATGTCCACCACCCAATACAACAGAATCATCTAACTAGAAACAAAGGCACAGTTTTGGTACATTGGGTGGAATATAATGTCTATATTAGTGATAAATATAGTGGAGGAAATAATTTATAAATGAAACATAAGATAAATAAAGAAAAATTTATAGTAATAATAACAAATACCCATGGAGGTTCCAAATAATCCACCTTGCAAGAACATGATAAGTTAAATAAAATAATAATATAAATTTCTTTTTATACATACAACACGACTAAAATGATAAACAATAATATATGACTACCATGATCATTGTTACACATTAATACATGATTTATTTAATAAAACAAGACTTAATAATTCCCAAATGGTTGATAATCATAGTTTATTTGGGAATTCAGTACATACAATAACATCTTGATTTTTGGTTAAAACAAAATTATTGCAAACTTCCTTTACATGCTTCTAAAATTCCATGGATTTTTAAACTGAATGGGATAAACTGGGGATGTACATAAGAAAAAGGTGATCTATGAAGCCCATAAAGCGTGTGAACATGGAATATGTAAATACATGTTAGATAATAGTCATATTAATGGGTTATAAAAAGATTATGAATCATAAAAATTAACAATGAGACATTATATAGCAGGATAATAATAAAATGGGAAATTTTGAAACAATATAAATCTTTTAATCATAAGCATAGGCCATGGATAAACCCAATAAGACAAAATGGTATAGAAAGTCCCATAAATGGATCAGGTTCAATCCTTGTACCAACATGACGTATCATGATACTAAACATTATTCAATGCATTGGAGCGCTATCTGGGTACACCCATAATAACCATTTCATTCCCACGCGTAAGTGTGTCACATAGATCACACAACATAAATTCATTCATCATCATAATATATTCCAATTTCATGGAGTGTGGAATAAATACCTATAAGTTCACAATCAAAAAGTACATGTGCATAATGGTGAACAACCTTGATAGGTAATGGTTACAATATTCAATACACAATTGGGTTTTCATAGATGATCATGGTGATATTTTGGTAGCATAACAAAGTCACATAGAGATTTATAAAAATGGGTTTATGGGAGAGAGAGGGTAATATCATAAAATAGTGATGAAAGGAGAAGTAATAGGGACATAGGGAAACATATCCCAACATTATAAATTAGAAATAAAATACATAAGGTAATAAATTAACATGAATAGTATAACTCCCCGACCCCAGTTACCTAGATTCGGTGCATTATTACATAACATTGGCATGATCACAAGAAAGATCAAATCTTGAAAGACCGATTAGTTTAGTAGCCTTAGAAACACTAGATATATTCATAAAGTTTTACATTACATCATAAAAATGAAAACTACAAAAACATAGTCTCCATGGTCTACACTCTTATCCCCTCATACTATCCCTATAGGTCATTCATAATTTACTTCTTCACATCCTGGGAAAAATAAAACATAGAAAAGGGGTGAGCTGAAATTCCCAGTAAGGATAACAATATAGAGGAAACTTTCATAAATAAGAATAAATATTTAAGGCAATGTATAACTAAAACAAAAGCCTTTTAAACTTGAACTTAAACATAGTATGGAAAAAATAAAATGAAATAATTCCATTTACTTATTCACATTGATATTCTACTAATTGAATAATCACATGCAATATCAATAACCACTTTCATAATGATGGAATGCATAATGCCAGACTACCATAACCACATAGCCAAGTCCTCGTGCCAAGACTACAAATAAGATTTTTCCAAGGCCTTGTGCCAAGACACTAGTTTGTCTCATGAGACCTACCAATGCATCGAGGAGCTATAGCGGCTCCACCCATCACATATTAAGTACAATGCATTCCCATATGAAAAGGTTTAAACATAACATAAAAATTCGTATTAAAACTAGAATATGAAATGTAAATACTTCATCCATAAACCACAAATGGTATAAAAATAACACATCCATAGTCAAACATATCACAAAACCTTCAATACAATATAGAAGTTTTGTATCATAATAAATCGAATTCAAATAAGCTTAAAATCCATCAAAGGATGTTGACATAGATGAAATAAAAACTCTTTTTAGAGAAATATATCTTTATATTTTGTATAAGGCCCCAGCCTTAAACCTTACTTAATCTAGAGTTATTACAAGATTACACATTGAGGATCTTTTCGGGTTTAGAGTTTTAGAGAATTAGATCATAAAACTTGCATTACATTCCACATATAAACAAAGTGGTTACATAAAGATAGTATTCTTAATTCCCATAAATGGAAACATATTTAAAATAAACATGGATTCTTTCTTGAAACTTCCTTGACTCTATCATCATATCATGTACCTTTCCCTTGACCTGTGAAAAACATTCCAAAAAACTTGGGATGAGCATAAAAAGCTCAGTAAGGGATATAAAAATATGGAAAGGAAACATGAGTACATATATACATAAGGATGAGATCATACTTTACCCATAAAACATAAGCACTTTAACATACCTCATCAAATCATGAATAAATCATAGAAATCATAAGACATAAAGGTAACTTGAGGCATTCATAACATTCTTACGTAGGGAGTAACCCTCTTGGTTACGTTTGGAATACCCATCACAGTATATTCCCTAAATCTCTTCAGAGAAAACTTAATGTTTCACTCCTTCACGTTACCCAATGAATTGGAGAGCTATATCGGGCTCACCCGCCCTTAGTTTATCATGGAACCACCCGTCTTCATAATAATGCCCAAGAACCTCAACATAATCGTATCACATAAAACATGCATAAAGGAAACATAACATTTCCACCTTTCAATCACAAGATATCAATACAACACATTGATATGAAAACATTATGAAAACCATTTTCGATACCAAAATAAAAGAAATGTAAAACATGGTATTTATTTTTCTTTTAAAAAGAAGGTATAGCTTGTAGAGGAAGCCGAAACTCAAATAACGATCATGATGGCGGAGAAGTCGTTGTCGCCGCATACGTACGACAAAAACATTCCCTTTTTTCGTTTAGTAAACGCTTCATATAAAAAATATTCCTTTTGAATAATCGTAAAAGTCAAAGGGGTTTATACACCGTATAAAAGAAGGTTGTGTATAAAACAAAATATGGCTCAATGAAAGGAGATTGAGACGAAGTCCCATACCTCGGGTCCGACTTGACTCAGTCATTCTTTAATCTCCTGAATAATAAACTTGAGTTAATCTCTACTTGCTTAAGAACCTTTTTCAAGTTCATTATTCCTTTTATACCATGTTATGAACATCATGTAATCATTTAAGTTAATAATGTTCATTTTGTCGGTATTTGGTTCTTAAGCCAAAAATAGACTTCTTACACTCACATGTTGTTAATTTGGTCAAAGGTTCGTTATATCCAGAATGATATTAATGATTTGGATAACATATATATCATATATATTCAGCATATACATGTATTTATAATATTACATCACATTTAGAGGTAAGAGATGAAATGCACCGTTCATAGAGACGGTAAGCCGTACGTACGCATGAACGCTACTTCCATTTCTATTTCGTATTTTCTGGAATGGAGTCATAATGATATAAGATTATATTATAATTCCAGTATAATAAAATTTATAATATCATTAACTTTATCCTTTACACATCCCACATATGGTATTAACGAATCAAATCACTTTCAGGGGGCGGTAGTCCGCACTTCCTAAAATGAAGATATCGTGTTTACCCATAATGGAAACAATAATGGTATGCCATAAATGAAAAATACAGAAGCTTAAGGAAAGAATAAACATATTATATATCATATATAAAAATAGTGACATCATAATGGCCACCTTTGAAGGTGTTAAATGAGTATTGAACAATCATCGTTTCGGGAGGCAAAATTTCGCCATCCACGAAAACCGTATGTTCTTTAACCATTTTATGTAGTTGTGTGAGAGTGTAGCTCGAATAAATCTTATAACAACATCCTAGTATATTGAATATACTGGTGTTGTTACAAAAGAAGTAAATAAAAAGAGTTTAGGGGGTTGGAGAAGCAAAATAAAACAAATGAACATGAGAGAATGAATTACCTTTAAAAGTGTAACTCCTTTTGATTTGAGCCTAAAGGCTTCCTTTGAAAAGATTATTCCCAAAGGGAATCCTCTAGGATGAGTATAGAGATGTGGAGAGACAAAATGGTCAGGGTTTAGCCGAGCCAAAGGCTTTGGGAGTGTGGGTAAGGAGGTAGAGGTGGGAGCCTTTTATAAGAGGAGAGGAGGGGCACTCTTGGAAAGTAAAGATAGGTTACTTTATTTTAAAATGATTTTCGGATTCAAAAGGTCCCACATTGATATAATTAGAGGATAAGGTGATAAGGATTCGAAATACACTCATCCAATTGGTTTTGTCCATGTGTAGATTTTAGATTTTACATTATCTTTCCATTTTATTTAAATCGTTAAATAATGAGGTCATCGCTGCATCATCATCATGTCATAAATAATTTAATTTATTTAAAGTCTAAAAATTATAAAAAAATACTATGATGTAGGAAATATTTTTAGACTTCCAATGACTATTTATAATAAAAAATATTATCTTTATAACCCTATGTAAAAATTGTTTTCGTAAAACATATGATGTTTGTGTCATTTTTACTTTTACATTAAATAAAAAGTTATTTATGTCATTTCCCAACCAAAGTGGCTCCATGGGGTCCCCAAGTTGACCCATGGCTTTTCTTGGTCGGCCATGACACAACCAATGAGGGTAGGACATGTGTCAAGCTCATCTTATTTTATTAAAGCATTATTTTTACCTTAAACTACACTAATTACCACTAATCGCGATTAAAAACTTAATAAGTTACTATTCACCAAAAAATTATTTTAATCTCATTGAACCACATTTTAATTCTTAATGACAACCATGTATGTCAGATTTTTGAAATTCAAAACACAATGATGGCAAAATTTCATTTAAACGGAAAATCAGTTTTTATAAGTACCACTTAGTGGTTTCACTATTCATCAAAAGTTGAAGTTTTTCAGAAAATTACAAAAAATTCACCCTAATCTATATTTGATATTATGAATTCAAAAATGAAGTCTATTTTACAAAATTCAAAACATATAAGTCACATTAATTAATTTAATAATTAATTCCCGCTGTCATGACAAATAGCGTGTTTTTATGAAACAATAAGTATCAAAAGATTGACACTAGTTTAAGTCCAATTTCAAAGTGAAAATGATTCCAATGACCACCATTGGATAAAATGGTAAAAATATATTCTAATTCCACTTAAAAACCAATTCAAAAGATAATCTAATCATATAAATAAATTAGATTAAAAAGCAGTTTTGATGTAAAATGCAGTATTTTTCACTATTCATTAAAAAATGAACATTGTCTGAAAAATACCAAAAATTCACACAAAGTAAATTTTGATGTCCCAATCATAAATAATAATTTTATTTTGACAAACATAGCTTATAAAATTGTCAAAAGATAGATTTAAAAAGGGTTTGCCATCAAAAGGCAGTAAAACAATCTTTTAAGAATATTAGTGTATTCCATGCATAAGATTGTATTTATTTTCATTTTAAGCCTCTAAAACAATATCTTAATCATTAATAGACATAGATAAAAAATATCTATTATTCATTACTTAATTGGGATGTTACATCCTTCCACCCTTTAGAAAATTGCGTCCCCGCAATTTATTTACTTATCGAATAAATGGGGGTACTTATCCCTCATTGCATTTTCAGATTCCCATGTTGCCTCTTCCATCATGTGGTTTTTCCACAAAACCTTTACCTACTTAATCACCTTATTCCGTAACAATTGCTCCTTATGGTCAAGAATCTGGACCGGTTGTTCCTCATAAGATAGGTTCTCTTCCAGCTGAACTACCTCTGGACTCAAAACATGAGATGGATCTGGCATATACTTTCTCAACATCGAAACGTGAAAAACATTGTGTGCCTGAGATAAACTCGGAGGTAAAGCCACCCGGTATGAAACTGATCCTACTCTCTCCAGAATTTCATATGGTCCAATAAACCTTGGACTCAACTTTCCTTTCTTACCAAATCTCATCACACTTTTCCAAGGAAAAACCTTGAGAAAAACATGATCACCTACCTCGAAAGATAGATCCTTCCTCCGGTTATCCGCATAACTCTTCTGCCTGCTCTGAGCTGTTCTCATGTGTTTCTGAATCAGCTGAACGTTTTCTGCCATCTCTTCTACCAATTCTGGTCCCATCAACTTATTTTCACCCACTTCATCCCAAAATGCTGGAGTTCGACACCGCTTCCCATATAATGCCTCAAATGGTGCCATATGTATACTGGAATGAAAACTGTTATTATATGAAAATTCAACCAAAGAAAGATGTTGGTCCCAACTTCCCTGATAATCCTTAGAACAAACTCGTAGCATATCCTCCAATGTATGAATTGTTCGTTCTGACTGCCCATCTGATTGAGGATGAAATGCTGTACTAAAATTTAATTCAGTACCCAACGACTTCTGAAGGCCTTTCCAAAAGTTAGAAGTGAACCTGGGATCACGATCAGATACAATGGAGAGGGGAACTCCATGCAACCTGACTATCTCTTTAAGATACAAACGGGAAAGTTGATCTAGGTAAAAAGTATCTCGTATAGCAAGGAAATGAGAAGATTTAGTCAAGCGATCAACAATAACCCAGATTGCATTATTACCACGAGATGTCTTTGGTAATCCCACAACAAAGTCCATGGATATATTCTCCCATTTCCACTCTGGCACTGGTAAAGGATAAAGCATCCCTTTCAGTAACTGCCGCTCTGCTTTAACCTGTTGACATGTCAAACACTTCACAGTAAAATCAACAATACCTCTTTTCATTCCATCCCACCAGTAATACTCCCGCAGATCTCTGTACATCTTAGTACTGCCAGGATGAACTGAAAACGGAGAACTATGAGCTTCACATAACAACTATCTCTTCAACTGTGAATCACAAGGAACACACAATCTCTTCCCAAATCTCAAAACACAATCATTATCAATGTTGAATTCAGGCAACTTACCTTTATGAACCAACTCTACCTTTTTCTGCAACTCACTGTCTTGCTTCTGTGCTTTCTTGATTCTGTCTGATAGAGATGATCTCACTGATACCTGAAACAAAACAGAAGAACATCCTGCACCAACAACTTCTATGCCAAATTTCATCAAATCCTTAACCAAAGGATCACGTTCCAAACGCAACATTGCTAATGAAGCATTACTTTTTTGACTCAAAGCATCAGCCACTTTATTTGATTTTCGCAGATGGTAATGAATTGTACAATCATAATCCTTGATTAATTCTAGCCATCGCCTTTGTCTCATGTTCAATTATTTCTGAGTGAATATATACTTTAAACTTTTGTGATCGGTATATATTTCACACTTTACTCCATACAAATGATGCCTCCAAATTTTTAAAGCAAAAACAACAGCAGCTAGTTCCAAATCATGTGTAGGGTAATTTACCTCATGAGTTTTCAACTGTCGTGAAGCATAAGCAATTACCTAATCATTCTAAATTAGGACGCAACCAAGTCCTTTCAATGAAGCATCATTGTATATAACAAACTCACCATTCCTGGAAGGTAGTGCCAAAACTGGAGCATTCACCAATATTCTTTTCAATTCCTGAAAAAAATCATCACATTCTTTTGTCCAGATAAACTTAACACCCTTCCGAGTTAGCTTAGTCATTGGACTAGATAACCGTGAAAAATTTATAACAAACCTTTAGTAATAGCCTGCCAAACCAAGGAAGCTACAAATCTCAGTTACATTTTTGGGTCTTGGCCATTCTTCCACAACTTTTGTTTTTGGAGGATCAAGAGCTGTTCCATCTTTTGAAACAATGTGACCCAGGAAAGAAATTTGTTGTAACCAAAACTCACACTTGCTGAATTTTCCATATAGTTTCTTTTCTTTTAAGGTTTGCAAGATAAACCTTAAATGAATTTCATGATCCTCTTTACTTTTTAGAAAACACCAAAATATCATCAATTACACAACCACCACTTATCACCAGATTCAACTGAGCCATCACTGTAGTAAACTGATCAATTCTGATTCTGACAATCTTGGTATGCTGATTTGGAAGGTCATTTCCCTCAGTATGCCTTCCCAATAAACTTCTCTATTTCCTCTAAGAAAAACCATTCTTAACACTGAAATACCTTAGGTGAAGCAACATGGTAATCTGTAAATGCTATATCATTTCAATCATACCATAAACTAATTTATAATTTAACAATTTTCTAACTCCTAAAGTTGTCTAAACCGACCTCTGATACCAACTATAAGGCCCCATCCTTAAACCTTACTTAATCTAGAGTTATTACAAGATTACACATTGAGGATCTTTTCGGGTTTAGAGTTTTAGAGAATTAGATCATAAAACTTGCATTACATTCCACATATAAACAAAGTGGTTACATAAAGATAGTATTCTTTATTCCCATCAATGGAAACATATTTAAAATAAACATGGATTCTTTCTTGACACTTCCTTGACTCTATCATCATATCATGTACCTTTCCCTTGACCTGTGAAAAACATTTAAAAAAACTTGGGATGAGCATAAAAAGCTCAGTAAGGGATATAAAAATATGGAAAGGAAACATGGGTACATATATACATAAGGATGAGATCATACTTTACCCATAAAACATAAGCACTTTAACATACCTCATCAAATCATGAATAAATCATAGAAATCATAAGACATAAAGGTAACTTGAGGCATTCATAACATTCTTACGCAGGGAGTAACCCTCTTGGTTACATTTGGAATACCCATCACAGTATATTCCCTAAATCTCTTCGGAGAAACCTTAATGTTTCACTCCTTCACGTTACCCAATGCATTGGAGAGCTATATCGGGATCACCCACCCTTAGTTTATCACGGAACCACCCGTCTTCATAATAATGCCCAAGAACCTCAACATAATCGTATCACATAAAACATGCATAAAAGAAACATAACATTTCCACCTTTCAATCAAAAGATATCAATACAACACATTGATATGAAAACATTATGAAAACCATTTTCGATACCAAAATAAAAGAAATGTAAAACATGGTATTTATTTTTCTTTTAAAAAGAAGGTATAGCTTGTAGAGGAAGCCGAAACTCAAATAACGGTCATGACGGCGGAGAAGTCGTTGTTGCCGCATACGTATGACAAAAACATTCCCTTTTGTCATTTAGTAAACGCTTTGTATAAAAAAGATTCCTTTTGAATAATCGTAAAAGTCAAAGGGGTTTATACACCGTATAAAAGAATGTTGTGTATAAAACAAAATATGCCTCAATGAAAGGAGATTGAGACGAAGTCCCATACCTCGGGTCCGACTTGACTCGGTCGTTCTTTAATCTCCTGAATAATAAACTTGAGTTAATCTATACTTTATTAAGAACCTTTTTCAAGTTCATTATTCCTTTTATACCATGTTATGAACATCATGTAATCATTTAAGTTAATAATGTTCATTTTGTCGGTATTTGGTTCTTAAGTCAAAAATAGACTTCTTACACTTACATGTTGTTAATTTGGTCAAAGGTTCGTTATATCCAGAATGATATTAATGATTTGGATAAAATATATATCATATATATTCAGCATATACATGTATTTATAATATTACATCACATTTAGAGGTAAGAGATGAAATGCACCGTTCATGGAGACGGTAAGCCGTACGTACGCATGAACGCTACTTCCATTTCTATTTCGTATTTTATGGAATGGAGTCATAATGATAGAAGAGTATATTATAATTCTAGTATAATAACATTTATAATATCATTAACTTTATCCTTTACACATCCCACATATGGTATTAACGAATCGAATCACTTTCAGGGGGCGGTAGTCCGCACTTCCTAAAATGAAAATATCGTGTTTACCCATAATGGAAACAATAATGGTATGCCATAAATGAAAAATAAAGAAGATTAAGGAAAGAATAAACATATTATATATCATATATAAAAATAGTGACATCATAATGGCCACCTTTGAAGGTGTTAAATGAGTATTGAACAATCATCGTTTCGGGAGGCAGAATTTCGCCATCCACGGAAACCATATGTTCTTTAACCATTTGATGTAGTTGTGTGAGAGTGTAGCTCAAATAAATCTTATAACAACATCCTAGTATATTGAAGATACTGGTTTTGTTACAAAATAAGTAAATAAAAAGAGTTTAGGGGGTTGGAGAAGAAAAATAAAACAAATGAACATGAGAGAATGAATTACCTTTAAAAGTGTAACTCCTTTTGATTTGAGCCTAAAGGCTTCCTTTGAAAGGATTCTTCCCAAAGGAAATCCTATAGGATGAGTAGAGGGATGTGGAGAGACAAAATGGGAAGGGGTTGGCCGAGCCAAAGGATTTGGGAGTGTGGGTAAGGAGGTAGAGGTGGGGGCCTTTTATAAGAGGAGAGGAGGGGCACTCTTGAAAAGTAAAGATAAGTTACTTTATTTTAAAATGATTTTCGGATTCAAAAGGTCCCACATTGATATAATTCGGGTATAAGGTGATAAGGCTTCTAAATACACTCATCCAATTGGTTTTGGCCATGTGTAGGTTTTAGATTTTACATTATCTTTCCATTTTATTTAAATCGTTAAATAATGAGGTCATCGCTGCATCATCATGATGTCATAAATAATTTAATTTATTTAAAGTATAAAAATTATAAAAAAAATACTATGATGTAGGAAATCTTTTTATCTTTCCAATGACTATTTATAATAAAAAATCTGATCTTTATAACCCTATGTAAAAATTGGTTTCGTAAAACATATGATGTTTGTGTCATTTTTACTTTTACGTTAAATAAAAAGTTATTTATGTCATTTCCCAACCAAAGTGGCTCCATGGGGTCCCCAAGTTGACCCATGGATTTTCTTGGTCTTCCATGACACAACCAATGAGGGTAGGACATGTGTCAAGCTCATCTTAGTTTATTAAAGCATTATTTTTACCTTAAACTACACTAATTACCACTAATCGCGATTAAAAACTTAATAAGTTACTATTCACCAAAAAATTATTTTAATCTCATTGAACCACATTTTACTTCTTAATGAAAACCATGTATGTAGGATTTTTGAAATTAAAAACACAATGATGACAAAATTTCATTTAAACGGAAAATCAGTTTTTATAAGTACCACTTAGTGGTTTCACTATTCATCAAAAGTTGAAGTTTTTCAGAAAATTACCAAAAATTCACCCTAAGCTATATTTGATATTCTGAATTCAAAAATGAAGTCTATTTTACAAAATTCAAAACATATAAGTCACATTAATTAATTTAATAATTAATTCCCGTTGTCATGATAAATAGCGTGTTTTTATGAAACAATAAGTATCAAAAGATTGACACTAGTTTAAGTCCAATTTCAAAGTGAAAATGATTCCAATGACCACCATTGGATAAAATGGTAAAAATATATTCTAATTAAACTTCAAAACCAATTCAAAAGATAATATAATCATATAAATAAATTAGATTAAAAAGCAGTTTTGATGTAAAATGCAGTATTTTTCACTATTCATTAAAAAATGAACATTGTCTGAAAAATACAAAAAATTCACAAAAAGTAAATTTTGATGTCCCAATCATAAATAATAATTTTATTTTGACAAACATAGCTTATAAAATTGTCAAAAGATAGATTTAAAAATGGTTTTCCATCAAAAGGCAGTAAAACAATCTTTTAAGAATATTAGTGTATTCCATGCATAAGATTGTATTTATTTTCATTTTAAGCCTCTAAAACACTATCTTAATCATTAATAGACATAGATAAAAAAATATCTATTATTCATTACTTACTTGGGATGTTACATTTTGAAATCATTTAAGAGTCATATATCTATAAAATAAAACATTTTCTTTGAAAATATTCTTATAATATTATAAGGGAAGCTTCGATGATTATATAACGACGGAAAATAGCCGCACCCGCCGTATAAGTTAAAAAAAACATTCTTACCTTAATTATATTGAAAAGCTTAAAAAGCACCTTGTTTGGAAAACAACGGAAAGATTCCTTCATAAACCTCTTATAAAAATTCAAACAAGGGTATAAATGACTTTAACCCATATTCTTGTAAATAGTAAAAAATGTTTTGAAATACATTTTTAAGAAACATGGATGTGGATGATAAAGAGATCCCAGTAGATTATTACGTATAAACAACCTCGGATAATGAAGAGATTGTGAAATAAACCCTTATCCTGTACTTTTCCTTGGATGGGGTAGGTTAAACTCCTGTATAATGGTGAAATAATTGTTATTAAATTATACAAGAATCATATATATTAATATGATATCATATATGATCTTTTAACATTGCTTTGTTAATAATATTTTAGAATTATCGTCGTTTCAGGTGTTAACTTACTCATTTTCTTTTATATGTTTTGTTATGTAATACATGTTTGTTATGGATAGGTTGTATCTTATTCATATCCAGAATGATATTACGTCCTTATGTACTATTATTAATCATAAAATGAGAATTAGACTTGAATAGATACGATGGAGAATGAATCTCATCGCGTTCGTGGAGACGGTAGTCCGTACGTACGCACGAGCGACAATATCATTCATTTGATATTAAAATAATATATAATTGAATGTTATATCATATATACAGAATCATTATCATGTTATATTTATTATTTACATGAATTAAACATCATTATTATACCCATCCAAATAATAATTTATTGAATAACAATTACACCACGACGTAGAGACGGTAAGCCGTACGTACGCACGTATGGTGACATGTTATTCAAAGGATGGATAGAATACTGAATATGGTTGTACCATATTTGTAATAAAATCAAATTATATATAAGATACTGGATTTATTATTTTAGAATGGTAATAACAAAGAAATAAGAAGTGGAAGAAGAAATGAACTTGAAAAAGGGTGGTGAAATCATTACCTCTTCTTCGGGTTCTTCCTTTTTATTTGATCAAAAGGGATCATTAGGTTGGATTTATGACTAAAGTAAGGCCTATAGGATTAATTTAGGGAAGTTTAGAGAGTATTTGGGCAGAGTTTGGCCGAGAAAAATGGCTTTGAAGGTGTGAACTAATGAGAAGGGGGAGTGCCCTTCTATAAGAGGGGTGAGGGGCACCTTTGGAAAAGCTAGAAATATTATTTTATAATAAATTCATATTCGGTTTCTAATGGCTCCAAAGTGTATTATTTAAAAGTTAAGGTGGGTATGGGTTGAAAACCACTCAAAAAATAGAATTTAGACAGGCTTGGGTCATTATATTAACCTTATCTTTTAGTTTTAAGTCTTAGTTAATTAGTTTGACACTTACCATGTCACTTTGTATTTTTATATTATATAGTTAATAAACTAACAATATACCTCCAAGAGACCCCCAAGTGGTCCATTAATGATACACCTATAATGATATAAGTCTCTTGTCCAAACCTTATATTTTTAGGAATTGAATATCAATTAATAATATAATATTTGTTTTAAAAACCCTTTTATGTCAATTTTGACACTATTTGAAAAATTGATTTTTGTGAAAATCATAACAGAATGATTACTTCGAAAAAAGTTAATTAAGTCATTCCTAACATGTCATAGTAACCTAGAAAATTAGTGTAATTCATAAAAAGTATCAAATTATATTTATTCGGGTATTTATAATATCAATTATTTTAATTTTTCACTATTATGGTAATTACTGCATCATCATTGGGTCATAAATAAATTACATTATTTAATGTCTAAAAATTATAAATAAAATAAAATTATGTATAAAATCTTTTTATCTTTCTAATCAATATTTAAAATCTAATTTATCTTATGTATAACCCTATATTACAAATGATTTAGTAAATAAACTTTGATTTTAACTCTTTTAACTCTTCTTTGAATTAAATAATAATAAATGTCCTAATCTAATCCAAGTGGACCTAAATGATAATATTTTATTCCTAAGGTTGTTTTTGGTCGAGATAAACTTGTCCAATAGAATTAGGACATGTGTTAGGGTAATATTAATATCATTTTTACTCTTAATTACCCTATTTACTTTTAACCGTGGTAAATAAAAGTAAAACGTTACTATTCACCAAAAATTATTTTCATCTCATTGAACCACATTTTACTCCTTGATATTAACCGTGTCTCTTGGATTTTCGAAATTTCACTCACAGAAGTGGTAAAATTAAGTTTTATGAAAAATTCAGTTTTTTTAACTACCACTTAGTGGTTTCACTATTCATCAAAAAATGAAGTTTTTTAGAAAAATACCAAAAATTCACCCTAGGATAATTTCAATATTCCGAATCCAAAAATGAATACCATTTTGAAAAATAAAATTTATAAATTTCAAAAAGTGGGTATTACTATTCATAACAGCTAGTTTGATTGGTTGTGGTGTGTTAGAACTCGATGTTGCGTATAACACATGCTATTGCATTATTCAAAGAGAAGCGTACCGTAGAAGCTTGGGGTGTTAAATTCTCCCCTCCTTCAAATAATTTCTTCCTCAAAATTTCTAGAATACTACCGCATGAAAAGACTCGGGTGGTTCTTCATCATAAGTTCCTCAGGTTCCCACATTGCCTCTTCCATCTTATGGTTTCTCCACAAGACTTTTACCAGATGATTCGTCTAGTTTCTCAGTACTTGTTCTCTCGTATCAAGAATCTTGACGGGCTCTTCACAATAAGACAGATCAAGTTCCAGTTCTAATTCCTCATAGGTGAGTACATGCGTTGGGTCAGGCATGTATTTCCTCAACAGAGATACGTGGAACACATCGTGAACTTTGGAGAGACTTGGCGGCATTGCCAATTGGTAAGCTATAGCCCCAATTCGTTCTTGAATTTCTAAAGGTCCAATGTACATGGGACTCAATTTACCTTTCTTACCAAAACATATGACTCCCTTCCATAAAGATACCTTCAGGAAAACATGATCACCGACTTGAAATTTCAAAACCATCCTTCGATTATCGGCATAACACTTATGCCTACTTTGGGATGCTTTGATATGGTTTTGGATTACCTTCACCTTTTCCATCATTTCCTCCACCAGTTCTGGGCCTACAAGTTTTCTTTCACCAACATCATCCCAACAGGTTGGTGTGCGACATCTCATTCTGTATAACGCTTCATATGGTGCCATATGAATACTCGAATGGAAGCTATTATTATAGGAAAATTATACTAGAGGTAAATATTGATCCCACATACCCTGAAAGTCAAGTGGGAAGGATCTCAACATATCTTCTAAGGTTTGAATAGTTCGTTCTGATTTTCCATCTGTTTGAGGGTGGTAGGCAGTGCTCAAATGAATTTCAGTATCCAAGGCTTTCTGAAGACTTTTCCAGAATCTTGAAGTAAAACAGGGATCACGATCAGAAACAATTGATAGGGGTACTCCATGAAGTCTCACAACTTCATCAATATATAGTCTTGGTAGACGTTCTAGTGGTAGATCTTCTCTTATAGCAAGAAAATGTGCTGACTTGGTAAGACGATCAACAATGACCCATATTTCATCATTCCTTCTATGAATCTTTGGTAGCCCCATGACAAAGTCCATCGTAATATTGTCCCATTTCCACTCCGGTATGGGAAGTGGTTTCATGACTCCTCCAGGCTGTTGCCTTCCAGCTTTCACTTGTTGAAAAACCATACATCTTGACACAAAATCAGCAATCTCCCTCTTCATGTTGTCCCACCAAAAATGTTCCTTCAAATCTCTATACATTTTGGTGCTCCCAGAGTTTATAGAGAAATTGGAACTATGTGCATCATCCAGCAATTCCCTTTTTAGATTAGGTATATCAGTAACACAAAGCCTCTTCCCTAATTTCAAAATTCCTTCTTCATACACAAAGTCTCTCAATCTCCCATCATTCACAGCTTTAATCTTCTTTTGAAATTCTTCATCATCAGTCTGAGAACTCTTAATCCTTTCTAGTAAAGATGGTTTGGCAACCATTTGAAAAAGAATTGATGTTTCACCTTCCCTGGTTATTCCCATGTCCATCTTCACTAGATCCATGAAAATTGGATCCCTTTCAATTCTCATATTGTTCAAAACTCCATGGTATTTTCTGCTCAAAGAATCTGCCACCTTGTTTGCTTTCCTCGGGTGGTAGTGTATCGTGAAATCATAATCCTTGAGTAATTCAAGCCATCTCCTTTTCCTCATGTTGAGTTCTTTTTGTGAGAAAATATACTTCAAACTCTTGTGATCAGTATAAATCTCACATTTTTCACCATAGAGGTAGTTCCTCCATATCTTCAAAGCAAAGATTACCACTGCCAACTCAAGATCATGAGTATGATAGTTTTGTTCATGAATTTTCAACTGTCATGATGCATAGGCAATAACCCCATTATTCTACATAAGAACACAACCAAGTCTTTTCTTCGATGCATCACTATAAATAACGAACCCATCATTCCCTGATGGTAGAGTCAATATAGGAGCATTGACTAATCTTCTCTTTATTTATTCGAAACATTCTTCACACTCTTTTGTCCAAACAAATTTAACCCCTTTACATGTGAGCTTCGTTAATGGGTTAGCCAATCGGGCAACATTCTGGACGAAACGTCGATAATATCCTTCCAAACCAATAAATCTGCGTACCTCAGTTATACTCATAGGTGCTGGCCATTCTTGGATTGAATTATTCTTAGAAGGATCAACATAGATTCCATATTTAGAGATAATATGTCCTAGAAAAGAAATCTCATGAATCCAGAATTCACACTTTCTAAACTTCCCATATAATTCATGTCTTCTCAGAGTCTTCAATATAATGCGCAAGTTATTTTCATTATCTTTGTAGATTTTGGAGTATACCAAGATATCATCAATAAATACCACTACAAAGTCATCAAGATATTCCTTGAAAACTATATTAATCATATCCATGAATACAGATGGTGCATTAGTCAATCCAAAAGGCATTACTGTAAACTCGTAATGCCCGTACCTGGTTCGAAATGATATCTTCAGAATGTCTTCCTTATTCACACACAAATGATGGTATCCAGATCGAAGGTAAATCTTTGAAAAGTATTGAGCTCCATGTAGTTGGTCAAATAAATCATCAATGCAAGGTAGGGGATACTTGTTATTTTTTGTTATAGCATTGATCTCCCTGTAGTCGATACATAACCTCATAGATCCATCTTTATTTTTAACAAAAAGAACAGGGGATCCCCATGGAGAAACACTAGGGCAAATAAATCCCTTATTACTCAATTCCTCTAGTTGTTTCTTTAGTTCAACTAATTCTACAATGGCCATTCTATAAGGGGTCTTCGATATAGGCCTTGATCCAGGAATTAAATCAATGGAAAACTCAACTTCTCGTTCTGGAGGATGTCTAGGTAAATCTTCCGAAAACACATCTACATATTATTTCACAATAGGTACATACTCTATTTGAACATTCCTTTCCTCACCCACAGTCATTTCATCCTCTTCCTCCCCAATAATTGAATTTAGTTGAGCTATTGGGGGTGGATCTAGATAAGAATTAGGTGGTGACTATTCTGCTCTAAAGATAAGGTGTTCCTTATCATCATAATCAAAAATCGTGATCTCCTTCTTCTTACAATAAATCTTCACATCATGGTCCGAAAGCCAATCCATACCGAGGATTATATCAAACTCAATCATAGGTATGACGATGAGATCAGCGGATAAAGAACATTTATGTGCTCTAATGGGGACTGATTCACAAAACTTTGTTGCAATGATACTTCACTTAGGAGTTTTAAATGACAACTCCCTTATTAAATCAAATTGTAAATATATAATTTTCTTAGCAAACTGGGAAGATATGAAACAATGCGATGATCCAGAATCAAATAATGCATTTTCTAAACTTGAGGAAACCATTAAATTACCTGCCACCACATCTTTCAGAGCTTCTACTTCACTAGTAGTGATAGCATAAGCTTGGCCCTGATCCCTTGGCCTTTTTTGAGGTAAGTTCCCCTGATGCTTAGGACATTAATTTGCATAATATCCCATCTCCCTGAAATTGTAGCATTGAACATCAGTATCTTCCTTCTTCCCCTTGCAATCACGAGCTTGGTGGCCTTTTTCACCACACTTGTAACAGACTCCCATTCCTTTTAAGCAAGTACCGAGGTGTTTCTTCCCACATTTACTACATGATGGATATTAAACTTTTCCCTTCTTCCCCTTACTTCCATTCCCAGATTGATCAACAGATCTATTCTTCTCTTGTTTTGCTTTAAAGTCATAAGACTTTGAGAATTCTTTCTCTGTCTTGATAGCATATGAGACAATGTCTTCATACGACGAGAAGGATTGTGAGACTAATGATCGACGGAGAAATGGTTTTAACCCATCAAAGAAACGATCAATCTTACTTCTTAGGTTACGTATATAATCTCCAACATACCTTGCTAACCTTGTAATGTTAGCCTCATACTTTGCGACATTCTCATCCTCCTTTTATCTCAGACTCAGAAATTGTCTTTCCATATCTGCTCGATGGTCATGAGGAAAGTATTTTTATAAAAATAAATCTTTGAATTCCCTCTATTCCATATTTGATACTTCATCATCTTCCTTAATGTTTTGAATCAATGACCACCATTGATCAGCATCTCCAGTGAGGCGGTAAACTGCCATGATAACTTTTTCCCTTTCACTACTCCCCAAAGCCTGAAATATTTTCTCTATGGAATTTATCCATTTCTCAGCTACTAAGGGATTTGTACTCCCATTGAACATTTGTGGTTGTTGCCTCATAAAGCGATCTAACATTGATCCTCCACGCTGCGGATCAGGGTGCTCCATACGGGTAAGGTTATTATTCATAGCCTGAGTGAGTTGTCCCAGTATGGTGATTATCTGATCGGCACCAGTTGCATCACCAACTCCACTATAATTATCTTTACTAGGAGGGAAATCCCTACATGGAGTGCATGCATTGATATGGTTTCCATTTCTTCCACTAGGCGCCATTTCTAAAAAATGGCATAAACTAGACCAGTTTATGAATCAAAATACATAATTCCATACTTCTAAAACACTTAACATAAATTGAACTATTTATGGATACAATCCATAATCATAAAAATGTTTTCTTTGAGGAAGTATATACTCATAAACCCTTCATAATGATTTTTAATGAAAATGAGAGTTATCCTAAACATATCCCCCAGGAGTGTCGTAACCAAGAGTGCAACAAGTCCCATTGTCGTGCACCAGTTCCCATTCGAGTCTAGCTCAAAGTGGTGTTTTCGGGTTTTACCCCTAGGTACATCTCTGCTAGAGCTGCCTCTACCTGTTCGTATCTAGACAGGGATGTATTGCTCGAAAAACTCACAAAATATCTACAATACCAAAATTCTAGGAAGTTCTTCTATATTAATCCTCAAAGTCCATCTTAAATCTATGTGCTCTAATCAAAGTTTATCTAAATCTAGCTTCCAAGGTTTGTACTAAACTTCCTCTGATACCAATTGTAACGCCCCGACCCCAGTTACCCAGAGTTGGTGCATTATTACATAACATTGGCATGATCACAAGAAAGATCAAATCTCGAAAGACCGATTAGTTTAGTAGCCTTGGAAACACTAGATATATTCATAAAGTTTTACATTACATCATAAAAATGAAAACTACAACAACATAGTATCCATGTTCTACACTCTTATCCCCTCATACTATCCCTGCAGGTCATTCATAATTTACTTCTTCACATCCTGGGAAAAATAAAACATAGAAAAGGGGTGAGCTCAAATGCCCAGTAAGGATAACAATATAGCAGAAACTTTCATAAATAAGAATAAACATTTAAGGCAATGTATAACTAAAACAAAAGCCTTTTAAACTTGAACTTCAACATATTATGGAAAAAATAAAATTAAATAATTACATTTACTTATTCACATGGATATTCTACTAATCGAATAATCACATTCAATATCAATAACCACTTTCATAATGATGGAATGCATAATGCCAGAATATCATAAACACATAGCCAAGGCCTCGTGCCAAGACTACAAATAAGATTTTTCCAAGGCCTTGTGACAAGACACTAGTTTGTCTCATGAGACCTACCGATGCATCGAGGAGCTATAGCGGGCTCCACCCGTCACATATTTAGTCCAATGCATTCCCATATGAAAAGGTTTAAACATAACATAAAAATTTGTATTAAAACTAGCATATGAAATGTAAATACTTCATCCATAAACCACGAATGATATAAAAATAACACATCCATAGTCAAACAAACCTTCAATACAATATAGAAGTTTTTTATCATAATAAATAAAATTCAAATAAGCTTAAAATCCATCAAAGGATGTTGACATAGATGAAATCAAAACTCTTTTTAGATAAATATCTCTTTCTATTTTGAAATCATTTAAGAGTCATATATCTATAAAATAAAAAAATTTATTTGAAAATATTATTATAATATTGTAAGGGAAGCTTTGATGATTTTATAACGGCGGAAAATAGCCGCACCCACCGTATAAGTTAAAAAAACATTCTTACCTTAATTCTGTCGAAAAGGTTAAAAAGCACCTTGTTTGGAAAACGATGGAAAGATTCCATTATAAACCTATTATAAAAAGTAAAACAAGGGTATAAATGAATTTAAACCATATTCTTGTAAATAGTAATTTTTTTTTGAAATACATTTTTAAGAAACATGGATGTGGATGATAAAGAGATCCCAGTACTTATTATTACGTATAAACAACCTCGGATAATGAAGAGATTGTGAAATAAACCCTTACCTTGTACTTTTACTTGGTTGGGGTAGGTTAACCTCCTGTATAATGGTGAAATAATTGTTATGAAATTATAAAAGAATCATATATATTAATATGATATCATATATGATCTTTTATCATTGCTTTGTTAATAATATTTTAGAATTATCGTCGTTTCGGGTGTTAACTTCCTCATTTTATTTTATATGTTTTGTTATGTAAGCCATGTTTGTTATGGATAGGTTGTATCTTATTCATATAAAAAATGATATTAAATCCTTAGATACTATTATTAATCATCAAATGAGAATTATACTTGAATGGATATGATGGATAATGAATCTCATCGTGTTCGTGGATACGGTAGTCCGTACGTACGCACGAGCGATAATATCATTCTTTTGATATTAAAATAATATATAATTGGATGGTATATCATATATACAGAATCATTATCATGTTATATTTATTATTTACATGAATTACACATCATTATTATACCCATTCAAATAATAATTTATTGAATAACAATTACACCACGACGTGGAGACGGTAAGCCGTACGTACGCACGTATGGTGACATGTTATTCAAAGGATGGATAGAATACTGAATATGGTTGTACCATATTTATAATAGCATCACAGTATATATAATATAATGGAGTTATTATTTTAGAATGGTAATAACAAATAAAGAAGAAGTGGAAGAAGAAAGGAACTTGAAAAGGGGTGGTGAAATCATTACCTCTTATTCGGGTTCTTCCTTTTGATTTGATCAAAAGGGCTCCTTAGGATGGATTTCTGACTAAAAAAAGACCTCTAGGATGAATTGAGGGAAGTTGAGAGAGTATTTGGGCAGAGTTTTGCTGATCCAAATGGCTTTTAAGGTGTGAATTAATGAGAAGGGGGAGTGCCCTTTTATAAGAGGGGTGAGGGGAACCTTTGGAAAAGTTAGAAATATTATTTTATAATAAATTCATATTCGGTTTCTAATAGCTCCAAAGTGTATTATTTAAATGTTAATGTGAATATGGGTCGAAATCCACTCAACCAATAGAATTTAGACATGTTTGGGTCATTATATTAACCTTATCTTTTAGTTTTAACTCTTAGTTAATTAGTTTGACACTTACCATGTCACTTTGTATTTTTATATTATATAGTTAATAAATATACTATATACCTCCAAGAGACCCACCAAGTGGTCCATTAATGATACAACTATCATGATATAAGTCTCATGGCCGAACATTAGATTTTTATGAATTGAATATCAATTAATAATATAATATTTTTTTTAAAAACTCTTTTATGTTAATTTTGACACTATTTGGAAAATTGATTTTTTTGAAAATCATAACAGAATGATTAATTCTAAAAAAGTTAATTAAATCATTCCTAACATGTCATATTAAGCTAGAAAATTATATTAATTCATAAAAAGTCTCAAATTATATTTATTTGGGTATTTATTATATCAATTATTTTAATTTTTCACTATTATTGTAATTACTGCATCATCATTGGGTCATAAATAAATTAAATTATTTAATGTCTAAAAATTATAAATAAAATACAATTATGTAGTAAATCTTTTTATCTTTCTAATTAATATTTAAAATAGAATTTAGCTTATGTATAACCCTATATTAAAAATGATTTAGTAAATAAACTTTCATTTTAACTCTTTTAACTCTTCTTTGAATTAAATAATAATAAATGTCCTAATCTAATCCAAGTGGACCTAAATGATAATATTTTATTACTAAGGTTTTTTATGGTCTAGATAAACTTGTCCAATAGAATTAGGACATGTTTTAGGGTAATATTAATATCATTTTTACCCTTAATTTTCCTATTTACTTTTAACTGTGGTAAATAAAAGTAAAAAGTTACTATTCACCAAAAATTATTTTCATCTCATTGAACCAAATTTTACTCCTTGATATTAACCATGTTTCTCGGATTTTATAAATTCCCCTCACAGAAGCGGTAAAATTAAGTTTTATGAAAAATTCAGTTTTTTAACTACCACTTAGTGGTTTCACTATTCATCAAAAAATGAAGTTTTTCAGAAAAATACCAAAAATTCACCCTAGGCTAAATTTGATATTCCAAATACAAAAATGAAGTCCATTTTGAAAAATAAAATTTATAAATTTCAAAAAGTGGGTATTACTATTCATAACGGCTAGTTTGATTGGTTGTGGTGTGTTAGAACTCGATGTTGCGTACAACACACGCTATTGCATTATTCAAAGAGAAGCGTACCGTAGAAGCTTGGGGTGTTACAAATAAAAAAATAATCCTAACAATTTTTTGGCATCATAAGAGGAGAACAAAAAGGTTCGTAGGAGTATTTATTAATGTTAAAGGGGGAATATCATTATGTGTAAATCAAATTTATAGTAAGGGGTGTATATAAGAATATACCCCAACATGATCAAACTGAAATTAATAAGAATAAAATATAAAAGGGTTCTATAATAGAAAGATAGTGGAGAAATCCCATTCAAAGTTTATAAATAGTAACAAATTAGATAATGGTAAAATTGATTATATATTCACATAAAATTAATTGTCTTGTATGGGAGTGTCTGTAAAAAAATTACAATATAATCACTTATAATTAAAAGGAAACATTCCAATGAATGTGCTTGAATTGATAGAGGGAGTGGATGGTGATGATTCTTTACTTGAGTGTGTGACTCTAACAGTATGATAGGGGCTTATTGGGAGATTGGGGGAACCTTGGGAGGACTATATAGTGTGCAGGGTGGAGTATGGATATGATATAAGTACTTTGAGGTATAAGAAATGGGATTTTGGGTTGGTTTACATAGAAATGAGAGGGATTTATTTATAATTTTTGTTTCAGACTCTACTTAATAAAATATCAAAAACAAAAATTCATCATATGGTTTATGCCCATGGTTTCTAATAAATTGGATTTTTTTAATTATCTTATAAGGCCAATGGAAAACCTAGTTAAAATAATTCCCTTGCTAATGTGTAGGCGAGTAATAGACTTAAAGAAATTATTTTAATACCTAAAAAAATATTATAGGTTAAGAGGATTCATAATGGAATAACAAAATGAACAAAATAATTTTAAAATCAAATTATTTTGAAGGATAAACTTTTTTTTTCATCTATCCCTTTTATAGTAATTATTACATCACATTCAGGTTATTATGGTGTCATGAAATATAATGTATATTTATATGATACTTAATTTTTATCTAAAAAATTTTACTGTCACAAAAAATTATGAAAAATTCAACATTCGATAATTTAAAATATATTATTCAAAAAAAAAATATTTATTTTATATAAATAATATTCTGAATATTTGAAATTTCAATTTTAAAATAATATTAAAATTTATTAAAAATTTCTGTTTTTGCAACAAGTATTTTCAAACCCTTATAAAAATTAAATTTGGCATCATAAAATTTATATGATCATTTATATTTAATAAAAATTATTTACTAAGAATATTTTATTAAAATATTATTTAATTAAAAAATTCTTTAGTTCTTTAAAATAAATTCCTTAATTGAATTATAATATTAATCAAAATATTATTTTTGTTTTATTGTATCATAAAATAATTTTTATCAAACTTATTAATTAATAATTTATAAAATAATAGCAATAAGTAAAAAATAAAATCGTAATTTCAATGAAAATTAATTATATATATTAATAATATTTGGGTTACTTTTTGTCTACTCTGTTATTTTTTTACCCTTAATCAATATATTTTCCTTTTACCATGGTAATAAATATTTACTTGAGGTACTATGCATATTGCTCAAAACATATGTAGAAATGTTAACCTAATATTAATAATTATGATTACAAATAAGGATTTTTTTTACCACAGTCAAATTTTATACGTGAAATAATTTTATTTAATATAAAACCCTCAAGCATGTTAGAAAGTGGTTTTCCAATAAAAAAATATTTTTAAGGGAAAAATGACATTACATTAACCATTTAAATAGAAAACTTTATTATATGAATTTATATTAATATATATTGATATCTAATATAAAAACATCATTTTTACCATTTCTTGTTAGGATTTATTTTAATTAATTAAAACATTATTCATTTAGAACAATTTTTATAAAAATACATTTTAACCCAAAAATATACATTAAAAAATATCATATAAATATGATTTAAATGTAATTTATTTAATTAAACTTAACTAATAAATATTTATACTATATTTTAATAAAATTAAAAGAATAATCATACTTTAATGTTAATTGAATTAGCGTAGAAATGGAAATTTTAAATATAAAATGATATTTTTCACTATTTACTAAAAATCATTATCTTCCCAAAATCACAAAAGTTCACTATATAATAATCATGTTATGATGATATAAAAAAATGGGGATCATTTTATAAAATGAATTTACTAGATGAAAAATAAAATAACTATAATACTCTTTTTATAAAAATAATCAAAAATCACTTACCAAGAAATCATATTTTGAAGAATATAAGGTGTTAAAAAAATTTATTTATTTTTTACAATGAATTTATCAACATATTATGAATATATGTATATAGATATATATATTTCTAAAATTATTTAATCATACTTATAATCAAAATAAATAGTGTATGTTTAAAATTTTCATATTCAAAAAATCATTATTTGTTTTATATATGCTATTGAACGTAGTTTTTTTTATATTAAAAAATTTAGGGTGTTACGTTCTTCCCCCATTAATAAAATGAATACTCAGAATTTAAACATGAACTCAATAATAAATTTATTTACTCATGAAAATATATTTGATGAAAACTCACATCATAATAACTTTTAATAAATTATACATTAATTTTTTTTGAAAGGAACGTATGAAGGTTATCAAATAACTAGGTTTCCAAGTAGGCAAAATTTAGGGGGAAGTGAATTCATAAACATGAAAGAGAAAACTATCACCAAAGAAAAAGTTGACTGTGATTGACAACATGGTAAAAAGAAGGTCAATGATCAAAATACCATCAACCTGTAATGGATAATATAACCACCAATTCTTTAGAAATAAACTTTATAATATTTTTTTATTAATATTATATTCCAAGAGTTAGTTAAATTCTTTATCATCAATACTAGGAAAATAATGAAATATATTTCCATGTCAAGTATTACAATTTTCTACTATACTGTCATATTTTTCTCCAAATGAGGAAATCTCAAGAGGTTTTTTAATGCTTAATGCACTATAATCTTATAACAGATCCCATAATACACAAAAGAATCAAAATATATAATTATTGTATATTAATAAAAAAAATTAGTGTAATCTATGATAATACCTTAATATATTAATCACTAAAATTGAACAAATATTCCTAATGGTTTACCATAGATCATTCCTTAAATATCCATAAACAACACTAATATTCTCAAAATTAAAGAGGGCCTTAACCCCAAAGGTTGTCTCATACCCATCATCACAGACCTCCTGAATCATAAGATCATTCATATCAGATAATCTCAATGGGTATATATATTACTTAAATAAATAAAATACCTCCCAGATTATCAGTAATCACCTCAAAATCAAAAATAATTTATCCTGTTATATGTTTAAATAATATAACACTAAACTTCCATCAAATAAATCATCCAAAGTTATATCAATTATATTAAACATAAGATTATGCTTATACATATCAATGTGAGAATCTTTAGGTTTTTCCCAAAATCAATCACCTATTAATGGTTATCAATACACCAATAATATTTTTTCTAAAATATCACATTATCACTATGTCACTTTTAATGATGAACGAGACCATTAAATGTAAATTTCTAGTCCATAAAGAAAAAAGAAAATGATGGAACAATCCTTAGATGTCTCTTGATTCTTACTTAGATAATTTCATTTATATACCACTTACACAACATAAAGTTAAAATAATAATATGTAAAAACTTATATATTAACACATTATCATTTTTTTAGCATATATCCTTATGTAGTATCACCATTTTAAGATAGATACACTTTCTTATAGGGAAATAAAATCCATACTAAAGAAGGTTCATCCTCCTCATTGTACTTTGATAGAATCAACTGGTGATTGATGGTAAGGAGGACTAGTTCCATCTCTTATAAATTTATTACATATCTATAAAATTAAAACCATTATATAACTAGGATGACATCAAATTAATCTAATGGATAACCAATAATATTTTCAAGAAGAAAATTCCCATAAACATCAACATCTTATAAATATTCATATATTTTCTTGTCAAATCATTTTGGGTGGTGACGTGGTGTTCATTGAAAAAATTCATGAATAATAATAGAGAATTAATTGAAATACAACATGACATATACTACATAAACACTAGTCACCATGATCAATATTAGGATATTACATTCCTTGTTCCCTTGATCCTGGAAAATTTTTATGGTCACCATGCTTCTCAACCCTAGGAATAGAGCATTGTATTAGTAATACCCAACTTCTCTAAATGTGTGACATAGAACTATATAAAAAAATTATATTTAATAATATTTCCATAAACAAAATTATCCAATTTTTATATAAATTGGATACTTTTTTCCATATCTTACAGCACATAAAATATATCCCAATTCATTTGTGTAATTTCTCTTGGTTAATCTTTTCACACTTATTGCACACTAGAAATTGGGTCTTCATTACCTTATCACCTTTACTAGATAAACATTCTTGATAATTCATCTACCTCTTATTTGAATTATTTTGGAATTCAATAAAGTACCAGTTCTTATTTTTTATTTTTGATAGCTGGTTTTGAAAAATCAAAATATTTTTTACACAATCTCCCATCGTGTTAGGAATCTCATTTGGACAATCTCCACATTTACCTTCACATTGGTCATTTATTTAGTTCCTTATATTTAATAATGTTGGATTAAATAAATGTAAAAATAGTTATGATTAATTTAAATCTTTTAAACACATAAATGGGAAGCTGAAAACATTAAAGGGATAACTTAAAATGGAAATTTATTCCTTAACTTATAAATTTGAAATATCTGGTCTATGTTATCTATGATCTATTTTATAACATAGAAACACATGATAATTTTTGTTCCCTTAATAATGGTTTGTAATTAGATTATGGATTTACTAGAGTATATAACTCAGGAGTGTCCAAACAGGTGAATAGTAAGGCCTGTTGTCATATACCAAGTTAGCCTGAGTGAGGCCCAAGACACATTTTCGGAATTGTTATTCTTAATTCATCTATGCTAGAACCATGTCAACTTGTAATATCTATATGTGGTTGTGTTTTTTTGAAAAACCACTTAATATATACTTACCAATATTTTGGGATGATTTTTTATATTTATTATTATCCCTAAATATTTTTCTAGAGTTGTCTAAACATAAACCCAAAAATAACTAAATAATTGCATTGATACCAACTATAACAACTCAGATCTATATGAAAAATTAATATATGATTTATTATATATAAGTATACAAAATATATCCAATGTTATCTAGAATACCAGTATCTTTGGTAATTAGGTACATTTCATAAAATCTTGATTTTGGAATATAATAATATTTATAAAAATTGCATAACATGATTCTAAAATAACATGGCCATTATAATGATATAGGATAACTTGAGGACATACATGGGAAAGTGGTGAGCTATAAAGCATATTAATGGAGTTAACATGGCATATGGAAATACATGTTAGACAATAGGAATACCAGTGGGTTATCAAAAGTGTTTGAATCATAAAAATTATCAAAGATACATGATATAACTTGATAATCATATCATGGGAAATGTGGAAACAACTTAAAACATTGAAACATAAACATAGGTTAAAGATAAACATGAAAAAAAATCATGTTGTAAAAATTCCCATATTGGAAACAGGTTCACTCCAATTATTACAAGTTTTCATTATTGTATAATTCCATGGTCCTAAATTATTAATATAACTCTATTACTTATATAAAAGTGAGTCAGACTCATTATGAAATGTTTTAAAAACATTTAAATATATTATAGGTTTTGGAGGATTCATAATGGATTTAAAAAATAAATATGATAAATATAAAAAAAAATTATTTTATTGGGAATAAATTTATTTGGTATATTATCCCATTTATGGTAATTATTACATCACGTTTGGGTCACTGTGATATCATAAAACATAGTGTATATTAATACGATATTTAATTTTTTCTGAAAAGTTTTACTGTCTTAGAAAATTATGAAAAAAATCACTATTGGATAATTTCAATATTATGATTCAAAAAATAATATTAATTTTACATAAATAATTTTCCACATATGTGAATTTTTAATTTGAAATGAATTTTAAATTTTTTAAAAAATTCTATTTGTTGACCATAATAATTATTGAACCATTATAAAAACTGCATTTGACATCATAAAAAATAAATGATCATTTCTATTTATTAAAAATTATTTAAAAATTATTTTATTATTCAAATATTATTTAATTAAAAAATTCATTAATTATTATAAATAAGTTCCTTAATTTAATTCTAATATTAACCAAAAAACATATTTTTGTTTAATTATACCAAAATATAATTTTTATCAAAGTGATTGTTTAATAATTAATTAATTAAAATAAATATCAAATATATATAATAATAATAATAAAAGTTAAACTAAAATAATAATATTAATAATATTAGGGTACATTATTTATACTCTTTGATAAATTATTTTTACCACTAATAAATGTATTTTCCTTTTACCATTGTAATCAATATAAACTATAGTTAATATTCATATTTGTCAAAAATTAAGTAGATGTTATTAACATATAATAATTTATATTTTTTAAAAAATGGAACCCATTTTATCATAAACAATTATCATTTTTGGATGAATTTAATTTAATATGAAACCCTTAAGCATGATGGAAAGTAGTTTCCCAAAAAAATCATTTTAAAGGAAAATATTATTTTTCATTAAATAAATAAGTAGAAATATTTTTTATATGAATTTATATTCATAAATATTCATATATATTATAAAAATTTAATTTATACAATATAAAATTTCTCTTTATTTTTATTAATTACAACATTATGCATTTTAAAATAGTTTTCAGAAAAATGTGTTCTTAATCCGAAAAATAATCTTATAAAAAATGTAAGATTAAGATGATTTAAATGTAATTTATTTAATAAAATATTACTAATTAATAGTTATTATACCTTTGAATCAAATTAAAAGAATAATTATTCTTTAGAGTTAGTTTAATTATCAATAAAATGATAATTTCATATAACAACGATATTTTAAATATTCCCTAAAAACTATATATTTTCCAAAAATTCTAAAATTTCAATATATGATAATCATAATATGATGATATAAAAAATGGGTCTCATTTTATCTGATTTATTTCATTGATTTTATAGAGAATATTTTTATTAATATTTTTATAAAAACAAACAAAAGTCATTTTTAAAGTAATCATATTCTGAAGAATAAAAGGACATTGCCAAAAATGTTTAGTTATTTACAAATAATTTATCAATATATTTAATAATTATATATATTTCCAAAATTAGTTAGTCCTATATACATCCATGAAATTAATAGATGGTTAAATTTTCATATTCAAACAATCATTGTTTGTATTGTATATGTTGTTAAATATATGTTTCACTTTTAAAAACATTGGGTGTTACACAATAAATTAAAAAAGTCACAAATACACTATAAAAATTGAGTAGGATTTAATTTCTTATATCTCATTCCAAGTTTATGTCCATTTTAATTTAATATTAATGTAGACCAAGCCATGCACTATCCTACAATCATGAGATCAACCTCAGTACTGATTGGTGGCCTGAACAGGGTGTCAGTAAAACTAAATTGGAAACCACCAATGGTGTCTAATGCCTTTAGAGTAAGTGAGAATAAAATGAATAATTGTGAGGGTATATTAATAAATAATTTAATTCATATAATATAACATATGTTGTCTAAAGTTATATATAGAACTCCTAGTAGACCAAATATTCTTCAGCCAAAGCTGTGTTATCTCAAGACATGCCACCATGTAATTATATTGGTTACAGTTGGTGCCATAATATCATATAATAAAAACATTATGATAAATTTTATTGATTTTTTTAATAATAATAATCTTCTTATCAAATAATTATTGTTATTATTTTTTACATAGAATGTTATAATGTTACCAGTGTAGATGTTGTACAAAAATGTCATAGTTTTTCCCCGTTATGATGTGAACTGAGAAGTTCCACAAACATATTATAAAATATATATTCTATATCCATATGAGGAAATTTTAGGGAAAATGATAAAAGTTAATATGGGTGGACAATCACAAGACTTTGAGGAACCTTCTCCTGGTGTATGCCCATGAAAATATCTAGCATATGATATTATAAGAATGAGACCTACCTATGGGAACAATTAATTTAGTAGATATTCCTATCAGAATATGTGTGTGTTGATCCTTAGACTAAAATTAGTTTTAATGAGTATTTTTAAGCTTATACATTAACGCATTATTGAAAACTGTGGTGACTTATATTCGTGGTGAGGTAGGATACATTTGGATCAACATGAGTATTATTTCATTAATGAATAATATGAGAAAGTATTTTCCCATTAGGTTCTTTAATTGAAGATTATATCATATTTCCATTGATGTAAAGGATATATCCAAAATAAATCCATGTCCATGGTGTTAAATAGCCAATTTTTATTTTTGAAAAGTCAATGAAATAGACATCGAGCACATTGTTTGATGAGACAAGAATGCAACTATCATGATTAGAGATATCATGATAAATGTCTTATATTACACAGTGAGTATCTATTTGAGGTATTATATAATTGAAACATCAAACCATTTCTCAATGGGTGCCTTTTCATGTTTTTAGATGCTAAACATGGAATTTAGGATGCTTCTCCTAATACTAGTGAGAAAGATTACTAGAGGGTCACACACTATCTATGTGTAGAATCTATGTTAAATAATATGTTTCTCTATATTATTTTACAAATTGAATAAATATTATTCCCACATGTGGTTTAATAATTATTCATGTTTTATTGATGACATATATTCCATCACCAAATTTTTGAGATAATATAATATAAGTGGAATATTTAATAAATGTTTAGTTATTATTCAGTGAATATAATATTTATTACATTTCTTGTGAATAATAAACTCATATTTATTTATTAAATATATAATAATTATTCAATACCCAATAAATATTACTAAGGAATTGTGGACAAAGTTGAATAGTCAAGTGAGAAATTATATATATAGAATATTATTTCATTAAATAATATTTAATTTTAAATCTTGAATTTAGTGTATGTTAATAAATATTAATAATATAATTATTATGGATATGGGGATCCATGGGGAATAAATAAATAATAAATGGCACTTTTGAAATTACTTATTTCTAACCCCAACAGTAAATAAACCAAATTATATTATTTTTAAAAGTGAACCATTTCATTTCTTTTGTTGGGCACATCAAATCTAGAGAATTATCTCGAAGCCCAAGAGAGAAACCTACTTTAATAATACCCCTAATAAAAAAGAGATATATTCCTCTATAATCCTCTCTCGATTCTACAAAGGTCAATTATAATGATATAGAATCTATTATCAAGGTGATTAAAAGGGAAATGACATAATCCATAGGAACATTTGTTCTAGCATGAGGAGATTCCTATGGCCATGTTCCATGAAGTTTGGAACACCTACAGATAACCACTGGAGTGAATTATCCCATGATTCCTATAATGTAATGATAATACAATGTAGACCTATTGGGAGATAAATGTGTGAATAAGTGATTCTCATAATTAAATTCTTTAATTTCATAATCAATACTAAATAATATGTGAGGATCATGAACTCTGGTTCTAGAGTTTTATCATTATCAATATTATTTGATTAAATTCCATTAATCTTGAAATTTTTCTTCATGTAAGTCCCCTCTTGATCATTGATCAGGAAAAAAATAATTTTTTTCCATTACACACTACACACCTACAATGTGCTTGTAACATGTAATTGGTATTAAATATAATCAAATAATTATTTATAGTAATTTCAATATCATTGATGAATTACTCATCAGTTATTGGTTTTCAATTCTAGTCTAATCATTCTTAAATTTTAATTTCCAGAACTACATATTCATATTAATTTCATAAAAATATAAATAATTAATTACATTTATTAATTATATAAATTCAAATAACTAATCTGGAGGGGCCAAGGTATCTCTTCAGATGACACAAGAGTACATTCCATATAACCTATAGGTACCCACAATGTACAGGTGTTTAATGAACCAAGAACTAATTTGGAATTAATTCCTGGAATATTCATTTGTTAAACATAGTGCATTTAATTATAAACATCATGTTTAACAGGCTTTCCTAGATCATGGTTAGTAAAATTACATGTTTTGTAACTTCTATACATTATGTGTAGTCCTTTAATAGCAGAATGGTCTTTTATCTTATTACACGACCCATTTGAATTGTTAATGTGTCACTAAGAGACAACATGAAATGTATCTCATGTAGACATCATGTTATCCCACTTTTATTTAGGCATGATTACATGAATATTCTCTAGGCTTGTCCCCTAGATTGACAACGTGAAATCATACATGTAGTATAGCTTCAATAAACCCACCACAAACTTTTACCAGACAACAAAATATTATAATTAAATTATCATACTATGAAAACCATATCATAATGTAGTTGTGTGTGGTAATTAAGATGATATAACACTCCATGTGATGTGTTTTAATATATATATATATATATATATATATATATATCTCCCTTTTCATGTGTTTTTGTTTAATTAATTTCTATGTAATTTTGAGATATTCATATCATAAATAAGTCATATTAAAGTTATTACTTTATGTGAACTAAATCATAACACATGTCAAAATATTTTGTTACCAATGTAATCATTATGTTGATAGTATACATCATGAATGTATGTGAGTAATCATGTATGACACATGTCGCAATAGTAAATAGTATACTAGTACAGTACTTGTTGGGTATTTCCGAAGGGTACTCATTCTATGGTCTCAAAGTTAAATTTATGTAAAAATTAAATTTAACACAAATTTATTTAATTTTTTTATGATTTTTAAGGGAAAAAGTATCAACAAAATTCATATGAGAAATAAGATAAAAGAATTGATTAATCAATGACAATAAATAATTTATTTGAGTGAAATATATCTTAAATAATAACGATTAATAATTGAATGAAAATTTTATTAAATACATAATCTCTTTAATTCATATGGATGATCTGGAGCATAGATTATACCTTTGTATGTGATTTATTTCCTTTTATTTTTTATTTGAATTATATTATTGGCCTTCATTCCGTCTTTCATATTATTATTGGATGGACTGTGTGCCCATGTTTTATTTTATATAAACCCCATCCCCTCACCCACATCTTAGTAAAAGAACACATAGTGGATGGAGATCCCAAGCTAGTGGAGGCAATTAAACTATGGATATGAGGTGAAAAAACCCAAGAGAGATATGTAGGTAGATAGGTGGAAATAAATACTATTAACCATAATTGGTTCAATGTGTTTCTCCTATAGGTCAATAGTTAATTTATCATCCACACAAAAAACCAACCATTAGTAAAATCCTATGATCATTACACTTTGTTATTTTATTTCGATCATGTTTCATGATTTTTTCACTAAGGATGTTCTTCACGATCACATGATTTAATAAATTAAAAATCATGTAATATAGAACTAAAAAATATTTTCATATGAATAAATATTATCTATTACATGTTTAACCATTTATGTAAATCCACTTAATATTAATGATCACGTTGTAATGAAAATAATTAGAAATTTAGATTATAGATAAAAATTCTTAAAATATATATAATAAGTCTGTACATCCTTCTATTACTTCAATAAAAATTGATCCATAGTTCAATGTTTTTTGACCATCTATAACTATGGTGATTTATATTATCATAGAATTCTAACATGATGTTCTTGGTTGAAATAACGTATTTCTCTTCAAGGGTTGACATCCAATATAGTACATGGTGTAATTTAGAGGAAAATTTTGATGAAATCCAATATATAAAATTCCTAATTACTAATTCCACTCAATAACATTGATGAATAGTGAGATAATGCAGTTTGAATTTGGAATATCTATCTAAAACCCTACAAATTTACTAACCAACAAAATATGGGTAATAAGAAGGTAAATATGGATCCTTTCTAATAGAGTTTATTAGAAATATGTTATTTTGAATCCAATAGTGATGGTTACTGGGTTTGTATAAAATAGTATGAGATTAATAAAAATATTATATATTTATTTTTCTAATTTTTTTCCTAAAATGTACAAAGTGTATACTCATCTTATTTTTAGAAATTGAAATAATATTACCACAAATATATCCCCATGATCCATACATGGGAAGGAAAAAAACTTCTCATTCGAATAGATTACCAAGAATAGACATAGTGCTTACGTATTATCCTACATAGTGAAAGGATATTATATATCCTAGAAGAACCTATACTTAATGAGCCTGGTGATGGGGCTAGTGATGAAGAGTTAACTCTCAAGGAGAAACATTTTCATGATTCCAAATATGTTCAGTGTTTCATTCCATAATCCATGACAAATGATATTTTGAAGAAAATTGAGGACATGGATTCAAATAAAATTATATCTAATCATTTTGATCTCTACTAATAGAAGGTGAGACAAGAGAGATATGAGATCTCTTATTCTATTTTTACAGCAAATCATGGAGAGTCAATGATAGCTGGTACTCATGTAGAAATTCTCATTTGCGATATATAATTCTTAGATATATAAGGGAATAATTTTCTAGAATAGTTGTACATAGGTCTCATACATTCATCAACACCCAATTCCATATCAATTTTTATTGTTAATTATAATATAATAAATAACGAGTCTTTTGAAAATTATTACTATAATTCTCCAAGATGTTAAGGATATGGGTCATACTAAACCAATGGTTTCTATGATGAATAAGAAAATTAATAATAAGTAAAATGGACCCAAGACTCATTGCATTTTTTAAAGCTCCCAAGCATAGTCCTTTTAAGAATTGGATGATCTAGAGGAAGGGAATGGAAAATTAGGTAGTATGATTTTATGTGGAAAGTACGGCTACTAGAATATGTATATCATCTATAAGTAAGGGGAAGTTAAATGTAAGTTCATTATAAAGTGTAAAAATTCAATATATTTAAATTTGATATTAGATATATCTTGTTTTACTTATATCTATATCCAAATTCATTAACCAAGTTGAATTAAAATAATAGATAGGGAAGAGGTGTATTTTCAATCTATAAATGGGGTGAGGCTATCTAATCATGAAATTGGTGATTACCAAATTTCATTTACAATAGGAATGATATTTGTTTTAAGGTATTTTTATTTTGTACCTACTGTTACTAATAATATAATTTCTATATCATACATAGATGCAGATGGTTTTATTTTCATGTTTGAAAATAAATGTTTTTTCTTTTATAAAGACCACATAGGTTATGGTATGGGGAATTTAAATTATTGTATTTATGAATTAAATTATCAAAACCATGTATTGTAAATATATAAGAAAAAATGTTCACATGAATCATCTAACACCCAGTTATGGCATCAATATATTGGTCATATAAACGAGATGTGTTTGTCAAAGATCATTCAAGATGGTTATTTAGAATCTTTTAAGCTAAGTCCACTTAAAATATATCATGATTGTTTACAATGTAAAATAAAAAATACCATTCTATGGATAGGGTGAAAGGACTATAGTGCTTTGTATATTGGTACAAAATGATGTGTGTGGATCATTTCAGGGAGAATATAGTGGTGGGTAGTATTACATCATAAATTTTCCATATTACATGGGTAGATAAGAATATTCTAAAAGATAATGTATAAGTACATGTCCTTGGATAAAATCAATGAATTAATGAATGAATCATAGAATAAACATGGGTTGAATATAAATATGATCAATCAGATCAAGATGGTGATTATATTAACCAATAGTTTATCAACATTTTAACTAGATTTTGATATTCTATCTCAAATAAATCCACCTTAGACAACATAGTGGAGTAGTGTTATTTAATGGATGACTCATAACTTGTTTGACATGGTATGTTCAATGATGAGACATGATGTTCTTTAATTACCAATTTTCATATCAATTACAAAACTATGACGTAAAAAATATAGATGAAAACATAATTCACTTCAAGTTACAGAGTGGATGTAAAATAATTATGTCACATAAATGTGTATGGGGTTGTGATGTGTTTGTAATGACCTTCTCAGTTAAAAAATAAGTACTCAGGGGAAATTTTTTTATAGGGTATATTAAGGAAACAAAGGTAATATATCTATACATACCCTAAGGAATGAATGTGACTATCTCTAAGAAATATATCAATCATGAAATAGAGTAGATCCTCCAAAAAGATAGTAGGTGAAACATTGAATTCAAATAATTTGATGCTCAAGATACAAAATATTTGGTAGAAAAAAATATTCAATAACTCTTCTTATAATAAAAGGTTCCTCAAACCCAAGTAATATCTTAGAGAACTATAGAGTTAAGAGAACCAGTGAGATATTGTTTTATAATAACTGACAATAGCGACTCATTACTGGGATACAATGATGAAACTCTTTCCTCCAAAGAGGCAGTAGAGATCTAAGAAGAAAAATATGAAAGGAATCTATGGATTCTAAAATGGATTCCATGTAAAAAACCAATATTGGGTTTCCCTTGATGTAACAGTTTATGTGAAGCATGTAGAATGAAAATGTGTATTTAAGAGAAAAAATAACATGAAAGGTTACAAATATACCTATAAACCAATAACGGTGGATAAATATTTTAAAAAATATAAAGTAATTGACTATAATGAATCCATTTCAATAGTTTACAAGTTTAATTATATCAAACTTCTACATTCTATAGTATTTTACAATATAATTAAAGTATGGAAAATTAATGTTAAAATTGTTTTCCTTAATTGGAATCTTATGGAAAATACCTATATGATACAACCAGAAGGTTTTGTTATATTAGCTAATTACAAAGGGTTTGAAAGTCAAAGAGATCCATTTTTAGATAAAACCAGTCATCCAGGTTTTAAAACATTTGATTCAATGAAGATATAAATAAATTCTATTTCATTAATAATTAATATATGCCATGTATTTAAAAGAGGTTTAATGAGAATTTGAAAATTAACCTATTATTATATGTTGATGAAATGATACTTATTGGAAAAAAATACCTATCTTATATTTAGATATGGTTCGGTTGAAAAAATGATTCTCCCTGAAGGAATTTTTTGAAGCATGTTATATTCTAAAGATCAAAAACACTTGTGATATTTTCAAGAGTCTTCCTAGACTAAGTCAAAGAACATATATTGGCCATATTCTAGATATATTTAGTATAGAATAATCCAATAGATAATAGGTTCTAGTGTCACATGTTATATATCTTTATAAGAAAATTAGCCCCCTAATACAACTTGAGTAAGAGGGAATGAGAAAAATATCATATGCTTCAATAATAAGACCAGTCATGTATACCATGTTATTTACTAAAATGTATATTTCTTATGCATTGATAAAGGTAGAAATATATGAAGAAAATCTGGTAAAATAGTATTGGTCTATTGTTAAATCTATCTTAATGTATATGACAATGACTAATTATATGTTCTTGGTCTTTGCACTAGATGAGGAGCTAGTGACCATGGGTTATACAAATTCTAGTTTTCAAACAGATCATAATGATCTGAATTCAAAGGTAGGGTATGTTTTCAGTATAAACAAAGTATATGTGAGTTGGATGAGATCAAAGAAGCCCCTTGTCACTGATTCGATAATATAGTCTGAGTTTATAGAGGCTTATGATGTATCCAAGGAACCCTTTTGTATTTGAAACATTCTCATGAAGAATGATGTGGTATATTGTAGTATATAACCTATCACATCATACTGTGATATTACTACAGTGGTGGTTCTTTCAAAAGAGAAGAATTAACAATAATAGAGAATGCATATAATCCAAAAGTATCACATATTGTGTTATATTTATGATAGTGGAGAAGTTCATGAAAGGATATTTCTCACCTAAAAAACATTGTCAGAACCTTGAGTAAATTTATATCTCATCATAGGAATATTATTCATGTGAGAGCTAGGATATTTAAGGTTATTAATAGTTGGGTCTAGGGAAAATGGGATTCTATTAGAGTTTCTAACCTAGAGAAATTACTGGTGTACTTCATGATAATTTTAATATTTTTTTTTAATATTAATAATCTTCTTATCTTGCCATGATTATTATTTTGTGTGTCATAGTACTTGTTAATATAATAAGAGTAGATGTCACACTGAATGGTCATAGTAGTTCCCCACTATAATGCGAACCCATAAGTGCAATGATAGTATTCCTAAATATATGTTCCATAGTTAGACTGTACAATATGATAGAACCAAATGATACATTCTATCAAGGTTGGAGACTCATAGGACTTTAAGGAACTTTCTAATAATGAAAGCCCTTGGTAATATCCATTATATTATATTATGATAATGACACCCACCAATTGGAAATACACATTTTTATGTGTCATTGGATATTCCTATCTACGAACCATTATTATGGATCCGTAGACTTTTTGATTCATTTCAATGAGTATTATGAGATGCATACTTTGATGTATTAATGAAAACTATGATGACACATGTTTTCAGTGAGGTAAGATACATTTGGTGCTTCATGATTAAAATTACATTAATTAATAATAAGATAATGGATTTGTCCCTTATATTTTTAAAAAATAGTTGATATAATAGGACCTTTGATAAAAATTGATATAGCCAAAAAAAATCCATTGACATGGTGTTTAATAGGCCTGATCAATTTTCATAATTCCAATGAAATAGATATAATCCGTAACAAATGATGGAAGCAACACGTGACCTTCTTGATTAAAGATATCATGATAAAGGGAATATATTACACAGTGAGATTCCATATTATATATTATATCATTGCATCATTAAATTCGTTCTCTATTAGTTCCCTTGCATGATTCATGGCACTATCCTTGGAATTTAGGTAACTTCACCTAATGACACTGAGAACGATGATTAGAGGGTAAAACACTAAGTGTAAAAACAAGATTAGTTAAATGATATTTTATTATTTATTTTTTAACAAGTTAAATAAATATTATTTCCTCATGTGTTTAATAATTATTAATGTATTTTTTATCACATATATAATTTGTCCCATGTTATTCAAGATGACATAATGTGATCTGAATATTTAATAAATGTTTATTTTTTATTTATTGAATATAATATTTATTAATTTATTGAAAAACAAGGAAGTGATATTTAATTATTAAATTAATAGTCTTTATTTAATTCCCAATACATATTAAAGGGTGAATGTTATACTGAGTTTAATGGTCATTTGAGAAATAATATACATAGAATATTATTTGATTAAATAATATTTAATTTTAATTCATGAGTTTAGCGTAAGTTACGAAATAATAATAATATTATTATTATGGACATGGGGATTGACATGTATTAAATATATAATAAATGGAACATGTAAAATTATTTATTTATAACCCTAGCGTTATATAAAACCAATTAAATTAATTTTTAAGCGAGCTATGTCTTTTGATGTGTTGTACCCAAAAAATCTATAGAATCCTCTTGATGCCCTAGAGAGATCCCTCCCTCAAAAAATAATCCCAATAATAGAGAAGAATCTTCCTCAATCTTTGACTATATAGTATATAAAGATCCATTAGAGTCTTTGGTATATTTTATCAAGTCCATCAAAAGAGAATGATGAAACTGACTAGAATTACCCTACCACACCTCAGGATTCCTAGGGTTACATCTAAAGATTTTTGGAAGAAATGTGGATCCCCATTAGAGAGAATCTTACAATAATTCCTATAGTATGACATAGAGAGGTTTTTAGACAAATCAATGAATAATGAATTATTGAAAGATAAATTTTTAATTTCATAAATGATTTATAAATAATATTTAAATATGATGTTCTCTAGTTCCAGAATTTTATCCATTTTATATATTCTTTTATTCAATTCCATTGATTATGGAATTTAACATCATTTCAATATCATATTGATCATAGATCATGAAAAAAATAAATATTATGAATGTCCTGTAATGACCTGAAAATTCAATATAATTTTTTTAAAATTATTTGGGATTATTACGAGTCATTGAAAATTGATGGTGCTTGATTCCGAGGCCTGGTGTGCCCGGAACAGAATTTTGAACTTTTTTAAGGTACGTTTAGTAAACGAACAGGTGGTGTTTTCTATCTTTTAAACTGGTGCTTAGATTAGAAATATGAGGACACCATTGAATCTGTAGTGCCAAGATTCGCTTAAGGGATGCTTAACTTTGACTGCAGTAGGTTGGGTGAAAAAGATAGTATTTGTGACATTTAAAGAAATAATAAAATAACATAAAAATTGTTATTTTATTTTCCTACCTTCAGTTGAGCGGTGGTGGTGGGACCCATGGGTTTTTAATATATTTAAAGGATTAACCCTTTTTATATAACCAAACTATTATGGATTAAGAGGTTCATTCATTAATGTATCTTATTAATTTAACTTTACATTAATCAACATTTACACTCTATTTAATTTTGGCTCTGGTTGGGGTTTTTTATATGGCTGTGAGGAACATTTGGAGATGTATTGTGACATCTTCCACCGAAGAAGGATTGAATATTTTGTGGTAATGATCCGGGATCAACGAACGTCGATGACTTCATACAACGAGGACTCTTATCCCGCCACAATTTCATCATTACCCAACGGATCCCGAGGTAGGGGTTTTGTTATTAAATTCATGTGCAATGTTTCATTCCATCGTTATTACAAGGAATGATAAATCTCAGATACTGGAACAAGATTAAATTTATCTTTGTGATAAATTGTATATTAAACTCTTGTTATAACCGTAACACGGAGGAATTGGAAAAAACGAACAAGTCCTGAAGCCTCGACCGCTTATTTATTCTTTGCGTTCTTCAGAGGAAAATTTCTCAACATGACAGAACCATGAATCTGGGAGGCACGCAGTGAAGAAGACCTCCCGAGAGGATTTTAGGCACCTAGGAAAGGGAACACATACCACCGGAGCTCACCTGGTGGCCCGTGGAGGACCCACCGGCGCGACACTAACTTGGCGGTGCCAGAAGGAAAAGGTGGCGACCGATGCTCATCGGCTGTGGAAGGAGGCTGCACCACGATTTAGGGGGACCCAATCCCTTCATGTCCTATCAGCAGCAAGGTGGTGGCATATGGAACTGTTGGTTGAAGAGATGAAAAGCTCTTTGATCCATTCCAGAAGGTGGGGACGCGCAACTCCTCGCTCGGGTCAGACCAGCTTTTGGGCCAGGCCAGTCTGCTGCACAGCGGGCCGTGCCCTCCATGGCCCACCCTAGCCGGTTTGGGTCGGGCTATTCTATGCCCCAACCGGGTCGGGTCGGGTGGGTCCGGGTCCACCCAACCGGGTTGGACCGAACCCAGACCCATTTCAGCCCATATACGCTTAAAAGGCTACATCCCGCAAACCAGACATTCATTTGATGAATCGTCTACAGAACTAGAATCCTTGGAACATGTCAATAATTTTGAGATAATCCCCCCATATTTTTGAGAAATTTGGAGTACCATCGGGTTGGATCATACCCGAATCCAACCGATCCCTTGACACTAAAATTCCTATAACTCTAACACATGCCATCCAATTGACGCACTGTCTGTTACATTGAGAACCCTATGATGTGAAAGAGAATTGGGTTACTTATTCATGAGACTTAGTTCAGGTTGATGTACATCCGATGGCTTGAGGGACATATCATCCTAGAATCAAGAATACTATGTATGAGAATCCAGTAGCTGGATGAGATGTGAATAATGTATAACAATCCGGTGTGGATCAACACCTAGTGATCCTTTGTGGATAAAAACCTAGTGATCCTGTGTGGATCGTCACCTAGTGATTTGATGTGGATCAACACCTTTCAATCTTGTATGGATCAAAACCATGCGATTGTGTGTATATCAGCACCTAGCGATCCTTTTTGGATCATCAACTAGCAATCCTATGTGGATCAGCACCGATCGATCCTATTTGAATCATTATTAGAACCCTTGAAAAAATAAGATAATCTAGGTTTACAACTAATTATCTATACTTTGGTACTTAATTTATACCTAGTTTGAGCTAAGTCTTTTATTTTTTCTTTTTGATTGAGATCATGCTTTGTGGTTTTCATTTGCGGAATTATGAGAGACCTTTGGGGTCTCGGGGTCCATACTGGGTTGTTATACTCACCCCTACATGGGTTTCGCCCACACCTTATTGTGTCTTGTGCAAACGATGAGTAGCTCGACTGAGTCTATAGGAGGTTGGACCAGGCAGTACATAGATTTGACTGGCTGATGTGGAGGGATATGGAGACAAGCTGTTCCTACCCTTCAGGTAGGATCCTTGGTGGATGATCTCAGGAGCGGTTTACTATTTTCTATTGTATTTGTATCTTTATCTTCGTCTTGTATTTTGGACCCTTTACTTTCAGTACACACTTTTATTACTAGAGTTTTACATATTGTTTGCATGTTATTGTGTTCATGGACTCTATTTTGTATAGGTTTAAAGGAAATGCCTTCCTATTTCAGCGATACACCTTTCAGGCGCTAGTCACCAACCCCATTCCTATAGAAGGTGGGGTTTTGGGTAGTCATGACACGGGCCCTGGGGAAAGGGTTATGACATGGAAAACCATATAATTTAGTTGTTCCCAAATCACACAATATATACTAGTTCGATTACATCCACCACATTGAAACACAACACAAGGAAGATAACTATAGTAAATCATAAACCTGATGACTTGATTAATGATTAATAGGCCTAAAAATTATTTATTTCTAACCCTAGATGTATATAAACCCAATTAAATTATTTTTCAAGTGAGGTAAGTCATTTTATTTGGTCAACATAACAAATCCAAAGAATCCTCTGAAATCCCATTGGGGCCCCCTCCTACAAAAATGTTCCCAATAATATAGAGGAATCGTTCTCTATATTCGTATATCTAGATATAGAGAACCATGAGAACTATTTGGAATAATTTCACAAGTCAATCAAAATTAGAATGATGAAATCTAATATATTTACCATGAAACACCACAAGATTACTAAGGTTACATTTGGATATTTTTGGAACATGTGTAGATCACCATTATAGGGAATCTTACTATAATTCCAATTGTATGAATTAGAGAGGTTTTCAAACCCATCAAAAAAGAAATAATTCTTGAAAGATAAATAAAACCAATTACATAAATTAATTATCAATAATCATTGAAGATGATGTTATATAATTCTATAATTTTATCAATTTTATGTATTATTTGATTCAATTCAATTGATAATAGAATTTATAATCTTCTGAATCTCATATTAATCATCAATCAGGGAAAAAATAAATATTTGTAATGACCAACCTTATACATCATCTCTTACTAAAACCTATAATATGTACTAGGTCGATTACATCTACTACTATGGAACACAATGTAAGGAAAAAAACTACAACAAATCGCATACCCAAGAACTTGATAAAGAACTCTAGGCTTAAAATTTATTTATCATTCATTGATAAAGGCCATCCTACCCAATAGTTATAGATGAATGATAACTATTTTCATGCCCATAATTACCACTAATTAATGGGATTTTTTTTCATGAATTTATTATGGTGGATGGGGAAAACCATATCCTATAATTACAATAAAATGATATGGAACTCCCGGCCTACAAATTTAATAATTAAAGGGAAATAAGGTTTCTATTAAATATAAATAAATACAATTATGAATGAAATTTATAATAATATCGATTATTAAATGGGATCATATAGTATAATATTTATGACTGAACGGTGATGATATCCATTTTTAAACCACATATACATTAAGGCATTATTTGTTTTATTGTTTTTTAGTGTCAATCCATGGGATACTAAAATATAATTAATCATTGTCTTGTTGGATTAACCATGCCATATCAGGATCCGTAATGATCATCCAAGATGATAATTCACTAACATAAAAAAAATGTGGGCTATGTGTATGCACATATCATTTTATGAGTTATTATCATCATAATATTTTCTTTTGGTCAATTATCCAAAAAAGGAAACACTAAACAAACCTTAGTGTTGTTATGGTTCTAATGATAAATGGTATTAAATACATATAATTTTAACCACAAATGGGGTGGTTTGGTTTGGGTTATTCATCTTCATGTCATGTACATGAGGGTCAAAGCATGTCTAAACAAGGTATAGGTTGTACCTTTGAAATTATTCACATTTTAGGAGAAACATGAAGAATGATCCACATACGACACAATGAAATTTTTTAAATGTGAGAAAACAATAACAGAAAGGTATGTACATCACCTACATTCTTCTTTGGAAGCCTCACTCATCCATTTTTGAGCATTGGTTTGAGTTGAAATGGGAAAAATCCGTTTAATAGATAGACACACAAATAAAATGGAAAATAAGGTCACATTAAAATAGCCTCCATGAATACTATATATATGAATATAGGAGGTAAGAGATGAAATTTACTAACCTATTAGAAACCAATGTGACCAACAATAGTTAAATTGGATCTCGTTTAAGGCAGATCCATCCACGCTTAGGCAAGGTGGAGAGCATAGATCAAGTGGGTTCCATCCATGAAAAATGATGGATATAGGAGTATAAGGTCCTAAAGGATTGAAAGGAACATATATTATTTATATACCATTAATGATCCTCGTGTTTTCACTGTATATTTGGGGAAACATAGCTCCAACCATGTAGAGATACTTTCCAAATTACACTACATCACACATGGTTACAGTAAATAGCTAAAAAAAACTATAAAGAAATCTTAGGGATCATCATATCCCTATACACAAAAATTAATAGTTATCTATACTCCATTTAATATTTTAAAAAAATCACTAACCTTTATAAATTGTCTCCAAGGATGGGGACACATTTTTATTATTAACTATGCGCCAATCATGTGGCCTTAACTGCCTCTTCCCAAACAATGTTCTCGAAGCCCTATGATTTTAAATATATCCAAAACTACTAAGAAACATCCCAAAACTTAGAAAATATCTAAAATATAATTTTAAGAGTTCTAAAAAATATAATTTAATTTCTAATATCAATATAAAATTTGGGTGGCCCACCAAATGAAATTCATAAATCCCTTTTAAAAATATAAACCCATCAATAAAAATTCTTGTTACAACCTACACACATTAGAAATTCTCTTCCCTAAAAATACCCTATTGAAATTTTTGACATCTCCCAACCTTCATGGGTCATGTTATTACACTAAAATTACTATGTTGTATTTACTAATCGAAAACATGACTTTGAGAGGTACCCTAAGCATATAGAATCTAACCTTCCAAAACATTATCCGACAATAATTACAAAATGTGAAATGAAAGTATGGAACATATACAATCCCATCTAAAATGAGACATCAGTATGTCATATTATATTTTGACAACCAACCTACTGTTATTACCAACATAGGTTATAACATTAAACTAACTATTCTGATAAATTGTACATCCATCATCAATTTTAACTATAATAGATCATCATAAGAATCATTGAAATAGTCTTGAAATGATTCATAATTTGTTAAACATTATCATACAAAAGGATATTACTCTCATTCATTGATTCGATCCAAATTATTTAGTTCTGATTAACCTAGATTATCTTGGTCACATTAGTTTTTTCATAAGAATAATTCACAAAAATTTACACTAATCTTAAGAATACTCATAAAAGCTTATAACAAATTCATGATGAAGTATCCAGTCAGAAAAATTATTTATAATTTCTATTACCAAGTGATAAAATGGAAATTGGTACATTACCAATATGGAATCATAGGATCATCAGACACTTACCATCAATTTATCTTAATTGTAAGTTTATTATAACATTGTTTTCAACAATTTTATCATAATTATATATTCTATGGTGGTCTATAATTTGAATATTATGAGTGAAATTTATATAAACATATGATATGTCCACACATGAGAACCACTAACTAAGCCTGAAATTTTTATTTCACCAGATGGTTGGGTCAATCAATTAGATAGTGTTTATGAATCTACCCTAGGAATTCCTACTTGAGATTCCAAGTTTCAATCAGTACTAAAAATGAATATAATTATATCTATTTCTATCACCATAGTGAATAATGACATAACCAATATATTACTGGGGATCCTTTAAGACCGTGCATAAAAGTTATCAATAAATCCACATATAAATTCATTCGTTTTTTTGATGGTAAATAAGATCCAATTGACTATTCAAAGACGAATATCAATGTGACAAAAAAAATCCCTATACGAGGTTCATCACAAACAACCTATTGGTCACATCCACACAATAAACATTCTTTAAACCACTCTTCGAGATCAACTCCTACAAAGTTCATCCATCAATCCAAAATGGAATTAATTTTCTTACATTTACTCAACATATACTAAAAAATCTCCTAATATACATAATATTAGTTCAAGATATAAGTCATGGTATTTTATAGAGAAGTATTACCCATGTATTCCATTAATTGGTATATATATCTACCTCCAAGAAAATCTGACATTAAATATGATATAATTTCCATTTTTCATTTCCAGAAACCACGTATCCCTATCATGTGTGTATAGTCTTAATCATGGGTCAACTATCTCAAAAAACGCATTTAAAACCAAAATTTTCTCTTATCATTAGGGATATTATTTTAATTTACATAGAGATTAATTTTTCCATGCCCATAATCATCATATTGGAACTGAAAATATCAAATCTCTACCTAACTGCTTAATGATGTTCCCTATTAAGCATTTAACACACACATCTTGTGTGAAACAAAAATTCAATACATTGTGGTTAAACATCGTTTACCATTATATTCAAGGTGGGAAAAAACTTACATTATTCATACATCCATAATTCCCAAATGAACATGATTCCTGGCATATCGGTTTTATTATGCTGGAAGTTCCATTATAACTCCAATTAAAAATTGGGAAACCCATCTATGAAATGATTTAGTGAACAATAGACAAACTCGTGACATAATTTCAAAATTTATAATATTAGCAGCACAACCATTAGTAAACCAGGACAGGATCCAAAATAGTTATTCCAAAAAACACCAGTCCTGATATTCATGCACTAATGTTACTTCCAAAAAATCATATGAACCATTTTGAATATATTTCAAAACCTGATCAGCTTCAGTTAGTTATTATTGAATGACTATAAAACAAATATCACCACTTAATAGGGAAATTTAAACCATCATCCAACATATATCAACGTCTTCCCTCTATCAAACAAAATGTTACTAACCCACTAGAGATTGTTTCAAAACAAAGGTCCTCTATGTATTTTTCATATCCCCTAGATTAAATCTAAAAATAGGCTACTAGGTACATCAACCTATACCTATGTTCTCTCACATGAGATCCACATCCCACAAAAGGTTAATATTACATGGAATCTAACACATGTCTAAAATTTCCCTATAGAGGTAATGTTTGAATGTTATAATGGATACAGTTGACCAAAAAGTGTCAAACATGTCATCCTCAGTGTAACAGAATCATTTACCAATCATCAGCCTACAAGGACATGTTTCTATATGAGTATCCTCACATAGAACTACTCTATATAGGGACATATTATTTCCAAAAAAAAGGATTATGATCTGGAACTAAATGATTATCGATACATGATAATACTCCATTGTGGCTCAAAATAACATGAAACCAATCACCTTATAGGTGTGTAGTTTCATCATCTATGATTCCGACCCAATGATATGATCAAGCTGACTGCACATAAAATTACATGAAACTGTGATGTTGATTATATTGATTACACATTTCCAAGGGTGTTACTAAAATTGGATGACACTTCACTGAATCATTATCTATATACTTTTAAAACTAATAAACTCCTAAACTATCACTAGGATATATTACCTAGCACATGGGTCTAAGGAAATAGAATAATGCCACTAAAACATATTTTTAATTCCCCTATTCCCATTCAACAAAACCATTCTAAGAGTTATTTAAAACTAACCCTTATATTTGGTCCCAATCCATTGAAAACACCTATGGTTTTAATTATTCCATTCCATAATGTCACAATTATTTAAACATTATAAATGCACTGGCATATTCAATTTAAACAATAATTCAATAGAATGTTTCTTAACTATTAAATTATTTTATTTAGGTGAATCTATGTACCATATGAAAAATTATATCATAATGTCATTTTAAAAACTATTTATTTACCCCTATGGTTTAAAAAATGGAGTGGTTAATCAAAATTTCAATTCTAAGATATAATTTAAAACACTCTTTCTATTGTATGTGGATATTTTATTAAATAACACATTGTATATGTATATATCAAAATTAGAAAAATGTCTATTTTTATTAAGTGGTAATTTTAGTAGGATTCTACCTAAAAATATTCAAAATACCATATATGTGGCTAAAAAATGTTAAGTAATCACCCCATTTATTATAAATATTCCCCAATAGGGTTAATCACTAAGAAATACAAGGAGATAAAGGTAAACTAGTTGTGTCCAGTCGTACCCAACTAGTTTTAGTTATATGGGAAGCCATTCCAAATTTTTACTATCAACATACTATAAATTAAAATTGGGTTCCAATTTTAGGGTAATCCATTAATATTTGATTTATTTATGTTCATTATAACCCATAATGGGTTCATATCATAAAATATGATGTCAAAACTCACATTCAAGAGTCGTGTGTAGTATATAAAGGTTTAGTGGGTCACCATTCCAATTTTTTGATGCTACATAACCATTATAGGTTATAATTGGCATTACATTAATCTAAAATTCATACATAAAAAATGAATTTATAAAAAATTACCGATCCCTTTCCGTTTTCAATATTCACTTCCAAAATAACATATTTTATTTAATGAATCACATGCTAATTAAATTGATTTACATTGTAAATCTAGGTAAGAAAAACCTATTTAAGTTGATATTGAAATTTTATTTAATCATAATTACATCATTTTTTTATCAAATAACCTATCACATTAGTATAAAAATAGACATGGGAAAAATCATGGAATCATGGCATACAAATAATAACCATGGTATATAGATATGAAAGCTAATGTCATGTGAAAAATATATTCCAAAAATGATGCATGAACACACCCCATATCATATAATACTAATCCATTTGGTAAACAACATGAATCTAAAAATCATTAACCCATTGAATTCGGAAAAATTACACAATGTGAAATAGTAATCAACTACAAAAACAAACCATTATACACATATGTCCCATCCTTGAAAACAAGATCTTTCCCCCATTCTAGTACTAGTCAAACCTCTACACTAGGTATTTAAGAAGTGTGAAATAATACATAGTCTATAGTATAAAACACAAAATAGTTTAAAAAAGTAAAAAATAACCATCATTTGTACTTTATAACATCCCAACCCATGAGACTCTAATCTGGTGCAATGAGTCTGATCTCCACATGGCCTCAAGAACAGATCCTCATATTCTAGAGGCTGGGGACATGCAGTGAGGGTTTAATAGTTGTATAACAGATATACTATAATCTCTAAATAAATAGTAAAAATAGTAGATGAAATTATAAATATGTGATGTGGAAGATAAATAATTAAACTAATATAATAAGATTAACAGATACCCAAGATAGCACCAAATAATCCACCCATTCACAAACATTCTAGGTCAAACACATGTAGTCATTAAATAGTGGGTAATACATGCAACTAGACAAGATAGAAAAGAGAATAAATAAATTAATGACCCAACCCAAGTAGGAACCCTGAGTATATGCATGGTCCCCATCTCATGTGTCAACTCATTATCCATAGAAATGAAATGACTATAAATCCTAATCCCTAAAAAATCCCACATTTTAGAGATATGTCTGGGTACCAAATGGAGACTTGGAAATTTAATGAAAAAACTAATCACTCTGCCAAAATCATTATCAAATGCATATCTAGTCATTGAGTATTAAATGAATCATTTTTTGTTAAAATAATAATAATTTTAATTCATAAAATATAACACATTTTGTCTCACCTACTCCATTCAAAACTCATCATACAATAAATTCTTTCGCTTTAGACAAAATATCTCTAGATATTCAATCATGTGTATATATTATATACATATGGATATATATAGAGATATATATATTTATTGTAGATGACCTGAGGCATATTTTCAAGGTGTCCACATACGGATATAATACAACCCTCATACATTAAATAAAGAAAATTCATGCCCAAAGATCTCAATTAATGATAATGGATAAAATTAGAAAAATATTGAGATGAATTATAAGGGATACCATTCCAATAAATTCCAATAATAAATGGAAAAAACCTATAATTGTTTTTGTGAAGGATTTTAAATTCAATTTCCTGTGATTACAAAACAATGATATAAGACACAATATATATTTTTTATAAATAAATGATATGTTTTTGTGGAATTAGTTCTAAAAAAACCATTAAGGAATTTAGTTTTTAATTAATTCAATTAATAACGTGGGCCATAATGAAAAAAATATGATGGAATCTCAATGATCACCATGCATGAAAATACTTAACCATTTATACATTACTCACACTAATGTGCCTTACTAGTGAATATAAGGAATTGTATAAAATAATAAAAAATTGGATATATGTATTAATCATACCATATCAAGATCGATCATGATATTTTAGTATGCTAACTGACATATATATTAAAATAGTGGACATGTGAATACCCATTCCATTTTAAAATTGATTCCAATTTTAATATGATTTTATAATAACTTCATTTAAAAAGGACAATTCAGACACAAAACTATGGTGTTTTGGTCACATGGATAAATTGTCTTTACTACATATAATTTAACCCACATATGGGGTAGTTTAGCGTTAGGTTTTCAATATATAACCATGCATATCACTTTCAAATCAGGTCTAATAATGTTTCTAGTAGTCAATTTAAATTTTTTCACTTTTTGGAGAAACAAAAAAAATTTCTTGTGTGAGATAAAATGATGAATTTTATAAATGATGAAAAATAAATGGAAAAACATGTCAAACACTAAAATTATTCCTAAGAAGCCTCACTCATATATTATTAGTAATTAATTTGAGCTATAATGAATATAATAAAAATAAGAAACAAATTTCATAAAAATTGGGAAAATGATCTCCTATGAAATTAACATCCAATATTGGAGGATAAAAAATGGTAATATGAGTCATAGACTATCCAAGAGTAATCCAATAAGAAAAATTATTCTAAAAGTGGAGCTCACATGATGGAGATCCATTCACACCTATCGAGTTTAGAGAGGGGAGCTCAAAGGGGTGCCTGACATTGGAAATGAGGGATGATATGGGAGATGAAGTTAATGTGTGGAAGGGGAAATTTTTAATTTTAGTTAATTTAAAGAGATTCACAGTATGACCTCTTGGGTTGGAAAACCATTCTCTAGCCCTATGGAGATACTTTACCAAGAACACTCCACCCTGCAAGGTTGAAGTGTATGGTAAGACAATCCTTGCACCAACCATATGAAACCTCATAGCCTAATGAACCAAAATTCATGGTTATATAAAATCCCTTGCATGATTTAAATGAACCTTGATCCACTATAAAAAGGGAATATAATTTGGTTTGAACAGTTACCACTAACCATGCACTTACTATGTTACCTAAATTACCTCTTCTAAAACAAATTTCTCAAATCCTGACACATCTGAAACACACAAAAACTCCCAATTTACATCCCAGATCATAAAACCAATTTAAAAAATACAATTCAAGATCCCAAATCTTTTAATGTCATAATGAATATCAATTTAAATTTTTACCTCCGCACCAAATGAGATCAAAAATCCCTTTTTAATGTTTTAAGCCATCCAAAACATGGGATGTTACTTGTAAATTTTCTTTTATTTGTTCCAATAAAATGATTTGTGAAATATTAGGTCTTTGAGGTCATTATCTTAAGTACTTAAGTGATTATATAAAAAATAATATATTATATAAAAATGAAATTTTTTTTATGATTTTTCTTGAATCTCAAGGGTATTGACCAGTTCCCTTGATTTTTTACATCTATTAGTGATCATTATTCTTCTCATCCCACATATTTTAAATGTTTTTCACATTACTAATGATGTTTTTATGATTATATGTAGTTAATTACAGAGATTTAATTAATGAATTAAAATTGATATGAATGAAATAAGATTTTAAACATTAGAACCACGTTTTCTTTGAAATACGTAAAATACGAGGATATATCCAAATGTTTATATTATTATGTTTATATATTTTTTAAAAATTATATGATATTTTGGTTATTTATGTTATAAGTAACTATAGACTCAAATGTGAAAATTATAATTTATGGTGGGCATTCAATAAAATTAAATTTCAATTTGAAATGTTTTATCATATTTGGATGAAATTATCCTAAGATTATAGGAGACCATCATGTCTATATACTGAGAGGATCATGAATATGTTATGGAACATTGGGGATTGGAATGTTTGAAATATAGTCATTCTGTGTATTCTGGACCTCCATACAATGAACACTGTAGAGATTGATGAAATGAGTGTTGGAATCTATATTTCTAAATTATTTTGGTGGTAGTACAATTAAGTTGAGGATCATGATACTCACATTAATCATAGATTTTATAGAGAATGCGATGTTTATAATATAATTATATGAATAAGATTTTTTTTATTACCAAGAGGGAGGTTTTATGTCTAACAATCTATGGGTCATGTATAGTCCTACAATATTTGTTTCATTCATTTCTTTTGTTGAGAACTATAGTAATATCATTGTACATCCATAAATTTTAATAGCAGGAGATACATCAAAACCATAGTGAATGAATTATACTATTCAATGTCATGTCTTTAAGATGATTTAATTAAAAGATCATGATTTTTGGTAGAATGTGTGATTATCATTATACCCATATTTAATATTGTGTCTCGCATTGACGGTTCTTCATAGAAAAAACACATAAATTATCCCAACGAACCGTATAAGGACAGATGGTGATTTGATTCATGAGTGATTAGAAATATTAGGTAAATATTCTAGGAATGGATAATTTAATGACTAATTATTTAATTTCCCTATTATGGATGAAATAAATTTGTATGGAAAACAAGTTAATTTTTTTTCAATAGTGACTCAAAATTATAGCTAATATAAATTATTATTTAACTAATAATTGACAATAATATTTGCGGTTAAATCATTAAATTTAACAATTTTTTTAAAAACATTTAAATTATAATATTAAAGAAATTTAATATTTATATTCATTAAAAAATTAAAAAATATCATCATAAAAAATAATAATTCAAAAACCATCCACTATAGAGAGAACACAAGACCTACTATCACTAAATTTTAGTTATTTCAATAATTTATTTAATAATAGCACCATGACCTAAATTTTATCACTACTGAGTATGGAATTGACATGTGTGTAACCATTATAGTTTTGGGTTAATATGTTGTGATAATGATGGATATATGATTCCATGGATTGATAGTACTATATACGTCAATTTTTGGGTTTATATTAGAAATATAGGTTATCTGAAAGAAGATTTATTTAATTGACACGATCTTAGTTTATTAGGAATGTAATGAGAGGGATATATGGGTTCCATTAAGTGTTGGTAAGTGTATAGTAAAAATATTTGAGCATTGATCTATTAAATATTAGATAGATTATATATTATTAGATATTTCAAGTAGATATTTGGGTAAGATCATTTACCAATCTTGTGATTTTATAACTTGTAGACATTATTTAATTTCTTAAAAAATATTATTTATAGTATAATAAATAAAATTGATTACATTTGAATAAAAATTATGATAATATTTAATTTTTAAATATATTAACTAATATATTGGTAAATGATAAAATTTTGAATAAGAACACATAAAAATGAAATGGGTAATTTTTCTATAAATGCGATTTTTCATTATATTGGGTAAATTGATTTAAACAAATTTATAGAATTTAAGAAAAATATTTTGATGAAAAATTAATTCATTTTTTAATTTATTATTATTAAATAAGAATAGGGTGACTTTTGCGGGTTTAATAAAAAATGATTGATATTTGTGGTGAATAGTTAAAAATTTTGATTTTGCAAATACTTTCATTTTTATGACATTATAATGTTACATGAAACTTTTAATTTTTTTTGAAACATTATTATTGGAGATAATATATGGTTAATACATTATAAAATTAATTTAATAATATAATGTTGTTCTTATTAACCTCTGAATGTACATTTGGAAGTTGAAGGAATTTTTATTTCAACTAAAAACAATGTTTTGATCGTCTCTTTTATTCATATATTCACAATTATCCATTCACCATTGGTTTGGATTGAAAGTTAAATAATAATCATTTTAACAATAATAATACACAAAATTCCCTTCTAATTAAAATTATACTTTATTTTTTAAAATATTTATTTATTGTCCTCAAATGATCCTTTTCTAACCACTTTTTTTTCATTACAGTACATAAAAATATTTTAAAAATATTTTTTTTAATAATTTAAATATATTATTTTATAATTAATTTTATAATTGGAGTATTTATTTTAAAATTATGTAATAAAGTACTTGTAATTTGTTTCACATAAAAAATTACCAAGGTAAAAAAATTTCACAATGAAAAAAAATCATAAAACAAATAAAAGTGGTGTTATAGTAAAGTCCGAGTCTTTAACTAACTAAAAATTCAGTATTTAATTTTATTTATTTTCTTTTATTTCAACCATAATATATAATATATTATAAATTGGATGCAATTTGGGTCATATTCGACTAAAAAAATATTATATTTTAGTGTTTTTAATATGTACAATGGTTCCACAACTCTATCTCTTATAAATGGGAACCTATTTCACCCAATTATTTACATAGTATGAGAAACCTTGTTAAACCAATTATAGCACACATCCCATCTAGGATCTAATACCCATTTATTAAATGTCATATTCTTACCAAATGTATAATTATTGTTGTGTTACCATGTATCCTAAAGAATAATTTCTCATGAAAATGTATACATTTTGTCCAAACGAATTCTTATTAATATCCACTTATTTATTCTTCAAATATATTCTAACCTTCCTAAAATAATCAATCCATTATATTTACCACATAAAAAAACTAGTATGATATTGAAATAACTATTTTCTTCTTCATTTTCAATTAAATGAATATAAAAATATCACTCATGCATACCTATAGAAAGCATCCCAATTGAATAACACAATTGTTTATTCATCCCATTTCACATGCTATATCATAAGGATATATTTAATGAAACCCAATTTCTATTATTCTAAGAATATTATCCTTTTTAGTTTTTTAAATGTTATATAAATGGGAACATCAGTCTGGCGTACGTGCGAATAGTCAACTCAATAAATTACATTATAATGATTATATAATAAATAATTAATAAAAATAAAACAATTATAATATTATTTAATATTTAAAATTAAATTTTTTTCATATTTTATCATAATTAATCTTTATTAAATATAATGTAATAAATATAAATTTCATTGGTTAATTTTATGCCATATAAAACATATTACCAAGGAAAATTTATTGAATGTAACTATTTTTATCATTCCAAACATTTTAGTTTTAGGAATAATTTGAAAACTAAAAAAGGAAATATATAATTCTTATGGAATCATTTTACAAGTAATTTTCACCTTTACTAGATACATATATCATTTTGAAGGATATTAACATAAACTACATAAGCGACTAATGTGACTTACTCCAATTTTGTTGATAGATGGAAACATATAATAAGTAAATTAAAAGGGATAATATTATGGGATCAGTAATAAAAAAATATCTGACATAAGTAAAAAATTAATGATTTTTTATATTTATGTGGTTATTAGTCATAAAATACATGTTAAGACTCAACAGAATAAATATCTCTTTAAAAACTAATTTTCATATATATTGAATCATTCCTTAAAAATATTTATATCCCATATAAATTAATTTTAAAATAAATTAATGGGGTTATTATTAATTCATAAATAATTTTTAATTTCATCGTTAACATTAATTAATATTTTTTAGAGGAATAAATCATCCATTTTCTGTAAAGCTCTATTTTTTATTTATAACATTGTTGTTAATAGAAATTTTTTGAAACCTTAAATGAATTACTAAATAATCCATCCAACATATAATTTCATCATTATGAAATGTATTCCAAATGATTTCATGGGTTTTATATAATATATTATTACTATTACTCTAATAAATTATCATTTAAGATATTTAAAAGCTGAAAAATATGTTTCTCATTATTTTGATGAAAGAATTGAATGTTTTTTTCTTATCGTGTCATATGATTTTTTCAATGTTTTATTATAAAAAAGTGAATGATTCTAAATTTTTTATTCATGGTATAGTACATGGGAATTATCGATGATGATAGTTGAGATCGGGAAATTTATGTAAAATGTAGGGACTAATGATATAGTATTTGAATAAAATATGGTTGAAATAACATACTTGGCTACACAAATTGAATGGTGTTTAATGAATTAATTAATAAAGGCTCATTTATTTTTCATCATGATTCTTTCATTGGTTTTTATTTATTTCATTTTGTATTAGTAGTGTAATTTTTTAACAATTTTATTTCTGTTAGATGTTATATTTCATTTATCTGATAAAATATTATTATGAAATATGTAATCATATTTATGGGTTTTATTATTTTAAATATACTAGTATATTTTGATTATTTTTATTAATTACTCTGTTCATTTTCCATTAAATTCTAAAACTATTTTTCAAAATGATTATGGATTAATAAGAATGATTATGAAGACGATCTCTTTTAATGAAATTTTATGATTGAGATAAGTAATTCAATAACACAGAATTTTTTTTAATATTCTAAATAATTATAGTAGAACACGTATTACATGTTATAAAAGTAAAAGTCTAGTTTTTTTAGAAATTTATTGAAATTATCATGTAAATAATTTTCCTAATAATTTATAACATTAAACCTAAATGATATTGGGAATGTAGGAATGTGTAATATTTTTTATAGAACAGAAATAACTTGTTTGGTTATGTTTAGTATGTCATAGTAGGAATCAAATAATTTTTGTAAATAATTTTATTTTATCACTTGTCATAGGATTTCAGGTTGGAGTCATTTTAGTTGGTATTCAATCATAGTTTAGATAAAATTATAGGGTTTGATTCCATTCAAAGATAATAATTAAAAATAATTATAAAACCTAATGGGTTAATATTTTTATTTTTACTATATGTTTTATTTCATATATAACATTAAATTTTATCTTCCTTAAGAGAAAATGGTTATTTTGGGGGAATAAAAAACAAATGATATAGATTAATAGAAGGTCCTATAGTTATAAAAATAATAAAAATATAAATTATTAATAACATTGTTTATTATGATTTAATGTATTCACAGTAACATTTTTTATTTTATTTAATGGATTTTATATAACAAAACATATTAATAATAGGTTTGGAGGACACAAAAATGGTTTCCCAAAAAAATTACCCAAATTGGATATAAGGTAGAGCGAAATTATTATGGCTATTACAGACTAGTTATCTTATTATAAAATTGACAATGAGAACCTATGTGAATATTTTGTTGGACCAAATAAGTTAAAAATGGGTTATCATGGATTTTTAAGATATAATGACTATGAAACAAACATGATTCAATTTTTTCATGTCAATAATATGGAAAGAATATCCTCGGAGAATGTCTCCATGGAAAATGAAAATATTTTATATAGTTAAATGTAGGATATTGAGTGATGATTTACTGAGGAAAATGGGCTTATTTTAATAAAATTATAGAGGATAAAAATATATTCATATAGTATTATTAAAATTTTAATTTTGATATTGAGAGTAAAATGGTCATTATGTTATTTGATACTAAATGATAAAATATCATGAAACGTATCTACATGATCATATAAATGATTTTAAGAAATGTAATGATCAATTATATATTTAAATGAAGAATCTACAAAGAACATATAAAATTAAATAATTATTTTTAGAGTTTAATTTTTTCATTTATAAGTATTGATTATATTTAGATTTAGGATTCATAAGACATGATTCATATTTTTAATTGTTAGAAGGACTTAGTAATTAATAAGATGGAATATTTTAGTTAATTTATTATTATGAAAGATAATGGTTGATGTGTCAACACATATTTTTTGTAGATCACATTTACAGTAATATTTAATTAAATGGATGATAATTTGAAGGATAATTATATGTTTAATGGGATAAATATACATTTATAATCATGGTGTGATTATATTAATAACATGATTAGTTATATGTTGGGTGATGTTTATTAGGATCAAATAGATTCATTGAGGTACATATAACACTTATTATATAGAAGTGATATAATATTAAGGATATTTGGGAAGAATTTTATATATTGGGGATATAGGATTTATTTAAATCCTCACATTTACGGTTATTATGAGATTTCATGTTCATTTTATTTTGGATAATTCAGATATGGGGTTACTATGTTTTTATGAAGATACTTTTTAGAGGATAAAAAGAATTGGGTATTATTGATTTTTTGATGAGGTGATTATTGTAATTGTGGAATAATTTCACTATATTTTTGGTACATTTTAGGGAATGTTTAGTATATTATGTGGTTAGATGGTTAACATTGACCAGGACACAGATAATTAGTAATTATTTAAATGTATATACAATATATTTTAATTTTATGTCATAGTGAGTTTGATTATTTTTGGATATTTCTAGAATTATATTAATAAGGTATATAAATTTATTGTGCATTATTTTATGAGTTATTAATGTTTTTGAAAATAAATGATAAGTTTATTTTAAATGAATATGGGATGAAACATTTCACATTTTTTGTTTCAAAATTTGTAAGTATTAACTTTAAGAGTTTTATTGTTAATTACTTTTCTAATTATTTATATAGAACACAGGATGTTATTGTTAGGCCAAAAATAATAAAATAATATTTCAATACTTAATTATCTATCTATATATAATATTCTATAATAACTAATTGTTCTTACCATTTTTGGTTTTAGTAAATATTTAGAGATAATAGGAATGTATTTTCCTCACATTTATGGATTTTAGATTTCATGAAATTAAATTTCAATGGACCAGACCTAAAAAACCACCTAGGTTTTATATATAATGTGATGGAAAGGTGTGAATTTTCTAAAAACTCAACTGGAGGATGAAATTGAGATTATTGAGTGAAATTAAGTCAAGTGTGTTTTTTCATATTATATAACTCGATGGTAAATTATGTCCTTGAAATCTAGTAAGGGGGAGATATAACAATTGAGTATCATAAAGAAAAAATCACTGAGTTATCATAGTAAAATTTTGTAATCTCATTCATAGGTACGAATATACTAATGGTAAATTATTGGTTTATGAATGTCACGACCCGTCCCCCGGGGCCCGTATCGTGACTACCCAAGCCCACCTTCCATAGGACAGGGGATGTCGACTAGCACCAAAGGCGTAATTCACTAAAACTAGGAAGGAATTGCATTTATAAATTGTAGACACATATAACCAGAGTACAAGCAGAAGAAAACATTAAGTAAAAGCTGTATAAAAAGTGTACTGAAAGTAATGGGGGGCCAGAATACAAGACCAACTGTAATGTACAATACAACTAAAAGAAAGTACAACTAAAAAGGGACAAACAACTGAAAGGTGAAAGCATCTCTTGGATTGTCCTCTAGGGTTCCTACCTGGAGGTTAGGTACAAATGGCCTCCACATCACTCCTTATCCGTCAAAATCCACTGTGTACTGATACGTCGTAAGGTCCTCCTTCGGGTACCGTCTAGTTCTGGTGCTCTCGGCCTCTGTCAGCGCTGCCCGTTGTCTGCATCCAACACAACGAGGTGTGGGCATAACCCGTGTAGGGTTGAGTATAACGATACTCAGTAAAGACCCTGAGACCCTCAAGGTCTCACAAAATACAACAAGGATAAAACACAGGTATGAAATCAATAGATAACCATTACTTAGTTATATGCCCATACATATACATAAGTTATCAAGTAACCCATCATAAAAATGAGGGAAACACAAAGGTAATTGACTCAACTCAAACCATGATTTTCATTATCGAAACCATGGATGCTGGAGAACTCCTCCTCTATAGAGAACAATGGGATTGTCGCAACACCGAAGCGCTTCTCACTAACCTTGGACTACTGAGGTACTCCTCTTGTCGAGTACTGCGAGTCTGCTGCCAACTACCAGGCGCTCCGTTCGCTGTGGGTGTGCCACAAAATACTGGGTGCTCCCCCTAATAGCCTACAGAGGTACTCCTCATGTAGAGTACCCTGGGTCTTCCACCAAATACCAGGTGCTCCTACGCCTTGGGTCTTCCACCAACTACCAGACGCTCCCCACTGGGCTAGTCGAATCACTCCGAGTCGAATCGGTCAAGCAGTCGTCAGGTCTGTCAGCTACAAGGTCTTCACACTCAGTACGCTCATCTCCGGGAGGATCTGCTCCACGAGCTATTGGTCGATACTCCAAGTGTCACGAAGCCTCACATGGAAGTATCTCAAAGGACAACCACATCAAAGGGGTCTCAATGCAACAGAAAACAAGTCAATCGGACACCCGGTCTGTGAGTTATTGGCATTTCCGTCTGAGAGGCCCGGTTAGTTTTTAGGTTCAAACCAACCCGACTGTACTCTAACTATGTCAAAAACTCAAGTGGGATATTCCAAAGGAATCGTCTCATTCTAAGCCTTTCATCGCCATAGATGGTTCGTCGACCAGACACCCATAGCCCTAGTAATGGATGATTAGGTGTAATTGGATCTGACGGGTTCGAGTCCGGTCTGACCCAGTTGGACCGACCCGACCCGGGTCCGGACTGGGGTCTGACTGAACCCAAAGGGGCGGCTCAGCCCGAAGGTGGCCCGACATGGAAGCGGTCTGGCCCAATTGGCTAGACGCATGGCCCGGCCCGGCTGGTCGTGTGGCCCAACCCGACTGTCCGTGGGGCCTGGCCCGGCCGACCGTGGGGCCAGGCCCGACCGGCTGTGTGGCCGGCCCGGCTGGCCGTGGGGCCTGGCCATCTAGCCGCATGGCCCGACCATCCATGTCGTGTGGGGGGGGGGGGGGGTGCCACGACCCCCCTTTGTTCGTAACGGCCGGCGCATGGCGCCAACCCCTATAACTGCGGGACCAGAAGGGTCCCTCCTATGTAGCACGCATTGGCGGCTGGCTCAGCCGGCTGCCCTCCCCTATCCACCACGGCCTTAGGCCGTGGGTCTTCTTCGGCACGGCATGACGGCGCCACGCCCCTGCTCTCCCGTTGCGGCCTGCCCTATCCGCGGTCCTGCAACACCAGCACGACACGACGGTGCTGCACGCCTCTTCCACGGCCCGAAGTGACCGCGGCTCTCCTCCGTGTAGCAAGGCGGTGCCACACCCTCTTGGTGACCCAACGGCTTTTATGCCGCTGGTTTCTTTTGTGTCCGGCCCATCGTTGACCACCGTTGATCACCATGGTCTGGTCCTCAGTCATCAACAAACAAGATCAACCAAAGGGGGAAGGTCGGCCATGTTGGTGCGGTCCAAACCCCCCCATGTTAGGTTGATAACATTTGGCATAATGAATACCAAAATATTAACGACGTTGAATGGAAACAAAACAACTCAAATCCCCCTACCTCTCTTGTCGTTGATCATTTACGAAGTCGCGGGATTGCAGCGTCATTTTGTCAACGTCGAAAGAGGAAGAGTTCGAAGAAGATGAGTTGAAGATGACGTCATATGCATTCTTCATGGGCGGCGGTGCTTCCACATCCTTGCCCCAGTCGAAGAAGGAAGAACATGGTGTTCATTGTTCTTCTTTGGAAGGAGTGTTCTTTGCTTTCTTCGTTGAGAGGATGAAGTTCTCTCTCAAGTCCCACCCAAATGAATGGCCAACCAAATGAAATAATAGATTTGTCTATTATTTAATCGTTGGATTGAATTAAAAATAATTAAAAAGTAGAATTAATTAAACGAGGGGGTTCAATTGATTCTAATTGGGTTGGCACATTTAATTAGTGGTGGAAGTTCAAGGGTTTCCCCCCACTTTATCGAGAGTTACAAGGGGTTAAAGCCCGTGTGGTCCCCATGTTAAAAATCCTCCCAAGGGAGGTTATGTGCGGGTGGGACCCACCTCCATAACCACTCATGTGAGGTTATGTTGTGGTGTCCCCCACCACTAACCTTCTCTTGGAGCTTATAACCACCAAGAAATAAAAATAAGCTATCACCTTATTTTTAATTAACTTTATTAAAGAACCCCAAAAACTATCATTCATTCTCGTTAAAACACAATTGTGGTGAAATTCTTACTAAGAAATCACTGAAACTGTGAGTTAAATGGTTCCCTCAGAATTCGATTCTGAGCACCGGTTCAGAAGTTATAAAATCCCGCTCGCACGTTTACTAAACGTACCCGAGAAAAACTTCATAAATTGATTATGGGCACACCGGGCCTCGGAATCAAGCACCGTCAGAAACTGCAGACTCGTAAAAATCTCATGAATTTAAGAAAAATAAGTTTTCCACAGAATTTTTGGGTCTTTAAATTCTCCCCACCTCAGGGATTTACATCCCCATAAGATACAACTCATACTAAGGGAATAAATGGGGGTACTGAGCACGCATATGAGCTTACCACTCCCATGTGCTATACTTGAGGTTCCCGTGCTACCAACAAACATGCACAAGAGGTATCGACCGTCCATGTAGGACAAGCTCTTGTCAATCCTAAATCCCCATTAGGACCTCTGTGAATGTCACCCCATCATCGATGTCCAGCTCTCCATGGTTGATGATGTGGGATGGGTCGTGCAGGTATCTCCTCAGCTGAGATACGCGGAAGACATCGTGCACCCGATGCAGGTGGGGTGGAAGAGCCAAGCGGTAAGCCACCTCACCTACTCTGCTAAGGACCTGGAATGGTCCGATGAACCATAGAGATTACTTTCCAACTCAGACAAATCTCCGTAGTCCTCGTCGAGGTGAGACTCATAGGAAAACGTGGTCGCCATTGTCAAACTCCAGAGGCCTCTGCCTCCTGTCAGCATATGACTTCTGTCTGCTCTGAGTAGTCTTCATCTACTCCTGGATGATCTGCACCTTCTCCATGGTAGCCCGTACCATCTTTGGTCCCACTAGTGTTGACTCCCATGGGTCTGTCCAGCACAGTGGTGATCTGCAAGGCTGACCATACAAGGCCTCAAAAGGTGCCATACCAATGATGGATTGATATCTGTTGTTGTAGGCAAACTCCACCAAAGGGAATTGGTCCTCCCAGCTGAGACCGAAGTTGAGGAAACATGTACAGAGCATGTCCTCAAGGGTATAGATGGTTCTCTTGGTCTGACCATCTATCTGAGGATGGAAGGTGGTGCTTAGATGTAGCTGCGTCCCAAAATCCTCCTACAAACCCTTCCATAGCTAGGAAGTAAACCGTGCATCTCGGTTGGAGACAATAGAAAAAGGTACTCCATGAAAATGCATTATCTCCTGCACATAGAGGCGTCCCAAGATCTCAATTGAGCCCTGCTCTCTGATCGGTAGGAAGTGGTCTGACTTGGTAAGTCAGTCTACAATCACCCATATCGAATCATGACTACTAGATGTATGTGGAAGACTCGTCATGAAGTCCATGGATATCCCGTACCACATCCACTCTGGGACCTCTAAGGGATGAACCAAGCCAACTGTTACCTGGTGCTACGCCTTCACTTGTTAAAAAATGAGGCATCATGAGATAAACTCTACTACTATCTTCTTCATACCTGGCCACCAATGCTGTAGTTGAAGGTCTTGGTACATCTTTGCCACTCCCGGATGTACCGCTAGAGGGGAGGTGTGGAAATCCCTCAACACATCCTCCTGAAGTGCAAATAGTACCATGGTACGTCCTATAAAGTGGATGACATGCTCCACAACTTCATAAAATCAATCAGGGGATTGCCCTGTGGATATCAGAGCACGTCGTGTCTTGCAGTCAGCGTCTCCACGCTGTGCCTCCCTGCCTCGCTGAAGAAGTGGAGTAGTGACTGTAAGAGACTGAAGATAGGCTAGTCCATCCATATCAACAAATGATATCTTTAAGGTTGTTAGATGCTTTATCACCTCTCTTAGTAGTTGAATACCAGTCCTCCTACTGAGCACATCTACAACCATGTTCCCCTTCCCAAGAGTATATACTATCTCAATGACATAGTCCTGGAGGAACTCAAGCCATCGCCCCTATCTCAGGTTCAAGTCCTTCTGAAAGAAGATATTCCTAAGACTCTTGTGATAATATTACATGATAAAATGTTCTCCCATCAGATAGTGCCGCCGCATCTTCAAGGTGAAGACCACAGCTGCTAACTCCAGGTCATGGGTAGCGTAGTTCTGCTCATGCTGTCTCAACTGCAGAGAACCATACACGATCACTTCTCACACATGCCTTAGGACACACTCGAGTGTGTTCCCTAATGCATAACTATAGACTACGTACCCTACTCCTTTATCTAGAAGCCTCAATATGGGGGCACTAGTCAACCTATGCCTCAGCTCCTGAAAGCTCTGCTGGCATCTCTCCGACCACATGAAGGGTTTCCCCTTCTTCGTCATGGCTGAAAGTAGTGATGTAACTCTAGAGAAGTCTGGAACAAACCTCCGATAGTTTCCAGCCAAGCCCAGGAAACTCCGTACCTCCATCACACTCCTGGGTGGTTCCATGCAATTACAGCCTCAATCTTCGCTGGATCCACTGCAACTCCAGCCCCCGAGATGACGTTCCCAAGAAGTGGACCTCTCGAATCCAAAATTGGCACTTCGAGAGCTTACCATAAAGTTGTTTCTCTCAGAGTGTGTCCAGTACTACCTCAAAATGGCAGGCATGCTCCTCCTCAGTTGTTGAGTAGATCAGAATGTCGTCGATGAAGACTACAACAAAGGGATCGAGGTAAGGCTGGAAGATCCTATTAATGAGACTCATAAACACTACTGGAGTGTTGGTTATGCCAAAGGGAATAACCAAGAACTCGTAGTGGCTGTACCGAAAGTGGAAGGATGTCTTTTTCACATCCTCATCTCAAACTCTGAGCTGGGGATAGCCTGATCTGAGGTCCATCTTCGAGAACCATCGTGCTCCCTTGAGCTGGTCAAAGAGGTCATCGATCCTCAGCAGTGGGTACTTGTTCTTCACGGTCACCTGGTTCAGGCGACGGTAGTCAACACAGAGTCTCAAGCTCCCATCCACCTTCTTGGTGAATAGAATTGCGGCTGCCCAGGGAGAAACACTGGGCCAGATGAATCCCTTTCCCTACAAGTCCCCTAGCTGTACCCGCAGCTCATGATGCTCCGAGGGAGCCATCCGATACGCTGAAGTAGATATTGGTGCCATCCCGGGGTACAAGTCAATATAGAAGTCCACCTCTCTGTGAGGAGGTAGTCCTGGAACATAGTCAGGAAAAACATCCGAGTACTGGTCCACCACTACACGCTATGTAAGACTCTCCACATCATCTACTCCAAGGGTAAGGCAACCCAACTGGTGAGTGATCGACTGCAACCTCCACTGTGTAAGTCTGTCCTGTGCTGCAAAGGTTCCCTTCTCACTGGTGAAGGTGAACTTGGTCCCATCCATGCAGAAATACTGCACTTTTTGCCTAATACAGTCGATCTGAGCATAGACTGTAGATAACCAGTCCATAACCAAGATCATGTCATAAGGTCTCGACACCACTACTAGGAGATCTCATCTGAATCTCTCGCCACCTAGAGTAAGCTTTCACTACTGGAACCCGTGCATAATCATCGAATCATCTTCCGTGGGAGTCTCTAGCTGTAAGGATCGAACCAACAGCTCCTTTGGAATCTCCGAGATCCGAACAAGGGAAGTGGCAATGAAAGAGTGATGAGCACCTGTGTCTATAAGAACTGCAGCTAAGGTGGAATCAACACAAATCGTACCTCGAATCATCTCCGGAGTGCCGTGATCATAGGCCTTAGTTTCCTGAAGCTATTTTATGCCCTGTCCCCATGCTCCATGTGGTTGGGCTGTACCTCCTAGTAGTAGTGGCGGTAGCACCTCGTAACATTGTCCACTTCCAGCTACACGACCACCTCCTCTTCCACGTCTGCCTATGCCCTACAGACCGCCTCTATCGAACCTCTGCCTCTGCCTAAGAGGTCCCTCAACTATCTACTGATCATCAGAGCGACGGGTCGGACAGTCACGAGCCATGTGACTAAGACCACTATAGGAGTAACACTGTTCCCTCCTGGCATGACTGGCTCTGTCTCCACTCTGGGTTCCCCGCACAACTGATCCTAAGTCGTGCGGTCGACCACCTGTAGGTCTGGTCCTCTTCGACCTCTGCATCATCTATCAACTGCCAGCTACAGAAGACCCCGCTGCAAGTCGACTAGTGTAGGGTCTCGCTGCTGGAGACTACTCAGAAAGGTAACTCTCCACTAGGAGGGCTCTCTCCAACACCCCTGTCTGTTTCAGGATGCTGTGGGAGATAACTGAAGCTCTGATCTCTCGCTTGAGTCCCTGCTCAAAGGTCTGGGCCCTGAATAATGAGTCTCGTACCATATCAGTGGAGTAGTGCGAGAGGTCGGTGAACCTCTCTGAGTACTGAGATACACTCATGCTGCCCTACTGCAGATGTAGTAGCTCCTGTATCTGCACAGCTCAAAGGGAGGCTGTTAATAACTCCACTCGGAACAGGCCCTCGAAGTCTGCCCATAGATGTGTCACCTCATCATGCATATTGAGCATCAGGCTCCACCATCTTCCTGCTACTACTAGGAGGAGGCTGACATCAAGGATCACCATGAAGTTAGCTGGTGTCCCTACCGGTCTGAGGAATCTCACCACATCCTCCAGCCAATCCTCAACCGCCTTTAGTTCCGTCTCTCCCCTAAACCTGGGTGGCCTCTGGCACTAGAACTCATGGAGCGCGCTCAAGAGGCATGCACTCTCTGCTGCTGGGGCTGGTGGCATCGGTGTCCCAATAGAAATTAGTACCGCTGGTGCCTCCACTGGTGCCTCAACTGGAAGAGGGCCCTATACTGAGGCCTCATCGCTCGGTGGGATGTCAGTACATAAAACTCTCAGGTCTCTATCTGGTCGTCCAGGGGGAGGCATCCTGAAAGAAACCGATGTGACACTGTCAAAAGACTATACCTAGTGTGCTATCCTAGATTGATCTGAATTAAATAAAACTTTCAAAAAACATACATGCAATCAATTTTTTCATGTACTAAGTCAGAAATCAGTAGTCAGGGTCCTAGTGTATGGATACGTCGGCCACCGCACCAACACTGGACTCCCTGAACTGAAAACTACACTCAGTACCCTTAACACTATTGCTTCACAGAAAAGAAATATCAGAGCCTTAAGTTATGCGGTAGAACCAACCCCTATGATACCAATTTGTCATGAACCGTCCCCCAGGGCCCGTATCATGACTACCCCAAGCCCGCCTTCCATAGGCCAGGGGATGGAGACTAGCACCAAAGGCATAATTCCCTAAAACTGGGAAGGCATTGCCTTTATAAATCGTAGACACACACAACCAGAGTACAAGAGGAAGCAAAAACTAAGTAAAAGCTGTATAACAAGTGTACTAAAAGTAATGGGGGGCCAGAATACAATCCCAACTGTAAAGTACAATACAACTGAAAGCATGTACAACTGAAAAGGGACAAACAACTGAAAGGTGAAAGAAGCTCCTGGATCGTCCTCCAGGGTCCCTACTTGAAGGGTAGGTACAGATGGAATCCACAACACTCTATGTCCTCTAGAATCCACCGTGTACAAATACGTCATAAGGTTCCCCTCCGGGTACCATCTAGTCATGGCGCTCTTGGCCTCCGTCAGCGCTGTTCGTGGTCTGCATCCAACACAACGTGGTGCGGGCATAGCCCATGTAGGGGTGAGTATAATGATAATCAGTACAGACCTCGAGACCCTCAAGGTCTTAGAAAATACAACAAGGATAAACCAAAAGTTTGAAATCAAAGGATAACCATTTCTTAGGAATATGCCCATACATATACCTAAGTTATCAAGTAACCCATCTCAATCATAAAGGAAACACAAAGGTCATTGACTCAGCTCAAACTAGGATTTTCATTATCGAAAACACAACTATTGGAGAACTCTTCCTCTATAGAGAAAAATGGGCCTGTCGCGACATTGAGGTGCTTCTCACTAACTTTGGACTACTAAGGTACTCCCCCTATCAAGTACCGCGAGTCTGCTGCCAACTACCAGGAACTTCGTTCGCTATGGGTCTGCCACCAAATACCGGGCGCTCCCCCTAATAGCCTGCAGAGGTACTCCTCCTATCGAGTACCGTGGGTCTGCCACCAAATACTGGGCGATCCTCTTCTATGGGTCTGCTGCCAACTACCAGGAGCTCCCCACTGGGCCAGTTGAGTCACTCCGAGTCGAATAGGTCAAGCAATCGTCAGGTCTGTCAGCTACTAGGTCTCCACACTTAGTATGCTCGTCTCCAAGATGATCCACTCCACGAGCTACTGGTCGATACACCAAGTGTCCTGAAGTCTCAATTGAAAGTATCTCAAAGGACCACCATGTCAAAGGGATCTCAACGCAACAGACGACGTTTCCATCGGACGCCCGATATTTCAGTTATTGGAATTTACATCCCAGGGGCCCGATTGCTTTTTAGGATCAAACCAACCCAACCATACTCCAGCTATGTCCAAAAACCAAGTGGGATATTCCAAAGTAATCATCTCATTCCAAGATTTTCGTCGCCATAGAAGGTTCATCAATCGGACACCCGTAGCCCAAGTTATGGGTGATTATGTTTAATCGGGTCTGACGAGTTCAGGTCCGGTCTGACCCAGTTGGACCGACCCAACTTGACCCGACCTGGGTCCGAACTGGGGTCTGACTTGGTCCGTGGGTCTGACCCGACCTAATGGGGTGGCCCGACCCAAAGGCAACCAGGCCCGAAAGTGGCCCGACCCGGTTGGCTGGCCGCGTGGCCCGGCCCGGCTGGCTGTGGGGCTCGGAAGTAGGCTGCGTGGCCTGGCCGGCTGGCCGCATCGGCCGACTAGCCATGCCGGGGGGGGGGGGGGGGGGTCGCGCCCCCCTCTGTTTGTAACTGCCAGTGCATGGCACCAGCCACTATAGCCTCGGGACCTGAAGGGTCCCGCCTGTGTAGCATGCACCGACATCCAGCTTAGTCGGCCTCCCTCCCCTATCCACCACAGCCTTAGGCCATGGGTCTTCTCCAACGCGGCATGACGGTGCCACACCCCTCTGCCTTGGTTGCAGCCTCCTACTGCCCTCCGCGCGGCACGACAACGCCACACGCCTCCACTGTAGCCTGACATGGCCGCGTCGATATATAAATCATATAATACATTCTGGAAGTAACTAAATCATGATCTATGTAATATGATCAAGAATAACATGTCAAATCACGTACGATAAACAGAGCGATGAAAACCCAAAATGTTACATTAACAAGGAATTTTTAATAAACATGTAATATAAAGTCATAAAAGAATCATATATGATATCGTAAATATTATTATGAATCTAATATAATTTAATAATATATTTCAAAACATTATAGTAGTTTTTGATTCGTATAGAGAGTATCGGACCTAAGGTAAGGGGCAATTCCTCAATCTCATTATTTTCCGAGATTGTTTATGTGTAAGTCATTACCATGAAATATTTATCATCTATATCCATGTTCTATAATTATGTTTTTAAAGGGAATATTTTAAGGTTTTATAGTAGGTTCTCTTTAAATAGATCATCATTTTAATTTTTTTGAAGATTTACTTTTCTAAATCTATTCAATTAATGTCAAAGTTTGAAAATTTATTTAAGGATTTATTTATTTGGACCTCATTGTTTTAAAATGTTAATTTATTTCAAATGTTTCAAAGTGGTATGAGGCACTTTTATTCGAAAATATATTTTAAATGACACCCTTTTTAAATTGTGTTACTTTTAAATGACTTCAAAAAAAGTGATATTTCATTCAATGATTTTTACTGATTATTTTCATCTATGTCAACATCCTTTATTAGATATTATTTTTTATTGATGTTGATTATCTATAATACAATATTATATATTTTTTTTGAATGAGTTATGATATTTTTTACAGTGAATGTTATATTTTTATACTATTCAAGTTTAATGTTTAAAGTATTGATATTTTTTAATCTAGTTTTAATACAAAGGATTATGTTATGTTTTTCCCTTTTCATATGAGGAATGCATTGGACATAGTAAGTGACGGTAGGGGCCTTCTATAGCCCCTCGATGCGTCAGTAGGTCTCAAGATACAAACAAGTGTCTTGGCACAAGGACATGATAGAATTATTGTGAATGGTATTTTCACAAGGCCTTGACATAGTGGTTATGATGTCTAACATTATGAATTCCCTTGTTATGGGATTAGTTATTACATGTGATTACTAAACTATTAGAATATCCACGTGAATAATTAAATTGTAATTTATGTTTTATTTTTTCCATATTATGTTCATGTTTATATTTAAATGCATACTATTTTTATTATATATCTTTCCATAAACATTTATAGCTTCCACTAAATTATTTACCCTTACTGAGCATCTGATCTCACCCATTTCATATGTTTTATTTTCCCAGGATGCCAAGAAGTGTGTTATTATTGATATTAAGGGTTAAGTGAGGGGAATAATTTCATTCTTAAAGGATTATTTATGTTGTATTTTATGTGATAAATTTTAATGTAACGTTCATGTATTTAATCTATTTTCCAAGACTTCTAATCTGGTCGGTTCATCGGGACATGATTCCTTATATCATGTCAATGTATTAAAATAATGCACTGGCTCTGGGAATCTAGGGTTGAGGAATTACAGTTGGTATCAGAGGAATTTTATCAACAACCATAGAAATATATTTACAAAATTTAGATTAGATATCATAACCCTAAGATAGACTTTGAGGATATGTATAGAAGAACCCCCATGTATTATGGTAATGTTGGGATTACAAGGATATCCAAATAGGTGAAACTATCTTTGGATACTACAAGTGGAAATGGTTCTGAAATATATGTGCCTAGGGTTGAAAACATCGACAACGTGTTCTGATCTTGACTCGGGGTAACCTAGTACCGGACAACAGGCCTTACTACACACCTAGTTTGACACTCCATGGGGATATGTATAGGATAATTCATATCTTCATTACAAACCATTATTAAGTATTTATGATTAACTATGTCCTCAAAGAAACCATGTTTATGATTATGGGATATATATACATAATTTTTTTAGTTGATGTTACATATTTCAGTAGTTTGGAATTATGTATTATGATTCATATCCTAATCTAGTGTATGCCATTTTTTAGAAATGGTGCCCAATGGATGAAATGGAAATAATATCAATTCACGCAATCCATGTTGGGATTTCCCTTCAATGCATGATAGTGATAGTGGAGTGGGTGATACAACTGGCATTGAACAACTTATAACCATAACAGAACAACTGGATCATGTTATGAATAATAACCTTACACATATGGAGCAGCCTAATCCACAACAAGGAGAATAAATGTTGGATCACTTCATGATAAAACAACCTCGAACTTTAAATGGGACTAAAAATAATTTTGTATCTGAGCAATGAATAAGTTCCATAGAAAAAATATTTATTTCTTTGGGGATTAATGAAAGGGAATTTTTTTATGGAATTCTATCATCTTTTAGGAGATAAAGGTCAGTAGTGGTCATTGCTTCTAAACATAAAGAAGGATAATGATGCCGAAAATATGGAATGGAGTGAATTTAAAGAACTATTCCTACAAAAAATCTCTCCTTGTGATGTATAAGAAGTTATGAAAAGGAAATTTCTCAATCTTAGGAAAAAATACTATAAGAATGTTGTAATATATCAGGATAACTTTATGAGGTTATAAAGGCATGCAGTAGATAATATAGGTAACTCAATATGTATGATTGACAAATTATTTGATGGGTTAAATCCCTTCCTTCAAAGGGAATTGGTCTTACAATATTTCTCATCATACAAAGATATTATCTCATGAGCTATCAAGATGAAAAATAAATTCTCTAATACTTATGACATTAAATTAATAAAAGAGAATAAGAGAAAAGTGGACCAAGAGTCAGATAAAGGGAAAAAGGGAAATAATAATTTCCCCTTATCTGATAATTGTGGGAATAAACAACCTGATACTTGCCTAAAAGGAATGTGAGTATGACAAAAATATGGAGAAAAAGGTCCCCATACTCCTGATTATAAGGGAAAGAAAGAAGTTGTGAAATGTGATATGTAAATAAATACGACAATATGAAAATTATTGTCCAAATAATCAAGGAAATATAGCTCATAAGAAGAAAATGGATCAACATCATTATTGTGTTGTTACTACAATTGAAGTTAAATAATTAATGAAATTTTGTTTTTTAGATTCAAGAATTATATTATGGTTATAAGAAGAATGTGATATATATAAGGATTTTACTGCAGTAATTTTTTCATTATGTTTTTAATATGATGAAGGAAATCATATATTTAGTATGTGACAATAAGAGAAACATTACATTTTTGGGGTTTTTGATGATACTATTAATTTTGGAAATATTCAGAAATTTAAGAGAGAGTTTAGACATACGTATTTTGGATAAATTTAAAGGTTATAATTAATTAATTTGAAAATTTAATATTACAGATTAAGGTTAAAAAATTTCAAAATATTATTTTGGGAACATTGTAATAATATCATTTTAGAAAAAGGACAAATCGTAGGTCGGGCGACAACATATCGCGTCAGAAAAGGCTGTGAGAATAGAACCCACAACCAAAGTGTGACAAGGCTTTATCACCTACCACTAGATTATATGATGTACATGGTTATTACAAAATAGTTTTATTCATTTAAATGGTATTTTTTTTTATATTTGGAAAATTATATTATTATGATAAATATAATATTTTTTGAATTTATTTATCTATTGAAAAGAATGATTAGTTTATTTAGGAATTAGTTAATGGATGAAACTCTACATGTTAATTAAGTATGATTTCTTCTGTTCTTACTCTAGGAGGTAAATTTTCAACACTAGGGAAATGATCTTGAAACCCAAAAAAATGTTATCCTAGTCCAATTTCTGATGAATCAAATGGTCACTTAGATCATCAAATATTTATAACTTTATGACTGCTAAATTTCTCCAGATCATGTTCTCTATCACTATCCATTAGAACATGATGGATATTTTTTTCATCCATATCCATGTTTCTATACATATAAACCTAGTATGTGTTATTTCATGTAACCGACATACTTCCCTATCATTATTTTAAAATAGAGGTCTCATTAATCCATTTTTCAATGTGGGATTTCATCTAAGATATTTTGAAATTTTGGAACCCCATTTTTCAATCATATGTTTAAATTATTAGGATGAAATTTATTGAATGATGGGATAATGTAACACCCCAAGATTTCACAGTACGCTTTTTCTTAATAACTCAATAGCTTGTGCTAAACTCAACACCCAGTTCGAGCGGACCACAACCTATCAAATTAGTTGTTTAAAAAGTGATTGTGAATAGTATTAAACAATTTTTGAATTACTTATATCCCATATAAATTTAATATTCATCTTATCTATTTCATAGACATAATATAGAGATAAATTCATTTTTTAGATAAAAGATGTATTTTAAAAAAATGCAGTTTTCTACCCTTTAATGGAGAACCCTTTAGAAATCCAATATTTGAAACTTTTATATATTCAATTTGATGAAATAATATTCTTATTTATAAGAAGGACATTAAAATATAGTTTGGATGAATTTTTGGTACTTTTATGATAACTTTTATATTTTTATGAATAATGAACAACACTAAATTTTAATTGAAAAAAACTTTTTTAATCAAAATAATTTATAATTTTAAACTATACATTTGATTAATTTTAATGTATAATTATATTATAATTATATTATTTAATATAATTTAGGTTATTAGAAGTAATTTCACATTTTAATTGAATGTAATCACATGTCAATCTTTCGATAGTTTTTACTTCTTGATAACCTGCTTTTGGGTTTTAACAATAGGAATTAATTTCAAATTATTATTTTCCAATACTTTGTTTTGAATTTGGAGAAATGGATTTTGTAACATCCCAGGTAAATGAAGAATATAACATTTTCATATCTATTAATATTTATTAATTAAATATTAATTTTATATTAAAGGGGATTCTATGTTCGTTGGTGTACCCGATACACATCAAAGGGTTTTTTTTGAAATCATACATTGCACACAATGTTGGGTCATACTGAAAAATAATAATATAATATTATTTTAAAAGGTAGTTAATGCCTAGCCATTGTATTGGCGGGAATGGACAGAACTAACTATAATTTAAATATACATGTTTTTTAAATGTTTTTACATTTATCCAATAAATGACAGAGGCTTAAAGTAAGAAAGAGTCCAATTTTAAGCCTAAATACTAAAATATTCATTAAAAGGTTGATTTAGCACCTTTTGATGGCGAACCATTTTTCATTATTGTTCTTATCAATTTTATATGTTCTATTCGACAAAATAAAATTCTTCTTTACGATTGGGACAGAAAAATTTACTTTGGATGAAATTTTGGAATTTTTCTGATATTGTTAATTTTTTAATGAATAGTGAATATACTGTATTTTAATACAAAACTACTTTATAATCTATTTTATTTATAAGGATATGTTATATTTTTAATTGGTTTTAAAGTGGAATTATATTATTTTTTTACCATTTAATCTAATGTTGGTCATTGTATGTAATTTCACTTTGAAATTGGATATAAACAAGTGTCAATATTTTGATAGTTATTATTTCTTAGAAACACGCTTTTTGTTTTGATAGCAGTAATTAATTTTAAATAAATTTATACCACTTATATGATTTGAATTTGGAAAAATGGATTCCATATTTTGAATCAGTAGTTCTAGATTGTGTAAATAGGTAACTTCTATTTTTAGACATTATGAATGTTTAATTCAGTAAATATTTTATTTACCATGGTTAAAGGGTAAATATGGTAAATATGGGTAAAAAAATAATATTATAATAATATTTAATTAATCTAACATGTGTCCTAATCCTATTGGTTGATACATATCCGACCATGGGCTTCCTTAGGTCGATTTTGGGACCCCATGGAGCCACTTGGGAGTGATAACGACAAATTATGTTAATTAATTTAAAGTAATGACAAAAATAACATAAACATATATCTTTTAGTAAATAAATTTTTAAATAGGGTTATATAAGTTATCTCTTCGACTATAAATATTCATTTTAAATATAAAAACATTTCCTACATCATGATATTTGTTTTATAATTTTTTTGATATCAAATAAATAAAATTATTTATGACACGATAATGATGCAGTGTTTACCTCATTAATGAATGATTTAAATAAATAAAATTATAAAGATTAAAAAAATATACCAGACTTAACCAATTATTATTTTAGGATTATATTACGAACATGAGTCATCTGATCTTTTACTTTAATAAGTGTTGGACCTTTAGAAACCGAAAATCATTATATTATAAAATAATATTTTCAAACATTCCTAAAGAGCCAATCCTCCCCCTTATAAAATCCCTCACTTCTAAAACATTCCTCACACTTCTCAATCCCATTATCATGTTCAACCTATGCCCAATTAATCTCCCTACATCCCAATCCTTCTCCTAGAATCCTTCCTCTAGGCAGAAGGCAATTCAAGTAACCCTTTCGGTTCAAACCAAAGAGAGATACCTGATTTAAAGGTAATATCTTCTCTTAAGTTCTTTTGTTTTATTTTACTTATAAAACCCCATAAAATCTTTTAATTAAATTATTTTATAACAAAACAAGTATAATAAACATACTAGGTTGTTTTTATGTTATGTATTCAAACTACACTAACACACACCTCCATCTAATTGGTAAAAGATATACAGTTTCTGTGGACGACGAACTACTGCCTAATGAAACAATGATAGCTCAATATTCTCCTACCACCTCTTATAGTGGCCATTAAGATGGAACATTATATATATGTGATATATATGAAATTTAAATTTTAAATATGCTTATGTATTTTTCATTTATGTCATACCTTTATGGTTTCCATAATGAGTAAATGCTATAATTTCATTTGAGGAAGTACGGACTACCACCCAGTAAAAGTGATATGACTCGTTTATACCATACGTGGGAAGTATAAAGGATGGAGTTAATTAAATTATATATTATATTATACTATAATTATAATATACCTATTTAAAAATATGTTTTCAGTCCAGTAAATATGAAATAGAAATGAAAGTATCGTTTATCCATACGTAAGGCTTACCGTCTCTATTAACGGTGCATTTCTTTTCTTAACTCCAAATTTTATATAATTTTATAAATACATATATATAATGGATATATATGACATATATTCTATCTAAATCATGAATATCATTATGGATATAATGTAATTTTGACCACATGGGCAATTTATAATTATAACAAGTTCATTTTTAACTCTTGTTTCGAACATCGACAAAATGTACGATATGAACTGAAACAATTAAATAATTGTTATATCAAGGTAATAAATGATATTAAAGGAATAATAAACTTGAAAAATGTTCCTAATAAAGTATAAATTAACTTTAATTTATTGTTCAAGATATTAAATAATGATCGAGTCATGTGAGACACGAGGTAAGGGACTTCGTCTCAATCTCCTTTCATTGTGGCATATTTTTTTTACACAAATTTATTTTATATGGTGTATATAAACCTTTGAATTTTTATTCCATTAAAATGGAATCTTTTTCAATGAATTGTTTCACTAAATGAAAAAAATGAATTTTTCTTTTTAATATAAGCGATGACAATGACCATTCCTCCACCGTGAGTATTATTTGATCTATAGCTTCCTTAATAATTTGTAATGTTTTTAAATGGAAAATAAATACCATATACTCTTTTACATAATTTGGTATTGAATTTTTTTTGATAATGTATTTGTTATTTAAATATATTAAAATTATATATTGTGATTGAAATGTGTAAATTTTATCTTTTTTTTATATTAGTTTCATGTGTTATTAATATGTTATGGTTTTTGAGAACTGTTTACCTATACAGGTGGTTCCATGATAAACCTAGGGTGGGTGAGCCCGAGATAGATCTACAATGAATTGGGTAATGTGATGGAGGTAAATATGAATGTTTCTCCTTAGAGATTTAGGGAATATACTATGATAGGTATTCCACATGAAACTCCCTACGTAAATGTGAAAACTAAAATGTAAGTTTGTTATGTATGCCACAAGTTACATTTATGATTTATGATTTATATGTATATTTCATAAAACTTATGATTTCATGAGATATTTTAAAAATATTATGTTATGTATGTATTGATGATCTAATGTTTTCTTTCTTTGTTTTATAATTATTACTGATATTTTTATCCTCATCCCTATTTTTTGAAAAGTTTTTCACATGACTTAAAGAGGAATAGGGTTATGGATGAGATCAAGGGAAATTCATGCTCTCTAAAACATGGAACTAGACCTGAATATTTTTTTAAGAGTTTTTATTTCATGAAAAAAAGGAAACTGAGTAGAATTGTCTACTTTTTAATTTTTGAGATGTAATGTAATAGTTATGGCCTAATTCTCTAAAACTGTATACCTGAAAATATCCATAATGTGAATTATTAACTTAATTCAAGATTATATAATGTTTTATGATGGGTCCTTATAGTGGGTATCAGAGGTCAGTTTAGACAACTTTAGCAGTATGAATATTGTTAAATTAATGTCCATAAATTAATTTATGGTAAGATTGAAATGATATAGCATTTACAGATTACCATGTTTCTTCGCCTAAGATATTTCTGTGTTCAGAATGGTTTTCCACAATGGAAATAGAGTAGATATGATGGGATAACATCAAGATGAGGACAACCTTCCAAATCAACAACCTCAGATGGTCGGAATTGGAAATAAATTTTTTGTTGTAGTGATGGCACAATTGACTCAGGCTATAAATAGTGGTGGTATCCATGTATGAGAACATGCCGATCAACCATAGAGGAATATGTTAGTAGTGGAGCATTTCATGAGGCCAAATCCACCATCATTCAAAGGATCATCTGACTTTGTGCCAGATGAAGGGTTTATTAAAGCATTGGAGAAGATTTTTGATGTCACGGGGTGTCCAGAACATCAAAAGGTTAGTCTTACTATTTACTGTTTTGATGGTGAAGCTAATCAGTGGTGGTCGATGGTGAAAATTATTATGGATAGTGGGGATATTGATACTCTTTATTGGGATTAATTCAAAGGTATGTTTCTGGAGAAATATTTTCCTAAGGTGGTTCCTCTTAAGATGAAAAAATTAATCCTGGAATTGAGGTAGGAGAATGAATAAGTGGATTCTTATGAAGAAAAATTCACTTGACTAGCTGGTATGCTCCAAATTTTATAACAGATCCTTATGTGGTAAAATTTGACATAAGGCTAGTAATTTTACTAAAAATATCAGGGTAATGGAAAAAAAATCTTATTTACAGTCAGTAAAATGATTTATGTGTAATGAAATGGGTCATTATGAAAATGAGTGTCCAATGAAGAACGCAAATAAGGGAAAGTAGACAGACTACAAGCAAAAATGGGTGGTGAAATCCTTTGCAACAAATTCAATAGATGTTGGGCCATCAAATGAAGTGACATCTGGTACACTTTTTATCTGTTTCAATTACGAAACTGTGTTGTTTGATTCGGGTTCTACACATTCGTTTATTTCTGAGAAGTTTTTTAGTAAATTGGGAATTCCATCTCAAGATATAAATCCTGATCATATGGTAAAAACACCTAGAGGAAATGTGGATAGAAAAAACTTTTAATAACCTTCATGTACTTGTGTGTGGAAAAAATCTACCTTGAAAACTTTTTGTTTTTCCTCTAGTAGAGTTTTTTGTTATTTTGAGTATGGATTTTCTTTCTTTTTATCATTATAATATTGAATACAGAGCTAAAGAGGTTTCTTTTCAGAATTATTTTCATTTTGTGTAAAATAATGAACCCTTACTTTTGATAACATATCAAGAAACTGAGAAACTAGAAAAAGATGTAAATGAATGTCACCTTGCACAAATTGTTGAAAACAATGGAACTATTCAGATTAATGATATGTTAATGGTAAATGAGTATCTTGTTTTTTTTTCAGATGATTTTCCTGGTATAATACCTAATCGTGAAGTTGAATTTACTATTGACATAGTTCTTGATGTTAAGCCAGTTTCAAAACCCCCAATCGAATTGCTCAAATTGAACTTTTATAGTTAAAAAAGAAATTGCATGAGTTATTAGATAAATGTTTCATTCAACCTAGAACATCACCATGGGGTGAACCTATCTTGTTTGTTTAAAAGAAATATTGTTCAATGAGACTTTACATTGATTATATAGCATTGAATAACATCACTGTTAACAACAATTATCATTTGTCTCATATCGATTATTTGTTTGATCATCTTCATAAAGCTTAGTATTTTTCAAAGATTGATTTTAGGTCGGAAAACCAACAATTGAAAGTAAAGGAATCATGCATTCCAAATAATGTGTTTCGTACTAGATATGGAAATTATGAATTTCTAGTAATGAATTTTGGGTTAACCAATTCACCAACTGTATTCATAGATCATATGAATAGAATTTTCCATGAGTTTTTTTGATAAGTTTGTGGTTGTGTTCATTGATGGTATTTTGGTTTATTTCAAAAGTAAGGAAGACTATAAATGTCATTCAAGGGTTGTAATAAAAATCATAGAATAAAATAAACTATTTGGGAAATTCTGTAAGTGTGAGTTTTGGTTACAACAAATTTCTTTCCTTGGTCACATTTTTTAAAAAAATGGAATAACTATTGACCCTGCATAATCAAAAAATTTGTTGAAGAATGTCCAAGACCCACAAATATTTTATATATTTTTAGTTCTCATGGTTTGGTGGGTTATTACCAGAGGTTTCTTGAATATTTTTTATGGTTATCTATCCCAATGGCTAAGTTAACTACAAAAAGTGTTAAGTTAATTTGGACAAAGAATATTATGATTGTTTTCAGTAATTGAAAAGAAGATAGGTGAATGCTCCAGTTTTGACATTGCCTTCCAGAAATGGTGAGTTTGTTATCTACAGTGATGATTTTGTTGAAAGGACATGGTTGTTTCCTTATGGATAATGGATAGGTAATTGCTTATTCTTAATGTCAGTTGAATCCTCGTGAGTTAAATTACCCAACACATGATTTATAATTAGCTGCTGTTATTTTTTCATTAAAATATTGGAGGCATCAACTATATGGAGAAAAATGTGAAATATAAACTGACCAAAAAAGTTTTAATTATATATCCACTTAGAATGAATTAAACATGAGATAGAGGAGATGGTTTTAATTAATCGAGGATTATGATTTCTTGATCCATTACCATCTGAGAAAAGGAAATAATGTGGCTGATGCTTTGAGTTTAAAAAGTAATGCTTCATTAACCATGCTACGTTTTGAATGAGAACCTTTGGATTTTGATTTGATGAAATTTGGAAAAGAATTTGTTGGTAAAAGAAATTCTTCTGTTTTGTTTCAAGTGTTAGTGAAATCATCTCTATCAGACAGAATTAAGAAAGTACAGAAGGAAGACAATGAATTGCAGAAAAAGGTTAAGTTGGTTCAGAAGTGTAAGTTTCCAGATTTTGACAATGATAATGATTGTGTTTTGATGTTTGGGAAGTGATTTTGTGTGCCTTGTGATTCACATTTGAAGAATGAGTTGTTATGTTAAGCTCGTAGTTCTCTATTTTTAGTTCATCCTGACAGTACAAATATATAGATAGATCTTCCAGAGTATTACTGGTGGGATGGAATGAAAAGAGATATTTTTTATTTTACTATAATGTGTTTGACTTGTCAACAGGTTAAAGTAGAGTGGTAGTTACTGAAAGGGATGATTCAGTCATTACCAGTACTAGAGTGGAAATGGGAAAATATATCCACATACTTCACTGTGGGGTTACCAAAGACATCTCGAGGTAATAATGCAATCTGGGTTATTGTTGATCGATTGACTAAATCTGCTCATTCCCTTCCTATTCAAGATAATTTTTATCTAGATAAAACTTCTTGGTTCTATGTTAAAGAGATAGTCATGGTATATGGTGTGCCACTCTCCATTGTATTTGATCGTGATCATAGGTTTACTTCTAACTTTTGGAAAGGCCTTATGATGTCATTAGGTAATAAATTAAATTTTACTATGGATTTTCATCCTCAATCAGATGGGTAGTCAGAAAGAACAATTCAGAACTGGGGTGATATGTTACATTCTTTTTTGATGGATTATGTCACGACCCGCCCTCGGGGTCCGTGCCGTGACTACCCCAAGCCCGCCTTCCATAGGCCAGGGGCTGGCGACTAGCACCAAGGTGTAAATCCCGGTAAAAAGGGAAGGCATTGCCTTTGTAAAGTAAACAAACACCACAGAGTAAGCAAGCGGAAAGTAAACACTAAGCAAAAGCAGAGTACAACTGAAAGTGCGGAAAAGTAAATGGGCCAGTATACAAACCCAAACTGAAAGTAAAGTACAACTCGAAAGGGAAAACAACAACTGAAAAGTAAAAGCCGCTACACCGAGATGTCCACTAGAAATCCCACCTGAAGGGTGGGTACAGATAGCTCCACTGCTCTACGGGTCCCGCCGTCCGCTCCGAGCACGTCCCGCCCAGTGGTCCACCTCCAGGTACCGTCCTGCTCTGCAAGCCTCAGCTAAGATCAACGCTGTCCATCGTCTGCAACCAACACAACGTAGTGCGGGCAAAGCCCATACAGGGGTGAGTATAAGCTACTCAGTAGGGACCCCGAGACCCCTGAAGGTCTCTCAAATCCACAAAGGATAAACCACGAAGAAAGGTACAATCACGAAGTAAAAACCGACACTGCTTAGGTATATGCCCATACATATACCTAAGTCATCAATTTCAAATACGCTCCAACCTCCGAGCCCATGTACAACTCCGTCCACACAGGAAAGTAAACGTATTCCACACAGGAAAGCAAAACGTAATCCACACAGGATAACACAACACAATCCACATAGGAAAGCAACAGGATTCAGCTCACACAGGTATACTTCTTCGAAAGACGATAAAGATGATCTCTGATCCATCTAAGTCGTCGGACCCACGAAGGATCGATAGGTAACTAACCCCCGCAAAGGACCCACACAGGATCGGGCCCACATAGGACCTGTAGGCGCTGGTTCACACAGGGCCGCTGAGCACAAAGACCCACATAGGATCAGACCCACACAGGATCGGGCCCACACATGACCTGTAGCACTGATCCATGTAGGATCGCTGAGTGCTGTAGTCGTCGTCGTCGAATCCACACAGGATCTCTGTACTGTCGTCATCGCAGTCACAGTAGCAGTAGCAGTAGTAGCAGTCACAGTAACAGTCGCAGTAGTAGCAGTCACAGTAACAGTCGCAGCCAGCACTAGGGTTCCCGCACACAGCAAGCTCATACAGGAGGGTCCGCTCCACGAGCCGAGAGGCTGATACATCAACTGTCACAAAGTCCAGAGTTGATGTATCCAAAAGTTCTGTATCATCAACAGGAACTCAACGTAACAGACGGCGCGTCGATCGGACGCCCGGTCTGAGAGTTATTGGCTTTTTCGTCCCAGGGGCCCGGCTGGTTTTTAAGGCAAAACCAACCCGACCGTACTCCACCTGCGTCCAAACCTCGGGCGGAGTATGCCAAAAGATTCGTATCACTAAGAGGAACACAACAAAGCTGACGGCACGTCAATCGGATGTCCATAGCTCAAGATATGAGCGTTTCCGCTCCGAAGGCCCGGTTGGTTTCGTGAACGAACCAACCCGGCCGAACTCAAAGTATTCCGAAACTTTGAGTGCGATATACCGAATCGACCGTCTCGATCCAATGATCGTGTAGCCGCTGACGGTTCGTCAATCAGAGGTCCGTGGATCAAGTTATGGCCAAAAGACCGAAGACGACACGAAAACGGGGGGTCCGGGTCCGGGCCGACCCGGCCCGACCCCCCTGGGTCGACCCGACCCGGCCCGGCCGGCGGCGGACCGGCGCGGCGGCGCGGTCCGGCGCGGCGGCGCGGCCCGGCCGGCGGCGGCGCGGCCTGGCGCCGCTGGGGTCACGCGCGGGGGGCACGACCCCCGCATCCTGCTGGCGGCGCGGCTTTTAGCCACGCCATTTTGTGAACCGGCCCCCCTTCGAGGGGGCCTGCTTAAGGGAAACCGGGGGGGCCACCTGTCCCCCTCAATGAAACCGCCCCCCCAATTAAATGGGGGGGGGGGCTTTTGAGCGCTAGCCGGGGGAATTAAATTCCCCCGGCCTTTGACCTTCCGGCCGGCCACCTGGCCGGTCGGTTTTTCTCCAACGGGACCGGCAAACCGGTCCCCTTTCCTACTTCCGACACCGGCGGCCCGGCCGCCGGTCTTCTCGTCCCGCCGCGGCCCGGAACCAGCTGCGGTGTTCGTTGTCCGGCGCGGTGCGACGGCACCACGCCCCTCCGCCGCGCCTTTGATTCCCTTCGACGCGGCGGGACGGCGTCGCGTTCTTGATGATCCTTCCACGGCGCGGCGCGACGGCGCCGCGCAAAATAATCGTGCGAATATCCGCGTGGTGCGACGGCACCACGCCATCTTGTTTCAACCGCAAGATAAATCATCAAGAAAAAAGGAGGGGGTTCGGCCGTGTTCATGCGGTCCGACCCCCTCACGTTAATTGATAACACATATTTAAATATCCTCACGTTAGTCATGCTAGAACCACGAACAAGAATAAATAAATAAACAAATGACAACAACCCCTACCTTGGGTTCAAGTTCGATGATTGTCAACGACCCGCGGAAGACAACGTCGCGGAGGTCGGGCGTCGCGGTAATCGTTTGTCAAATTCGTTGACGAAGAGGTACGTCCGAAGAGGTACGTCGTTGGAGAATCTTCGTAAGCCGACGAAGAAAGTCCGAGGAGGAAGCGGCGTTCCCTTTCGTTGACACGGAAGGCGTCGTCGATCTTCGGATACAATCGTCTACGAAGAAGAGAGGAGCGGTGTTCTTAGTCGGAGCTTGAGCGTTCTTCGTCAAAGCTTGAGCGTTCTTCGTCAAAGCTTGAGCGTTCTTCGTCAGAGCTTGAAGAAGAAAGAAAAGCTCTCAAATCCTCTCAAGATGGCTAAAAAATTCTAACCAAATAAAATAAGCTAAGAGCTTATTTTATTAACTCAACCAAACTTTTTTGAATTTCAAAGGTTTAAAAAAGTTTAAACAACTCAACCTAATTAATAAGCTAAGTTGTCAAAACATTTAAAGTGGGGTTAAAGGGAGTTTTGAGAGAAGTTGAAAAGTTGGGTTTCGTGTGGGCCCCACCACACTTAATCCTCCCAAGGGAGGTTAAGTGGATGTGGGTCCCACCTTTAACTCCCTTTGGGAGAAGTTAACTAACATAAAAATAAAATAAAAAGTGTTCCACATTTTTATTCAACTTTTTATAATTCTCCCAAAAACTAACTTTCGTCCCGCAATAAACGCAACTTCGGAAAAGGTCTCCTTAAGCGAATATCGGCACTGCGAGTTCATCGGTGCCCTCGGATTTCAATTCCGAGCACCAGATCAAAAGTTAGGAATTCCCGCTTGTTCGTTCACTGAACGTACCTGAGCCAAACTTCGGAAATTGATTCCGGGCACACCGGGCCTCGGAATCAGGTGCCGTCAGAAACCACGCTCTTGTAAAATTCCAAAGAAAATTAAGAAAAAATTTCCCTTGAATTTTACGGGTCTTTACATTACTCCCACCTCAGGGCTTTACGTCCCCGTAAAGATACATCAAAAACTAGGGGAACAAATGAGGGTACTGAGCACGCATCTGAGCCTCCCGCTCCCATGTGCTCTCCTGGAGATTCCCGTGCTGCCATCTGATGCGCACAAGAGGAATCGATCTCCCACGCAGGACCCGCTCCTTTCGATCCTCTATCTCCACCAGGACCTCCGTAAAATTCACCCCATCGTCAACGTCAAGCTCCCCATGGTCAATGATGTGCGTCGGGTCGTGCACGTATCTCCTCAGCTGGGATACGTGGAAGACGTCGTGCACCCGGTGCAACTGAGGTGGCAGAGCCAGGCGATAAGCCACCTCGCCAACCCTGCTGAGGACCTGGAAGGGTCCGATGAAGCGCAGAGATAACTTGCCGCCTTGGCCAAATCTCCGAATACCACGTCGAGGTGAGAACCGCAAGAAGACGTGGTCGCCATCCTCGAACTCTAGTGGCCTCCACCTCCTATCAGCATATGACTTCTGCGAGCTCTGACCTGTCCTCATCCGCTCCTGGATGACCTGGACCTTCTCTGTCGTGGCCTGGACTATCTCCGATCCCACAAGTGCTGACTCCCCAGGATCTGTCCAGCACAAAGGAGATCTACAAGGTCGGCCGTACAACACCTCGTACGGTGCCATCCCGATGGTGGAGTGGTAGCTGTTATTGTACGCAAACTCCACCAAGGGTAGGTGGTCCTCCCAGCTACGACCAAAGTCGAGGACACATGCGCGGAGCATGTCCTCGAGAGTCTGAATGGTCCTCTCCGTCTGACCATCCGTCTGAGGGTGAAAGGCTGTGCTCAGACGTAGCTGCGTCCCGAATGCCTCCTGTAACCCCTTCCAAAGCCAGGAAGTAAAGCGAGCATCTCGATCGGAGACGATAGATGATGTCACACTGTGGAGCCTCACAATCTCCTGAACGTAGAGACGTCCCAAGTTCTCCACTGAGCCCTGCTCTCTGATGGGTAAGAAGTGTGCCGACTTGGTGAGTCGGTCAAAAATCACCCAGATGGAGTCGTGACCTCTGGAAGTGAGTGGAAGTCCAGTCACGAAGTCCATAGATATGCCATCCCAATTCCACTCCGGGACCTCCAATGGCTGTACCAAGCCTGCTGGTACATGATGCTCTGCCTTCACCTGCTGGCAGGTGAGGCATCGAGAAACGAACTCTACTACTGCCTTCTTCATGCCCGGCCACCAGTGCTGTCGTCTGAGGTCCTGGTACATCTTCACCACTCCAGGATGTACCGCCAAAGGATAAGTGTAAAACTCTCTCATCACTTCCTCTCGCAAAGCGACTGGTACCATGGTACGTCCTCTGAAAAGGATGTCGTGCTCTACTCCAAGGGAGAAACCATCAGGTGCCTGTCCCGAGGATATCTGTGCACGCCGTGTCTCACAGTCAGCGTCCTCACGCTGTGCCTCTCTGACCCGCTGCAATAGTGGAGGGGTGACTGTGAGAGACTGGAGGAAGGCTGCTCCATCTCTATCCACGAAGGATATCTGTAAAGAGGCTAGCTGCTCCGTCGCCTCCTCAAGTAGCTGAATGCCCGTCCTCCTGCTGAGGGCATCAGCTACTACGTTCCCCTTCCCAGGAGTATAGACTATCTCAAAGTCATAGTCCTGGAGGAACTCGAGCCATCGCCGCTGTCTCAGGTTCAGGTCCTTCTGCGAGAAGATATACCTGAGACTCTGATGATCGGAAAATACTGTAAAGCGTTCGCCCATCAGATAGGGTCGCCATGTCTTCAGAGTGAAGACCACTGCTGCTAACTCCAGGTCATGGGTAGCGTAGTTCTGCTCATGCGACCTCAACTGACGTGATCCATAGGCGATCACTGCCCACTCCTGCATCAGAACACATCTGAGTCCGGTCCCTGATGCATCGCAGTAGACTACGTACCCTACTCCTTCCTCAGGCAACCTCAAGATAGGTGCGCTGGTCAATCTCTGTCTCAGCTCCTGGAAGCTCTGCTGACATCTTTCTGACCACACAAAGGGTTTCCCCTTCTTCGTCAAAGCTGTGAGTGGTGCCTCAACTCTAGAGAAGTCTGGCACGAATCTCCGATAGTATCCAGCTAGTCCCAAGAAACTCCAAACCTCAGTCACGCTTCTGGGTGGCTCCCATGCTAACACAGCCTCAATCTTCGCAGGATCCATTGCAACTCCCACCTCAGAGATGACGTGACCCAAGAAGTGGACCTCACATATCCAGAACTGGCACTTCGAGAGCTTACCATAAAGCTGGTGATCTCGGAGTGTGTCTAGTATAACTCGCAAGTGATAGGCGTGCTCCTCCTCAGTCGTAGAGTAAATCAGAATGTCGTCGATGAAGACCACGCCAAACCGATCGAGGTATGGCTGAAAGATCCTGTTCATGAGAGCCATGAACACTGCTGGAGCATTGGTTACACCGAAAGGCATAACCAAGAACTCATAGTGGCCATACCGACATCTGAAGGCCGTCTTCTGCACATCCTCATCTCTGACTCTGAGCTGATGATAGCCTGACCTGAGGTCTATCTTCGAGAACCACCATGCTCCCTTGAGCTGATGAAAGAGGTCATCAATCCTCGGTAGCGGATACTTGTTCCTCACTGTCACCTGGTTCAGGCGACGATAGTCAACACAAAGTCGCAAGCTCCCGTCCGCCTTCTTGGCGAACAATATCGGGGAAGCCCAGGGTGAAACACTGGGTCGGATGAACCCCTTGCCCTGCAAGTCCTCCAACTGTACCCGTAGCTCTCGAAGCTCGGCGGGGGACATCCGATATGATGGAGTGGATATCGGGGCTGTCCCGGGGTACAAGTCAATATAAAATTCTACCTCTCTGCGAGGAGGTAGCCCTGGAACGTCGTCGGGAAAAACGTCCGCAAACTGATCCACCACTGCAGGAAAACCAGGACTCCGCACGTCAACTGATCCAAGGATGAGGCTAGCCAACTGATGAGTAATGGGTTGTCCTCTCCTCCGTGGAAGTCCATCCTGTGCTGCTAAGGCTCCCTTCTCGCCAGTGAAGGTGAAACTGCTCCCGTCGGTGCGTACACATCGCACCTTGCGCCTAAAACAGTCAATCTACGCATGGACCGTAGATAGCCAATCCATGCCCAAGATGACGTCGTAAGGCCTCGACGCTGCTAAAAGAAGATCCCAGCCGAAGCTCTCGCATCCTAGAGTAAGCTCACACTGCCGGCACCAGTGCGTAATCGTCGAGTCTGCTCCCGTAGGAGTCTCTAGCCGTAAGGATCGAGCCAACGGCTTTGTCGGAATCTCCGAGCTTCGAACAAGGGCAGCGGCTATGAAAGAGTGACTCACTCCTGTGTCTATAAGTACTACAGAAAGGGTGGAATAGACACAGATAGTACCTCGAATCATCTCGGGTGCGCCGTGGTCGTAGGCCTCTGCTGCCTGGAGCTGTGCCTGTCTCTGCCCGCCAGCTCCCTGTGGTCGGGGTGGACCTCCTGGTGGTGGTGGTGGCAGAGCCTCAAAGCGTCACCCACCACAGACTGCTCGTCCAACTCCTCTGTCTCGTCCGCCTCCTCCCTGCGGACCGCCACAGTCGACCCTCTGTCTCTGCCTCGGTGGTCCCTCAACTGTCTGCTGCTCCTCGGCACGGCGGGTCGGGCAGTCACGAGCCATGTGGCCCTGCCCGCCGCACGAGTAGCACTGTCTGCCTCTCGAAATACTAGCTCATCGCTGTGTGCCCCGCACTGCTGAGCCAGTGCCCTAAGGTCGTCTGCCCGAAGGTCTGGTCTGTCTGGACCCCTGAGTCATCCATCGACTGCCTGCTACAGATGACTCTGCCACGTGCCACCCTGCGGTGGGTCGCTGTGTTGGTGTAGACTCAGCAAGGAAGCTCTCGATCAGGAGGGCCCGCTCCAGTACTCATGTCTGAGTCGGTATGCTGAGGGAGATCAGCGATTCCCTGATCTCGTGTCTCAAACCCTGCTCGAAGGTCCGGGCCCGGAAGAATGGGTCCCGTACCATGTCGGTCGAGTAGCGCGAGAGATCGGTAAATCTCGCCGAGTACTGAGAGACCGTCATGCTGCCCTGTCGCAGCTGAAGAAGCTCCTGGATACGCACCGCACGAAGGGTGGTTGGGACGAACTCTGAGCGGAAGAGGCTCTCAAAGTCCGTCCAAAGAAGAGATGCCTCATCGTGCACCTGGAGCATCAAGCTCCACCATCATCCTTCTTCTGCGTGTAGTAGGCTCGCAGCGAGGATCACCATGAGGTCTACTGGTGTCCTCACTAGCCTAAAAACTCGTACCACTACCTCCAGCTAGTCCTCTACTGCCTGGGAATCCGTCTCCCCGCGAAACCTGGGTGGTCGCTGGCGCTGAAACTCATGCAGTGTGCTGAGGCGACGTGCAACATCAGTGGCTGGTGCTGGAAGTATCGGTGGCTCGACGGGTAGAGCTACCGCCGGTGCCACTGCTGACAAAGGGCCCTGCACCGAGGCCTCCTCGCTCGGTGGGCTGTCGTCACACTCGACTCTCGGAACCCTAGATGGCTGCCGTCGTGGGGCCATCCTGAAAAGGAAATAGGTGCGCCACGGTCAGAACAGTATACCTGGTGAGCTGATATAAGTAATCACAAAGAAAACTTTGAAACACACACGCAATCAATGTTTTCGTGCATTAAGTCGGAAATCAGAAGTCAAGGTCCTGGTGTACGGATACGTCGGCCGCCACACCAACACTGGACTCCCTGGACTGAGAACCACACTAAATACGCTAAACATTATTGCTTCACATAGAAAAGATCAGAGTTCGCGGTAGAACCGAACTCCTCTGATACCAATTTGTCACGACCCGCCCTCGGGGTCCGTGCTGTGACTACCCCAACTACACCGAGCTGTCCACTGGAAATCCCACCTGAAGGGTGGGTACAGATAGCTCCACTGCTCCTCGGGTCCCGCCGTCCGCTCCGAGCACGTCCCGCCTAGTGGTCCACCTCCAGGTACCGTCCTGCTCTACAAGCCTCAGCCAAGATCAACGCTGTCCGTCGTCTGCAACCAACACAACGTAGTGCGGGCATAGCCCGTGCAGGGGTGAGTATAAGCTACTCAGTAGGGACCCCGAGACCCCTGAAGGTCTCCCAAAATCCACAAATGATAAACCACAAAGAAAGGTACAATCAAGAAGTAACAACCGACACTGCTTAGGTATATTCCCATACATATACCTAAGTCATCAATTTCAAATACGCTCCAACCTCCAAGCCCAAGTACAACTCAGTCCACACAGGAAAGTAAACGTATTCCACACAGGAAAGCAAAACGTAATCCACACAGGATAGCACAACACATTCCACACAGGAAAGCAACAGGATTCAGCTCACACAGGTATACTTATTCGAAAGACGATAAAGATGATCTCTGATCCATCTAAGTCTTCAGAACCACGAAGGATCGATAGGTAACTAACCCCCGCAAAGGAAAGACAATGCCTTCCCTTTTTACCGGGATTTACGCCTTGGTGCTAGTCGCCAGCCCCTGGCCTATGGAAGGCGGGCTTGGGGTAGTCACGACACGGAAGGGAACGCTGCTTCCTCGTCGGACTTCCTTCGTCGGCATATGAAGATTCGCCAACGACGTACCTCTTCGGACGTACCTCTTCGTCATCGGATTTGAAGAACGACTACCGCGACGCCTGACCTCCGCGAAAGTTGTCTTCCGCAGGTCGTTGACGATCTTCGAACTTGAACCCAAGGTAGGGGTTGTTGTTAATTGTTTATTTATTTATTCTTGTTCGTGGTTATGGCATGACTAACATGAGGATATTTAAATATGTGTTATCATTTAACGTGAGGGGGCCGGACCTCATGAACACAGCCGAACCCCCTCCTTTGTTCTTGTTGATTTATCTTGCGGATGAAACAATATGGCGTGGTGCCGTCGCACCACGCGGATATTCGCACACTTATATTGCGCGGCGCCGTCGCGCCGCACCGTGGAAGGACCATCAAGAACGCGACGCCGTCGCGCCGCATCGAAGGGAATCAAAGGCGCGGCGGAGGGGCGCGCTGCCGTCGCACCGCGCCGGACGACGAACACCGCGGCCGGTTCCGGGCCGCGGCGGGACGAGAAGACCGGCGACCGGGCCGCCGGCGTCGGAATCCGGAAAAGGGGACCGGTTTGCCGGTCCCCTTGGAGAAAAACCGGCCGGCCAGGTGGCCGGCCGGAAGGTCAAAGGCCGGGGGAATTTAATTCCCCCGGCCAGCGCTCAAAAGCCCCCCCCCCCCATTTAATTGGGGGGGGGGGGGTTCATTGAGGGGGGCAGGCGGCCCCCCGGTTTCCCTCAAGCAGGCCCCCTCGAAGGGGGGGCGGTTCACAAAATGGCGTGGCTAAAAGCCGCGCCGCCAGCAGGATGCGGGGGCCATGCCCCCCGCGCGTGACCCCAACGGCGCCAGGCCGCGCCGCCGCCGGCCGGGTCGCGCCGCCGCGCCGGCGCCGGTCCGCGCCGCCGCGCAAGTCCGCCGCAGGCCGGGCCGGGTCGGACCCGGGTCGGGTCGACACAGTTCAGGCCGACCCGGTTCGGGCCGACCCAGGGGGGGGGGGGGGGTCGGGCCGGGTCGGCCCGGACCCGGACCCCCCGTTTTCGTGTCGTCTTTGGTCTTTTGGCCATAACTTGAGCCACGGACCTCCAATTGACGAACCGTCAGCGGCTACGCGATCCTTGGATCGATACGGTCTATTAGGTATATCGCACTCAAAGTTTCGGAATACTTTGAGTTCGGCCGGGTTGGTTCGTACACGAAACCAACCGGGCCTTCGGAGCGGAAACGCTCATATCTTGAGCTACGAACATCCGTTTGACGTGCCGTCAGCTTTGTTGAGTTCCTCTTAGTGAGACAGATCTTTTGGCATACTCCGCCCGAGGTTTGGACGCAGGTGGAGTACGGTCGGGTTGGTTTTGTCTTAAAAACCAACCGGGCCCCGGGGACGAAAATGCCAATAACTCTCAGACCGGGCGTCCGATCGACGCGCCGTCTGTTGCGTTGAGTTCCTGTTGACGATACAGAACTTTTGGATACATCAACTCTGGACTTTGTGACAGTTGATGTATCAGCCTCTCGGCCCGTGGAGCGGACCCTCCGAACGAGCTTGCTGTGTGCGGGAACCCTAGTACTGGCTGCGACTGTTACTGTGACAGCTACTACTGCGACTGTTACTGTGACTGCTACTACTGCTACTACTACTGTGACTGCGACGACGACAGTACAGAGATCCTGTGTGGATTCGACGAAGACGACTACAGCACTCAGCGATCCTACGTGGATCAGTGCTACTGGTCCTGTGTGGGCCCGATCCTGTGTGGGTCCGATCCTATGTGGGTCTTTGCGCTCAGCGGTCCTGTGTGAACCAGCGCCTACAGGTCCTATGTGGGCCCGATCCTGTGTGGGTCCTTTGCGGGGGTTAGTTACCTATCGATCCTTCGTGGGTCCGACGACTTAGATGGATCAGAGATCATCTTTATCGTCTTTCGAAGAAGTATACCTGTGTGAGCTGAATCCTGTTGCTTTCCTGTGTGGATTGTGTTGTGCTATCCTGTGTGGATTACGTTTTGCTTTCCTTTGTAGAATACGTTTACTTTCCTGTGTGGACTGAGTTGTACTTGGGCTCGGAGGTTGGAGCGTATTTGAAATTGATGACTTAGGTATATGTATGGGCATATACCTAAGCAGTGTCGGTTGTTACTTCGTGATTGTACCTTTCTTTGTGGTTTATCCTTTGTGGATTTGAGAGACCTTCAGGGGTCTCGGGGTCCCTACTGAGTAGCTTATACTAACCCCTGCACGGGCTTTGCCCGCACTACGTTGTGTTGGTTGCAGACGACGGACAGCGTTGATCTTAGCTGAGGCTTGCAGAGCAGGACGGTACCTGGAGGTGGACCACTGGGCGGGACGTGCTCGGAGCGGACGACGGGACCCGTGGAGCAGTGGAGCTATCTGTACCCACCCTTCAGGTGGGATTTCCAGTGGACAGCTCGGTGTAGCGGCTTTTACTTTTCAGTTGCTGTTTTCCCTTTCGAGTTGTACTTTACTTTCAGTTTGGGTTTGTATATTGGCCCATTTACTTTTCCGCACTTTCATAGGCCTGGGGCTGGCGACTAGCACCAAGGCGTAAATCCCGGTAAAAAGGGAAGGCATTGCCTTTGTAAAGTAAACAAACACCACAGAGTAAGCAAGCGGAAAGTAAACACTAAGCAGAAGCAGAGTACAACTAAAAGTGTGGAAAAGTAAATGGGCCAGTATACAAACCCAAACTGAAAGTAAAGTACAACTCGAAAGGGAAAACAACAACTGAAAAGTAAAAGCCGCTACACCGAGCTGTCCACTGGAAATCCCACCTGAAGGGTGGGTACAGATAGCTCCACTGCTCCACGGGTCCCGCCGTCTGCTCCGAGCACGTCCCGCCCAGTGGTCCACCTCCAGGTATCGTCCTGCTCTGCAAGCCTCAGCTAAGATCAACGCTGTCCGTCGTCTGCAACCAACACAATGTAGTGCGGGCAAAGCCCGTGCAGGGGTGAGTATAAGCTACTCAGTAGGGACCCCGAGACCCCTGAAGGTCTCTCAAATCCACAAAGGATAAACCACGAAGAAAGGTACTATCACGAAGTAACAACCGACACTGCTTAGGTATATGCCCATACATATACCTAAGTCATCAATTTCAAATACGCTCCAACCTCCGATCCCATGTACAACTCAGTCCACACAGGAAAGTAAACGTATTCCACACAGGAAAGCAAAACGTAATCCACACAGGATAGCACAACACAATCCACACAGGAAAGCAACATGATTCAGCTCACACAGGTTTACTTCTTCGAAAGACGATAAAGATGATCTCTAATCCATCTAAGTCGTCGGACCCACGAAGGATCGATAGGTAACTAACCCCCGCAAAGGACCCACACAGGATCGGGCCCACATAGGACCTATAGGCGCTGGTTCACACAGGACCGCTGAGCGCAAAGACCCACACAGGATCGGACCCACACAGGATCGGGCCCACACAAGACCTGTAGCACTGATCTATGTAGGATCGCTGAGTGCTGTAGTCGTCGTCGTCGAATCCACACAGGATCTCTGTACTGTCTTCGTCGCAGTCATAGTAGCAGTAGCAGTAGTAGCAGTCACAGTAACAGTCGCAGTAGTAGCAGTCACAGTAACAGTCGCAGCCAGTACTAGGGTTCCCGCACACAGCAAGCTCGTTCGGAGGGTCCGCTCCACGAGCCGAGAGGCTGATACATCAACTGTCACAAAGTCCAGAGTTGATGTATCCAAAAGTTCTGTATCGTCAACAGGAACTCAACGCAACAGACGGCGTGTCGATCGGACGCCCGGTCTGAGAGTTATTGGCATTTTCGTCCCCGGAGCCCGGTTGTTTTTAAGGCAAAACCAACCTGACCGTACTCTACCTGCATCCAAACCTCGGGAGGAGTATTCCAAAATATCCGTCTCACTAAGAGGAACTCAACAAAGCTGACGGCACGTCAAACGGACGTCCGTAGCTCAAGATATGAGCGTTTCCGCTCCGAAGGCCCGGTTGGTTTCGTGTACGAACCAACCCGGCCGAACTCAAAGTATTCCGAAACTTTGAGTGCGATATACCGAATCGACCGTCTCGATCTAAGGATCGCGTAGCCGCTGACGGTTCTTCAATTGGAGGTCCGTGGCTCAAGTTATGGCCAAAAGACCGAAGACAACACGAAAACGGGGGGTCCGGGTCCGGGCCGACGCGGCCCGGCCGGCGGCAGCGCGGCCTGGCGCCGCTGGGGTCACGCGCTGAGGGCATGGCCCCCGCATCCTGCTGGCGGCGCGGCTTTTAGCCGCGCCATTTTGTGAACCGTCCCCCCTTCGAGGGGGCCTGCTTGAGGGAAACCGGGGGGCCGCTTGTCCCCCTTAATGAAACCGCCCCCCAATTAAATGGGGGGGGGGTCTTTTGAGCGCTGGCCGGGGGAATTAAATTCCCCCGGCCTTTGACCTTCCGGCCGGCCACCTGGCCGGCCGGTTTTTCTCCAAGGGGACTGGCAAACCGGTCCCCTTTTCCGGCTTCCGACGCCGGCGGCCCGGCCGCTGGTCTTCTCGTCCCGCCGCGGTCCGGAACCGGCCGCGGTGTTCGTTGTCCGACGCGGTGCGACGGCACCGCGCCCCTCCGCCACGCCTTTGATTCCCTTCGACGCGGCGCGACGGCGTCGCGTTCTTGATGATCCTTCCACGGCGCGGCGCGACGGCGCCGTGCAATATAAGTGTGCGAATATCCGCGTGGTGCGACGGCACCACGCCATCTTGTTTCATCCTCAAGATAAATCAACAAGAACAAGGGAGGGGGTTCGGCCGTGTTCATGCGGTCCGGCCCCCTCACGTTAAATGATAACACATATTTAAATATCCTCACGTTAGTCATGCCAGAACCACGAACAAGAATAAATAAATAAACAATTAACAACAACCCCTACCTTGGGTTCAAGTTCGAAGATCGTCAACGACCTGCGGAAGACAACGTCGCGAAGGTCGAGCGTCGCGGTAGTCGTTCGTCAAATCTGATGACGAAGAGGTACATCCGAAGAGGTACGTCGTTGGCGAATCTTCGTATGCAGACGAAGGAAGTCCGAGGAGGAAGCGGCGTTCCCTTTCGTTGACACGGAAGACAAAGAAGAGAGGAGCGGCGTTCTTCGTCGGAGCTTGAGCGTTCTTCGTCAAAGCTTGAGCGTTCTTCGTCAAAGTTTGAAGAAGAAGGAGAATAACCCAAAATGCTCTCAAGATGGCTAAACAATTCTAACCAAATAAAATAAGATAGAGTCTTATTTTACTCACAAACTTAACAAATTGAATTTCAAAGGTTTGAAATTCAAATAAGATAACTCCAAAATTAAATGACAAGTTGTCATGTCATTTAAAGAGGGGTTAAAGGGAGTTTGAGAGAAGATGGAAGGTTAGGTTCGTGTGGGCCCTACCACACTTAATCCTCTCAAGGGAGGTTAAGTGGGTGTGGGTCCCACCCCTAACTTCCTTTGAGAGAAGTTAACCAACAAAGTAAAATAAAAAGTGTTCCACATTTTTATTCAACTTTTTATAATTCTCCCCAAAACTAACTTTCGTCCCGCAATAAACGCAACTTCGGAAAAGGTATCCTTAAGCGAATATCGGCGTTGCGAGTTCATCGGTGTCCTCAGATTTCAATTCCGAGCACCGGATCAAAAGTTAGAAATTCCCGCTTGTTCGTTCACTGAACGTACCCGAGCCAAACTTCGGAAATTGATTCCGGGCACTCCGGGCCTCGGAATTAGGTTCCGTCTGAAACCACGCTCTTGTAAAATTCCAAAGAAAATTTAGAAAAAATTTCCCTTGAATTTTACGGGTCTTTACATTACTCCCACCTCAGGGCTTTACGTCCCCGTAAAGATACATCAAAAACTAGGGAAACAAATGAGGGTACCGAGCATGCATCTGAGCCTCCCGCTCCCATGTGCTCTCCTGGAGGTTCCCGTGCTGCCATCTGATGCGCACAAGAGGAATCGATCGCCCACGTAGGACCCGCTCCTGTCGATCCTCTATCTCCACCGGGACCTCCGTAAAAGTCGCCCCATCGTCAACCTCAAGCTCCCCATGGTCAATGATGTGCGTCGGGTCATGCACGTATCTCCTCAGCTGAGATACGTGGAAGACGTCGTGCACCCGGTGCAACTGAGGTGGCAGATCCAGACGATAAGCCACCTCACCAACCCTGCTGAGGACCTGGAAGGGTCCGATGAAGCGCAGAGATAACTTGCCGCCTCGGCCAAATCTCCGAATACCACGTCGAGGTGAGACCCGCAAGAAGACGTGGTCGCCATCCTCGAACTCCAGTGGCCTCCGCCTCCTGTCAGCATATGACTTCTGCCGGCTCTGAGCTGTCCTCATCCGCTCCTGGATGACCTGGACCTTCTCTGTCGTGGCCTGGACCATCTCCGGTCCCACCAGTGCTGACTCCCCAGGGTCTGTCCAGCACAAAGGAGATCTACAAGGTCGGCCGTACAACACCTCGTACGGTGCCATCCCGATGGTGGAGTGGTAGCTGTTGTTGTACGCAAACTCCACCAAGATTAGGTGGTCCTCCTAGCTACGACCAAAGTCTAGGACACATGTGCGGAGCATGTACTCGAGAGTCTGAATGGTCCTCTCCGTCTGACCATCCGTCTGAGGGTGAAAGGCTGTGCTCAGATGTAGCTGCGTCCCGAACGCCTCCTGTAACCCCTTCCAAAGCCGGGAAGTAAAGCGGGCATCTCGATCAGAGACGATAGATGATGGCACACCGTGGAGCCGCACAATCTCCTGAACGTAGAGACGTCCCAAGCTCTCCACTGAGCCCTGCTCTCTGATGGGTAAGAAGTGTGCCGACTTGGTGAGTCGGTCAACAATCACCCAGATGGAGTCGTGACCTCTGGAAGTGCGTGGAAGTCCAGTCACGAAGTCCATAGATATGCCGTCCCACTTCCACTCCGGGACCTCCAAGGGCTGTACCAAGCCTGCTGGTACCTGATGCTCTGCCTTCACCTGCTGGCAGGTGAGGCATCGAGAAACGAACTCTGCTACTGCCTTCTTCATGCCCGGCCACCGGTGCTGTCGTCTGAGGTCCTGGTACATCTTCGCCACTCCAGGATGTACCGCCAAAGGAGAAGTTTGAAACTCTCTCAGCACTTCCTCTCGCAAAGCGACTGGTACCATGGTACGTCCTCTGAAAAGGATGTCGTGCTCTGCTCCAAGGGAGAAACCATCAGGTGCCTGTCCCGAGGATATCTGTGCACGCCGTGTCTCACAGTCAGCATCCTCACGCTGTGCCTCTCTGAACCGCTGCAGTAGTGGAGGGGTGACTGTGAGAGACTGGAGGAAGGCTGCTCCATCTCTATCCACGAAGGATATCTGTAAAGAGGCTAGCTACTCCGTCGCCTCCTCAAGTAGCTGAATGCCCGTCCTCCTGCTGAGGGCATCAGCTACTACGTTCCCCTTCCCAAGAGTATAGACTATCTCAAAGTCATAGTGCTGGAGAATAATCCTGGAGGAACTCGAGCCATCGCCGCTGTCTCAGGTTCAGGTCCTTCTGTGAGAAGATATACCTGAGACTCTGATGATCGGAAAAGACTGTAAAGCGCTCACCCCTCAGATAGTGTCGCCATGTCTTCAGAGCGAAGACCACTGCTGCTAACTCCAGGTCATGGGTAGCGTAATTCTGCTCATGCGGCCTCAACTGACGTGATCCATAGGCGATCACTGCCCGCTCCTGCATCAGAACACATCCGAGTCCGGTCCCTGATGCATCGCAGTAGACTACGTACCCTACTCCCTCCTCAGGCAACCTCAAGATAGGTGCGCTAGTCAATCTCTGTCTCAGCTCCTGGAAGCTCTGCTGACATCTTTCTGACCACACGAAGGGTTTCCCCTTCTTCGTCAAAGCTGTGAGTGGTGCCGCAACTGTAGAGAAGTCTGGAACGAATCTCCGATAGTATCCAGCTAGTCCCAAGAAACTCCGAACCTCAGTCACGCTCCTGGGTGGCTCCCATGCTAACACAGCCTCGATCTTCGCAGGATCCACTGCAACTCCCGCCTCAGAGATAACGTGTCCCAAGAAGTGGACCTCACGTATCCAGAACTGGCACTTCGAGGCTGTGTTAGCATGGGAGCCACCCAGGAGCGTGACTGAGGTTCGGAGTTTCTTGGGACTAGCTGGATACTATCGGAGATTCGTGCCAGACTTCTCTAGAGTTGCGGCACCACTCACAGCTTTGATGAACCGTCAGCGGCTATGCGATCCTTGGATCGAGACGGTCGATTCGGTATATCGCACTCAAAGTTTCGGAATACTTTGAGTTCGGCCGGGTTGGTTCGTACACGAAACCAACCGGGCCTTCGGAGCGGAAACGCTCATATCTTGAGCTACGGACGTCCGTTTGACGTGCCGTCAGCTTTGTTGAGTTCCTCTTAGCGAGACAGATATTTTGGAATACTCCGCCCGAGGTTTGGACGCAGGTGGAGTACGGTCGGGTTGGTTTTGCCTTAAAAACCAACCGGGCCCCGGGGACGAAAATGCCAATAACTCTCAGACCGGGCGTCCGATCGACGCGCCGTCTGTTGCGTTGAGTTCCTGTTGACGATACAGAACTTTTGGATACATCAACTCTGGACTTTGTGACAGTTGATGTATCAGCCTCTCGGATCATGGAGCAGACCCTCCGAACGAGCTTGTTGTGTGCGGGAACCCTAGTACTACTGCGACTGTTACTGTGACTGCTACTACTGCTACTGCTACTGTGACTGCGACGACGACAGTACAGAGATCCTGTGTGGATTCGACGACGACGACTACAACACTCAGCGATCCTACATGGATCAGTGCTACAGGTCCTGTGTGGGCCCGATCCTGTGTGGGTCCGATCCTGTGTGGGTCTTTGCGCTCAGCGGTCCTGTGTGAACCAGCGCCTACAGGTCCTATGTGGGCCCGATCCTGTGTGGGTCCTTTGCGGGGGTTAGTTACCTATCGATCCTTCATGGGTTCGACAACTTATATGGATCAGAGATCATCTTTATCGTCTTTCGAAGAAGTATACCTGTGTGAGCTGAATCCTGTTGCTTTCCTGTGTGGATTGTGTTGTGCTATCCTGTGTGGATTACGTTTTCCTTTCCTGTGTGGAATACGTTTACTTTCCTGTGTGGACTGAGTTGTACATGGGATCGGAGGTTGGAGCGTATTTGAAATTGATGACTTAGGTATATGTATGGGCATATACCTAAGCAGTGTCGGTTGTTAATTCTTGATTGTACCTTTCTTCGTGGTTTATCCTTTGTGGATTTGAGAGACCTTCAGGGGTCTCGGGGTCCCTACTGAGTACCTTTCTTAAAATAACAGTTTTTATTCCAGTATACAGATTGCTCCATTTGAGGAATTATATGGGAAGCGGTGTCGAACTCCATATTTTTGGGATTGAGTAGGTGAAAGGAAGTTGATGGGACCAGAAATTGTAGAAGAGATGGCAGAAAAAGTTCAGTTGATTTAGAAGCTCATGAGAACAGCTCAGAGCAGGCAGAAAAGTTATGTAGGTAACTGGAGGAAGGATATCTCTTTTGAGGTAGGTGACCATGTCTTTCTCAAAGATTCTCCATGACAAACTGTGATGAGTTTTTGTAAGAAGGGAAAGATGAGTCTGAGGTTCATTGGACCTTAAGAACTACTATAGAATGTTGGATCAGTTGCATACAGAGTAGATTTACCTTCATATTTATCCCAAGTACACAATTTTTTTCATACTTTAATGTTGAGAAAGTATATTCCAGATCCATATCATGTTTTCAGCCCTGAGGTAGTTTAGATAAAAGAGAATATCTCTTATGAGAAACAACCAGTCCAGATTCTTGATCGAAGAGAGAAACTGTTACGAAATAAGGTAATTCTTCAAGTAATGGTTTTGTGGAAAAACCATATGGCTGAAGAGACAACATGGGAATCTGAAAATTCTATGAGGGATAAATACCCCCACTTATTTGATAAGTGAATATAATTGCAGGGATGCATTTCCAAAAAGGGGGAAGAATGAAACATCCCAGGTAAATAAAGAATATAAAATTTTCATATTCATTAATATTTGTGAATTAAATATAAATTTTACAATAAATGGGAATATATGTTTGATGTCGTACACGATATGCAACAACAGGTTTCTTTGAAATCTTACATTACACACAACGTTGGGTCAAACTGAGAAATAATAATATAATATTATTTTAAATGGTAGTTAACGCCTAGTTGTTGTATTTTCAGGAATGAATAGAACTAATTTCAATATGAATATACATGTTTTTTAAATATTTTTATATTTATCCAACAAATTTTAGAGGCTTAAAATAATAAAGAATCTGATTTTAAGCATAAATACAATAATATTCATAAAAAGATCAATTTACCACCTTTTGATGGAGAACCATTTTTAAATCTAGTTTTTATCAATTTTATATATTTTATTGGAAAAAATAAAATTATTCTTTATTATAGGGACATCAAAATTTACTTTGGATGAAATTTTGGTACTTTTTTGATAAAGTTTATTTTTTAAATAATAATGGAAATACTGTATTTTAATTCAAAACTACCTTTTAATCTAATTTTTTATAAGGCCATATTATATTTTTAATTGGTTTTAAATTGTAATTATATTATGTTTTTACCATTTAATCCAATTTTCATCATTAGAAGTAATTTTATTTTGAAATTGGACATAAACAAGTGTTAATATTTTGATAGTTATTATTTATTAAAAAAATTCTTTTTATTTTGACTGCAGGAATTAATTTTAAATTAATTTCTGCCACATTTTTATTTTGAATTTGGAAAAATAGATTCCATATTTGGAATCATGAGGTCCAAATTGTGTAATTATGTAACTTTTATTTTTATACATTATGAATATTTACATCAGTAAATATATTATTTACAATTGTTAAGGGTAAATATGGTAAAAATAGGTAAAAAAATAATATTATAATAATATTAAATTATCCTAAGTTATGTCCTAATCCTATTAGTTGAATCATGTTAGGACATGGTCATCCTTGGGTCGATTTTGGATCCCCATGGATCCACATGGGATTGATAATGACACTTTATATTAATTAATTTAATGTAAAGAAAAAAATGACTTAAAAAAATATCATTTCATAAATAAATTCTTAAATGGGGTTATATAAGTTATCACTTTAACTATAAATATTCATTTTAAACCTAAAAACATTTCCTACATCATGATATTTTTATAATTTTTATAAATCAAATAAATAAAACTATTTATGACACAATAATGATAGAGTGTTTACCTCATTAATGAATGATTTAAATAAATATGATTATAAAGATTAAAAAAATATCCAATACCTTTAAAATTATTATTGAATGATTTTATTTCAAACATGAGTCATCTTATCTTAAAATTTAATATGTTTTGGACCTTTAAAAACTAAAAACCATTATATAAAAAAATAATATTTTCAATCTTTCCTAAAGAGCCCCTCCCCCCCCTTATAAAAAGCCATCACTTCTAACCCATTCCTCACACTTCTCAAGACCCTTGGATCATCCAATCTCTACCAAATTAAGCCCCCAAAATCCCTATACTCATAATAGAATCCTTTCCCTTGACATAAGGCAATTCAAGTAAACATTTTGGTTCTAACCGAAGGGAGGTACGTAATTTAAATGTAACGTCTTCTCTTAAGTTATTTTATATTATTTTACTTCTCCAACCCCATAAACTCTTTTTATTACTTTATCTTATAACAAAACTAGTATCCTCAATATACTATATTGTTTTTATGAGAATTATTCAAACTACACTTACACACACCTCCATCGAATGGGTAAAGAACGTATTGTTTCTATGGACGGTGAACTACTGCCTCAAGAAACGGTGATTGTTCAATCATCTACTACTACCTCTTATGATAAACATTAATATGGAACTATATTTATATGAGATATATTTTATATTTATATTGTTTTTTGATTCTGTATTTTTAATTTATGGCATACGTTTATGGTTTCCATAATGGGTAAACACAATAAATTTATTTGAAAAAGTGCGGACTATTTCCCCCTCAAAGTTATATGACTCATTCATACCATATGTGGGAAGTATAAAAGATAAAGTTAATTAAATTATATATGATATTATACTGTAATAATAATATACCTATGTATCATTATGTTTAAATTCCATTAAATATGAAATATAAATGATTGTATCGTTCATGTGTATGTACGACTTATCGTCTCCCTGAACGGTGCATTTCATTTCTTATCATCAAATGTTATGTACTATAATAAATACATATGTATATATGATATATATTACATATATGATATCTAAATCATGAATATAATTATGGGGATAATGTAATTTCAACCACATGGACAATTTATAATTATAACAACTTTATTTTTAACTCAAGTTCAAAATATCGACAAAACGTCTGATATAGACTCAAATAATTAACTAATTGTTATAGCAAGGTAATAATTGATATAAAAATAATAATAAACGTGAAAAGGGTTCATAATCAATTATAAATTAACTTTAGTTTATTATTCCGGAGATTAAAGAATGATCGAGTCAAGACGGACATGAGGAAAGGGACTTCTTTTCAATCTCCTTTCATTGAGGCATATTTTGTTTTATACACGACTTTATTTTATATGGTGTATAAACACCATTGAAATTCATTTAATTCAAATGGAATATTTTTCAAAAAATAATTTTACTAAATGACATAAAAGGAATGTTTCTTTTTAACGTAAGCGGTGACAACGACCATTCCGCCGCCGCGAGTATTATTTGATCTTTGGTTTCCTTAAAAAGATGTAATGTTTTTAAAAGGAAAATAATTATCATTTACTATTTTACGTATTTTGGTATTGAAAATAGTTTTTATAAGGGATTTGTTATGTCAATATATTTAAAGGATATATTGTGATTGAAATGTTGAAATTTTATCATCCCGTTATAATTGTTTTATGTGTTATGAATATATTATGGTTCTTGGACATTGTTTACGTATACGGGTGGTTCAACGATAAACCTAGGGAGAGAGATCATAATAATTCTCTCCAATGCATTGGGTAACGTGATGGGGGTAAATGTGAATGTTTCTCCTAATAGATTTAGGGAATATACTATGATGGGTATTCTAAATGAAACTCCCTACGTAGCTGTGAAAACTACAACATAAGTATGTTATGTATGCCAGAAGTCACCTTTATGATTTATGATTTCTATGTATAATTTCATAAATATTATGATTTCATGAAGTATGTTAAATATCTTATGTTATTTATTTATTTATGATCTAAGGTTTTCTTTCTTTGTTTTATAACCCTTACAGAGAATTTTATGCTCATACCATGTTTTTGAAATGTTTTTCAAAGGACTTAAATATGAATAGGGTCAATGATGGGATCAATGGAATGTCATGATGTATAAAATATTAAACTAGACATGAATCTTTTTTAAGAGTTTTTATTTTATGAAAAAATGGAAATTGAGTAGAATTGTCTACATTGTAATATTTGATATGTAATGTAATAGTTATGGCCTAATTCTCTAAAAATCTTACCCTAAATGATCATTAATTTGAATTATTAAATTAATTCAAGATTATGAAATGTTTAATGTTTGTTCCTTATAGCTAGTATCAGAGGTTGGTTAGAAAAATTTATAAGTTATAATATTGTTAAATTAATGTCAATAAATTAATTTATGGTAAGATTGAAATGATATAGCATTTACAGATTACCATTTTGCTTCACCAAAGATACTTTTATGTTCAGAATTGTTTTACATAGAGGAAACAAAGAAGCCATGATGGGACTAAATTAGGAGGAAGACAACCTTCCAAATAAGCAACCTAAGATGGTCAGAATCAGAACTGAACAGGTTTTTATAGTGATGGACCAATTGACTCTGGCTATAAATGGTGGTGGAATCCATACATGAGATCATCCATATCAACCACAGAGGAACATGTCGATAGTAGAGCATTTCATAAGGCAACATCCCCCATCATTCAGAGGATTGTATGACCCTATGCTAGATAAAGGGTTGATTAAAGCAATGGAGAAGATTTTTGATGTCATGGGTTGTTCAGAACATAAAAGGTTAGTCGCGCTATTTATAGTTTTGAAGGTGAAGATTATTAGTGGTTGTCAATGGTGAAAAATATCTAGGATAGTGATTAGATTTATGCTCTTGATTTGGATTAATTCCAAGGTATGTTTTTGAGAAATATTTTCCTAAGGTGGATCATCTTAGGATAGAAAAAAAATTCCTAGAATTGAGGCAGGAGGATGACTCAGTGGCTGCTTATGAAGAAAAATTCACTCGACTGGCATGGTATGCTCCAAATATCATAAGATATCTTGATAGTAAAATCAACCATTTTTACTCAAGATTAAATCAAAAGTATTGAATGGATTTATCTTCTCATAAGTTCAAATTTTAGGATAAACCTGTTCGATGTGAGGAGAAAGTGGAAATGGAGTTTTCCGATGATCATGTGTTCTTTGAAAAACAATAGAATAAGAGGTCGAGGTGGAAGACGAAATAGAAGAACTCTTCATAAATGTGTGATGGTAAGAAACATAAGTTTACAGTTTGTAAAAATTGTTGTAAAATGCATATTGGGGAATGTCTTTTGAATTATGGTGCGTGCTACAGATGTGGAAAAATGGGGAATAAGGCTCATAATTGCACTAAAAAAGATCAGGGTAATGGTAAGAAAAAATATAATTTATAGTTAGTAAAATGTTTTTAGTGAAATTAAATGGTTTATTATGAAAATGATTTTCCAATGAAAAACTCAACTGAGGGAAAGCATCCAGACTATAAGAAAAAATGGTGTGTTTAAACCCTTTGAAACCACTTCATATGATGTTGGGCCATAAAATTAAGTAGTATCTAGTACACTGTTTGTTTTTTCAGATTATGACAATATGTTGTTTGATTCAGGGTCTACACATTCATTCATTTCTAATAAGTTTTCATGAAAATTGGGAATTACATCTCAAGATATTAATCCTAAACTTATGGTAAATACACTTAGATGAAATTTGGAGACAAAAAGAAATTTTAAGAACCTTCATGTCCTTGTGTGCTTAAAGAATCTACCTAAAAACCTTATTTTTTTTCCTCTAGTAGAGTTTGATGTTATTTTGGGTATGGATTGGATTTCTATTTATCATCCTATGATTGACGGCAGAGCTAAAGAGGTTTCTTTCAGGAATATTTTCAGTTTGTGTAAATGAATGAACCCTTAATTTTTATAACATATCAAGAAACTGAGAAACTAGTAAAATATATAAATGAATGATACCTTGCACATATTATTGAAAACAAAGGAGTTGTTCAGATTAATGATGTGCCAGTGGTAAATGAGTATCTTGTATTTTTCTTGACGAGTTTCCTGGTATAATTCTTGATCCTGAAGTTGAATTTACTGTTGACATAGTTCTTGATGCTAAGCCAGTTTCGAAACCTCCAATCGAATGTCTCAAATTAAACTTTTAGAGTTAAAGAAAAATTGCATGAGTTATTAGATAATGGTTTCATTCGACCTAGCACATCACCATGGAGTGATCTTGTATTGTTTGTTAAAATGAAATATGGTTCAATGAGACTTTGCATTGATTATAGATAATTGAATAACATCACTGTTAAGAACAAGTATCCTTTGCCTCATATCGATGAATTGTTTGATCTGATCCAGGGAGATCAGTATCATTCGATGATTTATTTGATTTCAGGATACCAATAGTTGAAAGTAAAGGAATTAGACATTCCGAAGACCGTGTTTCATACTAGATATATTCATAATGAATTTTTAGTTATGCCTTTTGGTTTAACCGATGCACTTGCTGTATTCATGATTCTTATAAATATAATTTTCCATGAGTTTTTTGATAATTTTGTGGTTGTTTTCATTGATGTTATTTTGGATTATTCCAAAAGTAAATAAGACCATAAATTTCATTTAAGTGTTGTCTTGCAAACCTTAAAATAAAAGAAGCTATTTTGTAAATTTAGAAAGGGTGAGTTTTGGTTACACCAAATTTCATTCTTTGGTCACATTATTTCAAAAAATGGCATAACTATTGATTGTACTAAAACAGAAGTTATTGAAGAGTAGTCAAGACCCAAAAATATAACTTAGATTCATAGTTTTCTTGGTTTTTTAGGTTATTACTGGAGGTTTGTTGAAAATTTTTAACGGTTATCTATCCCACTTACTATGTTAACTCAAAAAGGTTTTAAGTTCATCTAGACAAAAAGAATGTGATGATTGTTTTCAAGAATTGAAAAGAAGATAGTGAATTCTCTAGTTTTGGCATTGCATCCCAGAAATTTTGAGTTTGTTATCTATAGTGATGCTTCATTGAGAGGACTTTGTTGTGTCCTTATGCATAATTATTAGGTAATTTCTTATGCTTCATGTCCGTTAAAACCTCATGAGTTAAATTACCATACACATGATTTGGAATTAGCTGTTGTTGTTTTGTCTTTAAAAATTTGGAGGCATCATCTGTATGGAGTAAAATGTGAAATATATACTAACCAAAAAAGTTTGAAGTTTATATTCACTCAGAATGAATTAAACATGAGAAAGAGGAGATGGTTGGAATTAATCAAGGAATATTATTTCATGATCCATTACCATTCTGGAAAAGCAAATAAAGTAGTTTATCCTTTGAGTTGAAATAGTAATGATTCATTAACTATGCTATATTTGGAACGAGATCCTTAAGTTTTTTATTTGATGAAATTTGGCATAGAAGTTTTTGGTGAAAGAAATTCCTCTGTTTTGTTTTAGGTGTCAGTGAAATCATCTCTATCAGACAGAATTAAGAAAGTGCAGAAGGAAGATAGTGAGTTGCATAAAAAGGTAAAGTTGGTTCATAAGGGCATGTTTCCTGATTTTAACATTGATAATGATAATATTTTGATGTTTGGGAAGAGATTATGTGTGCCTTTTGATTCAAAGTTGAAGAATGAGTTGTTATGTTAAGCTCATAGTTCTCTGTTTTCATTTTATCTTGACAGTAATAAGATGTACAGAGATCTCCAAAAGTATTACTGGTGGGATGGAATGAAAAGAGTTATTGTTGATTTTACTGTGAATTGTTTGACTTGACAAAAAGTTAAAGTAGAGTGACAGTTATGAAAAGGGATTCTTCAGTATTTACCAGTTCTAGAGTAGAAATGGGAAAATATATCCATGGAATTCATTGTGGGATTACCAAAGGCATCTCGAGGTAATAATGTAATCTAGGTTATTCCTGACCGATTGATTAAACATGATCATTTCCTTCCTATTCGAGATACTTTTTCTCTTGATCAACTTTCTCAGTTGTATGTTAAAGAGATAGTCAGGTTGAATGGTGTTACCCTCTCTATTTTATATGTTCGTTCTCCTAGGTTTACTTCTAACTTTTTAAAAGGCCTTCAGAAGTTATTGGTTACTAAAATAAATATTAGTATAACTTTTCATCCATAATCAGATGGGTAGATAAAAAAAACAATTCAAGACTTGGAGGATATATTATGTGTTTCTCGATGGATTACCATGGAAGTTGGGACCAACATCTTTCTTTGGTTGAATTTTCTTATAATAATAGTTTTCATTATATTATATAGATGCATACATTTGAATAATTATATGGGAAGTGGCTTCAAACTCCAGATTTTTGGGATGAGGTAGGTGAAAGGAAGTTGATGGGACTAGAATTTGTAGATAAGATGGCAGAAAAATTTCAGTTGATTCAGAAGCACATGAGAACAACTTAGAGAAGGCCAAAATTTTATGCAGATAATTAGAGGATGATCTCTCCTTTGAGGTTGGTGATCATGTCATTCTCAATTTTTATCCATAGAAAAGTGTGATGTGTTTTGGTAAGAAGGAAAAGTTGAGTCTAAGGTTCAATGGGCCTTATGAAATCCTAGAGAAAGTTGGATCAATTGCGTACATAGTGGATTTACCTCCAAATTTGTCACAGGTACACAATGTTTTTCATTTTTCTATATTGAGAATGAATATGCCAGATCCGTCTCATGTTTTGAGCCTAGAGGTAGTTCAGTTGGAAGAGAATCTCTATTATGAGGAACAACCTATCCAGATTCTTGACCAAAGAGGGAATGTGTTGCAAAATAAGGCAATTTAATAGGTAAAGGTTTTTGAAAAAACTATATGGTTGAAATAGAAACTTGGGAATCTAAAATTGTTATGAGGGATAAATACCCCCACTTAATTGATAAGTGAATAGAATTGTGTGGACGTAATTCCAAAAAGGGAGGAAAGATATAAAATCCTTGGTAAATAAAGAATATAAAATTTTCATATTTATTTATATTTGTGAATTAAATATTAATTTTACTTTCAAGGGGATTCTATTTTTGATGGCGTACCTGATATGAAACAACGGGTTTCTTTGAAATCTTATGTTTCACACAATGTTGGGTCATACTAAAAAATAATAAAATAATAATATTTTAAATGGTAGTTAATGCCTAGTCGTTGTATTGGCGTGAATGGACCAAATTAACGACAATATGAATATACATATTTTTTATATGTTTTTACATTTATCCAGTAAATTTTAGAGGCTTAAAATAAGAATGAATCAAATTTTAAGCAAGAGTACACTAATATTCATTAAAAGGTCGATTTACCACCTTTTATTGGTAAACCGTTTTTAAATATAGTTTTTATCAAATTTTTAAGTTATTTATGACAAAATAAAATTCTTAATTAAAATCGGGACATAAAAATTTACTTTGGAAGAAATTTTGGTATTTTTCTAATAATGTTAAATTTTTAATGAATTGTGAAAATACTATATTTTAATTCAGAATTTCCATTTAATATAATTTATTTATAAGGATAAAATGTCTTTTTAATAAGTTTTAAAGTGTAATTATATTATTTTTTTACCATTTAATCCAATTTTGGTCATTGGAAGTAATTTCACAGTGAAATTGGATATAAACAAGTGTCAATCTTTTGAAAGTTATTATTTCTTAATTTTTTTTTGTTTTGACAACATGAGTTAATTTTAAATTAATTTTTCCCAATTCAATGTTTTTAATTGGGAAAAATGGATTCTATATTTGGAATCAGGATATATAAATTCTGTAAATGGGAAACTGTTATTTTTAGACATTATGAATATTTACATGAGTAAATATTTTATTTACCATGGTTAAAGTGTAAATATGGTAAATAACGTTAAAAAAATAATATTATTTTAATACTAAATTATTATAAAATGTGTCCTAATACTATTGGTTGATACATTTACAACCATGGGAATCCTTGTGTCAATTTGGGGACCCCATGGAGCCACTTGGGTGTGATAATGACACATTATATTAATTAATTTAAAAAAAGAAAAAAATGACTTAAACGTATATCTTTTAGTAAATCAATTCTTAAATGGGGTTATATAAGTTATATATTCGACTAAAAATATTCATTTTAAAGTTAAAAATAATTCCTACATCATGTTTTTTTATAATTTTTAGACATCATATAAATAAAATTATTTATGACACAATAATAATGCAATGTTTATCTCATTAATGAATGTTTTAAATAAATATGATTATAAATATTAAAACAATATCCAAAACCTGTAAAATTATTATTGGATGATTTTTTTCAAACATGATTCATCTTATCTTCTATTTTAATAAGTTTTCAACCTTTAGAAACCAAAAATCATTATATAATAAAATAATATTTTCAAACTTTCCTAAAGAGCCCCTCCTCTCCCTTATGAAAAGCCCTAACTTCTAACCCATTAATCACACTACTAAAGCCCCTTGGATCATAAAAAATCTACCCAGTTAATATCCCTAAATCCCTCTCCTCCTCTTAGGATCCTTCCCCTAGGTAGAAGGCAATTCAAGTAAACCTTTTGGTTCAATCCAAAGGGAGATACCCGATTTCAAGGTAACGTCTTCTCTTAAGTTCATTTGATGTATTTTACTTCTACAACCCCATAAACTAATTTCATTAATTTATTTTTTAACATCACCAGTATACTAAATATACTAGGTTTTTTTTATGACCTATATTTGAACTACACTTACACACACCTACATCTAATGGGTAATGAACATACTATTTCTGTGGATGGTTAACTACTGCATCACTAAACGATGAATGTTCAATATTATCCTACCACCTCTTATGGTGGCCATTAAGATGGAACTATATTTATATGTGATATATATTATATTTATATTGTTTCTATTCTTCATTATTTTTCATTTATAGCATACCATTATGGTTTCCATAATGGGTAAAGTTGATAATTTCATTTGAGGAAGTGTGGGCTACTACCCCCTCAATGTGATATGACTCGTTCATACCATACATGGGACTTATAAAGGATGGAGTTAATTAAATTATATATGATATTATACTAGAATTATAATATACCTATTTATCATTAGGTTTTCATTCCATTAAATATGTAATATTAATGAAACTATCATTCTTGCGTATGTATGGCTTACCGTCTCCATGAATGGTGCATTTCATTTATTATCTCCAAATGTTATGTAATATTATAAATACATATATATTGGATATATATGACATATATGATATCGAAATCATTAATATAATTCTATAGATAATGTAATTTCGACAACATGGACAATTTATAATTTAACAAGTTCATTTTTAACTCAAGTTCCGAACATCAAAAAAATGTATGATATGAACTCAAATAATTAACTAATTGTTATAGCAAGGTAATAATTGATGTAAAAGGAATAATAAAAATGAAAAATGTTCTTAATCATGTAGAAATTATCTTTAGTTTATTATTCATGATATTAAAGAACGATCTTGTCATGTCGGACATGAGGTAAGGGGATTCGTCTCAATATCCTTTCATTGAGGCATATTTTGATTTATGCATGACTTTCTTTTATACAGCGTATAAACACCTTTGAATTTTCATTTCATTCAAATTGAATATTTTTCTATGAATTTTTTTACTAAACAAAAAAAATTAATGTTTATTTTTAACATAAGCGGTGACAACGACCATTCCGCCTCCGTGAGTATTATTTGATCTTTGGCTTCCTTAACAAGTCATAATGTTTTTAAAATGAAAATAAATACCATATAATATTTTATATATTTTGGTATTGAAAGTGTTTTTGATAATGTATTTGTTATGTAAATATATTTAAATGATATATTTTTATTGAAATGTAGAAATGTTATCCTTACTTTATATTTGTTTTATGTGTTATTAATATGTTATGGTTCTTGGGAATTTTAATGATTATGGGTGGTTCTGTGATAAGCGTACAGTGGGTGAGCCTAATATAGCTCCCAAATGCATTGGTAAAATGAAATACGTAAATGTGAATGTTTCTCCTAAGAGATTTAGGGACTATACGGTAATGGGTATTCCAAATAAAACTTTCTACGTAGTTGTGAAAGATACAATGTAAGTATGTTATGTATGCCACAAGTTACCTTTATGATTTTTTATTTCTATATGTATATTAAATAAATAATATAGTTTTATGAGGTATGGTAAATAGCTTATGTTCTATATGTATTGATTATCTAATGTTTTATTTATTTTTTTATAACCCTTACATAGCTTTTTATGTGCATCCCAATTTTTTGAAATGTTTTTCATAAGACTTAAAGATGAATAGGGTCAAGGATGGGATCAAGGTAAATCCATGCTGTCTAAAACATAGAACTATACATGACCCTATTTTTAGAGTTTTTATTTTATTAAAAAAATGGAAACTTAGTAGAATTTCCTACTTTGTAATTTTTGGGATGTAATGTAATAGTTATGGCCTAATTCTCTAAAACTCTATTCCTGAAAATATCCTCAATGTGAATTATTAACATAATTCAAGATTATGTAATGTTTAAGGTTGGGTCCTTATATATTCCATATTTTTAATTATAATTTCCACATTGTGAAGATAAGTACCTTTTAGTTTGGACATTATGGATAGTAACTTCAATAATCATTTTTATCCGCAATGGTTAAAGGCTAAATAAGGTAAATAAGGGTATAAAATAATATTTTAATAATATTAAACTACCAAAACACATATCCTAATCCTTAATGATGATATATATTCGACCATAAGGTTCCTCATGCCAAATTTTAGTAATTTTAGATCCACATGGTGGTAAAAATGGCATCTTAGAATATTTAATTTAATGAAAAGGAAAATAAAACATAAACGTCTATATTTTCCTAAATAAATTTTAATATAATGTATATAACTTATATCTATGTATATAAATATTCATTAGAAATCTAAAAATATTTCCTAAATCATGGATTTTTGTTAATAATTTGTATACATTATATGAATATTTTTAATTATGACATAATTATGATGCAGTGATTACCTCACTAATGAAAAATTCAAATAAATAAATTTCTAAATATTAAAATAAATGTAATTTGAACATTTTTTTCCTTACACAAATTTTTTGGATTACATTCACATATTATGGAATCATTAATGAATTTTTATTGAAGGAATCTAGTTGTTATGACTTTATCAAAAATCTATTACTGAATAGTGTTAAAATTAAAATAAATGAGATTTTAATATAAATATTACTTTATTAAATGATATAAAAATCCTAAAAAATTAATGATCAGAAAAATAACTTTTATAGTGATTAAAATGTAATAAATTATCCACTTTAGGTTCACATAAAATATTATAGTAATGATATCAACCATGTAGTATAAAAATAAAAGGGGATATGGTAAGAGTTAATTTATTTAACAAAAGGTTAAATCTAAAAGAGAAGGTTAATTTTATGAACAAAACATGCATAAAACATATTTCTTGTGAGTATTGAGACCCATAATTATATTATACTAAAAATAAACCAATTAGGATCTATTATTAACCGAAATGATTTTTATAATAAATCAATATTTTAATATTTTTCGTAAAGTACCATCACCTCTCTTATTAAAGGGAACCTCCCATTCTCTCTAACTCACACCTATAAAACCTTTTTTATCGACAAACCCTGACCATGTATCCTCCCAAACTCTATCAATTCATCCTAGAGGACTAAATTTGGTGAGAGATCCATCCAAAGTACCCCTTTTGTTTAAATCAAAAGGAAACATCTGAATAAAAGGCAACTGTTTTATCCCTTCTTTCAATGGTCTTTTCTTATTCTACTTCTTATTTCTATATTTATTGCATTTCAATGAAGTAAATCTAGTATCATACATAAATTATGATTATATTATAATTATGGGTCAACTAAATTACTCCTTTTACTCATCCAACAAAAAATAATATCACCATGCGTGCGTAGGTATGGATTATTGTCTCCACGCCATGGTGTAAATTTTTTTCATGTACAATTTTTATCTATTGGTATAACAATGAATATAATGGAGTTAAAGAATAAATATAACATTATATTTTTTCTTTAAAACTCATATTACATCCTAATCCATACCATTTATCCATTAAGGAAATGATATTGTTTCTCATGGGTACATACTGCTTACAATATCCACGACGCGATGAGATTCATTCTTCACATTAACCACCAAAGAATGATTATCAAAAATATATAAATTATTCATAATTATTAAATATATGACATAATAAGTCTACTAGAATGATATATATATATATATATGTGTATGTATGTATATTTCATTCACATACTTCCATTCAATATGTTAAGAAAATGGAAACAACATTCATGTGTGCGTACATACTAACGTCTCCATGAATGGTGTATTCAATTTTAGATATATATATATTATATATATTTATATTAAGAATATATATTATATATAAAATATATAATACATTCTGGAATTAAGTGAATCGTGATATAAGTAATATGATCATGAATAACAATTCAAAACACGTATTATAAAAATAGTGATTATTACCCAAAATGGTGAATTAACATGGAATTGTAAATAAATAGGTAATATATAATCATAAAATAATAATATATTATATAATAAATTTAATTATTATTCTGATATAAGTTGCTAATATGATTAAAAATATTATAGGAGTTTCAAACATGTGGGGAGAATATCAGACCTATGGTAAGGGTTAATTTCTCAATCTCATTATTATCCAATATTGTCTATGTGTAAGTATTTACTAGGACATATTTATCATCCATATCCACGTTTCATAAATATTTTTTCAAAATGAATAATTTAATGTTACATGGAAGGATCTCTCTAACCAGATCATCATTTTAAAGGTTTTAAAGATGTATTTTTCTAAATCTATTCAATTAATGTCCATGTTTTGAAAATAGTTTTAAGGATATATTTATATAGATGCTATTATTTTAAAATGCTAATTCCTTTAAAAAGATTCAAAGTGATATCAGAAAAATTTATTAAAAATTCACTTATAAATGTCTTCCATTCTAAATGGTGTGACTTTTAAATGATTTCAAGAAAAAGGGATATTTCACTCAAAGAGTTTTACTTATTATTTTCATCTATGTCAACATCCATTATTAGATATTATTCTTGATTGATGTTGATTAATTATAATTGTAGAGACCCGTATCTTGACGTACATGGACATTACATTACATTTGCGGAATACTTAGTACATAACAAAAACACACACACAAGGATCGTAATAGTTTAGTGTCTTTGGAAACTCGGAACGTAATCTTCTAATCGTGGTGAAAGATCTTCAATATCTCCCATAAAGATCTTCCATTTTTTTACCTAAAACCTTTCTTTATATCCTGGGGAAAAGAAAACATAAAAGGGTGAGCTCAAATGCTCAGTAAGGGTATACAAAATAAAAAAAAAATCAATCACATCATATTCGTAAGAACATAACTTTTGGAAATCTTAACCTGCAAAAGAGAGCATAATTTCATAACATGGGATAAATCATGGCAGTGAAATGTAATCACAATAATCATAAAATAAAACATTAAACTTTGTGGCATACACACATAATCATAGAAAATCATTTCTTGTTAGTCAAGACTCATTTCCAAGACTATCTTAGTGGACAAAGTCCCTTTCTGAATCGAGTAACCCTCGTTCCAGTCCTGTTTCACTGAACCGGTATAACCTACCGTTCCAGCCATGTCTATCTCATGAGATATAAAATCTTTACCCAATGCATTGGAGGGAGATATAGGTCCCACCCATCTCATAATGATACCATTATTATGTGTGCCACAAAATCATAAATCATACACCATTGCACAACCCATGTAATAAAAATGGGAATCTTAAACATCATGCCATCATAATCCATAAACAATTGATATCATTCAATCATAAGAATATTGAAACCATTTAAATCATAGAGACATTTTACTTGAAACATAAATATCAAATAATATCATCTTAGATGGAAAATAGTTTTGAGAAAAACACTCGAAATGAATTCTTGAGGAAAATATCCTTTCTTCTTTAAAATCATTTTCTTTTCAAAAAATTCCATGCAATTTTAAAAGATAAGGGTTTTGTTGAAAATAATCATGAAATCTTGTAGAGGAAGCTTCTTGAAAATGAGGTGTTATGAAACCGTAAAAATCCTTTCACGCCGTATAAGTTAAAAATAACATTCTCCTCGTACTTTTGTCGGAAAAGTCAAAAAGTACCTTATATGGTAACCAAAGGAAAGATTCCATTCATACAATGTGGTAAAAAGTCAATAAAGGGTAAAAATGACTTTAAAAATTCATGGAAGAATGGTAAAAATTTTATAAAAACATTTTTAGAAAACATGGTCATGGATGTTAAACGTAACCCCAGTAAATACTTAAGTATAAGCAATCTCGGATAAAAATGAGATTGAAAATTTATCCCTTACCTTAGGTCCGACTTGCTTTGTACATGTCCGAACCTCCTGTATAATGATTTACATAATGTTATTGACTTATTACAGAATCATATTCATTGTTATGATATCATATATGGTTCTCTTATGGCTTTATATTACCCGGTCTTTTGTAAATTCATGTTAAAGTAGCGTTTTGGGTAAAATCGTCTCATTTGTCGTTCGTGTTTTTAACTTGTAATTATTCATATAATTACTTAGATCATGATTAATTAATTCCAGAATATAAAACAAGATTTATATATAATATATATTCAGAATATACATATATATAATGGATCGATAAATGGAAAGAAATACACCGTTCATGGAGACGGTAGTCCGTACGTACGCATGAACGCTGTTTTCGTTTCCTTATTGAATGGAATTAAGTAGATGACATAAATATAAATATACATAAATCCAGTATCATTATTATGTAATATATTTCATTAGTACTTATTATATATGCTTTATAATCATTCATGAATGGTTAATGTGGAGAATGAATCTCATCGCGTCGTGGAGACGGTAGTCCGTACGTACGCACGAGCGATGATATCGTTCCCATGGTCGTGGAATTGTGTTAAAGTGTATGAATATTATTTCAGTATCAATATCACTTTATAATAATCATATATAGTTACTCATTACACCATTATACCCATCCTATTAAGGTGGTGGCGGAAAATAGATTACACCACGGCGTGGAGACGGTATTCCGTACGTACGCACGCGCGATGATTTCCTTTTTTCCGTAGGATGGATAGAAGGTGAATTAGGGTTGTTTAATATTTATAATAATATATCAGTATGTAAGTAATACTGATGTTATTACTTTATCATGAAACAACTAAAGAAGAAGAAGTTGAAGAAGAAAGAAATTGAAAAGATCGGTAATGGATATTACCTCTTCTTTGGAACGCCTCTTTGAATCCTCCACTTAAGGAACTAAGATTGATCTTTGAAGAAGACCAGAACCTCTAGGATTATTCTAGGGAAGTGGAGAGGAGAAAATGGCAGGGGTTGGCCGAGCTTGAGTGCTCCATTTGGTGTGAGGAGGAGGGGGAGGAGGTGCCCTTTTATAAGGGAGGAGAGGGGCACCTTAGGAATTCTTAAAAATATTAATTTATAATAAATCTAACCCCACTTAAAAACTTCCAAAAATGACTCATATTCGAATATTAGATAAGATAAGGTTGTAATATCATCAACCAATAGAATTTAGACATGTTAGGAATTTATTTTAAACATTATCAACATGATTTATCCTTATTTAACCAATTTAATTTTATTTGTGGTAATAACATTCTAAATTTTAAATTATAACAAATAATTACTTATTTGTTGTGAATTGTCCATAATTGGATACTTAATAACATTTTAGATCATATAAATATAAATTTATAATTTTTAAATATTTTTGTGATTTTTAAACTATTTTATAATATGTTATTTTTATAAAATAACAATAGTGTCAATTTGGACACTATTCATTTATTTGAATTTAAATAAAATAAATACAGAAGATATGTTCGAACTAAAAGCTTTAATAGATTTATAAAATGTCATATGCGTCTATAAAATTAGTTGAGCACATTAAATAGTTCATATAATATTTATTTTATTATTTTTAAAACCATTTATTTGGTTTATCTCTTAATAAAATAATTACTACATCATTTTTGTATAATTATTTAATATACTTATTTGTTGTATAAAAATTTAAAATAAAATTCTATGATGAAGATAAATATATTAACTTTAAAAATAATACTTTTACTCGAATTTATCATCTTAAAATCACAATATTTAAATTGTTATATTTATTAAATTATGAAGGTGACAACTTTGGCATCATTTAAAATAAAATAATATAAGTGTCATAATAGCTTGTATAAGACTCCAAATGGTCAAATATTCGACAATTGGATTATTATAGTTTCCATTTACATGACCAATAAGTTTTGGTTAGGGTTTTGTGCCTTTTATGGTCACTATTAGTTTAATAAAAACTATATTCTTGATTTTTCACTAGATAAATAATTTCTGCATCACTATTGTGTCACAATTAATGATAATTATTTAATCCCAAAAATTCTAAATAAATTCTCATGATGTAGATAATTTTGTTAGATTTCTGGAAACTATTCAGGTTCGAAATTTTATGATGTTTATCACTAATTTAAAATTATTATACTTATAAGATTTAAGAGAGTGACATTTTGTCACTTTCTTTGGTTTTAATAATAATTAAATTATTTTCATGGCCAAAAGTCCATAAAATGAATCTAATCCAACCCTTAGTTGATATGGGTTTACTTTTAGTCATCCAATAGGATTTTGGCATGTTTTAGGGTAATTTTATAATATTATATTTACCCTTAATTACCCGATTTACCGTAGTTACTATTCATAATTCCCTAAAATAAAAAGTAGCCTATTAATATAATTTGGACCCATTGATTCCAAATATGGAATCCATTTTTTAAAATTCAATACACAGAAGTTGCAGAAATTAAATTAAAATTAATCCCGTTGTCGAATAAAAACGGGTTTTTGTTTAAAACATTACAAAAGATTGAATTGATTTAACCTACGAATTCAAGGTAAAATCAATGCTAATGACATTCATTATATTAAATGGTAAAAATATATTCTATTTATAATTTAAAACCATTCAATATTATAATTTATCCACATAAGATATTACGATGAAAAAAGTTGTTTTTAATTAAAATATAGCATGTTTTTACTATTCATTAAAATATGAAAGTTATCAAAAAAATATCAAAACATTATCTAATGTAAATTTTTACATCCTGATTCAAAAGAAGAATTTTATTTTGTCAAATTGAACATATAAACATGTCAAAAACTAGATTTAAGGTGGGTGCGCCATCAAAAGGCGGCAAAACTGCATTTTTTGAAAAATACTTATTTTACCTGAAAAATTTATTTTGTTCTTATAACATGTTCTAGAAAATGTGTAAGATGAATAATAATGTTATAAAATTCAAAATTTAGTTAATACTATTCATAACGGCTAGTTCATGACAATATTATAATATATCATTGTTTATTAAAACCCGGTATTGCATACAACACACGCTATCGAGGAAGGTCGCGATTGCGTGTAATGCAAGCCAAGTCAGGGTTGCGTGTTGTGAAAGAATCCTTCGTTGTTTTGTATAACAGAATCCAACCATATTCCATTTATACATTTAATATATATATATATATATATATATATATATATATATATACTCAATGTTGCATAGAATAACTATTATCAAAATTGTGTGTAACACGGTCCAAGAATAGTGTTGCGTATACTGCAAGCTAATACGGTGTTGCGTATAACACAAGGTAATCTTGGTGTAGAATACAACACAAGAAATTAATTAAATTAAAAGAATATTTTTCATAAAATCTAGGGGTGTTACATTCTACCCCCCTTAAAATGAATTTCTCCCTCGAAATTCGTCGGGGTTATAAATGGTTTTACTATTTGAAAGTTTCTTTGATAGAAACCCACATCATAAAAAGGAAAACCAAAACTTATCTTTAAAAACTAAAGTATAAAACGTAATGGTTACCCAAGTTAACTAATCACTGGGTATCCACATAGGAGAACATAGGTGAAAATATGGACATGGAAGAGAAATCTAACCGTCATGTTCTGATGGAGAGTGGTAGAGGACATGGCTATGGAAAAGCTAGCAATCACAAAGCCATACATTTGTGATGATCTAAGGTACCATCCGATTCATCAGATATAAGATCACTAGGACAACATTTTTGGTTTTCAATATCATTTCCCTAAAGTTGAAAATTTTGAATTAGAAGAAATACTTACTTGATTTTGGTACAATCTAACTGTTGTTCGTGAATTTAACAATTTCCACTTCATCCCTTAAAGAAATGAAGTTGAATTTGTTATTCGTGATGTGTTAGCAGATCATGTGATAGAATGATGGGTTATTCCATCTCTTTCAAACAAAATGTTAGCAAAAGTTATAAGTCCATCTTGTGGTTAGATTAATCGTATATGGTTCCAAAAATGAACTTATACTTCATATATCATACCGCTTAATAAAATAAAACTAGTTTATACTAACCAGGGACTTCCTGTAGGCCAGTGGTAGGCGATAAATGCCAGTCGTACTTCGGTTGTGGGTTCGATTCCCACAGCCTTGTCCGAAGCGATGGGCTGTTGCCCGTCCTGCAGGTTGTCCTTTTTCTAAAACTACATTACTATAACATCCCATAAATAACATCGAAAAAAACTTATATCCTTAAACAATACTCACTTATGTCCAAAATAATCCATTTCAATCTTTAGGCTTATCCATAATACTGCAGTCCACTCTCATAACATAGTGAAAACGATTACCAGAGATTTAATACCATCGTTGATCCCCATATATCATAAGATATGTTTTGTTGGTCACATTCCAAACATTCAAAGTCCTTAATCATGTATTCTCTTGAATACCCATTGAACCTTATTGAAAACATGAGTGCTGTTAAAAGTCAACTCTTTCCACATACCAAAATCCTAAAAATTATTTATACTCAAACCATGATATCACTTAGTCCTTATATCAATCATGAGCTCATGAATACAATCAAACATCTCATTATCTTCTTATCCTTTCATTATGCACTTATCATCTACTTTCCAAAATATTTTAATCACTTTTCATAGTTACCGGTACCTTAAAATTATTGAAAACCACAATAGACCAATACTTAAATATTTCAACACACCATAAAAGTACCTCAACAACATTATTCTTGAATACCAAAACACTTTAGTCCATCCACATCAATGATTATCCTGGAATAAGTCCTTCCTTGATTTAGAAGTAACTTTTTAGGTCAGGGCATTGAGTTGGGTAATGCCCATGTTCTCCACAAATAAGACATTGAACTCCATAACAGTCTGTCACTCTATGACCCTTTTCTCCACACAGATAACATCGGTCCCTTCATTTGAGGTATTCCTCAAGGTTCTTCTTCCCTTCTTTAGAAATCTCAATCTTCCTTTCTTTATGCTCCTCAACATGCGAACATGCATAATAGTCTATCTTCCTCTTCTTTGATGAATTAGGCATACCACTAAATTTCACCTTGTTAATCATATATCGCGATGATTGATTCGTCATAATCACAACATCTTTCTCTCTAGGCATTACACAATTTTGTTGCTCATAGTCACCAATTTGTCCATTGGATTCAATGTTAACTGAATTCCTTTTGGTTCCCTCCATTAACTAAAACACAAAAATAATTTTGTGAGAATCAAAAATCATGCTAGAGAAAACAACATAGTAAAGGGAAAGTATCCTCAATACCTAACTTCTTAGGTTTAATCTAATATCGTTACCATAGTTCTAGGAATATATCCTATACGTATACTTATCCTTAGGGACATCCCTAGACATACCTTAGAAATAACTCTAGGGATCTCACTAACGTTTTCGCATCCTAGTTTCCAAAGGTTGACTAAACCTTTCCTCTGATACCAACTGTAGAGACCCGTATCTTGACATACATGGACATTACATTACATTTGCGGAATACTTAGTACATAACAAAAACACACACACAAGGATCGTAATAGTTTAGTGTCTTTGGAAACTCGGAACGTAATCTTCTAATCGTGGTGAATGATCTTCAATATCTCCCATAAAGATCTTCCATTTTTTTACCTAAAACCTTTCTTTATATCCTGGGGAAAAGAAAACATAAAAGGGTGAGATCAAATGCTCAGTAAGGGTATACAAAATAAAAAAAAAATCAATCACATCATATTCGTAAGAACATAACTTTTGGAAATCTTAACCTTCAAAAGAGAGCATAATTTCATAACATGGGATAAATCATGGCAGTGAAATGTAATCACAATAATCATAACATAAAACATTAAACTTTGTGGCATACACACATAATCATAGAAAATCATTTCTTGTTAGTCAAGACTCATTGCCAAGACTATCTTAGTGGACAAAGTCCCTTTCTGAATCGAGTAACCCTCGTTCCAGTCCTGTTTCACTGAACCGGTATAACCTACCGTTCCAGCCATGTCTATCTCATGAGATATAAAATCTTTACCCAATGCATTGGAGGGAGATATAGGTCCCACCCATCTCATAATGATACCATTCTTATGTGTGCCACAAAATCATAAATCATACACCATTGCACAACCCATGTAATAAAAATGGGAATCTTAAACATCATGCCATCATAATCCATAAACAATTGATATCATTCAATCATAAGAATATTGAAACCATTTAAATCATAGAGAAATTTTACTTGAAACATAAATATCAAATAATATCATCTTAGATGGAAAATAGTTTTGAGAAAAACACTCGAAATGAATTCTTGATGAAAATATCCTTTCTTCTTTAAAATCATTTTCTTTTCACAAAATTCCATGCAATTTTAAAAGATAAGGGTTTTGTTGAAAATAATCATGAAATCTTGTAGAGGAAGCTTCTTGAAAATGAGGTGTTATGAAACCGTAAAAATCCTTTAACGCCGTATAAGTTAAAAATAACATTCTCCTCGTACTTTTGTCGGAAAAGTCAAAAAGTACCTTATATGGTAACCAAAGGAAAGATTCCATTCATACAATGTGGTAAAAAGTCAATAAAGGGTAAAAATGACTTTAAAAATTCATGGAAGAATGGTAAACATTTTATAAAAACATTTTTAGAAAACATGGTCATGGATGTTAAACGTAACCCCAGTAAATACTTAAGTATAAGCAATCTCGGATAAAAATGAGATTGAAAATTTATCCCTTACCTTAGGTCCGACTTGCTTTGTACGTGTCCGAACCTCCTGTATAATGATTTATATAATGTTATTGACTTATTACAGAATCATATTCATTGTTATGATATCATATATGGTTCTCTTATGGCTTTATATTACCCGGTCTTTTGTAAATTCATGTTAAAGTAGCGTTTTGGGTAAAATCGTCTCATTTGTCGTTCGTGTTTTTAACTTGTAATTATTCATATGATTACTTAGATCATGATTACTTAATTCCAGAATATAAAACAAGATTTATATATAATATATATTCAGAATATACATATATATAATGGATCGATAAATGGAAAGAAATACACCGTTCATGGAGACGGTAGTCCGTACGTACGCATGAACGCTGTTTTTGTTTCCTTATTGAATGGAATTAAGTAGATGACATACATATAAATATACATAAATCCAGTATCATTATTATGTAATATATTTCATTAGTACTTATTATATATGCTTTATAATCATTCATTAATGGTTAATGTGGAGAATGAATCTCATCGCGTCGTGGAGACGGTAGTCCGTACGTACGCACGAGCGATGATATCGTTCCCATGGTCGTGGAATTGTGTTAAAGTGTATGAATATTATTTCAGTATCAATATCACTTTATAATAATAATATATAGTTACTCATTACACCATTATACCCATCCTATTAAGGTGGTGGCGGAAAATAGATTACACCACGGCGTGAAGACGGTATTCCGTACGTACGCACGCGCGGTGATTTCCTTTTTTCCGTAGGATGGATAGAAGGTGAATTAGGGTTGTTTAATATTTATAATAACATATCAGTATGTAAGTAATACTGATGTTATTACTTTATCATGAAACAACTAAAGAAGAAGAAGTTGAAGAAGAAAGAAATTGAAAAGATCGGTAATGGATATTATCTCTTCTTTGGAACGCCTCTTTGAATCCTCCACTTAAGGAACTAAGATTGATCTTTGAAGAAGACCAGAACCTCTAGGATTATTCTAGGGAAGTGGAGAGGAGAAAATGGCAGGGGTTGGCCGAGCTTGAGTTCTCCATTTGGTGTGAGGAGGAGGGGGAGGAGGTGCCTTTTTATAAGGGAGGAGAGGGGCACCTTAGGAATTCTTAAAAATATTAATTTATAATAAATCTAACCCCACTTAAAAACTTCCAAAAATGACTCATATTAGAATATTAGATAATATAAGGTTGTAATATCATCAACCAATAGAATTTATACATGTTAGGAATTTATTTTAAACATTATCAACATGATTTATCCTTATTTAACCAATTTAATTTTATTTGTGGTAATAACATTCTAAATTTTAAATTATAACAAATAATTACTTATTTGTTGTGAATTTTCCATAATTGGATACTTAATAACATTTTAGATCATATAAATTTAAATTTATAATTTTTAAATATTTTTGTGATTTTTAAACTATTTTATAATATGTTATTTTTATAAAATAACAATAGTGTCAATTTGGACACTATTCATTTATTTGAATTTAAATAAAATAAATACAGAAGATATGTTCGAACTAAAAGATTTAATAGATTTATAAAATGTCATATGCGTCTATAAAATTAGTTGAGCACATTAAATAGTTCATATAATATTTATTTTATTATTTTTAAAACCATTTATTTGGTTTATCTCTTAATAAAATAATTACTACATCATTTTTGTATAATTATTTAATATACTTATTTGTTGTATAAAAATTTAAAATAAAATCCTATGATGAAGATAAATATATTAACTTTCACAATAATACTTTTACTCTAATTTATCATCTTAAAATCACAATATTTAAATTGTTATATTTATTAAATTTTGAAGGTGGCAACTTTGGCATCATTTAAAATAAAATAATATAAGTGTCATAATAGCTTGTATAAGACTCCAAATGGTCAAATATTCTACCATTGGATTATTATAGTTTCCATTTACATTACCAATAAGTTTTGTTTAGGGTTTTGTGCCTTTTATGGTCACTATTAGTTTAATAAAAACTATATTCTTGATTTTTCACTAGATAAATAATTTCTGCATCACTATTGTGTCACAATTAATGATAATTATTTAATCCCAAAAATTCTAAATAAATTCTCATGATGTAGATAATTTTGTTAGATTTCTGGAGACTATTCATGTTCGAAATTTTATGATGTTTATCACTAATTTAAAATTATTATACTTATAAGATTTAAGAGAGTGACATTTTGTCACTTTCTTTGGTTTTAATAATAATTAAATTATTTTCATGGCCAAAAGTCCATAAAATGAATCTAATCCAACCCTTAGTTGATATGGGTTTACTTTTAGTCATCCAATAGGATTTTGGCATGTTTTAGGGTAATTTTATAATATTATATTTACCCTTAATTACCCGATTTACCTTTAACTATGGTAAATAAAATATACCGTAGTTACTATTCATAATTCCCTAAAATAAAAAGTAGCCTATTAATATAATTTGGACCCACTGATTCCAAATATGGAATCCATTTTTTAAAATTCAATACACAGAAGTTGCAGAAATTAAATTAAAATTAATCCCGTTGTCGAATAAAAACGGGTTTTTGTTTAAAACATTGCAAAAGATTGAATTGATTTAACCTACGAATTCAAGGTAAAATCAATTCTAATGACATTCATTATATTAAATGGTAAAAATATATTCTATTTATACTTTAAAACCATTCAATATTATAATTTATCCACATAAGATATTACGATGAAAAAAGTTGTTTTTAATTAAAATATAGCGTGTTTTTACTATTCATTAAAATATGAAAGTTATCAAAAAAATATCAAAAAATTATCTAATGTAAATTTTTACATCCTGATTCAAAAGAAGAATTTTATTTTGTCAAATTGAACATATAAACATGTCAAAAACTAGATTTAAGGTGGGTGCGCCATCAAAAGGCGGCAAAACTGCATTTTTTGAAAAATACTTATTTTACCTGAAAAATTTATTTTGTTCTTATAACATGTTCTAGAAAATGTGTAAGATGAATAATAATGTTATAAAATTCAAAATTTAGTTAATACTATTCATAACGGCTAGTTCATGACAATATTATAATATATCATTGTTTATTAAAACCCGGTATTGCGTACAACACACGCTATCGAGGAAGGTCGCGATTGCGTGTAATGCAAGCCAAGTCAGGGTTGCGTGTTGTGAAAGAATCCTTCGTTGTTTTGTATAACAGAATCCAACCATATTCCATTTATACATTTAATATATATATATATATATATACTCAATGTTGCATAGAATAACTATTATCAAAATTGTGTGTAACACGGTCCAAGAATAGTGTTGCGTATACTGCAAGCTAATACGGTGTTGCGTATAGCACAAGGTAATCTTGGTGTAGAATACAACACAAGACATTAATTAAATTAAAAGAATATTTTTCATAAAATCTCGGGGTGTTACAATAATACAATATTCTATATTGTATTTAATGAGTTATGATATGTTTGGATATGGATGTTATATTTTCATCCCATTCATGGTTTATGGTTAATGTATTGTAATTTTGTATGCTAGTTATATTACGAACTATTATTTTATGGTTCACCCTTTTCATATGAGTAATTCATTGGACTTAGTATGTTACAGGCATGACCCAGTATAGACCCTAAATGCATCAGTAGGTCTCATTAGACAAAATAGTTTATTGGTACAAGTACTTGACAGAATATTTTTGAATGGTCTTGATGTAAGGCCTTAATGTAGAAGTTATGATGTCTGGAACTGTGTCGTCCCTCTTTCTGAGATTAGTTATTACATGTGATTATTCGACTAGTAAAATATCTATGTGAATGCTTATACTATATTTTTTGATTTATTTTTTCAATATTATGTTCAGGTTTATGTTTAAAAGTATACTATTTTTTATTATATATCTTTCCTTAAAAGTTTATTGCTTATACTAAATTATTTACCCTCACTGGGCATCTGAGCTCACCCCATTCTTATGTTTTATTTTTTCAAGATAACAAAAAGTGTATTATGATTGATATGAAGGGTTAAGCTAGGGGAATAATATAATTATTAAAGGATTATTTATTCTTTGTTTTTTGTTATAAATTTTAATTTAATGTCTATGTATGTAATCGATTTTCCAAGAGAACTAAATTGATCAGCACTTTGGGACATGATTACCTGTATCATGCCAATGTATTGCAATAATGCACCATCTCTATCCATCTAGGGTCTGGGAATTACAGTTTTTATGGGATACCATGGGAATTTCATGATTGTTTAGGTAGTGACTCAATTTTTTGACGGAAAAAAATTAATGATACACAACTTTAGTAAATATATGAGTAATGAGTGCTAACATAAATCACAGTTACACTGAGATAATAAAAGTTTTTTTGATACTGTTGTATTTCTTCTATGTAAGGAAGTAAACAAGGGATCTATTAATGGTATTTATATACAAAATGATTGTTCTTCCTTCAACAGGATACATTAGAACTGGCATACTTAAGAGATATTTCATGACATTTTCAAATGCTTCCTTACAATCATTATTCCACTAATATGCAACCCCATTTCCATTAACCCAGTGAAGGGAAAAAATTTCATGTATGGTTGTATATATAGTGATCAATGTAATCCATATGTCCTCAAATTCCTATTAAATATGTGAGGTTGTGAGGATGTGACATATCAAGAATAGCCTTTGTCTTTAGAGGGTTGACTTTGATGCCCCGATGGTGTACAATGATGAAACTAAATTTCTATGAGGTATATCTAATAGAAAATTCCATGGGGTTATTTTCCAAAAGTGTTATCTAAGTTTTTTGAAGACGATTTCCAGATCTAATTAGTGGTCTGAGAAATTTTTGGATTTTAAAAAAAATTGGTTGAAATAAAATTTTACAAAAATTACTAAGAAGAGATTGAAGATTCGATGCATTTAATGATGATATGTGGTGCCAAAATTCTTTAGACATAAAGAAATCACCCAAATGAAAGAAAAACCCATGGGTGTCCATGATGGATGTGGATATTTTATCTTCTCTGGAAATTTGTATCTGGTTGTGTCATGAGTAGTGATCCATGAAAGATATAACCTGATATATAGTAGTTTCATGAATAAAAACGTCTGTAATAAGGATCAAGAAACCATGTTTTGGATAATTATTTTTGAGATCTCTGTAATAGATGTAGAATCTAAATTTCCCATTATTATATATGATGGGGACTATATTATCCATCCATATAGGATATTTAACATCTAGACTAAAGATGTATCTAGTGGTCTTGTCAACTTCATCCTCTATTTTGGATGCTTGTGTTGGTTGTGTCCATCTAGCTGCTTGTTTATAACCCCAATGATCATCATGTAGGCCCATGTAGAGGGTGAACACCCTGGGAACAAGCCCTGGAATTTCTTTATAGTATAGGAGAAAACATATCCATTTTTCTTAAGAAGGTAAGTGTATAACACTTTCTCTTATGAATACATGAATGCAGTAATCAGTTCTGTTCCGGGATCTTCTTACGTATCTTGACTTATTTCTTTGGGAATATCAATTATGGTAGAGACGCCATCATCAAATGATAGAGGGGAATCCTTAATTCCTTATTCCTATTTCTCTTATCTAATTCTTATTCATCTTATTTTGATGAACAAAAATGTCATGAGATGTGTTATCCAAAGCTATGATTAGAGACGAGATATTGATATTTTGAGGATAAAGTAACTTCTCCAAACATAGTAGATAGTGGGGAATTTTTCGGTGAGGATGAAATAAGGGATGGAAGAGTGGATACTTAATCTTCTACCTTTGTGGCTGAGGTATGTATTTTATGGATCTATGAAGGTAGATTGAGAGTATTTCCATTCAATTATTCGCCATTATCTTGGGTTTCATCAGATTATTAAAATCTTTCTAGACTTGGTGGCGATGAATAAAATCAAGAGGAATATTGCACATGCTTTTAAACCTATATTATACACCCGCATTGATTTTTGGAAAATATGTATTCTTCAATTAGTAGTTTTAATCGATCTACTAGTATCATTTTTAAAACCTTCAGGGCAATAATCCAATCAATCCCATATATCGAGGGTCTCTTCCATATAGACTAGACAAATCCAACATCGATATAATGTGACTTGTAGGATTTTAATGGGACCTTATCAGCACATAACATACATATTCTTCCCTTAATGAATCATTTTATGCACTAATGGTATGATGGGGGAGCTGCTACATGTCGATTCAACCAGGCCCTTCCTATAAAGAGGTTAGAGGCCATGTTTTCTTTGTACAATCGTAAAATTTGAGTCGGCCACAAGATCTTTGAATTGTTTCATGGGATTGATTTGGAATATGTTCATATTCATAGTTCTGTTATATCCTTTATATATCATGTAATAAGGTGCTATATTACCATCATTGCAACCCATCTGGCGATGTTTTTGCACTAGAATGAGATTAACATTGGACCCATTGTCAATGAAATCTTTCCAGACATATACACAATTCATCTTGTTGTAAACATACAAGGGTATGATGTGTCCTTGGATAATGTAATCATCATAATGATTTGTGAAGGAGATTACTGCATGACATTCCATTTGATCAATTTATGTTCGATATAATTTAGTGGCGACCACCTCAAACTCAAACTCATTGCGACCTAACATAGTCTCTATGAATGATTCCATGAGGTCACTATAAAAACTTACAGCATCTAGGATTGGTAGTTTATTTAGTATTAAAGGATAATTGAATTAAAATGTCACACTCTTGGTCTAAATGATTGTGATTTATGATATGGGTATTCCCTTTCACAGGTGCTTTAGGTGCTTCAACATTAGATGAAGATGGATTGGCCCTCTAGAAAGAATCTAGAGGGGCCTCTGTTCATTGTGGGTTAGGTTAGGAAGTTATACCCACACACCAATAATTATTAGACACATATTCTTCTTCTAATGGGTATTTTAGAATGATTGGGCTAGAGTGGATTCCTTCAAGAACATAGGTATTTTTTTATTCCTATTGGGTCCAATAAAGGGATCTTCTGTGAGTTTCAATGACATTGTGTATTGAGAATGGGTGTGTCCATAAGTATTGTTTCTAACATGGATCTATATTCTTTGGAATAATCTACCTTGAAATACCCATCCTCTATTTCTCCAATTAGGTGTAGAGAACTCAAGTTCATAGACATAAGATGCAAAGTATAAGTAATCCATTATATCAATTACATTAACTAAGACAAAGATCAAATCCTAAATTGAATTTGTCTCTGTGTGAATGACTACTTCTAGAGGATCCATTTGGTGGGGTGTTTTCTATTCATTTAATTATAATGGAAAAAAATATAAGATGGTGAATTATAATTTATCATTGAAACGTTTTATACTTCTTAAACATTCGCCTTTCCTTTCTCATCAGTCTATTTCCTAGGAATTCGTCTTCTACAGGGTTGTGAGGATGATGGTTCCAGATATATTAAAGTAGGATCAACTGGGGGTATAGTTTTTTATTTCATCTATTCTTGGATAATACTAGTAGATCGTTTGATTTTATTTTGATTTCTCCAACTACTGAATTTTTTCCCTCTTTCCAGAAACTTTTTCAACTCATCTTCATTATCGGGAGTAGTAGTGGATACATATTCCACATTTTTGGAATTGATACCATATTGAACTTCTTAGAATAAATCATTTTTTATTAGAGTCCATTGAAAGTGAAACTATCATGTTGGTGTGTACAAATATCTGGTGAAAGGGAAAATATATATTTGGTCATTGAGACCCACTTCATTATACCTTTTTTGGTTCTGATACATGGGTCAATTTTAAAATCATATCATCTATAAAATATACATAGAATTGATCATCATGGAATGTGTAAAAATTATTCCTCCATTCCTCGAATTGATTTCTCATTGGTTGCCTTTGAACTTATTGTAGAGGAAGGGGAAACCATTTATGACTAAAAGACCTACACAATTCAGTGTAGACCTAGGATCTGGACCTAGTGTATGGGGTGCATTCAGCATAACAGAATCTATTTCAGCTCTTCATAATCTTTTTCCTAGACCTGATGGGTCTACTTGGGACTTGACCATTGTCCAATGTAAGGGGTATTATTTTGTTCATTCAATGGAATAAAAATAAAAAAACCCACTAGTATATTTAGTAGATATGTGGAGTGTTTTTAGATCATCATGGAAGTTATCAGTACACCTAACAAGAAACTCATCCTGGGGGAGAGGGCAATTCAAAGAGTAGATCGACTCCATCTAGTAATGAAGTCTGAGACACTATCATTCTCCATATATTTTCCATTCATGTGGTTTTTGATTGTTGACATTAGAATTTTAGAATTTAACTAGAAAATTTGTTGGAATTGGAGATCCTTCCATACTGTTATCGAATTAGCTGGAAAAATGGTGTTCCATACAAAGGCATAAACTTACAGAGATCACACGAATAATATGAATTTCATTAATTTTTGCTGCTCTGGGGTTACTATCATGGGGTCTAAATAATATTCATAATTCATCAAATTTTGTTTTAGGTTACCCAATCCTTGAATATTTGGATTATAGGGATCCTAAAATATTATGGTGTGGGATTGTTACTCACCCATTTGGCGTAAGGATTCCATTCCGTTTGTACCAGATAACTCCATACTTCCATGGCTTACAATAGTTCTACCAATGACTCGATGGTATTAATGAGACATTGGTGTGTGGCCTATTGATCCTGAGCATTTGTGGATGCAGTGGGTGAAGGATTAGACATTCCAGTTCTACTAGTGATTGAGGCAGATTTCCATCCAGGTGCATTCTTTGTGGATTTTCATGAACATGTTCTGGTTTCGTTCTTAATGGTGGAAAATATTGATATCCATCTACGATTGGATTTAGGGAGACCGATGGTCTTGGTGATGTTTTGTTTGGAAATCCAAACCTTTCTTTATTTTCTTGGATAAACCATTATCGCTAAGATAAACCTATTGAAAGTGTATGAGGAGGCTCTTCTAGGGGATCATATTCGATCGGAAGGCTTCTTAGGAGGAGTTCAACATTGATTCCCCTAAACTCTTTCATTTTTTTCTCCTGTCAGTAGAATATATCCTCTAGTTTAGGGAATTTCTTCTCATTAGAAGGAGCAGGTGGGTCATATATGACCTTGTTTTTTTTCTTCTCATTGTGAGGGATTCACAAAGGTTGTGGTGGATGGTTGATTATTGGAATACCAAAATTCTTGAAAAACCTCTAGTTCTGAGTGATAACACATTCATTTTTAGGGTGGATTAGATTTTGGGTTGAACCATCCTATCCCTCTTCTTCTATAATTTTATAAAATTTGGTGTGGTCCAAATGATTGATATCTATGATTTTCATCGATGGATAATGCATTATGGGTGGATTTACAGCTACTAAATACTATGAGATATTTGTTAATCCTTTATTGGATCATCTCATTCAATTATATGATTCTATTCAAGCTTCTTAGAAAATATTATCTTAGAGGGATCCTTTATATGACCCTTCTAAACACTTTACTTTTGGGGGAAATGAGTCATGATATGGAAAAAAACATGTTACCTCTATAATTGTTATCATCACTAATTGGGAAATGATTGATGTATCATGGGTGGGTGGATGTGGTAAAAATTCTTCCATTTTTGTGGCTTAGGTAAGATCCCATACTTCAGTAGTTGTTATTGATATTTCTACTTTAGTGAACTCACACATTCCATTTCATGTGTGATCCAGATATGGTGTCGGGATTGCATCTCATTTTTTGGTTTTTAAGTGAATTATAAATATTTTATGATTGGATTCCACCAACCATGAAGAATATTTAATGTTCTTGTATTCTTGGTTCATGATTTTATTCAATGTCTCACTCTCATCAGGAAATTAGCTTTATATACTTACACTGGTCCAATATTTGTTATATGTGTCACCTTTTCTGAATAGATATTTCTATGGATTTTCATCATAAGAAAATTACATTACAGGATGTCAATTCCAATGGATTGTGATGGATGGGACATGGGATGAAATACAAGTATCAAAGCTATCCATATCTCGGAATATGAATGCATGACAAGGCATTATTGATAATGCAATTCAAATTATATAGTACTTTGAGGTGGGTTAATTCAAGATCATTCTTCCACCTATCTTAGTGTGGTTTCCTCACATAGATATGAGCTTCTATGTTAGTTTGACAATGAAGTTCTTCCGATATTTTGACATTTTCTATGTACCAACTATTGGGATTGAATTTGGTTATTACCAAGCATAGAGTTTTACACATATTGAGATGAATGTTATGTATACACACTTCCTAAAAATATCTTGGTATGTTGAACTCAAAAGTGGTTTTTGGAAAAAAAGAACTAGTATGTCATCCTTGTCTAATTTTCTTCTCAAGAGAAACATATCTATTTTTTTCTTCCTTCATAAAATTCTCTACTTGATCTTCACAATTTGGATTCATCTTGAGGATATTTTCACAAGTAGTGGGTCTAGTAGGGGTCTCATTGACATGTAAATGGTTCATAGGTGGATTAAAATATGAGAATTGCACTAGGGAATATTCTGGTTGAGAAAGGATTTAACATGTTATTAGAACGATGACTATAATGTCTTGACCCAAATTTCAAAGTTCCTCAGAATATGAGGGCTTCCTCATAATTGACTAGACAAGGGGAGGACCTTCTTTCTGGTGTAAAAATTGACTTTGGGGAGGACATTAATGGGTGGTTCTATCAGAATGAGGGCTACCATCAGGTCTTAATTTGTGACTATATGGAGAATTTCTATTGTTTATACCCTATGGAGAACCATATGGGTGCACTATAGAAATTAGAGGATACTTTTTCCCCTTAATCTCATTATGGGGAGGACCTTCACAACAACTGTCATCAGGGTGAGGACTACTATCATAGCTTGTTGTATTATATGAGGGAACATATTTGTAGATTACACCATGGGGAGGACCATCAGGGAAGATGAAAATCAGTGGAGGGATTTTTTCTAGTCAATATTCTAGCCTTGAGGAGGGCTATCGGGATTCCCATCAAGAGATAGGATCACACGATCGATCGTTTATTTCCCACGATGTAAACCTCCATGGTACATGAACTTAGTAGGAACATTAGAGCTGATGAAAACTATATTGTGGGTTTAACCTTTGAAACATCTTCTAACAATTCCATAATTTGATAATATATTAGTAGGATCATGATCCTATTTTGATAAGTGTTTGATGGTGTCAATAACTCTAGATTCTATCAGAGTATGTTCTTGAATTTGATCTTAATTTTCTATTTCTCTTTGACATGTTTAATTTTTAGGGTTCTCTCTTACGGGTGACCAAGACCACCTACTATTAGTAATGACCATCATATAAAGGTTCTTGTTCATGTGCTTTATTTTTATTATGGTGGGATACACTGGTAAGCATTTTTAGTTATGGAAGGATTATATACCTCCCCTAGAGTAGAAACTATGGTGGACTTGTGTCCCCTAGTTGGATTGGTTATTTAACCCTAATTCAGTTCTCTATTTATCACAAAATATATATGATGTCTCTTCTCTATTGGGGTAGGGCTGCAGGTTTACTGTAGAGTGACAGCCTTATTTGTTGGTTGAGTCTCCCTACATGGGGAGATAGGGTTGTGACCCTGACTCATTCCTTTTTTCTATACATATTATTACATCTTGAAAGGTCTAGAGGATACGATCAGGAATTGATGTATGGACCTCCATAATTGTCATGATGTGTTGAGGGATGTTCTTGGATAGAATGGGGGATATATTCTCATTCTGATATTGGAGAAATAATATTTTCCTACTTCGGTTCTCCATGATTTTCTAATGGGTACTGGTAGTTCTCCTTTTCGGGGCATAGGAAAGGGTGTGCCCCTCATTTTTGGTTTTATATTCTTGTTTTTATTTCATTTGAAATAATATTTGAATGATCGGATTCATATTTGTGAGTAGGGATTTGTATATACTCATTTTCCTCTCTATTTGGATGAAGATCTTGATATGTATTGACATGAATTTTCATATTCTAATATTTGGTTGCAAATGTATTTTACTAATAGAATTGGTATGAGGGGGATGAAATTTGACTCTAAACATATTTTATTTCCTTTATATTTGACTAGTGGGATTCATATTTGTTTATATGATTTTTTTTATTCTCATTGATGGAAATTTTATTTTAATGACAAGATTCTTATTAATTGGCATTGATATCATTCTACTTGTAGTTTTTCACCCTATCTAGATGATGGGATTTGTATGTTTCATCTATGATTTTCATGTTCTCATAGCTAGTTTCTCCCTTATTTGGATGACATACATCATGTGAATTGGTGTGGATTTTTAGTTACCTATAAGTTGTCTCCTTAAGTGCATGGATGGTTTGGTGAGGATTAGAAGGAATGTGTTTGCTCATAATTTTATGTTGTATTTGAATAGAGGACTTCAAATGTGGGAGAAAGAATGTACATAATATGGTAGTGTGATATTGAATTTTCATGGTGGATCTCTTCCACATGAGCTTGGGTGAGGACCTCATCCTGGTTATATGATCCCCTCCCTTTGAGGGAAGGCCTGTGGACCTCTATCCATTTTCCATCAAAAGGGACCCTTGGAACAATATCCTTATCCTAATGAGGATATTGTGTTTCATGTCGTTGGTGGAAATGTCTTCTGGCAGCAACCTTTTAGTGAGACCCCAGTACATTTTGGACAATGTCATTAGTGATGACTTCATCTGTATCTCTAATATAAGGGAGGTAATCATTGTCACATTCTAGGGACAGGGTCCCAAAACGATTAGAGACAACTCATGGAGCCACCCTGTTATAGACTGTAGGTCTTTGCTATATGGATGGATAATGGTATTTCATTTACTGTGTGGGTATGTATGGCTTCCTTTAGTGTTAGGAGTGTACTGTTATGATGTAACTCTTAGATATATACATTTGGGACCTAGTACTAGAGACACTAGGTGGGTGATGGAGTCCTCTTCTTCATGGAGGGCCTGATTAGTGCGGTGGTTGACATGAGTGTCTATGAAAACTTCTGAGATTTCCTTTGATCGAATAAATATCAGAAGAATTCATGTGATAAATGTGAAAATTATTGGAAATAAAACATCATCAAAGTATCATATCATGATCACATATTTAATTTATTATCTTCTTTGGCCCTCTTACACTTTTTTGATGTGAAATGGTCCTATAGTTGGGTTACACTTCCACCTTGGTTAATGGTTCACATCAGGTTCACCATTGTCTTCCCCTAAAAGATGTTATTATGCTTGATTCGTTTGATTGTAGGGGTTAAATATTGTTTAATTTACTGAAAGTTATCATTTTTATTTTTGGAAGATCACAATACACCGAGAAATAAAATCATCATGGAGGTGTAAAGTAATGCAACCCCAACAAATCATTGGCAACAAAATTCATCCCCTCTCTAGGAAATGATACCAAATTAAAAGAGAAAACCATACCGCGATTAGATGTATCCATTGACGATAGAAATTCCGCTACTGTATTACCCTCCTGACATTTATGCAATATCAGCGTGTGAGACTCCATTAGCGCTTTTCATCTCCTAACAACATAAAAAATACTACAAGTAATTATTCCCATATCCAGCAATGCTTGATACAGAAGAAGGGAATCAGTATCCACCGAGGACACTCGAATCTGCCTACTGGAGCACATATCCAAACCCTTGGCCAAATCCAGGGCCTCTGCCTGAAGAGAATCACCCTCCCCGAATGAAGTAGTGAAAGCCGCCCACACTGACCCAGTTTTGTCTCTCACGACACTTCCCCCATGCATCTCCCCCCCCACGCAGCAACCCTTCTAAATTTAATTTTAGCCCTTCATTCGGAGGACTCCACCGAACCCACCGACCATGCCCTACACCAATCGATCGATGTTCTGTAGGTATATGCGGTACCAGAGAACTTACCGAATGCACTGAGTGACAATCCAAAGATACCCAAAGCAGATCCCTAACATTGTTATTCATTTTGAGTAGAATACAGGCCAAGGATCCAGAAGTGTTTTTGTACCTACCATCATTCCAGGCCTTCCAAATTGTCCAACACCCAGCACATAGGATGATCGATCTGGCCTTCCTCTCCGCCCCTTGGTTTCCTGCTCCACTAAACCACACCTGGAGAAAATTAAAAGGAGATCCTTCATACCCATTCCTACTGAAAAGGGCCCTATAGGTTTTCCAAATCCCTTTGGCCCATTCACTATCATAGAAAAGATGCCCCCACTAATTCTTGGTTGAAAGCCCTACAACACCAACACATTGGGAACATGTTCACACCCATTTTCTGCAGGTTATCATCTTTAGGTAGGGGCTTGTTCCTCACACGCCACACTAGAAAATTGAATTTCGAGGGGATATCATTGCACCACAAGGACTCCCCCCCTTGAATCTAAATTCCCAAAGGTCCTCGTCACACAATCAAAATCCTTGATGGAGAAGGCACCCGACGAAGAGCCCGTGAAAACCAGCCGGTAAGCCTTATCTTTTGCAATAATAGATCTGAAAACTTCAAGTTGACTAGCATCAAGATTGGTCTGTAAGAAAATTGGGTGAGTAATTACCTCTTTAAAAGTTAAATACAGGGTAGAACACCCCGAGAACCAAAACCTACCCACCCCCCAGTCCTGCTGCCAAAAGTTGATGTTTCCCCTACCCATAATCCATCGGCAGTTACGGTGAAGAATTTATGGATATGGGAGGGTTAGGTTCCATATCCTCGATGATTTACATATTTGAATATTCACATTTAGACCATATACATCCTAAAATATTATTCCCCATAAAGATCGGCCTTCCATTTCCTCCCAAGCTAACTTAGCATGGAGGCCCTGTATGGTACTAGATACACTTCCCTTGTTTATACCCCCTTCAGATAGAGGTCTTGCAAGCCGTTTCCCCAAAGCCCAATGATGCCTACCTTCCATCTGACCATCCCAAATGAATGACACCATGATCCCTTCCAACATGGAAATTACACTTTTTAAAACCATTAAAGTAGAAAGAATATGTATAGTGATGGAGACAAGAACACTGTTGACCAGAGTGATACAACCTCCAAAAGAAAGAAATATATTCTTCCAGTTATGAATACGCCCTGTAATTTTTCTTATAAGATTATTAAAGTGAAGAACCTTAAGAGAAGAAGGACTAATTGGTGCTTCGAGGTATTCCAAGGGACAATATACCCTTCCCATGCTCAAGATGGATCTTAGAATCCTCTCCCTCTTCAAAGGAATACCCCTTGATTTAAAGAAAAGACTTTTCTCCTTGTTCACTAGCTGCCCACCCCACTTGAAATATTCCTTTAAAATCTCATCGAGGCCCCTCACTAATCTTCTACTACCATTGATAAAAATAATGGTATCATCTGTGAACATCAAGTGGGCAATTCCCCTTGTGGCATACCTATTGTGATAAGGAATAATTTTACCTGAGCTGAGTCCCTTGTTGATGTGGCAGATGAATGCATTTTGCACAAGAACGAAGAGAGTAGGGGATAAAGGATCCCCTTTCCCGAGACCCCAGAAAGTCTTGAAGAAGCCAAAATGATTGCCCATGAAAGAGGTAAAAATCCAAGTTGAGCTAAAGCAACAGAAAAGAAGGTCAATAGTCCAGTTTGAGAACCCCATACAAGCCAGAACTCTAAGAATAAATCCTAATTCCATCCTTTCATACGCCTTTCTCATGTCGAATTTAACTGCCAAATTTCCCCCAAAAGACCTGTTGTTGATGCCACTGATCATTTCTTGTACCTAACCAATTTCACCCTGAATTGAACTCCCTTTAATGAAACCATGCTATTCTGGATTAATCCACTTGCCCAGGTGAATGGACAATCTCTTATTAAGAATACTGGCTAGGATCTTGTATGGTATGTTACACATTCTGATGGTTCTATATTTATCAATGGACTGAGGATTATTCACCTTTGGGATAAGAATCATTTTAGTAGCACATGAAATACATGACAAATCCCTTCCCAGGAAGAAATCCCGAACAACTCGAACTATATCCCCTTTAATAATTTCCCACGAAGCCCTATAAAAAGACCCAGGAAACCCATCGGGGCCAAGAGAACTGTCTGGGTTCATGGTCTAGGCCACTTCATGCACCTCATCCTCATCAGGAATTCTTCTTAATTCAGCATCAATGACCTCCGAAACCCTACTGGAGATATCCTAAAAAATCTCAACATCACCACTCGTGTACCCCCTGCCATGGTAGGATTGGGAGTAGCCATTAGAGATTGAAGAGATTCATTAATAATAACCCCAAATTATTCCCGATCTGTGGAGAAGGATCCATCCTCCCTGCAGATATTGGGCCTCTGGACAAACCGACATTCCTTGATGCAAGCATGAAAATACCCTGTATTCTGGTCCCCCTCCTGAAGCCATCTCACCCATGATTTCTCTCTATCCACCCTTTCTTGCTTAAGAAGACTATCAAATAAAGAGTATTTCTTCCTTCTCATCTCAGAAAAAATGGAGTCATCCCATTCTTGTTCCAATCTTTTCAGCAGACAATCCACCTCCTCACTGATCTTAGAGACATCGTGGTCGCAGGCCGAGATGGTTCTCCTCCAGCTACTTAGAAGATTTTTAACCCTCCTAAGTTTGTTGTGAAAAGTAGTCCAAGGATTCCCCCGATAGTGTGAGTCCCAAGCTTCCCTTAACACTTCTAAGAAACCCGGTTCCTACACCCAAGATTTGGAAAACATATCATGTTCCTCCCGGGACACCCCTGCACCAAGGGAAATGCGTAGTGGGGAATGATCAGACAAACTCTGAGTCAGTGAGCGACTTGGGAGTCTGAGAACATAGATATTGTAGAATTATTCATTAGGCATCGATCAAGCTGACAGTATGAGCGCCTCCCCCCACATTGGTTGTCGCACCAGGTAAAGATACTTCCCTCAAAACCCGTATCCAATAAGCCACTCCGATCCATGAAAGAAATGAAAGAGTGTCTGGATTTATTGGGGAAAGGTCCACCCCCTTTTTTCTCCTATGTACTAGACACAATTTTGAAATCTCTGCCAACAATCCAGGGAGCCTCAACCGGATTAAAGCCCTCAAGATTACTCCATAAAGGCTCCCTATCCTAAGCATTGCACTTGGCATAAATAAATGAGAAGAAAAACTCTTAGAGCCCCACCATTATCTTTATGTTAAGAGACTGATCCATTGTAATCAATAGATCAACACTAATGTGGTATTTCTAGAAAAGCCATATGTGAGAATTAGGAGGATTCCCATGTAAAAAACCACATACTTTAAGCCTCTGAAAAAACTCAGAGATATTGCTGGATGATTGTTTAGGTTCCATGAAGGCCACCAGAGATACTTGATTATTACTTAACTCACTGAGAAGAAAATCTGACTTGACCCTATCCCCAAATCCATGACCATTCCATATGATGGCTTTAAACATTGACACGCGCCTGTCTGGCTTTGGCCCTAGAATCCTGGCCCTTTACCTTAAGAGAAGAGATATCACATATGCCCTCATCTGCTCTTGATTTTGTTCTGGTTTTAAAACCCATTTGCACCTGCGAGGAAGAGGCCTTAGGAGATAGACCACTACTGGACAACACCCTGCATGGGACCTCTGTAGAATCGAAACACAGGCCCTGAACGAGGATCTGATCCATAAGAAAGGAGGAAGCAACTGAACCGAGAGGAGCTGTAAGCACTACTGGCAAGGAGGGAGGGGAAGAGAGCACTAGGCCGGGCGAAGAGGAAGACACCATAGGGCAGGGATCCAATAAAAGGAGGGGAATCCCCTCAGAATTCTGCAAATCCTTTTGGTCACATAGGCCCGAATCAACCACAGATATGGCATTAATACAACTACTCTTGGAAACAATGATGTACACCATTGGATCCTGAGGCCGAAGAAATCTTTTGATGCCCATCTCTGATGAAAAAGGATCTTCCCCTAAATGAAGCACAAAAATTACATTTCCCAACGAACTTCTAACTGGAACCAGAGTGCAACTAGAAGAAATATTCCCCTCCCTGCTTGCTTTGAAGATGTTTCCATAGATGACAGATCAGAGTGACCCGAGACCTTACCACTGTCTCGTCTACTTCTATCATGGCCTATAGGAGGGACCCTGTCAGATGTCCTTGAATTCACTTGAACATCAGCACCCTTAGAGCGTGCTTTGTGGTAGACCTGCAGAGAGTGGCCAGAGAGATGAAAAAAGGAACAGAATCTGGGAAAAACAGGGTAAACCAGAGGTTGAAACCTATCTGACTGCCCTTCAATTTGCAACACCATATGATCCTACAATAGATGATGGAGATCCATATCAACACACATCTGATCTTCTGACGCCTCTGCCAAACAGAGAGTGCGATCATCCGCGCATAGGAAGCAACCCAAAGAATCCCTGATGACCTTAAAGAAGGGTTCACTCATGAGAGGCAGGGTAAGCCCATGCATATAAATCTAGACCGCCGCGCGAGAGCATTCTCTTCCGTGATGGACATCCATCAACCAATGTGAGAGGGAGAACCTCCGTATCCCCATAGACAGAGGCCTCTTACACCAAGCAGTGACAAAATATTCCCTAGACGCCAGTATTATGATAAAAGAGTTATGATCCAGAATCGACACCGAGGCCGACCGATCAAGATTACAACACCTCATGAAATCTTAGTAGAATGCCAGAGAAGGCTTGTCTGCACCAAACCTTGCGACCAACGTCCATTGAAGATTCAACGCCACCTCTGAAAACGACACCGCTGAAACCTCGAGCACCGGTGAACCATTTTACGAGAAAGAAGATGCAATATCCTGTCCCACCGAAGCATCACTCTGAGGTAGATCTACACCCGAAACCTGCTGCTGAAGAAGGGATTCCTTGAAAGAGAGACCAAAGGGATGAGGAAAAACCTCACTGGACACCGAAGGGCCTTACATAGAACCCTTTTCCAAGAAAGCAGATCCGACATCCGGGCCCGCCGACGTAGCGCTCTAAGGCAGATCGACACCCGAAGGAAGCTGCTGATGGATGAAATCCTTGAAAGAGAGACCAGGGAGGTGAGGCCAGCCCACGCCGGTCGCCGGAGGGCCAGTCACCGAGGAAAACTCAACCCCAAGGAGTGGCGGAGCATCAGGTGGGATATAGATTTAAAAATCCACTCTTTATCCTTTCAAAAACACAATTGTCCTTGTTTAATTGAAATTAGGAAGAATAACACCACTAAATGCCCTCTGATAGGTTTTTCCTAAGAGCTAGAAACACACAATGGCTCTCACATCCATGATTCATAGACCTTATTTCTAAATACAGACCTTCAATGGATGATTTTTCAAATGAAAGATAATTACTCACATTGGTCAATAGGATGAGAACTTAGTATCATCACACCCTTTTGGGGACTTTTTCTATACTGGGATTCTCTTATAGATTTAAGTCATTTTCGTGAATCCTTATTTGATTCCCAAGTGTGTGTCCATGGATTTACCCAAAATAAAATGGTTAATGATGATTATACATGGGTTTGAAATCAGTTGTATGTATCCATGTTTCTTCATAGATGGCATGATCTATCTATATCTAAGGATCTCCCTCAATGTTAGCCTTTTATGGATAGATTAGGGATTATTCTGTCTTTCAAGTAGACAATGCTATATTTAAGCCCCATTTGATGGAGCTCTAGATTTTATCATCATCTAGGGGGATTATAATTTTTCTTGATGTCAAGATCAAACCCATAATTTGGGATTCTTATATATCTTCATGAAAAGAATCCTAACTCACATAGCTCAGCGTCACTTAACTGTACACATCACCATTGAAGGTCGTATGATGAGAACCCAACCATGAAGTTTAATTTCATGTGGTAAGGACGTCCAGGAAAAATGTTTCCTTATCAAGAATGGTGTGATCACTATACCGAAGTGTCTTGAGAAGCCTAGAATATATGTCATATCCTATGTGAATATGATCCTACTGGGAATGCTGCACAAAGAATATTAGGGTGATTTGGGTGTTGAGTTTTGATATCAAATTACTTTCCTCTGTATCTTAGTTAGTTGGGAATAAAATCCATCATAGTTTAGTTTTTTCATGGCCTTCAACATAATGGATTCGCATTAACAGAGCATGACTAGTTTTTTTGGGGATCGTGTGGATGTCACCATCGCCTCCAACATATATTCCCATTTGAGTCATGGTCGATGTGAGAAACATGTGGAGGCAGATGATCTAAATATCATAGGTCCTGTTTCATTCACTGATTGATGGAACTAGATCCTAAAGGTAGAAAGGGAGGGATTTTATTGTGCTCATTTCCTATCTTGTTTTGATATCTAGTATAACTATGTTTGGATATTTATCTAGATATGTCCAAGGCTGATGTGAAAAAAATAAATTGCACAACCTCTCATAAGAAAGGCTAGGGGCTTACTTCAGGAGGAGTTCCCATAAACTTCTTGGCATATGATGATTATTACATGAGTCGTATTATTAATAGATCATAAAGAATCTTGTGTTTCTCATAGGAGGCATCCTATATTTTTTATATATGATATATTGCGGTTCAATATCATGTTTCTTGGATTAGTTCCGTAATGTTTAATTTCATGTGGTCTGGATGACTATGTTAGAGATTCTGAGCAATGGTCGGTGTGGGACATAAAAAGGAGTATCCCTTTATAGATAAACATGGAATATGAGGTTAATGATTGGGTTTTGGGGATATTATGAGAAGTTTCTAGACTCATGGTGTTTATGATATGGATTTTGATGAGGAAAATGAGCACACCTGAAAATTTTGTCAACCAGAACTGAAAAATTCATAGTGTGAAACTCTATTTTTCATGGGGGTCGATTCTTATAGAGAAGGGGATACCTTGGAGGGTTTATATTGAAGGTTGTCTATGATCCTAAGTGGGGATGTGGGGTTCAACCCCAGAAGTTTAAACAAGTGATAGAATATGATTCTCTCTATAGGCATGGATGTGTAATAGCTAGTTGAAAAGGACCATTCGTGAGGTACTATCCATGAAGGGGGAATCTATAAAGCATCATCTATAAAGGGGATGGAAAAATAGGGCCCTCCTAGGAAGAATTTCCAGAAATGTTTCTTTTATGATGTGTTATCCCTGAATGATCATCCATTAATGGTTTTCCAAAAAGGGTCTCCTTTGAAGGATTTTTATTCTTTAGAGGGGTTCAAAATATGACGCCTATTTTTTCAAATTACTTATCCTCAGTGTGGCATTATTTTTGAGAGGTTTTCCATATAATTTTTGATGGATGGAGTCCGAAAAGTTATTTTGGTGAAGGTATAATTTCACCCACACATCATCCAAATCTTTTTATCCTTCCTTTATTTATCTCAAATCCCACTTTCTCAAGCCCCATCAGGGTCATTTTATAGTTGAATTGAGGGACCATCTTCTAGAATTGTTAGTTTTCCATGTTGTGCGGCATAGAATATTTTGTAGAAGTACACAAGAGATACCCCATCCTATAAAAGACTTAGTTATTGGGGGACATTATTTATTGCCACTGGTGATGCTAACTCATCTCGTGAACAAGTTAGTTCATGGGGATACTGGTTTTTTCGGAACAAAATTTCCGTTCTTCCCCACAAAATTTCTTATTTTCATTTTTCGGAGATTCATTTACCTATCACTATATGAATTATATCTATTTTTGGGATTTTATGGAGTATAATATTTCCATACATACTAAAATTCTATATTGGGATTATTTCTTTTCAGTGTCTTTTCCTTCGAATATTCTCTTCAATCTTCTTCTGGGTTTTATTTCTTCCCATTTCAAAGTTGATGGAATTATCTTATTAAATTCAGAATTTTCACAAACCAACAATCCCATAAGTGATTTTAATGATTATTTGGTTTCACATTGAGATTAACAGTGCTAAAACTATGATTTTTGGTATTAGTAAGTGGAGGGAACCATAAGGAACTGGGATAACATTTAATGTAATGGGTGATTTGTTGATGAATAACAAAATGGGATGATAACTCATGTGAAGGATACTGTGATTATGCCTAATAATTTATCAGATAACATGACTAAAAACATGAATCTTAATGAAATATCAGACTCAGTAAATAATATAAGTATAGAGTTCACTGAGTTTTTAGGTAGTAGAGACCCCAGAGGAAGAAGCTTCAGCTAATTATATGCAGAGAATGTTGGATGAAGCACTCCGGGGAACATCTCAAAGGAATTAGAAGATATTTTTTGTACAGAAATGAAGGGAATATAGTAAAATATTTTGGATGGAAAATGAAATTTTTTGTTAATGTAGTTAATGAGAATATTTGTTTCCTAAGGTATTATCAATGGATGAGTGCATTAAATGTTTAATTTTTGTGAATTATAAAAATAAATATCCATGGGGGAATAATCATGATGAGAATCAGAAAGGTTATTTGAGTAGTGGTTATACTTATAAAGATGAAGAGACTACGAATGAGGTGTGAAAGAAAAGAGGTATTAAGGTATAATATTAGGAATCCTAGATAATGCTATAAAAGTGAGGTAAAATAATCAAAGTGATTATATATTTTAATTCTATAATTATGTAATATGAATATATAGGTATTTTTTATAAAATTTTTAGATTATGGATTTTCATGAATATATTAAATGGAATTGATGCACTAGAAAAGTTATTTAATATAAAGGTAAAAATTTTATTAAAGAAGGAAAACCCTTAATATGTTCTGGAAGTTGAGATTCTATTTTTTATAAAGAGATGTTGGATATGGACAATGTAAATTGAATATAATTTATGAACTTAGAACTGATAAAAAAATTTAGAGTGTCTTGTGTTATCATTGATGGAATTTACAACATTTTTGGATACATAGGATATTTTTTTTCTAATGAATGGAGAATAATGAATGTTTTTATTGATGTTTTTTTTGGTAATACTAGTTATTACCGAGTTACAGGAGAATATATAAATAAGGTATTCACATATGTTGAATATGAAAATTAAGTGATGCTTAATTACATTTTCAGGAATAATGTTGAGTTTGGGAAATTTAGTGACCTTATTTCTAAATTTGGAATTTTGGAAGGGTTATAAGGTTATCCACTTATGGAATTTATTGTGTTTAAATTTGGGTGTGGTTTCAGAGGTTAATATACTACTTTACCATATAAATATTTATTCCATATTGGATAACCAGTGTTATATTTTTTAAATAATGACATAAGGATAAATCATCATTATTTTTTTTTAGTGCTTCAAAAATGATAAAAAACATATATCATTCAGTAAAATATGAATTGGAAATTGATCAATGTACAAAAAATGATGAAATGTTCCCTATGAAATGAAAATAAATCTTGTAAGTACATATTCTTATGTTTTTAGTCTATATTGAATAATAATTTCCAAAATATTAAGAAAATGATATTAAAATAAAAAAAATTCTATTATCACACATTTTTATGATATCAATGAACTTTTTCATTCTACTTCAATTTATGGTTTCTTATTCTCTAACCATCACTAGATCATAACTTTTCGGAAGTCAATGTTCTCTGTCACTCTCCATTATAATTCCAATGATAGTTTTATCTTTTATGACCATGTTTTTAAATACAACCAATATTCTAATTTTTGGAAACAAATTATGTAAAATTAGAGCTAAATTTCACACATCCCTTCCACTTTTTCAGGAGGATGTTTTACTAACCCTTTTTACAAAGTAGGTTTCTATTTTTAAATGAAAAACCATTAAGTACTGAAAGAAATTTTGAGGTAGATATTATGTTTAAGGGGGGTAGAATGTAACACTGTAGTATTTTTATAGTTATTTCAAATTAATCTAATGTTTTATTTAATTATAAATGCAATAAAAACTTAGTTTATGTCATGATATAATATACAATGAGACTAAATGAAACATGACATACTACTAAAATATTTTTATTTAATATGATATGTACCACCTACCCATTGGAATAAAGGGTATGAATATGATTAACTATATTATGAAATGACGTGGTTCACAAAATTTATACATAATTAATTATTTGGAGACCAATTAATTTAAAATTAAAATAAAAACCTTTTGAATTTAAAATAAATCATTTTATGGAAAACTATTTTTATGCACATAAAATTATTTTAAGTCAACAATTTAAATGAATCACATTTAGTGAATTATTTTAATGAAATTTATATATTATTTATTCTATAAAATGTTTAACATATATCTTACATTTTTTTCTATGAAATATATAACAAAAAATCTCTTTATTTTCTTAAATTGTGTTATCTAAAAAATAGTTGTCTTATTATTGCAATTAATTAAAATAATTTTTTTATACTTTTATAAAATTTAATTTAGAGAAACAAAAAACATTTTAGATGTCATAATATCAATATTATCTTATGGTGAATTTTTGGAACCTTACTAGAAGGTTTCATTTTTTGATGAATAATGAAAAATTATGAGTAAACATCATTTTCATTTTATTCACTCATAATTTTAAACTATAATTTAAATTTATTATGAATAAAAATTATTTAAAATTTATAGAATTAATCATATTTGGGTCATTAGAATAATTTTTATATTGAATTTTGATAAAAAAACATGGTATGATTTTGAATATTTTCTGTTTAGAAACACCATTTCTCATCGCATATATGATATTATTTTTAAATTAAAATTTTACAATTATATGAATGTAATTTGGAAAAATAGATTCCCTATTTTGAATTACCATAATATAAAAATTTTAACAATTTCAACTTAATTTTTCTCCCAACAGAATAATGAAAACATTAAAAATTAATTACTGCGATTAAAGTAGAAACTGATTAACAAGGGTGTTAAAATAAGAGGATAAGTGTTAAAATGAAACAAAAATTTCTCCAACGCCCATTTTATACCCATATTTTCTCCTTTTTATCATATATTTTAGATAATTTCTCATTTTATAGAATTTTTTTCATGATCAAAATTTGGGTATGATTGAATATTTTTAAATCATTTCAATTATGACTCACACCTCACTTATAAAAGTTCACTCCCTCCCCTCTCTTCTTCACACATTAAAATTTTTTTGGATCATCATAGATCTAAAAAAATAAATTCCCAAACTGTATTCACTCATCCTAGAATTATTATTTGGGATATAAATCCAATGAATGATTATTTTGTGCAGACCAAAAGAGGATACGAGAAGAAGAGTAAATGTTCATCAACGAGCATTTTTTTATTTCATCCACTACCTACATCAATTACTATTTTATGATGATGATATGATAAAATTTTTATAATATGTATATTTATTTTTTTATGTTATGTTTAAGACCAACTATGTTCTTTACTTCCATCAATTAGGTTACAAAATCATTGTTCATATGTACGTTAGACAACGCCTCGCTAACTAATTTCATTAATTTTTCATTTCCATCTATTAGTGTAGGGTATGATGATGGATTTAAATTAAATATTAATATGATATTTATAAAATTATTATAACTATTGATCAATTGTATAATATATATATATATTTTACCTTCCATATAGTAAAGGATACAATAATTTCATTCATGTGTACAATAGACTACCACCTCGAGAAGCGATGCGATTTGTTTTCATTAGCACGTTACATTGAAGACAATAAAATAAATATATGAGATATAAATGACAATATTATTGTATTAATTAAATATTTATCATTATTAAATTATATTATATCATTTTCTTTATTAAATTTTTACTCACTAAATGATGATAACATAGATCTTTTACTTGTGGACTACAACATTCAGGAAGCGATATGACTCTCTATTTTCATCACCATGTAACATGGATGGTATGTATAACTATATTTAAATAAATAATTTGTTATTTATGTATTTTTATTATTATTTAATAAAAATAACATTATATACCTTCTTTTCGTAAGTATCATTGTGAAATTGAAACGTTACTCATGTATTGGTATGACATACTTTCACCATGATCGTAACACACATCATTTCTCAAAAACATCATTCTTGATTTTTCTTTAGAGTATGATTTATGTAAAAATATTTTAATTATTTCATCATTATTATTTTTGATATAATCATACAATGATCAAGAGGACTTGATGCAAAAAATCAAATAACATATGAAAAACAAAGATGTTGTTACCCAAAATTTGACTTTAACATCATACTATTAATAAAATGGTAATAAAAGGGAATAAGAAAATAATATATGGTATGCTATATATATATATATATATTTGTTATATATAAATATATTAAACAATGATTTTTTACAAAGGAGGATCTAATATTTACAAAGAAGTCAAAACATAAGGTAATAGATTTGTGTCTCACTTTTTACATTTTCCAGACACATTCTATATCCAACACCTATTTATTTTATGCGTTTAATATACATATGATGAGTATATATTAGGAATTTTTATATAAAAATTGTTTGGATTGACATATATATTTTAAGATCACTCTTTCATGGGGTTTACGGTTCATAATTTAACAAATCATTACGGGTTTTGTTTTTCTCAATTTGATTTTTATGATAATTACATTACGTTATACACAAATATTTGAAAGCAAGGTGTATATAAATACTCTTTGACACTTAATTTCATCAATATATTCATCATTGTAATGGTTTATTGTTACAATCTCATCACTTATTATAATTATTTATGAATATATTTCTGATGATAAAATTTTATATTGTATCAGGAATAAAACTCATAAATTTTATTCTACACTGATTATATCATGAGAATAAATATTTTAACATCATTTTCATACATATATATATCAATTATTTCAAAAATAATATTTTTAAGAAAACACATCTTTTTGTTTGAAAACCCTTTCTTCCATAACCATGTTTTCTAAAAATGTTTCTAAAAATGTTTTTATCTTTTGAAAACATGAATGATTAAAAATTGTTTTACTTAGTTATAAATTTTAACAAAATTTTTTAAATTGAATCACCATTTCATTTTACAATAATTACCATTCAGGGTTTATCCAAAAAATGTGAAATAAATATTTGTTTTAATATATACGGAATGTATGAAACTACCCGTCATCATGACCATAATGTTATCTAGATACTTTGTAATACTTTTTAAAGGTTATTTTCAAATGAAACGTTTTTAAAAATTATCTATTTAAAAAAATTGTTTTTTTCAATGTTCAGTGGATATTTTTAGTAAAATATTGTTTTAAAAGATCTTCAAAAATTATTTTTCATATCAGATGATTTCCATTGATGTAATGAATAATTTATAGGCGATATGAACTAAATATAACATTCTAATTCATTCATAAAAATGATTATCATGATAATAATTTTATGAAAATTTATTCACTTCCATAGGGAATACAATGATAAAATTCATATAATACCCACTTCCTTTTTCCATGGGGTTTTCTATGATAAAATGATGAAATGATTATGAAGTCTATCTCTTTTCCATAGGTCATGTTATGATATTATTTTTATGAGACAAATTTCATTTATTGGGTTATTATATGATGAATTGTTTTATGAGTTTGTGTCAAAAATATGTATGATTTTAATTATTTTATGGTGGATACATCATAACCAAGGGTGGTGGTTAAATTATAACCAATGATGGTGGTTATGTTATAACCAAGGATGGTGGTTTTGTTATAACCAAGGATGGTCATTATATTATAACTATGAATTATGGGACGTATATCTACATATAATGAATTTGGTAATGATTATATATCATGAGATAAACATTTCTAGAATAGGTACTTCCCTTCATTTGGAAAGAAACTTTGTAATCTATGATAGTATTGTGATCAAACCATGAACACTATGATGGTTTGTGGATTGAACCCATTCAACTATGAATAAATGAATTTAATTGGGTTTTTTGTGGCCCTGCAAGATGGTGTCTCTAATAATAGATTTCTTTTATATGTTTTGGAAATGATACTTGACTACTAAGGAAATTATTTTCTATGCTTATGTGTATGTCACAATCCATTATATTATTTCAATGTTATACTCTCATGGCTCATGTTATTTGATTATATTATTATTCCTATCTTATGAACTCCCTATATTTATTTTACAGCTCTGGACTATTTTCATTGATATGAATGGTATAATTATCAAATTCTATGCTCATGTTCACATACCCTTATGTTCACATTATTCTAACGTATATCCTTTATTTACACCTACTAAGAATCTGATCTCACCCATTCATATATTGTATTTCCTCGTGTTGTGAACAAATATTTTTTTAAGTAGGATTAATAAAGTGGTTTATATTTATATGATACAGTTATGATCCATCATGAATTAATAAAATCTTATTCCATGTTTTCAAAGGAACTAGACTACTATGGTACTTTATCCAACATTTTTGTAGTGTAATGAATATTCTTATAAAAAGCTTTAACATCCATGTATGAAAATAATGGGTCTCTATATCCATGCATAAACACTGAGATTCAACATTTCACTTACAAGGTAATTTAATGTGTTCATAAATGAAATAAATTTATGAGAAAAGATATCACGCATTAAAATTAATCTTGCACATACACAAATAATATGTTTCACCAATAAAACTGATTCTACATTCAGTTATGGATTATTTTTTTTGTTTCATTGAGAATCTAATATTTCATTTTGATGTTTCATGTTTTACTTTGAAGAAAAAATATATAAGAATAATTAATTACCTATCTATTATTTTATGACAACAATTTGGGGTCATATAAGAGAGTTTGATACTACATGTTTACATAAAATTCATATTATTCTGAAAAAATAAGAAGAGGTAATTATTGATAACTACATTTATGATATAGCCCTATTATTTTAGTGAAGTAGAGGCATCCAAAATGTATTGTTACATGTATATGAAGTTGATTTGATTTATTTAAGTCTAGAGAAGAATAATTGTGTTACTATTCTGATCACATCAGAATAGACATGATAAAATCATTTCATATTGTTCTTCAAAGATAAAGTATCAATTATACCTAGTTTTTCCAAGGAAATGAATATATATCCATACCAAAGCTCAATATTTATTTTCAAAAAAAAAAACTCTATGTTAATGTGATAGTGACTACTATACACATGGTACATAGTCATCTGTATTATAGGTGAATCTCATTAAAAAATCCCAGTATTCATGGCCCTTTAATGTTTTATATAAATGTATAATAGCCACTAATAGAGAATTTCGGAGAACAAATTTGTATATTTGTTACCAAGGAATTAAAAGTGGTAAAAAATTTAATGTGCCAAAAATAAATACACTAATTATTGACCATTTTAACTATGTGATTTTCCAAAATTTACACTACTAATTAGTATTATATAAGTACATGACATTTTTTGTATTCTCTAATTTGTTTCTCATTGAAAATATGATTTCACATGTAAATTCACATTGTAGTGTCGAAGAGTTGAATCTATTGTAAATTATAATAGTATTTCATCCATGACATATATTAATTGAAGTAGGAAATAATTTATAAAGAATAAAATGATATCCCACATATGGAAAAGGGATAATGAATATATATGAATTAATATATATTATAATATATCTAAATATTTAAGTGACTAATCAATTGCTACATTGAATGATATAATGCCTAATGTTTATAATGAAATAATCACATTATTTTATCATTCAATAGAATGTTTAAAAGAGATAATTTTTATTGAATAATATATAGATAACTTGGATAATTTATTTCAAGAATGAATACAATAGTAAATTACGATATCTAAAAAATAGGATACAATAAAGAATATCTTTTTGAACATTAATAATGGTTTTCATTTTATGATGATTATTGGATAATTAAACATTCTATGAATGAATATGTAAATATGAAATTTAATGAAATGTTTCATTCATCAGAAGAAAAACATTAGGTTATCATAAATGTCATAAATGAATCTCATAAAATCAAGGAAAATAATATCAAAGAGCACAAAATATTGACACAAGAGAAGAATAAAATTCATAATTATGATGCTATAAAGATCTGAAAAGAATAAGAATAAATATTTATGTAATTTAGGGGCGTGAAAATTATCCTAAATATTATGTATCGTGATATATAATTCAAGATATCATCATGATGAGTCCTTAGAAATAGCTAAAAGAAGAGTTCTTACTACAAGAGTTGCAACCATAAAAATATTTATAGTGCATTTTTAATCCTAAAAACAATAAATATTTTTGAAAAGTGGATTAAAATATTCAAATGATAAAAATCAATTAGATTCAAATATTATGTTACCATTCATCCATATTAATATACATTTTTCTAATTATTAATCATATGAAAAAGGGTGGATCAAAATCAAAACCCGTACAAAAGTGGATGAAGAACGAAAATTATGTTCTTACTATTAAGTACATGTTTATGGAATGTAAGTGTAAAAAAGTCTATTACTCTCTATAAAAGAATCATAATAATGAAAATGAAAAGGAATAATAATGAATCCCAATGTAACCAGGATATTATTCAAAAAAGATATCTAGATTTGTTGTGTATTGTTGGTTTTGTGAAATATTTTATTATTGGGCATCATATTAAAGTTATAATATGGGAGTATTTGAAAATAAGTGGATACCTTCATCATAAGAGAGAAAATAAATGATTAAGTGAATTCTATAAAATAAAAGGAATAATATGAATCTTATAAATAGTGATGATAGTTTGGAGAAACTCAACTGTATTTTCAATGATAGTGGTAACTGTAAAGAGGTTTACAAGTTTAATTCCTTCAAGAATTCCACAAAATGTCATATGAAAATAATTCAATATATTAATACTATATAAATATTTTCATTTGGAAACAATTGGGATCAAATCATCACAACTAATATTCCCAATATGTTTATAAAGAATACATATATGTCATCAATGGGTATAAAATGATGAGAATACTGATTCTTATAAAAATAAATGAAGAATAAAAATGGTTTCAAACCTCATAGAATAATTTTATTCTTTTTTGGTAGAGGAGATCACAAAATGGATCACTATAAGTAGGTCATGGATATCATAATAAATAGAATAAATATGAAGAAATAAATGGAGAAACTAGCCCATGAGAAATATAAAAGGACTAAAGACACTAGTGAAGAAAAAAAATTTACAGTTGTAATTTTTTATTTTTAACATTGTCTTTTGGCTGACGTTGTTACAGGAGATGTTATAAACATAGTTTTTTACATCTGTTATTTTATAACCGACGTAAAAAACACAAATCCGAATCCTTTTTCACGTCAGTTGATAAAAACATGATGTGGAAAATGCTTCGGAGTCATGGTTTATTACGTTGGTTATTTAATAAACGACGTGGTATATACCCTTTCATGTCGGTTATTATATAACCGACACCATAAATCACTCCTATGAAGCGTTTATCATGTCGAGTTTTTTATAACCAATGTGATAAACATATCTGCCAAGAGGTTTCCAACATTAGTTATATAATAACCGACGTAGAAACATATCTACGACGTTGGTTATAAAATTAAAGACGTAAAAACTATCCATTCCAATTTATTATGGCAGTTATGAAATAAGCGACGTAAAAACCATTTCCCATGAAGTTATTTATTCGTTTTCCAAATAACTGACGTTAAACCTAATACCATGGCATTTTTAACATCGGTTATGAAATAACGGACGTAAGAAACATGTTTTTCAAATAAAACTGAACCACTGCTATGCCCATCCAAATTACCTGAAACTGAGAAAATGGTTACCAAAAACAGACCAGAATAGACCAGAACCCCCCCCACTAGACAGCCCCCACCACACCCCTGGACACCCCCACACCCCTGGACTACCCCACTCCCTGGACAGACCCCACACCCCTGGACAACTCCACCACCCCATGGACATCCCCCCACACCCCTGGACACCCCACCCTTCTGTATACCCCCACCCCCTGGGCAGCACTCCCACACCCCTAGAAAGCCCTCCCACACCCATGAAATAGACCAAAAAGTTACAAAAAACAAACCAGAACCCCCCTAGACAGCCCCCACCACACCCCTAGACACCCCACACCGCTAGACTACCCCCACCACCTGGAAAACTCCCCACAACCTTGGAACCCCCCCCCCCCACACACACCCTCCTGGATACCCCCACACTCATGGACTGCCCCCAACCCCCTGGATAGCCCCGAAACCCCTGGACAACCCCCATCCTCCTGGACACCCCCCACACCCCTAGACTGCCCCCTAGATAGCCCCCCCTGGACTGCCCCCACACCCCTGGACAACCCCCCCACCCCAACCCTACTATATACGCCCCCACCCCATGGACAACACTCCCACACCCCTGGATAGCCCTCCCACACCTTAGAAATAGACCAAAAAGTTACCAAAAATTGACTTGACCCCCTCCCCACTGGACAGCCCCCACCACACCCCTAGACACCCCCACACCCATGGAATGCCCCCCCCAATGCTTGGACATCCCCCACACCTCTAAACAACCCCCTCCCCCACCCCACCCTTCTAGACACCCCCACACCCATGGACTGCCACCCCCACCCCCTAGATAGCCCCCCACACCCCTGGACAACCCCCACCCTCCTGGACACCCCCACACCCCTAAACTGCCCAACCCCCTGGACAACCCCCCCACCCCTGGACAACCACACCACCCCTTGGACATCCCCCACACCCCTGGACAACCCCAACCCTCTTGTATACCCCCACCCCCTGGACAACACTCCCACACCCCTGGAAAACCCTCTCACACCCCTAAAACATACCCAAAAGTTACCAAAAACAGACCAGAACCCCCGCCCCCTCCCACTGGACAACCCCCAACACACCCCTAGACACCCCCACACACCCTTGCACTACCACCACTGGACATCCCCCACACCCCTGGAATCCCCCTGGACATCCCCACACTCACCTAGACATCCCTCCCACCCTCCTGGACACCCTCCCATCACATTGGACAACCCCCACCACACGCCTGGACCCCCCCCACCTCACTGGACACCCCAGACCAAAAACAGACCAAAACCAGACCCGAACCCCCCCCCCCCACTGGATAGCCCCCACCACACCCCCGACACCCCCACACCCCTGGACTACCCCCACCCCCTGGACAGCCTCCACACCTCTGGACACCCCTGGATATCCCCCACTTGCCTAGACATCCCTCCTACCATCCTGGACACCCTCCCACCCCACTGGACAACCCCCACCACACCCCTAGACACCCCCACACCCCCGGACTGCCCCCACCCCCTGTACATCCCCTAGACAACTGGTGTTGGGAGAGGAGGCGCCACCATCCCTCGGGGGGCTGAACACTGCTGCAAGGTACTCATCACTCCCACATACGATGCATGAGCTCTTAAAAGGTTTCACCAATGCGTTCTTCCGCTATAAACACCATTCATTCTTTCACTTTGATTCCAGTATAACTAGAGGAAATAACATCACACATGACTGTGTTTCACCCTAGTTATACTTGCATCAAAGTGATATAATGTATGATGATTACAGAGGAAGAAAGCATTGGTGAAAATTTTGAGAGCTGAAGCTTCGCATGTGGGAGTGATGAGTACCTTCCGGCGGCGTTCAGCCACCCAAGGGATGGAGGCACCTCCTCTCCCACTCCCTGGACTACCCCCAATCCCCATGGACACCCTGGATCCCCCCCACCCACCCACCCCACGAGACAGCCCTCCCACACCCCTGGAAACCCCCCTCACCCCACAGGACACCCCCACTCCCCTAAACACCCCCTGGACAACCCCCCACTCCCCTAGATAGCCCTTCTACCCTCCTAGAAAAGCTCCCATCCCCTGGACTTCCCCCCACTCTCATGGACCCCCAGGAACCCCCCTCGCCCCCACGACCCCACCGGACATCCCTCCCACACCCCTGGATACCCCCACCCCACTAAACACCCCCCCACACACCATTAGAACCTCTCCCCCCCAGACCAGAATCCATACCAGAAAAACAATCATAAGTAGACCAAAACAAGAAGTAGAGAAAAATTAAACATTCACATATATAATATTCAAAACATACAATGTAAACTTAAAAAAACTAAATCCAACCGAAACGACTACCAAATACACAATTACAATGACAATATTCAAAATTACATTTTACCCTACAAACAACTAAAATTCAATCAAACCTGTAAAATAATTTGACCATTACACTTGTAAGTGTTTAACATATTGAGAATTATAGGGTTAAGGGTCATAAAAAAGATACAAATTAAAAGGATTATAGTCAATGTGTATAATGAATAAATCAAATGAAATATTATGGAAATGTTTAAAAGGAAATCTTAACTTGTCAAAGATCACAACTGTCCCAGTTGTTATTATTTCATACATAAATCTTAACATATAATATCCACATTTGGTGACGACTTGTTGTCAATGACAATTCTATTTGAATGAGTGTAAATTCAATATAATATTTTTATGTTATAAATCAAAAAGTACAAATTATAAATGGATATCTACCTTTAGATTAACATATTTGATCTTCGCACTAATTTTATTTGTGTTTTTTCGAAATTAGAACCATCCCCTATTAGAATGTAATAATAATGGGGTAAATTTAAAATTCAATATAACATATAAAACTATTGAAAAATTGAAACTTACTTTTCCAACAATTTTCTTAAAACTTTCCCGCATATCACCATGGACAAATCATATCCAATAAAGTGTTTTCTCCCTTGGGAAAAAATCCCTAACCTCCAATGATCACTAAAAAAGAAAATTTAATGTTAGTGGGATTTTATGTTAAAAGATAAGGAACTCTTTGAGAGATATATATTTCATACCTCTCACAAAAATTCATCATCCAACACCGTGTGACTATATTCTGTTGAAGTCTTTCAGCAATATAAAGCATTATTTGTTCCTCATTCAATGCACATGCTTCAGGAGAAATAACATGCAGGTCCATGAATCCAAATACATATGTCCGCTCATTCTACTCGCAAATGTTATAAAGATACCTAATAAAAAAGAGACATAAGTATACATTTTTAATAAATACAACAGAGGGAAAAGGTGTTAAGACTTACATGGAAAAAATTTTCACCATGATGATGCCCAACTTATCTCCAGCAACAAGCTCCATGATATCAGTTTTCACAATCCCCGCAGTTATTTCACATCCACAAACATGAGCTTCCATTGGAAACTCATAATGATCCCCCAACAAATTTGAATATCATCACAATCTGTCAAGACTACTAGAATATGTATCTGATGTCATAGTCATTTGTCTTTGTTATTGTCTATATAGTATTTCTTTACCATTGAAGTATTCCATTAAAAATAAATAGAAAAATATATTTGTTTTCATATGGTAAAACAACTTTAATAAAAAAAATAGAAGATATAACATACATACCTCTATGTTAATGAGTCGAAGAAGTCTGGATGGACAAATTAAAAAATGGTCGATACTATGTCCAATTGTCATCACCTCATCTGTAGGTAATGGTACTTGAGATGATCTATCAATAATATCCTGTACAGTGACCCTCTGATTCTCTACCTCTAATTGTTGATGATGAATTGTATCTCATATAAAATATACCAACCCATATGAAACTATATGTTGTTGAGGATCATTAATATATAACTCGAAATAAGTAGGAAGTTGTAGTGGAGGAGTAGGATAAAAAATGGGGTCCACAGGCTGTGATGGGGGAGTGGGAGCTACTGGAGGAGGTGGAGGATAAATAATGGGGTCTGTAGGGGGAGGTGGTGGAGTGGGGGCTACAGTATGAAATTGTCTTTGAAAGTCTGCAAACATAGACTGAGCTGACGCTCTAATCTTTTCCTCCATCGTAGCATTAATATTATGAACTTCATCCTCCAAATATATTTTTTATAAACACCCTCAGCGTAAGAAGTTGAAGAATGTGGCAACACTTTTCTAAGCGATATACCTTCCGGATATCCTTGTTCATGACCAAGATGTTCGTTCTTTCCCAATTCTACAGATAAAATATCTTGCCTCCCAGCAGCTATAAATACCCCCTGTGAGCTCTTCTCCTCAAGAAAATCTTGTATTAATTAATTGAACATTTCTGTAATGATTGAAATTATATTAAGAAAATAGTTAAATTAAATAAATAAAATAGATATCTTATAATCCTCTCATCTACGATTCTCGAATATTCCAAAAGATATTTCCCCCTTTTTCCCATATAATCTCTCTTCCATTTTTCATTTCTAGATAGAGGGTATAGAGGAGCCAACTTTCCAAATCATGAAGACTGAGATGTTAGTTTTTGAAATTTTTCTACCATCATTTGTTCTTCCAATAATGTATACCCTCCCCGAGATAAACTATGAGGGTATACATTTTTAGATTGGATCTTATGATGTGATTTCCTTGTTTTCTATAAATTAAGAATAAGAAATCATTAACAAACCATTAATAAGATCATTTATATAAGAAGGATTATAAATGTTTACATTGACCTTAACAAAAATTAATCTTTTCTTCTACTTTCAACAAACTGTCTCCATGTGTCTTCATCTATGAAATGATATATACGACATGGATTTTCATGACTCCTATGACCAAAAATGAAATCAGATGTGAGGGTTGATTTGAAATCATTCTATCTCCTGGCAGCCATCGATATGCATTTATTCCCGAATCCTCTAGTGTCAGTAATATCAAAATGTCATCTGATAAAGAAGAGGTTAAACATATTATATATACTATAAAAATTAAAAGAATAGGAAAAAAATAGCAATAGATCACACCAAAATAGTCTCCTACAACTAAGAGATTATCGCTTTTTCCACACTTCTCCAGTCATCATACAAAATTCTTACTTTTATCTTACCCTGAGTTGATACAAAACTCTTAAAATCTTTTGCATTTGGACCTCTAGGAATATCATCCTCATCAAACTCAATGAGTGTCCTTTGACACTGCATACATACAAGTGATAATTTTGGTAAACGTGTGCACCCATGTTTACCAAATCTTGAACTCTTTGTCATAATGGGAGCACATAAGGAAGACTGGGGAACATTAAGAGGAGAATGTGAATGTTCCTCCCCAGAGGTATGACCAATATGATCATCTCTAGAATCATGTGGTTGATCAACTGATTGATCTTTAATTATCCTTTAAATCAAAAAAATAAACATTAGTTCACAAATATACAAATTCAATATTTACAATACTACTGTAACCAAAAAATAAAAAATTACTAAGTTATGTAGTAGTAAACATGGTTAATATGGTAAGCATGTTAAACAATGGTAAAGATGGTAAGGATGATCAAGATTGTAAACATGATAAACCTGGTAAACATGGTAAACATGGTAAATTCATTGTCACTGAACAAAAATAATAGATATATAATTTATGTAATGGAAAACATGATAAATTAAACTAAAAAAATTAAAACAAACAAAAACTTATAGTTATTTTGTTTTAATACATGTTTTAATAAAGAAAAAACTTACACTATCTAACATTTTATGAAAATAATAAATGTAAACAAGAAATAAACAAATGTTACCTATAATTTTAGGAATGTAAAAAAGGATTGTTTTCCCAAATTCCTTTGCCGTGATCGTTACTTATGGTACAAACCATGTCTTCAACATGTTCATCATTATGTTCTATTAATATTTCCATGTAAGTAGGGATCTCACATAAATCAGCATCTTCATCAAGTTCATACTCACCAAAATAATGTTTTTTCCCTTGTAAAACAACATCCCACTGTATATCTGATTGATCTACTACATAGAATTTTTTTTGCATGTGTTGACATTATAAAAGAATCTGCTGTGTCTTCCAATCAATTCAGATTAACATCTGTCATTCCAAATTCATTATGTCTGACACTGTTGTTAATGGTAAACCATTTACAGTTAAAAACCAGACATTTAATTTTAAATTAATCAACCTCCCATATGTCTTCAATCACTCCATAATATGCACTTAATGCAGAAATTAGGTTTTTTTCCTTAGCACTCAAAAAATTCATTGCTTCTACAAACACCAATAAACCACTATTCTAAACTGAACTTCTGTTTTCCTGAGCTTTCGTATGAAATGTATGGCCATTAATGTCATAACCTGGCCATGTCATCACATTTAAACATGGACCACCCACTATCCATTTTAATGTCTCTAATACATCTAATCAACCAAGCAAGGTCTTTTTAAACCATGAAAAAAATGTTTTGTTGTGCTCATTGAAAATCCACATTTCTTTCTTCTTTGGATGACATTGCTTCAACTCATTAATATGAAATGTAATATACAGTTGAGCATCAGCTATGTTATTCAAGATGTATGATTCTAACTTCTTCATCTGTTCAGCTGACAACGATTTGAATTTCATGCCACAAATCCCCTTTACCTCATTATTAACTTGATCATGGCGAGATGGAGGAAAACCTATGTGCTTCGTCATATCCAAGTATCTCGTACAAAACTCTGCAACCTCCTCAAGAAATATACTATTCAATAATGGAGGCTTCAGGTCAATATGGATTCTTAACATACCCCTTCAATATTTTCATATAACTTTCAAAAGGATACATCCAAAGAAGATATACAAGTCCACAAAGATTTATTTCTAGAACTAGATGAATCCTTAAATGCACCATTATATCAAAAAAAGCTGGAGGAAAATACATTTCCAATTGACAAAGTATACAAATTCCATCCTTTTCCAAAATGTTCAAAGCATTAACATGAATAACCTTATTACATATTGAATTGAAAAAATAACACAAATTCATTATAGTCTTTCTGACATGGATGTTCAATATTCCATGCAATGCAACTAGTAGAAGTTGTTGCATCATGACGTGACAATCATGAGATTTAATACCTATCAACTTCAAGTCCTTCAATGAGACAAAATTTTTTACATTTCAAGAATAACCTTGAGTCACTTTGATATCATGAAGACACTGAAAAAAGATAATTTTCTCCCTCTTAGATAATGTATGACAAGCCGGGGGAAGAAATGTTAATCTTCCATTAGGAGTGGGAGTTAACTCCAAACATATTTCCATTGATAGTAAGTCTAATCTTGCATTCAACCCATCTTTAGTATTTCCTTTAACATCTAACAATTTTCCAATCAAACTATCACATATATTCTTCTCCACATGCATGACATCAATATTATGTTTAACTTCATGATATCTCCAATATGGTAGCTCAAAAAATATTGACCATTTCTTCCAAATATGTCTGTCATTACCAGATTTATGTGTATTTCCCAATGTCACATCAAAGTTTTTCAACCTCTCAAAATAATGATCAGGGGATAAAGTTTTTGGAGCAATATCAAATTCTTGTGATCCATTGAATGACTTTTTTAGTCTTCTATAAGAGTGATCCATAGGCAAAAACTTTCGATGCCCCATGTAAACTGTTTTCTTTCTATGATGCAATTGACAATATAAAGCCTGTTGTTCGCAAATTGGACATGCTTTATGCCCTTTAACACTGTATCCAGAAAAATTTCCATATGAGGGGAAGTCATTTATATTGAACAAAAGCACTGCATGCAGTTGAAAATATTCCATTTTATAAGAATCATACACCCTAATACCATCCTCCAATAAAAGTTTCAAATCATCAATCAATGGTGACAAGAAAACATCAATATCATCACCGAGTTGCTTCGGAATAGAGATCATTATACTCAACATGACATATTTGTGCTTCACACAAACTTTAGGAGAGAGGTTGTAAATTACCAATAAAACATGCCATGAACTATGTGTGCTACTGAGGGTTCGGTATGGATTCATTCCATCTGTGCACAACCCTAGTCTGATATTTCTAATTTAATTTGCAAATATAGGATACTGGTCATTAATTTTCTTCCACTTTTTACGATCAACTGGATGAAGTATTTTTGTATCACATAACACCTCATCAGCATTCCATTTTAACCTTTTTTCATCATGTGAATTAGCAAAGTTTTTTTTGAAATGATGACTTATAGGAAGATAACAAAATACCTTTGAAGGGATCTTTGTAATCTCTACATCAGCCTGTGATTTTTCTTTCACCTTATACCATGATGTACCACATTTAGGACACTCTAATAGAAATTCATATTCCTTCCTATATATCATACAATCATTTGGACATGCATGTATTTTCTTGTATTGAAATCCCATCAGGAATAATATTTCATGGCCTTATAATGTGAATCTGGAAGATCGTTATCTTTTGGAAGAATGTCTTCCAACAATTGTAGCAGATCTGTAAAACTTCTGTCACTCCATCCATGTTTCGCCTTCAGGTTAATAAATCTTAACAACGCCAAAAAAACCGTAAAATCTGTACAACCAGGATATAATTGTTTTTCAGCAACACCATATAGATGCACAACTGTCGGTTCTATCTCAATTTGATCTGCTGAAATATCGCGAATCATTTCTTCAATTCCATTAGAGTCACCATCTTGCGAATCATCATCATCAGTGACATTCCATCCAGTTTCACCATGCCAAATCCAAGGGTTTTAACTTGGATTAAAATAATGAAAAATCAAATGATCTTTTATCTCTATACATTTCAACTTCTTCATATTCAAACATTTCAGTCATGGTTAGAAAAAAATATCACTACTTGTAAAATTTCATTTAGAAAATTCCAAAAAGAATCAACACCTTCCTCATATTCATTGCTCATTCAATGTGCCATAATCCAACTTCGACTCATTATTACCTATAAAAAATATAAAAAATATACATCTCTTTAATATAATATAAATAAATGTTTATATTAAAAAAATACTAATTTTAATGTAAAAATATTTTGAAATATAAAACAAATATATGAGTATTTTAAAAAAATATGCTTGAATATGATTTAAAAAAAATATTGTTAGATATAACATTTTTAAATTAATCTTGGATCCTTTCTTCTTAATGTTTACAAATAATACACCTTGGTGCAACTGGATACCAAATTCACCCTTCCGTAAAAAAAATATGAAGTATAAATATTAAAATATGTATACATTCACTACTGAAAATTCCATAGATCCTAACAATTTGAAACCTCTGGACAGACCCCCCACCCCTCCGGACAACACCCCCACCCCTTGACACAACCCCCACCCCCTGGACAGCACCCCCCTCCTGGACACCACCCCTACCCCATACCCCCTTAGACACCCCCTAAACCCCCTGGACACCCCCACCCCCTTGGACACCACCCCCACCCCCTTGGACACCCCCTGGACACCACCACCCCCTTGGACAACCCCCACCCTTCTGGACAGCCCTCTACCCCTGGACAGACCCCCCACCCCTCTATACATCTCCCACCCCTCCTAATAATCCTAAAACACATCGATTACTATTAAACCATCAATTTAAAAATGACCAAACATTCCTAATAATAGAAGGAATTAAGGAGAAGAAGAAGTGGATGAAGAAGAAAAAAATAAACAAAGAATAAAGGAAGAAGATCATGGAACAAGTATCTTATTTAAGGAAATCCCATGGAATCCAAGAAAACCATGGCACCTCCAATGGTTGATAGAAAATTGGAGAAAATGGAGTAAACCTGAGAATCAAATAAAATTTAAAATAAAAACTCGGATGGAGAAAATGACAGTCTAAATCCTATCATCACGACTCAATGGGGTCAGGATAACTGCACATTATGAAAACCACGACGTGGTCTCCCCTATAACCCATAATTTTATCACAGTAAATGACATATCAAAATATATATAACCAAATAGAATCATATTGCAAAAACCCTCATCTTTTCATAATGCTTTAATCCCTAAAAATCACAGTGGAAACCTCAAACATAGACTGTACCAACCCCCTTGGACACAACCCCCCCCCCACCTTGGACACCACACCCCAACCCCTTAAACAACACTAACAAATTATAGACTAATATACATGAAACAATACAATGGACTTCCCCCACCCCTCTCGACACCATCCCCACCCCCTTGGACACCATCCCCACCCCCTTAGACACCCCCTGGACACCACCACCACCTCGAACAGCCCCCCTATACCCTGGAATCCACCCCCACCCCCTAGACACCACCATCCCCTTGGACTTCCCCCACCCCTCTCGACAACCCCCTAACCCCCTAGATATCCCCCCACACCTCTAGATAGCCCCCATCCCCCTTGGACACCCCCACCCCTCCTGGGAACCACCCCCACCTCTTACCCCCCTTGGACACCCCCTGGACACCCCCAACCAACTAGACGCCGCTCGTACAACCCCCCAAACCCTCTGGACAGGACCCCACCCCCTTGGACAGCCCCCCCTTCTACACCCCAACCCCTTGGACCCCCCCACACCCCTGGACTACCCCACCCCCCCTCCCACCACTACCACCATGGACACCCTGGACACCCCCCAAACCTCTAGACAACCCCATGAACCCTCTGGACACCAACCCCACCCCCTTGGACACCCCCTGGACACCACCACTCCCTTGGACAGCCCCCACCCCTCTAGACAGCCCCCACCCCCTGGACAGCCACCACACCTCTAGACAGCCCCCACCCCCTTGGACACCCCCACCCCTCCTAGACACCACCCACACCCCTACCCCCTTGGACACCCCCTTGGACACCCCCAACACCCATTTTATACCCATATTTTCACATTTTATCATATATTTTAGATAATGTACCATTTTATATAATTTTTTCATTATCAAAATTTTGGTATGATTGAATTTTTTTAGAACATTTCAATTATTCCACCCACCACACTTATAAAAGGCCACTCCCTCCCCTCTATTCTTCACACAATAAAACAATTTTGGATCATCATAGATCTAAAAAATTAACCACCCAAACTACATTCACTCATCCTAGAATTCTTATTTTGGATATGAATCCAATGAATGATTTTTTATGCAGACCAAAAAAGGATACCTGAAGAAGAGTAGATGTTCATCAACGAGAATTTTTTATATAATCCACCACCTACATCAATTAATATTTTAAGATGATGATATGAAAAAAAATTATAATCTATATGTTTATTTTTTAATTTTATTTTCATGACCTACAATGATCTTCACCTCCATCAATTAGGTTATGATATCATTGTTTGTATGTACGGTAGACAACGCCTTGCTAACTAATTTCATTAGTTTTTTCATTTCAATCTATTAGGGTAGGGTATGATGATGGATTTAAATTAAATCTTTATATGATATTTATAAAATTATTATAACTATTGATCAATTTTATAATATATATATTTTTTACTCTCCATCCAGTAAGAGATACAATAATATCATTCATGTATACAATAGACTACCACCTCGCGAAGAAATGCGATTTTTTTCATTAGCACATTACATTGAAGACAATAAAATAAATATATGAGATATAAATGACAATATTATTTTATTAATTAAATATTTTTCATTGTTAAATTATCTTATATCATTTTTTTCTATTTACTCACTAAATGATGACAACATAGTTCTTTTACGTGTGGACTACAACATTCAGGAAGCGATGTGACTCTCTATTTTCATCACTATATAACATGGATGGTATGTATAACTATATTTAAATAAATAATTTTTTATGGTATTTTTATTATTATTTAATGAAAATAACATTACATTCCTTCTTTTTGTAATTATCATTGTGAAATTGAAATGTTACTCATGTATTGGTATGACATACTGTCACCATGATCGTAACATGCATTATTTCTCAAAACCATCATTCTTGATTTTTTTTAGAGTATGATTGATTTATAAATATTTTAATTATTTCATCATTATTATTTTTAAGATAAGTGTACAATGATCAAGAGGACATAAAGCAAAAAATCATATAACATATGAAAAAAAAGATGTTATTACCCAAAATGTGACTTTAACATCATACTATTAATAAAATGGTAATAAAATAGAATAAGAAAATAATATATGGTATAATATATATATATATATATATATATTTCTATTATATATAAATATATTAAACCTTAATTTTTTACAAAGGAGGATCTAATATTTATGAAGCAGTCAAAACATAATGTAATGGATTTGTGTCTCACTTTTTATATCTTCAAGACACATTCTATATTCACCGCCTATTTCTTTTATGTGTTTAATATACATATGATTAATATATATTAGGAATTTTTACCTAAAAATTGTCCATCTTAACATATATATATATATTAAGATCACTCTTTCATGGGGTTTACGGTTCAAAATTTAACAAATCAGGATGGTTTTTGTTTTTCTCAATTTTATTTTTATGATACTTTCATTATGTTATACACAAATATTTGAAAACAAAGTGTATATAAAGACTCTTTGACACTAAATTTCATCAATATATTCATCATTGTAATGATTTTATTTTACAATCTCATCACTTATTAGAATTATTTATTAATATATTTCTGATGATTAAATTTTATATTGTATCAGAAAAAAAACTAATTAATTTTATTCTCCACTAATTATATCATGAGAATAAATATTTTAACTTCATTTTTATACATATATATATATCAATTATTTCAAAAATAAACTTTTTAAGAAAACATATATTTTTGTTTGAAAACCCTTTTTTTCATAACCATGTTTTCTATAAATGTTTCTATAAATGTTTTTATCTAATGAAAAAATAAATGATTAAAAACAATTTTACTTACGTATAAATTTTAACAAACATTTTTAAATTGAATCACTATTTCATTTTACAATAATTACCATTCAGGTTTTACCAAAAAAATGTGAAATAAATATTTGTTTTAATATATAAAGAATGAATTAAACTACCCGTCATCATGACCATAATTTTATCTAGATACTTTGTAATACTTTTTAAAGGTTATATTCAAACAAAATGACTTTAAAAATGATCTATTTAAAAAGAAAATTGTTTTTTTTAATGTTCGGTGGATATTTTTAGTAAAATATTATTTTAAAAGATCTTCAGAAATTATTTTTCATATTAGATGATTTCCATTGATGTAATGAATGATTTATAAGTGATAAGAACTAAATATACCATTCTAATTCATTCAATAAAATGATTGTCATGAAAATAATTTTATGAAAATTTATTCACTTCCACAGGCTATACAATGATAAAATTTATATAAAACCCTCTTCCTTTTTCCATGGGTTATGCTATGATAAAATGATGAAATGATTACTAAGTCTATCTCTTTTCCATAGGTTAAGTTATGATAAAATTTTTATGAGACAAATTTCATTTATTGGGTTATTATAGGATGAATTGTTTTATGATTTCGTGTCAAACATTTGTATTATTTTAATTATGTTATGGTGGATACATCATAACCAAGGGTGGTGGTTACTTTATAACCAATGATGGTGGTTATGTTATAACCAAGGATGGTGGTTTTGTTATAACCAGGGATGGTAGTTATATTATAACTATGAATTATGGGATGTATATCTACCTATAATGAATTGGGAAAATATTACATATCATGAGATAAACATTTCTAGAATAGGAACTTCCATTTATTTGGTAAGTAACTTTGTAATCTATGAGAGTCTTGGGTTCAAACCATGAATACTATGACGGTTTGTGGATTGAACCCATTCAACTATGAAGCAATGAATTTAATTGGGTTTGTTTTTTTCACCCTCTAATATGGTGTCTCTAATAATAGATTTCCTTCATATGTTTTGGAAAGGATACTTGACTACTAAGGAAATTATTTTCTATGCTTATGTGTATATCACAATCCATTGTATTATGTCAATGTTATTCTCTCATGGCTCATGTTATTTGATTATATTATTATTCTTATCCTATGAACTCCCAATATTTAGTTTACAACTTTGGACTATTTTCATTGATATGAATGGTATAATTATCAAATTATATGCTCATGTTCGCATACCCTTATGTTCACATTATTCTTACGTATATCCTTTTTTACACATACTATGAATATGATCTCACCCATTCATATATTATATTTCCTCATGTTATGAAAAAATATTTTTTAAGTAGGAGTAATAAAGTGGTTTATATTTATGTGATACATCTATGATCCATTATTAATTATGAAAATATTGTTCCATGTTTTCAAAGAAACTAAATTATTATGGTACTTTACCCAGCTTTTGTGTAGTGTGATGAATATTGTTATAAAAATCATTAACATCCATGTATGAAAATAATGGCTCCTTATATCCATGCATAAACATTGAGATTCAAGATTTCACTCACAAGGTGATTTAATATGTTCATCAATGAAATAAATTTATGAGAAAAGATATCATGCATTAAAATTCATTTTCACATACAAAAATAATGTGTTTCACCAAAAAAAAAACTTATACTACATTCAGTGATGGAATTTTTTTATCTCATTGAGAATCTAAGATTTTATTTTGATGACTCATGTTTTATTTTGAAGATAAAATATACAAGAATAATTAATTATTTATCTGTTATTTTTTGGCAAAAATTTGGGGTTATATAAGCGAGTTTGATACTACATGTTTAAATAAAATTCATATTATTCTAACAAAATAAGAAGAGGTAGTTATTGATAACTACATTTATGATATAGCCCTATTATTTCAGTGAAGTAGAGGTAGCCAAAATATATTATTACATGTATATAAAGTTGATTTGATTTATTGAAGTATAGGGAAGAATAATTATGTTACTATTCTAATCACATCAGAATGGACATGATAAAATCATGTAATATTGTTCTTCAAAGATAAAGCATCAATTGTACCTAGTTGTTTCCAAGGAAATTAATACATATCCATACCAATGATCTATATTTTTTTTTCAAAATACAAAAATCTATGTTAATGTGATAGTGACTACTATACACATGGTACACAATCATCTGTATTATAGGTGAATCTCATTAACAAATCCCAATATTCATGGCCCTTTAATGTTTTATATGAATGCATGATAGACACCAATGGATAATTCTAGAGAAAAAATTAGTAGATTAGTTACCTAGGAATTAAAAGGGTTAAAATATTTAATGTACTAAAACTAGATATACTAATTATTGACCATTCTATAAATTTGATTTTCCAAAATTGACATTAATAATCAGTATTATAGAAGTAAATGACATTTTTTGTATTCTCTAATTTTTTTCTCGTTGAAAATCTGATTTCACATGTAAATTCACAATGTAGTGTCGAAGAGTTGTATCTATTGTAGATTATAATAGTATTTCATCCATGACATATATTAATAGAAGTAGGAAATAATTGATAAAGAATATAATGATATCCCACATATGGAAAAGGGAAAATTAATATAATGAATTAATATATGTTATAAAATATCTAAATATTTAAGTGACTAATCAATTTCTACATTGAATGATATAATGCCTAATGTTTACAATGAAATAATTACATTATTTTATCATTCAATAGAATGTTAAAAAGAGATCATGGTGATTGAATAATATATAGATAACTTGGATAAATTATTTCAATAATGAATACAATAAAAAATTACTATATCTGAAAAATAGGATACAATAAAAATATATTTTTGAACATTAATAATGGTTTTCATTTTATAATGATTATTGGTTAATTAAACATTCAATGAATGAATATGTAAATATGTAATTTAATGAAATGTTTCATCCATCAGAAGAAAAACTTTAGGATATCATAAATGTCATAAATGAAACCCATAAAATAACGGAAAATAATATCAAAGAGCACGAAATATTGACACAAAATAAGAATAAAATTCATAATTATGAATCTATAAAGATCTAGAAAGAATATGAACAGATATTTATGTCATTGAGGGATGTGAAAACCATCCTAAATATTATGTTTCATGATATATAATTCTCAATATCATCATGTTAATTCCTTAGAAATAGCTAAAAGAATAATTCTTACTACAATAGTTGCAACCATAAAAACATTTATAGTGCATTTTTAATCTTAAAAACAATAAATATTTTTGAAAAATGGATTAAAATATTCAAATGATCAGAATCAAGTAGATTCAAATTTTATGTTACCATTAATCCATATTAATATACATTATTCTAATTCTAATCAAATGAAAAAGGCTGGTTCAAAATCAAATCCCTTACAAAAGTGGATGAAGAACGAAAATTATGTTCTTACTATTAAGTACATGTTTATGGAATGTAAGTGTAAAAGAATCTATTCCTCTCTATTAGAGAATCATAATAATGAAATGAAAAGGAGTAAGAATGAATCCCAATGTAACCAAGATATTATTCAAAAAAGATATCCAGATTTGTTGTCTATTGTTGGTTTTATGAAATATTTTATTATTGTGCATTATATTAAAGTTATAATATGAGAGTATTTGAAAATAAATGGATACCTTCATCATAAGGGAGAAAATAAATGATGAAGTAAATTCCATAGAATATAAGGAATAATATGAATCTTATAAATAGTGATGATAGTTTGCAGAAACTGAACTCTATTTTTAATGATAGTGGTAACTGTAAAGAGGTATGCAAGTTTAAGTCCTTCAAGAATTCCTCAAAATATCAAATGAAAATAATTGAATATATATTAATATTAAATAAAAATTTTAATTTGGAAACAATTGGGATAAAATCATCACAATAAACATTCCAAAGATGTTTATAAAGAATACATATATGTCATCAATGGGTATAAAATGATGATAATACTGATTCTTATAAAAATAAAGTCAGAATAAAAATGGTTTCAAACCTCATAGAATAATTTTCTTCTTTTTTGGTCGAGGAGATCACAAAATTTATCACAATAATTAGGTCATGGATATCATAATAAATAGAAGAAAGATGAATAAATAAATGGAGAAACTAGTCCATGAGAAATATAAAAGGACTGAAGATATAATTATCAATCATGAGAAACCATGTGGATCATCAAATAAAATTATTTATATTATAATTTTCATACTGTTAATTTTACCAGCCAATGCATAATGTGTAATAAAATTGGTTAATGCACAAAATAAGGAAGATGCTCAAAGGTAATTTGATTATTATATATGATGTAGCCAAATGTCATTAGAGGTTATCAACAAATTATTATTATAAATTCTCTAAATTCATTTGGGTATTTGGGAAACAAGTATAAAAACAATTCATAGAAATGTCTATTTATAACTCCATGACAATAAGAGTTGTTTACAATGATATAGAAATAAATAATTGAATAATGTGCCTTCATGTATAGTGTTATCATCAAAATTACACAAAAATATGATATTAATGAATCTATATATTCCATTCATCCCAAAACATCTATAAAATTTAGATGAATTATCATTATGTTTTCACCCTCACAAAGATATGGAATAAATAGAGTTACATGGTTGAATCACACAACTCTTATCCATTTTATCTCACTGAAAAATAAAGGAGATCCATCATATTTTCATATAATTTGTGTCTGTTTATTAATTACATATAATTGAAGGGGATTAATATACTTAAGGGGGAAACTAAGTTGAAGAGTCATATTTATACAACCTTATTATGAAATATTCATTCCACTCATTGTTAAAGTCACTATCTACATTTCATCTCTAAACTAATATAATGATGAATATTTGTTCTAAAATATACAATATCATTTTTGATGAAGATGATCAACATATCATAGGTGTTAAAACTTTTTTATTTACCCTCCCAGACTTTATAGATTATAATTCACAATAATTAGAATTTAGAAAAACTTCTAATGATAATATTATGCATGATGTAATGATGTTAGAGATCATACCATGAGGCGGAGTATTCAAATAAGTTTTCAAGTCCAAATATTTTATCCAATTCTATCCTCCTTGGTAGGTATTTATTCATGATTAATTGATGAGGTATGTTAGAAAACACTCATACCCTTATATACTAAATTAAAATGAAGTTTTATCATATATACGATAACATAAATGAATCAATGAAATGAATAAAATGTTGTCTAAAAAGTTCTAGGGAAGCATTTAGTAGCACAAAATTCCATGTATATTTGTATTTTTTTAATCAGTGTTTTGACATATGTGAAATAATTTCATGTTGAATGATTATTGAGAATATTTTTATCAGAAATTTGTATTTAAAAAGTTTCATTTATATTTTATTAATTAATATCAACCATTTAATATCAACCAGGTAAATGATGAACAATAATCTAGGAAAAAATATTGTTTTTTAATCTATATTGGAATCATGTTATGAAATAATAATAGAAAAAATTTATGTCTATATTAGACGTTAATGTCATTTATACCAGGTTATACCCTTTACACATTGAGTGGAATAATTCCTTCTAAATTTCATAGTAATGAAATGATATCATCCTGACTTCGGTATATTGTATTTATAATCAAAAAAGGGGACAAAAGAAAAATATACATGAGAGGAAAAATGAATAAAAATTATTGACATATAATTTTCTACATTGGTATTGACATAAAATACAAATTGTCATATTGGTTATCCTACATTGAATTTGTGCTTTATTTTTTTCTATAATTTAGGATGTCATTTAGGACTTTATGTTAATATGAATTGAAGAAGTTGAATATTTTTAAAGTGTGTTTCAATGTTCCCATTCTTGGTAATTTGTGAGGATTGATGTTCCCATGAAAATTTTTAAATTACATTATGAACCATGGAGTTTCTAGTTTTTCAATAACATCTATCCACCATATGTTTAATGGAAACATATATTATCTTTTTATAAAGTGAGATAAACTATGATTATTGATTAATTGGACTACATTGGTTCAAGAACATGTACTAATGTGTTTCTATGGTTTATAAAAATATAGGAAAGTGGAAGACTATGAAAATATTCTAATACATGAAGAAATTGAAATAGAAATTGGAAGATTTTTTTAAAGTCCATGATAAAATATAATTACATAAAATTTTTTTATAAAGGGAAAATTTGAAGAAAAATTAATATTTGGATTGTAAAATTTTCAAACATAGTAATTGTTAATTATATTATGGGTGTAATAAAAAATTCATCCATCCAAATCCAAATCTCTAGGCTAGATTGATCCAAAATATACAGGAGTGTGATCAATCATGTGGGATAACCATCCAGGCCATCTAGCCATGATATATGGTGTGTGGGAAGTAATAGGCCCTGAAGTGTGTACATGGGTATGTGCTTGGCATGTGCAGAGTATCCATGGATATGCCCTGAGAGAGAAAGTAGATGTGTAGAGAAACCCATGAAAGGGAGAGTGTGTGAAATGTTCTGGGTATTGACCCCAATCTTTGATTAAGGTATGATGAGACATAGATGTTTATATCGTTTATACTAATAGTTAACAATTTTTATATGGGATGGGCGTGAACATGGTTTTGTTCACCTATTAGAAATGATACATAAATAACATGTGCCATCTGAACTAAATAATAATGGCTATCTAATTGCTACAATACTTTATTTTCATCCTTGAATCTAAATTTATGTGTGGCCTACCCTCTCCCAACATACATATAACACCCCATTATTTTATAATAACACTAGGATTGATAACATTGAGAACACCATGCTTAAAAAATAAAATAGATGTTATTTAATTATGGTAGTTATAACCTATATGTTCAAATAGAGGTATTGTATGAGATAAATTAAATTATGAAAATATAGTTTACATATTTTTATAAAAATTAATTAATCGGTTACCAATTAATTAGAAATAGCAATGACACCCAATTGAAATAATGGATGTGTTTTTGTAGAAAAACAATTATCCCCACAAAGGAATTTTATCTAAATAAATTAAATTAATAATTATTAGTGAATTATATTAGTAAAATTTATATTATATTTATTAAAAAATATTTTTTTACATTCATCTAATATGTTTGATAGAAAAAATGATAATAAAATTTTTCCAATTTTAAAAAAATGAAATATTTTTCTAAAATTTGATTTTCCTACCTTTTAATGGCACATATTTTTTCAAAATAAATTATTAAAATCACTAAAAATTTATTTTAAAAGTAATATTAATTTTTTAAGAAAAATAAAAAAATTATCATGTGGTGAATTTTTTGTGTTTTTCTAAGAAATTTCAATTATTTAATGAATAGGGAAAATACTATTTTTTAATTGAAAAATGAATTTTCATCTACATAATTTAGAATGGTGAATTATATTTTTATTTTTTTTTAAATTCAAAATATTATAATAGAAATTTAAATATATAATTTTTGGTTACTGAAAAAAAATTAATAATGAATTTTGATATTAAACATTTAATCATTTTATTCATTTTCTCATAAAAACAGACTTTGTCATCTCATTTGTGGGATTAATATTGAAATCTATGTTTTCCAATTATTCGAATTAAATTTTGTAAAATGGAATCCATATTTGGAATCAAAAGGTCTAAATTAGTTTTTAATTTTATTTTCATTTTTAGGCATAAAAATTTTATTTATGATAAAAAATGTATTTATAGTAATATAGGTAAAATAATGAAACATGTTAACATTAAAGGTAAAGTATAAAATAAAAAAAATTAAAACTTTAAATGGATTCTTGATTTTTTTCTCAACCATAAACAACATTTGAAATATTAATTACCATCCTATTTAATGGTAATTAATTCCACCCTAATGTGGATGTCTTTAAATATAAAATAATCATAAATTATTCACTTAAAACCACCACTCTTGAACTTTAAATATCACCACTCCCAACAAAATTCATCCTCAAAATCCATAGATATCTCCATATATTTACAAATCCTATCCTATTAACTTTCCCCATATCGTAGTGCTTCTAGTCTTACTAAATTACCAATTACAATGTCTTTTGGGAATCCTTTAAGGAGGTGATATTCCCGAAGTAATTTTCTCAAACCAACAATCTTATTTTATTTCCTTATTCTATATTCTCTACACCTCCTGCATCCATCATGGAATAACGACTAATTTTTTAGGTAAATACTATAATTTTATGTTCATTATTTTTCTATCTTTTATTTATCCCATTTATTACCTAATCTTATTCCAATGAACGAAACCACTATCCAAATTATGTCAGTTAATCTTCTCCATGGATAATGAAATTTTTCTATTACCACCATCAATAATGGTTATAAAATTATTATTATGATTAAATTAGATTTCAATAGGTATATTATAAACTATTTCATGTTTTGGAACTAATACATTCTCATAATATCAAATAATATTAAACAAGTTCATAATGGTTGGAAAAACCACAAAATTAATCTAAACATTTTCATTAAAAAGTTTATCTGATGAATCGTCATCAAGAATGAAATAAAAATGATATATGGTAAAATATAAAATTACTAAATTTCATTAATATAATTTCCTTTCTCTTTTTTAGTTTTAAATCAATTGATAAAAATATCATAATTATACACAAATGAACTGATTTTGTAGCCAGGAAACTAACATACTCAAAACAATGAAAATAAAGAAATATTAATAAAGAATGTGTTATAAGATGTTATAAAATAAAAATCTAATGTAATATGAATATGAATATAGTTATTTAATGGGTTATTAAAATTCTTTAAACCATTATAAATGTGTTTAATTTTTTTCAAAACTTAAGGGATTATTGATGTAAGGGTTTTATCCTCTCACTTTTTCTTCTCTATGATATATGCATTATTCACCACTAATTTCATAGATTATGGGTATATATTCTACCCACTTTAATATGATATCATTAATATCTTTATTTCATGGTATTTAATGTTTTGTTAAATTTTTTTATATAATGTGTCATTTGATTTGACTAATTACAAAGTGGTAATGAATTCTATCTTCATTTACATTCCGTTAGGATTTTTTTATTATTGTGCACCAATTCCATTATATGTGGTGTGTATACTATACCTATTAAATTTAATATCATGATTCATTTATTACTCATTTTATTTTATTTTTCACATTGAATTGTTTAAAACATGGTGATTTTACTTGAATATTAAAATATTATAAAATTTATTGTACAAAATCACTTATTTTGTGATTGTTACTTTCTCTTGAAACAATAAAATTATTGTAATAATTTATCAACAAGAATTACCTTTATATTAAATATATTTATTATTATATGATTTATATGATTATATCCTAAACTGTATTCCATTTAAAAAAATAATTTATTTTGAATGTTATTTTACTAATCATGGAAATATTGATGAATATTTATCTTTTACTAAATATTGGTATTTTATAACAAGGAACATTGTTTATTAATGAAATTCCTTATTATATATATTAGGAATGCTTTGGAATTAAAGACACATGTCTGGATTAGTTAGATTATATCCTATATATACAATAGTTTTCCCATGTGATGAATCAATTAGGATAACAATAAACATGTTTTTAACATTAGATTAAACCATATTATGAATGTTCTAGAGGGTAGTGCTTCATGTTATAGATACATGATAGATAATAATTAATAATTTCATTCCTTAAAAATTCAATTATAATTAAATATGTTATTTTCACTACAAAAAACTACATGTTTATTTCATTCTTTATTTATTGAATAAATGGAATGGGTTCTCAGTTATTTACCATTATGTGTGGATTTGTATTCATCTAGTATTTTAAGTGGAATGTGTTCTCAATTAATTTTCATGCCTTGTTGATGCTCATTGATTTTTTATTTATTTTTCTTTATCTACCCATTACTAGGAATTTGAGATCTACCTTAATTTGTATCCTTTCCCCAGGTTATGAAAAAGATATATTTTAATGTGTTTTCAAGGATGTAGTTCATTGAATTTTGAATCTATGCCAATGTAATAATGTATGTAACTAGCTTTGGGATACTAGAGTTTGGGTCTTTATAGTTAGTATTATAGCATGTTGAGTAGAAACCTTGGGAACCATATTTAGGAAAATTTAGATTAAGGAACATAACCATATAATATAATTTTAGTATAAGTATATAATAACATCCCAAAGAATGAATTTTTATTACTTTGAAATTATCTTCATGTGAAAATTTAAATATATGTTAATTATTTCACTGTTTTGGTGATTATTCATAATAAAATGACCTAATATTGTGTAGGTCATATTTTAGAAATGGTTCCTAACAGAAGGAATGGGAACCCCACCAATGAACATATTATGAAGGAATATATCATTTATGATCTTAATCGAATAATTCAAAGGGAAACAGTAGCCCACAAATTCTCATTGTATAAGGACATTGAATTATGTGACAATGAGATATGGAAGGAATTTACAATGTATTATGTCTTCGGAGGTAATCACAAGAACAATAGGATTGCTAAGAAAAATGGATAAAGTGCCCAAATGGCCCGAAGGCCTTCATTTTTCTTACAAGTGATAATTGTGATAATAAACAACCTGGTACTTACTTAAAAGGAATCCGTGTTTTCAAAATGTGTGGAGAGAAAAGAAACCATGTTTATAATTTCAAGGGTAATAAAAATGTTTCCAATGTACAATGATTCAACTACAAGTAGATGTGACACTATTCAAAGTAATGTATCAAGAACCAAAGTAATATGCCTCAGAAGATAAAATTGGGTATTTATCAATATTTTTATGTTACCATAGTCAAAGTTGAATAATTAATGTCATTGGGTTTTTGGATTCAAGAATTTTGTTGTAAACTTATTTTTTAAATTATATTATGGTTATACGTGTAATTAAATATATAATGATTTATCTTTACTACTTATCAATTAATGATTTGGAAGTTTTCATGTATTCATTATGGTTTTAATGTTATCATGATATTCAATATTTTATATGTTACAAATAAAAGACAGAATATATTGATTTTATAATCTAATGATAATATAATTTTTTAAATATAGTGACCTTCCTTATAAATTATTTGACATTGAATTTAGGTAGATGTATTTTGGATATGACTTATGATTAAAAACTTATGTAATTATCTAAGATAAACTTTTTATATTATAGTTTGTTTATATCTTGTGATAACCATTTTTTGTAGTAAATATTTAAAATCCGATAGAATGACTTATGGATCTTATTATTCATGAAAGTGGTTTTTGTTTGAAAAATTCTTCTTGAATACCCATTTCCTAGTGTATGACATGAAAATAGATCAAAGAATAACCTAATGATGAGATTATTCTTATGAAATTGAATAAAATCATGTATGTTTATTTTCTCAAGTGCTTATCTAGATAAAATAATTCCTCACCTTTAGGAAAAGGGGTTTTGAAAACAAAATGTTTTCATGTTATCATCATTTTTATGACATCAATAACCTGTTTCTCACATATGGTTTCTGGATTTGGGGTAGTTAAAATTGTAATTACCATATTTAACATCACTCTCCAAACTAACTTAATGGTTATATTTCTATTACATGTTTATTTTTCCAATTCACACTTATGTTAAACTATTCAAAATTCTAATGTTTGGTGATGTTTTTATTTCCATGTCCCTCTTATTAATGGGATTTTTTGAACCCTATTTATGATGTGGGTTTCCAAAAAATGAAATTAAAAATACCAACCTTTTATTTAAAATTTGTAACTTCAAATTCCAAGGATGAAATTTATATAATTATGTGATATTATTTCACATTGATATTTTAAAAGAATCCTAGGTCTGATAGCTTATAAAGCACTGAGATTAAATAAATGGTAAATATTATTGAATTAAGATATTTATCACATAAAAATTTGAATAAAGGGAATGAATGAGTTAAATTAAATTATTAAAATATAGTTTACACATGTTTAAAAACTGAATTCATTGACTACCAATTAATTATAAATAAAAATTCAAACCAATTGAACATTAATGATAGATGTTTATAATAAAACATTTCAATTCCCATAATGTAAGTTTACCATATAAAATTAAATTAATCAGTATTAGGGAGATATATAAACAAAATATTTATGATATCTATTAAAAAAAATTAAAAAATTCATCTAAAAAGTTTTATAGGATTAAGATAAGAATAAACCAATTTTAAATAATAAAAATATATTATTTTCTAAATGGAACGTTTGATGGAGCACGTGTTTTAAAAATAAACTTACCGAATTTAATAAATTTTATTTGAAAAATTAATCCTAATTTTTGAAATCAAAATATCTAAATTATCTTTGGGTGAATATTTCATTTCTTTCAAATAAGATTAATTTTTTGACTAAATGTGGATAATGTTAGACTTTAATTGAAAAATTCATTTTCAACTAAATAATCTTTAATGTTATATTATATTATGAATTTTTTAAAAGATACAATGGTTAAATTATTCACATATTAGTACAATTTTGGATTCTAAAATCAATTTCATAGTGAATTTTTTTATAAAAATATTTCAATCATTTGAACATTTTCTCTAAAAAAAAAGCTTTGTCATATAGTCTATGAGATTAATTTTTGAATATAATTTTAGAAATTTTGTGAATTTAATTTGGTAAAATTGATTCAATAATTTTAATGAAAATTTATAATTTTTTTTTGGGAAATTCTAAATTTTATTCATAAAAATTGTTTTATAGTAAAAACTTATTTAAAAGAGTATATATAAAATAATAAAACATGTTAAAGTGAAAGGGTAAAATCATTAAATACTTAAAAAATAAATATTTAAATAGTTTAGTTATGTGTTTTATGACCCTAAATAGACATTAAAACATTACTTATAAAACAATTTAGTTGTAATTAATTCCACCCAAAAGTGGTTTGATTTAATATAAAATAACCATTAATTAATTACATAAAAGCACTCATCCTGAAGTATAAATACCACCCAATTTTTCTTCACAAGTCATGAATCTCTCTATGTCACTAGAATAATCTATAATATCAACTCTCAAAATTTAACAGTTTATATAGCCTCCCGGAATGTCTCATTCTATGGACAATAATGGATCCTTCAAGGATGTGATATTAAATAGGCAATTTTCTCAAACCACCTCTCATATGTCATTTCTTCTAATATTTTATCATCACCTAATTCATACATTGTGAAATAATAATTCAGAAAAAATGTAAATACTTGAATTTCTTTCTCTAAAAAATATTTTTTATCCATCCATTTTATTACCTCCTATTATTCAATGAAACAAAACCATTGTCAAAACTATGGTGGTTAACTGACTTCGTGGATGATGTTTTTTCATTTTCCATTATTACATTGAAATATAGTAACAAAATTATTATTATGGTTAAATAAGATTTTAGTAGTTGAATTATATCCTATTTTATAATATGTATCTATTAAATAATGATAATATAAAATAAAATTAATGTAGTTCATGAATCTTGAAAAAACCTTCAAATTAAAAATAACAAATGTGGATAAAATTTTTATAAAACGAGTAATAATCATGTATAAAATAAAAATTATATATGTGACCATTTAAAAATATGGATATAAAATAATACCATTTCAATTAACTTTTTTATTTTTATTTAATGATGACAGAAAAATCCTTATTTATACATAAATGTTCCAATAATGAAACCATGAAACTAACGCACCTGAAAAAATGAAAATAATTAAATATTACTAATGAATGTGTTATACTATGTTATAATATAATCATTTATGTTATTTTAAATCTTAATATAGTATATTAATGAGTTAATAATATTATTTTAACTATTATACAAGAGGTTAATGTGTGTGAATCTAAAGGGGAGTGTGAGGTAAGGGTTTTCTCATATCATTGTTAAATCTGTGACACATATTCTTTATTCAAGAATTATTTCTCATGTGTTCTATATATATAATTCCATTTCATATATTATATAATGAATATGTTAACTACATGATATTTAATTTTTTTTTTATTTTTTTTCTTTCACGAGGAAAACAATTAAACCAATTACATGGTGGAAATAGATTTTGTCTTAATATACATTCCATTGATACTTATTTGCTAATTTTTACCAACTAACTTTTATGTTGTATATATATTATCACTATGACATGTAATATCGTTGTTTAATTATTCCTCATATTTTTCTCACTTTAAATTATTTCATCCAAGGAGGGTTGATATGAGAATTACCAAGTGATAAATGTTATTGGAAAATATCACTTTCTTTTGTAATTGTTATCTTTCACTTAAAAAATCACATTATTGTAATAATTTTTTATTGAGAATTAAATTTCTAGTAATTGTGTATATTTTCTATGATGATTATGAATTTTTTATAAACCATTTTCCTTTTTTACATATATTTTTTACTTCGATTTTTATTTGATTAATCTTGGATATTTTGATAAATTTTTATCTTTTCTTCAATATAGATATTTTATGTTAAGGTAAATTGATTGTTTATTAAATTGATTATTCTATAAACTAAACATAATTTGAACTATTATACATGAGTGGTTCCTAGTTATAGAAAAAAAACAATAAGAAATATTAGTCTCATGGGATGAATATATTAATCTAGTGTTAAATGGGTATTTACCTGTAGATTAAATCTTCTTGTGAAAGGTCTTGATGGTAGTAGTCAAGGTGATTGATACATACCATAAGATAATTAAGCATTTTCTAAATTAATAATTTAGTTATTATTATTCAAAGGATTTTCACTATAAAAAAATATATAGATGCATGTAATTATCTGTTTATTGACTAAATGGCATATGTGCTGAGTGATTTACCTTGACATATTAATTTTTAATCATTTAGTTATTTAAAAAGAATTTGTTCAGAGTTAATTAACATATCATCATGATCATGTTAATTTATTCATTATTTAATCCACTATAATAAACCATTTCTAAGTATTTGAGATCACCCATATTTTTTTCCATTTCCTAGGTTATGAAGAAATCATATTTGAATGAGTTTTCAAGGATGAGGTTTGTTATATTTTATTAATTATTATGTTTTTTTCAATGTAAAATGGGTATCATGTATGTAAACTATTTTTTTCAAAAAATTTAAACAATTTTATCCTTTTTTATTTGCATCTTTCTTATATTATAATGTAATAAATTATAGAAATGGCCCTCAGATACTAGAGTTTGGGTATTTATAGTACCCTTATGATGAATACCCATATATGGGTAATAGAAACCATGCTGGTTCACTTTTATATGGGTGAAAAAACATTTCCCATGTAAACTTTTACCTCTACATAGTCGTTATCAAACTTTTTGTGAGCTCATGCATTCTTAGAGACTTCTATAGCGATAAACCCCAAATAAGAATAAATGATCGATCACATGAACCCATGAATGAAATATCATTATTTTAGGCATGTATCTATTTGAATAATATGATACTAGCAATATAAAAATGATATTAAAGTGTGATATTCAAATATATGACAGAATTCATGATATCAATTTTCAAAATAATAAATTTTAATGTGATCATATTCATTTGAGGATGATATTGAGAAGGAAGAATCTAATCCCATGAAGACACATCATTTTTCAATTTCATTGATGTTTCTTGATAATAAGGGAAACCACATTTAAAAAATATAGATATATTTTAGAGGTTTTAATATAGCCTTAACATGAAATGATATAGAGAGATGTTGTTGTGAAATGTAACTAATTTTTGAGAGGAAAATCATCTATAAATACCATTTCTCCCAATAGCGAGGAAGTTTCTACCAATTGTTTTTTCCTTTAATATCTTTTATTTTTAGAATAAAAAAGTGTCTATTTTATTATTTTTAAGCAATGAAGTAGTGAATTTCATGATCCACTCAAATAAATGAGGAGTAATGTTAAATTCATAACACTTACAATAACATGAGCCAAAAGATTTTTTATCTTGAAAAGGATAGTTTTGTGAAACTCTTTTGAGTTTTTGAAGATCAATTTTATATACATTCCTCTATTCCCTTAACACTTAAGGGTAACAGAGTGAAGATGATAATAATATATAAGTGTATTAAATCTATTTCAAAAATATAATATTTCATTTATGTTCCACGAATCCCTCAAAAGTAGCATAGAGCCATTGAGATACCATGTAGAAAATTAAATATATATAGAAGAAAGTGAACCAAAATTATGTAACAGATAACAATGACACCATGAATAAAATTTTTGAACATTCTGGCATGAATTATGTTCACGAATAAACATTGAGATTAAATATTTCATAAAAAATATGTTTTCAAGTGTTCATGAGTTAAATAAATTTATTTTAAAGATATCACACGCTGAAATTAAACTTTCACTTTTGAAAAGAATATGTTTCACCAAATTGAATATTCTACTAGATTTATTTATGGAATTTTTGAGAGACATTGAGAATTTGTAAATAATTTTTGATATCTCATATTTTTTGAAAAATAATAAAAGCAGGATAGGAACCATTGACCCAACTAATATTTTTTGAAAAACATTTTATTTATAGAAGAGAGTATGAGAGTACCAATCTATATCATATACCTAATATTCAAACTAGTGAAGAAAATATTTATATTTATTACTGTATTTTTGAGATACCCCTCGGATTATTTTGATGTAGATACATCCTAATATATTTCTTAATAAAAATAATTTTTATCAGATTCATTGGATTCCATAGAATAATACTTTTATTTCACTTCTAGGTACTTTATAATGGAAATTCTAATATCCCATAAACATATTCATCGAAGATAAATCTTTCATTATACCTGGTCAGTGTTAGGGAAATGAGTATAAGGACAGAACCTTGCTCCTTTGTTTTTTTGATAATAAAAAAACCAGAGTTCATGGGATAATAACAACCAATCCATGGGGCTATTTTCATACACATTAAAGGTGAACCTTAATAAAAAATACTAATGTTCCTTGTTATTTATTATTAGAAGAAAATAGATTCATTCATTAATTACATAACATATTTATTAAAAGGGATAAAGATTTTAAAGTGAAAAAACTATCCCATATAGATTCACCCCCTGTAAATATGGTCATCCAAAATTGATCCTAACATTGGGTAACTTCCCAATACATCTTACCCTTTTATAATTATCCAATTGAACAATTATCAAATCTAGATTTTAAATTATAGAAATTTTATCATCTTTATGCAAAACATAATGTTCCTTTTGTGAGAAAACAATGCATCGTGGGAATTAAATTTCAAAAAAATACTATTGAATCAATACCTTGACATATTATTTCTAATTATTGGACAAATCCCTAATATTGTTTTGGAATTGTCTCTTAGTATGCTTTTTCTAACTAGAGGCCTGAGGTTGTCTAACATTTCCTTGATCATTACAATAATGGTTGGTATTTTACCTATATCATCGAGTGTAATTATTTTAAAATGGATATTATTTAGTATTAATCTTAGAAATAAATCCCAAAAAATTTGGATCCACTTAGGTTTGTGTAGGAATGAAAATGTTTGGAAAAATTTTTATAGTGTGACCAAACATTATACATTGAGTATAATAATATATAAGAGATTGGTTTCTAATTTGACAACCCACATATTTTACACTTTATTTTGATTTTTTCATTTTATATACTGAATTTCATCCATTATTTAGACAACTGATAATTAATTTCCATACCAATACTAATGTTATTTCCTCTTTTGTTCACTCTTTTACTCGTACAGTTTTTTTATCAATAATTCAATGTAATATTGTTTTTTAAATATATCTCAGATCCTATTTAGATTTTTCATAAGAATTTACATTAGAAAATTGATATACTAAATCCTATCTTGAGGAAAAAATTACTTAATAAAATTTATCCATGAGGAAATCAAATAGATGTTGATCATCAGGAAACGACATTATCACATCCCTAAATATATAGGAAGACTAAAGAGAGGATTATCCATCCTCTTGATAAATTCATTTCATTTTAGTTCTAATATTTCTTTTAAATCATCAAGGATAAACTTCCATGAAAATTGAATTTTATACATGATCCCAGTTTTAATAAACATTATCACATTTTCTCAAAAACCAATTTATATTAGTCTATTTTAGGAAAAATGAATACACTCTCAACCTAATTTCATCTTCACTGATTCCTTGTATTGGTAATTATTGTATAATGTTATAAAATTATATAATTAAGGCCATTTCCTCCTCTTTGGATATAAATTAATCACAAAAATCATTAAATCTTAGATTTCTTAAACCCATTGTTTCAGGACCTTGGTCGAAATATAATTGAATATGGATTGTTAGACACATGAGGGAGTTGAATATCTCTCATCTCAAACATTATATGTATTCTCAGTCGATTACAACTTCATTGTTCTATTTATTATCAAGAAGATATATTTCTCTCATGTTTCAAGATATTCCTTCTCTATATTATTTTCTTTTATATGTATAATTTTTTTTAATTTTAGATATTAGAATCTCATGTTATGGTTTTTATGTTTTTTGTGCATATAGTGGAAAGTGAAGAAATAATAAAACAATGCATTATAGTTTTCATAATTTTTTGTGAAAAGTTTATATTATAACATGTTGTTTTTGATTAATATTTTATTGTTTTGGGTTCTTTCCTTATTTTGATTAAATTTCCTGTTGTACGCACATGCCTTCCCCATGAATGATATCAAAATTTGATCATGAATGTCTTTGAATATGTTAAAATTAATTATCTATAAATCCTACTATAACTATTATACTATATTTAAGAGTATCGATTCCATATATAAGGATATTGATGAGTGTAAATAAAAGAACAAAAAAAAATCCTACAAAAATTGAAAAAGTGAAGGGGGTGGTGATTTTGTATGTGAAGTGAAAATAGTGTTCAAATAATGAAAATTTTAGGAAGGAGGAATACAGTAATGCAGTTAATGAATGTTAGGATATTAGAATACATTTAATTGAGTAAAGGATGTTCTCTTTTCTACTCAAGTTAGTTTCAATTATTTTTATTCATAATGAATATGTGATGTTTCATAGAGCTCTATGTTTTGTGTACAATACCTCATAGATATATACTATTAGATATGATATATCAATCATTACATAGGAGAAGATATGTTTAATTTTAGAGAATATAAAATCTAACATTTTTTGGTACTTCAGTAAATGTTTAGAAGTATATGAGTTCACCATCATCAAATATATTTCTTTATATGAGTTTAAAAATGTTACTCATAATGAACATAATAAATATCCCAAAACATAAATTATACTAAAATAATTTTTATAAAATTAATTAAACATATTTATATGTTTTAATTCAATAATATCTAATTTACACTAAACTATTGAGAAACTCATATTTACAGGAATAATAAAGTTATTATAAAAAATTTATATTAAAAAACAAATTAAAAATGAATAAATATTAGAAGAGATTCTTCTTAGATAATGTAGGCTCAGTCCTCATTAACTATTTCCTAAATTTTATCAGTTAAAAAAACTAGGTTCTGATATATGCTCTCAGTTTTTTCCACTCTATGATGAATTTTGAACATTATATTCTTTTAGTGTAGAATGGTATATATTTAAAATTTTCATTTACTCAAAAAAACATTCAAAACACCAAAAAACATAGTCTTTTCCTATAAGAACATTGACATGGAAACATTCACTATATACTATCACCTCTATGTGACATAATTTTTTCTTTCCCAATAGAATTAAATATCCCAAACTGCATATTTTTTTACTCATTTTAGTTCTTATTGATGTATTTCTTGGTTCAAAATAATTTTTGTAGTTATCAAAAAATTCCAAAATCATTTATTGTACTCAACATCAACAGCATATTCACTATTACATTGATGTAGGCCATTTGAAATATACTGGACCCTTAGACAAGATTGTTTTACCATTATGAATAATTGTTTTCTTGTGTAATTATATACACATAAAAATACTAACCCGTATGAATCCTGGAAATGACACTTATGTAGTATATTCTCAACTTTAAACACCATCCAACACCCTCATGAAAATGGTGTCCATTACATCATACTCCAACTGAATTCAAAATAGATTCATCCCTTTATGAGATAATTAATTATCCAAATCATTATATACATCTTAGTTTTGGCTAGTTATACATTAGTCATCACACAAATCATGCCACCCAAATCCCGACCAGCATTGTTCATCCTAAATCTAAAATAATAAGTTCCTTAAACACACTGTCTCATTTTATAGAAAAATTAATGTGTTGGTTCCAGGTTCAGTGGAAGCATACATTGGTGGGTGGTATATTAAAATATATTTTAATAATCATTTTTTAAAACCAAGAGTGAGTATCATTCACATCATATTTATAATTAATTTATCTAATATCTCCATAAATAAATACTTGGGCTTAGGAAAATTATTCATGAATGATTATTGATTATCTAAAATTTCCTATCTTGATTTTTTTCTTTGTTCTTGTGAGGATCCAATGGTATTATCCTTATAGTTGTGATCTATATGAGCATCAATAGTCTCTAAGAAACACCAATCATTCTCTAAGTGCCAGTGCAGTGAATCAAATATCTTTCATTGTTCGTTTCAAGATCGATCATTATCTTTTATTTAAGAAATTCTCTTTTGGGATTCTACTTCTTGTGAGAGATATAAGAGGAGGATTCGAGAGATAATTTGGTTTTCACAACAATTTTCTATTCTAAAACATGTAATTGGTTTCAAATGAATCACATAATAGATTTTTCCATCTATTTATAATGTGGGGATTTAAGATAAAAAATTTAATTCCATATCAACCGTTATTATAAATATAACCATTAATGAAATCCCATTCCACATAATAATAATATCAGAACAATTATATTGTAGTGTACCAACTTCCTCAAAATGGATAAATAATCTGTATTTCCTTGTAAATAATTATTTTATAACTGGAGACAGTCTTTATCCATTCTAACTCCTATTATATTTTTTGAACACATAAATAAATATTTTATTGTATTAGTTAAATATTTTATTCACCAAATATTAAATAAATATTTATTAAATATTCAATAAATTAAATAAGTTTATTCTATTCACAATCTGGTGAATAAATGTTTATTAAATTTATGTGATGAATAAAACATAAATAAAATTTTTCCTCATCTTGAGAATAAAATTTATACCACTATTTAAATTGTAATATAATTTAATCGAGACGTCTAGAAACACATATTGTGTGAACTCTAGGATTATTTCTCATCAGCATTAGGCGGCCTTGCATAAAGTCCAAGATTACTGTCTAGAAGCGGGTCAAGAAAAAAAGAGAAAGAACTTTATGTCGAAACTACAAAAACCACATATTAATGCTCATTGTGTAATACAATCCCTTTGTCACATAATCTAATCAAGAAGGTTTTATGATAGTTTCATCAACCTATATTCTTGATACATCATTCTTTGACTATCTAAAATAAACTCATCATTACACAATGGACGCAGAATTTAGGGTAATGGTTTTATTTCAATAAAATGGTATAGATATCAACTTCTATAAATATGGAAGGGAAAATACATTCTTTACTTATCCATTAATAACATGTCATTTGTGATGCACCCAACGTACCCTAATAACCACCAATATATGTTATTATGGTTTTCTTCAGAAAATCTAAGTGAGGGAGTCATGAAATTCATTAATGATAACCATAATATTTAAGAACAATTAAACATGCTCGCAGATAGGAATATCAGAGGGCACCAAAACAAGCGGAATTCTTACTCGTGGGTTTCTTGTCATAATCTCCCATATTTAATATTATTAAGTTCAAACTTCATGAGAAAAAGTCACATCTTCTTACAAGTACTCACACTTGATAGTCTATATACTATGTCTCTCATCATAGTATGTTATCTAACCATATAACTATATTATAAATAATGTTATAGAACTTCATGGTTATATTCATAGTGGGAAACAACTATAACCTTATAAATGAGAAAAATAGTCTGGGACATTATTACATTATGTTCATGATTAACAATTAACTATATGTAATAAAATGTTTAATCTAATATTTAATAATTCAAATATTAATTTAATCAATGTACATGAATGTAGTTCTAGGACCCCAACTCAAACAAACTACTACTTAGACTAGAGCGAACTACATATTACTTTTACTCTGTTAGACCACACGTGATAATTATGTTCATTATGAGTCAAGGATTTAGTCAATGGGTCTTCAATGTTGTCTTTTTTGGAAATAAATCTAAATGCATCTCCACCTATATATGAAAAATCCCTCAATAAATGATACTTTAAAATTATGTTCTTCATCTGTTGATATGACCTTTTCTCTTTTGCGAGGGCCACTGCTATAGTATTATCATAATAGAGTGAGATGAGATCTATATTTCTAAGTGCCACATCAATATCATGTATGAAATTATGCATCCAAAATTCTTCTTTAGGTTCCACAGAAGCTAAAATATACTTATACTATACTATAGAATCTGAAAAAACATCCTTGTTTGAGCACTTCTAGCTCACAACGCATCCATTTGAAGTGAATATGTATCACATTTGTGACTTTGTGTCATCTTGATCAGTATCGAAACTAGAGTATATATATATTATGAGGATTAGTTCCTATTATCCTCTATCAACTATAATCATATCATTAGCATGCCACATATACTTAAGGATAGACTTTAATTCCATCCAATAGTGTTCGCCTTGATAGGCTTGATATCGGCCTACCTCACTTAATTAGTAGAAGACATCTAGACTAGTACATAGAATAAAATGCATGATTTACCCAATCATTGATGTAAATGTAATACTTTCCATTCTATTTCATTCCTCATGGGGATAAGGACACATTTTCTTGGGAAGATGAATGCCATGTGTCATTGGAAACAATCCCCTCTTAGATTGCTCTATAGTGAATCTCTTTTTTATTTTGTCAATATATATACTTTGACTTAGGTCGAGAAAACTCTTTGATATATTAAAATAGATCTTGATCCCAAGAATATATTCTACCTCACCCAAGTCTTTCAAGGATTTTTTTAAACTATGCCTTAATAGACTGAAAGACAAGTATTTCATTTCCAATAAGTAATATATCATCAACATATACTATTAAGAAAATTAATACACTCTTACTAAACCATTTGTAGATACAAGTCTCACATTCATTATTTATAAAACCAAATTTTGTTTTTCATTCATCAAACTAAATATTCACTTACCTCAATACTTCCTTTGTTACAAAAAATCGATTTTTTTCAACATAAATATCTTATTGTTTTCCTTTGGAGTCACAAAGCCTTCTGGTTGTGTCATTTAAACATCTCCCTAAAGGTTTCTATTAAGGAAGGATATTTTGACATAAATTTTATAAATATCATAGTAATGGTATTCCACAATGTAAATTATAATATTGATGGATTTCAGAATTGAAACTGGTAAAAATGATTCATCGTTGTCAATACCTTGATGCTATTTAAACCCTTCTGAAACCAATCACACATTATAGGTACTAACATGTCATTCCATGTCTAGTTTCTTATTGAATACCTATTTGAAACCTATAGTATTTACATACACTATAGGATCTGCCAAAATCTGTACTTGGTTTTGGTGCATCAAATCCATTTCATAATTCAAGGCATCATGCCACTTGGAAATATCTATACCACTTACTGATTCATTATATGCTAGAGGATAATTATTATAAACTAATAATGATTCATCATCCTCTGTATCTAAAAATAGATAAAATTCTGGTTCTCTAACCTATATTGTATGCCTACATAGTTCTTGTATCTCTAGAACACTTTCTTCTTCCACTAGGATTTGTGGAATATGATCATATAATAACATATGATTTCCTTGAGCCTCAAATTCATCAAATTTTATCTCACTTACACTATATACTTTGGAGATGTTCTCCCTTTAAAGTAATATGGAATGTATTTCCACTATAAACCTAATTTATAATGGTTAATATAGGTAATAACCCCTTTTGTGTGGTAAGCTATAAAGTTACACTTTGTTCCTCTAGGATCAAGTTGGTACCTGAAGATCCCTTAACAAATACATCGCTTCCCCCCACATGTAAATTTGATAACATGTATTTATTCAACTCCAAAATTATAATGAAATATTATTTATTGATGTACTTGGTACATGGTTTAGTAAATTTGACTATATTTGTAATGAAAATTCCCAAAAGGATAATGGAAGACTTTCATGAGTCATCGTTGACCGCACCACGTCCAACAAGGTGCAGTTCATCCTTTCATTTACACCATTACACTAAGGTGTGTAAAGAGGAGTGATTTGGTATAGGTTACTAGACTCCCATAAGTTATAAAGGGGGGCTTGATTAAGACATTTTCCACCTCTAACTACGTGGAGTCTCTATTTCTTCCAACTAAGATGGTTCTGAACTTCATTTTTGTATTCCTTTAATTTATCCAAAGAATCTAACTTATAACTCATTAATTAAAAATCTCTATATATACTAAAATCACATGTAATTGTTATGAAGTATGAGTAACCAGCCACTGCATCAATAAGAAATGTTCCAAACACATTAATATGTACTAATTCAATAATCACTTTATCCCATTCACCTTTCCCACTAAAGGGTGTTTATCCATTTTTTGTTGTAAACATGTGTGACATAAAACACGTGGTTTTAGTTTGAAATAATCTAAATATCCATATTCATGTAATTTTTTCAAGAATTTTTTCATTTACATGACCTATTCGGTGATTCTAAATTTGGGCTTGGATTGAATAATGTGATGTAACTTCATTATCAATTTCCATTAATTGGTTTGTGTAATCGAACACATAAAGACCATTATGTAATTGTGACATACCATAAAAATTTCTATATTAATAAAATAAGAAACATTTATTTCTATTATTGAAAATGAATCCATATATATCTAGTGTGGATACATAAATAATTTTTTTGTTAACTGAAGGCACATAAAAACAAACATTTAAAACCAAGATCATTCTAGTCGACAATGTGAGGTGGTAGTCCTCGATAGCTATAATAACAAGTTTAGCTATATTGCATGTTCATAGATCTACCTCCCCTAATTAAATTTTTTAAATATACATTGTTTTGGTATTTAAATACATATGTGAGAACCAAAAGCTTTATATAACTTCCAATTTTTAAAAATATAAACATTTCACTCGATAACAAACACATGTAAAGAATACCTTTTCTTATTTTTATAGGTTAAATTTTTCATCTAGTGTCTCTACTTGCCACATCCGAAATTGAAAAAATCTTATTCCCATGCTTCCCATTTGATCTTCTTCTTCTTGTAAGGGTGTGATAAATATTTTTGCTTAATGATCATTGATTTCCCTTTCTATTTGTTTACTATAAGTAAAGAATGCTTTTATTTTTCAAATATTTATCTACTTGGAGATGGAGGACATGAAGATATTATATATACTAATAAATGTTGTTCATATTAATATTCAGAACAAAACCATGTAATCTCGAAGGGAGTGTTGTGAGAATGTGATCAGTGCCTGGTTATTTGGGGTGTTTAATACCTAGAACCTCTAGGCTCTCAATGTAGCCAATGAGATTGACTACCTAAGGCCTAGTTGGATAACCCTCACTAAGATTTATCTAAAGGAACGCATTATATATCTCAAATAATTGATGTCTTCCTCTATCCTATTAATGATCATGGAGGATATCCAGAATTCTACACACATCCATGTTTTTATGGTATTTCATGAGTTCACTATACATAGATGAAAGAATCAAACATTTAACTTCAAATGAGTTGTTTATAGGTTTTTTATAGACTATTAACTCTTCATTGCAAGCCTCTTGGGTAGGTAGATAATAAATTGACGATTCTATCACATACGATTTCTATTCATGATGTAGAACAACCTGAAAGAATATAAACCACTCCTGGAAGTTACTGTTAGTGAAGAGATTGTCTTTATCCAATATTGATCATAGGTATAGTGTCGATGAAGAACTTTTAATTTTATTCTAAAATTAAATTGAGTAGGTTGATAGTATTTTTCTTGATTTCATATGTTGTGAGAAATAATATATTAATTAATTTATTTTTAAATCTCCAACGATTTTATCATGTACTAACATCCATCACCATTCAACTTTGAATGTATTGTTTCTAAGAAATTCTAGTGGAAATGATCCATATTACCCTTCACATAACACCAACAATGGTTGGTCAAGCTATTTTTAAGGTTTTTAGGTAGGAATGTCTTTGCCAATTATGGTCTTCCAGCTTTGTGATTCCTTTAGTGGACTCCCCAATCCAAGTATCCTTACATGGATTTTCTCCACACTTGACTCCAAATTATTCCATGTCTATAAATGGATACTCATCATGATGTAAAGTGTTTAAGTCAACCTGAAACATTCATAATACCCCACTTATAAATGTAAGTGTCCTAAAAAGGGTTTAAAACACATATTTCTATTGAGTTTTTTTCTTAATCATGTAATAGAACAATTAGTCTGACTTATTATTAGATGGTGGTATTTTATTTTATCCTACATAAATTTTTATCTTGTTTTATATATTACATTAATTGTAATGAATTAATTGGATGATAACATAATTAATTGACCATTTATAGATAAAACAATTTCACATATTCAATTTCATTTATATTCCATCTTTGCATATTAATTGATTCTTTTATTTGATCATGGTCTTTCACTAATAAATATAATTTTAATAAAATAGACTGAAAATAAAGAAATAATTAAATGGCCCAATCATGAGATTATCTAGTGGTTAATTTAATTATTGAATGTCTTGTGTTTCTCATTCTTGATCGATCATTCTTTAGTCTTCAAAAAATCATGTCATGTGATTATTTTTCATGAGAGAGAGAGAGAGGAGTTATAGTTGGTTGATAATTCATTGTTTTAGACAATTCTATATTCCCAATCTTTGATTTTGTTTTTATAGAATAACAAAATAGACATAGTCACCAATTAATAGGGAAAGGATCTCGGTTACAAAATTTTATTTCATAAAATCTATTGAATATAATTATAACCATTAGTTAAATTGCATAACACATAATAATAACAACATTATAATTATTTTTCGAGATCCTACATGTGAGAAATTGGTAAATAATATTTACTGACTCATAAGTAATTATTTTATCACTGAACATGGTCTTGGAATGTTCTAACTCCTATTGTATTTATTGAACACCTGAATAATAATATCATTCCCTTAAGTAAATATTTTATTTTTAAACTAGTAGATAAATATTTATTAAATATTCAAAAAATAAATAAAAATATTTTATTCATGATATGGTGAATAAATATTTATTTAATTTATGTGATCATTATAACTTAAATAAAATTATTCCTACATCATGAAAATAATATTTATTAAATTAATTAAATTCAAATAGAATTTAATTGAAACCACTAGAAATAATTAGTTTGTGGTGTTTTAGGATTCTTTCTCATTGGCGTTATGTGGTTTTTTATAATGTCCAAGATTATTTTTTAATGATGGGTCAAGGAACCAAAGATAAAGAACAAAAATTTGCAACGATGAAAACCACATATGAACACTCATTGTGTAATATAATGTCTTTGTCAAATAATATCATCCAGAAGGTTTCATGACAGTGTTTCAAACTATATGACTGATACATCATTATTTGAGTATCTAAAATGAACTCATCAATACATTATGGCCATAGAATATAGGGAGGTCATTATATTTCAGTGAAATCTTTGAGATATCATCTTACATAATTATTGAATGGAAATCCTTTCTTGAATTATCCATTAATAACATGCCATTCTTGATGCACCCAATGTACCACACTTCCCTCCAACATATGGAGTGGGGGTTTTTTCACTGAAAATCAATGTTTGTGAGTCATGACATGAATTAATGATAATATTGAAGTCTCAAGAAAATTATACATGCTTGCATATAGGAATAAATGATGACATAAAAACATGAATAATTCCTTCTAACTGATTTGTTATCATAATCTCCTGTATTTGAGATCACTGAGTGTGACCTTCAGAAGTAGAAATCACATCTTCTTATGAGTACTCATACTTTATGGTCTTTATATTATGTGTACCATCATAGTAGGTTATCCAACAACAGAACTATATTAAGGATATTTAAATATCACTTCATGGTTCTCATCATATAGGGGAACAATTATGACCTCATAAGTGGGACAAATACTCTTTGATATTATTACATTATGGACATGTAAAACAATGAAAAATATGTAATAAGATGTTTAATATAATATTTAATTCTTTAAATATTAATGTAATCAGTGTAAAAATAGTTGGTTCCAAGACACCAACTTGAACATGATTTTTGTGATCCCATTCCCTCAAAACTTGTGTAAAAAGGTGTTAGAAGATCAACTATAACATGAAAATCAAATAAAAACCCTGATATTAATCAATAGATTGGGATCATTGATTCTATAGTTCTATCTTCTTCAATGTCCTTTATTCTCATCTCAATCAGATCCAAATCCTTTATAAAACTCCTTATTCGATCTTGGGTCATAGTTTTTTTAGGTATAATCGAACCTTCAACCTCCAGTTCACGTGGAACCACATGTTCATATTATTTATCTTCAAAAATTGTGAATGTCATCCATTAATAGTAGAAAACACGACTTGATCTATTTTTTTCGATAAAAATCATACAAACACCAAAATATTTCTTTAATACACTAAACATGAATGTTAATTAATATATACAATCTTTTTCAGAATAAATTTGAGCTCATCCAACCATGGTTTTCATCCTGATTGATATCATATACTATCATAAGTTTTTTTCATTTTGGTTTGGTGTCATCGTAATTGCCAAAATATTTAGGGTTTCCACAAAAAGGTTTTTCTTTTTTTTGAGGTCGACATGGAGTATTGAGGCTCGAAGTTTTCTTCTTAAACATGGTTGAGTAGAGAATGTATTTTATGTATTGGATATGATCGCCAAATAATATCTATTCCTAATGGAGGCACCATATTTGGTTTTAGTCCTAGGTAGAACAAACTAAAGGAATGGTAGAAACTACCCATGCAATGGTAGTGTGTTGATGGGATTCAAAAAATATTTGGGTCCTTGGAGGTAGTACGACATCAATAGAATGATCATATATAGAGTGGTAGTAGTGATAAATAATATTGATGGTAGATTAAATCACTCTAGTAGTCATAGAAAAGTAAAGGTGGAGGTACCAAGAAATGTGGGTGCAAAGTACAGGTCAAATGTTACTCTGGTGGTAGCAAGCACAATGGCATGGGTAGTAAGAGATGGGGATAACACTGTTGTGGAAGAAGAACAAAAAATACAATTATAATACAAATCGTAAAATCATATTTAAAATATTAAAATATTTAATGAATAATATTTTTAATTAAATACATATTCTATTAATTTAAAGTAAAATATAATGTTAATGATTTAAAAAATGTAAAAATAATTGAATAAAGGTTAAAAAGTTATAAATAGAATTTTTTATTTTTTAATGAATTATTTTTAATTAAAAAAACATATAGAAAATAAAAAGTAAAATAGTTATAAATTATTATTAAAAATTATCAAAAAAAATTAAATATATATATATATATTACAAATTTAACAATAATTGATTATTAAATAGATTAATAGAAAAAAATAATATATCTTTAATTCTCAAAATACAAAGATAATCTAACACACTGATATTTTAAATAAAAAATAATGTTCAAAATGAATTTAATAAATAAATACAATACTATGAAAATGATAAATTAATTGTTAAAATTATTAAAATTATTATAAATATCAATTATTTACCAAAGCCATGATAAATTAAACACTAAGCTATAAACAACCTATAATTAAACTTTTTTTTGAAATAAAAAAAATATTAAAATAAATGATGTGCTAAAATAACTAAAAATAATGGCCACATCATGAATATATGTTCATGTTGTATAGGTTTTGTATGCACGTATATGTGTGTGTGTGTGTGCACCTATGTTGTGTACGTAGGTGTATGTGTGTGTGTGTGTGTGTGTATTTATGTGTTTGTATGAGTATGTATGAGTATGTGTGTTTGTATGTGTATGTAGATATGTATGTGAATGTATGTGTATGAATGTGTATGAATGTGTGTAAGTGTATATATTTATGCCATTGTGTATATATATGCATGTGTATAGATATGTATAGATGTGAATGTAAGTGTGTATATATATACGTATGTGGATATATGTGCTTGTATAAGTATGTAAGTGTGTGTATGTCTTTATATATGAATTTGTTTGTGCATTCATGTATCTTTATGTGTGTATGTATGTACATGTATCAATTTGATTATATGTATTTGTATGTATGTCCAACACAAATAATTAATATTATTGAAATATAATTAACACAATCTTAAATATATATATTTATATATGTATATGTAATTTATAAATTTTCAGTTTAAATTTTCTATATTTAAATCTTTATAAATTTATATTTTTTCATTTGTAATTAGTAATTTTTTTTAAAATATTTTTTAATTAAATGAAAATTTTTATATTTATTCATTATTAATTGATTTTTCATTTCATAATTAATATTATTTATTTTTTTCTAAATATTTTTCAAAATTATTTATTTATATATATTAATTATTATAAATTTTCATTCATTTCTCATTCAATATTAATTATTCAATTTTAATATTTATTCATTTTATGTATTTTGGTAATTTATTAATTTTTAATATTTATTAATTTTTAATATTTATTGATTGTATATTGTTGTAATGTAATCAATTTCTAAAAAAAATTATAATGTTTTATATATTAGATTTTAATATTATTAATATATTTATAATTTCTATTGTTAATATTTATTCATTTTTAATATTTATCCAACTTTTTTAAATTTTTTAATGTAAATAATTTTAAAAATATTTATTCATTTTTAATCAGTAATATATTAAAATTTCATTTTTATATATGAATTTCATAAATATTTATTCTTTTTTATTTCAATATTTATACATTATTAAATTTTTGATGATTTTTTTGTCAATAATATTATCAATTCATTTTTGTTAATATTTTTTTAATTTATTCATTTTTATTTCAATTTTTTTCTTGATATTTACCTTTTTTATTAATTATTCATTTTTAATATATAATTATTTATAGTTTTTTTATTCATTTTTGTGATATTTTTAGCCTTTTTTTTAATTAATTGCTAATATTTTTTCATTTTCTTAATTTTTATATTAGAAAATTATTATTTTTTATGTTATTATTATATTAATTAAATATTTATGAAAATTATATTTATACATTTTTAATTTTCTATTTAGTGTATATGTTTTTTATTAGTTATATTTTTTTATATATTATTATTTATTTCAATATTTCTTCATATGTTATTTGTTAAATATATATATTCAATATTATTTATTAATTTTCTATAATTTGTTCATAATTTATTCATTACTAATATTTACTCATTCAATGTTATATGTTCAATTTTTCTATTTTTTCAATTGTAATAATATTTGAATTAATTCATTTGTAATTATTTATTTTTGTATTTTTATGTATTACTTTATAATTCGTTTTAATTTTATAAAATTGCTAATAATTATTTTTTATTTTTGTATTTTTGTATTTAGATATTTATTGAATTATTAATAATTCATTTTATATTAGTTATTGATATTAAATTCATTATATTCAAATAAAAATTTATATCTTTTCATTTTAATTTTAAAATTTATTCAATTTTTATTTCGATTTAATTTGTGTATTTAATATTATTTATTCATTTTATAATTTTAATTATTTTTATTAGTTTTTTAATTTCATCATATTTCATGCTTATAATTTTAATATTTTTGTAATTTTTATATTTTTTAATATTTATTTATATATTTTTATTTATTAAAATTTAATATTAATAATACGTTTGTATCTTTTATAATTAATATTAAAAAAATTATAACATATTTATTTACTTTTTTATATGAAAACCATTATTATGTTGAAGCGTAGGTGGTTATAATTGCAAATTTTTGTGATGATAATGTCTTCCTTTATGAGCGTTGATGTTATTTGCAATAATGTCTTTGTATTTCAAGGCTACACTTATTGTTGATAATGATGATTTCTAAGCAATTTTTTATCATTGATAATGCTACACCTTTATAAGTACGATGAATTTTCTGGTATGGGTTTTTTATATTATACATTGTCCTTCTAACTTATATAAGGACCACTTTTATCAACGTTAACAATGATGAGATGCATTCCCTCTTTTAAAAGAACCATAATAGATCATGCGGCTCTGCATGTTATACAGGTTATTGAGGAACCCAGAAATTATATCATTCTCTATCAAATTTTTGTGGATAAATTGACCCTCCAAACTAAATGAATATGGATTTCAATCCCACATATCTCCCCAAAATTTCATTACCTAATTAATATAACCTTCATGCAATTCCAAATTTTACGATCACTGAAAAAATTAAAAATAAATATTTATAATTGTAACCTAAAAAAGTTTCTCTCCTCCATCCACTCAAAACCACTTCCATCATTGAAATTCCTCCAAAATAATTTTCCATGTTTTCCACTACTAAATTTCCCTATATTTTTTTCAACCTCTCCTCAAAAGAAGGTGTCCAAGATCAATTATTTCTAAGAGGCCCTCCATGATGGGATATAAGCCATCCATGTGAGTATTAACCACTCCATGATCTTTTTTTATATCATTTTTTCCATTCACATATTCTCTAATATGATTCATAATTATGATAACATCTACATAATATCATTATACATCTAATATAATGGTATTATAATAATTTAATATCTTTAATAAACATATTCACCAATAAATTAGAGTATGGTCATTTGTGGGTTATTTTGACAACAAACATAAATGATGCTATAAATTGCTATCATGGATTAATGTGGTAAATTAATTTCTAGCAAGATATGATATTGGTGAGTAAATAAAGATTTATTTTTTTGTTCTATAACAGTAATATTAATTCTGAAATCATAATTAATATTCCTTATAGTGATCATTAAAATTTACATAAACAACTATTGAAAATTTTCATCTTTATGATTCATTCCTAAAATTCCCATTGAATAATTACGGAGCTCCATAACTCAAATTCGATACACTATTAAAATAACATTACTATTCTTAATATGAATAACTCATTAATAGGGAATGATATATGAAAACAATATTCCAAAAATAGTAAGGAACATTGAAAACTATTAAGAAACTAATTATCTTTGTGAATAAAAAATTAGTAATAAATTAATATAAAATATTTATATAAAAGGTAAAAAACCTGAATGATCATATGAAATACATTGTTAATGAGCTTATGATTAATATATAGAATGTTAATGTGCATCTGATCAAGAAGGAATCTAAGTTAATTGTTTTTGTTGACTAAAAATCTTTATAGGATTCATTATAATTTAACATTCATAATGATCTTACAAGATTTATTTTTCTGTCCTATGGTGCTATTCTATTTTAATTCCATATGTTTTTATTTATATATCATTCAAAAAAGAAAACCATTTCAAATGTTTCTTTCATCATAAATTATGATACTCATAAGGGGTATTGTAAACTCAATTCCATTCCATCAAGTTTTATCATTTCTTCTTTAACTACATTATTATGAGATCTAATTATTTTTTCCTATGATTGTATTCTAATTTATTATCTCTATCATTTTTTAGGAATAACCATTTTTACCTCAATTTCTTCTTTGTTGATGGGTTTCTTTATTTATAAAAATTCTCTTTTGTTATGAATAATTCTCATCCAATTAAGTGGATCATTCTCCTATGTGTTTATATTACATCGTTTCGAAAAATGTTGTCCTCTATTAGATTAAAAAAATAAATTTGGATCATCTTATAAACAATTCATATTCCACATTTTCGCTTTTCAAAAATAGTTTTTAATATCATTTTTTATGATGATTGTTTTTTCTCTAAATATATCTAAAAGTGTAAAAATTAATTTTATTTCAATTTCATCAATTTTATATTTTCAAATTCACAATTCATATCTTGTACCATTATTTCAAATCCACATCATAATACTATGGTCTCTTTAAAAATATTTTTTTGTAAAATATTCAAATCACCTTATAAAAAAGTATTTTTGAATATGACCCATTACATTATCTTAATATTATAATGTTGAAACTATTTTATAAAACATCTTTTTACAATTTCATTTTTAATTTTCTTTGTACTACTAAAAGAACTATCCATTATGGATTAATTTTTCTGATTATCCTCTATATAATATTAGGATACACTTCCTTTATTTATTGGTTTTCTGTAACAATATCTCTATATGAAGGTGTACTTTGATTTGATATCACTCAAAACATTTATAAAATCCAATTTATTTCATTGGGGTTTTACATGATATGTTGTATAAAATATTACATATGTCACATTAGTATGTTTTATCCCTATATATCAAGTGGGATCTTAAACATCCTTCCAAAATTTTTTTGTGTTTTTATATCTCGTGAGATAGTGAATATAATGTGTGGGCATGATTTTGTTCTTTCACAACCTGATACATTGACACGATGGGGTTTTTTTTACTACATAATGCATTTACATGATTTGGGTTACTCGAAACATGATTTATGGATTTGTTTGAGTTTTTTACAAACATAACATGTGGTCATGGTGTGGTTTTCTGGAAATTTTATAATTTCATATTCCAATGGATGTTCCATATCTCTATATCATATACCTCTATTGAGTTCTTTAGATCATGATTATTTTATCTTCATTCCCGAAATTAATTATGTGTCATGTGATTGATCATTGAGGGTTATATTTCATTCATTTATGTCACATGTAAAACTCAAATGATTTCAAGATCCTATTAATTATATATTTATCCCAGGGTAATTTTTTCTCACACACATTTTTTCTAACTCATTATATATTGTTTTTAAGTTTTCCCTTTCAAAAAATCAGATCTCACTCTGTTTTTATAGATTCATCTATAAGTATGTGTTTAGATATTATTAGAATATTATTTTTATAGAAATTTTTGTGGTAGATGTTGATGAAATATTATATAATGATATATTTATATAACTAATCTCTAAATATAATAAAAAATTTAATTATAATAATTTTGTTATATATAATGTATTAATGTGTGGAAATGATATAAAATATATTAATGTAATGACCAAGTCATATTATTCTTTATCAAAGAATGGTTAATTGTTTTTGGGGATTGAGTTATGAAATATTACATATCCAAACATTAGGAACAATATATTTAATCTCATATTTCATAGGTTAAGTGATCTAGTAATTGTTGAAGGAATTTTATAATGTAAAACATTCTTCAATAGATGTATATAAGGTTAGAGAATGTTTTTTATGTTTCTTTAGGCATTTTTATTTTGATTAAGTTTGATGGAGGGAGTGTTAAAAGATTACTAAAATATTCAATTATAGAAACTGGAAATGTCCATGTTGTATTTGAGTCATTATCACATGCATATGAGTCATTTAAAAAACATTATATTAGTAATTAAACCCATGAATGAGTCAATATAGGGGTCCTTAAGTCATATGATAATGTCTAAATGAGTAATTAAACTTCAGTTAGAGTCATTACAGGGACTAAATCTGAGTTAATCAAATTGTAAAAAATCCTAAAACTAGGAGAAATACACCTCACAATGAATTTTGTACTATATTTCTAAAATATCATTTTATTAATCAAGAGCATTGATTTAAGGTGATATTAAAAGAGGGTTTGAATGATATTTAAATGTATATTAAATTATAGAATCATAGGGCACATTTCATTGAAGGATTCAATTAAAATACTTGAAATTTCTACCCAAAATCAAATCTATAATTTTTTAGGGAGATTTATAATTATTGAACATAATGAAATTTCCTTAATAATATAAACTTTTTTCCAAAATTAATGAAATATAAAAGATATAAATCAATATAAATGATGATTTTTGATATTTTATATGAGTTTTAGACACTTTTATCCATTACATTCTGGCCTTATCATGGTGGGAGAGGATTTTGAAGAAAAATACCTATAATAAATATGATAATTCGTAAGAGGTTAATGAAATTTGATTCAAATGAAACTAATTTAAGAATAGTCTTCTGAGTAAGTGGAAGAACCTGACATGCTTACATGTTCTCCTATATTATTTATTTATTTTTAATATATGAAATGGGGAATGATCTATTAATACTGAATTTTTGTTGACATGGAAGTAAATATAAATCATAATGATGATATATTATGTGATATTGAGGCATCCATTCTTGATTTGAATATATGATTCATACTCTATATCAAAATTTGATTTTTAATTTATTTCTTCTTCTAGTTCAAATAAATCCATTAATGATCAGGGATGTTGATGATACATAACCATCACATAGATTTTGATAATAACTACTCTAACTATGAAAGATAATTTCTTGGATTTTTTAATCACTAAAATTTTGTAGTGATTTTAAAATCAATGGCTCAATAAGTGGTTGGACACAATAAGGAGTATTCTACCACATCAAAGAAGAATTGTGTAAAATTTCCTATGTGACTTTTTACAAACCATTATTTCACTAAGGAGACAAGGATAGTAATTAATTTGACATGTACATTATCCTATAATAGTAGTTTAATTTAAAAGATTTAATTTATAAAATAATTGGTTCTAATGATTCACCTCCCCTTAAGTGGTATCAAAATAGGATATCGATTCGATAGTGTAATCAACGCTAACATGGCCCCCCTAAAATTCAACACTTCTTGTGGAATATCATGGATATCATGAGTATAGTGATTATAATAGTAGCTTTCATATTTTATGGGGAAAACAATAATTGTTGGAATATTACCTTATTTTATTGATAAGAATTAGAGGTTAGTGATTATATTAATATTTTATTTATAACTCTTTGAAGAGATAAACCTATAAGATTTATGAAAGGTGAAATCATGATGTTGGATTGAAGGATAAAAATTCAATATTATCATCCTTGTTATAAATAGAATACCCAATGGTTATGGTACTAACTATAGCTAATTAAATTTTCAAAATAGTTGTAAATATGTATTTAGGAAAAATAAAGTTTATTGAATCCAAATTATAGATTAAGAGGGATAAATATGAAGATATAATAATTTAAATGGATAAAATTATTAGTAATTATTTCATCATGGTTAATTAAATAATTTGTTACATTATTGTATTTGAAGACAAGTAAGAAGATTCGGTAATGGTTGAAATATTTATGTGTAATTTTGTAGATATATTGACACAGATATCGCTATTTTTTAATATAGGGAAGATCATTCCTTGAATGAATCACACAATATTCTTTTAAAATATTATATGATAAAGGAAACAATTTTCCAGAATAATTATAATTGTTAGATGGTGTTTATGTCAATGTGTTTGTTAAATATTAATTAAGTGGAAGATAAATTTTCATTTGACTAAAAATAATATAATTTGATTGGTGAATGTCTTAAAATGTAACACCCCAAGCTTCCCTGGTACGCTTCTATTTGAATAACATAGTAGCATGTGTTGTTCGCAACTTCGAGTTCTAACACACACCACAACCAATCAAACTAGATGTTATGAATAGTAATACCCACTTTTTAAAATTTTACGCATTTTATCTTTCAAAATGGACTTCATTTTTGGATTCGGAATATCGAAATTATCCTAAGATGATATTTTGGTACTTTTTGGATAACTTTTATATTTTGATGAATAGTGAAAATTACTAAATTTTTATTAAAAACACCTTTTCTAATCAGAATAATAAATAGTGATAAATTATGAATTTGAGTGGTTTTAAAGTATATTTAGAATATTGTTTTACCATTTAATACAATTTGGACATTGGACATAATTTCACATTTAAACCGGATATAAACAAGTGTCAATCTTCTGATAGTTATTATCTCTTAAAAACACGCTTTTTGTTTTAACATCAGGAATTAATTTTAAATTAATTTCTGCCACTTATGTATTTTGAATTTGAAAAAATGGAATCCATATTTTTAATCAGTATTTCCAGATTTTTCAAATAGGTAACTTTTATTTTTATACATTTTGAATAATTACTTCGTTAAATATTTTATTTACCATGGTTTAAGGGTAAATCCGGTAAATAAGGGTAAAAAAATAATATTATAATAATAATAAATTACCCTAAAACGTGTCTTAATTCTATTGGTTGATACATTTCTGACCATGGGCATCTTTGGGTCGATTTTGGGACCCCATGGATCCACTTGTAAGTGATAATGACACTTTATATTAATTAAGTTAAAGTAAATACAAAAATGACATAAGCCTATATCTTTTAGAATTTTTTTTTAAATAGGGTTATATATGTTATATTTTAGACTATAAATATTAATTAGGAATATAAAAATATTTAATACATAATGGTATTTTATTTATAATTTTTAGACATTAAATAATTTAATTTATTTATGACACAATGATGATGCAGTAATTACCTTATTAGCGAAATATTAAAATAATTGATATTATAAATACCCAAATAAATAAAATTTGAGAATTTTAATGAGATCAAAGAATTTTATAGATTAATATGACATGTTATGATTAATTTAATTAACTTTGTTCGAAGTAATCATGCTATTATGTTTTTCACAAAAATCAAATACCAAATAGTGTCAAAATTGACATAAAAGAGTTTTTAAAACAAATATTATATTATTAATTGATATTAAATTCCTAAAAATATACGGTTTGGCCAAAGGACTTTTATCATGATATATGTATCATTAATGGACCACTTGGGGGTCTCTTGGAGGTACATATTAAGTTTACTAACTATATAATATAAAAATACAAAGTGACATGGTAAGTGTCAAACTAATTAACCAAGAGTTAAAACTTAATGATAAGGTTAATATAATGACCCAAACCTGTATAAAATCTATTGTTTGAAATGATTGCAACCCATCCCCACCGTAGGCTTTGAATAATCCACTTTGGAGCCATTAGAAACTGAATATGAATTTATTATAAATTAATACTTTAAGTTTTTCCTGAAGATCCCCTCCTCTACCTTATAAAAGGACACCACTTCTAACCAATTCCTCACACCTCTAAAGCCTTTTGGCTCATCCAACCAATGACCAATTAATCTTCCTACATAACTATCCTCCTCCTAGAAGCCTCACCTTAGGAAGAAGGAACTTCAAGAGTCCTTTTTTGTTCGAACCAAAGGGAGTTACCCAAATTAAAGCTAACAATTTCTCATAGCTTCTTTTATTTTATTTTACTTCTCCAACCCCTAAACTCTTCTTATTATTTTCTTTTGTAAAAAAAACAGTATCCTAAATATACTACGATAATTTTATTATAGGTATTAGAACTACACTTACACACACCTCCATCAAATGGGTGAAGAACATAATGTTTCTGTGGATGGAAACCAAACGCCTCACGAAATGATGATTGTTCAATTATCTACTACCACCTCTCATGGTGGCCATTATGATGGAACTATAATTAAATATGATATTAATGATAATTATTTTATATATAATCTTCTGTAATTCCATTTTATATCATACCATTATTCGTTTCATGTTGTATATATGATAATTTCATTTGAGGAAGTGCGGACTACCACCCCCTCAAAGTGATATGACTCGTTCATACCATACATGGAACGTATAAAGTATGGTGTTAATGAACATAAGTAAAATATATAAGATATTATATTATACTGGAATAATAATATACCTATGTATCATTTGATTTTTATTCCTTTCAAAATGAAAAATGAAATGGAAGTAGCATGCGTGCGTACGTACGGACTACCGTCTCCACGAACACGATGAGATTCATTCCCCATCGCATCCATTCAAGAATAATTTTCATTTTATGGTTAAAAATAATGTTTAATGACTTGATATAATTCTGTATATGAATAATATACAACCTATCCATAACAAACACGACTTATTAACAAAACATATAAAAGAAAATGAGTAAGTTAACACCTGAAACGACGATAATACTAAGATATTATTAACAAAGCAATGTTAAAAGATCATATATGATATAATATTAATGTATATGATTATTTTATAATTTAATAACAATGATTTAAATATTATACAGGATGTTAACCTACACTCTATCAAGGAAAAGTACAAGGTAAGGGGTTTTAATCTCACTTCTTATTCCCGTGAGATTCATGCCATATTGCCACTATTACCTTTTGTGTGGTGTATGTACTTCCCATAATTGTATTATTTGTGTGATACACTTTAATTTATGTGTATTTACATATTCATTGTATAATATCTCTTTCATGGGGTGTATGTTTCATAAGTTACCAAATTGGTAAGTGTTAATTTCACAATCTTGTTATTATCCGAGGTTGTTTTTATGTAAGTATCTACTGGGACATATTTATTATCCATGTCCATGTTTTATGAAAGAGTTTTCAATGGGATTATTTTAAGGGAATTTTTACTAACACATCATTTCAAATTTTTTAAATATTTATTCTTCTAAATATTTCTCATTTATGTCTATGTCTTCAAAATGGTTTTTAAGGATTTATTTATATGGACATGAATGTTTTTAAAATGTTAATTCCTTTCAAAATTTTCAAAGTGGTATGGGACACTTTGATTCAAAAAATGTATTTAAATGAATTCTTTTCCAAATTGTGAGACTTTTAAATGTTTTCATGAAAAAGGGGTATTTCTCTCAAAGAGTTTTACAAATCATTTTCATTAACGTCAAAATACTTTAATGGATTTTAATATTGTTTTGAAGTTAATTTATCATGATACAAATCTTCCATATTTTGTTGAAGGTTTTGTGATATGTTTGACTGTGGATGTGTTATTTTTATACCATTCATAGTTTATGGGTAATGTATTGATATTTCATATGCTAGTTTTAATACGAATTTTTATGTTATGTTTAGAACTTTTCATATGAGGAATGCATTGGACTTAGTAAGTGATGGGTGGAGCCCGCTATAGCTCCTCCATGGATCGGTAGGTCTCATGATACAAACTAATGTCTTGGCACAAGGCCTTGAAAAAATTTTATTTGTAGTCTTGGCACGAGTCCTTGGCTATGTGGTTTTGATAGTATGGAATTATGCATTCCATTATTATGAAAGTGGTTATTGATATTGCATGTGATTATTCGACTAGTAGAATATCCATGTGAATAAGTAAATGGAATTATTTCATTTTATCTTTTCCATATTATGATGAAGTTCAATTTTAAAAGGCTTTTGTTTTAGTTATACATTGCCTTAAATGTTTATGATTATTTTTTAAAGTTTCCGCTGTATTTCTTACCCTTACTGAGCGTTTGAGCTCACCCCTTTCTATGTTTTATTTTTCCCAAGATTCCAAGAAGTGTATTGTGATTGACATGCAGGGTTAAGCCAAGGGAATAATGGCATTCGTGAAGGATTATTTATGTTCTTTTGTATGTTATAAAGTGTAATGTAACATTCATGTATGTAATCTATTTTCCAAGACTGCTAAACCGATTGGTTGTTCAGGACTTTATTCCTTTTAATCATGCCAATGTATTAAAATAATGCACCAACTCTGGGTAACTGGGGCCAGGGCGTTATAGTTGGTATCAAAGGAAATTTAGCAATAACCTTGGAATCTAGATTTAGATAAACTCTGATTAGAGCACATAGACCTATGATAGACTCTGAGGATTAGTACAGAAGAACTTTATATAATTTTGATATTGTAGAGATTTTGTGATTTTTTAGAGCAATACATCCATGTCTGGATATGCGCAGGTAGAGGCAGCTCTGGCACAGATGTACCTAGGGGTAAAACCTGAAAACACCACTTTGAGCTAGACTTGAATGGGAACTGGTGCACGAAAACATGCCTTGCTGCACTCTTGGTTATGACACTCTCGGGGGATATGCTTAGGATAATTCTCATTTTCTTTACAAACCATTATGAAGGGTTTATGAGTATATACTTCCTCAAAGAAGACATTTTTATGATTATGGATTATATACATAAACTGTTTAATTTATTTTAAGTGTTTTACAAGTTTGGGATTAGGTATTTCTATTCACAAACTAATCTAGTGTATTCCATTGTTTAGAAATGGCACCCAGTAGAAGGAATGAGAACTCCAGCAATACGCATGATCCAAAGAGTAAGAGAGATCATATATTTCATGGTCTTAAGCCATAATTTTGAAGGGAAATAGTCTCCCCCTTTTTATCATTATATGAAGAAATAGTATCATGTGTTGATAAGATAAGTAAATAATTCTTGGAGTCCTATGGCTTTGAAGGGATGCTAGAGAAGGAAAGGATGGTAGAGAGAAGGACAGAAAAAGGGAATAAGGAAAATAAGGATTTTACCATATGTGATAACTATGGAAAGAATCACCTTGGAAAATGCTTGAAGGGAATGTGAGTATGTTATAAGTGTGGAGAAAAAGGACACCAAGTACGTGACTGCAAGGGTAAGAAAAAGGTTTCCAATGTACAATGCTTCATATACAAGGAGTTTGGACACTACGCGAACCAATGTACCAGTCATCAGAATATGCCACAAATGATGCTATTGGATAATAATCAAGCGATGATACGGCCACATATGAAGAGGAATGACTAGTGTTCTTATGTTGTTATTTTAGAATTATTTCATTTAAGTGTTGTATCAATGATTTTCTAGAAATAAATAAGGATTGTACTACAGTACTATTGCATTGAGGATTTGAGATTTTATGGTACTATGAAAAGTAAATCTACAACGAGTTAAAAGTGTTGGAAATTACATGGTTTAAGGAAAGATAAACCTTAATATGGTCCTAATATTGATTTCCTAATTTTGGAATAAGATATGGTTGATTTGGGTAAATTATATTGGATATTCTTGAATGTCTTGAAACTGATTAAAGATTTGTATATTCCATTATTGTTGGAGTTTACAACATTTTTGGATGGATGAAGTATATCCAGTATTCTATAAGGAATAAGGGAGCATGAATGTAATCAATAAGGTTTTATGGTAATTCCATATGTTTCAGTGTTTTAAAAGAATACATCATGAAGGTATTCACATGCTATTACGGGGTAAAAAGGATCTAAATTATGTTTACCTTTCATATAAATTTTGGACTGAGAGTTTATAGATGTATTTTGGATAAGTCTAAAGGTTGGAAGGGATTATGTATGAAAGGTTATTTTTGGATTTTTATAAAAGGACAACACACTGACCGTGTGACGACCCGTCGTGTCGGACAAAGCTGCAGGAATCGAACCCACAACCATAGTGCGATTGGGATTTATCGCCTATCACTGGACTACATGAAGTCCCTAGATTTTATAATGTAGTTTCTTTTTTTAAAGGGTCTGATATGTGAATTATAAATTCATTATATTCGGAACCCTATACGATTAGGATAAATAGAGTATTTTTGAGTTGTATTATGATTTGGAGTGAAAGATGAGTTTGTGGTAGAAATTTATTAATGGATAAAACTCTAATTATAAAGTAAGTATCTCCTTATAATTTTAGAAAATCTCATAAATAAATTCCTCAACATTAAAAAAAGGAACTTAGAACAAAAATGTTGTCCTAGATGGTACCTTAGATCATCACAAATTTATGGCTTTGGGATTGTTGGCCTTTTAATAGCCATGTTTTCTACCACTCTCCATTAGATATTGGTGGTTATATTTCTATTTAATATCCATATTCTCCTACATGGAACCCTAGTATGTGTTATTTTCAGTAACCTTCATACTTACCACTCTTTATTTTAAGTAGAGGCCTCATTAACCCATTTTTCTATGTGGGATTTCAACTAAGATATTTTGAAATGTCAACCCCAAGTTTCCAATACCGAGCATAAATTGTGAGGACACAATTTACTAAAGGAGGGGAGAATGTAACACCCCAATCTTCCATGGTACGCTTCTCTTTGAATAATACAGTAGCGTGTGTTGTACGCAACTTCTAGTTCTAACACACACCACAACCAATCAAACTAGACGTTATGAATAGTAATACCCACTTTTTGAGATTTTATACATTTTATCTTTCAAAATTGACTTCATTTTTTGATTCATAATATCAAAATTATCCTAGGATAATATTTTGGTACTTTTCGGATAACTTTTATATTTTGATGAATAATGAAAATTACTAAATTTTTATTAAAAACAATTTTTTTAATCGAAATAATTAATAGTGATAAATTATGAATTTGAGTGGTTTTAAAGTATATATACAATGTATTTTTACCATTTAATAAAATTTTGGTCATTGGACATAATTTCACATTTAAACCGGACATAAACAAGTGTCAATCTTTTGATAGTTATTATCTCTTAAAAACACGCTTTTTGTTTTAACAGTGGGAATTAATTTTAAATTAATTTCTGCCACTTCTGTGTTTTGAATTTGGAGAAATGGACTCCATATTTGGAATCATTATGTCCAAATTGTGTAAATAGGTAACTTTTATTTTTATACATTTTGAATAATTACTTCGGTAAGTATTTTATTTACCATGGTTAAAGGGTAAATCCGGTAAATAAGGGTAAAAAATTAATATTATAATAATAATAAATTACCCTAAAACGTGTCTTAACCCTATTTTTTGATACATGTCCGACCATGGGCATATTTGGGTTGATTTTGGGACCCCATGGATCCACTTGTAAGTGATAATGACACTTTATATTAATTAAGTTAAAGTAAATACAAAAATGACATAAGCCTATATCTTTTAGAAAAACAATTTTTACATAGGGTTATATATGTTATATATTTGACTATAAATATTCATTAGAAATATAAAAAAAATTCATAAATATTTTTATTTTATTTATAATTTTTATACATTAAATAATTTAATTTATTTATGACACAGTGATGATGCATTAATTACCTTATTAGTGAAATATTAAAATAATTGATATTATAAATAGCCAAATAAATATAATTTTATCCTTTTAATGAATTCCATGAATTTTATATTTTAATAGGACATGTTAGGATTTATTTAATTATCTTTTTTCTAAGTAATCATGCTGTTATGATTTTCACAAAAATCAAATACCAAATAGTTTCAAAATTGACATAAAAGAGTTTTTAAAACAAATATTATATTATTAATTGATATTAAATTCCTAAAAATATAAGGTTAGGACAAAGTTTTTCTACCCATCCGCACCTTATGCTTTGAATAATCTACTTTGGAGCCATTAGAAACTGAATATGAATTTATTATAAATTAATACTTTAAGTTTTTCCGAAAGAGCCCCTCCTCCCCCTTATAAAAGGACACCACTTCTAACCAATTCCTCACACCTCTAAAGCCTTTTGGATCATCCAAACTCTGACCAATTAATATACCTACATCCCTAACCTCCTCCTAGAAGCCTCAAATTAGGAATAAGGCACTTCAAGAGTCCTTTTTGGTTCAAACCAAAGGGAGTTACCCAAATTAAAGGTAACAATTTCTCTTAGCTTCTTTTCTTTTATTTTACTTCTCCATCCCCTAAAATCTTCTTATTATTTTCTTTTGTAACAAAACCAGTATCCTAAATATACTAGGATAATTTTTTTATAAGCATTATAACTACACTTACAGAAACCTCCATCTAATGGGTGAAGAACATAATGTTTCTGTGGATGGAAACCAAACGCCTCACGAAACGATGATTGTTCAATTATCTACTACCACCTCTCATGGTGGCCATTATGATGGAACTATAATTAAATATTACATTAATGATATTTATTTTATATATAAGATTATTTAATTCCATTTTATATCATACCATTATTTATTTCATGTTGTATATATGATAATTTCATTTGAGGAAGTGCGGACTACCGCCCCCTCAAAGTGATATGACTCGTTCATACCATACATGGAACGTATAAAGTATGGTGTTAATGAAGTTAAGTAAAATATATAAGATATTATATCATACTGTAATAATAATATACCTATGTATCATTTGGTTTTTATTCCTTTTAAAATGAAAAACGAAATGGAAGTAGCGTGCGTACGTATGTACGGACTACCGTCTCCACGAACGCGATGAGATTCATTCCCCATAATATCAATTCAAGAATAATTTTCATTTTATGGTTAAAAATAATGTTTAAGGACTTTATATAATTCTGGATATGAATAATATACAACCTATCCATAACAAACACGACTTATGTAACAAAACATATAAAATAAAATGAGTAAGTTAACACCTGAAATGACGATAATACTAAGATATTATTAACACATAAATGTTAAACGATCATATATGATATCATATCAATGTATATTATTATTTTATAATTTATTAAAAATGATTTAAATATTATATAGGAGGTTAACCTACACTCTATCAAGGAAAAGTACAAGGTAAGGGGTTTTCACCTCACTCCGTATTCCTGTGATATTCATGCCATATTTCCACTATTACCTTTTGTGTGGTGTATGTACTTCCCATAATTGTATTATTTTTTTAATACACTTTAATTTATATTTATTTACATATACATTGTATGATACCTCTTTCATGGGGTGTATGTTTCATAAGTTACCAAATTGGTAAGTGTTAATTTCACAATCTCTTTATTATCCGAGGTTGTTTTTACGTAAGTATCTACTGGGACATATTTATTATCCATGTCCATGTTTTATGAAAGAGTTTTAAAAGGGATTATTTTAAGGGATTTTTTTACGAAAATATTAATTCAAATGTTTTAAATATTTATTCTTCTAAATATTTCTCATTTATTTCCATGTCTTCAAAATGGTTTTTAAGGATTTATTTATATGGACATGAATGTTTTTAAAAATTTAATTCCTTTCAAAAGTTTCAAAGTGGTATGGGAAAATTTGATTCAAAAATGTATTTAAATGAATTCTTTTCCAAATTGTGTGACTTTTAAATGTTTTCATGAAAAGGGGTATTTCTCTCAACGAGTTTTACAAATCATTTTCATCAACGTCAAAATCCTTTAATGGATTTTAAACTTGTTTTGAAGTTGATTTATCATCATACAAATCTTCCATATTGTGTTGAAGGTTTTGTGATATGTTTGACTGTGGATGTGTTATTTTTATACCATTCATGGTTTATGGGTAATGTATTGACATTTCATATGCTAGTTTTAATATGAATTTTTATGTTATGTTTAGACCTTTTCATATGAGGAATGCATTGTACTTAGAAAGTGACGGGTGGAGCCCGCTATAGCTCCTCAATGCATAGGTAGGTCTCATGAGAAAAACTAGTGTCTTGGCATGAGGCCTTGAAAAAATCTTATTTTTATTCATGGAACGAGGTCGTGGCTACATAGTTATGATAGTCTGGAATTATGCATTCCATTGTTATGAAAGTTGTTGTTGATCTTACATGTGATTATTCGACTAGTAGAATATCTATGTGAATAAGCAAATGGAATTATTTCATTTTATCTCTGTCATATTATGCTGAAGTTCAAGTTTAAAAGGATTTTGTTTTAGTTATACATCGCTTTAAATGTTTATGATTATTTTTGAAAGTTTCTGCTATATTTCTTACCCTAACTGAGCGTTTTATCTCACCCCTTTCTATGTTTTATTTTTCCTAGGATTCCAAGAAGTGTATTGTGATTGACATGCAGGGTTAAGACAAGGGAATAATGGCGTTCGTGAAGGATTATTTATGTTGTTTTGTATGTTATGAAGTGTAATGTAACATTCTTGTATGTAATCTATTTTCCAAGACTACTAAACTGGTCGGTCCTTCAGGACTTGATTCCTTGTAATCATGCTAATGTATTAAAATAATACTCCGACTCTGGGTAACTGGGGTTGGGGCATTACATAAAAAGATTAAATATTTTATCTCTAAAAATGGTAAAAAAAGTTTTGTGAAATACAATATAAAACACTAATCAAATGGTTTGAGTGTGGACGAGTTGGGAACTTTTACATGACTTCCAAAAAATAAACACATTTGTGGAATATGATGAAGAAAATGATGAAGATAACCATAAATGAGTGTCTAAAGGAATACCATTTAAAAATTTCCGGAGGTTAAATGATTGGAAAAAAATAACAAAAGCGAAGAAAAAGTGAAGCATGGTAAGTAAGCATTATGATAACTGTTCTTCCACAAGAATTAATCCAGATGAATCTTATTCTTGAAAGGAAACAAATTTCATTCATATGTGGAGAGAAAATAAGACAAATCATGCAATGAATAATGTGAGTGATAATAAACATACATGTATCAAATGTTAAAGTATTAAATTTAATTGTGTATTAAAACAATAGAAAACATAATAATGAAATGAAATCACTCAAGATTAAATTTCATAAATTGGCTGAAGGTAATAATGATCTTCATAGCTAGGAGATTTATCCTATTGAGGATATCAAAATCCTAGATGTAAATGTGTATTTTTAAGAAAAACGTTAAGAGGAATTTTAGAAAGAGATGATTGAACAAGGAAGAATAATTAACCAAGATTGATCATGGTGATTTAAGTATGATAATACACTTATAAAGACAATAGAGACATTGATAAATGAATTTTAATAAATTTTGATTCATCATACGGTATTGATTAGTCTTATGTGTCAACTAAGGTAAACTCTATTCCTAGTATCACTAAAAACATTGACTATTTATTATCTAACAATGTTGGTTTTAAATTAAAAATAATGGAAACTAGGGTTGAGAAAAAAAATAAAATATGAAATTATTGAAAAAGAATAATTTATAATAGTTTGATGAATTAAGGTTAATTTAAACCTATGTAGAAGAGAGATGATATTTCACTATCATAACTACAATATTTTCAAATGCATGCACATATATTTCATAGAAACACCATTTTTAGTAGATAATGCTTGTGTTGTATTGTATATAATAATAATGTCTATATGTTATTGTTTAATATGTCTCTCCCATGGAACCATACTAGGATAAAATTATTAGGTATCTAAACTTAATATTAATGAAATAGAGAGGATAGGAAACATGGTGAAAAATGGAAGACCAACAATGGTACCACTAAAAACATATTTGATGGTATTGATAATATTTTTGGAATATTTGACCAAAAAGGCCACTATGTAGAAGAGTTTACAAACCTACTATATAATTTTGTAATAAATAAGGGATAATATGAAGAATATATTTATTGTGGAGATATCTCCCAAAGATAGTAAGAGTGGATCATGTATTCATAATAGTAGATTTTGATAAAATTGTAAATATAATAACATGGTTATGAAAAAAATTTAATAGTATGATAGTGGTATTTTGAATATTAAAAAGCAAATATCTTTAAATATTAATTGTATTTCCTCAGCTGACATTAAAACATAGTGGTATAATTCATAGTAGTTTTTATTAATTAATGAACAATGAATAATTTGATGAGTGTCAGTCAACATAATGAAGATGGAAATGAAGGGATATTAATTATAAAACATGACACAATAAAATACTTATGGATTATAGGATAATTTTAAAACTAAAAATAAAAAGTGAAAAATTCTTTTATATATGAGACCAAAAAAATTAATTTTATCTTAGTAGAAATTATGATTATATTGTATAGAATGGAAGGCAATGCCACCTCGGAAAAAAGAACATAAAAAAATATTCATAATATAATCCCATTATAGATATACTCCACTTAATAAAAGAAATATTTCTTAGTTTTAAAACAATTTGAAAAGTTTAGATATCCCAAATAAATCATAAAATATTAGAGTTATAATTATCTATACCACTTGATTTGATTCACTTTGATTTGAGTATACCCATGAGTCATAAATTCCCAATATGTGATACATATTTCATCATATTTATTAATTCCTATGAAATGTTGAATAAATTTATATTAATGATCAAAAAAACAAAAGAAGTGAAAATACTTTCAATCTTTAGAAGATTAGATGATAGAGAACATGGTGTTCATAAGAAGAATCTAAGAATTGGTAACTAGAAAAATTTACATGGATTTATTTTGAACCCAATCATGAAATGTATGGGATTAATAAATGATATCACCCCCAAAATACCATAGTAGATGGAAGTTACATAGGTGATGAATAGACGAATTTTTTGAAATGAGATGAATATTACTTGATGATTACAAAAGATAAAAATTCATAAAAATGAATCTATGTGTATAATTATATAAATTATGAATAGGTGTTCACTTAGATAAAATTAAAACCCCAACATATATGAAATATTTTGTAATGCCCTGACCCCAGTTACCTAGAGTCTGTGCATTATAACGTAACATTGGAATGATCACAAAAGATCATGTCTCAAAAGACCGATTAGTTTAGTAGCCTTGGAAACACTAGATACATTAATAAATGTTACATTACAAGATAAATTAAAACAAAACTATGACAACATCTTGTCTTTATATCCCCTCATACTATCCCTATAGGTCATTCATAAAATACTTCTTCACATCCTGGAAAAATTAAAACATTGAAAGGGGTGAGCTCAGATGCTCAGTAAGGATAACAATATAGGGGAAACTTTCATAAATAAACATAAACATTTAAGGAAATGTATAACTAAAACAAAAGACTTTTAAACTTGAACTTCAGCATAATATGGAAAAAGTAAAATGAAATAATGCCATTTACTTATTCACATGGATATTCTACTAGTTGAATAATCACATGAAATATGAATAACCACTTTCATAATGATGGAATGCGTAATGCTAGACTATCATAGCCACTTAGCCAAGGCCTCGTGCCAAGACTACAAATAAGGTTTTGTCAAGGCCTCGTGCCAAGAAACTAGTTTGTCTCATGGGACCTACCGATGCATCGATGAGCTATAGCGGGCTCCACCCATATCTTATTATGTTTAATGAATTCCTTATATGAAAAGGTTTAAACATATCATAAACCATAACATAATCGCATCACATAAATCATGCATAAAGGAAACATAAAATTTCCACATTTCAATCACAAGATATCAATACAACATGTTGATATAATAAAAACATTATAAAAACCATTTTCAATACCAAAATAAAACAAAAGTAAAACATGGTATTTATTTTTCATTTTTAAAAAAGTTATGTCTTGTAGAGGAAGCTGAAACTCAAATAATGGTCACGGCGGTGGAGAAGTCGTTGTCACCGCATATGTACGACAAAAAACATTCCCTTTTGTCATTTAGTAAAAAGATTCATATAAAAAAGATTCCTTTTGAATAAACGTAAAAGTCAAAGGGGTTTATACACCGTATAAAGGAACGTTGTGTATAAAACAAAATATGCCTCAATGAAAGGAGATCGAGACGAAGTACCTTACCTCGTGTCCGACTTGACTCGATCGTTCTTTAACCTCCTGAATAATAAACTAGAGTTAATTTATACTTTATTAAGAACCTTTTTCAAGTTCATTATTCCTTTTATATCACTTATTACCATGTTATGAACATTATGTAATTATTTTAGTTAACAACTGTCGTTTTGTCGATCTTTGGTACTTGAGTAAAAAATAAACATCTTATAATTACAAGTTGTTCATGTGGTAAAATATCAATTATATCCAGAATTATATTCATGATTTAGATATAATATATATCATATATATCCAGTATATATATGCATTTATAATATTACATAACATTTAGAGGTAAGAAATGAAATGCACCATTCATGGAGATGGTAAGTCGTACGTACGCATGAACGCTAATTTCATTTCTATTTCATATTTAATAGAATGAAATCATAATGATATAAAGTTATATTATAATTCCAGTATAATATCATATATAATATTATTTACTTAATCCTTTATACGTCCCACATTTGGCATTAACGATTCAAATCACTTTGAGGGGTCGGTAGTCCGCACTTCTTAAAATGAAATTATCACGTTTTACCCATAATGGAAATCATAAAGGTATGCCATAAATGAAAAATAAAGAAGCATAAAGAAAACATAAAAATAATATATATCATATATAAATATAGTGACATCTTAATGTCCACCATGAGAGGTTTTAAAAGAAGATTGAACAATCATCGTTTCATGAGGCAGTAATTCGCCACCCATAGAAACAGTATGTTCTTTAACCATTAAACGAAGGTGTGTGTAAGTGTAAATAAAATAATTCTCATAAAAAATCCTAGTATATTTAATATACTGTTTTTGTTACAAAATAATGTAATTAAAAGAGTTTAAGGGGTTGGGGAAGAAATATAAAACAAAAGAACATAAGAAAAGACATTACCTTAAAATCGGGTAACTCTTTTTGATTTGATCAAAAGGCTTCCTTGGGAAGACTTATGCCCAAATTGAGGCTTCTAGGAGTAAGAGAGGGATGTTGGGGGAGTATTTGGGCAGAGTTTGGCCAAGAAAAATGGCTTTGAAGGTGTGAATAAGGTGGTATAGAAGGGGGCCTTTTATAAGAGGAGAGGAGGGGCACTTTTGGAAAGTCATGAAATGTTACATTATTATGAAGTGCTTTTCGGAATTCAAAGGTCCCACAATTATATATTTCGAGGATAAGGTTATAAGGGTTCAAAATATACCCATCCAATAGGTTTTTTATAAGTTTAAGGCTTATATTTTACATTATCTTTTCATTTTATTTAAATAAATAATTAATGAGGTAATCGCTACATCATCATGGTGTCATAAAAAATTTAAATTATTTAATGTCTAAAAATTATAAAAAAAATATCATGATGTAGTAAATATTTTTATCTTTCCAATGACTATTTATAGTTAAAAATATGACTTGTATAACACCATGTAAATGTTTTTTTACTAAAATAATACATGTTTGTGACACTTTTATTTTTTACTTTAAATAAAAAGTTATTAATGCCATTTTCTTACCCAAGTGGCTCCATGGGGCCCCAAGTTCACTAATGGATTTTATTGTTCGGCCATGACTCATCCAATAAGTGTAGGAAAAGTGTAAAGGTAATTTCATCTTATTATATTATTATATTTACCTTAAATTAAACTAATTACCTTTAATCGCGATTAATAAGACTTAACAGTTACTATTCACCAAAAATTATTTTCAACCCATTGAACAACATTTTACTTTCCAATTATAACCCTGTATGTCGGATTTTTGAAATTAAATTTACAGAAGCAGTAAAATTTCATTTAAACGAAAAATTAGTTTTTTAACTACCACTTAGTGGTTTCACAATTCAACAAAAATTGAAGTTTTTCTAAAAAATACCAAAAATTCACCCTAAGCTATATTTGATATTCCAAATTCAAAGATGATGTATATTTTACAAAATTCAAAACATATAAGTCTCATTAATTAATTTTATAATTAATTCCCGTTGTCAAAAAAAATAGTGTGTTTTTAAGAAAGAATATCAATCAAAAGATTGACAATTGTTTATGTCCAATTTCAAAGTGAAATTAATTCTAATGACCACCATTGGATAAAATGGTAAAATTATATTCTAATTATACTTTAAAATCACCCAATAGTATAATTTATCACTATAATTTATTTTTATTAAAATTTTTTTTAAAGTATTTTCACTATTCATTGAAAATTAGAAGTTTTTAGAAAAATACCAAAAATTCAAAATAGGATAATTTCGATATTCCGAATATAAAAATGAAGCCCATTTTGAAATATAAAATTTATATAATTTCAAATAGTAGGTATTACTATTCATAACAGTTACTTCGGTCGCGGTGTGTTAGAATCTCGAACTTGCATACAATGCAAGCTATTTCATTATTGAAAGAGAATCATACCATGGAAGCTTGGGGTGTTACATTCTCTACTCCTTCAATAAATTGCGTCCTCGCAATTTGAAAATGTTCTTCGAAAATAAAAGGTTGAAAATAGAAAATACCTTTGTGGAAACCCCACATCGGAAATAAGGTTAATAAAATTTAGCCTTAATAAGAGGGAAAGGGAAATGAAAAAGTTACCACCAAATTATGATATCGATTAGGAGAACATTGGTGGAAATTAGAGACAAATAATTGGAAGGAAAACATAAATATTTATAGGGATTGATTGAGGTCATCAATCACAAACATGTGTAAAATTGAGGGCCTCAAAGCCATCAATCTATGGTGATTTAAAATATCATCAGTTCAACAAAACATAAGGTATTAGGATAACGCATTTTTTTACTATACTTTTCCTAAATTTTAAAAATTAATTTATTCATAGAATAAAAGAGAGGTATATATATATATACTTGACAAGTAGAGTTTCAACCTTCAACTAATTTCTACCACAAACTCATCTTTCCCTCAAAAAGATAATAGAACTCAAAGATATTATATTTATCCTAATCGTACAAGGTTCCAAATATTAACACATAACATTTAGATTAAGAAAACTATTTTTTAATAACCAGGGAATTCTTATAGGATAGTGGTAGGTAATAAAGGCCCATCTTACTACGGTTGCAGGTTCGATTCCTACAGCTTTGTCCGACGCGACAGGTTATCCCCCGACCTGTAGGTTGTCCTTTTCCTAAAACTATTGTATTATAATATTCTAGAAATAATCTTCAGAAATGTTTTAACCTTAAAAAATACTATCCAAAGTTAAACTTAATCCATTCCAACCTTTATAGTTATCCAAAATACCTCTATCCAGACTTTCTCTAAAAGGTCTCCAAATTCCAAAATCAATTCATCAGATTACACAAACAAAGTAATGTTTCTCTTATTGTCACATACTAAAAATATGATTACCTTCATCATATTAAAACCTTAATGAAAACAATAAGTACTAGAGTACAATCCTTATATATATCACATTATTCTTATAACCATAATATAGTTCTTGAGTCCAAAAACACCAATACATTAATTATTCCACTTCAACTGTAGTAACAACATAAGATTGGACTTGATCCCTTGGCCTTTTTTGAGGTAAGTTTCCTTGGTGCTTAGGGAATTAATTTACATAGTGCCCCATTTCTCTACAATTATAGCATTCAACATTGATATCCACTTTCTTTCCCTTCCAATCACGAGCCTGGTGACCTTTTTCTCCACATTTATAACAAACTCCCATTCCTTTTAGGCAAGTACCAGGGTGATTCTTCCCACAATTATCGCATAATGGAAGATCCTTCTTTCCCATTTTACCTTTATCTTTCTCTTGTTCCATCGTTCTCTTCTTCTCTTGCTTTACTTTATTGTCATAAGATTTAGAGAATTACTTTTCTGTCTTGATAGAACACGAGACTATATCTTCATATGTTGAGAAAGACTGTGATACTAAAGCTTGATGGAGAAATGTTTTTAACCCATCAAAGAAACGATCAATATTACTTCTTGGGTTAAGTATATAATCTGCAGCATACCTCGCTAACCTTGTAATGTTGGCCTCGTACTTTGCGACATTCTCATCCTCCTTTTGTCTCAGACTCAGAAATTGCCTTTCCATATCTGCTTGATGGTCACGAGGAAAGTATTTTTCTAAGAAAAGCTCTTTGAACTCCCTCCATTCCATATTTGATACTTCATCATATTCCATTGTGTTTTGAATCAATGAACACCATTGATCAGCATCTCAAGTGAGGCGGTAAACTGTCATGATAACCTTTTCCCTTTACCCACTCCCCAAGGCATATAATATTTTCTCTAAGGAATTTATCCATTTATCAGCTAATAAGGGATTTTTACTCCCATTGAATGGTGGTGGTTGTTGCCTCATGAAGCGGTCTAACATTGATCCTTCACGATGCAGATCAGGGTGCTCCATATGAGTAAGGTTGTTATTCATAACCTGAGTGAGTTTTCCCAGTATGGTGATAAGCTGATCAGCACCAGTTGTATCACCAGCTCCACTATAATTATCTTAAGCATGAGGGAAATCCCCAAATGGAGTGCATTCATTGATATGGTTTCCATTCCTTCCACTAGGCACCATTTCTAAACAATGTCATAAACTAGATCAGTTTATGAATCAAAATACATAATTACATACTTGTAAAATACTTAACATAAATTGAATAGTTTATGGATATAATCCATAATCATAAAAATGTTTTCCTTGAGGAAGTATATACTCATAAACCCATAATAATGGTTTGTAAAGAAAATGGGAATTATCCTAAGCATATCCCCCAGGAGTGTCGTAACCAAGAGTGCATCAAGGCTCGTTGTCGTGCACCAATTCCCGTTCGAGTCTAGCTCAAATCGGTGTTTTCGGGTTTTACCCCTAGGTAAATCTGTGCGAGAGCCGCCTCTACCTGCTCGTATCTAGATAGGGATGTATTGCTCAGAAAACTCACAAAATCTATATAATACCAAAATTCTAGGAAGTTCTTCTATACTAATCCTCAAAGTCTATCTTAGGGCTATGTGCTCTAATTAGAGTCTATCTAAATCTAGCTTCCAAGTTTAGTACTAAACTGCCTCTGATACCAACTATAATGCCCCGACCCCAGTTACCCAGAGTTGGTGCATTATTATGTAACATTGGCATGATCACAAAAGATCATGTCTCGAAAGACCGATTAGTTTAGTAGCCTTGGAAACCCTATATACATTCATAAATGTTACATTATATCATAAAGTAAAACAAAACTACAACAACATCTTGTCTTTATATCCCCTTATACTATCCCTGCAGGTCATTCATAAAATAATTCTTCACATCCTGGAAAAATTAAAACATTGAAAGGGGTGAGCTCAGATGCTCAGTAAAAATAACAATATTGCAGAAACTTTAATAAATAAACATAATCATTTAAGGTAATGTACAACTAAAACAAAAGCCTTTTAAACTTGAACTTCAACATAATATGGAAAAGGTAAAATGAAATAATTCCATTTACTTATTCACATGGATATTATACTAGTTGAATAATCACATGCAATATCAATAACCACTTTCATAATGATGGAATGCATAATTCCAGACTATCATAGCCATGTAGCCAAGGCCTCGTGCCAAGACTACAAATAAGGTTTTGTCAAGGCTTCGTGCCAAGAGACTAGTTTGTCTCATGAGACCTACTGATGGATCAAGGAGCTATAGCAGGCTCTACCCGTCACTTATTAAGTCCAATTCATTCATTATATGAAAATGTTTAAACATATCATAAACCATAACATAATCGTATCGCATAAATCATGAATAAAGGAAACATAACATTTCCACATTTCAATCACAAGATATCAATACAACACGTTGATATAATAAAAACATTATCAAAACCATTTTCAATACCAAAATAAAAGAAAAGTAAAACATGGTATTTATTTTTCATTTTAAAAAAAGTTATGTCTTGTAGAGGAAGCCGAAACTAAAATAATGGTCACGACGGTGGAGAAGTCGTTGTCACTGCATACGTATGACAAAAAAAACATTCCCTGTTTTCGTTTAGTAAAACGATTCGTATAAAAAAGATTTCTTTTGAATAAACGTAAAATTCAAAGGGGTTAATACACCGTATAAAGGAAAGTTGTGTATAAAACAAAATATGCCTCAATGAAAGGAGATTGAGACGAAGTCCCTTACCTCATGTCTGACTTGACTCGATCATTTTTTAACCTCCTGAATAATAAACTAGATTTAATTTCTACTTGCTTAAGAACCTTTTTAAAGTTTATTATTCCTTTTATATAACTTATTACCATGTTATGAACATTATGTAGTTATTTTAGTTAAGAACGGTCGTTTTGTCGATCTTTGGTACTTGAGTCAAAAATAAACTTCTTATAATTACAAGTTGTTCATCTGGTAAAATATCAATTATATCCAGAATTATATTCATTATTTAGATATCATATATATCATATATATCCAGTATATATATGCATTTATAATATTATATAACATTTATAGGTAAGAAATGAAATGCACCGTTCATGGAGACGGTAATCCGTACGTACGCATGAACGCTACTTTCATTTATATTTCATATTTAATGGAATGAAATCATAATGATATAAAGTTATATTATAATTCCAGTATAATATCATATATAATATCATTTACTCCATCCTTTATACGTCCCACACATGGCATTAACGATTAAAATCACTTTGACGGGGCGGTAGTCCGCACTTCCTAAAATGAAATTATCGTGTTTTACCCATAATGGAAATCATAAAGGTATGCCATAAATAAAAAATACAGAAGCATAAGAAAAACATAAACATAATATATATCATATATAAATATAGTGAAATCTTAATGGCCACCATGAGAGGTTTTAAAAGAAGATTGAACAATCATCGTTTCATGAGGCAGTAATTCGCCACCCACAGAAACTGTATGTTCTTTAACCATTAGACGAATGTGTGTGTAAGTGTAAATCAAATCCTTCTTATAACAACATCCTAGTATTGTAACACCTCGAGATTTTATGAAAAATATTATTTTTAATTTTATTGATGTCTTGTGTTGTACGCTACAACAAAGGTGTCTTGCACAACACGCAATCCTAACTTGGCTACATTACATGCAATCACGACCTTCCTTGATAGCGTGTGTTGTACGCAATACCGAGTTTCACTAAACAACGATATGCTATTAAAATATTATTAAAACTAGCCGTTATGAATTGTAATAACCACCTTTTGAAATTTTGTAAATTTCATCTTTCAAAATGGACTTCATTTTTAGATTCGGAATATCGAAATTATCCTAGGGTGAAATTTTGGTATTTTTCTGAAAACTTTCAATTTTTGATGAATAGTGAAAACACAGGGTTACTATTTAAAAACCGAATTTTTATTTAAATAATTATTTATTATATTTAAATTTAATTTAGGTCAAAATTGACACATAATACCTATATAAGTTCAATTTAATTCATTAGAGTCATTTTATAATAATTTTAGATATATAAAAAATTTATTGAACTTTTGACTGTCTTTTACCCACATCGTAGGAGAATTTCCAAGTTCACATAAAACATAATTTTACCACTTCTGTGAGTGGAATTTCAAAAATCTGAGAGACAGAGTTGATTTTAGTAAGTAAAATGTGGTTCAATGAGATGAAAATAATTTTTGGTGAATAGTAACTTTTTACTTTTTTTTACCACGGTTAAAAGTAAATAAGGTAATTAAGGGTAAAAATGATATTATTATTACCCTAAAACATGTCATAATTCTATTGGATAAGTGTAATTCGACCAATAACAACCTTATGAATAAAATATGACCATTTAGGCCCACTTGGATTAGACTAGGACACTTATTATTAATTTATTTAAAGAAGAGTTAAAATAGTTAAAATCAATGTTTAATAAGTAAATCATTTTTAACATAGGGTTATACAAAAGATAAATTCAACTATAAATATTAATTAGAAATATAAAAAGATTTTATACATAATGGTATTTTATTTGTAATTTTTAGACTTTAAATAATTTAATTTATTTATGACACAATGATGATGTAGTAATTATATTATTAATGAAATATTGACATAATTGATGTTATAAATACCCAAATAATTGTAATTTGAGACTTTTTATGAATTACAATAATTTTATATGTTAATATGACCTGTTAGTATTGATTTAATTAACTTTTTTCGAACTAATATTTCTGTTATGATTTTCACAAAAATCAATTACCAAATAGTGTTAAAATTGACATAAAATAGTTTTTAAAACAAATATTATATTATTAATTGTTATTTTATTCCTAAAAATATAAGGTTAGGAAAAATGACTTAGATAAGGTTATATATATTAATAATAAACAACTTGGGGTTCTTTTGGCTTGTTATAGTAAGTTTATTAACCTTATAGTGTAAGAAAATAAGAAGACACGGTAAAAGAAAAATTATTTAACTTAAAGTTAAATCTATATGATAAGGTTAAAATAGAAACCTAAACTTGTATAAATTCTATTTTATGAGAGTATTTCGACCCATCCCCACCTTATCTTCGAAATAACTCAATTTGGAGCTATTAAAAAGCAAATATGACTTTATAATAAAATAATATTTTTAGTTATTCCAAAGGTACCCCTCTCCTCCCTTATAAAAGGGCACCTCCTCCCTCTCTTCCTCACAGCACTTTGAGCCTTCAAAATCGGCCAACCCCTGACAAATTCTTGTATCCACTTCCCGAGAAACATCCTAGAGGTCCTGGTCTTCTTCAAATACCAATTTTGGTGCCCTAAGAGGAGCTCTCAAAGAGGCGCTTCAAAGAAGAGGTAATGTCCGTTACCGATTCTTTCAACTTTATTTATTCTTCCACTTCTTCTTCTTTAGTTGTTTAATAATGAAGTAATAACATCAGTATCACTCATATACTGATATTTTATTATAAGTATTAAGCAACCCTATTTCACCATCTATCCATCCTACGGAAAATGAAATCACCGCGCGTGCATACGTACGGAATACCATCTCCACGCCGTGGTGTAATCTATTTTCCACCACCACCTTACTTGGATGGGTATAATGGTGTAAATAATAACTATATATGATTATTTTAAAGTGATATTGATTCTGAAATAGTATACATAGACTCCAATACAATTCCACGATCATGGGAATGATATAATCGCTCGTGCGTACGTACGAACTACCGTCTCCACGACGCGATGAGATTTATTCTCCATGTTAACCATTCATGAATTATTATAAAGTATATATAATAAGTAATCATGAGATATATGACATAATAATGATACTAGATTTATGTGTATATATATGTATGTCATCTACTTAATTTCATTCAATTCAATAAGGAAACAAAAAGAGCGTTCATGCATACGTACGACCTACCGTCTCCATGAACGGTGTATTTCATTTCATTTAATCGATCTATCATATATATATGTATATACTGAAATATATATTATATGTAAATCATGTTTTAAATTCTTGAATTAAGTAAATCGGGATATAAGTAATGATATCAAGAACAACAAGTCCAAACATGTACGATAAATAAACGATTTAACCCAAAACGTTGCTTTAACATGGAACTTACAAAAGAACGGGTAATATAAAGTCATAAGTGAACCATATATGATATCATAACAATGAATTTTATTTTTTAATAATTCAATGAAATTATTTAAATCATTATACCGGAGGTTTGGAAACGTACGAAGCATATCAGACCTAAGGTAAGGGATAATTATTCCAATCTCATTCTTATCCGAGATTGTTTATTTGTAAGTATTTACTAGGGTTATGATTATTATCCATGTCCATATGTTCTCAAAAAAATTTTCATAAAATGTTTACATTCCTTCCATGTATGTTTAAATACATTTTTACCCTTTCCTTACTTTTACCGCATCATATGGAAGGAATCTTTTTTTTTACCATACGTGGTATTTTTGAATTTTCCAAAAAAAGTATGAGGATATTTTTTTTAACTTATACGACATGAAAGGATTTTTTATGGTTTTATAAAGCCTTATTTTCATAAATATTACTCAAATATATTTCATGACTATTTTCAAAAAAATCTCTTTTTTTTAAAATTGCGCGAGGTTTTGTGAAAAGAAATTGATTTTGAAGAAGAAATGATATTTTCCTCAAGAATTCATTTCAAGTGTTTTATCAAAACCATTTTCTATCTATGATGACATTATTTTATATGTGTATGTTTCAAGTATAATATGATTTACATGGTTTCAATTTTCTTATGATGCAATATCAATTTGTTTTATATGGATTATGTGATGATGGGATGATGTTTATGAAACCCATTTTATTCTTTGGGTTATGATGAATGTTTTAAGTTTATTTTGTGGCATAAGTAAGAATGATTTCACTATGAGATGGGTGGGACCTATATCTCCCTCCAATTAATTGGGTAAAGATTTATATCTCATGAGATAGACAAGGCTGGAATGGTAAGTTAATCTGGTTCAGTGTTACAGGACTGAAACGAGGAGTGAACTCGATTCAGAAAGGGACTTTGTCCACTAAGATGGTCTTGGAAGCAATTCCTTGGCTACTATGGAAATCATAACATGTGCTGAATGGTTTCCACAATTACATGTTTTATTCTCATTATATTTTATCATGGTTTATGTTCTATTATGATATATGACTTACGTACTTCCATGATTTATGTCTTTGCTCAAGATTTTGATGTTTAAATTTCATGTTCAAGTTTTTGCTTCCAAATGTTTATGGATTGTTTTATGTTATCTATGTTTGCACTTAATGAGAATTTGAGCTCAACCTTTTTATGTTTTATTTTCCCCGGGAAATAAAGAAATGTTTTAGGTAAGGAAACAAAAAGGGTAAGATCGTTATGGGAGTTGTTGAAGATATTTCAACATGATTAGAAGTTTATATTCCAAGTTTCCAAAGACACTAAACTATTATGGTCCTTGTGTGTCTCTTTTTTGTTATGTATTAAGTATTCTGCAAAAGTAATGTAATGTCCATGTACGTCAAGCTTTGGGTCTCTACAGTTGGTATCAGAGGAAAGGTTTAGTCAACCTTTGGAAACTAGGATGCGAAAACGTTAGTGAGATCCCTAGAGATATTTCTAAGGTATGTCTAGGGATGTCCCTAAGGATAAGTATACGTATAGGACATAGTCCTAGAACTATGATAACAATCTTAGAATTTAACCTAAGATGTTAGATATTGATGGTACTCCCCCTTTATTATGTTGTTTTCCCTAGCACGATTTTTGCCTCTCACACTATTATTTTTGGGTTTTAGACGATGGATGGAACCCGAAGGAACCGTGTTGATCAATGTAATGGACAATGCAATGATTGTCCTCCTGAACAAACCAATGTTATGGGATATGGAGTGGAAAATATTATTTCTATACTTACACAAGCTATGAATCATTCTGGACTTCCAAATGAGCAGAGAAGGGAACAATATTCTATTGAGTCCTTCATGAGGCAACGTCCACCTTCTTTCAGTTGGTCTTCCGATCCACTTGTTGATGAACAATGGATCAGTACCACTGAAAAGATATTTTCAGTTCTTCAATGTTTTGAACATGATAAAGTCATCTTAGCAGTATATTGTTTGGAAAGTGAAGCTGATCAACGGTGGAATCTTATCAAGAATACAAGGCCAAGAGATGAAATTGAGTCCATGGAATGGGACGAGTTTAAGAACTTATTTTTCAATAAGTAATTCTTTCGTATTATTCGAACAAAATGGAGAAGGAGTTTCTTGAACTAAAGCAAAAGTATGATGAATCTTTTTGTATATACAAAGCGAATTTTACAAGGCTTGCAAGGTATGCATCTGGCTTTATCATCTAACCTGAAAGTAAAGTTGATCGATTCTTCAGTGGCTTAAAACCAAATATTCGAAGGGAATTAGCTATAAGAGACTTCATTAGCTATGAAGAAATTGTGCATTGTGCTATTAAAGTAGAAATGGAATTTGGTGTTACATATCCATCTCATGGTTTTGAAAAGAAACGAAAGATGGAGTTTAAGGAGAAATCTCAGAATAATGGTGAAAAGAAGATGAATGTTTCCTTATGATCAAAGTGTGGAAAGAAGTATGGTGGAAATTGTATTGAAGGGACTAGAAAATGTTTTATGTATGGAAAAGAAGGTCATTGAGCAGCTGAGTGTCGAAGTAATAGAAAAAGGGTTGCTAATGGTGTGAATAAAGAAAAGACTGCAGAGAACGCACCACCAACACTTCAATGCAACATGTGTAATGAAATGGGGCATTATGATAATCAATGCCCTAATCCAAGGGTTAATGATGATCGACATGAGAAACCACTTAAAGCAAAGGACAAAGGGAAGTCACATGCGATCACTATTGGTGATGTTGAATATGACAACGATGTGGTGGAATGATTAAGTGTTTATGTAATGGGATTCCAAAATAATGTTGTATATAGTATCATGAAATATTGGAATATTTATCTATTGGTCTATTGTGGTTTTCAATAATTTTATGGTACCGGTAACAATGGAAAGTGATTGAGATATTTTTGGAAATAAGATGATATGCGCATAATGAAGGGATAAGGAGAAAATTAAATGTTTGAAAGTATTCATGAGCTCATGACTGATATAAGGAAATAGATATATCATGGTTTGAGTATATAGAATTTTGGTTTTTTGGTATGTGGAAAGAGTTAACTTTTGACAGCACTCATGTTTTCACTAAGATTCAATGGGTATTCATTTTTCAAGAGAATACATGATTAAGGCCTTCAAATATTTAGAATGTGACCAACAAGACATATCTTATGATATACGGGGATCAACGATGGTATTAACATGCTTGTTATATGAAATCTATGGTAATCGTTTTCACTATATTATGAGAGTGGACTGAAGTATTATGGATAAGCCTAAAGATTGGAATGGATTATGTTGGACATAAGTTATTATTGTTTAAGGATAGAAGTTTTTTCGATATTATTAGTGGGATGTTATATTAATGTAGTTTTAGAAAAAAGGACAACCTGTAGGACGGGTAATAGCCCATCGCGTCGGACAAGGCTGTGGGAATTAAACCCACAATCGAAGTGTGACTGGCCTTTATCGCCTACCACTGGCCTACAGGAAGTCCCTGGTTAGTAAAAACTAGTTTTATTTTATTAATCGGTATGATATATGAAGTATAAGTTCATTTTTGGAACCATATACGATTAATCTAACCATAAGATGTACTTATAACTTTTGCTAACCTTTTGTTTGAAACAGATGGAATGCCCCATCATTCTATCACATAATCTGCTAACACATCACGAATAAAAAATTCAACTTCATTTCTTTAAGGGATAAAGTGGAAATTGTTCAATTCACGAACAATAGTGAAATTGTACCAAAATCATGTAAGTATTTCTTTTAATTCATCAACTTTAGAGAAATGATCTTGAAAACCAAAAATGTTGTCCTAGTTCCCTTATATCCGATGAATCAGATGGTACCTTAGATCATCACAAATCTATGGATTTGTGATTGTTGGATTTTTCATAACCATGTTCTCTACCACTCTCTATCAGAACATGATGGTTATGTTTCTCTTCCATATCCATATTTTCACCTATGTTCTCATATGTGGAAACTTAGTGATTAGTTAATTTGGGTAACTGTTATGTTTCATACTTTAGTTTTTAAAGATTGGTTTTGGTATTCCTTTTTACGATGTGGGTTTCTATTAAAGAAACTTTCAAGTAGTAAACCATTTATAACCCCGACGAATTTCGAGGGAGAAATTCATTTTAAGGGGGGTAGAATGTAACACCCCGAGATTTTATGAAAAATATTCTTTTTAATTTTATTGACGTCTTGTGTTGTACACTAAAAAAAAGGAGTCTTGCACAACATGCAACCCTAACTTGGCTGCATTATAAGTAATCACGACCTTCCTCGATAGCGTGTGTTGTACGCAATACTGAGTTTCAATAAACAACGATATGCTATTAAAATATTATTAAAACTAGCTGTTATGAATAGTAATAACCACTTTTTGAAATTTTGTAAATTCCATCTTTCAAAATGGACTTCATTTTTGGATTCGGAATATTGAAATTAGCCTAGGGTGAAATTTTGGTATTTTTCAGAAAACTTTCAATTTTTGATGAATAGTGAAAACACTGGGTTACTATTTAAAAACCGACTTTTTATTTAAATAATTATTTATTATATTTAAATTTATTTTAGGTAAAAATTGACACATAATACCTATATAAGTTCAATGTAATTCATTGGAGTCATTTTATAATAATTTTTGATATAGAAAAATTTTATTGAACTTTTGACCGTCTTTTATCCACCTCCTAGGAGAATTTCCAAATTCACATAAAACATAATTTTACCGCTTATGTGAGTGGAATTTCAAAAATCTGAGAGACACGGTTGATGTCAGTAAATAAAATGTGGTTCAATGAGATGAAAATAATATTTTCTGAATAGTAACTGTTTACTTTTTTTACCATGGTTAAAAGTAAATAAGGTAATTAAGGGTAAAAATGATATTATTATTACCCTAACACATGTACTAATTCTATTGTATAAGTGTAATTAGACAAAGAAAAACCTTAGGAATAACATATGACTATTTAGGCCCACTTGGATTAGATTAGGACATTTATTATTAATTTATTTAAAGAAGGGTTAAAATAGTTAAAATCAATGTTTAATAAGTAAATCATTTTTAATATAGGGTTATACAAAAGATAAATTCGACTATAAATATTAATTAGAAAGATAAAAATATTTTCTACATAATGGTATTTTATTTGTAATTTTTAGACTTTAAATAATTTAATTTATTTATGACACAATGATGATGCAGTAATTATATTATTAATGAAATATTGATATAATTGATGTTATAAATACCAAAATAAATGTAATTTGAGGCTTTTTATGAATTAAAATAATTTTATATGTTAATATTACATGTTAGTATTGATTTAATAAACTTTTTTCGAACTAATATTTCTGTTATGATTTTCACAAAAATCAATTACCAAATAGTGTCAAAATTGACATAAAATAGTTTGTAAAACAAATATTATATTATTAATTGTTATTTTATTCCTAAAAATCTAAGGTTCGGCCAAATGACTTATATAAGGTTATATATGTTAATAATAAACAACTTGGGGTTCTTTTGGCTTGTTATAGTAAGTTTATTAACCTTATAGTGTAAGAAAACAAGAAGACATGGTAAAAGAAAAATTATTTAACTTAAAGTTAAATCTAAATGATAAGGTTAAAATATAAACCTAAACTTGTATAAATTTTATTGGATTAGAGGATTTAGACCCATACCCACCTTATCTTATAAATAACTCAATTTGGAGAAATTAGAAACCGAATATGACTTTATAATAAAATAATATTTTTAGTTATTCCAAAGGTGCTCCTTTCCTCCCTTATAAAAGGGCACCTCCTCCCTCTCTTCCTCACACCACATTGAGCCTTCAAGCTCGGCCAAACCCTGAAAAATTATCTTCTACACTTCCCCCATAAACATCCTAGAGGTCCTGGTGTTCTTCAAAGACCAATTTTGGTGCCCTAAGATGAGGTCTCAAAGAGGCGCTTCAAAGAAGAGGTAATGTCCGTTACTGATTCTTTCAACTGTATTTCTTCTTCCAATTCTTCTTATTTAGTTGTTTAATTATGAAGTAATAACATCAGTATCACTCATATACTGATATGTTATTATAATTATTAAACAACCCTATTTCACCATCTATCCATCCTACGGAAAATGAAATCACCGCGCGTGCGTACGTACGGAATACCGTCTCCACGCCGTGGTGTAATCTATTTTCCACCACCAACTTACTTGGATGGGTATAATGGTGTAAATAATAACTATATATAATTATTTTAAAGTGATATTGATTCTTAAATAGTATACATACACTCCAATACAATTCCACGATCATGGGAATGATATCATCGCTCGTGCGTACGTACGAACTACCGTCTCCACGACGCGATGAGATTCATTCTCCATGTTAACCATTCATGAATTATTATAAAGTATATATAATAAGTAATCATGAAATATATGACATACTAATTATACTGGATTTATGTGTATATATATGTATGTCATCTACTTAATTTCATTCAATTCAATAAGGAAACGAAAAGAGCGTTCATGCATACGTACGACCTACCATCTCCATGAACGGTGTATTTCATTTCATTTAATCGATCTATCATATATATATGTATATACTGAAATATATATTATATGTAAATCATGTTTTAAATTCTTGAATTAAGTAAATCGGGATATAAGTAATGATATCAAGAACAACAATTCCAAACACGTACGATAAATAAACGATTTAACCGAAAACGCTGCTTTAACATGGAACTTACAAAAGAACGGGTAATATAAAGTCATAATTGAACCATATATGATATCATAAAAATGAATATTATTCTGTAATAAGTCAATGAAATTATTTAAATCATTATACAGGAGGTTCGGAAACGTACGAAGCATATCGGACCTAAGGTAAGGGATAATTATTCCAATCTCATTCTTATCCGAGATTGTTTATTTGTAAGTATTTACTGGGGTTATGATTATTATCCATGTCCATATGTTCTCAAAAAAAATTCATAAAATGTTTACATTCCTTCCATGTATGTTTAAAGACATTTTTACCCTTTTCTTACTTTTACCGCATCGTATGGAAGGAATCTTTTTTTTTTTTTACCATACGTGGTATTTTTGAATTTTCTGAAAAAAGTATGAGGAAATTTTTTTTAACTTATACGACATGAAATGATTTTTTATGGTTTTATAAAGCTTTATTTTCATGAAGCTTACTCAAAAATATTTCATGACTATTTTCAAAAAAATCGTTTTTTTTAAAATTGCATGAGGTTTTGTGAAAAGAAATTGATTTTGAAGAAGAAATGATATTTTCCTCAAGAATTCATTTCAAGTGTTTTATCAAAACCATTTTCTATCTAAGATGACATTATTTCATATGTGTATGTTTCAAGTATAATATTATTTACATGGTTTCAATTTTCTTATGATGAAATATCCATTTGTTTTATATGGATTATGTGATGATGGGATGATGTTTATGAAACCCATTTTATTCTTTGGGTTATGATGAATGTTTTAAGTTTATTTTGTGGCACAAGTTAGAATGATTTCACTATGAGATGAGTGGGAACTATATCTCCCTCCAATTCATTGGGTAAAGATTTATATCTCATGAGATAGACATGGCTAGAACGGTAAGTTAATCCGGTTCAGTGTTACAGGACTGAAACGAGGAGTGAACTTGATTCAGAAAGGGACTTTGTCCACTAAGATGGTCTTGGCAAAAATTCCTTGGATACTATAGAAATCATAACATGTGTTGAATGGTTGCCACAATTACATGTTTTATTCCCATTATATTTTATCACATTTGATGTTCTATTATGATATATGCCTTACGTACTTCCACAATTTATGTCTTTGCTCAAGATTTTGATGTTTAAATTTCATGTTCAAGTTTTTTGCTTCCAAATGTTTATGGATTGTTTTATGTTATCTATGTTTCCCCTTAATAAGAATTTGAGCTCACCATTTTTATGTTTTATTTTCCCCAGGAAATAAAGAAATGTTTTAGGTAAGGAAACAAAAAAGGGGAAGATCGTTATGGGAGTTGTTGAAGATATTTCATCATGATTAGAAGTTTATATTCCGAGTTTCCAAAGACACTAAACTATTACGGTCCTTGTGTGTCTTTTTTTTTGTTATGTATTAAGTATTCCTCAAAAGTAATTTAATGTCCATGTACGTCAAGATTTGGGTCTCTACAGTTGGTATCAGAGGAAAGTTTTAGTCAACCTTAGGAAACTAGGATGCGAAAACGTTAGTGAGATCCCTAGAGATATTTCTAAGGTATGTCTAGGGATGTCCCTAAGGATAAGTATACATATAGGATATAGTCCTAGAACTACGGTAACAATATTAAAATTTAAACTAAGATGTTAGATATTGATGGTACTCTCCCTTTATTATGTTGTTTTTCCTAGCATAATTTTTGCCTCTCACATTATTATTTTTGGGTTTTAGATGATGGCTGGAACCCGAAGGAACCGTGTTGATCAATGTAATGGACAATGAAATGATTGTCCTCCTGAACAAACCAATGTTATGGGAGATGGAGTGGAAAATCTTATTTCTATACTTACACAAGCTATGAATCATTCTGGACTTCCAAATGAGCAGAGGAGGGAAAAATATTCTATTGAGTCCTTCATGAGGCAACGTCTACCTTCTTTCAGTGGGTCTTCCGATCCAATTATTGTTGAACAATGGATCAGTACCACTGAAAATATATTTTCAGTTCTTCAATGTTCTGAACATGATAAATTCATCTTAGAAGTATATCGTTTGGAAGGTGAAGCTGATCAATGGTGGAATCTTATCAAGAATACGAGGCCAAGATAAGAAATTGAGTCCATGGAATGGGACGAGTTAAATAACTTATTTTTCAATAAGTACTTCCCTTGTATTCTTTGAACAAAGATGGAGAAGGAGTTTCTTGAACTAAAGCAAAAGGATGATGAATCTGTTGGTATATACGAATCAAATTTTACAAGGGTTGTAAGGTATGCATCTGGCTTTATCATCCAACCTGAAAGTAAAGTTGATCAATTATTCAGTGGCTTAAAACAAAATCTTCGAAGGGCATTAGCTATAAGATACTTCAGTAGCTATGAAGAAATTGTGCATTGTGCTATTAAGGTAGAAATGGAAGTTGGTGTTACATATCCATCTCATGGTTTTGACAAGAAACGAAAGATGGAGTTCAAGGAGAAATCTCAGAATAATGGTGAAAAGAAGATGAATGTTTCCTTATGCTCAAAGTGTGGAAAGAAGCATGGTAGAGATTGTCTTAAAGGGACTAGAAAATGTTTTAAGTGTGGAAAAGAAGGTCATTGAGCAGCTGAGTGTCGAAGTAATGGAAAAAGGGTTGCTAATGGTGTGAATAAAGAAAAGACTATAGAGAACACACCACCAACACTTCAATGCTTCAAGTGCAATGAAATGGGGCATTATGCTAATCAATGCCCTAATCCAAGGGTTAATGATGATCAACATGAGCAACCACTTAAGGCAAAGGACAAAGGGAAGTCACATGCGATCACTATTGGCGATGTTGAATATAAAAACGATGTGGTGGAATGATTAAGTGTTTATGTAATGGGATTCCAAAATAATGTTGTATATAGTATCATGGAATATTGGAATATTTATGTATTGGTCTATTGTGGTTTTCAATAATTTTATGGTACCGGTAACCATGGAAAGTGATTGAGATATTTTTGGAAAGAAGATGATATGCGCATAATGAATGGATAAGGAGAAAATGAAATGTTTGACAGTATTCATGAGCTCAAGACTGATATAAGGAAATAGTTATATCATGGTTTGAGTATATAGAATTTTGGGTTTTTGGTATGTGGAAAGAGTTAACTTTTGACAACACTCATGTTTTCACTAAGATTCAATGGGTATTCATTTTTCAAGAGAATACATGATTAAGGCCTTCTAATATTTGGAATGTGACCAACAAGACATATCTTATGATATATGGGGATCAACGATGGTATTAACATGCTTGTTATATGAAATCTCTAGTAATCATTTTCACTATATTATGAGAGTGGACTGTAGTATTATGGATAAGCCTAAAGATTGGAATGGATTATGTTGGACATAAGTCAGTATTGTTTAAGGATAGAAGTTTTTTCGATATTATTGATAGGATGTTATATTAATGTAGTTTTAGAAAAAAGGAAAACCTACAGGATGGGTAACATCCCATCGCGTTGGACAAGGCTGTGGGAATTGAACCCACAACCGAAGTGAGACTAGACTTTATCGCCTACCACTGGCCTAGAGGAATTCCCTGGTTAGTAGAAACTAGTTTTATTTTATTAAGCGGTATGATATATGAAGTATAAGTTCATTTTTGGAACCATATACGATTAATCTAACCATAAGATGGGCTTATAACTTTTGCTAACCTTTTGTTTGAAATAGATGGAATGCCCCGTCATTCTGTCACATGATCTGCTAACACATCACGAATAACAAATTCAACTTCATTTCTTTAAGGGATAAAGTGGAAATTGTTCAATTCACGAACAATAGTGAAATTGTACCAAAATCATGTAAGTATTTCTTTTAATTCATCAACTTTAGGGAAATGATCTTGAAAACCAAAAATGTTGTCCTAGTTCCCTTATATCCGATGAATCAGATGGTACCTTAGATCATCACAAATCTATGGCTTTGTGATTATTGTCTTTTTCATAGCCATGTTCTCTACCACTCTCTATCAGAACATGATGGTTAGGTTTCTCTTCCATATCCATATTTTCACTTATGTTCTCATATGTGGAAACTCAGTGATTAGTTAATTTGGGTAACTGTTATGTTTCATAATTTAGTTTTTAAAGATTGGTTTTGGTATTCCTTTTTATGATGTAAGTTTCTATTAAAGAAACTTTTGAGTAGTAAACCATTTATAACCCCGACGAATTTCGAGGGCGAAATTCATTTTAAGGGGGGTAGAATGTAACACCCCGAGATTTTATGAAAAATATTCTTTTTAATTTTATTGATGTCTTGTGTTGTACACTACAACAAAGGAGTCTTTCACAACATGCAACCCTAACTTGGCTACATTACAAGAAATCACTACCTTCCTCGATAGCGTGTGTTGAACACAATACCAAGTTTCACTAAGCAACAATATGCTATTAAAATATTATTAAAACTAGCCGTTATGAATAGTAATAACCACTTTTTTAAATTTTGTAAATTTTAGCTTTCAAAATGGACTTCATTTTTGGATTCGTAATATCAAAATTATCCTAGGGTGAAATTTTAGTATTTTTTAGAAAACTTTCAATTTTTGATGAATAGTGAAAACACTAGGTTACTATTTAAAAACCGAATTTTTATTTAAATAATTATTTATTCTATTTAAATTTATTTTAGTTCAAAATTGACACATAATATCTATATAAGTTCAATGTAATTCATTCGAGTCATTTTATAATAATTTTAGATATATAAAAATTTTATTGATCTTTTGACCGTCTTTTACCCACCTCCTAGGAAAATTTCCAAATTCACATAAAACATAATTTTACCACTTATATGAGTGGAATTTAAAAACTCCAAGAGACACAGTTGATGTCAGTAAGTAAAATGTGGTTCAATGAGATGAAAATAATTTTTTGCAGAATAGTAACTTTTTACTTTTTTTTACCACGGTTAAAAGTAAATAAGGTAATTAAGGGTAAAAATGATATTATTATTACCCTAAAACATGTACTAATTCTATTGGATAAGTGTAATTCGACCAAAAACAACCTTAGGAATAAAATATGACCATTTAGTCCCACTTGTATTAGATTAGGACATTTATTATTAATTTATTTAAAGAAGGGTTAAAATAGTTAAAATCAATGTTTAATAAGTAAATAATTTTTAATATAGGGTTATACAAAAGATAAATTCGACTATAAATATTCCTTAGAAAGATAAAAATATTTTCTACATAATTGTATTTTATTTGTAATTTTTAGACTTTAAATAATTTAATTTATTTGTGACACAATGATGATGCAGTAATTATATTATTAATGGAATATTGACATAATTGATTTTATAAATACCCAAATAAATGTAATTTTAGGCTTTTTATGAATTCAAATAATTATCTACGTTAATATGACATGTTAGTATTGATTTAATTAACTTTTTTCGAACTAATATTTCTATTATGATTTTCAAAAAAATCAATTGCCAAATAGTGTCAAAATTGACATAAAATAGTTTGTAAAACAAATATTATATTATTAATTGTTATTTTATTCCTAAAAATATAAGGTTCGTCCAAATGAATTATATAAGGTTATATATGTTAATAATAAACAACTTGGGGTTCTTTTGGCTTGTTATAGTAAGTTTATTAACCTTATAGTGTAAGAAAACAAGAAGACACGGTAAAAGAAAAATTATTTAACTTAAAGTTAAATCTAAATGATAAGGTTAAAATAGAAACCTAAACGTGTATAAATTCTATTGGATTAGAGTATTTCGACCAATCCACACCTTAGCTTATAAATAACTCAATTTTGAGCTATTAAAAACCGAATATGACTTTATAATAAAATAATATTTTTAATTATTCCAATGGTGCCCCTCTCCTCCCTTATAAAAGGGAACCTCCTCCCTCTCTTCCTCACACCACTTTGAGCCTTCAAGATCGGAAAAACCCTGAAAAATTCTCTTCTCCACTTCCACAAAAACATCCTAGAGGTCCTGGTCTTCTTAAAAGACCAATTTTGGTGCCCTAAGAGGAGGTCTCAAAGAGGCGCTTCAAAGAAGAGGTAATGTCCGTTACTGATTCTTTCAACTGCATTTCTTTTTCCACTTATTCTTCTTTAGTTGTTTAATTATGAAGTAATAAAATCAGTATCAATCGTATACTGATATGTTATTATAAGTATAAAACAACCCTATTTCACCATCTATCCATCCTACGTAAAACGAAATCATCGCGCGTGCGTACGTACGGAATACCGTCTCCACGCCGTGGTGTAATCTATTTTCCACCACCACCTTACTTGGATGGATATAATGGTGTAAATAATAACTATATATGATTATTGTAAATTGATATTGACTCTGAAATAGTATACATACACTCCAATACAATTCCACGATCATGGTAATGATATCATCGCTCGTACGTACGTACGGACTACCGTCTCCACGACACGATGAGATTCATTCTCCATGTTAACCATTCATGAATTATTATAAAGTATATATAATAAGTAATCATGAAATATATGACATAATAATGATACTGTATTTATGTGTATATATATGTATTTCATCTACTTAATTTCATTCAATTCAATAAGGAAACGAAAACAGCGTTCATGCATACGTACGACCTACCGTCTCCATGAACGGTGTATTTCATTTCATTTAATCAATATATCATATATATATGTATAAACTGAAATATATATTATATTTAAATCATGTTTTAAATTATTTAATTAAGTAAATCAGGATATAAGTAATGATATCAAGAACAACAAGTCCAAACACGTATGATAAATAAAACGATTTAACCCAAAACGCTGCTTTAACATGGAACTTACAAAAGAACGGGTAATAAAAAGTCATAAGTGAACCATATATGATATCATAACAATGACTATGATTATGTAATAAGTCAATGACATTATTTAAATCATTATACAGGAGGTTCAGAAACGTACGAAGCATATCGTACCTAAGGTAAGGGATAATTATTCCAATCTCATTCTTATCTAAGATTGTTTATTTGTAAGTATTTACCGGGGTTATGATTATTATCCATGTCCATATGTTCTCAAATTTTTTTTCATAAAATGTTTACATTCCTTCCATGTATGTTTAAAGACATTTTTACCCTTTTCTTACTTTTACCGCATCCTATGGAAGAAATCTTTCTTTTTTTTACCATACGTGGTATTTTTGACTTTTCCGACAAAAGTACGAGGAGAATTTTTTTTAACTTATACAGCATGAAACGATTTTTTATGGTTTTATAAAGCCTTATTTTCATGAAGATTCCTCAAAACTATTTCATAACTATTTTCAAAAAAATCTCTTTCTTTTAAAATTGCATGAGGTTTTGTGAAAAGAAATTGATTTTGAAGAAGAAAGGATATTTTCCTCAATAATTCATTTCAAGTGTTTTATCAAAACCATTTTCTATCTAAGATGACATTATTTCATATGTGTATGTTTCAAGTATAATATGATTTAAATGGTTTCAATTTTCTTATGATGAAATATCCATTTTTTTTATATGGATTATGTGATGATGGGATGATGTTTATGAAACCCATTTTATTCTTTGGGTTATGATGGATGTTTTAAGTTTATTTTTTGGCACAAGTAAGAATGATTTCACTATGAGATGGGTGGGACCTATATCTCCCTCAAATGTATTGGGTAAAGATTTATATCTCATGAGATAGACATGGCTAGAATGGTAAGTTAATCCGGTTCAGTGTTATAGGACTGAAACGAGGAGTGAACTCGATTCAGAAAGGGACTTTGTCCACTAAGATGGTCTTGGAAGCAATGCCTTGACTACTATGGAAATCATAACATGTGCTGAATGGTTTCCACAATTACATGTTTTATTCCCTTTATATTTTATCACGGTTGATGTTCTATTATGATATATTCCTTATGTACTTCCACGATTTATGTCTTTGCTCAATATTTTGATGTTTAAATTTCATGTTCAAGTTTTTGCTTCCAAATTTTTATGGATTGTTTTATGTTATCTATGTTTTCCCTTATTGATCATTTGAGCTCACCCTTTTTATGTTTTATTTGCCATAGGAAATAAAGAAATGTTTTAGGTAAGGAAAAAAAGGGGAAGATCATTATGGGAGTTGTTGAAGATATTTCAACATGATTAGAAGTTTATATTCTGAGTTTCCAAAGACACTAAACTATTATGGTCCTTGTGTGTCTTTTTTTTGTTATGTATTAAGTATTCCAAAAAATCAAAGTAATTTCCATGTACGTCAAGATTTGGGTCTCTACAAGTATATTGAATATACTGGTGTTGTTACAAAATAATGGAATTAAAAGAGCTTAAGGGGTTGGAGAAGCAAAATAAAACAAAAGAACATAAGAGAAGACATTGCCTTAAAATCGGGTAACTCTTTTTGATTTGATCCAACGGATTCCTTGGGAAGCCTTGTTCCCAAAGTTAGGATTCTAGAAGTAAGAGAGGAATGTTGGGAGAGTTTTTGGGCAGTGGATGGCAGAGAAAAATGGCTTTGAAGGTGTGAATAAGGTGGTAGAGGTGGGGGCCTTTTGTAAGAGGAGAGGAGGGGCACTAATGGAAAGTCATGAAATGCTACATTATTATGAAGTGATTTTAGGATTTCAAAGGTCCCAAAATTATATATTTCGAGGATAAGTTGTTAAGGGTTAGAAATCCACCCATCCAATAGGGTTTTTACAAGTTTAAGTCATATATTTTACATTATCGTTTCATTTTATTTAAATCTTTAATTAATGAGGTAATCACTACATCATCATGGTGTCATAAAAATTTTAAATTATTTAATGTCTAAAAACTATAAAAAAATATCATGATGTAGGAAATCTTTTTATCTTTCCAATGACTATTTATAGTAAAAAATATGACTTGTATAACCCCATGTAAATTTTGTTTAGTAAAACAATATATGTTTGTGACATTTTTATTTTTACTTTAAATAAAAAGTTATTAATGTCCTTTTCTTACCCAAGTGGCTACATGGGGCCCCCAAGTTTACCCATGGATTGTTGTGGTATTCCATGACACATACAATAAGCATAGGAAAAGTTTAATGGTAATTTCATATTATTATATCATTATATTTACCTTAAATAACACTAATTACCTTTTATCGCGATTAATAAAACTTAAAAGCTACTATTCACCAAAAATTATTTTCATCCCATTGAACCAAATTTTACTTCCTAATTATAACCATGTATGTCTGATTTTTGAAATTAAATTTACAGAAGTGCAAAAATTTCATTTAAATGAAAAATCAGTTTTTTAACTAGCACTTAGTGGTTTCACAATTCATCAAAAATTGAAGTTTTTCAGAAAAATACCAAATATTCACCCTAAGATATATTTGATATTCCAAATTCAAAGAAGATGTCTATTTTTCAAAATTCAATACATATAAGTTTCATTAATTAATTTCATAATTAAATCTCGTTGTCAAAACAAATAGCGTGTTTTTAAGAAAGAATATCAATTAAAAGATTGACAATTGTTTATGTCCAATTTCAAAGTGGAATTAATTCTAATGACCACCATTGGATAAAATGGTAAAATTATATTTTAATTATACTTTAAAATCACCCAATAGTATAATTTTTCACTATAATTTATTTTTATTAAAAAAGTTGTTTTTAAGTATTTTTCACTATTCATTGAAAGTTGGAAGTTCTTAGAAAAATACCGAAAATTCAACATAGGATAATTTCGATATTATGAATCCAAAAATGAAGTCCATTTTGAAATATAAAATTTAAATAATTTTAAAAAGTGGGTATTACTATTCATAACGGCTACTTTGGTCGCGCTGTGTTAGAATCTCGAACTTGCATACAATACAGACTATTGCATTATTGAAAGAGAATCGTACCATGGAAACTTGGGGTGTTACATTCTCCCCTCCTTTAATAAATTGAATCCTCGCAATTTGAAAATGTTCTTTGAAAATAAAAGGTTTAAAATAGAAAATACCATTGTGGAAAACCCACATCGGAAATAAGGTTAATAAAATTTAGCCTTAATAAGAGGGAAAGGGAAAGGAAAAAGTCACCACCAAATTATGATCTCGATTAAGAGAACATTAGTGGAAATTAGAGATAAATAATTGGGGGGGAAAACGTAAATATTTATAGGGATTGATTGAGGTCATAAATCACAAAAATGTGTAAAATTGAGGGCCTCAAATCCATCAATCTATGGTGATTTAAAATATCATCAGTTCAACAAAACATAAGGTATTAGGATAACACATTTTTTAAATATCCCTTTCCTAAATTTTAAGAATTAATTTATTGATAAGATAAGAGAGAGGTATATATGTATATACTTGACAAGTAGAGTTTCAACCTTCAACTAATTTCTTCCACAAACTCATCTTTCCCTCAAAAAGATAATAGAACTCAAAAATATTATATTTATCCTAATCGTACAAGGTTCCAAATATTAAAACATACCATTTAGATTAGGAAAACTATTTTTTAATAACCAGGGACTTCTTGTAGGCTAGTGGTAGGTAATAAAGGCCCTTCGCACTATGGTTGTGGGTTAGATTCCTACAGCTTTGTCCGACGCGACGGGTTATCCCCCGACCTGCAGGTTGTCATTTTCCCAAAACTATAGTATTATAATATTCCAAAAATATTCTTCAGAAATGTTTTAACCTTAACCAATACTATCCAAAGTTAAAATTAATCCATTACAACCTTTAAAGTTATACAAAATACCTCTTTCCAGACTTTCTCTAAAAGGTCTCTAAATTACAAAATCAATTCATCAGATTCCCCAAACAAAGTAATGTTTCTCTTATTGTCACATACTAAAAATATGATTACCTTCATCATATTAAAACCTTAATGAAAACAAAAAGTATTGCAGTATAATCCTTATATATATCACATTATTCTTATAACCATAATATAGTTCATGAGTCCAAAAACACCAATACATTAATTATTCCACTTCAACTGTAGTAACAACATAAGATTGGCCTTGATCCCTTGGCCCTTTCTGAGGTAAGTTTCCTTGGAGCTTAGGGAATTCATTTTCATAATGCCCCATTTCTCTACAATTGTAGCATTCAACATTGATAGCCTCTTTCTTTCCCTTGCAATCATGAGCCTGGTGACCTTTTTCTCCACATTTATAACAAACTCCCATTCCTTTTAGGCAAGTATCGGGGTGATTCTTCCCACAATTATCTTATAATGGAAAATCCTTCTTTCCCTTTTTCCTTTTATCTGTCTCTTGTTCCACCATTCTCTTCTTCTCTTGCTTTACATTATTTTCATAAGATTTAGATAATTCCTTTTCTGTCTTGATAGAACACAAGACTATATCTTCATACATTGAGAAAGATTGTGATACTAAATCTCGACAGAGAAATGGTTTTAACCCATAAAAGAAATGATCAATCTTACTTCTTGGGTTACGTATATAATCTGCAACATACCTCACTAACCTTGTAAATTTGGCCTCATAATTTGCGACATTCTCATCCTCCTTTTGTCTCAGACTCATAAATTGCCTTTCCAGATCTGCTCGATGGTCACGAGGAAATTATTTTTCTAAAAAAATAACTTTGAACTCCCTCCATTCCATATTTGATACTTCATCATCTTATTTTGTGTTTTGAATCAATGACCACCATTTATCAGCATCTCCAGTGAGGCGATAAACTGCCATGATATCCTTTCCCTTTCCCTACTCCCCAAGGCATGGAATATTTTCTTTAAGGAATTTATCCATTGCTCAGCTACTAAGGGATTTGTACTCCCATTGAATTTTGGTGGTTGTTGCCTCATGAAGCAGTCTAACATTGATCCTCCATGTTGCGGATTAGGGTGCTTTATACGAGTAAGGTTATTATTCATAACCTGAGTGAGGTTTCCCCGTATGGTGATAAGCTGATCAAAACCAGTTGTATCACCAGCTCCACTATAATTATCTTGAGAAGGAGGGAAATCCCTACATGGAGTGCGTTCATTGATATGGTTTCCATTCCTTCCACTAGGCACCATTTATAAACAATGGCATAAACTAGATCAGTTTATGAATCAAAATACATAATTCCATACTTGTAAAACACTTAACATAAATTGAACAGTTTATGGATATAATCCATAATCATAAAAATATTTTCTTTGAGAAAGTATATACTCATAAACCCATCATAATGGTTTGTAATGAAAATTGGAATTATCCTAAGCATATCCCCTGGGAGTGTCGTAACCAAGAGTGCAGCAAGGCCCGTTGTCGTGCACCAGATCTCATTCGAGTCTAGCTCAAAGCCGTGTTTTCAGGTTTTACCCCTAGGTACATCTGTGCCAGATCCGCTTCTACCTTCTCGTATCCAGACAGGGATTTATTGCTCGGAAAACTCACAAAATCTCTATAATACCAAAATTCTAGGAAGTTCTTCTATACTAATCCTCAAAGTCTATCTTAGGGCTATGTTCTCTAATCAGAGTTTATCTAAATCTAGCTTCTAAGGTTAGTACTAAAATGCCTCTGATACCAACTGTAATTCCCCGACCCTAGTTACCCAGAGTCAGTGCATTATTACATAACATTGGCATGATCACAAAAGATCATGTCTTGAAAGACCGATTAGTTTAGTAGCCTTGGAAAAACTAGATACATTCATAAATGTTACATTACATCATAAAGTAAGACAACACTACAACAACATCTTGTATTTATATTCCCTCATACTATCCCTATAGGTCATTCATAAAATAATTATTCACATCCTTGAAAAATTAAAACATTAAAAGGGGCGAGCTCAGATGCTCAGTAAGGATAACAATATAGTGGAAACTTTCATAAATAAACATAAACATTTAAAGAAATGTATAACAAAAACAAAAGCATTTTAAACTTGAACTTCAACATAATATGGAAAATATAAAATGAAATAATGCCATTTACTTATTCACATGGATATTCTACTAGTCGAATAATCACATGCAATATCAATAACCACTTTCATAATGATGGAATTTATATTTCCAGACTATCATAGCCACGTAGCCATGGCCTCGTGCCAAGACTACAAATAAGGTTTTGTCAAGGCCTCATGCCAAGACACTAGTTTGTCTCATGAGACCTACTGATGCATCGAGGAGATATATCGGGATCCATACATCACTTTTTAAGTCCAATGCATTCCTTAAATTAAAAGGTTTAAACAAATCATAAACCATAACATAATCGTATCACATAAATCGTGCATAAAGGAAACATAACATTTCCACATTTCAATCACAAGATATCAATAAAACACGTTGATGTAATAAAAACATTATCAAAACCATTATCAATACCAAAATAAAAGAAAAGTAAAACATGGTATTTATTTTTCATTTTAAAAAAATTTATGTCTTGTAGAGGAAGTTGAAACTCAAATAATGGTCATGGCGGTGGAGAAGTCGTTGCCGCCGCATACGTACGACAAAAAAAACATACCCTTTTGTCGTTTAGTAAAATGATTCGTATAAAAAAGATTCATTTTGAATAAAAATAAAAGTAAAAGGGGTTTATACACCATATAAAGGAAAGTTGTGTATAAAACAAAATATGCCTCAATGAAAGGAGATTGAGACGAAGTCCCTTACCTCATGTCCGACTTGACTCAATCGTTCTTTAACCTCCTGAATAATAAACTAGAGTTAATTTTTACTTTCTTAAGAACCTTTTTCAAGTTCATTATTCCTTTTATATTACTTATTACCATGTTATGAACATTATGTAATTATATTAGTTAAGAACGGTCGTTTTGTCGATCTTTGGTACTTGAGTCAAAAATAAACTTCTTATAATTACAAGTTGTTCATGTGGTAAAATATCAATTATATCCAGAATTATATTCATGATTTAGATATCATATATATATAATATATATCCATTATATATATGCATTTATAATATTACCTAACATTTAGAGGTAAGAAATGAAATGCACCGTTCATGGAGACGGTAAGCCGTACGTACGCATGAACGCTACTTTCATTTCTATTTCATATTTAATGGAATGAAATCATAATGATATAAAGGTATATTATAATTCCAGTATAATATCATATATAATATCATTTACTCCATCGTTTATACTTCCCACACATGGAATTAACGATTTAAATCACTTTGAGGGGGCGGTAGTCCGCACTTCCTAAAATGAAATTATCGTGTTTTACCCATAATGGAAATCATAAAGGTATGCCATAAATGAAAAATACAGAAGCATAAGGAAAACATAAACATAATATATAACATATATAAATATAGTGACATATTAATGGCCACCATTAGAGGTTTTAAAAGAAGATTGAACAATCATCGTTTCATGAGTTAGTAATTCGCCACCCATAGAAACAGTATGTTGTTTAACCATTAGACGAAGGTGTGTATAATTTTAAATAAAATAATTCTCATAAAAACATCCTAGTATATTTAATATACTAGTGTTGTGACAAAATAATGTAATTAAAAGATTTTAAGGGGTTGGAAAAGAAAAATAAAACAAAAGAACATAAGAGAAGACATTACCTTAAAATCGGGTAAGTCTTTTTGATTTGATCCAAAGGATTCCTTGGGAAAACTTCTGCCCAAATTGAGGCTTCTAGGAGTAAGAGAGGGATTTTGGGAGAGTATTTGGGTAGAGTCTGGCCGATAAAAATTGCTTTGAAGGTGTGAATAAGGTGGTAGAGGGGGGGGGGCTTTTATAAGAGGAGATGAGGGGCACTCTTGGAAAGTCATGAAATGTTACATTATTATGAAGTGATTTTATGATTTAAAAGGTCCCAAAATTATATATTTCGAGGATAAGGTGATAATGGTTCTAAATCCACCCATACAATAGGTTTTTGACATGTTTAAGTCTTATATTTTACATTATCTTTTCATTTTATTTAAATCGTTAATTAATGAGGTAATCGCTCCATCATCTTGGTGTCATAACAAATTTAAATTATTTAATGTATAAAAATTATAAAACAAATATCATGATGTAGGAAATATTTTTATCTTTCCAATTACTATTTATAGTCAAAAATATGACTTGTATAACCCCATGTAAAAATTGTTTTAGTAAAACAATACATGTTTGTGACACTTTTATTTTTACTTTAAATAAAAAGTTATTAATGTCATTTTCTTACCCAAGTGGCTCCATGGGTCCCCCAAGTTGACCCATGTGTTTTTGTGGTTAGATATGACTCATCCAATATGTGTAGGACAAGTGTAAAGGTAATTTCATATTATTATATCATTATATTTTCTTTAAATCACACTAATTACCTTTAATCGCGATTAATAAAACTTAAAAGTTACTATTCACCAAAAATTATTTTCATCCCATTGAACCAAATTTTAATTCTTAATTATAACCATGTATGTCGGATATTTGAAATTAAATTTATAGAAGCGGTAAAATTTATTTAAACGAAAAATCAGTTTTTAACTACCACTTAGTGGTTTCACAATTCATAAAAAATTGATGTGTTTCAGAAAAATACCAAAAATTCACCCTAAGCTATATTTGATATTCCAAATTCAAAGATGATGTATATTTTAAAAAACTCAAAACATACATGTTTCATTAATTAATTTTATAATTAATTCCCGTTGTCGAAACAAATAGCGTGTTATTAAGAAAGAATACCAATCAAAAGATTGACAATTGTTTATGTCCAATTTCAAATTGAAATTAATTCTAGTGACCACCATTGGATAAAATGGTAAAATTATATTCTAATTATACTTTAAAATAACTCAATAGTATAATTTATCACTATAATTTTATTTTATTAAAAAAGTTGTTTTTAGGTATTTTTCACTATTCATTGAAAATTGGAAGTTCTCAGAAAAATACCAAAAATTCAACATAGGATAATTTTGGTATTACGAATCCAAAAATGAGATCAATTTTGAAATATAAAATTTATATAATTTCAAAACATGGGTATTACTATTCATAACGGCTACTTTGGTCATGGTGTGTTAGAATCTCGAAATTGCATACAATGCAAGCTATTGCATTATTTAAAGAGAATCGTACTGTGGAAGCGTGGGGTGTTAAATATTTTATAAAAATAATCCCAATATTAATATATTACATATTCCTTTGTATTAATTTCAAGAGTAAAATCTTAAAAATATTTAAAATTTCAATGAGATATATAAAAAGGTTATATTTTCTAAGGCACGCTTCCAATAGAAAATGTTGTACATGTTGAGATAAAATAATCCAGAATGTGGTTTATAGATATGATATAAAAATAATTTAAAATTATCATAATTTTTATTTTTTAGTATTCAATGTTTTTAAGGTTTTAGTTAAAGTTAAGAGAAATGATTCTATGGGAGGTAGTGTTGTATAGACTAAAACTGAACACAGTTGGCTGATATTGAATCTCATAAAATTATTGATAAGGAAGATACTGAATAAAAAATGAAATAGAAGTACCAATTCCTAAAGATTCATGCTTGGAAAATTTATATAAGTGATTATTATTAAACCAATGTATATACCATAAAGAGGTCAAATTGTGAAAATCAAACAACATAAATATGTCGTGTTGAGAAACATTCAAGGATGGAGATTTTTTTATAAATAGTGTATTGAGGCTATTGATGATGATAAATAGTATATAAAATACTATTAAACATGTGATATTTTTCCATGAAATTGTAAAAAATCATTAGGAACAAAAATATTATTTTTAAATTAATGAATAATCAGGGAAATGATAATAAGAATAAGTGCAGAATTGTGTGTAAAGTGAACTATAAAAATTATTTGGAGTATTTCAAAGATACATTTCTTCTCATGTAATTATAAGAGTATATCAATATGGTCAATGTTTTCCTTAATATAGGTACATAATAATATTTTAGATATATATAAAATCTCCCTTCTTCAATGAATATTAGGAAGAAGAATTCCATATTGACCATCCTAATGGTTTTGTGCTTAGTAAATATAGTACTAAATGGTAAAAAATTTAAGAAGTATTTATATGGTCTGAATTAAGAAATAATGGCTTGGTTTTCAAGGATACATATCTATTTTAGAGGCTCAAAATTCACTAATGTAAAATTATACAATTCCATAAACATCAATGAGATTTAATTTGGTATAACTGGTTTTATTGAATAAGTTGATGACATCACTTTTTAAGATAATAATGAAATTGTGTGAAAATAATTTTTAACCTACATGAAGTATCTATTTCATGTTTCTATACTTTAAAATAATTAAATTTATTTAAGACTAGAATATATATAACAAGATAAAATTATCATCTTGTCATAGAGAAATATCAAAATTACAAGGACTCGTGTTTTTTCATACTGGTGTTTTGAGAAAAAAATTTATTTTTTATTTTGGATTAATGTGAGTGGTTAAATGGAATTTTTCTAGATCAATTGTTCATGGATAATGTTTTTTACAACCTTTTTGCTTCCGAAATATGGTTTTTACCCTATGATAATAGTTTTTTATAAATCAGATCCATTTGAATTTTGGTGGAATAATAAATATTCATTATTAAATAAATTAAATTTTAAGTTTTCAGTGCATGTTCATTATGTAGATTCATTTGAATAGAGAGTCAAATTGATATTTAGCCTCTGCCATTATGTCTAGATCGGGGAGGTTTATCTAGGTGAGACATAAACTTCAACTGGGCACTGTGGAAGGTCAGGGCCCCTTTTTCCTTTTTATTTTCATTTCATTATTTTATTTCTGTTTATAATTTTTATATTCTTTCTTCTCATTTCTCCTTTTTCTTCCCACGTACACCTAGTTGGGGCTCATACTATTCCACTTGATCGAGAGAGTAAAGGGTTAGGGATAAAGAAAATGATAGGGGTATAATGAGGTACCATTGTGAAGCCCTCGACTAGCTGGATCGATGTGCATCAACCATAGACTGTGTATTTTAGCGAATATTTAGTGGTTTTTTCCCAAAGGTAGGAATATATATGTTTTACCCTAAATCAATAGAGATTCATGATTTCCAAGTATTTATACACCTATTATTATTTCTTTTGGTACCTAGTGTCTGGATCTATTGATTTGGGTGTGAAGACGATTGTTTTTCATGGTCTGAAGGTTTTCTATTCAGGAAACTCTTTTTACACAGTGAATGGATCAGGGTGAAATATTGTGTTTTCTTCAAATTTGTGGAAGAAGACGTTTTTGGGATAAAATTAGGTGTGTGGAGTCATACACACTGTGCAATAGTACTATGTTGTGTATCCAAGTACCCTGGCTTGGTTACCCGTGTAGTTCTACATGGATTTGTGGAGTACACATCCAGACCTCGTGTGGGTAGCATGCAATGTTCATGTACATGACATTGCCAAATACATGGCCATTTCGATTGAGTGACACTGTAAAGTACTCCATTTTGGGTCGACACTATGTACTCATTTTACATTCCATGTACATTGGGAATTTACATTCCTAGGCCGGTGAGAGTACACTCCCATGTAAGAGTTTGAGGGTACAAAATGTGTGTGGTCTCTACATGCCTTTACATCTATTTTTGTACCATTTGAAGGTATTTTACTATTTTATGTTTTGTTTCTTATTTGGACATGAGAGTAGTCCATTATTAGTATTTCTTCACATAAATGATGATAATGAAACCCATTAAGCATTTTTAGAACTCCTAATGGGTTTTTTAGGGATTCCATCTAAACAAAGAGGCTCTTACTCAATCTTTTGAATTAAAACATATCCTAAGAGATACTAGAAGAGTGACTAGTCTTTTTTTTAACCAACCTATTTTGAGAAATAGGTTTGATATGGTCTACTATCTATCTCTATTAGTTTTTGTCTTGTAGATTTTACTTTGAAAAAGTCTCCCTTGCGATAGGTTCCCTTCTAGCCTAATAAGTCATGAGAATAGTTATTATCTAGGATCCATTGTATTATTACTCTATCTAAATTTTGACCTAGATGATATATTGTATTATTACTATATATTCTATAGGGATACCAAGGATCCCCTATAGGATTCCATTTCTTAAAAACTGATATTGGGATTCCTTGGTAAGATCCTTGTACATTTGTACTATTTCGAGGATCCTATTTATGATTCATCTACTTTTTGTGTTTTCTTGAGTATCCTGTGTAGGGTTACTCATTGTTAAATTCCATTAAATGGTCCCTTTCATGAATACTTCCTTTCGATACAGAAAAGGATCCTGAGTAGGATACCATTATTATGTGTGCCTTGAGGAACCCAAGTAGGATGCCTCTCTATGTTTGACTAGAGGTACCTAGTAGATGACTGTGGTTTGACCGGCCATTAGCACGTATACCAAGGTTTGTAAATATGGTAGAAAGAATCACCTTATAACCTATTCCGAACATGTAAGACCGTGGAGGTGTGGCATTAGTGTTGGGTTTGGGGGTTCAGCCACCCTCACACATTGTTTATGTTTTCACATGTTTATTTCTAATGAATCGATGTTAACTAGAGGTTATTCCTACATGGTGGTTGTTGATCCTTATATAAGGTTTCTCTCATTATCATTAGGATTCAAAAATGTTCTTCTTAGGATCAGACATATGAGGCTGATTATTTAGTATTGCAAGTGGGTTTTACATGAATTTGGTTGTTGATCCTTACATGATGTATGTAGGATGCCTCATAAATTTATGGATCTAGGGATCTTGATGAATTGTACACCTTTAGTGATAACTGGAATCCAATTTTAGAAATTCCTTGGATAAAATAATAGTCCTAATGACTTTCATGCCTTTGGTGATACTTCGATTCACCATTGTAGGAGTTCCTTCGATGGTATCATAGGCTAGTTGATTCAGGTAGTGGATTAACCATTGGTATACGATATCCTTCTTTACAGTGATTGGAGGGGACTACGTGTGAACATAGATGTTGGACGAGTATCATCATATAGTCATATAGCTTTCTCAAAGATATATATGGAATTTTATAAAGAAGGTATATATCTATAGGGATTAAAAACCTAGATATTGAATTAATGATAGATTACTTTGTTTGCATGATGTCCAACTCAATGACATTTCATAGGATGTCCATGCGATTGGGATTACGAACCCAAGGATCAACTACAATTTCATTTTATGATTTTTTTCATATTATTAAATATTCATATTTATGAATACAATTTTAGGTATGGGAATAATATATATATATATATATATATATAAATATAGATATTAACATCCATGGTGGACCTTTCTATGTTGTTTAGGATTACAGACCCGAGGTTCGACATAGGTTTCATGATTGGTTTTACTTGGCTTTCTATTTGTGTCTTAGCTATGATGAGGATTATTTTTTTTCATAAAAATACAGTAGTATATTTTTAGGTTACTCATTATATGGGAATATTAATATTATTTCTCACCCCTTTATGTGCACCTTGGTGTACATGTAAACCATATGTATGATTTTATAGTTGAGCACGAATTTGAGGGTGTATTAGGTTGAGGCCTAGGGTTTCATGTTTGATAGGAGCTTTCCATGTTTTTTTTTCTGATCGGTGGCTATAGTTTGACAATGTATGGAGACCAAGTACATTGTTTGGATTCAATTTAGTAGTAGTGACTTATTATATTTCATTCTGCCTTTTTTTTACTTTTTTATTTGTATGGTCAGCATAGTAGGTGACCAGTGTTGTATTGTATGACATAACTATTTGGTCTTTTATATAATTCCATTTACTATTATAGAATGTTCTATATTAGTTTATTTATATCTTCCACACTCAGTCTATCTACTTTTTAATGTGTATGATATAATTTTTTTACTATTTTCATATTTTGATATGAGGGAAAAGTATCCCCATTATCACACCCTAGTACCGTACTTCTAGTCGGAAGCCTCTGGCATGTAGGGAGGCACACTTGAGGCCTCATAACCCATTTTCTCAAAGCACTGATTCTGTGGAATTCTATCGATTACATTAATGAGTTGTATCAAAGATATTCATTTCCTAGTATTTACTCATTGTGGTATGCTAGAAAGGTGTATACGGAATTTTAAAAAACATGTGATGGATATTTGACAAGTGTGTCAGGAACACATGATCCAGTAAGAAGTCACACTTAATTGGGCATGGGATTGTTGTTTTCATCTGTAATTCTACTATTGTATAAGATTTTTGACTTCAGTGAAACACATTTTGTGTAGATGTTATGGTTTTTTGTATATATTTGTCTCTTGTGCATTGGATAGAGGCATTGATAGATTATATCTAATTTCTCACAATGTTAAGAGGCATCTCATGCATAAATTTTGGCATATAGGATGAAAATCATATGGGCCTATTAGTTGGTGAATTTATTGATGACTGAGGCCTATTCAATTTAGCCTACATATATAAATATTTCCCTACAATGGAAGGTTATGTGGATCTATGATGAGGATTTGGTTATGAGGTTGAAGACTCGTTGCTCATGAAGAGGAGGTGTAGTGACCCACTAAGTTTATATGTTCCTTTTGTTGTACCCTCTATATGGTTTTGTTTATTAGGTATAGTTTAACTAGTTGGATCACTGAGTATGATGCTGAAGGGTAATGAGACATTTTTTTATTAACAAGACCTATAGGGGTATTTCTGTTATAAAATACTTGATGAGTTTGAGTTTAGTTTCTCTTCTATATTGGATATATGGCCTCAAGGGAGTAGTTTCTTCTAGGTATTCCCAGGGATTATTAGGTCCTTATAGGCCATGTTTTCATTTTGACCCATTTTAATGATTCTGATCTTTACATTCATTATATTGTTTTGATATTTTGGTCTAGGAGGTTGGACCTTGTAACCCAATTATGAGGCTTTTTATGTAGGGTTGGGTGGGAGACCTAGAGGCCTATAGTTTTGAATCATACCCTTTTAGGTCAATGCCCATTTGTTTTCATGGGAAACCTCGTTGAGAGTTTGTTCTGTGTTTTCTAATTTCCTTTTTGGGGCAATGAGATTAGTTGTACGATCATTTGAGATCAAGGCATAGTGGGTGATTGAGTTTTGTGTTATAGGTATGTGGATGACTTAAAAATTTTATGAAGAACATTGGGTGTTTTTTTATCAATACTGGATTTGATAAGCATAACTATTCGAGTTCGTAAACTGGTTGACTTGTGTATCGACTATTTTTAATTTAGTGAGATGGGTTGTAGATTCTCATGATTGGAATGACCCCGATTGATGGGTGGTCTTGAAATAAAATCGTTGCACATGTGAGGTTCTTGATGATGATGAGTAGTTCTAAGGAAGTATCTATATAGTTAAAACTATAGTGATTTGTAGAATGGTCAACATAGACTTGTATGGATGAATCACTATAATATGAGGTTGTTGCTAAATATATACAATCGTTTCACATGGGGCTGTTAAATATTAAGCGATGAATGGTCTGGTGAGAGCCAAGGGGTGATGTTTTCCATGACTCTTCATGGGATTTATAAACTAATAATTGTGGTTTAAATGATGAATTTTCCTTTGTTAATAATGTGACATCATAAATGAATGGGGTATCATATGACTATTGACCTGTGGCTGAATCTTGATCAGGTTTTAATTGTATGGTGAGTGTGGCTTGGAGGCAGTAGTATATTCCCTTTATAGAATCTTTTTGTACTATTTTTAGAGATGATCATGCTCTATCGTGAATTCATCTTCAGTATGTTGAGAAAGTATTGTCCATATGTTGAAATCCTTATCATTTTGATTGTATTTCGTGGTTAGGAATAGGAACATGTTGAGGTTATTCTCAAGGGGTGGTGTATGGTAATAAATATGGAAGGGAGTGTACCATTGACATTTTGAGGATGGTTCCCATCATTTTCAATTTAATTCAGTGGATTTTTTGGTTAGTTGTGCTATGGGATATGTTTAAGTTGACGATAGGGGTATTCTTAAGGTGGGGAGTAACAGATCCATCACATTGAAATTTCTTCCAAGTAGAAGAAAAGTGTGGATGCAATAACACTGGATGTTGGGTAGTTTAGATAGCATGTTTGTGCAAATGCATGATATGAGAGCATGACTACTAGTCTTTTCACCTAGATTCTCAGTGCATGAGAATGTTTGATGGGGTTTTTTAAGGACCCTTGTTTTTCATTATTTTTTTTGAGCATAAATTTTTAATTTTTTAATTTGAGATACTTTTGAAGTGTAAAATGGTCTTTCACCCTATCAGAAGATATCAGATAACTTCTCTAACCACTATATAGGTCCTAGAATATGTTTCTTACCCTTAATAAGGAGTTTTTTCTAAATTTGAGCTATTTAAATTTTGAAAGAATAATTAATATTTAATAATTAATAAATTAAATACTAAATTATTTTTATGGGTCAGTTTGGTCATAAATTTTTAGTGAAGCATCATATTGAGATTCTATAATCTCCATTGTGTTTATAATTTAATTTTATCCAAGGTGATACATAAACTCAAAAATGGAACTCGGGTAGTCTTAGCCCCAGTTTCCTATTTCTTATTTTCTTTATTTTCATTATTTTCATCCTTCTTCTTTTATTTATTCTCTTTTCATCATTTTATTCTCTCGTATAACTAGGATGGTATCCTCATACACTCCTTGTATGATAGATAATTGAGGTTGGGAAAAAATAAAGTTAAATGGGAGAAGAAAGTACTATTTCAAATCCCTTGGCATACTGGATTGACATATGGAATCCTTTGACCAGAGATATGAGTAAAGCTTTGATGATTTCCATCCAATGATTAGACCACTTATGTTTTACATAAAATTATGTTAGATTCAAAATTTAAATGTTTTTAAAAACCTAATATTTTATATTATGGCTCTTATTGGCATGAACTATTGATTTGAGAATGAAAACGGGGGTTCGGGATGATCTGAAGGTTTTCTTTTGGGAAAACCAGGTTACACAACATGTGGTTTAGTGTGACACATCATGTGTTCTTCCCGTTTTGGGAAGATGGTGTTTTTGGGAGTATACACCATCTATAGGGTCATACACGTCTTATACTAGTACTCAACTATGTAGCTGAGTAACTTGGATAGGTTACCAATGTAGGGGTACATGGTCGTGTAGAGTACATAGCAAGAACCCATGTGGGTAGCACGCCATGTAGATGTACACGACCTGGGAAAATACATGGGAAGTTCAGTGGAGTGATATGGTTAGTTTCCCTATGTTAGGTGCATGTCGTGTACCTGGTCCGTTCACATGCCCATTCCGGAGAGAGTATACTCCCAAGTCGGTGCATGAGGGTACACCTTGTGTATGGTCTCTACATGCCATTTACTCCTCTTTTGGTACCCTTTGAGGGTCATATATTGTTTTTACCCTGGTCATATTTGAAAATAAGAGTAGTACATTCTGAGTAATTTTCTACATATATCATGATGGTTACAACCATGGATCATTCCAAAAATTCTGAATGGGAATTTTGGGGATTCTATATAAGTAGATAGGTTCGTGCACTAAATATTGAATTCCATTTTCTCCTGAGAGAGACTCGAGGTGAGAATGGTCAGTTGGGTGTCAATACCAACCATGTTTGAAATCCTGATATCAGATGGGCTATGAGAAATCTCCCTTAGCTGTTGAATTTAATTTTTACATTGTGGATGTCTCCCTTTTATCCAATGTATTCGTGAGAATAATTGTTATCAAGGATCCCTTTTTGGATTCCTTAGATTACGTTCTGACAAATAAAATCTTGTGTAGGGTGAATCTATCTTGTATATGGCTACTACGGATCCACTAATGGATGAATTTGGTTACATACTAATCTAGGGAGTCCCATGTAAGATCCTTGTAAGTGTGTACCATTTCAGGGATCCTGTATATCATGCCTCCACTTTTTATGATATTATGGGGATCTTGTGTTTGATGGCTCAATATTAATTTCCATTTAAGTATTTTTCTTAAGATTACTCACTTTCCTTATAACAAAGGATCTTGAGTAGGATTCCTTGCTTGTGTCTTCGTCGAGGATCCCATGTAGGATACACTCTATGTTTGAATTGAGGGACCCAATGGGTTCCTGTTGATTGACTGACCCTGAACTAATACATCATTTTTTGGTAAAGATGGTTGTGGGTGTCACATTATAACTAGTGTTTGACATGTAATCTAATGGGGATGTGGCAGTAGTGATGGGTTTCGGTGTTCATCCACCCTTTCACTTTGTTTATTCTTTCAGGTTTTTATTATTGATGTAATGATATTTACTAGAGGTACATCCTGGTTGGTTGTTGTTGAGCTGGACGCACAACCTCTTTTTATCTATTTGGGATACCCAGATGTTCTTATTGTGATATGGCTTCTGATCCTGATTGTTTTGTACTCCAAGAGTTGTTTCCTGGAATCTTTCTGTTGAGCCTTACATGATTTATGTAGGATACCTCAGACTATTCTAACTCCTTGGATCCTAATGACATGTATACCTTAAGTGATACTTGGATTCACATTATAGTAATTACTTGTACTGAATCATTTTCTTAGTGACATTCATGCCTTGAGTGATACATAGATTCCCCATTATAGGCATGCCTTGGATTGACTCATAGTCTAGTTGGTTGTGGTAGTTTATGCCCTAGATTAGCTCAGTGGATCATGATTCCATTAAATTACAAGGACATTATTCCCATACATATTTTTTATAATAATGGATTAATTGGATAATATTGACCATTAGGTCTTTATTCCATGCGATTCATTAGGACTTTCTACCCCTTTGATCAGGAGTTATTGGGATCGCATTTGACATGGTCTGTTGACATGATCCTTGAACCCCACCCAAGTATTTACTGATTTTCCATCAAGATTCTCCATAGAATACATGAGGATGCCTTAGACTTCTATACCTTGGATCCAGACCTTAATGGTTTGAAACCTGATTATATGGTGCGGTTGTGGTGGATGTTATACTTTTAATTACACAATATTTTGTGATGCGGATTCATTAGTGTTTTTACCTTATAAAGGGGCCTTGGGGTCTGTTACATGATTACTCAGTGTAGGTCTTAGTTGGTTGTGGTGAACTTTTATAGGATTTCTCATTAGTATATGGTATCCTCCTTTATAGTATTGGAGGTGGTTATGAGTGAGCCCAGTTGTATGATGATTATACCCCTATGGTGACATTTATTACTCTGTTATTTTTAGCACCATTCAAAGAATGTATATATATATTGGTATTATAACAATAGATATTAATTTAATGAATTAAAAATTCAGTGTTATGACATCCAACTCAATGCTGTCTCATAGTATATCCATGTGATCATGATTAAAGACCCGAGGATCGACACTTTTTTGGTTTTAGATAATGTTTTTCTAGTACTCTTGAATATTCATATTTATGTATACATGTTTATGTATGATACAATATATATATATATATATAAATAGAAATCCTTGGTATCATCAACCCAATTGTTTAGGATTATGGACCTCAAGTTCGACTATGGTTTCATGTTTTGTTTTACATACCTTTGTAGTTGTGTCATGTCAAGGATGAACACCATTATTTTTCATAGAATTAAATCCAAACATTTATAAGTTACTCGTTGGGATGGACTTTTGAGATTATTTACCACCACGTCATGTTCATCTCGAAATATTTGTAGACCTTATTTATTCTTTTTAGGTTGATCATTAGTTCCATCATGGATAGAGATGAAGCTCAAGGCTTCATTTTTGAGTGGAGTTTCCCGTGTGGATTCTTTCTCCAAGATGTTATAGTTCGATAGTATTTGGAGATTGGGTATGTGGTCTAGCTAGGAGTTAGTAATATTACCTTATGATTTTACTTTCATTTTATTTTGTACTTTTTTATTTGTATATTCAACCCAATGTGTGACCAGTGTTATATTGAATGAAATAGATGTTTGATATTTTACAACATTCCATTTATTGTTACATCATGTTCTCTATCAGTTTATTTACTAATTCCATACTCTATATGTTTAATTTATGTTGTGGATGATAAATAGTTATTTCCATTGTTTTTTACCATGATATGAGGTTATACTATTCCCACAATAACACACTATGACCTTGCTGCTATTCAGCAGCATATGGTGTGTATGGAGGCACACTTGAGGCCTCATAACCCACAGACTCATAGCACTAGTTCAGTGGAATCTAGGCCTATAAGATACAAAAATTAAATTATCAAAGAAGATTGAGATAGTGGAATAGAATCCCATGAATACAAAAACAAATGTGGTGGTGAACTTATATAAAGATATTGAAGGTGATAGTGCTAATGAAAAGTATTTTATAAAACTGATAGGTAGATGACTATATTAAATTGTATCAGGGGTACATATTTTATATGTTTTGAGTATCTGTTCTAAATAGCAATGTAATCATAAGGAATCACACTTCATTCCTGTTAAAATATTCATTAAATACATCAATGTAACATATAAATTTGGAATGTTGTAAAATAAATTGAAACGCTATAATCTATAAAGAATATCTGAGGAAAATTCGGATATGCTAATATGACGAATGAAAGTACACTTTAGGAGGATTGTATTGAGTTGGAAGAATATATATAAGTTTAAATTGTAATAAATATAACTCAGTCACACTATGTATTATAGATGATTAATACATTATTGTTACTAGTGATTTTACTCAAATAATTTGGGGTATGGATTATCATGAAGACTTGGTGAGGGTGATTAAAAATAAACTATGTATTCTATAAGATAATTATTAAGTCATTTATATTTATAAAACTTGAATTGAATTTTCAAGATCAATTTATATTTACATATGGTTTCATTTTAAAAAAGAGTGATCTTTCAATGAAATATCATCATTGAATTTATCGCTACTAGGGACCAATTGGCTCAAATATTCCCAATGTAAATTCATAAAATATATTTGATACTCTAAGAATGAATATTAGTGTCCATACATTCCCTCTCCATTTAGGAGATTGTGTGTGTGTGGGGGGGGGGGGGCTAGTAATCCTTGGATTGTGTCATCCAAGGGGGAGAAGTAAATGTCGAAATATATACTAGGAAATTAGATAGGACAGGTTTTTAGACGTATGTTATAGGGATCTTTTATATCCTCATCATTTCATAAATATGTGATTTTTTATAATGATAATAAAAGTTGAAATTTAAATTAGTGAGTTTCCTCATTATGGGGGGCTATATTATTTTTTGTCAATAAGGTTTCCTATCCCCATGAGGTAGATTTGTCTTTCAAATACTCTAATATATGGTATCCCATCAAGATAATATTTAATTTATAATTTTTTTAATTTATTTCTTAATGGGTTAGAAGTATATGGTAAAAATGATTTGAAAATGATTTTTATTGGATTTCCTAAAATACATTTACAGATATTAATGTTCCTTTTGAATTTTTGAAAATGTTTTCATTATTTTCTAGAATATTAAAGATGATGAAAAAAGTTAGAAAATGTATTTGAAGTATTTTTATATTTATTTGGTTTTGGGGTGAAGAGGATGGATGTAGTTCTTAATTCGGAGTAAAATCTAGAATAATAAAAAATGGGAAATTCCTAAGTACATAAGAGTCATTTTTAGTAATTACTAATTAATTTAAGTATCCCCATATGATTAATTTCACTTATGTAAGAGCATGTAACCTATCGATCATATTCCTGTGTGATTCATGTATGTGTGATTAAACCTACATTCGAGTCATGAATTATACTATGTCTATGTCATATATTTTGTTTGAAATCATGAAATTGGGATATATATATATATATATATTTAAAAATATATTCTGTGTTGTATTTAGAAAATATTATTGGATTTATTAAGAGTTGTGATTATATTTGAGAATCAAGGATTTATTGAATAAAATTTAAATGAATATTATATGATTGGATTGTAGGTATATTTTTATAGATGGTTAGTATTTGATTTTTTTAATGCTAATCATGGTAAAATATTCTTTTTTCAAGGATATTTCTTAAGATCTAACATAACCTAATTTATCTAATATTTTATAAAAATATTTAAAAAATATTTTTGAAGAAATTTACATGGTGAAAAACACAAGATATGATGTGTTGGATAATTTAGTAAATTTGGTGATAGCTTATTTAAATAATGTTTTATTTAATGAAGGTGTAAGAGGATTTAGAAGAACACAACCAACACCCCCTCTTATAAATCTAAATATGTTAGAGATAGTTGATTCTACTTCCATTGATTCAATAACTTTCTATAGAGGAGGAGGAAGTCCCCATCATGTATGTATTATCTCACATATAATATTTTCATTCTAAACTAGTGAAATGGATTTTGAATAACTACTACTATATTTATAGTGATTTGGTAGTTTTTATGACCCTTGTTTTGATCCAAGGTAAAATTATAAAGGAATTTGACCCTTTTCATTTTCTGGATGGGTCATTATTTAAAATGGTATTTGGAATTAAGTTTCGAGAGTGTGGATAGTTCATTATGTTGTTTTTAAATGTCTTTGAATGCTTGAATGTTCCATTAGATATCTTATTGATATTTTGGATCTATAGGGTCCAAAAATCAAATATTTGGGTGCTCTGGAAAGGGAACATGGTTTTTCCAAAACTATGCAGCCCTTAGTAGCAAACCATGTAGCCTACTATAGGTGGACATAGGTGGTTTGCACAATATGTGAACAATTTTACAAACTCTGCACATATATTACAATGTTATTTCATCTGAGGTTGTACCCTAACACTGTTCAACACACGGTTGGAGGATGGTTAGTAAAATCATGTAGCACAACAATGAGAGGCTGGTTTCTTTGGGAGGCAAAACTAGATGATTGGTGCATGATTTTCCCAAGTTGTGCGGTGAACCATGAAACATTGTTTTATGTTGTAAAAGGACTCTTTTACACCTAATGAGGTTTAAAACTCATTTTCATTGTTCCTCTCTTCATGACATCTATATGAATCTCCTCTAAATTATAGGTTCTTCCACTCCTAAGACTAAGATTGGCTTCTTGATTTTTCCTCAATCCATAATCGAAATCGATCCTCATTGGTCACTATGGATCCACAATTGTATGGTATCAATTTCCTTTTTACCCGTATTTGTTTATTATTCTCTTAACCGAGTTATAGAGGTGCAATCACATTTGACATATTTTCAGGGTAGGCATTCATTTATTAGAATTATTCAAAACCAGACCAAATCAGTCTTTGATATTGGATGAGTTTAAGGTCCTAAGAATAATTATGTGGTCTAAAACCCTTTCCTCGGCTTTTTATTATTTTATGAAAATCATTTTTGCAATAAATTCAAGCTTATGTCATGTGTCGCCTTTCCATTAAGTTATTCATATCAAATTATTAAACACACCAATTATTAAACATGTTGAGAGTCATTAAGTGAATTTAGGATGTCAACCTCGACCAAAAACAACCCTTGCGTGTAACAACTCAAATTTCCCCTTTTTAAATCTTTTTAAAATTCCCATAATTCCTTCTAGGAATTCATCTTGGATAAAAAATGGGATTTTCTATTGTAGATGCCTTCCCTTAAAGGAATGACATGTTCTAAATTCCATGTTAAACAATTATTAGTTAAATTGTCTTAGTTTTTAGTTTCCATGAATTATTCCTTGGTGAATATGATGTTTAATTATGATAAATGATTTTTTATGAAACAATGTCATTATTTAATAATATAATCCATCGGATGAGGTTTAGTATATTATAAACTAAAAATTAATGCTTAGTTATTTTAAATGATGGTTTGTTTATTTCCTGGATGATTCCTACGGCTACATCATAGAACTTAATAAGTATCATGGTAGTACATGTCATATCCTGTTATTATTAAATGACGTTGTAGCCTTTTTATATAAATTATAAATTAAACAAGGGACCTATTAAATGATTATACTATCTTTTATTTTGAATTACCCATGTAGATAATTTCCCTTTTCTAATGACCCATCAAAAGTGATCCATTCAGTTTTATAAATTGATTTTTCTTTATTAATAAGTTAAATGGAAAAGCATTTCATGATGGAATTCCTTATTTGAATGATTTTTTTCAAAATTTCTTAAATGATATTGATTTTTTATAATTAATTAATTTAATAGAAATTAATTGGAGAGTTTGGTAAGGCCATGTCGTTCATGTGTTCTTAGTACATGTGATATTTATATTCTGATGTCCCTATTATTAAATTGCATTAATAGATAAATATCATGAGTTGTAATAAATCTTCAACCTGGTTATTATTATTGTAATATGATTACCCTATAATTTAGTCATGGAACCATGTTAAGATATTTTTTTAGAATAGAGAAATTAATCTCCCTTACATCAAGTGTTGAGCATGACATATCGCACTAGGGATAATATTTGGGTGTTTGGATTTATGTTCCACGTTCCATAATTCAAGTGTTGACATGATAAAACACTCACCATCCGGAGTGATGAGCCTGAAATATCCCACTCTAAGGGGATATAGGAAACGTACCCTATTTCTTGAGATTATTTTATCATTTAAATAGATTATGGACGACTTAGTTACATCTCGGTCTAGGAAGCACCAAGTATTACAGGTATATGACCACTAACATCTTCATGTATTTTTTTTTCATATTTATGGCCTCAATATATAACTAACAAAATATGTAAATATTAATAATATATATATATATATATTGAGATCAGAAAAATATTTCAGCAGTGAGCCGGAGCAGGTGGAGCCTCCATGTGTTCATTAAGAACCTTAGTGGGCTGTTGATTATATATATCAATACAAATTATTATTATTTTTACTTACACATATTTACATTATTGATGGTATGGATTCAATATTAGGCATAATGTGTGGTAACCTATTAGGATTTATATCTCACACATTTCCCATGCCTCCATTGATTGGGGTACCTAAGGAAACCTTATGTTCATGGGACCATAAATGATTTCTTGTGTTGTTTTTCTAGAACGAGGGAGATATGAGCATGAGACTGATCTGGAACTCAGGATGTTCATGTTGATATCCCTTGGGGATTTTCATTCCATCCTTTTTTTTATTTTACTATATATTGTTTCCTATTATAGGTATAGTATTATAGTTTATGTATCATCAACAGGACATGAATTCCTCTGTTGTATATTGGAATTGGACATCATTTACATATAGTTTTAATTATTCTACTGAGGCTCTATCTTCCTTTTATATTATGGCTTCATCTATTAACTCTTATTATACTATATCATTGTGATATTATGATATAAGCAAATAGTCTCCCCTCAATCTCATCTGGATACCCTCGATGCATATAATTATCTTCAAGTAAAGGAAGAGGCATGCTTGAAGCCATATGACACACCGGTCCGACAATCGTCTAAGTGATCAGTCGATTTGGGATGTCACAAATTGGTAGTAGATATTTTTTCCTTTTTCATACTATTCTCAGCTGGCGGATATGAGACTAGGAATGCGTTTTTGATTTGTAGCTAGTTTTTTCTTGGAGTTATCAACCCATGTATAAGAAAAATTCAATGTTTCCAGGGCTAGGATTTATGTTCATGCTGTTTGATGATACAATTTATTTTGATTTCACCTTGATTGATTTGTGTAATTTTCTGCTACTTATTAATTTATGAAACATTATGGTATCTTACCTTTGGCATGGTATGGAAAGGATGAATCATTATACATATAATTTTAGGCACATAGGAATTCACATGTCATGTATATTCTATGCCATGTACATGTATGTATTGGTTTCTTTTAGTTTTAGATTGCGTGAATTGAGTGTTATTCCATGTTTTTTTAATTTAGAATGTATGTTTTTATAACATGAATTGGTAATTTATTTATCATTTTAATATATTTCCATTCATTTGTGATTATATACTATGATACTTTTGACTTATTATTCTTCACTGTATTTAGAGCATGTGACATCATTCTAGTTTTTTATTGATATATGTAAATGGTTTCATGGTCCAAATACATGGGATGTGATTAAATGGGAACTGTTTTTCAGTTTTATGGTGTATGTGAACCTTATTATTTTGAAAATGTAACTCATTTAATCAAACCATATTTTGAGATCATTTATATAATCAATTACCCATGTGAGAATGAAAAAGGTGCTAAAATCCATGTCTTAAGGTGAATTGGTTTTGGTTAATGGAGTCCAATGGTAAAAATATAAATTTTATGGGAGATTTATGGATTGGTAGATGGTCACATATATAACCGAACCATTATATTATCATGGAATAAATTTGAGAAATCTATAAATCAAATGTTTCAGGATTTTAAATTCTATGTGAATTAATATTGGTTAAATATTATCCATACTATAGTTTATAAAGATTATATGAAGAATATATGATGGAGGATGAAAACACATATAATACAATATTTTTTAGACAATGTTTCAAACTTTTAAATGGTTATAATATGTAAATATTTTATTTTTAATCAAAAATGATTTGGTAGACTTTATAATGGCTTGTGAATCTATTATACAGGCATTGTGATCATGGGATTTAACTTTATAATTGATCAATTGGACCAAATTAGGTCATTAAAGGAATATTTATATGAAATTATTCTCTATAGGTGTTTGATAACATTAATATTTAATAAACTATGGTTTGGATGCATTCTGGTGAACCCATGTTGGCTTTATGGGACCATCATAGGTTGCCTTTTCTATTATAACAAAAAATATTATGTTGTATATTTCTTAATTTAGGATTGGATTTCAATATAATATGAATTTTTAATAAAGGATGTTTGGTAATACTTTATTTTAGGTCTTGGTGTTTTTTTAATACCCATAAAATGTTAAAAGACTCATTTTGAATCAATTTAATTACTTTAATGTGGAACCTAAAGTGCTTCGGTTCATAAAAACCCTCACTGAAGGGTATATTAAATATCTCCCTACGTTTCCTTGAGTATAAATGTGATTGATTTCCTTAGTATTTCTCCTCTTTAGAAAGGGATTAAATGATCGACACTTGAAAATGTGACATTCAAGTTGGCATTACCTAATGTAAGGGTCGTAACTTATTTTTTGTAAGGGACTATCCCAAGGTAGGTAGAACCTTTGGATCTTATGTTCCATGATAAATAATATGATCTTTCCATTTTACAGTGACATTCAGGTGTTATTATCCCTTGTAGTACTGTTTGTTTATAGCTAATACCCTTGTTTTGATGGGTGGTCATGTTTTTTCATGACCATTTTTTAGGAGTGAGCATCGTTTAATGCTCAGTTTTAGCAGGATATGCATGCTAATGGAATGGGAGGCTCTTAGTAGGTTGTATGACCCTTTATATTTCCCTTGTAGACTCAAGAATTCACATGCTGTTTTGATATCATATGAGTTAATGTGATTTTGAGCTACTTTACTATATAGTCCATCAGATACATGTTTTCATAGGGAAGATGACCAATGGATAATATTTAGGATATGCTAATTTCTCACGAAATATCAGTGTATTATCCGTTAATGTATACGGTTCCCATTGAGTGTCTAAAAATTTTAGAAAACTTGTTCAGCTCACTATAATAATTGAGTTTTGATATTTTTGAGTACATTATTGGGTCGTCTATATAGAAGAGTGACTTGAGTTTTAAAGGAATCAAAAAAATTTCCATTTCTCATGATGACATTCCAGGGAATTATGTGTTTTAAACATCGATCTGGTTGGTTTTGGCATGTATGAAAATTTTTGGGACCAAATTGATTTTGAATCAGAGAAATGAAAAATGTAGGTTTATGGAGGATTTTAATATAGTTTTTTTTTCAGCGGTTAGTGTACTACACTTTTTTATGACTAGAAAACTCCTATGGTGGGGAGCATCATGTATGTTCTAGTGATTACATGTTATCACATTCTCAATAGCACAATGTTTATATGGTTTTGGTGTATGAATCCCTTGTGTAAACATCATTGGCCATGAGTTAACACTGGTGGTAATGATATAATGATTATGGGATACCTCGATTAATAAAGTCATCATGGTTTGGTTAACGATGATATATCAAGTGGTGAGGTTGTATTTCATTCAAGAATTTGATGATTAGTGGTACAAATTTTATTCTTTTAATATTACTGGTAATCTTTTAAATTCTATTAGTGTACTATTCTAGAACAGAATAGAATGTACCTTATCTTGATGTCATATTAGATGCTCTAATAAATCATCAGTGTTATTCCATGCTGATATTTTAAAATCTGTTAGGCTTGGGATGTATATTATATCAAAGTGCATACAAGATTTATGGTTTTTTTGTTTTTTGGTTAGTCATGAATAGTACTAGGGTTCTCATTTAGGAACACATTGGACAGACTCATGAACATAAGTCATTTCATTCCAGTATAACCTCCAAGATAATGCCACTCTAGGATCAGTTAATGATGATGTTTGGATATTTTGTCCTTGTACCAAAATCTCACTTTTAAAATGGAAGTGAGGGATAAATTTGGTTAGATCCTTCGACTCTAATTTGATGTGTTTGAGGTTATCTCTAACCTAATTTTAGGCTCTGGATTGATGTTTAATGGGTGACGAACCCATTGGGCTAGATCATGGTTACCACTTGTTTGTGAAATGACATGATAGTATTGTAGACGCCGGAAAAGTCCGTTGTTCCCAAACGAAGCTCCGGATGCGGAAAGCGAAGTGATATTTGGAGTTAGAGGCACGTTCCGGAGGGCCCGAAGGACTTGCGCGAAATTTCAGAGGCCCGCGCGCAAAGTTGAGTCGCGGCGCGCAATCCTCCCGGGATGCGCGCAATGCGCTGGGCCGGCGCGCTATTTTGCGCGCCCGTGGCCTGCGCGGCTCCCTTGCGCGCTGGGTCCTGATTCCGCGCCCGCGAAGGGAATTCCGCGCCCGAGACCGGATTCCGCGCCCGGGGTTGCCTATAAATATAAGGCGACCCCCGACGTTTTGGAGGTTGCCAGAATCCGAAGCGTCGCTCGTTCGCGCAATCCAACCCCTTCCGCGCGCAATGCCGATCTTCAAGTAACCTCCTTTCTTTCGCGCAATAGAGCCTTGGGGTTCGCCTTCGCGCGCAATCCCCTTGGCTCCTTTCCTTTGAATAATCCTTAACCCGAAGGCCTTTGCGCGCAAAAGAAGCCTCTTGCGCGCAATTGCCCCTGGGTGCGCGCAATCCAGCCCGATTGCGCGCACCCCCCTCTTCAAAGTGGCCGTTCGTTAGAGAATGAGCCGTTGCCCCCGCGTGCTACCCAAAGCCCGGTGCGCGCAATCTCAATCATCCGCGCACAAAGGGCTGGCCCGATTGCGCGCCAGCCCGCCATTTTGCGCGCCGACCTGCTGTTTTGCGCGCACAGCTCCGCTTTTGCGCGCAATCCCCCAGGGTCGCCCCCCTTGACCCCCTGAGGGTACCCGCCTGCGTGGCGCCCGATGATCTTCATCCTGGGTGCCCGCACCGTGCGTTGTCTTCCCGTGCGGCCCTCCAGGCTCGCGCGAAGTGACACGGACCCATCGGCGGCAACCAACGTCCAGCATGACGTTAAACTGCACATTTGTCCAGCATGACGTTAAACTGCACATTCGTCCCGCATGACGCTAAACTGCATCCGTCCAACATGACGTTAAACTGTACTACGTCCGCACTGCAAGACGATAAACTGCCAAGTGTTTTGTCCAACATGACGTTAAACTGTACCACGTCCTCACTGTAAGACGTTAAACTGCCAAGCACCTTCGTCCTCAACACACGACGTTAAACTGTACTTCGTCCGGCAAGACGTTAAACCGTCCGCTTCGTCCTCAACACACGACGTTAAACTGTACTTCGTCCGGCAAGACGTTAAACCGTCCGCTTCGTCCTCAACACACAACGTTAAACTGTACTTCGTCTGGCAAGACGCTAAACCGTCCGCATCACCCGATCCCGTGCCTCGCGCGCAGGGTCCCCCCCGGTTTGGATGTGGCCCCCACCCGCTCGTCTCTGCAGGGATGTCGGGATTGCCCCTCTTTAGGGACGATTTAATGGGAGCGGCTTTTCCCTACGGGGGGTAGGGTATTACAAACCCCTAGTTTCTTGTGGGGGGCTGCACATGTGTATCTCCATTGCGCTCCCCCACCGCCGGAGCCAGTAGAGGGTGTGACTGGGGTCGAGGTGTCTCCTACTTTCGGTCCAAGTCCCTTCCAACTGAGTTTTGCCGCATCCGGGCTGCCTCAAGTGCGTAAGTCCTGACAGAATGAACTACGTGGACTTTGATCCCTATCTTCTAAACAGGGTACATAGGAAGCCTCCCTGAGGTTCAAGCCCACCACCTGGTCGTCCCGGTCGTATTCACGTCGGTTCGTCCATCAGTGGACCCCTCCAGGGTTCACGCTTGCGTCGATTCACCTATGAATCCGCCCCTGTGGGAGACTGCCCGTGTGTATCTCCACTGTGCCTCCCCACAGCCCCTTTTTCCATCTCTCCTTTTATCGTCCAGCATGACGTGAAACTGTGATCCACCCGGCCGTTCCATCCCCCTCTGTGCGAGGTGGTTCGGTTCAATCCTCCGCCCGGCGGCCTCGACCCCTTCGTGAGTCGGCTTGCCGACGTCCAGCATGACGTTAAACTGTATACCCGAACTACGTTGACTTTGATCCGTGCTAACACGCGGTACGTAGGAAGCCTCTACGGGGTCCAAGCTCTTCACTCCATCATCCATCCTGATCCTTACCCGGGCCGCCACATCCCGGTGGGGTCATGCCACTTCACTCCACTCCATATCACTTGGGAAGCCACCCATGCGTTGGCCCCAGCGTCGGAGGTTCCCCGCAAGGGGTTCTGTCATCTGATCCACTCTTCGTGTTGATCGGTCCGATGCCGTCCCCGCTGGACGTTAAACTCGCGGCATACCCCGTGTTAAACATGGGAAGTTGAGGAAAATCTCAGGGGACACAGTTCCCCGCACCCAGTGCGGGATGCCTCAGGCCATCATGCCTTCGAGAAGCCCTATTAGGGACGGAAGACAGACGTGCAGAGCCGTAGTGTTACGACACGCCCCCAGCACCCAGAGCCACCCGGCCTCCTCACCGCAGGTTGCTGCCCCGACCAGACTCCTTGGAGCGTCCGGGCGGAAGCAGCGTAATTAACCGGTGTCCATGAAGATATGGCACCGGGAACGAGATTCACGAGCATGTCTTAAATCTATGAGGGAGACCCGGATTAGGAGACGAGTTCCGAGGAGACGTCCAAGGAAGGAGGAGCCGACATCCCATCATCCCGGTTTCGATCAAGGACCAGACGCCCCTGAATAAGGGACGGATGCCGCCCGCCTTTGGAAAGCGGGACTGCGGGACCACAAGCCGCGCGCCCATCCCCTCGGGTTGACGGGTGCATGCGCGAACGCGTCCTGGCGGAACAGCGTAACCCGACGCACATCCGCACCAAAACAGAAAAATGGTGAACCCGACGTGAATCTCTTCTCCTCGATACGAGGACCGATGGCTTTCAGAGGTGTTGGAAGACCGGCATGTTGCCCGGACAAGCATTCAGTCTTACCCGCCAGGGGCTGGGGAAGGGAAATCGGGCACTCCGTCTCGCAACGTCGAGGGCCTGGGTTCCCTCCTCGGATCCGCCCGGTGATGGATGATTCGTCCGATGACGGTGTTGGGTACGCTTCGGTTAACACCGTCGAGCTGGTAAATCCCTTTTCGGTTCCCGACGTTGAAGAACACCAGGTGGACCTCCCTAGTGTCCCCGGTCGTCGCCACCATCGGAAGAACCGCAGCAGCAGGAGTCGCCGGGGCACAGCCGTTGGTACCTCCAGCCAGGCCGTGCACACCACTGAGACTAGGCAGCAGGCTCAAAACCGAGCACAACGTGCGCCGCCCCCCCATTCGGGGATGACGGATTCGCCTCCGCCGCTGTTTGTGGTGTGGGACCAGGCAGAACCGCCTCAGCCGCGTCGCGACCAGCTCCGCCCTGCCACGAGTCCATCCCGGCCTCCTGACCCCAGTACGGTGACCATTTCTCGGACTGCAGCCAGTGAACAGCGAGATGCGCCAAGTACCAGTCGGCCGCCGATCCAACCGGCAAGGCCCGTCATGCCGCCAACCACAGAGCAACCTCCTGCAACCAGGGGCTCGCGCTTGGCCAAAAAGTATGATGTCCTGAAGCACTTGGCCGACATCCCAGCAAGGCTCTCCATACTTGAGGCTCTGCGCATGTCATTTGAGATGCGCGAGGCACTCGCTGAAGCCCTGAAAAGCCCCCTCCAGTTTGAGACAGAGGTTGCGGCTGTAGAGGCCTTTCACGCCGAAACGATCGAGGACGCCGAATGTCAGGCAGTTATCTCGTTCTCTGGTAAGGATGAAGACCCTCCTATACAGGGACACATTCGTCCGCTGTATGTCACTGGCCAGTTCAATAGCCTTGAAGTCCGGCGCTGTCTTGTCGACACGGGGTCCGAGATTAACCTGATTCCAACTCGGACGCTCCGGAGATTGGGGTTGTCTGAGGATGACTTGATTCCCTCCGACCTCAGGATCCAGGGGTACGACTGCACCGAGCAAACCCCGGTCGGCAAGATACGTTTGAAGACCCAGTTCGGTGACTTGGTTGCCAACACCGAATTCATGGTAGTCTCTCAGGACACTGCGTACAACGCATTGATGGGCAGGCCATGGCTCCACCTTCACGCGGCGGTTCCCTCGTCATACCACCAATGCCTCAAATACTCCCTTAATGGTCGAGTAGGCGTGCTTCAAGGAGATGCCTCTCCTTTTGCCTCATGTGAAGCCCGCTATCTGGACGCGGACTATTACAAGAGCAAGGATAAGCAGATCCTGGCAGGTGAGGTTGAGCCTGTCGCTGTTGCAAGTGATCCCTGGGCAAGTCTGGATGACGCTTACGTCCTCCCGGTTCACCGGTTGGACGTCGCCATGGTCTCGACGGCCCGCGAGTCTCCTGATGAGATGACCGTGACCGCCCGCGCCAGCACCAGTGGCCCAGGAGGATCTGGTAGCACCAATGCAGTTGCCAACGCAGTCTCTCCCGTGGACGATCCCTCCCCGAGTGGAGAGGACGTGGAAGATGCACCCCCAGCCTTTGAGGAGGGCGTCCCCGCCACGGTCGATGAGTTAATACAGGTGAACCTTGGAACCGAGGCCGATCCAAGACCCACATTGGTCAGTGCCGCCATGCCCTCTGAGGAGCGGCAGCAGTACGTGGAATTTCTCAGGCAACACCGTGATGTGTTCGCTTGGGGCTATGACGAGATGCCGGGGCTAGATCCTCAGGTAGCCGTCCACCGCCTTGGTCTCCCGGCGAACCATCGCGGGTTCAAGCAGCCTCCCAGGAAGATGCACCCGTCCCACGGTGCCATGGTTGAGGCCGAAGTTGACAAGCTTATCAAAGCCAACTTCGTGAGGGAAGTTCAGTACCCCAAATGGCTGGCCAACATTGTGCCGGTCAGGAAGAAGAACGGGCAGATCAGAGTCTGCATCGACTTCCGCGATCTCAACCACCACTGTCCGAAGGATTATTTTCCCCTTCCAGTGACAGAGCTGTTGATTGATGCCACGGCAGGGTTCCAAGCCCTCTCCTTCATGGATGGATACTCCGGATACAACCAAATTCGGATGGCCCCTGAGGATGAAGAGTTCACTGCCTTCAGGGCCCCCCAAGGTACCTTTTGCTACCGGGTCATGCCATTCGGCCAGAAGAATGCAGGTGCCACCTATCAACGGGTGATGCACCGCATATTCAAGCCAATCCTCGGCACACTGGTGGAATGCTACGTCGACGACTTGGTGGTCAAATCGCGCCAGCGTCAGGACCATCTCAAAGATCTTGAGAAAGTGTTCGGCTTCCTCCGGTCTCGCTGCCTGAAGATGAACCCGTTGAAGTGTGCCTTTGGGGTCACCTCCGGAAAGTTCCTTGGATTTGTGGTAAGATACCGGGGTATTGAGATCGACCCAGAGAAAATCAGGGCGATTAGCCAGATGCCTCCCCCAGGTACCATCCGGGAACTGCAAGGGTTCCAAGGCCACTTAGCCTATATACGCCGATTCATCGCGAATCTGGCCGGCAAGTGTAAGCCCTTTTCTCGGCTCATGAAGAAAGGTGCCACCTATGTATGGGATAAAGAGTGTCAGACCGCTTTCGAGGAAATCAAGCAGTACCTACTTCAACCTCCGGTCCTGATGCCGCCCGTATCCGGGAAACCGCTGGTCCTCTATGTGACCGCCCTGGAACGGTCCCTGGGTGCCCTTCTCGCCCAGAAGAACAACAAGGGAATGGAGAATAGCCTCTATTACCTCAGTCGCATGCTCCTCGATGCGGAAGTTAGGTATTCCCCCATCGAGAAGAGCTGCCTGGTGCTCGTATTTGCCGTACAGAAACTACGGCACTACTTGCAGCACCATGAGGTACAGTTGGTTTCTCGGGTAGACCCGTTGAAATATATCCTGAGCCGGCCTATGTTGACTGGCCGTCTAGCGCGGTGGGCTGTGATTCTCCAGCAGTTCGACATCAGGTATGTGTCTCAGAAGGCCATCAAAGGGCAAGCATTGGCAGACTTCCTGGAAGCTCACCCGACCTCCGCGGATCAGCCGCTGGATCTAGGCTTTCCTGATGAGACCATTCTCTCGGTTGATCGAGCCGATCCATGCTGGCAGATGCACTTTGACGGTGCCTCCCGGAGCCCCACCGGTAGAAGACTCGATAATCCTAAGCTCAACAGAGTGGGCTTGGGCATCGTCTTCATTACCCCGGAGCGAGCCGTGCTGCCATACTCTTTACTGTTGTCAGAGGGCTGTACCAACAATGAGGCGGAATACCATGCCCTCATCACCGGCCTCGAGTTGGCTCTCGAGATCGACGTGCCCCATCTGTGCGTGAAAGGGGACTTCGAGTTGGTCGTTAAGCAGATCAATGGCGACTATGTTGTCAGGAAGCCGGAGCTTGTGCCATTGTTGGAGTGCACCCTCCTTCTGATGGCTCGATTCCCTTCTCGGCTAGAAATTGTCCATATTCCCCGGTCGCAGAACGGTCGAGCAGATGCTTTGGCCAGCCTTGCTACGTCACTTGCGGAGCCTGAACAGGACAACCTGATCATCCGCGTGACGCGCCGCAGGCTCATCGCTCCCGTTATCCCGGAGGAAGATCGCGGTCCGTTGGTAAGTAATCTCACCACGGTTGCCCCTATGCCCGGAGCCCCGAGTACCCCAGATATGACAGTCGGATCAGCCCCTGATTGGAGGTCGCCTTTGGTTGAGTACCTCCAACATGGCATTCTTCCATCGGATCGGGCCGAGCGTGAGCGAGTTCGGCGCCGCGCATCGCAGTTTGTCCTCCAGAGCAGTCCCGGCCTGGAGCAGATCCTCTACAAATGCGGATTTGATGGTGTTCTCCTCCATTGCCTTCAGGGAGTTGAGATCCCACGAGTCATGCAAGAGGTTCATGCTGGTTCATGTGGCGCCCACCAGACTGGACCGAAGCTGTCCCACCAGATTCGGAGGTTGGGATACTTCTGGCCCTCCATGATCCATGACTGCATCGAGTATGCCAGGAGGTGCCATGCGTGCCAGGTTCATGCGAACTTTGTGCATCGGCCGCCGGAGCCTCTCCATACCACTAGGTATTCCTGGCCCTTTGCAGTATGGGGTCTGGACGTTGTGGAACCCTACCCGCCAGCGACAGCTCGCCAGTGCCGGTTCATTCTGACCGTCACAGACTTCTTCTCCAAATGGGCAGAGGCGATTCCGCTCAGAGAGGTCAAATCCTGTTCGATCGCTGACTTCGTGACCTCCAACATCATCTATCGATTTGGAGTGCCCCACGCTATCCTCACGGATAAAAGAACCAATTTACGAGCAGCCGAGTTGAAGAAGTTGTACGCCAAGTATAACATTCGCTCGAACCATACATCTCGCTATCATGCGCAGGCGAATGGACAGATCGAGGCGTTTAACAAAACCCTCTCTAACATTCTGCAAAAGATGGTTGGTCAGAACAAGAAGAGTTGGCCGGACAAGCTCCCCAACGCCCTCTGGGCTTATCGGACGACGACTCGCAATTCCACCCAGATGACCCCTTATTCCCTGGTGTATGGAGCTGAGGCCGTCCTGCCCATCGAGATCCAGTTACCGTCCTTGCGCACTGCGGTCTACGACCAGCAAGCGCCGGACAGAGTTGCTGAAGCCCGTCTAGTCGAGTTGGAAGCACTGGATGAGAATAGACTTCGCGCTTTGCACAACTTGGAGAGGCATCAAAGCAGAATGGCTCGAGCTTTCAATAAGAAGGTTCGCCTCCGCTCCTTCCTGCAGGGTGATCTAGTGCTAGCCCTAAGAGCACCGATGATCCCCGACAGGAAGCTGCCCAAGTTGGAGCCCAAGTGGGAGGGACCTTTTGTTGTCCACAAGGTCTAACCCAATGGCGCGTACTCCCTAGCGACTATGGATGGTGAGCGTGTCACTCCTCCCACCAACGCTAGGTTCCTCAAGCAGTACTTTGTCTGAGTGTACCAACGTCCAGCATGACGTTAAACTGCACATTTGTCCAGCATGACGTTAAACTGCACATTCGTCCCGCATGACGCTAAACTGCATACGTCCAGCATGACGTTAAACTGCACATTTGTCCAGCATGACGTTAAACTGCACATTCGTCCCGCATGACGCTAAACTGCATACGTCCAGCATGACGTTAAACTGCACATTTGTCCAGCATGACGTTAAACTGCACATTCGTCCCACATGACGCTAAACTGCATACGTCCTGCACGACGTTAAACTGCATACGTCCAAGCTGCACGACGTTAAACTGCCTAGCATATCGTCCGCGCTGCAAGACGTTAAACTGCCAAGTGTTTCGTCCAACACGACGTTAAACTGTACTACGTCCGAGCTACAAGACGTTAAACTGTTCAGCATTCGTCCTGCATGACGTTAAACTGCCTCTCAAGAACTACGTGCGGCTTGATTCCCATCCTTATGGGATACGTAGGACCGCCTGAACATTCATGTTTCAGGCCCAGCCCCATCCTTTGGGAATTTCCATCCCATCTCGGGCCCTTGGCCCAGTTGCCTTCGGGTGTGCGGCGTATGGTGTGAACGCGGGGCTATGCCCTCATTCACGTCGGTTTGCTCGCCACGCTGTACGCCCCCCACGTTTGGGGATGCCTTCTGCTCCCCCCTTCTTTTCTCGTCCTGCATGACGTTAAACTGCACTTCAAGAACTACGTTCGGCTTGATTCCCATCCTTATGGGATACGTAGGACCGCCTGGAAATACATGTTTCAGGCCCAGCCCCATTTCCCGGGAATCTCTATCCCGCGTCGGGCCTCTGGCCCAAGTTCCCCTCCTTTTTGTGCGAGGCGTATCGCGTGAGCGGGGGATTATATCCTCATTCGCGTTGGTCTACTGGCCGCGCCGTACGCCTCCCCCCGTGTGTGGGACCACCTCACACCTCTCATCATCCTGCATGACGTTAAACTGCCTCTCAAGAACTACGTATGGCTTGATTCCCATCCTTATGGGATACGTAGGACCGCCTGGACGCTTGTGTTTCAGGTCCAGCCCCATCTCTTGGTTGATCACGGGGATCTGCCCTCTTTTGGTTGCTCTCAGGGTGAGTCCTCCGACCCTTTTCGGTGATCTGTTAACATGTTTTGGGTACTTCGGTCTATGACTCGTAGTGTCAGATTCAATCCCGACAAGTCCTGTGTTGCTTGTTAGGCCTCGCGCTTCCTCTTGTTCGAGCCTTCACTCAAAGGGATCCTCGTTAGCGGTTTGGGTACGATGCCTCAGAGCTCTCCTACCGCTCCGGGTCGATTTACCGGCGGGTCTTGGGCCGCAAATCGACATGAATACTGCGATTGAGCGGTCGATGCTCGTTTTCTTGCCCCGTCTTAGGCTGACGCGATCGGATGTTGTGTTGCGAATATGGTCAGCAACATCCTTGATCTCCGTGTCGGCTCTTTCAGGCTCTGAACATTGGTTGCGCAGTCCTCATCACACTCCGCCTTTGTGCGTTGTAGTGGAATCTCGACACTCTCTTCATACTAACCTTCAGTACACCTCTACACGTTAGGCAGACCAACCAGGGTAATGATGTCGTTCGAGGCTCCCATGATCTGAGCACCAAGGATATATACGGATGTCCTCCCTAAGGGCCATGCGTAGCTGGACCCTCGTCCCCATAAGGAGGAAGGAGTCGCCCGAACAATCGCGTTCTGGGCCCAGTATATCTGGAGGCTAGCATCTCTGCCCCTCGGGTGATGGACATACGCAGGCCCCGATCCCAAGACTCTTCCCTTGGAATCGTGCGTGACCGCAGGGCTGGGTATGTTCCCACCTCCGCCGTGTCCGCCGTACCGCAATAAGCGGGTTCCTCCATGGTCCGAACCACACGACCTTAAACTGTGTTGTCTGGTCCGAACCACACGACCTTAAACTGTGTTGTCTGGTCCGAACCACACGACCTTAAACTGTGTTGTCTGGTCCTACCACACGACCGTAAACTGTGATCGTCTTGGCCGCCCGACGAGAAACGGCACTGCATCTTGATGTTCCCCTCAGGGGGCACTCATGTTGGGCGCTGGTTAATAACCACGCCATTCATCAATGCCTTCCGTGGCTTGATTATTGTGGCGACGCCAGAGATTTCTCAATCACAGGCATGTCGCCGCACAAAGAAAAACCATTCATCTTTAAGGACAAACAAGAAATATCAAATGCCGCTCCTTCTGTGTGCGAGGGTCAGACCCGCACTCTTCCCCGCGCTGGTGCCCGATTGTGTTGCGCCGCGCTTCAAGAACTACATGTGGCTTGATTCCCATCCTTATGGGATACGTAGGAACGCCCGGATGTTTGAAACTTCGGGTCCAGCCCCCCACCTCTTAGAGATTCCCCCTTCTCTGGGGAATCTGCCGCCTTCAGGTCACCCTCAAGGCGTGTTCCCCGACCCCTTGCAGTGGTCCACCAGTGTCAAGAGTACTCTGGTTTATTTCCAGGAGGGTCAGGATCCGCTTGGTCAGGTTTCCTCCACTTTTCAGGCTTCGTGCTCCCTTTCATTCGGACCCATCGTCTACGCCCTGGGTGGAGCCCCCGTGAACGGTTCAGACACAATGCCTCAGTGCTCTCCCACCGACTCGGGCCGGTACCCCCAATGGCCTCGGGCAGCAAATCTATATGAATCCTGCGATTGAGCGGTCGATGCTTGTTTGCTGCCTCATTCCACCAACGGTTAGTGCGATATTGATGCTGCTTTTCCGCCACGGTCGGCAGTACTCCCATATCGTTACTCCGGTTCCCCCAGTCCTTGAGTGAATGGCCACATGATTCACATTTTCCACCTCCCATCCTGACCAGGCGAAACCTTGACACTCTTGACACTATCCCTCAGTGCATCTTCGCATATCCAGGGGATAGGACCACGATGCGGCGTACTTTGAGGTCCTTATGGTCCGAGCTCTAAGACCTTAAACTAAGATCTCTCCTTATGGTCCGAGCTCTAAGACCTTAAACTAAGATCTCCCCTTATGGTCCGAGCTCTAAGACCTTAAACTAAGATCTCCCCTTATGGTCCGAGCTCTACGACCCTAAACTAAGATCTCCCCTAAACGGGATTCTACGTCCTGCATGACGTTAAACTGCACTTTCAGAACTACGTGTGGCTTGATCTCCAGCCTGATGGAGTACGTAGGAACGCCCGGGAATCTCAACTCGGGTCCAGCCCCAGGGATCGTTAAGTCCCACCCCTCCCCGTCGCCGGCCGTCTGGCCTGGCTTCTGGTAGAGTGGTGCAGTTGTGATATTCTCCCCGATTCAGCTCGGGATGCCCCATTGCAATGATGGGAAGCAACGGTTTCCTCGTCAAAGAGGTGCTGTCTGAGAATTGGGGTGACTCACGGCCAGATTAGTGCATCCGCCTAATACGCTTTCCCCACGGTGGCGCAATTTTGAGAGCGTTGGATTCTGTCCGAACAAATCGTCACTTCGCCCCACGCTTCGCATGCCCTGTTGATCTGGATTTCCACCCTTGTGTCTGAAGGAACCCCCAAAGCGGTATTCATGATGACATGTGGTCCGCCTCCTGCAATATTGCAGTTGTTATGGTCGATCCACTGTCCGCCTACCGTCTTGGGCATTTCCTGGAAGGCCGACCGTTGTGGATGTCTGGATTCGGGACACGCGATTCACCCTTTCTCATTTCCCTATGTTCGGATAAAATCTCAACGCCCCTAGCATTGTCCCGCTCGTGTGTTGGAACAAGTTGGGGGGATGATACATTGATTAGGCTTGAGGTCTCCTTTCCTAGGAATGACCTCCCTCTTTTCTCCAGCAATCCAGGCCCAACTATGGATGCCTGATGCTTGGTTAACGCTCCCGCAAGACAGTGAATTGTGGTTGAGCATGTTAAGCCAAAAGATGCAGATAAATATATTGGTTCATACAAATGGATCAAAGTAGCGGAAGCAAATGTTCTGGGAGTGGCAAAACAAAGCCCTTAGGGATTAGCGTGCTGAATGAGTCTTTCTAATGCCGCTACCCTTTGGCTGGTGGCCTCCAGAGTTGCTTCTCGCTCTCTGCGTGCCCTCTCTTCGTCGGCGGTCGCAGCACGCAGTTCGTCGATTCTGGCCTGTGCACGCTCCCGCTCGACCTGAATTGTGACCATCTGTTGGCCCGCCTCCGTCAGCTGTACCTGGGCGTCAACCAGCTGGGCTGCTAGTTGCTCCACAAGCTCGGTACACGTTGCGACGAAGGCCTCCTTCTCTGCCGCCTGCCCTTCGAGGCGCCGGACTTCCTGCTCCGCCGCGAGGAGCGCCCGCGTGCTCTCCGACATGTCCCGACTTTGTGTGACGTCGGAACGCCGGCAGCTCTCGCGCATCTTTTCGGCCATGAAATCACGGACCGTCAGATGGAGGTGTTGAGCATCAGCTCCCCCGGCACACAGGAAGCGCAGCCAGGTTTGAAGTGATCCCATGCGCCCCAGCCACTCCGATGGGTCTCGCTTGAGGAAGCGCTGGATGCACTTCCACCCCCTACGGCGCGTTATCCGGCTCTCCTCGACCGCCTCCGCGTCCGAGTCGTCCATCTCCTCGGGGTCGGCAGGCCGGTAGGCAGGGAAGGCAGCCAGCAGGTCTGCTGCAGGGTCCGCCCCTGGGAGGTCCTCATGAGGGATAGGTTCCCCAACATCTGGGCGACCTTCTTCTCTCTCCCCAGCGGCGCTGACACCCTCGTCAGCCCCCGACCTCTCTCCGATGTCAGCACCGCCGGCGTCCGCAGCCCCCTGATCAGCAGTTGGTGGGGCCGGCTCGGTTTGGGAAGTCTGTTCCGGAGCAGGCGGCATGTCCACCACTGGTCCACTCGTAGATGGCCCGGGTTCGGCAACCCGACGAGCCTCCAGTGTTGAGATCACTGCGCGGGGCATGCCATGGTTAGTCACGGATCGTCAATGGCAAGCACCCGCGCCGCCCAGGACTTCGGCATTCCGGCGTCTCCCTCGGAACCCGATCGTTGCGACCTCTTGCCGATCAGATTCCGAGGGGGGGCTTTTGTAGACGCCGGAAAAGTCCGTTGTTCCCAAACGAAGCTCCGGATGCGGAAAGCGAAGTGATATTTGGAGTCAGAGGCACGTTCCGGAGGGCCCGGAGGACTTGCGCGAAATTTCAGAGGCCCGCGCGCAAAGTTGAGTCGCGGCGCGCAATCCTCCCGGGATGCGCGCAATGCGCTGGGCCGGCGCGCTATTTTGCGCGCCCGTGGCCTGCGCGGCTCCCTTGCGCGCCGGGTCCTGATTCCGCGCCCGCGAAGGGAATTCCGCGCCCGAGACCGGATTCCGCGCCCGGGGTTGCCTATAAATATAAGGCGACCCCCGACGTTTTGGAGGTTGCCAGAATCCGAAGCGTCGCTCGTTCGCGCAATCCAACCCCTTCCGCGCGCAATGCCGATCTTCAGGTAACCTCCTTTCTTTCGCGCAATAGAGCCTTGGGGTTCGCCTTCGCGCGCAATCCCCTTGGCTCCTTTCCTTTGAATAATCCTTAACCCGAAGGCCTTTGCGCGCAAAAGAAGCCTCTTGCGCGCAATTGCCCCCGGGTGCGCGCAATCCATCCCGATTGCGCGCACCCCCCTCTTCAAAGTGGCCGTTCGTTAGAGAATGAGCCGTTGCCCCCGCGTGCTACCCGAAGCCCGGTGCGCGCAATCTCAATCATCCGCGCACAAAGGGCTGGCCCGATTGCGCACCAGCCCGCCATTTTGCGCGCCGACCTACTGTTTTGCGCGCACAGCTCCGCTTTTGCGCGCAATCCCCCAGGGTCGCCCCCCTTGACCCCCTGAGGGTACCCGCCTGCGTGGCGCCCGATGATCTTCATCCTGGGTGCCCGCACCGTGCGTTGTCTTCCCGTGTGGCCCTCCAGGCTCGCGCGAAGTGACACGGACCCATCGGCGGAAACCAACGTCCAGCATGACGTTAAACTGCACATTTGTCCAGCATGACGTTAAACTGCACATTCGTCCCGCATGACGCTAAACTGCATCCGTCCAACATGACGTTAAACTGTACTACGTCCGCACTGCAAGACGATAAACTGCCAAGTGTTTTGTCCAACATGACGTTAAACTGTACCACGTCCGCGCTGTAAGACGTTAAACTGCCAAGCACCTTCGTCCTCAACACACGACGTTAAACTGTACTTCGTCCGGCAAGATGTTAAACTGTCCGCTTCGTCCTCAACACACGACGTTAAACTGTACTTCGTCCGGCAAGACGTTAAACCGTCCGCTTCGTCCTCAACACACGACGTTAAACTGTACTTCGTCTGGCAAGACGCTAAACCGTCCGCATAACCCGATCCCGTGCCTCGCACGCAGGGTCCCCCCCGGTTTGGATGTGGCCCCCACCCACTCGTCTCTGCAGGGATGTCGGGATTGCCCCTCTTTAGGGACGATTTAATGGGAGCGGCTTTTCCCTACGGGGGGTAGGGTATTACAAACCCCTAGTTTCTTGTGGGGGGCTGCACATGTGTATCTCCATTGCGCTCCCCCACCGCCGGAGCCAGTAGAGGGTGTGACTAGGGTCGAGGTGTCTCCTACTTTCGGTCCAAGTCCCTTCCAACTGAGTTTTGCCGCATCCGGGCTGCCTCAAGTGCGTAAGTCCTGACAGAATTAACTACGTGGACTTTGATCCCTATCTTCTAAATAGGGTACGTAGGAAGCCTCCCTGAGGTTCAAGCCCACCACCTGGTCATCCCGGTCGTATTCACGTCGGTTCGTCCATCAGTGGACCCCTCCAGGGTTCACGCTTGCGTCGATTCACCTATGAATCCGCCCCTGTGGGAGATTGCCCGTGTGTATCTCCACTGTGCCTCCCCACAGCCCCTTTTTCCATCTCTCCTTTTATCGTCCAGCATGACGTGAAACTGTGATCCACCCGGCCGTTCCATCCCCCTCTGTGCGAGGTGGTTCGGTTCAATCCTCCGCCCGGCGGCCTCGACCCCTTCGTGAGTCGGCTTGCCGACGTCCAGCATGACGTTAAACTGTATACCCGAACTACGTTGACTTTGATCCGTGCTAACGCGCGGTACGTAGGAAGCCTCTACGGGGTCCAAGCTCTTCACTCCATCATCCATCCTGATCCTTACCCGGGCCGCCATATCCCGGTGGGGTCATGCCACTTCACTCCACTCCATATCACTTGGGAAGCCACCCATGCGTTGGCCCCAGCGTCGGAGGTTCCCCGCAAGGGGTTCTGTCATCTGATCCACTCTTCGTGTTGATCGGTCCGATGCCGTCCCCACTGGACGTTAAACTCGTGGCATACCCCGTGTTAAACATGGGAAGCTGAGGAAAACCTCAGGGGACACAGTTCCCCGCACCCAGTGCGGGATGCCTCAGGCCATCAAGCCTTCGAGAAGCCCTATTAGGGACGGAAGACAGACGTGTAGAGCCGCAATGTTACGACATGCCCCCAGCACCCAGAGCCACCCGGCCTCCTCACCGCAGGTTGCTGCCCCGACCAGACTCCTTGGAGCGTCCGGGCGGAAGCAGCGTAATTAACCGGTGTCCATGAAGATATGGCGCCGGGAACGAGATTCACGAGCATGTCTTAAATCTATGAGGGAGACCCGGATTAGGCGACGAGTTCCGAGGAGACGTCCAAGGAAGGAGGAGCCGACATCCCATCATCCCGGTTTCGATCAAGGAGAAGACGCCCCTGAATAAGGGACGGATGCCGCCCGCCTTTGGAAAGCGGGACTGCGGGACCACAAGCCGCGCGCCCATCCCCTCGGGTTGACGGGTGCACGCGCGAACGCGTCCTGGCGGAACAGCGTAACCCGACGCACATCCGCACCGAAACAAGTATAAATTAATATGTAATGTTTTGATCAGGTATCATCACTGAAATTTAGGAATGGACTTTGTTGAGTAAGATTTTAGTGAATTTAAAATTCCTTGGAGGAAGGTGATGCACTTGAGTTTGTAATACCCCAGCTGTCTAAGCTGGGTGTCTTCGATAATATTTTTCCAGTGTGGATTGACTAGTTTCATTCTTTTTAAATGTGTGTATGGAGATGAAAAATATTTTAAAACATGTGACCATGTCAAGGAGAGAGTGGTTTAAGGGTTAGTAGTGTCTTCGAGGAAATATTACGCAATCATTTTTAGTTTGGTAAATCAGGATTCAACTTTTTCTTTTAATAGGTGTCCCTTTTATAACCTCAAAATTGATTGGGTTTTTTATATTAAATAAATAACATGGGATAATATCTAGAATGATCATATTCATGATATTTAGAAAATTATAGAGGTGTGGGTACATTGGCTCAGAATGGTCCCATTCTAAAGTTCAAGAACTATAGTGAAAAATTTTATTAGACACATGTTTAATGAGATGGAGACATAATTGATTCCCTATATAGATGATCTCATGTAAGATTGGTTTTATTTTTTAAATAGGAAAACAAGTCTTGGTATGATTTTTGATGGCTTATCAGACATATTATTTAAACATGCGTGAAGGTGTGTTGGGTGTTCGTGATCGCAATGCAACCATTTGAATGAGACTTCAAGAACCCAATAGGTTAAGTGATCTTTTCATTATTCCTAAAGGCCTCTCTAGAATGATAATTTCTAAGGTGGTAAGGTTGAAATGACTTGTGTTTTGTGTCAAAGTAAAATTTGGAAGGAATATAAATGTTGTTGTTTGTTGGTCGGTCCATTCATTGGATTGGGATTTGAAATGTAATTCTGAGAGTTAGGAAACTTCAAGTAGATGTTTTTAAAAGTGGTTAAACTCTTGAAAGTTCCATGGGGTGTCTCGATGAGTTTTGGGAGCACCAAGTTAGGAAAATAAATGTTTTGGGTGCTATGAATAGGGTACATGGTTTTTCAAAAAGTTTGTGGACCTCAATAGTAAACTGTGTGGCCTACAGTAGGTGGATAAAGGTGGTGGCATAGGCTAAACAGTGTTTTCCAGACCATTCTCCTAACTAGCATGGCTAGTGCCACATATGAATTACCATCACTCTATTCAGCACACACTTGGAGCATGGTTAGAAAAACTATGCATCACTACTATGAAAGGTAGGATTCCTTGCAATGGGGACACACATGGTTGGTGCATGGTTTGTGCAATCCATGAAACAAAACCATGAAACTTGGTTTTTGGGAAAAAATGAAACTTTTACACTTATTGAGGTTAAAACATAATTTTCATTTTTATATCCTCTAGGAATCCATGTGAAGCTCATATACTATGTGGGATCTTCTTTTCCAAATCCTACCCTAGCATTCATGGTTTATCTTTCATATGAAGTTGTAATCTATCATAGATGATCTATATGGATCCGTAACTGTGGGATTTAGGTTACTTTTTTATCCTTATTAGTTTAATCTTATCTCAACAGAGTTTTCTAGGTGAAATCTGATTTTCCCTAATTTCTATGTGGATTTCTGATTCATATATTTCTTCCAAACCATAAAAAATCAAACATTTATATTAGATGAGTAAAATTTTCTAAACATAAGGTAGGTGGTCTGTGAGGTTTTCTACATCATTCCATGATTTTATAAATAGAGTTGTTGTGATGAACATTGGTCTTTTTAGTAAATTTTATTTTTATTGATTTCGTCATATAATGTAGAACAATGCACCTATTATCTCACCCTTTGAGCGTTATTATGTGTATTGAGGATGTCAACCTCAACTAAGAACACCACTTGGTTGTCCCGAATCAAATTCCCCCTTTTCAATTAAAATTTAAAATTCCAATATTTTCTTCTATGAATTTTTATTATATTAATAATGGGATTGAATTTTATAGAAACTTTTCCTTGAGAGAATGGAACCTCCTAAATTCCATGTTGATCCTTTATAAGATAAATTATGGTGGTGGTTAGTTTCCCTAAATTATTCTTTCATGAATGTGATGTTTAATTACTCTAAATGAAGGGTTTATGAAATAATTTCATGAATTTATAATGAAATACCTCAAACAAGGTGATCTATTTTCTAAAATAAATTGTAAATATTAGTTATTTTAAACCATTATTGGTTTATTTATTGGTGTTTTCCTAAGACTTCTTGATAAAACATATTAAGTGGCATGATATTTCATGGACTCTATTGTAATTATTAATTGATCTTACCACCAGTTTATATAAATTATAAATTATCCAAGGATCATCCAAAGTGTGTGTCCCATCTTTGAATTAGAATTACCTATGTAGGTAATGGCCCTTTTTATAATGACATCCCCTTAGTGCTTTGTTGTGTATTATAAATTTATTTGTATTGTTTTGTTAAATTTAATGGATTCTGTTAAATAAAATGGAATGTCATGATGTAATTCCTTTCTTGATTTTTTTATTTTAAATTTATTAAGTGATATGTGTATATTGAACATTTTAGATGAAATGAATTGAAGAGTGTGGAAATGCCACACCGTTCATGCCTAATTAGTACTTGTGATATATGTAATGTGATTACATTGTTATTAACTGAGATAAATAGATGTAGAGAATCATAGGTAATGCCTCATGGGTCCAGTTATTATTATTTTTATGTGATTACTCCTTCAATAGGATAGGGAAAGATAGTACGAGATTTATTGAGCATGGAGGTATCACTCCCACTTACATCAAGTGTAGATCATGATGTCTCAAACCCATGATTATATATAGGCATTTCACATTACGTGACATGTTCCTTGATTCGAGTATTGACATGATGGTACACTCACCCACCCTGACTAACGATCGTGAAATCTCATGATCAATTGGGATGAACAAAATATACCCTATTGTTTAATCCCTGGTCGATCCAACAACTATTATTCTATATATATGAACACTTACATCCATACAAACATGTTTTATATAGGTTGAATCAATATATAACTAAACATTATAAATATATTATTATAATATATATAGTTTTTGATTAGACACTTATTTAGACCATGAGCCGAAGCACGTAAACCCCCAGGTGTACTTCAAAAAGATGAGCATGCTGTTTTTTTATTTTTTTTCATTTTAATTATTATTATTTATACCATCACTTATTTAATTTCTACATGGATAGGATTCAATTTTATAGAGTGTGGTTGGTTACCTACTGGGATTTATTTCTTAGGCCTTTCTCGGGCCACCATTTCCCTAGGGTAGTCAACTAGACTTTATGTCTGTAGGACCACGAATGATTACTTGTATTGTATTGTTAATACCAGGATGTTAGGATCACATGACCGAGATAGATCTCAATATGATCATGGAGACCACCCTAGGTTATTTTCATTCCATTATTTATTCTTTTATTTTACTGCATACTATTACATGTGGTATATTTTTTGTTTAGTTTACATATCATCATCCAGAAATGCATGAATTATTTGTATATTGGTGTTGTCCATACTTTTTATACAGTTTACATTATCTATCCATTGATATGTATTTCATTTATATTATTTATTCCACTATTGAAATTTTATTTGTTATAACTTTGTGAAACACTTATATGAGGGTATAGTCTCCCCATTATCATCTCCTGAGACCCTCACTGCTAGTCAGCAGCCTCTGATGCATAGGGAAATGTGTGTGGGGCCATGTCACCCATCAGTCTTGCTACTATCTCAGTGCTCAGTCAGGTCATGATGTTATATCAATGAAATATTTCATGGAGATTATTGTATCATTAATATTTTGGTGTCAATTAGTGATTTGAATATCTAATTTCAACACTACAGTAAATGATGAAATATTATGTATTTTTTTTATTTTTAAAAAACATGATTCAAGATCAAGGAAGTTGGTAATACCTAAACCTCAAAAATAAGTGTATTAAATAATATCAAACCTTATATTCGAATTAAAAGTATTTTTTTATCACAAGAATTTTATAGTGATTATTAAATTCATGGTCCAACCATTGGGTTGACACTATAACGAGTTGTCTCTCACATTAAGGCAAAAAAAATAATATATTTTTTTGGTATATTTACATCCCATTCATACAAAATGTTTATAAAGAGTTTCACTGATATAATTTTTTATTCCTTAGGTTATAGGGTTTTAATTCAAAAGGGAATGTTTTAAAAAAATAGCTTTCACTGATTCACCCCCTTCTAGGTTTCCTCATAATATGAACTATCCTAAAAAATAGGATAAAATAATTGTGTTCGAGAAAAATAAATCATGATATGAGTTTTCACATCATTATTCTGTTAAGATGATAGTTTTTAATACTCCTGAATATCCATTTATGTTAATAAAATGATTTGAAACAAAATCCCAGAATTGATGTTGTTACTGGTATGTTCATTATTTTAAGTCTCTTATTTTTTCTCTATTATATGCATTCATTTATGTATTTTTATAGTAAATTAGACTATTAATAAAATGAACAACCATTAGATATTTAAAGATTATTTAAAAAACCTATATGTGTGATTATTTTATCCAAAGAAGGAAACTCATCTCCAATCATTGTTTTTAGGAAGACACATCATGAATATCCAGTTTTTATTACCTTCGATGATTTTTTAGTCATGTTGGGATTTTAATGGAACCCCTACAAAGAGAGGATTTAAATTATCATGATAATGGTATATTATTTTAGATAAAAAATCATCCCATTATCAGATATAAATACAAGTATTATTATGATCACCTATTGGTAGAAAAATCATTAATATTGGTTATGATACCCAATAATAAGTTATATATGTCTAAAACGGTGGTAGAAAAACTCAAAATCAATGAAATTACCAGCACACAAGAGTATATTCATGGATATAATATATAAATATACAGTATTTCCCTAGAATGAATGTTTTTAATTGAAATCATTCAAGATCATATGCTTTTATCAAAGACTCCTTATTTCATAGCTCTCATTGAGATAAAATAATTGAAGAAGAAAATTTAATATAAGTTTTTCAAGAGTTCAATAAAACATATTACATAACCTTAGGTTGAATATATAATATTTTTTAGGAATAATAAAGAATCAATTTGGATTTTCATTTATTATCATATGCTTGAAAAAATCATGATTATGAAATAATTTTAATTAATATATATTGATGACCAGTTTTGAAAAAAAACAATTGGGATCAAAACTTCTTTATTGTGGATATGCAATATTTATACCATTAGTTAATTTCAATGAGATAAGATATACCCATCAAATCATTCTATACAATACACAGATCTGATAAATTCATTGATTCCATTTATACATAAAAAATCCACATCAATAATCAAATATCTAATGATTAGATACATAAAATATTGAGTTGAAAAACCCATGGTATCATTTATTGATTACTTATTTGTACATTCCATGACTAATAATAACATGAACATAATTATAGTAATGTACTAAAAACCATTAAATTTTATTTATAGTACTCAATGTTCAGAAAGAATGAATTTTAGATAATAATGTATCCTTATTGGGTTATGTAATCACAATAGAAGGAATATCAATTTATCATTCTAGAAAAGAGTGATTAAATTATTGCATAGACTAATCACTATGATTTATATTCATAGTTTTCTAGGATCATATTTACTTTATCAATGTTTTTTGAAAAACATTATTATGTTTTTCAAAAACACTAACTAAGATTATATAGAAGGGATTAATTTTCCTTTGGATAGTAGAATCTAAAAACCAAGTTATGGAATGTAATAAGAGGTTCTTCACTATTCATGTTCTTATAATACCCTATCTTGGATATGGTTCTTGCATATATAATTATTCTTAAAATAAAGGGAATTGAAATATTTTTACTCAAAATAATAGGGTAATAGCTTCTTCCCATCATCAATTTAAGACCCACATGAACAATTACTAGACTTATAAACTAGAATGAACAGTAGAAGTTATGTAATTAATAAATTTATGGAGTTATCCATAATGTGAAAAAATTGATATATATATATATATATGTCGATATCTAGATCATAATGTTTTTATTAATAGAAATGGAGGTGTACATGCACTATAGTAGATGTTGGGAAATTATCAAAGATTATAATTGCATAATACATTACCATCATGGGAAGGTAAAATATATAGAATATTCTCTATCTAAGATAAATCAAGCTACCATGTCCTTGATGAGGATTTAATAGGACATAAAATGTTTTTATACTAAAATAATGTATATGTGAATCCAAAATGAATGTATAAAATCATACATTTCCCAAATGATTTATAAACCCTCTATCTAAATGAAGCTCATGGATTCCTATAAAGATGATGTCGATCAATAAATAAAGATATAAAATATTGTAATATTAATTTTTTTTGGAGGTGGCGTTATAAGATTTTGAACCCAATATATGCTTCCCTTCAAAACCAAAATCGAAGAAAGAGATTTTGGGTTATGCACGTAACTCACATTTCTCAATTCACCAAAGAAATATAAATATGAATAGGGTTATTAAAAATTACTTCTTATTGGTTGAAATTATGCGTGATATATTATTGTATATATCTGATTTATTATTATTCCAGTAAATAAATGATGAATGTATAAAATTTATGGTTTGATGCAACCATTACTTATACTATTATAGAAGTTGGGGAACATTACAATAGATTTCATCACTTGTCATCTTTTTACATCTAAATAACATAATTCCATTGGTGTAATTTTGGATAAATATACAGATTCTCTGATCACCATCTCAATTTGAGAGGATTTCCCACTCCATTAAATTTCCAAATAATAAATAAAGAAAGTGGTAAGTCTTCATAGTGTACACATATCAATCACTACTAGAAAACTAACCTATACCAACGGTTTGGAATCGTTTGTATAGGCCTCCAAACCATTGGTATAGACATATACCAATGGTTTTGGAAACCATTGGTATAAGTAATATGAAAATCTATACCAACAGTTATGGAACCATTGGTATATGTATTTCAAAAAAAAAAAATTCGCTGGGATTTGATCCCAGGACCCCTAGTTTACCATTGAACGACTTAACCACTAACCTAACATGACTTTTGTGAACATAATTACATAAATATATATATGTATTCTCATAATTATTTTATATTTTGATTTATATATTGTTCTCGGTAAGAGGAACTGATAAAGAATCAAAGGATCTATACCAACGGTTGTCAAAACCGTTGGTATATATTTTGATCCTGGATTTTGTTTCTGGATGAAGATTGATATATTGGGGACCTTTCCCAATGGTTTGGCCAAACCGTTGGGAAAAGTAGCCTCAAAGTGGGATTTCCCAATGGTTTGGCCAAACTGTTGGGAAAGGGAACCAATACCAACAGTTTTTACAAACCGTTGGTATAGAATCATTGGGAAAAGTCAGATTTCCAGTAGTGAATTTTATCTCATTTAGATCTATGGTTCATATACATATTATGGAAGAGAATTCAGAAATCATTGGAAGAATAGTTTAAAATTAGTATAAGTTATCTTCCACAAATACATATTCAATATAAATAGACCACTCATACACTAGAATATATATGTGGTCATGATCAATGGATTTTAAAGTAATTTGGAATTAACTCCTTAGGTTGAGCTATCATATAATAATAAACTAACTCTATCATTTGAATGACATCATATGATGACCTATATTTTAGGAGATATAGAGGTTCCCTAGACCTACACTACAAGATATGATGTAAGAAAATACATAAATTAATTATAACCTTCGATACACATCCTATATTTAAATATAATTCACACATAATTTATCATTCATATTCTAATGACCCATTTAGATATAATGTTTTATGGAATTATATATATAATTTTACTAGTAAAACTCAACTTCTATGTATCAAACAGACTTTTTGTCACTATATATATTACAAATTAGTCCATAATAGGCCTATAATATCTCCCAAAAATCCTATAGGAAAATATTCCCCATGAAACATCTTATACACAGCATTACCTCATAACCTTGTGAATTAGAAACATAAGAATGTTGTGGCATTTTATAATTAATAACGGTAAACCAAAGCGATAATAATGAAATATGAAATGTGTTTATAAGATGTGAAAATCAGTAAAAAAAGGATATATGAAAATTTTTTAACCAAAAAATCATAGATCATAATCAATAGAATATGGATTATCATTATATAATACTTTAATGAAAAGAGTGTGGAAACACGAGTCATTAAACCTAAGAAATCATATCAAAACATATTCATTAAAACAAAAATATACTAAGGAATAAACAAGAGAATAAAAAATGTTTCCTTATAGAGTGGGTTATACCATGTGATTCCCCATAACATAATAGATCTTTCCTCACCACACAATTAAATGAAATATATTGTGGTTGTCTTCAGAACCAAATTCCCATATTGGAGGGACAAATCCAGACTTGATTTAAATAGTTATCTCATGAGATGGAAATCCATAACCAATACATTATATAGTGTTATAGGATTCCACCAATCATCATCCATAAATATTAGTAACACTTGAAAATAATAATAATTTATATCATAAAGAACCCTTGGGATGAAAAAATGGATTCATTCAACACATTATAATGATAAAATTGAATAAAATTGGGTTTTATATCCTTTTCAAATGAAATCACGTAAAGAAACAATTCATAATAATAAAATGATAAACATATGGAAAAAACATTCTATCCCCAAAGACATTCAGTAACATTGTAGATAAATACCAATCAATTAAGTAGATAATGAATATGATATTAACATTTTATAAATAATGGCTATATGGATTTGAAAATATTTTTTGTAATCAATCCAAGTATGAAATCTCATCAAACACCCATAAATCAAAGTAATAATATATTTGGAATAAAAATACGAAATTAATTGAAAAAATAAAATAATAAACTGATGATGATTAGGATAGAAAAGGGTAGTGAGGGATCATTCCTCAATAATCAAATGATATAACATAATATATCTAGGTAAATAAAGTGTATGGTTTCATTTTCTGATATTCATCAGTCATGTATAATTGTATTTCAAATAAAAATGACTTTTATGGTAAATATTATTTTAGTAGTTTTAGAAAAAACAAACTGGAAATAGAAAATATCCATAATATTTTGAAATAATTTTTAATGAAAAATATTTCAAGAAGATCAAAATATAATTTCATTTATTAACCATGAAAAAATGCTGAGATTTTTTTATATAAAAGATCAATAGTTCCAGAAATAAGTATCTATATAGAAAACGTTAAAATTATTATTTTTTACAATATTAATAAAAAAACCATAAGAAAAATATAAAAATTTAATTAATACTTCTAAATAATTTAATTTAGTATTAAATGGACATAATTTATTATTGAGGAAAATAAAAGGATATTCAGAATTAAATCTATTAAATATTTACATGGAATAATTTAGGTTCTTGATTGAAAAGAAATGGTATTGTTAGTTTCTATACAATAAGTAAATAATTAACCAAGATGTAAAATACGATAGGGAGATGAAAAGTAAAATTACATGAATCCAAGGATGAGAATAAAATGTTAGGATTTTATTGAAAAAATATTACATATTACTATATGGATTATCCATAAAAATAAATTTTGATTTAAAAAATATTTTCGTAAAAAAACACTCACTATATATGTGACATAAGAATCAATGGATCTTGTGAAGAAGATCCTAAAATAGTTCTAAAAATATCATGAAATATCAAATATATCATCAATTAATGTAATATCCAATGAATACATCATAAATAAGAAACAATGGTGTAAAATATCAAACATGTATTGTGAAATAATATTTGAAACAAGAACATATTAAAAATATAGAAACATTCTTGAAAAGAACTACATGTTGGATATTATTTAAAATAAAAAATTAAATACCATGAATTATGATAGGATCTTGATAAAAATATTAAAGGGGTAATTGGTACATCATAAATAATACTTGGGTTATACTGGTAAACATGTCTCAAACGAGGAAATTTGAGACATAAAACTCATAAAATGTTTCTGCACATAATAGGATTTGTACAAAGATCTTGTATATAAAAAATAAATATCGAAGATAGATACTTTAGAACAATTATATATATGTATATCCTTTATATACATAATTTATAATTTTATACAAATATATGTTGATTAGTTGTTATCTAGTTTTAATATTTTTTTCAGTGATCTTGATCATTTTTATCATGTTTCGTAATAGTGGTGTTGTTATTATTTCTTACCCAAAGTTCATAATTTACAGATAGTGAAAATAACAGAATAATTGGATTTTAATAATATTTAATTTTATTTTTTTAATTAATTTTTAATTTTTTATGGTTATTATAGAAAAAAATGGTCATCATCATGTTTTAGTGCTTTTTAACATACAAATTATGGTATCTTAATTTCTGATTTTAATATTAATGTCACCATTAGAAAACCAAAATAAATTCTTTATTTTCTTATTAGAATCATATATTATCATAAATTATTTTTTGATATTCGTCCACGATTTTATTGTATAATGCATTTCATGTAGCGGGATAGATCGACCCAAACATGAATAGTGAATTATTAAGAGATGATTATTATTCTGAATGTGTATTTATTTTGGAATAAAGTTGGTATTATATTATAAAAATTATATAATTAACATTAATTTAATTTGGTGAATTATATTTAAATATCTATTATAAATAATAAAGGATCCATAAAGACATATATGTTACATCATGGAGGTGTTAGTTTACAATATGCATAGTTACCATTATTTATTTATGAATGAATTAGATAGAATAAATATGGATTATAATTTTTAAAAAATTTATAATAAAAATATGATAAAAAATTAAATATATTAATCCAGGTATTTGGTGAACCAAACTTGTTAACCAGGAAAATATTATTAAATAGAAAAACACACATAATGGTTCATGGATTAAAAGTTAAAATGTACCAAGAAAAAAACTATATAAGATATAGGGAACAAAAAAAGGAAAGATAAATATCAAAAATTATATATTATAAATCACTTTCATTCAAAAACTTCAAACTTATAATCAGAAAATATATGCTTCAATAATATAAATGGTTTTCTTTCTTTATGGTGATGTTAATATGCACAACATAAAAATAATAATTTCATTTTTATTAATAGAAAATTTGAGTGGTGTTTAATAGTTATTCCCATATAAAAAAATTATTTATATAAAATAATAATAACATAATTATATTGTATTAATTAAATTTTATTGATGAATGTAATAATGAAAAGAAAACAATTATTAAAAGAAGTACTCTCATGGAGGAATTCGGATTTCACATAGAAGATTCCATATAAATGGATGGATTTGGATAACATATAGATAAAATAAGATTAATAGGTGAAAGATGATTCTAGGTGTAGGATTCAAGATTGATTAGTATGAGAGAAATTTTTTTTTGACTAAAAATGAATGGGTGATGCGATGAACCTTTTATAAATGGTTAAAATGGAATTTTTTATAAATATTTCAACTTAATATAAATATAGGACCTATTTCACATGCCAATTGGGAATAAAAATGAATAATAAGGATGTTTGGGAAGATAAATTTTTGAAAATCCTTTATCCATACATTTTAAGAGATGTTTGTAACATGTTTTTATGACCATTACTCTTATAATTTTAACTTTTAGTAGTTTTGGTTTTATCAATGTAACAATTTTTTAACAAAGTAATATATATTAAATTTTTGAAAATAAAACTAAACAAATTCTATAATTTTAAAATTATTATTCTGAAAAGCATAACCATTTTGTCAAATAAAATTAAAATTTGTTAGAAAAATCTATTTTTTCACTAGCTCAGGTAATGTGTAGACCCATTTTTAATGAAATACATTGGTATTTTTAAAATATATGTGTTTGGTAACATTATCATATTAATTTTTTATCAATATAAAAATTTTTAATTTATAAAAAGATAAGTTTTAGGTTTCTTTAAAATATATATTTTTTATATTTTTTACCAAAAAAAATATTTAATTAAAATAAAATACCCAAAATGGTTTATAATTGGAAAATATTACATTAGGTCCTAAACTAATAGTCACAAGATTTCTAAATTGAACACAGTTTTCTTAAAATTTATATTTTTAAAGGATAAATACATAATTGTCAAATTAATGGATTTTAGACACATATATATCTTTCTTATAAAGTCATAAAATATATAGTTTGTTTAAACTATGTATTTTTTACTAATCACATAAAAATTAAATTACATAATAAAAACAAATATTCTAATAAAATATAGTTATTTTCAGTAAAAAAATAAATTTCACCATGCTAAATTGAAATTATAATATTTTAAAATTATATTTTAATGAAAAATACAATATATATTTCAAAAAAAGTTTTGTTGAAAAAACCCCTTTAAAACATTAGTTATTGTTTATCCTATTTTTTATGCATTTATAAAATATTAAATTGATATTATATATTTTAGTAAATATTTATATTATCAATTTCAGGTTTAATAGAACATCGATTGTTTTATTTTAGTTTTTCATGTTAAAAAGATATTAAACATAGTGTTTATTTAGATAAAATAATTATATAGTAAAACCATGGGTTGTTTCATAACCCCTTCCCCATAAATAAAATGTTTCCACACAATTTTAATTTTTAATTACATTTGAATGTAGTATAGGGGTTATTAAGCTATTTATCCCTAGATTAATATCATATAACATGAAATCAACCTTACTCTCATAGGTTATATCAATATTATTATCGTTACACAAACAAATATAATATTTCTCACAATCATATACTCAAGTACCTATATAACCTATTTGTTAATTTTTCCAAAATATAACCTTCCCAAAACCATTTAAATCTTCAAGGCAATAACCCATAGAGAAGTAATATATTCATTAAAATTTTTCAATATCTTTAAACGTGAAATTGTATAAATAAATAGTTTTAAACTTCATAGTCTTGATAATATATATTATAATCCTAGAAATGATATAAACATTTTCAAAATATCATGGATAACTCTCTTATTAATTCCATATTCAATTTAATAGAAATTAATACAATCTAAGTAAAATTTCTAAAACTAAATAAACCATTTATTACATCAAAATAAAATATATTTTAATAAATCCAAAGATGTTCTACATATTCCACATAACTTTTACTACATTATATTTTTTATTATGATTCATAAAAATAGTAAAATAAAAATACACATTATAATATCAGAAATATGAATATTAAAATTGAAATTAGAATATTCAATCCATTATAAAATTTTCATTTTTTAAAAAATGATTCTTTTTGTTTTACATATGACTATATTTTCTCAATACTCAGTTATCTAATGTAATTTTTTTATTATATTATATATCCATATTAGTTATCATAATTCCCATAAAATTTATAATGGTCTATTAGAGACAATTTGACCTAACTATGGTATATTTACATGGATTTCAAATATAGCGGTGTAGTTTGGACACTTTTTCATGAACTTGTTGATGATCAAGTAAATACCAAATCCACTTGTTGCATGGTTATTACCCATATATACATCTATGAATTTTATTTTACCCACTTGTCGTATACATAGAGATATTTAATTCCTCATAGAACAATATATATTTGTATTATTAAAATTTCAAAATGTTATCATATTCATTCACTTATAATTTAGTCATTTACTAGGATTTTTCCTAATGTTCTTTTTACCTAATCCATAAATCATTAAATATCATAAAACATAACCAAAAATATTATCTATATATTTTAAATAATGGTCATCCTTAACTTATCAACACCTAGATTAACCTCAAATAACATTCTATTCTCAAAATTAATCTAAACTATTCTTCGATATCGAGCAAGGAACCACAAACCCACACTACCGAATTTAGTGAAAAATAAAATACACTATACATTATATTTGAAAAGAATAATTATTCACAGGGCTTTTCCAACATATTGTAACATTTAAAATATGAGTGAATATTTCTGGTTGAGAGTTTTAGGGAATTAGGTAAAATATTAAACTATTATAACACTAGTTATTTATTTGAAACAGAATTTTTTTCCAGTAAATTTGAATCTATATAATCCATAACAAACCTTAAAAATATAATAAAAATAATCTACACATGATACTCTTCATGAGGAATCTAATGTATTAATTTTCTTCATAACCTATGGAAATACAGACATCATAATGTTCTGTGGTAATTTTCTTAGGATGGGCACACATAAGATATAAATATCAAATGTTTATAACTGTTCATAAGATGATCATATGGGTATGATCATGATATATATGAATGTCATACAAAATATACCATATATCATAAATAATTGAAGAATGTATAGAATAACATAATATAATAATAATAATAGTGGGGATATATTATTTAATAAAAATGATATATTAGAAGAAAAGTGTGCGTAAGAATAGGCATATGACTATGGGATAAACCTAAAAATTGATAAGAATACAATTGCGGTTCATTATACACCACCTAATTCCCATAACATATTGGAGAACGCTACATCACATAATTCTTATAAAATAATTGGGTAGTCATCAATACCTGATTCACATAATGGTGTAGCAATTCTATACATGATTCCCACAATTATATATTGAGATGAATATTCATATATATTGTATTGGTTGAAGGTATAGTACACCACCCATAATTACCCATGCAAATGGGTTCCACATGAAATCAATAATTTACCAAATAATTAGGAACCTATAGGTTGAAAATTTGGTATCATTAGACACTTCATAACGAACCCATAGAAGAAAAATGGATTTTAAACCTATTTATCATAGAATCAAATATATAAAATATACATTATAATAGTAAGTTAAACCCATGGGAAATAAATGTGTATCCAAATATACTAAATATATTTATCGGTAAATACCCATAAATTGTGATGATAAATTATATGGTATTTAAATCATGTAAATAAAGAATATAAGGTTATGACGATAGATTATGTACAGAATCAGTTTATGAAATTAATGTCAATAAACATTAATAAAATCAATCAAAAATACGGTAATCATGAGGAATGGAATTTGACTAAAATTTATTGTTATATGCTGATGATGAATAATATTAACAAGGGTGGGGATGGTTCATTCCTATAATAGAGAAGGATATAATGTAATTTATCTAGAGAAATAAGATGTATGGAATAATTTAAATAATATCCTCTACTAATTATATGATATGTCAAAAAAATATAATTAGATGAAAAATAAATTTCAAGAGTTTTAGAAAAATAATTTTTGAAATATGAAATAGAAATGAACTTAGAAAAAAACATAATTAAATAATTAATATAACCAGTAAAAATAAATTCTATTATAAAAAATTAAAATTTGTACAAAAAAATTTACATTAAACATCAAAGGTGGTGAAAATATGTACTCCTATAGAAAAAATTTATAATTGATGTGTTTCATGAATTGAAAAAATAACTCATACAAAAAATGTTAACAATTTCATTAAAATAAGTAAATAAGTTTCAATAGTTGAAAATTTCAATAATCAATTGTTTTTTAATATAAACGTAAATTCACAAAATAATACAATGCATATGGACATGGAAAATGGGTGGTTTTATATTCAAATGAAAAGGAAATGTTGTTTTTTGTACGATGGGTAAATAATGATGAAAAAGAGGAAATGAAACTGGTAAAAAGGATTAAAACCCCTAGAATTATTAGAGGATTTTAAAATGATAAGTTTTTTATAGATAAAAGAATTCAGATTCCAATGATTAATTATCTTTCCAACACAATATCTACTTGAAGTGTGAATGGTAATGAAACCATCATGTTTTCAGTAAGATATAAATAAAAGGTCATTTAATGGATGATCATTAAATGGTTAATAAACCACAAGAAACAAAATGTTCTTCATTCTAAAAATAAATAGTGTTGTGATTGAACTATATGAAATAAATAATAGTGTGTAATATCAAACCATGTCTCATGAAATTAAATTTTAAATAAGAACCCCTTACAACATTTGAAAAATTGAGTCATACTCACTTGAAGGATATGGTTTAAAATTTTAAATTAGATATAGATCATAATGAGAGGATCATTATACCAAATATTAAAGGGGAAACATATAGACCATGAATAATATATTGTTTCTACTAAGAAGTATTACTCAAGGGTAAAACTTTGAGACAAGAATCCCATACATTATTTACCTACTTAATTGAATACACTCTAATTTCCAGTAGAACAAAAATATATATCATAATCACCACTTTAATTCTCTAAATATTATACCTAACATTTTTAAATAAAACACAAAAATTTTCCAACAAGTTTATTAGTTATTTCTTATATATTTTCAAAATTTGATGTGAGTAATGTTTATCATTTTAAACGTGTCTTGTAATAGTGGGGTTATTCATTATTATTCAACCAATGTTAATTATTCATAGATATTACAAGATATAAGAATTAATTTTTTTAAATTGTATATATTTTTATTATTTTATTCTATGGAATTTTCTTTTAATATTATTATAAATGAAGTTAGTGAAAATAAAATTTTAGTGGTTTTTAATAAACGAATGGTCATATAAAAATTAATGAGTTTTATATTATTTTTTCCATTCCAAAACCAAAATAAAAAATATATTTAATTTATTAAATTTTGTATAATCATTAATAATGTTCTTACAAAAATAAATTTAATTATTTTGAATCCCTGTTCAAGTATTTGGTTAGACTGATCCAAATATGAACATACCAAAATTAAAAGAGGATGATGACTATTTAATTTGTTTCATAAAATCATAATATCATTATTAATATATAATTATTAAATTATTTAGATAATTTTGATCTGATAAATAATATCTTAATGGTATTTAAAAAATAATAAAAAGTGGATGAAAAATTAGATACTTTATTTCATGGATGGGGTAGTCCGCAGAATACACAATTAGCATTTTAATTTATTGATAAATGATACGTAAAGAAAGTGTATTATTATTTGTATATTATTATTTATAAATTTATATTTTATTTAAAATTTAATCTAAAATTACACCCTTATAATCAGAATATAGATGCAATAGAAAAATCCTATGTCATCACTTTATAAAGGCGACAGTATGAACAACAATGGAATAAAGAATTAGTTTTTTTTAAGAGAATAAAAAAATGTGGTTAATAGTTACTATATTTTCAAAATAAAATTTTATATAAAAAATATATCATAAAATAAGAATTAGAAAATTATATTTATCCATGTTAGAGAGAAATGTAATTTGAATGATGTACTCACATTGAGAGTGTGAGATTTACTTTAGAAAAATCTTTGAAAATGAATGTATTAGTCCAATAACATTTAAAGAAATATTAACATAGTGAAATATGATTATTGGAGATAGATTATAGGATGTTTTTAAAGAAGAAACTAAATTTTTTAGTTTGTATTGAAGGGGTCGTCAGAGGAACCTTTTACAAGAGGAGGAATAAAGTTTTTATAAATATTTCCAATTAATATAAAGAGAGAACATGTTGGACATATTAATATATCATCAACATGAACAAAATTTGATTTGTGGTTGATATAACATAAATAATACCAAAACAATTCTTTTGAATACTTGTTTTAAAGATTGTTTTTTTATAGTTACTCATATATTTTTTACCTTTCCAATTTGGGATTTACCATGGTAAATAATTTTTACCTAAGAAATTTTATTTCAATAAACAAAAAAAAGTTAGAAATATTAAATAATTTGGACCCACTAATTGAAAATATGAAATCAATTAAATTTTTTGAAAATTTATATTTACATGAAAAATAAATTTTATCATTATTTTATTTGACTTGTAAAACACTTTTTAGATATGTGTATTTTTAAATGTTAAATTTTTGTGTTGCGTAAAACTGTAAATATATTTCATTTAAATGATATAAATTTGTATCTTTTAAAACTACTAATTTTTTTTCCATGTCAATCTAAACCAAAAAATTAAATAATAATTTAATAAAAATAAAATATAAAAAAGAGTTTTTATATTAGATTATATTCCATAAGATCCAAAAATGATATTATTCAATTTTTTAAATTAAAAAAATATTCCCATAATGTATATTTTTATTAATTAAATATTTATTTTAAAAATATAAATATTAATACACATCTAGGAAGTTCCTATAAATTAATAAAATTTATTATTTTGGTAAGAACAATATTTTTCACTATTAACAAGAAAATTTAATTATTTAAGAGATTCCCCAAAATTTAGCATAAATTAATAATGTTATTATATGTCCAAAAACTAAGTTATCTATTTTTAGAATTGAAATACTAAAATTCATAAATTAATATTTTTTTTAAAAAATAATTTATAAAGGAAAAACTAATTTTGATGTAAATAACCATTTGAAACATTACTTATTCTTAATCATATTTGGTATTGATTTATAATTTATTACAACATTTGTATAAAAAATAATTAATTTTTTAAATAAAAAAATTATAAATAAAAAATTTGGTGATTACAGATATTGGATTCTAACACAAAGAGAATAAGTCAGATTGATTATGTTATTAGGAATTAATATTATCCATGAAATAAAAAAAAGTTTCAAAACATTTAGTAACATATAAATGAAACACAAATTTGATAGAAGCGTTGTGATGATAATTTATTATGAGATCTAGAGTTTTATGTTTTGGAAAAAGTATTCATATAAATATATACCTATTAAAGGGTTATGTGATTTAGGAATAAGAGAATGATGTGCCCTATATACATTATTCCCTTAATGTTCCCTTATCATATAGGTATTGTATCATTAATATATATACCCATACTTTTCATACACAACTATTTTATCAAAATGGATGAATATTAATTTCACCACATTAAGGCCCATGATAATTTCATATAGCTATAGTATCTTTGGATATATATATATATATATATATATATATATATATATATATATATATATATATATATATATATATAGGTTTATAATATATCTACATTTTTTCCTGCTTAGTTCTTCAAAACTATCATCCTTCATAGAAAAATCATAAATAATACCTTTCTTCATAAACATGGGAAAGGAAACATAAGGAAGGGTGAGAAAAGATTCTCAGTAATGGTAAACAAGGGAGATATTAATGATAACATAATAATAAAGTGAGAATAAGGTTATATAAAAATATCATGACATTTTAAAACCATACCTTTATATCATATATCATAATATTGTGTTATGGTATAAATCATAGCAGTTCATAAGATATGAATCATAAATGTATCAAAGAACATGAGCCCTGAGAGCATAACATTGGCATAAGTGGTAAACATTTTCCATACACATATTTATATGAAATTATTTAATTGGAAATCATATATTATTACCATTAATAACATATTGAGTTGGATTAACTCCTCAAACCATCATAGTAGTCATGGTTCACCCCCAATTCTGTCATTGTACAAAAAGTCCCATACTGAAATTTTTTCGATCACCATTTCACTCCAATTTATATAATGAGATATCTATCTATACCCATAAAATTTAAGGGATATATATTACTAGTACCACCCATATTATAATTAATATCACACATTTGTGTCCCAAAATATCATAAAACATTGAACATATCATACCTTCTACAAAGGAAATGTGTTGCATAAATATTTCATCAAAGGAAAAAATTTGGAAAAGAAATGGGTTTTCTAATAATCTTATAATAATAATCATAATCATAAACCATAAAATCAAATAATAAAGATGATTTATTTGTATAAATCCCCATAATAATTTTATGTGACATCAAATTATTTTATCTTAGATTAAAAATGGATTTAAAAGATCAGTGGACCATTTCATGAAAAAAACACACATTCACCTTGGAATCAATTATTTAAAATATAAAAATTTATTTTATATAATGTACACAATTTTATTTAAAAAATTGTGATGAATATAATTTTATCAAAACAGTTATTCGACATTCCATTATCTGATTTAATAGCCATAAATTTTGCAACTGCTTCTAATTTGCTTATCTTGCAACCAGGATATAATGCACCCTCAGCAGACCTGAACAACTCAGCAAATTCAAATGGTGCCAACTCGGGAGGTAAATAAACATCATCCTCGATTTCAGTTTGTTGAACGGATAACACAGTAACATAATGTACTAAATTCTGAAATGGTGATGGATCCGGAATCAAATTATTAGTATCTTCTCTGGAACTGCGTTCACCGTGTTGATACTAAAAAATATAATCTGATTGAAAACCATAACGCAAGAGATGTTTCCCAACGATGTCAAATGTCTCAAACATTCTCATAGCACATTTTTTACAAGGACACATAATTTTCCCTTTTGAAAAAAATTCCGGTTTTGATGATGCAAATGATAAGAAAGTTTCAACACCATCAAAATATACAGGATTTAAACTAGAACCGTTTGGATTTCTGTGCTGATTTATCCAAGTGCGATCATCTAATAATGATTGATGTCGATTTACTTGTTCCATATTCATATATATGTTTCTATAAAATTTAAAACCATTACTGTTGTTAAATAATTTGATATAAGAAAAACAATATCCTAAAAATATAAGATACATAATTACAGTTATTTCTTAGTAATTACCAATAATTATAGGGGACACAGTTAGTTTGTAATCATCCCCACTAATAATTATTAATTTAGCAATACTTAGAAATACTTGGAAAAATGAAATATGCTTGAATATTGAAATACAATTTTGTAATCATCGTTTAGGAGATTATATTACTAATTATTCTTATTTGGTTTCCACCGGATTAGCAGCAGCTGTTTTGCCTGACGACTCATCTCCTTGCAAGGAGATGAGTCGTCAGGGAAAAGAGCCTCTTTTGTCCATGGCTCATCTCTTTTTAGCTTTCTCCCGACTGAAATCAGTATGAAAAACTTTCTCTAACCTACGTTAGAGCAAATTTTTCATACTTATTTCAGTGGGAGAAAGTAGCAAAGATATGAGATGTTGAACAAAAGGTAGCCGCCAATCTGCTGGAAATTGTTCCAATTTATAACCATGTACTCAAATTTATTTTATTTTTGATTAATTATTTCTAATTATTACTAATTATTACAAATCTCAATATTTCCAACAGATTTTTCTCTATTCTTAACATGTTCAAATCTTAAAGGGTCGTCATTTTTCAGGTCATTCCCAATAAAAAGTTTGCATCAGCCATGTCTAATATAAACTTTATAATTGTCCTTACATAGTTGATCACCTCGCAAGTAGTATTGCAATAGGAAGACACAAGTAATTTCGTTCTCATCTTTAAGAATCATTTCACATGACCCATTACATAAATCATTCTTCCTTGAAAAATTAAGAGAAATTCAGTATCTTTCCCAGAATTTTTCAAGAAAGAATGGTCTATGTAAAAAGCCATGTGATATGATTCTTATAGATGAGAAATACATGACTTGGGTTGTCCTATTTCAATGCTACTTGAGAGGTGATCAACCAAGAAAGAACAATTATAGAGTTTACATTGGACACGGTTGACACAAACTTTTTATTGGGCATGACCTGAATATTGGAGACCCTTTAAGATTTGAACATGTTAAGAATAGAGAAAAACTTGTTCAAAAATATTGATAATTGTAATATTTTATAAATTTTTTATAATTTTAATAATATTAATATTTTTTTAATAAATATTAAACATATAATAATAAAATAATTATATTATTAGTATTATTTAATTATTAATATTAGAGTAATATAATATTTTATATTATGTTAGTATTTATGTTACTAATTATATTACAAATTATGTTACTAATTAGTAATGTGAAGATATGCATATAGGTCGGGTGGTTAATCAATCATTGAATAGAAAAATAAACGTGATTGACCGCTCATCTACCTCAATTTTCTTTTCATTTGTGTGTTGAGGTTGACAGGAAACTTTTGCCTCCACATGTAATATTTGATTTTACTTTCAAAATTATAAATCTACTCACCTCTATGCTGGTGAGGAGGTTGATAATTTTGACAGTAAAAGAAAATATTACATGTGGAGGCAGAAGTTTCCTGTCAAGCCTCAACACAAAAATGAAAAGAAAATTGAGGTAGATGAGCGGTCAATCACGCTTGATAATTTTCCTAATTGTTTTTAGTTGTTTCCTAATTGTTTTTAGTTGTTTTTTAATTGTTTTTAGTTGTTTACTAATTGTTTTTAGTTGTTTCGAAATTCATTTTAATTGTTTCCTAATTATTTTTAATTGCTTCAAAATTATTTTTATTTGTTTTCTAATTATTTTGAATTGTTTCCTAAATATTTTTAATTATTTTCTAATTATTTTTAATTGTTTTCTAATTATTTTTAATTGTTTCCTAATTATTTTTAATTCTTTCCTAATTATTTTTAATTGTTTCCTAATTATTTTTAATTGTTTCCTAATTATTCTTAACTGTTTCCTAATTATTTTTAATTGTTTCCTAATTATTTTTAATTGTTTTTTAATTATTTTTTATTGTTTTATAATTATTTTTAATTGCTTTCTAATTATTTCTAATTGTTTATTTTTAATTTTTTCTTTTTAATTGTTTCTTAATTATTTTTAATTATTTCCTAATTATTTTTAATTGTTTCCTAATTATTTTTAATTGTTTCCTAATTATTTTTAATTGTTTCCTAATTATTTTAACTATTACCTAATTATTTTAATTTTTTCCTAATTATTTTAATTGTTTCCTAATTATTTTAATTGTTTACTAAATATTTTAATTAATCTAATTATTTCTAATCATTTAAATCTAATTATTTCCTAATTATTTGATAATTATTTTAATTAAATCTAATTAAATATAATTATTTCTTAATTATTTGATAATTATATAATTATTTCTAATTAAATATATCTATTTCTAATTATTTCTAATTAAATATATTTATTTCTAATTATTACCAAAACATCCTCTGGGAGTGTTGAAACAAGAGTGCAGCAACGCCCGTTGTCGTGTACCAGGTTACCCCGAGTCAAGCTCAAAACACCTTGTCAGAGTTTTCACTCCTAGGTACATCTGTGCCAGAGCCACCTCTACTTGTTCGTATCCAGACAAGGATTATTTGGTACAACCACTTAATCTAACTATACTATATAGCTACTAAACATTCTATTAAAATAAATTAAAATTAACAATTAAAAATAAAATTAACAATTAAAAATAATTTAACAATTAAAAATAATTTAAAAAATAAAAAAAACTATAAATACCTTAGATATTTTGAAGAAATTTGAACCTTTTAACTCTTTCTATCCTCTTCACATTAGAAAAAATTAAAACAAAAGAAATTTTCTACTTAGAACTGGAAGTTAAAGAGAGAGAGGAAGAGAGATATGAATGATTTGGAAAAAAACGGGTGGGGTTGTTGACGCTTCTTTCCATCACAGAGTCTAAATGAATGAAAATGGAAATACCTTGAACAAAGAAGATTCATCCTTTGAACAAATATCAATAATTGACAACGGACGGAAGAAGAAGAACATTGCGCAAAGGTCGCGCAAGTTCTATAATGGTCGCGCAAGTATATTTGCGAGCCTCAATGGTCGCGCAAGTACACTTGCGCGCCTATGTTGGTCGTGCAAGTGACTTGCGCGCCGATGTTGGTCATGCAAGTGACTTGCGCGCCCTAAATAATAGCCGCCCGGGGTCTTCTCTTGCCTATAAATAGACCCTTTGGGCCCCCCAAAAAAGGAGGAATTTTTCCAGAAACTCAGATTTGAGCTCCCGTCGCCCTAGTCTCTTCTCAAAGCTTCCAGAACACTTCTAAGACAATTTCTTACCTAGAAAGGAAGATCTAAAGAGGGGGAGGATGACCTAAGTGTTGAAACTCATCAATACTTGCGCGCCTAGGTGGCCAGCCCTTAAGGGAAATGATCACACTTGCACGCTGCCTTACTCTTTCAATAGAACCTACGCGCCCCTCTGCTGGAATAACCTCAAGAGGATTCTAAAGGCCTTAAACAAAGGTCACTCAAGTATTACCCTACTGGTTGAACACCGCGGAAGTACCAAACGTGTCACGCAGGTGTATACCTGCGCGACCAGGACTTGCGCGCCCACGCAATACTTGCACGCCTACCAGGACTTGCGTGCCCCTGCCTTTTTGGATGCCTTTCTTGCCCATTTCACCCCTCTTAAGCCATTACACATTTCCTATTCAAGATTCAGTATTCAAGACACTCTTCAAAGACATTTATGGCATGATTTCTTGATTTTAATTCCTTATCTGAAAGGAATTTTGTGGAATATCTCTCAAAACCTAGTGATTTACACATATTTATGTCACTAAAGATTGAGATTTCATTCATTTAAACTCATCCTTTAAGATGAGAGAATCCTTAACCTGGGTCTCCTTTTCAGGAATAATCCCCAGTCATAAGTCCTCTAAATTTTGGGCATCCTCCTCAGAAGTAAGCCCCAGATCCCCTAACTTGGGCTTCCTTTTCAGGAGTAAACCCCAGCCTCAAGTTTGGGCATCCTCTTTAGGAGTAAGCCCGAGTAATAATTCTTAACTTGGGCATATTCCTTATGAGTAATCCCCAATTCTTAAAGTTCCCAAATCTAGGCATCTTCCTTAGGAGTAAGCCCGAGTCCCCTAATTTGGGCATCCTCCTCAAGAGTAAGCCCCAAACCTTAATCCCTGACCTAGGCCTCCTTTTCAGAAGTAAGCCCCAGTATTAATTTTTCTTAACCAGTCCTAATTTAACTTGATCTGGGATTCCTTTTTAGGAGTAAAACACAATCATAAGTCTTCTCCTAATTCGGGCCTCCTTTTCAGGAGTAATCCCCAAGTTAGAGTATTCAAAATCTCCATGAAGCACATATACCTTTATGGACCCTGTTCCTGGATTTCTTCCCTAAAGTAAATCATAACCTTCATTTATCTGGGCAGTCATACATACATATGTCCCACATCATTTCTTATGATTTCATCTTTCATGGCCCAATTGTCTAATTTTTACCAATACCTCTTGTTTCTGACACCGAGCATGACTCACGTGAGATTAGATGGTAAAAGTAATTATGACATCCTTCTTTGATCCATCAATCATAAACATCATACTCCCTTACTTGAACTACGTGGGTTCTGATTCCTTTTCTAAACAAAGGATATGTAGGTAGCCCGTCTATGGGTTCGATCCCAACTCTAAAATAATCCATGTCCTTCTGAATGACAATAAACTTCAAGTGCCCCACTGAGTGAATTTAAAACTAGCATGGTCATCATAATGACCAAGAGACTTCTATATAAATGTGTTGAAGGGTACCATTGAACAAGAATCTCTAATAAATATAGATGATTCTATATCGATGAAGAACCTCGAATACATATAAAAGATTCTCTAAATTTCCTACATATTTGATCATTGATTGTCAGATCTGAAGGAAAGCTCATTTTATACTTGGTAATGTAATAAGGATTCACGAACATAACTTAAATCTATAAAGAGAGTCCCGAAGTAGAAAATAATTCCCCTCAAAAAGGTGTGATGAGTCTGACCTCCCATCCTCTCGACCAATGAAAATTCCTAAGCCTCATCAGTCCACAAACTAATGAGCACCTACCTTTGGAAAGTAGGTCCGAATGGATATGGAATCATTAGATGTTTCCGGTTCTACGAACAAACCCGTTAGAAACTGATCAGAACGTTTGAACCTCCCATCAAGGCGGTCATCCCCGTATTCCAAGGGAAACAAAAATGGTGAACCCGACGTGAATCCTTAACCAAGTTAAAATGATGTTTTACCGATTTGTTAGGACCCTATTTAAAACTCAATGATAGGGCAAAAAGAACAATCAATGACATATGTGCTCATCCAAAAGATGTAGTAGCTGGATTTATCTTGATTACATCTATTATATCAAACAATCACTCTTTTCCCAAGATCTTCTGCATTTCTAGAATGGCTGCTCTCAAGTTCACACCTGTGAATACTGCTGCTGCAAATACCACTACTGCTACTCCTGCTGGATCATCATCCTCTCTTAGGATGATATCACATACTCAGCGTCTTTAACGCTGGGTATCAAATGAACTGGTTAAGGAGTACCGTCAACACGGTACCATCCCAACTCTGGAGGCTGCCTGGAAAGCCCTCCAAGTAAACAACTTACATCGGTCGTTCAGACAACGATGACCAGTGATCAAGAAGCAGGCGGTGCTGACTACCGTCTCCAACCGTTTCGGGTTGTTATCCTCGGAACGCAATCACCATTCGCTCCCTTATTATGGGGAGGTGAATGAGAAGGTCCCTCAGGACCTTAATTTAAATAGATAGGAGTCCTTCCTGAGGGATCCCGCCAACAATCGCCGCCAGACTCATGCGGCAGTGCTCCCTCAACATGATGAGGGTACCGAATCCAGGCGTTCGGCTCAGGTTCCTCGAACCCGAGCAAGAAAGACGAACCACCAGAGGCGGAATCCGGTCAACAGTGAGCAGGTTCTCATCACTACCATCTCTAGAGAAGTCCACCAACCTAACTTGGTGGCAAGCAAAGAGCAGGCACATACACCTACCTGTTTTAAACCCGCTGTCCAGCAGAATCGTCTGGCAGCATCGCGCCAATCCCGCCTGGAAATTCCGGCGGAGTAATATAGGCAGGAACATACACCTGTTTATACATCATCAGCTTGTCAGCAGGCTCGTCTGACTAAATATGATGGATCTCATCAACCATGTTTGGCGAAGTGCAATCAGCAGGCACATACACCTGCTGGTATTAATCTAGCCTACCAACAGTCTCACTTGGTAGCATTCAGAGAAGTTAGTCGGAAAGCCCCGACAACAAATAGAAGGCAGACTCAACTCTCTGCCCCCACACTTGAGTACTGTCAGGATTCACTGATAGGAAAAGGAGGACAAAAGAAAGCACATACACCTGCTCCAAGCCCGAAATGGACGTATATTCCTGTTTCGGCAGCTGAAGTCACCAATCATATTCTATCAATGGTGAAAGAGCAGAAGCAAATCCCTGCTCATATTCTGGATGCCTTCCAGGATATTATAACAAATTCAGTGGAATCTCAGGGAAAGACACATAAATCTATCCCTACCAGTGGAGTGATACATCAACAATTCACTCCGGAACAGACACACACATCTCTTCCAGTCCAAGAGGGTTATAGGTCATACTCCCCCATATCATACAGACAACCAAGTCAGGTACATACACCTGATTTGAGAGGAGATCATCAGCCTAACCTTGCCATCTTTCCTGATTAGGCACATACACCTGCTCAGAGCAGCTACTTTCGTCAACAAGTGGTTTCCAAGGTGAGTAAGAAGGCGTCTAAGAAAAAGACCCGCCCAGTACATTCAGGAGATCAAGAGCCAATCAGTAACAAGGCCTTGCTCGATGCTGGAGTTCTTAAAGCCCTCAGACAATTATCTGTTGGAATTCAAGATTCTACTCCCTCATTTCCCAATAGTGGGAACATTAATTCCGAAGGTCTTCAACAGACACTTCCTCATGAAGGCTTGCTTCATGGAAATTCGGTCGATCTCGAAGTTTCATCTTCAGATGAGTGCCACAGGAACCCTTTGTGTGATCATAAGACCAAGGAGAAAGAGATCTCATCTTTTTCTGTAACCCATTATGGTGTTCCTCCCCATGATGATGAACTTCGCCGCGAAAGTCCTCTCCGCAGTAGTGATGCACATTGCCCGGAAAATGCTCTAGTGGACAATGTAGTGCCGAGAAAGCCCTCTTATCTTTAGGCACTTGCAAATGTGAAACTAGTCATGTCTGAAGCTTCATCGCTAGAAGGTGAAATAATTTCTCAATCAGAAGATAGCCCATGGTGTAGGTAATTCTCCAAACCACCCCCAAGTCATGCATCTTCTAGTTTGATCAATAATTTCTCTACCAATCCTGTTGAATCCAATAAAGCAACAAGGAAACACAAACTCTAGTCAAATCAGGTAGAATAATCTTCATCAAATGATAAAGAGGAAATGCTGAATATGAGAAAACAACTGGCAAAAAGTGAAGTGCCAATCATGTTTTGGCCTCTGGCTGACTCTCAGTATAATATTCCAAAAATTTTGACAGAAGATGAAATTCATGATATTCGTCTCAACATATGGAAAACTCTTTTTCAGTTGAAAAATAAAGTATTATCTTATGAGGAATATGAAAATCATCTTAAGATAATAGAAGGTTTACAACGTCAGATTGATTTGGCATCTCTATCAGTCTCTCGATATCCGAAGGCTAAAAAGAAGTAGAGAGCCCTTCAACGTTCATGCTTTGGCGCACTAAGAAGATTGCGTCAGTTAATTTCCAATGCCCCATCTGGTATTTGTGTCAGAGGATGGGGTGTTCATGGAGCACTGCATTTCACGGTGCTCTCCAGTCAGCAAAGCCTACCGAAAATGGTCTCATGCAATGTCATTTCCCATGGCCGACCATAGTCAATGGGCTTTGTTTGTAATAAAAAGCTTTCCCAAGAACAAGATTCAACTAGTTCCTCTCAAAATCAAGAATACAGAGAACAAGTTGTCGAATTACTCTTGCATCAAGTAGACGATAATATTGAACATGCCTCTCGTTTGGAGAAAGCACGTCACCAAGTGACAGAAGTGTCAGGAATCATCCAACGGTCTTTTGAACCGGGTGATAAAAGAGGATACATGTTAATGAATCCAACTAATTTTCGAACTAAGGTTCGCAAGATCAGGAGAGCTTTTAAGAAAGTCTCAGACATAGCATGTCAAGAGCCACCCCAGCTCTCCAGACTGGGGACTCTTTTAAACCAACCCTCGGAATCAACAAAAAGGATTCGGGGAGTTGAGCGAGAATAGAAGGAACAACCCCAGTCCACCGGACTGGGGACTTTTTCAAATCATCAATCCCCTCCTCAGAGAAAGTTGGTCTTTTCTCGATTGGGGAAGAAACCTCAAGAGGAATGAAGATCCAAATTATCAGGAGATTCCCTCCAAATTACGGTTCGTCAAGAAGTTCCTGAGGGATCGAATCAACAAAAGGAAATGTCTCATCAAAGACATGGAAGAAGGCAATATCACAGAAATGCTGATAGAAGGGATGTGATGAATTATGCATCGATTAATGTCATCAATTCCGTTGTTGCTGATCCACCAGATGAGGCTCACTCAGGGGACTCAGATGAAGAGGTTCCTGCTCAAGAAGATGTACGCACCAACACAAATGAAGAAGGTGTGCATATATGAAGTCAAAGGATTACTCAGAACTTAATTAATCCTTCGAGTAACCCACTTCCCCATATCCAAAAAAGATCCAACAAAGGGAAGGGAAAGAACCAGGTTACATATCCTTCCTTTGGAGAATGTCAATCGCTTTCACTAGAGTAGAGGTTTACACAACAGGAGGAAGAAATGAAGGAATTAAGAAGGTCAAATGCAGAACTACTTTAGAATAGTATTCTTCTTAAGCATGATGGAGTCAGTCAGCCAAAGCAATTTGTTGCAGCTACTGAGATGGATCAAGAATATCCTCCTCTATCAGTACAACCCCATAGGTCTAATCCTACGGGTCAAGTACAACAACGATTGGCAGTGCTACCATTAGTTGCAGCACCAATCGCCACATCTGTCCAAGCTCCAGTCATTGCACCTACCCAAGTCCAAGTTCAACCGGATGTTTCTCAAAAGTTAATAACTACTATTGAGTCATTAACAGCATGGTTGGAAACTATGGAAGGGAAGCGTGCACAAGTTCAACCAGAAAAGAAAGTTTACCTTGAATGGGTAGATTCAATTTCTCCTCCATCCAGTTTTGGGAACCCTGTATTCCCTATTTTCAATGGATCAGGCGATCCTGAACAACATTTTACGCATTACGTGTCTTGTTGCGATCCTATGATGGGAACTCCGGAGCAGCAAGAAGCAGTGAAACTCAGATGCTTCGTGCGAACCTTGCAAGGACTAGCTTTTGTTTGGTATACAAGCTTGCAATCCCGGTCAATTACCGGATGGGAGGATCTTCGCCAAAAATTTCTCCTTTAGTTCAGATCAACTTTGCCAAAGACAATAGTTTTCGATCTTACAAACTGTAAGCAAAGGGAGAATGAATTAGTATCTGATTTCATTTCTCGTTGGAAGGGATTAACCTATTCCTTGAGTTTAGCACTCCCTCAAGAAGAATTGTTGCCAATCTGTGTGGAAAATCTGCGTGACGAATTACGCACGCCATTAATCCCTGTGAAATACACAGGAGGGTTTCGAGACCTTACTTCAATCGCTCAGCAGATTGAAGATTCCCTTATACAGGCTAAGGCTAAATCTCATGTAATTCCATCAACTCCATGAAAGAGAATGGGTAAAGTAGAAACTGCTACAGTTATTCTCAAAAAAGTACCTGTAACTATTTCTACCTCAAAACCTTCATCTTCTCGAAGGGCTCCACCTTCTGAGCGCTAACAACAAAGGCCTTTTCATCCAGATGATCAAAAAGATCAAAGACAAAAACAATTTGAGGATATGAAGAGCAAAACATACTCTTTCTGAAATGAACAAGTTCCTGGTTATTTCATTTCAGCTATGGTAAACAATTTGGTTCAATTTCCAATACCTAAGAGGCCAAACAAGAAAGGAGATGTAGTCCATCCTAATTATTTCTCTTTTCATCAAATGCTGGGGCATCCCATCCAGGAGTGTTTTGTCTTCAAATACCTCATGCAAAAGATGGTTGACTCAGGACAGGTCACATTGAAAGCCTCCTCAGCCCAGGTAGCATGTGTCACTGCTACAGTTCCAGATGAGGAAAATGAATGGCAGGAAGTCAAAAGCAAAAATGTAAAAAAGTATGATGATTGGATGGTCAGAAAGACAATCAGTCGAACTCATGCTATTTTGCGAACACAATTAAGGAAACCAATTGTGTCTTCTGTCATGAATGTTGCGAAAAAACCCTCTTCATCAGAGGGAAAGTCCTCAAAGAAATGGCATGATTCAAAGAAAGAAAAAGAATCAGAAGAGGATGAGTATGTGTCAAATCCTAAGTCGTCTTTGACTTTGGCGGACTTCATGTCATCTACTTCAAAGCCACGGGCACCACCCCACAAAACGACACATCCTGAACATGCTAATCAGGCAGAGTCTTCATCAGACGAAGAGTTAATCTTTGGTTCTGTTAATATGATTCAATTAATAGATCAATATGCTAGTCACAGTTTCGATTTCAATGAGCCTGAATTCCCTGTATCAAACAGAGGAATCAGAGGAAGTTCCAGGGGCTCAGGATACAGGGGAAGACATGGATCTTTTGGAAGCCACTATTCCAATTCTACCCCTGCTAGAACTGTGTACGCAACGGAAACTCGTGGTAGAGTCCTTCAACATGCTCAGAAAGAACAAGCAAGTTCTTCTACCAATAGAAAATTCAGTCCCGACACAATTATTTTGGAAGACCGGTTGAAGGTTTCATCTTCTTCCTCTCAGCAAGTAAATGGATCTAATCAGTCTAGTCTTCCAAAACCGGGAATATTGCCAACTCCTATCCCAATACAAGATGCATCAACTTCCAAAGCATCAACTTCCAAAGTACCTGCAAAACCACATATTCCTGTTGGGAAACACAGACCTCTCGATCAAAAGTATGATATATTGAAACACTTGGCCTAAGTACCAGCCAAGTTATCAATTCTGGATGCTTTGAATCTGTCAAAAGATCTTCGGGAAGCACTCATCGAGGCATTGTCGAGTCCTCATGAGTTTGAAACAGAAATTGTTGCAGCGGAAGTCTATCACATAGAGAATAATCCTGCAGAATTCCATGCAATAATATCTTTTACTGATGAAGATGAAGATGATGTTGTGCATGGACATATTAGACCATTGTACTTATCTGGCACGGTCAATGGCATGGATGTTCGAAGAGCTTTCATTGACAATGGTTCAGGAGTCAACCTCATGACCATTCGTACACTTCGTCGATTGGGCCTCACAGAATTTGATTTATCTCCTTCTACCATGATGTTACAAGGATATGATAAAAATGAACAAGAACCACTGGGCGAAGTTATACTCAGAACTCAGTTTGGAGATCTTGTATCCAATTCAGATTTCATGATTGTTGATCAAGACTCATCTTTCAACATCTTGCTTGGAAGACCCTGGCTACATCAGCATGCGACTATCCCTTCATCATACCATCAATGTCTCAAATATTGTTTCGATGGTCAAGTTGGGACATTTTATGGTGATAAGGTCCCGTTAAAGACATGTGAGTCTCAATAAATTAAGGCAGAATTCTATCACATGAAGCAAAGGGAGAAATCCATAACAAAGGAGATTACCAAAGTTAATGCTCCATATGGTTTGGAAAAAATTCCAGTAAATCCATTTACACATGTGAGTACAAATTATGTGTTGCATATCATTCAAATTGACAAGGTATACTCAAATCAAAATACTCTTATGGAAAGATCCATAATGTCAATTACGACAATCGAGCCAGACAACATGGGAGAAATTGGTAACCTACCAAGAAGTGATGAAAGCACAAATGCTGACGTCTTCATTTCATCTACTGAAATCCAAAAAGTCTATACTTTTCCAATTAGGCCATAAGAAGTTATAGCAACATCGGAGGTGAACAATGATGTCGATTCTCAATCCATCATCTCCTCTTTATTACCCAAAGAAGGCCCTTCATCATCAATCGGGTCGGAAATGGAAGCTTCTTCTTCAAGATATGCAAATTTTGACATCTCTTCTGATCAAGAAAATTCTGCTTTGTCATCTACTATGCAAGTAGACACGGAAGAAATAACACATGATGAAGAAGACGAGGAAGATCTCAGAGATGATCCTCCAGCATTTGAAGAGGGTATCGCTACCACTGTGGATGAACTCAGATAAATAAATCTGGGTACAAAGGAAGATCCACGCCCCACATTAATCAGTGCGGCCATGACCCTTGAAGAGCAAGAGATGTATATTTCTTTTCTAAAGCAAAATAAAGATATTTTTTCTTGGAACTATACAGAAATGCCCGGGCTTGATCCTGATGTTTCTACTCATCATTTGGGTTTACCAGAAGAACATCAAGGATTTAAGAAAGCCGCAAGAAGAACACACCCAACTTATGCTTCCAAAATTGAAGCTGAAGTGGATAAGATTATCAAAGCTAACTTTGTCAGATAAGTTCAATATCCCAAATGGTTGGCTAATATTGTCCCTGTAAAGAAAAAGAATGGACAAATTAGAGTTTGCATCGATTTCAGAGATCTTAATCGGCATTGTCCTAAGGATGATTTCCCAGTTCTGATTACAAAACTTCTAATTGATGAAACAGCAGGCTATGAAGCACTTTCCTTCATGGATGGATATTCTGGAAATAATCAGATCCGAATGGCCCCAGAAGACGAGGAATCAACAGCCTTCAGAGCCCCTCAGGGTGTGTTTTGTTACCGGGTAATGCCCTTTGGCTTAAAAAATGCAGCTGCAACTTATCAGCGTGCCATGCATCGTATCTTCAAACCCTTCTTAGGGAAGTTTGTTGAATGCTATGTAGACGATTTGGTAGTTAAATCCAAACAACGTTCTAATCACTTGTCTGATTTGGAAGTCATATTCAGCAATCTTTGACAACATAATTTGAAGATGAACCCCTTAAAATGTGCTTTAGGGTCACCTCAGGAAAATTTCTCGGCCTTTTATACGCCATCGTGGTATTGAAGTCGATCCTGAGAAGACCAAGTCAATACTTGGTATGTCACCTCCTCAAAATTTGAAAGAATTAAGAGGACTTCAAGGACACTTAGCCTATATTCGGCGTTTCATTTCCAATTTGGTAAGCAAACGTTTACCCTTTACCAAATTGATGAAGAAGGGAGTCACTTACCAGTGGACTGAAGAATGTTAAGAAGCATTCGATATTCTCAAGAAATACCTCTTGAGTCCACCAGTACTCATGCCACCTGTTGAAGGAAGACCACTTATCCTCTATGTGACAACTCTAGAGGGATCATTGGGTGCCTTTCTTGCTCAAAAGAATGATGCTGGGAATGAAAACAATCTCTACTATCTTAGTCGAACCATGCTTGGAGCAGAAACCCGGTATTCAAGTATTGAGAAGTGATGCCTGGCATTAATATTTGCAGTTCAGAAGTTGAGACACTACCTGCAACATCACGAGGTCCAATTGGTATCTCACAATAACCCGCTCAAATTCATCCTTAGTCATCCAATGCTTACAGGACGTCTAGCAAGGTGGGCAGTTATTTTGCAGCAATTCGACATTCAGTATGTGTCTCAAAAGGCGATAAAGGGCCAAGATCTGGCTGATTTCCTAGCTGAACACCCTTCAGTGGAAGACACTTCTTCAGACATTGAACTCCCTGATGAGGAAGTATTCTCTATTCAAGAAAGTCCTCAGGCATGGGAAATGTATTTTGATGGTGCTTCCAGAAGTCCAACAGGGAGGAAAATGGAAAATCCTAAATTCAACAAAGTTGGATTAGGAATTGTGCTCATTCCTCCAGAAAAGGCAGTGTTACCTTATTCCTTCTTATTGTGGGAAGGTGGTACCAATAATGAAGCCGAATACCAAGCTCTTATCGCAGGCTTGGAATTAGCGCTTCAAGCACAAGTAAATCACTTAAAGGTGAAGGGTGATTCAGACCTGGTAATCAAACAAGTCAATGGGGATTATGCCATCAGAAAAGAAGAACTAATCCCTTTGTATGATTATGTCAGAGAGTTAATGGAAGAATTCCCATTAGAACTGACATTTTCTTATGTCCCAAGATCACAAAATGCTCAAGCTGTTGCGCTGGCTAATATAGCCACAACTCTGGTAGATCCAAATCGGGACGAGACAACCATCAGTATTGCCCACTGTCGTGCAATTTCAACTTATGTTTGAATCAGAACAGAGGAAATTAATTAAATATGTCCCATTACTGAACCATATGGTCATACTACAGGATAGATGTCACCTATCAGGAAATACATTCAAAATGGAACACTTCCACCTGATAGAGCTGAGAAAGAACAAATCCAGCGACGTGTGGTTAATTTTACTCTTTATGATAGCCCAGATCACCTAGAGAAAATTATCTACAAACGTGGTTTTGATGGAGTTCTCTTCAGATGCATTGATGGTGAAGAGACAATGGCTGTCATGAAAGAAGTGCATGCAGGAGTCTGTGGTGCCCACCAGTCTGGACATAGACTGTCTGATCAAATTCGAAGGCTTGGATACTTTTGGCCTTCAATGATATGAGATTGTGTTTATTTCACAAAGAAGTGTCATTCATGCCAAGTACATGCCAACTTCATTCATCAACCTCCAGAGTTGCTTCATACAGCTAAATACTCATGACCATTTTCCACATGGGGGATGTATGTGGTGGGGCCTTACCCTTTGGCTACGGCCAAGCAGTTTAAGTATATTTTTACTGCTACTGACTTCTTTTCCAAATGGGCAGAGGCAATACCTCTCAAGGACGTCAGTTCTAAATGCATTGTTGGCTTCATCAAGTCTAACATCATTACCATATTTGGTGTCCCTCATACCATATTGACGGACAATGGCACCAATTTCTATTCATCCGAGATGAAGAAGTTGTATCAAGAATACAACATCAAATCGAACCATTCATCTTGGTATCATGTAGCGGCCAACAGCCATATAGAAGCCTTTAACAAGACTCTTTCAAATATACTGCAAAAGATGGTGGATAAAGATAAGAGGTCATGGCCTGATAAAATCTTTCATGCTTTATGGGCTTATCGGACTACCACCCGCACTGAAACTCGGTCAACTCCATATTCATTGGTATATGGAACGGAAGCCGTTTTTCCCATTGAAGTTAAACTACCCTCGCTCAGAGTAGCCATTTGCGATCAGTAATCTGCAGATAAGAAATCTAAAAAGTGATTGAATAAATTGGAACAGTTAGATGAGAAAGGATTTTGCACATTGCACCACTTGGAAGTATATCAGAATCGAATAGCACGAGCTTTTAACAAAAAAGTTCTTCTTCGTTCATTCACTTAGGGAGAATTGGTATTAGTTCTCAGAACCCCAATGATACCAGGAAAGAAACCTCCCAAGCTTGAGCCAAAATGGGAAGGACCTTATTCAATACATAGGGTCTACTCTAATGGAGCTTATTCATTAATCTCGATGGATGGAGAACTCATCACTACTCCAACCAATGCCAGATTTTTGAAGAAGTATTTTGTATAAACTGAAAAGTACCTTACAAATGTCCCTGAAACATGACACTAAACTGTGCAGCACCACTTAGTCCTTGCTATATGACGTTAAACTATACAAAAGTACTTTAATACATCCTACATGACATTAAACTGTACTTTTTACTTGCTATATGACATTAAAATATACAACAACGGTCCATACATATGACCTTAAACTATTTGTACTTTCGTCTCACACGACGCTAAACTGTGAAAAAGTTCCCTAAATGGTCATGTATGACCTTAAACTGACACTAGGTCCTATATGACCTTAAACTGCATCATCAATGGTCCATGCATATGACCCTAAACTGTTTGCAAGTCCCTTACGTACAACAATACATTAAACTGTGACGTCCTAACTACATGATGCTAAACTGTATAAAAGTCCCTTATGTACAGAAAGATGTTAAACTACATAATCATCAAAGGTCCTGTATGACCTTAAACTACACCACCGTCCATCATGACATTAAACTGGACCATCCACGGTCTATGCATATGACCTTAAACTATTCTCACTTTCATCCAATATGACGCTAAACTGTATTGTCCCTTTTTCGTCCAACATGACGTTAAACTGTGAAAAAAATCCCCAATGCGTCCAACATGACGTTAAATGGTGTACTCTTTTATCCTCACTGCATGACATTAAAATGCACAGTCCCCCTTTCGTCCAACATGACATTAAACTCTATTGTCCCCATCATCTTAACTACATGACGCTAAACTGTACAGAAAGTCTATGATATGTCCTACATGACATTAAACTGTACTTTTGTCCCTGCTACATGACACTAAACTATGCATCACCAATAGTCCTAATTGCAAGACTTTAAACTGCATAGTCCCTTCATATGTCCTACATGACGTTAAACTATGTATTGTTAAGGTTGTTTCTACCTCTTGTTTCTCACACCGAGTATGACTCACGTGAGCTTAGAGCAAACCTCAACCATAACACTCTCTCTGGGCTACTGACCATGTGTAAGTCCCAACATCATTTTTTAGGTCGTTGTACCCAAGAACAACTTGATCATTAATTCATTCTTTAATTGAACTACATGGACTTTGATCCTTTCCTTCTAGGCTGGGTATGTAGGCAACCTACCAAGGTTCAAGCCCAAAACCAATCTCTTCACATCGGTTCACCTCCATCTCATATGATGTTGATTCGTGAAACCACCCCTAGAATCAATATCTTTAAATTGGTTCACATTTGTCCTTGTTATACGACGTTAAACTATACAACACTTTTTTCCAGTATGACAATAAACTAAAAATTTCTTTGATACCGTCACCTGAGAGGGAACCATTATTTTCATTGATTTTTCAATCATGTTTCATTTCAAAGACTACGTGCATACATGGAAATGCTCGAACCTTTTATCTTGGGTTAAACCATAATTGCACAAAAGTCCCCTTTCACCCTTCACATGTACAAACCAAATTTGTAAATAGGGTATTTCTAGAACTACGTGGGCTTGATTCCCATCCTTATGGGATACGTAGGAACGTTCGAGTGTCCCTCGAATCCAGCCCCAAGTCTTTGGGCCTAACCCCAAATTCCATTTTCAGTCCCTTGGCTGAAAAGTCCCCATGAAAACACACACTGTGTATTTCTTACAATGGTCCAAGATTTATGACCCAAAACTAAGATCTCTAATCCTTTTGTCCCACACGACGTTAAACTGTAGTTTAAGAACTACGTATGGCTTGATTCTCATCCTTATGGGATACGTAGTGAAGTCCAACATTTCAATTCAGGACCCAACCACAAAATGATTATGGTTAGCATTGATCTATGTATCTCTGTATACATTGAACAATACCCATATTTATGTGTCATAATCCTAACCTTAAATATTTTCAGATCCTCATAACCATTTTTCATGACTTCTAGTGACAAAAATGTCAAACTTCTGAGAGTTCTTTTGCCTGACTATGCAGCACGTGCCCATAGGCGGCCTTGCATAAAAAGTCCACATAACAGCCTTGTTAGCCAAAAGATACTATTATTTTACTATGCAGCCAATGCTCATAGGTGGCCCTGCATAATTCAACCCCCTAACGGGTTTGTCAGATAGTGGTAACTTCATTCTTGGGAAGAATGCCTCTTTTGTCCTTATTTGTCTTAAATGAAAGTATGTAGGGATCCGCAAAAATATCCATCCTTAACATATTTGTCCCATATCCTTTTTAATGATCTAAAAGTATTCAAGTCTATGGTTTATACTCTCCTTCCCTACGTTTGGGTCAGACCTTCGTAGGAGTGATATTCATCCAGTTCTTCAATAATCTTGTTTTGAAATATCTTCTCCATATTCAAGTACCTCTTTCCATACAGCAAACTCTATACTTTGGAAGATTTGAATCTCCATAAACTTTCACTGGATTTTAGCACTAGGAAAGTAAATTTCTGAGAGTTCTTTTTCCTGACTATGCAGCACATGCCCATAGGTGGCCTTGCATAAACAGTCTACATAACAGACTTGTTAGCCAAAAGATACTATTTTATTTAACTATGCAGCCAATTCCATTAGGTGGCCCTGCATAATTCAACCCCCTAACGGGTTTGTTAAATAATAGTAACTTCATTCTTGGAAACTACTTCTTCTGATGCCTTTTAGCTATTTTTCATATCATTCCTCAGATTCAAATATTCTTAAGCCATATTTTACATATTTTCCCTCATACTTGAGTATGATAATATGTTTTCAGATGAATTTTCAAGTAATTGAGTAAATTATAATTCATTCGGTCAAAGCTATTACGACCTTAAACATTAGCCTCTTTATGTCCGACATGCATGACATTAAACTGCCAGATTTTTTATTTCTTCTCACCTCAGAGTCAAATCCTCTTTTCTCTCCAGATCCAACTCTGAGGGGGGACTTTTTTTGATGCTCCTTTCCGTCACATAGTCTAAATGAATGAAAAGGGAAATACCTTGAACAAAGAAGATTCATCCTTTGAAAAAATATCAATAATTTACAAAGGAAGGAAGAAGAAGAACATTGCGCAAAGGTCGCGCAAGTTCTACAATGGTCACGCAAGTATACTTGCACGCCTCAATGGTTGCGCAAGTACACTTGCGCACCTATGTTGGTCGTGAAAGTGACTTGCACGCTGATGTTGTTCGTGCAAGTGACTTGCACGCCATAAATAATAACTGCCCGGGGTCTTCTCCTACCTATAAATAGACCCTGTGGGCCCCCCAAAAAAGGAGGAATTTTTCCAGAAACTCAGATTTGAGCTCCCGGCGCCCTAGTCTCTTCTCAAAGCTTCCAGAACACTTATAAGGTAATTTCTTACCTAGAACGGAAGATCTAAAGAGGGGGAGGAAGGAATAAGTGTTGAAACTCATCAACACTTGCGCGCCTAGGTGGCCAGCCCTTAAGGGAAATGGCCACACTTGCGCGCCTCCTTACTCCTTCAATAGAACCTGCACGCCCCTTTGCTGGAATAACCTCAAGAGGATTCTAAAGGCCTTAAAAAAAGGTCGCTCAAGTATTACCCTGCTGGTTGAACACCGCGCAAGTACCAAATGTGTCGCGCAGGCGTATACCTGCATGACCAGGACTTGCGCGCCCATGCAGTACTTGCACACCTACCAGGACTTGCACGCCCCAGCCTTTTTGGATGCCTTTCTTGCCCATTTCACCCCTATTAAGACATTACACATTTCCTATTCAAGATTCAGTCTTCAAGACACTCTTCAAAGCCATTTATGGCATGATTTCTTGATTTGACTTTCTTATATGAAAGGAATTCTGTGGAATATCTCTCAAAACCTAGTGATTTACACATATTTATGTCACTAAAGATTGAGATTTCATTCATTTAACCTCATCCATTAAGATGAGATAATCCTTAACCTAGGTCTCCTTTTCAGGAATAATCCCCAGTCATAAGTCCTCTAAATTTTGGGCATCCTTTTCAGGAGTAATCCCCAGTCTCAAGTTTGGGCATCCTCCTTAGGAGTAATCCCCAGTCATAATTCTTAACTTGGGAATCTTCCTTAAGAGTAAGCCCCAATTCTTAAAGTTCCCAAATCTGGGTATCCTCCTTAGGAGTAAGCCCCAGTCCCCTAATTTGGACATCCTCCTCAGGAGTAAGCCCCAAACCTTAATCCTTGACCTGGGCCTCCTTTTTAGGAGTAAGCCCCAGTCTTAATTTCTCTTAACCAGACCTAATTTACCTTTGATATGGGATTCCTTTTCAGGAGTAAAACCCAATCATAAGTCTTCTCCTAATTCGGGCCTCCTTTTCAAGAGTAAGCCCCAGGTTAGAGTATTCAAAATCTCTATGAAGCACATATACCTTTATGGACCCTATTCCTGGATTTCTTCCCTAAAGTGAATCCTAACCTTCATTTATCTGGGCAGTCATACATACATAAGTCCCACATCATTTCTTATGATTGCATCTTTCATGTCCCAATTGTCTAATTTTTACCAATACCTCTTATTTCTCACACCGATCATGACTCATGTGATCTTAGAGGGTAAAAGTAATTATGACATCCTTATTTGATCCATCAATCATAAACATCATACTCCCTTACTCAAACTACGTGGGTTCTGATTCCTTTTCTAAACAAAGGATACGTAGGTGGCCCGTCTACGGGTTTGATCCCAACTCTAAAATAATCCATGTCCTTCTGAATGACAACAAACTTCAAGTTCCCCACTGAGTGGCTTTAAAACCAGCATGGTCATCATAATGACCAAGAGACTTCTATATAAATGTGTCGAAGGGTACCATTGACCAAGAATCTCTAATAAATACAGATGATTCTCTATCAATGAAGAACCTCAAATACATATAAAAGATTCCTTAAATTTCCTACATATTTGATCATTGATTGTCAGATCTGAAGGAAAGCTCATTTTATACTTGGTAATGTAATAAGGATTCACGAACATAACTTAAATCTATAAAGAGAGTCCCAGAGTAGACAATAATTCCCCTAAAAAAGGTGTGATGAGTCCGACCTCCCATCCTCTCGACCAATGCAAATTCCTAAGCCTCATTAGTCCACAAAATAATGAGCACCTACCTTTGGAAAGTAGGTCTGAATGGATGTGGAATCATTGGATGTTTCTGGTTCTACGAACAAACCCGTTAGAAACCGATCGTAACGTTTGAACCTCCCATCAAGGCGGTCATCCCCGGATTCCGAGGGAAACAGGGGTATATATATAGGTTAGATTATTTTCGACAGTCTTATTTGTGACACGATACCGTCGCAAATACTAGGTATTGAGACGGTATCCCGTCGCAAATACCTTCACCCGCATTAATTACAGGCGGCGGTTAAAAGGGTTTTTGCGACGGGCCCATCGCAAATAGCTGCCTGTCGACATACTATTAGCGACAGGCGGATATCCCCATTGGAAATTCCTATTTACCACCGCCGGTATTGGTGACGGGTCCCGTCGCAAATACCTTCACCCGCAATAATTACGGGCGACAGTTAAATGGGTTTTTGCGACGGCCCCGTCAAAAATAGATGCCTGATGACATACCATTAGCGACGGGCGGATATTCCCGTCGCAAAATCCTATTTACCACCACCGGTATTGGCGATGGGACCCATCGTAAATAAAACCTTCTGAATATTTTTTTTGCGACGGGATAATTTAGACGTCGAAAATATTATTTACCACTGCCAGTTAGTTGCGACGGGTAGAAGGAGACTGTCGTAAATAGGCTTCCTGCATTTTGGCGCGCAAACCGCTCCATTTCTATTGCGACGAGTCCTGTATTTCCGTCAGAAATAACTAACCATTTGCGACGGGAATATATTCCCATTGCAAATATGATTTTCGTTTGAGTTTTTTCAATGGGAATAAAGCCCGTTGTAAATACCCCGTCGTAATAATCGGTTTTTCCCGTAGTGATGTTGTGTACATTTAAACAGTTATTCCCTTTACATTGTAAGTAAAATTTAAAAAATCCCATTGAGACTGAAACAAGAGGATACATTTTTAAAAAAATAACAATTAAAATATGTGTAAATTGACATTAAAAAATCATTGTTTAATATATAAAACAATGTGGAAATTGTTTTTCGAAAACATGGACATTCAAGAAAAGGGATTTTCAATATAAGTGAAAAATAAAGTGGATTTAAAAAAACAATTCTTCTGGTATATATAGATATATAATAATGTAAAATGAATTAAAAAAAATTGTTACACATAAATAATAAATGGATACTAAAATTCAACTATTTCATGAACATAAGATATTGATATTTCACCATCAAAAAAAAAAATAAATAATACCAATAAATAATGAAATCATATCAAAAACCACTTACCTAAAGTATGTATTATTTAATAAAATTTTGAACCTCCATTAAAATTAATATATATTTATTATACATAAATCATAGAAATATCATAACATATATCGTACCCAATATTAATAATTATAAACATTTAAACCCATTTAATAATAATTCATTATTAAAATGACTCTTTCGGGTGACAAGTGTTTAATTTTTCATGTATGTTTTGGTATGGTGGTTTTTGTACTTATACTTCAAACATGGTCAATTAATATTAATAATGTTAATAATAATATAGAAATATTATATATTCAATTTATACATATTTTGATTCATCCATAAAATTAATATATATAATAATAAATTACATTGTTCATGGATATGGTAGACTGTATGTATGCATAAAAATTGTTTTCATTTCTTGATTGATGAAACAAAGAAAATTAAATAATATTTAACCCTTAAAAATTATTACTATATCATATAAATCATATAAATTAATCAAATTCAACCTTATTACCATCCATTTAAAAAAAATGAAAATGAATCACATCAATTGATAGAGTTCGTAATCCCCACATAGGCTTGAGAGTCATTATCTTTTTTCAATGGTTTTAAAGGTATAAAGGTTGATGTGATATTATAATTCAAGAAAAATTATTATTTCATAAATATCATATATATATATATATCCATTAAATCCATAATTACATCTATATTTCAGTGGTGGTGAATGAAAATATATTACATTCATTCACAAGGTGGAAGTCCATTGTACACATGATCAAATGTTTTTTCCCATTTAGTGGAAGATGGGATAAATATCAATTATTTTCGTAACATTATAAAATTTAAATATCTTTAACATACTTGTTTTATCATATATTCATAATTCAATAATAATTTATAAGGCATAGGAATTAATAAAACATAAATTTTTGTTTATAAAATTTACATCTTCTTTATAAAAAATTCATTAGGTTTATAAATTAATCCATACTATGATTGTTTTATGATAAATCCCATGGATTTATGTGGTATGTGCATCATTAAGTCCATTTATATCCCATCCCACTACCACTTTGGCATCTCTAGAGGTTGAGATAAACCAACTGGAACCTAGTGATTATCCTTCACTTACTGACATGTTAGTCATGAGAGACACACTGTACAATAAAAGGATTCAATCCTAAACATAAAAATTGACTTCGAAGGTCCAGTAATATATTTTCCACATCCATATGTACCTAAAAAGGTGATATATGAAACTATATCATCACCTCCTCCCACAACACCAACGGTACCATCATATGTCCTCTAAAAATGATAGCATTCTCTACACCTTCAGAATTTCCATTATAAGAAAGAGTAGTGGATATTTTTTAATGTATGGTCCCATAGTTGTAATCACCACACTGATAATCCCAAAAATACTATACAAGTGTAGGGATCATAAAAATTTATTGAATATATTATGCACCATCCTTATCTGCTAAGAAAAACTACAACGACGCAAACTACTCTGATGACTCAACCAACGACTAAGAAAATGATCTGTTGTAGATATTATCTGGCAACACTTTCCCCTTGCAAGAAGTATAGAAAATCATGAAGTTATAGTTCTAGAGGAATTAAACTCATCACCTTTTTCTAATGTTAATATCATTCTTAATGAAGATATAGTTGATAATCTTATTTTCACAGTAGATGAATAATTGCTTGCCCATTAACAATATTCACCAAATACTCAGTGTGAGGACTACTGAAGAAATCTCAAGGTCATGTGTCACATAGTTATTCTTATTTTTCCTCACATTATGTGAACAATACAAATTAACTGCTAGTGTATACATCAGAACCCAACAATGCCCTATCCCTGATGAATCAAAGAACTCTACATCCTCAAAACCCTCCTATAGAAATATCATGATCATAATGCTCATAAACCTATGCATCAAATCATAAAATAACTATTGGAATCATTATATCCACAATAAAGGCTTTCCCTTTTTGTTTATATCTATGGAGGGTGATTCGAACCTTGAGAAATCAGATACAAAACTCTAATAGTACCCTTCAATCTCAATGAAAGTTTACACCATAGTAACACTATTGAGCGGCTCCCAATCAATCATTTCCTCAACCTTGAAGATGTCCCATAACACTCCATAAACTGAGATAATGTGTCCTAGGAAGTGTTCCTCTCAAATATACAATAGACACATTGAGAACATTCCATAAATCAAGTGTTGTTGGATTGTGTCCCTGACTATACTCAACTGTATCACATGCTCATTCACATATATTGAGCACACTAGGTTATCTTTGATTAAGAACACCAAAAAGAATTATAAGAAAGGCTGAATGATATTTTTCAAGATAACCATGAATAATATTAGGGAGTTCATCACACTAAGGGGAATCACCAAGTACTTATAATGACCAAAACGATATCCAATTCTTGTATCTAACATATCATTATCTTGTACTCACATCTGTTTATATCCTGATATGAGGTTATTCATTTATAACTATCATGCCCCTATCGACTAATAGAATATTTCATAGATCCTTGGTAGTTGATACTTATTCTTAATGGTCACCTAGTTCAAGTGTTAGTAATATATAGAGAGCCTCAAGATTCTATCGTGCTTCTTGGAAAACAACAATGTGTTTTCCCAAGGAAAAATGAATTAAAATGTATTATTCCACAAGTCCTCCAACTGCACCCACATCTTGTGAATCATTTCAAGAGCCATATAATATAGTGGTGAAGATATTAGGTTCACCCCTTGGTGAAATCCATTTTATAATTCTAGATATAAGTGGGGAGGTAATCTTAGACCTTCCTCAGAAAATACATGATAATAATTTGACATCACTATAGGGAACCATTGTCAATAACATCCACTATTCCATGAGTCATTCAAGACAATGGGTGAGAAAATTGGTAGATTCACCTTTTCATGAACACATCATTCTCTATCATGGTTTCCATTTCACCCATAAGGGAAAACTTCTTCCAATCATTATAGACACACTGTACCCCATTTCTAAAATAGTAGATCTAGTAATGAATTATGGATAGTCATTCCATACATAAGTTGATGTAATAAGGCCAAGTTTATACTATAAAGATATCTGATAAAAACCCTTACCACCAAGTGACATAGCTTACTTTCAATAAATGTATTTAATCATTGAGTCACTTCCTATTAGAGTCTCTAACGACAATGGTTTAGCCAAAGGCTCAACTAGATCTTTATATCATGAACCACAAATATAGAAGGTAAGGAATGAATAACACCTATGAATAAAATTATTGAAGATATGGTAAAAAAGACTCATATTATACCTCATATAATCCATAGGATTTTAGGGCCATGGGACCCCATAGAAAAAATAGGGCCTTACCCCTACCCAATAGCTCCCTAAACCTGACTTGGACCACCTTGGGGCGGTGATGGTAATTTTTCAAAATTCTAACCACCTCCTGTTACTATTCCAACCCCTCTTCCACATCCTCCACCATATAGACCACTATACACATACTAATGCCTCTTATTTAATGGTCCCTTAACTATCTATTGATAATCTGTATGAAAGTTTAGACAATATCTATCTAGATGTGTCACAAGAGAAACACTTCCTCTCTCTTAGTTGATTCAAGAATCTTGAGATCCTTTCACCACTGACCTTATATATCAAGGACACATCATAATGTGTTTGACAATATTGGTTACCAGTAATTATCATTAGCTACCTTCTGTAGAGGTCATAGCTCCTTGGTGACCACTAAAACCTTCCACTTTTAGTGCTTTCTCTGCCATGAATCTATCCACCAAAAATGATCTCTTAAGAACCCCATAAAAGGTGGGAATAGAAATGGATAACACCGAATCCTTAATATCCTAGAAAAATACCCGCTCAAAGTCCAGTTCTATGAAATAATATCCCGAACCATATCCATGGAGTATTTGGAGATATTTGAAAAAATAACTGATAACTCTTCCATGGTAAAACCACCCTGCTAAATCTACATAATCTTTTTAATGTGAACTGATCACAATATGGATGGGTAAAAATATTCCCTAGAGAGATTCATGAATTATTTATAAGATATATATGACTCTATGGGCGAATAAGTAACTAAAATCCACTGTCAACTATCATATCCTTGAATATGACTCACCACAAGGACCACCATCTAATTTTCACACATCCTAAAACAGTGTGAAACTTGAGTTACTACCTCTTTATTTTCCTATGTAACCTGGGGGACTAGATCACCATGAAATCTAGGAGTTCAGTTCCTTTATAACTCGATAATTTCACTCATCATGTGTTTATCCTTTGTAGGAACTTCTAGAACTAGATACTACTCAATGGTTGGAGGTATATCTAGTAAACCACCCATATGGGCTATCTCTGCTACATTCACCTATAATAAATCCTCAACACTCATAAGATCGTCCTCATGATAACATAGTGAAATCCTATATGGATGTATATTCAGATGGATCCTTAAATAAACAAGATGTACAACAATCAAAGAGTATATCTAAAGAGTTGACTTAAGAATAGAATAAAAACCACAATTAGTCTTATATGATGTTTGTACTTCCATCAAACCAATCTATAAATGTACCAATTCAAAACGTAGGTGATCAATGTCTCATTTTATGGATATGTTAGCCAAAACACAAACACTGGAGACCCTATCCTGAGATTCAGACTCGAAACCATTAATAATATTTCCCTAAAAAAATTTCACAAACATTGATACAAAGTAAGAACCAACTAGTTTGATACCACTCTATCATGACCTCACCATTTAAGGCTTGAACTGTGACTACACCATGCCCACCACCAATTTCCCAGGGGCTGGTGACCAGCACTGAGTAAGAATATATCATACATTAGATACATTATCCCAGTGTTTCTATATACATGTACACATATGGATTCCCACAAAATTCCAACATATAAAATAACTAAAATAGTTCATGAATACATCTATGATACCACAAATATATTATGCTAATAAAGTAATGAAAGAAAAAAGGGGATAAATGAAATCCCAACCAAAACCATATTGAGTCCAACCTACTACAAGGTTGAGGATACTGGTCACATCATAGTTCTTAGAAAAAATAGTGGTCTATCAATTTCATGCTATGATATAACTAATCACATTCCCCTAAAGTCACTTTCAAATAGTCTGTCGTCTAAATAATACACAACATTTATGGGCAGAGCCCATGAATTTTTTAGTATAACAATAATCTGTAGGACACCTTGAAAACTCTAAAAATGAAGCATTAAAATTGTGATATCCTCAAAAGGATATAGAATTATATGTAGAACAATAAAAAACCAGATATACTAAGGAAAACACCCCAATATGAGGTCACAACCAACTTCCAACAAATGTTTTCTACTCAAATCAATTCAATTGCTGATAGAATCTAGTCCACGGTCGATGTAATGTCCAGATGAACTCATGAAATAGGTCCATACAATTGGAGCCCACTTAATAAATACCACTGGTCTCAGAATACCATGATACTCATATAGGGGGTCACACTCACGACAGCTATGGGAAACCATGAACCCAATATAGATCAACCCGGCTCTTAGGGTATCATATGAAAATGATACGATGAACCATACCAATGTGTCCTTCTATATATAGGCTCAAATTCCTATTAATAGAGGTCACATAGATTCCAAAAACCCCACATAGTGGTATAAAGATGAAAGAGGGTCACACTACAATCTCACATAGGGGTTCCATGAACTCTATCTGAGATTCATCTTCAAGGGGGAAACATAATCCTAATTTTTAGACATAAAGAAACATTATAACCTCAAGAAATTATGGACCAAGGTTACAAAATAAACTAATATTAATGAATACATGAGAAATGAAGGGCTAAATACACACTCAAAGGTGGTGCACATTGTGTACTGGGTGCCCATTGTGTGTCCAACCAACCATTATAATTCCATTATGGTGTTTCATCATAGTGAATGGAAATATAGAAATACAAAATGTATAGAATAATACATGTCATGTATAAATCATTGAACACACTCTCTGTGTTGTCTTCCATTTCCAGTATGTTGTTGGTTATGCTCATGTTCCATCCCATGTACACATAGTTGTGCCCGCATAAACCTATCCATGAAAGTACTCATGAACACCTTGTCATGTACTTTGGTGATGTCAATTTAAATGTCCAACCCATGCCCATTTATCTTTCAAGATACACACTTAGACATTGAGCATGTGTCACACAATGTTTGACAGGGTCACAAGACATATTAAATTTAACTCTGGCAAAAACCCTAGCACCACAACCAAGGGGTCCAAAAAAGTGTATAACACTAGATTATATGCAGTGTAATCCAATGTATTTTAGATCTCCTAGTTCTTCCTTTTCATCTTCTATAAAAGATGCCACTATTATCACCCTCACTGAATATCATAAACTTGGGTTTTTCCAACACTCCTATCATTAGAGATCATAAATTTGGGCTTCGAATCTCATTGAGAAACACCCACTCATGACGTCTACAGTCATACCATTAAAACCAAAATCAACAGGTACCAAAAATCCATTATGATCCATTCTTGATCATCCCCTATCATCATCATACCTTGGTCGCACCCTCAATAAAAATCACACACATAGTATTATTATATTGTGTGGAGGAACATTCATGAAACAACTATATAATAGGTATTTGTTGATCAATGGTCCCATGAAATTGATCGTGATGAACTTGAAAAAATTGTGGGGATAAATCAATGAACCATCATATATGAGGAAATATCCAAAAACAGTGATCATTTGGCCTCGATCATTTGTCATAAATATATATGAATGAAGTGGGATAAAATCAGTAGACAAAATTAAATAAATCCATCAATTTAACTCTACTATCGATGAATAAATCAATTTCCATTCATGGAATTGAGATGCATTCATTAAAAATTATAGAATTGGATGGAAAATAAAATTCAACATCCTAACTAGAGTTTGTATTGATCACTGATTAAGAATAGCCTTTTTTTCATCATTAGTGAAATCCACGAATTCTAATGGTGCAATGATCCTCAATCCTGATCTGACCCAATTTTGTGTTCCAAGAACTCTATCCAACGATCATCTATGTCTCTAGGATTTATCATTCTACCCTGAGACAACTTAATAACTTTATATTTATATAATATATCAGGATCTATATTTTAAAAATAAAATATATAAATAAATATATTCATTTTATTCATTTTCTCCTATGAGAAAATTATCATGAACACTTCATGTAGACAGAGGCTATGTAACCCCTAGGATAAAACCTATATTCTAAACTCCATGGTTCCCTCATATTTCAGATCCACACCACCATTCAAGAGTTATTCCACTTTTATAGGAAAATTATGTGTGCATGATATTAATATATTTAATATATTCGAAGCATTTATTTCGGGCTCACCGGACTTCATAATCTCACACCGTCTTGACACCAGAATCAAAAAATAATCTATATGATATATAAAAATAATATATAGAAAAATAGTTATAGTTGCATTCTATATTGTTGGGGCTTTGATGGTTGGATAATGTGATCCATTTGTTTCATATTTTTATACATTCTCTTCCCCTCCACTTATGTGAAATTTTAATAAATGGGTCTTAGTGTGCATAATTTTACACTCGAAATCATATTTATTAATGTTTGGGATCATAAATTCAATCTTTTAAAAATGAAATATTTAATTAGACATGTTAATATTTAAATCAAGGGGTTGAAAATGTCTTTTTGGATTCCCAAAATAACATGTGTTTTTTTAATTATAGTTATAATTAAGATTGATATTAAAATTGTGAAGTATTGTATAGATACAATAGTACAAAAAATAGATTGTATACTAATGTTTTAACATTAGTTTTTAAATTACCGATGTTCAAAAAATAATCTTGTGTTTTTCATGCTAGTTTAATGATAAATGATGTGTAAGGATAGATTTTAACATCTGTTTTGAGATAACCAATGTTAAAAATGACTTTCTATGATTGTTTATTTTAAAACTAATGTGGATTTAAAAATTTATTATCTAGTAATTTTGAAATTCCATTTTATATAGTGCAGATTCAAAATTATCAATTTCTTCTAAATATTTATGATATGATTATTTTTTCTATGTCATTAATAATCTTACACACTATGCATGTTATCATTTTACGGCCATGTATTTCCATCAACATCATCAATCTACAGATTCTTCTTTTAGTGAATTCGACAAGGTATTTATTATTATTTTTTCATGATAATTTGTTTTATGATTTGTTTTCTCAATTTCTATATCACATAATGATTAATTTTTTATTATAATAAATAATCCTTCGTTGAATCAGATTAATACAACAAATATCTATTCATTGTCTAAAATACCTTATAAGATGTAGCTTTGGATTCCTAATGAGATATTTCATTAGAAATAAATTATACCTAAAAATACATCGACAAGCTCGAAAATTATATATGTCAATGATTTGAGTTTTTTTCTCCAGATTTCATCCACTTTATATGATATTTTTTTGTTTATTAATTTTCTATTTTACTCAAATGGAGTAATCAAAATTGAAATATATATTTTTTTATTGTCAGTATATCATTGAACAATTCTTATTCATTCAAATCTATAAATTTAAAAAATATATTTTATCATGAAGAAAAATATTTGTTCTTATTTATTCTATAAATAAATTGTGTGTAATATTATAGTATATCAAATAATATATTTTGAAAAATATATTTTTCTAGTATTTACATAAAAAACATATATGAAAATCGATCTTTCATTTTTATTTTTTAAAAAAGAATTTGAAAAATCATAAAAAAATATTTTCATGATCAATATTAATAAAATAAAATAAAAAACTTAAAATGTCTCTTTTGAAGACATATCCTCAATAATAAATGTGAAAGATATAAAAGAACCTAACCAAAAAGACATTATTTGTATTAGTGATAGTTTTAACCTTTTATTTGGGAGGAGCACCTCAACTCTATTTTTATTAAAATCCATGTTTTAATTTTTAGTGATTGAAGGTTTAAATTAATTATTGGACATGAAAAGGTGTCTAAATTATATAGTGGATTCAATAATATATGTTCTATTGGGGAAAAATTTAATAAAAGATTTATCTGTAGGAATTCTGGGATAATTGGTCATGATGGTGAATCTTCTATAAGATTGGTAGATTCGAGTAATGCTTATTTAGAATCCTCCATGGGTCATTACATAAATTTGAGTGATGTGTTTATTGAATATAGGTGGATTTGAATACATTGGATCAGAAATTAAATGATTCAAACCTCTACAAAATTGATGAAGTTGGAAAGGAATATGCCCATGAGGAGGAAATGGGGTTTAATATATTGGGTCTCTCTCAACATGAATCTCTAAAAGAACTTTTTGATGTTTATAAATGGTCCATAGATTCTAAAAATGAAAGTGATTATGAAAACCAATTTATTTTTATCCTTAATAAGAAAAATTGGATTCATTCATTATAGGTCTTTTAGGAAAGGAAAAAAAGATCTTGATATTAGTTCCCTCTCATAAGAGTGTTTTAAAACTCGAGTAACTAGAAATCCATGAAATATATATATATATATATATATATATATATATATATATCCAAATACACATAATAAATAGGATATAGACATAAGGATTGATTATGTGGAAAAATTTGTTTAGAAAAACCTTTTTGTCATAGCTAATTATAAACTTTAAGAAAAGGTGGAGAAATATATTAGTTTGAGTGACTATAAAACTATCCAACAATCCTCAAGACCTTAACTATAGAATATTTTCTTGGGGAATCATAGTATATTAATAAAACCAACACTATAGTTTTAGTAATCCTTTAAATCATTTTATACAAATAGTTTGTATAGAAAATAATTCCGAGAGTATTCTGATAGCAATATGGGAAACAAATCATTTGATATATGTTCTCTTAAAATAAGGCACATATGCCTGCTACAAAGTAGATTTCTAATGGTCACTCAAGTACTAGACCTGGTTCCAAAAAAATATGATGCATCGCCAATATGTTTATAAAAAAACCATGGTGGGTAATGGTGATGATTAGAAATACCTAGCACCAAATGATGAGGCAAATATGAAAGACCTTGGGGAGGCTGAAAAGATATGAAACTCTTCGATTGAAATGACACATCACACTACTCCAAATTCTAGGTATGAAGTAGTATAATGGGGATAAATTATGATACTATGACAAATCTAGAAAACATCTCTACATCAACCATTAAAACAATGCTTTATTAATGTTTCTCAGAAAATTGTAATGAAATATATCAATCTGTTGAGGGTTGATTTTACACTACTAGAAAAATATTCTATGGCCACAGTTATGTGGTCTATATCCACGATTATAAAACCATGGTTATAGGTCTTTTTTTCATGGCCTATATCCATGGTTTTGAAAACCATATCCATAAACCAAACCTATAGCCATGGTTATTTAGGCTAAATCCATACTTTTGAAAAATGTGTCTATATGAATTTTTTCAATGTGTTATAGCCACGGTTTTCAAAACTATGGTTATATGTCTCCCACACTTCAATGGGAGAAAATATTTCCCACAAAAAATGGAGGGAAAAACTATTTCCTTAGTTTTTAAAATACTTCCACAGTTTTTAATAATATATATATCATATATATATATACACACAAAAGCCTTGGTGGTGTAGTGGTTATGGCAGAAAAATGTGAAGGGGAGGTGTTGCGATCAAATCTAGGTAGGCACAGGTTACTTTTAGGCTATTGCCACAATTTTATAGGGCTATATCCATGGTTAAAACCATGGTAATAGGACACCTATTTCTATGGTTAAAATAGTGGCCATAGGTCAACTACCACAGTTGACAATAGAGACACCTATGGCCGCAGTTTTCAAAATTGTGGCACTAGGCCCCATATTTCCATGGTTACAACTGTGGCCATAACTCAGACACTACTACCATGGCGATAACACCCACTGTTGGGAAAACTCTAACCATAGCCTACAACCACTGTTCTGAACCCTATTGCCATGGTTTTAAACCGTGGAAATAGACCATTTTTTTAGTTGTGTTAGAGAGCTGGTTCCCTTGGCCCTTGTTGATAGAGACAAGGTCCCTAATGGTATGAAAGATAGTGATGTTGATTCTTTTAGTTCATATTAATTGTTATTCTAATACCTCCATGGTAGATGTACATTTTTCAGAAATAATCTTGTAGATTTCTAAGTAACTTTAGATATGGACAATGAATCATATTAATTAGAAGATTGCTTCCAACTCTCTCTCTATCTCTCTACAGAATTGAAGGATAAATCAAAAAATACAAAGGATTTTAATAAATAAGATATCACTAATTTTTTAGGATGATAATCAAGGGATAAGGATGCCACCAAGGATGTGGAGGAGAGCTCAACCCCCACATTGTTGTGGCAACACCCAACATATGGTCATTCGAGGTAATCCCATGAAATGACTTACTCGATTAGTGTTTTTTGGGCACTAGTAATTTTATCTATCAGAATTATCTTTGATGGTTTGGTATGACTTCATGTTCTATTTTGATGAGTGGTATTTTTCTATTTCTATCATCCTCCTCCCCTTATATTTTTTTCATTTTATTTCAATATTGGAGCCATGAGTTTGGTTTCCCATACCAATTGTTTCTAGTCATTCATAATATATATATATATGTACATATACTTATTTATAGTTATATAAAATATTATAATTATAGATACATAGATATTATAAAATATAGTAATATGAACTACATTTATAAATATGAAAATACAGTAAATATTGTTCATATTTCAAATTATATTTTAATTGTCATATAATATAATTTATAGAATAAAAATTTATTAAAATTTATATATGTGTCTGTTTATAATATACATAATTATTTCTTATTATATATATATAAATTTTATTTTAGATAAATATTAACATACTTATATACATATACACATATTAATAAAGGTTACTTTGCATATATATATATATATATATATATACATATTTAGGTATTTCTAAAAATGGTTTATAAAACAATAAACATATATATTTTATTATTTTATAAATGAAATATACTATCTTTTCTTCTTTTATTATTTTTTTATAATTATATAAAATATTATAATTACATAGACAAATATATATAAATATATGTATATATATATTATAAAATATTGTTTTAAGATCTTTGTATATAAATATTGGAATAATATATATATTTTTCATATATAATTTAATATATTTGAATTCATATTAGATAATTTTTAATGTGAATATATTTATTTATAGTATACATATAAATATATATATATATATATGCATACTTATATGTCTGTGTTTATATATTTTCAAATAAATGAATATATGTTAAAAATATTTATATATAAATATATAAATATTCACAAATATATAATACATGTTTAAAAATATAATTCATCTTAAAATATCTCTTTTTATTAAATTTATTTTCCCGACTTATATAAAATAATTATTATGTTAATCAATAAAAATATTATATGATGTATTTCAATATATAAAAAATGTATATGTAAAAATAATATCTTCAAAATAATATTAATAAATACATAAATAAAAATATATTTATTTAAGCATAATGATATTATCATATGTAAATATTTTTTAATATATAATACAATAATTTTTGGTTTCATTACACAAGTTTCATATAATTTGAAAAGAACCTGTTTTCAACAAAAGATAAGGAATAATGACAAAATTGGGGGTTAGTACATATATTTAAATAAATTTGTAAATTTATGTTTTCCATTTGGGTGATCATAGACCAACTCAGCAATTCTTCCCACTTCCAATCCATTCGAGAGTATAGTTTAATAGAGATCACAGGACACTTGTACGTGTAAGAGATGGTCAGGATCTATGGAGTTACCTTGATGATATCTTCTGAATGTGATTCGTGCTTCACATTGTGATGATAAAGAGGACTGTGAGAGGCCTTTGGGAATTAATTCCATTTGAGAATGAAGTTTCACCCCCCAAATTGAAGACAAAATATAGTGGACCATTCATGTACTGGAGGAAATATTGCGGGCCAACATATTGGATTATGGTCATAGTTGTAAGATTATCTACCCTTGATGAAGTTTGGTTACAATAACTGCTACCATTCTATTGTTAGTATGAAACCATTCGAGGCATTTTATGAGAGACCCTTTAGGTTTCTTGTTTTATGGAAAAATCATGGTGATTCAGCAGTCATAGGCCTAGAGTTGGTGTATGCTATGAAAGAAAAGTTTCATATCCTATTGGAGTGGTTGAGGAATGCATAGAGCCATCAGAAGTCTTCTGTGGATCAATGATAAAGAACTCTAGAGTTCGAGGAGGGTTTCATGTGTTACAGAGGGTCCTATCTAAACAAGGACCATGGATTTATGTCTGAGGCATAAATCTATATCTGTGACTCATTGGACCTTTCCGGATACATTGTAGATTCAGAGAGGTGATATACCGCTTAGCTCTACCATGCCAGTTGCACTAGGTACACGGTGTCATCCACATGTCGAAGTTGAGGAGTTCTGTGTACAACCCATCACATGTTATCGAATGGGCAGACCATGACATTGTGGATAGAGATAAATTTGTCGAGTAATTGGTAGAGACCAAGTATTGGTATGAGAGGATCTTTATTGGATAATCTATCCAACTAGTGTGTGTTCGGTTGTATCATGGGAATCATTATGATAACACGTTGGAGTGGGATACCCAAATGTGGTCCGAATAAAAAGATATTTTTGAGTTGTTTTTTCTATTTTTAGAATGGAAATTCAGAATATGGGGAGAATATAATCACTCTTATTTTTTAATGTATTATTTTAGGATGATATATGGATTATTTTCGGAGTTATAAAATGATATTTCATGAGATTATGAGGCCCGATGAGCTCAGAATAAATGTTTTAAATATATTAAATATTTTAATATCACACATGAATATTTTTTCACAAAAAGTAAAATAACACACTAATAGGGACCTAAATAAAAAATTAGAGGGAATAATTTAGTTTAGAACTCTTGTTTTACCATATACGCAATATAACCTTCATCGACATAAGGTGTATGTGAAAAAGGTATTGTTTGCACAATTGAGTAAAATAAAAAAATAAATAATTTTTTTATTTGTTTTTGTTTCCGACACTTTATCCGGGGTTCACGCATCTGTATGTAAGGACACGCAACCGTTACCCCTCATTCCCACTTTCCAAAGGTGGGCGACCTTCGTTCCTTGTTCATGGATGTTTGCTCCTTGATCGAAATGGGGTGATGGGATGTCGGTTATTCCTTCTCTGGATTCCTCCACATAACTCATCACATAGTCTGGGTCTCCCTTATAGATTTAAGTCGTGGTTTGTGAATCTCATTCTTGGTGCCATATTTTCATGGATTCCCATTAATTACACTATTTCTGTCAAGGTATTCCATGGGTCTTGACATGGTAGCAACCTTCGGTTAGAGTAGACGACAACGTCAGGCATGTCAGTGCATCTCTGGGTGCGTGGACATTGGGGAACCTGTATTCTTCCTCATAAGTGGGAATCTCAAGGGTGCAGAACCTAAGGCATCCCACGTCGAATGCGGGGAATCATATTCCATAGGCATGCATATGAGGTTTTCCTCAGCTTCCCATGTTTAACACAGGGTATGCAACATGTTTAACGTCTTGTGAAGACGAAATGAGGCTGATCAGAACGTCCCATAGAGAGGGATCAGATTGGTATATCCCAAGGAGGGAATACCTGGAATATGGATGGATCAGAACGTCCAATGAGTACGGATCCAAGGTGGTGCTCCCCAAGGAGGGGAGATGTCGCACCGTAAAGGCTGATCTGAACACCACTAAGGGCGGATCAGGGAAAGTGCACCCCAGGATAGGGAACACCATGGTTTACCATTGGCTGGGATTGAACCTCATGGAGGACTCCTGCGTACCCTATGTATACAACATGGATCAAAACCCACGTAGTTCGATGGGGTGATGAATCGGGGTGTACACAGAGGACAACGACCGGGAGACATGCTGGGGCTTACGCATGGATAGCGACCCAGGTACTTCTAGGAGCAGCGAGGAGGGTGGATGGTATGATCCCACCGAGATGTGGTAGCCTAGGTATGAATCAGTATGTATGAAAGATAATTGCATGGAGTAGAGGGTGACTGAAATGAGACTGGCATGAAGATGACGGTAGTGTTCATCTTTATCCTCGAAGAGACTTCCTATGTATCCCCGTGGCAGGGAATCAAAGTCCACGTAGTTCGATGATATGGTGGGACACTTGAGGAGGTGGCCCATGAGAATGGATTCATGGATGGGACCCAGAGGAAGTGGAACCTCTGGGCGGTGGCATGAACTTCTCAAGACACATAGGCTCGAGGGAGAGATCAGGATGAGACATGAGTGATGAGCTTTAGCCTCATGGAGGCTTCCTACATATCCCCGTGGCAGGGAATCAAAGTCTGAATAGTTTGGTATGGAATGGGGTGTACACTCTGAGGCAGCCCATGGATATGGGGTTGGTGAACCGATGTGAAGGGACCAGGGGTCCAGGTGGGATTGAACCTCATGGAGGCTTCCTACGTACCATGCCTTAACACAGATCAAAGGCCACGTAGTTCAGGTTGGACGTCGGAAGGTCGATGTGAAGGCGGACCTTGGTCCAGATGGTGTGGGGCTTATACACTAGGCTGCCCAAGGATATGGGGTTGGTGAACTGACATGAAGGGACTAGGGGTCCATGTGGGCTTGAACCTCATGGAGGCTTCCTACATACCATGCCTTAGCACAGATCAAAGACCACGTAGTTCAGGTTGGACGATGGAAGACCGACGTGAAGGGACCAGGGGTACATGTGGATTTAAACCTCATGGAGGCTTCCTACGTACCATGCCTTAGCACGGATCAAATACCACATAGTTAAAATTGGACGCTGGGAGGCCGACGTGAGGGGACCAGGGGTCCAGGTGGGCTTGAACCTCATGGAGGCTTCCTACATACCATGCCTTGGCACGGATCAAAGACCATGTAGTTCAAATTGGACACCGGGAGGCCGACGTGAAGGGACCAGGGGTCCAGGTGGGCTTGAACCTCATGGAGGCTTCCTACATACCATGCCCTAGCACGGATCAAATACCACGTAGTTCACATTGGACGTCGGAAGGCCGACGTGAAGGAGGACCAGGGGTCCAGGTGGAATTGAACCTCATGGAGGCTTCCTACGTACCATGCCTTGACATGGATCAAAGTACACATAGTTCGGGATAGTCACAACGGCTTACCACCGGACCAGAATGCAGTTTAACGACATGCGGGACGAGGGTGAACCCTGACGTGAATAAACGACGGGCGGTGGGCTTGAACCTCGTGGAGGCTACCTACGTACCATGCCTAGACATGGATCAAAGACCTCGTAGTTCAGATATACAGTTTAACGTCATGATGGATGAGGTGGAACTCGACGTGAAGAAACGACCGAGTGGTGGGTTTGAACCTCATGGAGGCTTCCTACGTACCATGTATTGACATGGATTAAAGTCCCCATAGTTTGCTAGAGGTGGGGGTCAGGGTCGGTGCTCACTCTAAGCTCATGTGAGTCATGCTCAGTGTGAGAAATATGAGGTTGCATGGACCTGACGATCACGTCACGAAGGGTGCGTCCGTGGGAAACGAAGAGGGTCTTACACGTTAAGCGGCCCATGGTGCTGGGACATACTCCAGGATGGAGTCCCAAGGGTGCCACTATGGAGCGGCACAGGTGAATGGGGCTTATGCAAAGATGATGCCCGAGTGCCGCTATGGAGTGGCATAGGTGAATGGGGATTACGCAAGGATGTTGCCCGGGTGCCGCTATGGAGTGGCACTGGTGAATGGGGCTTATGAAAGGAAGTTTCCCAGGTGCCGCTATGTAGCAACACTGGTGAATGGGGCTTACAGAAGGATGGTGCCTGGGTGCTTCTATGGAGCGACACTGGTGAATGGGGCTTATGCCTGGATGCTTCCCGAGTGCCGCTCTGGAGCGACACTAGTGAATAGGGCTTACGCAAAGATGCTTCCCGGGTGCCGCTGTGGAGCGGCACTGGTGAATGGGGCTTACGAAAGGCTGCTACCCGGGTGCCACTGTGGAGCGGCACTGTTGAATGGGGCTTACGCAAGGAAGCTGCCCGGGTGCCGCTCTGGAGCGGCACTGGTGAATGGGGCTTACGCAAGAAAGCTGACCGAGTGCTGCTATGGAGCGACACTAGTGGATAGGGCTTACGCAAGGAATCTTCCCGAGTGCCACTATGGAGCGGCACAAGTGGATGGGGCTTATGCGAGAAAGCTGCCCAGGTGCCGCTATGGAGCGGCACTGGTGAATGAGACTTATGCAAGGAAGCTTCCCGGGTGCCGCTATGGAGTGACACTGGTGAATGGGGCTTACGCAAGGAAGCTGCCCGGGTGCCGCTCTGGAGCGGCACTGGTGAATGGGGCTTATGCAAGGAAGATGTCGGGGTGCCGCTATGGAGCGACACTGGTGGATGGGGCTTACGCAAGGAAGCTCCCTGAGTGCCGCTATAGAACGACTATGGTGAATGGCGCTTATTAAAGGATACTGCCCGGGTGCCGCTATGGTGTGGGACTGGTGAATGGGGCTTACGCAAGGATGCTACCTAGGTGCCGCTATGGTGCGACACTGGTGAATGGGGCTTACGCAAGGTAGCTGCTCGGGTGCCGCTATGGAGCAGAACTATTGAATGGGGCTTACGCAAGGATGCTGCTCGGGTGCCGCTATGGAGGGGCACTGTTGAATGGGGCTTATGCAAGGAAGCTGCCCGGGTGCCTCTATGGAGCAGAAATGGTGGATGGGGCTTACGCGAGGAAGCTTCCCATGATGTATTCCTCATGTCTGGCCACGAGGGCATCCCAACCCACTGGTGAATTGAGGCCCTCACCTATGTACTGGTGCACAAGAGGGATAATTCCAAGGGGCGTTGGAATCATGCCACTGTAATCAGGGAATTAGGTATCTTATGCTTGGAGTATAAGGCATCTCTTGTTTAGTGAAAGAGGAATCCTATAATTGGCACATAGGGTGTGCTACAGTTTAGAGTCATGTAGATAGAACTATTGGCATCTCATTCTTGGATCATAAGGAATCTCTTGTATTGGGAAAGAGGCATCCTCTTGTATTGGGAAAGAGGCATCTTATATTGATCATATAGGGATTACTACAGTTTAAACTCATGTAGATAGGACTATTGACATCTCATGCTTAGATCATAAGGCATCTCTTATTTGGAGAAAGAGGAGTCCTATGTTTGGAACATAGGGAGTACTACCGTTTAGAGTCTTGTAGATAGGACTTTTGGCATCTCATGCTTAGAGCATAAGGCATCTCTTGTTTGGAGCAAAAGGAATCCTATGATTGGAATATAGGGAGAACTATAGTTTAGAGTCATGTTGAAAGGACTGTTGGCGTCTCATGCTTGGAGCATAAAGCATCTCTCATATTGGGCAAGTGGCATCCTATATTGATCATATAGGGGTTACTACAGTTTAAAGTCATGTAGATAGGACTATTGGAATCTCATGCTTAGAGCATAAGGAATCTCTTGTATTCGGAAAGAGACATCCTATGTTGATCATATAGGGATTACTATAGTTTAAAGTCATATAGATAGGACTATTAGCATAAGGTGCCTAGCAATGGTTGGTGTTGTGTCTTACGCAAGGGAGTCCCTTTCTAGTTTGACCAGGCATAGGAGCCAAGTGATTGGGTTTGGAGGAGTTTCCTGAGGAATGGTTCGACTCGAGGTACTCGGGGGTGACCTGGGTATTTATAGGCAGGGGGTGACCTGGGTATTTATAGACAGGGGTGACTTGGGTATTTATTGGCAGGGGTGACCTGGGTATTTATAGGTAGGGGGTGACCTGGGTATTTATAGGTAGGGGGTGACCTAGGTATTTATAGGCAGGGGGTGACACAAAGCAAAGCTCATGTGGCGCGAAGGGGGAATTCGGTTGCTTCGCGGCGGGTTGCGAACGTCAACCAGATTCGAGGAGCGGTACCGCCTCCTCCGCTTCACGGCAGGTTCGCGAACGTCAGGGGCGTTCGCGGAGCGTTACCACCTCCTGTGCTTCTCGGCAGGTCTTTGTGGTGCGTCATGAATGTCAAACACGGTCGCGGAGCATCCCGTCTCCTTGCTTCTCGGCGGCGCTCCACGATCACGGAGGGGGCTTCACGAATGGGCTTTGCGAACCAATTTTCCAGCCCAACTTCAAATGTCCATAACTCCTAATCCGTAGCTCCGTTCGGGCCCTACGACCTACCAAATCGAAGTTTGTGAAATGGACTACTATCTTGGATCATGTATGGAAGCATTTGGAAAATTTTTGGGGACACGTTTTTTGGTGCCAACAGTTTTAACACACCGAATAACCCATTCTATAAACATAATGTTATTATGTTGTCTCAGGGTTGGTCGCTAAACCATGTAGACATAGAGAACCATTGGATAGTGTTACTAGAAGAATAAATTGGATTAAATCAAGATAGAGGTTCATTGTGCCATTAGAGTCCATATATTTCTCCAACAATGAAAAGATATTAACATTGTTCATTTTTGATAAATCCAAACACCATAGAGCATGTTGATTCATTTCTTCAATCTAGCTATTTAATATAGAACAAATTCAGACAAATATCATGAAAAATAATTAATTCACACATCCATAGTATATTTAAATTGATGGATTTATTTTATTTTTTTCAATTATTTTATCCCTCTGCATTCATATATGTATAAAACAATGGATCGATGGATAAAAAAATGATGGTGTTCATTCCTCACATCGGATGATTTATTCAGTTTGTCCCACAATTCACTGGGTGTTAATAATGAGTAATTTATTTTTCATGTGGCTCAACGAATACCTGATATTCAGTCATCTTGAAACTATTCTTCTACCCAAAGCATTTAAACCATGGGTACTGTTCAAGATCAAGGGTTATATTGAAATGAAATAATGATGGAGGATGATCATGGTCTGATTGTATAGGATTTTTAGTACATGTTCATCTAGATTTTGACTGTTTGACTACAAAAGGCATGAGTGAGTGTTTCTCGAGAATATTTGAAGCCTAAATATGTTATCTTTGGCAACTTGAGTATTGGAAGATGGTTGTTCTATAATCTTTGGTGAGGGTGGTGAAGATTGTGGCATGTGTGAGTATGAGGGAGGAAGAACCTGTATATCAAGAAAATCATGGAATACACTACATATAATCTGGAATTACTTGCACTGTTCGATATCCTGATTATAGTTCTAGGGTTTTATAAAGTGTTAAATATTAGATGATGTGTGACCCTATAACACATTGTGTGACATGTTCCTAGTTTCATGGAATGTATCACAAATGATACCTTTGAATATGCATTCTAGGTACATGGTCATGGCCATAGTACACGACTAGGTGTAGATGGGGAGAAACATGACCAGGTGTACATGGGCACAACCAATAGTATACAGGCTGGTACATGGGAATGGAAAGAGGTATATGAGCATGATAAGATGGAATGGGAAGGGTTTTAGTTAATATAAAGACATATTTTACTATTTTTACATTTCAGTTTTTTGGAGGTTTATATAACATGTGAGGAAGCACCAGATGGGTCAAGCGGTTGGATGGACGAACCATGTACTCCTGTTACACACCATGTACCCACTTTGAGGGTGTTTGTAGAACTTCGTTTTTTCCTTATGGACTAGAATAAATTGAGTGTCTTCATTTGGTTCATTTTCCCTTGATGGTACAACGCATCATTGCATCCACATTGTAGGATTTTTAACCCCTCAAGAGAATGATTATCAGATAGATTTCACTATGTCCCTCGATGATATTGGAGAGTTATCCTCTATCATCATTATATACGTGGTGTTATTTTTGGGATTAGTGTGACCACATTGATCAAGGAATTGATCTTCTGTCTAATAAGATGTATTGGTAGTGTTCATGATATCCTTTCCTTATGATCGCATACCTAGCGTGTTGATCCATATTGGGTTCGGGGTGTCCCCCAGTGGTACTAGGTGTGACCCCCTATTTGAGTATCAAGTTGTTCAAATAATAGTGAACATTAAATGGTGGGGAAAATGATCTTGACCTCTTGGATGAGTGTCTCTGTGGATATCATGGCCCGTGGAGTGGATTCTCCTCAAATGATTAGTTCATCAAGTAGAATCTTGTGGTTTGGATTTGGTTCTCACCAATTGGTGGAACTGGGATATTATTTATTGTATCTGGTTGTTCATTATTATTAATTTATTTTTATAATATTTTGATGAGTTGACTTTTATTGATGCTTCAGGTTTATTATTTTGGGGGTTTCCTACTAGGTTTTCTTATAGTCAACCTTGCAGGGGCTCGGCCCACACATATCATGTCTTATGTAGATTATTTCCCATTTGACAGTGTCCTAGGAGTAAATAGGGAAGGTGTATCATATCTAGAGCTTGAGTGATAGAGGGGTTTTATGGGAACATTAATTTTATCATAGTTATCTCTCTTTGACTAGGTTTCACGATCTACATTTTTTGGTTTGGCTCATATTTCGATCATTTTTTTCTTTGTGTAATTTACATACGTACTCTTTTTGTGGGATCATATATTTACACAACCATGGGATTATATTGTTTAAAATTAAATAATTGTGCAGGCAAAGAGGTGTTTCTATTTCTACATGCACATTAGGATAATGCATCCCATGTATTTGATATTCATACTAATAACTATTTGGCAGCCACATGCCTTTTGGAGGCAGGCTTGGGGTAGTCACGGGTTGGAACCTGGTTGGCCAAGTCATGACATAAAATGATTTTTATAATATCACAAAATAACAATTTACTCTAATTGAATCATAGGAAAATATGATAAACAATAGAAATATTTCATTCTATAATCACTGTGACTCACATTCCTTTGCATGCTCTGATAAATGTCATGCCAACCTTTTATATGATATTCTAATTCAAGGAAATGAACCCACTTAAAACCTAATTATGTTTCCTATTATTCATTTCATGATTAAAAAAACATAATATCCTTGAATCATGGGTTTGACAATTAGTCGTTACTTGAATTCTAGTGGATTCCTATGTGAATCAATGTTTCTTTTCTAGTGCTAAAGGTAATGAAGGATATTACATTTTTTTAATCAGAATCCATAATATTTGAAAGAAACCCCTTCATCTAACCATGATATAATTATATATTCATATTGTTATATAAATAATGTTTAATGATACATAAATATTTACATTGAAATTGAACTATTCATGGGACCTTTTATCAGTGCTAAAAAATTATAATGTATAGTATTAATAATTGGAAAATAAAATACTGATAAACTATGAAAATTACCAGTTAATAAAAAATGGTTATATAATAAACATATATCACTACTGATAATTGATTCCCATTAGCATTTCTTATCAAATTTTCTTTTAAAGGTTACCCTTAATGAGTGTTTTTTATTAGAGGATAAAGCTCAACACTATTTTTTATGGATTTTGTAGTTGTGTAACTTGATTCACACCTTTAACAACTAATATCATCCTGTGATACTCTTATTATAAAGATTAATTCCATGTGGAAAATACACCCCCCTCACATAATTTTTCTTAACCAATTGTATAGGAATTTATTTTTAGGCATCAAGATCATGGATGATCACATGCATATATATTATGAGTATTACATGAGAATCTCAACCCTTCCATAGTGCTTCCTTTGTGAGCATAAGATCCCATGAAAAAATATTAAAGGGTTTCTGCGATCATATAGTTGAATACAATTTCAATAAAATGTGTCATAATAATTAATTTTACTATGGGTAGTGACATTTCATTTTGTGTACATATTTTATTTTCAAAACAATGTTAAGATTCATTTTTTCATTTGTTACATCAAATTTATTACGAAATGAATCTCCCATATATTGTTAAAAAGTTTAATTAAATTCTAATATATTGAAACAATTTAATTTTATTAAAAAATTACTACATACACCCCTAACAACATCAACAAAATGTAATGGGTGACTCCTTTATGACTTAATTTTTTTCATTTTCTTAGCTAAAAAAAATTATATCAATGTATTCCATCCTCATAAATAGTGAGTTATTTGGATATAGGATATAAAACATGTTGTATAGTATTGATTGTGTCATCATGTATAGTGGTTGAAGATAATATGGTTATTATCAAATCATATAGATCATAGAATTAATGAAGGAAAAAAAATTATTTTAGATTGAAAAATTATTTAAGAAACACCATTATAAATATTTATCTCCCTATATATATTGATCTTCCAAATTTTTTTATGATATAATAAACTCTCTGGTTTAGGTAACTTTGTATGGAACTCTTGGGCCACCATATATGAGAATGGTGGGAGGTTTCTATTTTTGATAAATGTATAACTAATCTAAAAATGACACCAACAATGATTTTAAATTTCAAATTCCTACAAAGGAATAGTTGTTTATTATATATAATGTGTAGAATTAATATTTATAGAGTTAAATGGTGGGGCGGAGTTGTTGTGTAATATCCTAGACAATAATTTCACTCTATTTTGGTATTTACGATATTGTTTCTCAACTACATAGTGAATTTTAGCTTTTTACTGTTTTTCTATGAACTAGTGTTGGTGTTTGCTACAGGACATACACATGGCATGAATATTATTAATGATGATAATATTTCATTGGTATGATGTATTAAATTTGGTTCAATGCATGAAAATAACTCAGTTTGTGAACTAGGTTCACAACATGACTCTATCACTCATGTATTATTTTTACCAGAGGTTATGTATTTTTCAAAGTAGATGAAACTCATATAATTCACACTATATATATATAATTCAAATTGCAAATAATTCATGATGTTTAGTTATTATAAGACCCAAGCCAAAATCCAAATCTATTCGGTTTTTCCCACCCTTCCTCGATCCATAGGTTCTTATATATGATTATTGGTGCTTCCTCATATAATGACCCTATCACGACCGGTCCCCTGGGGCCCGTGATATGACTACCCCAAGCCCGCCTTCCATAGGCCAAGGGATGGAGACAAGCACCAAAATGTGTATTCCCTAAAATCTGGAAGGCATTTCCTTTATAACCTGTAAAAAAACGCAACCAAGAACACAACAAGATACGGACACAAGTCAACTGTATAGGAAAAAGAGTGCTGAAAGTAAAATGGGGCTGCAATACAAGACCAACAGTAAAGGTACAAGTACAAATGAAAAACAATACAACTGAAGAAAAAGGAAAGCAGCTAATGGGTTGTCTTATGAGGTTCCTACCTAAAGGGTAGGTATGGATCACCTACTCATCACTCCATGTTCACCCGTCTCCTATGCATACTGACACGCCGTATGGTTCACCTCCGGGCCCCATCTAGTCATAGCACCCTCATCCTCGATCAGCGCTATCTGTTGTCTACACCAAACACAACAAGGTGGGGACATACCCCGTTCAGGGGTGAGTATAAAGATAGTCAGTAGGGACCCCGAGACCCTCAAGGTATCATAAAATCAACATAGGATAAACAAAAAAGCATGAAGTAAACTATAAACACTACTTAGGTATATGCCCATAAATATACCTAAGTAATCAAGTATAGCCATCTCAATCAAGAGGAAACACAGGGTCCAACCCAAAAGCCCAAAGCTCAACTGTTCCACAAAGTAAGGAAAACCATGAAGTTAAGTACCACTTAGGTATTCCACACAGAATAATACCACCAAGGTATTACCACGAAGGAAAGTACCACACATGTATGAACTCAACTCGCATCAAGTATAACTTATGTATAGTAGTAGAGATGATTGTATATAACTTCTAATCATCTTAATCTATTAAGAGGCTCTACTGCTGTCCCACACAGGATCTCTCCATGCTGACCCACATAGGATCGCTTGGTGCTTACCCACATAGGATCGCTCAGTACTGTCCCACACAAGATCTCTCTGTGCTGACCCACATAAGATCACTCAATGCTGACCCACACAGGAATGCTAGGTGCTGACCCACATAGGATCACTCGGTGCTGACCCACACAGGATCGCTCGGTGCTAACGCACACAGGATCTCTAGATGCTGACCCACACTAGATCTATAGGTGATGACCCAAACAAGATCACTTAGTGCTGACCCACACCGGATCGCTTGGTGCTAACCCACAATGGATCACTAGGTGATGACACACACTGGATCGTTATTCATTCCTCATGTCACAACCATCTACTGGATTCCTGCCCTCAGCATTCTCGTCTCCAGGAGGGTCCAATACTCTAGCCACTGATCGATACTCTAAATACCACTAATTCCCATGAATAAATATCACAAAGGACATCCACTCCATAGGGGTCTCAACGCAACATATGATGCATCAATCAGATGCCTGGTCTGTAAGTTAATAGCATTTTAGTCCCGAGAGCTCGGTTGGATTCGTGCTCGATCCAACCCCACCATATACAAACTTTATCCAAAACACATATGGGGTATACTAAAGGTACCATCTCTCTCTAGGGTTTCTGTTTCCACATACAGTTCTTCAAATGGACATTTGGTGCCAATGTTATGGTCAAAAGAGCATAAATGGGTTGAAGTGGGCCTGGGTCCGGTCAGACCTGGTCTGACTCACTGGGTCTGGCCCAACCCACTGGGTTTGGCTAGGCCCGTGGTGTGGTCCGGCATGGGCGGCACGGGATGGTGCAAAGTCCACAAGGTCCGCAAAGGTTGCAGGAGCTGCGGGGGCTGCGGTGGCCGCGGGGAGGCATCGACCATGGGGCGGAGGCAGCTGCGGGGCGGCGGTGGCCACAGGGCGGTGGAGATCGCAGACGCCACACGGCGACAGAGGCTACAGAGCGACGCAAAGGTCCACGAGGTGGTGAGGCCATGGGTGGCCCAAGGTCAGTGAGGCTGCGGGGCACCATGGAGGGCCACGAGGCGGCAAGACCGCGGGGCGGCGCGGAAGGCCGTTGGGCGGCGAGGCCACGGGGTGGCGTGGAGGGCCGTGGGGTGGCGAGGCTGCAGGGCTGTGCGGAGGGCCATAGGGTGGGGAGGCCATGAGGATTTGCGATGGCCAAGGGGAGGAGATTCCGTGGGGAAATGTGGAAGACGCAGGGTGGCAAGGCCACATGCGGGCGCACGGGCCATGGGGCAGCGTAGAGGGCTGCGCGGTGGAGTGTCCGAGGGGCGGTCTCCCTCATCGCGGTCGGCGATGTGTCGGCCACTACATCCGTTCGTCACTGTGGCACAAAGCCTACTACTTCAATCGCGAAGAACACACCATTCAAGAAGAACAGTTGAAGGGTCGCGCCATGTTTTTTTGGCCTACACCCTTCACATTAGAGCGTTAGCAAGCCGCTCAACAAAAACTTGAATGAAGAATGTCAAAACCCAAACCTCCCGCAATTGATTATTCCCAAAACCGCAAAAGAAATTATCCATGGATCAACTAGTTAAAGATTTGATCTATGTTCTTTATTTTATAAGGGAAGAACATGGAAAACAATATTCACAAATAATTAAACCCCTACCTTGGAGATTTTTTGACGGAGGTCGTGAGGAAAGAGATGAAGTCATTGGGGATAGACAAACGTCAGTGACGTCGGTGTTTCCTTGAACATAGGTTCATTTTCGTTGAAGACGTTCCTTGCTAGTGAGCGAGTTCTTCGTTGGGGAGTGCGTTCTTCCTTGGAGAACACGTTTTCATTGGAGAGAACAATCCTCCAATAGTTCTCCTCTCCCAATTCCACCAAAAAAGTGAAAAGGTAGCCAATATGATATGTTTCCCCAATTTAATTGTTGACACAAATTAAATTAGCATCATAATTACATTCAGGTTGGAATAATAAATTTTGGGGAAACCTAAAGGTCACCTCCCTCATTAAAGAGGGACTTCAAGAGGTTTCTCCCACATTTAGATGGGGTGGGTGGTCCCCACCCCTAAAATCAAAATGGGGGTTAGTTCAGGTGTTCCCCACCTCTAAAAATCCACATGGGAGGTTTAGGATCAGGTGGTCCCCACCATAATAACCCATGTTGATAGGTATCAAAAAATAAAATAAAAATGTTAACATTTTTTTTATTTCATTCTTTCACAAAAAACAAAAAAACTAGCTTTCACTCTCAACCCACTGTGGTCGAGGTGAAGGTCTCTCTAAATGAATACTGGCATTTCAAGTTCAACGGTACCCTTGGATTTTAATTCCGAACACTGGTTCAAAAGTTAGAAAATCTCGCTCGTACCTTTACTAAATGTACCCAAACAAAAGTTCATAAATTCATTCTGAGCACACCAGGCCTCAGAATCTCGCACCGTCAATTTTCACAGACTCATAAAATTCCCATATATTAAAAAAAGTACATTGAAATTATGGGTCTTTACATTCCCCCAGCCTCAGGGATTTTCATCCCCATAAGCCACAACTCAAAATAAGGGAACAAGTGGGGGTACTGAGCATGAATCTGAGCCTCCCGCTCCCATGTGCCCTCCTGGAAGTTCTTGTTCTACCAGAAAATGCACACCAGAGGTATTGACCACCCACAAAGGACCTTCTCCTGTCAATCCTCAATCTCCACTAGAACCTCCGAAAATGTCACCCCATCATCGATGTTTAGCTCACCATGGTCAATGATGTGAGAAGGGTCATGCACATATCTCCTCTGCTGAGATACGTGGAAGACCTCGTGCAACTGGTGCAACTAAGGTAGAAGAGCTAAGCAATATTCCACCTCGCCAACTCTGTTGAGAACCCTGGAAGGGTCCGATGAACCTCAGATATAACATTCCACCTTGGCCAAATCCTCGCAAACCTCATCGATGTGACACCTGTAGAAAGATGTGGTCTCCATACTTGAACTCCAAAGGTCTTCATCTCCTATATGAATAAGAATTATGTCTACTCTATGTAGTCTTCATCTGCTTATAGATGATCTGTACATTCTCTGTGGTAGACCGTATCATCTTTGGTCCCACTAGTAATGAAACCCCTGGGTCAGTCCAGCACAAAGGTGATCTGAAAGGTCACCCGTACAATGACTCAAAAGGTGCCATCCCAATGGTGGAGTGATAGCTACTATTGTATGAAAAATCCACCAAAGGAAAGTGATCCTCCCAACTGTGACTGAAGTCAAGGACACAAGCATGTAGCTTGTCCTCGAGGGTCCGAATGGTCCACTCAGTCTGGAAATCTGTCTGAGGATGGAAGGCGGTTCTCAAATGAAGCTACATCCTGAAAGCCTCCTACAACCCCTTCCGTAGCTGGGAAGTAAAACATGCATCACGATTGGAGACAATCGTTGAGGGTACTCCATGTAGCCGCACAATCTCCTGCACATAGAGGAATCCCACGCTCTTTACTAAACCCTGCACTTTGATCGGTAGATAGTTGGCCAACTTGGTGAGTTGGTCAACAATCACCCAAATCGAGTCATTTACGTTAGATGTACATGGTAGTCCTTTCACAAAGTATATGTATATCACGTCCCACTTCCACTCTGGGACCTCTAAAGGCTAAACCAAGCATGCCGGTACCTGATGCTCTGCCTTCACTTGCTGACAAGTGAGGCACTGAGAGACAAACTCTGTAACTGGTTTCTTCATTCTCATCCACCAGTGCTATCATCGGGGGTCTTGGTACATATTTTCCACTCCTGGATGTACCTCTAGATGGGATGTGTGGAACTCCCTCAATATATCATCCTGCAGTGATACTGGTACCATGGTTTGTCCTCTGAAGAGGATGACGTGCTCCCCACCTTCAGAAAATCCATCAAGTGCATGTCCTGTAGATATTTTATCACATCGTGCCTCACAGTCAGTGTACCCATGCTGCGCCTCCCTGACTCACTGAAAAAGTGGGGGTGACTGTAATAGACTGAGGAAAAGCTGCTCCATATTGACCCATAAAGGATATCTGTAAAGTGGCCAGCTGCTCCGTCGCATCACCTAGAAGCTATATACTAGACCTCCAACTGAGTTAATCTGCTACAATGTTCCCCTTTCCCGGAGTATAGACTATATCAAAGTCATAGTACTAGAGGAACTCAATCCAACACCACTGTCTCAGGTTCAAGACATTCTGAGAAAAGATATACCTTAAACTCTTGTGATCTGAGTAGACTGTAAAACATTCGCCCATCAGATAGTGTTGTCACATCTTCAAGATGAAGACCACTGCTATTAACTCCAGGTCATGGGTAGCATAGTTTTGATCATGTTGTCTCAGCTATCGAGAACCATATGCGATCACTACTCGCTCCTACATCAGGAAACATCTGAGCCCAGTCCATTATGCGTCACAGTAGACTACATACCATATGCCCTCCCCGGGAAGCCTCAAGATGGGGGCACTAGTCAGCCTCTACCTCAGCTCCTGAAAAATCCGCTGGAATCTCTCTGACCACACGAAGGGTTGCCCCATCTTCATTAACACTAATAGTAGTGATGAAACTCCAGATAAATCTGTCACAAATCTCTGGTAGTATCCAGCCTAACCTAGGAAACATTGTACCTCCGCCACACTCTTGGGTGGCTCCCAAGAAAGTACCGCATCAATCTTCACTGGATCCAATGCAACTCCAACCTCCGAGATGACATGTCCTTGAAAGTGAACCTCTCGTAACGAGAAATGGCACTTTGAGAGCTTACCATAAATATGGTGCTCTCGGAGTATGTCTAGTACTACCTACAAAAGGTAGGCATGCTACTCCTCAGCAGTCAAGTAGATCAGAATGTCATCGATGAAGAATACTACAAAGCGATCATGTTATGGATGAAAGATATTGTTCATGAGTCCCATTAACATTTTTGGAGAGTTGGTCACACCGAATGTCATAACCAAGAACTCATAATGGCCGTACCGACATATGAAATCCGTCTTATGTACATCCTCATCTTGTACTCTAAGCTGGTGATAGCCTAATCTGAGGTCTATCTTTGAGAACCACCGTGCTCCCTTCAGCAGATCAAAGAGGTCATCAATCCTCAGGAGTTGATACCTGTTCTTCACAGTCACCTGGTTCATGAAACGATAGTTGAAACAAAGTATCAAGCTCTCATCCACCTTCTTGACGAACAAAATCAGCACGACCCAAGTTGAAACACTGGGCCGAATGAACCATTTCCCCTATAAGTCCTCTAGTTGTACCTACAGCTCATGTAGCTCCACGAGAGCCATCCGATATGCTGGTGTAGATATCGGTGCCGTCCTAGGGTACAAGTCAATGTAAAAGACCACCTCTCTATAAGGAGGTAGAACTAGAAAATCATAATGGAAGACATCTGTGTACTGGTCCACCACTACAGGATAACTCGAACTCTCCACATCAACTGCTCCGAGGGAAAGGCTAGACAACTGATGAGTGATTGGCTGTACCCTCCTCTGAGTAAGCCCATCATATGCTGCAAAGGCTCCCTTCTATCTGGTGAAGGTAAACCTGGTAATATTCGTGTGGACACACCGCACTTTGCACATAATACAGTCAATATGAGTGTGGACTGTAGATTACCGATACATACCCAAGATGACATCGTAAGGTCTCAACACTGCTACTAAGAGATCCCTGCCAAATCTCTCGCCTCCTAGAGTAATCTCGCACTGCAGGGACCAATGTGTAATCATCAAATATGATCTCGTAGAAGTCTCTAGTAGTAAGTATCGAGCCAACGTCTCTGTCTAAATCTCCGAGCTCCGAACGAGGGTACTGGAAATAAAAGAATGGCAGGAACCTGTGTCTATAACTACTACAACTAAGGTGGAGTAGAAAGAGATAATACATTGTATCATCACTAGAGTGTCATGATCGTAGGCCTCAACTGCCTAGAGCTGAGCTCTCCCCTATCATCCTGCTCTATATGGTCGGGGTGGACCACCTGGTGGTGGTGGTGGAAACATCTCGATCATCGCCCACCGCCAGCTACACGACTTGCTCCTCTTCCACATCTGTCTGCTCCCTACAGACCTACTCGGTCGAACCTCATTCTCTTCTTGGGTAGTCCTTCGATCATCTGCTGATCATTTGTATGGAAGTTCAAACAGTCACGAGTCATGTGACCCTGCCCGCCGCATGCGTAACACTACCTGCTCCTAGCATGACTAGATATGCCTTGGGTGCCCCGCACAACCGACCCTGAATCCTGTGGTCTTCCACCTGTAGGTCTACCCCTCTTTGACCTCTATGACATCTATCTACTACCAGATACAAAAGACTCTACTACATGATGATTGTTGGTGGGTCTCGCTGCTGGTGACTACTCAGCAAGGAAACTCTCCACTAAGAGGTCTATCTCTAACACCCCCTCCAGCATCTGGATGGTAAGAGAAATAATCGATCCCTGATCTCTTGCCTGAGTCCCTACTTGAAGTTTGGGCCCCAGAAAAATGGGTCATGCACTATATCAGTGGAGTAGCGTGAGAGGTCAGTGAACCTCACTGAGTATTGAGACACAGTCATGCTGCCCTACTGGAGACGAGGAAGCTCATGTATGCACACTAAGCGAAGAGTCGATGGAACAAACTCTGCCTGAAATAGGCACTCAAAGTCTACCTAGAGAAGCGTCACCTTGTCGTGAAACTAGAGCATCAAGCTCCACCATATGCCTACTGCTGCCTGTAGAAGGCTAGTGACAAGGATCACCATGAGATCAACTGTTGTCCCTACCAGTCGGAAAATTCTCACCACGGCTTCCATCCAATCCTCAGCTGCCTGTGGGTCCCTCTCTCTCCTGAACCCGGGTGGCCACTGGCACTGGAACTCATGAAACACACTCAAGTGGTGTGCACTCTCTACTCTTGGGGATGGTGGCATCGGTGGACCAACAGGTAATGGTACCACTGGTGCCTCCAATAGTGTCTCTACTATAATAGGGCATGCATCGAGGCCTCGTCTCTTGGTGGGCTATTAGTGAATACTATATCTGGAACCCTAGCTAGATGTCTTCATAGAGGCATCATGAAAAGAAACAAGTGCCCCATGGTCAAAAAGTTATACCGGGTGAGAGGACTCAAAGATTTCACAAAGAAAAATATTAAAAACACACATGCAATCAGTGATTTTATGCACTGAGTCAGTAATCAGAAGTCAGGGTCCTGGTGTAGGGATTGGTCAGCAGCCGCACCAACACTGGATTCCGTAAAATGATAACCACACTCACTACACTTAACAATATTTACATTAAAAAGAAATATCAGATTCCTATGTTCTACGGTTAGAACCGACTCCTATAATAAAACATTTTCATGACCCGTCCCCCGGGGCTTGTGCCAGGACTACCCCAAGCCCACCTTCCATAGGCCAGGGGCTGGCGACGATCACCGAAAGGTGTATTCCCTATAGCCAGGAAGGCATTGCCTTTATAACCAGTAAAAACACACAACAAAGAACACAACAATATATAGACAAAAGTAAATTGTATAAAACATAGAGTGATTAAGGTAAAAAAGGGGTCAGAATACAAGCCCAATAGTAAAGGTAAAAGTACAACTGAAAAAAATACAACTGAAGGAAAAGAAAAGCCGATTTTGGGTCATCCTATGAGGTTCATACCTGAAGGGTAGGTACAGATTGCCTCCTCATAAACCCACGTCCACCCATATCCTCTGTGTACTGACACACCGTATGGTCCACCTCCGGGCCCCCTCGAGTCCTGGAAACCTCATCCTCAATCAGCGTTGTCTGTTATCTGTAGCAAAAAAAAACAAGGTGTGGGCGTAACCCGTGTAGGGGTGAGTATTATGATACTCACTAGGGACCCCGAGACCCTCATGGTCTCAAAAAATCCACAAAGGATAAACGACAAAGCAAGAAGTCAACTGTTAACCCTACATAGGTATAGGCCCATACATGTACCTATGTTATCATGTATACCCATCTCAATCAAGTGGAAACATAGGGTCCAACCCAAAATCCCAAAGCTCAACTTTTCCACAAAAGAAAACCATAAAGTTAAGTACCACACAGGTAACCCACCCAAAAGAATACCACCAAGTTATTACCACGAAGGAAACTACCACACAGGTACGATCTAAGGTCACACCAGGTATAACTTAAGTACAGTAGTAGAGATCATTATATGTAACTACTAAACACATTACTCTGTTAAGAGGCTCTACTACTGATCCACATAGGATCACTCGGTGCTGACCCATAGAGGATCGCTAGGTGCTGACCCACATAGGATCGCTCGGTGCTGAGCCACAAAGGATCGCTCGTTGCTGACCCACACAGGATCGCTCAGTACTGGCCCACATAGGATCGTTAGGTGCTCACCCACATAAGATCACTAGGTGCTGACCTACCCAGAATCGCTCGGTGCTGACCCACGCAGGATCGCTCGGTGCTGACCAACACAGGATCTCTAGGTGCTAACCCACACCGAATCGCTATTCATTCTTCACTTCACAGCCAGCTATTGGGTTCACGCACTAAGATTTCTCATCTCCAAGAGGGTCCGCTCCACAAGCAACTGGTCGATACTAAAACTTCCAAGAAGTCCCATGAAGATTTATTAGAAAGGAAAACCACACCATAGGAGTCTCAATGCAATAGATGGTGCGTCAATCAGATGATCAGTCTGTAAGTTATTGACTTTTTAGTCCCGAGGGCCCGGTTGGATTCGTGGTCGATCCAACCTGACCATATCCCAACTTTATCCAAATTCTATGTGAGGTATGTCAATGGGACCATCTCGCTCCAGGGTTTCCGACGCCATAGACGGTTCGTCAAATAGACGTCTGGTGCCAAAGTTATGGCCAAAAAGCGTAAATGGGTCGAAGTGGGTCTGGGTATGGTCTGACTCGGTCGGACCGACCTGGCCCATCCTAGCCTGGGATAAACTGGTTTGGGTTGATCCATCCTAGCCTACTGGGTCTGGACCAGCCCGTGGTGCAACTTGGCCTGGTGTCCCAGCCTGGGCGGCGCGGGGCGACGTGGAGGCTGCGAAGGCCACGAGAGCCACGGGGGCCGTGGGGCGATGGAGGTCGCAGGGCAGCGGAAGCCGTGGAGTGGCACGGAGGGCCTCCAGGCAGAAATGAAGTGGGGGGAACAAGGGATAAAAGGCCGTGAGGCACCATAGAGGGCCATGAGGAGGCGAGGTCACATGGCGGATAGGAGGGCTACGGGGCGGTGAGGTCGCTGGGCGGAGACGATGTGGTTCGGCGCAGAGGGCTGCTAGGCGGCGAGGCCATGGGGGCCATGAGGGCCGCAAGGAAGCTAGGTCTTGGGGCGGCGTGGCCGCGGGGTGGTTGCCTTCACCGCGACTGGTGATGTGTGGGCCACAACATCTATTCGTCCTTGTGGCACAAATTCGTCTTCTTCCCTCGTGAAGAACACATCATTCAAGAATAACGTCCGAGGGTTTGGGCCATGTTTGTTTGGCCTGCACCCTCCATGTTAGAGTGGTAGCAAGCAGCTCAACAAAAACTTGAATAAATAACATCAAACACAAAACATCCCACAATTGATTATTCCCAAACGCGCAAAAGAAATAATCCACGGATCAACTGGTTAGAGAGTTGATCAAAAAAAATTTCTTTAGAAGGGAAGAACATGGGATACAATAATCACACATAATTAAACCACTACCTCATAGATTTGTCGACGGAGGTCATGAGGAAAGAGATGAAGTCATTGGAGATAGATTGACAACAATGATGTCAGCATTTCCTCGATCGTAGGTTCGTTGTCGTTGATGAAGTTCCTCGCCAGCGAGAGCGTTCTTCATTGGGTAGCACATTATTCTTTGTAGAGAATAATCCTCCAACAGTTTTCCTCTCCAAATTCCACCAAAAAGTGAAAAAGGTTTCCAATATGACATGTTTCCCCAATTTTATTATTGGCTCAAATTAAATTGGCCTCATAATTACATTGAGCTTGGCATAATAAATTTTGGGGAAACCGAAAGGTCACCTCCCTCATTAAATAGGGAGTTCAAGAGGTTTCTCCCCCATTAAGAGGGGTTGGGCGGTCCCTGCCTCTAAAATCAAATGGGGGTTAGTTCAAGTGGTCCCCACCTAAAAACATCCACATGGGTGATTTAGGCTCAGGTTGTCCCCACCACCATAACCCATGTTGAGGGGTATCAAAAAATAAAATAAAATTGTTAACATTTTTATTAATTTCACTATTTCTCAAAAAACACAAAAACTATCTTTCACTCTCAGCCCACTGTGGTCAAGGTGAAGGTATCTTTAAGAGAATACCAGTGCTGTGAGTTCAACGATACCCTCAGATTTCAATTTCGAGCACCGGTTCAAAAGTTATAAAATCCTACTCATACATTTTCTGAATGTACCCGTAAAAAAGTTCTGAAATTCATTCCTGGGTCACCAGGCCTTGGAATCACGTGCCGTCAATTTTTGCAAAGTCATAAAATTACCATATATTAAAAAATATCACTTGGAAATTCCTGGTCTTTACAGACCCATGTTTTAAAACATTGTTATTCTATAATTTTTTATAAATATTTATTACATTACATAAATAAATTCTCAGGAACCATAATAGTATAGTGAATATGAAAAAATGGAAACATAACCATTGTTCCATAAGTGAGCTACATCATCACATAATACTTTATTTAAAAATAAATATTCATTTAAATGATATATACAATACATTTATTAATATCATAGGGAAAGGAAACATAATAAAGGGTCATATTATAGGCTCATTAAGGGTAAAAAGGGGAGATATGTAAGCATAAAATGAAAAACTGATATGGTAACATAAGCATAGAATTTCAAAACAATAACTTGAATATAAAATATCATAATTTTGATTCATGAGAAAAAGATTTACAATTCATAAGAAATGAATCCTAAAAAAATAAACAAACATAAGGCATGAGAGAATAACATTGGAATTAGACATGGAATCTGTGTTATACACATAGCAGAGAAAAATAATTTCTCTATTAGTCAAGGCACACTACGAAGACCATCAGAGTGGAAAATTTCCATTATTGAACTAGGTTGACTCCCCGTTCTAGCCTTGCCTTATCAAACTGAGTTCAATCCCATTCTATCCTTGTCTTAATGAATAGGGTTTACTCCCCATTATTGTCTTTATTTACTAAATTAGGTTCACTAGCCAATCTGGACCTATCATTCTGAATAAATATAAACTTTACCCATTTTATTGGAGGAAGAAATAAGTCCCACCGATGACATAATAATTATTTTTCATAGAAAATAAACTTGAAAAATAAAAAAGGAATCTACAAATAAATTATTTTCCATAAATTTAATAAAATTTATTCCTATAATGCTTGTTTAAATGAATATTCCTTTCACATTTTTTTGTTAAAATCAAAACATGCTTTATTTTGGAAAATTACATGAAGATTAATTTTAAATTATTTTTTCAGAAGTAAATAATGTATAAAAATGGATTTTAAAATTCAAAATAGTGTAATATATCATTTTGGAAATAATATTTAGTAAATATAGTTTTGGATGAAAACATATTACCAACTGAAGAGAAATTAAAGACTGGTTTTCTTAAAAATAATTTCTTAATTTTCTTATTCACCAAAGAGTAGAAAAAGTGTACCATTACTTTATGATATCATGAATATAGAACATAGAGTAAATTTCATGTTAATTCCTAATAGTTGAAAAAAATATTTAAAAATTTGACACTTAATGATAAATAATCCTGATAAATGACGAATTTGTAACATAAAATCATTAACACTTTGGTAACATTGAATCATAATCCCCATTATAAAATAACATAACTTGAAAACTAAAATATCATGTGGAAGAATAAATTCATGATATTAAATATCAAAGGGGTTATATAGACAACTCATTAAAGAAAATAGGTGCACAATATAATGTATGACTCAAAGAAGGAAAATTAAGACAAAAATCCTTTATATTATATATTAACATACTTCGTACACATTATACCCCCATGTATAATAAATTTATGTTTATTAACTAATATATGACATAATCATACATACATATCCCACCATATATGATTTTATTATGACTCTTTTATTACCAGTTTATTAACGATTCTATATTAATGATTTGTTCCATGTAATAATAGCATTGTTCTTTTAAATGTTTTGATTTGTTATATTTCTAGTTATATAATTGTAATAATCATTTATACATCTATATAAATATTTAAATGTCCTAAATATAATATATATTATGTATAATTTTTTATAGTAATCCATAAAAGTTAGTGATAGAAATTGAAATACACCATTTATATAGATGGTCAGTCATACGTAAGAATGAACGATGTTTCCATTTTCCATTTAGGTTGAAGGAAGGAAATGTAAATTTTATAAATTTTAAATAATGACTCATGATTATTTAATATATATCACATTTTTACTAAACACATCCTTTATAAATTCCATGAAAATAGATATCTAATCACATCGCTTCATGAGGTGGTAGTCCACTATACATGGGAAAAACATTATCATATTCCCATAAAATGGAAATATAGAAGGTATGTGTGATATAACCTAAATTAATCATAAAAAATCATAACTATAATAAATATCATATAGAGAAAATATGTATGTAGTTATGACCATCCTGGGGAGGTGATAAAAAAAACAAACAACCTAGGTTCACGAGGTGGTAGTCTTCTGTACTGACAATTAATGATTTCATAACACATTTGACAGAAGTGGATATGGTTATAAGTCATTAGCATAACATAATAACATAAAAGTACATATAATATAATGAGGTTATTATATATTCATGATATAAATGAATTTAAGTGAGTAGGAATATATAAAACCAAAGCACGCATTGATGAACATTACCTCTTCTTCAGGTATCCTCCTTATGTTTGCACTAAAACCCTTACTTGGTGGTATTTTTTATCAAAATAAGACTTCTAGGGTTAGTGTAGGTACATTGGAAAGTGATTTTTTTTGTATTGGATGAACCAAATAGGTTTGACTGTGTCACGACGATAGGATAGGGGTGGATTTTTATAAGTGGGGGAGTTGACACACTTGGTATATTTGAAAATAATTGAGGGCCCTCACATTTTTCATATGTCACAAGGGTCTAAAATGGATCCAATTAAAACCTAATAGATTATATGATTGAAATATTTTCTGAAAAAAATTATATACTTTTATAGGTATATGTAACCCTTATACTTCTAGTGTAAACCTTTGGTAAACCCATTTTAACTATAATCCCAGTAACTAAATTTAACTTTATTGAATATTAATTTTTGTTATAAATTATGATAAAATTATTATATATTATATATAATTATTATTAAAAATATAAAATATATTTTTTCAAATTCCATTCAATTAAATTAAAATAATTAATTTAATATTAATCTTAAATATGCGACGAGAAAGATGGTTTTAAAAGTGAAAATTTTCAAATTATTACAAATTTTTTATATCTAAATTCAACATGAAAATGATTGAAATTACCTAAGTTGGATTAAAATATGTATAATTGATCTAATTATAATTTAAAAATTATTTAAAATATATTATAACATTTTAATTATATTAAATGAAAACACATTTTTCAATTATAAATTTAGTATTTTTACTATTCATCAAAAAAAGTAAATTTTTAAAAAAATCCGGAGAATTCTCTATAAGATTTTTCTAAAATTCCAAATTAAAAAAATAATTTTTTTTTTATAAAATTCATTTTCTAAAAGTTTCTAAAATTAATTTTATTATTGTTCATATAATGAAATAAAAAATTATATTTTTATATGAAAATAGTATTTTCATGATATATAGACTTTTCCACAAAAGTAAATATTTTTTATCACTATATTTTCAATATATAAGTTCATTATAAATAGTATTTGAGAATTATTTATTTATGTCATTCTCACTAAGTTTAAAATTTACATTATAATAGTCACTTTTGAATAACAATATTAGTAATAGTTCATCATTTTGTTAAAATTTAGTGTTTCCTGTAATGAATGTTAGTTCAGTGTTATGTGTAAAGAAAGATTAACTTTGTATTGTATATAAATAAATCTTCACATGGTGTACAATTCAACCAAATGAATGAATGAAATTTAATTTATTTGAAAGATAAAAATTCATAAAAACTTTAGGTGTTACATTCTACCCCCCTTAAAATTAATTTCTACTTCAAACTCGTCACTCTTATAAAAAGAAATGAGGATACTTCTACCTCATTTTATCTTAATGTTCCCATATAGCTTCTTAGTTCACCACAAAATGTTTACTAGGTCAGTGGTCTTGTTTTGTATAACATTCTCCATACGATACAAATTCTTCACTTTTTATTACTCATAAGAAAGTTCATTCTCCAGTGGTATGGGTTTTGAGTTTAGTACATGTAAATTTTCATACATATACTTCCTTGGGAGTGATACATGGAACAAATCATGGGATTCAGAGAGATTTAGTGGAAGCACCAAAATACATGTAACTACCATAATATGATCATGAATTTAATAAGGAAAGATATATCTTGGTCTTAGTTTCTTATTATTTTCAAATCTTGTAACCATAAAACTTGGAGAAATTTATGGAAACACCTTATCACCAACTTAATGTTATCGATCACATTAGTGATATTAAACATAACTTTTCTACTAAATATGAGATATCATGATGTGTTGTTGTATGTAATTAACCTTCTCTTTTATTTCTTTAGATATCTTAGGTTTCAATAGATTTCTCTCCCCAACTTCATTCTAACACGTTGGAGGATTACAATTAATTCCATATAGGGTTTCATAAGGATCCATCTGAATCCTTGAGTGAAATCTATTATTTCAATAATACTCTACTAGATGAAAGTGGTAGTCCTAAGAAAGATTAAAATAAAAAGTATAATATCATGAAATATTATATAGAGTTTGAATTATTCTCTATGATAGTGAATATATTTAAGATGATAGGCAGTTTTGATACTCAATTCTGTATGAAGGACTTGATATAATAATCACCAAAACATTGAGTTAAACCTCATATCCCAATAAAATTTAATGGAATATAGTACTCCAGGAAACCATACTAGTAACTTAATTTTTATATTTTGAAGATTATCTAGAGAGAAATATTCTTTGATAGCGATGAATTATGATGAAATAATAAGGTGACTGACTACAACTAATATAAAATTATTACCTTTAGAAATTTTAGGGAATATAATGAATAAATCCATGGTGTTGTTTTCCTATTTCATTTTTGGTATGGATAATTGATGAAACATTCGATTCGTGTTTTGTATTTCATTCTTACCTTGTTGAAATACCAATCACCAAGAAAAAAATAGTGTGATAAATCTCTTCATACCATCCCACATTAATTATTATTTCAATTATTTATATATATTTTTACATCCAATATTAATAGAGAATGAAGAACTATGACATTCCTATAATTAAAATTTTTTCATGTCTGGTATGGAAGAAACACATAAAAAATTCCTAAAACTTATCATTCCACCATGATCATGGATAAACTCAATAATATTTTTAACCTTAATTTTCATATCTACATCTTCCTTTGGAAACTATTTAATCATTATAAGGATAGATTTATGAACAATCAATTAATCAATATAATGTTTCTCTCTCCCTTCAAGATTTCTAGATCCGTCATTTCAAAATATTGAAATATTTGATCTTTTGTGTTCCATATCATAGATATTCTACATTGATCATTTATACTCAATGCATAGACCACCCTATTCTCTTTCCCAGGGTGGTGATTTATTGAGTAGTCCTAATCATTAATCACTTCTAACCATCTTATCTATAAAATTTTCAAATCCTTTTTTGTGAGTATATACATTAATTTTATGAATCCATATATATATATCATAATATTTTCCAAAAATATAATGCCCTTATATTTTAAATGAAAAAATTACAAATCTAACTTCAAATCAGGAGTTGGTAATTTTTCTTATGAATTTTCAATTGTTGTAGTGAATTGTCTATAACCAAATCGTTATTCATAAGAACACATCCCAAATACTTCGTATATTCATGATTGTAGATTATAAACCCTTCTCTAATAGAGGGTAATATTAGAATAGTTTCACTAACTAATCATCTATATAGATCCTTGAAATTTTCAATACATTTATCTATCAAGAGGAACAAGGATTATTTAATGTTTTAAATGGTTAGAGGGCTAGATAGTCATAATAAATTATCCAACAACCATCAATAATATCCAACTAAACCAAGAATACTATGGATCTAAGTCATAGGGGAAGGACTGTTCTAATATTCAATAGCCTCCATCATTGATGAATCCACTGATATACCATCGCATGACATTTTATTACCAAAAAATGAAACATTTTGTTGAAAAAAATAACACATTTTAATTTCTTAACTGGTCTTTATGAACTTCCTTACTCATTGAATAGATAAGAATATAATATATAAATAGTAAACAAAAAGACCAAAGTAATGTCAAAAGAATATATTCAGTAAATACATGACAATGATAGGGGATTCAGTAAGACCAAAATTCATCACTATATATTCAAAGTTTTAATACCTTATATGAATTTTTTTTGGGTATATCATACTTCTAGAAACTCTATTTATGGTATCCAAAATGATTTCCAATCTTGGAAAAGTATAGTTCTCAATATAGTTTATCAAATATCTAATCAATACTGGGAATATGATACTATTTCATAATTGGGATCATTTAAATATATTTATATTCAATGTAGAGTCTCAGTGATCAATATTTATTTATAACAAAAAGAATAAGTGCACCCCTTGGTGACACACTTGGAAGAATGAATACCATGTCATGGTCTAAATGGAGTATCTTATTCAATTATTGTAACTAAATTAGGAACATTTTAGAGGGAATACATGAAATTAATTTGGAACCATGTTTTTGTTATATTGATAAATCGACTTCATGTTTTAGTGGAAGAAAATTAAATTCATCTAGAAATACCTAAAAAATTATGAACAATAGGCATTTTATAGATGTCATGTTTCACCCCAACCATTGGAGGTAAAAACTAATTCATATTAGGAATTAAGATTGATAAAATTGATTTTATCTTCATTTGTAGTTCATAAATATCATCACATTAATATAAAATCTATGTTCAGCTTGGAATATCAATCGTGACTTCCCTTCCTTGACAATTGATGTGGGATTTATAAAGAGAAAGGCAATCCATTATTACACTGACATAAAATTCTACCAGAGGATGAATGAATGGAATTGTGGGTATCATACTACCACCAACATAAACATGGGAGTAATCATAGAAATGATATTTGATCATCATACCATAAGTATTTTTTCGCTAATAATTTCATATCTAGTTGATTGGGTGGAAACTTGATACCCATTGAATATTCATTATATGTGAATGAATGGGTAAGTACATAGATAAATAATAAATTAATAGTTCTATATTGGATGGTAATTTTACCTTTCACCATGTTTTTATAGCACACCTAATAATAAATAGTGATTTAATAAGATTTCCCCTTATCCCACAACTTAAGAGTTGGTGACGTTTATCATCATCATTAACCCTCATGTAAGGGAACTGATTAGTATATGGCCTATTAGATATACACATGAAGAAACAATGTGTTTATTCTGTATTATAATAATATATATATTTATTTACATCATTATATATCTTATTTACATTCATTTGGTATTTAATTACATGTTTACCATCTCTTCCACACGTAAAAAAATTACTATTCCACTTAAGGAAATTACCTCCATGCTTCTTCCAACACCTTTATCATAATGTAAATATTATATTATTCTCTCTATAGTTTTTTTTATTTTATTTTAAACTCTATATTATATTTCTTTTCTGAACCATGATATTGATATGTACCTCCAACATCCATTTCCACATAGATAGTACATCCCATAATCTCTTCGTAGATACGAAATTCTTTTATTACTAATTCCCATTAGAGACTTGGTTTTAAACAACTAAATAATTGATTAAACAATAATTTTGGTTGGATGATGATTATAGAAGCACACCTCACAAGCTATATAATATTTTCCTCATAGGTACCAACAATCTCATTATCCTTTTTCTTTAGCTTGAGTAACTCCTTATCCATATTTTTACGAAGAATACGAGGATATCACTTATGGAAAAATAAGTCCTTTAACTCATCCAAATCCATGGAGTTAATTTTATCTTGTTTCCTCATATTCCAAATAATATACCACCATTAATCTGCTTCACCATCCAAATGTTAGACAACCAAATGAATTTTTTATTTTCTAAACATTGGAGAATGGAAAATTTATTTTCAATGGTATTAATCCATTGTACTACTATATAAGATCACCCAATGATAGAAGGTGGATGTTTCCTCATGAAGGACTAAACAAAATATTGTTCCCTTCTTTGTTCATTTATAATTCCTTCATGATTTATATCATGATAATGTTGTTTGATCATAACAAGGATATTTTTCAATTCACCTCCTAGAACATTTGGATTCTTAAGAGAAAAAGCATTGCATTTTTTGTCACACTAAGAATTAAAATGGTTCTTTTGTGTTAAATCCATTGAATACAACCAAAAATCATTATGTATGAAATAATATACATATTAGGTAACAACATAATCTAGAAAACTCACTTATAGTATGTCTAAGTCACGACATGTTCTTCATTACTCTATGAAACATTAGGTTTATCCAAGTTCATTCATAGTAATCTTCTATATACATCCATTATAATGGTTTATGAATAGTTTTTTAATTCACAAAAAATATTCTGTGTGAGTATCAAATGAGGTGTGAAGAAAGGCATGTTATTTTGCACCAGTTTCTAATTGAGTCCTGATCAATATGAGGTTTTCTGTGATATTTTCCCTTGGTACATATATGGCATATCCACATCCACTTATAGTATCCAAAAATCTATGCATTTCCATAAAATAACATTCCATATCCTTTTCCAAAATTCCAAAACATTAACCATTATGCTAACTCATCATTAGACATATCCTTAGACATTTTAATGATCTCAATAAGGTTTTCTACTCATAGATTTCAAGTCATAGTAAACCTTTTAACTGATATAGCTATAATAACCAACTATTTTCAAACAAATATATTACATCATTTTCTACGATTATTTATTACATTACATGAATACACACATGATAACCATATTAGTTTAGTGCCTTTATAAAATCGGAAACATAAACATTGTTCTATATGTGAGCTACTCCATATCCTACTATATTATTCATAACTACCAATCATATTAGAAAAATCATATAAAATACATATGTTCATAAACTAGGGAATAGAAACATAATAAAGGGACAACTCATATTCTAAATAAGGGTAAAAAAGGGAGATATATAAAAATAACATGAACATAAGTGAATGAGAACATGATAATAACATTTCAAAACCATACCATTAATATATAATATCATAATCATGAGTCAAGGCATAATTTTTTTTACAACACTAGAATCATAAAAGAAATCAAATAACATGTTCTATTATAGAAAAACATTATAATAAGGGATGAAATTTGTTTAATATGAAAACATATAGAAATTTTTTTCCTTATTAGTCAAGAATCTCTACCAATACCATTATCGCATAAGAATTACTTTACTAAATCGGGTAATCTCCCTATTCATTCCCTATCTTATTTAACTGGGTTTATATTCAATTCCAGCCCTGTATTACTGAACCAACTAAATTCCCCATTCTAACCCTATCTTATTTAACTGAATTCACTATCCATTTTTTCATTGTCTATCATGTGATATATAAATCTTTACCTAATGCATTGGAAGAAGATATAGGTCCCACTAATCAAATAATTAAAATCATACACATGTGTTCCACATGATCATAAAACATTTATAATATCATGGCATATGAAATGAAAAGGGTTTCTTAAAAATTTCATTATATCATAACCACTGTAAAATAGATAGGTTTTACAATTAGTTTCTGATCTCATAATAACATATCTCATAAAAAAATAAGGTTATTTAACAATAATTATATGATCATATAACCCATGGAAGAGAAATAGGTTTCATGAGCATTCTATCATGGCATAAAATATGTAAGTTTAATGGTTTTAATAAATACATCATCATAAAAAATATAGACCATTCTGATAAAGAATATGAATAATATCGTTGGTTTATTTCCTTCGTAAAGCATAAGTGACCTAAAATAATTTCATATTAGAAGGTAAATAATTTTTAGAGGTTATTTTAAAAATTTCACGAGGAAAATATCATTTCCTATTTGAAATATTCTCTTTAAAACATTAATTATTTTTAAAATAATTATCATTAAAAATAACCGTGATAACATAAAAAGGGACGCATCAATGTAATTATTGTCCATGATGTCTTAAAATTTCATTCATGTCGTACATGTTTAAATAAATATTCTATTAACAATTTTGGTAAAATAAAAGTGGTAATTATATTGGCAAACGACATGCTTTTTTATTTAAAATAATATTTTAAAAGAAACATGTGTAAAAATGTATTTTTAAAATTTAAATAGAGTAAAAAATATTCTTATTTATTTAGACAACATGGTTTTGAAAAATAAATAGATTTCTATCTAAATAGTGAAATAAAGTCATAATTTCAATTAATAATTTTTATAATTATATTAAGTACCAATGAATGGAAAAATGATACCATTAATTGATGATATCATGAATAACCAAAGAATATGAGAATCCTTTAAAATTACTAAGATATAGATCAAGATATTTCAATATTGAAATATTAATCTTTAAAAATCATGATAAATACTAATATTGTAACATAAAAATAAAACCACTTTGGTAAAATTGATTCATAAGATCTATGAAGAAATAACATATAATGACACAAAAAATATCATTATGAATAATAAATTTATGATATTACATTTAGAAGGATTTTTATATAAACTATAAGAAATAATATTGGCGCACAACATAACATACATATCAAAGAAAGAGAATTGGGATGAATATTTTTTACCGTAAGTATTGTATTCTATATTAATCATTCAAAAGAATTATAATAAATATATTTTTATTAAAAATATTTTATAGAATAATATTCATATGTATCATATCATATATTATTTTCTAATGACAATTTTATTACCATTTTATTAATGATTATGTGTCTAAGATACGTTTTGGGTAATAACTACTATTCTTTTTGTAATAGTTTTTATTTGTTATATTTGTGAATATATTACATTAATAATGATTCCATAATATTTGAAATTATATACATGATATTAAAATCATTTTATTTCTAGAATATATATATATATATATATATATATTTATAGATAGTAATTGAAATACAAGGTTCTGGGAGATGATAAGTCATACATACGAACAAATGTTCATTCCATTTTCATTTTAGATTGATAGAATTAAAATTAAATGGTATATATTATCATTAAAACCATATGGGTATTTAACATATATAATTTTTCACTAGACTCGTCCTTAATATATTCAATGTAAAGTACGAATGAATCTCATTGATTCATAAACCAGTTGTCCACAGTACAGATGAATGATGTTATCATGTCACCAAAAAATGGAAACCATGAAGGAATGTGTGGTATTAAAATTAAATAATCTTAATAAAATAAAAAATATAACATATAAACAATAAATACATTATTATTAATAGCCTTAATAGGTGGTAATTAAAAAGTAAAAGACATCAGTTTGCAAGGCGGTTGTCCGCTGTACACAGGAATGATAATTTCAAAACCCATTTTATGGAAGTAGATATAGTTGTATGGAATGACCATAATATAAACACATCTTATAATATTTAATATAATTATATTATTATATAGTCATCGTATAAGAATAATTGAATGGGTGTAGGAATTTATTAACCAAAAACACTAGTTGATGAACATTACATCTTCTTCGGGTATCCTCTAAAGGTTTACACTAATAATCATACTTGGTTGAATTTATGTCAAAATAATTATTATATGGTGATAGGATAGAATTTGGGAAGTCATTTGTAAATTTATTGTGTCCACCATAGAGGTGTGAAGGTGTGATTAATAGATGATAGGGGGGACCATTTATAAATAGGGGAGAGGACACAACTGGGTTTTTCAACATGAATTGAGTGCTCCCACATTTTCCATTATTCAAAAATGTTTCAAATAGGTAAAATCATATCTTAAAACATGTTAAGGAATAAATATTTTCATATTTTTTTTTGTCATTTTTATAGGTTAATTTTAATCATATTTTTTTAGTTTAACCCTTTATAAATTAATTTTTACCTTAACCGCGATAATTAGTTTTGGTTGTATTCAATCTTCATTTTGGTAAAATAAATAATTTTTCAATATTAGAAATTAAAAATTATATTATTTAAAAAAAATTGAATTCATTTTTTCAAATCTAAATCACATAATTTCCAATCATTAATTTATAATTAATCTAACAAGAATGATCAGTAAGTATGTTTTTAAGGTGATAATGTTTAAAATTTTTCAATGTCCTTATATCTTAATTCTATATAAAATTGATTAAAATGACCTAAATTGGAATAATAGTTTTATAAATTAAATATTTAAACATTGAAACCTTTTTAATGAAAAATATACTTTGTAAATAAATAAATTAAATGGTAGTTTTAAATTAAAATATAGTATTTTTTACTGTACATTATAATATCAATTCTTTCAAAAAAAACCCCAAAGTACCGAATAAGAAAATAATGAATTTAAAAATTAGAAAATTAAGTTCATTTTATAAAATTTATAATCTAAAATTGTAAAAAATTAATTTTATTGTGCATCATAGAATGACATAAATTGATTTTTTAAGAAAATAGAATTTTGAAAACAAATATTCACATTACCAAAAATTATATATATTATTATTAATATGTTTTTATTACATAAATAAATTATATATAATATTCCATTTTCAGCATAGGATTAATTTTTTTTGCATATATTGATATTTTAACATGGATTATTTTTCAATAAAATCCATCCAAGAAATTTATTTTATTCAAAATTATTAATTCACAAAAACTCAGGTTGTTACACCTCTTCTAAATCACGTTGTTCAATGCTCAATATCTATGGTGGTGATTTTGTGTCTCTCTATATAAGAATCCTTTTTTTATTTCTTTATGTTTGTCACAATTGCAGCATTGGTCTGCATCCATGGTTGATTTTATCATGTGGTGATGATTCTTGATTGAGAATTCCAGATCCATTATGTGATCTTCTTCTGTGGGAGAGTTATTGCTTGGATAATGGTTAGGTGTGAATGGTTCTCGAGGTATGCTTTTTATAGCCTATGTGCCAATAATTTAGTTCTTGGAATGTGAATTTAAAATTTTGGAAGCATTTATATGTCCTCTATTTGATTCCCTAAAATCCTTCTAGTTTTTGTTGATCCTATCAGTTTTGGTATGCAACGTTTGTTTTTAAAGGGTGGTTCTATATATAGCCCATGTTATTTAAACTGATGATTGATCTTGTTTTAGGAAAATGTTTTATAAATGAAATAGGATGATTTATTGATTCTTGTGTGTATATTTTCTATTGATAAAATATATATTCCCCTTGTTTTTATAAAATAAATGATAATTTTCAAGGAATAGTGAAATGGATTTATGAAGTGGTTTTAAAATACTAGTTTCGATGAAATGGTTTGAGATATAAAAAATAAAGGAGGCCTTTTGTACTTAGGTGGATGATGTGGATTAGGGCCATTTTCCATTTTATTATTTGGCGGTTTGTCATGGGATGTTCCATTTCTTCATAGTCATTTTTATGGGAATTGTTTTTGACATTATAGAGGGGTTCACTCATAGGGTTTTCTTCTACTCATTAAAAAAATGTTCTAAGGACTTCATTACATACTATTCAATGATTGTGGTATGTGTATTCAAATAGTATATACTATTCTGATCCTTATTAGGGTTTTCTTGTTCTTTGGTTTAAACTATTTTATATTTGATTACTTTTTTAATAAATGTGATAATCTCTAAAAAAAGTTACTTAACTAGTTTTAGAATTGTGGTAAATTGTGTTTTATTTAACATGCATTTTAAATAATAATTATTTAACTACTTATTATGATATGTTTTTTTAATTTGATCATGTTGGGATTATTATATAGATACATGATATAGGACGCCTATATGGGATCCCAGTTATCCTTTCTAGTTCACACCTTTCACACCCCTTTGGAAGTGGGTAGACATTGATATGTTTGTTGATGCAGGAAAAGGTAGGGTGCCACGGTGAGGTAGTGAGGTTCACATATGATGGGTCTGGGTAGATGGTGGAGAAATTCACATGCATAAATTGTCGTAATAGTTGTTGATTTTCATTTTCCTTTGTAGTTTTAATGGATACATTTAATGGGGTTTTCTATTTTTAGAGTTATGTAAATACTTTTCTTCCACCTGGGTTATAACATATATTTCTTTTCATTTTTTACCCTTATTTCTTCCCATTGTGTATGTGTTCGATGTATCATGATTTAGGTTGGGTGAACTTGTTCCATGTTTTTTTATTTGACACCTAAATGATAGTCTCCAACCCATGGGATTGGGAACACACTTTAGGGCTTGCCGCATTTTGGTTAGAAGCTTAGATAGAATGGTTATTTTAAGTTGAGATTTTAGAATTTGTTTTCAAATAGAGGTTATGATAAGTATTGGTATTATTGTCAGATAAGATATAGGTTTTTGGGGACATTAGTGGTTGGTTGTGGTGAGTGACTAACCATGTTTTTTCACAAAAATCCTCAATTTACCATCAGAAGTTTATATGTGTCCCTCATATATTGATTTTTGACCTTAGTAACACTTTATGTTTATTGGTATTCAATATTAAATTGACATTACTTTATTTTATGATCATTTTTAAGGCATTTAGTAATATTCCACTAAGATTCCTTCGATAGATTCCATAAGTAGGTTTTAATGGAATATCTTCAAAGATCATGTGGGTATATTTTCCGATTAACTATAATGTACCACATGTTCATATCCCTTTTTATGTGGTATAGACAAGAGTTGGAGGTGATAAAGATCGATCACAAAATTTCATACACAAGAATCCCCAGTCCATTAAGGTTACGAATGATACTCTATTGGTGAAGGACTATATGGATAAGATCAATTAGTTATTCAGCATTATTAAATAAACACTAGGAAGTCAATGATAAGGGAGATATATTCAATCTTTAGGGTCTTAGAAAGCAACGGTGGTATTCCATTGTACACACAGATCAACACATTGGATTGGATTTAATGGGATTCAATACCTTATTCTTTATGTTGTTCTTACTAAGGTCACAGATGATGGGGGATTCTCTAATGATCCAATATTTGTAGATGAGGGAGCATTTAGTTTTATATTAGACCAATATATTTAGGGTGTTGGTTTGTTTTACTCCACTGGTTGTATAGAATAATTAGTAAAAAGATTAGAGGTACTTGTAGGTTTTGGAATAAGTTATCTGATCACAATTGTACATGATACATATTTCTACCTATGAAGAGACAGTTGATAGGAATATGATTGTGCATATGAATACTTCATGAATGATTGGATATTGGATCCCTTTTTTTCTACCTATTTAAAAAATTAACATAACATTGAGAAGTCAAAGGAAGTTGTGTGATAATCCCTTGAGTGGTGGGGGTGCTTTTCATCAACATTCCACCTCTATACCATCTTCTATATCTGTCAGTGTACCCCTAACATGACACTAATGTAGAAAGGTCAAGCACACACGATGTTCTTGTTTCATGCCTAGAATGATTCTTAATATTTTTTCCTCTATGAAAATATATAGAGGTTATTCGAAGCCATGTTTATTCCATTTTATGGTGAAGTATATTTGGCTCTAAAGGACACTCTAATAATGTCATAACATTCAAAATCAACATATCTACAATAATAGGAATATGGTTTAAAGCACTATCAAATAATGGATGTTTTTATTGTGGAGCTTGATTTGGGATCGATGATAGTGAGAGGTACCTTTTTTGTTGAATCTTCTATAACAAATACATTATTTGATAATGTGGTAGCACATTCACTTATATCTTCCAATATTATTGATGTGGAAAAATTTCCCACAAAGCTCATGTCCTTTTTTATGTATTTGAATATGCCTCTTGGGAAGAGGAGAGAGTAAATGTTTCAACTTCCATCTTGGTCCTTATTCAATGTGGACAAAGAGTTATTCTGGGATTTTCTGGTTAAAAAATATGGATCTATTAGACATCATTAGTAGGATGCATTGTTTTGATTATCATCATGATGATATTAATTATTATAATTTATTTTACACATTCATTGTTACTGATGGGAACTATCAGGTCTTTTGGGGAGAGTGGCATATAATAACTGGTCATGTAATACATTCCCACCAAATGATCAAGGGTTTGGTTTCTTCTATTTCTTTTGATCATAATGTGGTTTCTTCTCTTGTTGATTGTCCTTCAATTTTCTTTTAATTATCTGATGACTTAAATGTTAACTTATCTGGTCTCCCTCCAGATTTGTATGAAGAGTTTATGATTTTTCTTTTACTTGGTACATAATCGATCTTAATAACCTCATATTTTATAGCCCTAAAAGTGATTAAAGATCTCAATATTCTACTTTATGTCCTAATATAGGGTGGTTTCTGACAACTTGGTGTTTTTCCATAGGAATCCTGAGTTCACTTTTACAAGAAGGTATATAGTTCTCTTAGATTCTAAAAGGCCTATCAATAGTTGAAAAAAGTGATGGTTAAGATAAAATACCATTGACCCCATATTAATGATTTGTTTGATCAGTTAAATAAGGTAATGTGGTATTCGTTGATCTGTATTCAGTCTTGTTGTCCTCAGATTTGGAATTGAGAGTCTGATATAACAATGATGGATTTTAGGAAGAAGTGTAACCATTATGAATATGTTTTAATGCCTTTTGGTCTAAATAACGATACTATAGATTTTATGTCTTTGATGAACAAGATATTTAATCTGTATCTTGAAAATATTTTCATAGTGTTTGTCAATGATGTTCTGGGTTACTCAGGATTAGATTGTGAGCATGGAAACCATGTGAATTTGGTCATGGATATTGTTGGTCAGAGTGGACACTCAAGAGGGGGGGGGGGGGGTGAATTGAGTTCCAATTAAAATTTCTGTTAAAATATTTTCTAGTTAAAATCCCCTGATTTATAGAATAAGTTAAACTGTAGTGAATTTATACAGATTGTAAATGTTCACTTAGCTTCTCAAAGATTGATTAGGTCTCAGTTAATTTAACCACAAGATCAAACTAACTTTTGAAGCTAACCGATTGATTTACAATAAGTGTAAACACTTGATAATTTAACTATCAATGTAGCTTCAAAATAGTTTTGTATTTCAAAGTAATAGCAGAGGAATAAATAAGATATATGTATTATACTTTAAACTTAAATAAAATATGCACAACAGATATAACAAGAGGTTCAGTCTCAAGCCAAGACATAGTCCTCTTAAATATATATAAATTTGATCCACACCCTGGATCGAGGTTAACAATAGTTTTACAAAACTTTCCAGTCCACGCAGGGACCTCTACCACTGTTCTTCGTGGGAGAAAAAATAAATACCAGGTCACACAAGGACCTCTTCCACAGTTGATGTGGGTAAACAGAAGTAAAGAGAATTTGAGTGAGGATTTTGATATCCTCCAGTTCAATGTAGGAGACAGTGTGTGTAAAGATATACAGAGTACACCAAACTACTCGAAAGTTAATAAATAAATCATGTAGAGAAGATAGATGAGAGTTTAGAAAGATCTAGTGATTATCAATATATCTCTGGACTCGTTGGATTCAGCAGGAATGATTCTGAGTCCTTCTCTGGTTTTTCTGTTGAAAAACAGAGTTTCGTAGTTCAGATTGTCTTCTTCAGGAGTGAGAAAGATATCTTGATTTGTCGTGTGTTCTTTAGCAGTATTGGATTGCACTCATGAGATTTCTTTTAAGGTCTTTAAATCTTCTTCTTGTTCAGGATTGTTCTTCTTGTTCAGCATAGTGCACTCGGATGTACATATGTTCTTTGTGTTGTATATCTTGTTTCGTTGTTGCTTGTTTCTTATTGCTCTTACACGTGTACTGCATCTCAGTCTTTCTTATATTCCACGAGTTCTGACAGTAGGAATGATTCCCTTTTCTACGGTTTCCTGACATGCCAACAACTATCATTAAATAACATTAATTGCATTAAAAACAACAAATATGTCTGTTATCAGTATTTAAATAATATTGACAAAAACTTAAGAAACGGTGTCACAGTGATTATGGAAACGGTGTCTTCATCATGATATGTGGTTCACGGTATGAGCTTCACGGTGTGAGCTTCACGGTGTCTAGTCACGGTGTCTGGTTCACGGTGAGTCATTCACGGTGTCTGGCCATGGTGTCTGGTTCACGATGAGTCCTTCACGGTGTCTGGTCATAGTGTCTGGTTCACAGTGAGTCCATCATGGTGTCTGGTCACGGTGTCTGGTTCACGGTGTCTGGTTCACGGCGAGTCCTTCACGGTGTCTAGTTCACGGTGAGTCCTTCACGGTGTTTGGTCACGGTGTTTGGTTACGGTGATTCCTTCACGATGTCTCCATACTTAGACAAATATCTGTATTTGGACTAAGACAGTGATATGCAGAATATAGATTAAGGTTAATCATTAGAGACTAAGAGAATGTGAATCATAAATATAAAGGTGTGATAATATATGTGAGAATTGTGATCATGCATAAGACTTGTAAATAATAAAGAGAGCAATTAACATCCATAAGCTTTTTTATTATAAAAACATGATGTGTAGCTATTATTGAGATTGAAGACCATTAGCAAGATGTGCAATGAAGATTGAGATTAATTAACAGTAAATAGATTTGTGATCATTAAAACATCATTAACACATGAGGAGTCCAACAATCTCCCACTTTTTTATGATCACAAATCATATATTGGTAGAATAAAAATGACATGTAAAATTACAGTAACTAGCATAGAAAAAACATTATAGAACAGATACTTGTAGTTTTTCTCCCCCATTTATACTATTATAGAACTGACACTTGTAGTTTTTCTCCCCCTTTTGGGATTATCAAAAAGTAGAGAAAAGGAAATGAAACACTTCATTTGGAATTAAACAAAGGGTTAAGAATTCAATAAAATGTGAAACAACAAAAGACATCCCATCAAAAAAATAGTCCTCGAACTCTTCAGGGATCCATCTTGTCTTTGCCTTTATCAGCAGCAGGATCTGGTGCTGAAGTAGAAGAAGGCATAGATGTGGTAGACAACGAGGGTAAGGGTCGACCTTCAAAAACAGATGGAGCCAAAGTAGGAGGAGTAGAAGATATAGGCTGTGGTTGGTCAAGAATGACTAGCCGGATCTGAGAAAGAGCTTGACTAACTGTCATGGTAGTTGAGGCTAAGGCAGGCAGTCCAGGTCTAAGGGGTCCGGCAGCTGGAGCAACTATAACAATACTCTGCACATGAAGATACAGCTTCAAAAGATTGATGAAATCAGTAATGATTTCACCACCATACTGCATAGCCTTTTAAAAATCATCCTTATTCTCTAGAAATCTGTCTAACAATCTGGTGAACTCTGAAAGTTTCGGAACTTGAGATTTAAAAGGTTGAGTCACCAGAGGGATTCTCAAATTTTCCACAAGATATCTAAAGTGATTTGTCATATCTATTTTAGAGAAAATCCGGGAAAGATACAAATCTATTTTCTTGGAGATCTTTTGTTGAGCATCATTGGCTATCTTAGAATGAATCCTAACCAAGTCCAAAGATCTATCACTATTCTTAATCACTTATGAAAAAGAAGATAGATCCAATCCACTGAAGGCATTCTGAAATTAATCCTTTATTATAGATCTCAGCATAGAATCATCCAAAGAAGGTGTGGAGGTCTGACCAGAAACAGGTGAAGCCTTGATAGCTTCGGTTAGAACTTTGAGCTGTTTCAGAACTTTTTGCAGACATCCAGTGTATTCATCTGTAATCTTATTCAGATTTTTCACAAGCTCTCTCATGCATTATAACAACTTGGTGTTCCTTTTTCCAATATTTTCATCAAAAGATAGTAGGTATGGATGAACTTGAGACACAATATCCCTAGCAAGTAGGGAATTAGAAGACTCAGGAGAAACAACAATAGGTGCAGGGGCAGAAATAGGAGTAGGCTCTAATCTCAAAGATAACTCATTCTGCATACTTGCTACCATACTTTTCAGATTTGCAACATCAGCACTCAGCAACTTATTCTCTACTCTGACTTCTTGAATTTCTCGGATCATCCTTGGTTGAATATGCAAGATAATATTTTCCAAGAGAATTGATGCATCTTCTTGACCTAACTAAGTCACTGGGCGAGGTTGAGTGGAGACAATTTTCTCAACTCCAGCTAACAAAGTCTCTCCAAAAACTTTAGATCATCTTTGGTCACAAAGGAGTGAAGCTTAGGTAAGGATGCAGGTAAAGGTAAAGGTTCATATTCTGGTTGAGGTTCAGAGTCATCTTCAGACTTAGATTTTGATTCAGATTGAGGTTGGGGCTCTGGTTCTGGTTCTGAATGAGCTAAGGACTTCAGTTGAAATAGAGAAGAAAGATCCATTCTAGTTACAGTCACTTGCTGTGACTCATTCACATCATAAAATCTTGGGAACTCATACCGAGAGTACACAGAAAAAGTGATAGAAGTTTGAGAAGCTTCAGCAGATCCATCTTCCACAATATCAAGATTTTGAGGTTCCTCCCCCTCAACATGTGCTTCCCTTCCAGATTCTTGAGGTTCAGGAATATGGACAAGATCCATAGTATCATCCCTAATATCTTCATCAAACTATTTCCTTGCTAGCTGAAATGCAATTTCCATTCTTTCTTCAGCAGATGGAATAATCTCAGGAACCGATTTTCCACTAGATAAGCTTTCATACTTGCTTCTTTCTCAATAGAAGGAGTCTCTTCAACATGATCTGCCTCTAAGGTTGCTTTCTGTTCTGAAACAGGAAAAACCAATTTCCTTGAAGAATTGGGATGAGCTTATTCCTCATGAAGAAAAACTAAAGGATCCTTAGTACTTTACTTTTCAATAACAACTTCCTCTCCTTGAGGTATTTTAGCAGGGATAACAGCAGGGACAACAACCCTTTCCTCTTCAACCAGAACTGTTTCCATTGGAGGTATTACATGATCTTCTCTAGGTGGTACTTCAGCTGTTACTTATTCTTGTTCTTCTTCTGAATACTAAGCCACTTCATATGGTTTCAAACCAGGATCAACTAGGTTCTTAGGACTTCTTGGATAGTCAACAGGATTAAACTTTTTATATAGTTGATCACTATCCTCAACCCATTGCTTCTTCCAGGGATTCCATCTTATCTTCATCCTTCTGATGATAGGCATGGATAGGTAGAAATCATGGTCCTCTAACTTTTCTTCATTCGGTCCAACCATCCATTTTGCAACTAACATAGCTGAAATCATCCTTGAGTAAAAAAGGGAGGTGGATTTGGAAGTTACTTTGATCAGCTCACAGATATGGTTGATAACATACTTACATAGATTGATCTTATGGCCATTCTTCAACAGGTGAATCAGGAACACATCCTGATACTTCATCACAGAAAAATACCCTTTTCTTGGACTAACCAAATTCTGAACAAACTTGAACAGGTGTATTGTCTCCCCATCTAGTTCAGCAGCTATGGCCCTTCGCTTGGTGCCATTTCCAGTTAGAATTTCCAAAGCAGTATCCAGGTCAAAGATGTTGGTTATTGGAGGAGGGTCTCTCTGGTAATCTTCACAAATTCCTTCATGTGGAATTCTTAGGCATGCATCCCATAGCCTTGAAGAGAAAGAGCACTTCTGAACATCGATCCAGCTGGTCACCATAAAGCTTTCTCCAAACTCAAAAGAAAACTTCACATACTGATAGAATTGAGATACAAGCCTTGGGTAAATCGGTCTATTATTTCTAGTGAACCATTCAAGCAATCCGTGTTCTCTTAAAACTTTCAAAACTAAAGATCTTCTAGACAGCATCCATTCAGGGAAAACCTCTTTTTCAGGTACAACTGTACGACTTACTAGGTTTGGGTTTAGAGGTCCTTTGGAATCTATCCTCAGTATACTCTTTTGTTTCTTAGAGCAGCGCTTCTCAGACAAGGGTGAATATGGACGCTTCATCCTTGGCATTCACTAAAGGTTCGGGTGAGAGGGAAGAGAAGGTTCAGGAGAGAGTTCGGGTAAGGAATCGAATGAAACCCTTAAGTTTTATCATTTGGGAATGTCAAACGTCATAAAAACAAAAACGCGGGAAATCAAATAGTGGTGAAATAAAAATTACCGCGATACGGGTTAAAATAAAAATAAACATAATTCTCATGGTGAGATAGTGAGTAGGAATTATGGTGAGATAGAAAAATAGTCATCACGGTGAGATAGTTTGTAGTCGTCACGGTGAGAAAGTGAGCATTTTATATAGTCACGGTGAGATAGTGAGTTGTCAGACCGTGAGCATAAAATAGTAACTTAGAAACAGTAATTATGAAACCGTAAAGTAAAGTACAGTAAAGTATTAAACATTAAAATCAGTAAGATATTCATTTATGATTAATCATACCAAGATCATGTATGATGTTGTCTAATCTTTCATAATTTAGTGGTTTAGTGAATATATCAGCAAGTTGATATTCAGTACCAATGAATTCCAAAGTGATATCACCTTTTTGATAATGATCCCTCAAAAAGTGATGTCTTACATCAATATGTTTTGTCCAAGAATTAAGAACAAGATTCTTAGAAATATTAATAGCACTTGTGTTGTCACAATTTATTGAGACATGTCTGAATTGATATCCATAGTCTATTAATGTGTGTTTCATCCACAAAATTTGTGCACAACAACTTCCAGCAGCTATGTATTCATCTTCTGCAGTTGATAATGCAACATAATTTTGTTTCTTACTACACCATGATACTAGTGACTTGCCTAAAAGGTGACATGTTCCATAGGTTCTTTTTCTATCTAGCTTACATCTAGCAAAGTCAGCATTAGAATAACTAACTAACTAAAATGATTGTCCTTTGGGATAGAACAGTCCTAAATTGGGAGTATGCTTGAGGTATTTGAAAATTCTCTTTACAGCATTTAAATGTGACTCTTTAGGGTTTTCTTGAAAACGAGCACACATACACACACTAAACATAATATCAGGACGACTAGCAGTCAGGTAGAGTAGACTTCCAATCATTCCTCTATAAGTGGATTGATCAACAGATTTACCATTTTCATCAAGATCCATCTTATAGGTGGTACTCATGGGAGTGTCACTACTTTTTATCCTCTCCAATCCAAAACGTTTTAAAAGATCTCTAGTATATTTACTTTGAGTTAAAATAATTCCATCATCATTTTGAAAGATTTGAAAACCAAGAAAGAATTTAAGTTCACCCATTAAACTCATTTCAAATTCATTTTGAATCATTTTAGAAAAATCAGTACATAATGTAGTTTTTGAAGATCCTAAAATAATATCATCTACATAAATTTGTACAACTAAAATATCTTTAGAAATTCGTTTTATAAACAGAGTAGAATCAGCTATTCCTTTTCTGAAACCTTTAGAAATTAGAAAAGTACTTAATCTATCATACTAAGCTCTTAGAGCTTGCTTTAAACCATATAAAGCTTTTGATAGTTTGAAAATATGATTTGGAAAATGAGGGTTTGAAAATCCAGGTGGTTGTTCAACAAAAACATCCTCAGCAATATATCCATTTAAGAATGCACTCTTGACATCCATTTGATATAGTTTGAAATTTAGATGTACAACATAAGCAAGTAAAATCCTAATAGATTCTAATCTGGATATTGGAGAAAAAGTCTCCTCATAGTCAATACCTTCTTCTTGACTATAGCCTTGTGCAACTAGTCTAGATTTATTTATAACTATGTTTGTGGATTCATCTACTTTATTTATAAACACCCATTTTGTGCCTATTGTGAAAGTGTCCTTAGGTCTTTCAACAAGATTCCAAACTTTATTTCTTTCAAACTGATTGAGTTCTTCTTGCATAGCAATTACCCAAAATCCATCATTAATAGCATCATCAATGTTTTTAGGTTCAAACTGTGACAAGAAGGCTTGATGTTCAACCTGATTTCTAAGAGAAGCTCTAGTCTGTGTCCCTCTATCAAGATTTCCTTCAACAACATCTAAAGGATGATTATTTAGAATTCTAGTTGATCTAGTAAAGGTAGGACTAGAAACTTTAGGTTCATCAACAAGTTGGGAATCAACAGAAGAAGGTTCTGGAAAATTTCCAGAAATGGTTGTCTTTATAGTAGGTTCATTTGATTTTTCATTAAGGTCTAGAACAAAAAAATCTTCTTCAAGATTTTCAAGAGAGGTTTTAGGCTCATATGGATCAGTTTCATCAAACTTGATGAGAACAGATTCTTCCACACACTTGGATCTTTTATTGAAAACTCTACAGGCTTTACTAGAAATAGAATAACCTGGTAAAATTCCTTCATCACTCTTGGATGAAAACTTGTCAAGATTATCTTTGGTATTAAGAATAAAGACTTTGCAGCCAAAGACTCTGAAGTAGTTAACCTTAGGTTTCCTATGGTTCCACAACTCATAAGGGTTCCTCTTAAGAACAGGTCTAATCAAGAATCTATTGATAATATAAAAAGATGTATTTACAGCTTCAGCCCAAAAATAAATAGGCAGGTCATATTCATTAAGCATGTTTCTGGCAATTTCTTGCAGGGTTCTATTCCTCCTTTCTACTACACCATTTTTCTGAGGTGTCCTAGGGGTAGAAAAGTTATGACTATAGACATTGCGTGATCAATAGGATTCAAATTCATGATTCTCAAACTCACGACCATGATCACTTCTTAGAGTTTCAATCTTAAGTCCACTAAGGTTCTCTACAGATTTGGAGTATTTAGCAAAGTAAGAACAAGATTCACTTTTGTGAGCTAATAAGTATAACCAAGTATATCTAGAAAAGTCATCTACTAAGACATAGACACAGTGCTTCCCATTTAATATAGAAACTCTAGATGATCCAAACAAATCCATGTGAACCGACTCGAGAGGTTGAGAATTTGAAACTTCATTCTTTGGTTTGAAAGAGATTTTGTGTTGCTTTCCCTTTTGACAGGGATTACAAACTTTGTCATTTGGAAACTCAAGTTTGGGTAGGTCTCTCACTAAGTTCTTCCTAGTAAGTTTTCTAAGTGAGTGTATATTACAGTGTCCTAATATTCTGTTCCAAAGCCAAGACTCTTTATGAAAATAATTTAAACAAGTAATATTTTGCATGGATAAAGAATTTAAATCAACATCATAAACATTTTCTTTTCGTAGGGCAGAAAATACTAAAGCATTTTTAGAATTAAAAACATTGGAAGAATCATTTTCAAATTTAACATTAAAACCATCATCACATAACTGAGAAATACTTAACAGATTATATTTATGTCCATCAACGAATAAAACTTTAGAAATTAATACTTAGTCAGTGTTACCAATCTAGCCTAAGCCGATGATTTTCCCTTTATAATTATCACCAAAGGTGAAAAATCCTCCATCAATTCTGACTAAGATTTTAAAGCATGAGAAGTCTCCTGCCATATGTCTTGAACATCCACTGTCCAAGTACCAAGTCTTCCTATAGAATCTCTTTAGGCAGGTTTCCTACAAAACATATTTAGATATGAAATGATTTTGGTACCCAGATCTCCTTGGGTCCAGACAGGTTAGCAATCAAAGCTTTCGGTACCCAAATTTATCTTATGGGTCTAATAAAATTTGTAGAATCAACATATTTTGAAAGATAAACCTTATTAGATCCATAACTATGAATATAACTAATTGAAGCATATAAATGTACAGAACTAGAACTAGCAGTATTCTGTACAGATTTAGGAATAAATCTATTCTTAGTAAACTATCTCTGTCCAGGTTTGTAGCCTATCCCATTCGGGTATTTTTGTGAAACTTGATTTCCTATCATTTGAGTTAGTGTATCCTTTCCATTTGTGAATTTCTCTAAATCCTTTATGAGTTTCTCATTAGACATTTTCAGTTCGGTGTTCTCCTTTAACAGTTGAGCATTTTTCTCTTTTTCAATAGTAAGTTCAGTTTTAATAGTAGTAGTGAGAGCATGGTGTTTCTTTAATGATTTTTATTTATCCTTAAGTTCATTTCATGTCTCTTCCAGCATATTACAATATTCAAACAATTCCTCACTAGTCATGTTTTCAGAATCAGAATCGGATTCTGTACTATCTTCAAAATAATAAGAATTTAAAGCAGGAGTATCTAAGATTACCTCAGATGTCATTGTCATAAAACACATGTTTGCCTTATTTCTGGTTTCCATCTCAGAAGCTTCAGATTCACTAGAGCTGTCCTCAGAAGCGCTCCAATTAGCCTTCATAGCCTTTTTGTACTTACTGTCCTTGTAATCATATTTCTTCTTGAATTTGAGCTTTGGGCAGTCTGCTTTAATATGTCCTTTTCTTTGGCACTCATAACAGACAACTTTATCACTTTTATATGGATTTTTCCAATCCTTCTTCCAATGTCCCTTATTGTTATACTTTCCTTTGTAATTTGATTTTCTGAAGAATTTCTTCTTCCTATAAAATTTCTTAAACCTTCTGGCTATCTGAGCCATTTCAGCATCACTATCAGAGTCTGAATTTTCACCGGTTGAACTATCAGTAGGTAGTTGAGCTTTATCTTTGTCCTTGCTCTTTGAAGCAGTAGTCTTGAAAGCCACTGATTTTCTATTAGGTTCATTATCTTCCTCTTTATTCACCTTGAGTTCTTCCTCATACATCATAAGCTTACCAATGAGTTCTTTGACAGGTAGAGCAGCAATGTCACATGACTCTCTGATTGAAACAGATGTGCCTCTCCATCAATCTGGTAAACATCTCAGAATCCTCATAATTTGTTCCTTTACTGGAACAACCTTTCCAAGTGAATTCATTGTATTGACTATCTCATTAAACCTGAGATACATATCAGAAATGGGTTCATCAGTCTTTATTTTAAAATTATCATATTTAATAGTATAATTATTTAATCTCATTTCTTTAAAATTGGTTGTTCCTTCATGAGAAACACCCAAAGTATCCCAAATTTCAAAAGTAGTTTTACAAGCAGAAATTCTGTTAAACTCTTCATCTCCTAAAGCACAGTACATGGCATTCATGGATTCACAATTATTATTGTAAGCAGTCTTTGTAGGTTCATCCCAAGTGGATCTAGCAGTAGGGGGAAGTTTATATTCTGATTATATGGCAGTCCAAATATCAAAACCTATTCTTTCTAAATGAATTTTCATTTTATGTTTCCACTAAGCATAGTTTGTACCATTGAAGAAAGGTGGCCTGTTAGTAGCAGTACCCTCTAGTCTATTATCCATAACCAGATTTTAGAAAGATAATTAAATAGATAAAAATTTAGAACTAACAGAAATTTAAGATCTTTAAAGATGCAACTAAATTCACAGTTGAAAAACAGAGTATTTCAATAATCTTTGAACAAAAACTAAACCTCTAATACCAAATGTTGGTCGGAGTGGACACTCAAGATGGGGGGGGGGTGAATTGAGTTCCAATTAAAATTTCTGTTAAAATATTTTCTAGTTAAAATGCCCCGATTTATAGAATAAGTTAAACTGTAGTGAATTTATACAGATTTTAAATGTTCACTTAGCTTCTCAAAGATTGATTATGTCTCAGTTAATTTAACCACAATATCAAACTAACTTTTTAAGCTAACCTATTGATTTACAATAAGTGTAAAAACTTGCTAATTTAACTATCAAAATAGCTTCAAAATAGTTTTGTATTTCAAAGTAATAATAGCGGAATAAATAAGATATATGTAGTATACTTTAAAATAAAATAAAATATGCACAATAGATATAACAAGAGGTTCAGTCTCAAGCTGAGACTTAGTCCTCTTAAATATATATAAATTTTATCCACACCCTGGATCGGGGTTAACAAAAGTTTTACAAGACTATCCAGGCCACGCAAGGACCTCTACCACTGTTCTTCGTGGGAGACAAAACAAAGACCATGTCACAAAAGGACCTCTTCCACAGTTGACGTGGGTAAATAGAAGTAAAGAGAATTTGAGTGAGGATTTTTATATCCTCCAGTTCAGTGCAGGAGACAGTGTGTGTAAAGATATACAATGTACACCACACTACTCAAAAGTTAATAAATAAATCACGTAGAGAAGATATATGAGAGTTTAGAAAGCTCTAGTGATGATCAATATTTCTATGGAATCATTGGATTCAGCAGGAATGCTTCTGAGTCCTTCTATGGTTTTTTCTATTGAAAAACATAGTGTTGTAGTTCATCTTGTCTTCTTCAGGAGTGAGAAAGATCTCTTGATTCGTCGTGTGTTCTTCAGCAGTATTGGATTGCACTCATGAGAGTTCTTTTATGGTCTTGCAATCTCCTTCTCATTCAGGATTGTTCTTCTTGTTCATCACATTGCACTCGGATGTACGTATGTTCTTCGTGTTGTATATCTTATTTCGTTGTTGCTTGTTGCTTCTTGCTTCTTACACGTGTACTGCATCTCAGTCTTTCTTATATTCCATGAGTTCTGACAGTAGGAATGATTCCCTTTTCTAAGGTTTCCTGACATGCCAACAACTATCATTAAATAACATTAATTTCATTAAAAACAACAAATATGACTGTTAGCATTATTTAAATAATATTGAAAAAAACTTAAGAAATGGTGTCATAGTGATTATAGAAACGGTGTCTTCTTCACAGTATGTGGTTCACGGTATGAGCTTCACGGTGTGAGCTTCACGGTGTTTGGTCATGGTGTCTGGTTCACGGTGATCCCTTTACGGTGTCTGGTCCCGGTGTCTGGTTCACGGTGAGTCCTTCACGGTGTCTAGTCATGGTGTCTGGTTCACGGTGAGTCCTTCACGATGTCTCCTCACGGTGTCTGGTTCACAGTGTCTAGTTCACGGTGAGTCCTTCACGGTGTCTGGTCACAGTGTCTGGTTCACAGTGAGTCCTTCACGGTGTCTGGTCACGGGGTCTAGTCACAGTGTCTGGTTACAGTGAGTCCTTTACGGTGTCTCCATACTTAGACAAATATCTGTATTTGGACTAAGACAGTGATATGCAGAATATGGATTAAGGTTAATCATTAGAGAGTAAGAGAATGTGAATCATAAATATAAAGGTGTGATAATATATGTGATAATTGTGATCATGCATAAGACTTGTAAATAATAAAGAGAGTAATTAACATCCATAAGCTTTGTTATTATAAAAACATGATGTGTAGCTATTATTGAGATTGAAGAGCATTAGAAAGATGTGCAATGAATATCGAGATTAATTAACAGTAAAAATATTTGTGATCATTAAAACATGATTAACACATGAGGAGTCCAACAGATATTTTGAAGAGACACTATCTTTATAAAAAAAATTCAAAATTAAATTTTTGGATTCAAGAATTGATGTTCATGGGGTACAGGATATCTAAACATGGATCAGTTGATCTTAAGAAGGTTAAGGTTGTCTTATCATGTGAGGATGCACATAACAACTCAAAGATTCATTGTTTATTTTGTAATTCACGATACTGTTTATGGTTCATGATAATTTTCTCAAAGTTAGAATCACATTTGACTGTTATTACAAGTAAAGGAGTGAAATTCTTTTGGGATGCTAACTATTAGGCTACATTTGTTGAGTCAAAATAAATTCTATAATCAACACATATTTTGATATTTATTGAACATGGTAAGGGGGATGTTGAATAATATGTTGATTATGATTCTGTTTTGGGTTGTATTATTTTTTATCATGATTATATTTTGTGTTATGGATCTCTTCAGATTAGGCCACATGCGATGAATTACCCCACTCCTTATTTGGAGCTTTCCACAACTATTCATGTTCTTATGTTTTGGAAACATTATATGTTTTGGGGAGATATTCATAGTCTATTATGACCATAAGAGCCTAATTTTTATATTTTTTAATAATTAATTGAATCTTAAAAATATAAATTGGGTATTGAACATTTATAGGTTTTATTTCAAAATAACCAACACCCTGAGGATGCTGGATTTCATATTAGATTCTCTTTTTATGAATATTCCATTTTTTAATCCTATAATCAGGGGAAGCGTGGTAACTTATGGGTATCTTCTCTTAGTTGCATCTAAATTTATAGAAGTATGATATATGAATTATTATAATTACTGTTTATTTTTTAATCACTGTAGGAGTAAGTTTTATAGAGTTAATTGAATAATGATAATTTCAGAGGAATTAGATAAATCCTTCATAGTGGGGAGACTATTTCTTCTTGGTCACTACCTTTTAATGTCACTCTCAGCTTCGGGAACCAGGTAGTCTTTACAACATCTATGATGAGTTAGTTCTATTTCACTAGAATAATTATTTCTTTTCCATTCATTATATCACTTTGAATATGAATTATGAAATGATATGGAAATTCTGGTGGAAGGGCATGAAACATGACTTTACTGATAGTGTGTCCCACTATTACACATTCCAATATATATGAAAATAATCCAAAACCATCATGTTTTCATCAGGCTCATCATTTACCTGTTTGGAAACTAGAAGATCTATCCATGAAATTAATTTTTTGACTGCCATGGAATCCTCGATAGAATAACTCAATATTTGTGGTGGATAATTAGTTGATTAAGTAAAATAATATAATTCTTATTAGGGACCCCACTATGGTTGAAGATATGGGTAATCAATATGTGAAAGAGATATTTAGGTTACCAGGGCTTCCCTATTCAATTATTTTGGATAGTTATCCTTGGTTTACATCCATGTTACGGATGAGTCTCCAAAGGGTGGTGGGGAATTTGTTCAGGATGTGAAAAATATATTATCCAAAATTAGATAGTTGGATGAAGTTTTAAATTCAAATTTTGTAGATTATATTTCAATCCAGGGTGTTCAAAATTAGTAGATAATTATATATTAATTTGGACCTACCAAATCAATATGTTTTTTAGGGATTATTTTAGTTTTCAAACAACAATATTCATCATTCTTCGATCAAAATGGAACCTGTTAAAGATTTTTATAGTCACCCATGCATGTCACATCGTTGTTGTTCAAGGGTGGGAGACGTATCTATTGTGGGAATAATTAATGTTCTAGATATGTTATAGATGATTCATGAAAAAATATTTACTTCTATTTATAGATATAAATCGTATAAAATCATATGAATATCATTGATGTTGTCCTTTGGATTTTTCAATTTGTGACTGGGTTTAATTGAAATTTTCTCCTTGGATGGGTCACTTTAATCTTGGGAAATTTGGGATGTTGGCTCCAAGATATGTTGGGATGTTTTAGGACATTGAAATTTTATTAAAGGTTCTTATCAGTTAGAATTCATGGCTAATTTGATGGGTAAAACTGATATTTTCCACATATGTTAGATCAATAAATAACATTTCAATCCTTCCCACATTTTGAGTTAGGAAGATATTGAATTAGATCTAAAAATTACTATTGTAGAGAAACCAGTAGAGATAACAAATACATAGGGGAATGTATTACATGGGAGGAATTTTACATTGGTCAAAGTGATATGAAAAAAATAATCATATTCTCATGATACTGGGGAGCATGAATCATCAGTGAGGGAGCAATGACCTCAACTCTTTCTCAAACACCATTATTCTACATTACATCCCAGTGATGGAAAGTCCAATGGTTGGGATATTGTAACATACTATATAAATTTTTTGATCTCTTTTGGTGTATAATATCTTTTTTCTTAGGTTTAGTGGGTGTTTTATTTTTTCAAGAGTTTCATGAAGAACTATTCATAGTTCTAGCTGTAGAAAAAACTCACATTGTAAACATAATTTATGTTGTGAACATGTCTTTAGTTTTATTCAAAATATTTTTTTCAAATCATGAAAATAATTCATACCATGAGATTGGGTTTATATTTCCAATGCATCACTTTAGTTTTTTTAACATGAGGTGACACTATTTTCAGAATAAATGCATGTTATGGGGTTTATACAGTGATTATATTCTACATGTGAATCATTAATGATCAGATGGTTTTATATACTACAATAATGAATTCTAATCTATAAATTTATTATCTTCCCTACATAAAACCTTTTTCTTTTCTAATTTATTTTGGGTGCTTCCCCTATTTCCAGGTTTCTTTTTTTTCAAACGATCTCTATAGTGATTGCGCTATGATTCTACTAATAAGTGAGATTTTTGATTCTTAATTTACATTAGTCATGGTTGAGATCTTAGGTTGAGTTCATGGATTAGATAACCATTTAATAATGATTCTTTTTTCATCTCTCTATACATTTTGTGTGATCTTATTCCAGGGTCCACCACATTCTTTGGTTGTGGTGTGACATGTGTGGTTCTTGAGGTATCTTTATCCTAACCACACCACCAATTCTTATTATTGTAAAATATGATTCTAAGATGTGACAATAAGTTATATACACATAATTTAAGTTTATGGGTTTATTTTTGTGTTTGTTTATCTCATTTGTAATGTTGTTTGGCCTTAGTTTGTCTTGGGTGATTAAGTATTTATACTATTTTATTTAAAACAATTATTAGCCTTATTTAATAAAATTTTTATCTAAATAAATTTGGATTATTTATTTATTTATGTTTCTATAAATTGGTTTTTAGAAATATGTTTTTCCCCAATTCTGGTAAAATAAAAATAATTTTCAAAGTATATTTATATGGATTTATGAAATGTTTTCAAAGATTGGATTTCATGAAATTATTTTAGAAATGTAAAACATAGAAAGCCATGAGTACTTATTTTGAAGTTGTATCATAGGTCCCTCGTCCATTTTATTATTTGGGTGTTCAATCATGTGGTGTTCCTCTACTCCCTAGGTATATTGTTTTAGGAATGTTTTATTGATATTATTAAGGGATTCATTCATGAGGTGTTCCACTTCTCGGTAGTCATGTGTTTTATGGATTTGATTACGCACTACTCATTAATTATGCTACGAGTATTTTCCTAGGATGACCTATAGTGACCCTTTTCATGATTTGGCATTTTTTTGGTTTATAGTATTTTTGATTTTATTACCTGATTTCATTAGTGTGATATTATTTGAACTTTTTTACCATTATATTATTAGAATTGTGGGAAATGGGGTTTTATTTACCATGTTTTTTAGATAAAATTATTTAAATTATTATCATTCCATGTTAAATTGTTAATTGATCATGATGGAATTTCATTATAGAGACCAGATACAGAACACATGGGAGGGATCCCAGATATCTTGTTTAGCTCACACCATTAGAAACACTTTAGTGGTTCATAGGCCTTATTATGTCTTTTGATGAAGGAAAGGAAAGGTTTCGTATTGAGGAGGTGAGGTTCATGTCAATTGGGTTTTGGAAAATGGTTGTAAAATTGTGGTGACTTTCCTATGTATCACATGGAGTATCAATGCTTTGGCCTAGTTGTCCTTTGTGAATTTCTTGTGAATATTCATTGGGTTATATATATTTTTTAGAGTTGTGTTTGTAAAATGGTTTAACTTTTTTATGGAATATATTTGAGTATTTTTCATCTTTTGTTAACTAATATTGTGTATCCATTCAATGTATCTTATTTCAGGTTGTGAAAAATAACTTCCTATATTTTTTGTTTAATGTCTGGTTGCTATCCACCAGTCCATGGAGATCGGGAATACCCTTCGGTTATTGATTCATTTTTTTCAATCTATGATTTCTGGGTTATATGGGTTGGGATGTGACATGGTTCACTAACCACATAACAATTTATACTAGAAAATTATCTCCATAAATTATCCTCCTCTATCAGTTATTAATTACATCATCTAAAATTTTCATGCCTCTTCTATTTCATAACATGTATCATCATATCTATAGGTTTTTGCCTTATTTCATCTTTACAAGTATCAATAGGTTTTTATCAATAACATAGTGTTTCAATGATATAGAATATAAATGTAAATTTTATGGGAATTTTTTGTGGAGTTCTTCATCAAGTCTAAATAACATTACTATTGGAATGAATAATTTACTCCTTATAGAAGAATCTATGCTCCTTGGGAATATAAATTAACTAACGAATATCCCATCCGGCCTCTTAATTAGAAATAAAATATAATCTAGTTATGTCATTATTTTCATAATGGAAGTGTGCTTTGGGTGGAGATATATTAAAAAAATTAATTATCTTTTCCCAAAAACACAAGTGATGATCTTGAACATCGAATTTATAATTTATTTTTATAACATCATGATGAAATTAATATTTGGGACTTGGAAATTTAGTCATTTGGAATGTTGATCATCCGAAAAGTCCCTTTTGGGTTTCCTTCATCAGGTTGTGTATATCCAGGGATATATTTCATATATCAATGATCCAAACGTTCTCCAATGATCTCAATGTAATGCCACTTGATCTCTAGTTGATTGTATAGAAAATTGAATGTCTTGGAGTGTTCATTCTTGACCTCCCATTCATTGGTTTTAAAGAAATATCTCTTTCATTTTTTGGTATTGAGAGGGAGAGATTAGAATGATTCAAGATAGAATTCATTGCGTAAAACAATTCCTTATTCTAAATCTCAAATGCAATACATGATAGTCATAACAATCAATTTGTAGAGAAATGGTTTAGTTTAAAATGTTATTTAATTGTAATCTTATCATTAAATAACTTTTCAAACCATTAATATCCCCCATTCCACATAATAATAGTAATAGCATTTTTGGAGTTCCAACTTGAGCAATTTAATAAATAATATTTACCTATTTGTTAATAATTATTTATCACTGGACACAATCTTTGTCCATCTGAACTCATAAATATTATTAAAAACATGAATAAATATTTTATTCATAAAAAAATATTTCATATACATACTAAAAAATAAATATTTGTTAAATATTTTATAAAATAAATAAATATACCTTTAGTCACATTTTAGTGAATAAATACTTATTTAATTTATGTTAACAACAAAAAACAAATGAAATTCATTCTCATTCTTAAGAATAATATTCATCCTAATAAATTAATTCATATAGAATTTAATAAATATTAATGGAAAGACATAGTGTGTGACCCTGTATGATTTTTTCTTGTTGAAATTTGGCAGGCATGCCTAATTTCTAGGATTAATGTCCAGAAACTAGTTCAGGCACATAAGAGAAAGAACATAACATCACAGAGACGATAGCCACATATGAATTCTCTCACTAAAATAAATGTCTTTTATAGAATTATCTCATCAACCATTTTTTCACATTAATTATAGAAACCTATATGATTGATTCATCTTTCTGTAATAATATTAAATAAACACAATGTTACACCATTTGAATCGAATCTAGGAAAAATGGTTATATTCCAATCAAAGGGACAAGATATCCAATTCCATAATGATGGAAGGGACAAGTCCTTCCCAAACATATCCATTAATGAAATATCAATTGTGATGAACCCAACATACCCTACTTCCATCCAATATATCATGCGATGGTTTTCATCAGTAAATCTATATTCGCGATTCATGACATCCATTAATAATGATCTTAATGTCAAAAGACTGTTATATATTCTTACATATAGGAATATATGACGACACCAAAACATTTGAAATCCATATTATGGGTATTTTATCATAATATATCTTCTTAAATATTAACAGGTTAAATATTCATAATAAGAATCCTCATCTACATATGAGTAATCACTCCTAATGGTTTATATAAAATAGGTCCTCTCATAGTAAATTATCCAACAATAGAACTATTTTGAGAATATTTTCATAGTACTTTGTGGTTCTCAGTATATCATTGAAATTATATAACCTTATCAATGGGACAAATAATATAGGAAATTATTACACAAAATTCATTTAGAACAATGTAAAATATTTAATAAGATGTTTAATTAATACTATATATATAAAATATACATGTAATAAATGTGAATTGTGTGGGTCTTAGGACACAATCTCTATCTAAATCCCACCTAGAATATAGATAACAACTCATGAATTTCAGTCTACTAGACCTCACATGATAATCATGTTTCTAATGTGTTAAGGATTTCACCAAGGGGTTTTCCATGTTGTCTAATATGTAATTACTTCTCACTTCAACCTCGCAACTATAAGAAAATTCCCTCACGAGATGATATTTCTGATGTATGTGCTTCATCAGCAGATGTGACATTGTCTCTTTTATGAGACCCACTTCTACAATATTATCATAATAGATTTTGATTGGATCATTAAATTTATGTACAACTTGAATATCATTGATATATTTTCACATCCAAAATTCATCTTTCGATTCCTCAAAATCCATAATATACTCATAAAATCCTATAAAATCTATAAGCACAACATTTTTTGAGTTATTCTTACTCATAGAACATCCATTCAAAGTGATTATGTATCCTATTTGTGAAATAATGTCAAACAGATCAATTATGTTAACTATAATCTATATATCTCGTAATGATTATACCTTTATCTTCTCCATATACCAGGATCATATCCTTATTTTTACTCAGATAATTATGGATAGTAATGACTTCCATCAATTGGTGGTGACTTGGAGTAGCTTTATATCTTCCTACAATACTCAATTCATATGAAACATTGATCCTAGTATATATAATATCATACATGAATGACCCAATCATTGACCCATATAGAATAATTTCAATTTTATTTCATTACTCATGTGCCTATAGAAACATTTTCCTAGAACTATGAATACCATGTTATACTAGAAAAAACTTCATATTTGATTGTTCCTTATTGAATATATTCAGTATCTTTTTAATGTATGTACCTTGACATAGAAAGAGCAGTCTCTTAGATCGGTCACATTTTTTATTGATTGTAAATTTTTTTCCCTTGCCTAATTTTTTAATGGTGACTAATTTATTAAAAAACTTCATAATATACTATAAGACATGTATTTTATGTCTAATGATTAATATGTCATCAATATATACAACTAAGAAAATGATTATTCTCCCAACAGATCATTTTTAGATACAAGGATCACACTGAATATTTATGAAACCAAATTCTATTATGGTTTAATTAAAATTATTTATCCATGAACAAGAATATTTCATTAATACATAAATGGTTTATTGCAATTTTTCATATATTGTTGGAATTTTTTTGACTAATAAACCCTTAGGTTTGGTTTATATAGAAATATTGACGATGGTTCCAATTATGCAAGTAAGTTTTGACGTATATTTACCAAATATCATTGTCATGGTAAGACATAATGGAAGGTAGGAATCTGATGGATTTCAACATTGTGGTTGGGGAAATGGTTTCATCATTTTCAATGAATTGACATTGTTTAAACCCTTTTTCCAAAAAAATCCCAATAGGTACTGAATTATCCATTCATTCCTGGTTTCATCTTGAATACCCATTTGTAGAAAACTGGATTAACACCTACTAGAGGGTCTACTAAAATACATGCATGGTTTTGGTACATGGAATAATTTTGAAAATAATCCCTCATGACATCCTATCAATTTTTCTGGATGTGATTGTGTATGATTAAAAATATAGATGATCATGAATGAGTATGATTGGTGTTTGGAAAATAATATTTTTAAGATGACGTAGTTTCCTAGTGTTTTCCAATTTTTTGGGCCTCAAAATCTGAAGATTAATTATTGGAGAAAGAATATTTCTTCACAAAACATTTTCTGTTGAATGAAATGGATAGTTCATACACTGCAAAGAGATTATGCAGAACATCGAAGAAAATCACAACTGTAATGATTTACACATATTAGTACTATACGGACCACGAATCGTGGTACATGGACCACATAGAAAAAATATTTCAGGCGAAGAGTTTTAGTTTAATAGAGAAAAATATTTTGTGGGATCCTTTTCATTTTTTCCTAATAAGCACTGATTCGTTTGTAAAGGAATTGGCCTATGTGAGGGAAGAACAAAATTACATGGACTACATAGGGAAAAATGGTTCGTGGGGGGGGGGGGGAGCATAGGCCGTGGTGGAGGCTGTACCAAATAAAATATTTTTGTAAAATAGATTAATATAATTTTCAGATATATTTTCCTATATAAGGACCACTAATACAATCATTAAAAAGGGTTATTTTTATAATAAAAAATATTCACCCTGGGAAGAATTCAGAGAATTTTGAAGTAGTTCAAGTTAGGATTCTATGGTGGAGAATAATTTCATGAGAGTGAATTCCACAAAAGGAGAAGAGTTTTTCAAAGATAGTTTCTAGAAGAAACTTTTTAGGGAGATGTACCTGTAAAGAAAGGATTCTACAAAGTTTAGGACATCTACAGAGCATTAGTAGTCTACAGAAGATGAAGGATTCCACAAAGTGGAGGTGTTCTGTGAAAAAATGGGTGGTCCATGAAGCACTCACGCAATGTGGTGTAAGGAAATTCATAGAGGACATGAAAAGTACACAAAGGTACTAAAACAGTTCTCGAAAGTAATTTCCACATACTAATATTATACAGAAAGTGGATTTCATCTATTGGTGGAAACACAAATTTAACAAAGCATTTATCTACAGTTTATGATATATGATTTCATAAATATTAAGGGACCTACATGTTCATAAACTATGATTGGATCCTTTTCAAGTGATGTGAGAACAAGAATAAGAAGATGGTTGGCCTTTCCACTGGTAGTGATCCAAACAAAGGCACATAGGGTGTGAATCTTGGAATAATAGTGGGATTACCATAACCAATGTAAAGAAATTGAGACTTGGAATATAAGTGATCTATCCTGAACGTAAATTTTACAATGAGACTTAGTGGAATTGGTTAATAAATACATCACTATTGTATAATCTATGGAAGTATCCCAGTGAGTGTAGACCACGTAAAATCAATGTGTCCCATGCATGATTTCATTTCTCTTCATACATTGTTACTGGAGAATGAGGGAAGAGTGTTTTATATAATTATGAAACAAGATCTTAAGGGGTATTAGTTTTAATCATTCATACCCTGATTCACCCCCCTCTCTGGTTTCTTAATATAATTGTGCTAACAGAGTCCATTTCAGTAATTCATGGTTTCTTTCCACTTGTATTCCTCTGTAACACTTACTACTTTTTTATATGTCCGAAGATATTTATTATAAAATAATAATGATTCACCATTCTTGGTGACTATAAAACCATAACATTATGTTTCTCTAAACTCTATTGTACTCATACACATTACTTGTGTCTCTTGAATAATTTCATCTTCTACAAGACATTGTAATTTTTTTTCAAGTACCAACTATTCTGTTTCTTGATCCTTGACATCATCAATGTCTATCTCAGTACCTCTATCTATTTTAGACATGATATCTCTTTTAATGAATATGGTTCATCTTTCAACTATAATCTTCTTATCAAAGGTGTAATATATATAATATCCCATTTTTTACATGGTTTATCCTATAAATTTACACTATGTTCCCTAGGGTAAATGTTTCAAACATAATGAGGCCTTAACAAACTCTTCACTTCCCCACACATGTAAATTTTATAACTTGTTTTTATTCCATTCCCAAATTCATATAGAATACCATTTATCAATTGTTTTGGTACTTGGTTTGGTATATTCAATTATATTTGTAACTCGTATACCCAAAATGTTAATGGAAAACTAACATAACTCATCATTGATATCACTATGTCCAACTAGGTGTGGTTCCTCCTTTAAGAAACCACAATCCACTGAGGTGTGTAAAAAGTCCTGGATTTGGATTGTATCCCAAATCACCATAAAAAATCAATGAATTATTGATTATGATATTATCCACCATGTTCTGAGAATAGTTTCTTGATATTCACACTTGAATGCTTCTCAACTTCATTATTGTATTCCTTGAATTTATCAAAAGAATCAAACATATACCTCCTTAAGTATACATATATATATATATATTAAAAAATTATTTGTAAACCGTATTGAGTTATGATTACCTATCCCATGTTTCAATAGGAAATACTCCAAAAACATCAGTATAAACTAATTTAATAAGATATTTACCCCATTCACCTTTCCCACTAACTGAGTATTTTGTAGTTTCTAAATATAAGCATGTGTGGAATACAACATGTGGTTTTAGTTCAATATAATATAAATATCAATATTGATGTCATTTAGTCAAGACCGTTTCATTTACATGACATAACATGTGATGAAAACATTTTGTGTAATTTTAGTCATGTGAAGTAACATCATTATTAATTTTCAATTCATAGTTTTTGTAATCTAACACATAAAGAATTTTATTTAATTGTTCGTTACCATAAATATTTTGTTCTTATAGAAGAATAATTTTAATATATATATATATAAACCCATCTATATAAATTATGGATATGGAAATAATGTTTTTTGTAATATATGAAACATAATAACAACCTTTCAAAACTAATAACATTCTGGTCAGCAATGTGAGGTGATAGTCCCTAATAGCTACAACAACAAGTTTATCTCATTTAGCTACTCTTATATCAATATCCTCTTGGTTAATAATTCTAAATCTACTTGGTTACTATATTTGAATACATATTTGAGAACCACAGTATGTATCTAATAAGAAAATTGTAAAAAAAGAAAAATTAAACTGAATAACAAATGAACCTGAAGCTTCCCCTTTCTTCTTTAGCTATCTTCGGTTTTTCTTTTAGTATCTCTTATTGACACATCATAAACATAAATCTTCTAGTTTCCTTTCTTGCCCCTTTATCATCCTATTCAAGGAAGGTTGTGAAGTATGTTTGAGATTAATGCTCATTGATTACCATTTCTATGTTTTCACCATAAGTAAAGAAGGAATCTCACACTTTTTATCCTTATCTAAAAGGAGAATAACTGTGAAATGATTTGAAGGATTTTTATCAATATTTTTCATGTTAATATTAATAAAAAACTATATAATATTTGAGTTAATGATGTTATAATTAGATCAGTACTTGGTTCATTAGATAGTTTAAACCCTCTGATCTCTAGGAACCCAATGTAGGCAATATTATTTATTACATGATTCCCAAGTGGGGAACCCTCAATAATATATCTATAAAATAGTATCTTATAAATATCATATAGTTTCTATATAGATATCTCCTTGTAATGATTAGTTAGGTGATCAAGAATTCTATAAACATCTTTGTTTGTGGGAGCCTTGATTAATTCACCCGAAATTTATGAATTCATAAATATCAAATATTGACCACGTCGCTCAGTTTTTTGTAAGATAAGAAAATTGTCACCAATTAACTCTTTTGGTAGATCAATAATTGAGGATTCAAACATGTTTTATTTTTTTCATGGTGTAAAATAACATGAAGTAATGTAAACACCTCTTAGAAGATACTTCCAGTTATGAGGTTGTCTTTCTCCAAAATTCATTATAATATAATATAGAAGAAGAGAATTACATTTTATTCTATAATTAAAAGAAAATATTATTAGTAAATTTTCATTATTACAAATTACATGATATATAATAAATTAATTGATTTTATTAAATCAGCCATCATTTTATCATGTATGAATAGCCCTCACCATTATTCTCAGGATGTATAGTTGATTTAACATTCTAGTGTCAAGGATACATCTTTCACTTCTCATAACTACAAAAGGGTTGGTCAAGATATATGAAGGTATTTATGTAGGTAGGGATTTTCCAAGTGTGGGAATACAACTTCTTGATCTGCTGAGTGGATTCCCAATCATGAAATCATGAATTATATTTCCTCAAAAGTTACCTCCAAATTACATCATCTCATGAATGTGATACTCTTATTGATTTAAAATGGATATTTCAATCAAAAATCATCATAACCCCCCCTTATAAATGTAAATGTCCCAATAAGGTTTGGACAACCCCTTTGTTCTATTTTTTATTCATGTACCAAATATAATAGTCTCACTTAGTATTGGGTTGTTTTAAATTAATTAGGTATTCATAAATATTAATTTTTTATACTTTACATGTCTTGTTAATTTTATCTGAATTATAATTAATTAACCATGTTGGGTAAAACATTTACAAGTAATTAATTTATTTAATTTTTTATTCATAAATTTTATCTTATTTTTTTCTTTACAAGTTTTTTGATAGTAAGTGGATGTTTCTTAATTAATTAGTCATCCAAAATAAAAAAACATTATATATAACATGTTTTTTAAAATACTATATTTTTACATTAATTTATTAGTTTATTTTAACATGGCCTTACATCAAAAAAATAAATAATGGAATAGATATAATTAATTAATTACTTGACCCATTCCTGATGTTTATCTAATGATTGATTTAATGAGTGGAAATTAAATCAACCCATTACATTGTGGATATAACTTCTTTTTCAAGTCTGGGGATGAGTTACATAATTCTAATTTTAGTTCTATGTATCGAAATATTTGGAATCATTATGGTTCTTTCTTAAACCACCTCTACAAAACTTGGGATACTCCATTAATTACATGTATCTATGACTCACTCAATGGTGAGTGGGTGAAAGGATTGGTTAAAAGTGGATGACATAAATATACATGAACACATTAGTCCTACATAATAATGGATGGATGGATGATTCATAGTCTATAATTTTTTTATTTCATAACAAATAATTTCAAACATATGAAATAAATTAAATTAAAACATCAGACACATTAATAGGTCTTTTTCATGCTCATAAATTGTCAAACAAGAAATGAATATGAAAAATTAATTGGTGGGTCATGGGGCTTCCTTTATCCATATAAAATCTCTTTAATTATCCATAACACCTTCTGCATTGTCCTAATCACAAAAGATGACTTCATTCAGTCATGGTGTAGAGCTCCTGATTCCTTTGGTAGGTGGTGGGTCAACCTTATCGGATGGTTGCTAGACGCCCATAAGGGGATGGAATTACCCAAGGATACAATTTGGGTATGACTTCTAGGTATTCATCACAAATTTTGGAATGCTGGATTCTTGAAGATTATTGGGGTCACATTGGGGGGATTCCTTGGCTTCGATGATTGCACCTAGAGTTTCTCAGATGCATCGGTTGCATGGATCTAAGTGGAAATGAAAATCTTGGGCCCTCATCTTGAAAGCATATCCTTGTGAGTGAAAAAATCCTTCTTATAATCACAACCCTTCTCTTATCTAGTGTTTTGATATTATTCTCTTCCTGTTGTCTTCAAGGTCAATCCATTCAAGTGTGTAGAAACCCCCTCAGAGGCGGTCTATGTGGTTTCAAAAATGTGTACCAAGATTGTGAAGTGATGAATAGCTTAATCAAAGATGTGAACACACTCATAACCCATCTTCGAGTGGGGAATTGATCCCCAATAACAAGGTTCCCTCCCCAGTCCTATGGTGGACCCTTCCAGGGCCCCTATCGCTAGTCACCATGATCAAGGAAAACGCTCTCTTCCCAATGCACCAATCTTGTCCTGCATTCCCAATGAACTTTAATGGTCTGACCTCTTCAATTATCAATTTCTCCCAGGAGCCTGGGACATTTTCATCATCTTAACACCTCTTAGCCCCCCTCCAAGAATCCCCTTCTCCTTACCACCCTCCTCCTTTTCAGAAGCAGGACCTACCCTTTTGGATCCTCTGGGAAATCTCCCTTCTCTCCCTCCTCCCCCACCTCCACTACCTCTTCCCCCTACCCCTCTTCTCCTTAAGTCCCACATCCGATAGACTAAAAAGATTATTCCTTATCCTCTAACCTCCCTATATGACCGTGATCCAAGGTTTCCAGAAGATCCTAAATCCCCATCCTCTTCTTGTGCAACCTCCCCTTGCAGTGTAGGTAGGCACATGAGGGCTCAACCTAAATAGACGAAGGATATCTCCCCCACAACTCCTTGAAGTATATGAGGTCCAGGTCCAATGCTGGGAAGATCCTTGCCCAATGATTACTTTAATAATATGGAGTGCATATGGCCTAAAGGATTGGCCAAAAACGGACTTCATCTCATCTTCTATCCGTAAGCACAAGGTTGATATCATTTCTTTCATTGATCACAAGAAAAACTATTCCCAAATCTCCGACTTCTCCAAGAGGCTCTCAATGAATGATTATACGCATGTGGAGCCATTAATCAAACATATTTGGATCTTCTATCACAAATTCCTTGTGGTTGATCTCATTCACTCCGGTGACCAATACATTACCACAATGTTTGATCATGAGATAGGAGATTTAATTACTTCTTTCATCTATGGGAGCTGTGATACCCATCTATGGGAGGTAATTTAGAAGGATCTATCCATTTTAACCAATGAAACTTTTTCAAGTTCCTTGGAAGGAATCTAATTTCATTATGAACCCAGGGGAAAGTAAGCAGAGAGGCCCCTTTATCAATAATTATAGCATGGATTTCGCAAACTTTTTGGAAGAAAATGGGCTTATAGATATTGGGTTCTCTAGTGATAAATTTACATTGTAAAATAATCAACCAGGCTTCCACCGCTCATGGAGTCACATCGAATGGTTCATGGACAACATAACAGATATCCCTCTATACCCTGATACCCAAGTCAGCCACATGGTGTGTGGTCTCTCCGACCATTCCTCGATCCTTCTTAATATCTCATCAGGTCAAGAGAGAAAATATCCCTTCAGATACCTCCAACCCTGGGCTAGTATTCCATGTTTCCATTAATTGGTCAGAGAGGTGTGGCATGCACCCACATAGGGGAAGTTATGGTTTTCCTTCCACAATAAACTCAAAAAACTCAAAGGTAGATTTCAAGACCAATCAAATTTACTTCCTTAGTATGACAGGGATATAGATGATGCTATGTAGGAGAACTACCATCTCGAACAAAGTCTATAGGGTTCTTAAGATTACTTAACCTTTGAAGATATTCCCATGAAAAGGATATTATTTATGTAATGATCATTTACCAAGATCATATGGCAAAGAAGAAATCAAGGATTAGATTTTTATAGGAAAAGGACTGTAACATAGCCTTTTCTCATGCATGTATCAAGTAAAGGAAGCTCCTTGTTCTTCCAACATCTAGATGTTGGATTGGTTGATCATGAATGATAGATAATCAGTGTAGAGCCTCTCCTATGATCACTTCAACGATCTTTTGGTGGGTCCAAACCATTGCATACCTAACGGCTACCTGGGGGGTGAAGTGGGTTTTATGGATACCACTGCCGTCATGTTTCTTCACAGATCAGTGAGAAAATGGTGGCTTTATAAGAGGAAGAATAATTTCATGATGCAATCATGCAACTCAATGCTGATAGAGATCTAGGGCCTGACAATTTACCAGGTTCCTTCTACGAAGATGCATATGAGGTAATCAAAGACAACCCTACTACCACCATCCAGGACTTTTCTGGGGGAGGAAGTTTACCAAGAGTGGCATGTTCCACTTACATAGTCCATATTCCCAAAATGAATCACCTTTCTTAATTCACCACTATCATCCAGTTAGCTTATGAAACATCCCATATAATGTCCTATCTTGTATCATTAATACCAAACTCAAGGTTCACTTACCTTGTTGGATTTATTTGGAACATCATGGCTTCGTGAGGGGCCTCACAGTAAAATTATATTCTCTAAAATAACATATGTGTATAATCACAAGTTAATTTCATGCTCCTTGAAGCCAAATATAGGACAATAACCTAGGAATGTGAAACATGATAAAAAATATGATATCATAGCATTTTGTACTTGTGTAAACATCAAATTATCTTCAAATAAATTTAATAAATTAAAATATATACAATATAAAAATATGGGAATCAAATTAAGAACATGAATAAAATCGTGAACATGTAATAATAAAAACTGGTTAATACTTAAGGTGGTGAACACATAATCTAGGTCACACAAAACATTATTATCTCATGAGATTAAAAACATCACCCAATAAATTTGAGGGATATATAGTCATGGTCCATCCATCACATAATGAATTCTATTTATATGTGTGAAAAGGATAGTAATATCATTCATCACATCAAAACAAATGAAAATGAAACTAGTTTTATAATGACTTCATCATAACATAAATTACCACTGTAAAGAGAACATGTTTCTTTAAATAATATTTAATACATCACCATAATAGTCATAATCCATCCATAAAAATAAATTGTTTGTTATCAGAAGATAATTTCCCCATTGAAGTATAAAAATCCAAAATGGTTGTAGAAATAAATGAAAAATATCTTTTATAAAATAATTTAGAATACACATTGAAAATCAAGAGAATACATTAATTTTATTTTAATAAATTTAAAAATTATAAATTTCAAGAATAATGTAAATAATGTTTTCTTTCAATAACCAGGAAATTTTTTAAAGTTATCTTCATAATTTAAAAAATAAATAATGTAATGAGAATCCATTCATGCTTTAAAATATAAAATAAATCATTCCTTTACCACTTTAGTAAAAATGTAATTAGTGATTCATAAGTTTTTTTTTGAAAAGATAACATTAATACACTTTTAATTAATGAAAATTTTAGGTAAAATTGCCTTTATAAAAAAAAATACAGATCAAACTTTAATAAAACATTTTCATGAGCATGGAAATGGAGAAGGAAGATGGTCGACCCAAAAACATGAAATTATATATGATTTCTCTAAAAATATTTTTCAATAATTGTATATAAAAAAAGAGGAAAATGTAAAGAAAATGTGAAAACCAAGAAATAAATAGATGATAACAATATTTATGTGTTTTTAAAATATATATCCTATAATTTCCCTATTTGGATATTTCTTATAGACAATTTTGAAAATAAATGAGATTGAAACATAAACCCTTATCGATTTTGTAAATTTTAAATCATAAAAAAATAAAAATAAAAAAACTAAAATGATACCTAAATAAACTTAAATATAAATTTAAACATGATATAACATATCAAAGGGGGTTTATATAAAACATGTAAATAAAATTAGATTCAAAACAATTATCATATCTCAATGAAACAATTCTGAGGCAAAGAACCCTTACCTACGTGGTTTAATTTCTTCATATGCACTATGAACATACATTATAAAAAATATTTAATTTTTGTAAATATATACAAGAACATAATTTATATTTAATTACTACAAATAATTCCATTATAATTTCTAACTACCAATACAATAAAAATTCATCATTAAAATCATTATTGGTCAGAATAACGGTCCATTTTAAATGAATGTTATGGTTTGACGATTGTAGTCTAAGAACCTTGGTCATGGTTTCATCATCTCTAGGGTATCAATAATTTTATTAATATTATATGTATTAATTAAATAATAAATTTAATAAAACACATAGTGTAGTGATGAAAAATTAATTACCCCACATATTTGAAATGGTTGTCCATATGTACATGAGTAATGTTGGAATTTTTCAATGGGAAAAATGAAATAAAGAAAAATAATCATTGACAAATAATAATTATAATTATATAATAAATATAATATTAATGTATTAAATATATCCTTAAAATCATCAATGTAATTTAGTAATTAAAAATTAATCGCATCACTTTATGGAGGTGGGGTTCACATGTACAAAAGAGTGACGTTATCATTTTCCAAAATATAAAAGGATAAGAAGGTTGAAAATTTTAAATATTTATAGATTGAAAACAATATTTTAAAAATAATATATATATATATATATATATATATATATCAAATTCAACAATATAATCATCAATCAGAGACGGTGATGAAAAATTAAATATATTGCTTTATCGAAATCATTGTATATACATATGAAGGAATGATTTTTTTATTTTCTATTAGATAAAAAAGAAACTTAAAATTGATGTATAATTAAAACAAAAAAACTTTTTTATAGTAAATATATTTATATTATCATGTTAAATTGATAATTAATAATTTGGTGGAGGTTAAGTATGAAATAAACACAACAAATATCGATAATGATGATTACCTCTTCATTGGGTATTTTACTTTAAAAATGATCTTATGGATTCTGGGATGGGTATTTTCCTCTTCATTGGGTATCTTCCTAAGGTGAATTATTCATGTCACTATGTTCCATTTCATTCATATAGTTTTTCATAATGATTTATTTTAGCTTAATTAAAATTTATTGATGATTTTTTTCCATCCCGTGTCAGATATTTTGAACAAAATAATGATTGGGGTTTAACACTAAAGAATGATAAAGGGTTAAACGATTAAATGATATAGATCATGTTAATAAGGTGCACCTCTAATTTCAGGAGACTACCTAATTATATCTCAAAAGTTAAGAATGATTTCCCTGGATTAGCGACTAGGATGTGTGTCCTTCTTGAATGTTTCCCAAGGTATATGCGATCGAGGACAAAACACACTAGAAAGAACATGTGTTGGTTTTTGGGTATAGTCATTAGTCAGATGATCTGTTTAGGCATGTGGGTGGGCCCCAGGGTGGGGGACATATGTCCATGGGGAAATTGGTGGTACCTGAGGGTTCAGGACCCGACGACCATCATAAGGTGGGTTGTCTGTGCTGTCAGCCAAGCCCAATTATTACATTTGATATCAGAGGAGAAACCCAACCTTAAGTGTAATGCACAGTCTTGGTTGAGATATAGGTACTACAACAAGGATGTTTTTCACTAAAGTGGGGGTGGGGTGTGAATGTAACCACCCATAATGATAATGTATTAGATGACGAAATGATATGATTAATGTCAAAATGGTTCACTTTTCTTTTTAAGAATCTACTTGATTAGAACTACACAGTTAAGCATGTTTGGCCTGGATTAGTGATTAGGATGGGTAATGTTTTGTGATGTTTTCACATTATGTGTGAATATGAGGAACAATCACATTGTAGGGAACATGTGTTGGCCTATGGGTACAATCATTAGTCAGATGACCAGTTCAGGCATGTGGGTGGGCTCTAGGGTGGGGACCACATGTCTATGGGGAAAACTGGTGGCACCTAGAAACCCATGACCTGACAGCCATGTTATGGTGGGGTGTCTATGCTGTCATCCAGGCCTATTTGGTATAGGGTGTATGACACATGGTATTGGTGATTGTTTGGTTATAGTTCTTGGGTGATGAGGTAGATCGAAGAATATTTCAGGATTTGTTCCATTTAAATTAAAACAAGATATTGTTTATAATTAAATATAGAATATTAATTAATTATAAATTTATGAGAATTAATTAATTTATTTTTTAGTTATGTGTTAAGGACTCATTTATTTGGAATTAAGGACGAATATTCATGGTGATCCTCAATATGAAATTCCAATTTACTTTTGGATGGGGTTTCACTTTCACATAAGGTTGTAGGACCTTATACATTTACCACTTTTGTATTATTAATATTTTTTATGCATTTAGTATACATGGAACTTAAAATTTAGGAGGTGAGAACCTAAACATGTTTATGTATCTAAAAAAATGAACCAACATTTTGATTACTCTAGTCCTTGAGGGCCCTGATGGACCCTCCTGCACTAGCTAGGAATATCAGCCATTGATGGATGAGGATACAAGATGGACATGTGAATTTGAATACTAGGACCCCTATAGGTGTATTGGATGAAATTATTTTAAGGTAAATAGTGTTTTTACCATAGTGGTAGGTGAATTAATGACATCAAGGTAAAGGGGAGTGAAGGCCAGAGATGCATGGAAAATGGGATATTAATTTGTGATATCCAGAGTCACCAAGATCATTATAATAACCATGGGGCATGTGATTTTCCACCAATTCAATGTGTCTACATGGTTTTTTGACTATATTAACACAAGAGGGTCGGATGGGTGTTGAGTCCGACTTAAGAAACATTGGAATGAGAATGTTGTTAAGGATATATCACTAGTATGACATGACTAATGGGACAAAGAGGCCTTTATGAGACCAAAGGAAACCCCAATAGAGACCTTGATGACTTATAACCCTTGAAAGAACATGGACTTGTGATAATATAGTGATGTTATTAGGAATCAATTTCAAAGATGAATTGATAATGAAATCCTAACGTGTTTTGGATGATGAGGATATGATTAGGTGGTCAACCATCACTATCAATGTTTTTATATTACTTCTAGTATGGTATGTGAATGAATTGAATCCCTAGGAATCAACCCTTCAACATGGAACTATTGTGTTTTACCATGATTACCAAGAATCACTAGTTATCATAGACGAGGAATTGGGAAATCATTTATATTTAGTATCAGGTCTCATGATATATTATGGGGACTTCTTTCTAATATAATATCCAGTGATATGGTCGACATAAGGTGGGATGATGAATGGTGACACATAGGATTCATCATCAGAGTATGTGTGACCATGTAATGGGGAATTCCCAAAATGTTAGGGATTTTTTGATATTATGATACATCTAAAAATCTAAAAGTGTTAATAGTCAAAATATGATACCAATAGACCAATTAGCATGCCTAAAATAAAAAATATTTGAATTGTGGTATGATCTGTCTAGTGGGAGTATATCCTTGAGCATAGATGTTTAATATCCATATGGTGACTATTATATACCCTAAATCAATTATAATGATACCCCTAGGATCATGTGAGTGTTCTAGATATAGTTAGACAAAGGATTTGGGTGATATTATATTCCTAGGCGATGGCCTTGGGATCTATAGAGGGTATTACATTTGAATGCCTGGGTTTCATTTGAATCAATAATGCCAAGATGTATAAGATTTCACTGGGATTCCCCTTCTTAGGAATTAACCATCAAACTAACATAGAGAATTAATTAATATTATTTTTGTATTTATCCATTTATCTTGGTATGATGGAAGCATGGTGACTCCCCATTCTCTACTACTCATCAGGGGGTATGTGTCTGTGTTCCTTGGGTATGGACTGAGGTTCAAATGAGGTGAAACACATTCTTAGAGTCACTCTCACACATTCAAAAGTTATTATGGTCGATCAGGGTCATTGGCCTATGTATTGATACTAGTTCCAGTTAGCAAGGTTGGAAATAGCCCCCCAAAGATTTTTTGGATGGCACATACAACAATACATGTTGAGAGACACCCCAAAACATGTTAACGAAGGAAGAATGGTTGTTATTTGTATTTATATGTTTTATTTATTTATTTAATGTTATAATGTCACATACAAAAAAATTGAATATATTGGATATATACATGACCATGTTGGGGGTTACCTACTATATTATGTACTCACACCACACATTTGTATCCATATATCATGGTTACCCTAATAAAAATTCCACTTATTTTTGGCACATCGTATGAAGGGTTTTGGTATGATACTAAGGATTATGTTAAGAAACAATCCATCATGATTAGATATTAGTACGATGTGAGGTTCTATGGTGTGTTTGGTACACATTCACTATTATATTATTCTTTTAATCTATCATTATTTGAAAATGAGATCATCTCAATGGTGTTCATTTCATTATTACTCTGCTTCTTTAGCCTGACATATTATTAATGGTTGTGCATGTTTTAATAATCCTACATATTGTGATGTATTTTATGGATTCTTTTTGATACCTAGTTAATTATCTATTTTAATTCACCCTAATAAATAGGGTATAACCAATCCATGAAACAACTTTAACCAACCTCCCCAACTACTAGTCTATAGACTCTAGCATTTAAGAGGTGAACCTGAGGTTACATGGTGAACCAGTCTAGGTATTATTCATGGAGTGGGTTAGTTTGGGATGTTACAATTTTGTTTCATTGGTGTTTAATTTTTTATTAATTTTTTTGGATTTCGTATATCTGTGACATAGGAATGTGTTGAAATATGTGATAGTTATTAGGATAAATAATTGATAACACATAATCTAATAGAAAATCATGGTTACCAGGAGTATGTGCTAGCTGTTGTTTTACTGATTTTATGGATATATATAATATTCATCATGGGTGAGTCCCATGGATTATTTAGGTTCTTAATTTAATATGGGTTCTCAATATTATCCCATTATGTAGTGGCTAATTCTTTATTTTGAATTTTTTCCTTAATGGAAAGATACATCTCATGTATAATATTTTGAAGGTAGGATTTACCTGAAAATTAGGCTTACTACTGTGAGATTTAACTTATTATTAAGGCTTAGTTTGTTAAATATCCAAAAAATGATTATATAAATTTTTTCCACAAATGTACTTGGTTCCATTCTACATTAATGGATCAACATGTATTCACATTCCCTATTGATATAAGGTCAGGTGGATTGATGGTATACATGTTATAATATAAAAAATGAAAATCCTATGTTAAAGGGATTTATAATAACCCAATTAGCTCACCCTAGATAATTGATGCCACAGTGATGAACCCCTAGTTTCTGAATTTAATTTTGACGTTAGTCAAGAAATGGAAGTGGGATCAGTTATTTAAACTACATGTATCATGTTATTTGATGTTTTACTATTTAATTGGGAATGGTATTCTAAATAATTGACACATGTGGAAAAGGTTCCACAATACATGCCACATGAGAGGAAAACTATTATATATATAATGATAAAAGAGAATATGACCATTGATAGTGTGAAACCTCTATATGGTGGCTCGATGAGGATCCATATAAGATTAAGCATTCTCGATGGGGTAGTCACATGTTCAGGTACCCATTTAGGACCACATCCATTGTTGGTGATTGTTTTGAACATGATTCAATAGATTTGGACCCATTATTAAATATTGTTGTTTGGGATTGTTTAATTTATGTTCTAGTAAGAACCTATACTATGTTTTCCCATATATATTGGAATGTAATTCTATATAACTAAACCCTGTGACTATGGTTCCTTGGTATGGTTAACTCCAGATGATGAAATGGGGGATCTACCTGAGATTATGATTCTCAATAGGGTAGTCAAATATATACAATTCTTAGTGAGAATCATTTCCCAAATACACTAATGTCTTGGCATAAGGTACATGATTGATGGGAAAATTAAACCCTAGAATCGGCATTGTACTCTCTATTTCCATGGTCATTAAGATGGAAATAAGGAGTTTCTTATGAGGTATAATCCTATAAGATATTGTGTTTGTGAAAGGTGGTATAACATAGTGACCATTAACATATGAAACATCCTCTTAGTGAGTTGGTGTATTATAGGATTCAGGGGAACAAGTCATAGGGGTTATCTCTAGTAAGTGGATATCATAGAAATGAGAATTATGTGTATATGATTTGGGTTGAGTGTGGTTCATGTTCACTTTTTGAAGGTATGTTACATATTTATGGTGATTAATTGGAGGTTTTTAGTGATGAAAAACGTGAGTGTTATTTCCTCATGTTTCAATGGTTGGTTTCAATGGTGTCACATGGGTGACATCTTTCTTAGTATGCGATTTTAGAAATGTGTAAAGAGTGATAGTTGATGATCATTTCTAAAAAAACATTGGGTAATAGTTAAGAAAGTTGATTTGAATAATATGCATGGATCATGGTCATCCACTGGATTATGTGTGTTGACCGAGTTTTAAAATTTTATAAAAATTTAGATAATGAGTCAGACATTAGAAGACTATGGGGTACAAGAGTGTGCACTTGTTACTTTTGTATTAGATCAAAGATTCTCATGGTGGTCAAGATTGAAGATTATTGAGTAGTGTAACTCCCCTGTACATATTGATATGCTCTGAGTAGTGTGGTGTTAGGATGTGATAAAGATCATGGATTGAGGTAATATCCACCCATATTTTGGATCTTTCAAGGCGATGCTAGATGAGGGGCTCTAGGATTGTAACCCTTTGTGGTGAGAAATCTCAAGGGATTCCATGGATTCCACCTTCATAGGGTGGTAATGGGTGATGAATTTTTTTTTGGAACCACTTATGAGTATAATGAAAATGTCTATTCTCGTAGTTAATGAAAAACTGAAGTTCCGTCGGTGTAGTTGGAAGTCCATTTTTTCTGGGTGACTATAATAACCCCCACATAGTGTGGAGACGTATATTACTTGTGGGCGTAAGGTCTATATATTTAATTTTTTGGGAGTGTGGAAACTATATTTCAGAAATTCAAGGTGCATTTTGGGTTATAGGGTGTGATGAAATTAATAAAAATGTGAATTACTCAAGGAATTCCATGCTTGAATCAGAGGATATCGTGTATCCAAACATATAAATAAATTCTGGTTTAGGTAGAATTTATAGGCCCAACTCATCATGGTTTTATGGTATAATGGTGCATGTGGTAATTCCTAATGAAAATTTTAATAAGTTGAGAATATAACCATAGAGTTTAACTAGATGTCGAGTGTGGACTTGTGTGAGCCTATTTAAAAGAACTTGGGGTGCCTCTTTGTCTGAAGGCATCATGACTGGGTATATGGTGGGGCGTTAGTGGATATAGCCATGAATTTCAAGATTGGATGGATAGAGTTTGTTTTATATTCATTTGTAACACCCCAATCTTCCACGGTATGTTTCCCTTTGAATAATGCAGTAGTTTGTGTTGTATGCAGCTTGGTGTTTTAACACACCACGACCAATCAAAGTAGTCGTTATAAATATTAATACCCACTTTTATAAATTTTATAAATTTTATTTTTGAAAATTGACTTCACTTTTGGATTTGGAATATCAAAATTACCATAGGGTGAATTTTTTATATTTTTCTGAAAACATTAAATTTTTGATGAATAGTAAAAAACACTGCATTATTGTTTAAAAATCAATTTTTATTTAAATAATTTGTTATTTTATTTTAATTTATTTTAGGTAAAAATAGATACACAATACCTATATATTTTCAAGATAATTCATTGGATTCATTTTATAATAAGTTAAGATAAATAAAATTTTATTGATCTTTTTACTGTCTTTTACCCACCTTCTTGGAGCATTTGAAAATTTTCATAAAACAAAATTTTACTACTTCACTGAGTTGAATTTAAAAAATACAAGCGAAAAGGTTAATATTATTAATTAAAATTTGGTTCAATAAGATGAAAATAATTCTTGGTGAATAGTAACCTTTGACTTTTATTTACAATGGTTAAAATTAAATAGGGTAAATAAAGGTAAAAATGATATAAAAATTACCCTAACACATATCCTAATTCTATTGGATTAGTTTAATTAGACCAAAAAAACCTTAGGAATAAAATATGACCCCTTTGGTCCACATGTATTAGATTGGGACATTTATTATTATTTTATTTAAAGAAGTGTTAAAAGTTGTAAATTCAAAGTTTAATACCTAAAGCATTTTTAATATCAGGTTATACATAATATAAATTCGACTATAAATACTCATTATAAAGATAAAATGATTTAATACATACTGGTATGTTATTTATAATTTTTAGACATTAAATAATTAAATTTATTTATAACACAATGATGATGCAGTAATTACCTTATTAATGAAATATTAAAATAATTGATATTATAAATTTCCAAATAAATGAAATTTGAGACTTTTGAAAAATTAAACAAATTTTCATGGATAATATGACATTTTAGGGTTGACTTAATAATTTTTTTGAAGTAATCATGTTGTTATGGTTTTCACAAAAACCAAATACTAAATAGTGTCAAAATTGACATAATTGAGTTTTCAAAACAAATACTATATTATTAATTGATATATTATTCCTAAAAATATAAGGATAGGAAAAAGTACTTAGATAACGTTATATAAATTAATAATTAACCACTTGGGGTTTTCTTGGCTTGTTATATAATGTTTTTAACCATACAATATAAAAATACATAGAGACATGGTAAATTATAAACTATTTAACTAAGAGTTAAATCTAAAAGATAAGGTTAATATGGTGACCTAAACCAATCTAAAACCTATTTGTTGAACGTTTTTCGACCCATACCACCATATAATCTAAATAAATTATTTTTAGCAATTAAAAACCGAAAATTATTTTATTATAAAATAATATTTCATGTTTTTTCAAAAGTGTCCCTCACCTCTCTTATAAAAGGGTACTTCCCCTTATCTTACTTTCACACCTCCAAAGCCATTTGGCTCTTCCATCACCTACCAAAATATCCTCCAAAACTTCCTAAATTAATCTTATAGGCCTTAATTTGGTTAGAAAGCCTACCTAAGGAGCCCTTTTGATCAAATAAAAAGGAAGAACCCGAAGAAGAGGTAAATATTTCATCACCTATTTCATGTTCTTTTCTTCTTCCAATTCCTATTCCTTTATTGTTTCCATTCTAAAATAATAACTTCAGTATATTATATATAATTTTTTGTTATTATAAAAATGGTACAACCATATTCATTATTCTAACCACCATATGAATGACAAAGTCACCATACATGCGTATGTATGGCTTACCATCACCACGCCGTGGTATAGTTTGTTATTCAAACACTAAATTATTCGATGGGTATAATAATGACTATAAATAATGTAATCAATAAATATAACCTGTTAATTATTCATTATATATGATATATCATCTAATTAAATATGATTTAAACATAAATATAATGATATTGTCGCTCATGCGTATGTACGGATTACTATCTCGAGGAACGCGATGAGATTCATTCCCATCATAATCATTGAAGAATAATTTTAATTTTAGGATTAAAAATTATGTTTATTAACAAAATATAATTATGTATATGAATCAAATACATCCTATCCATAACAAACATGTCTTACGTAACCGAGCATATAAAGTAAAACAGATTAGTTAACACCCAAAACGATGATACTACTAAAATATTATTAACAAAGAAATATTATAATTCACATATGTTATCATGTTTATGTATAAAGTTATTTCCTAATTTAATAATAATTATTTAACTATTATACAAAAGGTTAACATACCCTTAACCAAGGAAAAGTACAAGTTAAGGGTTAATTTTACAATCTCATTACTATTTGAGGTTGTTTTTATGTAAGAACCTACTAGGACCTCTTTATCATCCACATCCATTATTCATAAAAATATATTTCAAAACATTTTTACTATTTACTAGACTATGGGTTAAATTAATTTATACTCTTTTTTGACTTTTTATAAAATGGATTGAAAGGAATCTTTTCGTCGTTTTCCAAAAAATATACTTTATGAACTTTTTGACAAAATTATGGTAAGAATGTTTTTTTAACATATATAGCGGGTGTGGCTATTTTCCTCCCTTATAACATCGTGGGAGCTTCCCATAAAAACTTATAAGAATATTTTCAAAATAAATGTTTTCTTTTATAATTATATGAATTTTAAATGATTTCAAAATAGAAAGATGTATTTATTTAATATAGTTATGATTTCATCTATGTCAACATCATTTGATGTATTTTAAGTTTGTTTTAATTTGATTTATTATGATAAAAAACATCCATATTGTATTGATGGTTTTGTGATATGTTTGATTGTGGATACGTTTTTTTTATGCCATTCTTGGTTTATGGATAAATTATTGACATTTTGTATTCTAGTTTTAATATGAATGTTTATGTTATGTTTAAACCTTTTCATATGAGGAATGCATAAGACATAGTAAGTGATGGGTGGAGTGTGCTATATCTTCTCAATGCATCGGTAGGTCTAATGAGACAAACTAGCGTCTTGACACAAGGCCTTGAAAAAATCTTATTTTTAGTCTTTGCACAAGGAATTGACTATGTAGTTATGATGTCTGGCATTATGAATTCCATCATTATGAAAGTGGATATTGATACTGAATGTGATTATTAAACTTGTAGAATATCCATGTGAATAAGTAAATGGAATTATTTGATTTTATTTTTTCCACATTATTTTGTAGTTTAAGTTTAAAAGGATTTTGTTTTAGTCTTATACATTGCCTTAAATGTTTATGCTTATTTATGAAAGTTTCCACTATATTATTATCCTTACTGAGAAACTAAGCTCACCCCTTTCTATGTTTTATTTTTCCTAGGATGTGGAGAAGCATTTTATGGTTTACTTTCAAGGATATGATAAGGATATAAGTGTGTTCAAAAGGTGAAAAAATGCTTTTGGTGTTTTTATTTCATGATATAATATAAAACTTATGAATGTATCTAGTACTTCCAAGGATACTAAACTGATCGGTATTTGAGGACATGATTCCTTTTATCATGCCAATTTTATTTAATAATGCACTAACTCTAGATAACTGGGTTCAGAGAGTTATGGTTTGTATCATAATAATCATAGTATAATCCTTGGAAACTAAATTTAGAAAACATCTGATTAGAGAACACTACCCTAAGATAGACTTTGATGATTAGTATAGAATAAATTCGTATAATTTTGGTACTATAGAGATTTTGTGAGTTTTCCAAGAAACACATCCCTGTCTAGATATGGGTAGGTAGAGATAACTCTAGCACAAATGTACCTTGAGGTAAAACCTGAAAACACCACTTCGAGCTAGACTCGAACGAGAACTGGTTCACAAAAATGGGCCTTGATGAACTCTTGGTTACGACACTCTCAGGGGATTGGCTTAAGATAATTCTCATTTTATTTACAAACCATTATGAAGGGTTTATGAGTATATAATTTCTCCAAGAAAACATATTTAGGATTATGGGTTATATCCGTAAATTGTTCAATCTATGTTAAGAATTTTACAAGTTTAGTATTATGTATTTTGATTCATAAACTAATCTATAGTATGCCATTTTTTCGAAATGGCACCTAGTGGAAGGAATGGAAACCATATTAATACATGTAATCCATATAGGGATTTCCATCCTACTAAAGATAATTATAGAGGATATGGTGATGCAACTGGTGCTGATCATCTTACCACCATACTGGGAGAACTCCCTCAGGTTATGAATAATAACCTTACCTATATGGAGAACCTTGATCCATAACACGGAGGATCAATATAAGACCGCTTCATGAGGCAACAACCACCAGCATTCAATGGGTGTACAAATCCATTAGTAGATGGGAAATGGATAAATTTATTATAGAAAAATATTTCATTATTTGGGGAGTATAAAAATGGAAAAATTTGTCATGGTAGTTTATCACCACACGGGAGATGCAGATCAATGTTGGTCATTAATCAAAAACACAAAGGAAGATGAAGAAGTATAAAACATGGAATAGAGGGAGTTTAATGATATTTTCTTAGAAAAATAAGTTCTTAGTGACCATCGATTGGATATGGAAAGACAATTCTTGTGTCTAAGGAAAAAGAAGGATAAGAATGTTGCAAAGTATGAGCCTAAATTTACAAGTTCATAAAGGCATACAGAAGATTATATACATAACCCAAGGAGTAATATTGATCGATTCTTTGATGGTTTAAATCCATTTCTCTGTTGTAAATTAGTATCAAAATCATTCTCATCGTAAGAAGATATTGTCTAATGTGCTATCAAGACCGAAAAATAATTCTCTAATTCTTACGACTTTAAAGTAAAGAAATAGAAAAAGAGATCTTTTGAACACTCTAAAAATGGAAATAAGGGGAAGAAGGGAAAAGTTGAATATCCATCATGCGGTAAATGTGGGAAGAAACACCGCGGTACCTTCATGAAGAGAATGGGAGTCTATTACATGTGTGGTGAAAAAGGTCACTGAGCTCGCGATTTCTAGGGGAAGAAAGAGGTTGTCAATGTTGAATGCCACAATTATAGATAAAAGTGGAATTATGAAAATAAATTTCCGAAGCACCAAGGTAACATACCTTAGAAAATGCCAATAGATCAAGGATAAGATTATGTGATCCTACTGCTGAGGTTGAAGCTCCGAAAGTTGTGGTGGAAGGTAATTTAAATATTTCCACAAGTTTAGTAAATGATTTTTTGATTCTAGATCATTGAATTGTTTCATATCTTCCTAGTTTTCTAAGAAAATTATATATTTTCAATTTGACTTAACAAGGGAGTTGTCTGTCAAAACACCTAAGAAAAGTATCATCGTAACAAAGTTTTATGAATCAGTTCCTATTATGGCATATAAATATTTTTTATTTCTGGTGATCTCATCATCATACCCATGACTGAATTTGATATAATCCTCGAAATGGATTGGATTTGTGACCATGATGCGAAAATTTAATGTAAGAATAAGGAGGTTGCAATTTTCGGGGATGAAAGGAGTACCTTATCTTTAAAGAATAAATGTAACCACCTAATTCTTATCTAGATCCACCACTAGTAGCTTTATTAAATTCAATTATTGGGTGGGAAGAGAATGAAATAGATATGGGTGAGGAAAACAATGTTTTAATAGAAGATGTACCTATTATGCAAGAATATGTTGATGTGTTTCTTGAGGATTTACCTGGAAATCCTCCAGAATGAGAAACTGAGCTTTCTATTGATTTAATTCCTGGTTCAAGGCCCATATCAAAGACCTCTTATAGAATGGACATTGTGGAATTAATGTAATTAAAGAAAAAACTGGATGAATTGAGTAACAAAATATTTATTTTCCCTAGTGTTTCTCTATGGGGAGCCCATGTCCTTTTAGTTAATAAGAAAGATGGATCTATGAGGTTATTAATTGAATAAAGGGAGATCAATGCTATAAAAATAAAGAACAAGTATCCCCTACCTTGTATTGATGATTTATTTGACCTAATTCATGGATCTCAATATTTTCCAAGATTGACCTTTGATTTTGATATCATCATTTGTGGGTGAAGAAGGAAGAAATTCTAAAAATAACATTTTGAACCAGGTACGGGCATTACGAGTTTTTAGTAATGTCTTTTGGATTGACTAATGCACCCTATGTCTTCATGGATCTAATGAATAGAATTTTCAAGGAATATCTTGGTGACTTTGTAGTGGTATTTATTAATGATATTTTTGTATACTAAAAAAGCTACTAATATCATGAAAATCACTTATGAATTATCCTAAAGACTCTTATAAGAAATGAATTATATGGGAAATTTAGCAAGTGTGAATTCTGTCATCAAGAGATTTCTTTTTTTGGCCATATTGTATCTAAGGATTGAATCTATATTGATTCCTCAAAGACCAAGGCAATCCAAGAATGTCCATCACCGACAAATATAACTGAGGTAAATAGTTCAATTGGTTTATTAGGTTATTATCAACGTTTCATCAAAACTTTTGCCTAGCTGGCTAACCCATTAACCAAGATCACATGTAAAGGGGTTAAATTTTCTTGGAAAAAAGAGTGTGAATAATGTTTTGAATAACTGAAGAGAAGATTAGTTAATGCTGTTATCTTGAATCTACCATCAGGGAATGATGGGTTTGTTATTTTTAGTGATGCTTCAAAGAAAGGACTTGGTTGTGTCCTCAAGAAAAATGATAGAGTTATTGACTATGCATCACGGTAGCTAAAAATTCATGAACAAAATTATCCCAGTCATGATATTGAGTTTTCAGTAGTAATATTTTCTCTAAAAATATGGAGTACCTATCTCTATGGTGAAAAATATTAGATTTATACTGATCACAAGTGTTTGAAGTATATTTTCTCACCTAAAGAACTCAACATGAGGCAAAGGTGGTGGCTAGAACTACTCAAACATTATGATTCCACTGTAAACTACCACCGAGGGAGGCTAATAAGGTGGAAGATTCTTTGAGTAGAAAGGATCATGGAGTTTTGAACAAGATGAGAGTTGAATAGGATTTTATATACATGGATCTAGTAAAGATGGATATGGGAATAACCATGGAAGGTGAAACATTAATGATTTTTCAAATGGTTGTCAAACCATCTTTACTAGAAAGGATAAAAAGTTCTCAGACTCATGATGAGGAATTTCAAAAGAAAATTAAAGTTGTGAATTATGGGAGATTGATCGACTTCATATATGAAGATAGAGTTTTGAAATTTGGGAAGAGACGTTTTGTCCCTAACATACCTTATCTAAAAATGGAATTGTTGTATGAGGATAATAACTCCAAATTCTCTATAAACCTTGGGAGCACCAAGATGTATATAGATTTGATGGAACATATTTTGTGGGACAACATGAAGAGAGATATTGATGGTTTTGTGTTAAGATGTATGGTTTTTCAACAAGTGAAAGCTGGAATTAAACACCCTGGAGGAGTCATGCAACCTCTACCCATACCTGAGTGAAAATGAGATAATATTATGATGTACTTTATTATGGGTCTACCAAAGACTCCTAGAATAAATGATGCAATATGGGTCATTATTGATCGTCTTACCAATTCAGCACATTTTCTTTCTATAAGAGATGATTTACCACTTGAACGTTTATCAATACTATATATTAATGAAGTTGTAAGACTTCATGGAGTACCCCTATCGATTTTTTTTATTGTGATCCCTGTTTTACATAAAGATTCGGCAAATTTCTTTAGAAATAACTGGATAGTGAACTTCGTTTGAGCACTTCCAGCAACCCTCAAACCAATGGACAATCATAACAGACTATTAAAACCTTAGAAGACATGTTGAGATCTTTCTCATGTGACTTTCTAGGTATGTGGGATCAATATTTACCTATGGTAGAATTTTCCTATAACAATTGCTTCCATTCAAGTATTCAGATGGCACCATATAAAGCATTATACATAAAGATATATTTCACTCCAACTTTTTGGGATGATGTTGGTGAAAGAAAACTCATTTCTGTAAGAAGGGTAAATTGAGTCCCAAGTACATCAGACCTTTCAAAATTATAGATCGAAATGGAGTTGCAGCTTATCGTTTGGAAATGTCTCCAAGTCTCTCCAAAGTTCATGATGTTTTCTGTGTATCACTGTTGATAAAATACATACACGACCCAACGCATGTACTCAACTATGAATAAATTGAACTAGAACCTGATCTGTCCTGTTGTGAAGAGCCTGTCAAATTTCTCAATACCAGAGAACAAGTGCTGAGAAACCGGACGACTCATCTGGTAAAAGTTCTATGGAGAAACTATAAGATGGAAGAGGCAATGTGGGAACCTGAGGAACTTATGATGAAGAAAAAACTGAATCATTTTATTCAATAATATTCTAGAAATTTCAAGACGAAATTATTTTAAGGATGGGAGAATGTAACACTCTAAGCTTCCATGGTACGTTTCCCTTTGAATAATGTAGTAGCTTGCGTTGTATGCAACTTGGAGTTTTAACACACCACGACAAATCAAAGTAGGTGTTATGAATAGAAATACCCACCTTTTGAAATTTAATAAATATTTTTTTTTAAAATGGACTTCATTTTTGGATTCTGAATATCGAAATTACCTTAGGGTGAATTTTTGGTATTTTTTGAAAATATTCAATTTTTGATGAATAGTGAAAAACATTGCATTATTTTTTATAACCGACTTTTTATTTAAATTATAAGTTATTTTATTTTAATTTTTTTAGGTAAAAATAGATACATAATACCTCCATATGTTCAATATAATTCATTAGAGTCATTTTATAATATGTTTATATATATATAATTTTATTGAACTTTTTACCGTCTTTTACCCACCTTCTATGAGCATTTGAAACTTTACAAAAAACATTATTTTACCGCTTTTGTGAGTTTAATTTCTAAAATCTTAGAGACACAGTTAATATTAGTAAGTAAAATGTGGTTAAATAAGATGAAAATAATTTTGGTAAATAGTAACTTTGGACTTTTATTTACCACGGTTAAAAGTAAATAGGGTAATTAAGGGTAAAAATGATATTATAATTACCCTAACGCATGTTCTAATTCTATTGGATAAGTTTAATTCGACCAAAAACCACCTTAAAAATAAAATATTTCCCCTTTTGTCCACTTGGATTAGATAAGAACATTTATTATTATTTGATTTAAAGAAGAGTTAAAAATGTTAAATTCAAAGTTTATTAACTAAACCATTTTTCATATAGGGTTATACGTAATATAAATTCTACTATAAATATTAATTAGAAATATAATACTATTTACTACATAATGGTATTTTATTTATATTTTTTAGACATTAAATAATTAAATTTTTATGTGACATAATGATGATGTAGTAATTACGTTATTAATGAAAGATTAAAATAATTGATATTATAAATATCTAAATAAATGTAATTTGAGACTTTTGATGAATTACACGAATTTTATATGTTAATATGAAATTTTAGGTGTCACTAATAATTTTTTGTTCGAATTAATCATGTTTTTATGGTCTTCACAAAAACCACATACTAAATAGTGTCAAAATTGACATAATTGAGTTTCTAAAACAAATACTATATTACAGAAAAACGTATTATATAAGGTTATATATATTAATAATTAAACAATTGGGGTTCTCTTGGATTTTTATAGTATGTTTCCTAACCTTATAATATAAAAATACAAAGAGACATGTTAAATAACAAACTATTTAACTAAGAGTTAAATCTAAACGATAAGATTAATATAGTGACCTAAACCTGTCTAAAACCTATTGGTTGGGATGTTTTTGACCCATCCCCCATTTATACTCTAAATAAATAATTTTCTAGCCATTATAAACTGAAAATTATTTTATTATAAAATAATATTTCAAGATCTTTTTAAAGTGACCCTCCCCTTTCTTATGAAAGGGTACTTCCCCTTATCTTAATTTCACACCTCAAAATCCATTTGGTTCGGCCAACCACAGAACAAATATCCTCAAAATATTCCTAAATTAGTCATATAGGCCTTCCTTTCGTCATAAATCCAACCTACGGAGCCATTTTGATCAAATAAAAAGGAAGAACCTTAAGAAGAGGTAAATATTTCCTCACCTCTTTCAAGTTATTTTCTTCTTCCACTTCCGTTTTCTCTGTTGTTTCCATTATAAAATAATAACTCTAGTATATTATTTATATTGTGATGTTATTTTAAAAATTTTAAAAGCATATTCATTATTCTACCCATCATATTAATGACAATGGCACTATACGTGCGTATGTACAACTTACCGTCTCCACGTTCTGGTATAGTTTGTTATTCAAACACTTCATTATTTGGATGAGTATAATAATGAGTATAACTGATGTAAATAATAAATATAACATGTTAATTATTCTTTATATATTATATAACATCCAATTACAGATGATTTCCCCATCAATATAATCATATTGTCGCTCGTGCGTACGCACTGATTACCATCTCCACGAACGCGATACAATTCATTCTCCATCATAATAATTCAAGAATAATTTTCATTTTATTATTAAAATTAATTTTTATGAACATAATATAGTTATATATATATTAATAAAATACATCCTATCCATAACAAACCTAGTTAACGTAACTGAGCAAATAAAGGAAAACAGATCAGTTAACACCCAAAATGATGATACTACTAAAATATAATTATCAAACTAATATTAGAGGATCATATATGAAATAATATTTATGTATATAGTTAATTCATAATTTAATAACAATTATTTAACTACTATAAAGTATTTTAACATACCCTTTACCAAGTAAAATTACAAGGTAAGGGTTAATTTCACAATCTCTTTATTATTTGAGGTTGTTTTTATATAAGAATCTCTTGGGACCTCTTTTCATCCACATCCTTGTTTCTTAAAAATTTATTTCCAAACATTTATACTATTTACTAGACTATGGGTTAAAGTCATTTTTACCCTTGATTTACTTTTTATAAATTTTTTTGAAAGGAATCTTTTCATCGATTTCCAAACAAGGCACTTTATGATCTTTTCGACAAAATTATGGTAAGAATGTTTTTTAACTTATACAGTGAGTGTGGCTATTTTCCACCATTATAACATCATCAAAGCTTCCCAGACAAACTTATAAGAATATTTTCAAAATACATGTTTTCTTATATAATAATATTACTTTTAAATTATTTCAAAATAGAAAGATGTATTTATTTCAAATAGTATTGATTTCATCTATGTCAACATCATTTGACGGATTTTAAGCTTGTTTGAAGTTGATTTATTATGATACAAAACCTCCATTTTTATTGAAGGTTTTGTGATATGTTTGATTGTGGATGTGTTATTTTTACACCATTCATGGTTTATGGATAATTTATTGATATTTAATATTCTAGTTTTAATACGAATATTTATGTTATGTTTAAATCTTTTCATATGAGGAATGAATTGGACTTAGTAAGTGATGGGTGGAGCCTGCTATAGCTTCTCGATGCGTAAGTAGGTCTCAGGAGACAAACTAATGTCTTGACACATGGCCTTGAAAAAATATTTTTTGTAGTCTTGGTACAAGGCCTTGATTATGTGGTTATGAAGTCTAGCATTATGCATTCCATCATTATGAAAGTGGCTATTGATATTGAATGTGATTATTAGATTAGTAGGATATCCATGTGAATAAGTAAATGGAATTATTTTATTTTATCATTTTCATATTATTCTGAAGTTTATGTTTAAAAGGAATTTGTTTTAGTCTTATACATTTTCTAAAATGTTTATGATAATTTATTAAATTTTCCTCTATATTGTTATCCTTAAGGGAATCTGAGCTCACCCCTTTCTATGTTTTATTTTTTCCACGATGTGAAGAAGTATTTTATGGTTGACCTGAAAGGATGGGCTAAGGATATAAGTGTGTTAAAAAGGGGACAAATTTTTTTTGATGTTTTTATTTAATGATGTAATGTACAAAATATGAATGTATCTAGTAATTACAAGTCTATAAAACTGATTTGTATTTCGGGACATGATTCCTTGTATCATGCCAATGTTATATAATAATGCACCGACTCTAGGTAACTGGGGTCAAAGTGTTAAAACATTCTTGTATTTAATGAGATGAAATGAGTTGCAAACCATATTAGGAAAATCATTTTCAAATGATGGGATGTGTTTTAAGGATCAACCAATGATTTACAAGGGAAAGAAATACAATGAGGTTTTGAACATGACTGATTTTAATAATATGAAGATTAAGAGGAATATAAATATTAAGTTGAATAGGAATAGGTAGAGGAGGACCTTAGAAATTACACTCCGTAATTTGAGGAAGGTATATTTACCACAATTGATAAACTCAAATTAATAAAACTCGTTTTAGAGGAGGACCCACTACTATAATTTCCATGAATTTAGAATAAAAAGTGATTCATACCTCAATTATAAAATGAAATCATGGTTGGTTTCATATAATTAAACAGGAATACTGAGCCTCGATCTTGAGGTGCCACAAACCTCTTAAGAATACCAGAAAGCTATTGAGGCTAAAAAATAGTCATCCAGAATAGTGCACCAGACTCATGCCATAGAAATTGTGGCTATAGATGACATGGTCAGTATTTCCAATTTCATTTTTTAAATATAGTATCAAAAATGGAAATCCAATATAGTCCCAATAAGGAATAAGAATGGTCAAATCGTATATTTCATCGACTTTATAGATCTTAACCATTATTTTCTAAAAGATGATTTATAGGTTCTGATCACTTAACAACTAATTGATTCTACAATGGGATATTAGTCCCTTTTTTTCATGGATGGCTATTCATGGTACAACCAAATACTCATGTCCCCTAAATATGAGGAATCTTCTCTTCTTAGACCACCCCATGGGGTATACTTCCATCCAAAAATGAACATTGGTTTAATTAATTATAAAGTTACATACCAATGTGACATACATCACATATTCCAACCCTTTTCAGGGTGGTCTTTTGAGTTCTATGTTGATTATTTGGTGGAAAATTATCAATAATTTATTGACAAACTTTTTGATCTTAAGAACATCTTCAATAAACTGTTAAAATTAGCCTGAAAATAATCCCCTTGAAATTTACTTTTAGAGTTTCATTACGAATTTTTATCAGCTTTAGAGTTTTCCATCATGGCATTGATGTCAATCCCGACAAGACAAAGGCAATCCTCAATATTTTCCTCCTTGAAACCTAAAATATTTGAGTGTATTATAATAAAACCTTACATATATTAAATAATTTATATAAAAGATTATAGGAAAGTTTTTTCCATTCATCAGGTTGATAAAAGAGGGGGTCACATATTAGTGAACTAAAAAATATAAAAAATAATTTGATAGCCTCAAAAGGATTCTTTTGGGTCAACCACTATTTATGATTCTTATTGATAGAAAGCCTCTTATTTTGAATGTGTCATCCTTAAAAAGTCATATGTTTTCTTTCCATTTATAAATGAATCAAGGTGGGAATGAAAACAACCTCTATTCTCTCATTAAATCCATGATAGATAATGATTCTTGTTATTTAGATATAGAGAAGTGCTAAATTGAACTAATACTTACTTATTAAAAGTAAAGGCACTACCTGCCACACCACCAAATCAACTTTGTCACTCATAATAACCTTATCAAGTGAATTCTCATCTATCCAATGTTTACTGAATTATTAGAATCATGGGTGGTCCTCCTATAGTATTTTTACATCCAGTTCATGCATCATAATGATGTAAAAGTTTAGGAATTAGAATACTTCCTTACAGAACATCCCTCTGTGGAAAAAATGTAATTGAATACAAACATTCATGATTAACATATTATATCTATTCAATTGGGACCCATATATGGGAGATACATTTTGACGGTTCATCCATAAGCCCAAAATGGGATATAGGGGAAGACAATGACATCAATAATGATAGGTTGGGAGTGATTCTTATCTCCCAAAAAAATCCAGTCTTACCTTACTATTTCTTATTCTTATATGATTTATCCAACAATGATGTACAGTAGCATGAACATATCATAGGGCTAGAAAATTCCCATAAAAATCTATCAGACCACTTTAGGGTTATAAGAGATTTATAATTGGTAATATAGAAGACCAATGGTGATTATCCCATCAGAAAAGAAGAGATAATTCACATGTTTGACAATTTTTGAGGACTAATGGAATAATTCACCAGATATATGACATCATCTCATGTCCCATCATCATATAATTATAAATAACATGTATTTTAAAATATAGATATGGAATTAGTATATTCAAACTTTTATAAAACAATCATCATCATTGTGTATCGTCAACTGGTGTCACCTCTTCTTTGTGTCGATATGGAAGAAATCAATAAAGTTAATTCCATCTATGAATAATATGGTCCTAAAAATAGTTGTATAATTACCATTGTGTAATGCATTGAAAATTTAATAATACTATTAGAAAAAAAATCATGAAATAGAAAACTCCTCGATAGAAAATAAACATTACTCTTTATGACATCACAAATCACTATATAGTCCACTATGAAAGGGGTTTTGATGGATTCATTCTCATGTGCATTGACAATGAAGATACTATTTATATCACAGAACAAGTGCATATGGTGTCCTATCATGATTACTAGGTAGGGATCATTAGTTTCCATTTAGTTATGAGGCTTCGATAATTATAGACTTCTATGATGTGAGATTTCAAAATATTCACAAAAAATTTTCATTCCGACCCTGTGAATGTAAATATCATATATAGTCACCGAATGTTTCTAAAACCAACCAAATTCTCCTAGACATTTTATGTATGGGTAATGGGTTTTTAGGCCCATATTCTCCTACTAAATCCAAGCAGTTCAAGTACATTCTCACTACCACCAATTATTTCTCTATGTGGGCTTAGGTTGTGCCCCTAAAAGTAATCAGGGAAAATAATAATGTCATATTTTTGGAAAACAATATCATTACTAGATTTACATTCCCTCAAATGATACTAATAGAAAATGGAATCAATTTCTATTCTACAAGTTTTGTAAGGCTATATCCATATTCCAATAACAAATCCAACCATTCATCACACTATCATAATGTTTATAATGGAAATATAGAGGCCTTTAATAAGAAAATATCAATCAAAGATATTGGATAATGATATAGAGTATTCTAATAAAATGAAATTTCATGCCTTGTAAGATTAATGGACTATAACCTGAACTACCACACAGGTGACCTAGTATTCAATAGTATACAATCCAAAAGAAATCCTTCCAATTTTGGGCTGATTTACCTTGATTTATGTCTCCAAGTGTGACCAGGAATCCACAGATGTAAAATCCCAAAGTAGCTATATGATTTGGAGAAACATGATGAGAAAAGACCTCATACATTACATCACTTGGACTTACACCAAAATCGAATATCACAATCTTTTAACTAGAATGTTCTCCTCCCCGGATTCATTCTATAATTATCGGTATTGGTTTTCAGGTCTTTAATTTTATTAGGGAAGAAACATATAATCCTTGAACTAAAGTTTGAGGTACCATATTCAATACTCATTGTCCACTTTGATATAGCTTTTTCCTTGAACACGATGGTTATAGTTTGTGTCACATACCTTACCAATACAAGGTTTTTAAATAAATGATTCATGTAATCATGACTAATGATATTCATTTCATGAACATAAAATCCATGATATGTGGTCATAGTGATATGATCATATACTAAATAACACCATAGTACAAGAAATATGAATACAATTTACATAGAATAAAGTCATAGTCATAAGAATTTAAATTGTAAAAAATCCTTATAGCATGATGTAAAGATGCATGGTTTATAACCCTGTTGCATGATGTAAAATTATGTGATACTTCAGTTTATGCTTGAGAGGACCATAATTCTAGATGAAGGTATCCTACTAAACCACCATCCAATCTTTCTGATTAACTAAATGTCTCTTGATTCTTACCATTTGATATATATAGAAACTATTAAACCCTCTGTCTTGGGCCCAACCCTAGAATAATTAAATTTCCCCCTCACTTGTATAAAAAAAAATAATTTAAGGAGGGGACTCAAACATGGTTATTTAATTTGTAAGACTATTTTAATTAAAATTCTATCTTTCTACACATGAGTTTGATAAGTGTAGGGAATCATTTTCATGACTACATATGGCCTGATTCTCACCCCTATGAGATATGTAGTGACTCATTGGGACTTTGTCTTAGGTCGAGCCCCACATTCATCATTACTTGACCCTAAAAGGAATAACTTATGGTCCTAGTTATAGGACCTAAAACTAAAATAAACCATTTATCCTTACCTTGTGATGCTAATATAAATGGAGATGTCCATTTAAAATGACCATAAGTATCATGAACCATATCATCCTTATCATAGGAAACTAAAATGTATGATAATATCTTTATCACATTATGATAAAATCTAGTTCTACCCAAAGTACCCATAATAGTATTCCACATTAAACTGTATGTAGAAGAATCATGTCACAAACAAGGGTTTCCCATCGTGAGATGATTTCCCTAATGGTTTCATAGTGATTACTGGACTTTATGTATTTTTCTCTACATCGATTAACCTTTATCCTTACCATATGATGTTAAAATTCACGATTAACATTCCTCTAATTAGACGTAATTATTCTCTTAGAACTACGTAGAAATTATTTCTCACCACTATGAGATATATAGAGACGCCCAGGTCCTACATCCTCATCCAGCTACCACATGATAAGAATTTCTTGATCTTTAAATTTTTCTCTTTTTAGTGAAAGAAACCATTGAAACTATTTTTTAATCACACTAATTATATATCACATGGGTTTTAGAATTTAGCTCAGGGATTCCCCTCATGATTGTGATGTATCAGTTCACATTAGAATTAGAATGGTTTTGTATGGAATATATTAAAAAATAAATACCAAATGTCCTTACCATCGAACTTTAAAATTCATTTTTATGCCTCTTTCATGTCATAAAACTACACATTTATGTGGCCCTAATCTGAGAAGACCACTATATTTGGTGACGGTTTCCTAACACACATCATTCCAAAACTATGTGTGCCTTTATTTCTTCTATCACTAGATACATAATGACACCATGATCTTAAATTTTGGGTCTATCCACAATATAATAAAATTAAACCTCCCCATATAGTAATTTGATCAATTTGTGGAAAATAAAATAGAACTACATGTGGCTTAATTCTTGAATTGATGAGATACGTATAGATATCCAAATTTATTTTATGGTCCAAAAGGGAATTTATAAAACAAATTCCCCTCCCTATGCATGGGTAAAACTAGAACATGGAACATTTTCCCTCCTCTTGGATAATATTCTCATAAAATACTCCTATAATAAGGAGCCTTTATTATAAAAAATAAAATTTGTGTCTTGTTAAATAAATATATCCATAAGATTTCCCTAACCATCAAAAATATAGTGATTGATTTATGAGGACACCATTTTTTTACTATGGATAATACACCCCATTTTTGATTTTCATAAGTCACCCCCAGTAGGGCCAATCAACCAGAGGAACCTTTATCCTTATTAGAAAATTATTATTTCTTCGTACACCCCAATAAAATTGTGTTAGAAAACTCTTTTAAAACAAGATCCTTATTATTCCCTTTGTACTTATCATATATCACTTTTCATATCTACAAGACTCCATATTGTAGATTATAAATTTATCTCTTCATGTCTGAAAAATGATAGAACATTCGTGGTAAGATCAAAGGGAAATGGAAAATCCCTACTCTTTTAGTCCAAAATAAACAACCCATAAATTGGAACCCTCAACATCCTTGGGATATAATGTCAATCTATATGGTCCAAATCATGGTAAAAAGACATTAAACTACATGATTATTTAACTCTATTTATATTGGATCCTTTAATTATGGTGTTAATAATCATCCACATCATGAAGAAAACCCATGTACGACATGATTCACAATTCATTAAGACACATTGTTATTCTTAGACACCTCATTATATTCACAGAAATATATCAAGAAACATTACACCATATGTATTAAATTAACATCAACACAATGAATTGGTTAATAAGAAACACATATGGATTTATTCTCAAACCAATAAGATATGTAGAAAATCCTAGATCCTCCATTTTAGGCGCAACCACAACCAAAACCTGTTTATTCCTCTATTCATGAAAATAATTCTAACTTTTGAATTATGTTATTATTTTCTTTTAAGACACTTCTTTGTGATTTGATGGTTAAAATATAATTCCACTTTCTATACTTGAAAAAAGAATTGGGTGGGTCTTCATCCATGGCTAGTCCCAAAATATATGTTTCTTTAATTATCTGACACATTCATTAAAAAACCACCCTCCATTGTATCAATAGATATATATCCTCATAAACACCCCTTGGCCATCAATAATAGAGATATCCCAATCTAAGGGAAACTTATTATTAACTATTCATAATAAACCAATGTTTGAATTTTCATAAGATTCCCCCAACAAGGCCTATCTACTAGAGTCACATGTGTACATATAAAAGGAAACTATAATATTTAAACACCATGAAAATGTATTCATTGAAACCATTTTTTTAAACAGGATTTGAAGTCACTCCTAGCATACTTGTCTAATATATTTTCTTTTGATATTAAAATTCCTAAATAATGACTTAAAATCACCATTTGTATACCTGATAAATGTTAGAATTTTATTGGACTATAAACCATGACAGAATCATCACTCACTTAACTCTTGTTCAAATATGTTAGACCTAACACACAAGTTGGATAATCATGTCTTGTAAGACTCTAAACTGCCAATGGAAAGAGACATAATTCCAAGAAAGATGAAAAAATGCCATGGGATCCCTAAGTAATGGTTGAGTCTTAGCTTATTGAACATGAAATATGAATTATTTCTGAAAAATTGAAAAATGTAAATTTAAAAAAAGAATCATAAAACTTGTCTAGTTAAAAACATAGAAATGGAGGCCTATAAAAAATACAAGTCTCACTCACTTTGATTTTTCATATCTAACTTTGGAAAAAATAGTGATGTGATGAAAAATAAAAAAACTTCAATAGGATCCATTATGCGATTCTATAAATAGTTGAACAATGATCACTAGGACCAATGACCTATGAATAAATTAGGGAACTCTCCAATTATTATCATTGTAATTACCACACATTGACACAATGGTTTTCAATCAAATGAGTCATATTAAGAACTATTTTATAATTAAAATGAGGATAAGAACACAAAAATAGATGATTGAGAATAAACTAATTTTTATTTATGGATAAAAATTCATAAGATCATTCATAAATTGTATTCTTTATGTTGTTTCTTACACATGTTTCTCAAAAAAATCATGGATCTTTCAAGGAATCACTTGATCCATGTACACCATTTGTAGAATCCCAGTAAACTGTGTGGGGATTTCATCCCTAGTGAGATTATGGTTCTCAATTTCTATAGAAACAAATTATTTTCAATATACATATACCTTATGTAATGTTTGGTTGAGTTTGAAATCACTCCTTTGAAAACATCTATATATTCCAGAAGTTGTATCACCAGATGATATTTCTAAAAAATTTTGCATTGAAACTTATTTTCCTCCATTTCATGATTAATATCTACCTAGGATATGACATATCTATGTTTTCTAAATTTTCCAATCAATTGCAACTCAACTTTTCTTAAGCTTTACTATTTATCCCACTACCAGAAAATCTCTTTCATGAAATGATAGATCAATCGATAACAAAATCCGGTATACCCCAAGGTTGTTAACATGGTCTGAATATAGTGATATAACAAGAGAATTTATTCAAAAGGATTCTCCAAAACTAGCTTCAAATGTTTCAACATATGAAAATATGTGAGAAGAAAAAATAATCTTGGCCATCTAGTTCTATCATGTGGCCATTATTAAAGGAGGAGATGTACCCTGAAATCAATTCTCTTATGGAAGTGGATTTCATTATCCATTGAAGAGTAGCAATATTATTATACAAAATTTTATTTAATATTTTATTTTTATTAAACTACATAATTTCCTAAAATTTTGCTAAATTTTTTTACATACAGAATATTTGAGATTAGATCATTCATTTAAAAATGTGACAAAAATTCCATTTTTTTCCTCTTTGAATTCACTGTAGTATTTTAGACATAAAATTTTTCATATAAATTATTTAATGTATAAATTTTGAAACTGAATTTTTTAATCAATTAGATACAACAATAATTCTGGTAATCTAAGATGGATCACGCATTTGAGTAGAGTAAAAGGTCCATGAAATCAAAGGTTGGATATACTCTCTATATTGGACACCACATCATTATTTGGACCATAAATTATTCATAATTTATTTTATTGGTCCCAAATTTATATAGGGTATATAAGACAAAATTTTTAACAACTAATCCTTCTTTATGGACTACTAATTCTTGCATTGTGGTGGCCAATAAAGTGGTTAAATTTGGATTAAAATATTCTAGTGAATTTCCCCATTCATATTTGAATCCTCTTTTTCCCTAGCCTTTCCCCAACTCTATAAATATATATTTTCATAATTTTGAGGTGTTGGGATGTGAATTATGATTTTGAGGGAAATGAGAAGTGGTTCCACTATAAATCTAGAAGAATTTAAATAATGTTATCTCTTGACACCAAGATCCCTTTATCGAAGCCTTCTTATTCTTCTACACATTGTAATGTTTTTATTTTCATAATAAAAATCAAAGATCCAATTTTATTTATTCTATTTTTTTGATAAATTACCATGTTCTCTACTCATCCTATTTGGGATGGAAATTAATAATAGAAATGATATTGGGTTATACCCTTTCTAATCATCTTCACAAGCAATATGTTTCTATGATTACTATACCACCTATGGAAGAGTAGTTATTTTTTGTAATAAATATACCTAAAACTGTATTCATCCATTTATTTAAAATAAATCATATAATTTAATTCAAATAAAATGAATAATAAATTGGGTTATTAAATTTTAATAATCTAAGTAATAAATTGAATCTTTAACAGAAAAACACGCGAGGTCTTGATTTGTCTAAATTGTGAGATCACAAACTTAATTAGTAAACAAAACCAAATAGGATATATTTGTAGAATTAAAATATAATACCTAAACACAACTCATCATTATTTTATGAATGTATTTATTTATTAATTTACTACTTACTATAGTCTATCCTTCGAATGACAATCAAATTAGGGTGTTGGGATTGCTTGTTCCAAATATAGCCTAGGGTGTAACTCTTTTTATCTTTGCGGTAAAGTTAATTATCATTGGGATTGAGTGCTAAAAAATTAATGAATAATAATTTTTAGGATGTTAATTTAAATAATAATGATGAATAAGTAAATGAATAGGTAAAGTTTTATCTATGATAAATTCTAAAAATATTTACTAAAAAAACATCTTATAATTGCACCTTATTAATTGATTTTCATTTCACAAATAAAAACAAAAAAATGAAATATTCTTCCAGCATACTTCCTCAAGATTTTTAAATGGTAAAAAAATACCACATCCTTTTTAAGTATTTTGTTTCTTGTCTTTTAATTTATTTTTAAAAAAACTTTAATATATTTTTCAATTTACTTCCTCTATTGAGAGACGACCTTGGTTAGCCACTCTACTACAACAAAGAAGTAAAAATTACATATCTCTTGAGATCACTCATGACTGTGAAATTTCAAATAGGAATCATTGTCAGGGAGTAAAGTAATTATTACAACTAATTAAAGTCTTTTTTTTTAAATTTTTTTATTTTATTCTCTTATTCTCTTATTTCTTTATTCTTTACAGAGTATGAATTTATTTCCTCTTTTTTTTCTTATTCTTCTTCTATTTTTTAAACAATCATACAAATATTTTCATTTTTAATTTATTATGATCCAATTTTATTCTTTTTTATATTATTTATGACATGAAATAATCTTGATGATATCTTAAATCATTACCATGATATTGAATATATCCTTTATCATTGAATCTGACATTCTTAGTCTACGAGAAGATTCAATATTCATCCATTTGAAGACTTACTCAATTCTAGTAACATTATAATTTTAGGCACTTCAAATTCAAACATAATTCAAGAACCAATGGTTGAAAATTATAATAATGAACTCACTAACAACATTCAAAAAATTTTTTCACCAGATATTAACTATCAACAAAATGTTATTGCATACCCAAATCTCAAAGAGGGGTTTGAACTAAAATTTGGGATCATTAAGATACATAACAAATTTAAAGGATTATCTAGTGTGGATCCAAACAAACATTTAAAATAATTTAATGTGTCTTTTCCAACCCTTAAACTAAGAAATGTATCTTAAGATCAAATCAAAATAAGATAATTCCCATGCTCACCTGATGGAACTAAAAAATACTGAATGTGTTACATACAAAATAAAGATGTAACTTATTGGAATGATTTGAAATATAATTTCTTGAAGAGTTTTTTCTATCTTTAAGGACCACTACCATTCAAAAATAGATCTCGTGAATCAATTAGGCCTAAGGGGAGTCAATGTTTGAGTACAATAATCTATTCAAGAAGTTGTGTGCATGTTTTCCGCATCACCCAATTAGTGAGAAAGTTTTCATCCAAAAATTCTACAAATTAATCATGCCTATGGAAAGAATCAGGGTTGATGTAGTGGTTAGAGTAGAATTGGTGGACAAAAAACCAGTATCCACACATGAATTGATCGAAAATATGGCACAAAAGTCCCAACAATTTGGCAGTCAAGGTATACCGAATGTTAGAGGAGTACATTGGGTAACTCCATCATCTCTTGAAAGTAATTTAATTGATTCCAATTTGGAAGAATTGACCAATATGGTGATGTAGATTAATTTGGTTAAAATACATCCCAACCAACTCCTATCAGACCTTGTGGAATTTGGATTGAAATAGGCCACTTAATTGATTGTTTCACTCGACTATAAGAGATAGAGGATTGTGTAATAGTATTCACTAGGAGACCATACCATCAGAAAAAATAACCACATCCCCATAATAATTATAATTAGTTTTTCCCCAATATACAACCAAGTGTAGAAGGATCAATTAGACATGAGGTATGGCTATGGACAACAACCCCCCCCCCCCCTCAACAAATTTCTAGTAGACTCCACCTTACCATTAGGGTTTCCAGCAATCCCAAAGGATATTTTATGCCCAATAATCAACAATACAATAATAATGGAATCCCCCAGCTAGGGTAGATTCAAAAATTTATGATATTTTTAAAAAAATGTTATTAATCAATAAAATTAGGTGAAGAGTCATAGTTCTGAGTTGAGGGAGTTAAAGACATAAATGAGCCAGGTTGAAACTACCCTCAATGAACTGGTATGTAAGAACTCAAGGAATATTCCTTCTTAACATACTTAAAAATCTCCAATTTAAATTCAATTCCATCACCATGAGAATTTGGAAGCAAACAACATATATATCTGCATCTACCCTTCCATCAAGATTCACCTCAACTCTAGATAAGACCCATATAAGAACCACTGATGACAAGGCCAATGATAATGAAAAAGGAAAGAAAAAATATCTATGATGTTCCTCATAAGACCCTTAACATTAAAAATAGAGTAGATCTAACAAAAAATATGCCTCAAGAGGTGACACAAAAAGAGTTCTTGGAAATATTCAAGCTTGTTGAGATCAACAACTATATACCTAAAGTATTTAAGAAAATCCCAAGGTATTCCAAATTCATAAAAGATATTTTCTCCAATAAAAGATGTATCAAGGGAAAATAGAGGTTCAATCTTAGAAGGAATGTGTCAGCACACATTACACAACCTCAAGTCATGCTAAAAAAGTGAAAGGATCCAAGGAAATCACTTGTACAAAGCACCATAGTGTAGTTACACTTTTCTAATGCACGATTCGTTTTGAGAGATTACATATATATGACACATCACTATATATTATCTTCTTTATAGGTTGGTGATTTGAAGCTGGAAAGAGTAGTGGTACAGTTGGTTAATAGAGCTACAACATATCCAGCAGGAGTCCTTGAGGTTTGTTCTTTTTCAGGTAATAGACATTTTCTTCCCAGAATAGTTTTACATGCTTTACATAGAGGATGATTATGTAAGATATCATTCGACCATTATCTTAAGTAGGACCATCCTCAAAACTAAAAAGTGATCATAAATGTCAATGAGGGGACACTTTCCATTATTTTTGGGGATGATATTATGATATTTAATGTTATGGACTCTATGAAGTACCCCTCGTAGGACCATTTTTCTTTTATTGTCTCACATTCTTACCACCAAGTAGAAATACCATGGATTTTTATTGTCCCATTCTTAGAGAAATTATGAGAATTTGTTTTAGTTTGAGTTCTAAGAACAATTATTACCCAATTTATAAATAACAAAACTCTCTTATATTTGATGTTGAAATGGATTCATATTCTGATTTTGATCATGCTCACTCTAATTATTACTTGACTATTAAGTATGCTAATGGATTTGATGCATTATTCACTAATTTCGATGTTGTCTATTTTGTTACTGATGTTCATTGGGATCAAATTTTAATTCCTTCATTGTCACTATCTATACATCATCCATACATTGGAACTCAATCCACTTCCACCAAATGTCAAATACTCATACATGTTAAGTGGTGATATATTATATGTTATCATTGGTAACAATATCTCTTTTGAACATGAAGAAAAACATTTGAATCTTTTGAGGGAGAACATTATGGAGATTGGGTGGACCTTGGATAACATATCAGGTATTATCCCCTCTATAATCCATGCATTGAATTATTTTGGAGGATCGGGCTAAACCAATTAAGAAGTAACAAAGGAGACTGAATCCAACTCTTCTAGAAGTTGATAAAAATGATGTTGAAAATTTTCTAGAGGTAGGATTAATTTATACCATTTCAGATTCCCAATTTCTAATTCTTATTCATTTTGTGTAAAAGGAAAGTGGTGTTACTGTTGTTAAAAATTATAAAGATGAGTAAATTTCAGTGAGGGAGAGAAATAGTTGATGTGTGTGTATTTATTAGAGTAAACTAAATCAATCCACTCACAATGACCATTTCCCATCTCATTTATTGATCAAATGCTTGAGTGACTTGCTAGGAAGAACCATTATTGTTTCTTGGAGGCATTTTTAGGTTATTTTTATGTTCTTATATCCCTTGAGGGTCCGGAGAAGACAACATTCACTTTTCCATTCGACACAAGTTCCTACAGAATGAGTCCATTTGGACTTCACAATGCCTTAGGTACCTTTCAATGATGGATTATGAGTATTGTTTTCAGATTTTATTATGATCTTCATGGTGGTATTTATGTATGATTTTATAGTGTATGTGTATCCATTTTATTTTGATATATACAGTGTTTGAATGGTGTTGAATTTTTGTATTGAGAAGCATATGGTCTTAATCTTTGAAAATTTACAATTAATGGTTGAGTATGGGGTTTTATTATGGAATGTAGTGTCTAAAAATAGAATTGAGGTTCATAGATATAAGGTAGATATTTTTTCATCCTTATAGTATCCTTCATGTCTGTGTGATGGTAGATATTTACTAGGGAATTCAATATTTTATCGGCACTTCATCAATGATTTTTGTAAGATTGTTATTCCTATGTTATGATTACATCAAAAGAATTATCATTTTGTGTTTTATGATTCCTACATGACTACCTTCGATTAACTAAAATATTTTTTGACCACACCTTCAATCAAACATCCCCCAGAGTGGAACATTCCATTTGAGCTAATGTGTGTTGCTTCATACTTTCCAATTGGAGAATTATTATCACAGATGGTGGAGGGACATTCATATGTGGTTTCCTATTCTTCAAGTACATTGCATTCAGCCCTATCAAACTACAAAAAAATGGAAAATTGGTTTTTTTTCTTTCATATTTTCTTTATATAGAATCCATTCATATTTATTAGGATATAATATAGTTGTTTTTTTATCATGAAATAATGAGGAACCTCTAGAAGAATCAAAATGCAAAGAAAAGAGTTATATGATGGATTCTCCATCTTCAGAAATTTCATATTTGTTTAAAGGACATGAAGGGTTCAGAGACCTTGGTGTAATATAACATGAGTAGGATTACTCACACACTAAAGTATTACACCTTGGACTAGGTACCACTTCTAGAAACTCTCCCCAATGATAATCCTTATTCACCCTTGAGTACACATCCTTGTTATGGGGATTTAATTAACTACCTTGTTGCCTCTAAAATTCTTGGATATTTAAAGAATTATCATGTTAAAAAATTAAAGGGTGATCCTAGATTTTATGTTTGGGATGATCCCTAGCTTGAGAACATGTGTAGTGATCATGTTATAAGGAGGTGTGTTCCTAATCACGAGTTTGAGTATGTTATACAATTATTCCATTCACTTTTATGTAGAGGACACTTTGGACCCCAACAAATAGCTATGAAATTTTTAGACTCTGAAATATATTGGTCTAGCTTATTCCATGTTACTCTTTTGTTTTTTATGTCATGCCCACATTTCCAACACACTGGGACCATTTATAGGAGACATGATATTCCTCAAAAACCCATATTATTCTATGAGTTTTTTATGTATAGGGATTCGATTTTATGGGTCTTTTTCCTAGTTCATACTTTTTTTGAATATTTTGGTTGCAGTGGATTATGTGAGTAAATGGGTGGAGGCTAAGGCCACCCGGAATAAATATTCTCATGATGTTTTGTATTTTGTCAAGACACAGATTTTTTATTGGTTTAGTGTACCAAAGGCCATCATCAGTGCCCAAAGGATGCACATTTATAATCTGAATTTGTCTTCCCACCTTAAGAATTATGTGGTGACACACAAAAAATCATCACCGTACCACTCCCAAACAAATGTTTATGCTGATGTTTGAAAATAAGAGTTTAATATTTTTTAGAGAAAAACATGTATCCAAATATGAAGGAATTAGATCAACGCTTGGATGATCTGTTGTGGTATTCTATGATATTAAAAAAGAAACCAATTGGTGTGTCCCCATTCCAAATTGTTTTTAGGTAACATGTCATCTCTATGTAGAAGTTGAGCATCAATCATATTGATCTATAAAAAATGAAACATGTATTTGGCCCAAGATGGAGTTCAATGGAAGACGAAAATTCAAGAGATTAAGCAGATTGAATTATCATCATATGATACCTAGAGGCTCTACATGGAAATATCACCAGTATCTCATTACATAATTATCCAAAAAAGGCAGTTTCATGTAGGAGATAATGTTCTACTCTTTAGTTCATGAATGAGGCTGATTCTTGGTATGTTGTACTCTAAATGGATAAGTACTTATCTTGTGTCTAATGTTTTTCCTTATCATGAACTAAAGATCACATAAGAGGAAAAAGGGATGAGCTTTACAATTAATGGAAAAAATTTAAGCCTTAAATTGAGGGTCTTTCTACAAATGAAATGAATTTCATCACACTATATAACCCCATAATTATAGGAAAATTTCAGGTTCTTCCAAACCCTTTAACTTATATATTACTTCTAATATTTGATTTTATACATTTCATGTGAACATATAATCTCATAGGTTCACATTGACGAAAATTCAATATTTAAAGTGTAGGGGAGGGGACAACATTTTTAGGTAGATATTTAGTATTTTTATTTTTTGTGTTTTCTATTATGTTTTTGCTAAAAATTAAAAAAAAACAAAATTAAAAATCAGCAAAAAAATAATGAAAAAAATATCATGTAACATGGTCATTTAGATATGGAATATATGGAAAATTAATGTTTTCTAAATTCATTGGTGGCATGATAAGAATGAGGAAGGTTTAATCATTAAGGGTTTATTTTTATAAAAATTGAATTTGTTTAAGATATGATTAGTTGTTACATAATTAAGCCTTTCATATTTTGACGTCTTTATTTGATATTTTTATTTATGGTAAATGGTGTCATTGATTTCTCTAGACATATTTTCACAAAACCATGACTTGTGAGTTTCTCATTCCCAATTGAATATACATTCAGTGTATACAATTCTTTTCATCTAATAATAATGTTCTTTACATAAATTAATTTCTCTTTTAATCAATTCCATATGTATACAATATTGACATATGCATTTGCACCTAATTTCATACTTTTGTACGACCTCAAAAAATGAAAATATAAAAATATAAAAATCAATAAAGATTGGACTGCAGAAATGTAAAACCTATGGGGATATTTAGCTTGGTAGATCATTTTCTAACTTATAGTAATGATAAAATTAGTGAGTTTTGGAATTTAACTACAAATAATGTTGAAACATTTTGGTGGAATAGAATCAGGTAAGAGAAATAGTTCTTATTGACTTGAATATTCTGGATAATGGTTAGAGAGACAAGCCTAAAATGATTGACACACAAAAACATGGGGATTTAGTGGCATCGTAGTCCTGTGACTTGTTTTCAATCAAATTAGTGTTATTAATCTAACTAGATATTATCTTGACACAATTTATGAGAGATTGATTTTAAAATTTATCGATATTTTCTCTTAATGGGATTCTTACTATTCCTTTTATTTTCAATATGGATTGAGGAATATTAATATGCATATCATATCAAAAAATAGAATATATGATAGGTGACATATCCCAAGAGTGAAAATGGGTAAGTGTAGGGGAGTTGACTAAACACAATTTTATTGAATATTTTATTTATAATAAATGATATAATTTACTCACATTGTGCTAAATATGATTATTTATATAATAATTTTGATTAGATCATTCATTTGATAATTTGATGAAAATTCAAGTTTTTCCATGTTAAAATTCATTGTACTATTTCAAACAATAATATATTTTTATAAATTATTTAAAGTTTGACATTTTTTTAAATGTGTTCATTACTTATTGGGATAAAAATTTCGTTGAGGTTATCAAAAATGGATTGCAAATTTGATTGGAGTAAAAGGTCCATGAGGTCAATTGTGGGTTGGACATTCCATATTGGACACCAATTCGGTATTTGAACCATAACATATTTATTTATGCTTGTATTGGACCCAAATTTGGAGAGGATATCAATGAACCATTTTAGAACAATAAATTCATATGGAATGGTATCTAATTAATGCGTTTTTATGGTAATGATGGCAGTTCATGTTTGGTTAAAATATTTTTCAGTATTTTCCCATCCACACTTGAAAAAACATATAACCTATTTTCCCCTACACTCTATAAATATGTGTTTTTATCAATTGGAGGGGTTGGTACATCTATTAGTAAGTTTAGGTAAAGGGTTAAGAGGTTAAATTATAATCCTCTAAGAATTTCATTAAGGGTATCTTTGAAGCAAATATCCCTTCATCGAAGCATTCTTCTTCTTCATCATGTTGTAATGTTTGTGTTTTCGTAATAAACGTCCGAGTTCATATTTTATTTATTCTATTTTATTCTGTTTTGTTCAATTATATTCTTCTTTACTCAACCTATTTGGTATGGTATTCAGTGGTAGAAATGTTATTGGGCTATACCCTTTCTAAACCTTTTTACATGAAATACATTTCTACGATGACTACCCCACCCATAGAAGAGTGGTTCTTTCTACTAATCGATCTACCTCTTACCTTCTTAATTCATTTATTTTCAATAAAAAAGGTAAATAAATTCCCTTAATATGAAACATGAATTGAATTTTAAATTATAATAATCTAAGGGAGAAATTGAACAATTGACAAAAAAACACATGATATCGAGATTTTTTTTTAAATTGTGAGAGCGCAAACTTAATCAGTAAAATGAAAACACACAGGATAGATTTGTAGAATTCAAATATAAACCTAAAAATTATAATAATTATTTATATAATGGATTTATGCCCTAATTTACCAATGACCATATGTTAATCTTAGAAATACAATCAATGTAGGGTGATTTGATTGCATGTACCGAAGCTAGCATAGGGATTAACTCTATTTATCTTTTTGGTAAATTTAATTCTCATAGGGTTTGAGTGTTAAAAAATTAATGGATAAAAATTAATTAGATGTTAATTTAAATGGAAATTATGAATAATTAAATGAATATGTATATTTATATCGTTTATAAATTCTAAAAATATTTTCTAAAAAATATTTTCACGTTTCGCCTTATTAAAAGATATTCATTTTAAAAAATGATATCTTCTTCCATCATACTTTATCTATTATTATAAATTTTTAAAAAATAACCCATAATTTTTAAGTAGTAAAATTATTATCTTTTATTTTATTTATAAAATACCTTTAATGTTTTGTTTAATTTACTTCCACCTTTAAGAGATAACCTTGGGCATCCGCTCTATTTCATCTAAGAAGTATGAATTAGAAATCATTTGAGAGCACCAAAAACAAAACCCTTTCACATCCCCCTCACATATACATTTTCATTGAGATGGGATTTAGGTCCCACTTCATTATTTCCCATTAAATATGACGACAATAAATGATTAATGAATTAGTCTCCGTCATTGGCAAATAGTAAAGAGAAAAAAAAGAGATCAATGAAATTGATGGCACACCCATTATTAAAATAGCCAATGAGATTTAATTCTCCAAAAGAAATATGATCACAATGGGTTGAGTAATGATGGTATGATAAGGAAAATCCTTCAAAGTTTTTTGATAACCCATGATGGAAGGCTCATGAGAATATCCCATTTCAGGACCCTAAGTTATTTTCCCCTCAATAATGGGAGCATGATAGACTCCTGATCCCTAGTCATTAATTTCCATGGAAAATTTTCCAGTAAACAAGATGAATAAATAAATTAGACATGATAAAATCATCAGGAATAATGTTTTTTTGTGTGAAAATAAATACACAAATCCATCTAAATCATTATTTAACACCTTAAACTCTTCTAAATATACAGGGATATTAATAAGTGAAAGAATATATTAAATTTTCAAATCACAGTTTCTCATTTCAAGAAATAATTATCCAAGACCTATGGAAGAATAATTGATGGAGAAACATGGGGAATTATGCTCAAGAATCATAAAAATTCCCCCTTCAACAACCTAAGTCCCCGATCAGCTTCTCTTGAGATAGTGAAAGGGCCAAAAGTGGTGACCACAAGGTCTTTCAATAGATTTTATGTGTCTGAAATATCATGAAAAAAAAAACTCAGCCACTATTTTATTATTTCATATTATTCATATTTATCATTTATAGGCTATTATTATCCTACTTTAGTGACATTAACAAATGAATTCTGGACCACTTACACTTCTCTTGTCAAGGGTACAGACTTGTTAGTAGAATTTCATTCCCCATTGAGAGTGTCCTCTTCCACTCCTTAGGGACCGATTCTAGACCCATTGATTTGGGAAAATGAAGTAGATTCTAAAAAGGGAAGGAACAAATAGATAGGTACCTTATAACTATTATAGTACTAAGTGACATTGTGAAGACATACTATGGTGAAAACGCATATCCAATAACTTTTATATTTTTTGTTTCTTCAATGAAGTTAGTGAGGGGCCAATGTCACTCATATCATTAACGGGAATTTGATGCGGAAAGTTTCCCCCACCTTCATCTATTTAATTAATATCTAACATGGAGATAACTCCCTAGGACCATGGGTATACCTATCTACCCTAATCAGTTTTCCCATTGAAGTTTATCATGGGGAGGATAGTTCTAGTGATGCTTCTTTCTAAAATAAAATGTTCCCCCTTGATAGTAATTTCATTACTCATAAAAATTATTATGAAGCTTATGACACCAATATAGATGAATTCTTCCCACTCATCATTGAATTAGTCATCCACTCCCTTAGAAGCACTAGAATAAAACATAATGGTTACCCACATTGTGGTTGGTATTTTGTCCTTGGCTACATATATTAATATCTTGAATCCTTGAACATACATCTCAAACTAGGAAAAATTGGTTTTAGGGTGAAGATCATAGAGTACTGAAATATCAATAAGCTATATGATATGTATTCCACATTGAAAAAATACCCATAAATCTATGATGTCACTAATTACCCCTTTCTAGGGTTGGACCTCCATAGGTCACACATTATATGATGTTGATATAGTCGATTGTAAGGAAGACCCAACATCATTTTACATTAATTACCTATCGGGACACTCTACACTGGAAGGATGTTGGGTAACCAAAGCTCGAGACTATTCCTGGTGATGATGATTAGACCGCCTCACTTTGAATGATATAGTCTCTTAAACCCAATATTACTCCATGACTCATTTATGAGACCATTTATTTTATTTTGGAGAATCAGTGTCATCACCCTCTAGATGTGCCTTCCTACCGCACATGACACTTCCATATGCCATCATGTCCTTAAACCAAGGAAAATTTGTTGTAAATTCCCTATGATGGTAGAAAGACACCAATGAATTTCTATAACTAGAGGTTAACCCAATGTATACATCAGGTGGATTTTAATATATGGAAACATGGGAAACCTTAAGGACCATGAGGATCCATAATTGTAGAGACACCATTAAGTGTTTCTCTATTTGAACATGTATAAGGGGTATATTTTTCTTGTATAGAAAATTTAACTAATGGGAAAATAATTATAAAGTAAATTATTTACATATAATATCTTACAGAATATGTGTTACTAGTACACTGTGTCTAATTGCAGTCATGTATTAAATAAGGTCATAATAAACATGGACTTTGCAATGAACATTCCGTTAAGATTATCACCATATGACAAGAAGTTAAATTCTCCTAGTTAGAATATATTATTTAAATATTTTCCATAATTTAAGATAATATATGAATATAAAAAAAATTCTAAATAAATGTAAGAAACTAAAAGTTAGGTAATTAAACTCCACTCAGTATAGCATGTGAACTGATGTGGTCTACAATTACCCACTAAAAAACATGAAATGGAATTTACATCTAGTAAAGTTTCCTCCCTTCAAATACATGTAACAAGAAAAGTAATGTTTTTCCAAAATAGTGGAAGTCAACCCTATGGGATTCAATTCTTAAAATTTATCATCCATCAAAAACATGTCATGCCTAAAACAATCATGAGGTTCGAAGACCAGTAGTATTTAGGCACCCAACTACATCACTAAGTTGTAGGCCAAGAAGGTACCCATAGAGACATCAAAAATTTTTGTATACCCAAACCAATAATAATGTCCTTTATCCATCATATTCCAAAATTTTCAATGAATTCTAATATTCTCCAATTAAGGTCAACTTTTGGGGTACTAGAAAATATCACCCTCTAATGGATTATTCAAGAAGGCCTTAATCCAGCCCTAGAATGAATATCTCCCCTCAGGTTTCAGCCCTTTTTCAACACCTTCCATGAAAAATTTGATATCTCCTAGGTCGAATTATAAATTATCTCAATGTCATCCCTTGTCAAATTTGGCTGGATACACTCTTCTTACATTTCTTCAAGAACAGGTTGTTCTGCGATCTTTTAGACATAACATAAAATAATTTTAACTATGGAATGAGTTATATAGAAATTATTTTCCTAGGGGATCCACCATCTCAATATCATAGGAATGATGTCCATAATATTGTACACATATTTATAGGCCACCCAAATAGATTCATAAATCCAAAATTATTTTAGATCAATTTTATATTCAACATAGGTTTGGTGCACTTAGAATGCCCACATCCTTTTTTGTTTGACTCCACCATTGGATCAAAATCCCGAGTCCACTTTCCATCATTCTGAATGACCTATCATAGGATAATGTATGATCTACTTATAGGAATGATTTTTTAATCCAGGGAGTGATGCTTTAGATCTAGGGAATATGGACTGTGATACATGACCCATATAGAGGGTATCATTACCTCATTGATGAATGAACCTCAAAAATAAAAGTTGGTATTACAAAATATTGGTTTACTCTAGGGAATATTAATTTATTATTTTACTATATGTATTTAGAATAATGGATATTTTTTGAAGTTCTTGGTCACAAAAATGCATCAGGTTACTTAGTGGGTACACACATTTGTTCTTCTTCGTGTATTTTTTAAAATATGGAATGGTGGAGTTTAAGGTATATTAATAATATGTCCCAATGGTATCGATCAGTTCATTAACCCATGAACTAGCTTGTTCATCTTAGATCCTTTGAGTGTCCATTAGACATATAAAGAGGAAACACCAAGATGTTCATTGACATCATGGACATAGTTTTTGGGTTTTCTATAAATAAAAAACATTTAAAAAATGTGTGACCTAATATATGTCCCTTGATCATGTGGCCTCATGTAGGTCACTCACTAAAGTGGCCTTGTACATGCCAGTCACTCATGTGGCCTTGTACAAGTCACTCACTCAAATTTCCTCACACAGGACACCCCCTCATGTGGCCCCACATAGGTCACTCACTCAAGTGTTTAGAATAAATATAATTATTATGTTAGAGGAGGATAATGAGAGATAAATGAATTTAATTATGTATAAAATAATATCATAGATATAGTGAAAGTAAGAGGTGTTGATAGGAGCTGGAATTAATCTTATAGGAAACTATATTTATAGATTTCAATTCACTTGTATGGATGGCCTATATTTCCAAACTATACGACCAACCTATGTGATTGTCTGGTGTGGTGGACATATGCAATCAATCCACTATCTCCACCTTTCATGTAATAATTACCTATTTTCAAAGGCAACATGAGGGTGAGAAATGAAATGAAAATTATTGAGTGAAATATTCTTCATCATTCTAAGTCATCTATACCTTTGGATTAGATCATGTTATTTTTATCGGACCCATTCCCAATAGGAGAATTTATTGAAACCAATATTATTTACATGCATATTTAAATATTTAGAAAAAAATACCTCAAGTGGTAGAAGATAATGGGGAGTCAAATAAAAATACCAAGTCAATAGGCACTAGCCAGACCTTTGTGCCAAGAGGTTCACACAATCCTCACCTAAATGACCCATCATCAGTATACAATACCTTCCTGAGTGGTTTGTTCGAGACACTTGCATTATTTACCTATGTAGATTGACTTATTGACCAAGGTTCATGAGAATTTATTAAAAATTGGACCCTTGAGATCATCATTTTGTAGGACTCAAAGACGAGGATACTACTTGAATATTTTCTTTCATAAGTCCTCCAATCCTTTAGGTAGTTCCCTTAGGCTAAAAAATATGGAAATAATAATAGTTAAGGAATTTAGGCCATAAATGTATAGAATAATATGAATCTGGAGAAGAACCAACTGCATATTTAAAACAATTAGGGAGAATGGAACTTTTATTTCTCTAAATATGAGTTCCAGTCTTCTAAAGATTGTTGACAAGACCCTTAGAGCCTACAAAAAGTCCATTCCTAGGTGATGTAACCTCGTTTGTCCAACTCACCAAAGTCCACTCTGTGTGAAACACCCTTGGTCTTCCCAAGTCCATACTGTATGAAAATCCTCTAGCTTATCCAATTACACATTGTGCAAGACCATCTCTCTCACCAAGGTCTACCCTACATGAGACACTATTTTTTACACCTGATCCTCACTTATGAGTGGCACCATTTTAGTGCTCTTCCATACCATCAATGGCCGGGCACCAGTTTCCAAATATCCCTTATCATAAGGGGACCAAGGAAAGACCTCCATAAAATCCTCCAGATATGTATGATTAGAGAACATGTCACAGTAGCATGTAATCTTGATTATTAACTCTTTTGGTAATGGAAATCCCATATCTACCCAACATAATAGTGAAATAATGGAAAATTACCCTATACCCACATTTTTTGATAAAAGCATGGGTATAGGGATTGGATTGGAACCCATACTCATGGTTTTGGTAAACCATGGTTATATGTTAAAAAATACAACCTATTATCGTGGGTTTTTAGAAAAGTTGGGTATATGTTCCCCTATACCAAACGTTTTTGAAATCCATGGGTGTAGATTTCCTGTATAAGCGCGGGGGAAAAATTACCACGTGAACAAATAATATATATGGGAAAGCCTATATCCACGAGTTTCAACCAATAGAAACAATTTATAAAAATATATTTAAGTAAATATAAATCTGAATAAACATAATAGTTTGTGGGGTAGAGGTTAGGTTGTTTGGTTAGGAATAGGGGGTTGAGGGTTCAAATCTGGCTATTGGGTTTTTTTAATCCCATAGCAATGGTTTCATAACTGTGGGTATTGGGTTATTGACATGGTAGATAATTTCCCATGCACATATTCCCATAGTTCATAACCATTGGTATATAATTTTTCAAATAGTGGATATAGATCAGAGCTATACCAATGCCTTAAGCTCCCACAGTTCTGGGAACCATGGGTATAGCATATACCTACAGTTTTTCCAGCTATACCCCAGGTTCCAAATAGTGGGTATATAGTTATATTACATTAGTGGTGGTATCCCTAGGGGTTTCTCAACTATAATCTCATGTGTTAATGAGGATCTCGGTAATACGGATAATGAAGGGTCCCCAAGGATTGAAAATAATGGAGGAGATGAGGACATATAAGCCTAATTCCTCTTCTTGAAATCCTCACTATGTTTCCATCCTCAACTACCAATAGACAATGATAGAATGTAAACTTATGGAGTCCATTATGGAGTAAGCCCCTATAATTTCTTGTAGGATATTATGTTAATCCGACCTCCCATATCCTCACCCTCTTACACTAGTGAAAAAATGTGAGTTTTTATATTTCAGGATCTTCCACTTCCTCATATTTCTCACACCAAGAATGACCAAAGTGGCCTTATAGGTTAGTGACAATCATTTAATCAGCATGATCAAATATCCATTTGGGAATCCAACTAGGATTGATCCCAAAATGATTTTTACTATGTAATATTTGATTTATGTATTAATGGGATATATAAGTAGATTCCTCTAGGTACATACTAAAAACATTGTAACGAACATCATCCTTATTAACACAAAATCCAAGTAGCTTCATTCCCCCAAAACCAAAGTACATATATATTCAGGTTCATCCAAATTTCATCTTTAACAACCCAAATTCTCAATATAGGTTACCTTTATATATGCCCATAATCCCTACTAGATCAAACAACATCACTCCTTTGATATACATCCCCCCACCGCCATTAGCTAGGAATATTTCAGCAAGATGTCCCCTCCACATGATGTTAAACATCACAATATGGTCCTTTTCACATGAGATTTAAAGGTATTGGGTGTCAAATTAAGTGGAATAGAACTATGTGGGTTTTGAATAAATTCACAGTGATATATTGGAATCCATTATCATGGACCAGATACCGACATCAAACCATCACATGTATTCTTGGATGATGACAACATTCATAGATCCCCACATTAGTGATTAAAAAAATTGCAAGACCATAAATTTAATAATAATCGATAATCCATGGAAAAAGGTTCCATTGATAGGTAAATTTAGATATGTGCATATTATTATAAATCCAATGCACTCTAATAATCTATTTTCAGTATTATGGTGACATGTTATGTATTTGGGATTTAATAATGGATTCCGGAATATATCATAAATATATGAAAGACTCCTATAGAATGGAATTGTTCCCTAAAAATGGTACTTGAGTATAACCTCACATCCTTTCAACTAATATGAGTTCATATTTTTCATTCAAAAAAATTCCCTACAGTGACCGTAATCATTTACACATATCATTGCATGATTTTAAACATAGTTAACTATGAAATTACAATCCATTGATTGTAAAGTCCAATGTGATGGAAGACTATGTACATAAAATATAAAACATTGGACTAAATGAAATATTAATTTATTTAAAACACATTTTGAGCTCCTAAATAACTTCGATCCCTTACATATGCATAGGATAATGTGGGGATAACCTAAACAAATGACTGAGATAAAATTCCTAGTAAGTAAATACATATTAAATTAAATCTAAGTGCATGGGTTATAAGGCATAACATAAATACATATAAAGTCCTAGAACATGATAAAATATAAGGAATCATAAAATATATAACATGTGATAACATAATCATGGAATCATATTAATATGGGAGCAACATAGAAAATGAGTTTATCATGATTCAGGGATCATTGCACATAGAGGAGAATGAGTCAAAGACTATTGAACATGAAGCATGATTCAAGGCTAACCACCACGACCATTTCTCATAATGTCTAATGGGACTAAACATTAAAAAATTCATTAGAGAAATATCTATCCACACAAATCATAACATGTTCATGAATTTTTCCACCTAAATAATCATACATAATATATCAAATGTAAAAATATGGGTTACCCATGGAATGAATTGGGTATCTTTATCATGTACTAAATCATAATAAATGGGTGTATCATAAACTTTTCCATGAAAGGAAGGAATTAAATAATACATGTACATTAATAAAGAATAATATGAATATTTCATGATTATTTATTTCAAACTGAAGCTATAACAGCTAAATTTATTATTTAGAAATCATTAGAATTAAACCATTTAGTGAGATTTAAGGAAAATATTGAAGAGAATTAAGAGCAGAAAAGGGTATAATATTTTATATAAAACTAGGAGTGAGCCTTGAAATTTTTTCTTTATAAAATGAGTTATTTTGGGAAAAATGAGTTTTTAAACCATATTATAGAGTGTTCTTTAAATTGGGTATGAATTTTGGAAGTTCCCTTAAATCGGGATTTCTTATCAAGAATAATTGAGTAGGGAATATTTTAGAAACATTATATATCCATGAAAATATGGATGAATGGATCATGAAAAATTAATTTGGAACATAATAAACATCATATAGAATTTTTTAATAAAAATAAAATAGAATTTCATTTGGTTAAAAATATATAAGTAATAACTTGAAAGAATAATGGAGGTTCTAGTATAATTCCTTACCATAATTCTAAAGGTATTCATCATATTGATCTTAGTTTCCTATATAATCAAATTATCTTAATGTACTACATAATAAAATTAAATCAATTAAATTTATTAATTAATAAGTTTTTAAACATTTATATTATTTGGCATAATTTTATTAAGTACATTTATGCCCCTTTTTATGGGTTATGAGATTAAATTTCATCATTTGAGAGTTTTAGTTTCCTTTGTTTTCATGATCAGTTTACCTGTATATATGTATGGAAAACTATATTGGTAGAGGATAGTTCTCCAAAACTAAAAATATGAGTCATTAATAAACTTATATAACTTTTTAATACAATTTTTTCCATAATTGAGGATGATTCATTAGATACATCATTAAAGATAATAATTTATATTAATTTAGCATTTTTTAACACAATAAAATCATTTTGTTTTATAAATTAATATCATGTGTACAAAATGATTTCAAAATATTACATAAGATATAATATGTATATTATAATCTAGATAAATAATAAAAATTGTTTCATGACTAGACTTTAATATGAAATTGAATGATGAAACCACGTTATCCATGAATGTGGTAAATCGGAACCTCAGAGACGATGTTCTCATTCTTAAAGTAAAAGAGGTAGGAGAGGAGATTTGAAGAATAATTAATCAATAAGAAAGATAAAATTAAATTAAATATCTGATACCAGAGTTTTTACAAAATTTGGATGAGGTTGGGTGAGGAGATAAAATGAAAATAAAGGAACTTGAAAAAAAAATTGAAAGAAAAAAAGAAAAGGGATTTACCTCTTGAGTCCTTCTTCTTAAGAACTTCAATAGGGGATTGGTTTTGTTCTTTTGTTAAGAATAAAGGCACATTGATGTGGGGGAGTGTCTTAGGAATAGTATTGGATAGAATTTGGGCAAGTATCAAGGCTTGAGGGGAGTAAAGAGAATAAATGGTGAGGGGTGGTACTTATAGTAGAGGAGAGTGATGTTTTCTCATTATTTTGCTCAATATTTTATTATTTTTTTCACAAAAAGAAATGGTGATGATTATTAGGACAAAATAAAGTAATTAGATCATTTTATTTCTAACCAATTGTGCTTACATCGGCTATGACTGAATCAAATAATTTATTTAACTTAAAATTTATTTATACCATAAATTATCATATTTCACTATTCACAAAAAATTGATTATTTTAGAAAAATACCAAAAATTCCCCTAAAAAAATTATTGATATGTAGAAATAAAAAAACAACTTAAATTTATGAAAATAAAACCTAAATATGGAAAAATTTATTTTAATAAAAAACATTTTTTATTTAGAAGAAACATATTTTAAAATAAAAACAGATTTTCTAACAATTTAAAAAATTAATTAAGGTATCATAAAATTATCTCATATTTTAATAAATCAAAATATTAATTTATGAATACATTTAATGAAATTAAATTTTTCATTTAAATTATTACGTTAATCAAAAAAATTAATTAAATGTTAATAACCTATAAAAATAGAACCAATTAATTAATAATTTATAAAATATTTATTTACTTATAACATGATATAATTATATCATCTTTTCACTTATAATATGGATATATATTATTTATACTTTCATTTGTGATGTTTCAATTATATTGGATGGTTTACTATTTATAAGGGTCACATTACTATTCCAACGGTTAAGTTACTATTTCATTGGTATAAGTTATTTAACATCTTGAAATGCTTCTTATTTAATTCATTCATCATTTATAAGGCTTGAATTGAGTTCTCTGCATGTTTATACTCTATAAAATAATTATAATAAGGGAATTTATATAGATAAAACATTAAGTTGTTACATTTTCCCTTTTGAAATTTCACCCTCAAAATTTCATTTTAAATTATATTTTAAAAAATGATGTATTTACTTTTCCTTCATTGATTCCTCTAGTTCCCATGTTAACTCTTCATACTTATGGTTTAGCCAAAGTACTTTAACAAGATGAGTGGTCTTGTTTCATAGAATGTTATCTCTATGATTCAAGATCTTTACATGATACCCCTCATAATAAATACCATTCCCTAATTGTACCACCTTTGAAGTCAGTACATGTGTAGGATATGGTATGTACTTCCTGAAAAGGGATACGTGGAAAACATCGTGTACGTGAGAGATGGTTTGTGGAAGTGCTAGTTGATATGCCACATCTTAAACATGATCAAGGATCTCTATGGTGTTGATGTACCTGGGACTTAGCTTCCCATTCTTACTGAATCTCATGATCCTTTTCCATAGAGATATTCAATGGAAAACCATGTATCTAACCTTAAACACCCGGTCACATCAATGATATTATACATAGTTATTTTGTTGAATTTGAGATTCCTTGATGTGATGAGGAATGGATTTCACCTTCTCCACTATTTATTCAGCCATTTTAGGTCCTAGAAGCTTATGTTAATCAACTTCATCCCCGCATGCCAGTGTTATGCACCTTTTCCCATAGAGGGCTTTATATGAATCCATTTGGATGCTGGTGTAGAAACTATTATTATAGGAGAATTCGACCTGTGGAAAGTGTTGGTCCCATCCTACATCAAATTCTATAGATCATTATCTCAACACGTCTTCATGTGTTAGAATAGTCCACTCAGATTAGCCATCAGTTTGAGAATGGTGCCATATTGATGTTCGACTCAGTGCTTAGGTCATGTTGGATTCTTCTCGAGAACATGGAGGTGAGTATCATATCATGGTTGGATTCAATATATAGTGGTACTCCATGGAGCCTTACCACTTCATTTATGTATATCCATGCATGTAGATCCAGTTATAAGTCCTCTAAAATATAGATAAACTGAGATATCATTGTAAGATGGTCCACATTAATTCATATAGCATTGTTTCTTCTAGATGTCTTTGGATGTCTAGTGAAAAAGTATATAGTGATGTTTTCCTATTTCTATATTGGTATGGGTAATGGTGGATCATCCCTTTAGAATTTTTCCTTTCATCCATCACATGCTGACATAAAAGGGTCATTGATGTATATTCAAAAATATACTATTTCATATTGTCCCACCAAAAGGACTCCTCTAAATATCGATACATCATTGATATCCCTAGATGAATAGTGAAGGTTGAGATATGTGTGTCATTTAGAATATTTTCAAATATCTCTTTATATTATAGTACATATAGTTGTGACCCATATCTTATGACTCTATCCCCATTTATCATGAACATGGAGGGTTTCCCATTTCAGATAGCTTCTACTCTTTTATGAATATCTACATCATTCATATGAGAATCCATTATTTTCTCCACAAGGGATGGTTGAGAAATAATTTGATAAATGATTGATAATTTTCCTCCATTAATTATTCAAAATTCTATCCTTTGTAATTATATGAATATTGTATCCTTGTCAATTCTCATCATTGATTAAGATAAAGGATCTTGTCAACTTAGAGAATCTGCCACATTATTTTCTCTATGAAGATGGTAGTGGATTGAGAAGTCGTAATACTTGATGAGATATAACCATATCCACTGGCGCATATTTATATATTTTGTGTGAATATATTTTTGAGACTATTGTGATCAGTATATATATCACAGTTCTACAGATCCCCATTATAGATATTGGTGTGGTCCACTATATGATAGCATTTTTTCTTGTAAGGGTACACATATATTCCTTTTCTAGTACGATCATGACACAAGAATGATACTTCCTCCATGAAGAAATAATTTTTATTGTACATTTCATATAGCCTCTCCATTTGAAAGTCGTCATCACAGTATTCAAATGCTATTCATGTTCTTACTTACTCTTGGAGTATATCAGAATATCATCAATAAATACTACCACCAATTTCATGAGGGAATCTATAAAGATACTATTCATTCAATACATGATTGTTTTGGGATAATTAATGAGTTTGAAGGGAATCACTATGAACTCATAATATCCATAACTCGTTTGAATGGAATTCATGTGAATATAATCCTTCCTCACCATTAATTAGTGATATTCTGACCGGAGGTCCACCTTAGATAAATAAATGGCTCTACATATTTTATCAAACAGTTAGTCTATCTATGGAAGGGGATAGATGTTCTTTATCGTGAATATATTTATCTCATTATAATTGATGCAAGGTTGCATTGTTCCATCCATATTATTAATGAGGATGACTGACACACCCTATGGTGAGGGGATCAGGCATATAAAACCCTTTTCCAGATTCTCCTATACCTTATTCTTCAGTTCTTCTAGTATAATTATGGTAATTCTATATAGTTTCCTTGATATGTATAGAGACCCAAGAATAAGTTTAATTGATAAATCAACTTCTCAGTCAGGTGGAATACCAAACAATTCTTAAGCGAATACATTAATGTAATCCCTCATGATGGAAATATTTTCCAAAAGGAACATCTCTTTTGTCTCAATAATTTTATTGAGATATGCTTGGTAATAAGGTAGTAATATAAACACTTGATATGATGATTCTGAAAGATATTCCTCTTCCTCTATACACATGTAAATAAATAAAGGATGCTTTGGGATGTGACAAGTGATCACCCTTTTCTGAAAGCTGATGATGGTTATGTATAATGATAACCAATCAATACCCAAAATAGAATCATACTCTACCAAATGGAGTATGAAACGAAGTTTTGGGAGGTTTAATCGAATAACATTAACTAGGGAGAAGTTATGTAATTTGAATACAAAAATTTCCACATTAAAGTTTCCCATTGATAACTCATTTGCCAAATATTGTGGTGGGGATTGAATAGTTATACTAAACATGAAAGATATGAAAATTATTATGAACCTAATCAAATAGTACATTTGTTATTATTGAATAAATAACTAACGTACATATCACCACATCATTTTCTAAATAAACATTTGTAGTAGTGATAGCATATGACCATCCTTTTCGTCTTGGAGGTTGTTATTGATTACCTCTTAAAACCCTAGGTATAAGTCATTGTTTTGAAAAAATAACATGTTCCTTATAGTTAAAACACTAAACTACATGTTGAGTTTTGATCTTAACCTTCATTTATTCTTATATATTAGTGTAATTATTTGTATACCATTGATATTTTATAGTCAGATTCCCAATTATTCCTTATTTCAAGCATTTCTTAGTTCCTCGTAGAAAGTTCCCTGGATGCTTCTTCACATAATTGGGACATCTAGTATATTTAGTCCTCTTTCAATCATGGAATGTATTTGCTGATCCACCCAAAGTTGAATACATTTTCTGTTTTTTCAATAGAGTTAATCCATTATTCCGAAAAGAGGGGATAAAAGGATCCATTAAACATGGGAGGTCATCTGGCATGTAGGATTCAAATAAAACATACTCAATCATAATATTATGAGGTATTTCCATGCGATTCAAGTTAATATTCATAATTTTGATAGTTGATCAATTATGATCATGGTGTTTTGAGAACCTATTTCCATCATATTTGGAATATCATAAAGGAATCATCACATTTAATATCAAATTGATGGTTGGAATGTGTTCTTATATTCCCTCCATCAATAGTGAAAAATAATGGTCACTTAGGGTTCTTGAAAACTTATCTAATAAGCATAAAAATTAAACTTTAAATATAAAAGGATAAACTATTAAAAGAAAATTATATCAGAAATTGTGATTATCTAGGTTTAAATCCAGTATATCCATGATCTATTTACTAACATATATTTTTAGTGGAATTTTCTTTATTCCCTTAATAATTTTATGAAATGAGCTTATATATTTACAAAATCGTATACCACAGGAGTGTCAAACCAGGTGTGTAGTAAGTCTTGTTTTCATGTACCAGGTTACCTAGAATCAATCCTGGAATACATTTTCATAGTTTTAAATATTAGGTACATCTTTACTAGAACCATGTCCACCAATATTATCTATACAAGGATGTATTTTCTTGTTAAATCACTTACTCTATACTTACAAAAAATTAGGGGTTGTTTTCTTAAAATTACTTTTACCCCCAGGTTCTTACTAAATTCCCCTATTCCATGTATCCAAAAATAAGTAAACTCTTCATATGATACCAACTATATGGACCCTATTGTTTTACACATATCATTAAATGATTTTAAATGCAGTTAACTATAAAATTTTAAGTAAAGGATCATAAATTCTAGTGCCTTTGAAAACTATGTATATAAAAATAAAACCATGGGACTAAATAAAACATTTCTTTATTTAAAATCTGTTTTGATCTCCTAACTTACATTGATATCATAAATAAACATATGATAACATGGGGATAACATGAAAAAATTAATGAGATAAAATTTATATTAAGGTATTAAAAATTAAATTAAATTTTATAACATGGGTTATAATGCATAACATTATGATATAAAAAGGGATGGAGCATGATCAAACATGATGAATCATAAAATATAAAACATGTGATCATATAATGATGGAATAATATTAATATAGAATCAAAATAAAACATGTATTTAGCATGTCTCAGGTATAATTACATATAGGATATCACATGCAAGGATAACCACTAAGACCGTTGCACATAGATTACAAGTCACAGCTAACCACCAAGACTGTTACACATAACTTCTCATGAGACTAAATATTAGCCAATTTATTGCAATGATATCTAGATGAATCAATCATAACATGTTAATGAATATGTTTTCCACATAATGAATCATACATAAGTAATCAAATAAAAACTTAAGGGTTACCCATGGAAGGAATTGCGTATCATGATTATGTCACAAAGCATAATAAACGGGAATATCATAAAAGTGGACATGAAAGAATGGAATTAAATCATACATGGTAATTCATAAATTATAATAGTTATATATCATGATTAGTTATTAAAAACTGATGTTATCACATGTAAAAAGGATATTTATGAAACATTAAAATTACAATATTTTAGTTTGAATTAAAGAAAATATTAAAGATCATTTAGCAAAGAAAAATGTATACTATTTTATCTAAAACCAAAAGTGATCTGATAAATTTTTCATAATAAAATGAGTTATTTTATAAAAAATAATTTTGGATTAAAATTATTATATATTGCACATAAAATCAGGTAATAATTTTGAAAGTTCCTATAAATCAGACATTCTTATCGGGAATAGTTCAGTATGGAAACTTTTAACAACATGAATATCCCCAAGAATAAGTATGAATGGGTCATGATAAAAGAGTTTGGAACATATAATAATAATTATGAATATTTTAGTAAAAATAAAATAAAATTTATATTGGGTAAAAATATATAATGAATAACCCAATAGAATAATGGAGGTTCGGATAGAACCCATTAACTTAAGTCTGAAGGTGTTCTTCCCATGATATGAATGTGCTGTATAATCAAATTAAATCCAAAAATTAATTAATGTACAACCTTTTATACATGTATTTTATTTTTTATAATTTTATTATGTTCATTTATGTGCCTTTTAAAGGGTTATGAGATTCAATTTCATCGTTTGGGAGCATTAGTGTCCCTGGTTTTCATGATCGGTTTACCTGTATATGTGCATGGAAAATCACATAAAAAAGGATAGTTTTACAGAACATAAATTATTTGTTAATAATGAATTTTTATAATAATAAATTACTATTATGTTAACATAAGTTATTATAATTCACTTTATACATCATGAATGAAAATTGCTTACATTAATTTAATGTTTTTTTTATCAAAATATAGTCATTTTGTTTTATAAATTGATATGCAAAAATGATTAAAAAATTATATAATATATAATAATATGGTTCAACCATAAAAATAGTTTCATGCGAATTCTTGAAGATGGAATTGAAATATGGAAGCACGACGTCCATGAAGTTTGTAAATCATCCCCTTATAGACGATATTCTCATTATTAAAGTAAAATAGATTAGAGAAGAGATTTGAAGAATAATAATTAAATAAAATTCATAAGAGTATAGTATATATAAGATAATGTATTTTTCATTCCATGTGTATGTGGTTAGGTGAGGAGAAAATAATAAAATAAAGGAACGTGAAAATGAATTTAATGAAAAAGAAAGAGGGTTTTACCTCTTGATTCCTTCTTCTTGAGAGCCTCCATAGGGGATATGTTTTGGTATTTTTTTAACATAAAAATATCCTATAAGTGGGGGATAGGTTTGGAAATAGTATTGGGAAGAATTTGGGTATGTATCAATGATTTAGAGGTGTGAGGAGAAGAGGTGGTGAGGGGCTGTATTTTTAGTGGAGGAGAGGGGTGTTTTCTCATTATTTTACTCATTATTTTATTATTTTTGTCAAGAATGTAAATAGTGTAGATTATTGAGAATAAATAAGTGAATTATATCATGTGTATTTGAAATAATTTTTCATTCATCATCAATGAGTAAATTAATAGTGTATTTAACTTATAATGAATTTATAATAGAAATTATTTTATTTCAATATTCACCACAAATTCATGCATTTTAGAAAAATTCCAAAATTTCACCCTAACCATTTTTTGATGTGGATAATTCAAAATGGACCTTCATTTTATGGAAAAAATGTTTTCTAATATGCAAAATATTGTTTTTAATTAAAATAATCATTTACATGAAAAATACTAATTTTAAATTTAAAACTACTTTTATAAAATTTTGAAAAATTAATTATGGTATAATAAAGTTGTCTCGTAATATTAATTTATGAATAAATTTTAAAAAATTATTTTTTTTAAATTATTAACTTATTTGAAATATTTAATTAAATATTTATTAACTATAGAAATACTATCCCGTAATTAATAATTTTTAAATTAATTATTTTATTATACTATGATATAATTATATCATATTTTCACTTATAATATGGATATATTTTATTAATACATTCATTTTTGATGTAACAATTAAATTGGCTAGTTAACTATTCATAAGACTATCATTAATATTCCAAAGTTCAAGTTACTATTTTATTGGTAGAGGTTCCTTAACTTCTAGACACACTCTTAATTTCATTCATTAATCATATATAAGGCTTTAATTTTATTCTCTATGTGATTATTCCAAATTTAATAATTATAAGATGGGGATTTATATATATAATTCTTTGAGTTGTTACATTCCAGATGACCACCTACCATGGGAAAGTAGGATCTTGGAACATCATGATTAGGGGTATCATTGGGTGTTTCCTGTTACTTGAATAATTCTCATTGGAAACTGATTGGAAATAAAATGGAAATAAAAACATTATGATTAACATGAAGGTTCATGATACCATAACCAAAAAACATCATTCAAATATCACATTATTTTCTAAATGAAACATATATCTTTCCATTAAAACCCCCTAAATTTGTTTAAGAATTTAAAATTAAATCTAAAGTTTACAATTTAATTACATAATTTAGAGAAGGATATGATATACCCTTGTGCAGTGTCTAGACAACGAAGACTTCGATATCCAAGGTTATAAGTTTTATATGGTTTTGAAATACTAGAACCCCCTAAGGGCAGTGATTTTATTAAATTATAATTGATAGGGTGTAGTATCACTTGTGAAACTATTAGATTGTGATATCTAAGTTAATAGGGGTAATTAATTAGGATTCATTGCCAATGGATTATTAATGAGTGGTACCATAGATGTGACATGATCTTTGTGATGATCGCATGGTGTGTGTTTTTTTCCAATATGATGTGAATACATGGGTGGTTATACCCTAGAGAGACTAGAATATAAGTCATGTGTTTAGACCAAATTAAGAAACTTTGGAAAGGGAATATTCTCAAGGAAAAAACCAAATTAGGTCTTTAATATTAACCCAAGGAGGCCTCAATGTGACATAGTGGAACCCTAGTAGGGTCAATATATATTGGTGACCCTAGTGAGACAATATAGTTTTAAACAGTTGGAGATGGTAACTGATGTAATCTTATAATCTTTATTGAAAATGAAAACCTAAGGGGTTGGGGATGATGATGATGGTCTTGGGATTTAAATCAACCAATTCCATTATTCTATTTTACTTTTTATATTTTATTTAATTTTCTAGGATGCTTGGAATGTAGTCACTGGACATGGAACTGATTTGATTTTTAAAGACACCCAGGAATAACCTGTTGACATTGATGAGACCCTATTATGCACGATATGTTCTATATTATGTCTCATAGTATATTGGAGGAATATAAAAATCAAGGATAATATTAAGTGACATAGTTAATCCAAGTATGGATGCCTACATTTGGCACCTACAATCCATAATTAGCGCATGTGTGACCATTTAAACCTGAATTTTTAAAATAATATGGATTCATTTAATATTTTGATTCCATTTTGAGTTACCATGTTTGGTAATTCATATGAACATACTAGTAGACCTATTAGAAAACATGTGATGCTCATGATTTGAATAATGGTATGAGGTTTCAAGTTGGAATATATCAATGAGAATTGATTTCGGACATCCTTAGGGTGACTATTTGATCCCCTCATTCAATTCCTAGGATACCACCAAGGAGTAGGTTGAAATACTAGATATAGTTCAGTTGAGAAGTCCATTAATATTCAATGTCCATTTGGATACCAATGGGATCCAAGAAGGGTATTCCATTCCATTTCATGGGACTCATAATAATCAGTCATTATTGGGTATATAATATTTCCTAGTTCCTATCCCAACTATAAATCAAATTTTATTTTTTACCTCAAGAATTATTAGTATTGAACATGGGGTTTTTCATTTAGTCTTGGGATGTAGGATGTATTGTGATGCCCAATGATTTTCTACTCATCAAAGGAATAATATGTGTGTGATCCCCAGGGTATGGATAGAGGTTCCCATTTGATAATTATCATTATTAGAGACACTCTAGCATAGTTTGATGTAGTTGTGGTCCATATGGAACATAAAGAAGATGATCAACATTAGTTATATGATCTGGGATGGACATTATCCCCTAAAGTGGTTTTGGAAGGCATTTTCATTATGAACTGGTCAGAGACACCCCAGAACTAGTAAATGTAGGTAGTTAAGTTATTATTTATTTGATTTACATTTATTTATTTAATTATGTTGATAATTTCACATAAACATGCACTACATATAATTGATATATAGAGGACCGTTTTGGTGGATCCCTATTGAGTTATGTGCCCACACCCTACTCGAGAGACCAAGAAATTTGGGTACCTAAGAATACTTTTCACTTATTATAGGAATAATTTGATTAAAAGACTAATATAATGTTTATGACTGAGCTAAAGTAGCATGAGTATGATTAGAGATGGGGGTGGTGTGGTTTTTATGGATATAATTCATCATAATATAATTTTATTTTTTTAATTTACTATTTATTTTTTTATATGTTATTAGAATAGTGGGAAATAGTCCATATACAATTATACTAATTTTTCATTAGATATTGTCTTTTGGTTAGTGATGTTTCACTTAGCGTACATACTAAGATGTATTTTATTTCTGTTTTATTTTATCTAGTTTTTTATCTGTTACAATGCACTTAGATATATGGGGTATGGCCTTTCCAAGGTACCTAATTGGACACCCTCTTCTAGTCGAAACAAACTAGAATTTGGGAAGGCGTTATTGAGGTCACATGGAAACCCATCTAATTTTTTCTCACATAGTGTATTTGGCTAGGTATCATAGATCTTGTTCTATAACACCTACTCTAGTTGATCAGAATTCCCACATGTATTTCCTCAAATGAAATATCATTCTTCATTTGTATAACCTCCAAGATGACTATATTTAAACGTTCTGGTGTATTATTCATCTATATAAATATATATATCACATCATGAAATTGATACTGAATTAGTGGTTTCTTTAACTAATTTTTCAGAAACTAGATATGATCAATAAACTCAATGTGATCGATATATCTGGGGATTAAATTTTTCATAATTAAAAATATCATAATCCTCTTCCTTATAGATATTAAAAGGAATATATTTTCACCAACATTAAACTACATATCTCACTAATGATGGACATCATGACTCTGATGTCGACTCTACACTGTCTTGGTGTGATGATTTTTTATGGTGATCAACAGTAACCAAAATTAAATTATGAATTGTTGTTGATCTTAGGACTGCGATGATGAAATTCATTTTTTAGTATCCCATTAGAGTTATATTTCTTATATTTAACCTATTATCATACCATGAAATGAAGTACATATCCTGTAGTATCCATTTTCATGTTATCCCACCAGAAATACTCTATGGTATTTTTATATATATGTGTACTCCTAGGATGGTTTGATATTAATGAGATATGATATGTAACAACCCAATATATAATCAATGAAAATTTATTCCTTAGTATACTAGTAACATATGTAGTACCCCGAGACACCCTGAGAGGGGAGGGGTGAATCAGGGTGTCAACTTTTTCTTCTTAAAGTTATGGATCTTGTTCCCACGTTGGTAGGAACCCGTTAAACCTGTATGATGGATATGATCAGTAATTAAACATTCACATGGAGAGATATGACACAACTATTTTTACTTGGTTCACCACTAAGGGCTACGTCCAAGGAGCATACGCCGACAGGTTGTCGGTCGTACCAAAATCTAATATGCTTTACTAGTTGTAGATTACAAATGTTCCGGCACAGACACTCTGTCCCAAGCTCAATGCATTTACAAAGGTTCAGGGATAACTCACTGCTTCCCTCAGGTCACTCCCGTTGACTCCCCCTGGCTCACTGCCATTGGTGAAGTCCCACTCTATTTATAGACTTGAAGGTCTCTTTAATAGATAAACATGAAGTTCTTTGTCTCCTGTTCAGCATGAGACTTTGCTTGCATCAGATTCCTGAGTTGATGCTCTGTTAAAGTCCAAATTTCATCCACTGATGAATACCTCTTTTTCCCCTGTCAACTGGGCAAACAACCTTTGGAAAGGGCCTTCGCAAATTACCCTACTTCGCAAGGCTTCCAATTTTGCAAAGCCCAAACAATCCTTCACGGAGTCCCTGCCTTTTCGCGAAGCTCAATCGTGAATCACTCTCACGATGCACAAGACTTCGCAATGCTTGGCTGTCGCGGAGCTCCTGCCTCTTCGCGAAGCTCACCGAGCCAACGCGGGGTGCACGACTTTCGCAGAGCTAGAATAGCCACCGCGAAGCTCCTATTTTGCGAATCACACTGCCTTCACAAGTGACCTTTGCGAACCGAGAGAAAAGGATTTTCGTTGCGAGATCTCTCTACTTCTCTCAAGGGGGTAGACCTATATTTATAGGCGATTCCACTGACCCTCGACCCTTCCGCACGAAGTCAACGCCATGTCAGCTCAAATCGCGAAGCTCCAAAGTTCCCGCCGAAATTCTCTCAAAATCGCGAAGCACTACGACAATTTTACATTCGAGGAGCTCGTCGTAATCGTATAGTGTTCTGTCATTTCCTTCGCCCCTTCTACGTGAAGCTCCCTTGCAAAGCTCTTCGTCGCCGCGATGCTCTTCATCCTCTACCGTTCCCGAAGCTTTGACGTAATCACGGAGCATTCCGTCATTTACTTCGCGCCACCACTATGAAGCTCCCTCACGTTTCCTTTCAACACTTCCGTTCTCGAAGCTCATCGTAACCGCAAATCATCACCGCCTCCATTTTTCTAGTCTTCGTGACTTCCAAACCATTAATCTACTCTTCACGAAATTCATGCCATTGCCATATTTAATTATGCTCTTCATGGAAATCCTATTTTCGCGATGCTCACCAACTTCCAAATTTTGGACCCCAAAAATTTGGCAAACACTGGGAAACGGCACCACCTTCTGCTGGTTCACATTCTGAACTTCCACTGAATTTATTCTTTTCTCCCCCATTGACAAGAATCCCAAAGACCGGTATAGTGTTCAATGTTCTTCTCAAACCATACTCCCCATGGATATTATCTCCCTCACAAACCTGCATCACATCCATAAACAGATAAAGATAGTTATCATAATCAGGGAGAAGGGTATCTCAGATCCTCCTTATGCACTAGGAGGCGGCTAAACACCAAGGTTCAACCGATGCTTTTCAAACATAGCTGCTGACAATGGCTTCGTCAGGATGTCAGCCACTTGCTCATCAGTTCCTTCATAATCCATTCCTTTGTCAACGTTCTTGAATCAAACATGGATCCTTAATGATAGCCTTTGAACTCAACATGCCACCATGGAATATTCTTTTTCAACAAGGTTGTATGTCATTTGTTTGCTCTGTCAACAACCACGATCACCTCTGTGATTTTACTTCTGCTGTTATTTTATCTCAAACTCCACTATCGTGATATGTATCATAGTTTGATACAATTTTAAGTGCATGTCCATCGCATAAGTCCACTGTGCATGGCCGTTGCAGAATGCCAATCCCTTGCACATTGTCTTCTTCTTCAACCATCTCCATCTACTTCATGCAAATCATACTGTTCTATTCTTCCAGAAGTATCTTACATGGTTCTCATGAAATCATTAAGAGTTGCATGGTCTTCATCAACCATCATGTCTTCTTATTCATTTGCAGATGGATTATGCCTCACAATTATTCACTGTTGTAAACAATGTGTCACCTTTAACACATGTTCTTTGAACTTATGATCAGTACAACAATCGTCTGAATTATCATTCCTCCACTTCATCGGAGTACTTCTTGATCTCCTTCACTTTGATCTTCATTGAAAATTATTGACAACAAATACAACTTTATACACAAAGTGGTTCCAACAATCTCCCCCTTTGTATTTTGTTGGCAATACCTTATACATATTCTAAAATGAATTCATCAATGTCAAAATGAGAAGCTTCTCTTCAATTAACTTTTATTTTCAAACGTTCATTTCACTTTCTCTCCCCCTTATTGACAAGAAATACAAAGCACATGGTAGGGAGGGTATCAATCCATACTTAAGAAATGTTTCATTAATCATTTCACTCTAAGTCTACTTGAGAAATGCTCGATGTAGAAAACAATAATATTTGATTAATTCAACAATGCTGTCCATTATTCATAGATCGTGATACCAACATGAGATGAGAACTCATATATTTTGTCTTCAAGGGTTTACCACTTTTATTTCAGGTAGAATAAAATAAAAATCTGATAGGTTATAATCAACCTGAAAATCTTGCACTCACATCAGCAAACAGATCAAAAACATTCAAGTGCAATCGGCAGGATAAGTGACCTTGGGGCATATCTATTCTTCTTATGTCACTGATCAATTCAGTTACTCCCCCTATGTAGAATGATCTTCGATCTGAGTAACCAAGGGATATAGATTTATAAATGGAATACCTTCTCCATTGACATGTTCTTCAAGAAATTCACAGAGTAACTACATTTGAGTCAAGTTGGAGTTGATATTGATTGAAACAGTGATTTTGGAAGCTTCTTCATTTTTCTCCCCCTCAAGGGAAACACTCCTCATCATCTTCATCAAGAGTGATCCTTCATCATCTTAATATTTGAATATCAATTGAATAATCTAATAAGGATGGAAACTTCTTTAGCTTGGCTATCAAGAGTTGACAGCATTCACTACTTCTCAGGTTCTCCCCCTGAGAGCATGCTTCACATTCAATTCCCTGAAATATTAGCACAAATACAATACACAAATGAATAAGGGAATAAGGTGGTTCCTCCTTGCTTCATCAATATGTTCTGTATGGTTGAGGTTCTTTTCTTAACCAAGTTCCTCTGTTCACTCCAGTCTTCATGCCTACATATTTGAACATATATTCTGACATTTGTTGATGTGGCATGGCTTTCTTCACATTCTCATCTACTTTGTGTGAGGAATTGTTCTTCTTAACAGCTATAATGAATGATACATTATTAATCCTCTTAAGGACTGCTTCTTTCTCTGCTATTAAGGTTACGCAACCTTTTGCAATGTGACCAGATTTCTTGCATCTCTCACACAGAACTTATTTGACACATGTGTTTCTCTTGGTTTTCAATCTCTCATGCACTGTGTCTTTATCATGTGAAAGTTTTCCTTTTCCTTTGTCAATAGCCTTGGAATTTGCATCTTCAAGTTTCCTCATTCATTTAAAATCTTCAGGCCAGATGACCAATATGTCATTTGGAACTTTTGAAGCTGGTTTGTGTCTACCACATGGGTTCATCTGAGTTTCATCCCACTTAGTGTTTCTTTTTGATGAATGACCCTTGAATTTCATGGATCTAAAATCCTGGGTCTCCTCAGCTTACCTACTTGAGATCTTCTTGGAGAAATGTGTGATCGAACTATTCTTCTGATTTCTTCCCAAGGAATAATCTTCCTTCTTAGCTGGCTTGTGTGGTCTTCTGTTCTTATCAGCTCTGGATATCTGTTGGCATAGGCATGCACCATTCATGTGACCACTGCTGTTGCATACATCACAAATGTTATCAAGAATTACAAATCTGTTTGTGGTGAACAGATGCTTCTGGATCTGCGGATGTTGCTTCTTTTTCTCTGGATTCCTTCCCTTTGATATAGGCTTTCCCTGTGTTTTTCCATGTAAGGGATTGTAAAAACAATCCAGTTCACAGTGCCCAAATCTGTTGCAGCACCAATATTGACCCACAAATCTTTTCTTCTTTGTATCTTATGTATGAGGTTGTTGGGCCTTTTTCTTAATCTTTTGTGCTCTATTTGAGGAACCAACTTCCTCCTTTTTCTTCCCATCCACCCTATCCATGGTGGCAGGTTTCTTATTCTCACATTTCCTCATCCATACTTGTTTAGAACTTTTCTTCCAACCTGCACTGATTGTAGGAACGTATTTTGAAACATGAGTACAAAATGGTTTGGATGGTACCTTCACTTTCTCAGTTGCTTGTGATAGATCAATGAGTGAAGTCATGATCTTCTTATCACATGTTGGAGGTCTTTCGACAATAGAATCCTCCAATGAGCATTGAGTACCAGCAGCAACTGATTCTTGAGGTGGACACTCAAGAGTTGTCATAATCTTCTTGTCACATGTTGGAGGTACTTCAACTTTAGTTGCCTCCAATGAACATTGAGTACCAGCATCTCCTGTTTCATTCTTTTGTGGAGTCTCAAAATGTGTCTTCTCAAGATTTGTCAATTGGGCTTCCAATTTTTGACTTTCATTATTAAGGATGATCTTCTGATCTTCAATCATGATCATCTTCTCTTCACAAGTCCTCTTCAATATTTCAACCTCATCTTCATACATCTTAACTTTTTTTTGTAACAAAGAGTCATGTTCCTTGAATTTCATGGATGTTTCTTCCAAACACATACTCTTGACTTCTTTTCTCTTTTTCAGCTCAGCTTCAAGTCCATGGATATTTTCTTTTAGAGTCTTATTGACTTCCTCTTTTTCATCAAAGACTTTAACCTGTTTGGTGAGCTTCATACTTTCCAAAACTTTTCTTTCCAACCCCTTTTCCATATTGTCAGCTTCCATTTCTAATCGAGTGATCTCAACCTACATAGATTGGAATAGGCTACAAATAATAGCAACCCTTTCTTTAGGAATATCATGCAGATATGTTTTGAGTTTTTCCTGAAATCTTGAATTAGGGGTGTCATCCTTTCCTCTGGAAGAATCCTGAGCCACCTACTCGATACTTTCCCAGCCTGATATTTCTTCATTATTGGAATGTCATGGAGAACAAGACATTGCATCTTCTTTGGATATGAGGGACTTTTTCAACTGCTTCTTCTCTTTCTTTTTCCTGTTCATCATGGTCTTGGTGGATGTAGGCTTCTTCTCAGAAATGATTGACCCTTCCTCAGGACTGCACTTCATTTTTTTGACTTTAGGAAAGAAAATAAAATCCTCTTCTGAATAGAATTATTGTAGAGTATCCAATATACGTCAACCTCCCTATGATACCACTTGTAGTACCCCGGGACACCCTGAGAGGGGAGGGGTGAATCAGGGTGTCAACCTTTTCTTCTTAAAGTTATGGATCTTGTTCCCACGTTGGTAGGAACCCGTTAAACCTGTATGATGGATATGATCAGTAATGAGACATTCACATGCAGAGAGATGACACAACTATTTTTACTTGGTTCACCACTAAGGGCTACGTCCAAGGAGCATACGCCGACAGGTTGTCAATCGTACCAAAATCCACTATGCTTCACTAGTTGTAGATTACAAATGTTCAGGCACAAACACTCTGTCCCAGGCTCACTGACTTTACAAAGGTTCAAGGATAGCTCACTGCTTCCCTCGGGTCACTCCCATTGACTCCCCCTGGCTCACTGCTGTTGGTGAAGTCCCACTCAGTTTATAGACGTGAAGGTCTCTTCAATTGATAGACATGAAGTTCTTTGTCTCCTGTTCAGCATGAGACTTTTCTTGCATCAGAGTCTTGAGTTGATGCTTTGTTAAAGTCCAAATTTCATCCACTGATCAATACCTCTTTTTCCCCTATCCACCGGGAAAACAACCTTTGTAAAGGGCCTTCGCAAAGTACCCTACTTCACAAGGCTTCCAATTTTTCAAAGCCCAAACAAGCCTTCGCGGAGTCCCTGCGTTTTCGAAAAGCTCAATCGCGAAGCACTCTCACGATGCACAAGCCTTCGCAATGCTTGGCTGTCACGGAGCTCCTGCCTCTTTGCGAAGCTCACCGAGCCAACATGGGGCGCATGAATTCCTCAGAGCTAGAATAGCCACCGCGAAGCTCCTCTTTCACGAAGCACACTGCCTTCGCGAGTGACCTTTGCGAACCAAGAGCAAAGGATTTTAGTTGCTAGCTCTCTCTACTTCTCTCGAGGGGGTCGACCTGTATTTATAGGCGATTCCACTGAACCTCGACCCTTCTGGCGAAGTCAACGCCATGTCAGCTCAAATCGTGAATCTCCGAAGTTCCCACTGAAATTCTATCAAAATCGCGAAGCACTACGACAATTTTCCATTCGCAGAGCTCGTCGTAATCGCATAGTGTTCTGTCATTTCCTTCACGCCTTCGGCGCGAAGCTCCCTCACAAAGCTCTTCGTCGCCGTGATGCTCTTCATCCTCTGCCATTCCCGAAGCTTTGACGTAATCACGGAGCGTTCCGTCATTTACTTTGCACCGCCGCCGCGAAGCTCCCTCACGTTTCCTTTCAACTCTTCCGTTCGCAAATCTTGTCGTAACCGCGAAGCATCACCGCCTCCTTTTTTCTGGTCTTTTCGAATTCCAAACCATTAAGCCACTCTTCGCGAAATTCATGCCATTGCCATATTTAATTATGCTCTTCATGGAAATCCTATTTTCGCGATGCTCACCAACTTCCAAATTTTGGACCCCAAAAATTTGGCAAACATTGGGAAACAGCGCCACCTTCTGCTGGTTCACATTCTGAACATCCACTAAAGTTATTCCTTTCTCCCCCATTGACAACAATCCCAAAGACCGGTAAAGTGTTCAATGTTCTGCTCAAACCATACTCCCCATGGATAGTATCTCCCCCACAAACCTGCATCACATCCATAAACAGATAAAGGCAGTTATCATAATCAGGGAGAGGGGTATCTCGGATCCTCCTTATGCACTAGAAGGCGGCTAAACACCAAGGTTCAACTGATGCTTTTAAAATACAGCTGCTGACAATGGCTTCGTCAGGATGTCAGCCACTTTCTCTTCAGTTCCTTCATAATCTATTCCTTTGTCGACGTTCTTAAATCAAACATGGATCCTTAATGACAGCCTTTGAACTTAGCATGCCACCATGGAATCTCCTTTGTCAACAAAGTTGTATGTCATTTGTTTGCTCTGTCAATAAGCGCGATCACCTTTGTGATTTGCCTTCTACTATTTCCTTCTATTGTTCTTTCATCACAAACTCCACTATCGTGATATGTATCATAGTTTGATACAATGTGAAGTGCATGACCATCGCATAAGTCCACTGTGCATGGCCGTCACAGAATGCCAATCCCTTGCACATTGTCTTCTTCTTCAACCATCTTCCTCTACTTCATGCAAATCATACAATTCTATTCTTCAAGAAGTCTCTTACATGGTTCTCATGAAATCATGAAGAGTTGCATGGTCTTCATCAACCGTCATGTCTTCTTCTTTATCCGCAGATGGATTATGCCTCACCATTCTTCACTGTTGTAAACAATGTGTCACCTTTGACACATGTTCTTTGAACTTATGATCAGTACAACAATCGTCTGAATTATCATTCCTCCACTTTATCGGAGTACTTCTTGATCTCCTTCATTTTGATATTCATTAACAATTATTGACAACAAATACAACCTTATGCACAAAGTGGTTCTAACAAAATATAGTATAAAACTCCTATAATAATTCCTATTCCCTAATAAAAATATATAAGTGAAGAATTGTGAAATAATAAGTATTTATAGATGTTAGAGAACCAATACTGATGAAAAAGTAACTTAACCATATGAATAGTAACATAACCCTTATGAATAATAAAATTCCCAAATGAATAGTAACCTCACCCAGGAATTTATAACTAATTTTTTTTCATCTTATAAATAAAATAACAGTAGAGTTATTTAAAAGTAAAAGTAAAAAAAAATTTAAAAATTATTAATTAAGTGTTATTATTTATATAAGTTAATAATATTTATTTACAATTGTATAATTAATTTAAAATTTTAAAACCAATTTTTTTCATAAAATGTATTCATAAATTATATTTTTATTTCTTATTATTTTAAGATAATTTTATGACACCTTCTGTTATTTTCCAAAGTGTTATAAAATCAGTTATAATTTTAAAATCTGTATTTTACAAGTAAATAATGATTTTAATTAAAAAATAAATTAATATAATTTTGAAAATAATTTTCATAAAATTCAGTTAATTTCTAAATTTTATATGTCAAAACAATTTGGCTAATTTTTTGATTTTTTTTCTTAATTTATTGGTGAAGAGTAAAATACGGTAATTCACAGTATATATACATTATGCGCTAAATGAAATATTCATTGAGTCATTACTGATGTAAGAAAGCAAATTCCAAACTATCCCAAATTATAATAATATATTTTATGATAATACAAAAACATGTGATAGTATTTTGGAAAAATAATAATCTTATGATGATAATATTGAGAAAACACTCACCTCCTCCGGTATAAATACCACCCACAGCCCCTTTCTATATATACACATATCAAGCATTGAGCCTTTCCATATTTCAGCATAATAACCTTCTATATCCCCTCCACCATGTCAAGGAACTATTGTTTGCATCAATTAACCAATACTTAGTTCCTTCAGGAGGATCTCAAGAGAAGATTTCAAGAGGTAAATCCTCTCTATTTTTCAATTAATTTCCTTTCAATTTGTTTTATTTTATTATTATCTATGAAATTAATTTCATCCAAATGGAATGATAACTATATTACCATAAATATTTTTTAATTACATCATGTTAATATAAGATCCATCATTAATATCCTCCCACTCTCTCTGTTTTTTAAATGAAATCATCACCCGTGATGTGTCAATTTACTGACATCATGGGTGATGTGCTTCCATTTTCCTTAAACACCTTAAATGATGTTAATAAAACCATTAAATTGTTTAAAAAAATTATAAAGTGTTGGTTATAACCCTTTTTATTTTTCTTAAATAACTTATACTCATAATATTAAATGATAAAACAAAACAAGTTCATTGTGATAAAAAACATCAAAAATTAACCTAAACCAGTTATCATTAACTTTTATCTAATGAATCATCATCATTGTATATAAATAAATCCTTTTATAAGATCATTTATTATTTTGGAGGATCATTAATAACATATAACTTCATTTCCATGTTTTTATCCTCATTTTAAAAGAACTTCAATTCATGTATACAAATGAACCGATCATGAAAACTATGAAAACGAACAAGCCTGAACGGTGAAATTAAACTCTATAACTCATCTAATGGAGAATAAAATCTTAATAAAACAATAATTAATTATATTAAGTTTTAAAAGGTACTATAATTGTTAATTTAGTAATATATTTTTATTATAACATACATAAATGTTAAAAAAACATTCAGACACAAGGTAAGAGGAATTATCGAACCCAACTCTCTTCAATTGGATTTTCCATATTTCACTCCATTTTCAATATGGATAGACCTTAAATATAATTTTTTCATCATTATATTACCTTTTTATCAAAATAAACCTATTAAAATTGAATTTATGGAAAACAAATTTTTTTCCAAAATAACTCTTCTTTAAAAAAAACACACCTTTTACATCTCACTCAAGGTTGTTGATTTTTATATAAAAGTACGTTATCACCAATTTGATTTGTGATCCCAAGGTATATGAATTTATTATTTATTAAAATAAATACATCCCATTCCATGGGATATTTTATTTCCATGATTTATATACTTTCTATAATGCATGTATGATAAATTAAATATTATGATGTGACGGGTGTGCCCGAAATTATATAACACAATGTGATTGTTCTAATGTGACATGTGAGCCATGAATTATATATCTATCCAATTAATTTGGAAATTTGAAGAATCTCATGAATAAAATTTAAATATGTTTCAACATGATTCTAACATTGTTCACTACTATTTATTTTATTTAACGATTAAGAAATGATGTTTCATTTTTAGGAATTTCCACATTCTAAGCCATTTCTTAATGCTTCCTCTAATGTTTATGATCATGTGACTATCTTATGGTGATAATGATTATTCATAACACATGTTATATTATTTTATGTTATTATCTATGCTTTTAATAGGATTTTAGCTCACCCCCTTTTATTGTATATCCTTAGGTAAGTATTTTTACTAAGGAGAAATCAAGGGCCAATAATAAGCTAGATAAGAAAGAAAGAAAGAAATGTTTCTATTTTTTAAAATGCTACGTATAGTCCTAATTTTCCCAAGTCACTAAACCGTTGGATCATTATTATGTAATTATTTTATTTTTTTATCATTAAATTGTTTTAATAATAATTTTAGAAAAGAAGGGTTGCTATAATTGGTATCTGAGGATGGTTTAGTTAATTTGAGAATTAGGAATATAGAACCATAGTGGAAACCCTTAGTAGTGGATTAGGCATATGTATGAAAATAAGATATTTTGTTTTATAAAATTCTATACATATTGATCTCTCAAAATAGGTCTTTACACAAAATTACTCAAGGTAATAAATTATATATTCAATACATATTGACTTGTGTTTTGTTATATCCTTTTCGATTTTAGAAAAGGGTGGGAACTAGGAGAAACCATTCCAACAACCCATGTGAGTGACAATGTCAGGATTTCACAAATGACATCCCAAAGAATTGGGATGTGGATTTAAAAATATCGCGGTGATTCTTACCAATCTATCTTAGATTATAAACAATAACTTTAATAATGTTGAAATTTAGGCTTTACCTAAGGAGTAACTGGATATCAAATGTATTGTGAGGAAACGAATAACGATGATTAGTGGAAATTATGGTCCAATATTTTCATAACACTGGTTCAAATCAATGGAGTATATAGTTTCTATAATCCACTATTCTAAAATGGAGAAGGTAACTCTGTATGTTCATCGTCTAGATAGAGAGGCTGAATAATAGTGGGAATTGATTAATAACACCAAGTTAAGGGATGAAATTGAAGGTATTTAGTGGGAATTCATTAAGATGATGTTTCTTAATAAGTATTTTCCACAAAAACTTCATAAAAAGTTTGAGAGATAATTAATATAGATGAATAAAAGGGAAGGATAATCTGTCATAGCCTATGAAGAAAATTCCACCCAGTATGAAAGGTAGGATTCTAGTTTTGTTATCAATAATGATAGAAAAAGTGGTAAATTATTTTCTGGATTAAAAAAAACCCTTCTAATGGATTATTCAAATTTATAAATTGGGTGTTGTGAAAAATTTGGATGATGTGATCTCAAATTAGAGATGGAGTTTAGAGAATTGTCCCATGGATATGGTGATAAGAAATGGAAGATGGAGTTTCTAGTTGGAGCATGTTTTTGGAAAGGTGGATGGAAAAATCAACCACCCACAAGTCAAAAATGTGGTAAGAAGAATCATGAGAATTATATAAAAGGTATGGGGAAATTCTTTAATTGTAGGAGATAAGGCCCCCAATCTCATGAATATTGATGAGACATAAGGAAGTAGGACAATGTGGTGGGGAAAATGAGAGCCCCACCCACCGTCCAATGCTACAACTATAGTGAGAAAGGGAACTATGTGAGCTTGTTCACTAAACCTAGAGTGATGAAGGGTATCCAGTTTCATCAACCACCAAATCCAAAGGAGAAAGTTTGGGATTATACCATCACCTCTGAATTAGTGGAGGGAAATAATTAAGTTGTACAATGTACACTTCCTATTCACTCAAGAATGGAAAAGGTAATATTTGATTCTAGTTCTACACATTCCATTATATCTTGAATGTTTTACAGAACTATTGAATCTAATCCCAAAAACCTTGAAGTATATATATCTATAACAACACCATGTAGTACAATCATTTCACCCCAAGTGTTGTAATCTTCTCCTATTGGATTATGTGCGAAGATACTTTCAGCGAATCTTATAATACTTCTCTTACTGAAATTTGACTATATATTGGGAATGGATTGGCTATCATTATATAGAGAACATTTCAATTAGCAGGATAATAAAATATATTTTCATATTTCTAACCATCATATGCTCCTCTACAAATGAATGGAATATCCTGAATCTTCTTTGAAAAATCCTTCAACGGTGTGGTTGTAGACTCCTTGTGAAGAAGCATACATTGATCAAAGATTTTAATCAAAGAAAGGTATAAACTAAAAATAAATTCTCAATATGAGGGAAACAATAACATATTTATTGAAGAGTTCCCAATATTATCCCTAGATCGTGAGTTAGAGTTATCAATTGAACTCATACTCAGAGATACTCTTATCTCAAATTGTCCCTATAGGATGGATCCTATTGAATAGTAGGAGTTAAAGAATCATCTACTAGTGAATTTTGAAAAAGGGTTAATACAGCCCAGTACATCACTTTTGGGTACTCCATTGCTCTTTTTCAAGAAGAGGGATGGATCAATGTGGTTGTATAATGATTATTGGGAACTTAAAAATATCTCCATAAAGAACATGTATCCCCTTCCAAGTATTGAAGACATGTTTGATCAGTGTAGGGGGGATCAGTACTTCTCAAAGGTGGATATCCATTCTAGATATCATTAGCTAAAGTTGAATATGTAAAATATTCAGAATACTACCTTCCATACATGTTATAAGAACTGTATTTTTTTCTTCTAGGCTAACTAATATGCCTGTAATCTTCAGGGATTTGATGAATATAATATTTTGACATTACCTGAAAAAAATTATGGTAGTGTTTATTTATGATATTATAATATACTCTAAGATAAATGAGGATCCTGAAGATCAAATAAGGCTTGTGTTTGTAACATTGAGTAAGGAGAAGTTATACACCAAGTTCAGCAAGTGTGACTTTTGGATGCAGTAAGTCCCATTCATGGGACATGTCATCACAAGTGAGGGAAAATTTGTGGACCCTTAAAAAAAGAAATTTTGGGATGGCCTATACCTTCTAGTGTCATAAAAATCTATAGTTTTCGTAGCTTATTAGGGTAATACCAATGTTTTGTGAGAAATTTCTCATTAATGTCAATCCCTCTGAATATGATAAAAATAAAAGGGGTAAAGAATGTCCTGATAGAAGACTATGAGGAAAACATAAAAGATCTAAAGATAAGGTTGATCACGTCACCTGTACTCACATTACCTAAGATTTTATAATGTTTAGTGGTATGAAACGATGAGAAATGATTGGGTTGTGTACTCATGAAAAATTATAATTTGATAGCCTATGCCTCACAGATGTTGAATATCTATCAGCAGAACTACCCTACACATAATCTAGAGCTATCATCAATGATTTTTTCCTTGAAAACTTGGTTACACTACCTATATAGTGAGAAGTGTGACTTGTATATTGATCATAGGAGCCTAATGTATATATTCATACAAAAGGAGCTCAACATGCATCAAATTAGATGGTTTCATATAATCAAATAATACAATTTTTTATTCACTATAATACTGGTAAGGGAAAAAGGTAGTTGATGCCCTAAGAATAAAATAACCTACTACTCTCTCTATGATGAGGATTGAGAAAGACCATATCTTCATGGATTTGTAAAAGATGTATTTAGAAATCATAATGAAAGGGAATAAATCCTACCTTTCCCAAATGATTTCCCAACCATCTATCTAAGAGTATTTTAAATAATCCTTAAGGGATGATACATAGATGAAAAATAAGGCTAATACAGTAATGGAAGGGAAGCTAATAGAGTTCCATATCAATGACGATGGTGTGATTCGGTTTGGAATTGGGATTTGTGTGCTATCAAAACTTGGGATAAATAAAGGTCTATTTGATAATTCACATATATAAACATTATTTATATATCTTATTAGAACTGAGATGTACCATGATCTCTGATAACAGTTCTGGTGGGACAACATGAAGAATGAGACTGCTAAATATATCTCAATGTGTTTGATATGTTATAATGTTAAATTAGAGTGAAATAATTCCAATGGGAGGATGAAACCGTTTCCTATACACATGTGAAAATGGGAGAATGTCACTATGGACATTATCACGACTCTCCCAAAGACATACAAATCAAATAATATAATATGGGTTGTGCTGGAATGACTCCCTAGGAATTCCCACTTTATTGATATTCTAGAAGATCTCTTTCTTGAACAACTTGCAAATTTATATGTGAAAGAAATCGTGAGACTGCATGGGGTTCCACTTTCAATTATCTCTGATCATGATCCAAGGATCACATTTGAATTTTAGAGGATTGTTAAAAATTCTTGGAGTATTTAATTAAATTTTAGAATGAACTATCACCCACACACTGATGGCCAATCCAGAAATACTATTCAGATGCTCGAAGATATGTTAAAATCATAATCTTTATAATTAAATGGTGTATGGGATCAGCATCACCCATTGGTTGAGTTCTCATATAAAAATATCTTCCACATGAGTATTCATATGGATCCATATAAATCTCTCTAGAGAAGGTGATGTAGTACTACAACCTGTTGGGATGAAGTTAGAGAATGAAAGCTACTTGGACCTGATCTAATATAAGAGATGACAGAGAAGGTTCAGCCCATCTAGAAACATATCAAAGCTGCTCAAGGTTAGTAGAAGATCTATGATGACATCCTTCAAAGGGATGTGGAGTTTGATGTTGTAGATAAATTCTTCCTTCTAATATCACCATGGAATAGAGTCATGTGGTTTGGGAAGAAAGGAAATCTAATCCCAATGTACATTGCCCACTTTGAGATCCTCGATCGCATAGGAGAAGGTGAATATCAGTTTTAACTTCCATAAAATATGGATCATGTTCATGATGTGCTCCAAGTATTTCTATTAATAAATTACATTCCAGATACCTCGCATATACTAAACATAGAGGTAGTGCAGTTAGAATATGATATCTTTTATAAGGATCATCTAGTAATGATTTTGGACCTGAGATATAAGGTTATATACAACAAGGAAACCATCCTTGTAAAAGTGTTGTGGATGAAATGTAATTATTAAGAATAAACTTGGGAATCATAGTTGCTGATGAAGGAGAAGTACTCTCACCTGTTTATGTAAAATGAAATTTTGAGTGAAAATTTTCAAAATGGGGGAAGACAATAACGACCATATCATTAATCGAAGGAAATTTAATCCTTCTAATAGAAATTTAATATATTATAAATCACATAAAATTAATTATAAACCATAATGTGAACTATATTAATGATTAATTAGTGAAATAATAAGTATTTATATAATTTAAAGAACCAATACTTATGAAATAGTAACTTGGCTTTATGAATAGTAATATGACCCTTTATTAATAATAAACATGAAAAATAAATATTAACTTCACTGATGAAAGTATAAATGAAATTTATGGATCTTATAAATAAAATAATAGTATAATTATATAATATTCTAAGTAAATTAAGGTTTTAAAAATTATTAATTAAATTTTGTTATTTTGGTAAAACATAAATCATTAATTAAAATTTTATGATTAATTTATTAATTTAAAATTAAATTTATTTTCATAAAATGTATTTATAAAATAATATATTGATTTTTTATGATTTTGAGATAATTTTAGGAGACCTTAAGTAATTTTTTAAAGGTTTATAATATTATTTATAATTTTAAAATATGTATTTTCTATGTAAATGAGGATTTTAATTAAAAAATTAAATTACGCTTACTTAGAAAATTATTTTCAAAAATTGGAGTTTGTTTTTATGTTCTATAATTTGATAATTTTTTGGGTTAAATTTTGAGAATTGTTTCTGAAATACTTTAATTTTAATGAATTGTAAAATACGTTAATTTACATTATATATATATTATAAGATAAATGAACTATTCATTGAGTCTTTTCTGATGTAAGTACCCAAATGTTGAAATATAGTTAATTATTTTATATATTTGATGATAATTCTCAAACCATTATTAGTATTGAGGATAAATAATAAAATAAAGATTAAAATATTGAAAAAACACTCCTCTCCTGCACTGTAAATACCAACCCTCATCCCCACTTCTCTTTACACTTCTCATTACTTGAGCCATTCCTAAATTATACTCAATAATATTCATTAGAAACTCTCCCAAGTCCAATAGCTCATGGAATTATAAAATTAACTAGCCTAGGTGCCTTGAGGAGGATCTCAAGAGAAGAAATCAAGAGGTATATCCTGTCTCTTTTTCTTTTAATTTCACTTCAATTTATTTTATTTTATTATTCTATTCTAACCTCACTTTATCCAAATTTAATTATAAATATAGTTCCATACATAAAATATAATAATAAAATTTTTATGGAAGATCCATCATTAATCTCATATACATATATATATGAAATTGTCGCCCATGATGTGTTAATATATCAACATCATGGGTGATGCACATTCATTTTCCTTAAAAACCTTAAAATATGTTAGTAAAACCATTAAATTGTTTAAAAATTATTATAAATTGAATGTTTTAACCATTTTTATGTTCTAGAAATAACTTATACTCATAATATTAAATGACAAAACAAAAGGATTTCATTGTGATCGAAAAACATCCAAAATTGACCTTAAATGATCATCATTTACTATTATCTAATGAATCATCATCATGGTATATAACCAAATAAGTTATAAGAAAATATAAGATTCTAGAGGATCATTAATAAAATATAATAAGAATTATGGATACTCATCCTCATTTTAAATAAACATCCATTCATGTATACAAATGAAGAAATCAGGAAAACAATGAAAACGAACACTCCAAAACAATGAAATTAAACTCTATAACTCATATAAAGGAGCATAAAAGATATTAATAAAAATATAATGAGTTATATTCATGTATAAAAGGTTTTATTATTGATAATTACTGAATCTAACATGATTATATAGGACATAAATTTGAATAGAACATTCAGACACAAGGTGAGGGGAATTCTTGATCCCAACTCTCTTCCTTTGGGTTTTCCATCATTCACCCCATTTTCAGTATGGATATTCCATAAATATCATTTATTACTAATTTTATTACCTTTTTTTTGGATAAAAATGTTTTATACTTGAATTTATGACAAACAAAATGTTTTCCAAAATAAATCTTCTTTCAAAAAAACACACATTTTACATTCACTCAAGGTTGATGATTCTTATATCAAAATATGTTATTCCCTATTTCATTTGGGAACAAAACTTAAATGAATATAATCTTTATGAAATTAAAATCATTCCTTTAAATGGGTTATTTTATGTCCATGATTGATATACATTTATATTTTATGTATGATAATGTAAATGTTATGATGTGATAGGTGCACTCGAAATTATATAGCTCAATGTAAATGTTACGATGTGATGGGTGCATATAGAATTTTGTAGCTCTCCACTAAATTGGGTAGTATGATGTATCTCATGAATAAAACTTAAATATGAGTGAACATGATTCTATCATTGTTCACAACTATGTGTGGTAGTTATCCACTAAGACATGATGTTTGATTTTTATGTTTTTCCACATTCTAAACTTTTTCTTAATGCATCCACTCATGTTAATGATCATATGCCTATGTTATGGTGATAATTATTATGATCTCCCATATTATATTTTTTCATGTTCTTATCAATCCCCTTAAAGTTATTTTATATCAACCATTTTTGATTGCATTCCTCAGGTGAGTACATGTAAAAAGTAGAATTCACGGGCCGATAAGAAGCTTGAGAAGAAGGAATTAAATAAATGTTTACGCTTTATTTTTTAAATGTTATGTATGGTCCTAATTTTTCCAAGAAACTAAACATTTAGATCATAATTGTGTAACTCTTTTCTATTTTTTAACCCTAAAATGATGTAATAATCATGTAAGAAAAGCTGGGTCAATATATGTTATTCGTTGAATATATATTTATTAGTTTATAATATTGATAGAAATTATAATAAATTAAAGAATTACATAATTCCCATCATTATCCCGGTTTAACACTGGAATAAATAAAACCATGTATTACAACTCCACATCTTCCTTTAAAACACCAATAATCATTACATGAATGAATTTTTGATCAATCATCTAACAAAGCTATGGTATTTTCCATTTGTATAAAATTATTTGGGATATATTATAGAAATGAATAGTTATCTTATATCCTTCAATTATCATCATGGAAAACAAGCATGATCCTTAGAACAAAGATAATAATACACCTTGTTCACCTGCTCACATTTGAGGTATATTTAGCATTCATAATATTTAATAGATTCCTCCCATAAAATACAGAACATATCAAACTAGTTCCATGTGAATATATACCTCACTATTTTATGGTCATTATATATTTCAAACCTTACACCATAGTGATTTTTCCTCCATATTTTTACTGTAAAAATTAAGACTTCCATCTCAAAATCATAAGTTTGGGTTTTTTTATACTAATAATTAATTACTATGAGTCATTTTCTATCACTATTTCATTGTGAAAAAGAGAACATCCCAATCCATTATTACATGCATCACTACGAATAAAAATTCATTATCTACTATAGGGTAGTATATGAATAGGTGATAATACCTTGCTTCTATTAAATTTAGTGAATTTTTTTAAGAATTCATATATATAAAGTAGTACGGAACCCATCTATGTAAACATGGTAATCAGTTTTTATATTCATGATAAATTTCATAAAATGAACCCATAGAATCCATCCAACTTAAGAAAACTATGGATCTCAATCAGTGCAGTTGTTCAAGGAAATTTATAAATGAATATTTTCTTTGAAGGATCCACCTATATACCCCTTATTGAGATTTTTGTCCCATTAATGAATTTTTTATAACAAAAATCCACACATGGTGAATTTTCCATACAACTTTTCCTACCTCATAGTCACTAAAAAATTCTCTAATATTCTTTATACACATTGAATTTAGAATATTTAATCAAATAGATTCAGGATCTAGGAAAACCAATTCTTGAAAATTTTATTATTAAAAAAGGGAAAGTGGTAGTATAAGGGGGATTATAAATCCAGGAGTAAGAAACCCCATGCATTTCCAAATAAAAAAATGAGAGAAAATTCAGGGGAAATAAAAGACTATCTAGAGGAGGCCTCCACAATTTTCCTATATAAAAGTGCATCTGAAACCTGATTGGACTCCCTATAGACATGGGTGACATCAAGCTGTGAGTACTCAAGCATCTGCATACATTAGATCTAGGATTGAATCATTTTCCACGGTACCAATCTGGATCGAGTCTTTATGATGTGAACCACAGTGGTGGAGTCTGAATCAACCCAAATGTGCCTCCATCCATAATGAGTGGCATACCATATTGTTTGGATCATAGCCCATATATCTTCTTCGATCACCATTCCATTGCCAATATAGTGGTGGAATCATCCTTTAATGAAGCCTCGATGAGTGTGGAAGATGAAACCACATCCCGAAGCCCCTAGGGCACCAGAAGCTGCCCCATCAACATTCACTTTCATCCATCCTTAAATAGGAAGAATCCATCAAATGGATTTAAGAACAATAGGTTTTTTTATTCTTCCAGTTACACCAAAAGCTCTCAAAATAACTAATTCTTCAATGCCATTTTTGATAATTACAGTATGAAATTTGGACATATTCAGAACATCTAGATATATAGTGTATAGTCTAGCCTAGAAGGATGGCTGATGTCCCTCAAAAATAGTGGAATTACTTGATTTTTATATTACTTTGAAGACTGCAGCAACAACCATGATTAACATCACCCCAATCTGTTCACTAAGCAGTATGTACTGGATAGATGTATTGAGTGCCTCCATTCCATGAAGATCAATCTGCACAGTGAAAGCAGTCTAGAAGTGCGACCAGAACCTTCAAGAGATGTTTCAAGTGAATAAGATATGATATATAGACTCCTCATCCTGAAGACATATGTTGCATACAGATTCCAATTGGATTCTAGTTTTTTGGAGGAGGTTGTGCACTAACAACCTGTTTTCCACAGCCTCTAGATCAGCTCATAACAAGAGGTTGAATTTTAAAAGACTCAGAACATCTTTATCCACGTAGGTATAGAGGAGATAGCATCACACATGTTCATGTAGCATTCCCTAGAATAGATGCTCCCATTGGTTTTGGGAGTCCAAACCAGGGTGTCAGCATTAGTGTAAATATAGCCCTGAAATTTGAATAAAATATTGGCAGGTAGGAATCTCTAAAAATCAATTGATGATGTTGAATCAGAAATAGTAAGTTTCTTCATATAAGGGGTCACCACAATTAGTTCATTAAAGGGTTTTTCCAGCCAAGTTGTACACTAAGAATTGATAGTAGATTTCCTAAACACCAACCAGTTCGATAAGCACATGAGATCCAAAAAGTAATGTCTATGTGCTTGCCATGTAGAATAGAAAACATTCATGGGAAAGACATTATGGAACTACCCAAAAAAAATTATGAAAGTGGAATTCCAATGATATTTCATTGGATGTGAGTATGTTCCATGTGAATTTTCTAATAAAGGCATCATTGATGATCATAGGATCCTTGATGCCCATGCTCCCCGTGACAATGGGATTTATACAATCCTTCAAAGCAATGATGATGATTTTCCTCTCAAGAATGTGTCAAGTATAGATAAATTTTATAATCAAAACTTTTAACTCCTTGAGCACATATCTAGATCATCAATAGATATAAAAATCATAAACAACCATTGAGGTGATCACCAAATTAACAAGGAAGACACTCTTTACTTGATACATGGTTTTCCTTTTCCATGTTCCCATCTTGGAGATGATCTTTGAAGAAATGGTTTGAAGGTAATATCTTTTCACCCTTCCCCAAAAAAGGGGTACATGCAAATAATTAAAAGGTAGAGTATCTTTTTTGACACCAAGCTTCCTAATAATTTTATTTTGCTTGTGGAAAGTCATACCATCTCCAAAAACAAAAAATACTTTCCCCAACTTAGATCTTGCCTAGAGACCTCCTCATAATGAGAAAATATCTTTTCAACACAAGAAATACTTCCTTTTTCATCCCATCAAAACAGAAGGATGTCATCAGCATAGAGCATATGCGATGGTGAAAAGAGGTTCATGCAAACATTCATTTTCAAATAAAGACCGGCCAGGTCCAGATCATTCAGGAAAACACTTAAATAATCATCCTTCATGGAAAAGAGCTATCCAGATAATGGGTTTCCTTATCTAACACCCCTGGAGCATTCAAAGTAACCTCTTGGGGACACATTAATAAGGACAAAAATTCTAGCACATGTAAAAATTTTATGGACCAACATAATGAAACATATGGAGATTCCATGTATCTTTAACATTGACAAGATAAAGCCCCATTTAATTCTATCAAAATCCTTTGAGATATCTAGATTTAGTGAAAAAATTCCATGCTTAACATTCCTTCTCATGATATTGAAACACTCAAAAGTAATGAATAGACAATTTTGAATGCTTCGGCCAGTGAAAAAACCAAATAGTTTATGGGTGATAAAATTCTCTGAATTGATCCCCAATCTAGAGGCCAAAATTTTAATAATAATTTTGGGTATGGTGTTTCCAATAGAAACGAGTATGAGGTCCTTAATATCCAACATGTTGTATTTATTTGGTAACAATGCAATGAAGCACAAATTTACACCATGAGGCATCTAGGAATGAGTGAAAAACACTTTAACATCACTGATGACATCCTAGAACACAATGTCCAAGTTGAACATGAAGAACTTATTGGTAAACCCATCAGGGTCTGCCATGCTATCAATATTTAAAGAAAATAGGGTAGCCTTGATCTCACATTCAAGAGGAACCTCAACTAACATCTATTTTTTCGGATCATCAATAGTATGATTAATATTGTCAAGCATTCTGTAAGTAAAATCTTCATTACCATATGAGTATAAACATTCAAAATAACTAATTTACACATTTGAAATATCATGTTTAGAGTTAAAGACAACTCCATTAATTTCTAGAGATATGACACATTTTTGGATACATCTTTCCCTATGTTGAAAATGAAAAAAATTGGAGTTTTTATCTCCCTCTTGCAACCATTGGAAATTATAGTGGCTTCTTGAAAGCCGTTCCTATAGATTAAAAAATTCATCCAGATGAGAAAGGGCCCATACATAATCCTTAGAAGGAGAATATTACTACTGGTTATCATTCTGACATTGAATAATTTATATTTCATTATCTTTGATATCATTTTCCATATTGGAAAAGGATGACCTACTCCACTCTCTAATCAATTTTTTTTTATCATTTTTGAGCTTGCTAGAAAGAAAAAGGTGGGATTTCCAAAAAAACTCATCTTTCCAATCATCAAGGAGAACCTCAAAACATCCAAGAACAACAAGGCATGAGTTGTTAAATCTGAAAGTCAAAAGAAAAGACCTCATATTTCCAGCACATACATTAATCAAGATGGGATTATGATCAGAGTGAAGGTTTGGTAAGATGAGTCCAGAAATAATTAAGGGATAATTTTCTTCATCGATGTAGGTCAAGAATCTGTCAATTTCGATGGAATGGCTCCCATTAATGTTGTACCTACTCCATGTATAGTCACCCCATACATTGGGAACTTCAACCAGCCTATAGTTTTCAATGAAAGAAAAAAATTCAGAAGCATCCAACCTGTTGAAATTATCACCAATTTTCTCCTTAAGTCATAGCATAGTATTGAAATCACCCAACGCCATCCAGTTGTGTGACATTTGCTCAGAATATAAGTCATGTCCTACCAAATCTCTCTTCTTTTGAGATAGGAGTTAGAGGCATATAAAAATATAGATATCACAATATCATGGAAGACCATATCAACCCAGACACTCAGTTGATCATCAGTGCAGGAAATAACAAAAACTATTTCATGTTTGAGGACCCATAAAACCTCATCCCCATTGTTATTTACATGTTGTGATATTAGTTAGTATCCAATTTAATAACATTTTAATCCTTTCTAGCTTGAGAACATAAATTTTGGTTCATCAATACCGATCATTAAAGGTTTTTTGGTCATAATAAAGTGCCTAAGGGCTTTGACCGTGGGAGGGTTCCCAATCCCATTGAAATTCTAGAAAAAAAATTCATTTATAGAGAGATGAATTTCCTCTGGTTTGAGGCCCCCCTTTCTTCATTATGTCTAGTTTGTTGGGTTTAGTCTTCCCTTTAGACTTGACTTTAGAGGCCTTCTCATCAAGACATTCATCTGTTTTCTTAGGGTTAGGAGGAGATTCATCCTTCCCCTGATTTCACTTGTTATATAATTGGATGAAGAACTACCATCATCAACTTCTGACCCTGATTTTCCACTTAGAGGTGAGAATTTGTTTGGAGAGTGAGCAAATCCTACGTCTATAGCTCCTGAAACATGACATTTTTTTGATTTCGCATGTTGTACCTAAGTAAGAGAGTCCCCTTTATGAGGATCTTATCCAACCAAGGATGAAGTATGAAAGGCATATACATGAATAGAACTAGAACCACCCACTTGTGAGTCTGGGAATACCTTATCTGAGCCACATATAGTAGCGTTGATGTTCTCATGCTGTCCACCAAGAGAATGACCTGAACTGTGTAGGTCCTACCCTGAATAGCTAATTTTCACCTTCTATTCAGCCAAAGATGTAGTAGGCACTTGCGAGTCTGGGATTACTTCATTAGATCAACATTTAGGTATTTTGAAGTTCTCTTACAGTCCACCAAGGGCCCAGTCTGAGTTGTGTAGGTCCTGGTCTGAGTTGTGGGTCTTCTCATTCTATTTCAGACCATTATTATATGGGTCCTTATAAGCCTATTCAGTGATCGCAATATGTTGATGAGGTTGGGAAATCCCATAGGACATTTGGATGTCCTCAGGCACACCCTCCTAATTCAAGGCATCATGGTAATGAATTTGACTTATTGATTCCTCTTATTGTAAACCAATGCAGATATCCTACATGTCAACCACCATAAATGGATTACATGCATTTTGGAGAAGAAACTCTTTATTAGCCACCTCCAACTCAACAGTTTCAATAAGTGCAACCAAATCAGGATCCAGTCTAGTGTCTTCTGCATGCTGTGACTATAGATTAGGTTTCACACCAGTTTTACCATTATTTAAAAATTTGTATCCTACACCTGAGTTTGCGAATGAAGGATCATGGTCCATCCCCTTTACATTTTCCATACCTCTTTTGAATGTTTCCTCAACATGGCCCCTCAAGTTTCATTTTTCACAGACCTTCGAGCAATCTTACTCGGATAAGAGATTTCCAAATAAATTGAAACCATGAATAAACATAGTCTTCCTTTCATAAACAATGTCTAAGTTAAATATGTCATCCCTCATGGTAAGAACCACCTCCTCCTCCAATGTACCAGCAATATCAACTTCAAAAAGGACTCTTTCAAAGTGACCATACCTTGGATTTTCAGTTTTCTTATTAATTCTGACAGGATTTCTAACTAAGGATGCAATATCCCATATAATTCTTGGATGACAATACAACTAATTGAGTTTAAAGTTGTGGATCCATACATGAGTATGTGTTTTTTGGCACTAATAGGATTAAAGTTTTGGTCCAATTATTGAATTCTTAGAATTCTTGGCGTCAAGGATATAGAACCAAAACTCCATGCCCTTATTTTTTATCATCTGAAGTATGAACAACATGAAAGTATCCATTCCACATTGATGTCATTCTCCAAATTCCAAACCCCCACAAAAAAATAATTCTGTAAGTGAGATCAATGAAATTCCACATTCACTCACCCCTTAGAGTCAACACATGGGCTATAATAAAAAAATTAGATATTCATCCTTTCCTAAATGTCCTACTGATTTTCTGATACATAAACCATTTTCCACTTCATTATGATTTGTCCAGGCGAGGGAACTCCAAAATCAGGGAAACTTGATGCAGCTCTCAGAACATCAAAAAAATTCTTCTTCACACTATATGAGTCCAAATGATTTAAATGATCCAAAGTATTTTTATTATGATAAGCACATCAGTTGAATAGTTTCTTGTTCCCAGGTATCACATTAACATTCATGTCTATATATGTCTTATTGCATTCAACAGCATCACCTTGTGCACAACCTCCATTCCAGAAAAGGATACCCCCTTTCTCTACCATCAATATTTAATAATCAATATACTCTTATAAGAAAAAAATTATAAATAAAAAAATTATCAATGTATTATTTAAAAAGTATATTCATTAGATACATGATATTAATGGGGGATTAGAAATTACAAATTGAATCATAACAAATTATTAATTCTAATACCCTATTTTAGTGGCTTTCATGGATACATGCAAAATATTAACCCTTAATTGATGGTTTATAGAATAATGTTCAAACATGGAAAATTATATATCTCACTATAGTTCATCAAAAAAGTCATCAATATGGGTTTATGGATAATTTTTATTTCTAATGACATTTTATGTTCATTATAATCAATAAAATTAACTGTTTACCCATGATTCCATGGTATAAATAGAGTAGGTGAACACCATGGTAAGATACTATGGATTATGAATAGTTTATCTAAATTCACTTGAATTTTTTTCTCAAACTACTGAAACTCAATTGGTGAAATTCTATTGGTGTACCTTCAAAAGGTATAGCACTAGTATGATTTTTAATAAAAAAAATATAATTCTTGATTTGGGAGGAATACTACGTATATATTTTAGAAATACTTCTACATATTCCTAAACAATAGGCATATATTCAATGTTGTGTTTCTCCCCAACAACAAAAGATAAATACCCCTCATGAAAATGTATTAAAACTAATATAATTGTACTAATATCCATTGAATTTTCATGTTCATCCTTTCATAAATAGATCACCATATGTTTATTTAGAATATCAAATGTCAATTACATTACACTAAAATTCATAGAGTCTATATACAGAGAGACCTAAAAAAATACTCTAGATCAATTAAAATTGCAATAGAAGAATAATAAAAAATTCATGGTGAGAATTCATTCAAATGTCAACAAGAATCACACAAAACTATAGTGGAGGATAATGTTCCATAATTATCATGATCGAGTTTAGCGATTGACATAGCATAAGTATGTATATGTTCCTTTGGTCGGGGAGGTAGTCCTTGGATTTGGGAATTGGCCCGGATACCTCTAATGTTTTCTAAATTGAAGACAATGAACTATAAGTTTGACATTAGGATGTTCATCATTCCAATCTATCAAAATATTCATTTTTCTTCCATATTGTGTTTTATTTTTCCATGTATTTCACTATATAAATCATCTTCCTCATACAATGATACATTTAACGGATTTCATCATCCCATATTATTGACATGTTGGTATCTAAGACTTTTTTCTTACATGATCTTTTTACATGATCATTATTGAAATTCCATTTTAATTTTTTAATTACAAATAGGTTTATGTTTTTTATCATATTTCAAGATAGTAGATTATGAATAACCACATGATTAGGAATCCCATTTCACATTCCATTTTATTTCTCATGTGGATGGTTGTTGTATTGGCCATCACATTCATTATTCATATGATTCCTCTTGGTTCATTCCATGGACAATAAAGTAAATGTCTAGTGTGATTATTAATAAATGTTAGTCAACATAAATAATCTCTTGTTAATGAAAATAATTATTAAGATGTCCTAAATTATGACACCCTCTAAAAATACCATGATTATTTAGTGTTTTTCTTATATCAAGTAGGTTGATCATATTTGTTTTATTCTGTCATTCAATAACAATAGTACACAATGACAATAAGAATTAAGAAAATCATACCCTTAGGAGTTTAAAATACAGTATCTAGTTTGGCCAATTTTTTTGTGCCATGTGAAGATCAAGATAATACCCAAAAACCTTCTCAATATAATTACCACTAGATGAATCATTTATAGAGTCTTCTATTATCTATTTATATCCATGTATAGATTTCATTTCTATGAAACCACACAATCTCTATCGTAAAAATAGTTCACATTCTGCCCTATAATTATACATATCTCTATAGATATCACTATGATTTATAATCCTAAAATTAAAAAAACCTCTAAACCATGTATAGTTACCTAATAATTACATAAAAAATATTATGTCCTTTTAGTAGAATGATCAATCCATTTTGGAAAATTATGTGTGAAAAAATAAGGGTTTAGTATCATTGTAGACTATAAAGATAATTATTTTATAAAATATCATCAAAATAACCCACATTATTATAAACATTTACTTCCCTTCAATTATTATACCTAATACACTTCTCCATAACCTAAGAAAATTGTAAACAAAAAAACAGTTGATCACAGTTGATCAATAAGGCTAAACATGGGAGATTTTAATTAATGGTATTAAGTGAATATATGATAAGAATAAGGTTATGAGAAAATGATAATAATATAAAAAATACCCAATTAGTCAAGATAAAAATTCATCATTAATGGAATAAGGCAATTAACCTTATAATCCTGAATCTAATAATTGTAAGACATCAATGATAATTTGAGCACATTACATAGGAATGTGGAACAAATATAAACATATAAAATCGTATCATTGTAAATAAATACACACACTATAATGTCAAAAAAATTATGTTATGAATATTAAATTAGGTCACTAAAAAATATTATGGACATGAAATAAGGTTAATTTATAAAATTTTGAATATGATATAATATGAACATGCCAAGATTAATTTTTTGAACATATAATCGGGATCACAAATAAAATTGTTATCACATGAGATATAAATCATTCCCACTGCATTAGGATGATATATAATTAATTTCAAATCTATCACATAATTATAACCAAATATAAGTGATCTACAAGATCACAAAAAATCATTTTTTTGAACAAGTTGTGATAAAGAAATGTGTCTCATAATGATTTCATCATATCTTCTTTAACCCTTTGTAATGGAATGGGTTATATAAATTCATCTGTAAAAATTCATCAATATAATAAATCCTCATAATGTATTTTAATAAATACAATTGATCATATTCCTTTGAAAGACATAAAATAATTAATATATTTTGACTAAGATAAAAATATATTTTATAAATGAAATTAAAATACTCTACGAAAATCTAGAGAAAATATCCCATTTATTTTGTTAACCATTAAAATTGAAAATATATGTAATAATGAAAATAGTATTTTCTGTGAAATATAATAGAATATTATAATGGAAAAAATTTGTTGAATAAAAAAAAAATAATTGAAAATTATATATATTCAATAAATGTTAAATTAAATCATTCCTTTCACAACTTTATATAAAAGTCAAAAGTGAGTTTTAAAAAAACTTTTGCAAAGATTAATTTTATAAATTTTTAATGAAATAAATTTTAGTTAAAATAAAATGTCTCAAAAAATTAATTATAAATAAAATATTCTATATAATTTTTTTAGAACTTGTAAATGAGGGAAAATGATTCCCAACCCAAAACAAAGAAATAAGGTTATATTTTTTTAAAATCATTTTATTAATAATTTTTTGTATCAGTGATATGAAAGTGTAATAAAAGAATTGAAACAACTGTAATATTAAGAGGAGAATAAAATATATTGGTTCAAAAAAAATATAAACCTTATAATTTCCATCATTGAAAATTTATCATAGAAATCCCAAAAAGAAATGAGATTGTAACATAAAACAATACTTATTTGGTGACTTTTAAATCACAGACCTTATAAAAGAAATAATTTCAAATTACTCTTAATAAATAATTAATATTAATATATTAAATCAATAATATATAAAATGGGTCTTATATAAAACATAAAAACACAAATTGGTTTATAATATGAAACTTTTCTAAAATAAACTATATCAATATTAAGAAACGTTACCTCAAGTACAAAAATTCATTACATGAACCCTTGAACTCTTATAAATAAACAAAAATTTGTTATAAATATATTTAAAACCATATTCAAACTTATATTACTTAATATCATTAAATTTCAGTTTTCAAGTATTAATATATTAATGAATTTTCATTAAACATTTATTTGGGTGAAAAATGGTCCTTTTTTAATATATGTTTTTATTTTACTATTCATTGATCATGGTTTCATAATTATAAGAAAATAATTTATTCCAAAAATATAATATTTATTCTTTATATATACTTTTATAACTTTCTATACAGTGTGGTGTTGAGAAATAAATTACATCACTTTGTGGATGTAGTAGTCTATACAAACACACATTAATGTTTCTATTCAGTGGATCAAACTAAAGAAATGTCAATAATAATTCACATTTAAAAATATTTATTATATAATAATTATCATACATATATATACCGTAAATTAATACTTATTATTGACCCAATGAAACACAATTGAATTGTGAATCTCATATCTTTATGAAGGAGGTAGCCTACACATATGCACGAGTGATATTACAATCTTACATCAAATTAGAGGGTAAGAAATTAGAAACTATTCAAATATATAGAATCATAAATATTTCATAAGAATTATTTATATACATTCAATAAATATATATATCCCTCGATGAGAGGTGATGATGAGAAATAAAATGTGTCATATCATGTAGACGGTAGTCCATACATACACACAAGCAATGTTTTCATTATCTATTTGATATTAAAGAGATAGAAAAAGTTTATACCATTATCATAATAATCATTTATTATACAAGTGTACTAATTTCTTCATTATAATAATATTATAGAATATTTTTATGTGAATAAGGATGATAAAAACATGAAAAAAATCATTAAATACAATTATGTCTTCTTTTGGTATCTTCCTTTGAACAATACTTTAATTTTTATTAAAAGGGTATTTTGGGGAGAAATACACTCGCAGGCTAGTATACCAGTTATGGGAGGGTATTTGGAAAGATATTGGATAAGATAAAGGGTTTAAATTTTTTGGAGAATTGAGAAGTGGTGGTTCCCTTTTATAAAGGATGTTGGTGGAACACTTGTAAATACATGAAACATTATTATATAATATTTTCCCTAATCATTAAATGCAAGTAAAAATTGAGAAATATTCCAATATTATAATCTTAATTCAGAAATAAAAACAACATACGATATGTACAAATGTTTTTTTATCAAACCGTATCTTGTAGGTTAATCCCATTTTCAACCCATTTAACACATACCATTGTCAGATGTTTTTTACATAAGTAACTATTCATTATGGAAAAATAATAAGTTGAAATCATTAAATAATATTAATTATTATGATTAAAAATTTGGAATCCATATTATGAGATTAAATCCCTAAAATATTCTGAAATTAATGGTAATATTTGGGCCCAAAATTGGTAAAACAAATTAGAGGAAAAGTATTTGTATGACCTAAGATGATTTTATTCTCAGCCAATGCCAAGTAACAACCATTATATGAATTTTAATATATTTTATTGAATATATTCTAGAAAAAAATCATTAAAATCATTAATATTAAGTTTTTAATTCAATTTATTAAGATAATATACATTGGGAAATTAATAACCAAGTCATCAAAAATAACTCTTTTTACCTTCAATTGGGCTTCTCTTCTCATTTAACCTGTTCATATTCAATTTAGGACTGATTATTTGTTTTTTCAAATTCAATAAAAATTCATTTCATTAAAATAAAATATAATTAGGGATAATGATAAATACTATCTAGATATGTAAAATACTTTATAAATATTATCTTTTAACAAAAAATAAAATTAATATTACCATTTAAAAAAGATTACTTATTATTAGGAATTAATAAATAATTTTTCATTAATTATTATTTTTAAATATTTTCCATAATTAGTAAGTAATATTTATAACTTCTAATATAAATAATAACCTATAATAGTAATATTTAATATTTCAATAGTTTAGGTTGGTTCATTTAATACAATGTTTGTGTAGGAGCCAAGTTATTTAATAATTTCAGTTTTTTCTAAAGGGAAATAAATATCAATAAATTATTGTATTATAGTGGATGAATACCCTCAGCATATATAGCCGTAAAATGCATTTTTTACATTAAAAAGAAATTTTAATCCCACTTTGGACAAGAGGAACATTTATCTTAACTCTCGACTAATTAATATATTTCTTACCATCAAATTTATAAACATTAAACATAATATTAGTGGAAAATAATAATGATTAAAATGTCAGATAAATATTATTTAGATGGGATGGATCTATTCAGGGTAATTCAACCCTCAATTTGGTGTAAATAATAAGTATCGACTTATAGTGTGTTACATATAATATAATAAACACAAAAGTAGAAGCAAAAATGAAATCAATAAAACATGGAACTCATAAGGAAAGTTCATCAAAGAAAATTAATAAGAGAGATTATGTTGATTGAACCACATTGTTCCTAGAATCATAGATATAAAACCACAATCATATTTTATTATAATTTGATACAAAATTCTACACATTAAATTGTGATGAATATAGAGATAGAAATACATATATCCCATTGAACCTATTCCGGAATGAAAACATTTTAGCAATATGAACATAAATTAATTTCATGTTCGAGGACATTGACATATAACTAAAAAATCACTATAATAACCCACACAATGAAACATATAACTATAAATATGAAAATAAATATAGCACAACACTAAGAACTGAATAAGAGAACATTATAAGATCGATAATACCAAAAGAACCTGATAGGTGTGAATTAGAAGGGATGATCATACTCCAATGGTGGGTTATTTTGGAATAAATCATGGTTTAGATAGAGATCTCAAGTCAAGAACCATGTACTAGAGATTATCACTAGAAAATGGAATAAACAATACAATTAAAAGAAACTATAGAGATCCACTCCCCCATTCTCATGTTTATCTATGACTGGAAAGAGTATTAATATTTTTCATGAACTCTCATATCATGATGAGACATCATGGGATGAGTAAGAGATGTAATTATTTTATGGATATTGGTGTCTGTTTTGAACGACAGTTAGATAGGTGGAAGAATCAGTTTATGTGAAGGATTGAGAAGCGTAGCTGGTATTAAATACATATCATAACCATAGGTATCCGAATAATAATATATTTGATGTACATAGTCAAAATTGATCAACCTAATTTATTTAACAAGATGGATGATAAGATAATTAAAAATTCAATGATGAAGGGCCACAATTTCAACTCCAATCAAAGGATGTGAATCAGTCCCTAAGCACCACTAGGATAAAGCATTATAAATAACATGTTATAATCATGAAGAAAACCATACAAAATATAGTGTACAAAAACCAAAAATATCTCATGGGTAACAAATTGAACAATCCACATACTTTATGTTATATTGTAATAAAACTCATATGAATCTTTTCATGGACAAAATGGAACTATTTTTCTTAGTTTGAATACCAAAAACAATGAATTGGAAATATATCAAATATTTATATTGTTAGAAAATAATACCCAATTATATTCTATTCAAATATATGATATGAATTCATTGGGGATTTTAGTGCCCTGGCCATAGAAAGCTTGAAGTCAGTGTCATATTACCATTACATTTACATAACATACAAGTAAATCACATCCCAAAAGACTGAATAGTTTAGTAGTGTTGGTAAAATAGTTGCATACAACAGTCTTTATATACAAATAAATACACTAATTACAAATAAATTTCCATTTTTTTCTAATAACTCTATTCTATCTATCATATCATTGCATAACATTAATAGTACACTTCAGTGAATCATGAGGAAAGGAACCATAATAAGGGTTATCTCAAATAGACAGTAAGGGTAACTATAGTAGAAGAAATATTTAATTAATGGTAGTAATCAATATGGAAACATAATAATAGAAGTTACATTCCATGTAATTAGTAAAATTATTTGAATTGAGTAAATAGTATGGTAAGGTAAATAACTAAAAATACATTCCATTAAAAAAACTAAATAAGGAAAAATCAATATAAAAAGGTAAGAAACTGAAAACACATTCCATCTAATTAGTATGGTGTGAATGAAATTCATCTATAGACATTTTCATATTGATTTTATCATGGAAAATAAATACTAATTCAAAATAATGTAAATTATTAATTATTGGACGTCATGTATGAGGCACATGGAAACCTATACTGCTAACACATTTCATAAGACGATTTAAAACTATATGTAAAAACATATTTAATTTGTGCCACTAATTTGTATTATTAGTACATGTCGATGAATCATGGAGCTATATAAATTCTAGGTCCCACTTTTCATTTAATTTCCAATGAATTCCTCATATAGAATAATCATTTTATTTAATAGACAATATGCCTTATAAAATATCCATACTGAATAAAGAATATGAATTTATAAATATTTTCCAATATAGTAAAATAATATTAAAAATAAACACCATATGAAAAATGGTATATGATTTAAGAAATAATATTATCCATGATAAATATTATGGTTAATTAGGGTAAATTCAATGTTCACTGATTATAGGCAATTGAATGTCTTAAAGGGACAAAAACGACTCATGTAAGTGAATATCAATACTATCCTTTCCAAAATAAAAAAAACATACATAGGAATAATATTTATGGTATCAATAAAAATTATACCCAATGGATGATAAGAAATAACAATTGTCATTGAAGTTTATGAATGGAAATTACATTAATAACATTCTTGAGGAAAATAATTTTTAAACATTCTAAAGCATCCCATACCACATTAAAATAGTTGAATCATTTAACGCAAAAATGGAATAACATTAAATGAAACTTATAATAACATTTTTATAAGAAACATTATGGTATAACATGTCAATTGGGCTGTTAATACACCTTAAAAAATAATAAAGGTTTATAACATAAATATATGCCTCAATGAAAGGATATTGAAATGAAGTAACTTATTACTTGAGTAACTTTAGAATCATGTGATCTATGGATGAAATAAAGTAAAATAAAACTATAAATACCATAAAGATAAATGTATCCCTGATATAAAATACAATTGGGGTAGTATATACACCACAGAAAAGATATAAGTGGTGAAAATGGTGTGTGCCTCACAGAATGAAATGTGAGAGAAGAATCCATTATGTTTTGTTCCTTTTTGGGATAACATCCATTAATCTAATGTAAAAGTGTTTATAACAAGTTAATAACTAATATAAAAACCATAATAATACTTATAATATCATATATTATATTCTAATAATATATTATTACCCATTTGTTAATAATCTTTCATTATTTTAACTATTTCGAGTGTAAATTGTATAATATTTTTAGTATGTTTTGTCATTTTAAATGTTGTTATTATTATTTATATCATTATTTAATAATATCAATAATATAAAAAATTATTTAAATATCATATATATTCATAATATATTTATTTATAATAATCCATAAAATTTGGAGATACGAAATGAAATGCACTGTTCATGGAGACGGTAGGTCATACTTACGTGTGAACACTACTTTCAGTTCTTCTCAGTATTTTAAAAAATGAAAAATAGATTTTATACATGCATATTATTATGTAATATTTATGACATATATGTCATGTAGTTTTATTAGAACCATAATTTATACATTTCATATATAGTATGAATGAATCACATCACTTTGAGGCAGTAGTCCACACTTCCACAAATGATGTTATCATATTTACACAAAATGGAATGTCTAAGGGTAAGGGTTATTTAAAAATTATATAAGAATAATGAAATTATAAATATCATATATATCATATATAAATGGAATGTACTATAACACCCTGATATTTTATGAGAAATGTTATTTTTAATTTCATTGACGTCTTGTGTTGTACGCTACACCAAAATTAGCTTGTGCTATACACAACACCATATTATCTTTTATTATATGCAAACACTATTCTTGCATTGTGTTGCACGCAAGAGAAACCTTCCTCAATAGCGTGTGTTGTACGTAATACGAAGTTTCACTAAACAATGATATATTATTATGAACTAACCATTATGAATAGTATTATCCACATTTTGAATTTTATAACAATATCAATCATCTTACACATATTCTAGAACATGTTATGAGAACAAAATAAATGTTTTAGGTAAAATAAGTATTTTTAAAAAAATGCAGTTTTGCCGCCTTTTGAGGGCGCACCCACATTAAATATAGTTTTTGAAAAGTTTATGGGTTCAATATGAAAAAATAGAGTTATTCATTGCGATGAGTATATAAAAATTGACTTTGGATAATTTTTTAATATTTTTTTGTTAACTTTCATATTTTGATGAATAGTAAAAATAAGCTAAATATTAATTTAAAAAACATTTTTCATCAAGATAATTTATATGGCTAAATTATAATACTTAATTGTTTTTAAGTATAAATAGAATATATTTTTACAATTTAATAAAATGTATGTCATTATAATTAATTTTACATTGAATTCATAGGTAAAAACATTTCAATCTTTTTCAATGTTTAAACATTTAAAACCCATTTTCTCAACAGTGGGATTAATTTTAAATTAACTACCGAAACTTCTGTATTTTGAATTTGGAAAAATGGATTCCATATTTGGAATCATTAGGACCAAATTATGTTAATAGTCTACTTTTTGAATTTAGACATTATGAATAGTAACTACGATAAATTTTATTTACTATAGTTAATGGTAAATTGGGTAATTAAGGGTAAAAATAAGATTATAAAATTACCCTAACACATTCCAAAATTTAATTGGATAAATAAAAGTCGACCCATATCACCTAAGGGTCGGCATAGATTCATTTCATGGACTTTTGACCATGAAAATGATGTAATTATTATTACAACCAAATAAAGTGTCAACATGTCACTCTCTTATATCTTATAAGTGTAATAATTTTAATTTAGTGATAAACTTCCTAAAACATTGATCCTAAATAGTCTGCAGAAATATAATGAAATTATCTACATTATGTTAATTTATTTATAATTTTTAGGGATTAAATAATTATCATTAATTATGACACAATAGTGATGTATAAATTATTTTATGGATTGAAATATCAATTAAATGGTTTTAAAATATTAAAATAAATAATATATAAACTATTAAAGGTTATCTACGAATTTTATAGATAAATATTACATGTTATGAATCTATTAAATTTTTTTTTCGAATATATCCTCTGTGTGGATTTTATTTAAATTCAAATAAATGAATAGTGACAAAATTGACACTATTGTTATTTTATAAAAAAACATATTATTATATTTTTTAAAAATCAGAAAATTATTTAAAAATTATAAAATGATATTTATATGGTCTAAAATTTCATTAAGTATCCAATTATGGAAAATTCACAATGCATAAGTAATTATTTATGACAATTTAAAATGTAGAATATTATTACCACAAATAAAATTTAATAGATTAAATAAGGATAAATCAAGTTGATAAGGTTTAATATAAATTACCAACATGACTAAATTTTATTGGATGATGATATTACAACCCTATCTCATCTCAGCTTATAATTTTAGCAATTTTGGAGGTTTTTATTTGGGTTTTGAGGTTAATATAAATTAATATTTTAGAGGTTTCCAAAAGTGTCACTATCCTCTCTAATAAAAGGGAACCACCTCCCTCTCCTCTTCAAAACATTTTGAGCCATCAATATTGCCCAAAACCTGCCCATTTACCATCTCCGCTTCCATATAAACATAATAGAGGTCCTGGTCTTCTCAAAAGACCATATTTAGTGCCCTAAGAGGAGGTTTAGAAGAGGCGTGTCGAAGAAGAGGTAATCTCTTCTACCGATTCATTCAAGTTTATTTATTCTTATACTTCCTCTTTATTTGTTTCATTATAAAGTAATAACATCAGTATAAATCATATACTGATATATTATTATAAATATGAAACAATCTCATTTCACCTTTTATCCATCCTATGGAAAAACGAAATCATCGCGCATGCGTACGTACAGAATACCGTCTCCACATCGTGGTGTAATCTGTTTTTCCACCACCACCTTAATTGGATTGGTATAATGGTGGAAATAATAAATATATATGATTATTATAACATGACTATAATTATGAGATATTATATCATCCACTCCAATTCCATTCAGTAATTATGGGAACGATATCATCGCTTGTGCGTATGTACGGATTATCGTCTCCACGATGCGATGAGATTAATTCTCCATGTTAACCATTAAAAAATTATTATATAATAAGTAATCATGAAATATAAGACATAATAATGCTATTGTATATATATATATATATATATATTTCATTTACTTCCATTCAATTAAATAAGGAAATGAAAACAACATTCATGCATACCTACGGCATACAGTCTCCACGAACAGTGTATTTCATTCCATTTATCAGTATATTATATATATATTCTGAATATATATTATATAAATCATGTTTTACATTATGGAAGTAATTAATCATGATCTAAGTAATCATATTAATAATTACAAGTCAAAACACGTAGGATAAATGAAATGACTTTACACAAAATGCTGCTTTAACATGGAATTAACAAATGAATGGGTAATATAAAGTCGCAAGTGAATAATATATGATGTCAGAAATATTATTATGGTTATTTTATAAGTTAATAATATGTTTAAACCAAATATATAGTAGTCTTGGACACATATGGAAGAATTTGTACATAAGGTAAGAGATAATTATTTCAATCTCGTTCTTATCTAAGATTGTTTATTCGTAAGTATTTACTGGGGTTATATTTATCATCCATGTCCATGTTTTATAAAAATGTTCTCATGTATGTTTAATGTCCTTTTTACCCATTTTTGAATTTTACTACACGGTATGTATGTAATATTTCTTTTGTTTACCATACGATGTATTTTTGACTTTTCCAGCAAAAGTATGAGGAGAATGTTTTTGTTTAACTTATACGACATGAATGAATTTTTTTACGGTTTCATAATGCCCTATTTACATGAAGCTTCCTATATAATATTTCATGATTATTTTCAAAAAAGTTAATTTATTTTAAAATTTCATGTCATTTTGAGAAAAGAAAATGATTTTGGAGAAGAAAGGATATTTTCCTCAAGAACTGAGTTCAAGTGTTTTATCAAAATTATTTTCCATCTAAGATGATATAGGGTTATGTTTATATCCCTATTATTACATTGATTTGATTATGTTATGATGAAATTATTTCTATGAATCCCTTTTATCTTATATGGATTATGTTATGATGGAATGATGTTTAAGAATCCCATTTTTATTTCATGGGCTATGTAATGATATAAGATTTATGATTTTCTGGCACACAAAATAATGGTTACATTATGAGATGGGTGGGACCTATATCTCCCTCCAATGAATTGGGTAATGATTTATATCTCATGAGATAGACATGTATGGAATGAAAAGTAAATATGGTTCAGTAATACAGAGCTGGAACGATAAGTAAACCCGGTCCAGTAAGAGACTTTGTCCACTATGATGGTCTTGGAAGCAATGCATTGGCTACTATCGAAATCATATCATGTGCTTAATGGTTTTCCACAATTACATGTTTTATTACAATTATATTTTATCAGGATTAATGTTACATTGTGATCTATTCCTTATGTACTGCCAATATTTATGTCATGACTCGGGATTTTGTTGTTTTATGTTCATGTTTTTACATTCAGACGTTTATGGATTGTTTTGTGTTCTTCATGTTTACCCTTAATGATCATTTGAGCTCACCCTTTTTATGTTTTCTTTCCCCTAGGAAATAAATAAAGGTTTTAGGTAAGAAAACAAATGGGTAAGATCTTTAAGGGAGATGTTGAAGATCTTTCACCATGATTAGAAGATTATGTTCCATGTTTCCAAAGACACTAAAAAATTATGGTCCTTGGGTGTCTCTTTTTGTTATTTATTAAGTATTCCGTAGAAGTAAAGTAATTTACATGTATGTCAATATTTGGGTCTCTATAGTTGGTATCAGATGAAAGGTTTAGTTAATCTTTGGAAACTAGGATATGAAATCTTTAGTGAGATCCCTAGAGATATTTCTAAGGAATGTCTAGGGTTTTCCGTAAGGTTAAGTATAAAGTATGTGTTACAATCCAAGAATTAAGATAACGATCATGAATAACATAGGATTAAACCTAAGATGTTTGATATTAAATGTACTGCCCCTTGATTATGTTATTTTCCTAGTACAATTTTTTCCTCTCACACTATTCTTTTTCGGTTTTAGAAAATGGCTGGAAACAGAAAGATTCACGATAATGGATGATATGAAAGAAAATGGAATGATATTCTTCATGAGAAACCAAATGAAATGGGATTTAGAATTCCATCTATCATTATTATACCTAATCGGAAATCTCATAATATGATCAATAATCTCAACTTTGGTATGTTTCTTAACTCATCTAATAAGAGAATGATGGAGTTTCATGATGATCATAGAGGAAAAAAAGATTAATTTTCATCATGTAAATCATGTGGTAAGAGGCATCAGGAAGTATGATTCAAAGGAACTGGATGATTCTTTGGGTATGGGAAAGAAGGACACAAATCCATTAACTGCAAAGGAAAGGTTTCAATTAACACCATGGACAAGGATAATGGTATTGCTAAGACATCAAAAACGGTTAAATGTTTTAAATGTGGAATTTACGATCATTATGCAAACCAATACCCTAAGATAAAATCTCATGAAGAGAATCAACATGGTCATATGATTAGTATTTATGTTGATGATGATAAAGAGACTACAAATGATATATGAGATAAAAGAAGTGTTTAGGAATAAAATGATGAATCTTGGTCAATGGTTTAAGAATGTAGTGGAATCATTGTATGATTATCAAGAGTTATGTTGTATAGGTAATTTAATGGTACTATGGAATAATGAAACTTCAAAAGATTGTTACGAAATTGTTTTTCCTAATGTATTTGAAAGTATATGTTGAATGGTACCGGTAACCATGAAAGGTTATTCAGATATTTTTGGAAAGTAGATGATATGTGCATAATGAAGGGATAAACAGATAATGAGATGTTTGAGAGTATTATTGAGCTCATGACTGGTATAAGCACAAAGTGATATCATGGTTTGAGTATATAGTTTTTTTGGGGATTTTGGTATGTGGAAAGAGTTAACTTTTGACAGCATTCATGTTTTCTCTAAGTTTCTATGGTAACTCGTGTTTTAAGAGAATATATAATTAAGGTGTTCATATGTTTGGAATGTGACCAAAAATATATATATTATGATATATGGGGATAAATGATGGTTTTTACATGGTTGGTAGATGTAATCTCTAGTAATATTTTTCTTTATACTATGAGATTAGACAGAAGTATTTTGGATAAGCCTAAAGAATGGAATGGATTAAGTTGGACATCAGATAGTATTGTTTAAGGTAAGAATATTATTTTTCGATATTATTTCTAGAATGTTACAATGGGATATTTTTTGAAAAATGACTACCCGTAGGATGGGTGACAACCCGTCACGTCGGACAAGGATAAGAGAATCGATCCCACAACTGAAGTGAGACAGGCCTTTATGGCCTACCATTGGCCTACAGAAAGTCCCTGGTTAGTAGAAGTTAGATTTATTTTATTAAGCGGTATGATAGATGAAGTATAAGTCCATTTTTGAAATCATATATGATTAACCTCACCATATATGGAATTATGTATATCTTGTGCGAACATTTTTTTTAATAGAGACAAATGGAATAACCTATCATTCTATCGAATTATCTTCTAATACTTCAAGAATGAAAAATGTGACTTCATTTCATTAAATAAGCGATGAAGTGGAAATTGTTCATGGAATGGCTAATGATGATATTACACTGAAATCAAGTAAGAATTTATCCCTGTGCAATAATTCATCAACTTTAGGGAAATGATCTTGAAAACCAAAAATGTTGTCCTAGTACCCTCATATCCGATGAATCAGATGGTACCTTATATCATTACAAATTTATGGCTTTGTGATTTTTGGCTTTTTCAAAGCCATTTTCTCTACCACTCTCCATCAGAACTTGATGGTTAGATTTCTCTTCTATATCCATATTTTCACCTATGTTCTCCTATGTGGAAACCCAGTGATGAGTTAATTTGGGTAACCGTTACATTTCATACTTTAGTTTTTAAAATTAATTTTTAGTATTCCTTTTTACGATGTGGGTTTCTATGAAAGAAACTTTCTACTAGTAAACCATTTCTAACCCCGATGAATTTCGAGGGAGAAATTCATTTTAAGGGGGTAGAATGTAACACCCTGAGATTTTATGAGAAATATTATTTTTAATTTCATTGATGTCTTGTGTTGTATGCTACAAAAAAATTAGCTTGAGATATATGAAACACTGTATTAGCTTTTATTATACGCAAACACTATTCTTAGCTTGTGTTGCACGCAAGAGCGACCTTCCTCAATAGCGTATATTGTACACAATATCGAGTTTCACTAAACAATGATATATTATTATGAACTAGACATTATGAATAGTATTAACCACATTTTGAATTTTCTAATGATATAATTCATCTTACACATATTCTTTAACATGGTATGAGAAGAAAATAAATTTTTCGGGTAAAATAAGTATTTTTCAAAAAATGTAGTTTTGCCGTCTTTTGATGGCACACCTACATTAAATATAGTTTTTGACATTTTTATGTGTTCAATTGCACAAAATAAAATTATTTATTGCAATATGTATATATAAATTTACTTTTGATAATTTTTTAACATTTTTCTGTAAACGTTCATATTTTGATGAATATTACAAATTCGCTAAATTTTAATATTAAACAACATTTTTCATTAAGATAATTTATATGGTTAAATTATAATATTAAATGGTTTTAAAGTATAAATATAATATATTTTTACCAGTTAATATAATGTAATTCATTATAATTAATTTTACATTGAATTCATAGGTAAAAACATTTTAATCTTTTTCAATGTTTTAACATTTAAAACCTGTATTCTAAACAGTGGGATTAATTTTAAATTAAATAATGAAACTTCGGTATTTTGAATTTGTAAAAATGGATTCCATATTTGAAATCATAAGGTCCAAATTATTTTAATATGATACTTTTTATTTTTAGACATTATGAATAGTAATTACGGTAATTTTTATTTACTACAGTTAATGGTAAATCGGGTAATTAAGGGTAAAAATAAGATTATAAAATTACCCTAACACCTAGAAAAATTATATTGGATGAATAAAAGTATGCTAATATCACCTAATGTTCGTAATAGATTCATTTCATGGACTTTTGACCAGGAGAATGATATAATTATTATTAAAACCAAAGAAAGTGAAACATGTCACTCTATTATATCTTATAATTGTAATAATTTTAATTTAGTGATCAACATCATAAAACTTTGAACATAAATTGTCTCCTAAAATATAATAAAATTATCTACATCATGTGAATTTATTTATAATTTTTAGGGATTAATTAATTATCATTAATGATGACACAATAGTGATGTATAAATTATTTTATTGATTAAAATTTCAAATAAATGGTTTTAAAAGTATTATATGAACTACTTAATGTGATATACGAATTTTATAGATAAATATGACACGTTATGAATCTATTAAATATATTGTTTTGAATATATCCTCTGTGTGGATTTTATTTAGATTCAAATAAATGAATAGTGACAAAATTGACACTATTTTTATTTTATAAAAATAACATATTATTAAATTGTTTAAAAATCACAAATTAATTTAAAAATTATAAATTTAAAAATTATAAATTTAAATTTATATGGTCTATAATGTCATAAAGTATCACATTATGGACAATTCACAACACATAAGTAATTATTTATAATAATTTGAAATTTAGAATATTATTACCACAAATAAAATTAAATATATTAAATAAGGATAAATCAAGTTGATAAGGTTTAAAATAAATTCCAAAAATGAAAAAAAAAATTGACAGATGATATTACAACTCTATATCATATCAGCTTCGAATTTGAGTTAATTGGGAGGTTTTTAGGTGGGTTTTGAGTTTATTATAAATTAATATTTTAGAGGTTTCCAAAAATGCCCCTCTCCTCTCTTATGGAAGAGCACCTCATCCCTCTCCTCTTCACAACATTTTGAGCCTTCAATATCATCAAAATGCTTCTGATTTCCCTTCTAAAATTCCATAGAAACACAATAGAGGTCATGGTCTTCTCAAAAGACAATATTTATTGCTTTGAGAGGAAGTTTATAAGAGGTCCGTCGAAGAAGGGGTAGTCTCTTCTACCGATTCTTTCAGGTTTCTTTATTATTATACTTACTCTTAATTATTTGTTTCATTATAAAGTAATAACATCAGTATCACCCGTATACTGATATTTTATTATAAATATGAAACAACCCCATTTCACCTTATATCCAACATATGGAAAATGAAATCATCGCGCGTGCGTACGTATAGAATATCATCTCCACACCATGGTGTAATCTATTTTTCCACCACCACCTTAATTTCATGGGTATAATGGTAGAAATAATAACTATATATTCTTATTATATCATAATTATAATTATGAGATATTATATCATCCACTCCAATTCCATTCAATAATTATGGGAAGGATATCATCGCTCGTGTGTACGTACAGATTACTGTCTCCACGATGCGATGAGATTAATTATCCATGTTAACCATTAAAGAATGATTATCTAATAAGTAATAATGAAATATATGACATAATAATTCTACTGGATTTATGTATATATATATATATATTTCATTTACTTCCATTCAATTTAAAAAGGAAATAAAAACAGTGTTCAAGCGTACGTACGGCCTACCATCTCCATGAACGGTGTATTTCATTCCATTTATCGATCTATTATATATATATTCTGAATATATATTATATAAATCATGTTTTACATTATCTAAGTAAGTAATCATGATATAAGTAATCATATGAATAATTACAATCCAAAACAAGTACGATAAATGAACTGATTTTACCCAAAACGTTGCTTTAACATGGAATTGACAAATGAATGGGTAATATAAAGTCATAAGTGAATCATATATGATATAAAAAAATTTATTATGTTTATTTTATAAGTTAATTATATGTTTAAACCCACTATACATGAGTCTTGGACACATATGAAAGAAATTGGACATAAGGTAAGGGATAATTATTCCAATCTCGTTCTTATCTGAGATTGTTTATTCGTAAGTATTTACTTGGGTTATTTTATCATCAATGTCCATGTTTTATAAAACAAATTGTGTATGTTTAAAGTCATCATTACCCATTTTTTCTTTTACTACATGGTATGTAAGGAATATTTCTTTTGTTTACCATATGAGGTATTTTTGGATTTTCCAGCAAATGCACGAGGAGAATGTTTTTGTTTAACTTAAACGACTTGAATGAATTTTTTATGGTTTCATAATGCCTTATTTAAATGATGATTCCTATGAAATATTTCATGTTTATTTTCAACAAAATTCATTTCTTTTATAATTGCATGTCATTTTGAGAGAAGAAAATTATTTTGAAGAAGAAATGATATTTTCCTCAAGAACTGAGTTCAAGTGTTTTATCAAAATTATTTTCCATCTAAGATGATATAGGGTTATGTTTCTATCCCTATTATTACATTGATTTTATTATTTTATGATGGAATTATTTTTATGATGTCCTTTTATCTTATATATATTATGTTATGATGGCATGATGGTTAAGAATCCCATTTTTATTACATGGGTTATGCAATGATGTATGATATAGGATTTTGTGGCACACATAAGAATGGTTTCATTATGAGATGAGTGAGACCTATATCTCCCTCTAATTCATTGGGTAGTGATTTATATCTCATTAGATAGACATGGCTTGAACATAAAGTAAATTCGGTTTAGTAATATAGGGCTGAAATGGCAAGTAAACCCGGTTCAGTAAGGGACTTTGTCCACTATGATGGTCTTGGCAGCAATGCCTTGGGTACTATGGTAATCATATCATGTGATTAATGGTTTTCCAAAATTATATGTTTTATTTCCTTCCATTTTATTAGGATTAATTTTCCTTTGTGATCTAATCTGTTGACCTCACCTGTTTTGATAATCTCAATCATTTATTCATATGTGTTGAAAATCCCAATTATGTTTTCATTCTCTATGATATTTTTTAAGTATCATTGATCTATACTTTAATTCTTTCAAATCTGTGATCAAACCAATAATAATTTTTAAAATAGTCTTTGGAATATGTTAATCCTATTTTATCCATGTTCATACAAGTTATAAATTGATTCTAACACAATCGGATGTGTTCTGCATAAAACAGATAAGTAATCTGCCTATAGCTACTGATAAAGAGCTACCGGTACCCACTCTACCGATAGACTTAGTCTACCGACAGACAGAGTCACCTATATACTTAACACAGAGCTACCGATGTACTTATAAATGTAAGCTACTGACTTACAGACAGCTACCGATATAAACATAGAGCTACCGGTGTAAGTATAAATAGCTACCGATGGAATAAGAGTCACCGATTGACGAAGCTACTGACAGACTCACAGCTACCGATACCGACGCATGGAGCTACCGACGCATGGAGCTACCGACACATGGAGCTACCGACGCATGGAGCTACCGACGCATGGAGCTACCGACGCATGGAGCTACCGACGCATGGAGCTACCGACGCATGAAGCTACCGACGCATGGAGCTACCGATAAACAAAGTCACCGATACAAGCATGTACCAACCGACGCATAGAGCCACCGATAGAGTCAAAGCAACTAATGACATTGAGCTACCGATGTCCAAGCTACCGATGCTGATTACCTACCGATCACTCGACTCATTGTTTGAATTTCTTTATTTCCTATCTTTATTTAATCTATCCAACGGTCATATCATGTACATTTTAATGATTTGTCATATATCTGATAAAGGTTGTCGGATGTCAGGAACCCGTACCTCGTACCTACAGAAAGGAAATATTTTCTGTCCCCTGTTGGGAGATAAATACGAGAAGACTACGCTGCCCAAAAAAAAGAAGCGTGTGGTGGATGAAATATACCAGAAACACAAGAACAAGAAGAATCAAGAGCAAAACCAGTTCCATCAAGAACACAGAGAAGCTCATAGACAATCAAGCATACTCGAGAAGTGTTCTGTGCATATAAGAAGAGCACTGAAGAACTTCAACCACTACATTTTCACTGTCTGTGAACCTGGAGCATACGACACTCTGTTTCTCAAACAGAAACGAGAAGAGGACTCAGACTCACTTCTGATCGAGTCCAAAGGAGTCCAGAGCTACACTGAAATCACCAGAACCACTTCTAAACTCTACATCTCTTGTTCTGTGATTTATTATTATTCTTTTCGAGCAGTGTGTGTTATCTACTGTATCTAACACATACACTGTCTCTTGTACTTAAACTGGAGGATTTGTAAATCCTTACCAAATTCTTTCATTCTTTCTTTCCCACGAATAACAGTGGTAGAGGTCGTGTGTGACCTGGACAGCTGGTTGTTGTTGTACTGTTTCCCACGAAGAACAGTGGTAGAGGTCTTGGACCTGGACAGTTGTAAACTGTTGAACCCCGATCCAGGGTGTGGATCATTTTTATATAAACTTTTGAGAGGACTAAGTCTCGGCTTGAGACTGAACCTCTTGGTTACATTTGTTGTGCCATCTCTTTCAAAGTTTTATTCCGCTGCTAATCACTTTAAAACCAATATTGTTTTTAAAGTTACTTTGATAATTAAATTAGCAAGTGTTTATGTTAAGTGTAGATTATTAAGTTAGTTTCAAAAGATAATCATACACTCCTGTATTGATTAACTGGGAATTAATCAATCCCTTGAGAATCTAATAGAACCTCTACATTAATATAAATTCACTACAGTTTAATTTATTATTTTATTTGGGGGTGTTTAAGACAGTGTTTTTAAATACAGAAATTTTAATTGGTACTCAATTCACCCCCCTCTTGAGTAAACCACTCCGACCAACACTTGGTATTAGAGGATCGAAAATACTCTCTAAAAGTACTCGGATTTTGAACTGTGATTTTAGTTGTATTTTAAAGTTCTTAAAATTTCTGTTATATCTAAATTTTTATCTCTTTAAAATTTTCTCATCATGGACAATAGACTTGAGGGTGCTGCTACTAACCGGCCACCTTTCTTCAATGTAACTAATTATGCTCAGTGGAAACTGAAAATGAAAATTCATCTAGAAAGCATAGGTTTTTATATTTGGACTGCTATTGAATCAGAATACAAAATTCCCACTACTGCTAGATCTACTTGGGATGAACCTACAAAGACTGCTTACAATAACAATTGTAAAGCTATAAATGCCTTGTACTGTGCTCTAGGAGATGAAGAGTTTAATAGAATTTCTTCTTGTAAAACTGCATGTGAAATTTGGGATACCTTAGCTGTTTCTCATGAAGGAACAACGAATGTTAAAGAAATGAGATTGAACACTTATACTATCAAGTATGATAATTTGAAAATGAAGCCTGACGAACCCATTTCTGACATGTATCTCAGGTTCAATGAAATTGTCAATACAATGATCTCGCTGGGAAAGGATGTCTCATCGAAGGAACAAATTATGAGAATTTTGAGATGTCTACCTGATAGATGGAGGGGCACATCTGTCTCAATCAGAGAATCATGTGACATTGCTGATCTACCTGTCAAGGAACTAATTGGCAAGCTGATGATGTATGAAGAAGAGCTTAAAGTGAATAAAGAGGAAGAAAATGAACCTCCATGAAAGTCTGTCACCTTCAAATCCTCAACTTCAAAGAATAAGGACAAAGAAAAGCTTCAAGCTGTAGTTGAAAGTTCAAGCTGTGAAGACAGTGAAAGTGATTCTGACAGTGATGCTGAGATGGCTCACATTGCTAGAAGATTTAAGAAATTTTATAGGAAAAAGAAGTTCTTCAGAAAAACGAATTATAAGGGTAAGTATGATCACCAAGGTAAATGGAAAAATGATTGGAAGAAGAATGACAAATCAGATGATGTTGTCTGTTATGAGTGCAAGAGAAAAGGACACATTAAAGCCGACTGTCCAAAGCTGAAGTATAAAAAGAAATATGAATATAAGGACAATAAGTTTAGGAAAGCCATGAAGGCTACTTGGAGTGCTTCTGAGGATAGCTCTACTGAATCTGAAAGCTCTGAAATTGAACACAAAAATAAGGCAAACATGTGCTTTATGACAAACACTTCTCAGGTAACTGCTGAAACTCCTGCTTTAAATTATTATTACTCTGGAGATAATGCAGAATCTGACTCTGATTCTGGAACAATGTCTAAAAATGAATTGTTTGAGTACTGTGATATGCTGGAAGAGACATGTAATGAACTTAAGGATAAATACAAGTCCTTAAAGAAATAGCATGCTCTCACCACTACAGTTAAAACCGAACTCACTATTGAAAAAGAGAAGAATGCTCAACTGTTAAAAGAAAACACTGAACTGAAACTATCTAATGAGCAACTCAAGAAAGACTTATAGAAGTTCACCAATGGAAAAAATACACTAACACAGATGCTAGGAAAGCAAATAGCACCTAAATATACTACTGGTATAGGATACCAACCTGGACAAAGGAAAATTGCCAAAACTAGATTCATTTCTAAATCTGGATAGAATGAAGGTAATTCTGGAACTTCATATGCTTCAACCAGTTATATACATAGTTATGGATCTAATAAAGTTTATCTTTCAAAGCATGTCAATTCTACAAATTATATGAGACCCATTAGACAAATATGGGTACCTAAAGTGTTATTGGCTAACCTGTCTGGACCCAAGAAAATCTGGGTACCAAAATCATCTCCCATCTGAATATGTTTTGTAGGGAACTTGCTTAAAGAGCTCCTGTAAAGAGACCTAGTATTTGGACAGTGGATGTTCAAGACATATGTCAGGAGACTTCTCTTGTTTCAAGAGTTTAATAAAAGTTGATGGAGGCTTTGTCACCTTTGGTGATAATTCAAGAGGAAAAATCATCGGCCTAGGCCAGATTGGTAACACTGATTCAATTTTGATTTCTAAAGTTTTATTTGTTGATGGCCTTAAATAAAATTTATTAAGTATTTCTCAGTTATGTGATGATGGTTTTCATGTTAAATTTGAAAATGATTCCTGCAAAGTTTTTAATTCTAAGAATGTTTTGGTATTTTCTTCCTTAAGAAATGAAAATGTTTATGATGTTAATCTGAATTCTTTAGCTAAGAAGAATATTACTTGTTTGAATGATTTTCATAAAGAATCTTGGCTATGGCACAGAAGATTGGGACATTGCAACATTCACTCACTTAGAAAACTCTCTAGAAAAAACCTAGTTAGAGACCTACCTAAATTAGAATTCCCAAATGATAGAGTGTGTAACCCCTGTCAAAAGGGAAAACAACACAAAGTTTCTTTTAAATCAAAGAAAGAAGTTTCAACTTCTCAACCACTTGAATTGGTTCACATGGATTTGTTTGGACCATCAAGAGTTTCTAGTTTAAATGGGAAGCACTATGTTTATGTTCTTGTAGATGATTTTTCTAGATATACTTGGGTATATTTTCTAGCTCACAAAAGTGAAGCCTGTTCTTCTTTTGTTAAATACTCTAAATCTGTAGAGAACCTTAGTGGACTTAAGATTAAAAATTTGAGAAGTGATCATGGTCGTGAGTTTAAAAATCAAGATTTTGAATCTTATTGCTCACACAATGGCTATACTCATAACTTTTCTGCCCCTAGAACACCCCAAAAGAATGGTGTAGTAGAAAGAAGAAACCGAACCCTTCAAGAAATTTCTAGAACCATGCTCAATGAATATGACCTGCCTATTTATTTTTGGGCTGAAGCTGTAAATACAGCTTGTTATGTCATTAATAGAGTCTTGATCAGACCTGTTCTTAATAAAACCCCTTATGAATTGTGGAACAATAGAAAGCCTAAGGTTAATTACTTTAAAGTTTTTGGTTGCAAAGTATTTATTCTGAATACTAAAGATAATCTGGATAAGTTTGCTTCCAAAAGTGATGAAGGAATTTTTCTGGGTTACTCTATTTCATGTAAAGCCTATAGAGTATTCAATAAGAAAACTAAATGTGTGGAAGAATCTTTTCACATCAAGTTTGATGAAACTGATCCACATGAGTCTAAAACCTCTCTTGAAAATATTGAAGAAGACTTATCTGTTCTGGACATTAATGATAAATCTAAAGAACCTGTTATCAAAACATCCAGTTCTGGACTTTTTCCAGAATCTGCTTCTATTGAACCCGAACCTATAGATGAACCTGAAATTTCTAGTCCAACCTTTTCCAGATCAACGAGGATTCTAAAGAATCATACTTTAGAAGCTGTTGTTGGTAATCTTGATAGAGGAACACAAACTAGAGCTTCTCTAAGAAACCAGGTTGAACATCAAGCTTTTCTTTCACAGCTAGAACCCAAAAATATCAATGATGCTATCAATGATGAATTCTGGTTAATAGCTATGCAGGAAGAATTAAATCAGTTTGAAAGAAACAATGTCTGGGAATTAGTTGACAGACCTAAGGACACTTTGACAATAGGCACAAAATGGGTTTTTAGAAATAAAGTAGATGAATCTGGAAATATAGTTAGAAACAAAGCTAGACTAGTTTCACAAGGATATAGTCAAGAAGAAGGTATAGACTATGAGGAAACTTTTTCACCTGTAGCTAGACTAGAAGCCATTAGGATCTTACTTGCATATGCTGCACATCTGGATTTCAAGTTATATCAAATGGATGTGAAAAGTGCATTTCTAAATGGTTTTATAATTGAAGATGTTTTTGTAGAACAACCACCTGGATTTACTAACCCCCATTTTCCAAATCAAGTTTTTAAACTTTCTAAAGATTTGTATGGTTTAAAACAAGCTCCAAGAGCTTGGTATGATAGACTTAGCAATTTCCTTATTTCAAAAGGTTTTACTTAAGGGATTGCTGATCCAACTATTTTCATTAAAAGAATTTCTAAAGATGTTTTAGTTGTACAAATATATGTTGATGATATTATTTTTGGATCTTCTAAACACTCTTTATGTACTGATTTTTCAAAAAGTATGCAAAATGAATTTTAAATGAGCTTAATGGGAGAACTTAAGTACTTTCTTGGATTTCAAGTATTTCAAAATGAAAATGGTATTATTTTGAATCAAAGTAAATATACAAAGGATCTTTTAAAACGTTTTGGTCTGGATAGTATCAAGGAAAGTGAAACTCCTATGAGTACTACCTGTAAATTGGATGCAGATGAAACTGGGAAACCAGTTGATCAAACAAATTACAGAGGTATGATTGGTAGTTTACTTTATCTTACTGCTAGTCGACCTGATATTATGTTTAGTGTGTGTATGTGTGCTAGATTTCAAGCTAATCCAAAAGAATCTCATTTGCTTGTTGTTAAAATAATTTTTAAATATCTCAAACACACGGTTAACTTAGGTTTGTTTTACCCAAAAGGAAAATCCTTTGAGTTAATGAGTTATTCAAATGATGACTTTGCTGGTTGTAAGTTAGATAGAAAAAGCACATCAGGAACATGTCATTTGTTTGGAAAATCCTTAGTTTCTTGGTGTAGTAAGAAACAGAACTCAGTTGCATTATCTACTTCCGAAGCAGAATATATAGTTGCGGGTAGTTGCTGTGCACAAATTCTGTGGATGAAACACACTCTTTTGGACTATGGATATGTTTTTAAACATGTTTCAATCAACTGTGATAACACCAGTGCAATAAACATATCTAAGAATCCTGTATCTCACTCTAGAACCAAACACATAGATGTAAGACACCATTTCCTAAGAGATCACTATCAAAAAGGTGATATTTCTCTTGAATTTATTGGCACTGAACATCAATTGGCTGATATTTTCACTAAACCTTTTAGTTCGGATAGGCTAAGTTACATAAGACACGAATTGGGAATGTTTAATCACAACCGATGTGAAATCCTCACTGATGTGAAATTCTCACCGATGTGAAATTCTCACCGATGTGAAATCCTCACCGATGTTGAAATTCTCACCGATGTGAAAATCCTCACTGATGTTGAAACTCTCACCGATGCAATTGACTTTAAAACTTCTTTCTGCCACCAAGAATATGAATCGTTTTATTTATTTGTTGTTATTTTACTTTATTCGTATTTATGATTCCTAAATGATAAAACTAAGCCTAAGCCACTTCCTACCTCACCGAGCTCAAAATCTCTCACCTTCGAACCTTAGCTCCCAAATCGACCAAGAACCCTAAACCCGCAATGGCAAAAACTAAGCTTTCTATCGTCAAAGATGAAAGTGTAGAACCAAAAGCTAAGAAGCAGAAGACACAGCATAAAGCCAGTGTTAGTGAAGTCAGAACTAGATCGGGAAAGCGACCAGTGAATCCTCACTTGCAGAATAGAGACATAGTAATCGAGAAGGAACTGTGCGTGGAATGGATACTGCCTAGCAAATCGTTAGTACTCGAAATTATGGAGGACTAGAAATGGGTGGATTGTTTCTCGAATAACAATGGCCCATACTACCCGAAGTTGGTAAAACAGTTCTACGAGTTTGTAACCTTTGAGAAGTCTGAAAATGAAAATCGGGTAAGATCTTTTTTAAATGGAAAAGAGATGTCTTTTTCTTCAGTAGAATGGGCTGAGTGTTTGAAAGTACTTCATGAAGGTGTCTCTGGGTACGTATCAAGAGCAATGCCACCTAGCAGTGATATCTTTGATTATGAAACCGCCTTAAAATAACTGACCGGTAATGGGAATCAAAGGCAAGTGGTTGCTACTAAAATGGATGGAGAGAATCGACTGCTCTTCAAGTTTGTTCAGCATGTGTTGATACTGAGGCGAGGAGATTTTGCAAATCTGAGATATCAAGATATCTATCTTCTTCATCTGCTAAGATATGGTGTGAAAATCAATCTGTGCAGATTGTTAATGCTTCAAATGGAAGACATGATTAGACCAAAGTCAAAGACTAATGCTTTATTCTTTTCCAAGATGATTTCAGTAATGATAAAAGTGAAAGGAATAGCTGAGTCTCAGTATGAGACACTTGTAGTCAGGAATAATTTCTGCATCACCTCGACTGTTTGTAAGTACATGAAAATTAACTGGAACCCATGGAAGGGAGAATGGGTCAGTGATGATCAGAAGATATATGATAAGTTTAATCCTGTGGATCATCCCTCAAGACCAAAGGATATGAGAGATCCGAGTCTGAGACCTAATGAAGAGGAACCTGTTTATAGTGATGAAACAGAAGAAGAAGAAGAAGAAACTCCCATGGATGTTGGAGGAGATCCAGACTTGCCCCCAAGTCCTGTTGCATAATTGGTTTATTCTAGGAAAGGAAAGGTAGAGGAAATTGTGTCTACTTATGAGGAAGACCAGTCTGTACCTCACCAAGAAGAAGAGGAAAAGGAGAATGTATCTGAATCGCCTAATTCTGGTAGTTTAAGTATGAGTCCTTTGATTGGAAGCTCAGTTATGCCGATTGCTGAAGTAGAAAGAGATACAGAAGAAGCTGTACCTGTATCAGAAGATCTTCTAGATGCTGCACCGATGGAACTTGTAGTAGAAGATTCTGATGAAGAGAATCCAACACTGAATGCTGTTGTGATACATGGGAATGCACCCATTGAGGGGGAGCATCAATCTGTTCTTGGAAATGTTACAGTAGCTGTTGAGTTTGGAGACTGGGTAGAAGACCCAGGGTTTATAGTCTATGGATTGGATTATCCGGATTCAGATAATGAGATGGCTGTGAATAGACCGAAGACCAATTATGATCTTGCTTCTGAATTGTTTCCAGATAATGTGGTCAGATTTCATGATTTGAATAAGCTGAAAGAGGGCCTCAAAACCAGTTTTGTTGAAGAAGTGAAGTTAATGGAAACCTCCCTTGCATTCTCAATTCATTCAATAATGACTGATTCTGTAGTCAGTTTGGCCTCAGCAAAGGGATCTGCTGCAGTTGTTCCTAATGATTTTGTCTCTAAATCTGATCTTGAATCCATGAAGAATGAGCTGAAAGAATCATTCAGTGTATCAGTTGCTGAGATGAAGCAAAGCTTTAATGAAGAAATGAAAATGTTAGAGAGATCCTTCGAGCTATCTCTGGCTTGTAATTTATCTTCTTTTGTGTCTGAGCTTATGGAAGAAGTGAAAGAGTGCCAGACTCAGTCTTCTAGAATCGAAGCAGATCTTGAAGCTCTCAAGACAACAGTTGTTGCTTTGGATTCTTATATGAGCTCCAAGTCTCAAGCTGACAAGGACCTAGCTTATGTGAAGAGTGTAGTAAGCCAGTTTGTCTCGGTGTTTGAAAGTTTCAAAACCTCAGTGAAGGATCACATTCAATTACAGGACTCTCAAGTTCAAAGCCTAATCAGTGGTTTTTCTAAGAGTTTCAAAGAAACTGTTTCCTTCTCTCTTGGCCCTCTCACATCCAAACTATTAGTTGATCTGAATCTAGTTCGAGCAATGTTGAAGGAGGAGATTGGTTCTATTTCAACCAGTGGCTCTGTGGACTCATCAGAGTTGAGCCGAGTGGTGCTTTCTACAAGATATTCTGCTAGAGAAATAATGAAGATTGTTCAAGATTATATGAGAGAAGCCTTTGCCTCTCAGGAATCCATAAAGAGAAAAGTGGACTACTACTTCACCAGAATTTTCACCAAGCATCAACTCAAACACCACTTCAAGCTGATGTTGGAAAACATGAAGCTCCCTCCAGTAACTCAAGCTTTTAGAGAACAAGTGAGCCAACTAAGACAATTGACTCCTGCCTTGGAGAAATTCATGGAGAACAAAGATGATTTCATCTCTGCTATGGAAAGAGGAGGAGGAATTATTATGGATTTTAGAAATTTGTTGCTACCCTTCTTGCATGTTGATGCCAGACCAGTCATCATACCTCCTGCTTTGCCTGTTTCTGCCTTAGTTGCTTCCATAGTCCAGCTGACTCCTGCTCAAGCTATTCGAAGCCTCACACCAATGATCACCCAAATATCTTCAACCTACAGGCCTGACTCTGTGTCAGTAGCTCAGCCTCCTTTGATCATTTCTGGCATTCCAAAAACTTCACCTGCATCCTCACCACTCGAACCTTCTTCTGATCCCAAAGGAAAATCTCACGTGGAAGATGTGGATTGATCCAGTGGCCAGGATTTTTGATAGGAATTCATTTGTTTTCTGTTTTTGTACTTTCTGACTGCTCTAATACAGAAGAACTCTTTTTACTTATCATGTTTTATTTGTCTCCTATATATGCTTTCCCACTTTTTGATTATCACAAAGGGGGAGAACAATAAGGGGGAGATAAGGGGGAGAACAAAATGAGAGAATGAGAAATATTTTCAATGAAGAAAAATAACCTTCTTTTCAATTTTATCTCTGATATTATTATGTTTCTTTTTACCTTCGGTACCTTATGATTGTTACCTCTGATAACTTATGTCTATATCATACTATTTCTATTATCTCTGATGTTGTTTTCTCTGAGAAACTTGAATTCAATATTATACTCTTTACTATTATATTTTCACTATGTTAAATGCCCATATCATAAATTGTGATTATCAAAAGGGGGAGATTGTTGACCTCACCTGTTTTGATAATCTCAATCATGTATTCATATGTGTTGAAAATCCCAATTATGTTTTCATTCTCTATGATATTTTTTAAGTATCATTGATCTATACTTTAATTCTTTCAAATCTGTGATCAAACCAATAATAATTTTTAAAATAATCTTTGGAATATGTTAATCCTCTTTTATCCATGTTCATACAAGTTATAAATTGATTCTAACACAATCAGATGTGTTCTGCATAAAACAGATAAGTAATCTGCCTATAGATACTGATAAAGAGCTACCGGTACCCAGTCTACCGATAGACTTAGTCTACCGACAGACAGAGTCACCGATATACTTAACACAGAGCTACCGATGTACTTATAAATGTAAGCTACTGACTTACAGACAGCTACCGATACAAACATAGAGCTACCAGTGTAAGTATAAATAGCTACCGATGGAATAAAAGTCACCGATGGACGAAGCTACTGACAGACTCACAGCTACCGATACCGACGCATGGAGCTACCGACGCATGGAGCTACCGACGCATGGAGCTACCGACGCATGGAGCTACCGACGCATGGAGCTACCGACGCATGAAGCTACCGACGCATGGAGCTACCGATAAACAAAGTCACCGATACAAGCATGTACCAACCGACGCATAGAGCCACCGATAGAGTCAAAGAAACTAATGACATTGAGCTACTGATGTCCAAGCTACCGATGCTGATTACCTACCGATCACTCGACTCACTGTTTGAATTTCTTTATTTCCAATCTTTATTTAATCTATCCAACGGTCATATCATGTACATTTTAATGATTTATCATATATCTGATAAAGGTTGTCGGATGTCAGGAACCCGTACCTCGTACCTTCAGAAAGGAAATCTTTTCTGTCCCCTGTTGGGAGATAAATACGAGAAGACTACGCTGCCCAACAAAAAGAAGCGTGTGGTGGATGAAATATACCAGAAACACAAGAACAAGAAGAATCAAGAGCAAAACCAGTTCCATCAAGAACACAGAGAAGCTCATAGACAATCAAGCATACTCGAGAAGTGTTTTGTGCATATAAGAAGAGCACTGAAGAACTTCAACCACTACATTTTCACTGTCTGTGAACCTGGAGCATATGACACTCTGTTTCTCAAACAGAAATGAGAAGAGGACTCAGACTCACTTCTGATCAAATCCAAAGGAGTCCAGAGCTACACTGAAATCACCAGAACCACTTCTAAACTCTACATCTCTTGTTCTGTGATTTATTATTATTCTTTTCGAGCAGTGTGTGTTATCTGCTGTATCTAACACATACACTGTCTCCTGTACTTAAACTGGAGGATTTGTAAATCCTTACCAAATTCTTTCATTCTTTATTTCCCACAAATAACAGTGGTAGAGGTCGTGTGTGACCTGGACAGCGGGTTGCTGTTGTACTGTTTCCCACGAAGAACAGTGGTAGAGGTCTTGGACCTGGACAGTTGTAAACTGTTGAACCCCGATCCAGGGTGTGGATCATTTTTATATAAACTGTTGAGAGGACTAAGTCTCGGCTTGAGACTGAACCTCTTGGTTACATTTTTTGTGCCATCTCTTTCAAAGTTTTATTCCGCTGCTAATAACTTTAAAACCAATACTGTTATTAAAGTTACTTTGATAATTAAATTAGCAAGTGTTTATGTTAAGTGTAGATTAGTAAGTTAGTTTCAAAAGATAATCATACACTCTTGTATTGATTAACTGGGAATTAATCAATCCCTTGAGAATCTAACAGAACCTCTACATTAATATAAATTCACTACAGTTTAATTTATTATTTTATTTGGTGGTCTTTAAGACAGTGTTTTTAAATACAGAAATTTTAATTGGTACTCAATTCACCCCCCTCTTGAGTAAACCCCTCCGACCAACATAATCCTTACGTACTACAAAGATTTATGTCATTACTTAGGATTTTTATGTTTTATGTTCATGTTTTTACATTAAAATGTTTATGGATTGTTTTATGTTCTCCATGTTTACCCTTACTGAGAATTTGAGCTCACCCTTTTTATGTTTTCTTTCTCCTATGATATAAATAAATGTTTTTGGTAAGAAAACAAAAGGGGAAATTCTTTATGGGAGATGTTGAAGATCTTTCACCATGATTAGAAGATTATGTTCCAAGTTTCCAAAGACACTAAACTATTACGGTCCTTGGGTTTATGTTTTTGTTATTTATTAAGTATTCCAAAAAAGTAATTTAACATCCATTTATTTCAATATTTGGGTCTCTACATGTAAATCGTAATTCTTAGCCATGAGAGGTTTTTAATGAAAAAAGGAACTACACCATTTTGTGATGTAATAGTTCATCGTACTCAAAAATAGAAAGTTTATTACCCATTAAATATAAGTGTATTGATGGGTAGTATAACCCATATAATAACAACATATTAGTATATTTATAACAATTTTATTATTATATAATCATTTAAAAGTAATAGTTTGTGGGTGGAAAATTAAATTAAAGAAAAAGATATTAAAGAAGGATGTTACCTCTAATTCGGGTAACTCCTTCTTCATTGCACCTATGTTCATTCTTTTTTATTTATTCTTAGGGTAATGCTTCTAGGATTATTGGATGTATGTTGGGGAAATTTATGGTTATATTTTTGTCGAAACAAAGTGTCTTGGTATTTGTGAGGAATTGTGAGGGTTGAGTTCCTTATTAAAGTGGTGGAGGAGTGGTATTCTTGTAGTTTTTTGAAATGAGGATTTTACCCACATTTTTCTAGTTAATAGTGGCTCAAATGTTTTAAAAATTTAGATAAAATTATTTATAGGGTCTAAATATGGAAAACCAATATCCATTAGTCAATTTTCTATGTCATTTTGCCCATATGATTATGGTTTAGTCCCTTATTAATATAATTTCTCCCTTAATCGCTGTAATTAATTTTAACTACTTTCACTAATATATTTGGTAAAGAGAAATTTTAACTTATTAGAAATTATAATTTTTTTAATAAAATTATTGAATATATGTTTATAAATTCATATCCTATAAGTGGAAAAAATTAATTTAAATTTACTCTCGTAGACTGGATGACAATGAATTATTTCAACGTAAAAATATTCAAAAGTTTAAATATTTGAATGTTTAATTTCACTGTGAAATTGATTCAAAAGACCTAAATTTGATTTATTTATGCAAGATTTATCAAATTTATCTTTTAAAATAATTAAAATATAATTTAACCATATAAATAAATTAGATACAAAATAGTTTTAAATTAATATTCAATATTTTTCACTACTCAAAAAAAAACTTGCCAGAAAATTACATATATTGAACCCTAACCAAATTATTATGTTATGATTTAAAAAATTAATTTTATTTTGATATATAAAATTCATAAAATTGATAAATTTTATATTTAAATTATGTTATCCATTAATAGGTAGTAAAATCTCCAATAGAAAAATATTTATTTTTATGAAAATATTGTGTTTGTTCTTATCTTATGACTCTTGAATCTATTGGATGAATGTAAAAAAAATATTTTACTAAATATATAATATATATATTCGATTAATATCACTCAATAATTTTAATTAATTTCTTTTAAAAAAAATGGATTTTTAGTGTAAATATAGTTTTCTATACAAACATTTTCTTTATATTCAATTGGTTCGTATATTCATTTAAAACTAATTTGTAGCCAATGATTTCATTTTATATTTGTGTAAACCATATTTTTTAATATGTATGTTTATAATATTCATGAAAAATAATTTAATTTTATGTTTATATCTTTTTATATTAAATAATAATATTTTAATAATATAGTGTTGTTCTATAAAACTTTGTCTTATGTGTAACAAAATCCATTGAATAAGCTCGTTGTTTCAGGTGACACATGATAAAATAGAATTATGTCCATCGAATGCTTTATGAAATATTTAATTTTTGTAAAACACAGAAAATATTTTATAGTCTTTGTATATTATATTCCCTAACATGCTTGGTGTTGCATGTCACACATTATATCAAATATAATGATCTTACTTTAGAATTTAGGGGTGTTAAATTCTCCCCACAATAATTAAAATGAGTCCTCCGGATTTAAACTTGATCTTGGTAATATATTTTAGATATTTCCTATATGTAAATATCACATCATGATAATAATTGGTAAAACCTACACATGAAAATAGAGAATTAGAATTACAAAGGTCATGTGTGCTTACATGTAACTAAGTCTCTATGTTGGAGAACAATAATGGCAGGTGGAGATGCGTACATAGAGAAAAATCATAAAGATTTATAGAGAGTGATTGAGGTCATCGATCACAAACAAGTGAATGATCAATGTAAATTTTAGGGCCTCATATCCAAAAAAAATCATTGATGACTAAAATACCACCACTTTTACAAAAATTAATGTATTATGTCAGGATGTTTTTTATTATTTTCATAATGTTGGTTAATTATTTTATTGATCATGAATATAAGTAAATATACTTATGAAAAATATTTCAACATTTATATCCTATTCTTATATATGTATAAATTTTTAATTCCTCCATTAATTTTAGAAATGGATATCCAAAAATTAACTTTGATTCCCAAAGCATGAAAATACACATTTAATGGATCATAATGAGCATAAAAGAGTTAAAAGTATAACTATTTGTCTCTAAATATTTTCCAAATAAAATATTTCTTAAGGAATTAATATGTAAACCAAAAAATTAACACTATAGGTTCATCATTAATATTTATTCATCAACGTTTTAACTAAAAACAATTACATATAGATAATGGAATAATGTAGGATAGTGCTTAGAATTAAAACCTATCATCCATAGGTATTGGATTACAGTGTTGCAGCATTGCTGCACTTAATGGTTCGTTACCTGGAATACAAGTTGTCCTTTTCTAAAATCATATTTTTTTAATTTCCAAAATAAATATGACTAACATCATTGAAATTTTAGCATTAAATATCCTTTTTATATTTTTTTCAACAGAACCCTTATACATGAATAATTATTCAATTTTTTTACATAGTTCCTTCATTGGTATAGTGTTTATCCTTTAAAAGGGTGAATTTCCTAATATGAAAAAACATAATTTGAGCATCAACTACTATTGTAAAAACCATATAATCATTTTTTTGATGTCTAAATATTAACACGTTATTTTGAATCTAAGACACCTCAAGTTTAACCTACTTCATTAATTTACATTATCTTTTTCGATCCTTCATAATGGTTTGTAAATATAATTATAGTTAACCTATGTATATCCCACTCTATCAAATCCATTTTTTACATTTAAAGAAAACCACTTTTGGGGTGACTGGGAAACTGAAAAAAAAACCCGATATCAATTTCAAACATCATCCATAATAAACAACATTACAAAACATACTAATCCAAAAATCCACATTCAAATTTTAAAATTAAAATCTAGAACATAGGTCAATCAAATAACTGGATAAGGAAAAATAAATATGTAAGGATAATAAAAAAAAACACTTGAAATTTAATAAATAAGATGATAATGATATTAATATATAGAATTTTACACAATTATAATCTCGTGGATAATAATCTTCAATCTAAATGAAGAAAATGATTAATTATTGGATCTCTTGTCTGACAAAAATGAAGAAATATAACATCAAGTCTATTTACAATATGTTTCAAAATACCAGGTAGAAACATGATTATGTTTATAATCTATTTTTTTTCCATGAGGGCCTGCCGATGAATCTGGGAGTTATATAAATTTTAGGCCCCACCTGTAAATACCATTCCAAATCATTCTTTGTATCGAATAATCGATTTAATTAATTGAAAATATGCCTTATCAATTATACGTATTGAATAATGATTATGGATTTATGAGAATTTACCTTGGTAATCAAATAAACATAAAATTATACACAATATGAAAAATGGAATATTATTTAGGAAAAAATAATATTCATTATCAATGACATGGATAATTAGGTGAAATTCAATGTTCAATGATCATAGGTAATTGAATGTCTAAAAAGGGACTAAAAGGAATCATGTAAGTGAATTCAAAACTACCCATGGAAAAATAATTCAAAAACCATCTAGTGGAAGAATAAGAATGGTATGAATAAAAAATATCCCATATGGATAATAAGTAACAATATGGGTTGTCGATGTTGTTGAATGGAAATGACATTAAAAACATTATAGTGGAAAATAATGTTTAAACATTACAAAGTGTCCCATACCTCATTGAATAATTTGAATCATTAAACATATGAAGTGAATATAATTAAATGAAACTGAAAATATCATGAGAATAAGGATATTGATGATATGAAATCTCAATGGGGTTGTAAATACACCTTTAAAATAATTAATGTGGATGAAATAAAGATATTCCTTAACGAAAGATGATTAATATGAAGTCCCTTATTACTTGAGTAACATTTGAATAATGAAATCTATGAGAGAAATAATATCAAATAGAACTCTATATACCATAAATATTAATATATTCATGATTTAAACACAATAGAGGAAGTATATATTAAACAAAAAAGAAATAAGTGGTGAAACTTTTGTATACCTCACAGAAAAAAAAGTGAGACAAGATTCTCTTACATTGTTTTTCCTATTTAGGATAACATCCTTTAACATCTTCTATAAGGGTTTTAAAAAATTTATTAAATTATAAATAAACCCTAATATTATCTATTGTAACATATATAATCATCTTATAATATATTATTACACCTTTATTAATAATCATTCATTATTTTCACTATTTTAGGTGTTAATTACCTAGTTTTCGAGTATGTTTTGACTTGTTATTTGTTGTTACTACTAATTAAATCATGATTTAATTTCACATGTATGTAAAAAAAATTATGTAAATATCATATATATATATATATATATATTATATGTATTTATAATAATTCATTATATTTGGAGATATGAAATTAAATGTACTGTTCATGGAGATAGTAGGTTGTACATACACATGAACAATACTTTCATTTCATTTCCTTATTTAAATGAATTAAATGTAAATGTTATTTATATGTATGTTATAATTAAAGTACCATATTTATTTCATATATTTAATTTTAGTTTTTTTAAAATTATCCTTTATACATTCCATTTATATAATGAATGAATCACATTACTTTGAGGAGGCGGTAGTCCATACTTCCTCAAATGGTGTTATCGTATTTACAAGAAATGGTCATCATAAGGGTACTTGTTTTATAAATATAAAATAATAATTAAGAAGTTATAATTATAATACATATCATATATAAAAATATTTTCTATCATAATTCCCAATAATTATAGGTTATATAAGAAAAAACAAATGACATCATTTTGTGAGGTGGTAGTTCATCATACACATAAACGGTAAGTTTATCACCCATTAGATGGATGTTTTAGTAATATTTGTTATAAAACAAAGAATAAAAACATATAATTATATATGTGATACTTTTTTATTATAGATTTATTTAATAATAATATTTTATAGCGTGGAGAGTGAAAATTATGGGAAGGATCATGAGGAAGGATACTACCCCTTATCTGGCTATTTCCTTTTGGTTTCAATCAAAGGTGTTTCATGGATTTATTTATGCCTAGAGTGAGAATTATAATATTAGTGTATTTATGTTGAGGATCTATTGTTTCAGTGTTTTTTTGAGCCAATTTGGATTTATAGGTGTGGTTAATTGGGAGGGTTAAGTGCCTTTTTAGAGAGGAGGAGTGTTGTTATGGTAATTTTTTTAAAAGGGAATTCCAACCACGTATTTCTAATGAAATGTGGATCCAATAATGGAAATAGGTAGATAAAAGGGATTATATGGTGTAAATATGGATATAAAATGACTTTCTTATAAGTTTCAAGGTTATTTTGTACCATAATATTATGGTCTAGCCCCTAATAGAGCTAATTTTTCTCTTAATCGTTGTAATATATTTTAATTACGTTCACTTAATGTTTTGGTAAGACACTAATTTCAACTCATTGTAAATTTTAATTTATTAAGATCATAAATATGGAATATACTATTCTAATTTGAAATAATATAAGTTGCTTACATTAAATTCAATTTAATCTTGGAGATGGGACGACAATACGGGTTATTTTAAATAAAATGTTCAAAATATTTTTGTATTTTTAGATTTAATTTGAAAGTGAACTTTATTACAATGACATAAATTGAATTAATTTGTTTAAAATAATATAATTTATATTTATAAATAATTAAAATATAATTTAACCTTATAAATTAATTAGGTGAAAAAGTAGTTTTTAATTAAAATTCAGTATTTTTCATTATTCATCAAAAAAATGAAATGTCACGAAAAATCACCAAAACAATAGCCTAACCTAATTTTTATATTGAAATTTTTAAAGTGTAATTACTTTGATGTATAAAATTTATAAATGTGACCACACTATGATTTAAAATATGTTAACTATTAAAAGGTTACAGTAGCGCCTTTAGAAAAAATATTGATTTTTAAGTGAAATGTTGGGGTTTTTCTTATAATATGACATTAAAATATGTTGGATGAAGGTCAAAAATATTTTATTGAATATATAATATATATATTTCATTATTAACACTCGCCAATTTTAATTAATTTAATTTATTGTGATAAAACATCTTTGTAGGTATAAAAACAATTTTCTATGAAAACATTCTATTTTATATTAAATTGGTTATTAAATTAATTTCTAATTAATTGTTAACCAATGTATTCATTTTATAATTTTTTTAACATATATTTTCATAATTTAGTTAATAAAATTAATAACCACTAATTAGTGTATAGGATATACCTTATTAGATTAAATAATAATATTTTAATAATATATTATTGTTTTGTAAAACTCATCTCCCATGTAACAAAAACCATTAAAGAAACTCATTGTTGTGTTAGACACATGATAAAAACGTTTTTCTTTCATTTCAATATATATGAAATATTTAATTTATTTAATATATTAAATATATTTTATAGTCTTGGGATATTATATTCCCTTGCGTGGTTGGTATTCCATGTCCTACATGCAATGAAATACATTGTTCTTAATTTAGACATTCTAGGGGTTATAAGGATATTGTTGATTATATTTGACTTATTATTATTACCATCTACCAAATACTTATTCCAATTAAAATATACCATAAAAATTAATTTTACTGTAACACTATATATATTAGATTTCATATCCTCATGGTTGTATGGTGATTTGTTGATATCCTTGGAAATGTCATGATCCCCAAAACAGATATTGTTGTGTTATATAATATGAATCATTTTACCTCACTATATCATCAACATTAATATATGATATTTTATTTCATATGATTCAATATTCCTCCAATTTAGTTTGATGTATTGAACATTATTACTAAATATTCCATAGATACACTATAATATAATCTTATACTGTTTAAATAATTCACTCCAACATTATTCCAAATTGGTAAGAAAATGATTTATTCTTATTGATTTTCCATGATCTATCTTGAGACCATCCATTGGAAATAGAATAATTTTATCTCCCCATAATATATTTCCAATAATACCAAGACATTAGAAGCCTTGATTGTCCATGGGATTGAATGCCTATTTTTGGTTGAGTTTATTTTTTCTTATAGGATATCGATTATTATAATCCCTCAAAATATTTTCATATATTTTTTAGAAGATAATCCCAAAATTTTACTGAACCTAAAATTTATTTTAATTCATCTTGAAAAAATATTTTCTTTACTTAATGTAGTATTTTTTATAAACAATTAAAATAATATAATCTCATTCAATTATAAATGTAATTCCAATTTTGGGAAAACCCATCCATTGATTTGAATCCCAAATATATTTATATAACCATTGAGTTAAGAATTAAAGAATTCATTTCCACTTTACCAATCCTCATTAAAAAACAAAAAATATAGCCTTTTCTATTTTATAATTTATGTTTCTATAATAAATCCATAAAAAATAGATGTAGATAATCATGGTTTTTATATAATAGTCTTTGAGTTACAATATTGTGTTCTTATACCACATCATTTACTAGTTAGTATTTAATTTTATTTCATTTTTATGATTTTATTTATGATACAGTGAAGTATTAATTATCTTTACATGCATTTTTTATTATTGGAGCTTTAGCTCTTTAGCATTGTCTTCCTTCATGTCATCTATATAACTTTTTATATTCAACATTGTCTTTGTTGAATTATCCATAAATCAATATAAACATAGTTGTATTTATTTTATAATGATAATAGATTAAGACTATTAAATATTCATTGATAATATATATATATATATAGAAACATGGTAAAGATAATATCATTTTCATTACATTTTTCTCAATTAAGATATAAGAAAGTTTTTCTTGATGTTTTTCAATATTTAACTAGCCATATTATTTATTAAATTATGATTAATATTAAACCTATATGTTTAATTTCACATTTATTTTATATAATAAAAAATAAAACATAAAATATTATTGAAAAGGGAATTATATTTATTCCAAGGGTCATAAAAAATCATTGTGGTGTTTCCATGAAATAATAATAATGACTAAAGATTGTTTTTGACACTTTTTGTCAGGGCGTGCATCATCGGTGGTGATGTGCTGATTTTTTCGCCACATTCCCTCCTTCCAAAGGTGGGTGGAATTCTGTACTTCTTCAGATATTTTTTCTCCTTGATCAAAATTGGGTGATGGGATGTAGATTCATACATCCATAGATTTCTTCTTGGAAATCATCGCTTAATTCAAGTCACCCTCATAGATTTTTTGTGGTCCGTGAATCTTGATCCTGGTGCCATATCATTTTGGAAACCAGTTAATTGCTCTTATTTTGTCTAGTAATTCCATAAGGCCTTAACATAACAACACCCTTCAGTCGTAGTAGATGGTAATATCATGTATTTCATGGCATCACTCGATTCATGAACATTGGTAAACTATATTCTTCCTTATTGGAGGGCATCTCATGGGCCATAACCTGAGGCATCCCACATCGATTGTGAGGTATCTTATTCCACATGCATGTCTTTGATATTTTCCTTAGTTTCCCATGTTTTATACTGGGTATGAGGTGAGTTTAACTTCTATAGGAGATAGTTACACTAAAGGCATAGATTATAAGGTTTTACTTAGAGATCACATGTTCAATATGGGGTAGGCTGTGAGTCTAACATCTTGCAGAGATAGAGAGAGAGTGTTCTGAATGTCTCTAATAGAATTATCAGATTGGTATATCTGTAGGGTAGATCACCTAGATGGTTTATCAGATGTACAGATCAAAACACATAAAAATATCGGACCTAGAGTGGTGTTTCCCAAAAAGGGAACATAACAAATCGTGAGGGTGGATACCAAAAAAGGAAAACTATATGGATGGATCAAGATGCCCCAAAAGAGAAGACTGAGGTGGTGTGACCCAAAAAGGGGATATCAAACTGTGATATTCGATCCCAAAAAGGGAGAACTAGATGGATGGATCAGGATGCCCACAAAGAGTTGTCCCAAGGGGGTGTGTCCCAAAAAGGGAACCTGTCACACCATGAGGGTGTATCCCAAAAAGGGAGAACCAGATGGATGGATTAGGATGCACAAAAAGAGCATACATAAAGTGTTGTGTCCCAAAAAGGTTAGATATCAAACTTTGAGGGTGGATCCCAAAAAGGGAGAACTAGATGGATGGATCAGGATTCCAAAAAATAAAGGACCCAGGGTGGTGTTTCCAAAAAATTGAAGGTGTCACACCAAGAGGATGTATCCCAAAAGGGAGCACTAGATGGATGGATTAGGATTCTGAAAAAGAGTGGACCCAGGGTTGGGTTTCCCGAAGAGGAAAGGTGTCTCACCATTAGGGTGATATGGACACCACAATGGGTGGATCAGAGAATAGTGGGTCCCAGTGAAGGGGACACAAATTTTTACCATTGGTTGGGATTGAGACATAGGTAGGATTCCTGCATATCTAGTTTAAAGGATAGGGATAGAACCCAACATAGATTGAATGTGTGTTCTTGGGATTACACATGGTTAGTTGCCCGCCACAACTAGGGCGCTCTTCGATGGAAGAATAGGATTTGGTGGGGCTTATGCAAGGTTAGTTGGCCATGTACTTCTTGGAGGATTGAGGGGGAGGATGGAATGTCCTCACTAGGATGTGGAATCCTGGGTAAGAATCAGGATGAATGAATAAGGAAGTGTCAGAAGTATAAAGATGAATGGGTTGAAACTAACATGAATATGATGGTAGTGTTAGTATTGAACATGAAAAGGGCTTCCTAAGTATCCCCATGGTGGTGAAACAAAGTCCACATAGTTCGGTGAGGCATAGAATCAGGGTGTACATAACAGAAAACAATCTGTAGTCATGTTGGGGCTTACATATAGTTAGCATCCCATCATAATAGGGACACTCTTGGTTGAAGGAGTTTGGATTGAGTGCATGGGAATTATTCATGGTTAGCTTCTTGAGTGGATCATAACACCTCAAGGAGTCCTATCCTGGGGATGCATCCCAATAAGGTTAGATTTAACATCAAGAGGGTACATCCCTAGGATAGGGAACCAAAATTTACCGTTTATTGGTATTTGAACCTTGAAGAGGCGTCCTACGTACCAAAAAGGTATCAAAACCTTTGTAGTTGAAAGAGGGAATACAGTTTAACGTCATATGGTATGAATAGTGAATCATCATGAAATGAAAAAAATAGAAGGATTTTGGGGAGTGAAGGGTGTGATCCTCAAGAGGCTTCCTATGTACCCTGCATAAAAGGTAGGGATCAAGTTCCACACAGTTTTGTGATAAGGGTGGTGATTAAGCAATGTTAGCATCCTAGAGAGGATGTAATGGTCGCTACTTACTCTAAGCCCGCATGAGTCATGCTAGGTGTGAGAAACAAGATGTAGAATTAGACCTAAAGATTTCATCATGAAATGTGTGTTAGTGAGGGATAGTTAGGATTGGGACATAATCTATGAAGGAATCCCGAGTGCCACTAAGGATCAATAATGGTGGAAAAGTCTTATTCATGGAATTAGCATGGGTACCGCAAATGAACGGTAATGGTGAATGAGGATTACATGTGGAAGCATCCCAGGTGCCACTAAGGAGTGGAAATGGTGAATGGGGCTTATTTGTTGAAGTTTCTCAGGAGCCGGAAAGTAGCAGCAACTGTGATTGGGTATTACATGTGGAAGAAACTCGGGTGCCTCTAAGTATCATAAATGGTGAATGGAGTTTTAGAGTGGACTTTTTTTGTAATTACTTCCTCATGTCAGGTCATCAGGGACTCCCTATATGATGATTGGTTAGGGGAAGATAGTTTGGGTCTTTCACAATAAGAGGAGGCCTATATTGGTTTTTTATATTCTTCCCATTATGACATATCTTAGGCTTGGTGTTGTGGGAATACTATTCTTAAATTATAGGTTATGTTATAGTTTATTTTCATGTAGTGAGTAATGCATACATATTATGCTTACGACATAAGGAATATATTATTTGGAGCAAGAGGCATCTTATGTTTGTTTAGAGGGTGTTCTATAGCTTAATTTCATGAAGTGAGGACTATTATGAATAACGAACCTAGAAATGGATGGTGTGGGACTTACACAAGAGAAAACATTTCTGGTGGAACCTAGCATAAGAATCTGGTGATGGGGTTTGGATGAGATGCTTAAGGAATGGTTCGACTCAAGGTACTCAGGGAATTGATGATGGGAATCTCAGCTCATGGCATGGGAAGGGGACCAAGAGGAATATATTGACTTAAGGTGTTTCAGGTAATATGGATGAGTTTCTCAAATCATCATAATAAATAGGTGGAATGCGGATGCATATAAGGGCGCAAGGAAAAAAATATATGACCCAACCTAAAATGTTCTCGTTGGGAATCACCATTTTTCATGGGGCTTAGTGAAGGTATTGAAGGGACCGGCCCAGAGGTTTGTGACCACTACTCATCACTAATCTTGAGTGAGGGTGAAGGGGTGCAGTCCCCACGGTATGGACCAGTGGGAACAGGCTAAAACACTATTGTGTAAAAGATGGGCTACATACAGGATGGGCTATATGCAATATTGAACTATGCAGCACGATTTCACACAGGATTGGGAACCATGGTGATGTTGCACATAATATTGGGTTGTGAGATAGTGTTACATGATAGATTGATGTTTTTCATTTAAGATTGTATGTTTTGTGTGCAGGATTGAAATATTCTGTGGAAGAAGAGATCTTTCATGCACATGGATTAAGCATAAAAGCAGTCACACAAGGATCAAATCACTATGAGCCCACATGAAGGTGGACCTATATGATACTTGTCATGGAATATCTCGCATTTAGGGTCTCATTCTTCTGTTCAGACATAGAAGATGAGGCGTTACATACAGCAGAGTGGTGGTCGACCTCTAATGACTTACACCAATGGGAGGGGTGAACATGTGTTTATAGGCGAAACCTTTAGTGGGGGTGCATAAGATTGTAATTGTGTAAGATATCCTCCACACACCTTAAAGATGGTGAGGGCATAAAGGGGTGTTTGACATCGCATTGGTTACGTAAGAGTCTTTCACACAAATTCCAATTCTATGCGCACGTCTCAAAACATTCACACACCTTCCTTATAATTGTTTCCCAGACTTAGTGGAACATTCTCAGCATACGTCGCATTGGACAAGTAATAATCATGCATTAGAATGTTGATCTTGCATTCTCATATCAAAATAGGCACACACCTTACATATCTATATTTCGGGTGGCTAGGGTTGAAGATGAAATCTCCTTGGGCGCATAAAATGTTTTGAAGACTGTTTTCACAAAACGTTTTTTTATGTGCTCAATATTCCATTCTTCCATGTAAAACATCAATTCTTGTGCGCCAAATTTCTAATCTTGCGTGAAAACCCATAAATTTCCCCAAGATCATCATGGATATCCATTTTCAAAAATATATCCTTGAATTTCAAAAACATCTAATTTGTAACTCTATTCGGACTCTACAACTGGTCAAATAAAACCCTTCAAAACAAGATACTCCCTTGGATAAAGTATGTAATCATTTGGTGCATCATTTGGATGCATTTTTAGGTTCCAACAGACATAATAATGGATTGTGATTCATAACATTGATTTCATATTATGTTAAATTAAATATATAAAACATAAAATTATTTTCACAGAATTCCCCTGATTATAAACCTATTGGGGTGGAAATGGGAATAAGAGTGACCTTTGAACCCCTCCTCAAGTAGCCACATTGATGAAATAAGAACCAATGGAATAACTAAAAAAATGGGAGGTATTACCTATATAGATCTCTATAATATTTAGTAAACAACCAAAAATTAAACCATTAATAAAAAATAAATTCAATATCAAAAAATACATGTAATTCAATATCAATGAAAATCCTAAGGTAAAATATAAAATGAAATTACTAGGTAGCAACTCTATAGTGAATGCATCAGTCAAAGCTATAACTAATAAACCTAGAAACTAAATATCCACTGGAAATATGTAATATATATATATATATATTGAGTATACTAACATATAAGCTTTATAGAATCTTCCCTGACTTCTCTCATAAAAATGTGGATGAAGTATATTAATGCTTTAGTGAATAAAAAATAGAACTGACAAGCACATACCATGAAAACTATCACCCATCCTTTCTAATGCCCACTCACCTAAAATCACATCGATGTATAAAAAGATAATATTAGACTAATTTATCAAAAGGCTACCTCACTCCACTTCTCTATGGATTTTTCATAATCCGTCCGCAATAACATTAGTCCATACACTCTTATCCCTTCGACAATCATGTCATACATAATTATATTTCATACCGAAGCCAAAAAACACACTAGTACCATTTCATTTTCATTATCCCATATCTACTACCACATATAACATATCATCCACACGTCACATTACCAGTAATATAGGGTATCATAAACATGAAGTAAAACAACCATCTACCCTCCTTCTATCATGCTTAACCCCACTATTTGTCATCATTATATATTAATTTACCATAGGGTCTGCCAGTAAATCATAAAATATGTGTAAGATCACTCTCTCATCGAACCATCACAATGAATTTTAAACTATAAAGGGTTAGAGGAAAATATCTAGTAGATGTCCATCCATTCCATCAACAACATTGATGTTGTAAAAAACACCTTAAACCAATAAAATCTGGGCAATAGTATGAATATCATACGCATGTTGAATGATTATAAAAATCATAATAAAATGAAATTTTCTATATTCAAACATAAACCAATTATAATGATCCATTAAAAAACAAAAATACCACACTATCATATCCACTTCTCCATTACTACCTTGAACTACCATCACTGTTATTTTCAAAACCATTGAACTAGTACCACATTACATGAAAACAGCCACAAAACAACCCTAATTACCCATTTAATCATGTCATTTCACAATTTCTAGATTTACCATTTACCTGAAATATTATGATTATTATTCTATTCATTTACATATTCAAGGGAAAACCATTTTTATCAATACTCATATTCATTTCAGTTTCCATTTCATTCATTCATAGTCTCATTTAAAAAACATGAAACATTCTATTCCACCTAATCCCAATATTGAGTTAAACATTACCAAAACCCATTTTTAATAATAAAGAATATAAAAATATCCATACACACATTTTGATTCCATTCATGTTTTTGTACATTCTACTTTTAATGTTTAGGACTTGGTAACTTGAGTTCCACATGTATTGGACATAATCCTAAGTTGTTCATGGGTCTTCACCATAGATGGCAGTAGTTGTGGCCTAATAATATTTTTGTTGCAAAGATGAGATGGATGTAGTGTGAAGCCTCATGTTATTTTTTCTAATTTGGGTATGACTTTGGGTTTGTTACCTAACTATGTAATGTATTCCATAAGGAGGTGTTTTGGGGCCTCTTCCATTTACATCATGGTTACACAATGGAATTGGTTTATGAAGTAGGAAATCCATGGGATGCGTCATGGAGGAGAAGGCTATACCTTGGGGAGATGACTAAAACATATCTCTTTTTGGGTATTTTATCTATTCAGAGTGTTGGTATTGGATTCACTTTATTACTCCCTCATGAAAAATAAGAAATGTGGAGTGGAAGTCGGTATGGTTCTCAGATGTTCTTTCATGGGACATGTTGCGACATTGTCTCATATACTACATTGTGGTCAGGCCCTTTTCAATAGTTTTATAGCATTATTCTGGGGGTCATTCCATGGTCTTCTAAAATCTATTCTTGTTAAAATAAAATAAACTCTCTATGAAGCCAACATTTCTCTTAGATTACATCATGTTTTTAGAGGCCTCGATGGAATACATAGTAGGACATTCATCCCCATTCAATTGTGTTTAAACAACATCATTTAGAGAATAATTCTTGGTGGTTTCTCTTCATTCTATAGGTTTATATCTCTATAAATAAGTGCTAAATAATGATTTATTTGTTCTTTATTAATAATTACTTCTTTTTGTTTTATAAGAATGATTGGTTTGATAAGAAGGTTGATTTTATTTATAAACATCTATTTTCAAATGGGGTTTTCTTCTGAAAAAATTATTTTTTCATACTATGTGTTGACAAAATTTCTTAAAATTATTTTTCTTTCAAAATGATTTTTCAAGAATTGAAGTGGTCTTTCAATTTAGGAAAAAAATATTTTTACAAAATATGATCATGATTTTCAATTTTTTTAAATAACATTACATTAGAAACCATGGGTGCTACAAGAAATGGACTTGTCCATTTAGTTTGTGTAATACCATTAGAAGTTTTCAATATCAACAAACTGTGACATGACATGATATTGTTTTGATACACATTATTCCATACATAGTTTATTCTTTTGATATCTGGGTATGTATTATCATCATCTATAACCCAAATTCTTTTCTCTATTATTTATTTTTAGATTTACACATTATCATATATTTTATGGTTGGTTCCTCACATGTTTATCTTATGGTGTATCCGTGGATGGATTTATGTATTTTTCTAATTAATTTATCATATAATTTTTATATTCATTATTTTTTTGTTATTAAAATCTATTATGGAATGATAATGTATATTTTAAAAAATTAATTCAGCATTGAAAATTCATTTTGAACTGGTTTTTTTCTAAAGCTACATATATAATTTTCATATTAATATAATTTTTATAGATTAATTGGTGAAATATTATTGGAATTTTTTTCACACCCTAATTTTTTATTTTTTTTTATTTTGTCGATTTTTTATAAGAATCTTGTAATTGTAAGGAAAACATGTACTTTTCAAGATTCTCTTAGATTCCATTTATTTTCTAGTGTGGTTGTTTGGATGTGATGGATGGTCACATGAATACTAGTTTTAATCTTGTCTTGGTTGTTTTTAGGTAAATATATTTTTCTTAAAATTGTATATCTCATGGATGTGTTGTATTGTTTATGCTATTTACACTATTTATTTACCTATTTCATGATATACATGAGACTTGTTTTTTGATCCTTATTTCACTCTACAATTTGGTGGCCCTACTAAAGAGACCTGTTAGGTTGACCTCTGACAGTTTATTATAAAATGGCATTGGTTGGATTACTCAACTAAATGATTTAGGAATCTACCAAGGTTTGGTTCAGGGTCATTTATAGATAATAGTTAGGTATTTAAAAATTTGGGTATTATGTTTGGGAAGTTCCCTATAGAGCACACATCCATATCTGAACTCATGTTATAATGGGTTATCAGGGAATTTTTGAAAAAGTTGATATTTCATTTTTGAGGTTGTTTGAATGTTATTTATTTGATTTTTGAATTTGATTTTTTCTATTAAAATGATTTGTTACTATTTTTTTTATTAGTTAATGCTTCCCAATATATCTCTTTGGAATCTGAATAAGGAATATGAGAGAAATCCTCATAAGGAAAATCCTCTAGTGGACCCATCATTGAAGGAAGTTATAATTTAAAATATTCAGACTATGTGTATGTATAGTTTTGGAAACATGGAATGAATTATAGATCATGGCCTAGAATTTTCTAAGAATAATCCACCCACATTAAATGGTGAAAAGGATAATAAGAATGTAAATTGTGTATTGAGAAGATTGAATGTGTCTTTCATTACATAAAAATTACTAAGGACTCTATTGTGGGTTTTTAAACATTCATGTTTGATGGACCTAGAGGGATATGGTGGGAATCTATCATGGGAAAAAAATTCATGGGGATCTTAACTAGACTTTTTTCAAGATAAAACTCAACCTAATGTTTTATAATGAAATATTTTATGTGGTGAAGATCCCATAATTATTAACCATAGAGTGAGGAGAGAATATATTTTCAGAAAATTTCATAGTTTTTTAGTTTCGTACTTTTAATACCCATTTCTATTACTAATAAACACCTCAAAGATGAGAGTTTTGAGATGGATTTGAGGAATGTTACTCGATTGATGTTTATTCTCGTATTCTTACAAAACTTTTTGGATGTTATTGATATGGTGTCCATGGTTGAGGAAGACATATCTAAGAAAATGGGTCAGGTGGAGCATCAATTTCTTTAGTTGTTAGTTGTGGTATGTCCCTTAGATAGAAAAGGTAAAAAGGATGTTCAATTATCATCAAGACCAATGTCAAGGGATCAATTGGGAAAATAATATGTATTTTTATACAATTGTGAAATTCCCTTTCATATAAATCCTAATTGTATAGATGTTCAATGAACTTATCACTATCGTGGAAAATCTAGTCATTTTAGGAATTGTTGTGGTAGGATTTATGATGGTAGTTAGTGTGGATACACTCTCAACAAGGGTTCACAGGTTCATTTCGATGCATAAAGTGGGGTTTGATCATATAATCATTTTATGTGGGATCTTCATAAAAGTAATAATGTTTATGAAGGATCTAAGACCAAATGACATGACACAGTAGTATGTACATCCAAGGAATTTGAGGTAGGGCCAATTACTATTTTAGTTACATTTTTTACTTCATCCATTATGATATTAGATTTATTTTCGTAGGTTATATTCATTATTTTATTCCATAAATTTTAATTTACATGTTATTCTTGTATTAGGAACTTATTCCATTCTTGTTGGATCATTCCACACATTTGGGATAGAGGTATGAACAAGGATTCAGATGTCCCACATATCAGGTGACGATAACCGACTTTAAGGTGATGTTGGGTTTCTTGGTTATTCATCATGGTATCTTAAACCTTATTATTGTAATGTATTATTTAACAAGTGTTTGGGAAAATATCTATAATTACTATCATTTAGTATAATTTTTATCTGTTGATGGGGAATCTGATATCTTTTATAATGAGTGGTATTCTATATTTGGGAGGGAGAGGAATGGTGTTCCTTATTTCAGAGTAATCTTATGTATATTGTTCGAGATATTACATGATATAATTGAGTCTCACTTGAGTAACAAAGATCATTTAGTGCTGTGTGTGTTCAATGAGGTCTTTTTGGATTATTTTTTAAGGTACCAACATAGGGAGAGGTTAAGTTCACTAATGACCTGCTCCCTAGTAGAATTACCATTTCAAATACACTTTATTACACAATAATATTAAATTAATGGTACTTAATGTTCATATTGTTGGCTTGGAAGCATAATGATTTGTTCTTCTTAGTGTGTCACCTTGTTCTCCACCAATCCACTTTTCTATGAAGTAATATGAAATTGTTAGTTTATTTATTTATTACACAATGATAAATACAATGAAAATTAAGAATAATTTTTCCTTACTGTTAATTGATAATCCCATTTATTAGCTTAGAGAGGAACATTTTTTCTAAAATATTTACCTTTAGTTGGGGTACTACCAATTAATAGTTCAATAATAGGATATACAGATGATAACATTTATGAGATGGTATGGGAATTTTGAGTTTCTCATTATGTTATTTAGTCTCACTAACATATAAATAGTATTAATGCAATTGGAGAACCATATATTTCATAGGTTCTTGGACTCTTTTGGAGTTATGTTTTTATGATATTTTTTGTATACTAAAATTTATATTAGTAACACATGGATATTTTGTATATCATCCTTAGAACATTAATAGAAAATTTCTTGTATGTTAAGATCTCCAAGTGTTAATTTTGTGTCCAAGTAGTGAAATTTATCTGTTATGTAACTTCCAATAATGACATATAAATAGATTTTAAAAAATATATAAGTGGTAATTTTCTAGGATAATACCATAAATGTGTTTGAAAACAATATATTTTCATGTTTTGTTGGTTATTAGGGGATGTTTTTAAGACATCTCCATGATCTCATCCCCGATGATATCTTTGTCTAACAATTGTGTTTATTTTTAATTTAATGAAAAAATTATAGATATTTCAAGTAGGTAAAGATTATATTGACTTATAATAGAATTTTGACTCTTATAGAATTGGTTTTAGGTTATTGTTTTTCTATGATACATCAGGTACAAGATTGGGATGTGGCTTGTTGTTAGGGAAGTAGGTGGTGGCATGTGACTCACACCAATTACACCCTCATGAGAAGAACTACCCAACCCATGATCTTGATTTGGTAGTGGGTTTTCATGTAAATCAAATGTGGTGTCACTATCTCATTGGAGAAATATTACAATATATTCAAATATTAACAGCCTAATGTATTTATACTCCGAGTGATCTGAACATTTGACATTGACACTTGATTGAATATCTTTAGAATTTTGATTTCTATATTTAATATATATACAATAAGGGGAACTTTTCCACATTCTTTTTTGGAAGAAATTACTAACGCAGTCCTTCATGGAAACTGTAGAAGAGTGACCTATTATGAGTTTTTTGTAAGTGATGATCTTGGGAGTGAAAGAGGCTGGTGGAAAGGTGTTCTTTTCCATGGTGAGGATTGACTGAGGATTATATTTTTTGATCCATATAAAATAGTTAATGGAAACTTATTTCTATTATTTTAGAGGAATCATAAATGTTGGGAAGATCTTATGTGAGTGTTATTGGTTTCCCATTGGTGACTTGTATTTTTGAGGTAGGTTTTTTTATTATATCTATTATATAGGATTTGATGGATAGTAGACACCAATCATATTATTCAGTAAACCCTAGTACTACATAAATATATCAAGATATATGATGAATTTATTAGTCTCTGAGGATGAAGAAGGTGGTTACAGATTTTTTTCTCCATGAATTACCTGTCAAAGGACCAATAGAGAACACTAGAGATCTACTGACTTGTTGAAACCATTTCCAAATTTGATATAGAATTGGGATAATATTACTGTGGAAATTATCATTATAATACCATAATATTATGGGGTTCCTCCTATGATTTTTTCTAATAGAGACCTACAGTTAACATATAGGCTTTACAATGGTTTTTAAGAGGTGATGTGTTTCCAGTTTAAAATAATCATATAATATCATCTGTAGATGTATTTTTAGATAGAAAGTATATTCGGGTTTCTAAGGATATTATTTGGGCTTGTTTCATTAAATTTTTAGGTTCGTGGGGAAAATTATTCCTTTTCTTGAATATTCTAATAAAAATAATTATAAGGATTTAATTTAGATGGTTCCTTTTAAACTATTGTATAGTAATACATGTAGACCTCCCTTATCCTATAAAATACTGGGAGAAGGATCCTTCATTTTGTGAATCATTTTTCAAGATATGACATAACATTTTAAATTGATCTTAAAAATTATTCTCATGACATAGAGTTTTCATAAAACCTATGAGTACCTTCACTATAGGCCGCTAGAGATTTCTGGTTTGTGATTGTGTCTATCTTTACGATTCCCAGCTATTGGGACACCAATAGTTTGGAATGTTAGGTATGTTTTCAATGAGTTTTGAAGTCCCATTTGAGATTATAGAGAAAAATGTAATGGCGGAATATATGTTTGAGTTTTAATTTCATTTAAAAATGATTCATGGTGTTTTCCCTATTACCAAATTCACTAGACATCAAATAGACCCTTTTAATTTGACTGACCTTGATGATTTTGATCTTGTGTCCCACACGGCTATGGTTGGGAAACCAATTAATATTATGGATCATCATGATAAGGTACTGAATAGATTAAATAATTCCATTGGTCCATATAATATGGGTGTTCATATAGGGAAGGTACAAGACATGGGAGTGGGAATTATTAATGAGGATGCAGTGGACTTCTATTTTTTCAGGTTCATAATCTTAAGAAAATTATGTGGATAAAAATATTTTATAGTGGTGAGATTTATATTTCCTATTGGGTTTTGGTACACACTCTTTTTAATGTTTATGAGTTAGTGCATAATGTTACTGGGTATTTGGAGAAACTATAGAGTTTCTAAGAGGACTTCATCATGGATGGGAGAAGCTATGGTGTAGAGAGGCTACATGCAGTGCATAGGGGTTAGCTAAAACATAGATCCTCATATTGGTTCTATGAATTTCTTTATGCCTACATATTGATCAACTAGTTATACCGTGGAGTGTGGTAGGTGGGGTTTTATTACAGCTACCATTTTTAGAATAACTACATTAAGTAGTAGGGCCATGGCATTGGAAATTTAAGTGCTATAGTATGGAGGATTAAGTTAGAATGTAGTTTATTGAGGGGTATGGTTGATGGGTTCTACCAAAATTTTGGTAGCTGTGCTATAGGGAGTATCTTGTGGTGTGGAATTTTTTATTTCTTGGACATTATGGAATGGTTTTCTTTGTTGTATTGTAGTCCTATATCCTAAAATATATAATATAAAAAATTTCATTCGTAGTTGTTCTCATATGTTATTTGACCTGTGGAATTCAGTGTGGTCCTTAGTACCATGTCATGGACTATCTCCTTTTTAATAGTTCTACAACATGATTACATAGGCAGCACCATGGTTCTCTTAAATCAGAACTACCTATAAAAAATATACTTCCCTCATACTCAATCATTCTCCTGTCATAATTCGTGATTATTGGACAACTCGAGTATGTAACTATGAGTTATTTCAACACCTTTTGACTAGATTCCAACCCTAACATTGGGATACCAATTCATGGGGGTTTCTCTTCATTCTATAGGAAGGTTCCTATATATAAATGTTATTATTCATGATTCAATTGATGTTAATGTGAAATTACTTTATTCCATTTTAGTAAAATCGTGTATTTGATAGCAAGGTCAATTCTATTTATAAAATCTACATTTTTAAAGGTGTTTGGATTTAATAATTGATTTGTGCACACTATGTGTCAATAAAATGACATAATTGTAGTTATAGTTTAAAAAAAATCAATCATGAAAGTGTTAAAAATATTATATTAAATTGATATTATAAATTGTGATAATGGGTTTCAAATGGGTTTTCACAAGAATATAACATTGGGAACCTTGAATTCAATGGGAAATAGATATGTCACTCTTGTGTGTGTAATACTAATAGGGATTCTTAATATCATAGACTATAATAGGACTTGATATCAGTTAGATTCATGTGATTCGAAACATAGTGTGTTTTTTATGGTTGTGTACATGTTCCTATAAGCTAGAACACAAATCTTGTGTTTTTAATTTATCCTTGGTTTTAAACATGATGGTATATTTCATGGTTAGTTTCTCTCATATTTATCTTATAGGGTATCTATTATTTAAATTTCTTATGCTATCATGATTTTATCATATACTTGCCATTTTTCTTGTTTTTGTGGGTATGAAAGGATTTTATGAAAATCAAAGTTATTTTTTTTTCAAAGTGGTTTCATTTTCAAAAATGAGTTCTGAGGTGAATATTTGTTGAAGTTAATTCTATACTTTTCTTGATATTAGTCTTTTTATATATTATTTTTTTAAAGCCTACTAAGATTTGTAATCACACTATACTTATTATTTTGGATACTTTTAGATTTGGATTTCCTACATAAAGGTAGACGGAAGGGTTTCATGTAGTTAACTTACATCTATTAATTGTCTTCAATTAACTAGTTTGGCGGTTTGGTGGTGACTGGTGGTAATTTGGAAACTCATTATAGTCTTGTCTGGTTTTTTTCATATTTAATAGTTTTTCTTCACATTTTAGGTCACACAGATATGTGATCATTCTTCCACTACGTAATCTATGGGTTAAATTTTTCGAGTTATACATGAGAGTTGTTTTGGTTTCCTTATTTAACTCTACTTTGTGGATATCTTACTAGGGTGACATGTTAGGTTAACACATGAAATGTTTTTACACCCATCCCAAACCAATAACCACCACATCCATCATAATTTCATCTTCTCATTATAACCATAGAAATATAGTCACAATCCTTCTTGGAAATCGACACTAACATACAATATCTAACCACAACATTTATCAAATAACTATGCACACAATGACCACATAAACATATAAAAACAATGATAATTTTAGTTGCACACAAAAATAATTTTTATTACCAGAAACATCTCAATTTAAAACATATCTTAATATCAATTAATTTTTATGAAAACTAGTTTATTTCCATTGTTACATTTTATACCATTATTGAAGGGATTTTCATCATAAAAATCATGACTATATCCTATAAATCACACCAGAAACAATAATTTTAAACAAAATCAATAAAAACCGTGAATTTCAAATAAATATGATATGAAACATGTAACCATATGAGATTATCTCCATACCTCTTAGTTTAATTTGGTACAGTTCAATATAGATCATTAATTGAATTTATAATATTCACCTAATGAATGCGAAAGGAGGAAACATCCAAAATTTAAATATAATAGAAGATATTTCTCAAATACACTACCACAATTAGAGATTTAAAACTACTACACATGAATAACATAATGTTATAAATCCCCAAGAACAATCCATGTAAAAAAATCCCAAATCAATCTAAATTATTGTGATTCCCCCTCAAAATTGCATCATATCTCTTTCCCCAAAAAATCACTACCATTTTAATATAATATTTTGAGACTAAATAAACATAATATTCAGTCATTTTATATTATTTCTATATTTTTAATATTAAATCTCAAATGTTATACCACAATATCATAATAATAATGTCAGTGTGATTGGAGATTAGCTGCCTAAATATCATAACACTCTTAATTGTTTCATCATCTACCAAAAATATATCCAAAAAGTATGTACATCTCAATGTAATCCTACATATAAATCATTAAGGAAATAGAAAACAACATAATGAGTGAGAACAAAATTAAAGGAAGATAATACTAATCAATGATTCATAATGTAATTATATTATAAGAATGTGAGAAAATATAAGCAAGTTAGAAATATCTGATCAAAATGAATATTGATTCACTATAATCATCCATAAAAAAAATAAATGGAAGACATATAAACCCAAAATATGAAAAATATATATTGGTTTAAGAATTAAAGTACATGATCCAATATTCATGAGCCATAGAGCATGACATAGGCTTGTGGCATTTTGTAGAAATATTTTATAAACATTGAAACATTAAATGATAACATTGTGAACATAGTAAAATGAACACATTTATACACAAAATGTTCTAAAATAGATAATAAAAAAATCATTTCACCACATAAGGTAGTTATTAGAAAAAATTGACAATCATGTCTTTGTATAAGGTTCTAAAGAGAGATAAATAGTAATCTTCTCAATTCCTAATGTCCTGAACATTATTAAACTTTGATATCAATCAATCACATCATCATAATCACATGAGATACAATAATTTTCCCAATACAATATAATAATTTATTGAACTTAATCATTAAATACTGATAAACCATACATATTCAATCCACATAATATCAAAATATATCTCAGTATTAAAGATAATTAAATAAAATGGGTTAGATAACATTTTCAAATTTTATTATATTAAACAACACCAAGAGTTAGAACATTTCTTTAAAAAATTAAATATCACTAAATAAGTATGTTATTTGATCATTTCATGTGGGATGATAAAAATTAAAACATGGAAGTATACCTTTATTAGATATAGTTTAAAATATTAAAAAAATATTTAAAAAAACTAGCATTATTGTAAAAATGATTGGATTTGGGTCACTTTAAAAAATAAATTTTTAGAATGTGTCAAGGGGATTTTTTTTGAAAACAATTACTTCCTAAATAATCAAAAATAATATGAACTTCAATAAAAAGTATATTCATGTTAATAAATGTTGATTTCTAGATAACAAATAGACGGATGTGAAATGAGATCATTTTTTATATACCTTTTTTAGAGTATAGAAAATCCCACATTGATGAAAAAATGATAAAATAACCTTTTGAAAATATATAAAATGAAATAGGAAGAGTAAAAAAATTTGTACCATCATTATCATTAAAAATATTATTGAAAAACAATTTTTTTAAATAAAGAATACATAAATTGAATAAAATGATTCATGTTAAGGCTTGAGAAATATTCTTAATAATGTTATATTTTTATAAAGAGTGAATGACATCTGGAAGAAATATTCGATGCTATAAAAATTAAATTTCCCAACAAATATTGTGTAAATAAAATATAAAAAAATAATAGCGAGGTAGAAACAAAAAATATAATAGTGATTTTCAATAATAAATAATATAACTCCCAAAATGGAGTCCAATTAAAAAAAACCTTGTGGCTTTGGTAATAAATGATTTAAAATAATAAAAAGGGGGTCATTAAAATGATTCAATATATCATTATGGAATCATTAATAAAGATAACACAATCAAATTTCATAGTATCTTCACCATATCAATCTAGAATTTGTGTATAATATAAAAACATCTCTCAATAATGGTTGGTTGAGATGAAATCCCAAACACCATTTATAGTATATAACTCAGTAGATCATGAAATATATATTATGCAATTTACTTGGAAATAAATTGATTAAAAATTGACTCATGAAATAATAATTTAATCGGGTAGTAAAATTACAATTTTAAATAATAGTAGGTGTTTAATATAAAAAAAATCATTATTATAGATAAATTTGGGAGAAACACATTAATGGTATATTAATATTAAAAGAAAGAATCATTTAAAATTGGGTTTTCCAAAGGGATTTAAATTAATAAAAATAATAATGTGAAAATTACATATCATACTCCTGGAGAATATAATTGACATTTCTTATGTGACAGTTATAAATATGGAATGATTTTAACATATGTAAAATAGGTGAGTTAATAAAAATCATTACCTATGAATCCAATTTGATTGGATGTGCTATAAAATGTATATATTAATCACATACGCATTAACTATCTATTTTAGATGAAAACTAATATATATTAACATTTATAAATATATTTTATGTTCTTTTTTGAAAGGGTTATGATGAAATATCACCTTTTTATTACATAACAATACATCAAATTTTAAAAATACTGGGTCTTTGAAACATTAGTATATTAGAAAAAAGGTATATAATACATGATAATTTAGAAGATTATTCTATTCCACTTGTATGAATTATTCATGGTTCAAAATAATTGCATTTATTTTATCTCCTAACTAGGGGACATATATCAATGGGAAGGGTGAGTAGAAGGCCTAGTAAAGGAAAACATGTTACTTGAGCAATGGTTCTTTATTTGATGAGGAATTACAATCATTAATTGGTGAATTATTAAAGGAGGGAATATAGGGGATTATCTAAGACATCGCTAATCAAACCTATTTTGGAAATACAGAGGGTTCAATCCTAGTGACCCGGACTCTGATTCAGATAAGAAATTTTTTTGAAGGAATATAAGTAAAAGGATTGAATATATATCAACCAAACTCATTCAAGGCCAACGATGGGGTCTATGAGAATGAGCCCAGTAAAGATGTTTCGAGTTTTTATACTTGTGAGTCTCTGAGCCCGAGGAGTAATAGGAAGAGGAAGGGTATCCTAAAATGGAAGGATTACTCCTTTTTACCATATCCAATCAATATTCGATCAGTAAAGAAGTTAAAAAACAAGAAGATGGACATAGATGTTGTTTTCTAATGAAATTCAGGTGGTGTGTGTTAAAAATACTTGGACTTTATTTTATGTTTAGAAGTATTAGTGGTTAAAAAGGTCATGTTACTCAATGATATTGAAGTTAAAGATTCTAAAATGATAGGGAGGTCATTGAGGGTGACTCTTAATATGGATCAATACACCTAATTCAACAATAAATATATGATTATTTTTTGGGTACTTCAATAATGGGAAGATCATCCTAGAGGATTACATCTAGTATTGGTACAATCTAGCCTTTGAATATGAAGATATGATAATAGAAGAACCAAACAATCAGGTAACCACTATATCCTGGAAATTTTTTAGGAAGATTAATTCTACTATACATAAAAGGTGTGTAAATAGATCTATTACTTCTTTTATGTGTTTCAATGCATGGTTTCTCACTTGTTCCTTAAATTTTTTGAAATCATAAAATTTTAATTTACAATTAGGTAAAACAAGTGAAACAAATTACATGTTATTTTGAGAAATATCGATAAGAATGAGAAGAATATAAATATAGAATGAGAAAGAGAAAATGAGGAATATCATAAATATAATAAATTGAATAATAACTTGTTAATGTGTCTATAATATTTAATTTATTCATTCATAAGCATATTACGAAGGTCTGTCATTGAGGTTTCATAAAAATTTCCAAGTTATTCACCAAGGTATCATAAAACCTGTAATCTCTAGAGATTAAATTTATTACCCAATTCATTAGAGTGATATAAGGGAACACCCTTCATATGTATTAATCAATTTTATCCATATATATCATAATAAAACATCTCATAAATATCCCTTGGAGAATGAAAGAGATGAGTTCTATATCAAAATCATGGTGTTTTAAAACATTCTTAAAAACATGATCCTTCTACCATTTTAAACACACAAAAATGAAAGCAAATATCATTTATGTTAATCCAAAAATTAATATAGATCATTTTGAAATTTATTTGAATACCCTAAGAGAATATATAAGTTTTAGTACTCAAAAAATAAAATAAATGAATTTCTTGATAAAAATAAAGAAATTTTGAGGCAAAAACTTAGCAGCATAATTGGTATGAAACATGGTTTTAGAAAATGTTAAAAAGAGAGGGGAAAAGGGTATCCAATTATTAAATGAGTATTAATAAAATAAATGTGTAGAATAAAATGGACATATGAACATGTTATAGAAATTTTAAATACATACCACATAAAAAGGAAACATGAAAGGAAAAGAGAATTTGAGAGTTCCCTTACCTTGAATACTGACTCTTAAAATTCATTGATTGAGACCTTGGGGGAAAGAAGACACCTTATGACGAATAATTAGAATGTAAAACTATCATAAAATTTTATAGAATTATTTTTTAATTAATGGATACAAATGAATTGATGGTTATTTATAGAAAAAGCGAGGGAGTTTTTTATTAATTTCTAAGGACACATTAGTAGAGGTATTTGAAAACCCAGTGGCTTTCTCATGGTATTTTCTAATGGAATTCACCACTTGGGACACCTATTGAGTTAAAGTAACACATAAGAGTCTTAAATAATTTTAAATTAATCATTCAAGAATTACTAAAAATATATTATGTCATTAAACATGCTGAAATACGCAAAGTGTATTTTTAATATTCACAAAAACTCAAGTATTTTATAAATTTCTCATAAACTCACACTAAAAAATTATAAATGTACTTAATTAAACAATGAAATCCATTTTATGAAAGTGAATATGTAAATATGATAAATTTAATTATTAACTAAAATCATTATTTACTCAAAAAATACCAATTTTAAAATTATAAATGATTTTTAACACTTTAAAAAAATTATTATTGTCCCATAAAATTAACATATAATCATAAAACTAAAAAATATTAATTTATGATTCTATTTTATGAAAAATAATATTATTTTAAATCAATATATTAATTATAAATTTGTAAATAATCATTCATGATTTATAAAAATACTAATACTTAACAAATAATTTCTAAAACATCTATTTACATATACGATGATTTAATTATATAACATTACCATTTAAGATATGTAAATAATATTTATACTTCTCTGTATGAGGTTACGTTTCCATTGATCACATTATTATTAATAATTGTAACATTATTATTCCAAATCATTAAGTTACTATTCACCAAAAAATTATGTTGATCCTGCTAGACTCCAAATATCTTACCGGTTGAAACTGTGTATGTATGTTTTTTGAAAATTATTTCACAAAATAAATTATTTAAAAGTATAATAATTATTTAAATGAAAAATACATTCATTTTCACTATTCATTAAAAATGTGAAACTTGTTATAAAAATACTATAAATTCACCCTAGATTAATTTTGACATTTGAAATTCAAAATGAATATTATTTTAAGATAATAATATTCTATGTATGAGGAAGAGGATATATGCTTAAGGGGATTTAGGGGTGAACCCTAAATCTAGGGAACAATATGATCGTTCAAATCAAAGCTTGGGGAAATGCGCAATCAATGCTAGTTGTTTGAGATCCCTTACTGAATATAAAATCCATAAGGAGATATTTTATTGTGAAACAAAGTGGCATATGCCAATGTGATTCCCACCTCTGGAGTCGCTGGTTTCTGAAAGAACTTTGCAGATGTTGTGAAAGATGTTATTGGTCCATCCTTCTTTGATGTTGATTATCCTCCACCTGGGTGAGTGATAAGTAATGGAAGGATTGATCATGCATCAATTAATCAGGAGGTGGTTGAGGATTGGGTCAACCAATGTCGCTACTCGATTATTTCTCGAGTCCTCATTCTCAAAGGTGAGAAGATTTGTTAATTTAATGAGTTGACAAGGAGTAATACAAAGGTATGGGGGTTTTAAAAATGGATAATTATTATGATTGGGAGGGGGTACTATCATGTTGTCTTTACCTTGGATGAAAGTAATAAAATAGCATAGAGAAAAGGTATTATTTCTTTGAACCCCAGTTTTTTTACGATTCAAGAATCTGACCAGATTTTTGACCCCATGAATGTTTGGAATACTCGTGCTCAATTATGGATTATAGTTTTAAAATTAAACTGGTTATACCAAAACCTAATAATTATATGGTACATTGCCTTAGTAGTAGGAAATCACATTCGTATGGATCGATAGACAAACAACCTGAGGTTCAGGCACAACACACTAATTTTAGAAGAAGTCAACATGTCAAACATAATAGTTGAGGAGATAATTCTCACAACTAGGGATGACAGTATAACATAAGTGATTGTATATGAAAGGAAGCCAAAAAATTTATGAACTGGTTATTCATTGGGCATCTAACTGATAAATTTAAAAGTGATAAGGAGTGACACTTTTACAAGGCAAAGGGATATAATGACACAACATGTAAAAGGAGGAAGGCGAAGGATAAGATACTTTTGAAGCCTCAGGAGATTAGGGTATCAGGTCAAGAGTTTTTTCATGGGAAGGATGATCACATATAAATGGGGGAAACTACTTTTGGTCAAGACTCCATGGATAAAAAAGTCAATGGAACAGGTCATATGCCCCTCTCAAGTAGCACATGAGTTAGTGATACTAGTTTCTGAGGATCGGGATGATGGTAATCAATCACTGTAACTTCCCTCATACAGTAACACTACTCTGATGTTTACAAAAGCTGCTAAGTTGGTGGAACCCATAGTATGAGATTTCACAACCCTTATGGAGGACAAATCTATGCTGATAGGGATGGAGGCCAATGTTAACTCTCAAGTTGGTTCACCGAAGACAACTACTCATAGCAATGGTAGTGGACAGTGGAAGGACCGACACATCGATTCATTTGATCCACGACGGAATTTCACATAGATTCTCCCCTGTAAATTTTCCCTAAGAAAACCAAATTCAAGTAGTGAACCTTCTCATATAAATTACAGGAACAGATTCACTCCCTCGAGTTGATGTTTTTTCAGATGTGGTTGAGGGACCACAAGCTTTCAATACAGTGGTAATCAACCCAAGGGTTAATGTTATTTTATCCTGTGTTGGACTAGTGGAGCAAGCTTAACTCACTAACACACGACCAACTAACACCCACTATGTTGTAAAGCAATCGACTGATAGAATGTCAGATAAGATGAATGGGGAAGATCATGCTAGTAAGGAATCTTGTCCTGGTACTAGCATGAAATGAGTGGGGGGAAAGTGTGGGGGGAAAGGTAAGACATTATATCATTTCTTACAAACCTATTTTTGTTAGTATTATATAACTAAAACACCTCTTAGATAGATGGAAAGGATTCAAGTTGGGTTATCTTGGATACAAATTTTTCTTTAGCAACCATCATGAATCTTTTATAGATCACATGGGGGTTTTAAGGCATGATACTATTAATATTAGCTCAGGTGTTAGTGGGCCTCAGAGATTCCTGATCACTTACAGCATTGCATTCCATGAATTATCAGTATTGTTTGTCTATACTTCCAATAATTATATTAGGAGGAGGGACTTATGGGGGATCTCAAAGAAAGTTCTAGGAGGATGGATCCAAAAAAGGTGATTATTGGCGACTTCAACAATATATTGAGACCTAAGAAAAAATGGATGTAACATCAATAGGATTGTTTCATACCACATTTATGAGTGCATTGATAAATTAAATCTATCCCATGATTCTATTGCTAGAGATAACTTTACATGGTGTAGATGCACCAGTAATGGGAAAAAAGCGAGAGAAAATGTCATATTCATTGTCCAAATTCATGACCATAGTGCTTCCCATGGGGTCTCTGGATTTACATTTCCTAAACACCATTCTGATCACAACCTAATAGGTTTTTTTCAATACACAACTAACAATGTAATACCCTATCCATTTTTAGTTTAATAATTGATGGATGATGATTCTGGGATGTAGGGAAATTGTATTGGAGGCATGGAAGCATGAACCTATTGGGATACCACTCCAAAAACTGGCTGTGAAACTCAAACACCTTAAGGGCATACTCAGGGAATTGAGTAGGAAATCATTCTCCAAAATTTATGATGACATCCATAAATATAATTAGGAGTTAGCTTGTATTTCGGTTAGTAAAGAGAATCATCCTACCCTATCTAGATAGGAAATTATCACTCATAATAATCTTAATGGCCTCATAATGATCAAAGAAATACTCGTTAAAAATCAGCTGAATGTGAGATACTTAAAATATGGGGGTACAGATTCTATGATCTTCTACACATTGAATAAGTAGAATAGGGAACATGTTTGAAACAAGGTTATCAGCATTGATGGTCACATGTATACCGATGAAAATGCGACTGTGTCAGCTATTGTGGAGAATTTCAAGGGGACATACTTTCAAGATGGAAAGAAAACTATTCTTAGTATGGTGGACAACATAAATACCTACATTCATCATCATGATAGTCAACTTCTTATCACTCTCCAATGTAAAGAGGATATCAGGACTTCCCTCCTATATCATAATATAGAGAGTTCCCCTGGTCTAGATTTGTTTACTAATAAATTTTTTATTTTATATTTGGATAATGTGTGGGATGACATCAATCATTCCATTATGGATTTATTTACTCACTCATATATTACTCATGGAACAAAATCCTCGTTCATTACTCTAATTCTTAAGAAATTGAATGCTCTTAATATTAAGGATTTCAGGCTAGTTGCACTTGGGAACACAATTCTCAATCTAATCATTAATATTATCATGAACATGATGGGTGGATTAGTCAATGAAATGATCACTGCATGTCATTTTGGATTTTTTCCTTGGTAGATGTATTGAAAATTGTCTCTATATGGCCTTTGAAAGTGTCAAATTAATGAGGAGGAAGACGAAGGAAGGGAACTTTTCCCTTAGAATTTACATCTCAAAGGCTTTCGATACACATAAATGGATCTTCCTATTTGACGTTATTATAATATATGGATTATCTAATTTATTTATTAGTTTGATCAGCACCATCCTTCGATCTTCAAGTCTATCTATTACGATAAATGGTGCCCCTTGAGGTTTTGTTCCATACACCCGGGGTATGAGACAAGTTGATCTGCTATCTAGGGTTCTATTTTATATTTTGGAGGATTACATAAGTCGATGCATCAATGATCTTGCTCACATTGGTCTCTAAAAATATATTAATACTGGTATGAATGACTATTCCCCATCTCACCTCTTATATGATGATAACATTTTATTGATTGGTCCAGCCTCAAAGAGAACTATATCCTCTATTAAATCACCATTCAACCCTTATAAGGATGTGTCATGCTAGGAAATCATCTAGGAAAAATTGTATATTGTATTTGGTAATGTAATTTTAGTAGGAAAGAAAAATATGATCATTAGGGAACTTGGGGTGACGAGGGGATCCGTTCCTTTCTAGTATCTTGTTGTTCCCTTTTTCTAGGGGATGGTGAAAAGGTAGTACCGAGAGGGAATATATACTGGTATTATACATCAACTTCCTAGTTGGAATGAAAAGGCCACGTCCATGGATGGGAGGGTTTTCCTTGTTAATTTAGTGATCAAATCTAAATTTCTCTATCCCTCATCTATCTATATATGTCCTAGAGGTCTTCTCAAAGTGCTTCAAATCATGGTGTGGAATTTTATATGGGCAGGGTCAATACATGAGAGGAAGCTGATCGCTGTCACCTAGAAAAAATGTCTCGATCAAATTGAATTTGGAGGTCTAGGAATCAAAGATCTCAGAACTTGAAAATAGTATTTTGATTGGGAGATTCACATGGGGCATGATCTCCAATGATGTCTTTGATGAATTCTTTCAAATAGATTCACGAGGTGGCTGTTTAGTGGATACGAGTATTACCATGATTCATCTTTTTGGTCATCTCTCAAGAATTCATATATGAGGATCATTTATAAAATGAATTAGTTGGTATGTAGGGACTCTACCCTAAACTATAGGAACACGAAATGGCTTGAACACTCCCTTAAAGATCTGGATATTCCACCTAAACAAGTTAATCTATCCATCTCAGACCTTCTCTCACATATGCAATTCTCTGATATCATGACCCCCCATGTTATAAATGAAATAAATTCTTATAAATTTATGGACTGTGACACCTTGGTTTGGATACATTGCAGTTCTTGTTATTTCAATTGCAGATATTACAATTTGATTGAATGTGGGGGCCTCACTCACCCACCTTTCTGGATAAAAAAATTCATGGCTAGTTTTATCTGGCCTTATAGATTCATCCTGATCTTGAGAATCTGGAAAAATTGAATCTTAATTTCAAAACAGCTCAAATGGGGTGATTTCCACTTGGCTTCAATCTATCCTTTGTGTATGTGTGCTGAGGAAACCTTACAAGACATTTTTCTAGAATGTGACCTATCCAAATAGATCGAGTATAATATTTCCATTCTATTTGGGATGAGACTTGACACCTGCGTACCTCTCATTGAAATGTTAACATGGTTGTCGGATGATCATTATAGTGAGAAGATATTGTACTTCCTACTTGTCTCTACTACTGCAACCATTTTATCCCACTAGGATGCTAGGAATACTACAGTTTTTGGCAGTTCTCACAATTTTGTTCAATAGGGAATAGTGTCCATACATAGGGAACATTATTATACTTCACTTTTCTAAGAGGGTGCAATGTATAACGCTATTTCTAACATGGAAACTCTTAGATTTCGTGAGGTTTTTTTCCACAAAAGCCTCGGATGATAAAATATATTCGGTTGAAACCTCTGATTATGCCGTACCTCAAGGTGAATATTGACGAATCTGCATCGTGTGATCTAGTTATGTCGAGTTACAGTGGAATTTTTGATACTTTCCATGGGTTTGTAGAAGGATTTTGTATCAAATCATTATAGTTGGAAATTTCTATTAAGATGAATTATGGGCAATGATTCCTACATTCAGTTACTCTATCCAATTTAATTGTAAATGGATATAGATAGAATTTGATTATCATATTTTGGTTCATTCCTTGAGAACAAATGTAACACCCCAGGATTTCAGAGTGTGTTATTTCTTAAAAATAATTCAATAACTTGCACTACACGCAACACCGAGTTCAATCACACCATTAAAAGAGTTCATGAATAGTATTAACTACATTTTGAACTTTATATAATCCTTATAATTTTAGAATCCCTATTATGAGTTTCTTAGTCATATTGCAAGAACAGATTCATTTTCAGTATTATCAACTTCTAATAGTGAAACCTTTTTAAATACAATATTTTAATCTTTTTGACTAAATTGGGACCTCAAAAATTTAAAATGAAACATCCTAAGCTTCCACGGTATGCTTTCTTTGAGTAATACAGTAGCGTGTGTTGTACGCAACCTTGAGTTTTAACACACACCACAACCAATCAAACTAGCCGTTATGAATAGTAATACCTAATTTTTGAAATTATATATATTTTATATTTAAAAATGGACTTCATTTTTGGATTCGGAATATCGAAATTAGCCTAGGGTGAAATTTTGGTACATTTCGGATAACTTTTATATTTTGATGAATAGTGAAAATTACTAAATTTTAATTAAAAACAACTTTTTTAATCAAAATAATTAATATTGATAAATTATGAATTTGAGTGGTTTTAAAGTATATTTAGAATATATTTTTACCATTTAATATAATGTTGGTCATTGGACATAATTTTACAATTAAACCGAACATAAACAAGTGTCAATCTTTTGGTAGTTATTATCTCTTAAAAACACGCTTTTTGTTTTGACAGCGGGAATTAATTTTAAATTAATTTCTGCCACTTCTGTGTTTTGAATTTAGAAAAATGGATTCCATATTTGGAATCAGGATGTTCAAATTGTGTAAATAGGTAACTTTTATTTTTAGACATTTTGAATAATTACTGCGGTAAATATTTTATTTACCATGGTTAAGGGTAAATCCGGTAAATAAGGGTTAAAAAAATAATATTATAATAATACTAAATTACCCTAAAACGTGTCTTAACCCTATTGGTTGATACATAGTCGACCATGGGCATCTTTGGGTCTATTTTGGGACCCCATGGATCCACTTGTAAGTGATAATGACACTTTATTTTAATTAAGTCAAAATGAATACAAAAATGACACAAGCATATATCTTTTAGAACAACAATTTTTACATAGGGTTATACATGTTGGATTTTCGATTATAAATATTCATTATAAAGATAAAAAGATTTCCTACATAATGATATTTTATTTATAATTTTTAGACATTAAATAATTTATTTTATTTATGACACAATGATGATGCAGTAATTACTAAAATAGTAAAAAATTAACATAATTGATATTATAAATACCCAAATAAATATAATATGAAACTTTTAATGCATTAAACTAATTTTCTAGGATAATATGATATATTAGGATTGATTTAATTGACTTTGTTCTAAGTAATCAATCTGTTATGAGTTTCACAAAAATCAACTATTGAATAGTGTCAAAATTGACATAAAAGAGTTCTTAAAACAAATATTATATTATTAATTGATATTAAATTCCTAAAAATCTAAGGATCGGCCAAGAGACTTATATTATGATAGGTTAATCATTAATGGACCACTTGGGGGTCGCTTGGATGTATATAGTAAGTTTATTAACCATAATATATAAAAATACAAAGAGACATTGTAAAAGTGAAACTAATTAACTTAGAGTAAATACTTAAAGATAAGGTTAATATAAGTACCCAAACCTCTCTAAATTCTATTGGATGAGTTGTTTTCGACCTATCCCCACCTCATCCTTTGAATAGTCAACTTTGGAGCCTTTAGAAACCGAATATGAATTTATTATAAATTAATATTTCTAGCTTTTCCAAAGGTGCCCCTCACCCCTCTTATAAAAGGGCACTCCTACTTCCCATTTCTTCACACCTTCAAAGACTTTTGGTTCGGCCAAACTCTGCCCAAATACTCTCCCAACATCCCTCACTACAACCTAGAGGCCTTAGTTTGATCAGAAAGCCAACCTAAGGAGCCCTTTTGATCAAATCAAAAGGAAGAACCCGAAGAAGAGGTAATGATTTCACCACCCTTTTCTAAGTTCATTTCTTCTTCCACTTCTTCTTCCTTTGTTCTTACCATTCTGAAATAATAACTCCAGTATCTCACATATACTGTGATGTTATTATAAATATGGTACAATCATATTCAGTATTCTATCCACCCTTTGAATAACATGTCACCATACGTGCGTACGTACGGCTTACCGTCTCCACGTCGTGGTGTAATTGTTATTCAATATAATATTATTTGGATGGGTATAATAATGATGTGTAACTCATGTAAATAATAAATATAACATGTTAATGATTCTGTATATATGATATACCATCCATTTATATATTATTTTAATATCAAAAGAATGATATTGTCGCTCGTGCGTACGTACGGACTACCGTCTCCACGAACGCGATGAGATTCATTCTCCATCGTATCCATTCAAGTATAATTATCATTTGATGATTTAAAAATGATGTTTAAGGACTGTATATCATTCTGGATATGAATAAGATACAACAACCATGGCTTATGTAACAAAACATATAAAAGAAAATGAGTAAGTTAACTCCCGAAACGACGATAATTCTAAGATATTATTAACAAATCAATGTTAAAAGATCATATATGATATCATATTAATATATATGATTCTTGTATAATTTAATAACAACTATTTCACCATTATACAGGAGGTTAACCTACCCCAACCAAGGAAAAGTACAAGGTAAGGGTTATTTCACAATCTCTTCATTATCCGAGGTTGTTTATACGTAATAATCTACTGGGATCTCTTTATCATCCACATCCATGTTTCTTAAAAATGTATTTCAAAACATTTTTACTATTTACTAAAATATGAGTTAAAGTCATTTATACCATTTTTGACTTTTATAAGTGGTTTATAAAGGAATCTTTCCGTCATTTTCAAAACAAGGTCCTTTTTAACCTTTTCGACAGAATTGAGGTAAGAATGTTTTTTTTTAACTTATACGGCGGGTGCGGTTATTTTACGCCGTTATAAAATTGTCAAAGATTTCCTTACAAGCTTACAAGAATATTTTCAAGAAAATGTTTTATTTTATATGGCTCTTAAATGATTTCAAAAATAGAAAGAGATATTTCTCTAAAAAGTGTTTTGATTTCATCTATGTCAACATCCTTTAATGGATTTTACTCTTATTTGAAGTTGATTTATTATAATACAAAACTTCTATATTGTATTGAAGGTTTTGTGATATTTTTCACTGTGGATGTGCTATTTTTATACCATTCATAGTGTATGGTGAAATTATTGACATTTCGTATGCTAGTTTTAATCCGAATGTTTATGTTATATTTCAAACTTTTCTTCAGATGAATGTGCTAAACAAGTATGTTCCGGGTTGGGGACCGGTAAAAGTAAGCCCTCCAGGTTGGGGACTGGTAAAAGTAAGCCCTCCAGGTTGGGGACTGGTTAAAGTAAGCCCTCCAGGTTAGGGACTGGTAAAAGTATGCCCTCCGGGTTGGTGTCCGGTTATTAGAGGCACTCCGGGTTGGTGTCCGGTTATTAGTGGCACTCCGGGTTGGTGTCCGGTTATTAGAGGCACTCCGGGTTGGGTTCCGGTTAGAAGTAACCCCTAGGTCTTGGGATGAGGCCTAGACAAAGAAATTAACGTTTAGCATTATGCATTCCAACATTATGAAAGTGGTTATTTATTTTTGCATGTGATTATTCGATTAGTGGAATATCCATGTGAATAAGTAAATGGCATTATTTCATTTTATTTATGCCATACCATGTTGAAAGTTAATGTTTAAAAGGCTTTTGTTTTAGTTATACATTGCCTTAAATGTTTATTCTTATTGATGAAAGTTTCCGCTATATTGTTATCCTTACTGGGCATTTGAGCTCACCCCTTTTCTATGTTTTATTTTTCCCAGGAAGTGAAGATGTAAGTTATGAATGACCTGCAGGGATATTATGAGGGGATTGTAGTGTGGACTGTGGAAACATTATGTTGTTGTAGTAGTTTTTGATTTTATGATGTAATGTAAAACTTATGAATATATCTAGTGTTTCCAAGGCTACTAAACCAATCGGTCTTTCGAGATTTGATCTTTCTTGTGATCATGCCAATGTTATGTAATTAATGCACCGACTCTGGGCAACTGGGGTCGGGGCGTTACAGTTGGTATCAGAGGAAGTTTAGTACAAACCTTGGAAGCTAGATTTAGATAAACTCTGATTAGAGCACGTAGACCTAAGATGAACGTTTAGGATTAGTATAGAAGAACTTTCTAGAATTTTGGTATTGTAGAGATTTTGTGAGTTTTCCGAGCAATACATCCCTGTCTGGATACGAGCAGGTAGAGGCGGCTCTGGCACAGATGTACCTAGGGGTAAAACCCGAAAACACCGCTTTGAGCTAGACTCGAACGGGAACTGGTGCACGACAACGGGCCTTGCTGCACTCTTGGTTACGACACTCCCGGGGGATATGCTTAGGATAACTCTCATTTTCTTTACAAATCATTATGAAGGGTTTATGAGTATATACTTCCTCAAAGAAAACATTTTTATGATTATGGATTATATCCATAAATAGTTCAATTTATGTTAAGTGTTTTATAAGTATGGGATTATGTATTTTGATTCATAAACTGATCTAGTTTATGCCATTGTTTTGAAATGGCGCCCAGTAGAAGGAATGAGAACTCCAGAAATACACATGATTCAAAGATAAGGAAGGATCATATCTTTCATGGTCTTAAGCTAGAATTTATAAGAGAAATAGTCTCCCATGTATTATCATCATATGAAGAAATAATATCATGTGTTGATAAGATAAGTAAAGAGTTTACTGAGTCCTATGGCTTTGAAGGGAATCAAGAGAAGAAAAGGATGGAAGAGAGAAAGATGGATAAAGGAAAAAGGGAAAAGAAGAATTTTCCCATATGTGGTAACTGTGGAAAGAAACACCCTGGAACTTGCCTGAAAGGAATGGGAGTTTGTTATAAGTTTGGAGGAAAAGGGCACAAGGTACGTGACTGCAAGGGTAAGAAAATGGTTTTAAATGTACAATGCTTCATTTGCAAGGAGTTTGGACACTACGCGAACCTATGTCCCAGTCATCAGACTATGCCGAAAATGATGTTATTGGATAATAATCAAGTTATGATACTACCACAGATGAAGAGGAATGATTAGAATTCTTATGTTGATTATGTCAATTGAGTGTTGTATCAACAATGTACTTGTTACAATAATTATGGAGTATATAAGGATTGTACTGCAGTACTATTTCATTAAGGACTTGAGATTGTGTGGAACAAAGAAAAGTGACTCAATAGCAGGATAAATTTTTGGAAAATATATGGTTGAGAGAATGATAAATCATAACATAGTTCTGATACTGAGGTAGTGATTTTGGAATAATATGTGATTGTTTTGGATAAATTATATTGGATATTCCTGACTACCCTGGAACTGATTAATGATTTGTATATTCCATCATTGTTGGGGTTTAAAACATTTTTGGATTAATGAAGTATATCCAGCTTTCTATATGGAATAAGGGAGCATGAAGGTAATCAATAAGGAATATGGTAATTCAGGATGTTTCGGTGTATTAAAAGAATACATGATGAAGGTATTCATATGCTATTACGGGGTAAAAAGGTTCTACATTATGTTTACCTTACTTATAAATGTTGGACTGTGAGTTTGGATAGAAGTATTTTGGATAGTTCTAGTTTGGATTATTTTGGATTGCCATAAAAGGACAACCCGGAGGTCGGGCGGCAACCCGTCGCGTCCGGCAAGGCTGCGAGACTTGGACCCGAAACCGAAGGGCGACAAGGGTGTATCACCTACCACTGGCCCACGAGATGTCCTGGATTAAATAATGTAGTTTTTATTAAAAGATCTAGTAGATGAATTATAAATTCATTTATTTTGGAACCCTATACGAATAGTGTAAATAGAATTTTTCTTACATTCTATTATCTTTTAGAGTGAAAGATGAGTTTGTGGTAGAAATTTATTAATGGATAAAACTATAATTATAAAGTAAGTATATCTCCTTATGATCTTAGTCAATCTCATAAATAGATTCCTCAATATTAAGAAAAGCAACTTAGAACAAAAATGTTTTCCTAGATGGTACCTTAAATCATCACTAATTTATGGCTTTGGGATTGTTGGCCTTTTCATAGCCATGTTCTCTACCACTCTCCATCAGATAATTGATGGTTAGATTTCTCTTCCATATCCATATTTTCCTAAATGGAACCCTAGTATGTGTTATTTTCGGTAATCTTCATACTTTCCACTCTTTATTTTAAATAGAGGCCTCATTAATTCATTTTTCGATGTGGGATTTCAACTAAGATATTTTGAAATGTCAAAAATGTGTTGTCCCAATACCCTATATTTTGTTGAACCGATGGTACTTCAAATCATCATAGATTGATGAGTTTAAGGACCTCAATTTTATACTTGTTTGTGATTGATGACCTCAATCACTACCTATAAATATTTACGTTTTTCCTCCAATAATATGTCTCTAATTGCCACCAATGTTCTCCTAATCGAGATCATAATTTGGTGGTGACCCTTTCATTTATCTTTTCCTCATATTAAGACTAAATTTTAGTAACCCAATTTCCGATGTGGGTTTTCCCACAAATATATTTTCTACTTTCAACCTTTTATTTTCGAAGAACAATTTCAAATTGCGAGGACGCAATTTATTGAAGGAGGGGAGAATGTAACACCCCAGGATTTCAGAGTGTGTTATTTCTTAAAAATAATTCAATAACTTGCACTACACGCAACACCGAGTTCAATCACACCATTAAAAGAGTTCATGAATAGTATTAACTACATTTTGAACTTTATATAATCCTTATAATTTTAGAATCCCTATTATGAGTTTCTTAGTCATATTGCAAGAACAGATTCATTTTCAGTATTATCAACTTCTAATAGTGAAACCTTTTTAAATACAATATTTTAATCTTTTTGACTAAATTGGGACATCAAAAATTTAAAATGAAACATCCTAAGCTTCCACGGTACGCTTTCTTTGAGTAATACAGTAGCGTGTGTTGTACGCAACCTTGAGTTTTAACACACACCACAACCAATCAAACTAGCCGTTATGAATAGTAATACCTAATTTTTGAAATTATATATATTTTATATTTAAAAATGGACTTCATTTTTGGATTCGGAATATCGAAATTAGCCTAGGGTGAAATTTTGGTACATTTCGGATAACTTTTATATTTTGATGAATAGTGAAAATTACTAAATTTTAATTAAAAACAACTTTTTTAATCAAAATAATTAATATTGATAAATTATGAATTTGAGTGGTTTTAAAGTATATTTAGAATATATTTTTACCATTTAATATAATGTTGGTCATTGGACATAATTTTACAATTAAACCGAACATAAACAAGTGTCAATCTTTTGGTAGTTATTATCTCTTAAAAACACGCTTTTTGTTTTGACAGCGGGAATTAATTTTAAATTAATTTCTGCCACTTCTGTGTTTTGAATTTAGAAAAATGGATTCCATATTTGGAATCAGGATGTTCAAATTGTGTAAATAGGTAACTTTTATTTTTAGACATTTTGAATAATTACTGCGGTAAATATTTTATTTACCATGGTTAAGGGTAAATCCGGTAAATAAGGGTTAAACAAATAATATTATAATAATACTAAATTACCCTAAAACGTGTCTTAACCCTATTGGTTGATACATAGTCGACCATGGGCATCTTTGGGTCTATTTTGGGACCCCATGGATCCACTTGTAAGTGATAATGACACTTTATTTTAATTAAGTCAAAATGAATACAAAAATGACACAAGCATATATCTTTTAGAACAACAATTTTTACATAGGGTTATACATGTTGGATTTTCGATTATAAATATTCATTAGAAAGATAAAAAGCTTTCCTACATAATGATATTTTATTTATAATTTTTAGACATTAAATAATTTATTTTATTTATGACACAATGATGATGCAGTAATTACTAAAATAGTAAAAAATTAACATAATTGATATTATAAATACCCAAATAAATATAATATGAAACTTTTAATGCATTAAACTAATTTTCTAGGATAATATGATATATTAGGATTGATTTAATTGACTTTTTTCGAAGTAATCAATCTGTTATGAGTTTCACAAAAATCAACTATTGAATAGTGTCAAAATTGACATAAAAGAGTTCTTAAAACAAATATTATATTATTAATTGATATTAAATTCCTAAAAATCTAAGGATCGGCCAAGAGACTTATATTATGATAGGTTAATCATTAATGGACCACTTGGGGGTCGCTTGGATGTATATAGTAAGTTTATTAACCATAATATATAAAAATACAAAGAGACATTGTAAAAGTGAAACTAATTAACTTAGAGTAAATACTTAAAGATAAGGTTAATATAAGTACCCAAACCTCTCTAAATTCTATTGGATGAGTTGTTTTCGACCTATCCCCACCTCATCCTTTGAATAGTCAACTTTGGAGCCTTTATAAACCGAATATGAATTTATTATAAATTAATATTTCTAGCTTTTCCAAAGGTGCCCCTCACCCCTCTTATAAAAGGGCACTCCTACTTCCCATTTCTTCACACCTTCAAAGCCTTTTGGTTCGGCCAAACTCTGCCCAAATACTATCCCAACATCCCTCACTACAACCTAGAGGCCTTAGTTTGATCAGAAAGCCAACCTAAGGAGCCCTTTTGATCAAATCAAAAGGAAGAACCCGAAGAAGAGGTAATGATTTCACCACCCTTTTCTAAGTTCATTTCTTCTTCCACTTCTTCTTCCTTTGTTCTTACCATTCTGAAATAATAACTCCAGTATCTCACATATACTGTGATGTTATTATAAATATGGTACAATCATATTCAGTATTCTATCCACCCTTTGAATAACATGTCACCATACGTGCGTACGTACGGCTTACCGTCTCCACGTCGTGGTGTAATTGTTATTCAATATAATATTATTTGGATGGGTATAATAATGATGTGTAACTCATGTAAATAATAAATATAACATGTTAATGATTCTGTATATATGATATACCATCCATTTATATATTATTTTAATATCAAAAGAATGATATTGTCGCTCGTGCGTACGTACGGACTACCGTCTCCACGAACGCGATGAGATTCATTCTCCATCGTATCCATTCAAGTATAATTATCATTTGATGATTTAAAAATGATGTTTAAGGACTGTATATCATTCTGGATATGAATAAGATACAACAACCATGGCTTATGTAACAAAACATATAAAAGAAAATGAGTAAGTTAACTCCCGAAACGACGATAATTCTAAGATATTATTAACAAATCAATGTTAAAAGATCATATATGATATCATATTAATATATATGATTCTTGTATAATTTAATAACAACTATTTCACCATTATACAGGAGGTTAACCTACCCCAACCAAGGAAAAGTACAAGGTAAGGGTTATTTCACAATCTCTTCATTATCCGAGGTTGTTTATACGTAATAATCTACTGGGATCTCTTTATCATCCACATCCATGTTTCTTAAAAATGTATTTCAAAACATTTTTACTATTTACTAAAATATGAGTTAAAGTCATTTATACCATTTTTGACTTTTATAAGTGGTTTATAAAGGAATCTTTCCGTCATTTTCAAAACGAGGTCCTTTTTAACCTTTTCGACAGAATTGAGGTAAGAATGTTTTTTTTAACTTATACGGCGGGTGCGGTTATTTTACGCCGTTATAAAATTGTCAAAGATTTCCTTACAAGCTTACAAGAATATTTTCAAGAAAATGTTTTATTTTATATGGCTCTTAAATGATTTCAAAAATAGAAAGAGATATTTCTCTAAAAAGTGTTTTGATTTCATCTATGTCAACATCCTTTAATGGATTTTACTCTTATTTGAAGTTGATTTATTATAATACAAAACTTCTATATTGTATTGAAGGTTTTGTGATATTTTTCACTGTGGATGTGCTATTTTTATACCATTCATAGTTTATGGTGAAATTATTGACATTTAGTGTGCTAGTTTTAATCCGAATGTTTATGTTATATTTCAAACTTTTCTTCAGATGAATGTGCTAAACAAGTATGTTCCGGGTTGGGGACCGGTAAAAGTAAGCCCTCCAGGTTGGGGACTGGTAAAAGTAAGCCCTCCAGGTTGGGGACTGGTTAAAGTAAGCCCTCCAGGTTAGGGACTGGTAAAAGTATGCCCTCCGGGTTGGTGTCCGGTTATTAGAGGCACTCCGGGTTGGTGTCCGGTTATTAGTGGCACTCCGGGTTGGTGTCCGGTTATTAGAGGCACTCCGGGTTGGGTTCCGGTTAGAAGTAACCCCTAGGTCTTGGGATGAGGCCTAGACAAAGAAATTAACGTTTAGCATTATGCATTCCAACATTATGAAAGTGGTTATTTATTTTTGCATGTGATTATTCGATTAGTGGAATATCCATGTGAATAAGTAAATGGCATTATTTCATTTTATTTATGCCATACCATGTTGAAAGTTAATGTTTAAAAGGCTTTTGTTTTAGTTATACATTGCCTTAAATGTTTATTCTTATTGATGAAAGTTTCCGCTATATTGTTATCCTTACTGGGCATTTGAGCTCACCCCTTTTCTATGTTTTATTTTTCCCAGGAAGTGAAGATGTAAGTTATGAATGACCTGCAGGGATATTATGAGGGGATTGTAGTGTGGACTGTGGAAACATTATGTTGTTGTAGTAGTTTTTGATTTTATGATGTAATGTAAAACTTATGAATATATCTAGTGTTTCCAAGGCTACTAAACCAATCGGTCTTTCGAGATTTGATCTTTCTTGTGATCATGCCAATGTTATGTAATTAATGCACCGACTCTGGGCAACTGGGGTCGGGGCGTTACAACAAAGACATGTAATGTGCCTTGGTGAGTGTTATCTTATTGGGTTGATTATACTAATAATCTCACTCAAAATCATCTGGTTGTGTCACATGACAATCAAGAGGCCAATAAGTTGGCAGATTCTCTTGCAAAGAAGGTGATCATTGAAATAGATATGATGTCGTCTTTTACGGCCCCGGACTATGATACCTCATGGGATAAGGTGAATAGATGTGCTTTCATGCACTCTCATTTCTATAATAATCCCTTGTATTCCTAACTCATTATCCATTTTTATTTAATAATTTCTTAGGTCTGGATTCCACCAAATCTTATACTTTTGGATAATATTATAAGTATGAAAAATCTCTAAAAGTACTATTTTTACTTATAAAATCAATTTATCAAATTTTTATAAATTAAACATATATTTTATTATAAAAAACTATTCATAAAACATAAATTATGAAATAATTAATAAATTAAAAATGTATTAAAATTTAAGTGACTAAGGCCATGACACATAACCCCTTATAACACCTGCATATGACTAAAGGGTAAGGTGTGTGATGGTGATAGACTCTTAGGGTGGCTGATATTACATTTCCTAAGTGGTAATATTCACTAAAATGAAATTATCATATTGGCTATTTTTTTCATGCATAACATGTTGATGCTCAGCTTGGTCTTGGTGAAGAGTGAAGCCCAGATACGAAACCTCCATCTAAAGCTATGACAAATGGGAACTGTATGGAACAACTCTAATGGATGGGACCATCGAAAAATAATTTTTCATTAATTTTCCCTTATCAGTTACATTTATAAATAGTAATCACAACATTAATATTATAGTTTCCCATGGTCATATTGATGAATAGTCATATTGACCAATGGTCATACAAGGGTTGAAACCCAATTTTCACATTAAAATATACATATATGATTATTAATGAAAAATAGTTTTATTGTGTAATAATATAAGGCTTATTTTATGAAAAAAATTATTATTTAAAATTTTTGGGTCATTATATTCTTTCCCCTTAAGAAATTTCATCCCTGAAATTTCAACTTGTTCTCTCAGTTGAGAAAATGTGTGTATTTTTTCCTCTTTCTATCCTGTGGTTCAAAAATAACTTCTTCATATATGTGGTTCTTACATAACACTTTCATGAGGTGGTTAGTCTTTTGGAATATAACCTTGTCCCTACGTTCCTTGATCTCCACCGACAGTTCCTCATAAGATAGATCGTGTTCCAGTTGTCCCATCTATAGATTCGGTATATGTCGAGGGTTCTGTATGTACTTCCTCAAGTGATATACATTGAAAACATCATGAAATTATGATATATTTTGTTTAAGTTCTTTCTGATAGTCCACTGGTCCAATGTGATCAAGGATTTTATATGGGCCAATATACCTAGGGCTAAGCTTCCCTTTCTTCCCAAATCACATGACTCTCTTTAATGGGGAAATTAAAAGGAATACTTTATCCCCAATACCAAACTCCAAGTCCCTTAAAATGGTTGTTTGTATTTCTATTTTTATGAACATAATATACTTAATATGTTTTTTTATGGCATGAACCTTTTATGTAAACTGTTGCATAAGATTAGGCCCAAGAAGCTTTCTCACACCAGCTTCATCCCAACATATAGGAGTTATACATCACTTCCCAAATAGAGCTACATAGGGAACCATTTGAATAATAAAATGAATTTTTTTGTTGTATTAGAACTCAAATAATGGGAGGTGTTGATATAATCCAACATTAAATTCTATAAAGAAATTTCTCACCATGTCCTCGAGTGTTTGAATAGTCCATTCAGATTGGCCATCAGTTTGAGGGTGATAGGCTGTACTGAAATTCAATTTGGTGCCCAGATCAGGTCGAATACTTCTTCATAATTTTGAGGTGACCCTTGGATCATGATCATAAAATATAGAATTTGGAACTCCATATACCCTTACCACTTCCTTCATGTATATCTTTGTTTGTTGGTCAAGAGATAAATATTCACGAATAGTAGAAAAATATGTTTTCTTTGTTAGACAGTCCACTATTACCCATATCCCATTGTTTCCTTTGGATTTTTTTGGGAGACCAATGAAAAAGTCCATTATGATATTTCCCATAGCCATGCAGGTATGGGTGGTGGTAATAATACCCCTTTAAAAAGCTTTCTCTCTACCTTCACTTGTTGACACACTCGGCACCTTGTAGTGTAGTCAGTTATCACCCTTTTTATGTTATCTTGCAAATAATGGTAAAAAATGTCTCCATACTTTTTCATACTTATATAATGTATAGATAATGTTGAGCTATGAGCTTCATCCACAAGCTCCTTTATTTCTATAATAGATGGAACACATATCCATGTGTGAAATTTTAGTACACATTCTTGATCAATATTGAACTCAAAAAACTTCCCATTATTCACACCCTCTATATTCATTTATAATAAAATATTTTATCATTGATATTTCTTGAACTTGTATAGTAATTATGATTGATAAATCATTTGGTATATGGATGATGATTTTTATCCCCTTATGATTCTCATGTCCAGTTTTACTAGGACATTGATCAAATGATCTCTTTGAATCCTCATCATTTCCAGCACTACATGGTCATCCCTATATAATGCATATGTGACCTTTCATTCTCTTATGGTATGATAATTAATTGAACAATAATAATGTCTAAGAAGTTCCAACCATCTCCTCTGTCTCATTTAAAATTCTTTTTGTGTAAAAATATACTCCATACATTGATGGTATATTTATATATCACATTTCACCACATAATGATAGTGCATCAATATCTTTAGATAAAAAAACAACTTTAGACAACTCCTTTTCATGCATAGGATTGTTCTGCTTATAATATTCAATTCTCTAGATGCATAATAAATAGCCTTTATATTTTTCATGAGTATTCACCCAATACCTTTTAGAGATGCATCTATAAAATCAAATAATACTTCTCTGATAGAGGGTAGAGTTAACATGGGTGAATTAACTAATCCCTTATTTGGATCTTGGAATATTTCATCACACTTATTTTTCCATATGAACTTGACCCCATTTCGAGTTAATATAGTTATTGGATTAGAAAATTGTGATAAGTTTTTCACAAACCTATTATAATATCCTAATAAACCAACGAAACAATGAATCCCAGTTACTATTATAGGAATAGGACCCTCCTCCACAACCTTTTCATTATAGGGTCAACTGACATTCCTCATGTAGGTACAATGTTCCCTGATAAAGAGAAATTATGTAACCAAAAATCACACTTGTTGATCTTTCGAAATAATTGACCCTTCCTCAGAGTTTCTATTATCACCCATAAATAATCCTCATTCTCATCATGAATTTTTTAATATATCATAATATTTTCAATAAAAACTACCAAAATGTTATCACGGTATTCCTTAAAGAGTCTATTAATAGAATACTTAATAATAGCAGGTGTAGTATTCAAGAAGAAGGGAGTAACAGAAAACTCATAATGTCTATATCAAGATTGGAAATTAGCCCTTAAAATATCTTTCTTCTTCACCCTCAATTAATGATAACCATATCAAAGATCATTCATGGAGAAGAATTTATCCCCAAGTAACTAGTCAAATAAATCTTTGATTCTTGGAGGTGTGTACTTGGTCTTCAAGGTAACCCCGTTATGTTATCTATAATCAATGCATAACTTCATTGATCCATCCTTCATTTTCAAAAAGCTGACAAGTGATACCCAAGTAGAAACGCATGGCCGGATAAACCCCTTCTCAAAAATATCTTCTTGTTTCATGTTTAATTACTCCTGATCCACATTTTCCATTCTATACTAAGCTTTTGGTATCATATTGGAACTAGGCATGAGTTCATTAGTAAACTCTACCTCTCATTCTAGTAGAGGTTAAGGATCCTTATTCAGAAGTACATTAATGTATTTCTAAATGATGGTAACAATTTATATTATTATACATTCATTTCCTTCTTCATATTTACCAATGAAATCCTTAAATAATCCTATTGGTGGTGGTTCTAGACAAAGCTCAGGTCAAGATATCTCTACTTGCAAGATAAGTACATGTTGTCTACTCAAGAATATAGATATTTTCTTGCTTCTACTTTTGGAAATAGAATGATACATTGAGTATCATTCCATCCCAAGTATAGTGTCTAATTACATCATGGGAATGAATACTATATTTGAGATAATATTATGCTCACCAAATTAAATAATAGCATTTCTATACAATCATGATTCCTAGATAATCCCTCTATGAGTCGTGAATGATAGCTCTACTTCTATATGTTTTGGAATTGACTCAATATTCTTTTCAAATTTGGATGAAATAAAATAACATCTAAAACCAGAATCAAACAAATTACTTGGTATCTTTTAATGAAAAAATAGAGTTCCTACCACCACATAATTTTCATCTTTAACTTCATCTATCGTGATAGAAAAATAATGGCATTTCTCCCCGACCTATGATGAGGTTGATGGTTATTCCCCTCCACTACCCTTGGATTTGGACTATGATTGGAAAAGTTTCCAAGTTTTATATATTTGATGCACTGGAATTTGGGTGGGTCCTTCAATATATTCCCTTTGTCATTTTTTTGAGAAGTTTATTCTTCACTTCACTATGATATTTTCAAGCGATATAGTCATATCTTCCATACTTCTAACACTTCCAACTCTCAAATAGATAGTTCCATGAATGATTTATTGTAAATTAATTACATGAGGAAAGTTTCAAGATATTTACTCTTCTTCCTTGATCAATGGTCCTCCATATATTTAGATCTTTAGATCTATTCTTATCATTTGATTTATAAGACAACTGCATCTTACCAAACACTAATTCAACATTCATAGCACTCTCTATGATTTACTCATAGCTATCATAGTTTCGGTTGGATAAATTATTCCACAGACGAGGTATTACTCCACCGAATAATATGTTAACCACCCAATTAGGATACATGAAAAATATAGGAGTATAATGGGAAATTCATGTGAATTAAATCTCATATCTTCCAACATATTCATTTTTTTTTCATCTTCAGTTCAAGGAATTCCTTCTCCATTATTGTTCTCATCCATCGAGTGGAAATAATATTAAATAACATTCCCTTGATCTCTTCCCACTCCAAATATTCAATCTCTCCTCTTGGAATTGTGTTTTTAATTACTTCCCAATATTGGTAATCTTCTCTCTGTAAATGATAGATAGCTATATTGACTATATATTTTTATAATCTATGATGTGTAGAAATGTTCTTTTCTATATAGAATATCAATTGTTTTAAAATCAATGGGTCAGTATATCTAATGATATTTAGTGGTCATTGATGCATAAAGGGATTAATGGAACGTTTTTCCCTTCTATGTGAACTAGTATCTCATCTTGATTTAAGTAATTTCCCATAATTTGAGTCAATTGATTCATCATTCTCATTAAGGTTTCCATTCCGAATTCCATCAGAGGGATGCCATCGCATGACCCATCGCACTCACTATTTACATGGTTCCTACTATTTCCCCCGATTTCCTAAAAATAGTAAAAACATAGTAAGAAATGTGTTTATTTTAATAATATTATAAATCAAAAATAATTTTATGTCTTAAAACATCATGCTTAAATTTACTATTCATTAACAACAATTAAATTTTCTATAAATCTATTATAATTATTCATAAAATGATTATGATTAACAAAATATATCTCTATGGAGTGTCAACCCATTAGTGTAGAAATTCCAATTTTCATCAACCAGTTCCCATTCAAGTCTAGCTCAAAGTTTAGTTTTCAGGTTTTACCCCTAGTTACATCTGTCCTAAATCGAAATCCTCTTATTCTTATCCACATGTGGATATATTTTTTGGGAAACCACTTACATAATATTTCACCAAAATAAGAGGTAGTTTTCCTATATTTAAATTTTATATAATGTTCTTCCTAAATTTTTCAAATCCAAATTTCCTAAAATAACTAAACTTTCATTTGATATCAACTATGAAATCCTTTCTTTTTATTACATTACTTTACAGGGAATTTTAGAAACAAAGGATATTTTAAAGTGTAGTGTCTTGGAAAAAATGTACACAATACATGAATATTTAATAAATTGTTATATTAAACTTAAAAATATTATTCATGGTTAATACTAAGTATATTTATTTCATCTCATAAATTGGGGACATACATCAATGTAAAGGGTGGGAAAAAGTCCTAGTAAGGGAAAATAAGGGAAACTGTTTACATGTTTTAGAAATACTGATAAAAACATGAACAATGTAAATATAGAATTAAAAAGAAAACATGAGTCATATAATAAATATAATAAATTAAATAATAACTTATAAATGTGGGTAAAACATTTAATAGAGTCATTCATAATCATATCACTATGTTTTATCACCGAGGTGTCATAAAAATTACCAAGGACATTCACCAAGGTATCGTAAAACATGGCATCTCTAGAGATTAAATTATTTTCCCAGTGAATTGGTTCATTATCAGGGTGAACTAATAATAAGTATTAATTAATTTGATATATATATATTATAATAAAAATCCTATAAATAATCCTTTTATAATCAATGATGTGGGTTTTATATCAAAATCATAGAATTTAAAAAATTTATTAAAAACTAGATGCTTTTGTCATTTTAAACCCATTGAAAAGTAAGGTTGGTTTAAAGTATATTAATACTATAAATAAATTAGAAAATTTTTACATATATGTGAATAAACCTAAATAATATATAGGTTAGGTTATTCAAAAAATTAAATAAAATAATTTCATGAAAAAAGAATGAATATTTGAAACGAAAATAAGGTAGTATAAACTGTATGAAACATTGTTTTTGAAATCATTAAAAAGAGATGGGAAATGGGTATCAAATTTCTAAATTAATCTTGATATAGTAAATTTATAGAATAAAATGGATAGAATAACATGGTATGGAAATTTTAAATACAAACCACATAAAAAGGAAACATGAACGGAAAAGGGAAGTTTAGAGTTCCCTTACCTTGAAGAGTGACTACTAAAACTCAATTATCGGGACCTTGGGGGATTATGGAAACATTATGAGGGATCCATGTGTGGTAAAAATATAAAACATTTCATGAGAGTGATTTTTTAATGAAAGGAAATGATATAATGGTTGGTTAATTATAGTAAAAGTGAGGGAGTTATTTATTAATTTTTTAGGACACCTCAGAAGTGGTAGTTGCAAAACCATGGGCATTACTTAGGTATTTTTCCATAATATTGGCCACATGGAACACTTGTATATATACTTCAACAGATAATATTCTAACATAATTTTAGATTAATTATTACATCATTATGAAAAATCTGTGACGTCTTTAAACATACAAAAAACTCAAATTGTTTTTTACTATTCATGCAAAATTATTGCCTTTTATAAAATTCTCATAATCTCACCATTATGTAAAAAAATGTTCTGAATACAAAAAAGAACTCCATTTTAGGAAAATGATTTTATAATTATGTGAAATTTAAGTTTTATGTAAAATCATTACTTACTCGAAAAATAAAAATTCTATAATTTTAACTAATTTTATAACACTTTGAAAAAATAAATAAGGTCATATAAAAATCACATATAATCATAAAGAAACAAAATATGAATTTATGATTCAATTTTATTTAAAAAATAATTCTTTAAATCATAATATTAATTATAAATTTGTAAATAAACATTTATGTATTATAAAAATACTAATACTTAACTAATAATGTATAAAATAAATATTTACTTATACTATGATATTATTATATCACATTACCATTTAATATGCCTAAATTATATTTATACATCCATATTTGAGGTAACTATTACATTGGTTATATTACTATTTAGATGGATAACATTACTATTCCAAAGGGTGAAGTTATTATTCACAATAAAAAATAAGATAATCATTTTAGACTCTAAATGTATTACTAATTACAACCATATATGTCCATTTATTGAAAATAATTTTAAAAAATTATTTATTTAATGTATAAAAATTATTTAAAAGAAAAAATAGACTTTTTTTACTATTCATCAAAAATATGAAAATTTTAGAAAAATACTAAAAATTCATGCTAGATATATTTTTACATTTGAAATTAAAAATTGATTTTTATTTTACAATAGTAATTCCCTAAGTATTATAGATCTATGGAAAGTACAATTTTTAAATATAAAATCAATTTATCGACATTTTCCCAATTAAACATATATTTTATTATGAAAAAATATTCATTAAACGTAAAGGATGGAATATCAATTTTATTAAAAATAAGGATTAAAATTTAAGTGACTAATTCCAGGACACATAACCCCATATAAAACCCACATACGACCTAAGGGTAAGGTATGCGATGGTGATAGACTCTTGTGGAGGCTCAAATAATATTTCCTGAGTGATAATATCCACTAAATTAAACTTCTCTTATAGTAGGTTTCATTCCAGATTAACATGATGTAGCACGGCTTAGGCTTGGTCAAGAGGAAGCCAAAAGATGAAACCTCCTGCCAAAGCTCCGACAAATGGGCTTTATATGGCACAACTCTTATTGATGAGGCCAATGACTCTTCTTTCTGTAATAATTTTTCCTTTTCAATTCTATTTATAAACATTAATCAAAGCATTAAGAGTACAATTTAAAAACATTATATTGACCAACAGTCATACTGACCAATGGTCAAATTGACTAATGGTCAAATTTATCAATGTTCATATTGACCAATGGTCATATAATGGTCGAAACTCGATGGTCACATTAAAATATACTTACATAATTATTAATATGATATAGTTTTTTGTGTAATAATATAACAAAAATTTTCTAAAAAAAATTATTATTCAATGATTTAGGGTCGTTACAAGTATTACTTATTATTTTATAATATTGATCATTGTATGTTAATAGTTTGGACTACACCTTTACATTTTTATGTTACAAATATTTCCATTATCTAGATATTTTAATGAGATTATCATCTAAAAATGAATTTTTTTGGAGGATGAATTCACGAGTTATGATCTTTTAGGTTTATTACATGTGATTTTTTGGTAAAATTCTTGAATATAAAATTTAACATGGCATTCCATTAATATATTGTAATAAATAAATGATTTAATATTAATAATTAGATAAATATAAATGAAAAAAATATGGAAAAATCATTATTTACTTATTAATATAATATTTATCTACTAATTATGTTTCATTATTCATTTGTTAGAGAGATTTACATAATTGTTCATGTGAGTGGTTAAACCGATCAAAACATTATAATTTTATAATATATGGGTGTTTTTGGTTATATAATTGAATAAATTATTATATTGTCATTATAACATAAGTATAATGATACATTTAATGTTTTATTCAGGAAATTGAAAAGATTATATAATATTTGTAAGGAAGAATATGGAGAAGGAATTATTAGGGATTTGGTAACACATCTGTTGAAGGTGTGAATCATCTGTTAGTGAGTGCTTTGAAAATTGGAAAATTAGAATATTTATTGTGATTTGAGGTTTAAAAATATTAGTAGAGATTTATTTATTGTAAAATAATATGTTATTTAAGATGGATTGAAATGATAGTTTTTGGGTTGTCTTGGTGTATTAGAGCACCTTTTTTTATAAAGAGGGACATTTCTATGGAATCATAATTTATGTGAAGTGTAAATATCGAATAACATGGGATATTAATAAATAAATATTGGTGAGATACATGGAATTTAATCCAATACTATTAATGTTTTATAGAAGGATTCTACATCAATTTACTTATAATAAATTTCAGAAAGTTACAGTTACCCCTTTTTACATTGAATCAATATTATCCTTGGTAATTAATTTTTTAATAAATATAAAAAATATCCCCTTTACACAAATTGGTTCTTATGATTCAATATTTTATATCCATTAAATCTAATTATGTTTAAAAATGGTAATATTAATGATTTAATTAAATCATATAAAATATAAAAATTTATTTTTTAGAAAAATGTATTTATAGATATTATGTGTTCTTATTATTATTTTCCATACTAATTCAAAAAAATATTAATCTACTTATTTGTGTAAAATAAAATATATTAATTACTTAATAATGATAAATTTCATTTATTTATATAAAAATTAGACAACACATACACAATAAATTATTTTAAAATAAAAAATTTTATCCTTACCTTGGTAACTAAAATTCACCTAAATAACATGTTTTATGACTAAAAACAAGAGTGAACATATTCTATTATTTGAATATTTTGATTAAAAATAAAAAATGCATTTTATTATATTAAATTTATATATGTTATTAAAAATTATTTTAATATAAGATTTATAACTGTTTTATAAAAAAACAACTTATATATTTAAGGTATTTATACTCATTAATTACCAATAAAAAATATCCATATCTATATTTATTTATTATATCATTGTATTTTTATTAAAAAATTCATTTCTTTTAAATACATTTAATTTTTAAAATAATGTTTAAGGAAAATCACAATTAACAAATATATAGAATATGATGATAATATAGGAATGATTTTTTAATAATAACACGTTCATATCCTTCAAATATCTACATATAAACCCTTTAATACCTCTATGTATTTCTAAAATATAAGATAAAAAATGATTATTGTTTTGTATGGTGTTTATTCTAGGATGGGTCTCTTAGTTATTTCCATGAGTGTGAACTTATGTCATAGATGTTTTCTCTCAATTTGTACTAGTTATACTTCAGATAGGGATTGCTCTTGGGAAATAACTAGAGATGATATCTCCCATTAATTATTGAACAAATTATCCTCATCATGATAAATTTTAATACTTGATTCCACTGATTCCACATTTCTATGTATTATTCATAATGTAGTTAATTCTATTTATACATGTTAATTAAATGTATAGAGTAAATTAATAATATTTCAAAAACATATTAATCATAATTTATCTCATTAATAATACTATGGTAAATTTTTTATTACAGTATGATGTGTAATAATCCATTTAAAATAATATTTATGTAAATTAAAACATCATAGAAAAATCATGTGATGTGATGTTCTACCTAATTTAAAGGAAAAAATAAATTGAAATTTTATTATTTTGATAATAAAAATGAGGGAAATTATCCCTCATTATATATTCAAGTGTCCATATATCTTCCTTCAAATTATGATTCTTGTATAAAATATTTACAAGGTGATTTTTGTTCTTTCACAACACATTTTTTATTCAATACACGATCCTTATAATTTTTTCAATGGAACCCCATGTTTTTATAAACTTTTTTTATGATCTATTACATTAAGATAAACATAACACAATCCCAAAATATTGATATGGATAGTGTTTTTTGTTAATTAGATAATTATCAACATAAAAAGAAATATGGATACAATAAAGATATTTATATACTTCATTAAAAACACTTAAATTCCTATGATCTTCTAAAACTGAAGAAGATAGCCTCAAGACATACATAAGAAAGGATTGATCTATGAATAATATTTAGGTAAAAATTAATGTCTTCCAAAAATCTGTAATTATGAGTAAAGTTGTATAACAAGATGATATAGAAGGGTGAGAATTATAATAATGGACATCTAAGAATGATATAATAAAATAACATTAAGGAATCATAGGAATGTGGTCACAATATAAAAATAAGACATCATAATCATAAGTCAAGGATAAGTTCTAATACATCATGACATAGTCTTCTTTGGATGACCACCCATGCAGCATACATGGTATCTTATTGGATAAAAACATTACCTAATGTATTGGAGGGATATATAATTCTAGTCCCACATCTCAGATTCATGTTACATACACTCATTTATATACCATATTGGCCATAAAACATAAGAATGTATTTATTCACCATTAATCCCACGATTAAGAATTGTGGTCAATATACAAGGAATTTTCTAATAAATTATAGATAGGTACATCTAGGTGAATACCATTGAGTATAAATGTGGTTGGGTATTTAGAAGAAAAAACTTTGGATTGTAAAATTGTGGGATAGTTTTGGTATCCTAATAGGTGTACAAAAAGGTAATTAAAAGGGTTTAGTGATATGAAATAGTTGAATCCCGTTATATAGAAATCATAATGATTTAAAATGGATATATAAAAACTTATTAAATCATGAGTAATTAGAACATAAAAGTAATTTTACAATGAAAATACCTAAATAAAAATCATGGGATAATCCCCAACCTTGAGCGCATGCTTTTAAACGATAGGTAGGATATTCTAAAAATGAAAGAAACAACATTGTAGGACATAAAAGAGTGATAGGTAGAGTAAATTCATGATCAATGAATTTTGTGTAAATTGGAATGGGTGTACGGGTCACTATATACAAAAATAGAGGATAATTATTTATTAATTTCTAAACATATATTTTGGAATCTAAGTGATAAAATAATCAAAACTACAAACCATCCTATGGGTTTTCTAGTGGTATTAGTAAAATAGGTATGGTTTCCAAAAATATTATTTTTCGTAATTCCAAAATAATAAATATAATAAAATTCATAATGTTAAAGTGATCTATATTCGTAATGAAATATATTTAAAACCATACAATAAAATATAGGTATTGTAGTAATCATTATAGATTTTTAAAATTAACATACTTAAAATAAAAAAAATTAATTTAATGCAAAAAATAATTTATTGTTGTGGATAAATTTTATTGTATTTATTAAAAAAAATTAATATATTATAATTTCATAATATATAAAAAATAATTATATAATTTTTAAATTTTACCCAAAATTATTTTTTCTTCTAGAATTATTAAAAAAATTATTTTTGGATAATTTAGACATGATGATTTCAAATATAATATCAATATTACAACAAAATTTTTTATATATTTTTGAATTTTTACTTTTAAATAATAATACATATTTATTTGAAAATACTATTTTTTACTTCAAAACATCCTTCTCACCGTTATAAAAATTACACTTCCATTTATTAAAATAAACATTCATTTATTATTTAATAATTATTATATAATATGAATATTTCAAGAAAATATAATTTTTTTCATAATCATAGGATTTATAAAAAAATATTCTTTTAATTGAAACAATTGATTCTGCAAAAATATATTAGTTTTAGTCTTCAGATAAAAAACTAGTTTTTATTAAACACATTATATAATAGTTTATATAAATTAATAATTAAAAAGAATAAATATAATCATTATTTTATTAAAAAATAAAAATATTAAAATTCATACTACTAGGGTCTAGAAACCTGAACAATTATTAAGCTAATGTACACACTATGGTTAAGGTGTACAATGATAGATCATTCTTGGGTTGGTTCAACGAACATGATTTTGGGGTGATCTCAATATACTTGGACTTATCCCATAATTGGTTTCTCTAAAGTTTCAATAATTGAATCTTATATTCACATTGGCCTAGGACAAATCTCAGTCATTCCATCTCCCTAATAATATTTGATTAATGGGATTCATAGCGTATCATCCTACAAGTTGAGGATATCACAACTTCCTTTTATTTCAATTAAATATTTATGTAACAATTATTAAATAATAATCATAACTTTCATACCAGAAAAACTATATTATCAATGGTTAGGATTATAAATGGTTATTTATTCAGAAAAATCAGTATTTTATAATGGCCTATAATAGAAAAATGTGGTGAATATGTTTTACATAATGACATTACATAATAAGGAATTTATTAATTCAAAATGTAATTTCATTTCTAGTAGTTTGGGTCATTACATTATCTACCCTTCAGAAATTTCACCCTATAAATTTCATTTTAAACATTAAAACTATTGATGGTACTTCAATTCCATCACTACTTCAGGTTCCATTTTTTCTTACTCAAACTTGTACTTCCTCTATATTATTTTGACCAAGTGATCTATCTTGTTTCATATAAAATTATCTCTACAATCAATGAAATTCATGGGATGATACTTTTATGAGTGATCTTTCTCTCCTAGTACCACATCTAGATTTAGTTAATGTTAAGTATTTTGTATATACTTCATTAAATTAGAATCATTTAATACATTATATACATGATGTATGCTATGTGGTTGAAATACATGATATGACAAAACATCAATGAGATCATGCACATGAAAGTAGAAAATATATATAAGAGTATAATTTTCATTCTTCCAAAGCCACATGAATTTTATCCACAATAATTTATAAAGGAACACGATATCATTGATCTTGAAATCTAGGTCTCATCGAATAATAATTGTGTATCTTTTCTATTTACCTTTCTAAGAATTCATATTTTGTTGAATGGTTTACACATAATATGACATCTCTTTTATATGATGAGTTCTCAAAAGCTTCTTCTCCCCAACTTTGTCCCAACATGTTGGAGTCTGACACCTCTCCCATACAGAGCCTCCAAAGCTACCATTTAAATGCTATAATATAAAATATTATAATATAATAACTCCACCATGGTAATATATTGATCCAATATAATTATAAATCCATTTTAAATGATCTTCATATATCATAGAGAGTTTGAATGATTCACTCATTCTGATCATCCATCTAATGGTGATAAGAATTATTATAACCCACATCTACATCTAATACTTGGTCAATGACTCTCCAAAAACATGAGATAAAACTAGGATATTAATTGTGTAAAATAGTTATCGGTGCTTCATTCACTCTTATAAAATGAATTATATATATCATAGATAGTTGTTCAAGTGTGAAATATATCTTAATTAAAATTAAATAGACTAACATTATATGGAAATTGACTAACACCAAAATTATTTAATTTTATTTAGTTATCATGGGGATTCCTATGATCAATTCTTTGGTTAATTATTCTCATTTCCACATTTTCATTGAAAATGGATGATTAATATCCTTAATAAACAATCATTCATCATTTAATTGAATGAAAATTAAGCCTCGAGATTCAAATTCCACAATCTCACAGTTCATGTTATACCACTAGTTGTTTTGAGTCAAATATATACTCATTATACTTCTTCTTGGATGAGAAATGAACATCAACCATAAGTTCCCATTTTAGTTATGGTTTTGATGGGACACCTATTCATATTCCAAAACTTATAACTCCGTATGATGAATGATTGAAATCATAAATATTCATTAGATTTTTTTGTAGCTCTTTATAGGATTTTTGGTCCACATTGATTCTATTTAGATTTGATGGTTGATATGTTATTTTAGAAAAGAATTATGAATTTACTTTTATTATTATCATGTATATCTTGTTCGTGTCAATGAAAATTTTATCCCTTTCAATCCTCATCATATATAGAATTGAAGGATCCTTTCAATTTAATGTATCTACCACTTTCTTTTCCTTCTCATTATGGTAATAAATTGAATAGTTATAATCCTTAATCATCTCTAAACACCATCATTGGTTCATATTCATCTCTTTTTGTTTGAATTTTTACGTGATTATTTTTTGATATTTATATATTTAAAAAATCACCTCATATATATAATGTCACCAAATATTCAGTATGACCATAATTATGGCCAATTATAGACCATTAATTGATTAGTTCTTCTAATGGATCATTAGTTTGTGGGGGGGTATATGATATCACCTTATCATCTTCCATTAGTACATGACCAAATACTTTTTAAGATTCATTATTTTAGATTAAAAATCTGTCCTAATTGGTGGGAAAATGAATATAGGTGTAGTAATTAGCCACTTCATTAACTCTTATAAGTTTTCATCACATTTATCAGTCCATAAAACATCACTATCATCTGTTTTATCTCAGTTAGTGGAATTTAAAATAATTAGATGATTCTCACATGTCAATTATAGTACTTATCTAATCCATGGATTCTATAGATCTCCATCACAAAAGTTAGTCTTGTACATCCTTCAATATCCTCATTATTTAAGGAATCTACATATGTCCCTTATTTGGTGATAAAATGCCTTGGAATTGTTACTTTATCTACTAAAAAATATTATTTCTTATACTTCACTTTCATATTTTCCTTTCTCAAGGGCATCTATAAAAAATTCAAATGATAATGATAATACTCCTTGTTTTTTGATTATTCAAGAATAACATCTATAATAAAATCCATAAATTTATTGAATTTATCTTTGAAGAATCTATCCATTTTTTCATAAAGTCAATTTAAGAGTTAGTGATTCCAAATGATGTCAATAGAAATTCATAGTGCCTATGGATTTTATAAAAAATATCTTTGTGAAATCCACCTTTATTTGTTTTACTTGACAATATCCCAACCAAATATCCAACTTACAGTAATATTTGGCTCTATATAACTGATTAAATAATTCATCAATATTTTTTAGAGGAAAAATATTCTTTACCATGATCACGTTAATTTGATAATAATAAATTCATGAGCATGATAACTTATCCTTCTTCTTGATAAAATGTATTAGTTTACCACACCCTAAAGCACATTGGTGTATATGCCCTTTATACAGATTCTAAATTTGTTTATTCTTTATCTCATCAAGTTTAATATTGGTCATTATGTATGGAGTCTTGGATACTGGCCAAGATTTGTGTATATTTTCAATTAATAACCAAACCTCTCATTTCTGAAGAGTACATGGAAATTATTTATCGAACACATAAATATATTCTATTATAACTTGCACCTCATAAATTGTGAAATTTTCCATAGAATTATTCATTTTTGTAATATATTATTTATTATAAGGTAATAATATACATGATTCGATAATGACTCAGAATGATACCCATTCTCCTCCTTAAAATTTTAAAGAATCTGTGGGATATTAATAATAATCTTGGTGATTTCATTATCCCAATAATTTTTGTTCTCTATATAAAAGTAAATTTCAATACATACCTAGAATAAAATTGAATCTTTATAAATGATGAATCAAATGGATTTTGGGAAAATATAACCCATAAATATTTATTCTAAGGATGTTATATTGTTAGGATATAATAATTTGTCCATATTCCATATTCACGGATATATTGGATTCAATATTTTAGTGTGGTGTTATAATTGATCTATTATCGGTGCCAAATTTTGTTTGAGGATGCATATTGTCATCTCAAAGGAAAAAAATACACCCTTTAATAAAATAGATCATTTTTTGAATCCCAATGGATTTGTGAGAAATATTTGAGCTCTATGTTCAATACTAAAATCCATGAAGAATACCTTTAAGCACCTAATACGATGTAAAATAGTCATTTTTTGCTTCGGCCATCCCAAAATAGAAAAAACAAGTGAAATGATAGAGAGGTTGGGGAATAATATTCTGGCTAGCACACAAGTATGTTACATTTACAATGAGAAATTAAACACCCACTTCCATGCAGAACTTATTATGTTCCACTACCTATGATTTTTTCTATAAATATAAGGGAATACACTTTCTATGGTGTAATGATCTAGAAGATGAATCATTTCTCACATGCACATAATATTGCCTCTTCTGTGACTGCAGGGAAACCCTAAACCACTCAAGGTACACAATTGTGTGTGATATGTCCCCTATAGGTCCTCTTTCATGTAGACCCACAAGGGCTTTACCCACACTAATTTCCTTTTATCCTAATGCAATTATTCAAAAAAGACCCCCTTGCACAAAAAACATTACCTTTCACACTACATCTTCCACTCATCACATTCTATTTTTCATGAAAACCATCATTCATTCACACACCCATTCTGTAGGCTCCATGAGTTTAATTAACTCTAAAAACCCATGTTTTATCTCCTATTTTAGGAAACTCCCATGTCTTTCATGAACCTCCTCTGTGCGGCCCTCCAAGCTTGTGAATAGTGATTTCTTGGTCCCTTAAGAAGTGTCCATTGCTGTGTTTGCCTACCATTTTTTTTGGAATAGGTAAAGTAATTTCTATTAATTTTTTTTATAACCATGAAAATGTGGACATCACTATTGACCACTCATCCAACTCCCTCCTATCGATAATTGTTGATGCCTTCCCTTCCCCATATGTGGGTGGGTATTAGTTATGTAAACCCAATGGGTGAGGAGTTAGTCCCCCACATTAGAGTTGCAAGACATTAAACTGCATAGAACCAATATCCTCAACACATGACATTAAACTACGACTACCACATGTGTGGAAGTTCTATAAGAATCAGAGAGAGGATGGGTATTAGATCTCTCTCTTATCTATTTTCCTTTTGTCTTTGTCACACTATTCACTAGGGGATTTCTCCAATCCCACTCATCTCCATGGGACTGAGATCTTCTTCACAAGGAATTAGATCTTCCAAACATAGAATGGTATAATCCTAGGGCATCATTAATTAGTATTCCTCACACCATCTCTCATTGATGAAGAATTTTTGATGAGACTGTCTAGTCCACTTATTCTTCTTGTTTCTCACACTCAGTATGACTCACATGGGATTATAGGTTAGTATTGACCATGAAATCCAAATGAACTACATGGGTTTTGATACTTGTATTTTAAACATGATAGGTAGGATGTTTATTTGAGGTTCAATCCCATCTAGTGGTGAACCAAGGTGCCCCCTCTTAGGGTGAACCTCTCTCATCTAACCCTAGTGGTGTCCATATTTGTTTTTACATGGGCCGCTTACTTCGGTATAATACCCAATTCAAAGTTCTGAACTATGTGGACATTGATCCACAACTAACTAGAATACAAAAAAACCTCCATAAGGCCCAATAACATATTCCACCATCCACATTGATCTCCTCTGGGACACATCCAATGAAGTCCATGCCCCAACCCGATGGTCACATCTCCTTTGGATATTCATTTGGGAATATTTTATTCATAAGCCAAAACCCCCATTCAAAACTATTTATACTTGATTCCCAACTAACTGGGATACCTAGGATACCTCCTTAATTTTAAACCCCAACACAACCCCCACAAAACCATCCAATCTATCTAATCCTTCCATACTCCATCTTTATTTTACCCATGTTTCCATATCCTGGTGGAATCGTGCCACCCCATCCACATCATCACTGCTCTCAGCATCATTCAGGAAGTCTCAGTGTGCGAGACCCACACAATCCAAACAAGGGAAATCCACTCTCTAAGGGTATTATAAGTGTGTAATCCCTACTCCATTAAAATAACTACAGAGGTTTTTATCACTATCTTTTAAACATGTTATATAGGACACCTCTCAAAGGTTCAATCCCAACAAATGGAAAACCTCTTTGTCCCCTTACTAGGGGTGCGCCACTCTGCTGCATCCTCAATGGTGTCCATATCAACATTCATGTTTTCAAACCTTCCCTTCACTAGACACACCACCCTGGGACATCTTCTATAGGTTCTTTGATCCATCCATCCGGTAAATCATATTGATTTCACACTCTTAGGGATATATATTCTGAATACTTCTCTATAATATGATAAAATCATGAACATCTGCCTCCACTAGATGTTAAACTCACGACCTACCCCATTGAGAACATGGGATTCCTGATAAAAAACCATGGATGACATGCCTATGGAATTAAATACCCCGTGATTGAAGTGAAATGACTCAAATTTTCATGTCCTTAAGAAGCCCTATTATGAGGAATAATACTTGTGTTTCAATGTTCCAATGTCCGGAAATGCTTAGGGATGACCAACATTATACTAACCTAAATAGACATTTCTTCCCGAACATGAACCCTTGTAATGGCCAGAATGAAGTGGTGTAGTTAACCAGTATCCACTAATATATGACACTAATAATTAGTTTCCTAGAAAACTTATTAATATTAATGGGAGACCCATACTAGGAAAAAATGTTTGATGAGGAATCCACAAATGTAGGGAATAAGATCCCATCATACCATTTTGATCATGGAAAATAAATCTCTGAAGAACTGATGAATTCCTCTCCCCTTTGGAAATAAAGAATGTGGGATACATTTCACCATCAGTGAACAAACACACGCACAGGAGGTGTGACCCGCTAGAAAGCATTGGAAGTAGAAATGGTGGACCCGATAAGAAACACTTCTCTTTAATATGGATATTAGTACTGTTCAATACATTAGTAGATGAGATTGTTACCAGATGTAGATATCTAATATCAGTCCCCACTAAGAAAATAGTGGGTCTTTGGTGGAACTCATCAGATATTGGAGTAGTTAATCATTGGTATTCTAATCAGTGACATCATCAGTGTGGATCTTTCGCTTCATACATTGAAGAATAAACAATTTTGGGGAATTAGTAATTGCTTTCCTATATCAATACTGATGGCTAAATATTCTTGATTTGTAGGACCCATGCTATAGGAAACCAATCAAAAATGCCCTCATACATAGGTATTAAAGGAATATCAATGCAGCTATCCTGTAAGACTCCACCTCTTCCATGATGTCATCCATGAAAATGGATATCAGACACCGACTCCCCATCTCCCGATCGGAGATTGGTCAATGGACGGTGATGGAAATCCACATACGATAGTACAATAAGAAGAATGTCATTCCCATGAGGGACATGGCCTACCAGGACATGGAGTATTTTGTACCTCATCATCACCACCATCCCCAAGGGTCACCCTGGGAGCCACTTCTCCCCACTCCTACATCCAACCACTTCAGGAGTCTCTCACCATAATTTTTCTATGACTCACTCCCTTACACCATAGAGATAGTGGTTTCTAGAGTCACCCCAACTGCAACCGCTACTCGAGATCCAATAGGGAGGGCTACCACCAGACCACATGAACACCACCATTGACCATAGCAATAAGATGAAAAACTCTAGTTTGTACCCCTGATTTTCTGATCGTGGTATGGATAACTTGACACCAACATCAGTCACTATATCATGAATATTATCCATCATAGGGAATCATATTCCACAGATCTAGTATATTTTGCCACCATATATTCATTCTATAAGTTCCCTGTTACTGTAGAGTTGAGGAACATCAATGGCTTATCGAGATCGAGACCTTAGCTACACCACATGTAGGCTGGGTTAAGTCTTTCAACCACCAGTTCATCCATCACCCATTACTGGCTGAACAGTGATGATGATATCCGGTACTGAGGCCGTCCTCATACCATCTCTAGTCATAGAGGAGGCCCTCCCCATGCTTTCACCCAACATGGAATTTATTCCCATGTCCTTAGAGCCGATTCAAGTAGAGGTCCTCCCCATTATATTGAAATTTGTCTTAAAGTTCCTCCTCATGCCTATGGTTCCCGATATAGAGTAACTCTTTATTACCTGTACAATAAACATGAAGCCCCCCCCCACGTCATCACTATCTCAAGAGAAGGCCCTCCTTGTTGCAGCACCCATAAAAGAGGATGTCCACCCTACATCACCAATGAACAGTACAGAGTTCCTCCCCATTCCATAGGAATCCTACAAAGAGTACTTCCCCATTTTCTCAACAGATCCATAAGAGGTCCTCCCCACTCCAGCACTCACAACTGTGAAGTTCCTCCCCACATGTACAAACACTAGTATGAAGGTCCTCTTTGTACCCAAGTGGCCAAATATAGATGCACTCCCCATTTCCTATTCAATATATTTATAGGTTATCCTTGAACTTAGATCCTCAATTTGGAGGTCCTCCTCACTTTTACAACTAATATAGAGGTACTCCCCGTGTCCTTGATGATTTATGTAGAGTTCTTACTTGCTATGTCAATAGTCTCAATGGATGTCCTCCTCACTTCAATGAAAACCAATATGGAGGTCCTCCCCATACTCCAGCAAGCTCAAGAAGAGGTCCTCTTCACTCCAGCACCAACCCACACAAAGGACTTCCCCATGTCGAAAATTTACCCTGCCCTGACAAGCCATCTAATGGAATAAGGTGAACCATCATCATCTAAGGAAGAGTGATGAGAAGCATCAATTCGTTTTCAATCCAGTATTCTTCTTATATTCTTAAGTGGAATGTGACTCAAAGATAGATCCTTAACCCTGATCTTCAATGTCAGAGTCTGCATTAGTAGGATAACATGTGAGTTTTTTTATCCCGAAATGTGAGATGAACTAGATCCCAAAATTCCATCATAGGATCATGTAGGATGCATAATATTTATCTCCATTCTAGGACATTGTTGTGCATTTCCTCTCTATCATTTCTAGTTGCATTCTCTACAAATGCATGAGATCGTGGAGAGTTATTCTAGGGATTGGTAGATAAAGAAAACCTTCTAGATCCACTACCAACCATTTTTTCCATCGCACATGAGGCGGTGGTAAACACTTCATCATATATGGACGTGATAATGCAGCTTGCATTACCTCTAAGAGACAACCCAACATGTGGTGACCGATCAGCTCATGTAATATTTTCTCCACCAGTGAGACCACTACCACAGAGATCCACACCAGTTCCGTTGTCGATTACCTAGTCATCCTCGATTAAAGAATGGGGTAATGACGAGATGAACATCACATCCTAATAAAAAATCATATTGGACACTCTCACTAAGAATAATTTATCCAAAATACTTTTGTCAACAGACACTCTATACTATGATATTCTAGAGTCACTCACCCTTGATGAGGTTATATGATTTTGCAGGACCATCTAGTTGATGAATTTTCACTTCTAATGTTGTGAGTTGGTCTATCTAGGATTCTAGGGTCATTCTGATGACATCGATTATCTATGACATATAATTGAGTTATAAGCACTTCTTGTGTCTTAACACCCTATGTTTTCTAGATATCACTAGATTATTCAGCAAAGATACATTAATATCTTCATCGTTATCTACAAAATTATTGAGGAGGGGTCCCGAATGTTCATATCTGAAGCATGGAACAATATGCATCTCTTCACATCAGTCCCATCCTACAAAATTTTTGATTTCCCAATGAAATTGTTGATAAGCCTTTGGGAACAGTTGCGGTAAGAATGGGTTTCCTGGATATATACCTATAAGGAGGCATTAGTGTAGGGTCTGAAGAAGATAATTATCCCCCCTAGGGTAGCACAACACCTACTGGACCCCTCAGTTATTGTAACCCACTATCATAGGCATATAAATAGTGTTGGATACCCCTCAACAACATTTCACATCGATAAGAACATTAAAAGAGGTAAGGGTTCAATTGGAACATCCAAACCCTCATATATGTCCAATGTTATGTAAGAGGCAAAGGTTCATCTCCCTAAAACTACCCTACTCTAGTAGATCAAAGATCATAGAAGGCTCATTGATAATTTACTTTCTCAATCCCTTGTAGAACAAAATTTTTATTATGGTAGTCTCCAATTCAATCATATACCTCATCCACTAAGGCAGCATAGGAAGCCACAAGTCATTCGTGGATAGTTTCCTCCTACTAATCTATAGGATATCAGACATCCTGATAGGGTAGAGGCTGGATTATTTGGAAAATGGCCACAGTATATTTTTCTGAATCCACCATATAATTTTGATAACCCTCATCAGGATCCTGATCAAGATACTACATAGGTCGTTCATCTAGTATTTCCACCACTCACTCCTCTAGCCACTCCAAGATCCATTGTTCTAGCCTATCATGTTGAAGAGCTTGTCAATGAACTGGTTATCTTGAATCACCACCAATATGATCTGATGGCCACTATAATTTTCCGACTCGATGAATTGTAAATGAGATTAGTGGTGATCCCACCTTATGTAATGTCGTATCCAGCATGGGTAGTCGACATGAATCCATCCCAACATTTTATATATCCTAACATCTCCCCTATTAAATGGGATGGGAAACCCAAGAAAACATATAGAGCACTTCATTTCCAAGTGTGAGGCCATGATTGGGACTTAAGAGCTACTATAATCTTCCACGATCTGATGTTTTCTACAGACAGTGGAAGGACCTATGTCCATCCTGTACAACGAGTTAACAACTAGTTCCATCACTGGTTGGGTTGTTCATCACTATAAATTTATTTATTATTTTATATCCTCAAAACCCAAGATGATTATTCTTGAATCCTTTAAGTTAATACCATGGCTATAGGAGTATTCTACTCGAAGGCAGTATCGTGGGTGCTTTCAAATGATGTTCGGTTTCAGGTTACTTAGGTGCTGAAGTGTGGCTAACTAAGGTTGTCTCTCAAAGAAGGAAGTATATTTAACCACATATTAAAGGTATTTTTAAAATAGTATAAAAGTAAATAATAATACTAATTAAAATAAAGGGGTTTTTTATTATTTATAAATCTATAAGAAGTTTTCTAGAAGAATATTTAATTTTTTTAATTTTGAAATAAAAGTTGATTAACAAAGCACAACGAAAAGATGTTTCTTTTAGAAAAATATTTTTAGAAAGTATAATCGATCTAACTCTAACTTTTAATTTACTTATTAATCCTTATAATTTAAATTTATATCCAATTAATTATAATCCCCTAATTTTATAACCATTGAACCCTATGGGAGTTAACTTAACCACAAAGAAGAAATTACTTAAACCCTAGGCTAGCTTCGGAACACGCAATCACAACACCATGATTTGATTGATGTTCTAAGGTTAGTTTAGGGTATGTGGTTAATTATAGCACATATTCACTCTGGAAATGAGTATGAATTGTTTTTAGGGAATATATATTAACTTTACAAACTTATCTCGTGTGGTGTTGTATTACCGATTAAGTATGTGCTCTCACAATTTAAACAAAACCTCAGCCTCGCGTGTTTTTGTGATAATTGTTCAACTGATTTATTAGTTTATTATAATTTAATAACACAATTTATGGATCATATTCTGTGAATTAAAGTAGCTCAATGATTCAAAATAACTTAATGAAGAGGTTAAAAGATAGATTGATCACTAGAAAACTACTCTTCCTTGGGCGGTGTGGTCATTGTGGAGACATTTTGCATGAGCGAAAGATTGAAAGGGTAGAACCCAATATCATCTCCACTCTTGATTCCAACCAAATTAGGAATATAAAGAGAAGAATATATTTGAAAAAAACAGAATAAAAGAGAATAAATAAAATAAGAACAAAGATGTTTATTACACAAATTAAAACATTACAACATGATGAAGAGAAGAAGGATTCGATGAAGGGATCCATGCTTCAAGAGCTAACCCTCTTACAATGGTTGTAGAATTTCAGTGAAATCAATTATCCTCTATCTCCAATATCCTAATACACGTCCCAACCCCACCAATTAAGAATAACACTAATTTATAGAGTGGAGGGGAGGCTAGGTTACAAGTTGTTTCGAGTTTGAATGGGGAAATTCGGAAAAATATTTTAATTCAAATTGCACCGCCCATTTGACCACCAAAATGCATGAATCATCTCTCCTTATAGAAGGATGATTTGTAAAAAATTGAATCCTCGAGAGTATCCCAAAAATTGGGCCTAATCCAACACGTATGATGAAGTTATGGACCAAATACAGAACTCATGTCCATTCTCACGAGTCCAGACCACCATTGATTTAATGGCCCATTTGCTTCAACCAAATGCACTCTTTAGCTCTAGTATCATGAATAAAAGTTTTATAAAATTTCGTTAGGAACATTTTCGAAAATATTTATTCTCAAATAATTCATATTAAAATATTTATGTGCGAAATACTATAGTGAATTTTAAAAGGGTAAAACTAGAATTTTCCTCAAATTTTCAAATGAATGATCTAATCCCAAATATTTCATAAATGAATATATTTAGCACAATGTGAGTAAATTATGTCATTTATTATCAATAAAATATTCAACAAAATAGTGTTTTATCAACTCCCCCACACTTACCTTTTTGCACTCTTGGGAAAAACCTCATATCAAGTAAACATCAATATCAAATCAAAACAAAATTTAAAACACGTATCCTTGATATCCAAAAATTACACACCAAGAAGAAAAAGATATAATACCCCATAAAAAACATTATTTCAAGTTATCTATTTATATTATTCAATATATTTACACTTCATTTATCCTCTCATGAACAAAACACTTACCTCACTTGACTTTTCTCTTATCACAAAAATGCCAATTTGTTAGCAATGTCTTTCTCATCTAAACTCATAAAAGTGTCACCATAGGCTTGATAAATTCCTACATTACCACCAAATATGACTCAAGTACATATGTTTGTCATGAAGACTTTCCAGAGTTGTTCTTTGGATTTCCGACGGTAGGATTAAGATGTGAAAATTTTTTAGACTAAATGAGGGGGGCTTGACTCTTTTTTAAGAAAATTTGCATTAATCTAATTTTCACTTAAATATGGTCTCCACCTCAATCCCCATAGCACCAATTCATGTTCATCATAATGAAATATAAATGAAGGTTCACACCAATCAACTTTTTAGCAGTAAAAATGCCAATTTTTTCAAGAATGGTTTTCCTGAAAGATCGTGATAGGTACAACTTTCTTCCTCTATTAGAAGCTTCAGAAAGGTACAACTTTTGTTTTCATGAAAGCTCCATAAAAGGCACAACTTTCGATATTATTATTTTCTTCAGTAGCAAACACATCTCTTCAGAATTTTATTTTCCACCTGAAGTATCACAAAATTTGTTAGCACAACACAAGACATATTCCCTCATACTTAAGTTCAACTAGATTATGCAATTTCACTTCAAGAGTTGGTTGGATAGGAAAAATTAGTTTGTAATGTGGCTAACCTAATAAGTTGTTCATGGATTATAAGGGATAAATGGGTTAAATGTTCAAGGTAGGCCATTATAAAAAATGATTCTTTGAAATATGGGCTTTAATACCAAACAAATACCTCAATCATTTAAAATATAAGTACCCAAAACCATCATGTTTTGATAGGAGTAAATAAAATTCTGGTTAAATCAAGCATGGTTTGGTTCTCTCAAGATGTGAGGTGAATGTGAAGAATATGAAAAGAATGGTTCAGAAGCCTCATAGGAAAGTTATTTCAAATATAAAGACAGTGAGATGTGGCATGGGACTCAAAATTCAGAGTACTTTTCCTGAAATTACTAAAGATTTGAACTTGCAACAAAGTTATTTTTAGCATTCATTTAATCTCAGTTTCAAGGGATAAATTGTTTCAATTATTGATATGGATTAAAAAATGGTTATAAGAATCATTTCATCCCAAAATTTAAAACAACACACAAAAAACTGAAAAATAAACACACAGATTTTGAAAAACACAATTTTTTTCAAAAATCATTGAAAAACAGGAAAGCAATTGAAATTACAAAACTAAATTGTTCCCTCCCCCACACTTAAAATATTAAATTGTCCTCAATGTGAACCATTAGATGATATATTCACATGAAATGTATAATTTTAAATAGGAAAAAGAAAAAAATAGTGAAAGGGTTAGGAACAGCCTGATATGCTCAAGTGATGATGGGGTCATGCAGTGTAATGAAATCCACTCCATCAGTAGGAAGTCCCTCAATGTATTTATTCAAATGTTTCCCATTGAATGTAAAGATACTTTTAGTTTACTCTTGTGTGATCTCAACTACAGCATAAGGAAAAACATTAGTCACACCATAAGGACCTAGCCACCTGGAATGAAACTTTCCAGGCATCACCTTCAGTCGTGAACTATAGAGCAAGACAATCTATCCAAATTGAAATTAACTTTTCTGGATCATTTTCTCATGAGATGATTTTGATATTTCCTTATAGAGCCTTGAGTTCTCATATTAATACAATTGAATCTCCTCAAGATCTTGAATTTTTAGCTTCCTTTGGATTCCAGCTTGGGCCAAATCCATGTTACATTTCTTTATATCCCAATAATCTCGATGCTCAACTTCCACAGGGAGATGGAACTCTTTCCCAAAAATAATCCAAAATGGGGACATACTGATGGGAGATTTTTATGATGTACTATATGCCCCTATCACAACATCTAAGCGCTTGCTCCAAACCTTCCTATTTGGTTGCACAGTTTTCTCCAAAATCTGTTTCAACTAATGATTCGAAATCTCAATCTAGCCATTTTTGGGGTGGTATGGTGTTGATGTTTTGTGTGACACCCCATACTTCTAAAGGTGTGAAGCCAAATCCTGATTGCAGAAGTGTCCCCTTGGTCACTGATGATGTCCTTCAGTACTCTAAACCTACAAAAAATCTGTGCTTTGAAAAAGTCCACAATAACATGAGAATCAACAATCCAAGTGGCCTTAGCCACCACCCATTTTCACACATAGTTAACAGTAACCAAAATATACAGAAAACCCAATGAACTAGGAAAAGGACCCATAAAATCTATGCCCCACACATCAAAAATCTCATAGAATAATATGGGCTGTTGAGGCATCTCATTTCCCCTAGAAATATTTCTCGTGTGTTGGCAATGTGAGCATGACTTAAAATACACATGAGAATCATGGAATAATCTAGGACAATATAATCTAGAGTCTAAAACTATCCTAGCTATCCATTGGGTTCCAAAGTGTCCATTACAATCAAGTTTATGAAATAATTGTATAATAGACTTAAACTCATGATCAGGAACACACCTCCTAATAACTTGGTCACTACACATGCACCATAAATGGGGATAATCCCAAAACTAAAATCTTGACTCACTCTTTAATTTTTGGACTTGTTGTTTCTTTAAATTTGCAGGTATTTTAGAGGCAACAAAGTAGTAAACTAAATCTTCATACCAAGGATGTGTACCTAAGATGGAGTAAAGATGCTCATCGGTGAAAGTGTCTCGAAGTGGTACCTGGTCCATGGTGTCATCCTCTAGTGTGTGAGTAAGCCTACTCATGTGGTATTAGACCATGTTTTCTGACCCCTTATTTTACATTATCTTAATATCAAATTCTTGAAGAAGGTGCATCCATCGGATTAGCTTGTGCTTTGCATCTGGCTTCTTCAAGAGGTACCTCAGAGCTGTATGGTCAGAAAAAACAACTACTTTAGAGCCCAATAAATATAAACACAATTTATCTAAAGAAAATATGACATTAAGAAACTACTTTTCTGTGGTTTTTTAGTTTTATTGGGCTGAATCTAGTATCCTTGATGCATAGGAAATCACATGTGAACGTTCCTCCACCCTCTGAGATAAGACAGCTTAAACTGTGAAGTTGGAGGCGTCACACATAAGCTCGAAATAAATCTCCCACCATGGGGGCTGTATGATCAATGGAGTGGTTATGAACTTATTTATCTCATGAAAGGAAGTCCTGCAAGAATCATCAAACACAAAATCAGAATCCTTTTGAAGAAATCTCAACATAGGAAGAGAAATCTTACTAAAATCTTTCATTAAGCGCCAATAAAATATTGCATGCCCTAAGAAACATCTAACATCACACACACATGAAGGATTTGGTAAGGATGAAATAATGTCAATCTTAGATCTATCAATCTCTATCCCATGTTTTGACAATACATTCCCTATGACAATGCCATGCTCTACCATGAAATGACACTTTTCAATGTTCAAGACCAGATTATTTTCAATACAACAATTCAACACCTTTCCTAAACTACTTAAACATTTATCAAATTAGGATCCACACACTATAAAATTATCCTTAAATTCCTTTATACAGGTCTCAATAAAATCATAAAAAATACTCACCATGCATCTCTGGAAGGTACTTGGGGCATTGAAAAGTCCAAATGGCATCCTTCAGTAGGAAACCGTACCGAATGGACATGTGAATGTTGTCTACTCTCACTACCACAAAACAGGGCAAGGGAAGCGATTCCCTTTATTAGCGCTAAACAGAAAGAATTGATAAAGGGGTATGCCTTTATCAGTGCTATCTAAAAGCGCTGATAAAGGTATCTCTTTATCAGCGCTAAAAAAGCACTGATAAATAAATGTTTTATCAGCGCTTTTATTTTAGCGCTGATAAAACATACCTTTATCAGTGCTTTTAAGGAGCACTGATAAAGGTTCCGTCGGTTTTTATTTAATAACCCTAACACGCCATCCTCACTTGCATGCAGTCAAGCTCTCACAGAAGCTGAACCAGTCCCCTCGCCGTCACGACCTCGTCCTCCTCCTCCTCGTCTTCCTCCTCCTCCTCCTCCCTCCTCCTCGTCCTCCTCCTTCTCCACCACCGTCGCTGCCTCCGCCCCCGCCCCCACTACCATGACCACCGCTGCCTCTGCCGCCACCACCCCCGCTACCACGACCGCCGCCGCCTCTACCACCACCACCGCCTCTGCCTCTACCATCGCCACCGCCTTGCCGCCGCCGCCGCCTCTGCCTCCGGCACCTCCGCCTTTGGCGCTGCCTCCGCTGCCACCGCTACCATTATTTATATTCATTTTTAGGTAAAAAAAATTTACCGCTTGAATTGAACGCGTGAAATACTAATTTAAGGTGTTATTGCAAGATTCAATGGATTATTGATATAATTGAGTTCTTTATTTAATCGTTGCACCTCAATAAACACCTATTGAATCTTGTTTCATGGGTTAGATGTTCTTGAACTCTTTTATGGACACCCCTTGAGTGTGCCAAGTAAAATTATCTTTTTAATGTCAAATTATTAACTTCCCTGAACACCTATTTAGCTTATATCAATGCTTTTAAATGAGTTTTCCCTTGATACAAGGGTATATAAATGGAATTAAAGACACATTATAGGTGTTTGGACTAGATTATTAATGGAATTTACCATGTATGAAATTTCCATGTTGATTATGGCCCATTTTGAAGACCCTTTGAGACTTATTAGTGAGTTTTCCATTCTTGGTAAAATTGAATGTGTAATAATAATGAGGAGTGAATTTTAAATGATGGATTTATTTTAATTTAATGAATTAATTAAATTAATTGAAATGATCTATAATGGGTTGAGAGGGAACACCATCTACTGCATGTTATATAGAATGATAATTATGTATTTAATTTTTTTGAATGAAATTGTACATGGATAATGGGACATATGAGATTTTTTTCTTCATGTTTTGTAATATAAATATGAATGTGAATAATTCTTTACTTATACAAATGGTCTTAATTAAATTTATGGATGGGAGGTAATTCCCCATTCTAGTTAAAATTAAAATACACCTTTATAGAGGATAACATAAGATGGTAAGGTAATTGTTGAGAATATAGGAGAATCACACTCCCTTACATCAGGTGTTGAGTATAACATATCACACCACAAATACTAATAGGATGTTGGGATTTTTTTACCAAACCAATTTCTTAGAGTTATTACATGATGGATTACTCCCCATCCTGAGTTCCATCTAGTTCACATTGCTCTATGCTTGATCACTATTATGGTTGGATTTCTTTTCTCGAGGTATGTGATCCTTCTGATTCCTATTTGGATTTGTTTGCACCTATGGTTTGAATAAAAATTAGTGATCCGATAGTGATTTCTATAAATAAATTTAAATTTATTTGCATGAATTGTATTTTGGGGTTTGTGGGATGTGGTAAATGGTGTACTCGATTTTAGATTATTTTATTCTATGGGTTTCTCCTATTTAATGTTTTCTTTTCAGTTGGAAATCTCCTCTGTTGTGCGCCTCTCCTCTGCCATGTACGCACCTCTGCCATGTGCTTAACGACACCTTTGCGGTGAGTTATCTCCTGTTACTCATTGGTTTCCTCTGGTTCTCATGTTATTACTATTTGATATTGATGGCTATAATGTGAAATGTATGGGCTAAACACCCCACTAAAAATCACGGTCGTTGGTGTTCCTTGTTTGCACACTAAATGAATTGAATGTTGGTTGGTTCTTGTTGAACATTAGAATATATAAATTGGTAATATATGTATACATGACTTATGAATCAACACCCCAGGATGATAAAACTTCTGTGATAACCCCTAAATTAACAAACAAAATTGAATAAGGGATGCTTTGTAAAATCTAAAATTTTGATTGTTTGGATTGTATGGTGTTACGATTGAGGTGTCATGCTTATAAAAGATTCATCCACCTAATGTGGTTTTCTAGGGGCATGCAGCAATAGAGCCTTTGTAGGGGAACATGAATGGAACTAGATATTGGGAAGGACTCAAAAACTCCTCTGATAATTGGTAGCTAGAGTCCTATTGGATGTTTTAGTCAAGGGAGGGTATGTTGTACCACCATACAGGAATGACAGTATAAGGAAGAGTATATAACATAGGGAGTCTAGATCCAGCCTTGGGTTTAGGGGATGGTCATATGCATGTTATGTAGTCTATTATGGATATTGTGGATTCTTGATCATCTAATGTCAATGGTGCAATTCCTATATCATCTACCCTTTATTTTAGTTTTTATAAAAGAGAATCACATTCATTTTTTCAGTCTTTTTGTGAATGTTTTAGTCTTGGAGGTGTAAAGTTTGGATAGTGTTATCACCATCGACACACTATTGGTATTATAGTCCAAGAATATAACATATTTCAAGGAATGATATCTAGATATTGGTTGTTATCATTTATTTTTTAAACCACCCATGCTTTATATGATAATATTTTATTTTAGTTTTGTTATAGATTAGTTTGTTTTATAAAAATCCAAAAGTATTTGTTCCCAGATGAGAGTTAACTTTTTATCTCCAAAATAGACAGAGTTATTTTCACTTGGATGAGAGGAATATTCTATCTGGTCATGTAGAACCAATTCAATCTATATTGTATTTTATCATGGCTCAAATAGTCAGGCATATTGTAGATGTTTCTAGAATGCTGTAGGATTCTTTTTCTCGAATGGTAGTACATTTTTAGGATGTGTTCACTGATGATGTATAAAATTTACTTCTTAATAAAGAGATAAACTTTATAATATAGTTAGTTTTGGGAGAGAATTCAGTTTCTATCAAAATTTATAAAATAACACCAAAAGAGCATCAGTTGTTTGAATTACAATTTGATGATATAGAATATAATGGTTTCATAAGGCATTGTACTTTACCACGGGGTTTTATAGTTCTCTAAAATAGATGGTTGATTGGTATTTATTCTTTTGTTGGACTATTGGAGATTGAACCTGATGAGAGTCATGAATATGTATCCTCATCCACGCATTGATAGTCACATTGATCATCTATGAGGTTCTATGATCTTCTCCAAGATAGATTTGAAATTAGGATACCATTAGATGAGTTGGACATCTATGGACCTACCATGGACTGCTTTTAGTTGTAGTTATGGCCTGTATGAATTTTTAGCGATGATATTCGGTTTAACTAATGCATTGGTTGTATTAATAGACTTGATGAATAGGATATTTCATCCTTTTCTGGATCAGTTTTTAGTAGTTTTTTCAATTAAATATTAGTGTACTCCCAAACCAAAGTTGATCTTGACCAACATCTTATCATCACATTGAGTACATTGAGATAGCATCATATTTATTACTGTTTTCTCTTGTTACTCATTGGATTCCTCTTGTTCGCATGTTATTACTGTTTGATATTTATGGTTATAATGTGAAATGTACGGGCTAAACGCCCCGCTGAAAATCGTGGTCGTTGGTGGTCCTTGTTTGCACACTAAATGAATTGAATGTTGGTTGGTTCTTGTTGAACATTGGAATATATAAATTGGTAATTGATGTATACTTGACTTATGAATGAACTCCCCAACATGACATGTGTTTTTCTTCACTCACACCATGTATAGATACCATAGAGACTTGATGTGTATAGACTATACACCCCTAGTGGTCATGTAAGGACTACACACCACATATTCCACAAAAATGTGATGCATATCTAGTGAGGTGACTCAATATGTATCTAAAGTACACACCTTTAGCTCAAGTTGTTCTGAATGTCATGTATTTTCAAAGGCATCATTCAGTCTTTGTAAGACTAACTTGGAATAAATTTGATATATGTTAGATTAAATCAGGTATCTTATATATACACGATGTTCACCCTACTAGACACACCATGTATATGGATTTCACATGTGTTTAAAGGAATTTGTACCATGATTTTTATTTATAAAACCCAAACAATGCTACCTGATTAATTGAAACATAATATTAGGCAAGTTCTCGAGATCGAACCCATAAAGATGATGAATATGAATAAAGAATGGATGAATGCCAATCGGTTGACAAAAGAGTATGAAGATGGTGTGAAAGAGTTTATCAAGTTTGTAGAAGATCATGCATGTCACCCTTCTCAAATCCTTTGTCTGTGTTTATGCTGTTGTTATTCAAGACAAATTAGTCCAAAGGAGTTGGAAGAACACCTGATCTGTCACGGAATAGATCGAAGTTATACATGTTGGAATAAACACGGGGAAAAAACCAATGTAGGTAGTGACTCAGAGAACACGAAATTTTATAGATCATCTGATATGATTAGAAGCATGAACAGTGAAGACGATCGTATGGAGGGTGTGATTACAGATGTGAACAATGATGAAGATCGTATTGAGGAAATGACAAGGACAGTTGAAGATGAACTTTGTGATTTCCCAAAATTGTTTGAGAAGTTAAAGAGTTGTGCAAAAATGCCATTGTATGCTGGTTACGCTAAATATACATCATTGTCAGTCGTATTAAAGCTGTATAATTTGAAACCAGGCAACGGGTGGAGTGACGCCAGTTTTACGGAACTAATTTCTCCCCTAAATGACATGCTCCCCGAATATAATGAACTCCCAAGCCGAACATACGATGCCAAATGAATGATATGATCGATGGATATGATCTCTAAAATAATACATGCTTGACCGAATGACTGTATATTGTTTCTCAAGGACCACAAATCACTTAATGAATGCCCAAAGTGTGGTGCTTCCCGATACAGGAATGATGATTCTAGTCCTAAGAATGTTATATGGTACTTTCCAATCATTCCTAGGTTTAGACACCTATATGGAACTGAGGAGACTACAGTACAATTGACATGGCATGCAGATACAAGAATTAAAGATGGGAAACTACGTCACCCGACAGACTCTCCTCAGTGTAAGAGAATTGATCATGAGTATTCTGAATTTGGGAACGAGCCAAGAAACATTCGTCTAGTGTTATCTACAGATGGGGTGAATCCTTTTGGTTTTCAAAGCAGTAGTCACAGTACATGGCTGGTTATGTTGGTAAATTATAACTTACCACCGTGGTTATGCATGAAATGAAAATACATCATGTTATCTATGCTTATATTAGGACCAAAACAACCGGTTAATGATATTGATGTTTATTTGGCCCCATTGATCAAGGATTTAAAAATGTTGTGGGATTCAGGTGTTACGTTGTATGATGCTTACAAAAATGAACAGTTCACTTTAAAATCCATGTTGTACGGGATGATAAATGACTTTCCTTCTTAGGGAAATTTGTTAGGATATACCATTAAAGGAACTCAAGGGTGTCCCATTTATGAACAAGGTACACAGTAAATTAGGTTGAAACATTCATCGAAAACCATGTTTCTAGGACATCACAGATTTCTACCCCAATTAAAAAAGTACCGATCTTGGATGACATCATTCGACGGAAGTTTAGAGGAACGTACAACACTATATCCACTAACAGGTGATCAATTGTTTGAGAAAGCAAAAGATTTGGACACTACTTTTGGTAAACCATTTTTGAAAAACCTTACGAAAACTGGTTGGAAAAAGAGATCAGTTTTTTTTTGAATTACCATACTAGAATTGTCTGTATGTCAAACATTTTCTGGATGTTATGCATGTCGAAAAAAATGTATGTGATAGTGTCATCGGCACGTTTCTAAATTCACCCGAAAAAACAAAGGATGGAATTAAGGCTATATTGGACATGGTTGAGATGGGAATACGAGAAGAGTTGGCACCAATTAAGGGTGAAAAATGAACATTTTTTCCTCCTGCTGCTTACACTCTGTCCAGGCAGGAGAGATATCAGTTTTGAAACTTCTTGAATGACGTAAAGGTTCTAGAGGGGTATTAATCAAATATAAAGAACATCATGTCAATGGAAGATTTAAAATTAAAGGGTATGGAATCACATGACTACCATGTTTTGATGCAAGATCTAATTCTTATAGCTTTACATTGCATTTTGCCCAAGAATGTCCACCATACATTAACGAAGCTCTGTTTCTTCTTCAAAGCTATATGCAACAAAGTTATAGACCCGGCGAAATTACCAACTATGGAAAGAGAAATTTCTGTCATATTATGTGAATTGGAAATGTTCTTCCCGCTGACATTTTTTGATATGATGCTTCATTTGGTGAGAGAGATTCGACTATGTGGTCCTGTACATTATAGATGGATGTACCCGATTGAATGGTATATGAAGATTTTGAAAGGGTATGTCAAAAAATAAAGTCATCCAGAGGGTTGTATTGTGGAGAAATATATTGTTGAGGAAGCTGTTGAATTTTTTACTGAATACCTGCCTGGTGTGGAAATCATTGGCCTACTGAAATCTCGTCACACTGAGCAGCTTGAGGGTGAAGGAATTTCTGGAAGAGAGGTTGTCACAATCAATATTACAGATCGGGAGCAGGACCACCTTTACGTTTTTCATAACAGTTTCGACGTTGACCCATATGTTCAAACCCACAAAGAAATTCTTAGGCGTTTGAATACTTCTAGGGCTGAAAATGGATATCAGATACACATAATCAATAGTTTATAGGATGGTTTTGAGACTATATTTTTAAGAAGTTAGATGAAAATCCAGACTCAATTTTAGAACGACTTCGATGGATGGTCGGAGGAGCAAGTTTTTACGTATTATCTTACAATTATTACACAGTTAACAGTTATACATTCTATACTAATGAACATTATAAATATAGTACCATGCAGAATAGTGGGGTTACACTTGTGGCTAAGGGGATGAATTTTTTTGGTGCTAAGGACCAAAATCCAATTTATACGAATATGTCATACTTTGGCATCATCAAAAGAATATGGGAGTTGGATTATATGAAATTCAAAGTGCCGATTTTTCAATGAAAGTGGGTTGATAACAGGAGTGATGTTAAAATAGATGAATTAGGATTCGGGAAAGTTGATTTCAGTAAGGAAGGGGAGAAAGAAGAACCATTTATAATGGCATCACAGGCAGTGCAAGTATTTTATGTTCCATACCCCGTAAATCAAAATTGGTCAATTGTTCTGTTATCGACCAAAACAACTGAAGGGTTAGATGAAAGTTCAACGGAGGTTGGACCTTTTATAGGGACTTCACAATCATTTCACAGCAGTCCCAATGTAGATGGCGTTTTGTATGTCATAGGAGACCACAATGAAGGAATTTACATAGTCGATAGAGGAGTCAAATCTCATCAGCCTTTAAAAAAAATAGAGTACAATAATCAGGTTATTTGTTTATTGTAACATACATTATGTTACATTATGTTATTATCTGTTCACTGCTGTTTTTATGTAATCTAAATTAAATATTAAACCACTTCTGCAGATAATGACTTCTGCACCTGCTGATGTGCCCAATCCCGTGGCACAAAAGGTCTCTCACCTAGCAGCTGGTGGTCCAACTACAAAGCAACAACAGGTTTCTCAACCAAATGTTGGTGGTCCTAGTGCAGAGCAACAATAGGTTTCTCAACCTGTTGTTGCTGGTCCCAGTGTTGAGGTACAACAGGTTTCTCAACTAGTTTCTGCTGGTCCCATTGCCGATTCTAGCGCTCCGGGGGAAGATATTGATGCTACTTCTGAGGAAATGGTAAGAAATGAAACCCTGAAAGTGAAAAAAAAACAAGAGTGTCATAGTTTGACAGTGTTAGCCAAAATCCTTAAGGAAAAAGGAAAAGGCATCAAATTTGAGGTGGGATGGAATAAGCGAGGCCAACATATTAACCCCAACAGAGCCATCTTTAATAGCTACATTGGAATCGTCACTCGGCAATGCGTGCCAATTGATGTACATTCGTGGCACCATGTTGTCACCGGGCCGAAGACACTAATGTGGGAAGAGATTACGGTAACATTATCATATCATTTTTTAATTTATTAAAATAAAATAAAATACCAAAACATTGACTTACTCTTCATCATCCATTGCAGAGTGAATTTATAGTATATACCTCACACAAGGAATATGTATTAAGAGTTGCATGAAGGATTCATAGAGGTTTCTACACAATCTTAACGAAATATCATCTTAAAGATGCAGAAGGGAAAATCAAGCCGCACCCACATCCTCTTTACGCACACTTGATATCCCAAGGAGCGTGGGATGTGTTTAGCAACCGTCATGGGGAGCATACTTTTCAGGTACATTATGTAGGGTAATACGTTGTTTGAAGTTTGGTTGTATTCATCACTCTGATTGATAGTTTTTTATTTATGAAATAGCTACTAAGTGCTGAAAATAAAAAACGCGCAACAGAACCAGTGTACCCTTACCAAAAAGCACGGATGGGGTATGCTGAACTTGAGAAAAAATTGGTACGTCTTTTAAATCTACCCTACTACTAGTATGTGACATAAAACAACACCATAGCCATGTTTCTCTATTTATATGCAGATTGATGAATCAAAATCGAAAGCCATATACATCCCACGCCATGTGTTATGGAAGGAGGATCATGTAAATAAAGAGGGGATATTGATAGATGAAAACACACAAAAAGTGTGGGAAAAATGTGTAAGTATGACATAATATAAATTTGATTTTCTTTAAATCACTATTACATTACAATAACTACTTATTTTTCTATATTTTCTATCTGAAATAGTCACAAGAATCAAAAACAACCACACCAGATGCAGACATACTTTCAGCAGCCTTGAAGCATCCAGAAAATTATGGCCGCATCAGAGGTGCAGGTTTTGGGGTGACACCCCGAACATATTTTCAAAAACAAAAACAAGCAGGGGATCAAAATGAACTAATGGAAAAGCTGCAAGAACAATTATCTTTTTTTCAAGAAGAATTACAATACCAGAGAGATATGATAGAAAAATTGATGGGGGAGTGGCAAAGAGAAGAAACAACTCAACAACAACATGTGCGTGACGATCTTTCCCCACCCCCGCCAGCTTTGAGGTGAGCCATTTCCCTACAAAACCTAACTTAGATGAGGTAATCAATGTTTTAATAATTGTTTCTCTGAAATGTGATTTACATAGACACTAATACCTTTCCTGTACTAATATTCCACAGGGTGAAAATGACTGTGATTTATATTTATCAACTCCCACCTATCGCCTTGTAGCGAGGGCTACAGTGTTCAATACGCAAAACGACATGCTACACAACAGAGCTTCCAAAAGATCATCTTAGAGTGTCAATTAACCTAGCTAATGAGTCGAGTGCCGAGCTACATGTTCCAAATGACGATAACGAAATTCATACGGTTGAACAAGTTGTTGGAACATTCATCGCATGGCCGACAGTTCTTGTAAAAAACATGTCGACAAAAGGTATTCATTTCCAATTTATTTTTTAAGTTGGACCTTTAACATTTAATGAAAAAAGGTCTAAACCGTTGACTGTTTTTACAGAATGAAAAATACTATGGGGTGAAACTAAATATCATCTCAAAACTATCTCAAGGATCAACCAACCGATTAAAACGGTCTATAGAGAGCACCTTCACCCCACCAGTTCTATATCCACAGTTAATATCATTGTAGGCTCATGTGGATAAAAAGTTGAAAGATGCCAGTACTCACATAGTTTATTTTGAAAAATATATGCATGGAGAGGAAATATTAGATATCATTAGTGCTAAAAATGTAAATGAACTCCTCAAGTATGAATGGCTAGGCACCTCAGTTGTAAATGAAGACATGAGGTAAGTTTTCATGATTTGATTTTACAAAATCTCATATACTCTGATAATTTTGACTAAATACATTTTATATTTGTCGCATACGTATATATGAAAAAAAAAATTGAAGTGATTTCCCCATGAACAAAAATTTGGACTCGTTAGTCCTCACACCACATCTTCAAAAGACGAAATAGATTCTGATAAAGAGGCTGCAATAATGTCATCCCTGCTCAAATCATTTGAAAACAAAATTACGGATGAAAAACTCTTTTTAATACCAACGATGTAGGGGTAAAACTCTATAATTTAATCATATCAACTATATTTTCATTTCTTTCTTTACTTATTCCTTTTTGTATTTTTAAGGAGCATTGGATGCTGATTGCAGTCAATTTGGATACTCCAAAGATTTATTTTCTGGATTCAACGCATGGATATCCAACAAACCGACTACGCATGATGGCGTTTGTTAATTTATAATACACTAGATCCAACATTTTAAAACTAAACATCTAGTTATATAATTTATGTTATCTTTTAATGAGGATTCTGTTATGATAGGGTGGTGCATCAATATCGTCTAATGCATGGAATGAATCCAGGGCAAAAGGATGACCACGCCTACAAGATCTACAACTAGAAAAGTATCTGGGTATATATAATAACATTGCACTATCCAAACACATATCAAAACAAATTACTTATCGTTGTCGATGTTTCTGTAGTGTCCAAAACAAACAAACGGAAAGGACTATGGTTATTATGTTTGTAAATTTATGAAAGAGATCATATTTCATCAACAAACTTGCATCCCTGATGAGGTATTTTCGAAAATAATTATGATTTCATTTAAAATATTTATTAATCCTTTGTGTATTTATATTTTTTCAGTACTACCATGACTGTCGCAAAAACTCATATTCAGAAGATGATATACATGTGTTTAGAAACGAATGGGCAACATATTTAATGGAAGATTGTACACAAATAGGATGAAGGTGAATTCCTACTACTTATGTTATCTATATATGATCATTGATTATCCTCCAACTTTCTTTGGTGAATTGAGAATGCTCCGATGTATTGAAATCTAAATTTATTATTGAATGTTTTCTATCCCCAGATTCATATTATTGATCTTTGAACAGATCAATATTGAAGTAAGGCATGATGGTGTGAAGGGAGTATGTGGTGAACGAAAAAACCATCGAGGATAAACAAAATCCATTTTCTGTATCTCATTTGTTTGAACATGTATTTGAGCACATGTGTTGTTGTTTGACTTGCACAATTATTTCTAGGTAGATGCATGAGATAATCGGTATCATTGAGGGAGTTTTTGTAACCAAAATATGTGTCCCAGGATAATTCAAGTAAGGTAAAGGCTGGTTGATATGAAATCCATGCTCAAACAACCAGTACATCATCAAAAGAATCAACCCTGTGATGCACCATCATGTAGACTCTGGTCATCGTGATGTTTTGAGGTGTTTATGGAAGGTATGGGGAGTCTGATGAGCCCCATGGCCACCATAAATAATGTTTACAATCACCTACACATGTTTTGTGTGCCTCGTTCCTATTTACAAGGATCACGCCATTCATATGGTCCATCTTAGCATGTATGTCCCATTCACCCCATTGCTACTCTTCGAATAACCTGAGAATCTGACAATGCATAAGCCCCACAAAACCCATACTCATCCAACCAAGAGTATTCCTAGTGTGAAGGGAAGCTAACCATGGGTAATACCCACAACATACCTCTTTTAAATATATGGGTTTTGATCCTTGTATTCTAAATAGGGTACGTAGGAAGCCTCCATGAGGTTAAATCCCAACCAATGGTAAACCATGGTGACCCCCTCACTGGGGTACACCTTCGCTTATTTTCCCTCTTGTATTTCCCTTAGTGGCGTCTGAATAAGTCTTCAAAATGATAAACCTTATCTTTATGGGATACACCATACTTGGGTCAGACCTCATTGGGCGTTTTGATCCATCTATCAGGTAAACATTCCAGGTGCTCCCTCCTAGAGATGTACCTACCTGATCCACCTTTATAAGTGTTTTGATCCACCCAGGTCTTACATCTCTGTAAGACATTAAATCATGACCCTATATCCTTGTGGGATGTTAAACTCATGGAATACCACAAGTTAAACATGGGTTTCCATTAATATATTCAATATTAATGTTTAATCAGTCCTTATTAAGGTATTGTGGAGGTGTGGTTTTATGTTTTCCAGTAGATTTCGGAAGATTCCAAGCTTTATGTAGGTGATTCCACGCTTTTACATTATATGATGATTTTATTATGCTGTATTTTCTTGCTAAGTGTACTATATGAAATGTTTGTGTGGTTAAAAATGTGTTATCAAAGGAATTTGGGGTGTGTATAGACTTGAAAGTTATTTTTAAAATGAATGCAGTTGTATTTCTTGCAGATTTTCATGCTTAAGTCCTTTAAATGTGTTTGAAGAAATGAGAAAGTTGTGTGATGGGTGTTTTAAAATGGATTTAATGTGTTTGTGAATTTTAAAGAGGGTTTTATTATGATATGTAGAGAGTCTGTATATGTGTATTTACATTGAATGAAAGTATATGAGAATGTGTTGATATATATGATGTGTATAATGTAAATTGAGCACAATTTCCATACAAGGTATTTTCTTTATGATGTGCAGGGGACATGGTGAGAGGGAAGGGGTGGTTTTCTAGGGGAGGGGGAAGGGGGAAAAGTGGTAGGGGTAAGGGGTAGGGGTGTGCTAGGTTCGTTTGAAATATATAGGGGGTGGGCAGGTGGGTGTGCAATAGGTAGGGGGAAGTGCAGTGGGAAGGGGTGTACTGGGGAAGGGGGAAGGGGGCGTTCAGGGGGCAGGGAGTGTGTAGGGGTAGGGGGTGTTCTCGGGGGTGGGCAATGTGTAGGGGGTGTGCTGGGGAAGGGGGTAGGGGTGCTTCTTTTTTATTGAATGGGGGGATATATAGCCATGGTATTAAACTGTGGCAATAGGTATATAGCCAAGGTTTAATGACGTTGCAGAAGGCCCATCATTGGTATCCAATAGCATCATGATGCTGTGGAATGGAGACCAAAATCCCTAATATTTGAAACCAAAGTTAGGGGAAGAAGGAGAAGAATATACAGGAGGATAATAGGTTTTAAGATATTCCACCACTCTTTTAATGTAATTGATAATATTTGATTTATCTCAAAAGTAGGGGAGATATCCCATGGGGGAAGGGAGAAGGAGGAGAGTGCGTGTAAAGGATTTTGTTGAGTGGAATGAGGGATATATGAGGGTAACCTGCTTTAATGGTTGATAGTGAAAATTTATTAATTCCACTCATTAATTAGGTGAATTATTAGGCCTAAGGGTAAAATAAATCATTTTACAACAATGTGGGAATCAATATACACACACTTCTAATCCATATAGTTTCATTGAGTGGTTTACAATCCATTATTCAACCATATAGATATACTTCCCCAAAAATCATACTTTACACAAGTTCATCACATTATTTGACAAACAATTAACCATCAATGTGAGACCATCATAACCTTAGAACCAAGCTGTAGGTTTATCTATTCCCCCTCCAATCATTAAATAGCCCATGTTCTACTAAACATTGGGCCATTTGATTATTATAGATGATTAGCCCTAACCATGCACCAATTTCGTTAATTGGTTATTTTATGTTTTGTGCCTCACTAGTATAATTCAATTTAGAAACCCCATTCTTTATTTAATTATTGTATTACTAACATAATATTTGGTTTATTATGTAGGTGAAATATTTTTCCTCAGTTCGAATGCTTTGTTTGGAAACTTCCACCATGGATAACAATTTTTTAGAGCGGATGGATGTAAAAAGGATGGAACATCATTGTTTTTTAACTGTTTGTTGGATAAATGTAATTGTAACCAAATTAAACATTGTTTGAAATGTATACAGAAGCGAGTTGTTTTGTATTCATGATTTAAAGTAAATTTATGTATCATTTTTTATCTTTTGTGCTTTGTGTGTGGGTGTTGTTTGTGCTGTGTGAAGGTGTTGTTTGTGCTCTGTGCAGGTGCTGTAATGTGGGCAGGTGTTGGGCAGGTTCTGTGCAGATTCTAGTTTTGTACAGGATCTTTGGCCTTTATCAGCGCTAGTTAAGCGCTGATAAATGGAGAATATATCAGCTCTATTTTGAGCGCTGATAAAGGTAGTTTTTATCAGTGCTCAAAATAGCATTGATATATTATACATTTATCAGCACTGAAAATAGCGCTGATAAATACTACCTTTATCAGCGCTTGCATAGTGCTGATAAAGGGGACCCCCCCTTTATCATCGCCGAGATTAACAATGTTTTTTAGCACTTTTAAAGGCCATTTTTAGCGCTACTATAAGCCATATTTGAAGTAGTATCTTGATCCTCCAGAGCAATAGGAACCAGAAAATATTCAAAAAATCCATCAAAGAAATAGTAGTGTGTTTCCCTAGCCAGTCTCTCAAGCATATGATCAATAAATGGGTGGGAGAAATGGTCTTTGTGAGTGGACTAATTTAGTTTCCTATAATCAAAACACACACGCCAACTATTTTTTCACCCTCATTGGAACTAACTCATATTTCTCATTTTTAACAATTGTAACACCACTTTTATTATACACATCCTGAATAAGACTCACCCACTGGGAATCTGAAATGGGATAGATTATACCTGACTCGAGCAATTTTTCAACCTCTTTTTTAACAACTACTATAAGGGTTGGATTGAGTCTACTTTCTGGTTTCCTAACTGGTTTAGCACCATCCTCCAAAATAATCCTATGCATACAAATAGAGGGGCTAATACCTAATATGTTATCCAAGGTCCACCCTATTGCCTTAATGTTCCCCTTCAAAAGATTCAAAAGATTTTCATCATGTTCAAAAGAAATATGGTTAGAAATTATAACAAGTAACCTCTTTCCACTCAAAAATTATGAGTATTTGAGATTTGGTGGAAATGGGTTTAGCTCCAATGAAGTGGGGTGGTGTAAGGATGGAGACATTGAAGAAACTGGAATATGTACACAAAGATAATCAATATCAGAATAGAAATCATCACAATTAGAGAATAAAGCATCAAATCCATCAGCATACTTAATATCCATGTCATAATCAGAGTTCAAATGATCAGAATATGATTCTATTTCAAAATAAAATCTAAGAGAGTATTGTGCATTATAAATAGGTGTGGAAGTACTCTTAGACATCAAACTAGAACTAATACTCATAATCTCTCTAAGCATAGGACAATCAAATTCCATGGGGTTTTTATTCGGTGGTTCAAAATGGGAGATAACAAATGCAGAATGATCCTCTTAGGGGTTCTTCATGGAATCCATAACATTAAATATCACAACTTCATCCCCAAATTCCATTGAAAGTGTACCTCGTTAACATTTATGATTGTTTTTTCAGTTTTAAGGAAGGGTTTACCTATGATAATGGGAGAATGAGAACTTACCTGATCATCCAAGATGTTAAGAATGTAGAAATATACTGGAAAGATCATGTCTCTTACATGGAAAAGTAAATCCCCAAGAACTCATGCTGGATAAGTCATAGCTCTATTCGCCAACTGCACCACTACTTTCATCAGCTTCAGCTCACCAACCTGCAATGAAGAGAATACAGAGTGAGTAATCACATTTATAGAAGCTCCTAAATTACAAAGAGCATCAGAAAAGTGAAACTCCCCTACGGTACATGGAATGATGAATGTACCTGGATCTATACTCTTTGTTGGCATTGCAAGAGTTAGTGTAATAAGTGTTGACACATTCCTTCAAATATTGATCCACTCATTTCCCTTGTTCCCTCTTCAATTGGTACAAAGTTCTTTTAAGAATTTGGCATACCTTGGTATTTTTTTAATGGATTCAGGTAAAGGGATGTTTATCTCCACACGATTCAATAGGTCCAAAACATCTTTTTTCATCACCTCCTCAGCCATTTTCTTGGATTTTACAACCCTGTTTGGAAATGGAAGGGGTTTAGTAGGAACATCATCAATCTTTTTCTTACCTTTATCTTTCACTTTTGGTTTCTCTTTAGCTGGTCTTGAATGGGGATTCATCGTATTTGAGGTAAATCCCAGTGGAACGATAAGTGCAGATGTATCAGTTGTTTGCTTCCCACTTCTCAATGTGATGGAACTGAAATTCCCCTTGGGATTTGGAGTAGGTTGGGATGGTAGATTTACATAATTTCTACTTACCAGTTCATGGAGGGTAGTGGCAATCTGGATCATTTGAGTCTTCAACTCCCTCAGCTCCGAACCGTGACTCTTCAACTCATTCTATTGATTTAGAACAATTTGTTTCAAAAGTTGATCAGTGTTAGAACAAAACATGGATGGGGGGTTCCGTTGTTGTTGGCTTTTTGATTTTTGGGTTTCAAATATCCTTTGGGGTTGTTGGAAACCCTACAGGTAAGGCAGAGGTTGTTGAAAGTTTTGTTGAAAAGGAGGCCTTTGTTGTTGTCCAGATCCATTCCTCATGTTTAATTGATTCTTCCATACTTTGTTGTATGTTGAAGAAAATGAATCAAACTTCTTTTGGGGACATGTTTGTTGTTGTTTCTAATATGGTCTCCCAAAAAACACGGTTGCACAACTTTCTATTTCTTGTATTTGCGAGCAACAGTCAATTGGGTGACTTGTCTCAGAAAAAATGCCACAAGGCCTTCAAGGAGGGGTTTGGGATGTCTTTTGATCCCAAGAAATTTGTATCACCATAGTTTTCAATTCTTACAACTTTTTATCAATCAAATGGCTTTCAAGAGAAGAAGGAAATACCTGTTGTACTCCCCTAACATGCGGTGTACCTCGATCTCCAAATTTTTTAGAGTTTTGGGCCATCTTGTCTATCAATGTACGTGCTGCTACTGGTGTCTTGTCCACAAATGCTCCTCTAGCCGCATCATCCATCGTGATTATCTCCATAGGTGTGAGTCCTTCATAGAATTATTGGATGAGGAGTTTCTCCCTGATTTGGTGATGTGGGAAGCATGAAAAAAACTTCATGAATTATTCCCAGTACTCATACATTGAATCCTCTTGGGATTGCTTTATCCAAGAGATCTCCTTAAGAATAAAATTGTTCCTTTATTCTGGAAAAAATCTATGCAAGAAAAGATGTTTCATATCGTTCCAACAAGTTACATCTTTAGGTGGTAAATAATACAACCAATCTTTTGCAGCTCCATCAAGTGATAATGGGAATGCTCTTAGTTTGATTTGATCTTTAGAAACATTTCTGGGTTTAAGTGTTGATAAAAACACATTAAATTCTTTCAAAATTTTGTTTAGATCCTCTCTAAATAATCCATAAAACTTTTGATGAAGATGAATTAACCCATATTTCAGTTCAAAGTCTGATTCGAGATTCGGGTATGTAATACAATTTGGTTGATAGTTAATATTAGGTGAATCCGATTCTCAAATAGTTATATTAATTTTATTTCCATTATTTTAATTTATTGGTTCTTCTTTTATGTTTGAATTTGAATTTCTTCCAGTTTCAATGATCTTCGAGTGTAGGAATTCTCCAACTGGTTGAATCTCAAAACTTCTTGTAGATAGAGAATGTCTGATTCGAGCCCTAAGGATGCATTCAATATCAGGGTCAAGATCAAAGATATGTTCAGGATTAGTTTATGTCACAAATAAATGAAAGGTAAAAAGGAAATTAAGAAAAGTGTACCATAATAAAAAGAAAAAAAGTTTAAGTTTTTCCTATAAAAATAAGAGAAGATACTAAGAGGAAAAAAATTGAGAAATGGGAAAGAAGAAATCAAAAGGAGAAGAAAATAATTAAATGAAAAATAAAATAAATACTTATGATTGGATGAATAAATTTCATTCCTCCATGGAAACGATTCCAATTTGAATGGCACTGTTGTGGGCACTTTCAAATGATGTTCGGTTTTGGGTTTCTTAGGTGCAGTAGAGTGGATGACCAAGGTCATCTCTCAAAGGAGGAAGTAAATTTAACAACATATTAAAGGTATTTTGAAAATAGAATAAAATAAAATAAGAATACTAATTAAAAGGATGGGTAGATATCTTATTTATCTAAATATACATTAAAACCAATTTAAAATATAATTAAAATATATAAATATATTAGATGAAAATAAAGTTTTCAATTAAAATTATGTTTTTCCCTATTCATCAAAAAATAAAACATCTCCTTAAGATACAAAAAAAATGATCAAACATATCTTTTACATTACACTTTAAAAAAATGAAGTTTATTTTATCAAATTAAATTTATAAATATGTAAAAATTACATTTAAAATATGTGCTTCATTAAAAGTTAGTAAAATTACAGTATAGTTTGCTAAAACTAGGTCTTGTATGTAACACAAGCTATTGAAGGAACTCGACATTCTATGTAATAGAATCCAAACAAAGTGATTCATCTTTTACAAGCTAATCTATGTGTTTTCTGTAGTAAAATATCAATATAGTGTTGTATAGAAAGTAATAATTACATACTTATTTCATATAACAGAAGTTATATTTATTGTTGCATGAAATGTATAATATCAAATAGTTTAAATTAATTCAAAAAAAAATATTTCACATAATATCAGGGTGTTACAATAATATCATCCCAAAATCAATCTCTCATAGAGGGGGTATCATCATTACCTATTTAGTAAAACCATCCAATAAATCCTAAAAATATATTCATTATATCATAATATATATATATATATATATGTATTCAAATAAATCTCAATCTACCAAATAGTGATTTAATGGCATCTAAGAATCGTCAATTCATTTAGGGATCCTGACCACTAAAAAATGTTACATGTTTACATTATATATCATTGAAAATAACCCCACCATGATAATATTCAATAAATTATTTCACATTTTACAGAGAATCTATGTTAGGGATGATAAAATAAGGTCATATATATAATAAGAAAAGATTATTGTTGGATTTATAATTCCATATCATCAACACACACCCCTAAAACACATTTTCTAAACTTTAATGTCATTTAAACAAATGGATTATGAATTCATGAAACCATATTTCATAATTTTGTTACCATGGTATGTAAAATAATATAATGTGAATCTCTAGGGTCAATCAATATAAATCAAATGTTGAAAATATGAAAAGGTTACCTTAAACAATCATTATTCCACGTGGTTATAAAAACTCTGTCACATACATCTTTTCATGCCATGAACCTCTATCTATTCATGTAACAGCCCAAGATTTTATAAAGAAATATTCTTTTTAATTTTATTAATGTCTTGTGTTGTACGCTACACCAAAAGGAGCTTGCACAACACGCATCCTTGTCTTGCCTTGCATTACACGCAATCGCAACCTTCCTCGATAGCGTGTGTAATACGCAATACCGAGTTTCACTAAACAACGATGTGCTATTAAAATATTATTAAAACTAGCCGTTATGAATAATAATAACCACTTTTCAAAATGAACATCATTCTTGGATTCGGAGTATCGAATTTAGCCTAAGGTGAAATTTTGGTACTTTTCGGATAACTTTCATATTCTGATGAATAGTGAAAAATTACTAAATTATAATTAAAAACAACTTTTTTAATCGAAATAATTAATAGTGATAAATTATTAATTTGAGTGGTTTTAAAGTATATTTAGAATATATTTTTACAATTTAATACAATGTTGGTCATTGGTTGTAATTTCACATTTAAACCAGACATAATCAAGTGTCAATCTTTTGATATATATTGTTTCCTAAAAACACGCTATTTATTTTAACAGCGGGATTTAATTATAAAATTAATTAATGCAACTTCTATGTTATGAATTTGGTAAAATAGATTTCATTTTTGAATTCGGAATATGAAATATAGCTTAGGATGAAATTTTTGCATTGTTCTGAAAAACATCAATTTTTGATGAATAGTGAAACTACTAAGTGGTAGTTAAAAAAACTGAATTTTTCATAAAACATAATTTTTCCGCTTCTGTGAATGGAATTTCGAAAATCCGAGAGACACGGTTAATATCAAGGACAAAAATGTGGTTCAATGAGATGAAAATAATTTTTTGGTGAATAGTAACTTTTTACTTTTTTACCGCGGTTAATAGTAAATAGGGTAACTAAGGGTAAATATGATATTACTATTACCCTAACACATGTCCTAATTCTATTGGACAAGTGTAATTCGACCAAAAACAAACTTAGGAATAAAATATGACCATTTAGGCCCACTTGGATTAGATTAGGACATTTATTATTAATTTATTTAAAGAAAGGTTAAAATAGTTAAAATCAAAGTTTAATAAGTAAATCATTTTTGATATGGGGTTATACATAAGATAAATTCGATTTTAAATATTCATTAGAAAGCTAAAACGATTTACTACATGATGGTATTTTATTTGTAATTTTATACATAAAATAATTTAATTTATTTATGACACAACGATGATGCAGTAATTATCTTATTAATGAAATATTGACATAATTGATGTTATAAACACCAAAATAAATGTAATTTGAGATTTTTTATGAATTCCACTAATTTTCTAGGTTACTATGATATATTAATGTTGATTTAATCAACTTGGTTCGAACATTTAATTCTGTTATGACTTTCACAAAAATAATATATCAAATAGTGTCAAAATTGACACAAAATAGTTTTTAAATTAAATATTATATTATTAATTGTTATTTTATTCCTGAAAATCTAAGGTTCGGCCAAATGACTTAGATAAGGATATATATATTAATAATAAACAATTTGGGGTTCGTTTGGCATGTTATAGTAAGTTTATTAACCATATAGTTAAAGAAAACAAAAAGACATGGTAAAAGTTAAATTATTTAACTTAGAGTTAAATTTAATTGATAAGGTTAAAATAATATCCTAAACTTGTCTAAATTCTATTGGTTGATAGGATTTCGACCTCTCCCCACCTTATCTTCGAAATAAGACCCTTTGGAACCATTATAAACCGATTTTGACTTTAATATAAAATAATATTTTGAGATATTCCTAAGGTGCCCCTCTCCTCCCTTATAAAAGGACACCTCCTCCCCCTCCTCCTCACACCAATTTGAGCACTCAAGCTCGGCCAACCCCTGAACAAATCCCTTCTCCACTTCCCTAGAAACATCCTATAGGTTCTGGTCTTCCTAAAAGACCAATTCTAGTGCCCTAAGAGGAGGTCTCAAAGAGGCACTTCAAAGAAGAGGTAATTACCATTACCAATTCTTTCATCTTTATTTCTTCTTCCACTTCTTCTTCATAGGTTGTTTCATTATGAAGTAATAACATCAGTATCACTCATATACCGATATGTTATTATAAGTATGAAACAACCCTATTTCACCATCTATCCATCCTACGGAAAAAGAAATCACCGCGCGTGCGTACGTACGGAATACCGTCTCCACGCCGTGGTGTAATCTATTTTCCACCACCACCTTACATGGATGGGTATAATGGTGTAAAGAATAACTATACATAGTTATTACAACATCATAGTGATTCTGATATATTGTATAATCCACTCCAATTCAATTCAATATTTATAGAAATGATATCATCGCTCGTGCGTACGTACGGACTACCGTCTCCACGACGCGATGAGATTCATTCTCCATGTTAACCATTTAAGAATGATTATAATGTATATATAAGAAATAATAATGAAATATAAGACATTATAAAGCTACTGGATTTATGTATATATATACATATGTATGTCATCTACTTACTTCCATTTCAAGACAATAAGGAAAGGAAAACAACGTTCATGCGTACGTACGGACTACCGTCTCCATGAACGGTGTTTTTCATTTTATTTATCTACCTATTATATATATATATACTGAATATATATGATATATAAATCATATTTTATATTCTGGAAGTGAGTAAATCATGATATAAGTAATAATGATGTCAAGAACAACAAGTCAAAACACCTACGATAAATGAAACGATTTTACCCAAAACACTTCTTTAACATGGAATTTACAAAAGAACGGGTAATATAATGTCATAAGTGAACCATATATGATATCATAACAATGAATATGATTCTGTAATAAGTCAATGACATTATTTAAATCATTATACAGGAGGTTCAGACACATACGAAGCAAGTCGGACCTAAGGTAAGGGAAATATCACAATCTCATTTTTATCCGAGATTGTTTATTCGTAAGTATTTACTGGGGTGTATTTTATCATCCACATCCATTTTTCATCAATATGTAATATTATTTCCATCCACCTAAAATTGTTTAAATCCATTTTTACCCTTCGGTGAGTTTTTAGTAATATGTATGAAAGGAATCTTTTGTCGTACGAGGTACTTTTTGACTTTTCCGACAAAAGTACGAAGAATATTTTTTTTAACTTATACAGAATGAATTGATTTTTAAAACAAAATTTCCAAGAATCTTCCTTTACAAGTTTTCAAGTTTATTTTTAATCATCTTCTTTTGTTTTAAAGTCATATGACATGTTATGAAAGGAAAAAAAATTTTGAAATAGAAAGGATATTTTCCTCAAGAATGGAGTTCAAGTATTTTATCAAAATTATTTTCCATCTAAGATAATAAAAGGGTTCTGTTTTTATCCCTATTATTACATGGATTTTATTATGTTGTGATGGAAATATTTTTATGAATTCCTTTATCTTATATGAATTGTTTTATGATGTCATGTTGTTTAAGAATCCCATTTTTATTACATGGGTTACGCTATGATGTATGGTTTATGATTATGTGGCACACATAAGAAAGGATTCATTATAAGATGGGTGGGACCTATATCTCCCTCCAATGCATTGGGTAAAGATTTTATATCTCATGAGATAGACATGGCTGGAACGGAAGGTTATTTCGGTTCAGTGATACAGGACTGAAACGAGGAGTGAACTCGGTTCAGAAAGGGACTTTGTCCACTAAGATAGTCTTGGCAATGAGTGATGACTAACAAGAAATGATTTTCCATGATTATGTGTGCATGCCACAAAGTTTCATGTTTTAAGTTATGATTATTGTGATTACATTTCACTACCATGATTTATCCCATGTTATGAAATTATGCTCTCTTTTGCAGGTTATGATTTCCAAAATGTTATGTTCTTATGAATACGATGTGATTGATATTTCTTTTGTTTACCCTTACTGAGCATTTGAGCTCACCCTTTTATGTTTTCTTCTCCCCAGGATATAAAGAAAGGTTTTAGGTAAAAAAAAGGAAGATCTTTATGGGAGATGTTGAAGATATTTCACCACGATTAGAAGATTTTATTCCGAGTTTCCAAAGACACTAAACTATTACGATCCTTGTGTGTGTGTTTTTGTTATGTACTAAGTATTCCGCAAAAGTAATGTAATGTCCATGTACGTCAAGATACGGGTCTCTACAGTTGGTATCAGAGGAAAGGTTTAGTCAACCTTTGGAAACTAGGATGCGAAAACGTTAGTGATATCCCTAGAGATATTTCTACGGTATGTCTAGGGATGTCCCTAAGGTTAAGTAGATGTATAAGTTATAGTACTAGAACTAGGCTAATGATCATAGAATTAAACCTAAGATGTTAGATATTGAAGGTACTCCCCCTTTATTATGTTGTTTTCCCTAGCATGATTTTTTCCTCTCACACTATTCTTTTTGGGTTTTAGACGATGGCTGGAACCCGAAGGAACCGTGTTGATCAATGCAACGGACAATGCAATGATTGCCCTCCTGAACAAACAAATGTTATGGGAGAAGGAGTGCAAAATCTTATTGCTATACTTACACAAGCTATGAATCATTCTGGACTTCCAAATGAGCAGAGAAGGGAACAATATTCTATTGAGTCCTTCATGAGACAACGTCCACCTTCTTTCAGTGGGTCTTCTGATCCACTTGTGGCTGAACAATGGATCAGTACTACTGAAAAGATATTTTCAGTTCTTCAATGTTCTGAACATGATAAAGTCATCTTAGCAGTATATCGTTTGGAAGGTGAAGCTGATCAATGGTGGAATCTTATCAAGAATACGAGGCCAAGAGATGAAATTGAGTCCATGGAATGGGACGAGTTCAAGAACTTGTTTTTCAGTAAGTACTTCCCTCGTATTCTTCGAACAAAGATGGACAAAGAGTTTCTTGAACTGAAGCAAAGGGACGATGAATCTGTTGGTACCTATGAAGCAAATTTTACAAGACTTGCAAGGTATGCTTCTGGAATTATCATCCAACCTGAATGTAAAGTTGATCGATTTTTCAGTGGCTTAAAACCAAGTCTTCGAAGAGCATTAGCTATAAGAGACTTCAGTAGCTATGAAGAAATTGTGCGTTGTGCTATCAAGGTAGAAATGGAAGTTGGTGTTACATATCCATCTCATGGTTTTGACAAGAAACTAAAGATGGAGTTCAAGGAGAAATCTCAGAATAATGGTGAAAAGAAGATGAATGTTTCCTTATGCTCAAAGTGTGGAAAGAAGCATGGTAGAGATTGTCTTAAAGGGACTAGAAAATGTTTTAAGTGTGGAAAAGAAGGTCATCGAGCAGCTGAGTGTCGAAGTAATGGAAAAAGGGTTTCTAATGATGTGAATAAAGCAAACACTGCAGAGAACGCACCGCCAACACTTCAATGCTTCAAGTGCAAGGAAATGGGGCATTATGCTAATAATTTCCCTAATCCAAGGGTTAGTGATGATCAACATGAGCAACCACTGAAGGCAAAGGACAAAGGGAAATCACATGCGATGACTATTGGCAATGTTGAATATGACAACGATGTGGTGGAATGATTAAGTGTTTATGTAATGGGATTCCAAAATAATGTTGTATCATTGAGTATTGCAATATTTATTGATGTGGTATTCAAAGTGATTGAGATATTTTTTGGAAATAAGATGATATGCGCATAATGAAGACGAGAAAATGAAATGTTTAACAGTATTCATGAGCTCATGATTGATATAAGGACTAAGTGATATCATGGTTTGAGTATAAATAATTTTGAGGATTTTGGTATGTGTAAAGTGTTAACTTTTAACTGCATTCATGTTTTCACTAAGGTATTCAAGAGAATACACGATTAAGGACTTTGAATGTTTGGAATGTGACCAACAAAACATATCTTATGATATATGGGGATCGATGATGGTGTTAAATCTCTGGTAATCATTTTCACTATATTATGAGAGTCGACTGCAGTATTATGGATAAGCCTAAAAGATTGGAATGGATTATGTTGGACATAAGTTAGTATTGTTTGTTTTTTCGATATTATTGATGGGATGTTATATAGTTTTGGAAAAAGGACAACCTGCAGGACGGACGACAACCCATCGCTTCGGACAAGGCTGTGGGAATCGAACCCACAACCGAAGTGCGACTGGCCTTTATCGCCTACCACTGACCTACAGGAAGTCCCTGTTTAGTAGAAACTAGTTTTATTATATTAAGCAGTATGATATATGAAGTATAAGTCCATTTTAGGAACCATATATGATTAATCCCACTATAGATCGACTTATGTATATAAATTTTGCTAACCTTTTGAGACAGATGGAATGACCCGTCATTCTATCACATGATCTGCTAACACTTCACGAATAACAAATTCAACTAAGAGATGAAGTGGAAATTGTTAAAGGCATGAACAACAGTGAGATTGTACCAAAATAAAGTAAGTATTTATTCTAATTCAAAATTTCAACTTTAGGGGAAATGATCTTGAAAACCAAAAATGTTGTCCTAGTGATCTTATACCTGATGAATCAGATGGTACCTTATATCATCACAAATCTATGGATTTGTGATTACTGGCTTTTCCATAGCCATGTTCTCTACCACTCTCCATCAGAACATGATGGTTAGATTTCTCTTCCATATCCATATTTTCACCTATGTGGAAACCCAATGATTAGTTTATTTGGGTAACCGTTACGTTTCATACTTTTGTTTTTAAAGATTGGTTTTGATATTCCTTTTTACGATGTGGGTTTCTATTAAAGAAACTTTCGAATAGTAAACCATTTATAACCCCGACGAATTTCGAGGGCGAAATTCATTTTAAGGGGGGTAGAATGTAACAGCCCAAGATTTTATAAAGAAATATTCTTTTTAATTTTATTAATGTCTTGTGTTGTACGCTACACCAAAAGGAGCTTGCACAACACGCATCCTTGTCTTGCCTTGCATTACACGCAATCACGACCTTCCTCGATAGCGTGTGTAATACGCAATACCGTGTTTCACTAAACAACGATGTGCTATTAAAATATTATTAAAACTAGCTGTTATGAATAGTAATAAACACTTTTCAAAATGAACATCATTCTTGGATTCGGAGTATCGAATTTAGCCTAAGGTGAAATTTTGGTACTTTTCGGATAACTTTCATATTCTGATGAATAGTGAAAAATTACTAAATTATAATTAAAAACAACTTTTTTAATCGAAATAATTAATAGTGATAAATTATTAATTTGAGTGGTTTTAAAGTATATTTAGAATATATTTTTACAATTTAATACAATGTTGGTCATTGGTTGTAATTTCACATTTAAACCAGACATAATCAAGTGTCAATCTTTTGATATATATTGTTTCCTAAAAACACGCTATTTATTTTAACAGCGGGATTTAATTATAAAATTAATTAATGCAACTTCTATGTTATGAATTTGGTAAAATAGATTTCATTTTTGAATTCGGAATATGAAATATAGCTTAGGATGAAATTTTGGCATTGTTCTGAAAAACATCAATTTTTGATGAATAGTGAAACTACTAAGTGGTAGTTAAAAAAACTGAATTTTTCATAAAACATAATTTTGCCGCTTCTGTGAATGGAATTTCGAAAATCCGAGAGACACGGTTAATATCAAGGACTAAAATGTGGTTCAATGAGATGAAAATAATTTTTTGGTGAATAGTAACTTTTTACTTTTTTACCGCGGTTAATAGTAAATAGGTTAACTAAGGGTAAATATGATATTACTATTACCCTAACACATGTCCTAATTCTATTGGATAAGTGTAATTCGACCAAAAACAAACTTAGGAATAAAATATGACCATTTAGGCCCACTTGGATTAGATTAGGACATTTATTATTAATTTATTTAAAGAAATGTTAAAATAGTTAAAATCAAAGTTTAATAAGTAAATCATTTTTGATATGGGGTTATACATAAGATAAATTCGATTTTAAATATTCATTAGAAAGCTAAAAAGATTTCCTACATGATGGTATTTTATTTGTAATTTTATACATAAAATAATTTTATTTATTTATGACACAACGATGATGCAGTAACTATCTTATTAATGAAATATTGACATAATTGATGTTATAAACACCAAAATAAATGTAATTTGAGATTTTTTATGAATTCCACTAATTTTCTAGGTTACTATGATATATTAATGTTGATTTAATCAACTTGGTTCGAACATTTAATTCTGTTATGACTTTCACAAAAATCATATATCAAATAGTGTCAAAATTGACACAAAATAGTTTTTAAATCAAATATTATATTATTAATTGTTATTTTATTCCTGAAAATCTAAGGTTCGGCCAAATGACTTAGATAAGGATATATATATTAATAATAAACAATTTGGGGTTCGTTTGGCATGTTATAGTAAGTTTATTAACCATATAGTGAAAGAAAACAAAAAGACATGGTAAAAGTTAAATTATTTAACTTAGAGTTAAATTTAATTGATAAGGTTAAAATAATATCCTAAACTTGTCTAAATTCTATTGGTTGATAGGATTTCGACCTCTCCCCACCTTATCTTCGAAATAAGACCCTTTGGAACCATTATAAACCGATTTTGACTTTAATATAAAATAATATTTTGAGATATTCCTAAGGTGCCCCTCTCCTCCCTTATAAAAGGACACCTCCTACCCCTCCTCCTCACACCAATTTGAGCACTCAAGCTCGGCCAACCCCTGAACAAATCCCTTCTCCACTTCCCTAGCAACATCCTAGAGGTTCTGGTCTTCCTCAAAGACCAATTCTAGTGCCCTAAGAGGAGGTCTCAAAGAGGCACTTCAAAGAAGAGGTAATTACCATTACCAATTCTTTCATCTTTATTTCTTCTTCCACTTCTTCTTCATAGGTTGTTTCATTATGAAGTAATAACATCATTATCACTCATATACTGATATGTTATTATAAGTATGAAACAACCCTATTTCACCATCTATCCATCCTACGGAAAAAGAAATCACCGCGCGTGCGTACGTACGGAATACCGTCTCCACGCCGTGGTGTAATCTATTTTCCACCACCACCTTACATGGATGGGTATAATGGTGTAAAGAATAACTATACATAGTTATTACAACATCATAGTGATTCTGATATATTTTATAATCCACTCCAATTCAATTCAATATTGATAGAAATGATATCATCGCTCGTGCGTACGTACGGACTACCGTCTCCACGACGCGATGAGATTCATTCTCCATGTTAACCATTTAAGAATGATTATAATGTATATATAAGAAATAATAATGAAATATATGAAATTATAAATCTACTGGATTTATGTATATATATACATATGTATGTCATCTACTTACTTCCATTTCAAGACAATAAGGAAAGGAAAACAGCGTTCATGCGTACGTACGGACTACCGTCTCCATGAACGGTGTTTTTCATTTTATTTATCTACCCATTATATATATATATACTGAATATATATGATATATAAATCATATTTTATATTCTGGAAGTGAGTAAATCATGATATAAGTAATAATGATGTCAAGAACAACAAGTCAAAACACCTACGATAAATGAAACGATTTTACCCAAAACGCTTCTTTAACATGGAATTTACAAAAGAACGGGTAATATAATGTCATAAGTGAACCATATATGATATCATAACAATGAATATGATTCTGTAATAAGTCAATGACATTATTTAAATCATTATACAGGAGGTTCAGACACATACGAAGCAAGTCGGACCTAAGGTAAGGGAAATATCACAATCTCATTTTTATCCGAGATTGTTTATTCGTAAGTATTTACTGGGGTGTATTTTATCATCCACATCCATGTTTCATCAATATGTAATATTATTTCCATCCACCTAAAATTGTTTAAATCCATTTTTACCCTTCGGTGAGTTTTTAGTAATATGTATGAAAGGAATCTTTTGTCGTACGAGGTACTTTTTGACTTTTCCGACAAAAGTACGAAGAATGTTTTTTTTAACTTATACAGAATGAATTGATTTTTAAAACAAAATTTCCAAGAATCTTCCTTTACAAGTTTTCAAGTTTATTTTTAATCATCTTCTTTTGTTTTAAAGTCATATGACATGTTATGAAAGGAAAAATGTTTTTGAAATAGAAAGGATATTTTCCTCAAGAATGGAGTTCAAGTATTTTATCAAAATTATTTTCCATCTAAGATAATAAAAGGGTTCTGTTTTTATCCCTATTATTACATGGATTTTATTATGTTGTGATGGAAATATTTTTATGAATTCCTTTATCTTATATGAATTGTTTTATGATGTCATGTTGTTTAAGAATCCCATTTTTATTACATGGGTTACGCTATGATGTATGGTTTATGATTATGTGGCACACATAAGAAAGGATTCATTATAAGATGGGTGGGACCTATATCTCCCTCCAATGAATTGGGTAAAGATTTTATATCTCATGAGATAGACATGGCTGGAACGGAAGGTTATTTCGGTTCAGTGATACAGGACTGAAACGAGGAGTGAACTCGGTTCAGAAAGGGACTTTGTCCACTAAGATAGTCTTGGCAATGAGTGATGACTAACAAGAAATGATTTTCCATGATTATGTGTTCATGCCACAAAGTTTCATGTTTTAAGTTATGATTATTGTGATTACATTTCACTACCATGATTTATCCCATGTTATGAAATTATGCTCTCTTTTGCAGGTTATGATTTCCAAAATGTTATGTTCTTATGAATACGATGTGATTGATATTTCTTTTGTTTACCCTTACTGAGCATTTGAGCTCACCCTTTTATGTTTTCTTCTCCCCAGGATATAAAGAAAGGTTTTAGGTAAAAAAAAAGGAAGATCTTTATGGGAGATGTTGAAGATCTTTCACCACGATTAGAAGATTTTATTCCGAGTTTCCAAAGACACTAAACTATTACGATCCTTGTGTGTGTGTTTTTGTTATGTACTAAGTATTCCGCAAAAGTAATGTAATGTCCATGTACGTCAAGATACGGGTCTCTACAATTCATCCCTAATGTTCGTAACTGACTTCTACACACTCATCCTAATGTAATTTATGTAAATAAATTCAACTATAAATTCCTCATCCAACTCTTTATCACATCATTAGTTTGAAAACCTGATGATAGAGATGCAGTAGATAGGGATGAGGAGGAAAATAAGGCTAGATATATATCTAAAAATATCAGGTTTTATCCACTATCATGCTATCATCTCTACACTAACCATTAATAGAATTTGGATACATTTATTATTTGTTTCTTCACCTATTATGGAAATAAAATACCATGAAAGAGTTTTTGGTTTAATCACAAACTTTGATCTCCTAATAAATGAGAAGAGAAATTATGAGGGTGAGTTTTCATTGACCATAACCTATAATTCCCACAAAAATGATATATTATCTTTATAGAACCACTCCAGGGAATTCTATGATGATTCCCCTCTAAAATAATATTTTTCTTTTTAAAATTATTCTCAATTAACTCACACTTCATGAAAACTATAGTATATATAGAAAACATGAAAGGACTAACCTAATGTTGAGTCATCCATCATAATTCTTCTTCAAAAACACCATGCTCTAACATCCTCACAAGGTAAGTGGTAAAGAGAATAAATTAAAAGGTTCATGAATATCACCCTAAAATACCACACTTCTAGATTCCCCTTTCGGATGGATAGTGGTTCATTCTATTATACCAATCTAGGTGTTAAGGATAAAAAATACATTTCAAAATATCTTATAAAATTATCCCACTAACCTCAAAAGGGATATCAATTTCTATATAGAAATTCTAACATAGATGAGATTCAACTTATAATAAGATAACTACCAAAGGAATCCCGTACTTTTTTCACACTCAAATTATCCTAAATAAAATCCACACCTTATTGACACATCCATTAGTATTTGAGTCCAAAAAGGGGAACTTATACTTTAAAAAGTTTTATATTTTGAGATCTTACAAGTTCTCCCACTATGAATCATCCTCATAATAATTGATACACCAATGAACATCAAAATAATTTGATTTATCTTATATAACTTGAACCATATTTGATCACCATACACCATCCATGTTTACAATCATAAAACAAAAAACCTATGAACATGATATGAAATTAATTTAAACTCATTAAATATAAATTTAATTTAAAAACTCTAAAAAACACTAATTTTTAAATATAGGTAAGAAATGTATGATTCATCTCTTAATTGTTTTCTAATTTACACACAATTAATCTACCATATTACATAATTAATTTTACTGTTTCATCAATTCTTTTCACATCAATATCCTTATCCAATTTTTCATAATTAATTCAAATCATTCAGTATCCATAGATTGAGAAAAACTAACCATCCCAATATAATACTATTAACCACTTTTCTCACCCACTTTATCAATATCACACTATGATAATCCCAATAATGTAACACTTATACAATACTTCATAATATAATATCTTGTATACTGGATTAAATTAAAGGCCTTCTAGTTTCAATTTATTTATTCCCAACAAATAATTTAATATATAAAGGTGGTTTTTATGGTTTTAGAAACCACATCTAAAGAAATAAACATTCCATTTAAATAATATATTAAAAACCCATCATTACATATTAACAAAAATTTCTTCCTCCCCCATACCCCATTATCATTAAATCATATTTTCACTAAACAATAAACCATATTTTGATCGAGAACCCCTCCTTCCTAGTGATGATCATCAATATCCCATACTTCTTGGAAAAATGTGATCTATGTATTTAAGAATGACTACCCTAGCGATGAGAAATAATTTCATTGATGTTTGATTCCTCTAATAGTTAAAGAAATAATATAATTTTAGAGAGTTATATAATATTTAGTTTCTATAATCCCTTTATTTTCTTCTGCTTCTCTCTACACCCTTTTCATTTTTGATCCTTATCATGTCATGGGAGTTTTAAAAATAATATAGCTTTTATCCCTTACTGAAAATGATATAGAAATACTTGAGGATGAATAAGTTATTTGATTTCACCTTTTTTGGTTTCATAAAATATATGATAAGAAGAAGAATAAAAATATTGATAATAATAAACTATTATTTTTTTCATGTTAAACAACAATGTTATATATTTTTAGTTTTTATCAACATGTTATTGTTTGATTTAATGATATAGTTGTATATATTGTGTCTATTTAATTGTAATTAAAAAAATGAATAAAGAAATCTTTAGTGTCTCTGGAATTAAAAAAAATATTATTTTATGATTAAAAAAGCTATAAATTTTGGATTTAGGGATCACTAAATATTGTTTAAAAGAAGATAATAAATAATGGAAGAATTATTTATCTCTAATTTTCGATTAATTTTATTTTAATTCAATGTTAAATATATTGTTAAAATTTTGATTGGATAATGGTAAGAAAAAAATATTTATTAGGTTATATACAATATGATATAGGTTTATTATCTTTAACCATTCTGGGGGTCAAATGTCCAACTATTGAGGAATTTTATTTTGAAAAGTATTTTTTTAAAGTAATAGAACCAATTTTTTCCGAAATTGTTTTTGAGGCCCCATGGGCGTAACAACGTGAGATTTTAGTATATATATTTTACTTCAAATAATTCTGAGAGTGATATCTTTCTTCAGAGGCATTAAAACCAAGGTCAGGATATATTAGAAAATTTAATTAATCATCATTAAAATATAATTATGATAACATATAAGATATCTATATATGATATAAAATATATAAAATATTTAAATTATATAATTGGTAGAAAATAATATTAGAAACACATAATGTTTGAGGACTCTTTTTATAAACAAAATTTACCATTGTAATTTGTATTTTCTATTAAATTTTAAATATTTAATTTATATAAATATAATTAGATCAAATTAATATCATATTTTAATTTAAAATTCCAAAACAAACATAGTATAATTTTTTTTGAAATATTGAAACTTTAGGTTAATAGTGAAAATACAGGTTTTGGCTAATTTTAGCGCTAATTATGAAATTATCATGACATAATAACGATTAAAATAATTATAAACCCATTATAATATTTAATTATGTGTATATATATAATTTATTTAATGTATCATGTTTATAAACCCCTGATTAACGTTTTTTAACATAAACAGAATTTTATTATAATTTGTTTTTGATATATTATATGTATTAATTTAAAATAGAATTTTTCTTAATTTATAAATTGAGTTATTTTTAAATTGAGGAAAAAAATTTATTCATAGAATTGAATTTTTGTGGTAAGGTACATCTTATATTTTTAGAAATAAATAAATTACTGTGATTAATATTTAATTATGACTAATTAGTGCTTGAGAGATTAATCTAATGTGAAATGAATTTTACAAGTTTTACATGACCATTAAACCTTATAGAATTATTTTTTTCATTTTTAATGTCTTATATACATTTCTTACCAACTTTACCTCAACAACCTCACCTAACATTCATTTAATTCCATTATTCCCCCTTATATAGCATTCCTTTCCATGCAAAGTGCCATTTCCTTCACTTATAAAAGGAACACACCAATAACATCAAGTTATAAAATTTCCATATATTTCCAATAAAAAACTAGTCTCATTTAATAATAATTGAAAAATATACCACAAACCTAATCCTTTTTCCTTTTTAGTTATCCTAAGCCTTTCATTTCCAAGGGGAGTTCCATAGAAAATCTAACTACTCGACATGAGTATTACTCCCCCCCCCCTTAGTCTTTATTTTTTTGTTTTCCTCTTCCTAGTATTCCCTAAATGATTTAATAAAATTAATTTGGTATAATATACATACATAAATTTCATTATTTTAATTTCATGAAAATTATTCATTCATTACATAGTATCCCTTAAGAAAAACAAACACATTGATCATGTGTAAGTACGGACTACCACCTTCACAACATGATAATGTTCATTTTTCATCACTACCTATTATGGGGGGAATAAAGAAATTATTTAGTGTATAATTATGATTTTTATTTAATGTATAAAATTATTAATTTTCCACCCTTTACATTTACCTTCATTTCACCCATGCAATAATGAATGTGATCGTTGAGCATCTATATGTGCAGATTATCACCTACTTGAATGATGTTATTTTTTTCACATAACCAACTAACATAGATAGACCTAAGATTATAATTAGTAATATAATATGATGATTTTAAAATTATTAAAATTATTAAAAGATGACTTTTCATATACCATCCCAATTTCCATTCATTGGGAAAGGGGTTCAATAATCATGCGTACGTGCAAACTACCACCTCCACGAGTAATGAATTTCAGTTTTACACACCACATAAAATCAATGATAAAATGAATGGATTTTATAGGCACATATTATGAATATTAAATTTATGTTTTTCATTTAATTATATATTGATATTATATAATAGCACTTTCTTTCTCATTCGGTCATTACGAGATGCTTCTATTTTGGTCAGTTTAACGCCTACTTGAGTGATGTGGTATTATTAAAATAGTGAATGATTAACAAATTTTATATAATATTAATATAATTTAATAATAATTTATTTAATATTTTTAAAGGTTATTTTGTTATAATATTAATATCTAAACATGTTTATAATATATCATCCCTATTTATTTAAAGCTACCAAAACAAGTTTTTCTTTAGATTCATTTTCTTGAGTCGTAATTAAAACTCTCATGGGATGAAAGTGAAAAGATATAAATAATTATGGGATATATATTAAGAAACCATATTTAATATAGTAATGATAAACTTCATATAAAATATCATGTATCGGCATTAAAATTATAGTGAATGTGCATGATAATTAAAAGTGTTAAACCCCAATATTAAAAATAAACTATAATGAAACACTGTATTCATAGAAAATAATTATAAATTAATTATATAAAATGGTTATATATATGAATAAGGTTATGAAATATATTATTAACATAGTTATGTTTATTTAATATTAAATATTCATGTGATCAACTAGTCATAGAAATAATGTAATGGATTTTTTGGCTTAAAATCTCTTTGTTGAGACATGTATTTATGAACCAATTTACTTTTATATGGTTTATATTCTAACCAATTGTTATAATATTATAAAATATATTTTATTCATAGTATTTTATGTTCATTTATGTGCTTGTTATCATTCATTTGTTTTGATAAAAGTGTAACTAAAGTTGTAATTTCTTTTGGACTCAAGTCCTTTCCACCATGATTTATGAAATCACTTCTTGATTTTGATTTTACCAGTCACTTTTTCCTACTATTATCTTTTCAAATGGTATATTTCCTTTTTTTAGGCATATTTCTTATCTTCAATAATGTACCCCATTTTATTAAATGATTTCTCCTAAAAATCATGATGTTAATAAGAATAACTTCTATAATTTTTTATGGATATTTTTCTTCCATATACATGTTTTACCTATCAAAATTATTTCTATAATATTGAAAGTGGCCTTAATAATTCTATTAACCTCTTATAAATTAAATTTTTTATTATCCTTTTCATGATGTGGGTTTCACTGAATTGTTTTAATGGAATTAAATCATTTTATTCAGAATTAGTTATAAAAAAATTCTTTTAATGTAATGTTTTATAAAAATCAAAAATTCATTCTTTCAAATTTTTTTAAAAAATATATTTTTTATTAAGCTATAATTTTAATGAAATGAAAAATTAAATGTTTTAAATGTTTTTATATGGGACTTTTTTGACCAAAACAAATATATTTTACACATTTCCATGTGAAAGTATTTTTTTCCACCATTTTCATTTTATAATATACTTCCTCTATACAATTTTATGTTTTCATAAAAAAAGAAATTACTCTTTTCAGGGTTTTATAAAAGTGTCCTTTTACATTTTTTTAAAGGACAGTGTAAAATTTTATTTTCACTAAAATGTTCATACTTCTTCTAAGAGTTTTCTTCATTTATATCATATTCCTGATAAAGAGTAATCATTAAATGATATCATACAACTTTTTTATCTAGATTGATTATTAAATTCACTTATACATCTATGGTATAATCCATCACTATGTTTTTCATACCTAATAATCCACTTCTATAGGTATGATTTAATTAAAAAACTTTTCCTATGTGAATTCCATATGTTCCATTACTTGATTGAAGAGTGCTCACCTAGATACCTAATACATCAATTGATTGGTAAAATCATTATCTAAATCATATATCCATTTACTATATAGTATAAATACCATATTTTTAGACATCTTTATTTAGTTTCATTTACCTATAATGATTATTAATGTCATTAGATACCCATTTTTTATCCATGGTTTTATCAAGTCATGCTTATTGATGAAATATTCAATTCTTCCATAGGGAACCACTTGAATAGGGTATAAAACCCATTTTATTTCCATCGGCTTTAATGATATGTTGATTGAAACCATTTGGAACACATATATATGATTTTTATTTTATTATGGGTGGGAATAAAATTATATTGCCTACGAATGCATTGGGTAATGTCTGAATCTCTTAAGATATCATGATGTATAGGTAGTGAGCATGTCAAATTTGGGTGTGCTGGTAGTTATCCTAGATAAATATGTTATATTAATGATATAGGGATACTTGACTTATTCTTATGATGTCATGTTTATATTATCCCCACATTCATATGATTTAATTATTTAATGTTATGATCATTGTGTAATCCATGTATATATAATATTCTCTCTTTATTTTATGCTGCTGTAGACACCATGAAATGTGTTGCATGCACTTCTCCATAATTAAAGATGTATTTCCATGTTCGACGACTCAAAATGAACTCAACCAGGCTCGAAACGTTGGTGGTGAAACTCTACATTCTTCATAGGGGTCAGTGATGGTAGCTAAGGCACTGGCCTGAAGGGTCGGGACTGTAGCATAGCACTGAGGCCAAGTAGGGGTGTGGGGGTTCAGCCCCCATGGTATGGAGCAATTATTTGGCTAATTTCCTAAAGAGGCACCCATGGTACCTGTGCACAAATACATCCGCACCACCATGATGGAGCTGATTGAAGTAATAATTCTTGCTAACTACTCAAAGTGTCACCATATTATAGCCAAAACTCTGTCAGTGCACAGACTACATGCTCACCCCCATATGTCATGCAGCCTAATTGTGTGCCCAAACTCCTTTCTCCCAGGGTCCTTTTTTGCCTATAAATAGACCCTTGTGGTCTTCATTTATACTGACAAATTTCCCTGAATCCTAATTGCTACTCTGGTCACCCTAGTGATTCTCGCAATTCTTCTTAAACTTTCAAGGTAGTTCTTCAACACCTTTAATGGAGGATTTAAAGGAGGATCATTGGACTTAAGTACTTTTAGTGTTTGAAAACCATATCACTTGTGCGCCTAAAGCACCCAACCTCCCTAAATCAGAAACACTTGCGCGCCAGCTATTCCTTTCATAGGAACTTCAGCGCCCTACTTCTGGGACCACCTATGAATACACCTATAGGCTTGATCCAAGTCTCTCCTAAGTATTACCATATAGGTTGATCATCACATAAATGAATATCAGGCCACCCAAGTCTACTTGAGCACCCATACTTGCACACCCTTACCTAATTGGGCTCCTATATTTGATTCACTTGCTCTCTTCAGTCTACAATCCATCAATCCTTCCTCAAATACATTCATGGAAAGTCTTATTCTTCCTTGTCTCCCTTTTCTGAAAGGGATTCTGTTGAGACCTCCACCAAAACCTATTGACTTTTGAAACCTTTGGTAAAGGCACATTATAGTGTCTCTTATTTGGGTTTGTATATCCATAGTAAGAGGTTCCCCACATTTGTTTCATAATTTTGTTAGGGTTCATAGAGTGTCTGTGGGTTTTTATATCCACAGTAACATGGAACTTTCTCCCAGGAACAGTGTTTTGAAGCTCCCAGTTTAAAGGAGGGTTGGGTCCTGGCCTCTCCCTTCTCAAATAGATGGCCCGGAACCTCAGGTATCTGGTAGGTAAGGTAAATTTCACACTTTCTTTTATTCCTTTTGAAAAAAGGAGAAGTCTCCCTCCCCTAACAGGATTAATTTTAGGGCAACCATCCTAGAATAAGGCCCTATCTTTTCTTATAAGAGGTTGAATAATTTCTCCTCCTCTATTATTCAGTGCCAAAGACTAGAGAGGAGTGGGAACATGGACTTTAGTTACCCTTTCCCTCTCCCATTGAACTTTTCCACAATGGGCAGCCATCCAGGTGTAATCCGTTAACCTTCATCCCTTCCTCCTTTTGTTAGACCCTTGTCCAATGTAATGTGAATATAGGGAAGGCTCGTCGCCTCGCCCTCTTCCATGGTCGATGCTCCCTCTTCCACTAGAAGAGGATAAAATGTGTGATGTGTCATTGTTGAATCTTTCACATGGATCACACTGAGCATGGATCACATGGGATTATTGATTCATGATGATTACAACATCTACACAAACACCCATGGTTAATGAACTATGAAAACTCTGATTCTTATCACAATTGGGATATGTAGGAATCCCTCTTGGGGCCCGAGCCCACTAGATATCCTCTTCAGGAATCTAACCCTAATTCCCTTAATCTGGCCACCCCCTTAAGAATAAGCCACAAATTAAACCCCTAAGTCATCAAGCCATCCTTTTCAAAAAGTAAGTCCAAACTCATTTCTCTCAAATGACTATACACTCCTGTGATATTTATTGAACTATGTGGGCTTTGATTCCCATCCACATGGGATATGTAGGAAGCCTCCTTATGGTTCAAACCCAACATTTCAAAATCAAACATGTTATCCTTGGGTCATATTCCCTACAGGGTCTAATCTAACTTGAAAACCCATATCCCTTCAAAGTTCATTGAGATGTTTCTTCATAATACCCACACCAAACTTTGACTAAGCTCCTTTCGCTTATATGTCCTTACCACATGACATTAAATTGTATGGTTAGGTCTTTATCACCTAACCTTAAATGGTATGATGTGTCCCATTAAGCGGCACTGAACTAAGGGGGTTATGATTCCTTTCACAGGGATATTTATGTAACCCATTTCATGGGTATGATCCCAATATCAAAACAATCCTTCATCTCCCTGGATGAAAATAAATTCTAGATTGCCTCACTAAGTGGCTTAAAAACTAGTATCATCTTAATGATGATTAAAAGAATCTTGAAATAGTATATTAGAGGATACCATTGATGGAGAACCATGAATACATACAGACATATCCATTAATGGAGAACCTTGAATGAATACTGATGATTATAAATTTTAAACATGTTAATAAGTTATTGTAAATTCCAAGGGAAACTTATGATATACTTAGTGAATTAATAAGGAATCATGAAAATATCTTAAATTTACAAAGAGAGTCCTAGAGTAGACAATAATTCCCCCCAAAAGGGTGCGATAAGTCTGACCTCCCATCCTCTCGACCAATGTACATTCCTAAGTATTGTAAAGTTTAAACTTAATGAACACCTACCTTTAGAAAGTGGGTGGCCTTTGGATAAATAATTGTTGTAAGTTTCCCATTCCATGAATAAATCCTATGGAAACCACTTGGAAGTAGTGATTCTTAAAACTAGAACACGTGTTCCAAGGAACTACGAAACAACTGTAATTATTTTGATCATACTCATTATGATATCATGTTATACCTCAACTCTCTTACATTGTTATTTATTATTATGTCTAAATATACGAAGTGTTTGATCTTACCACTTTTTTATGTTTATATGTACCTAGGTTATGAAAGGAAGTATTATGATTTTCTTCCTAGAATAATATCTTGTATGTTGAATTTATAAGTGATCTTGAAGACTTGGTATGGGTTAATTAGATTATTATATAGTGGTAAATATGTACATTTATTGAGAATACCATTGATTTATTTGTTTATTATTTGTTATGATTATCTAAAATTTTAAACTAGAAGGTTGTTGTATTATAACTAAGTGAAAGATATTGTTATCATATACATTTTTTAAATACAGAGTTATAAGTTGTTTGTTTTCAGCATTGAATCCAAGAGTGTAGGTTTATGGTATCAATAGTTAGAATTAGAGTAGTGATTATAAAATGTTAGAGGTTATGATTTTTTCAGTTGAGGATAATTTAACATTTATTAACGACATTAAGATTTAATGTGTTAAGGATGATATTTTGTTTAAAGTTATAGATAAACCTTTAGGTTCATATTATTGAATATTTTGTGTTACTTGGGGAATAGGATTAGAGAACATTAGTGTAAGACCTAGGTATATTATTAATTATATGACCACATCCATAAATTTTGGTAAAGTATAGATTCTATGGTTTTCCAAGAAATTAAATCCTTGTCTAGATACTTTCATGTGGACTGGGTTTTGTCACATATGCATCTAGGGGTAAAACCCCCAAAAAGAGTTGGACAATTATACCTCAAACATCATTATAGTTCATGATAAATGGGACCTAACTATGAAACTATCTTGAAACTCCATAGGGATGTGCTTGGGTTAATTCCCATTCTCTTTAAAACCCATTGTGAAATTGTTGAGCATATGCTTTCATGTAAGTTAACTATATTAGATAACCTGACAGTACAAAGACCATAGACAAACTAGATTGATGCTAAAGAATCATAAGTTAGTGTAAACACCTCATTTATTAATTATTTATTATAATATCATAGTTTTCCAATTATAAATTTACTCATTTAAGTATTCTCCCACCTAAACCTTATTTTAATATAATGTATACATCAAGAATGAACTATGTTAACACTATATACAACAGAAAATTCAGTGGTTATCCCAACATGCAATCTATTGGGACAATAAATGGAATTAAAAATATTTTTATTATGAGAAATCATCTATCACAAAATCTGATTAAAAATGTGAACATAATTGAACTCCAAAACATGATAAATAAAAGAAGGATAAAATCTCAAGAAATGTCAAGTGAGGAAAATACAGAAACAAAAAATTTCAATTTTATATATGTCAAAAATGTGGAAAGAAACACATTATGGAATGTATCAAAGAACTATAAAATTCATTATGTGTAGAAAATGTGTACATAAATCATTTATATACTAAGGGAAAATATATCAGTTCATTAACTTGAAAGAGGGAGAAGATTTTTCTTTTAGTTTTACATAAAATTTTAATGTTGACTTTTAAATTTAATTTTTATCATAAGTCATGTCTATGTTTTTTAAAACCTTAATAAATAAATTTTAAAAAAATAAGGAAATAATTTATTTAATGTGGGAGAATTTAACATCATGATATGTCAGTATATAAATTTTCCTTTGAACTATTCTATGTGTGATAACCTTATTCACACACACCAAAATTATGGTGATGATATATTAGTAATTAAAATAAATCCTATTTAAAAGATCATTATGATAAAAAAATAATATATATATATATATGATATAAAATATTAAAATTCATTAAATTAGTGAATTGGTTTGGAATAATATTAGAAACACTTTATGTTTAAGAAGGTATCTATTTTCTATTAAATTTGTTTAACTTTATATTATTTACTTTTGTTAAAAGTTGGTAATATATTTTTTAGAAATTTTTTTAGATAAAATTAATTTAATATTTAAAATTATAATTCTAAAATAATCTAATTATGAATTTTTGGGATTTTTTTAAAATAATTAATTTTTTGGTGAATATGGAAAAAATACTGGGTTTGGATAAATTTATCCTTAATTTCAAAATTAATATAACATAAGAATTAATTAAATATTTATGAATCATTTTTCTCTAAAATTATATATATTAATTTAATACATTTAATATTTCATGTTTTGCAAACCCATGATTAACATTTTTGAACATAAGTGGTATTTTATTATAAAAGTTGTTTTTATATATATTATATGTTTTAATTTAATGGAAATTTTTTCTCATTTATAAATATAATTATATTAAATGGATAATAAATTTTTATCGATAATATTTAATTTTTTTGGGATGGGTCCTCTTATGATTTTAGTAATAATGTAATTACCCGGATTAATATTCAATTAATACTAATTAGTATCGAAGATAGTAATATAATGTGGCACAAGTTTTCTTAAGTTTACATGAACTTTATACCTTCTTGAAGTTGTTTTATAGGTTTTAAATTCTTAACCACATTTCATAACAACATTTCCTCACTTACCTCAATAAACATTCAGGAAATTCCATTCTTTCCCCTTTCTTAACATTATTTTAAATGGAAATTTCCCCTTCCTTCACTTACAAAAGGGGGATATCACACTCCTTCAAGGTACAAACTTTAATTATGTTTTTGATCCAACACTCTTCCCATTTAATCCTCCTATAATTTTATTCCATGAACATAGGCATTTTCATTTCTTTATGTTTCTTTAGTATTTCATTTCTAATGAGAGTTCCTAGAAAAATCTAAGTTCTCAGCCTGAGTATTACTCTATTATTAATCATTTTTAAATTTTAATATTCCCAATGTTCCTTAAATTTGTTTATATAATGAATTCAGTATCATAAATATAATTATTTTATTTATTAATTTAATAAAAATTATTTATTCATTTTATAGCATCTGTTATGAAAAATAAATGTATTGATTGTGTGTAAGTGTGGACTCCCGCCTATACATCATGATGTGATTCATTTTTCATCACCAAATTTTACGGTTGGTATCAAGGATGGTTTTGATGAATAATTATGTTTCATATTTAGTTTATAAAATCATAAATTTTCATCTTTTATATTTACTTTCATTTTTTCCATTCATTAAGGAATGAGGTCATTAATAATTCGTTTTTACGGAATAACACATCCATGAATGACATGTCTTATTTCACTTAAAAACCTAAAATATATAAAATTAAAAGATTTATTAATTAAATAAAATTATTTTTATATAAATATTATAATTTTGCAATGATAACTTTGAATATAATGTCATTCCATTCATTCATTGAGAAATGGGATCATTAATCGTGCATACATGTGGACTACTGCCTCCACGAATGATGAATTTAATTTGTCAAAATCACCCATAACAAATGATTATAATAATGAAATTTATGGATATATATGATATAAATTATATTTCTATGATTTTTTAAATATTATATAAAATATATTTAATATCACTTTCTTACTCATTCAGTCATTATGACACAAATTTGTTTTGGTCAGTTCATCACTTACATTAGTGATGTTGTAATGTTTATATAGTGAATGATTATGGAATGATATATATTTTTCATTAAATTTACTAATAATGTGTTAAATATTTATTAATATTTATTGAGTTATAATATTGATATCTAAATATGTTAATAATATATCATCTCCATTCATTAAAAAATTCCCAAAAAAGTTTGTCATCACCTTCATTTTCAAGAGTTGTAATTAAAATTATCATGGAATGAAACTGGGACATTATAAATAACCAAGGTATATATATTAAAAAATTGGTAATCTATAAATTATTAACATTTTATCAAAGATCAATAATCAATATTATGATTACAAATCAAGTGCATGACAATTAAAAGTGTTACCCCCTAATATTAAAAATAATCTATAAATAACTACTATATTCATAGTAAATAATTATAATTGAAGTATATAAAAGGGTTATTGAGATGATTATGGTTATAAAATATATTATTAGTATAGATATTTTAATTTTTTATGATGTTATAGTATGATCAACTAAGTGTAAAAATAAGTTAAGGGGTTTTTATCTTAACTCCATTCATTAAGAGATATTTTACTTTATGCACTAATTTTTGTTTTATTTTATGTATATGATGATAAATTGTTGTGTTGTAATGAATTATATTTTCTTCAGGGTATTTTAGGTTAATTTTTATGAACTTTACCCTTCAATTTTTTGGATTAAAATTTACTAAATTTGTAATTATTTTCTCGACTCAAGTTTTTTTTCCCATGAGTCATGAAATATCTTCTTGATTTGTATCTTTGATGTTTCCTTTTTCTATAATTATCTTTTAAAATTATAGATTTAATTTTTATATTGGAGTATTACTAATCATAATATATCCTCCACTTTGATGAAATTCTTCCTCAAATAAAATTATGATGTTGATAATAACAACTCTTATACTTCTCGTTGGTAATTTTTCTTTCACATGCATGTTTTACCTATCAAAAGTATTCATATAATGTTTCAAGTGACCTTTATACTTCAATAAACATATTATAAATGAAAAATAGTATCAACATTTTTAATAAGTGGCTTTTATTTAATAATTTTAATGGACATTAAATGTTTTTCAAATGATTTATTTTTACAAATTCTTTATTATAAAGTAATTTTTTAAAATGTTCCAAAATTATTTATTTATAATTTATTTTTTAAAATCGAATTTTCAAATACCTATAATTTCAAAAAAATAGGAAATTTTTAAAATGATACCATATGAATAATTTTCAACCAATAGGAATATCTTTTTCCCATTTCCACGTGAATTTATAATTTCATCACCTTTTTTATTTTATAAGAGTCTTACTTTATAAAAATTCATGTTTTCAAAACAATATTAGTATCATGGTTCAATAAAATATTCCTTTAAAATATTTTCAAATGATAAGTGAAATTATTTATTTTAATGAAATTTTCTTGATTCTCTGAAGAGTGTTATTCATCTATATCGTATGCTTGATTAAGGGTATTCTCCAAATGATAACATCCTCCTTCTTTATCTAAATGTCTTAAGAAATTATATTTTATATCTATGTTATGATTCATAACTATTTTTTCATGTATATTTATCCATTTATATTGGCATGATTTACTTCCAATGTTTTTCCTTTGTGAATTCCATATGTTCAAATAATTTTTTGAAGGGTGTTCACTAAGATTCCCAATGCATCGATTAATTGGGGAAATTATTTTATAAACCACATATACATTTCCTCTATTTTGTAAATACAATATCCATACCATTTTTTTGAGTTCTATTCACCTAGAATGATACTTAACATCCTTATATACACATTTATTCCCATGGATTCATCATGTTTTTTTATTAATAATATAGTGACTGAATCCTTAAGGAACCACTTGAAAAGGGTATAAAATTCATGATATATCCTTTGGTATTTATGATATATTGATCGAAACCATGTGGAACACATATGTATTATTTTAATTGTGTGATTTTTAGGCCTGAAATTATTTATCCCTAAAATTCATTGGGTGATTTTTCTATATCAGGAGATATCATGGTGCATGGGTAGTGATCCTAGCCAACTATGGCACATGGGTAGTATGTCTATCCAACTATGTTATGTTAATGAGGTAGGGATCCTTGAATTATACTTATGATGTAATGATTATGTTTTCACCACATTCTTATGATGAAATTATCTTATTTTATAATCATTGTTTAATCCATGTTTGTATGGTATTATCTCTTTATTCTATGCTTCAATGATTATGATAATCCTAATTATGATATAATATTTTTTCTCACATTTCTCATCTTATGATTTATTATTATTATTTTCCCTACTTAGTGTTTTATCACACCCCTTTATTATAATTCTATTTCCCCAAGTTTTGAAAGAAAGTATTATGTATGAAGAGCCTCAAATAGTTTCTTTTATGGAGAATTTATTGGTTATATTGAAGACTCGTTATCAATTATTAACTTATTATTTAATGGAGAAATTTCCAATTTATAAATAAAACTTGATATTTAGTAGTTTATTACTTATACCAATTACTTAAACTATAAAGTAGAAGGTCCTTGGATTTTAAATATGTTAATGATATTGTAATCATAGATATGTTTTAAATAAATTTTTGTATACTATGCGTTTTTTTCATCGGAACTGGTTGAACTGTTCTGAGGGCTCTATAGTTGGTATCAGAGTAGTTTTTAGATAACTTTGGATGTTAGTATTTTATCAGTTGAGGATAATTTAAGTAAAAAAATTACATAAATAGTATATATGTAAATTATGATCTTTAGTTCAAATATATAAATAAAACATTATGTTTTTAGTATTGAATAATTTATTTTTACTGGGAATTAGGACAAGAGACCATTAGTGGAATCCCTAGGTATAAATATAAGTAAAATAGAACCTCTAGAATGTTTGGTAAAATAGATATTATGTGGTTTTCTTATAGATTACATCCATGATTGAAAACTAGAAATTGGATATGGGTTTTCCATATATTCATTTAGGGGTAACAAACCTAAAAAGAGTTTCTCGGGTATATCTCATTGATCATTATAGTGAACAGTTAATGGACCCTAACTATGCAACTAAACAGAAAATCACAAGGGATATTATTGGGATAAATCACATTCTCATTTCAAACAATTATGAAGGATTTGAACATATTCTTTGATAGAAGTTAGCTAGATTAAAGAACATAGTAGTAAAACGGCCATGGATAGCCAAAATAGATGCTAAAGACTCATAAGTTAGGTTATTCACATCATTTATGAATTATTTATTATAGGATCATACTTTTAGATTTTTATATTTATTTATTTATTTATTTTAATCCCAAAACATTCTTATATTATTATGGATAGGGAATAAAGAAACAGATCTAACCATGAACGCAATGGATAATACAGTGATTATCCTGACCTAAAATATTTTTGGATAAGAATCGGGGTTAGAAATATAAGATTTATGAAAAATGAACTATCATATAATAGGATTAAAAATGTGAACATAGTAAAAATTATAAAACATTCCAAATAAAATAAGGATGGAGTCTCATGAATGATAAAGTGGTGAAGATAATGAAGGGAAAAAATTTTAATTTCCTATTTGTTAAAAATGAGGGAAGAAAAATAATGAGGAATGTATCAAATGAACTAAAAAATTTCTTATGTCTAGAAAAATAGGACATAAATCATCTATATTCCAAAGAAAAATGAGGTATCTAGTTAACTAAATAGTGGAATAAGATTTGTATTATAGTTTTACATAAGATATTAATGTAGACATATCATTTGAAAATTTATCTTAAGTCATGTATATTTTTTGACATCATTAAAAAATTAAATTATAAAAAAAATTGTTGGAATTCACTTAATTTAAGGGAAGTATAATATAACATCCTAATATTTCAATATATATTTTTTCTTCTAAATAATTTTGAGTGACATATCTTTCATTACACGCACTAAAATGAAGGTCATGATACATTAGTAAATTAAATTAATCATCATTAAAATATAATTTAGATAAAGTATATGATATATATACTATATTAAATATTAAAATTATTTAAATTATATAATTGGCCGGAAATAATATTAGAAACACTTAATGTTTAAGAACATATTTTGTTTTAAATCAATATAGTTTATCTTTATATTTATTATTTTATATAAAAATAAAAATATATTATTTTTAGAAATATATTTAGTCAAAATTTACATTATACTTGATTTTAAAATACCAAAATAATCATACTATGAATTTTGGGTATTTCTTTGAAATATTTAATTTTTAAGTGAATAGTGAAAATACCGATTTTCTATAATTTTATCTCTAATTATGATATTATAATAACCTAAGAATGAATTAAATATTTATATTTTAATTTTTATCTAAAATTACATATATTAATTTAATATTGTTAACATGTCATGTTTACAAACCCATGATTAACTTTTTCGAACATAAGTTATATTTTATTATAAATTTTGTTTTTTGATATATTATATGTTTTAATTTAAAATTAAATTATATATGATTTAGAAATTGAATAAAATTAAGTATATTCTAAATTTTGATTCATCAAATAACATTTTGAGGGGAAGTTACCTATTTTATTTTTAGTAATAAATTCATTATAATGATTAATATTTAATTAAGACTAATTAGTTTTTAGGAGAGTAATCAAATGTGGAAATAATTTTCCTAGGTTTACATGACATTGATAACTTATATATGTAATTTTTTAAGTTTTAAGTTATTACCCACATGTCTTACCAACCTTCCCTCACCTACATCACCTAACTTTCCTAACATTTCACTCATTACCTTTACTTAACATTCTTTTCCATCAAAAGTGTCATTTACTTTACTTATAAGAGGGAGCACTCCCAATTATTCAAGTCATGCACTTTACATTAGTTTCATAGAGAATTCTATAAAAACTTAATCCTACTAAAACAATATACCAACAAATCAATCTTTTTACCTTCTTTATTTAGATTAATTATTTCATTTCGAAGGATAGTTACATGGAATATCTAAGTTACTCACACAAGTATTGCTCTAATCTTAGTCATTATTTTTAATCGCACACTGACTAATATTCTATAAAGTTGTTAATATAATGAATTATTTAATCATATACATAGTCATATGTAATTATACAAACTTAAAAATAATTATTCTTCCATTCCATAGTATTCATTAAGAGACAAATGCATTAATCATGCGTATATGCAGACTACTACCATCACGATACAGTGTAGTTCATTTTTCATCGTTAAGTATTATGTTTGGTATAATCATGGGTTTGATGAATAAATATTTTTCACATAAAATTATTTTAAATGGTCACATTTTACATTTACCTTCACTTTGTCCATCTGTAAAGGAATGATATCATTAATCATGCGTGTGTATGGACTACCATCTCCATAAATGACGTGTGTTATTTTATTTAAATACCTAAAATGAATGGACATAGAAGTGTAATTAATTATGTGGTATAATTTTTATAAAATTATTATAATTAGGAAATATTATATTTTCATATTCTTCCACTCCATGCATTCATTAAGAAATTGGTTCATTAATGGTGCATGTGTACGGACTACCGCCTCCATGAATAACACATTTAATTTCTTTTGAAAAACTCATTATTAATTATTATAATAATTGATTTTATGGAGAAATATGATAAATAAAAAAATTATAATCTTATTTAAATTTTTACTTAAAATTATATAATAACACTTTCATACGCATTCTATCATTACAAAAATCTTTTGTTTTGGTCCGTTAATCACCTAATTTAGTGATGTTCTAATGTTTATATAATTAAATATTAAGGAATATTATATAATGTCAATAAAAATTTATATTAATGTGTTAAATATTTTTTTAAATTTTTGTTTAGTTATAATATTAATATCTAAACAATTTAATAATTTTTTTATTTTTTGTTCATTTGAAATGGCCCAAACACATTTGTATCTAACTTCATGATCAAGAGCTATAATTAAAAATCCCATGGGATTAAAGTTGAACATTATAAATAATAATGGGATATATATTAAAATACTACATATAATCTTATAATGGCGAAATAAGTATAAAAGTTCAACGATCAACATTAACATTACAAACCATGTGCAAGATAATTTAATGTGTTAACCCCTGATATTAAAAATAAGTTATAATGAACTACTATATTCATAATAAATACTTATAAATTAGGTACTAAAAGGTTTATATGTATTAATAAGGTTATTAAGTAGATTATTAATACATTTATTATTATTTTATAGGAATTTTGTGTGTGATCAACTAAGAGTGGAAATAAGGTAAGGGGTTTTGTCTAAAACTCACTACGTTGTGACTCATTTTACATAATCCATAATTTTACTCTTAAATTATTTAATATGATTCCACATTATTCTATTATAATAAAATATATATTATTAATGGTATTTGAGGTTCATTTTTGTGATCTTTTTCCTTGAATGTTTTTGATGAAAATGTTACTCAAGTCATAATTTGTTCCTTGACTCAAGTCCTTTTTCCTGCGAAATGTAAAATCAATTTTTGATTTTGATCATCCAAGTATATTTTTACTACCATTATCTTTCCAAATGGTAGATTTCCTTTTTTAATTGGGGATATTAATTATCTTCATTAATATCCTCCCCTTTTATGAAACTCTTTATCAAATAAAATCATGATTTTGATTAGAATAACATTATACATTCTGAAGGATATTTTTTCCATATCGATGTTTTAATGATAAAAAGTATTTATATAATGTTTCAAGTGAACATAATTATTATCTTAACCTCTTATAAATGTAATTTTTATCATCTTTTTTATTATTTATGTTTCACTAAATATTTTTTAAAGACTTTAAACATTTTATGTGTGACTATGTTTCAAAAATGTTTTCTTCTAATGTAATTTTTTAAAATGTTCCAAAATTAATTCTTTACAAATTGATTTAAAAATTAATTACAGACAACCTAGAATTTTTAAAAAAAGTAAATATTTTAAATTTTTCTTTCTGGTTCATTTTTTACCAAAATTAATCTATTTTATACATTTTTTGAAAACTTATCTATCTTCCAACTTTTTCATTTAATAAGAGGCCAAATTTATACATATAAATGATTTCAAAAAAAGAACTTATTATTCTCATCATTTAATAAATTATTACTTTAAAATGTTTTCCAAGGAAGAGGGAAATTCTTATTTTCAAATAAATTCCCTTAATGTTTATAATAGTGTCCTTCATTTGTTTTTTATGCTTGATCAAGGGTATTTTAAAATTATACGATCCACCTTCTTTATCTGGATAACTTATGAAATTCTCTTTTACATCTATGGTATGATCCATAACTACTTTTATCTTCATTGTTCATCTATTTTTATATGAAATATTTAATTCCAATAATTTTCTTTTGTGAATTCCCTATGTTCCACTAATTTATTAAAGGTTGTTCACCTATATTCCTAATACATTGATTGAATTGGGAAAAAATTTTCTAAAATATAAATCCATTTTGAATATGGTGTAAATATCATATTTGTAGTCATATTTGTTTAGTGGTATTTACCTATAGTGATTCTAAAAGTCATTGGGTAACCATTTATTTTTATTGGGCTTATTATTTCATGTTTATTTACAAAATAATGAATTCTTCCTTAGGTAACCACTTGAAATGTGTATAAAACACATTTTACTTCATTTTGTTTTTATGATATATTGATTGAAACCATGTGGAACACCTATGTTTAATTTTTATTATGTAATATTTATTCAATGAATTATATATCCCTCCAATTAATTTGGTGATTTTTTCATCTCATTAGATGTCATGGTGCATGGGAAATGAGCCTGGACAACTATGGTGTGTGGGAAGTTAGCCTAGATATCTATGTTGTGTTAACTAGGTAGGGAGCCTTGACTTGTGCTTATGATGTGATGTTTATGTTGTCTAGACATTCCTATGATTCCATTCTCTTATTTCATAATCATTGTTAAATCTATGAAAATATTATGGTATCTCTTTATTCCATTCTTTCATGCTTTTGATCATCATCATTATGATATCATGTTATTCCTTTTGTCTCTCATGTTGTTCTTTATTATTATTTTAACTCTTACTAATTGTTTGATATTAACCCTTTCTTAAGTTTCCATTTCTCCAGGTTATTAAAGGTTTTATTAATTATTATAATCCTAGAAGATTATATTTTATAAAGAATATATGAGTGATGATAATGACTCATTATGAATTAATAAGATTCTTATATAATGGGAAAATGTATTTTTTTCAAGACTTCAGATTTAGTTATTTATGATTTGTCCTAATTATATAAAACTCTAAACCTAAAGGTTATTGTATTTTAAATGTGCTAAATATATTGTAATTGAAAATGTGTGTTAAATATATTGTTTTAATTTATGTATTTTCAACACAAGATCTGGGAGCGCGAGCTTGGGGGATCTATAATGTGAGATACCAACACACATAAAGAGGGGTATTAGTGTATACATTTATCAAAATTTAATTTTTTCTCCAAAAAATTATTAAATATATATTTATCAATTAGGTAAAGTGACTAGTTATTTTTTCCTTATTTAATTCATGTGATAGTAAACAAAAACTCATCGTAAGGATACAAGTTTCATTTAGAGTAAATTATTTGTTTGATTTCAATTCTTATAGAAATATTTATATTCTAAATATAATGTTCATTTCAATAAAATAATTTATTTTTTATTTTCATTATGTGGTCCATGTGTTTTATATTATACTATATTTCCATGTGTGAACCCTGTAAAAATTCAGTAGGTAAATTTTATTCATAAAATTTTGGGTGGTTACTTTTTTACCACTTACCCTTGAAATTTATTTTCACCCACTGTGATGAAAATAGATGAGAATACTTTGGTTTTATTTCATCCTATGATTCCCAAGTCACCACCTCATACTTATGGTTCTACCATACTAATCAAACTAGTTTAGTTGTCTTATTGCCTAGAACATTGTATCTATGGTCTAATATCTTCACCTGATTATCCTCATAAGAGATATCATGCTTCAACTAAAACAACTTTGGATTCAGTACATGTGATAGATATGGTATATACTTTATCAAGATGGATACATTGAACACATATTGTGCTTGGGAGTTTTTTTAGTTCAATTCAATAGTTCATATCTTTGATTTGGTCAAGAATATCATAGGGTATAATGTTTCTAGGAAATATATTTCCATTATCCTCACAACTCATGACTCTCTTTTATAGAGATATACAAAGTAACACTTTATCAGAAACCTTAAAATCCAGGTCTCGTTGATGGTTATCAGTATAACACTTTCATCAACTCAGAGAATTAGTGATGCATTTTTAATGGTCTTGACATTTTCTACCACTTATTCAACTATTTTAAGTCATTGTACATTTTTTTCACCAATGTCACCCCAACACATTGGTGTCCTATATATATTCCCATAGGGGTCTTCACATGTGTCCATTTGTATTATTTTTTTTAAGATATTAAGATACAAGAACTTGAATAGATAAATATGTTGATAAAATCCTCCTTAGAAGTCCATCAAGAATACTCTTAGTATATACTCACGTCTCTTTGATAGTCTTCTCATATTGGACATCAGTTTAGGGGTGATAATTCATATTGAAGTTCAACTCTATGTTTAGAGAAAATTAGATACTTTTTCATAATTTTATTGTGAATCATGGATCTCAATAAAATACAATTGATAAGGGTATTAAATATATCCTCACTACTTATTTAATGTATATCCCAAAAAGTTGATTGAGTGAGAAGTTGTACCAAATGGAAATGAAGTTACATGTATTTATAATATGAGATACTACAACCCATATAGTGTTATTTCCTCTTGATGCATTCTGAAGAACTATGAAAAAATAGGTGGTAATGGTTTATTGATCATATGTAGGTATGGGTAATCATTGAATAATTCCCATTGACTTTTTCCTTTATGGATTCACTTCCTAACAAGACAGCAAATTAAATATATACTACACAATTTTTTTCTTCATTTTATCCCTCCAAAAGTTTTCATATATATCTTGATACATATTCATGCTTCATAGATTTATAAAAAATGTTTAGATATGTGTACCATTTAATAGCTCTTTATTTATCTGAGGCATTTATGGTACACATCGTAGTGATCCAAATCTTATAAATCCTTCTTACCCAATTATAATTCCAAGGATTTCCCTTTTCTTATAACTTTCACCTCCTTCTTTATTTTCACATCATCCCTTTGATCATTCTTTATATTCTCAATAATGGATGATTGAGGAACCATTTGAGATAGTTAGAACGTTTTCCTTTCCTTTATGACTTCCATGTACATCCTTTTCAGGTTTAATAATATTATGTTTTTCTAAATTATTAACATTTATAATATTACCGGATCATTTATATTTAGATAATTAGACACTTTATTTTCCTTCCCCAAAGGTAATGGATTAAGAAGCCATATTCCTTGATAATCTCTAACCAATTTCATTGGTTGATATTAATATCCTTCTATGTGAATTCATACATTAAGATCTTATGATATATTTATATTTCTAATATATCCCCAAATAAATATTTTCATTAAATATTTAATATGAATATCACTACATCTAATTATAAATCCTGAATTGGTTATTTTTTATCATGAAAATTAAAATACTTAAGGTTTAGGCTATAATTTTATCATTTTTCATATATAAATAGAAATATAAATTCTTTAAATCAATATTTTATACCATGTAAAGTTACCCAATTGAAGGTAGTATTAGTATCAGCATAGTGATAAGCCTATTTTTCAAATCCTTGAATCTATCTTCACATTAATTGATCCATACAAACTTCACTCCCTTCTGATTTATCTTGTTTAGTGAGTTTAAAAATCACAAGTAGTTTCCCAAAAATCATATATAGTGCCTATGTAGTCCATCAAAACTATGTATCATTAATACATATGTTAGTCTGGTCCACTCCTCCATCACCATGGTCTTTGAAGGATCTAAATATATCCCTTTATTGGTGATAACATGCCTAAGGAATGAATATTAATCCATCAAAAACTCACAATTACAATACATTACATATAGATTATCATTTCACAATGTTACTAGAATAGTACTAAAATTCTACTCATGTTACTTGTTAATTTTTTAGAATATAATAATATCACATATAAACACTACCAAAAAATCAAGGAAATATCTAAATACTCTATTCATTAATTCCATGAATATTGTTGAAGAATTATTGAGTCTTAAGGGAATCAATATAAACATATAGTGACTATACCTTTTTTAAAAGATACTCTTGGGAATATCTTCTTTCTTCAACTTTAATTTGTGATATCCATATTGAAGATCTGCCTTAGAGATGTACTAGGTCTCACATAGCTGATGAAATAAGTAATAAATCAGTGGAATGGGATAACTATTATTTATCAGGATTTTGTAGATGTCATGGTAATCAATATAGAGGTGCATTGACCAATCCTTATTCTTGATGAAGAGGACCAGCTGACCCCATGGTGAAGCACTCGGATGTATAAAACCTGTAACACCCCAAGTATTTGTAGACCATTTTTAAAATGAATTAATTTTAATTGATATGTTTCTTTGAACAAAGTCAAATATTAATTTCACATGGCACTGAATTGGCATACTTTACACACTACATTGAGTTATCATATGTTACACGCAACACAAACTCAGCATCTGTTACACGTAACACTGAGTTTCTACGAAACAACTTCTTTTTATTATAATTATTTAAATGAGATAATTATAACCCAGCCATTAAAATAGTAATATAAATATAAAAAACTACTTTTCAAAAAATTTCTATGATAGTTTCATATAAATAAAATATATTTATAATGAAATATATAAATTTTGGTAAAGTCTTTATATGTTAATAAATAATATTTCTCAAATGAACTAATATTCGTGTCCTTATGTGAAACAAATAAAATTAATTTTAGACACATTTATAAATTTAATTTTATAATATAAACTTCATTTTTCAATTTATAATTTTGAAATTATCTTAGGTTGAATTTTTGGGATTTTTATGAGAAACATCATTTTTGGATAAATAGTGAAAATACCAAATTTTAATTCAAAACCGCCTTTTCATTTCATTTATTTATAAGGTTAAATTATATTTTAAATATAATTAAGAGTTTGATTAGATATTATTTTTAATGAGTAATATTATTTAGATAATTATAACCAATTTCACATTGAAATTTGATATAAAAACTTAACAAATGTTTGATCATTTTTACTTTGAAAACATGTCGTGTCTTCTCGTCATCAGGATTAAATTTAAATTTATTTCTGCCAATTTTTTGTTGGAATTTAAAAAAATGGATTCTTTATTTGGAATAATAATAATTTATAATTTATATTAATGTGAAATTAGTTTTTAACCAAAAATATTAGTGAAAGTGAATAAAATTAATTACAATGATGAAGAGAAAAACTTGGTTAACCGAGTGGAAAACATTAAACTTAAGACCAAAAATGACCTAGTAACTTGTGCCATAGACATTTTATGCCCTTATTTCTAACCCATACTCCCTTTTATTTAATTTGGTCCATTATTAGGTCTACATGACATGTAAAAAACATGTATGGTATTCTTTTGTCAAAATATTACATGTGTGTCACTCCTCCCCTATAAAAAGGCCTCCTCTCCTCACACTTATTCACACCTCTCAAACCAAATAGGCTTGGAAAATAAGTACTCTAATATACTTCCAGTATCTCTACATTACTACGTTAATCCTCCATTTTGTTAGAAATACTTCCAAGTAATCTCATTGGTGCAAACTAAAAGGAGTTTCCTAATTAAGAGGTAACACCCTCCCTCAAGATACATTATTTTAGTTCCATTATCCACTCCATAATATATTTTTATTCAATGATTTCATAAAAAAACATGTTTAATAAATATACTAGGCTATTTTTATGATAATTTTGTCACCTAAACTTACACACACTTCTATCTAATGGGTAACGAACATATTTTTTACATGTATGGAGAACTTCCGCCTCACTAAATGATGATTGTTCATTTTTCCTTTAACGCCTCTCATGGTGGAAATTATGATGAAAAATATATTTATATGATGTATATGATATTTATAATGTATTTATTCTTCTGTAATTTTTATTTAGAACATACTAATATTCTCTCCTTCTTGTGTAAATATGATAATTTCTTTTGAGGATGTGTAGACTATTGCCCCTCGAAGCGATGTGATTGATTCACACAAAATGTGGCCTATATTAAAGATATTTTTAGGGAAATTATATGATATATATGACATAATTATTATAATTAAATGATATTATATACATATGTACATATATTTTATTTACTTTCATTCTTTCAATATGCCCATAAAGAAGAAGCAGTGTTCATGCATACATAGGGCTTACCATTTTCATGAATAGTTTTTTCCATTTCATAATTCAATATTATATAGATTATTATAATAAAAATATAAAATATTAACTATATTTATATCATGTTTTACATTATTTAAATAATTAGATAAGTATATGTACTGATGATATAACAAATTAATACACATGCGAAAAACAAAGTTAATATTACCCAAAGCGTAACCTTAACATAGAATTCTTAACAAACTCTTTACTCACTTTTGGTATTCTATGACTTCATCCAACATTTCCTTTTCTGGTTCTCCTAAATTAAAACTTCTTATGTAGAAGATCGAAAACTGGTGCAGCAGGAAAACCAAACAAGTTCATAGTGACATTCTTCTTCTTGATAATGAACTTCACCAAATTCAAAATAGAAACACTCATTTGGATTTTTCTTTGGATCCTAACCAAGAATTTAACATTACTGTGAAACTCAATTCTCTTCTCAAATTCAAAGATAACAATGTTAATAAATCCCTCAAAATCAAATGGTTAACTGATGGTGATATAAATACCAGATTCTATAGTTCTTTATAGAGAATCCAAAAATCTTACAGGCCTCTTGCTTCCCTCAAAGATGAAGACAACCTCTTGGGTAATGAATAAGATATTTCTATTCATGTTGTCTCCTACTTTGTGTCCTTATTCAATGGCCCTATAATTAGCAAATATCTCATTCATGATGTAATTCTGAACATTGTCACTGATGTTGATAATACTTTAATTTTTTTTGTTTCTCTTGAGCATGAAATCAGAGATACTATCTTTAGACTGAACCCTGATATTTCTCCAATTCCGGATTGTTTTAATAATGGATTCTACTAGAAATATTGGGAACTAATCCAAATGGATGTTTGTAAACTTGTTAATAACTTTTTCTCTAGTGGGTGCCTTCGCATGGGTTGAATTCTCAATTCCTTACTTTGATTACCAAGGTTGAGAATGCCTCTAAAATTCACCAATTTAGGACCATAGCCCTTATCAACAATCTCTATAAAATCATCACCAAATTGACTATGAATAGACTCACCTCTATTATAGATAAAATTATCTCCTAGAACCAATTTGGTTTTTCAAGGGTCAATCCATCTAGGACTACATATTTCTTTCCTTTGAATGCACTAACACTTTGAATAATAAAAATTGTGGTGGTAATATTGCAATTCAACTTGACATTCAAAAAGCCTTTGATACAATGGATAGGGACTTAATCATTAAACTTATTTATGGATTTGGCTTCAATAATCTCTTTGTTTCTATAATCAAAACCCTTTTCTCTTAGCCTACATTTCCATTCTAATAAATTCCTCTCCCAAAGGATACTTCAATTGCAACAAAGGTGTCAAACAGGGTGATCCTCTATTTGCAATAATTTTGTCTATCACAGAAGACTATTTAAGTCGTCTTCTCACCTTCCTGGTTGACCAAAATAAACTTAAACCTGTTCATGCTCACAGAAATTTTAATGCTCCCAATCACCTTCATTATGCTGCTGACATCATTCTGTTTCTTAAGGGTGATATGAAAAATATCAGAACTCTCAAATCTACTCTCGCTCATTATGAAGAGCCCTTGGGTCAAGTCATTGGTTGGATAAAATACTCCATATATTTTGGAAAAAAATTCCCCACTAGTAGAAAAACTTCTATCACCAATGATCTTGGCATTAAAGAAGGGACAATTCCCTTCAATTATCTTGGGGTTCCCATCTTCTGTGGAAGAACAAAAACATGCTACTTTTCTAGTATTGTTGACCAAATTCTCAATCAGATTTCTGTTTGGAAATTTAAATCTCTTTCCATGGCAGGGAGAGTCTATCTTTTCAAATCGATCATTGTCTCTAAATTTTTCTACTCTATGATGTTCTATAAGTGGTCGGCTAGTCTTATCAAAAAAATGAATGTTCATATTAAAAACTTTATTCGGACTGGCAGCACCTTGGATAGAAATATTATGACTATCCCCAGGTCTACTTGCTATAAGCCTTTGGACAAGGGTGGTATTGGTATTAAAAACATAAAACTTTTTAATGAGTCCCTTCAAGTTAGACTCACCAAGAACCTAATTCACAATGATACCCCTTTGATTGATTTCATCAAAATAGGTTCCTAGATAAATTGAGGGGTGGTAGTAAAGGATGCCTAAACTCTTCTATTTCGCTCTCTGTCAGAAATATGTATGCCAACATTATGACCAATGCTGGATGGATGGTCACTAGAAACTCCTCCATGAAATTATGGTTGGATAACTGGACTGGGAATCGTCTAATTACTTTAATTCTTCTTGATCTCCTACCTGAAAATATTAATGACACTATCAACAATGTTCTTAGCTCTCATTTTTCTACTCTTATTGAAAATTCTTTCCAAATTATTGATAATTTCCATTTTGATATCTCAGAGGATTTCTTAACTTGAAAACCTACTCACAATGGTTTTCTAGATTCTAAAAGCTTCTATAACCACTTATTTCATAACTTTGAAAATGAATTTAATTGGATTAAATTCTTCAATAAGTCTTGGATTAATCCCTCAAGACTCACTCTTAACCGGCATATTGCTTATAATAGAGTTGCCACTGATTCTTATTTGAATTTTTTTTGGATTCACCTTTTTTATAAATGTTATCTCTATAATCAACATAGAGATGATACTAACCATTTATTTTTGTCTTGTGCTACTGCCTCTGCTCTTTGGAGCTATATTTTTGACATCTTTGATTGTAGATGGTTGATGCTTGATTCGATCAATTCTCAGCTAAAATGTTGTGTGGATATGGAAAGATCCCATCAAATCTAAAACTTATTTCTCACCGAGGTTGATAAGCTTCTTCATATAATCTGGTATGATATAAATGATATTTTTTACAATAATTTCTCTTTGTACATCAATGTAGTTAAAGTTCAGATTCTCGTCGCTATCTGTGAAGCTGTGTTAATTCAGAATGGGTACTGTTATAACCCAGTGGATGATTTTATGGTTTTGAGATGTCTTTAGGTCACTCCCAATTTCATCCACCCAAGACGCACTCTTGAGGTTTTCCAGAGACCGCCGCTGCCTGGGTGGATTAAAATAAATGTGGATGGCACCTCCAAAGGAAATCCAGGACCCGCAGGGTGTGAAGACATCTACAAAAATCATCTTGGTCAAATCATTGGGTGCTTTATGGAGGTTGTGGTATTTCTACCCCTTTGGAAGCTGAAATGCTGAGTGTGATTCATGCAGTATCGTTTACTATAAACCGCAGTTGGAACAACTTGTGGATTGTAAGTGATTCTACAATTGTGGAGAAAGCCATTTGGAATGTAATAACTCACCTAGCTTGGCTGCTTACAGCGCGTTGGATGAAATGTCTCTTTTCTCTTAATGGAACCAATTTCATTGAAACCCATACCTATTGTGACATGAATATGGTTGTTGATGGTCTTTCCAACAAAGAAGTTTCCCAGGACATAACCTGGATGGAGGATCTTCCAGACATCCTTTTTCCCCTTCATGTCAAAGATTGTAATATGATCCCGCCTTTTAGACTCTTGTAATATTTTCTTTTTAATAAATCTTGATTTGGTATTTTGACCAAGGATCCACCTTAAAAAATGTATAATAAATTTATATTTATTATACAGGAGGCTCTTACTAACACAAAGAGATTCAATATGGAAGGTAAGTTACTTTCATCTCACTCTTTATTTCCATGAGATATATCCCTATTCACCACCCATTCCTTTTGTGTGGTGTGTATACATACCATGTATGTATTATATTAATATTATACATATATTAATAGTTGTTTTTATATCCATTTTATTACCTTTATTTCATGGGGTTTATGTTTCAAAAGTTACCAAATTAGTAAAGTAATTTTGTCTGAATTTTCCATCATTGAGACACGTTCCTTGTTATCTAGTTATATTTATTTAGGAGGTGTATATACTTCCTTTGAAATGTTATATCATTAATATTATTATTTTCATGATATTTTACGCTTCATTTAATGAAATTTTCTTACATGGGTTGTACGTTTTAATGTTACCAAGTAGTAAGAGTTTATTGAAACAATCTCATGTATTTTTTGGATTGTTTATTTTTATGTTTCCTTGATGAAATATTATGATCCAAATATCAGAAACATTCGTGAATTTTATTCTTATCTAGTTATTCATCATATATTCATGTATTGGTTACATTTTTACACTCTTTGGTACATAAGAAAGTTAAGAATATGCTTTTAAGAAAACCTAACTTTACCCTCTCTTCTGTCAGAAATTTGTGTTCCTTTGAAACTCTGTTATCTAAAATGGGTTTCAAAGAGTATTATACTATTATCCTACAATATTTAAAAGGTATTTTTAATGTTTTTGTGTTTTACCAATGTTTTAATTGGAATTTTCTTTTCTATTTCCAAATAAGAATTTTTTCTATCCTTAATATAGTCCAAAAGGAATGATCTCTTTACCTCATATGGTATGTATAGAGTTACCCACCATCATTTATTTGAAGCATATTTTTCATGTTTAAAAGGTTAATTTTTAATAAAATTCATTTAAAAGTAATTTTCAATGATATGGTTTACAATAAATTTTCAATATTTCATTATAAGTATATAAAATACAAGGAAACTATTTTTCAGAATGTTTTTATAGATTATTTTATATGTTGTTAAGGGAAATTATTTTCAAATTGTTTTCAAGGTTATTTTATAAGATTTCAAGGGAAGGGGTTTTCCAAATGGTTTTTATTTTAAATATACTTTACAAATATTAAAGAATATTTTCTCTAATAAATGTATTCAAAATATCTTTCCAAGTTATTATTCATATAATATATCATATGTTGATGTTACTCAGTCCCTTTTAAGAAATTTTCCAAAGGTTCCATTCATATTATTTCTTTAATGGTTCATGTTTTGGTGGAATGGTTTTTATGAAACCCATTTATCTTTCATGGGTTATATTCATTTTAAACCCACTTCTCTTCACAGGTTATGCTTTCATGAAGTGGTTATAAAAACTACATATTTTAATAGGTTATGATGTTATGAATTGTTAATGATACCCATTTCATTTCACATGTTATGATTTGATGTTTATAAAACCATTTTATTTTTTAGGTCATGATATGATGAAAGTTTTATTTTGTGGAACATGTATGAATAAAATTATTATAAGATGGGTGAGACCTATATATCCCTAAAATTCATTGGGTAATGATGGATAACTCATGAGTATAAATGTTATGTATGGACCTGATTACATGTTTAAAATATTATTCAAGGACCTAGTTGTGTGTCCATAAGTTTATGCATGAACCAGATTACATGTTCACAATGTTATGAGTGAACCTTATTATGTGTTCATAATGTTATGTGTGAACCTGATTAGATGTTCACAATGTTATTAATGGACCTAGTTTCATATCCATAAGTTTATGAATTAACCTGATTAAATGTTCAAAAGGTTATATATGAACCTGATTGCATGTTCACAACATTATGTGTGGATCTATTTTCATGTCCATAAGTCAATGAGAGGGATTTATTTCATGCCCTTAAATTAACATGTGATCATGTTTCTACTGATACATATAAATTAAGTTATACATTGATGTGTATGGCATAACTCCATGTATTTTTCCTATGTTGCATTTTTATGGATTATTATCTTGATTTCCTTTTGATTCATGTCTTATGAACTGCAAAACTTTATTCCATGATTCATGTTTATGATCATTGATATGAAGGGTATGATATTCTAATGATCATGATCATGTTCTTATACCCTTATATTCATGAGATGCATAAAAATTTCCTTTATTTACCCTTATTGAGATTTTGATCTCACCCCTTTTTTAGGTATCCTTTACCCAGGTCATGGAGAAAGGTTTTTAAGTAAAATTAGTAAGGGTAAATATTTTTATGGGAAACATTGAAGATATTTCACTAAGTTAGAATATTTTTTTCCAAGTTTCCAATAGAACTAAACTAATATATTCTTTGGGCATTTGTTTTTATAATGTTTTAAGTAATCCACAAAAGTGATGTAATGTCTATTCATGGCAATACCTGGTCATTAAAAAACCCTTTTCCAAATTTTTTTATAGCTACTTCTTCAGTACTTCAAATTATAAATTAAGAACTCAACTTATCTGTTAGGAGGAAGAATAGGAAACTCTTTAGGGAACACATCTATATATTTCCTCACAATAGTCATGCCTTCAAGTGTGATCCTCTAATTTGTGTCAATAATTTGATCCTGATATTTTTTCTCATGATGATATATTATCCATGATTGAGAATAATATTCCAATGGATATTAATCCTCCTCCTTACACTTGTATATAATTGGTGGATGATTCTTAATATAGAGAGCGATTTCCACCACCCAGTAGCTAATATTTCTTTTATTTTAGTACACCTAATTTATGCCCAATATAACATCAAATTCTACTAAAGAGGGTATTAAAGGGTTGGTCGGGAGGTTCAGTTCAAAAAAATTGATTAGGGAGGAGTTATATACTTGGGATGTAATAATTTCCCCATTTGTTGTTCCCAAAAAAACTCCATGTTTTTATATGGGGTTTGAATATTTATACTAAAAATTAATGATATGAAGGAATTTATAGAACTATACTCAAATAATGTAATCACTATTATTGAATGAATAACTATTATACCAATCACCATATAATTGTCAGGGTCCACCACATAAGTATTGATAAAAAAATTCCCTTACTTTCTATTTTGTCCTTGGAAGTTGTTATTATTATTTACCTCTAACAGTTGTTGTATTTGTCCATTATCTTTCCTAGTTTCCATGTTATTTATAGTAGAAACATTAGATCGTAGGCTGAGGATTCATTGGAACCTTCTTTTCTTATATCACATTAGTGGGATTCCTCATCTCAAAACAAAATTGATTAACCTGATGCCCCACTTTTCTATTTTTGAATAATATCCACGATAAATTTAGATAATTTTATATATGCTTCTTCCCACACTTTTGACACATAAGAAGTTGGGTTTTCTTTCCGCTATATTGTTTTCACTGATCCTTCTGAATTAAATTCCTTTTTCTGATTTTATCTGTAGTCCCTCATGACCATTGAGAATCCCCAATATCTATATCTACCCTAAGGTAACAATATATGATCTATTCATGGTTATAAATGTCTCAAATCTCTAAAAAATTATAGAGTTAGTTTTAATCAACTAAATAATTGGTCTACCATAATTTTGATGTTGTCAATAATGTTAGCATAATATCATGAATTCCTTAAGAGTTTTTTCTCATAATCCCCAATAGATTCATATTTATTTTTATTCAATCCAAGGAACTCCCTATATTTTTTAAAATGGGAATATTAAGGAAAATATTTTTAAAAAAAATATTTTCTTAAATCCTTACCATTCCATAGATTCGATTTCCTCCCTACTCTTCATGTTCTGGATTATTTTCCACCACTGATCAACTCCTCCATCTATGAAATAGTTGGAAAATATGGTTTTATTTATTTATATCATTTAAGGATAGATAATATCTTCTCAATAAATTCAATTCATTATTATGAGATGATGGTATTATAATATACACTAAATTTAGGAGGCCTTTTTCACATAAAGGACATAACCACAACTTGTTCATTCTTAAGAGGAGGGAATTCCACATGATTCTTATTATTATTCATAACATAATACATTTGAGCTAGTTCTACCATGAAGTTATTAGATTCCACTCCCATTAGTCTTGGAATATAATTAGTGAAATCGGCACATTTTCTATCACATTTTTATTGGTTTGATTCATTCTATTTCCCCCTATTAACAAAAATAAAAGAACAATTTGGATGAGAACACTTAAAACCGTAAGCATATAAAATTAAAACTATAATCATAGAAGTAATAACTTATAAATGACACGTATATCATAACTCATTACCCTATAGGATTCAATCTATGTTATCCATGGTAATTTTATATTTGTTTTTCTATCCTAAAACTATTAATCTTCTTCATAATGGTATGTAAAGTGTCTGTGAGTTTACCAAAGAATATCCCCCATGATTATAAAATAATATGTATTGTAACACCCCATGTTTTTTCAAATAAATTTAATATCGAATGCTTAAAACATTGAGTCTCTATAACCACCACTTTTTTATAACCTATCCAATAAAAACAATTTTTCTTCCTTGGTGATTTGAATTTCAAAAAATTGACATACAAGGTTGCGTTCAGAAAGATATTTAGAGTCTGATAAGAAAGACATAATTTTTGGTGAATATTAACATACCCTTGTGAATAGTAACATACCCTTAATAATATTAATGAATAGTAAATACGACAAGAAAATATAAACTTCACCCATGAATGTATAAATACAATTCAAACATCTTGTATGTGACAAGCGGTCATAGTATAAGTATCGGTAATTTTTGTATGTCATAAATATTTTAATAAAAAAATTATGATTAATTTAATAATTTAAAATGGTAAATTATTTTCATAAACTTTAATCATAAATTTTTAATTTTTGGTCTTAGGGATATAATATAATTTTATGGGATCTTGATTAATTTCTCAAGGTGTTACAAAATGAGTTAGAGTTTTAAAGTTATTTTTGGGAATAAATTATTATTTTATTTAAAAATAAAATTAAAAATATTTATAAAATTAATTTCGAAAAATGGATTTCATTTTATGATTCTATACATTGAAAAATGGCTGGGTTGAATTTTTGGGATTTTTCTAAAATACATTCTTTTTCGTGAATAGTAGAAATACAGTTTTGAGTTTTCTATATGTTTAATGACATCATAATGATGTGATAATTAATATAAAATCCAGGTCTAATTTTTTACATTAAAATATGATATGAGGTGTCCCAGGTTACCCATACCATGGTCAATCCCATAGTTTTTTAAAAACCACTAATGAGGTGTCCTTTAAAATTAATAAAAAAAACTCCCTCTCTTTTAATATAAATACCCACCCATTACTTCATTTTCATTCATTAAAAACACATAATCCTTGAATATATAGTATTTTAAACTCTATAGGAGTCCTCCGAAATTTTCCTCAAGACCCCAAGGTCCCAACCATCAGGTTTTATTAGTTACTCTACAAGTAAGTGAATTCTCAACTTCCCTTTTCTATTCAAGTTCTCTTTTATGTGGTATGTATTTCAAGTTTCCATACCATGTTATTATTAAAATTTAATTTTTTACCTATACTATATTATGAGAATTTTATGAATTTGTGACCCTATACCCACTATTTTTAATGTTGTCTAAAACCATGTTCAATATCCATTTCGCTGTAGAATTTTCGTCACAAAATCTCTCTCTTTTTCAAGTACTCTTATTATGTTACACTCTTTTAATTTCAATTGGATTATGTTGGAATATTTCATTCCGTATCCACATTACATTATAGATTATGTAAAATTATAAGATACACCTTTTTATCTCAATAAAATATTTTATAAATATTTAAGTGACGCTGTTAGGCTTCCAAATTTTCGTAAGGGATTTCATAACATTTATTTTATTTTGAGTTCCTTTATTTTTGTTTTTCTTTCATCGCCTCCTTTCAACCAAATGTTATGATAACAAAATTAACTTAAATTTACTATAATTTTGTTGTATTAATGTAATAATTCATCACCATATCTCATTTCTCCTCCTTTTATACTAGAAATGAAAACACCATCTGATATGTGTTAATTTATCACATTCAAGGATGATGGGTTTTCAATTTATATTATCATCTTCAATTCTGGTCATGAAACCATTTTTATGGTTTAACCAGAAAATAATATATATATTATAACTTATTTAAGGTTTTTTAATCGTTTTCATAGATGATATTAATTTATAAATTAAAATGAGATCATTCTGATAAAAAACATCCAATTAACCCAAACAATTATCATTAATGTTTTATATAATGATGCATCTTCGCTCGCAATAAAAAAATGAATTTTATAGCCATGTAATTTTATGGATTTTAATAAATAAAATAAAACTTATATTTTGGAAAACCATTCTCATATTACATGTTTATCCTTACATGTATATAAGTAAACTGGTCATGAATACCAAGGAAGAAATCACTCTCAAACGATGAAATTGAACCCCTTAAACCCATCCGGAAGGGAATGAATGAAATTAATAATTATATAATAAATAAATTAAGTAAATAATAATTTTTAGAAATATTAATTAATGAATTTAATTTGGTTATCCCATATACTAATATCAAGTTAAGAACGTCGTTAGACATAAGGTAATGGTTTCTTCATCTCACTTCCATTTTTTGTGAGATATTTCATATTCACTACTATTATATGTGTATGGTGTATGTATACTTTCCATTTATTTTTCATATCATGAATATATTTATTTTAATTATATTAAATTTATAATTTTATTATTATTAATTTTTGGGCATACGACATAATTGATTACAAAATGGTTATCATTTTCTACCTAAACCTTCTTTTTCATTCGGGTTGCTCTTATTCTATACTCAACAAAATAAAATTCATATTTATTATTTTTTACTACACATAAATTCTGTTTTAATGTTTTATATATTTTTAGCAATCACAATACTTCTTTATTTTATGGGGAGTTACATTTTTTTAAAATAATCTTTCAAAAGTTCTTCTGAAATGCATGCCTGATTCAAGGAACTTCTCAAAATCTTACATATTTTCAGGTTCACTTTATAATATATTTTAATCCACATTTATCTTTATAAAATCACACATTTTAACATGAGAAATAATTTTTGGTTAATTTCTTTTCTTATTAAAGAAAATGTGTTTTTGTGATTTTAAATATCTTTAATGAATTCCTTCAACTGTAGTAAAATGTTTTAATTATAAAGCTTCTTTAAAAACACTTTTACATTATTTCACTTTAGTGGGGAATCATTTATTCCTCAAATGTAATATCAATATTATCCCCATTTATTTTCTAGGATATACATGTTTAAAACCAGATTCCAGACAAAAACAAATGATTTTCTAAAAGAAGTCTTCTTTCCAATGTTAAAAGGATTTTTCTCATCTCACATTAACTTTTATGAAATATATACCTTATTATCCACTCATTCCATGAATGTGGTATATGTACTTACCTTTGGTACATCATATCAACATTATCCTTATTATCATGATATTCTAATGGATTATGATTTGAATGTTTCAAGGTAGAGAGGGACACTTTGGAATGTTTAAGGATTTTTTCCTCAAGAATTTTTCAATGATATCATTTAAAAATAACTTCATCTATCCCAACATCCCATGTTGAATCTTGTAATTCATTGAGTTATATCTCTTATGATATCACCTACAATATTTTATTTATGGATTTATTATTATTTTGACTGTGGATGTGTTATCTTGATATCATTTATCATTTTACTTTGAATGGTTAGTGTTTATGTTAAATGATTGGGGAATGTTATTTACATTTAAATGGTTAGTTTTAATATGAATGTATATGTTGATTATTTTAACCCATTTCATATGAATAATGAATTGGACTTGGTACGTGACAGGTGGGGACTAATATATCCTCCCGGTCCATCGATGGGTCTCATGAGACAAATAGATATGCACTTGGTCGATGTCCTGCCCATTTTGAGATATGGTTTACCCTGAGGCCTCAATCATTTTTAGATGTCCTGTACAAGGCCCTGATGGTATGATTCAAAATTTAAGACATATTCATTTAACTCATTATGAAGATATAAATTGATAGTTCATGTGTTTATTCAACTAATAGAATACCCATGATGATGTTGTATTATGGAAATATTTACTAAACTCATATTTCTGCCATATTATGTTAATTATTATTTTTTAAAAGGCATGTGTTTATAGTTATTCACCATGCCTAATGTTTATGTTTATGATTTCTTTCACTGTATGTTTTACCCTTATTGAACATCTGATCTTAGCCCTTTCTTATGATTAATTTTCTGAGGACATAAAGAAGTTTTTTATGAATGACCTACAGGGATAAAATTTGATTTGTTGATATTCCTAGTGGAACTTTTATGTTGTATTTCATTTAAATTTGTAATGTAAAAAATATGTATGTATCTGGTTTTCCAAAAATACTAAACTACTCAGTCCTTTTATATTTGATTCCTTGTAATCATACCAATGTATTACACCGACTTAGGGCTTCTGGGATCAGGGTTTTACAGTTGGTATTAGAGGAAGTTTAGTAGAATATTTGGAAGCAAGATTTAGAAAATGTAGATTAGGGAACAAAACCCTAAGATTGACTTGACAATAAACATAAAATAACATCCTCATATTTTGGTAAGTAATATACTATATGGATCTTTCTAGAAAATACATCCATGTCTGGATACTACAAGTGGATGTGGTTTTGGAACAGATGTACCTAGGAGTGAAAACTCTGACAAGGATTTTCAGTCTTGACCTAGGGTATCCTGGTACACTATAATTGACCATACAATGAATCCATTTTGACACTTCTAGGATATATTCTTAGGATAATTCTTATTTTCTTTATAAACCATTATAAAGGAATTAAATGTATTTTTTTCAAAAAAAAACCATGTTTATGATTATAAGATTAGTTATGAAAAGGAATACAATTTATGCTAAGTATTTTTATAATTTGATATTATACATAATGATTTATAATATAATCTTGTGTATGGATTTTTTTAGAAATGGAGCCTACCTAATAGAATGAGAACCAAAAAAACCACCTAATTAAAAGAGTATAAATGATCATTTCGTTTATGGGTTTAAGAAAGTATTTCGAAGGGAAATAATATCTCCAACATTCTCATCATATGAGGAGATAATATCATGTCTAACTAATAAGTATAAAGAGTTTTATAATTATTTTTTCTTTAGAATGATGTAAGAGATGAAGAGAACAACTGGGAAAAATATAGATAAAGGGATGAAGGTAAAGATTTATTTTCCCACATGTGATAAATGTGGAAGGAAACACCTTTGTATATGTTTAGGAGGAAAAGGAGTTTGCTTCAAGTGTGGATAAAAAGGCCACCATGCTCATAATTACAAGAGAAGGAAATAATTTTTGAATATTTAATTCTTTAACTATAAGGATATGGGGCACTACAAAAATTAATGTACCAAGCGTCATGAAAATATAGTTTTGAAAAAAGAAAATCGATCAAGTTCAAGCTTATAATGTTACTATGGTTGAAGTGGAATAAATATTTTATTTATGTTTTTGGATTCAAGAACTATATTATCATATTATTGTTATAATAATTATGAGATATATATAATGATTTTACTATAGTAATATTTCATTAAGGATTTGAGGTTTTATGTTGAATGGTACAAAAGAAAAGTGATTTAGTGGAAAGTTAAGTTTTTTGGAAAATTCATGATTGAGGGAAGGACAGACCTTAATATATTTCTAATGATAAAGATAATTATAAAGATAATAATGAAGAAATGATTTATTTAGATATATAATGACTACCTCAAAACGGAATTTTGACTTGTGGGAAAGTGGTATATGCTATCATTTATGGAGTTTTCATCATTTTTGGATATAAAGAATATATCCAATATCATTTCTAAAGATTAATGCATATTTCCAATAAGGTTTTATGGTAATTTTAGTTATTACCATATTTCAAGAGGAAACATTGTGATGTTATTTAAATATTTGGAATGTAAAAATTTATGGTTGGTTCATGTTGATTAAAGGAAAATAAGGTAAAATATGCATTGAGTATGATAGATCCTGGAGTCCAAAACAAAATGAGAATTTCCAAGGACCCTATGTCCATGGATCTAAAAAATATAGATATGGGAATGATTCTAAAGTATTGTTTAGTGATATTTTGGAATTTTAAACCATTTATGAAATGGTTTATGTTTATAATTTTATGTGGTTTTAAAGCTTAATGTCACCACATGATGAAACCTCTGATAAGAGATGAAGTATATATTGTTGAAGTCACAAAAAAAGGGTAAGATTGTGTTTATGAAATAGAAAGGTATAATTATACTCTTATATAGTGTAATAATTCATCAACTCTATGAAAAGAGTCTTAAATAAAAATGTTATCCTATTATCATTTTTCATAACTATAGTTTAATGTTTCATGGTAATGATCTTTCACCTGAGAATCTTCTCTATCAGTTTCCATCAAAACATGATGGTTTGGTTATTCTCTCATGACCATGTTGTCCAATTAGAATGTGTTGTTTTTATTAATTGATGTATTTATATTTCCTCCTATTAAGAGGTTATTTTAACCATATTCCTGAAATGGTTTTCCCACAAGCGAATTTTCAAGTATCAACCACTAACTTTGAATGTTCATTTTCAAATTTTGAGGTTGAAATTTTACTAGGGGGATAATGTAACACCCCATGATTTTGAAAATAAATTTAATATTGAATGCATAAAACACTGATTCTTTTTAAGAACCACTTTTTTATAACATATCCATTAAACATAATTTTTCTACCTTAGTGATTTGAATTTCAGAAAACTAACATACACGGTTGCGTTCAGTAATATATTTCGAATCTGATAAGAAAAAAATATATTTTTTTGAATGGTATCATACCCTTGTGAATATTAACAACCCCTTATGAATAGAAATTAATATTAATGAATATTAAACTAGAAAAACAATATAGAAAATTCACCCATAAATGTATAAATATAATTCAGACATCTTAAAACTATCATAGTATAAGTATTGGTAATTTTTTATGTCATAAATATTTTAAATAATATTTTATGATTAATTAAATAACATAAAATAGAAGTGTATTTTCATAAAATTTAATCATAATTTTTTTTACTGTCTTATGGTTATAATATAATTTTATGGGATCTTGATTAATTTCTCAAGGTGTTATAAAACGAGTTATAGTTTTAAAGTTGTTTTTTAGAAAAAATTATGATTTTATTTTAAAATTATACTAAAAAATTTTAGAATTTTTTTTTCAAAAAATGGATTTAAATTTTGAATTATATACATCAAAAAAAGTTTGGGGTGAATTTTTGGTATTTTATAAATACTTGTATTTTTTGAATAGTAAAAATACAATTTTGAGTTTTCGGTATGTTTAATACATCATAATGATGTAATAATTAATATAAATTTATGGAAGACTTGTGTACTTTAAAATATTATATCTGGTTTTCCAAGTGGCCAATACCATGGTCAAATACCATGGGCAAGCCCATGGTTTTGTAAAAACAACTAATGAGGTCTCCTTTGAAATTAATAAAAACATCCCTCCATTTTACTATAAATACCCACACATTCCTTAATTTTAATTAATTCTATACTCATCAACCTAGAATTTCTGGTATTTTTTCCTCTGTAGGAGTCCTCCCAAGGTTTTCTCAAGCACCCAAGGTCACAAACTTCACATTTTAGGAGTTACTCTACAAGGTAAGGGAATTCTCAACTTCTATTTTCTATTCAAGTTCTCTTTTATGTGGTATATATTTCAAGTTTTGATATCATGTTATTATTTCCATTTTATTATGTACCTATGATATATTATAATTATTTTATTAACGTTTGACCTATATCTCCTCTCTTTTTAATGTTTTCTAAAACCATGTTCAATAACAATTATGTTGTATAATTTTTGTTGAAAAATCTCTCTATTTTTCAACCACTCTTATTATGTTACTCTCTTTAAATTTAAATTTGCTTATGATGGTATATTTTATTAAAATTTAATATGTAAGAATGATTATAGAATCCTTTTCATCTCATAAAAATATTTTATGGGTTTTTAAGTGATGTCTTTAGGCTGCTGAATTTTTATAAGGGATTTCTCAACTTTTTTTTAATATAAAGTTCATTTCTTTTCTTTTTCTTTCCTCACATCATTTAATCATAATTTTATGAAATATATAGTAAATTTAATGTACTAGAATGTTTTTTTGAAAATGTAATAATTCATCATCATCTCTCATTTCATCTTATTTTATAATAGAAATGAAAACACCATCTGAGAAGTGTTAATTTATCACATTCAATGACGATGGGTTTTCAATTTCTATTATCATCTTCAATTCTAGTCATGAAACCATTTTGATGGGTGAAACAAACTATAATATATTTTTAATAACTTATTTAAGGTTCCTTAATCTTTTTTCACACATGATGTTAATTTATAAATTAAAATGATTTCATTGTGATCAAAAAACAACCAATTTACCCAAACAATTATCATTAAAGTTTTATATAATGATTCATCTTCAATCCTAATAACCAAATGAATTTTATAACCATGTAATATTATGGATTTTAAAAATAAAATACAAATTCTATTTTTTTCAACCATTCTCATATTATATGTTTATCCTTAAATGTATATAAGTAAACTGGTCATGAATACCAAGGAAGAAATCACTCACAAACAATGAAATTGTACCTCTTAAACCCATCAATAAGGCCATGAATAAACATAATAAGGATATACTAAATAAATTACATAAAAAGGAGGTTATAGATATATTAATTAATTAATTAATTTAATTATCCATGATACTAAGATCTAGTGAAGAACACCATCACACATAAGGTAAGTGTTTCTTCATCTCACTTTCCTTTTTGTGAGATATCATGTATTCACTACTATTAGTGGTTTATGGTGTATGTATACTTCCCATTGATGATTCATATCATGAATATATTTATTTTCATGAAATTAAATGGATCATTTGATTATTATTAATTTTTGGTCATACCATTCAATTGATTACAAAATTGTAAGCATTTTCTACCTGAACATCCATTATCATTCTGGTTGCTCTTATTCTCTATTCACCTCAATGAAATTAGTGTTTATTATTTTGTAATCCTAGTAAATTATTTTTTAATGTTATATATATTTTTACCAATAATAATCATTACTTATTTTATGGGGAGTAACATTTTTAAAAAATAATCTTTCAATAATTCTTCTGATACGCAATCCTAATACAAGGAACTTCTCAAATTCTTACCTATTTTAAAGTTCACTCTATAATCTGTTATAATACATATTTATCTATATAAAATCACACATTTTAACATTAAAAATATATTTTGGTTAATTTATGGTTTTATGAAATCAAACATGCATTTTTAGTTTTAAATATCTATAAGGAATTCCTTAAACCGCAATAAAATGTTTCAATTCTAAATATTCTTTAAAAACACGTTTTATATGATTTCCCATTAGTGGGACATCATTTATTCCTAAAATTTAATCACAATGACCTTCCATTTTATTTTATAGGATATACATGTTTAAAACTATATTTATTAAAAATACAAATTATTTTCCAAAAGAACTCTTCATTCCAAAGTAAAAAGAATTTTTCTCATCCTACATTCCCTTTAAAGAAATATATGACCTTTTCACCAATCATTCTAATCATGTGGTGTATGTATTTACCTTAAGTATATCATATCAATAGTATCCTTATTCTCACGATATTTTAAGGGATTATTATATGAATGTTTCAAGGTAGAGTGGGACACATTTGAATGTTTAAGTATTATTTCCTTTGGAATTTTTCAATGGTCTCATTTAAAAGTAACTTAATCTATGTCAATATCCCTTATTGAACCTTATTGTCATGAACCTGCCTGGGTACCCTGGTAAAACGATAACTAAGCTAGCCCTGACATATCCCAAAGGGAATTCCCGATCCCCATGGGTCGGCGACTAGAACCTGGCATCACATAACATGCAAGTGGGAACGATTTTATCCACCAACAATGTGGAAGAAAATAAACAAGACAGTATGCATAACAAAAGAAACTCCACCGGGAGTAATTTACCAGAATAAAAAGAGGCATAATAATCCCAAAGTACTATAACCCAAGTACTAAAAAAGTGAAAATATCCCCAAGGTCCCAAAGGACACAACTCACCAAGACCAAAGTTCAACAGCTGGATCCACCTCCACGAGATCCCTTCCCTTTGCTCAAACCTGGAAGAGGGAAGTCTACAAATGCCTGAAGGAAAAAGTAGGGTGTAAGCCTAATCCCAATACGATACCACCAAATATTTCATAACATATTCCAAAAATAGATTATCCAAATAAAAGCTTTCAATTTTCAAATAAATAGGTTTGGCAATTCAAAAGCATATTTTTACAAAACATGCCATACATTTTCAAATAATGGAAATAAATATTTTAAGCAAGGATTTATAAGGATGGAATATTTCTAAAACAATGGATTAAGTAAAAACATTATATAAAATAGTTTATATAAATTCATTAGGCCTGTAAAGCATTTCAAAATCATTGGCATACATTTATATCTCAACTATAAATAAACAAGTGAGAAACATGGTCATCTGCCAAAAGGTACGACAGTATTAAACAGTTATAGGATTCCAAACTCTCTATGTGAACTTAGAAAAATGTGTATACACACGTCCCTATGACACTGGACAAAGGAGACTCATCACCAACCCTTCAGGGATGTGAACCACCGCAAGTATGTTTTAGAACGTTGTCGTAGCGTACATTGTATCCAAATAACTCACTAACTACCTAAGGATTCTATGCGCTACTACATGATGAGTGAACAATTTTAAGAATGCTTAAAATAAGATCAATCTCATTATTCCATTTCAAAAGTTCCAATTTCATTCCATTTAAAACCAAAATAAGTTTTATTCAAAACATGCCTTTTTCACAAGATAAAACCAATGGGTTTCTATCAAATCATTTTAAGCCATTTTCACCAGTTTGAAATCCATTCAAAACCAATTCTATCATCACACAATTTATTTACACAATTAAATTCAACAATTTAATTGAAATAATTTCCATCAAATCCAAAATTTAAATTAAACAATTTAAATCAACAAATTTCCATAAACACACCCAATTCAATGGAATTGGGGTTTTCCAAATTTCCATGCCAAAACCATTTCAAATATATCGATTCACTGGAATCGAGTTTTTTATCAATTTAATTGAAAGAATATTTGATCAACTGAATTTAAATCATCAATTGAAATAAATCAAGAAAATACAATGATAATCAATGTGGTAAGTCAGGACGGAACCACCTACTTCAAAGGTTTTGACCAAAACCACAACGGTCGAGAACACTCAAGAAAACAGGGTTGTTTCTTCAAGAACCTGCCTTATATCTCTTCCCCTAGCAAGATCTAGACCAAATCTCATTTTATTTGGCATCCAAACACTTAAATCTACCCATAACGGGTGTAGATCTAAGAAACTGAGAGAAGAGGAGAAGTAGATCTATGTAGATCTAAGACACCGATCAAGAACGATGAAGAAGGATCACATACCTCAAGAATATAGCTTTGATTCACCAAGAGAAGCCTTTGGATTGCCTCTAGAATGATGGGAGAACCTTCTCTGACCTTAGGAGAAGAAAAATTCCAAGTTAGGGCCACATAGAAGGAAAAACAAGGCACTTAGAGGGAAAACAGGTGAGATCCACAATTTAAGGATCTCATTTATGTACTCGCACGTTTAGTTCACATGGTTTGACAAACCATGCGCTAGTCGTGCATTCACTACTACCTCAGCAGACACTCCCTGCATGATTTGGCCACATGGTTAGACAAACTGTGTGCCGCCCGTGCAGAAGCTACTGCCTCCAAGACCAACTATGCAAAGTTTGGCCATGCTGTTTAGAAAACTTGTGCGCTGCCCATGCGACTTCCCCTTTGCCCCAAAACCACATTTAAAGTTCTCATGACTCTCCCATTCATCACTACTCCAAAACAAAGGTACTTAGAAAAATCAAAAGTACCTGAAAAAGTAACTTGATGTTACAACCTCCCCACCATAAGATATTTCTGTCCTAAGAAAGCCTATGAAGAAACCTCCATATCAAAAACATGAGGCCACTACTCTCTCATTAGGGCCTATCTTTCCCACGACTCATGAGAATCAGAACCATGATGCCATAGTACATGGACCAGAGGTATTGTTCTCCCACGAAGTACCTTGGTCTCAGAATCAAAAACCCAGACTGGTTGTTCAGTCACAGATAAATCTGGTTCAATCTCAAGATTACTCTAGCTCAAAACCTGAGATGGATCAGAGAGATACTTTCGCAGATGTGATACATGGAACACGTTATGTATCGACATCAACTGTGGTGGTAGATCTAGATGGTAAGAAACTTTTCCTACAAGACCAAAAATCTCAAAAGGTCCCACAAAACGAGGAGAAATATTCCCTTGCCACCCAAGCCGTTGATTTCCTAATTGGGGTGAAACTTTCAAGAAAACCTTGTCACCAAATGAGAACTATAACGGTATACAGCTACAATCATCAAAAGACTTGTACCGACTCTGTGTTGTCAACATTCTCTAATGAATCGACTGGATCTTATCTATCTTCTCTTGGACCAAACTTGGTCTTAAAAAAGAACATTCACCAATCTCCTACCAACATAAAGGAGATTTATAAGGATGGCCATACAATTCCTCAGAAGGAGCCATTTTGATCGCAGACTAGTAACTGTTGTTATAAGAAAACTCAACTAGCCTCAGATGATCATCCCAAAACCCACCAATGTCATGAACATATGCGCGGAGCATATCCTCAAGGATCTGAATATCTCTCTCGGCCTGGCCATCTGACAGTGGATGGTAGGCCATGCTCGAACAGACCTGAGATCCGAGTGCCTCCTGAAGGCCTCTCCAAAAACTAGAAGTAAACCAAGGATCCCTATCAGAGACTATAACAGACGGAACTCTGTGAAAAAGAAAAATTTATACCACATAGATATTTCCCAACTCCTCAACTTTGGTTTTATACTGAATAGGTATAAAGTGAGCCGACTTGGTCAGCCTGTCGATCAAAACCCATATCGCATTCTTCTTCCTCTAGGTTTTAGGTAACCCAACCATAAATTCCATAGAGATTTCATCCCACTTCCATGTTGGGACTGGAAGTCATTGAAGCAAACCCAAAGGTTTCTGGTGCTCGGCATTCACCTGCTCGCATGTATAGAAACGAGATAAAAACATAGCAATGTCTCATCTCATACCTGGATACTAGAACTTTTTCTGCATGCCATAGAACATCTTCATGGTTCCTGGGTGTACAACCCACTAAGAGTTATGTCAATCCCCCATCACATCCTTCCTTGTCGATAACAGGACAATGTAACGATTTCGATAACACATAACACCCTCTTTGTAGAATGACCACTGGGTGTCGGTCTACCCACCATAAATAGAGTCACTAATGCTATGGATTTCAACATCCAGTTGTTGTTCCTGAAGAATTAACTCGAGAAGAGCAGATGTCAACAAGACACTGGCTAAAGAAAATTCCCTCCCCTTCCATTGAATTCTAATATGCAACTCAGCAAAAAGAGCCATCAAACTCCACTCTTCTAGAAATTCATTCACATCATGTGATGGAAATTTCCTACTTAACAAATATTCAACTAAATTCTCTTTCCATGGGGTATAGGCAGTGTCAAAGTCAAAAGATTGCAGGTACTCCACCAAACGCCTTTGGTGGAGTTTCAAATATTTTTTAGAGAAGATATAACTCAAGCTCTTGTGGTCTGAATACACTATAAACCTTTCTCCATAAAGGTAATGTCTCCAACACTTAAGTGTGTGCATTACTGCTGCAAGTTCAAGGTCATGGGTAGGATAGTTCTTCTCATGAGGCTTAAGATGACGAGATCCATAGGAAACAACATGATTACCTTGTATAAGGACATGTCCCAAACCTAAACCCGATGCATCACAGAAGACCACATAACCTATCCCAGCCTTAGGAAGAGTTAACACCGGTGCAGTAGTCAAAATATTCTTTAGCTCAACAAAAGAACTCTGAAATTTTTCATTCTTGGAAAACTTCACTCCCTTTCGAGTCAGAGAAGTCATTAGAGAAGCTAACATTGAGAAGTCTTTAACAAATTGGCGATAATATCCTACTAAGCCCAAGAAGCTTCGAATCTCAAAAACATTTTTTGGTTGTTCCCAAGTCATAACAGCCTTTACCTTCTCAGGATCAACTGATATTCCTTGTTCTGACATGACATGTCCCAAGAATTTCACTTCCTGAATCCAGAAATCACACTTTGAAAGCTTGTCATAATGTCGATGATTCCTTAGAAGACTCGGAACTGTTCTCAGATTATGCACTTGATCCTCCTCATACATGGAGTAGACAATAATTTCATCCACAAAGAATACCAAAAAAGTATCTAGATACTCATGGAAAACCTTTCGCATCAAATCCATGAAAACCACAAGATCATTTGTTAGGCCGAAGGGTATAAAAAGGTACTCATAAAGGCCATACCTACTCCAAAAAGTGGTCTTATGAATGTCAAATTCATTTATCCTCAACTGATGGTAACCTGATCGAAGATAAATTTTTGAAAACAAATTTTCCCCTTTCAATTGATCAAACAAATAATCAATTCATAGTAACGGATATTTTTTCTTTATAATAACTCGATTGAGCTTTAGATAATCAACACATAAGTGAAGAGAACCAACAACCTTCTTGGAAAATAGAACTGGTGCTGGCCAAGGTGACACACTCGGGCATATAAAACCTTTCTCAAGAAGATCGTCTAACTAAAACATCAGTTATTTTAGTTCAGCTGGAGCCATTCGATAAGAGGTAATAGAAACCGGTTGAGTACCAGGAATTAAGTCAATAGAAAAATCAACCTCCCTTACTGGTGGAGAACCAGAGAAGTTAAAAGGAAACACGTTGGGAAACTCGGCGATGACTGGAGGAAGATCACCACACATTGAATCTCTCTCTAGATCAAAAGCAAACACCGATATAAGTTCCCCCAACCCTGGATAAGAGGGTATAGCTCTGCTTGACCTTGGGTCCCATTCTCCTTGAAAAACAAGAGGCACACCATTGGGTGTAGTAAGGTAGACCCATCGAAGATAACAATCGATCCGAGATTTATTGGAAATGAGTCAATCCATCCCAAAAATGACGTCAAAAGATTTCATGTCGAGAACCAAGATACTCCAATCATGATCAACATCTGATAGAGAGAAGACACAAGCAGGACTACGGAGACCCTTCTGTCTCATTGTACCAAGGGGTGTAGTAATATCCAACGCAAAAGTTAAAATCTACATAGGTAGATTAAGCAGATTAAAAATATGGGTTGAAATAAAAGAGTGAGATGCACCAGTATCAAAAATAGTTGTCACAAAAGATGAATCTATAGTAATAGTACATCTCACAGTTGTAGGACATGTATCAACTACCTCTTGAGACTCTTCCACTATATGAAGAAGCTCCGTTCCGGATGCCTGTGGTTAGAACCCTTTTGTACATAAAGCATTTGATTTCCCCACAGTTTCTGGAGGTGCTGATGATCTCGTTCTACTACGTGGAGTAGAGAAGTGATGGAAGAAACTCTGTAAGTTCCCTAAACATCCGTAGGAGCTACAGTTCTAGGGTGCCTCAGTGAAAACCCTCTTATAATGTCCTATCTTTCCACACTGATAACAAGTCAAAGAATCCACTCCTATTGCTACCGGAGGTCTGGAATGACTCTGTTGTTGAGAACTGCCATGAGAAACATCATGATTCTGTTTTCATTTAAAGGAACCAACACTGCCACTAGGAGGGAAAAGACCCTCCTTTAACCCTAACTTTCCTGCCATGTCCATCTCAACCATCATGTCCCTATCCAGCACATCAGCATAAGTGGGTAGCTTCAGTAAGAAAAACTGAGAATGGATATCTGATCGAAGTCCCAACTAGAATCATCGAGCCTTCATCTTCTCAATAGATACAATCTCAAGAGCAAACTATAATAACTCATTAAAGTGATTTGAGTACTCAGTCACGGTTTTGTTGGCCTGCTCAAGCTTGAAAAACTCTATATCCTTGTCCAACACCATTAATTCTGGATAGAAATGGTTAGTAAAAAAAATCCTAAAGTATTTCCACTCTAAAACCTCATTTTTCCCAGCAGTCAGCATCATGTACCACCATCTCCTACTTGGTCCCTCCAGTAAGAAGGTGGCACACTTCACCTTGATCATATAAAGTGTCTCCAAGAACCCAAACAGACGTTCAATCTTACTCAACAATTACTCAGTATGTTGAGGGTCAGTGGAGCCTTTGAAAACTGGTGGCTTCTGGCGTAGGAACTCTTGAGAAAAACTTCATATAATATCACTATGAGGATCCATAACTGGAGTCTAAACAGGAACTAGAGGTGGCACCTGTCCTAGAGCTTGGACAGTGAGAACAATCACCTCAACCAAAATGACATAGATTAACACTCAAACCGAGTAACAAGGAAAACTATTCTTAATATCAGGGATAACAAGATTCATATTTGACTCTATCCAAATCAAAATATGGAAAATACTAGAATTAATCCACAAGTCAGATTTCCCCAACCATCCCTGGTGACTTAAGGTTCATTATGGTGAGAGCTAGCCAGGCACTCAATCACAAATACCTCCTAAGTCCTGACAAGAATACTCAAATGCATACTGTCATCAAGGAAAGATGCCTAACCTTCCCGCTAATACCATTTTGTCATGAACTATCCCAGTTACCCTGGTAACCCGATAACTGAGCCATCCCTGACATAGTTTAAAGGGCGTTCCCAATCCCCATGGGTCGGAGACTAGCATCTATAACCACATAACATGTAAGTGGGAACGATTTTTGCCACCAACAATGTGGAAGAAAAGAAACAAGACAGTATGCATAACAAAAGAAACTCCACTAGGAGTAATGTACCAGAATACTAAGAGGCATAATAAGCCCAAATTAGTACAACCCAAGTACTAAAAATTGGAAAATCTCCCCAAGGTCCCTAAGGGCACAACTCACCAAGACCAAAGTTCAACAGCTGGATCCACCTCAAAGGGATCCCTTCCCTTTGATCAAACCTGGAAGAAGAAATTCTATAAATACCCAAAGGCAAAAGTAGGGTGTGATCATAATCCTAGTAAGATACCACCAAACATTCCACACCAGATGCCAATTATAGATTATCCAAAGAAAAGATTTCAATTTTCAAATAAACAGGTTTGGCAATTCAAAAGAATATTTTAACAAAACATGCTATACATTTTCAAATAAAAAAAATAAATATTTTAAGCAAGGCTTTATAATGATGGAATATTTCTAAAAAAATGGATTAAGTAAAACATTTATATAAAAAATCTTATATAAATTCAGCAGGCATGTAATGCAGTTCAAAAGCATTGGCATAAATTTATATCTCCAATATAAATAAACAAGAGAGAAACATGTTAATCTGCCAAAAGGTACGATAGTATTAACCAGTTATAGGATTCCACACTCTCTATGTGAACTCAGAAAAATGTGTATACAAACGTCCCTATGACACTGTCCAAAGGAGACTCATCACCAACCCATCGGGGATGTGACCCGTCGTAAGTATGTTTTAGAACGTTTTCGTAGCGTAGAGTGTATCCAAATAACTCACTAGCTACCTAAGTCTTGCATGCACTCTTACAGGATGGGAGAAATATTTTAAGAATGCTTAAAATACGATCAATCTCATTCTTCCATTTCAAAAGTTCCAATTTCATTACATTTAAAACCAAAATAGGTTTTATTCAAAACATGCCTTTTTCACAGGATAAAACCAATGGGTTTCTATCAAATCATTTTAATCCATTTTCACCAGTTTGAAATCCATTCAAAACCAATTTCATCATCAGACAATTTATTTCCCCAATTAAATTCAACAATTTAATTGAAATAATTTCCATCAAATCCAAAATTTAAATTAAAAAATTTAAATCATCAAATTTCCATAAACATAGCCAATTCAATGGAAGTCGGGTTTTCCAAATTTCCATGTCAAAACCATTTCAAATATCTTGATTCATTAGAATCGATTTGTTTTTTATCAATTTATTTGAAAGAAAATTTGAGCAATTGAATTTAAATCAACATTTGAAATAAATCAAGAAAATAAAATGATAATAAATTTGGTAAGTTGGGAAGGAACCACCTACTTTAAAGGTTTTGACCAAAACCACCGCGGTCGAGAATGCTCAAGAAAACTGGGTTGATTCTACAAGAACCCGCCTTAGATCTCTTCTCCTAGAAAGATCAAGACAAAATATCATTATATTTGGCATCTACACACTTATATCTACCCATAACGGGTGTAGATATAGGAAACCGAGAGAAGAGGAGAAGTATATCTAAGTAGATCAAAGAAACCGATCAAGAACGATGAAGAATGATCACATACCTCAGGAATCCGGCTTCGATTCACCAAGAGAAGCCTTTGGATCACCTCTGGAATGATAGGAGAACCTTTTCTGACCTTAGGAGAAGCAAAATCAATAGTTAGGGTTGCTTAAGAGAAAAAACGAGGAACGTATAATAAAAAAGAGTGAGATCCAAGATTTAAGGATCTCATTTAAGTGCTCGCATAGTTAGTTCCCACGGTTTGACAAACATTGTACTAGATGTGAGTTAGCTACTGCCTCGATAGACACTCCATGCATGGTTTGGCCACATGGTTACACAAACTGTGCGCCGCTTGTGTGGAATATACTGCCTCCAAGACCAACTACGCACAGTTTGGCCGTACAGTTTAGACAACCCGTGCACTGCCCGTGTGACTTCCCCTTTGCCCCAAAACAACATTTAAAGTTCTCCCGATTCTCCCAATCGTCACTACTCCAAAACAGAGGTACTTAGAAACATCAAAAGTACCTGAAAACGTAATGTGATGTTACACTTATAATTCATTTAGTTCCATATATTATGATATAATCTACAATATTCTATTAAATGGTTTTGGATTATTTTGATTATGAATGTGATATCTTGATACCATTGACCATTTTACTCTGAATGGTTAGTGTCTATGTTAAATGATTAGGGAAAGTTATTTAAATTTAAATTATTGGTTTTAATATAAATGTATATGTTTATTATGTTCACCCATTTCATATAAGGAATGCATTGTACTGAGTGAGTGATGGGTGGGGCCTTCTATAGCCTATCGAGTCATTGGTAGGTCTCATGAGACTAATAGTTATGGATTGAGCCAAGGCCTTGCCCATTTTGATATATGGTTTTGCCTGAGGCCTTAATCATTTTTTTACATCTTATTTAAGGCATTGACGGTATGTTTCATAATGTCCGACATGTGAATTTACCTCTGTATGATGTTATAAATTTATATTTCATGTGTTTATTTGACTAATATTATACCCATGATGATGTTGTATTACCGAAATATTTACTCAGCTTTTATTCCTTCCATATTATGTTCAAGTTTATTTTTCAAAAGGCATGTGTTTTTATTTATTCATAATGCCTAATGTTTATGTTTATGATATCTTCTATAATATTGGTTTCCCTTATTGAGCATCTGACATCACCCCTTTCTTATGTTTCATTTTCTTAGTACATGAAGAATGTTTTTATGAATGACCTGCAAGTATAAACTTAATGTTTTGGATATTCCCATTGGAATTTTTATGTTGTATTTAATTTGAATTTCTAATGTTATATTTATGTATGTATCTGATTTTTTAGAACTACTAAACTACTCGGTCCTTTAGGATTTGATTCCATTTAATCATACCAATTTATTAAAATAATGCACCAACTTAGGGCTTTTGGGGTCAAGGTGTCACATGTGCATCAAGGAATCTTTATTGTTCACTAGGTACAGATCAATTTAATACCCAAAAAAGTAGGGTTTTTATCACAAGGTTAATCTATACCAAATCCACATCCAATTTCAGTATCTAGATAGGGATTTCATTGTTTATAAACCACTCACTTCATAATTTATTGAAATTTTGATATTTTTTTTTATACATTGACTTTTCCCTATTGCTTTTATTAGTTTTTATTATCATAATCCACAAAATAACTAGACATTTATTTGATTTCAACTATAGTGACCCAAGCCTCGTAGACACATAATCACATTACTTTTAACATAAAAATTCATAAAAAACCATGAATATCTTTTGATATAGTGTATTTGGACGACTAGATTCATAAAACATCAAAAATAAAATAAAATAAAAACTGTTTATTTTATCTCTCTGATGAGATCCAAAATATATTTGAGCTTCCAAAAATGTATTGGTTAATCTAGGGAATACATAAAGAAAAGGGTGAGTTATAAATCCTCGTAAGGGAATGGGAACGATAATGAATCATGGAATATGTGTCAGGTGTCATAACATGATGACATAAAAGTCCCGGATCATAAATAATAATATTGAATAATGATATAAATAATATAGAATCATAATATCATGTAATTAAAGGAATTTTGGAACATCATAATACATGACATCATAAGCATTAGTCAAGGTTCACTTTTGAGACTTCATAACATAGTATACATAGTCCCATAATAGAATATTTTTACTCCCTAATCCCATACATATTATCTCATGATATATATACATTACACAATGCATTGAAGTGATATATAGTATCACCCATAATAACATTTACATGAATATTTGTGCCACGTAAAGGAATAAAACATAAGTTATAATCATAATAAATATCAATTGAATGTAATAGGTTAAATAATATTACCTCATAGAATAATCAAAGTATATTTTATAATGATTAGAATGAAATGAATGAATTAAGTATTTTTGAAATTATTATTTTAATCAGTAATAATTGGACAAAAATATGTAGTTCATTTGAAAATAATTCATTGGAAATAGTATAGAAACGGGTATTGAAATGAACCTTTAAATGGTGTTTTAAGGAAATGGTAAAGGACTTTTAAAGAAGGACTTAATATGGAATTTTCATAGAAACTATAGATAAACCAAAATGGTTAACCCTAAAATAGTAATTATTTAATTAAAACATGGATTGGTATAAAACTTTAAAATATTGTTTTACGAAAGGATATAAGGATGGAAAAGTTCCACATGATCAAGTTTGATTTTAAATATAGTATTGAGAAATGAATATAGGGAATGTATAAACCCATTAAGGAAAAGGAAAATAAGATAGGTATATATATATAAGAGACATATATAAATAATTTAGAAACATTTGATGATGTTTAATTGAGATATAATGTGTGGTGGGTAGAAAAATTCATATCCCAAATAAAAGTGTGTGTCTCAGAGAGTTCCCTTCACTTAGGTCCAGATCAGTACTTCCAGTTTACTTATTTCCTTAAATAATAAAATTATATTTATTAAAAACATGATCAAGATTCTTATTCAAGTATATATAATTTACTATTAATATTTATGTTAGTTTAGAACCATTTTATCGATGTACTATGACAATTTACACTATCTCAAGGTCATTCGTTTAACTTTTCCAAGGTCACATCACCTGCGAATGATTATCGAATTTCATTATGAAATGGTAACATAAATCCAAAATAAATAATGATATAGATTTAATATGTTTACTTATGTTCAAAATATTCCTAGTATCTAATAGTATTTAAAAATATGCATAATTTAAAGGGTATAAGTGTTATTTTAATGCACTTAGTTCTTTTAGGCGGGTTTTTTTGAAAATGATGAACTTATTGGGTTCCTTTCAATATTATGGATAAATATCCATTACAGAATGTTAGAGAAAGTATAATATATTTATTTAGAAAATTTTATACCATGATTAGTAAATTTTAATTATCCATTAAGGTGATCGAGGAAAATGAAATTCTTTTCAAGGGTCCAGGGATCTAACCATATTATGAATAACATTTTCATTTAGTATGAATTGACAAGATGGTGGAAAATGGATATTACCTTCATAAAATAAAATTTATGTATATCTATTATACTAATTTAAATATGTCATGTTTAATAGAATATATGTGTAGAAGGTTGTAGAGGAAATATATTGAAATAGATAATTTGATAATATTACATCATTAGATAACATCTCTTAGAAAATAATCATAAATAAACTTAGGATGGTAATATAGTGAGATCAATAAAATTGGGACATTGTTTATAGGATATATAATTTAATTGGATAGAACTATGAAAATATTCAAGGCATATAAGCAGTTAGGTAGTGGGGTGGTGAGGGGTGTCATTTTTAAGGGAATGAGAGGGGTGTTTTGAATATAATATTCATTACTTAATTATTTTACTCTAGAAAATATATAGTGATAGATAGTGAAATTGAGTTCAAACTAATGTTTTCTTACATCAACCATGACTCAATAATTCATGTATTTAGCATATAATTTTAAATATCGTATATTATTATATTTCACTATTCATGTATTTTTTAAAAATACCAAAAATTATCCCAATTTTTTAGTTATATATTCCAAAAATAAAATCCATTATATAAAATTAATATCTTAATTAATACAAATTTAATTTTTATACATAAAATCATTATTTATTTAAAAAATATGAATTTTTATATTATAATTAATTTTATAACACTTATAAGAATTACTCATGGTAACAAAAAAAATTATTATCATTATAATATAACTTAATATTATTTTATAAATCAATTTTATTAAGATAACTTTACCTTAAAATATCAAAATTTACATAAAAAATATAAAGAAAAAAATAAGTTTTATAAAAACACAAATAATTTTTTTATCATTTTTAAAACATTTATTTATTTAAAATATGATATAAATTAGTTATATTTTTATTTTATTAGATACCTAAATACTATTTTCTATCCCATATGTGAGGTTAATATTCTAACAATCAATTTTCTATTCTTAATAGCCAGATTACTATTCCAATTATTATATTTGTAATGGTAACATGGGTTTCAAACCTTTTATAAATACCTCATATTTCATCCATTCTTCATTCCCTTATTTTTTCAATCAAAGTTATTTTTTTCATTTTAAAAAATGATGTTTCATTTATAATATACTACTTCATTTATATATATTATTCATGAGTGTGATCACCCTAGGAGATTAAGCATATCCAAATTTTCATATTATAGTTATCTTAATTTATATTGTTATCACATTATAATACTTTCAATTCTTATGGATATATTTATTCTCTAAATGTGATTTACAAGTCAATAAAATAAAGTGACATTTATTATCATTATATGGGGCATGTGTTTTATATTATAATATATTACCAAGTATTACACCCATGTAAATTCATAAATGATATTTCATTCATATAGGTTTTTTTCAATACATGATTAATTAAAGAATCATAGGTTTTATGGATTAAAAATCCATTATTCAGAAATTTTTCTAGAAAGGTAATAACTTTTCATTTCATATGTTGTTACATAAAAAATTAAATGGAGTTGTAATGGAGTTTTGAAAATTCTTTAGAAAACATCATACAAAAGATATATATATAATTGAGTCTAAAATGAATCAAGAAATAATTCTACTGAGACATTGTAATATAAACTTATAATTAATTTTATAATTAATTTTATCTAGGAAACTAAATTCAGAGGAACCATACATGATCTATGGATGTAACGAATTAATAGGTACTTTATTTATATATTCTTTTAATAATTAAGTCATTATTTCCAAGACATTAAATACATATTTGATTATGCTTCATTGATTTTTTCTTATATATAAAATAATTATTTAAAATAATATTTGAAAAATAAATTCCATCCAGAAGGAATTATTTCTGAATGTTACCCAGAAAAGGTGAGTCTTACCTTTTATTCTACGTTCTTGAATGAAATTGAGGCAAACTTTAATAATTTTTGTAATGTTTATAATTTTATAAAACATGTATAATTATTAAAACAACATATTTATGTGATTATAAATAGTTAATTTGAAGATCCATTCATTTAAAAACTAAGGAAACAAATGAAGTGACACCTATGAATTCAAACACAGAATTTGACAAACATAATAATATCTATTGTTAAAGATCTAGTATAATGGTCTTCACATCAGGTAAATTAATAAATACAAAAATACATATATAAAACGCATTAACATATGTATTCTATAAATTTAATAATTTATATTAATATTTTAGATAATGAATATAAATATTTGAGATGAATTTTGAGACAGTTTTGAATTTTCTATCTTGGGGTCCTCTAAAGAAGAACATGAAATTCAATAATTACAATGTGAATGGTATAAAATTTCATAAAGTTGATCAGGAAGATGTTTTAAAAGCGTATAATTGTTGTATATTTATAGTCTCTGTATTGGGATATTATGGAAATTTTAGTGATATTATCAAATTAAACTACCACAATCATTTCTTTAGAAATAGTATTTAAATGTAAGTTGTTCAATATTATTGAGGGTATTAAAAGAGATTCATTAAAATTTACTTATGTTAACTTATCTTGATTGATAGATATTAGTGATCATGAACTAAATAATTTGTATATCTTAGTATCATAAACAAAAAATTTATATTATATGGAAAATATAGTGGATGAAGAGTGGAATGTAGTAAAGCACATGAAATAAAGAGACTTTGATGATATGCAGCATGAAGTGGAACAATTGACTTGTGAAATTGCATATCATTAGAGATAAGACATTGAATTATTTTTTAATGATAATATTATAAATATTGGTCTTTATAGGGAGGATATAGTAATATAAGTAATAATGGAACCTAATAACGATATTACCATTGAAGTGGAAGATTATTGTATGTGTAGTCATCTATTAAATAATTAATTAACTTATGCATTATATTATTTATTTTTTACACATTATATATATTATAATATTTAATCTTTTTTGAAATATTAGTTTTTTAATTTTAATAATTTAAATATTATGCATCTTTTAAAATATACATTTTTTGAAAAAATAACTTGTTTTTATAATCATAATGTTGAGGAGAAATAAATTGGTGACAGTAATCGATTGATGGAATATTGTGTTCTCATAATATAGACTTCATCAAATTTTTCAAATTATGCCTTGCATATTATACCAAGATCACCCTATAGCTTCATCCTAAAAGCATCTATAATAACCATCGGATCCCTCTAAATAACATCAGGAAAATATAAAATAGATATATCAACCCTATCAAAGTGTAACAATCCCTGTTGTTATGGGTTGGTGAAAATTTGAGGAAGTTTTATTTTTTTTCTTGAAGCAAGGTACATGAGTTTTGATAACCTTTCTAATGTTTTATAGGATGTATTGAGTGTGTTAGTTCATTGAAATAATGCATGGATTGAGTTCTTGAGCATTGGTAGACTGAATTCTATTGTAGGAGTAATTTCACATCATGGCACTAGGGGTTCATGCTATGGTGCATGTAGCCATGGCATAAATGATGGAAAAGGGAAGGATGTTAGGATATGGTATAAATCTATCAAAATGTGGTGCTTTTGTCCCGGTATTGAGCTCAATTTCTATGGGAATCCATTTCACAACATAAAAGGTCCATGCAGTTATGGTAGCTAGTGAGGAAGCTCACTATTCTTGGGGTGAGAGGTAACACCATGACTCATAAAGGACTTGACATGATAGGGAATTAGCACTACAGAATCATGGAATGACCATATTAGTCACACTATGACCAGGGTTCTTGAATATTTTTTAATGGTTCATTTTTTTAATTTTTCATATGGTCCTATTTTGAACACCCTTGGCCTCCCTCGAATCTAGACAAGCAGAAGAAAAGGGAGAGCACTCTCGGGCACTCCATTCCTTCCACTTTGGATACCTTCAATCCAACATGTTAATGAAAGTTTTTCACATGGATTAAAGGTAATATCACTACCCTTATCCTTTTTATTCTCCACACTCATCTCTATCTAGTCTTTTTTCACTAGTAAGGGTTTGAGAGATATGGTTTCACTAGACCATAGTGAAATCATCCCACTTCATAAGGATTTAATTCGTTGCTTCTAGAGTAGGACCCTAAAGAGAATTCATATGCAAATAGACCTAATATTTTAATAATTTTTAATATATATTTTATTGATGTAATTCATCCCAGTTTACCAATTGGATCTTATTTGAATCATTTTTGGATTTTGATTTTTTTGTGCTAAAATGTGAATAAGGCTTAATTTTTAAATTTTAAAAGATTTTTATAACTTTGTTATTTAAAGAATAAATTATACAATAATGATCCAATTATAGTGATTACTTTTTTATAGTATTCCTTAGTTCTTGGAATTCATATTATTCTTTTGGATCAAGAGATTATTCAAACTTCAATAGGCCCAATCAAATCAATCAATTTGTAAAAACTTTCTGGACAAAAAAATTGACCCCGCCTTAGTAATTGTGGAATAAATATGGACAAATACCTCTAATTGAGAAGATTATAAATGGATTTGAAGTATGAATCAATTTATCATTTGAAATTTTAATTTTTTGCATATATTATTTCATTAATTTAACCAATGAAAGTTCCAAAGTATAGATAGATTTAGGGAATCCTAGTACAGAAAAATGGAGACTCATTAAGTATCCCATAATTTATTATATACATATCCAAACACTTTTAAATTTGGAGGTTCGATAGAAAAATGAAACTCTCACAAATTAAAATAATGATCCTAAGAGCTTTTTCAACCATATGGTGGGTAGAATAGGATCAAACCATTGGAGGGTAGATTTTAGGGAATAAATTTCCTACTTTTCATTTTCTATATTTTTTTCTTCTTAGTTTTTTAATGACTCTTTCACCCTTCTTCAAGGATTCCATTCACATGATTGGGTAATATTCTTAGTGATTGGGTAAGGGGTGGTTTTCACTTTTATAATTTGAGAGTTTGTTCACTTTATTGAATAAAATTTATTTCTCTCTTCTGTGAAGTCGGCTTCAATTTATAATAGAAGTTTTTATTATCAAGTACATTCATATTTGGTTTTTTAATCTATTATTTATTTTTCTTTGTTAAATGATCATTATATTTCTCCAATAGGTTCTGGTTTACATATTATACAATAGATAGTGTCTTAGTGGTGAAGTGTCCAATGATCATCAATATGTATGGGATGGGTAGTGTATATTATTCATTGTTTTTGATAAAAAATACTTGATTGAGTAATGCATAATTAAATTTAGGATATTCGCTATAACTCTCTCACACAAGGAAATAAATTAGACCAAAATAATATCTTGTAAAGGTTTACTCTTACCATCACTATTTAACAAAGGGAGAAAGAGGAAGCGATCATGGAATCTAACATTAATAGTCTTAATAGAAGATTATTAGATAAATTATAACAATGATAATATTGAATTTTGAAAACACTACCTAACCGGATCACCCTTCTTGTATCATACCTTTCAATCACTTCCTTTGTTAATTTTTTTTCAAGATTTTTTCTTATGTGATTTCCTTTTATTCTATTAATTTTGTTTTTCCAAAATAAACTTTTTCAATAATAAACCAATAGTGGATAACTATTTTGTGTGCACTCCTCTTCAATTACTACCTAGGTATAACCATTAAAATATACTTAGGTAATAAAAAATTTTCTTTTCCATGAACTATAATAGTTGTGCATTCGAAAATAGGCATTGCTTCCTGTGAGCTAAGAAATATTTTATTTTCATTTTCTATTTTCACATAGTAGATAACATTAATTTATTTAAAAAATCATAAAAAATTAATTTTTCTATGAGTTTCTAAAATTCCCATTTTTTCAATTCATTGAAAATTTACTAACATGTGTAGTATCAAGAACAAGCAGTTGCTAATAGTGACCTAAATGATTGGGTGAAAATGATGACCGATACTCAAGATAACTTGGGGGGAATGGGGAAATAATTTTACAATGTTAATACATTTATGAAGTAACCATAACATGAGATACATATGGGTGATCAAAAATATTTGGATGACTTCTGTAATGAATGTCAAGAAAAACTTGATCTACCCAAAGAAGAAAATCTAGCACCATTGAAGGAAGATAGTACCCATGTATTGGAATATAAAAAAAATGGAGGAGGCTGACTACCTACCTCGACTTGATACCATCCAACTCAAAGAGGCAATAACCACAGGAAAAGATATTGATGATGAACTAATTTAGGTATTTGATATTATCTCAAACTTTATTTTATATTAATTTTGTCAATATAAATTGAGTATTAATTTCTACTACATTGAATTTTAAAATTAATACAATATCTTCCATGTCATAGATAAAGATGAAGAAACAACACATGAACATATTGAGGAACGCATGGAGGATCCTAATTTTATTGAACATGAATTTTAGGAATCCAATAAATAAGTCAAGGTATTTGAGCCTGAGGAAATCAAGACATAGGATACTCATTTTGAAAGGGAGAAATATATTATTAATAATTCAAATTTATTTATTTTTTCAAATAAAAAACATAATTTCATTCCTTTTGATTAGTCAATTCATGCATCCCATGTTGATCCAGAATTGGAGGAGAAGATTTTATTAGTTGAAACAAATGAAATAAATGTTCCACACTTCATTATACCCCCACCATGAATGTTGTGCCTAATTTTTAAGGGGGTATAAATTATACTCTATCCATGGGTCATTCCTCACTACCCAATAATAAGTAAAAACTGAGAAAATACACATGTGTTGCTTCAAGTTAAATAAGATCCACACACTAAAATATTATGGATAACAGCTGGTACTACCCTCTAGAGGCAGTAAAAATTCTGGTCACACTTGGGGGATCATACCATGTGTAATCCTTTTACTTGTTTTCTAGGAATTTATATTTCAATATAAGTATTAGGAATTAGTCCAACAAGTAAATCCACTCCCTTTTATCATTTTGAGCTTAAATTAATTGACCATTTTGATTAATTGTGTAGTTTTTTATAGGATCATGATGGCATAAGGAAACCCTCAAAAAATATAGGAAGAGAGTTAATCTTAATGGGAAAGAGAGTTAAATTTTAATTTTTAAACTTTTAAACTCCATATATTTTTTCCAAACAACCAATATTGAGCATTAAAGTAAAAATTCCATGCCCGCATTTGAATTTAGCCTTTACTTAACTTATCTAGGATATATGAGTTTCCTAGGAATACTTTTATTCCATGTTTTATATTTAAAAGTTTATTAAATTGAATGAGTGAAATGGATAATTGGATGATTAAAATTAATCATGTATATTAAAATAAAGACTCATGATTTGAGGGAATCTACTGATTCATGTAAATAAAATTTCCAAAATATTTTTCATGATTTGAATTTATGGAATTCATATGAATTGCTTTTATATTATAAGTAATTCCTTGAGTAATTGTCTAATATCAAATGTCCCATCCCTGGGAGGATTTATATATTAAGTACTTCCTATTTTATCTAGAGAATATTTCATGAGTGATATTGGGACATTCCACCTGCGAAAAATTTCATTTGAACTTGTAAAATCAATGCCTGTGTAAAAACACTTTTAAAATGATTGAATCATCTTTTAAAAATCCCTTATCCTAGAAAACTATCTTTATATTAATCCTTTATTGGCCCATAGAGACCACAAATTATTTGGAATTATCCGTGTTTCAATCCATTTTTATCCATTCCTACCCTCCTCTTAGTATTTTCGTCATACTTTTATGTTGAAGTGTGGGAATTAGGGAAGTCCGGGTGAAGGATATGAAAGTAATTGTTTAGAAAAAGTTTGTGGGTGATACCGTGGGTAATGGTAATGTTCATTTGATTCATACATTGTACTTTCACTATTTTACTTTCCTAAAAAACGATGAAAAAAGTAAATGTGGGATGTGACTTGGAATAATAAAAATTCCCCATTACAAGAATGATGATTCTTATCATATATGGTTAGGTGGTGGATTTGAGGTTTATTCTAGGAATAAATATAGAAAAAAATGAAAATATAACTTTGAAAAAAAATATTAAAGATGGTTCAAAAATCATTAATTATGTTTTAATTTGATCATGACTTTACTTTGAGTTTGGGTAAAATGGGAGTTATAACAATTTCAAGGGGAGAATTTCATTTTATTTTCACTTTTGATATCATGATTAATAATTTAGAATATAAACCTCCTCTTTGAGCCATAATTTTTAAATATCAATTCCTGCAAACATTAAGCCTTAGTTTCATGAATACCTTTATTAGAAATCCTCAGGATTTTATGTGACTTTTTTCTTTTTAAAGTGGATAAAGTAGTTCTTTTACAATTATATGGATAAGGATCATGTTATCATGATATGATCATTACTCTACTTGAATTGTATCATGAGTTATGAGAGAAGATATTCAATTAAGATAAATCATGATTTTCCATGTTTAATGATAATTAATTAAGGGGATTAAATGAATGAGAATAAAATTAACAACATTTTCAAATGGGGAAAATTAAAATGCTTTAATTGATTATTCACTTGAAAATTAAGAAATTAAATTGATATTTTATATTTATTTTTGAAAATTTTATTTGACAGTGAAAATTGTTTGATTTCATTGCTTTGGAATTTAAATATTAGTAATGTTGGGGCCCTCTAAATTCCTTGTTGAGATTTTATGCTTGAGAACAAGCACGTTTTTATTTTTGAGGAATTTATAGAGATAATATTTCAATAATTTTAAAAATTTATTTTAATGACTTTTTCCCTCCCAATTTATCAATTTGAATTTATTTGAATCATTTTTTTATTTTTGGTGTGATTTTGGGAAAAAGGTGATAATTTCCTAATTATTGAATTTTAAATTTTTTTTATCACATTGGTATTTTGATCATAACATTTAAAATATTTATCAAATTATATTTATTTATTTTTTATTATTACTTAATTAGTGAGATTAAACTTTTTATTCTGGATCCAGAAAAAATTCCAAATTCTATAGGCCCCAAAAAAGAAATATATTTGTAAAATATTTCTAGATGATAAAATGGACCCCACCTGAGTATATAATGCATAAATTAGACTAAATACCTTCAATTGATGAGATTTAAAATGTATTTGAAATTGGAATCAATTCCTCTTTTTAAAATTGAATTTTATGAATATATTCTATCATTATTGTGGATATTCAATGTTCCAATGTGTAGAATGAATTTGGGAATTCTCATACAAAAATAGTTTCACTCATTAATTACATAATAACTTATATTATAATTTTCCAAAGACCTTGAAATTTGGAGGGTCCATAGAAAACTCAATTTTGAATTACCTATAAGAATGATACTGTGATATTTTTGGCCATATGGTGGGAATAACATGAGAAAAATTTTGGATGATAGATTATGAAGGATAAATTTTCTTCTTTTCTTTTTATATAATTTTTTCTTCTAATTTTTGTAATGAATTTTTCTTCTTCCTTATTTAGATATAACCTTCATATGAAGGGGTAATATTCTATGTGAATGGGTAAGGGTAGATTTTACCTTTTTTAATGATTTATTTCTTTCACATTATTGAATAAAAGTTTTTTCTCTCTTATGTGAAGTTTCTTTCAATTTCTAAATGTGGTTTTCATTATCCAATATAATTTTATTTAGTTTTTGAATCTATTATTGATTTTTATTTGGTAAATGATCATTATCTCTATCCACTAGGTTCTAGTTTATATATGATGTAATATAATAGGTCTTATTAGTGATGTAATTGATGATCATTAGTATATGTGGTAGGGGTAGTGGATATTCTTGATTGTTTGGGATAAATAGTACCTGATTAGGTATTGCCTAAGTCAATTGAGGATATTCACTACAAATTTCTCACAAAAGGAAGGATAATAGACAAAACTGAGATCTTGTAAAGGTTTACTCTCACCATTATTATTTAAAAAAATAATTAAGTGCAATTGATCAAGGAATATCACTTAAATCAGCTTATTAGAATAGGATTATATAAATTGAAACTAGGAAATCATTATGTTTGGAAAACCAACCCCAAACTAATCACCCTTCTCATATCATAGTTTTCAATCACATTATTTTCTAATTTTTTTCAACTTTTTTTTCTTAATTTCTTACCTTTTTGCGTTTCTTTATTTTATTTTCAAAATCAACTTTTCCAAACATCAAAAAGAAATGAAAAACTATTTTTTGTGCACTCATCTTTATGGTACTACCTAGGTTTAACTAATAGACTATAATTAGGCAATAAAAAAAAATTGGCAAGCCCCACAAAAGGTGTGAGTCACATTACATCATTCATCTTCTGACATTATTTATTTTTTCCCATGGATTTTTGTAGAGTTTTTTAATATTTAGGTTAAATTAACCATTTATTTAGGTAAATAATTTTGGTATTTTTTGTGGCTTAGGTCTAATACATTAGGAGTACACAATAACCCATTTCTCAAGGATTTCGTGATATTATTCCACCAAATGTGTAAGTAATAGGATATATATATATATATATATATATATGTATGTATATATATTTATTTTTGGTATTAAATGTTTGTTTTATTAACTTTAGGGTGTTTATGGATTAGATATGTTCTTGTGGACTCAGATGTGGTTGGTACAAGCATTGGATATATTTAAGGATTATCGACTATAGTCGGTGGCCTTAACATTATTAAGTACCTTTCCCATTTGGTAATATTATGTATGAGGCTAATTATTGTTATTATTTTCATCATTTTTCATGCCTTGTGTGGTTTAACACTATATATTTTTACCGGATCACATCAGACTAAAAATCAATATGGACTGCGTAGCTTTATAAGTGGTTCAATGATGGTTCCTTCGATGAACTATTCTCAGTTAGAGTTTTATTGGACTGTTTGGTGGTATTATTTGAATTTTTAAGGGTGAGAGTTATAACTATTAAAATCTAATTTGAAATACGGGTTCGACATAAATAATATTTTAAAAGAATTGTTTTTGATTTCAGGAATGTGTTTTTAAATGGATTTTAAAAAATATGGAGTATTAAAGGAAATTTTCATGGAATGTATTCCATGGTATATATGTGATTATGATAGAAAATTAATTGTTTTTAAAATGATTTATACAATGTATTTGAATTGGTTTTAAATAAAATTGGTAAGGGCTTGGTTGTAAATGGTTTGGATCCATTTAAACATGTATGGGAAATTTCCTAATTCTAATACATGGTTTCATTGATGTACTCCCTGTTTTTTTTATTTCTATGTGGTTTATGTTGTTATATGATGATGCATGATTGTGTGCGTGGACATTGATATCTAATTTTGGTATCAAAGATGAGGTTAATTTAATATGTGGATGTCATGGGGTTTATCTTGTTATGATTGTGTGACCACAGTGGTCTTTAGGATCATAGATTGTGAGACTAGAGAGATTTTTATTCAAACCTTGACACATTGGGCTAGGTTCCGAGTGACTAGCTCCCTAATGATGAGATGGGGATATTATGGGATGGGTTGTGTACTATGTTTTCTATTTCATGATTATATCTAGTTGTGTATATGTTTAATGATGAGATTGGATATCAATATAACCTTGAGAAAGAAGGTTGGGACCTAAGGATTATGGTGTACCATTTACTAAGGAATATTTGGTTGGGTACCATAAATTATTCCCTACCCTAGATTGGTGGGTAGTGTTCTGGTATGACTTTATGTAAATATATTGATTACTCTATGGAATAGGGCATGGATCAAGACTTAAAGTGTTCCCTTTATTGATGAAGATTGGGTTTGGTACTATACAGTGTTCCCTAGACTATATTAGTGGGTGTTGGTTGGAATCTATTCAATGTTCCCTTCCTTATAAGAGAATCGGTTAGGATATATTTTGTGTAGCCTTCCCTAATAAAGGATCTAGGATGTGTACTATACAATGTATACATCCCTAAGAGTAATGTAATATCATACTTATTATAGGGAATCTCTTATGAGTGGGGATGACCATGGGACTAATTTAGATATGATTCTATACATTCTTACATGGTGCCAAATCAGGTGGGGTTGGGCATCATGGTGGTCTAGTTAACACACAATTACTTGAATGGTATGCTTGTATGTTCATTTTGGGTTGTCTTTCTAGGTGGTTGTATTGCATGAGAATTACTATAGTCCCTACATGTATTGAAGTCACATACTCTTGATCACAACATCACTCAGTATTTTTTAGGAATTGGGGATTAACACTAGGTCATTGGACTCACCCCCTATCTGCAAACACTACATGGATTTCGATGTACGTAGATGAACCTTTATATTTTATCTCAGGAAATAGTATCACTTGGAGTGGAAAACAAGATTTAATTACCAAGTCATAGAAGAAAATTATTTAGTATTATTATTATGTGAGTTGGGTTAGAGGCTAGTATGGTTTATTTTCAGTTATTATTCTGCACTTGTATTGGAATATATGTCATAATTTATTCTATATGTTATTCTTAGTAAATATTTTCTTATTGTTTCTATTATGTTATGTTTTGATGTATTATATATATTATTTACTATTTTCCATTCTAATCTGTAAGGATACTCTTATAACCTAGTTTATTTTTCTTTGGGTTTTGGGATGTCCGTCATATAAATAGATCATGTCAAATTTTCACTAGATTCTGGTCTAATCCTGTGGATTTAATTTAAAGGGCATAGTCTCCCCATGACTATATTATACCATATTTGGTAGTTAGTATCCTCTATCATATGAGGAGGGGTGCTCAAGGTTATGTGGTGAAACCCACCCAGGAGTCATTCAGGTGATCTAGTTTGGATATTTACAAGTTATATCGGAGAATATTTTGGTATGGTACTATATTAATTAAAGGTTTAGTTGGTTTTAAGGACTTGGGAGATAGACTGAGAATATTCCCAGCCAACATGAAATCGATTGAATCCTAAGTTACTATGGGATTTCTAGTTTTGTGTCTAGGAACTCTTGGATGAGAGAGGTGTTGGATAGGACTGGGAATAACAATGTGGGATGTATGAGACTCATGATGAGTCAAAGTTCTTCATGGGGATCCAGTGACCATACTCATACATCATGATAGTGGAATTATTAGGGCACGAATACATGATCTTGAGGATGTTGTTTGTTAACAAGTTTCATCATCAAGGTACACTATTAATTAACTCAAAATATAATATAACTGATGTTTTATTGATTATATAATAAGTATTGATTAGATTAATAAGGAATCAAGGGGCTTATTGATTGATTATGATTATGATTGTATGGTTTCTAAAGGGAAATAATTTTTGGGATTCACTGTTTTTTATGAAGGACTAATTTTAAATAGAAAACCCATGTGGTGGAAGAATGTTTGCATGAAATTTTTTAATAATTTGTTTTCAATTGAAATGTCTCATGGATATATTGATTTTGAAATGGATTGGATTTTTCTGATTTTCAAAAATAAATATAGGATAAGAGGTATTGAAAATGGATTTAAAAATTATATAGAAAACAAAATTGGTTTTCAAGAAATAACTCAGTTAGGATAGGTATTTTGGTGATTTTTTGTTTTTGGTAAAACTTCTTGGATTCCAAGTGGTGTTTTGAAACATCATGTGAGTTTTTTTGTATGTAAATGATTTTAATTGGTTTTAAAATAATAATCTAGTTTTTGTGTAAACCATGTTTGCTTGAATTTTTTATTTTGGTCAGGGTGACCTAGATGATTGAATTTTTCATAGAAAATGTGTCATTTTTCATATAAAATTCCAATTTAGTTTTTTGGGTTTGGATTGGGTTTGTTCTGACATTATTTAAATTAAATATTTACCTCTTTATAATTGGTTTTCTTATTTTTCAAAGGAATATATGGGAATACCTTGGGATTTAGATTGTAAATTCGGTGGGTATGTTGAGATTTATTTAAGATATCCAAGTATTTAGGCACAGTGGATGAAATATTAATGTTGGGATAAAGTAACTATATTTAATTTTATATTATTATTGGTTTTGGATGGTTGATTTGGGCTTTAATAGTATATTTCTATTATGTAGAGAACCATTAGAAGTAATCTTCTTTTTGTGGAGTTTTATAGTAGGGTGAACTGTAAGCCTCAAGAAGAATTTATTTTTAAGATCCTGTTATTTTGGGATCAATGGGTGTACTTAATAACTATCTTGGTGTTTGGTGACTATTGTTTCATATTAATACTCAGGTGTGAGCACAAAGGTTAAGTTTGATCATTCTTCTCGAAATGCATAGGATTTGGGTTGTAGAGGTTAGATGTTTTAGTTAATGGATATAGTGATAAGGATACTCCTATAGTTATACAAATATAATTAGTCAGGTATGTGCATCCCTCATATTATTTAGATTTGTGGAAATAGTGGAATCCAATAGTGAATTGAATCAAAAACATGCTAGTATACATAGGTAGCGTATGAAAGTGGACTTGGTTGCTTGTGGATACAACCATTAAATTACATCAAGTTTTTGGTATGGAATTTGTTAGGGTAGTATATGATTATGTGATGCCTATGAGGATTAAGGAATCATGACCAATAGAAGTGATAGTATTTTGGTTAATGTGGCTAATTATTTTCAAGGAAATTCTCTAAAGAATAACCGACTATAATTATTACATAAAAATAGATATGGTGAGATAGAGCCTAAATCAGGAGAATCATGGAAATATCAAAGAGAAGTGATTCTGGATATGTGATAGTGTTCATGGGGAGAGTTTTTTTGAAATTTGGAGGGAACATAGCTTATTTTTTTATGAATAGTTCACTTTGAGTTTGGAGTTTTATAATGGATGCATGTTGGTTATTTAAATATTGGATGTGGCATGTTCATAGTGAACTGACTACTGAGGTAATTTAGGATGTATGGTTGGAGGAAAGTCATGGATTATCAAAGATTATATGTGTTATAATTCATAGTTATTAACGATATGTATCATTATTGGTTGGATAAAAGAAGATGAAATTTTGAATTTTTGTCTTAGAGTGAGGGATGGGTGTTTTGGTCATGTTTCGAATAGTTTATGGGATGTTTTGGGAGATATAGTTCAGTGAAAGAATTTATAGATAAATTTCTCAGGAATTTTAAATTAAATTTTGTTTCATGAAAAATTTCACACCATGTCATAGGGGATTCATAGTTTAGAAAGTGCTTTCATGTCCTGAAGACTAGATGAGGGAAATAAATCATGGCAATTGATGAGGTTTCACACCATATTAGTGTTTTTTAAATGTCGGAGACCTCTACTTGATTACAGGCGTGTTATGATATAGAAGGGATGTATTAGGATAGTGTCCTATAGATAAAGACCCTCTTCCTAGGATGAGAGGTCACATTGTGACCCAAAAGGGTCACACCACAACAAGGCCTATGTGTGGAGGTGTCAAAGTATGACCATCATGGTCACATCATTACCAGGTTCTATACCATTTATTCAATTATTCCATTTGGTATTTCTGGAGGTGTTTTATTTGAATCCCCCATTGGGATCCATCAACTATAGTCAAGCTGAAGAAGAGACAAATCCATATTAGGCTCTCCATTTCTCCATCATTTAGTTCCCTTTGATCTATCTTATTTTAGAAGGTATCATCATTTAGATTCAATGTATTATTTCTTCCATTATCCTATTTTCTCCTCCCCTATATCTCTATGAATTTTTCCATTAGTTTTTGTTTCAAAGAGATTATTTTACTTGATTATTTTGAAATTATCCTAATTCATAGGTATTTATGTATTGCTTGTAGAGGAGGCCCTATGATTGGATTTTCATGCCATAATTCATTGTTTAATTTAAATTATGTTACACCAATTGATTTATTTAGTATTTTTTTGAATTTTTATTAAATTGAATATTGATTTTAGTAAATAATTTAGTGATTTTTTGGGACATAAATTTGAGTGATTATCTAGAGTGGATCGCAACCCGTTTCTTCAGGTTTTAACATTGTTGTGTTTCCAAAGTATTTTTTTTTATTTCTTTGATTTGGTATTTTGGTTTAAATATTTGGTTAATTAATTTGATTGTGCTTCCAGATTATATAGGTGTTTGTGGACTCAATGTCTTTCAATATTAGTTTTTTTAATTTAAGTATCCTTGATTGAGGTAGGTGGCCATGACTTTATTATGTCTTTCACTCATTTGTAAATCTTATATTCATATTACATCATTATTATTATTGTCATCTTGTTGAATTCCTTATGTAGTTTCACCCCATAGATTGGGATATGTACACATCATCCTAATAATCAACATGTATCATATAGATTACTAAATGATTATAGGGTGGAATATTATTCAAATGAATTGTGGTGGAATTATTTATGGTTTATATTGGTGTGAGTTTAATTTTAAAGGGTGGGAGGTTTCTTTTTAAAAATATAATTTAAAAATAGGGCTTAACATAAATTGGTGTTTAAAATAAAATGGGATAATTTCAATAATGAGTTTAGGAATGGTATTTTAAAACAAATGTTGGGTGTTAAAGATTTTTTAAATAGTAGTTTGGTCAAGGTTCTGACATGAGAATGATGGAATGTGATTCCACTTCTAAATGATATGTAAATAAGATTTTTCGTAGGTTTAAAGGATAGTCTTAAGGGCTTGGTTAAAAATGGTTTTGGTCTATTTGACCTTATATAGGTAACACCCTATTTTCTAAAGGAAAATTTCTTTGTTGTTCTCTATTGTTGTGATTTATTTGTGGTTTATATTTTTTTATTATGATTCACGATTATGTGTGGACATTGATAATATTATTTTTGTATTAAATCCTTAGTCATGTCAATATATGGATGTATTTGGGTTCTCTATGATGTTCTTATGCAGTCACGGTGGTCTTTTAGACTATGGAAAATTAGTATAGATGGATGTTGAGATATTATTTAAGACACAAGGATAGGTTTTAAGTGACTAGTACCTTGGTGAAGATTTGGTGAACTTGTTGGATGGACAGCATGCCCTTTTTGTTTCATTTGAGTTCCTAATTGTGTTGATATAGGATAAAAGGATTAGATTATGGAATAAACATTAGGGGTAAGTTTGTGAATCATGTCTTACAATTAACCCTTTCCTAGGAAGTATTGGTTTCAGAACTATATAGTGTGTCCTACCATACATTGATAGGTAGAGGTTGACTATGACTAGTTACATGTAGATGGATCCCCCTACAGTAGATGGGACAGATTAAGACTTATAGTGAACCCTTTACCAGTGAATTTTGGGTTATGTACTATGAATTTTTCCCTACCCTACTTTGAATGGTAGTGATTCGGTTATATTTAGTTCTTACTACCCTTTAAGGGATTGGGTAGGGATCTATTTAGTACAGGCTCCCTTGATAATGGATTTGGCTTGGGAACTATTCTATGTAGCCTTCCATGAGAATAATGGAATAGGGTTCTTATTATAAAACATATCCTATAAATGAGGATAAATAGGAGACTTATGTATCTATAACTCTTTTCTTACCAACATGGAGTTGAAGTAGGCAGGTTCTGGTGTCGTGGTGTCTTGGTGGCCTAATTAGCACACACGACCTAACTTGTATACTTGTATATGTAATGTATGTTATGTTAAGAGGTGGGTATGATTATTGAGTATGAAAAGAACTAATTATTTGCATTTCATGCAAATTAACATGATAACATTAGAACTCAATGTTTTTGAGTCGTCGGGGATTTCTAATGGGTCTTTAGACTCACCCATACCTGCGTACATGACATGGGTTTCGATTTACTTCGGTAAAACATCATGTTTTCTATCAACAATAAATATATTGTATAGTGTTACACATGGTTTAGTTAAAATTTCATGGATTCCAAGGATTTAGAAGGAATATTATCTGTATTTGGAAATAGTCTAGTGTGGTTTAATTTGGATTATTTTCTGCGCTTTTATTGGCCAGTGCACCTTTGTTTATTTTATATATGATTCTTTTTATATGTTTGTCTACTATTAAAACTCTTCTATGTTTTATGAATTATATATACTATTTAATACATTATATTTTTGATTATTTCTTCCCTCTTGGTTCTCTGTTTATTTTTCTACGGGTTTTGGGATGTTCATTATATGGATATGTCATGATGATTTTCTAGTAGATTCATGTATCACACCCCCCCAATATTTATTTTAAAGGAAATAGTTTCCCTGTGATTTTTTAGTCCCTCGCCACTGGTAGAAAGCCTCTAGAATACATGGGGAATTATTTTTGTCATGTAAAGACTCCCCATTTGGGTTCTATTTGGGATATCTATGATGGGGTGTTACGCAAAGAATGACGATACACTATCAGGTTCTATATGTGATGCTCATGAATTGACAGAGTAGGTGGTCACTCTAGTAAGAACATGAGAATATTATATGGTCATGATTATAGGTATAAATTTTAATATGAAAATAAATTATTATATTTTTTATTATAGTATCATATATTTTCCCTAATATATACAAACAATAATGTTGCAGGGAAAGAATATAATAGTTTAGAAGTGTGTCCAAGGGTACTAAGGTGATATTTGGGCATATCATGGGTCAGTTGTCCTGTGAGCATGTGACCCTTACCATTACTTACTTTTATTGTATTAATATTCTTATATCATTATGTATGAGTTATTTGATTTAAATATAAAGGTAATTTTAATAAATTAATCATTTCCAATTGATTGTAATGTCATTATTTAGTAAAATTTCAAATTTTTGAATTTTTTTACATATGGTTCTTCAATTTTTATATACCTGATGTTATAGACTTTCCATATAAATTAAAATATATGGGTAAGAAATATAATAATTTGAAAAGGATATTGTGGAATGATTTCAATGATATTTCATTAACTGTCTATTAAATATATGATAAGGTACCTGATGGGCTACCTCGGGAGTAGTGGAATGTTTTTTGATAGCCATACAAATGAGAAATATATAGTTTTGAATAATATTTAATATATTGATATCAGTTAAAAAATATGAATATATATTTCATTAAATTATTTATTATTTATTTGTGTAACTGTATAGAAAAAACACTTCTACTGGAGAGAAATAAGTAATCTGTTTCACACCTGGTTCAAATAATTTCTCAAGAAAAAGATGTTCCATGGTTGTATTGTCATGAATTATACTATTTTTATTTTAAATATTTTTTATAATTTATATTAAAATATTTATTTAACTTTTTATCATCTATAAATTGGAGAAAGGGTAAATATTTACTATAATTAAGTATGATTAGACATCCGACAAGAAATAATGGAATTTATGTGAATGTGAATTAAAAAGATCTTAGTGTATAAAATTTTATCATTTTTCTTTATATTATTTTTTTACATTAAATATAATTGACATTTGACTTGAAGTTAAAAATAAAAGAATTTTGGGATTTTAACCCCTTTCACTTATACTTAGTCTCTCAGGGATGATCCTTTTAGTCAGGACCTTGGAAAGGAGCATCCTAGTCATGTGTGTGAGATGGGTTTTGGACCATACTCATCCCATATATTTAGTAGGATGTTGAGGTCATATACTACACTCGTAACTATTCTAGTTTATAGTTTTTATCTTCCTTTGATGTAAAAGGAAATGTATATAATTATGAAAATCACAATATAGTATTATTTTAACATAATATAGGAACATAGAAGCCACATAAACATTTAGAACAATAAGTTTTTTGCTCTAAAAATGAATTTGATAAGTTATATCAGAAGAGGACTAGTAATTTATTCAATGATATTTCCTTAGTGGTTGGAAAAATTCAATGTTTAAATTTAAAAATTATATATTCCTTTAGAACAATAATTTTTATTTATTTTGATATTCCTCATGAATTAGATACATACACCTTAGTGGAGGTGAATCTGGTGTTTCCAAATTTTACCAAATTTTAAATGTTATTTTAAAATTTTAGACCCTTTTTTATTTAAAAAATGTTGTTAGTTTTGAAAAAAATCTATTATTAGTTCTAATAGAACACAACACCACGTGTAATATAAGAAATAATGTGTGAAACATTGTATTTTTACATGGTTCAACCCTATCCCGAGAATTCTACTCCTAACTATGATAGGTTATTTACCTCAATCAATGATTTTCTAGTAATAATCTTATTAAAAATTAAAATATGTGTGGGAAGATATTATCTTAAACCCACAATATATCCTTCTCTTACATAGTGTCCCATTGTGCTTCAATACATATCTATAATACCACTGGATTCATAATATCTCATTGTAAGTTAAAAATCATACTTCTAACATTTTGAAGTAGATCTTCATTCTACATAGTATATCAGTGCATAAACAAAAACTAATCTCCTCCCACATATAGTGACTTTAACTACTTTTAATATTTTTCCAGAATGCATGAAAAGAAGTATCTACTACATTGCCAAGTTCCAATATATTTCTCATAATCTTATCATTAATCTTACTCATACTTGAACCCATGTGATATTTAATTAACCATTAGCTTCATAATCTAAAATTCTTAACACCTATATTAGGAATTATAAAATTAGGGTTATGTCTCTCTCACACTTTTGAATCATTTTTCTTTCTCAATACTTCTATAATAAAGGGCATTGCAGGAAATCATTATTTTATTCTTCTTTGACATTTTGGATTCTCTTTATTATAGTCTCATTGGGTTCTTTTTCTTATTCCATGATATATAAAGAGTATTTCTTCATGTATTAGTATCAAGTTCTCCTTTTTTCTCTTCATTCATTCAAGTGGTTATCTCTTTTTTCACTTCCGACTCTTTATTATTTCACTCCTTTATTCTCAAACTCAACATTAATTTTTCTATATATTTTTGACATATAAACTCTTTTAAAATATCAACACCATGATGTCCCTCTCTTTCATTAACTCTTTCACATTTCTATGTCTCTATGCTCTCATTTTTTTTCTTTTTCCTCAATCGTTTCACTTCAATGCACTATTATGAATACCCTTCTTTAATTTTTTTTCTTATTTCTTCTCATTTTCTTCCAACTAAATTAATATCTTTTTTAATTTAGACAAATATATATAGATATTTATTATCAATACCTTTTAAAAAATCCCAAATTAAGTTATTATTCATGACTATATGAAAATCATACTATAACAAAAATTACATCATGGCTCGACTTTTTGGGTGTGAAAATCTCTATATCTCAGTATGAGCTCCAAATTACATTTAATTATTAGAAAAATTTACTCTTCAACCTTCTCATAATTAATACTAAATTAAAAATCAATTAATGATATTAAAAACACCGTAGAAAAATTTTAAATCAGCACAATTAATTTCCTAAATAATCTTCAGGAGAATCTATTTTAATAGAATTAGCTTTGGATTGATTCTACCTTGATCAGTTTTTTTCATCATGAGATCTCATTCTCTATGGTATAAAGATCACAATCACTTACCTTATTTTGAATAAAAAATACTTTTAATAAAAGTCATTTATTTTAAAAATAAATAAATAGGTGAAAAATAATACAGATTGAATTAGAAAAATGAATAATTTGGATGAATGAAAAAAAATAAAGACCTAGTACTTCAATAGTAGAAAGTTATTTTCACTCAAATGGTAGGATATTTGGGGAAATGAATATCATAACATTATAAATGTAACTTCAATGAGAATCTAGAGATCTAACCATCATATATTCTTTAATACATGTCTGGGTGAGGTATGTACCCTCTTCCACCTTTAGGTTATATGCTTGTATCATATAGAGGATAGACTGGTGGGAAGATTCTGGATCCCTCAAAAAATTAAAATTACGTGAGAATAAAACTCTATAAGAATTATGAATATCTATTTTCTGACACATACTGAGAACAAAAATTTGATAATTTTCCTCCACTTTCAAATAGAAATTGTGACCAACATCCTTCAAAAAACCCAAAACCATCAATCCATAATGGTCTTGAATTTCCCTGCCCCGTGTCAAAAAACATTTACATGAAGCACCATTAGTATTAAAATTATACATATATCTAGGAGGATACCATAGAACCTAGAACCAATTAGATATCAATGTTCAACACTACTTAATATAATGAATATCCAATTATAGTGAATGTATAAATAAACCCCTTAAATACTCTCTCAAATATGTGTCCAAGTCATGTAGGGTTTTGAAACATTGTTGAATCAGGATTGTCAATGAGGTCACCTCTCCCCCATAAATGACCTCATTCCTCCCATTCAATATAGACCAACTTATTTTCATAATATTTATAGATATAGGAAGAGGAAATGTTTATTCAATACCTGTACAAACCATATGATAAGTAGATAATCAAAAGAATCTATCTTTATGAATACATCTGTGATTCCTTTATGGAAGCTTTATAGGCCCATTCCTAGTTCAATTTTTCTGATGATATTATTTGTAGTCTCTGTTGAATGGATTCAATAACACCTGTATTTTGATGCCATCAAAATTCTACACTTTTGTAGAGCCTTATCATTAGGAAACACATTCCTCCTTATCCTCCAAATTAGGAATCTCGTCTTGATATGGATACACTTATGCCAAATGAAAGAACCCCAATGAGAGACTAGATTTGGAATATTTATGGCGTTATAAAATTCCGTTGATTAAAGAGACCATTAGAACTAGAATCAAGACTAGTCAATCCTTAGTGGATATAAGAACAATCCCCTTATAAATAGTTCACTTCCTCTCATCAAGAACTAAATGGAGAAGATATGGATATGAAAATGCCTCCCTAATTATCTTATCTAAAGCTAGGTATCCAAGATAATAAATTTAAGATTCAAGACATATATCTTTCCAAAACAATATATCACCCACAAAAATATTCAAATGAGTATGATCAATAATTTTATTTTAAGATAAACATTGTTTCCTTCCAAAATCTAGAATTTTAACCTCTACTATTCTCTATATTTTCAAAATAGATACTCCCATGCTTGGAACGGGTAAAGCACACCTATAGGGAGGAACCTTCTAAAAAGTATCAAGTTATCTTATCGTGAAGTGCCTCTATAGTCTCATCCAAATATCATAAATTAATACCACCCTCATACATATAAAGAGACAAATTACTACAACCCTAAAAATGATACATCTTATCTCTTCCAAAGTCACCATGGAAATTAGAAAACATAATTTCCAAACTATGAAGGGCCTATTTAGGATCCATAATCATAGAGGGGATTTTTATAGGCATAGAGGTAATAATATTCTTTATCAAAGTGATTCTTCCAAAAAAATACAAGAAAATATTCTTCAAAATTTAAAAAAGACTAGCCACTTTAGCCACACTATTATCAACATATTTAATTCTATTGTTCCCATGATTCAAGGTAACCCCAAGGTGATCAATGGGAAAGGCCCTCCTTTTCATACATGACCACCTCTCGAGGATCTCCTTTATTTTTCAAAACATATTCATAGACACTAATAAAATAATAATACTAAAATTGTCATTTTGACTACACTATAAGTGATTCACTTTTAGAAGGTAAATAAAATTATTTTCATACTTCTTTATTCCATTCAGGAACGCCAATAGATCATATTCAAAAAGAAGACAAGAATGTCCCAGGAATCCATATTGGCTAAGAAAATGAGCCACATACCCCGTATTTGTTTGCACATTAAAATTTATACTAAATGAGTATTAAGAAATATAATCAAGGTTTTGGAAATAGATCACATTTTTGAAGTCCTCTCTCCAAATTACAGAAATAAAATGTTTTACCTGTGAGATGTATAGACATCCATGGTGATGAAAAACACTTTAACATTATGTTACATTCTAGTTCACTAAAACCCATACTACTTAAGGATAGAATAATGAATCACCATTATATATTTTCATATTTTTTATTCATGTCAATTTTAATAATAAATATTCATCTAAGTTGTTTTTGATTCATATAAGCCATAATTTTCTGACTCAAGTCAAATTCCCCTATAATGCTTCTTCCTTTAACAAGCCCATGTTGTTCCTCTATAATATTTTAAGGGAGGAGTGGGGAATAAATATTATTTAGGATGGAAGTGATAATATTATAGGATAATTTTAAAAATCAAATTGACTAAAATTATTAAAATAAATAAGAGTGATTAACTTTAGGGATCAATGCCAAGATTTTGGCTGCCATAGACCTTGTAATTATCCACCCCTAATGAAATGTTTTATAGAATTAAAAATATATTCCTTGATGAAATCCCATGAAAATATGAATAAATAAACTAAGATTCTATTAGTAATTGGCACACTATTCACATCCATGCCTTTCAAATCCTCATAGATATCATCCTTTATAATTAAATGGAAAATGTGGACATTATATTCAAGTTGAATTGTGATAGGGATCTTACTTGAAAATTCTTTCCCCATTATATTCAACCATGTAGAAAACAATCTTTGGTAATATCCAAGAGAACACCACCTAAGATCCTAATTTTCATACCATAAAGAACATTATTATCTAGATCAAAGGATTCATCTTCCATTTAAAGGTCCATCCTTTCTAAGAAATGTCTCTATTTAATGAAAGCATCAAAATATGTAGTATTCTGATCAATATATTTCAACAATAAACCTATCAACATGCCCCTTTCCTTTACTCCTTCGTTTAAATATTGTCATTTAATATATATTACTTTCTATACAAATCCTCATGGATTTTATGGTTCCAAAAATAATAATGATGCGTTTTTAGAACTTTTATATCCCTTAAAATTACTCTCTCCCCATATTTATCCTCCACTCAATCATCCCTATACGTTTCAATAACCTGGTTGAGCCTCATAAATCTCTCTTATACCTATAATATATTAGGCCCTTTAACATTTTCTTTCTATGAGTGGTAGACTACTTTTTAAATCCTTTTTTTAAACTACATCTATGAAAAAATAAATCTTCTTTTCTTGATATTTTCAATGCCATGATTCAAAATATGCACTTAGTGATCAGATAATAACTATGTTTAGTGAATTAATTTCAATAAATGAAATAAATATATCTCATGTAATTTTTCCAAATATGATTCCAACCAAATACAACCCTTTTATCACCCTTATGGTTATTGAATCATGTAAAGGAGTCTCTATAAAAACCCAGTTCCACCAACTAAGAATCTATCATGAAATAATTAAAAAAAATCCATGTATCATATATAATAAACACATTCCCATTTTTTCTAAAGTATTATCTATAGTGTTAAAATCTCCACCCAAACACCATGGTTCTACACTAGGATTGAAACCAAATATATCCCTCTAAATTCAAACACTTTCTTCCACTTCATACAGAGAATAAATTTGTGTTAAAAAGATAACCTTGTTTACCATGCACACATTTATCAGGATATTTTGGTTAGTTTCATTTTAAATGGAAAAATAAATTTATTACTTTTAATGATTCAAAAATTTATGATTTAAATTAGATCTATACTTGAAATAATAAAATTGAACTTGGCAGTAAAAAATCTATATTCCTCCTCCTTATGTTTCAGTTCTAGTAACATAATAATTTTAAAGTTGAAAGTATCTATATAGATCCCAATATACACAATTTTATCACTACACCCAAGCCACCTTATATTCTATATGAAGATAGAAATCATAAAGAATTGTAGTTGTTGAAGTGCATGGTGGCTTCTCTATATTACCCATCAACCAATGAAAATATATTCTTTTTTACAACCTCACCCTTATATCGAGATTGATTCAGAATCATGTAGTTTTTATTTTCAGTATCTAAGTACCTATTTCTAGTATACCCTTATTTTCTCCAACTAATATAAATATTCACTTTAGAATATGAGTTCCCTAATAGTATATAGAATCAGTTAAAATATTCAACTACACCCAAATATTGGGGAGAATCATCAATCTTATTATCCTAATTATTTATCTTCATAAACGCTTCTCCCAATGATAAGAAAATGTAAAAAAACTGTAAGTGTTGGGGAATCCATACAACATGCACCATAAAAAATAACTTTTTTGGGTTCCTCTCATCAGATATTTCAATAACCCGAACTTCTTCAATAAGGGGGCATGGACACATTCATAACCATTAAAACCCAGGAAGAAACAATAAGATAATCCTTATAATTCCCTGAGGTTACTAAGATATCACCAAGAAAAGGAGTAAATTCCACTCTCATATGTTGATCCTGGCCAGATGAACCATCATTATCCTACCCAGCTGAGAACCCTCTTCCATACATGATCGATGAATACAATCCTAGAACACAACCAACGAACTTAGGAAAATAAAATATTTGGGATATGATAAATAAATAGAAATATCAATCGATTAGTGATAACCACTGGTGGGGTTCTAGTGCTTCCAAACCAAAAGCTAATAACAATATGAAGACCCCTATCACTAATAAGAATATTCTTGTTGTTTACCATGAGAATGAATGATTTTTCTATATATAATATAACTATGAAATTGAATCTAGAAGTGAGGGTAATACTTGATACCAGATTCATAGAACATCCTTTTATAACCAAATAAATCCTCACTAATCCTAAATTGTATCCTCTTAGGAAGATCCTTAGAAATGTCAACCTCATCACATATACATGGAGACATAGGTTTCAAGAGATACAATGTAGGATATTCTTCTCATAATATTATGCCAATGAAATTGACTATTCCCCTAAGGACTACTAGGTTCTATAAATGAGAAGGAAAACCAATGAGACAAAGCAAAAAAGTTACCATTTTTAAGTCCTTCCACTTACGAATTATAAGGATCCATTTTAAAAATATGTACCGAGTATATTTGAAAACCTAATAACCACATGAATAAGGATGTGAAAAAGTTCTCATTAAATCTCAGGAATATGCTTATGTGTTTATAATCAAGGGTACATACACCTTCTCAAGATGAAAGACAACAATAATTGTTAAAACAACATGAAAACTCTATATATTTATTTCTAGCCCATCTAAATTTACCAATCATGGTTTTTTACTAAAATGTTTCAAAATAAAAGAATTATAATTCTAGTAGGGGAAAAATTGGTGCACACTCTATAGAAAAACGAGGTTTAGCATAAAGTTGGTTCATATGAGTTTGTGAAGCTTGTTATGAATGAAGAAATGGAATGGAGCTAACCAAAGAATCCTTAAATTATGGTTTATGGAAACCTAGATTCTTCCTTTTCTAATTTATCATATTTATGAACATCATCAAAATTTTGAATATAACTGGAAAACCTTATGAAAAATAGGAATAAACCTTATAAAGACTCACAATGAACCTTATAAAGATTCATAATTTACCATGTTTATATTGTTGAGAAACCCTTATGAAGTCTATGTACCTTATGAATTATTATGGACAACTTTACAGTAACATCCACCCCCCCAATCCATGTCCATTTAGTGGAGCCCCAACTGGGTAAGTTTCCACTAGACCTCATGTGTGCAAACCTATATGCTAGATCTTGTCGACTATAAATGGGTGTATAGGGTATTACTATGGGGAGACTATAACCTTATATCATAGTGTGAAATAAAAGATTAAAATAAAAAAAATCCACTGTATTAAATAATCATAGGTAAAAAAATCAATAAACTCAACCATTACTAATAATTGAAATGTATAAGAAAGAAATTTACACAACAATTATTTTCCACTAATATTATCACATATATAAATAAAAATAATAATAATACTACATTAAGGCTCAACTGTATATCTAAAGATGTACCTAATCCATCTATGAACACTATTAAATCCATATCTAGATTAATGATGAAATCATGGTCCTCATCCTAACCTAATCCTATGATAAATAATTTCTTGTTGTGTTCCCTAGTGCTATGTAAACTGGGGTATGGTGTGAGTACAACTCGGTAGGGAACCACCAACGTAGTCCCATATATAACCAGTAAATGTAGTATATATTTTCCAATGAAATGATCAGTTGAATAAACTATGTAATAATAACAATATAACTATTTTTTTCTCTTGGGTTCTCACATGAAACTCATGATTTACTGAAACATACTTCGACTAGTGTTGTGGTGTCTTTTATCACAACACAGAATCATGCTTACCAATATCAATCCCAATGGAAAATTACTAGTATAAAATCCTAGAAAATATAGTTTTTAACATGTATAAATTAATTCACAATAATTCTAGGAATTCTAGAATTAATAATCATGATCAACGACTAATTACATGGAATCCAAGGAAATCTTGTATCTCAGGTATCACGGATAATTTCCAAGCATCCTAAGAAATAAAAAATATGTGAGTATCATGATCATTAGTCAATTCCCTAACATCCTAGAATACTATAGAGACCTTAAAGGTTGGATCTTAGTTTTATGAGAATATAATATCATATGGAAACTCATGTCATTATCTACTAAGAAACAACTCATATAACTGCACATCCAAATGTAGGGAGCATGTACAAGGCACCCCTACTTTTTTCACATCAGAATCCTGGGTGTGCATCCCAGAAATTCCAAATGGTATCACATTTAATTCATAAAATCATATCTCAATAAATAAAAAATATATATTATACAGGAAGGTCGAATCATATGAGTGTGTTCTTGGCATCTTGTGTATCATAGTACATCCTAGTTGGAAAATCATCCCACCCAAACTTATCATGTGTGATCATTAATTTTGGTTCTAGGTGAATCCCACAATAATCACTTCCCATTTCCTATACACACCCTCTCTTGGGTTAACATATCACTGAGGCACCTATTGGGGTCCTCTAGGTCCCATTGTAGATAATATACTATTTGTGGTTCCTCTCTTCTCAAATGTGCATCTCATTTTAAATCCCAACACTTTTTGGGAATCACATCCCTTATCAGAGTCATAATCTCATCGAGACCTCATTATCCTCCTAAGATGAATCACATAAGAAATTCAGACTCAGTCTCATTCTCATTCCAAGTCACTCTCAATTGGTTTGAACACCCAACTTATCCATCACTCTCTTCAAGCTACACCCAACCTATCCATCACTCTCTTCAATGTCTATGATCCTAGGTAATCCTAGATTAGTGGTTAAGTAACAATCACCCCATGGTTATCTTGACTAGCCCAAAGGATATAAGGCATCTCAATGATCTCACATGGCCAATACCAAGGGCGTCTATTTTATCTCATCACTAACCTCTACATGGATGTCTCTCTGGTATCCTACACTCTTTCCACAACACCATATTCATTAAATTTAATTAAAAATCCTCAGGATCAAAACATATCAAGGCATATAAAAAAAATAAATTCCCCAGCCATTAACAACTAAGGAATAAATCCAATATATGAGTCCCCTCATAGAGTTGTAACTTTTTTCAATCCATATAAATATATATATTCAATTTTATTTAAATAGTTTACTTCATTTAAACAGTTCCAATTCCCTTTCTTGTGTAACTTCATATCACACACTACACTAATAAAATGCACAAACACCTTATACTAATTCCTAGGGACCACTTACCTCATTCATGAAGTCGTTTCCTTTTTAATTCACCACCCAGAAGCTCCAACATAAGCACATCCAAGTCCATCCGGGCATCACTCATCTATATGTGGTTGTTTTCAAATCTTTCATCGGGTCCCCCTCCCATGTGTCGACCCAATGCATGTGTGAATTGGCTAAATATAGCCCTGTATTCACACTTTCCAAAAGAAGATGTCTTTCATCACTTTCAATGGTGTTTTCTACTCCTTATAGTACTACAAAACAGGCCTTCTAACATCATTTGTATTTAACAGCACTAAAAAACACTAATAAATGGCATATTTATCAGTTCTAAGGAAAGCATGATAAGTTGAACCATTTATCAATGGTTTTTTTGCACTGATAATCATCCGAATAAATAAAAATAAATAAATAATAAAAAATAAGTTTATTAAAAAAATTACTAAAAAAATTATTAATTAAATAACTATTGCTAAAAATGAATAAATTGATTAAACATTTTATTAATTAGATAATTGTGATAGTTAATGTTATTAAATTGTATATATTAAATATATATATATATATTAATGTCTATAAGTATGATTTATATATTACAATATATTTATTCACTTTACATTAAATTTTCATATATTTATTGAATAATGTTTTATAATTAAAAATTAATATGAATTAAAAATATTGACTAACTGTAAATTACTCAACATATAATTGAATGTTGTTTGATTTTTAAAATTTAACATGGATAAAATGAGGGTTATATGGATTTCAAATATATGTAATAAATTAATTTTTAAATACCACTACTGGAAATACACTATTTCCCAACGGTTCACAATCGTTGGGAAAGCCCCTCAAACCGTTGGTATATGATATACCAACGGTTCTCCCAACCGTAGGGAAGTAAGCCGTGGGGAAAACCATTCCCAACGGTTTACTGGAAACCGTTGGGGTAGGCTGACAGAAGGCACTCTATCCCAACGGTTTGGGTGAACCGTTGGGATAGTATTTCCCAACGGTTTCTCCCAAACCGTTGGGAAAACCAAATATACCTTAACTATCCCAACGGTTCTTCAAAACCGTTGGGATAGTTTTCCATGGGTGAACTCTTTCCCAACGGTTCTAAACCGTTGGGAAAAGAGATATTTACCAACGGTTCATTGAACCGTTGGTAAAAACTTATTTAGGATTATATACCAACGGTTTAAAACCGTTGGCATACCCTATGCTGCAAATTGAAGCAGCCTGCAATTTGCACAGCCCCTCTCCCCTGTACATCAGGCACCTCTCATCTCATCAGGCCTCATTTTCACCTCATTTTCGATCCAACTATTATACCTGTAATAAAATAAAACATACATATACAATTACGAACAAATTCATACACATTTAACATATAATGGATCCTGAAACTATACACATCCATAATTAAATTACAATTCATAAACATACATAATTCATATATAATTCAATTTAAAATTTAGATGACAATTATATGTGGAATCCGATTGAGGCGGGGATGATTGGTACGCATCACATATGACCCATGGATCGTTCTCCTAAAGTTTCAATGGAAACCGAATGCGTTTGGTCGGTTTTGCGTATGCCAGTTCTTTTCACTTATAATCCTACCCATTTTAAACAAAACAGACACAGTTAGAGCGGTGTTGGCCACACCGCGCCTCGGATTGAGGCGGGTATGATTCGTACACCTCACATATGACCCATGGATCGTTCTCGTAAAGTTTCAATGGAAACCGAATGCGTTTGGTCGGTTTTCCGTATGTACTTAAAATGATGTCCATTTTAATCAAAAGAGAGCCACTTAGACTGATCCCGGCCACACCGCGACTCGGATTGAGCCCGATTGGGCTCATACATGTCACATATTACTGATGGATCGTTGTGATAAATTATCAACAGATTAGGAATGAATTTGGTCGGTTTTGCGTATGCCAGTTGTTCTTTTCACTTATAATCCTGTCCATTTTAAACAAAAGATACACAGTTAGAACGGTGTCAGCCACACCGCTCCTCGGATTGAGGCGGGATTGACTCGTACACGTCACATACGACCCATGGATCCTTGTGCTAAAGTATCGACACAGTCTGAATGCCTTTGGTCAGTTTTTCGTATGTCACTTGATGATTTTCACTTAAAATGACGTCTTTTTGAAACAAAAGACCGACACTTTGAGTGGTGTTGGCCACACTGCGTCTCCGATTGTGGCAGGGTTGATTCGTACACGTCACATATGACCCATGGATCGTTCTCCTAAAGTTTCAACGGAAACCGAATCTGTTTGGTCATTTTTCCGTATGTACTTAAAATGGTGTTCATTTTAAACAAAAGAGAGCCACTTAGACTTATCCCGGCCACACCGCAACTCGGATTCATCCCGGGTTGGCTCGTACACGTCACATATGACCCATGGATTGTTGGGATAAATTATCAACAGATTCAGAATGCGTTTGGTCGGTTTTCCGTATGCCAGTTGATGCTTTTCACTTAAAATGACGCCCTTTTGAAACAAAAGACGAACACTTTGAGTGGTTCCGGCCACACCGCGTCTCCGTATTGAGATGAAACCGCCGTGCAACATTCTAATTATTATTCCTGACATGTACGCGCATACGGCACGTCAATCGGACGTGCGGTTTGAGTGGTACGGCTCAATATTCGTGTTTTAAGTGATGTGCGTGCTTCGTAAACGCGCGTGAGGTGGGTCCAAACGGGACGAACAAAGTCGGAATGACATGAAATCAGACGAAAAATGCGGGTGAGTGATTTTTGAAGTGGTCGAGTAGACGTCACGTCAATCGGACGTGTCGTGTGCCCGCGGTGACCGACAACGCAGTTCTGGTGTCATAAACGGCCAAAACGGGCGTCCAACGGTCAAATTCATAGCGGACGACCTCAGATTGAGCTGAAACCACCGAGAAACATTCTAATTATTATTTGTGATGTGTACGCGCAGACGGCACGTCAATCGGACGTGCGGTTTGCGAGGTACGACTCAATATTCATGTTTTAAGTGATGCGCGTGCTTCGTAAACGCGCGTGAGGGGGGTCCAAACGGGCCGAATGAAGTCGGAATAGCCTGAAATCAGACGAAAAATATGGGACAGTGATTTCTGAAGTGTTCGAGCAGACGGCACATCAATCGGGCGTGCCGTGTGCACGCGGTGACCGACAACGCAGTTTTGGTGTCATAAACGGCCAAAACGGGCGTCCAACGGTCAAATTCATAGAGGCCGACCTCGAATTGACCTGAAACCACCGAGAAACATTCTAATTATTATTCGTGACGTGTACGCGCAGAAGTCACGTCAATCGGATGTGCGGTTTGCGCGGTACGGCTCAATATTCGTGTTTTAAGTGATGCGCGCGCTTCGTAAACGCGCGTGAGGGGGGTCCAAACGGGCCGAACGATTTCATAATGGCCTGAAATCAGATAACAAATACGGGTGAGTAATTTATGAAGTGGTCGAGCAGACGGCACGTCAATCGGACGTGCCGTGTGCGCGCGGTGACCGACAACGCAGTTCTGGTGTCATAAACGGCCAAAACGGGCATCAAACGGTCAAATTCATAGCGGACGACCTCGGATTGAGGTGGGGTTGACTCGTACACGTCTCAAATGACCCATGAATCATTGTCTTAAAGTATCAACACAATCTGAATGCGTTTGGCCGGTTTTCCGTATGCCAGTTGATGTTTTTCACTTAAAATGATGTCCTTTTGAAACAAAAGACAAACACTTTGAGTTGTTCAGACCACACCGTGCCTCGGATTGAGGCGGGGATGATTGTTACACGTCACATATGACCCATGTATCGTTCTCCTAAAGTTTCAATGGAAACCGAATGTGTTTGGTCGGTTTTTCGTATGCCAGTTCTTTTCACTTATAATCCTACCCATTTTAAACAAAACAGACACAGTTAGAGCAGTGTTTGCCAAACCGCGCCTCGGATTGAGGCGGGGATTATTCGTACACCTCACATATGACCCATGGATCGTTCTCCTAAAGTTTCAACGGAAACCGAATGTGTTTGGTCGGTTTTCCGTATGTACTTAAAATGATGTCCATTTTAATCAAAAGAGAGCCACTTAGACTGATCCCGTCCACACCGCGACTCGGATTGAGCCCGAGTGGGCTCGTACATGTCACATATGACTGATGGATCGTTGTGATAAATTATCAACAGATTCGGAATGCGTTTGGTCAGTTTTGCGTATGCCAGTTGTTCTTTTCACTTATAATCCTGTCCATTTTAAACAAAAGATACACAGTTAGAACGGTGTCGGCCACACCGCTCCTCGGATTGAGGCGGGATTGACTCGTACACGTCACATACGACCCATGGATCCTTGTTCTAAAGTATCGACATAGTCCGAATGCCTTTGGTCGGTTTTTCGTATGTCACTTGATGATTTTCACTTAAAATGACGTCTTTTTGAAACAAAAGACCGACACTTTGAGTGGTGACGGCCACACCGCGTCTCCGATTGTGGCGGGGTTGATTCGTACACGTCACATATGACCCATGGATCATTCTCCTAAAGTTTAAACGGAAACCGAATCCGTTTGGTCGTTTTTCCGTATGTACTTAAAATGGTGTTCATTTTAAACAAAAGAGATCCACTTAGACTTATCCCGGCCACACTGCGACTCGGATTCATCCTGGGTTGCCTCGTACACGTCACATATGACCCATGGATTGTTGGGATAAATTATCAACAGATTCGGAATGCGTTTGGTCGGTTTTCCGTATTCCAGTTGATGCTTTTCACTTAAAATGACGCCCTTTTGAAACAAAAGATGGACACTTTGAGTGGTTCCAGCCACATCGCGTCTCCGGATTGAGATGAAACCACCGTGCAACATTCTAATTATTATTCGTGACGTGTACGCGCATACGGCACGTCAATCGGACGTGCGGTTTGAGCGGTACGGCTCAATATTCGTGTTTTAAGTGATGCGCGCGCTTCGTAAACGCGCGTGAGGTGGGTCCAAACGGGACGAACAAAGTCGGAATAACATGAAATCAGACGAAAAATACGGGTGAGTGATTTCTGAAGTGGTCGAGCAGACGGCACGTCAATCGGAAGTGTTGTGTGCCCGCGGTGACCGACAACGCAGTTCTGGTGTCATAAACGGCCAAAACGGGCGTCCAACGGTCAAATTCATAGCGGACGACCTCAGATTGAGCTGAAACCACCGAGAAACATTCTAATTATTATTCGTGATGTGTACGCGCAGACGGCACGTCAATCGGACGTGCGGTTTGCGCGGTACGGCTCAATATTCGTGTTTTAAGTGATGCGCGCGCTTCGTAAACGCGCGTGAGGGGGGTCCAAACGGTCCGAACGAAGTCTAAATGGCCTGAAATTAGACGACAAATATGGGACAGTGATTTCTGAAGTGTTTGAGCAGACGGAACGTCAATCGTACGTGTCGTGTGCACGCGGTGACCGACAACGCAGTTCTGGTGTCATAAACGGCCAAAACGGGCATCCAACGGTCAAATTCATAGCGTCCGACCTCGGATTGACCTGAAACCACCGGGAAACATTTTAATTATTATTCGTGACGTGTACGCGCAGACAGCACGTCAATCGGACGTGCGGTTTGCGCGGTACGGCTCAATATTCGTGTTTTAAGTGATGCGCGCGCTTCGTAAACGCGCGTGAGGGGGGTCCAAACGGGCCGAACTATTTCATAATGGCCTGAAATCAGACAAAAAATATGGGTGAGTGATTTATGAAGTGGTCGAGCAGACGGCACATCAATCGGACGTGCCGTGTGCGCGCGGTGACCGACAACGCAGTTCTGGTGTCATAAACGGCCAAAATGGGCGTCAAATGGTCAAATTCATAGCGGACGACCTCGGATTGAGGCGGGGTTGACTCGTACATGTCTCAAATGACCCATGAATCGTTTTCTTAAAGTATCAACACAATCCGAATGCATTTGGCCGGTTTTCCGTATGCCAGTTGATGTTTTTCACTTAAAATGATGTCCTTTTGAAACAAAAGACATACACTTTGAGTTGTTCCGACCACACCGCGCCTCGGATTGAGGCGGGGATGATTGGTAAACGTCACATATGACCCATGGATCGTTCTCCTAAAGTTTCAATGGAAACCGAATGCGTTTGGTCGGTTTTGCGTATGCCAGTTCTTTTCACTTATAATCCTACCCATTTTAAACAAAACAGACACAGTTAGAGCGGTGTTGGACACACCGCGCCTCGGATTGAGGCGGGGATGATTCGTACACCTCACATATGACCCATGGATCATTATCCTAAAGTTTAAACGGAAACCGAATGCGTTTGGTCGGTTTTCCGTATGTACATAAAATGATGTCCATTTTAATCAAAAGAGAGCCACTTAGACTGATCTCGGCCACACCGCGACTCGGATTGAGCCCGAGTGGGCTCGTACATGTCACATATGACTGATGGATCGTTGTGATAAATTATCAACAGATTCGGAATGCGTTTGGTCGGTTTTGCGTATGCCAGTTGTTCTTTTCACTTATAATCCTGTCCATTTTAAACAAAAGATACACAGTTAGAACGGTGTTTGCCACACCGCTCCTTGGATTGAGGCGGGATTGACTCGTACACGTCACATACGACCCATGGATCCTTGTGCTAAAGTATCGACACAGTCTGAATGCCTTTGGTCAGTTTTTCGTATGTCACTTGATGATTTTCACTTAAAATGACGTCTTTTTGAAACAAAAGACCGACACTTTGAGTGGTGTTGGCCACACCGCGTCTCCGATTATGGCGGGGTTGATTCGTACACGTCACATATGACCCATGGATCGTTCTCCTAAAGTTTCAACGGAAACCGAATCTGTTTGGTCGTTTTTCCGTATGTACTTAAAATGGTGTTCATTTTAAACAAAAGAGAGCCACTTAGACTTATCCCGGCCACACCGCGACTCGGATTCATCCCAGGTTGGCTCGTACACGTCACATATGACCCATGGATTGTTGGGATAAATTATCAACAGATTCGGAATGCGTTTGGTCGGTTTTCAGTATGCCATTTGATGCTTTTCACTTAAAATGACGCCCTTTTGAAACAAAAGACGGACACTTTGAGTGGTGCCGGCCACACCGCATCTCCGGATTGAGATGAAACCACCGTTCGATATTCTAATTATTATTCGTGATCTGTACGCGCATACGGCACGTCAATCGAACGTGCGGTTTGAGCGGTACGGCTCAATATTCGTGTTTTAAGTGATGTGCACGCTTCGTAAACGCGCATGAGGTGGGTCCAAATGGGAGGAACGAAGTCGGAATGACATGAAATCAGACGAAAAATACGAGTGAGTGATTTCTGAAGTGGTTGAGAAAACGGCACGTCAATCGGACGTGCCGTGTGCCCGCGGTGACCGACAACGCAGTTCTGGTGTCATAAACGGCCAAAACGAGCGTCCAATGGTCAAATTCATAGCGGACGACCTCAGATTGAGCTGAAACCACCGAGAAACATTCTAATTATTATTCGTGACGTGTACGTGCAGTCGGAACGTCAATCAGACGTGCGGTTTGCGCGGTACGGCTCAATATTCGTGTTTTAAGTGATGTGCGCGCTTCGTAAACGCGCGTGAGGGGGGTCCAAACGGGCCGAACGAAGTCAGAATGGCCTGAAATCAGACGACAAATACGAGACAGTGATTTCTGAAGTGTTCGAGCAGACGGCACGTCAATCGGACGTGCCGTGTGCCTGCGGTGACCGACAACGCAGTTCTGGTGTCATAAACGGCCAAAACGGGCGTCCAACGGTCAAATTCATAGCGGCCGACCTCGGATTGACCTGATACCACCGGGAAACATTCTAATTATTATTCGTGACGTGTACGCGCAGACGGCACATCAATCGGACGTGCGGTTTGCGCGGTACGGCTCAATATTCGTGTTTTAAGTGATGCGTGCGCTTCGTAAACGCGTGTGAGGGGGGTCCAAACGGGCCGAATGATTTCAGAATGGCCTGAAATCAGACGACAAATACGGGTGAGTGATTTATGAAGTGGTCGAGCAGACGGCACGTCAATCGTACGTGCCGTGTGCGCACGGTGACCGACAACGCAGTTCTGGTGTCATAAACGGCCAAAACGGGCGTCAAACGGTCAAATTCATAGCGGACGACCTCGGATTGAGGCGGGGTTGACTCGTACACGTCTCAAATGACCCATGGATCGTTTTTTAATGTATCAACACAATCCGAATGTGTTTGGCCGGTTTTCCGTATGCCAGTTGATGTTTTTCACTTAAAATGATGTCCTTTTGAAACAAAAGACATACAGTTTGAGTTGTTCCGACCACACCGCGCCTCGGATTGTGGCAGGGTTGATTGGTACACGTCACATATGACCCATGGATCGTTCTCCTAAAGTTTCAATGGAAATCGAATGTGTTTGGTCAGTTTTGCGTATGCCAGTTCTTTTCACTTATAATCCTACCCATTTTAAACAAAACAGACACAGTTAGAGCGGTGTTGGCCACACCGCGCCTCGGATTGAGGCGGGGATTATTCGTACACCTCACATATGACCCATGGATCGTTCTCAACAGAAACCGAATGCGTTTGGTCGGTTTTCCGTATGTACTTAAAATGATGTCCATTTTAATCAAAAGAGAGCCACTTAGACTGATCCCGGCCACACCGCGACTCGGATTGAGGCGGGGTTGATTCGTACACGTCACATATGACCCATGGATCGTTTTCCTAAAGCATCAACACATTTCGAATGCGTTTGGTTAGTTTTTCGTATGTCACTTTTTGTTTTCACTTAAAATCTTATGGAAATTCATATAGAATATTTTTATATCATATTTAGTATGGATTAGATTTTAGTTGATCGTGCTATGAAACATTTCAGAGCTAATGAAATTAAGGAAGGTGGAGGGGCTGTCCGGGGGGCTGTCCGGGGGGGCTGTCCGGTGGGTATCCGGGGGGATGTCCGGGGACCAAGGAGGAGGGTGGGGGGGCTATGCGGGGTCTGTCCGGGGGGTGTTTGGGGGTTGTTTAGGGGGTTGTCCGGGGTTGTTCAGGGGGCTGTCCGGGGGTTGTTCAGGGGGTTGTTCAGGGGGTTGTCCGGGGGTGTTCAGGGGGCTGTCCGGGGGGTGTTTGGGGGGTTGTACGGGGTCCAGGGGGGGTTGTCCGGGGGGCTGTCCAGGGGGCTGTCCGCGGGGGCTGTCCGGTGGGGGCTGTACGGGGGGCTGTACGGGGGGCTGTACGGGGGGTTGTCAAGGGGGCTGTCCGCGGGGGCTGTCCGGGGGGGCTGTCTGGTGGGTGTCCGGGGGGCTATCCGGGGACCAAGGAGGAGGGTGGGGGGGATGTGCGGGGTCTGTCCGGGGGGTGTTTGAGGGTTGTTCAGGGGGTTGTTCGGGGTTGTTTAGGGGGCTGTCCGGTGGTTGTTCAGGGGGTTGTTCAGGGGTTGTTCAGGGGTTGTTCAGGGGTTGTTCAGGGGGTTGTCCGGGGTTGTTCAGGGGGTTGTCCGGGGGTGTTTGGGGGTTGTCCGGGGTCCAAGGGGGAGGGTGTGGGGGTTGTCCGGGGGGCTGTCCGGGGGGCTATCCGGGGTCCAGGGTGGAGGGTTGGGGGCTGTACGGGGGGCTGTCAAGGGGGCTGTCCGTGGGGCTGTCTGGGGGGTGTTTGGGGGGTGTTCGGGGTCCAAGGGGGAGGGGGGTTGTCCAGGGTCTAAGAATGAGGGGGGTTGTCCAGGGAGTTCTCAAACACACAACCACTAAAAGACAACAACATCCATAAAAACAGACAATATATAAAAATAACTCAACTCCAATACTATACTACGAGTCTAGATAAAACCAACAACTAGAATAGATTAAACATCAAATCTCAGAAATATAAGTCAAAAATGTAACGGATCAATATGTCCCACATCAGAATCACCATCACCATCATCGTCATCATCATCATCACCCTCGTCATCGTCCTCCTCATCGTCCTCACCCTCCACAGCGCCTTCCTCCTCGCCTTCACCCTCCTCCTCGCCCTCCTCATCTCCCTCCTCTTCCGCATCAGACTCCTCGCCATCATCATATTCAAGCTGGACATCGGCCTGACCACTACTAGAATTTCCACCTGGTGCACCATATATAGAATGTATCGACGACATGTATTCATCAATCGCTGGGCTGGCCTCTGCTGGAAGTGTTGGACGTAGAACTTCAATAAATTTCATAAATGCACTGTTTTCCCTAGAAGACTGTTCTACTGTCTCTGTGGCCCTTTTCTCAGCCTGTTCTGCCTGTGCCCTAACTTGCTGTAGCTTGGTGGCACTAAAAATCGTACCTGAGGTAGGCCAATACCTCGTCAGGGCTATCCTAGGTCGGCAGCGTACTCTGCCAGAATGATCATCTCCCAACACCTGATGTAAGTGATCAGATGGCCCAAAATTGTCTGCTTCTTGGGCATCGAGGGCCTCTAAAGCATCCTGTTACAAATATAAATATATTATTAAGTTACGAAATAGATATTAAAATATAACATCAACAGATTAAAACTTACAATCTGCTGCTGAGTCGCTTCATTGACAGCACTTCCATCCTTTTTTCGTCTACTCGAGCAAAACAGTTTTGCTCGAGGCACACGACCTTCAATATTTTGTACTTGCCTCTACAATGACATTGAAAACAAAAGTTATATAAAAATTTTAGAAAATGATTAAATAATTGAGGAAACAAAATAAAATGTAAGTCGTAAAGAAAACTTATAAACAATTGTCATACCTGCTGCCTCTCATGATCCGACATCGTCGTGCGTCCTAGTGTATGGAGGTATTTTTTTGCATCAATGTTTTTTTTATTTTTTCCAGATGATTCCTAAATAAAATTCGATAATGAAAAGGATAATATTAATGCAAAATTTGAAAGTTATTATTTAAATACCTCAAATGTAATTCATACGTTAAACTGGGTACTCGTCCAATGAGTAATCATCTGACGATACTGCTCTATAGGAAAATCATCCACGACTGGTACCGCCTCTAACTCAGTGCCAACTCTAGCACTCCAACCAATATACATCTCATGCTTGTAGGCTCTCCAAAGCTCGCCTAAATCCTTTATACGTGCCAGTCGTGCACCCTCACCATCAGGAAAATTAAATCGAAGTTGAAATCAAAATATTAATTCATATAAATACAAAAATAATTCATGGCATTAAATACAACATAATTTTTTACCCATATCTCTGTCCATGCTCTATATTTGACCTCATGTGGCAAATGTCTCCACGACAGCGGGCTGACGGGAATGATGTCGGAGTATTTGGAAAGCATCGCCATAAAACTCCGATATTGCTGCCCTGTTTTCTCAACCATCTGATTGTCTTCATTATATTCCACCATAACCTGTGTGCGACGGTTCCACACCGAACACATGCGTGTACGGCCCCGCCCCCGCCTCCGGTCAGTAGATGTATCTGTCATGAAAGAAAAACAAATATTTTATCAAAACATGTTATAATGAAAATAAATATTGCTATAAAAATTTGTTAGAGTTTTATAAATATACCTGCGCTAGTCTGATCAATGAGTGGCGCCGGATCCACAGAACCTGATGGAACACCCTCTGGTGGAACAGGAGTCGAAGACGATGGAATATAAAAGCTCAGAGAGACAGAAGTAGAAGGAAAAAAAGATGGAACAGCTGTATGACCTGATGCTGACTGGGGAGTGGGAATCATCATGGGATGTGAAAATGATGGGGCAGAAGATGCAGAAGGTAGCGAAAACATGGGAGGTCTAAATATCCCGTGTGTCCCTAACGACACACCAGGATCAGAATGTGGGAAGGCTGAAATGTCAGTGGGAGGGGCAGGGTCTAGTCGGGCACGCGCAGCTCTACGTCCACCTCTGGTACGAACCCTCCTCGTACCACCGGCCTGAGTACTAGGACCAGTACTAGGCTCCTCGTCGAATAACTGTCGATGTAATGGTGGATCCTACAAAAAAGTTTACAAAAAAAATTAATCACATGACATTATATATTCTGTAAATATATATATATATATATATATATATATTTGAAATAAAGTACTCACTGTAGGCACTAATGGTGGAATGCCCATCTCCTCCATCCGACGATTGTTCTCCGCCATTTTTTCTTCGTCTCTCTTCAATTGGCTTCATTTCCTGCATTGGAAAACAAATATGTAATTAATTAGAAAAAGAAAATTAATGTGTAAACCAAAAAAATAAATATATGAGGGAATGAGGGGATTCATTGGTAATTTAGCTATCAATTGTTTTAGAAGAGCTAGAATGAATTTAATAAAACATACAAGTTGTAATGTTCACCAAGTTAGAAATATTGTTTGATTTGGTTTGAATACAGTTCAATTCCAAATTAGAAAATGCAATTCAAATAAAACAGCAACCAATAAACATTGAAAATTCGCATAACGGTCAAGTCAGCTAAAACATATTTGTGATCAATACTAAATAAATATGAATATTACCAACCTTAACAACCCAACTCGAGGTAAACCAAAATAATTGAGAACATAGATGAATGATTCTATATATTTCCAACCACAACTTCTGGTTCACAATCAACTCTGACAATTGAGCTATTGGAGTCATCAAAAGATATAAATGGATTGGTTCCAATGGCAATAGGGACAGTGTCAATTCCATCATCAGCATCATCAAAAATATGTCTTGGAATTACTTCAACTATGAAACCAAATTCAGGTTGAAGTTGATCTTTGACATAAAAAACTTGTTTAGCCATTGATGCTAACACATATGGTTCTTTGGTTGCAACAATGCGGGTCATATTAATTACTCGAAATCCACAATAATCAATAAATGTGCCATGTCTCGTCATCGAATCAAACCAATGGCATTTCATCATTGTGACTCGTCCATGAGAGTAATAATCCAATATTATTATTTTCTCAATGACTCCATAATAACCCACATTTTCATGTCGCGGTCTACTATCTGATGCACTGGCATAACAATCTATTGTGGCAGTAACCATAATACCATCATGTTGTGTTCTCATGTTTTTGGCTCGTTCAGTGACAATAAATATGTACCCATTGATAACAATTGATTTACAGTCACGAACCACGGTATTAGGACCAAAAGACAAAGCTCTTATTTCCTCAGAGACAGAGTCAGCAGACAAACTCAATACCTGCAATATAAATGATAGTTAAACTTAAGTAAATATTGAAATAATTAATTTAAACAGTAATATTTTTACCTTCAATTTTAACCAAGCAGAAAACTCTTTGCTATGCAAAGTCTCTCTCCTTCTCAAAGATAAAGAACGATGCTTCCTATTTATCATTGTTTTATGTTCCCTGTAGATAAAAAAATACGAATAGTTTAACAAATATATATGTAAGATATACATATTAAATTTTTTTACCTGATATAGTCATCGAACAAATCACAGTTGAACAAAACTGTGCGATGTGCCATCTCCCGCTCTTCATGGCTTAATGTCTTCAATGTATATGATCCAGGAATTCCTCCTGTTTGAGGAAGTGATGGAAAACTGGGTTCAATTTTCTCATATTGTTCTTCTTCATTTCTCATTGGTCTGTTCATTCTTGTAGTAAGATCAGACAAATACATTGAACAGAAATCCATACATTCTTGAGCTAAGTAACCGTTCACGATAGAACCTTCAGGATGATTCTTGTTTCGAACATAAGACTTTAATGTGAACATATTTCTTTCAGTTGGATACATCCAATGAAAAGAAACAGGTCCTACGAGAAGTATTTCAGTTGGAATATGGACAGTCAGATGCAGCATGCATGTGAAAAATGATGGGGGAAATATTTTCTCCAACTCACACAAAATTAATGGGGAATCTGTCAACATTTTTTGCAAGAAATACTTGGAAAACTTCTTAGCACAAATATCTCTAAACAAATGGCACAACCGAATAACACCCACCCTTACATTATTGGACAAAAGATGACGGATTGCTATTGGAAGCAACTCATGCAGTAGAACGTGATAATCATGAGTCTTCAAAGATTTTAGCTTCAACTCTCTTCTGTTGACCCGTTTAGATATGTTGCTTGAATAGCCATCGGGAACTCTAATAGTCTCTAATAATTCCAAAAATTGTTTTTTTTTCAGTAGGTGTCATCACATAAGAAGCACATGGAAGTTGCCATTTATTTTCACTGATACGCACAAGATGCAATTCTGGTCTGATGCCCCAATCCACCAAGTCACGTTGAGATCGTAAATCATCTTTTGTCTTCCCCTTGACATTTAGAAGAACTATAAGCAACATTTCACATATATTCTTTTCAATATGCATTACGTCTAAGCAATGACGTAGCAAATTGGTTGACCAATAAGGCAAATCAAAAAAGATACTCCTCTTCCTCCAATTGTAACAGGTTTCTGTGGAAACATTCTTTCTCTTTCCAGATTTCATTTGACCCTTCCCGAACGAAAAACTGAAATCTTTAAATTCATAAAGCACATCAGTTCCAGACATACGCTGAGGTGGATCATCGGTCTCTATAGTATTATCAAATCTTCGACGATTCATTCTATATGCATGATCCTTCGGAAAAAATCGTCGATGTCCCATAAAACTGAAACTACAATGATGTTTCAGTCTTCTGGATCATGTATTCTTCATACAAACTAGACATGACAGTTTTCCCTTCGTGCTCCATCCAGACATCATTGCATAAGCCGGAAAATCATTGATTGTCCACATAAGCGCAGCGCGCATCTGAAATATGTCTTTCGAACATGCATCGTATGTGCGCACACCCACATCCCAAAGAAGTTTCAACTCTTTTATTAAAGGTTGCATGTATACATCAATATCAATGCCGGGATCAGAAGGACTAGATATGAGTATACTCATGAAAGTGAAAGATTTTTTCATACACAACCATGGGGGAAGATTATAAATGTGTATAAAAACTGGCCATGTTCTATGCGAAGTAAGCATCTGCCCAAATAGATTAAAACCGTCGCATGAAAGACCCAGCCTCACATTACACACGTCAGCTGCAAAATCAGGATGTCGAGCATCAAATCTCTTCCATGCAAATCCATCTGCAGGATGAACCAACTCATCATCAGTCTTCTTTCTCTCGGTATCATGCCATCTCATTTTTATTGATATGTCATCAGACATAAAAAGATTCTGGAGTCTGTGGATCAATGGAAAGTGCCACATTACTTTCTATGGAATGCGAGATGGTGTTCCATCAGATTTTGACTTCCAGCGGGATGTGCCACATTTTATACATTCATTTCGTTCAGCGGTTTCCTCCCCGAATAAACTGCAATCTTTCGGGCAAGCATGAATTTTGTTTCTTAAAAATCCAAGTTCCTCAACTAACTTCCATGCCATATAGTGGTTTGAGGGAATATCTACATCATCTGGAAGTAAATCCTTCAAGAGGGTAAGAATGTAATTGATTGCTGTATTAGAAATCCCATACATAGTTTTCCCATGAAATAATCGGATTAAAAATTCCAGCTTTTTCATTTTATCGCATTGTCAATATACTGGAGTCGTGGCAGCATAATTCAATTTTTTCACCCTATCAATATCATCATTTTCACTAGATGAATCAGCTGTCCTCATATCGAAGTCTTCTTGAGTCGAAATCCTTTACTTTTCATGATGACGAATAAACGGAAACCGATCATCTAACAAATTCTCCATTCCAGTCTTTTCATTTCGATCATCACCAATTTGAGATTTCGCTTTCTCCCTATTGTGATACCACAGAAAGTAGTTTGCTTGAAACCCATTTTTGGTTATGTTGTAGCTGACTTCTTCACGGCTCAACCAAGGTCTACCAACACAATTGGAACATGGGCAGTGTATGCGACCACTATCTGAAGCATTGTGAAATGAAAAATCTATAAAGCTCTCCAAATTGTTTTGAAAATCGTCTGAGATCCGATCGGTTTCATACATCCAACTTCTGTCCATTCTGTAAAAATAATTTATATAAGTCATTTTGTCATAAACAATTCAATAGGCATTAACTATAATAGAAAATACATTTAAGTAAACGATAAAGGAAGAAAATAATCAAGGTATCAACTACACATGTCAAAAAAACATACAAATGTGTTATTGAAAAAATGTAAAACCAACAAGAAATTAATGTGTTATATCACATAACAGCATGACTCATCCCATAACCATATTAGTAGGGTATCATGAACATGAATAACATCAACCTTGTGCCATCCTCCTACCCTACATGACCCCAACCACATGCCACATCTTATTATAGCCTTATCACATCACACCTCACCGAAAAACACTAGGGAAATCATAGTACATCTCACCTGAAGACACATGGACAATCACATCGCATCTTGCCTAAAAACACATGGTCAATCACTTTTGAAGGAAGAGTAGGGAAGACATGGAAGCTATCCAAACATATAACCACCATCCTAGATATTAGAAAAAATACTCATAACTCAAAACCTCTGATCGTTGGTAAGTTTATCCAACTCTGGTTGGGAATGTGTAGAAATAACATAAAAATACATGATATATAGATAGCACAAAATACTCAACCTATGGGTTCACATTAACTACATAATCACACACTTCACTACTACCATAAAACACATAAACCACACCACCACCACACAAGATGCATAGCATTGGAATATAATTCTACATTCAATAAGTCTATCTATGGAATTATCATAAGAATCCATGTATCAATTGGAATATAATTCTACATTCAATAAGTATATCTATGGAATCCCTCCCTTGGATCCATGTATCACCCATGGCTTAATCAATATTCAAAGAAATGAGTCTATCCGTGGAATTCCACTGTGAATCCATTTATCACATAAAGCGTATAAGTTAATAGAAACAAGATTATATACCTGGCATCCTAATAGAATCCATGTATCACTATTTACTATTAATCATTTAATGAATTCCATTTCATTTAAACAATTCATTAAACATACCAAGGTCAAAAACAAAGGTATTTAATACAACTCACCTCAAAATGGCGACTCAATCAAATAATAACCTGAAAAGAATAAAGCTTCATTTACTCATGTTGTAATGACAAGATAATGAGATTCCCTTGCTTAATCAATCAATTCCATATCATGGTCTCAACATAACTCATAATGGCTAGCAATTCAATGAAAATTCAAGCACTCACATGGGAATTTTTAATAGAACACTCCTAACAAGACTATAAAGATAACACATGCATTAGTTATAATATATCTAACATGGTAACATAAAATATAAGATAAATTCAATCCAATTTCATAGATTCATAGCATAGTCTCTACTTTACTCACATTGTCAAGGCAATACAATTAAAACATGTGTTAAAAAATAATTGGCATTCATGTGTTAAAAGGGGAATGCAAACCATAAAATACCCTTAATTAATTTAATTTACAATTCAATTCAGAAATCGAACAATCAATTCGATTTATATAACCTTTCACAACTGACATCCCATGTTCAAGGGGTAAAATCCAAAAAGGAATTTTCAAGAAAACTCACCCTTAGGTTGGTCCGGCCGGCAGTAGCTCCAAAATCGCCTAAACTGATGGGAAAAATGAAAATACGTTTAAATACTATCCAAACATTTGAATACATTTTCAGATAAAGAAGAAGAATAACCTGAAGAAGACCTGGAAGATTCAAGGTCCGGCTGTCAGTACCTCCAAAATCGCCTAAATCGGCTGTTGCTCCCGTTTTAGGGTTGTGTATCGCGAATGGGGGAGAGAACAGGTGGCTGGGAATTTGGGGAGAACCTTTGCCAACGGTTTTTAAAAATTGTTGGCATATGCATATCTATCCCAACGGTTCTCTAGAACCGTTGGGAAAAACCTCCCCAAAGCATACCTCTATCCCAACGGTTCTCATGAACCGTTGGGAAAAGCTATCTATCCCAACGGTTCTGATGAACCGTTGGAAAAAACCTCACACCTATCCACACCTATCCCAACGGTTCTCATGAACCTTTGGTAAAATCCATCTATCCCAACAGTTCTCATGAACCGTTGGGAAAAAACCTCCCAGGGAACATCTATGCCAACGGTTCATTAGAACCGTTGGGAAAAACCTCCTTTACCAACGGTTCTATGAAACCGTTGGTATGTAACTGTGGGGAAAAACCCACATTCCAGTAGTGTACAATTCACACACACAAAACTTATCCATTCTTTTAATATTGTTAAAGTGTATATATTCTTAATTTATTCAATTTCACTCATTATTAACATATATGCACACACTTAAAATTAGATATTCATTAATAATGTTAAAAAAATATTTGTAAAAAAATATTTATAAATAAATATATTTATAAATGTATATTTACAAGTTTTATACCATTATATTTTTATAATTATAAATAAATAAATTTTTTTTAAATTATTTATATAATTATAAATAAATAAGTATATATATTTAAATAATTATTAAATTTATAATAAATTTACTTAAATAATGAATATAATTTATATATTTATATTTATATATATTTATTAAATATATATGTGTATAATTATATAATTATATAAATATTATTTTTTAAAAATATTTCTATAATTATAAATAAATAATTATAAAATTATAATAAATATATTTAAAAATGAATATATTTAGTATATTTATACTTATATATATATATATTAATTATATATAAATATTTACAATATTTTTATTTATAATTATAATTATAAATCCTTTGTCAATGATTAAGTAATAATCACTGATAGAATAATCTTTATCAGCGCTTTTTTGTGCTGATAAAGATGAGGATTTATCATCACTAAACAAAGCGCTGATAAAATTAATATTTATTAGTTCTATAAATTTAGTGCTCATAAATATTGATTTTATCTGTGCTTTGTTGGCACTGATAATGACCTACCTTTATCAATTCTTATTTGTAAGCGCTGATAAAAGTGTCCACATCTATTTAGAAAAACAAACCATTTGCGAACCCATAACGATATCAGAAGCTTTCCACGGAAGCCACCTACTATCGGCACTCCTCCTTGGTGGATTGAAGCTCGAGTCACACCACTCGACTACCTCCAGTTTCCCAAACATCTCATCCAACATCCGGTGTTCGATTACAGTTAGGGTTTCCGAAGAGGGTCTTGGATTTTATTTAACCATGAGAGGTAGGCCTTTTGATTTTCTTTATGTATTTTTAGTTTCATTTTTCATTTCTTCTTCAACAATATCATTATTTGTTATCCTGTGATTATATACTATTTTTATTTTAGATTATGAATAGAATTATTTTTTTATGATCCATTTTTTTGACTACTGATATATGGAACCTCTCGATATATGGAGTTATAGGTTATATCAGACATTATACCTTGGATTTATTGATTGTTTTTTTACTTCTATGTTTTATTTCTTCTTTCTAAATAATTTTTTAAGATATGTTTATAAATCAATAGAAATTTTCAGGTATACTCTTTTTTATTGACTAATTATTTTAGGAACATAAGTGGTTCCCTAATGATTATATATATGATGACACCATTCAGGGACACCTCAGTGGACATGTTTCTTCAGTTTCTATTCTTTAGGAACCAATTAAGTGGAATGACGTATACTCCTCTACAGGTTATTTTTATTGTAGGATCTAGTCATCTTAGAATTCACTATGGTCCTTAGTTTTCTTATGGAGAAAATTCAAAGGGGTCATCCCCATTTAGGCACTTGAGGTTTTCACATCAAGCCATTATTTTTAAAATCAATATGGTGCCTTTAGTTCACGTTATGTTTGAATATCATGTTTTTATCTAATTGATATTTCTTATAAACTATAAGTAATTTTTTATACTGGTGTGACATGCATATGAATATATATAGCTATGGCATTATTTATTTCCATAGTCATTTTTTAACAGGTATGCCTATATCAGGTAATGATGCTTTTGGGTCTGCATGTCCATTGGCCCCAAGGGTCATGCTAGAATTTTTTTTCGACTTCTAGTACTAATTGTTTCTATTTGGGGGGGGGGACCACCTCCCCTTTATATTTTTTACACCTAATGTTTAAACCATCCATTAGTTACTTTGATGTGTGTTAGAGGTCATAAGATGATCTGAACTGCTATTGTTTGGGTAATTTAGGCTAGGGTCATTACACTATCCATCTTCCGGATTACACCTATAAAGTTTTATGATAATATCATTTATTATATTCCTTTATCTCCTTCTCATTATCATATTCATAGAGATTATTCAACATAGTGTATCCATCCATGTCCTTATCCTATATCCTCATATCAGAGACATGTCTAGTAACATGATTCATCATAAATATGATTCATCCCATATGTTTCTTCTATAGGAATACTTCTCACCCTCACTTTATCTATGTGGTTGATAATCAGGTATAAGGGATTCCAAAAAAATTTACTTATATTCTTGGTATAATATAATTCATTAGTGTTTGTACTACTTCTAAAAGTTTTCACTAAATATGAGATTCTCTTTCTCCAATTTAGATCATAAGGAAAGTGATGTAGTCATGTAAAATTCTATTATCTACAAAAAATCAAATAATATTTATAACATTTTAATTATTACTGATTGTGATGTCATTAATGGTTATATTATATCTCCAACTATTTCTTCAAATCCCAAAAACCCATATTGTTAGATTTGGAATATCTAGGCGCTCAGATATTCTAGTAGAAATGATTCTTATTTCACTTCTCATAACCCATTTGAAGGCATTATCAAATTACATGAATGTTTTTTAGGCATTATTTTTTCTTTATAAATACATTAACTCATATTTTCTTGAAATATTGAGTGGGGTATTAAATCTTAAAATTATATACATATATTTTTTTTGACAACTAAATCGAAGTTACACAATGAATGGAAGGGATTGGTACATAAAAACCAGATAACAAAGAATCCTAGGGAGCCCTAGAAACAAGAAATTCAGCCCATTTGTCTCCCTTGAAACATGTTTGAGTAATGTTAAATTTTTCAGTGATAAGGATCCTGCAATTTTGAACATGGTAAGCGATGTTACAAGGTATGGATTTGTGACAATGAAGATAATTATAAAGGGATTGGGAGTTGGTTTCTAACTCAAAAAGCCATATATTATTAGTTAAACATAGCTACAAACTTGTCAACATAGTATTTACTTCTTCTTGAAGAGAATCACCATTCCCATAGGCAGTCAAGAAAGAAATGATAACTAATCATTTATTGTCTCGAACAATACTACCTCCCCAAATTTCTCCCATGATACTCAACCCATCAATATTAATATTGAAACCAGAATTGGGAGGGATCCATTGAATCCAATAGCCAAGGGAAGGTTTTAAGAAAGCAGTGGGGGAACTCCCAGTGACCTTGAAGAAAATGAGAGAGGGAATAGTATCCCAATCCTTTAAATACTACACCCAATTTAGAAACAAGAATATAGTTTTGAAAATCATGGCCTTCATCTAAGTATTAATCCCCTCAAATAAATATTTATTATTTTCTTTCCAAATGCACCAAAATTATATAAAAATAATGATAGTTCTCTCCCTTTTATCATTATTGTTATTCCTCAATCCATTGAACCACTTATCTAGTTAATTGAATGAGAGTTTATTATTCTTGTTTGTTATATTTGAGTTTCATATTACTCCTTAATTTCTTATATTATATTTTCATTCATTTATGGGATTTAATAAATATTTGATGTGGAGTAATTATTTAATTAAATTCAATTACCCATTTTCTTCAATATACATTATTGTTTTGAAATAGTTAAATATTTAGTTTCCCTTATTATAATTGTCTACAATATTCAATTTTGATAAACAATATATAATGTGTATTTATTTATATATTGTATAAAATTAATCTTTGATGAACCCAATAGGATGGATTTGAATTGAAAATGAATTAATGATAATTTTTTGAAAAATAAATATGAATATAGAGTTAAAGAGTTAATCATGTTTTCAAGAGAGCATGTAGAAAACCCTTATAAAATACTTTTGTATGTGTTTAATTTTTTTTTCATACAAATTAGTCCAGAAGAGTTAGAAAACATTTTAGTTGTCGCGGAATAGATCAAAACAATATATTTTGGACTAAACATGGGTAAAAATGAATGTGGACATCGATTGGGATGGTACTATGGTTTATGAATAATTTGATATGAAAACCTTTGTAAAGGATGATGGATATGGAATGGAAGAAATGAAAATGGAAATTTAAGATGACCTTCATGATTGTACGAAGTTGTTTGAGGAGTAAAACAGTTTTTCAATCATCATCATTTCATTATTGGGGACATGAAAGGTACAAGAAAAAAGGGTCCAAAGAGGATCCCACAAGGGAGTGGGGGTTAAGGGGGTCAAAAATAATACAGGCCAAGGGAATCCCCTCTGATCAGGTTCCTCCCTTCAGGAAGAAAGGAAAGCACCTCTGTAGGAGAAAACCCACTGATACCCTACATTTCCATAAAGGCTAGATAATCTACAACTTTGTTCCCCTCCCACCATGTGTGTAAAAAGACGATGTCACTGTTGATAATGTTTCTACATCTCTTCAGAATATAGGAAACTAGCCAGGGGTGGTTTGTTTTCAATGCATGGAGTCATGGAGGATGAGAGAATTGGTCTCAATCATGCCAAGGGTGATACCCCACTGCCTACATAGTTGTAGACCCGTGATCATGTCCATGGCCTCTGCTGGGAGGGAATAGCCCCTACCAAAGCGAGCAATAAAGGCAAGGATCGCATACCCTCTGGGGTCCCGAACCCCAACGCCGCCCTTCATGTCATCTGAGAAGAAAGAGCCATAAATGTTGAGCTTTAGTCTGAGTGTGTGGGGATATCATCTGACCTAGTGACCAGCCATTGGGGGATCCACTCAGGGAGTGATCGCGTTGTCAATCACGTCAAATTAGTTGTTTAATTTTGACTAGAATTTCTGCAGTATAGCAGCAACCCTAGGTCGTCTCTCGATGGAGCCTTAGACCATTAATTTAAAAATAGGGTTTTGATTATGGAAGTAGAAGGTGAATTAGGTTTTGTAAAACTTGGGTGTTTTATGATTAATGATGAAAATAGGAAATGAAATCGATAAAACAAAGTAGAAATGAACAAGATTGATTAAACGTGATCAACCCGGGGAAGTCTCGTGATGCTCATCCTTCATCGCTTCAAGGGATGGGGTTATGATCATTTAATCCCTGGTTTGTAACACCTAAAACCATAATGTTACTGAGTTTATACTGTGATACCTCCTAGGGTTCAGTCAAAAACACATAACGATTCACCGGACACCGCCTATGATTGGGTGATTTGTGTTTGACATCATAACCGAAACTCACCAAGGCAACACATGAAGAATTCAATGTGTTGTCCAGGTTTGAATTTTATTTCATTGTGATACCATGAAATAAATGTGCATGATCTTTACAGTGCTTATGTGAGTTCAATTGACCAATATGAACCACAAAAATACCGCAATTGAATGAGGGAAGAAAAGGGGATGAACGGTTTGTGAAACATCACATGAAAGGGTACTGCCAAACATGATCATTTGAGTTGAGTATAACATAACAGTATATAACTCAATTAAATAAAAATAGAGGATGAGGAAAAACAACATACAACCTGGAATTAAAAATCTCATTCAAAATAATACAACTTTGAAGCTTAGGATTACATCACATTCCTCCCCAGGTGATCACAAGGGGTTTTGAAACCCATGGGAGAGGAAGATGATGATGATGTTGAAGTAGAACTTCCCATAGCCTCCAGAACATATATAGATGTTGATAAGACTCCTTGGGGACTCCAAAATGGAAGCACCTTTCCTCCTGGCCGAACTCTCAAATGGGGATCCCAATGTGTCATTTTATAAGAAAATTGGAAGGTGGTTTTTGGCACAGAGATTTCATCAATCCACTTGTACCACACGTTTTGGCCTTCAGACAGCCTTATCTCACTTTGGAGAAAACATAATAGTTGTATCCCTACCTCGTTACTGTCTCCACTGAACGTTTGGAACCATTTGGACAACTAGAGATCAAGATATTGATAAAATACAGAACACCTCATTTGACTTGGTCCATATTCGGTGTCTTGGACAGATCAGTTTGTATGGGCCCAATAAAGTCACATCAGGATTGGATTCCTTAATATGAAATGTAGCCTATTAAATTTTGGACAGGCCCACAAAATGGAATCCCATTTGAATGCACGGAGTTCGTGTAATATGCAAAACAGTGTACAGATGTCCATGGATCCATACAATTTTGGCCCATTTTTCTTCCACTTCATCAAGGTCCCTCCAAATAACCTCCACCTACATTGAAATAATAAAAACAAGTAACATTTCCCATTATAATGTTGATTAAAATTAATTAAATTATTCAAACATAAAGTGAAATTTATTATTATATTTGGAATATTCATTACAAAACTAGTTTAAAACAGCGGTGTAAGGGTGGAATAAAACAGTGAATCGTGGTATGATCACACCCCCACACCTAAACATTTTCACTCCTGGGAAAAGTCCCATATCCCAATAAAATATTTCATATATAAATATTTCCAACATCATGAAGATTTGGAATTTGAATAAATTTTATTTAAATTAAATTGATCAATGCACGAACCACACCAAGGAGTTCTTCTTAATGAAAATAGAAAAAGATGTCTCATAAATCATATCATATCGAAATTCAAAAAAGATTCATGATACCCAATTGATAAAGGAATTCAGAGGTAAACTATGACACTAACTCTCCACGTGTGTGTGTGTGTGTGAAAACCATTCCATGTTATTCTTTCCCATTTTTATCAAATAAATATAGGTTATTTTAACATTATTCAGCTTTAAATTATTTTTCACCGAACCTGTCCTACATCCTTTACAATAATATTTCAAGACCCACTCACTTAAGCATTCCCAGAAGTCAAACCATAATCTACCAACCTAGATATCCCCATATGTTACACATTTCATCACTCCCCTCATTTATTATATTTTTTTTTGAAGTTGCAATTGGAACAAATCTCACACTCATATATCCACCCCTGTTTGATCTCCTCACGACACTAATTACAATAGTTATAACAAGATCAAAGGTTGAGGAGGAGTGGTTTTTGACCTGCCCAAGACACAACCATTTTTTTGAGGGCGTAAAACAGTCGGACATTAGGTACACACGCATAGGTCAATCTGGTACAGTAATGAAACAGATCGGATAAGGAACGAACGTATGGAAATATCATTTAAAGATGAAAAATATTAACCCAACATATATTTACCTTATATTAAGTAAGAAATATTCACACTTTGTGGTTTGGTGAAAAAACGTTTGGAGATATTAGTGACATAGGTTTCCCAAAAACTACTCACACAATGGGAATCAATCATCTCAAAGGTTTCACATAGATATGACCATTTATATCATTGAAAGAAAACCAATTCACTAAAAATCACCCCTGGTGTTAAATTCATACAAAAATTCTTTTTAGCCTTCATTATGGTATTTTTACTTTCCCCCATTTATGGTTGCAAAATCATGGAACTTCAAAATTGTTGATGGGGAAAAAATGAAAATACCATAAAGAAGGCCAAAAAGAGAAAACAAAAGGAGAAAATGATGAAAATTAATATCTAACCCAGGAATGTATCCACCCCCAACACCTAGAGTGTGCAGTGTCCTCACTGAAATAATTGAGAATGTGAGAAGGAATGATAAAACCTAGTGTGTTTTATTGGTATGATGCATCGAGAAGGTGGATTTCCTCCACCGGATTCTTCGGAAAATTCTCATAGAAGTTTTTAAGTCACTGCCCATTGACGGTAAGACTTCATCCACTATGCTCATGTAAAACCTGAATTGCACCAAAAGGGTAAACATGAGTAACAGTATAAGGACCGAGCCACCGGGAACGAAGCATACCTGGGTGGAGCTTAATCCTAGAATTGTACATGAGGACCTTCTCACCAATATGAAACTTCCTCTGATGAATCATCCCATCATGTATTACCTTTGTCCTTTCCTTGTAGATTCGAGAGTTCTCATATGCATCACGCTGAATTTCTTCCAACTCCTGAATCTGTAACTTCCTATGCTCACCTGTATCTGAGAGATTCATATTACATTGCTTAACGGCCCAATATACACGGTGTTCTACCTCAACCGGGAGGTGACAAGCCTTTCCAAACACAATCCTATATGGTGACATTCCGATCGGGGTTTTAAAATCAGTACGGTATGCCCAAAGTGCATCATCTAGGTGCAAACTCCAATCTTTCATATTGGGTTGTACTGTTTTCTCCAAGATTCGCTTAACTTACCGATTTGATATTTCTGCTTGTCCATTAGTTTGGGGGTGATATGAAGCGGAGACTTTATGATAAACCCCATACTTATGAAGCAAATTTTTCATGTTGCGATTGAAAAAATGTGAACCTTGATCACTAATGATCAATCTTGGTAAACCAAACGTACTGAAAATTTGGGACCTCACAAAATCAACAACCACTCGAGAGTCATTGGTCCTGGTGGCCATTGCTTCCACCCATTTAGATACATAGTCAACAGCCAATAAGATGTATACAAAGCCAAATGAATTTGGAAAAGGCCCCATGAAGTCAATGCCCCATGCATCGAAGATCTCACAAAATAACATGGGTTGTTGGGGCATTTCATTCCACTTGGAGATATTCCCCGTGAATTGACAACAACTACATGAATTGAAAAATCTATGGGCATCCCTATACAATGTTGGCCAATAAAGTCCCAAGTCAAGGACCTTTCGAGCTATACGTAGAGTGCCAAAGTGGCCCTCACATGCCGAGGTGTGGTATAAGGTCAAAACAGAGGTGAACTCATGGTTAGGGACACACCTACAAACAACCTGGTCACTACAGATCCTCCACAAATATGGGTCATCCCAAATGTACCATCAAGAATCATGTATAAGTCTCTAGGATTGTGAAGTGCTAAAATCAGTGGGGACCCTAGATGTTTCTAGAAAATTCAAAATGTCCACATACCAGGGGGTAAGGTCCACAACATCACAAAGGTTATCATGAGGGAATAATTCTCCAATGGGTAGGGGTGAGTCAACATGATGGTCCAATGGTGGGTAAATCCAACTAATGTGGTCAGCTACCACATTATCCGCCCCTCTCTTATCTCTAATCTCAAGGTCAAACTCCTGGAGGAGGAGCATCCATTGAATGAGGCGGGGTTTGGCTTCAGATTTCTTTAGGAGGAAACGAAGGGTAGCATGATCAGAGAAGACGATGATTTTTTACCCGAGAATATATGAATGAAATTTTTCCAAGGCAAACACAATATAAAGGAGTTCTTTTTTAGTGGTTGTGTAGTTTACCTAGGCAGATTCAAGGGTACATGAGGCATACACAATGACATGAGGGGACTTCTCAACCCTTTGTGATAAAACTACCCCAACTACAAAGTTAGAGGCATCACACATAAGTTCGAAGGGCATATCCCACCTTGGTGGTTGGATTATGGGAGGTGATGTGAGACTCATTTTATTGAATTGAAGGAATCCTCACAATTTTTATCAAAAACAAATTCAGAAACCTTTTGTAATAACCGAGATAAGGGAAGTGTGATCTTACTAAAGTCTTTAATGAATAGGTGGTAAAAACCAGCATGAACTAAGAAAGATCGCACCTCAAGAACACATTTTGGAAATGGAAGGGTTGAAATTAATTCAATTTTAGATTTATCAACTTGAATTCCCCTATTTGATATGACATGCCCAAGAACTATCCCCCACTCAACCATAAAATGTCATTTCTCAAAATTTAAAACAAGATCTTTTTCAATGCAGCGACGGAGGATAGAACCTAGGTGTTCCAAAAAATCAACAAAATAAGATCCATATACCGTGAAATCATCCATAAATACTTCCATACAACTCTCAAGGTACTCAGAAAAATACTCAGCATACATCACTGAAAAGTACCAGGAGCATTACAAGGACCGATTGGCATCCTTCTGTATGCAAATGTTCCAAATGGACAGGTAAATTTGGTCTTTTCTTGATCCTCAGGGGCTATATGGATTTGGAAATAACCCGAATAGCCATCAAGGAAACAATAATGGGACTTACCATCCAAGCGTTATAACATTTGGTCAATGAAAGGTAATAGAAAGTGGTCCTTCTGCGTGGCTTGATTCAGTCGACAATAGTCAATACAGACTAGCCAACTGTTTTGTACACGTGTTGGAACCAATTCATTCCTTTCATTTGACACAAATGTTATTCCTATTTTTTTAGGAACAATTTTCACTAGGCTAACTCATTTACTATCAGATATAGGATAAATGATCCCCGCAGTAAGTAATTTACTGACTTCCAATTTTACCACTTCAAGGAGAGTGGGATTCAACAGGCATTGAGATTGTCTTACGGGCTTAGCATCATCATATAAAAGTATATGGTGCATACAAATAGATGGTCTAATCCTGGTAATATCATCGAATGTCCATCCTATGGCCTTTTTACACTCTCTCAATAGTTTCAGCAGTTTCAATTCCTGTTGTGGAGAGAGGTTATTGGAAATAATGATGGGAAGTTGGTCAATACCCTCAAGATATGCATATTTTAAATTATAAGGAATATATTTAAGTTCCAACACTGGTGGTTTATGGATTGAGGGAGGGGATTTAGGGGTAGTGAGGTCCATTAAACTGTCTATCTGCTCATGTTTATTCTCTAAAGATAGAGAATCTATAAAAATGAGATTTGCAGAATCATCGACGGTCATGGGTACCTCAGAATGAACACACTCATCAATTAAAGCACAAAATTTACACTTTTCAGAACCCACACAACACTTAAAACATCAATCAAAACTCAAATAATTAAAGGGTGAAGAAAACAAAAATGAATCAGAGTTTGGGTTGATGAGAGAATTGTGTGTGTGCATCGTTTGAGAGAACTTCCATCGAATAGACAGGAAGAGTGGAGTGCTCTTCAACGGGGTGTTTCATAGCCTCAAGGATGTTAAAACTTTCCTTTTCTCCACCAAATTCCATGGACAATGTACCATTGTGAACATTGATGATTGTCTTTGTTTTTTTTAGGAATGGCCTCCCAAGTATGAGAGGAGTGTGTCCTTGGGTTCGGGTATCTTCCATCTCAAGAATGTAGAAATCAGCGGGGAAGATGAGATTCTTCACTCTAACAAGGAAATCCTCAATCACTCCTTTTGGATGTGTTGTACTCTGGTTGGAAAGTTTCACAACAATGCCTGTTGGTTGAATCTCTCCAACCTATAGAGAAGTATACACGGAGTGAGGCATTACATTAATGGAAGCACCTAAATCTAGCATAGCATCAGAAAAGAAGGTCTCCCCTATGGTACACGGTATCGTGAATGTTCCCGGATCCTTGCATTTGGTTTGCATTGCTGGTTGAATCAAGGCCGAGACATTCCTACCCAAGTTGACTCTCTCATTCCCCTTCAGCCTTTATCTATGGGTGCAATGTTATTTAAGAAATTTGGCATAACGGGGAGTTTTCTTGACTGCATCCAATAATGGGAGATTAACTTGAACTTTTTTAAATGTATCCATTATTTCATTTTTAATCTCATTATCAAATTTTTTCTTAGATTTATAGAGACTTTGAGGGAAAGGAAGAGGAATTGATTGTTCATGGGAATCCTTAAGGATAATTTTATTGTCATTTTTATTTTTATTTTCTTTATTGGAATCTTTCATGGGTGGAGAAAGAGTTTTTTCAAGAGGGTGACATACATTTTGAGTAGAATCAGTAGAAGGAGAAGCTTCTTTACCACTACGAAGTGTAATTGCACATACATTTCCTTTTTCCTTCGGATTGGCAATGGGTTGGGATGGTATTTGTCTATACCCTTGAATCTTAAGCTCACCGATGGTGTTTCCCAATTGCCCCACTTGAGTTCGCAAATCTTGAATTGCTGATTGTGTGGTCTGTTGGAACTGGAGGTTCTGGGTTTCCATTTGTTTCAATATGTCCTCAAGGCTTGGTTCAGATTTGGGAGAAGGAGGATGATTGTTTTGAGAAGTTGAAGGATAAGAAGGTTGCATACCTTGGCCTTGCGGTAGCTTGAGTTTCCTCCTTGACGGTATTGGGGTTATGCTTGCCACCCTGGATTTGGATTTGGCCTGAATTTTTCTTGCTTGAAAGGAGGTGCTTTTTGGAATGGATGCCCTGGGAACACAGCTACACAAGACTCTGATGAATCTTGAAGTTGTGGGCACTGGTTAGAAAAATGAGTGTTATCAGAACAAATCCAACAATGTAATGGAATAGAAGTAGAGTGTGAGTTACCTTGTGCTTGAGCTAATTTCCTTAGAAGGGTATGCATCTCATCAAGTTTAGTATCTACCTTTTGTTCTAGGGCTGAATAACTTACCTCATGAACTCCTCGGGTTGGTGCAATAGCTCGTGTACCAAATTGTTGTGCATTTTGAGCCATGTTGGCTATTAAGTCACAAGTGGCAGAAGGAGTTTTATTAACTAGGGAACCACCAGCTGCAGCATCAATCATTCCACGATCCATGGGGATAAGTCCCTCATATAAGTATTGAATTAAAAGTTGTTCACTAATCTGCTGGTGTGGGTAGCTTGAGCAAAGTCTTTTGAATCTCTCCCAGTATTCATGAAGGGTCTCTCCTTGTGATTGCCTAGTTCCACATATTTCTTTCCTAATTAACGCAGTTCAGGAGGCAGGGAATAAATTCTCTAGAAAGAGTCTTTTAAGGTCATTCCATCCCCCAATCATGGTAGGCAAATAGTATAGCCAATCTTTGGCTACCCCATCAAGGGGGAATGGGAAGGCCCTAAACTTAATGAGGCCCTCAGACACATTTTGGGGCTTCATGGTGGAGCACACTATGTGAAACTCCTTTAGATTTTTGTGAGGGTCCTCTCCGGGAAGACCATGGAATTTTGGAAGGAGGTGGATGAGACCTGATCTCAGCTCAAAGTTGGTCAGTTCCTCAGGATATTGGATTTACGCTGGTTGGTACTCCACATCCGGGGTGGTCAGTTCTTTTAATGTTCGGTTATTTGCAGCCATGATCTTTGGGGTTTGATTTGGTTCAATTTTGGATTGGTTTAGGACCACATTAGGTTCCAACAAGGTTTCCTCAATGTTACTTTATTGACCTTCTCTAGATGCCTTGATTTGTGTGTGAAGTGACTTTTCAATTTCAGGGTCAAATTCAAGTAGTGTTTCTTTACCAGATTGGTTCATGCAAATAATTTGTGAAGTTTTTTTTGAATAAGGATAAAATAACTTAAGAAGGGTGAAAAGAGAATACAATGTTATAATACAGAATTATATATGGAGATGGAGAATAAGAGAGAGAGAGAGATAATGAACGCACAAAAAAACAAAAATAAAGACAAAATCCAAAACAAATACAATTAAATGGGGGCGGGGTGTTTAAAGGAGTACTAATTTTGAAGTAAAATAAATAAATAAAAGTAAATAAAGAAAAAAAATGATCTTGGCTCCCCGGCAACAATGCCAAAATTTGATCACGTTGTCGAGCGCGTCAAATTAGTTGTTTAATCTTGGCTACAATTTCTGTAGTATAGCAATAATCGTAGGTCGTATCTCGATGGAGCCTTAGACCATTAATTTAAAAATAGGGTTTTGATTATGGAAGTAGAAGGTGAAATAGGTTTTTTAAAACTTTTCTTTTTTATGATTAATGATGAAAATAGTAAATGAAAGTGATAAAACAAAGTAGAAATGAACAAGATTGACTAAATGTGATCAACCCGGGGAAGTCTCGTGATGCTAATCCTTCATCACTTCAAGGGATGGGGTTATGATCTTTTAATCCCTAGTTTGTAACACCTAGAACTAGAATGTTACTGAGTTTATACTAAGATACCTCCTAGGGTTCAGTCGAAAACACATAACGATTCACCAGACACCGCCGATGATTGGGTGATTTGTGTTCGACATCATAACCAAAACTCACCAAGGAAACACATGAAGAATTCCATGTGCTGTCCAAGTTTTCATGTTATTTCATTGTGATACCTTGACATAAATTTTCATGATCTTTACAGTGCTTATGTGAGTTAAATTTACCAATATGAACCACACAAATACTGCAATTGAATGAGGGAAGAAAAGGGGATGAACTGTTTGTGGAACATCACATGAAAGGGTACCCCCAAACATGATCATTTGAGTTGAGTATAACATACCATTATATAACTAAATTAAATAAAAATAGAGGATGAGGAAAAACAATATACAACCTGGAATTAAAAAGGTCATTCAAAATAATACAACTTTGAAGCTTGGGATTACATCACATTCCTCCCCGGGTGATCACAAGGGGTTTAGAAACCCATGGGAGAGGAAGAAGAAGAAGATGTTGAAGTAGAACTTCTCATAGCCTCTAGAACTTATAGAGGTGTTGAGAAGACTCCTTGGGGACTCCAAAATGGCAGCACCTTTCCTCCTGGTCGAACTTCCAAATGGGGAGCCCAAGGTGTCATTTTATAGGAAAATTGGAAGGTGGTTTTTGGCACACAGATTTCATCAATCCACTTGTAGCACGCGTTTCGGCCTTCAGACAGCCTTATCTCACTTTTGAGAAAATATAAAAGTTTTATCCCTACCTCTTGAATATCTCCACTGAATGTTTGGAACCATTTGGACAACTAGAACTCAAGATATTGATAAAATACAGAACACCGCATTTGACTTTGTCCATATTCGGTGTCTTGGATATATCAGTTCGGATGGGCCCCATAGAAGCCAAATCAGGATTTAGTTACTTAATATGAAATGTAGCCTATTATATTTTGGACAGTTCCACAAAATTTCAGCCCATTTAGATGCACGGAGTTCTTGTACTATGCAAACCAGTGGACATATGTCCATGGATCCATGCAATTTTGGCCCATTTTTCTTCCACTTCATCAAGGGCCCTTCAAATCACCTCCACCTACATTGAAATAATAAAAAAAAGTAACATTGCCCATTATAATGTTGATTATCATTAATTAAATTATTCAAACATAAAGTTCAATTTATTATTATATTTGGAATATTCATTACAAAACTAGTTTAAAACAGCGGTGTAAGGGTAAAATAAAACAGTGAATCGTGGTACGATCAGGGAGCCTGGCCTGAATAATGTGAAGAGAGGGGGCCTTGTGCCACTTATTTCTTGATTGAACCTGGTAAAGGAGGAGAAAACTAGTCCTAGCCACCAAGGTCCTACCGAAGTACTGAATCCCCTCATACCTGGCTTGGTTACGAGCTATCCAAATGAACCAGCAGCCTGATATGAGGATCATGTCATGGGCGTTCCTCTCTGGGCCACCTTCCCTAGCACCAAGGCACCAACGGTCGAGAAAGGGGAGGTCCCTCAGCACCATGACTGAGAAGACCGTGAAGTATCCAAAAGCCTGCCACACCTGGCATGCCCAATCATTGCTTAGGAAATGGTGGGCAGAGTTTTACTCCCAAGGAACCTTGAAAAATAGAAAACGAGAGGCCAGTTTGATGCATGATCACTTCACATTCTCTTCTGTAGCCAGCACCCTATTCCTGATGTGCCAGAGAAGAAAATTTCATTTCGTAGGGATGTATTTAACCCATACAGTCGATCCCCATAGGTCATTCTGGTCCACACTAGAAAGTACCCACCTGTAATCCTTGGAGGAGAACATACCTGAAGGAAATACAGTGAAGACCCAGTGATCTGGATCATTCGAGGGGTCGATCAGATCAAAGGCCTAGTGCGGAGAGCTGTCCAGCACCACACGGATGAACTTCGAGAACCTTCTCGCCTCCTTGAATATTATTTTGGTGTTGGGGAATCCTGGGAACCCAAGAATAAATACATCCCAATTGTGGTTCCAGAATAAGATGTCCCCCTCCCCCACAATCCATCTGGAAAAGGGTTTCAGGGCCTGCATGTGGGATAGAACAACTATACGAAGTGGTAACTGACAAACATTAGGGTTTCCCCCCCTCTATTGAGCTGGGAAGCCATGAACTTACCCCAGAGAGTGCGCCCCTCCATAGCCTCCCACACTAGCTTTGCCCTCTTTCCATGTAGTGTATCAGATATGCTCTTGACACCATGCTTAACCAGCCTAACCCAAGCCGCCCAGTGTTTCCTCTCCTCCTCATGAGCATCCCTAATGAAAGATGATATAATTGAATTGATCTTATTGATCACCCCATTTGGGACCATGGAAGCCATGAGTGCATGGAAGGGAATAGAAAATACGACATAGTGTGCCAGGGTTATTCTACCTCCAAAATATAGGAAGCGGTTCTTCCAGTTCAAAATCATGTTGGTCATCCCCCCAACAATTTTATCAATGTGGAGGTGTTTAATCCTGTGATGATCTCCTGGGTGAGTGCAATTTTCCCTGAATAAACTTATGTTTAACGAATCCATACTGCTTGTAGGAGACCCACAAATGAAAAGAGGGGATCAGTCTGCTGTTAAGAATTGAGGTGAAGATCTTATAACAAAAATTTCACATGATCACGGGGCGATAATGGTGGAGCAGGGAGGGATCTTTGACCTTAGGGGTGAGGACTATGGTGGTGGCACTGGAAGCTCGGGGAAGAGTACCCACTTGAAGGATGTATTGAATGGCTAGAACTACATCATCCTTGATAATGCTCCAAGAGGCACGATAAAAGGAGCCCGAGAACCCATCCGGGCCTGGGGCGTTGTCCGGGTTCAGGTTCATAGCATTCCGAAGAATTTCATCCTCCTACAATAAGGACTCAAGTAGGGTATTTCCTTGATCAAACAGCACCCTAGGAATTACATCTGTGATGGCTTCATGTCCCTACATATACCCCTCGGGCATCATGGTATTAGCTCCAACAAGAAGACTCCTGGAAAAAAAACCAATGCCAAGCCACCCACCATGTCTCTATCATCTATATAAGAACCATCCTCCAACCTTAAATTGGGTCTTGCATGCCTTCATATTTATTTGATGCATGCATGAAAAAATTAAGTGTTGTGGTCCCCCTTGCGAATCCACCTTACTCACGATTCATCATGGGCCACAAGCTCTTATCTAATGAGTATTTCCACCAGAGCATATTTCTTTGTGCCCAAATCCTCGAAAATCTTCTCATTCCACGTCGCTTCTAACCTGGACTCCAGGGGATCGATCTCCAACTTAATCTCATCTAAATCACACATAGTCGGAGGCTGGGCACCGGCCCACCCCTAAGATCCTCCCGGAGGTGATTTAATTTATTCTATAGCGTTTCAAAAGGATTCTCAAACATGCACCTATTCTATGAGGAACTGACAGTGTCCAGAAAATCTGGGTAACTAACCTAGACGGTAGATAAATCCATGGAAAAACTCTTATCTCGGCCAGGCATAATGTTGACTAGGAGAGGTGGAGATAGCATGGACATTGGCCAAGCAGCGGTCCAGCCAGCACTAGGTGTGATGGGGACCTATCTATTTGTTGCACAAAGTGAAACATCTCCCTAAAAAACCCATGTCTAGTAACCCTTTGTGAGATATAAATTGGTTGAACTCCAAGCTGGTGCGCCAGGGAAATGGCCCCATGTCTTTCTTCTCAACGGGGTATGCCACTAAGTTGAAGAACCCCCCCCCCCCCCCCACACACACACACACACACAAACTAGGGGAGGTTCCCATGGTCAAATGCCTCTAGATCGCATCACAGACATGATCTTTCACATATAAACTGATCTGAGGATTGAACCAAGAACACAGTGATGGCCACATTCCATAATATCTAGATGGAGGAACCACGATCCCTATCTTGTAGGAAACCACACATCCTTATCATGTGGGTGAACTCTGTAATCTTTTTGCTATATTATTTAGGTTCCAACACTGTAACCAAAAATATTTTCTTGGAATGGACTCCATTGAAGATAAAATTGGATTTTACCCAGGATCCCATGCCACGAGTGTTCCAGATAAAGAAGGAAAACATTAAAACAACCTGGGCCTGGCACTGACCCCAGGCATCATAGCTGCAGAACTAGGAGAGGATTTCCTCCAAAGCTTCATGTGGGATCTGGTCCTCTCCCCTATAAAATCCAAGGGACGGGACGATGGGGATGGTGAAGACAGCGCGAGAGCCCCAGAGAAAGGTCCTGGATGGAAGGAGGAATGGGGTGACACAGGGGCCAAGACAGGGGAAGACCATGCAGGAGGAGCAGACTGGCTAGAGGGACAGACTAAGGGAGAATCCTGGAAGCCCACCTTGATAGATACCTCAAGCTGTGGTGGAGCCGAAGCAAGCAGAAGAAATGGGGCGCAACTGGATCGCTTGGCCCTAGGAGAGCCCACAAGACAATGCTCCAATGAGGGAGCCTCCTCTAGAGAAGTTGGTGCGAGGAGGGGGGAAACAACCCGAGGAGAACCTACCTCAAATATGAGAGGAAGAGAGATCAGGGGTAGTCCAAGGAGAGATGTACTTTCATTGAGCCACGAGAAGTCGAAGCACGACTGGAAGGAGCCAGAGGAGCTAGGGTAGCTTGGTGCGAAGTAGGGGACCAGGGCCATGCAGGAAGCCTCAGTAATAACTGTTGGGGTTCATCCCACACATGGGTATTTCCATTATTTTAGATATGATGTATCTTTTAGATTTGAAGATATATTTTTTTGGAAATTCAAGATTCTTCCACTGTGTATCTGCCATCATGAGATTCAGGTGATATCTCATGATATCTTGCTTTTGAGATATTTTCAGATTTTCTTTTTCAATCATGATATGTGGAATATGGGAGCCTATTAAAGGGGAAGCAGCGAATCAAGGAAGGATAGGATTGGGTGGTGCGCGACAACCCAAGGAGAGCAGATACTTGGGTGACTGTTTTCTAGGGCGTGGGCAGCAGCGAGCAGTGGCAAATCAGGTTGTGCAACGAGGTGCTGCAACGACGCCGCAAGTTCGATTTTGATCTCCGAAGGGTGAAATATTGTCACGGACTATTATCAGAGAGGCGACGGAGGCATATCAGGGTGTGGTTTTTCACATAGGTTTTTATGCTATATTTGCGATTCAAGTTTCAGTTTTAACTTGTATTTTTGTACTCTTCGATTCATAGTGAATTTTTCTCTGAGTTTCCCCGTGGTTTTTTAATCCTTCGTAAAGGAGGGTTTTTTCAAGTTAAAATTTGTGTCCACATTTGTTATTCTGTTGTTTGGTTTGGTGCTTCGTTTACATTGGTGATTCTCACAAATTGTTGTTGTCACAACTGAGTTTATATTTGAAACCAATCTGTTTCCGACCCAACATCTGGTATCAGAGGAGGTTATCCGTGTTTTCTTGCTGATTAGTATGGGGGATTCATGCCGTTGGATTTTTTCTCACATTGAACTATTCAATGGGAAAAATTATTTTACACTTTGGCAGCAAAGAGTTATAAATATTTTGGTCTGTGGGAAGACAGTGAAGAAGTTGAAGAAGAAATCAGAGAAGCCAAAGAAGATGAGTGATGATGATTGGCAGGATATGCGAGAGTTGGTGACAAGCACGATTTAGATGTATTTCGGTGATAATACACTGCAGGAAGTGATGAATCTGACAGATCCGGAGGAAATCTGGGTGAAGCTTAAAAGTAGGTATAAATCAAAATCCCTCACAAATCGTTTATATTTGAAGAAACGGTTGTATCGTTTGCGAATGCCAGAAAATGTAGATTTAGGTAACCATCTGGATGAGTTCACCAAACATCTGATGGAGCTATCCTCGGTGGCGGTCAAGATTGATGATAAAGGTAACACGGTACCTATTGAAATGGAAGAAGAAGACAAGGATTTGCTTCTTTTGGGTCCGTTGCCTAATTCATATGATAATCCTGTCACCACACTGTTGTTTGGGAAGGATACACTGAAGTTGGATGATGTGATTTCATCGTTATTGATGAACGAGACTTGGCGAAAGAAAAATGATGGTGAATATTCATGTAATAGTGGTATTCTAGTTGTGGCAGATGGACACGGTAGTTAGAGAGGTCGGTCAAAGACAAGAAGAAAGGTCAAGTGCTTATTTTTCAACAAGGAGGGTCATGTGCAGAGACGCTGCTATGAATTGAAAAAGCATAAGAAGGAAAAGAAGGTGCACGACACCGATTCTGAGGATACCAGCGTAAGTCATGTTCAGGGTGAGGGTGATTTACTTTCAGTTGGCATTGATTGTCGCAGGTCAGATTTGTAAACCGAATGGGTGGTTGATTCAGCAGCATCATACCATATTTCATCAAAGAAGGGACTATTTTCTTCATATGAAGAAAGTGATTTTGGTAGATTGAAGATGGTAAATGGATATTCTGCTGATGTCATTGGTGTTGGTGATATTTATATCACTACAAATGCAGGTTTTACACTGACATTGAAGGATGTGCGACATCTACCAGGTATTCGCCATAATTTGTTATCTGCTAGTTCTCTTGATACTGATGGATTTAGGAGTTCGTTTGGCAGTGGAAGATGGAATTTGTCCAGAGGATCAATGGTTTATGCGTGCGGGAAAATGGATGACATGCTTTACAGGACAGATTTAAAGGCATGTAGTGATGTGACGAATCCATTTGCGAAGAGGACTTCATCAGATTTGTGGCAGTGGCGATCTTCGTGCATGAGTCAAAGACCGTCGACTAAGTTGAAGAAGGTTTGGAAGCCGAAGCATGTCATGGAAAGTGTTTCATATCTTACACCTAATTCTTTTTCTTCAGAGAGTGCCACTATTGAAGAAAGAATGGAAATCAAAGATCGAGGTGATGCGCTGAGTGTTTTTGACTTCTCAAAGGATGTTGAGCAGAGGGATCAAGTAATTCTTGCAGGTGCTCCAGATTATGTGGTCATCACAATTATGGGGGAGCCAGATATTGTTGATTCTAGTATTAGCAGTGCAGACATAAGTATGAAGAAGACTTCAGTATTTGGATTTCTTTTGCAGTGGGAGCTTTCAGGTTTCCATCAGAGATGCAAAAGAGGGATGTCATATTTTCTACAGAGGATGGCGGTTGGTGCGATACCAACCAGTTTTCTTTCCAACTGGGTTTGTTGGATGTGATCTCCTTCTTCGATGGGCTGAACGGGGAGATTGTTGGGGTTCATCCCACACATGGGTGTTTTTAATATTCTTTATATGATGTATCTTTTAGATTTGAAGATATATTTTTTTTGGAAATTCAAGATTCTTCCACTGTGTATCTGCCATCATGAGATTCAGGTGATATCTCATGATATCTTTTTTTTTGAGATATTTTCAGACTTCCTTTTCAATCAAGATATGTGGAATATGGGATCCTATTAAAGGGGGGGCAGCGAATCAAGGAAGGATAGTATTGGATGGTGCGTGACAACCCAAGGAGAGCAGATACTTGGGTGACTGTTTTATTAGGCGTGGGCAGCAGCGAGTAGCGGCAAATCAGGTTGTACAACGAGGTGTTGCAATGACTCCGCAAGTTCTATTTTGATCTCCTAAGGGTGACGTATTGTCACGGAATATTATCAGAGAGGCGACGGAGGCATATTAGGGTGTGGTTTTTTGCACAGGTTTTTATGCTGTATTTGCGATTCAAGTTTCGGGTTTAACTTGAATTTTTGTACTCTCTGATTCATAGTGAATTTTTCTCAAAGTTGTCCCGTGGTTTTTTAATCCTTAGTAAAGGAGGGTTTTTCCACGTTAAAATTTGTGTCCACATTTTTTATTTTGTTGTTTGGTTTGGCGCTTCGTTTACATTGGTGATTCTCACAAATTGTTGTTGTCGCAACTGTGTTTATATTTGAAACCAATCTGTTTCCGACCCAACAATAGCCTGAGATGGAGATGCCACCAGATCTAGAGACTCTAGGACACCTGGAACAGCCGCTATGTCTAAGGAGTTGGAACAAGGGGAAACTTAACCACCCTATCCTGATGAGGAAGCGGCCGAGTTGAGGTCAGACCGCATGGGTGGAGCTGGAGAAGCACAGAAGGCCAGAGCTGGCGAGACATACTTCCTAGACTGTGCCTGACACATCCTCTTGCAGACAAGAAGTGAGTGCCCATGGAGAAGGAAAAAAGAGCAGAATCGAGACATGTATGGGTAAACAAGGGATTGAAACCAGTCGAATCTATCCTATACGTAGAGCTGGATCCGGTCTGGAAGGGGAGTAGCTAGGTCCTTGTCCATGCAGATGTGGGCCATAGATGGATCTTCAAGGAGAAGTGTCCTATCATCCACGCATAGGAAATAGCCGAGGGAGTTTCCAATAGCCCAGAGAAGGCCCCCATTCTGGAAGGGGAGAGGAAGGCTGGGAAGCTAAATCCACACCGGAGCCCACGAGGAATCCTTCCCCCAATTGAGCTCCATATCCCAATGCATCAAGGCGAACCTCCATCTACCCATAGACCTAGGAGCGAAGCACCAAGTAGATACGAAGTCCTCCTCTGAGCCCAGGAAAACATAGAATGACTTCTAGTTCAAGAACGAGACATTTTTCAGCCCAACCATATCCCACGATCCAACAAAGTTGTGAAACAAGGGTAGCGGAGGACACTCCTCCCCGAATCTGGCCACGAGAGTCCAGTAGAGACCCTCCGAAGCAGCCTAAAAGGTCTCTGAAGGAACGACCAGAGAGGGCCCTGAACCCTCCAGGAAAGAACCTGAAGTGGAGATGGAGACCTCTGGGATAAGAGGAGAGCACCTCATCATGGGTCTTCCATAGAGGGAATCCCTACATGAGAGACCCTGCTCGAAGGGAAGCGGGTTAGGCACCTTCGAGGGGGAGAGAGCCGCAGGCCTGGTCAGCGAGGATCCAGGGACAGAGGGAACCGGAAGGGATGCTACCAACGGTGGGAGCCCAGAAGAAGGGAAGCGGGTTAGGTGCCTTCGAGGGGGAGGGAGTCATAGGCCCGGTCGGTGAGGATCCATGGTTAGAGGGAACCGGAAGGGATGCTACCAATGGCGGGAGCCCAGAAGAAGCCTCCCTAACCGTCGAAAAATTTGAACCCCCCGGAGGAGCGTGTGGCGCGTTCAAAGAGAGCGGACCCATCTTACAAGCATTTATTTGTGGTTTCAAAAATATTTTTTTTAACAAACCATTGTAATATTATAAAATGTATTGAAGTTATATAATTTGAAGGCTAGTAGTGAATGTAGTGGAACCAACTTTATATAACTACATGGTCTTCTGAAATATATACTACCATAAGAAAATAAACTACCATGCCGAACATATAACACAGAACAAATGTTACATTTAATATTCCGAACATATAACACAAAATGAATGTTATATTTAATGGTTATGATCTCTAAAAAATACATGTTTGTCCATATTATTACATATTTTTTTGCAAGGACCATGAATCTCTCATAAAATTCCCTAAGTGTGGTGTAGATCGATACAAGAAAAATGAATCAATTCCTTCCAAATATATATGGTAAATTATTATCATTCCATGGTTTAGAAGACTATATGGATGTTAGGAAACCATAATACAATTAACATGGCATGAAAATACAAGAATTAAAGATGGGAACCTCCATCATCTAGAAGATTCTCCTCAGTGGAATAAAATCGAATACGATTTTCCTGAATTTGGAGATGAGATGAGAAACTTTATCTTAAATTATCTACAAATGGAATAAATCCTTTAGGTGTATATAGTAGTACTCATAGTACATGGCCCATTATGTTTGTAAATTATAACATTCCATCATAGTTATGCAAGAAGTGAAAATAAAATATGTTGTCTCTACTTATATATGAACCAAAGTAAACGGTAATTATATTGATGTTTATTTGGATCCATTGATCGAATAACTAAAATTGATATGGGATATAGGTGTTACAATGTATGATGCTCATATAAGTGAATAATTCACAATCAGGGTCATGTTGTATAGAATGATAAATTACTTCCCTACTTATGGAAATTTATTAGGCTATTTAATTAATGGAATATTGGGGTGTCCCATTTGTGAAAAATGTGTATTCTTAGTTCGGTTGAAATGTTCCTCGAATACTGTGTTTTTAGGTCATCCTAAAATTTTACCTCTATGGCATAAATATTGATCTTTGATGACAATATTCAATGGGAATATCAAACAAGGTACAACACCATCTCCAGTAATGAGCAATCAACTATAATAAAAAGTAAAAAAGAATGACATTGTTTTCAGTAAACCATTTTTGAAAAACCTTGAAAAATCATGTTGGAAGAAGAGATCAATTTTCTTTGAATTACCATATTGGAATTGTTTTTATGTCATACATTTTCTTGATATTGTGCATGTAGAAAAAAATGAATTTGATAGTGTTATTGGAACTTTGCTAAATGTTCCTGTAAAAATGAAATATGGAATTATGGTTAAGTAATAATTGATTGAGTTTTGGATAAGGGAAGAGTTGGCACCAATGAAGGGTAAAAGACATACTTTTCTTCCACCAATAGCTTACACTCTATCCAGATAGAAAAAATTACAATTTTTACTTTTTCTTACAAGTGTAAAAGTTACATAGGAGTATTCACAAAATATCAAGAATGTCATGTCAATGACTAATTTTATATTACATAGAATAAAATCACATGACTGTCAAGTTTTGATGCTAGATTTAATGCTTGTTTATTTCTATTATATTCTACTTCAAAATGTATGACATACATTAACCAGACTCTTCTTCATTTTCAAATCCATATAGAGTAAGGTTACAGACCTGACGAGGTTTCCCATCCTAGGTAAGAATATTGTAGTCATATTATGTGAAATAGATATGTTCTTCCCACCACCATTCTTGGATATAATATTCCACCTGATGGTTCACTTTTTCATATAGGTTGAACTATGTGGTCCTATCCATTACAAATGGATGTACCCCATTGAACGGTATATGAATATTTTGAAAGGGTATGTCAAAAATTGAAGTTGGCCTGAATGTTGTATTGCTGAATGATATATTGTTAAACAAGCTATTGAATTATGTACCGATAACCTATCAAATGTTGAAATCATTAGTCTCCCAAAGTCTCATCACAACGAAGAACTTATGGGAGAAAGTATCTTCGGAAGATTTTTTGTTACGATTACCTTGAAAGAGTGGGAGCGAGAACATATTTAAATATTACATAATAGTAAAGATGATGATCCATACATTGAATCCCACGAAAAAATTCTTTGATATTTTAATCCATTAAGGGATGAAGGATGGATATCAAATACACATAATAAACCTTTTATAGGATGGTTCAGAGATAAAATTTATAAGTAGTTATCTGAAAATCGGAATTCAATTGTTGAATGACTTCAATGTCCAACCAAAGGACCAAATTAAAATTTTATATCTTACATTGGGTTTTTAATCAAGTGTTATGAATTCTATACAAAATAACATAATGACTTCAGAATGATGCAAAATAGTGGTGTTTTGATTGTGGTTGAATTTATTGATAGATATAATATTTTCCACATTTTTTGTATTCATTTAAATTTTTTTAATCATCCCAAAATAGCAATTTGATATTATATGAATCAAATTTGGATTTATGATGTGTTTTGAGCAAAATGGTGAAAAATGCCTAATTCTGGATTTTAGACAGATTTTTAAATCAAGTGTATTTTAGTCATTTCATGAACACTATAATTACAAATTTTATGATTAAATTCTTTTTAGAAACCTTATTTAATTTCCTTCAACTTTTTCTTCAGGACCAAGAGCTTATTCGGCCATCTAAATGGTCTAAAAATTCATTGAAGTTGGACATTGTTTCATGCGGACACTGTGGACCCCAACACTATAACGGAACCCAAACTCGGATTATACATATAAAAATGAGGTATTTCCCCTGGGATAGAACTAGGACATCTAGGACCGAATCTAAAACAAATTTGGTTGAGTTTGGAAGTCATTAAGGTGTCCATTTAACGACATAACTTTGGAGTAACCTTCCTGGAAGCTTTGTACAGAAACAAAAACCACCAATGAAAACTTCATTACTCATTCATCTGAAGTCTAGATGAGCTGAAATGTTGAGGATAGATGACAAAGATATTTATTAACAACATTCATGAAGGTTATAATGTGTGGAGAGGTCATTTATGGGGTATACAACGCGTCAATTTGTGGGGGAAAAATTCTGCCTATAAAAGGAGGCCCTCACCTCCTTCTCAAATCACCCCATTCTCCATCCATTCCTTCAAGGAACCAAGGAGGAGACCTCCACCGAGGGAGGCCAGCCACAAATCTTACCCATTACATTTTTTTAATTATTTATTTTCTTTATTTTTGTTTTAGTTTTCAATTGTAATTTATATTTCTAATAAAATTCATGCAATATTTTTATTTCTGTATCCACCCATCCACCATGTTTTCTTCTTCATCTTTTCTCTTTCTTTTCTTCTTTTATTCTTCTCATATTGTCCACCATGACCTGTTACCCTAAAAATGAGGGGTTAACCTGAGACTTGGCCCAAGGGGGTTATGTGGAAATTTCATTTATTTTGTGCTTAAATTCTGATGTTTTATTAAGTTTGTGATGAGCAAGAGTGATGTGCATGGGTGTGGCGATCTTCCACCACAACACTGATCTCAAACTCATTTCTATTATTTTATTAAATATTTTTCATCCCTTATACTGGATAAAAGCTCTTTATACGATGGATTTGAGCCATTCAGTGGTTGAAATGGCATACGATGGATCCAGGTCTTGGAAGATGTCAAACACTCAATCGAGGTGTGCCATCAACCTTGATTATAGGAGGAGGTGAAGTTAAGATTGCTAAATGCATTCAATATTTCACACCAATAAATAAAATAATAGTAATTCATGAATTAGATCTCATAATTGAATTATCAAACTTAATTTAAATACCAACAAAGAGAATAATGGAACCCACAAACCAACCCATAAAGGCCAAGTTCTTTCTCAATTAATTGCATTTTTTCATTTCATGTTAGTTTTATATTTTATTTAAATTAAATTAAATTCCATTCCAAGATTAAATAAAAACAACCAAAAATAAATAGTTTTGTTAAATTAGATTAAGTAACTGAATGATTGAGAAATCTCTTCAAGTGAGATGACCCTCGTCAACCTCTATGTTGCACTAGGAAAATTTAATTGCTTTTGCCACGCCCTATGACAGGCATGCGTCAAAATTGGCGCCATTGTAAGGGAGATAATCGGTTTTTTAATTTAATTTTTCTATTTTAAAATTTTATATAGTTTTCACTATTTTTAAAAAAAATTCAAAAAAAACTTTTCCCATGATCCATTCAAATTCAAATTATTCTGCATGGAATAATTACTCACAGGTGAAGGAGGAAGAAACTGACTATACTGAGGAGGCCCTCCAATGAAGTGTCGATGCACTGATGATAATGTTCAAGCAACTAGAAATAGGCATAGAACTGTGGACCTCATTGGAAGATTTGATGTCCATGGTCAATGAACTCCAAGAAGACTTAAAAAGATCCAAGGCCAAGAAGGAAGTGCCAGTAGTCTTTCTTGATTTCACTAAAGACATCCATGAAGTCGAATCCAAACATGAGGTGGAGGAGCCTGACTACCTACCTCCATCCAGTGAAGATCAACTCCAAGAGGAACATTCAATTTAAGATGAGATTAAAGTTGAACTAAATTATGGATATGATAAAATCTTAAACTCAAACTCTTTTAATTTTATTGAAACTAATTTGAGTGTCACCCCTAATAGTTTTGAATTTTAAGATTTGGTCATCTCGTATTATGCCTTGGAGGATGATGAAGGTTAAGAAGATGAACTTGTTTAGGAACATTTAGAGATCCCTAGAGACGTTGAACATTTACTTGAGGGAGCACAAGAAGGGAAAGTGAATGTTGCACAAGTAGAAACAAATAAGGAGGAGGTTCCATACTTAATCCTACCCCCTCCTTGCAAGTTGTACCAAATTGTGAAGGGGGTGGATCTAGTGTACTCTATCCATGGATTCCTCTTCAACAAGAAAGAAGAAGTGGATGCTATGAAGAGCCACATGTGGTGGTTCAAATCAAAGAAGCTTAATCCACCGACAGATTATGGATTAAAGCTAGTACTTCCCTCTAGAGGCAGTAAAAGTTTCCCGGGCCCACTTGGAGGATCATACCAAGATTTATATTTACATGATTTCTAGTAATTTAGATTTGAATTTTGTTTATTATAAAATAGTTTAGCATGAGGCCACTCCCTCTTATCTTTTTGAGCTTTAATGACATTATCTTTGTGATTAATTGATTTTCTTTCTTTTATAGGTTCATGGTGGAAGAAGGAAACCCGAAGAATTGGACAAAGATGACCAAAGCTTTATTTCAAAAGAAAGTTCACATTTTATGATTATCTCTAAAAATCCTTACCTTTTTTTGGTATAAAATATGATTTGATATTTAAATATAAGAATTGCATGCCCACACTTGAATTAATGTTTTACTTGAATTATCTAGGAGACATGAGTTTCTTAGAAACCCCATGATTCCATGTTTTAGATTTCAATATTATTTGATTAAATGATTGAAATGCAGAATTGAATTTTTATATATGAAGAATAGATATTTAAATTATGACTCATGATTTGAAGTAATTAATTAATTCATGTAAATGAAATTTCCCTACTATCTTTCATGCTTTGAATTTCTGAAATTTATGTGAATTGATTTATTATTATTAGTCATGCCATGAGTGATTGTCCAATGTTTTATTTCTCCTTCCTGAGAGGATTTCTAGACCAATTACTTCCTATTTATTCTTGAGCATATTTCTTAAGTGATCTAAGGACATGTCACTGACCATAACTTGCATTTGAACATGTTGAAGCTATGACTGTGCAAAAACACATTTAAAATGATTGAGGCGTCCTTTGAAAAGCTAATTATACTTAAAGACCAACTTTACATCAATCCTTATTTCATCCCATAGAAACCATGAATGACCTTTATAGATATGTGCCATGTTTCAAGCCATTTTTATCCATTCTTACCATACTCTTGGTATTTGCATGATATTATAAAGTTGAAGTGTGGGGGTAAAGGGAATCGTGGTGGACGGGATGATAGACATTGTAAGGAAGAAATGTGGGGGTGTTATTGTGGGAATTGTAAAAGTTTGTCGAATCATTCATTATACTCTATTGTTTTCCCGTCTTGAATTAAAAAAATGAAAAAAAACGAAAATATCCAAAAAATAGGAAAATGGGTTTTGATTTGGGAGGACCAAAAAATACAATTTTCCAAACCGAAGATCTTATGATCATATGTGGTTAAGTGATGTATTTGAGGTTTTATCTAATCATAACTTTTGAAAACTAAAAAAAATATACAAAAATAAAAAAAATCAAGACGGTACAAAAAAAAATCATCCATTATGCTTACTTGATTATAACCTTTTCTTTGAGTTTTGGGAAGTGGGTGTTGCTACTTTGAAGGGGAGAATTTCATTTCACTTTTACTTTTAATATCATGAATTGTACTTCAATGATTAGCCTCCTCCTTAAGCCTTAATTTTTAAAGCATCAAATCCAACCAGCCTTAAGCCTCAGAGTCATTTGAACCTTTATTGAAAAGTCCTCATGATTTTATGTGTGTTTTGCCTTTACAAAGTGGAGAAAGTAGTTATTTTACAAGTTTATGGATAAAGTGCATGTTCTCAGGATATGATCATAACTCTACTCGAATTGTATCATGAGAGATGAGAGGCAAAATTCAAAGGTGACGTAAATCGTGATGTGGAATTCTTAATAATAATCAATGGAGAAGCTTGAATGAAAGAAATACAAAGTTAGATTTTTTTCAATGGGGAAAAGTAAAATACATGAATTAATTATTTTTAAAAAAAAATAGGAAATTAAATTGATATTTTATGTTGATTTTTGAATGTTTTATTTCACATTGAAAATTGTTAAATTTTATTACTTTGGAATTTGAATATTGGTAACATTGGTGTCCTCTGAATTCAATGTTGAGATTTTATGGTTGAGGAAAAGCATAGTTTAAGTTTGGGGGAATTAATAGATCTAATATTTTCCACATTTTTTTATTCATTTAAATTGTTTTAATCATCCCAAATAATTAATTTTATCTTATATGAATCAATTTTGGATTTATGATGTGTTTTGAGCAAAATGGTGAAAAATGCCTAATTCTGGATTTTAGACATATTTTTACATCAATAGTATTTTAGTCATTTCATGAGAAATATAATTCCAAATTTTGTGATTAAATTTTTTTTTAGAATCCAGATTTAATTTCCTTAAACTTTGGCTGTTGTACCAGGAGCTGATTCGGTCATCTGAAGGGTCTAAAAATTCATTTAAGTTGGACATTTTTTCGGGCGGACAGCGTGGACCATACAACTGTAACGGAATCCAAAATCGGAATAAACATATCCAAATTATGTGTTTCTACCTGGGATAGAATGAGTACATCTAGTACCGACTCTACAAAAAATTTTAGGGAGTTCTAAGTCATTAAGGTGGCCAATTAGTGACATACGTTTGGAGGAACCTTCCTGGATGCTTCGTCCAGAAACAGAAGCCGCCAATGAAAAATTCATAATTTATTCATCCAAAGTCTAAATGATCTGATATTTTGAGGAGAGAGGACCAATATATTTATGAACAACCTTTAGGAAGGGTGGAACGTGTGAAGAGGTCATTTATGGGTTCTACAATGCGTCAATATTCGGGGGACGAATTCTACCTATAAAAGGAGGCCCTCACCTCCTTCCCAAATCATCCCATTCTCCATCCATTTCTTCAAGGAACCATAGAGGATATCTACACTGAGTGAGTCCAGCCACAAATATTCCCTATTTAATTTTTTTATTTATTTCTTTTCTTTATTTTTGTTTTATTTTTCAATTGTAATTTATATTTCTAATAAAATTCAAGCATTATTTTTATTTCTATGTCCACCCATCCACCCTGTTTTCTTCTTCATCTTTTCTCTTTATTTTCTTCTTTTATTCTTATAATATTGTCCAACATGACCTATTACCATAAAAAATGAGGAGTTAACATGAGAATTGTCCCAGGGGAGGTATGTAGAAATTTCATTTATTCTGTGCTTAAATTCTGATGTTTTATTAAGTTTTTGATGAGCAAGAGTGATGTGCACGGGTGTGGCGATCATCCACCATGACACTGATCTCAAAATCATTTATATTATTTTATTAAATATTTTCTCTCCCTTATACTGGATAAAATCTCTTCATATGATGGATTTGAACCATTCAGTGTTTGAAATGGCATACGATAGAACCAGGTCTTGGAAGATGGCACACACTCAATCGAGGTGTGTCATCAACATTGATTATAGGAGGAGGTGAAGTTAAGATTGCTAAATGAATTCAAGATTTCACACCAATAAATAAATTAATAGTAATTCATGAATGAGATCTCATAATTGAATTATCAAACTTAATATAAATACCAACAAAGAGAAAGATGGAACCCACAAACCAACCCATAAAGGCCAAGTTCTTTCTCAATTAACTTCATTTTGTCATTTCATGTTAGTTTTATATTTTATTTAAATTTAATTTAATTCCATTCATAGATAAAATAAAAACAACCAAAAATAATTATTTTAGTAAAATTAGATTAAGTAAGTGAACGATTAAGAAAGCTCCTCAAGTGAGACGACCCTGGTCAGCCTCTATGTTGCACTATGAAAATTTAATTGCTTTTGCCACACCCTACTACAGGCGTGCGTCAGCGATGCACATATCTGGTTCCAAGGATAGAAATCCAATTTATGAAAATATGTCATATTTTGGAATTATTAAATAACTATACAATTTGGATTATACAACATTCCAAGTTCCACTTTTCTGTTGCAAATGGGTTGACAATATCAATGGAGTGAAAGTTGATGAAATGGGATTTTTGAAGGTTAATTTCAGTGTTTAAGGTGTATAAGATGAGTCATTAATAATGGAATCAAAATAATTGTAAGTATTTTATGTCTCTGATCGAATAAATAATATTTGATCAATTTACCTAGTAGAAACTAAAATCTTTTTGAGTCAGATAAAAATTCAATTGAGGATGACACTTTCATTTGGACATCACAATCAGTTCATGTTGGTCCCAATGTAAAAACTTTCTTGTACATTATATGAGACCAAAAAGAGGGGATTTGTATTCTTGATAGAGGGACAAAATCCTTGAAACATTTAAAAAGTAAAGAGAGTTCAATAGGAAGGTAAAAGTTTTTTTAGTATATTATGTTTTCCCTCATTATATAATATTTTCTATACTACATTAACATAATATAAATTAAATGTTTGAAAACTCATGCAGGAAATTTCTTCTACACATTATGATGTTACCAGTCCCTTGAAAGAAAAAACTATAATGAATGAAACCCTTTGTAAATATTTAAAGGTAATGTTACGATATACATTCTATATTTTATCGAAAATATATATAATGGAATGTGGATTTAATTTTCATTATTTCATATATAGTTTTTATATTTTAGATGATTTTTTTCTATGTGTCATCTATTTTAAATAATAGAAATAATTCTATCTCTGCTCAAACACCAAGTTAATTTTTCTGTTTTCATAGTAAAATAATTTTCCGTAGAATTAATTTATTTTTTCATATTTATTTTTAATTTATTTCATTTTATTATTACACACTTGATAATTTTTTTCTTATATAGGTGGATTATTTTGTTCGAGTTAGGGTGATCTGTTTATCTTTCATGCCATTGTGCACTAAAACATCCACAAACTTCTTCTTCCTAAAAACCTTTCCCCCTTAAATGTTTCATTTTTCACTTTATTTCATGTTCTCTCCACTACCTTTGTAAGAAGAGAAACGATGCAGCCTATTCTCAATGATAGAGGTAATGTTGATGTTTTCGTAGTAAAATCATTGCCCATAGAATTAATATATTATTTCATATTTATTTTTAATTTATTCCTTTTTATAATTACTCACATAATAATGGTTTTCTTATATAGGTGGATTATTTTGTTCTAGTTTGTGGGATCTATCTATCTTCTACTCTTTTATGTACCAAAATATCCACAAACTTCTTCTCCATCAAAACCTTTAACTCCTGTAGTGTTGACATTTATCACTTTCCATCATGTTCCCTCCACTAATGCATCATAGAGTTAATCTTGATATTTTGACAATAAAATAATTTTCCATAGATTTAATGTATTATTTCATATTTATGTTTAATTTATTTTTTTAATATTACTCATCATAATTGTTTTCTTATACAGGTCGATTCATATTTTCGAGTTGAGGTAGTTTGTTTGAAACCTCTCATGTAGTGTTGGCAGTTCGACAAAGAAAGTCAATGGAAATCACAATAAATTTAAAAGTAAGGATTATTTTGATACTTTGGGATGTATAGTATTCACCTATACATAAATCTGATATATGATCCACAAGTCATTTGAGACGTTTTGGAATCAGACTCACCTCAATGTGATGCACAGTGTGACTAGTATAACTCCAAGTGCATCTTTTTATTGAAAATTGACATCAATTTATATAAAATTAACACTTTATATTAATTTATATTATTATATTATTACTAATATAAGAATATTTTTCTCATATAAAAGCATTATTTTTCTCGATAAGGTAGTGTTTTGTTCAAAAATAGCATGATTTGGGTCATGATTAAAAGAAAAATGAACATTGATGTTTCTGAATGTATGTAATAATTTGTATTTATGTAATTCGATAAAACCAATGTTTTAAGTTTCTATAATATAGTGTTTTTTCTTGTATTTTTGTTGTAAATTTTATTTCATTTAAATTCTATAGTGGGACTTGTTTTTATTGATATTTGGTGTGTTTCTGGTACTTATGGTGTTGTGGTGTGTTGTTACAGCACATTGCAGTGGTGTTGTATTGTGCTATTACAACACACTGTAGTATGAACCCTTATTAGTTATTATAAAAGTGTTTATAAATGTATACTTTATCTGTTCTTCTATCATCATAGATAGTGGTTCCTTTATTAGTGCTTTTATAAGTGATGATAAAGGGTTCCTTTAGTGGTGCTAAATAAAAGAACTGATAAATGGGTCCTTTTTCACCACTTTTAAAATTACTGATAAAGGTCCCATTTAATAGTGCTTCTTATAGTGATGATAAATGACCCCTTTATCAGTACTGATAAAAGACCTAGGCTTTTAACCTCTCTCATGTAGTCAACACTTTTCTATCGCTCATAAAGGCCATTTCTAAAACTATTAAAGTATCTTTTTGTAGTAGTGTTGATCAAAATGGGATTATGGGATGTTATTATTTCCTTACATGGATTACCCTATGGTTATCATTTCTTATTATTGGTATCCATCATAGATTAAATAATTTTCATGGAATTCATTCTTAGTTCCATATCTTTTTTTATGAAAGTTAATAACACTGCTTCTGTCTTGGCACTATTTTTTCTGGACATGGAAGTAACCTTCGATTAGGAGAGTAGTCATATTGAGCATCATTGGGTATGTATAGATGTTGGTCGAATTAGTCACTTGTATTCTTCACATTGGGAGGGAATCTCATAGAGACATCTTAGGGTGAAAAACCCATGACATCCCATGTCGATCATGAGGTAACGACCCCAGGGGAGTAGGTCTTCTAAGGATTTTTACCTTAGGAATCCAATTTTTTTTATGGTAGTTGGTACCATGGTCATATATCTTCAAAGTATTTCACCTCAGGAATATTATTTTTGCATGAGTTAGCTAACTCTGTGGGCACATGTCTTCCAAATCATTCACCTCAGTCATCTCATCTTTTTTCAGAGGTATGTATCTAAACATCCCTTGAGATGAATCAGATCATGGGTTTAATGTCTTAGGGAGATGGTCACAATGGTAATGTAATGGTGGGTAATGATGGGTGTAGGTTTAACATATTATGAGGACATTATTGGTGATCATGATTCCCCTTGAGCTAGATCAAGGAGGTATTTTCCTATAATGGAAGATGTCACACATGAAAGGTTTACTAGTTGATTAGGACACCTTATGGAGGCTAATATGGATGGATCAGAATGTTCATTGAGATTGACCCAGAGTATTTGATCAGGGAACCGATTGAGGAAAATCATAGATAAATAGATTATAACACCCCTTGAGGTTAATTTGGAATGAAGGGATCAAGATGCCCCTTGAGGTAGACCCAGGAGGTGTGTCCCTAGGAGGGAACACCATGACTTTTCCATTGATCAGTGCGCCCCCTCATGAGAACCTAGGAGATTGATCATAATTCCCCATGAGGAGGATTGAGGAGGAACACCCCTAAGATGGAGCACCTAAATTGATGGTTGGTTAGGATTCCCCTTGAGGCAAACATGTGATATTGACCAGGACACCCCTTGAAGCAGAGCAAGGAGATATGTCCCAATGAGGGATCAACTAAGTTTATTGTTGATCATGATTCCCCTTGAGGAAAACCTAGGAGAATGATCAGGATGCCCCTTGAGTTAGGTCAGGGAGGTATATCCCTAGGAGGGATCACCTAAGTAGATGGTTTGTTGGGGCTCCCCTTGAGGTGAACCTGGGAGATTGATTAGGATGCCCCTTGAAGATGATCAGAGAGGTACATTCCTAAGAGGGAGAACCTAATTTGATGGTCAGTCAGGATTGAACCTCAGGGAGGCTTCTAACATTCCATGTTTAGAGTAAAAGGATCAAAACCCATGTAGTTTGATGTCACAATTTAAGTTCATGCGACAATACCAGTCCAAAAATTTTAACATCATGTAGTAAGTATGTTCATGCTGTGAAAGGAGTGTCAAAGTGGGTTTATGTGAGGCCCGCACATTAAATCTACCCTATGATGATCTCATTTCATGTGAGTGGGGACAATGTGTGGATGTTTCCCAAGGATGATCTCATTCCATGTGAGTAGGTCTTATGTTTGGAAGCTTCCCAATGAGGATATCATTCCATGTGAGTCACACATGGAGCATCCCCCTTTTATCATTCTAAGTAATAGATGTAGGGGTGTAGGGGGTTTAGGGGTTATCCTATTCCATTCAAACACGGGGCATCCTATGTTTATCAAATTGGGTAAGACTACTGTTTTAAATCTTGTGCTGAGAACTTTGTTGTGCAGTTTAGCTTCATATTACTAGAACATGGAACTATGAAATTATACATCAAGTAGCTAAGATGTGGGTCAACTTACTGATAGATAAATTTCATGAATATATTTTAGGGTATTTTTATGAATTTATTTATGTATTTAAATGATTAATATTTCCAATTTTTGAATGATTTGATTTGTTTTTTTATGGAAAGAACAACAAATATATGAAAAATGAATGAAAATAGGTGAATATTAGAGCAAAAAAGACACTTTGTACTATGAGTTTTTTTCATGGCAGGACAATAGTTTTCTGAGGATGCAGCAGAGTTGGATACTAGATCATGGAATTTACACATCATTCATTTTATTTACTTGATGTGAGTTTTTTTAGGATATGTTTTTGCAAGAGTTATAGAGAATTTTGTGATGGCTTCTCTTGTAGTGAAAATTTTAAGATTAAATGTTGTGAAATTATTTACAAGTTGTGTAATATCCCGATAGACATATTTTTGTGACTTTAATGGGATTTTTAATGAAAATCATAAATATTTAACATTAGGTCCACAATGGTGATTTTCTGACGCCATTTAATGCAACATGAGCCATAGGGAATGACATCGGGTTCACAATGTATATTTTCTAACGCCATTTAATGCAACATGAGCCCTAGGGAATTATATAAATAAGTTTCTAGGATACCAATTGGGCATAAATTCAGGGATCTATCACAACTTGGGTCAAGTAAGGATACTGTTGTGATTCATCAAATAGGATCTTTATTTTTCAAACTTCTCATGGCTAGGATGAGGGGGTAGACCTTTGTAAAGCAATTTTAATGGAGGTATATTAATTTTAATTGGGTTTTTTATTTTTGAATTCAATTCATTTGGTTCTTCTAACACAACCCTAATTTCTCAAACATCTTCATCGTTCTATCATTCATGACCATTACATGATTAGTTATTGAGTGATATTTCTAGTGTGCTGACTAGATAATGATTCACACTATGACCATTGGGTGGATTTTTTTTCTATGTTTAAATATGGTTCAGAGTTACCAATTCATCTAATACCTAAACTAACATGACCATTGTGAAAAGGGAATGTCAGTGATTTTGGGGTTGACTATCATGACCATTAGATTCAACTAACTCAGTTCTGACACCAAATACTACTTTACCATTATTATATACCTTAATAAATCATGAATCAATATTTACAATTCTCAGGTACATTTTTATATTTTCATTAAATCCAATCCATTCATCATTCAATTAGTTTGTTTATGTTTCTTTCATAAAATAGTTTTCATTTATTTTATTAAATTAATAATTTATCCCACCCTGTCTCTATGGGTTAGACCTCAGACATGAAATTATGATACTACCCAGTAGTTTAGTTCTCTATTTGATTCATTTTATAAATTTCAAAATTTAGTAACCATGAGGGAATTAATGATTTCCATGGGGCTATCAATTTTTGGTATCATTATCGGGGATAGGAGTAGAGATTTTATAGGTTTAATAATTTAGACAAACTCATTTTTCGTCTTTTCTATTTCTTGATTTTAGCATAGGTTTTTAATTTTTATTCTATTATTACTTTTTTCTACACTACATATTTTGGGTTGTGATTTAAAGGTTGTAGAACAAGATGACTACCAAGGATAGTATCATCGTCATACTAGATTATATGGTGTAACTACTGAAACAAGTTATAATGATAAAAAATCAATCAAATGTATACCTAAAACTATACACAATCTTTAAATATATGGAACCTCATAACCTAGAGCTAGAATTCTATAAGGAGCATCACAAAAAAAGAAGTATTCACAGAAAAGTGAAGGTAAATATAACTTCTAATGATGATATCTATTCTAACCATGATGCCCCCTTATTTATAAGTCTAGAAGATGATAAATAGGGTAACCTTGCTTCATAAAATGAGTGGTTCAAAGAAAAAATAAAAAAAAGAAATAAGAATAATAAATAGAAGAAAAAAGGAACATTTTCTGCTGAGATTCTATAAATATTCCTCACAAAAAAAGACTGAAACCAAAGGAGTAAGAAGAATAAGGGGATAAGTAATAGATAAATCCCACATTTTTAACAAAATTTTTAGAAAATATATGTGTGTCATAAGAAGATAAAGATGAACTCGGTTCCCCTTGTGCTGACTCCGCAGTGGAATAAATAGAAGCAGTAACAAAGAAGAAATTGAGAAGCTAGTTGTGGTACTAGAAGTGAACATTAAATAATTCTTACAGACATAGACAGCCATAGAAAAAGATTAATTTTACCCAGTGTAGATAGATTCTGAAATCCTATTAGTTATAATCATGCTATTTAGACATTGTTACCCACCTCTGAATTCAATTCCAATTCCATTGTAGATAATTCAAGAATATATATGGAGATTTCAAAGTTAGAATTGGGTAGACACAAGATGGTTATCCCTATAACACACTACAATTAGCTAATCAATGTATGGTTGAGCTAAATGGGTATTAAAAATATAATCTTCCAAGAGGTAACCTGATTTTTTATCACTTTCTAGGAATTTATATTTATTGATTTCTTAGTATTTAATTTTATTTAATTTCAATCCCCCTTATATTTTTGAGATTTATTAAAATTCCATGTTCTTTCACATTTTTTCTATAATTTTTAGGTGCATCAAAGGCACGGTCAGCAAGAAGTAGGAGGCATGATAGTATGTTGTAGGACCATTTCACATCATGAACGTCATTCATGTCGTGAAGACAACAAAATACAAGTTTTGAGAAACATATACATCATTAAAAGGTGCTGGAAGAACATGAGAATCCAAGTGTGAATCATAAAATACAAAAGGGGGGGTAAGTTTTTCAATTATGAATTTTACCACTATACCCCCACACATTTAAATGTTTTAGAGTTTTATCTAGAAATTACATTACCTGCATTTGATTCTGTCTTTAATCAATATAACTAGGAGACATGAAACTACCCATGATAATTATCATCATAAGGAAATTAAATTTGTTTGTCCATAAATTTGAATAAGAAAAATGGGGAAAATAATTAATTTAGACAAGACTATGGATTAAGATTTGAAAAATAATGATTTGAGGATCATGTTAATTATTGTAAATGAAATTTTTATGAGATTTGTTTATGATTTAAATTTATAATATTTTTATTAATTGATTTTATCATTCATTTGAAATTATATGAGTGATTGTCCCAACCATTCATATAATTCCTGAGGCATACACTAATCCAATATTTTTCATTATCTATTTCATAAATTTATATAGAAACTCGGGCATGATTTTTTATAGAAAATTATTTTCATCTTATTAATCTATTACTGAACAAAATCACTTTTAAAATGATTGAGGCAATGTTTTATTTATCCCTTTATCTAGGAACCCACCTAACATTAATCATTTTTAAGCCCATAGAATCCATTAACATCTTTTTTAAGAAATGATCCATGAAACAAGCCAATATTATCTTTTCCTACCTTCCTCTAAATATTTTTCTTTATTATCAAAAATTTGAGTGGGGGAAACAGCATCAGGTGGAAGGGATGGGAATTCTGTAATGAATAAGTTTGGAAAATATTTCATGATATTTGGTGAAGGTACATTCATTGTATTTATTTCACACCCTCTTTAAAAAAATAAAAAAAATAAAAAAATGGTTTTTGTATAGGGAGATTCAATAATCACCATTACTTAACCAGTGATCTTATTATAACTATTATAAATCATGTCATAAATATATCATTAGGTGTTAGGTGGTGGATGTGATAATTTTCCCCAGCATAGATTCCAAAAAAATAAAGTAATATATAATAATAAAAGTGGGTGTTTTGTTTATTACAATTCATCTTTTTACGAGACTACATTGAGATACTTGGGAAAATTAGACAAGTATGAATTTAGGTGTGGGGGTATTTGATTCCATCTTTTAAGACAAGTATGAATTTAGGTGTGGGGGTATTTGATAGCTATATTTAATGCATGTATTTTATGGTATTTTAATGAATTGATTTCTATATTTAAATGATTAATATTGAAATTTTTTGAATGAATTGATATGCTTTGTGTTATATGGAAAGAACAATATATATATGAAAAGGGGATGAAAAGAGGTGAGTATTGAAGAAAAAATTCACTTCGTACTATGATATTTTCTCACAGTATGACATTTTAATTTTGAGAATGCAGCGAAGTTGCAAAATTAGAGCATGGAATTTTCATATCATGAATTCCATTTACATGATTTTATTTTTTCAGGATATGTTTTTGGAAGACTGGAGATGAAATTTATGACTCCTTCTCCCACAATGAAAATTTGAATATTAAACATCATGTAATTATTTAGAAAACGTGTAATATCCCGAAAGTCCCAGTTAAGATCCTTTGACGGGTTCTTAATGAAAATTTTAAATATTTTACCTCAGGGACTAAAATAGATATTTCCTAATTCAATTATAATTCTATTAAATGCTATGTGGTCCTAAGGTAAGTCTATAAATAAGAGTCTAGGCTACCACTCAGGCGTTCATTCAGGGAGTTGTCTTTGTTGGGATCAAGGACCACTACTTTTGTGATACATCAATACAGATGATTATTTTTCTACCCCCTCATGGATAGAATGAGGAGGTAGACCCTATGTAAAGTGATTATAATGACAGTTGATTGATTGTAATATGGTATTTTATTTTTTAATTCAATTAATTTGGGACTTCTACCATAACCCTAATTTCTCAAATCGCTTCTTCATTCTATAATTCACAACCATTTCATGATTAGTAATGGCTTGATATTTTCAACATGTTGACCAGTGAATGATTCACACCATGACCATTGGACGAATTTTTTCTATATAAAAATGTGTTTATGGGTTACCAATTCACTAAATACCAAAAGTAACATAACCATTGTGAAAAATGAATGTTAGTGATTTCAGGCTTGTCTACCATGACCTTGGGATTCAACTAACTCGGTTTTGAGATGATTGATTACTTTCCAATCATTTTATACCCTATTTGATCATGAACCTAGATTTTTAGTTGTCGATAACATTTTTCTATTTTGTTAAAATTAAAACTATTCATCATCTTTTCCTTCAATCAATTCTTTTTTTCTCTTTCATAAAATAATATTGGTTTATTTTATTAAATTAATAATTTCACCCACCATGTCTCTCTGGGTTTGACCATGGACTTGAAATTCTGATACAACCCAGAAGTTTAGTGCTTTGTTTGATACATGTTATAAATTTATAAATTCAGAAACCATATAAGAATTAACTATGCCCACAATGCTATCACTCACTTCATACCCGTAGGGAATATGTGACCATGTCTCATGTTCTATTGGGTGGATCATGGATTTTCCACTTCCATGGTATAATGAAGGGAGGAGTGTATAGTCATGAAGTTCACATTACATCCCCTGTTATGAGAATCAATAAGGGTTACGGTACCTATTATGAGAAGAAAAACATACATGGGATGATTGATACACACTTGGGGTGAAGTGGGAGGACACATGAATGGGTGGAATAGGTCACAAGGTGACTCAAGGTGTAGATGAACTGGTCTGGGATTAGTGTGGGGGCCCTAGGCACTCAACCTTCACAAAGAAAGGTCAAAAGAAGTGAGAAACCCTGAAAAGACCTAGTAGATGGGTTTGATGAAGATATGGGACTCAGGGATAGGTTCTTCATGAATCTCAAGTGATTCATAGATTTTAAGGGTTTCTCAAGGGAGTAGGCTTCAAAAAACAGGGTCCCGCTACCTCATAGTGAATCCTTGATTAAAAAAGGGAGTGCTTCGCAAAGGATAAATGATTCATGAAGATTCAAGTGCCCCATAGGGCCTTATTCCTTCATGAAAGGTGTAGGACTTCACAAAAGGCATCACCACCATATTTGGATTATTTCAAGAACACGTGGAAAGGGTTTTCATGAAACATGGATACCTTGGGTGATCTATTTGTTTGTGGTTCATGATACTAATGAGGTTCAAGAATTGGGAGAAATCTGAAATACAAAAGGTCGGGTAACCATGCTAAAATATTTGAATGAAGATGGTATTTATAGGAAATGGTATTTAAAAATATTGGAAGTGGTTCAGGAAGAATTTTTGGGCTTCATAAATTAGCATGGTTGCGTGAGTTCAAATGTCTTACTCTAAAAGACATTTTCAATGATTCGTAGATTAATGAAGTGCTCAGGGGCATCAAAATTTGTTACGTGGAAAATTTACATCAGGACGTCAGATGTTCTTGAAGGTAAATTATCATTCAGGGATATTTTCCATATCCTAAGAAGGATCTGGGCTTCACAATGATGAATATTTGGAGGGTTTTTGGGCTATTTTGAGCATGTATTTTCTCTGAATCGGTCATTCCTTCCTCAAGAATTCATGTTGAAAAGATATTTTAGAGACAACAAATTCACTTTCTCGGAATAGTAGTCAATGAAAAAGTATATTTTTATTCTATTGGAGAATCTCTAAACACTTTCAATAAACTCCATTTCAAAAATACAACTCTTGATTCTTGTTCGTGATGCGCATTTGTGATCATTTCATGCATGACGGCCATCGCAAATCTGAAGCTGATTGTATGCCTATAAATAAAGGAGGGGACCTCAAAGTCACTCAACATTCATGTGAAGAAAGATTTTTTTTATATATTTTCACAAAAAAAACATCTCCATGATTTGTTCTCTGTGAACACTTCTTAGCGAACCATATTTTTTGACCTGTGCTCCATGAAGGCTTCTCATCAAACCTGACATTGTGAACTGCATATTTACAAAGTAAACTATGTGAGAAAATACTCCTTGACCACGCTATATTAAAAATATTAAAAATTACTTTTTCAAACTAGACTCATAAAAATAACTAACTTCATAATTAAATGGATACTCATAGAGTTGATGTTTCCTCTACTATGAGGGATGAATTTGATGACAACATCATGATTAGGGAGAGAATTTGGTGCTCATAGGACCATGAATCATTACATAGACTACTGATAGAGGATTATAAGTAATATCCTTTATTTAAAGGACTTATGCTAAATATATTCAGATGGAGAGATTGCTTATTCATCCTAGTAGTGAGTAGAGATGAACAAGATTACTAGTTTAGAGGCATATTAGGGAAATACCAATTGCATAAGTCCACTCCAAGCCATTACTAGAAGTAAAATGACTCAGTCATAGTATAATACCTCTAAAAACACATCAATAATATTGATGGGGGAGAATATATATAATGAGTAATCTCCTCTAAAGTATCATTCAATCATCGAGCCATGTTTTGGGTATCCCCTCAAGGGATGGAATGAAAACAAGTATTCTTTCTAGGGTGGAAACTTTAAAAATTAGTGGGCCTGAGCCTACTAGGCATGTGCTACGTGTTGAATGTTTTAAGGAGATTTTAATCATGTATTTATCTTTGAAGAATCATGTGATTCAAAATTCTATGTCTACTACCCCAGGAAATCATGCTCGAGTTGCTGAGAATATTTTCATCGAGACCCATCATGTTTCATCTATATCAAGGAGAGGTTAGCGTCATCATATGGTACATTCATCAAATCATCGGGATCCCAATTTCGGGGGTGATATATGATGATTTCTTCCTCAGTGAGAATGTGTGGGATGGTAAAGAGAAATTTTTGGCCTTAGCAAAGGTGTTATTGGATCTAGTGTAAGGCACATGTGAAGAGAATCTAGATATGAGGGGTGTTCCCTTTAATAAGTGGTTCAGGTACTTCCTAAAAAGCCAATATAAGAGCCATTTGAGGGGGAATATCCAAAAAATAAGCTTCCAATGAGTTCATGTACATCTCATAGAGGATATCAATGGGGTAATATGGGATCTTACAGATGAATTATAGAGGCGTGCTAGTGGAAGATGTGGGGATACATCATCAAGCCTGAGCCGCAACCCATAGTCGGGTTCAGAGGGTTCATTACATTGCTTATCTATGTTTGGATTATCTTAGTGAGGAATGCACATATGGGGGCATGGCTGACTACCTTCATCATGGTGGTGATGCTGGCGATGGGGCAGCGCGTTGATTTTGTTTTCATTGTACTGGTAATGTTGTGCAATGTAATCCTCCACATCAATGAAGGAAAGACACCACAACATGTGTGTAGGCCCCTTAACTTCCTATATAGATTGGTGGCCGCACATATGGAAGGTTATGTTTATTCAAATCTTATTTCCCCTCCTACCACAAACTTATGGATGATGATTTTGAATATAACGAGGATTCTACCACTCAAATTAGGTCTGGTGGCAGTGCTGGAGAAGGTCGGGTTGGCTGAGCAATTCGTATTTCATTCGTTCTCCCTTACCACAGGGGTGGTGATTGATTACGGTATAAATACCATTGAGAAGTGATTGAACCTCCTATAATTTTCAAGTAGAGTACTCATGGATAGGGTTGACTGTGAGCCAATCTGTGAGCCATAAAACCTATATTGTTTCTTAAGGTAGTTCAGATGTATGTAGTCGTTGACACTGAAGGTATACTCAAAGGTGCATCATGAGTGCAACCCTTTAGTGATGAGGTAGATATGGCACCTATTTACATGTGAGGATGGAAATATGTTGAATGAATTTGCACCACCCATGACCACATAAGGGTTGATTCATAAATATACACAAATCTGGGACAACATGTATTTTGGGTATTAACTGAGGCGATGGTTCACTCGGGTCAATGAAGGAGTATCCACTCAACCATAGAATCAAGATAGATTGGTTTTAAGATTGCACCATGGTGGAAGCTATTTCCTTATAACACCTCAATATTTCATAGTACGTTATCTCTTTAAAGTAATTCAATATCTTGGGCTACATGCAACACCGAGTTCAAGCGCACCACGACTTACCAAACTTTTCATTCAAAAAAGTAATTATGAATAGTATTAACAGCATTTTAAATTTTATATACTACATATAATTTAAACATCCATATTATGTGTTTATTAGACATATTATAAGAACAAATTTAATTTTTCAGATAAAGGAAGTATTTTTCAAAAAATGTTGTTTTCCACCTTTTAATGGATAACCCTTTTTAAATCCAATATTTGACACTTTTATATATTCAATCAAATTAAATTTAAATCTTATTTAGATTTGGGACATACAAATTTAGTTTGGAAATAATTTTAGCACTTTTCCGATAACTTTCATATTTAAATGAATAGTGAAAAATACTAAATTATAATTAAAAACAACTTTTTTAATAAATATAATTTATTGTGTTAAATTATACATTTTAGTAGTTTTAAAGTATCATTAGATTATATTTTTATCATTTAATATAATTTATTTCATTGGATGTAATTTCACATTTAAAATTTACATAAACACGTGTTAATATTTTGATAGTTTTGACTTCTTAAAAACCCGCTTTTTGGTTTTGACAACATGAATTAATTTTAAATTATTTAATGAAAATTATAAGATTTTAATTTGATAAAATTGAAATAATTTTTTAATTTCAAAATTCAAAATTATCTTTCGGTGAATTTTTGGTATTTTTCTGAATACATTCAATTTTTGATGAATAGTGAAAAACACTACGTTGTAGATAAAAACTGACTCTTCCATTTAAAAAATTATTTTTTGATTAAAAATTTATCTTAAAGTAAAAATAGATACATAATAAAAATATTATACCAATTTAAGTAATTGGAGTCATTTTATAATAATATTAGATATATTAAATTTTATTGAACCATTTTAACGTCTTTTCACCCACCTTTTAGGCACATTTAACCACCTTTAATGCACACTTGCAAATTTGCATAAAACGTAATTTTACCGCTTCTGTGAATTGAATTTCAAAAATACGAGAGACCTGGTTGAAATTATTAAGTAAAATTTGGTTTAATAAGATGAAAATAATTTTTGGGGAATAGTAACTTTTGAATTTTATTTACCACGTTTAAAAGTAAATAGGGTAACTGAAGGTAAAAATGATATTATAATTACCCTAACACATGTCCTAATTATATTGGATAACTTTATTCTGACCAAAATCAACCTTATTAATACTATATGATACTTTTTGATCCACTTTGATTGGATTAGGACATTTATTATATTTTATTTAAAAAATAGTTAAAAGTGTTAAATTCAAATTTTAATAACTAAAACATTTTTAATATAGGGTTATACATATGGTAAATATGAATATAAATATTCATTATAAATCTAAAAATATTTCTTATATAATGGTATTTTATTTATAAATTTTAGGCATTAAATAATTAAATGTATTTATGACATAATGATGAAGCAGTAATTACCTTATCAATGAAAGATTAAAATAATTGATATTATAAATATCCAAATAAATTTAAATTGAAAATATTGATGAATTTCACTTATTTTCTAGGTTAATATTACATGTTAGGATTTATTTAATGAATTTTTTTCAAAGTAATCAAGTTTTTTTGACTTTCACAAAAACCAAATACTAAATAGTGTCAAAATTGACATAAATGAGTATTCAAAACAAATACTATTTTATTAAATGATATAATATTCTTAAAAATATATGTTTTGTCAAAAGGATATATATATTGATATATATGTCATTAATAAACCACTTTATGTTCTCTTGGAATTTTATAGTAAGTTTATTAACCATTTAATATAAAAATACATGTAGACAGTGTAAAAGTTAAACTATTTAACAAAGAGATAAATCTAAAATATAAGGTTAATATAGTGACCTAAAATTGTCTAAAACCTATTGGTTGAGAATATTTAGACACATACCCACCTTATTCTAGAAATAAATCCATTTTTAACCATTAGAAACATAAAATTATTTTATAATAAAATAATATTTCAAGCTTTTCCTAAAGTGACCCTCATCTCTTTTATAAAAGGGTACTTCGCCTTCTCTCAAAATCACACCTCAAAATACCTTTGGATCGGCCAAAACCTACTCAAATATCTTCCCAACTACCCTACCTTCAACCTAGATGCCTTAATTTGATCATAAATAAAACCTAAGAAGCCCTTTTGATCAAATAAAAAGGAAGCACCTGAATAAGAGGTAATAATTTCATCACCTCTTTCAAAGATCTTTTCTTCTTCCACTCCCTTTTTATTTGTTGTTTCCATAAAAAAAATAACTCAATTAAATTCTTAAAAATTTGATGTTATTGTAAATATGGTACACTAGAAAAAGTCACCATACGTGCATACATACGGCTTACCATCACCACACTGTGGTGTAGTTTGTTATTCAATACTTCATTATTTGGATGCGTATAATAATGAGTATAATTGTTGTAAATAATAAATATAACATGTAAATTATTCTTTATATATAATATACCTACCAATTAAATACGATTTCACCATTAATAGAATGATATCATTGATCGTGCGTACGTACGAGTTACCGTCTCCATGACGTGATGAGATTCATTTCCATGTTCACCATTCAACGATGATTATAAAAATATATATTATTAATTAGTATGTAATATATTACATAATGATGCTACTGAATATTTATATATATAGATATATGTATGTATGTATGTATATGTATGTATTTTTGTATATATGTATGTATGAATGTATGTATGTATGTATGTATTTATGTATGTATGTATGTATGAATGTATTTACATATATCTCATTTACTTACTTCCATTCAATATGATATAAAACGGAAAGAATGTTTTTGCGTACGTACGACCTACCGTCTCCATAAATGGTGTTTTCCATTTCAAAAATAAATCTATTATAAATATTTATATTTTTAATATATATATATATATTATATATAAATCATGTTTTATATTTTGGAAGTATGTAAATAATGATCTATGTGATATGATGAAGAATAACAAGTCGAAACACGTATGATAAAGAAAGCGATTATTACTTGAAATGTTACTTTAAAATGGATATTACTATTAAATGGGTAGTATAATGTCATAAATGAATCACATATGATATCATAAATATTAATATGGTTCTTTTATAATTTAATAACATACAATGGCCATTATACAAGAGTCTAAACGTACCATCGACTAAAGAAAAATTCAAGGTAAGGGTTATTTCCTCAATCTCATTATTATCCGAGATTGTATATGTGTAAGTATCCACTGGGAAATATTTATCATCTATGTCCATGTTTCTTTAAAATGTTTTAAAAAGTAATATTTTAAGGATTTATGGAAGGGACCCTTAAACTACATCATAATTTTAAATGTTTTTTAAGATTTATTTTTCTAAATATTTTTAATTAAAGTCCAGGTTTTTCAATGATTTTAAGGATTTATTTACGTGGACATGATTTTTTTAAAGTGTTAGTTTATTTATAAAAGTGGTGTGGGACACTTTGATTCAAAAATATCATTTAAATGACTTCTTTTATAAATGTATGACTTTTAAATGATTTCATAAAAAAGAGATATTTCTCTCAAAGAGTTTTACTGATCATTTTCAACTATGTCAACATCCTTTACTGGATATTATTCTTGATTGAGATTGATTTATTATAATAAAATATTCAATCAGTTATGATATTTTTGACTGTGAATGTGTTTTTTTAGATCATTCATGTTTTTTGGTTAAAGTATTGACATTTCGTATTCTAGTTTTAATAAAAATGTTTATGTTATGTCTTGACATTTTCATATGAGGAATGCATTGGACTTAATAAGTGATAGGTGTAGCCCACTATCGCTCCTTGATGCATCAGTAGGTCTCATGATACATATTAGTCTCTTGACACAAGGTCTTGATAAAATTTTTATTTGTAGTCTTAACATGAGGCCTTGACTATGTGGTTTTGATGTCTATTATTACGCATTCCCTCATAATGAAATTAGTTATTACATGTGATTATTTGACTTGTATAATATCCATGTGCATGTTTATATGGTAGTTTTTGATTTCTTTTTTCCATATTATGGTTATGTTTATGTTTAAAAGTCTGTTGTTTTTACTACAGATCTTGCCTTAAAATTTTATAGCTTCTACTAAATTGTTTACCCTTAATGAGCATTTAAGATCACCCTTTTATTATGTTTTGTTTTCCCAGGATTCCAAGAAGTGTATTATGATTGATATGAAAGGTTAAGCTAGGGGAATAATTTCATTCTCAAAGGATTATTCTTTTTGTGTTTTATGTTTGAATGTGTAATGTAACGTTCATGTGTGTAATCTATTTTCCATGGTTGCTAAACTAATCGGTCCTTTGGGACTTGATTCCCTATAATCATGACAATGTAATAAAATAATGGACCAACTCTGGGCTTCTAGGGTCAGGGCGTTATAGTTGGTATCAGAGAAAGTTTAGAAACAACATTGGAAATAGATTTAGATAAACTCTAATTATGAAACATTACCCTAAGATAGAATCTGAGGATTATTATAGAAGAACTTCATATACTTTTGGTAATATAGAGATTTTTGATTTTTTTCCATGAAATAAATATTTTTCTGGATACGATCAGGTAGATGCGGCTCTGGCATAGATGTATCTAGGGGTAAAACCCGAAAACACAACTTTGAGCTAGACTCAAACGGGAACTGGTACATGAAAATGGGTCTTGCTACACTCTTAGTTACAACACTCCTAGGAGATATGATTAGGATAATTCACATTTTCTTTACAAACCATTATGAAGGATTTAAAAGAAACCATTTTTATGATTATGAGACTAGATGTGTGAAAATATTCAATTATTGTTGAGAATTTTTCTAGTTTTTGGATTATACATTATGATATGATCTAACCTAGTGTATTTCATCATTTAGAAATGGTACCCAGTAGAAGGAATGGGAACTCCAGAAATACGCATGATCCAAAGAGTAAGAAGGGTCATATATTTCATGGTCTTGAGCCAACATTTTGAAGGGAAAAATCCTACCATGTATTCTCATCATATGAGGAAATATTATCATGTATGAATAAGATAAGTAAAGAATTCTCTAAGCCTTGTGGATCTGAAGGGAATCCAGATAAGAATAGGATGGTAGAGAGAAAGGCTGATAAAGGGAATAAGGGAAAAAAGGATTTTTACACATGTGATTACTGTGGAAATAATCACCTTGGTCAATGCTTCAAATGAATAGGAGTTTCTTATAAGTGTGGAGGAAAAGGACACCAAGTTCCTAATTTCAAGGGTAAAAAAATGGTTTTAATTTTACAATGCTTCATCTACAAGGATTTGGGACACTGCATGAATAAATTATCAAAGTATAAACAAAATGATGTTATTAGATAATAATCAAATTATGATACTACTGCAGATGTAAAATAATAATTAGAATTTTTATGTTTTTATTAATGAATTGTGTAATTTGAGTATTGTATTAATCATGTACAAGTTATAATAATTATAGAGTATATAAGGATTGTACTACAGCACTCTTTCATTAAGTATTTGAGATTGTGTGGTACGATGAAAAGTGACTCAATAGTAGGATAAACATTTTTTAAAATATATGGTTGAGAGAAATATAAACCTCAAAATAGTTTAGATTTTGAGGTAGTGATTTTTGAATAAGATATGGTTGATTTGGAAAAATTATATTGGATATTCATGACTACCTTGGAACAGATTAATAGTTTTTTTTATTCCATCATTGCTGGTGTATTCAAAAAATTTGGATTTAGGGAGTATATCGGTATTCTATAAGAAACAAGGGAGCATGAATGTATTCAATAAGTTTTTATGGTAATTCAGGTTGTTACTATGTTTTAATAGAATACATGATGAAGGTATTCACATGTTGTTATGTAATAAAAGACATCTTCATTTGTTTATTCTTACCTTCCTTATAAATTTTTGACTACAAGTTTAGACAGAAGTATTTTGGATAATTCTAGAGGTTAGAATGAATTATGTTGGAAATTGGATACTACTTTTTAAGTTTAAAACATTTCTTAAAAATATTTTTGGATTGTTATAAAAAGGAAAACCCGGAAGTCGGGTGACAACCCATCGCATCTGACAAGGCCACAAGAATTGAACCCACAACCGAAGGGTGACAAGGGTGAATCACCTACCACTAGCCAATGTGATGTCCTGGGTTGTATAATGTAGTTTTTTAACTGTTTGAAAAATGAATTATAAATTCATTTTTTGGAACCCTATACAGTTAGTTTAAATAGAATATTTAATAATTATGCTATCTTTTGGAGTGAAAGATGAGTTTGTGGTAGATGTTAGTTGAAGGATGGTAATCTACCTTTCAAGTATTTTTTTCTCTTATTCTATGAATAAATTAATTCTTAAACTTTAGGGATGGGATCTTAAAACAAAAAATGTTTTATCATAATACCTTATGTTTTTTTGAACCGATGATATTTTAAATCATCATAGATTTATGGATTTGAGGCCCTCAATATTCCATTTATTTTTCACTTGTTTGTTATTAATGACCTCAATCACTCCCTATAAATATTTATGTTTTCCCTCCAATTATGTGTCTTTAATTGCCACCAATTTTCTACTATTTGAGATCATTATTTGGTGGTGAATTTTTTATTTCCCTTTCCCTCTTATTAAGACTAAATTTTATTAACCCAATTTCTAATGTGGGTTTTCCACAAAGGTATTTTCTATTTTTAACCTTTTATTTTCAAATAATGATTTCAAATTGTGAGGATACAAGTTATTTAATGATGGGAGAATGTAACACCCCAATATTTCATAGTAAATTATCTCTTTAAAGTAATTCAATAGCTTGTGCTACACGCAATACCGAGTTCGAGCACACCACGACTTACCAAACTTGCCATTCAAAAAGCAGTTATGAATAGTATTAACCTCATTTTCGATTTTATATACTCAATATAATTTTAACATATATATTCTATGTTTATCAGACATAATATAAGAACAAATTCAATTTTTTAGATAAATGAAGTATTTTACAAAAAATGCAGTTTTCCACCTTTTAATGGAAAACCCTTTTTAAATACAATATTTGAAACTTTTATATATTCAATTTAGTGAAATTAAATTATTCTTTATAATAGTGATATAAAAATTTAGTTTGGAAATTTTTTTAATACTTTTCTAATAACTTTCGTATTTAAATATATAGTAAAAAATACTAAATTTTAATTAAAAACAAATTTTTTAATCAAACTAATTTATAGTGTTAAATTATAAATTTGAGTAGTTTTTAAGTATTGTTAGATTATATTTTTATCATTTAATATAATTTATTTCATTGGATGTAATTTCACATTAAATTGTACATAAACACATGTCAATCTTTTGATAGTTTTTACTTCTTAAAAACTCATTTTCTGGTTTTGAGAATTGGAATTAATTTTAAATTAATTAATTCAACTTATATGTTTTTAATTTGGTAAAATTGAAATTATTTTTTAATTTTTAACATCAAAACTATCTTTGGGTGATTTTTTGGTATTTTTCTAAAAACATTCAATTTTTTATGAATAGTGAAAAACACTACGTTATAGATAAAAACCAACTTTTTCATTTAAATAATTATTTTTTAGTTAAAAATTTATCTTAAAGTAAAAAATAGATGCATAATATATATATTAGTCCAATTTAAGTCATTTTAGTCATTTTATAATAATATTAGATATATAAAATTTTATTGAACCATTTAAACTTCTTTTTACCCACCTTCTAGGCACATTTACAAACCTTCTAGGCACACTTGAAAATTTGAATAAAACATAAGTTTACCAATTATTTGAATTGAATTTCAAAAATCCATGAGATATGGTTGACATCAGTAATTAAAATGTGGTTCAATAGGATGAAAACAATTTTTTGTGATTATTAACTTTTGAAACGGTTAAAAGTAAATAGGGTAATTGATGATAAAAATGATATCATAATTACCCTAACTAAAGTCCTAATTCTATTGGATAAGTTTATTTTGGCATAAATCAACCTTATTATGAAAATATTATCCTTTTTTATCCACATGGATTAGATTTTGACATTTATTATATTTTATTTAAAGAATAGTTAAAAGTGTTAAATTAAAATTTTAATAACTAAAACATTTTTACTATTGGGTTATACATAAGATAAATTCGACTATAAATATTCATTATAAATCTAAAAATATTTCCTATATAATGGTATTTTATTTATAATTTTTAGAAATTAAATAATTAAATTTATTTTTGACACAATGATGGTACAGTAATTACCTTATCAATGAAAGATTAAAATAATTTATATTATAAATATCCAAATAAATTTAAATTGAGACTTTTGATGCATTAAACTTATTTTATAGGTTAATATTACATGTTAAAATTTATTTAATGTATTTTTTTATGTAATCAAGTTTTTTTGACTTTCACAAAAACCAAATACTAAATAGTGTCAAAATTGACACAAATGAGTTTTTAAAAATATACTGTATTATTAGATGATATAATGTTCCTAAAAATATAATTTTCCACCAAATGACTTATATAATTATATATATATCATTAATGAACCACTTTATTTTCTCTTGACATTTTATAGTAAGTTTATTAACCATGTAATATAAAAATACAAGAAGATAGTGTAAAAGTTAAACTATTTAACTAAGAGTTAAATCTAAAAGAGAAGGTTAATATTGTGACCTAAACATGTCTAAAACCAATTGGTTGAGATTATTGTGACCCATCCCCACCCTATACTCAAAATAAATCCATTTGGAGCCATTATAAACCAAAACTTATTTTATAATAAAATAATATTTCAAGCTTTTCCTAAAGTGACCCTCACCTCTCTTATAAAAGGGTACTTCCCCTTCTCTCAAAATCACCCCTACAAAGCCATTTGGCTCCGCCAACCCATAATCCAATATCTTTCCTACTACCTTCACTTCAAACTAGAGGCATTACTTTGATTATAAATTGAACCTAAAAATCCCTTTAGATCAAATAAAAAGGAAGCACCTTAAAAAGTGGTAATAATTTCATCACCTCTTTCAAAGTTCTTTTCTTCTTCCACTTTTTATTTCTTTGTTGTTTACATACCAAAATAATAACTCCATTACCTTTTAAATATTGTGATGTTACTATAAATATGGTTCAAACATGTTCATTATTCTATCTATCCTACGAATTATAAAATCATCATACGTGTGTGCGTATGACTTACCCCTCCATGTCGTGGTGTAGTTTGTTATTCAACACTTCATTATTTGGATGGGTATAATAATGAGTATAATTTATTTAAATAAAAAATATAACATATTAATAACTCTTTATATATAATCTACCAAACAATTACATACGATTTCACCATTAATAGAATGATATTGTCGCTCATGTGTACGTGCGGCATACCGTCTCCACGACGCGATGAGATTCATTTCCACGTTCACCATTCAACGATGATTATAAAAAAATATATTACTAATAAGTTTTTAATATATGAAATAATAATGCTACTATAAATATATATATATACATACATATATCTAATTCACTTACTTCCATTCAATGCGATATGAAAACAGAAATAATGTTTTTGCGTTTGTACGACCTACCGTCTCCATAAACGGTGTTTTCCATTTCATAAATATATCTATTATAAATATTTATATTATGAATATATATATATATATGATATATAAATCATGTTTTATATTCTGGAAGTATGTAAATAATGATATAATTGATACGATCAAAAATAACAAGTTAAAACACGTACGATAACGAAAGCGATTATTACCCGAAATGTTACTTTAACATGGAAATTATTGTTAAATGGGTATTATAATATCATAAATGAATAATATATGATATCATAAATATTAATATTATTCTCGTATAATTTAATAACATACTATGGTCATTATACAGAAGGCTAAACATACCCTCGATTAAAAGAAAGTATAAGGTAAGGGTTATTTCCTCAATCTCATTATTATCCGAGATTGTTTATGTGTAAGTATATACAGGGAAATATTTATCATTTATGTACATGTTTCATTAAAATGTTTTAAAATGGAATATTTTTTTTAATTAAGGAACCCTTTAACTAGATCATCATTTTAAATGTTTTTAAATATTTATTCTTTAAAATATTTTTAATTAAGGTCCATGTTTTCAAATGATTTTAAGGATTTATTTACATGGACATGATTGTTTTAAAGTGATAATTTCTTTCTAAAGTTTCAAAGTGGTATGGGACACTTTGATTAAAAAATATATTTTAAATGAATTCCTTTGTAAATTTATGAATTTTAAATTATTTCACAAAAAAGCGATATTATCTCAAATAGTTTTACTGATCATTTTCAACTATGTCAACATCCTTTACAGGATATTATTCTTGATTGAGGTTGATTTATTATAATATAATATTGAATGATTTATGATATTTTTTGACTTTGAATGTGCTATTTTGATACCATTTATGATTTATGGTTAAAGTATTGACATTTCTTATGCTAGTTTTAATACAAATGTTTATGCTATGTTTCAACATTTTCATATGAGGAATGCATTGAATTAGTAAGTGACGGGTGGAGCCCACTATAGTTCCTCGATGCATTAATAGGTCTCATGATACAAATTAGTGTCGTGGCACAAGGCCTTGAAAAAAATTTATTTTTAGTCTTGACACGAGGACTTGACTATGTGGTTATGATTTCTAGTATTACGCATTCCCTCATTATGAAATTAGTTATTACATGTGATTATTTAACTAGTATAATATCCATGTGCATGTTAATATGGTAATGTTTGATTTATTTTTTCCATATTATGTTCATGTTTATGTTTAAAATTCTTTTGTTTTTATTACACTTCTTTCATTAAAAGTTTATAGATTCTGCTAAATTATTTACCCTTAATGAGAATCTGAGATCACCCCTTTATTAGGTTTTGTTTTCACAGGATTCTAAGAAGTGTATTATGATTGATGTGCAGGTTTAAGCTAGGGTAATAATGGCATTCTCAAAGGATTATTCTTGTTGTGTTTTATGTTTGAATGTGTAATGTAACATTCATGTATGTAATCTATTTTCCAAGACTACAAAACTAATTAGTCCTTAAAGAATTAATTCCTTGTAATCATCCCAATGTATTAAAATAATACATCAGCTCTCGGGTTCTTGGGTTGGGGAGTTACAGTCCCAGTGGGTAGGGTAGCAGTAGTGGGACTAGCAGTTTGTGGCCCCGAATAGGCGTGAACCATAGGAATAGGAGAGGCATTGGGGCCGAAGATCCTAGGAAGGTGGTCATGAGAAGAAGGGGAGCCCTAAGGGATGGTCTCTATGACATTTTTCTAATCTCTCAGGAAGCAGTTTCACCATGTAGACATTTCTTATGATGTTGTATTCCCTAAAACTTGGGGAAAATAGGAAGTATTTATATAGTTCTCTGATGTTTTTGGGATGTGGTAGCATCTTGATTGGGATGGGATTCACCTTTTCTAGATCATTAATTCCAAGGTTGGCTTCCACATGTCCTAAGATGAATCAGAGTGATATGTGATGACTTTGGGGGACCTGTTACATTCCATGGTCATTACACACCCTCTAACCAACCCGGTGAGGGTCATACTAAACAAGACATCTCCCCCATAGATTTTGGTAGTGGATAAATCCATGTGTGTGCCTCTTCAGGATGAGTGAAATGATTTTTTAAAAATTTATGCATATAGAGGATCTTCTATGGGAGGAATAATTGCTAATGACCAGGTAAATATTTGGATCTTATGTACCTCAGATATAATCTTTTCTTAGAATATTTTCTTAACATTTTTTCCACTTTAATTGGATTCTTGTACAGAATAGGGGTTGGTATATGATGGGCTTCAAAATGAAGGAAATGGGACCTTAACTATCCAAGTGAAAAGTGTGGGTGCCTTTATGATGTCACAGTCAGAGGAGGTCAGCCATCGACACCTGTAATCAAGGAAGATTCCTTGGAGGGGATCTTACCGAGGGGACTACCTATGAACCTCCAGAAGCTCCTCACTGGAGTGTACAGATCACGTAATTCCCTCAATCCTTTGTAACATAAGTTTTTTGGTTTTTTCTACCTATTCTTGAATGAAACATTTTGGTAGTGATAGTTCTAACGACACTTGGGACTTGAAAACCTGGACTTATAAATGCACTAATATCCCATGGGCATAAGCTAGTGATGGAGGTTTCTACACTCCAGGAAGAAATGTCCAAGGAGACTATGATTGTCAAGTCAACTATGGAGGTTCAACTGGAGGGGACTGCTGAGACTTCATCCTCATTTGAGGAGTTCAAGGTAGGGAGTACAGAATGGATAGCCTAAGTAGTTCTAGGGATATAACCAATAAAAGAGGCCCCACCAAAAATGTCTATTGGATCTATAATTTTGATCATGGAAATATAAATAGTTCCAACAATTGAGGTGATTGGGGAAGGTTTGTTATATTCATCTTCCACAAAATTGCCACTAATGGAAGTTGTGGGATTTGAGGCTGAGTTTGACCCATCTACAGAGGTAGCTAAGGTTTTTGGGATGATTTTATCCACCTTAGTAGTGTCACAGGGTGCAGCAGAGACCTCCTCTTTTGATGAAGATTTTTAAGAGGAAGTGTTCCCTAAGATAGTTCTTCAACCACTCATACTCGAGGTATTGCACTTAGAGGATCCAACCAATAATATATTGGTCGCCTTTCTTCAATGCGAGCCTAAACCTCTTGAACATTTCGAATATTTTGTCTTGGTGGTTTCTATGGATAATTAGATTGTGCACCATATGGCATAGAGGTATGTGTGAAATTTCATCATCGACACCCAGATAGTTGAACTGCCACAATGGGTAGGATCTCTCTTCCAATGGTTAATCAGTTTTGGGATTGGTAGGGTGAACTATAGCAACCTCTACACACTGGATCAAGAGTTTCTTATTCAATGAGTGCGTTTGGAGTGGTAGGATCTTGACCTTTCGTGGAATAAACACAAGGTCGAGGGTCCAAGGTGCTTTATGCAGCTAAGAAAAAGGTTACACGCATGGAGGGGCTAACACGGGAGCATGTGGATGTCATGGATACCTAGGTTGATATCTTTAGTATTATGAGGGATCCACTAGAGGAGGCTGAATCTGAGGAAGCAGAGGCCAAGAGGACTGAGGCCAAGGGTTGATTTAAGCAAAACTGGTAGCAATTTAGGGCCTAATAGGTCTGATTCAAGGTTGATGAAGATATATAAGACCTAGAAACACTAAATAATATCTTGGAGGCCACTCATTAAAGGTTATCTGTGTTTGATCGCTCAATTTATGTAGAGAATATGAAGATACAATTTTGAATAGGGGGGATCCAATGTGTGGATGACCCTCTAAAACTTTTCATTATTTTAAATTCTAGAATTATTGGACATATTCTTTTGTTTTATCATCTTATTTCAATAATATTTCTCATATAACTAACAATAAATCCATTAACTCTTCTGATCCATGCTCAGTGTGAGAAATAAGGGATGACCATACGATTTCCATTTATATGAGAGTTTCAAATGATTGTCAAATTCTCAGGTCTGTTATTTCTGACTGACCACCAAGAGTAGTTGAGCTGAGTGGGATTATTCTTGATAATGGGTCACTATGAAAAACTGATTTTATTTTCTAATGTGTGGTAGTTCACAAATGAGGTAACTCTAGGGATGTGTAATTCAACTCAAATAATGGGGAAATGATGGAGTGAATCATGATGCCCAAAATTTGGAACACAATGGTAGTGACATCATGACATAGAAAATATTGTTGGTTGTGTTCAAAACACAACATCCTTATCGCTTAGTAGGGAATGGAGATGAAAAATTGAGAGTCGACCTCTAACCATATTTGAAACATGGGTCTTGTCTCATAATTTTGTCCAAATTATTTTGAGATGTTGGCTCAGGAAGGTAGGTGGGCCTTGTCCAGACACCATTCCATTAAGGGGTCCCTTCATACATGAAGTTGGATGAGGATTTGAAATTAGGGGAACCCAAATAGTTAAGATGAAGTGATGGAATTTTCAAACAGATTACAACACTCTTGGAATTACTCCATCATGTATTTGGGAACATTATTGTGGCTGTGTTATTATATAAAAAATCAAACTCATCTTTCAGGGGATCATCATCTCAGATGTCAAAAGACAATTGAATGAACATGAATGATATAGTAGATGACCGACACTAGAGGAAAGAGCTTCTTGGGAATGGGGATAGAATTATTTTTCGTTTTACATCATGCAATAAGGAAAATAGACACATAGTTTTACATCGTATGGTGAGGATAGTGTACACATATTTTAACATCATACGGTAAGGATAGTGTACTATAATGTTTAATGTCATGTGATCCGGACACAGTGTATAGAGGTCACACACCGATCCAACCAATACTTCATCCTCATATCAGGTCAAGAGGTCATTCTATGTCCATTTAATAAGGTAGGGTAAAAATTAAAAAAGGATGTAGTGAACTGATATGAATGATAATCATCCAACCACAGGAGCTAATGGTGAATAAGGGTATCATGACAAGAGACCATGCACCAAGAAACAGAACCTGGGAAAAATCGCATATAGTTTAAGGTCATGATTCTTGGACCACTGATTTTTGTTTCAAGTCATAAATCTTGGACCTATTGTAAACAGTTAAGGTCATATTTCATAGACCATGGGAAGGGTGTTTCATGTTAAATCAAAGGAAAGTTACATGTTGTTGATGAAGGGGCCTAAGAGGCCACCTGATGTCACATAAATCATACCTGATACAAATGGACTCGGATTCTACTCTTATTTTGTGTTCATAGAGTTTGTATGATAGGGCTCCCTAATATGTTTTATATGAAATAACAGCGTATTTACTCAACATGAAAGAAGGTTAAGAAGGCCCAAATTTCATGAGAAAAATAAGGGGAAGGTTTCTAACACATTAAGGCCATACTGTTTGGACTGTGGATTTTGGAATTAATTCCATAAATCATGGTCCATGAGAATAGGGAAATAAAAGGTGCTTATGTGGGTCAACATAAGAAACCGAACCAAGATAAGATATCTTAGAATCACTATGTATCCCATGAGGATGATAATAAAGCCACACGTAGTTCTGAAACATGTTGTGGTAAAATACCAATTTCAGTAGAGGGATACTCTCTAAAACAAGAGTATTAAATCATCTCATACTTGGATATGAGGTATCCAAAATTTATACGAGGTAAGGCTATGGTTTAACATCATGTGATGAGGATGATAAATCATTTGTTAATCAAGTATTTTTCATATAGAGAATCCTAGTGTGGTATAGTTTAAAATCGTCTCTTTTTTTAAGGCATCCCAAATTTGTCTATGGTAAGGATATAGTTTAATAATGTATAATAAGGATATTCCTTTCTAATATTAGGCTTCGAGGGAATCTTGAACTAATAATGGGCCAGGGTATCTAGATGGTTCTTATACCTGTAAGGAGGCCAATGGGATATTTGATTTGATTAATGGTTTTATGGTGAATCAATCGATGGGATTGGAGACAGGAAGTCTATGGGTCACTATGTATATCATGAGGATGGGAAAAAATCACATGTAGTTCTTGAATAAATATATAAATTTTAAGGTCATACGGTTTGTACCATTGGAAGTGTAGTATTCAAGGATGTTTTGTGGTGAAAGAATTAAACCCGACGTGAATGAGCCAATGAGGGTCTTCACTATGTGAAGGGACCCTGAAGATGAATGCACATAGTTTAAGTCCATATGGTTGGGACCAAGGTAAACAAAATATGGGAAATCAGTTTAAAGTCGTGATGTGTGCACTATAAAATGTTTTTTCTATAAGAATGCTTTCACAACTTGAGAGAGGTAAAACCCAATGTGAATGAGTTGAAGGAGGCTCACATGCCATAAAGTTATCAAGAGACAAGTAGCACATAGTTTAAGGTCATAATGCTTTGACTATGTCTAGAGGGAAAAGGGGTTGGTGAATTTGTGGTTGGAACTAGATATGAGAATTTTGGGTGTCGCTACATATCTAATGAGGATGGGAATCAATACATGTGTAGTTTTAGAAGATGGTGTGGTATAATACCAACACCAGTAGGAGAGATCCTCTCTGGTGGGAAAATTTAAAGAATCCCATGGTTGTCATGGGGTGTCCCATGTTCAGGGTATGGGGTAAGGTTTTTTTACCATCCCACACTTATCGTATGAGGAATCCTGATTTGAGACTAGGTAAAATTAACCTCTTATCAAAAGTTATATCAATTTTTTATATGGTATAATCGTAGTTTAACATCGTGAGATAAGGAATTCAGGCTTTATAGTTTAAAGTCTTACAACTTGGACTACATGGGCTTCAAATAGTTTTATGTTCATAATTCTTAGACCTATTTCAAAAAGTTTAATTTTGTTTTTCCTGGACCAAAGGATCATAGTTTAAGGTCATAGAGTTTGGCCCATGAGGAGGGTATCCTAGAATAGATATATATAACATGGAGGAGTTACAATACAAATGTGTAGAAGGTCCTAGGAGGCCAATCATCACACCACATACTCCTAATAAGACTCTATTTCATGTTAATGTTACGATTCTTGGAATCAAACTCATAGTTTATGGTCATATAGTTTGGACCCCAGGCTCTTCTCAAATGGGAATATGTAGTGCAGAGGGATAATAAACTTGATGTGAATGGGGTCCAAGGAAGCCCGTTTCACACAACATATTTCAAAGAGGACCCACATATAGTTAACAGTCGTGATGCTTTGACTCAAGGATCCATTTTTATGGTCATATATCTCATATCAAAGGTTGTCTATTAGTTTAAAGTTTTAAATATTAGACCATGGGATCTTTTTTTTATGATCCTTGAGTTTAGACTAAATGTACTGGGTATCTAAAATGGGTATGTGTGATATGGAGGAGTGATAAACCCAACATTAATGAGGGACTATAAGGCCTGCACCACACCACATACTCCCAGGGAACCTACATGTAGTTTAAAGTCGCAAGTCTTGGACTTAGAATCCTAGTTTATTGTCATTAAGTTTGGAACCAGTGCTCTTAGATTATGTTCATAGAGTTTGGACCATGGGGTGAGTATTCCAACCAAAAGAGATATTTCTGGTGCAACAGGAACAACCTAATGTGAATGAGGACTAATAAGGCCCATTACCTATAAAACATTTCCATGATTCCCTTGTATATAGTTTAAAGTTATGATGTCTAGACTTGGGGTCCTGTTTTAAGGTCATAGATTTCAGACTCAATGAACAATTTAACATCATGTTCCTAACACACGGTGAGCTCCTAATATAAAGTAATTCTTAAGAAATTTGGTATTGGTGGGAGGTGTTATATGATCCCCATCCATGGTGATCAAAGAGTATGCTCTATTAGAATAGACCTTATAAATGATGTAGGGTCCTTCCAACTTAGGCTCTAACTTTGGTGGCTAGTTGCATATATCATCAGTGTTCTAAGAGTCTGTAATTTATCAACCTGGAGGAAGGAGAAGATGCAACCCTCCTTATTTAATGATCTCTCTATACTATTTTGGTGCCTCTCTAGATTATGAAAGGCTTGGATCATGTTCTCCTTAAGGTATTTTGGATCTTCTAGATGGAAATCTTCTATTTTCGTAGAAAATACTGATCATAAACCTATGTTCAGAGTGATGGAAGATGAACCTTGATGGAAAGGAATTCCTCTGTTACATACACCATGGAGTATTTAGTCACTTTAGTGGAATTATAAGCCATTTTCAATAGTCCAAATAGAGTTTGTGAGTTTTTTCAACCAACTTTTCTTGTTCTGACCCACCATCCTCTTCATAATGTTAGATATGGTCTTGTTGAATGCCTAGATTAGTCCATTATCTTATGAATGGTATTGGAAAGTATTATTGGATTGGATTTTATACTTTCTATATTATCTCTTCATATACTCAACCTAGAATTCAGCGCCATTATTGGTGAGAATGGTGTGAGGAACTTTGAATTGAAGGATGACATGCGAGCTTTTGAATTTGATCATGGATCAGGATTTGGATTCCTTGAGTGGAATCACTTATTACAACTTGGAGAAGAAGTGAATTTTAGTAAGAATGAACCTACATTGACAAGCTATCACTAGAAAGTGTGGTCCTACAATATCAAGTCTCCATACTGAAAAGTTATAAGAATAATTTGTGTTGTGGAGGATCTCGAGTGGTCAATGCATAATATTCACATGGATTTGACACACATGACACTTATTGTCATACTCAATGTAGTTGTAGACCATGGTAGGATAGAAATAGCCCAGCCTCTAAATCTGATGATATATTTTTACTTCTGTATGATGGGAACCATAGGAACTTGCATGAACTTCCTTCATGACTTGAGGAATCTCATCTCATTTGATAGAGTGGTGGAGAACTCCAACAAACCCATGTATGTAGAGAGTTTTCTTTTGGTTTAGACCACTTTAGAGGTTGAAATATGTTATGTGTTGATAGAATCAATCATGTTTGGATCAGTCTAGTGGGAAGATACCATGTTGGAGGTACTCGATGAAAGGATTTGTCCAATCGGATGTTTCTTCCACTACGGGGGGGTCCTGACATGGAAGCCATGTCAGCCAGAGGGATAACCTATTAGTTTTTATCATAATCTAGAATGATAGGTGTGATGAATCTCTGATGTTCCACATGAATGAATCGTTCATTTTGGTCAGGCTCTGCAAGAGATGCTTCTAGATTTTCTAGGGTGTTGGCTTGTCCGTTCTATAATTGAGGGATGTGACTCACTTTTTTCTGAGAAGGAAACTGGTCCATTACCTAGAGTTTGTGTTCCAGTGGGGGGACAAACTCTGGCTTTCTGATGATTTAGTCATAGTAAATATGTTTAATGACTAACTTGGAGTCTCTCTTCACAGTAATGTGTGGAAAATAAATCTTGAGGACCATTTTAAAACTAGTAATGAGACCATGACACTCTACCTCCTTTTTTGTGCAGCATTCTAAAAATAGGAAAAACTATGGTAGGATATCTTGTGCATGAGTGAGGAAGATAATACCCATTCCCACTCTATTGATCTTGGGTTCATTAAGCATTCTATCATTTAAACTCCAGGATCCACCATAAAAATGAATTTTCAAACCCAACATAGTTTGATCCAATGAGAGGATGTCCTCGTCTAGGAAATCAACATCTAGGGGCAATTATTCAGGGACTCAAAGGGTGGATAGGAATTTTTCCAATGCTTGAACCTTAACAGCCTTTTGTGGAATGAATCTGATGTCGAACATATGAAGGATCACTACCCAATGCACCAGTCATCCTGTTATCATGGGTCAATTTAAGATTTACTTTATTAAATCCACATGGGACACCAGATATATCTCGTGATACAACAAATAATACCACAAATTCTAAACTATAGAGACTAGTGTGAGGGACATATTCTGGATGTGGGAGTACCTCTTATCTATGTCTAGGATCATGTGACTGAGATAGTATAAATTTTTCTCTGTACCCTCATTCTTCCTTTTGGAAATAAGGGATCTAAGAGACCATTCTATGGATATCATATAGAGGACCAGAGGATTCCCTAATATGGGTGAACTCAGAAACCGAGGTTGTAGTAGATACTTATTGATTTTATCAAAGGTGTTCTAGAACTCCTCATCCCACTGGTAGATAGTGCCTTTATTTATATGAATCTATAATGGATTACACTTGTCGACCATATTCTCAATGAATAGGAATATATATGTTAAGTGGCCTTAGAGGCCTCAGAGATCCTATAGGTTGCTCAGGGGAGGCCTCTAGATTATGGAAATGATCTTATCTAGATCAATATCAATACCTCTATATATGATGATTATGATAAGAAACATCCTATAGGTAATCCCAAAGGTACAATTCAAGGGGTTTATATTCAGATTATATGAATGAAGGAAGTCAAACACTTTCTCAAGATCTATGAGATGGTCCCAATGAGAAAAGGATTTGACCACCAATTCATCCACATAAAATTCCACTAGAATCACAAGTATCATTGTGAAGATATGGTTCATGGACTATTTTTAAGTGTATCATATATTCTTCAAGCCAAATGGAATCTCCTTGTAAAATAAGGTCCCTTGTGGTGCCCTTAATGTGGTAGACTCCTCATCCTTGGGGACCATATATATCTGATTGTTTCCGGAGTTCCCATCCATGATGTAAAAATACTAGAAACTAGTTTTATCAATGATAAAAAACTCTATCTATAGAAGGGGAAAATCATCCTTTAGAAAATTGTGGTTGAGGACCCGAATGTCAATACATACTCTGATATTCTCATTCTTCTTCCTAATTTAGATGATGTTAGTATGTCCCTTGGGGTACTATACTTCTTTGATGAAGTTGGATTTGATCATCTTATCACCCTCGACCTCTACCATGGCATCGTGAGAGGGATGAATCTTTCTGGGAAGTTTGTTGAACCCATGATGACTCATTAGGAGACCAAGATGGTGGACAGTGACCTGAGGATCTAGTCCTATCATCTCATCATAGCTCTAGGAAAATACATCATGATTTTTCTTTTCTTAGGACATGTACTATTGTTTCTCCACTAGATACATGGATGCAATGATTAGAATCAGCTTTAGATGTGCCTTTGTACCAAGATCCACCTAAATCAACTCATCGACAATTGTGGAGACACCCTCTTCAAATGTGGGAGGAGCGTCTTCTAAACCCTCTTCATTTTCAAAGGTAGGAGAATCAATAAAAGGAGGCAATTATGCTAGGATATCCTTTTTAGGAGAAGTGGCTCCCAGTTGATAAGTTATGGAAACTTTTATAAGGGGTTCATGCTCTATTGAAACCATGGTAATAGAGTCTATCAAACCAATTCCCTTAGGCCTCCAACCATGGGGTCCACACTTGATATCAAAGCAATTATGGTAGGCCGAATTCAATAGATTCAGCCCTTCTCTTCATAACATATATGAATTCCATGAAATAGTTGCCATGGGGTGAACATCATGGTACGTTATAAGTGCAGGGGCCTCTGGTATCAGGTAGATTTATCCCATGAAAGTGTAAGAGGTAATCTTCAAACATTCAACATATTTTGGGATATGACATCCTTTTTCCTAAAGACGATAAGGTAAATCCATAGGTCTATCATTGTGGGTTCCAACTAGTGGATCGGGAGAATAGAAGAATAATCCAATTCTACACATGGATAAACCATGATGGATAAGCTCTCAACCTTACTGGTCTAAACTTGCTTCCCCTCCCTCTTGTAATAGACTACTTCCAGATAGTAGGCTTCATAGGAATCAAATGGGGATGCATCACCTAGGAGTACCCCTACTCAACAATTAAGGGAGTACTTGAGGAATTTTGGATATGAGGAAGGGACTACCACATGAATATGAAGCTAGGCCCTACCTAGGAGATCATTGTAGGTAGTATCCTACAAGACTACCATGAATTAAGCACTTGATATCAAGACACCTAATTGAGTCTTCAACCAAATCCTACCACAAAATCTCTACTTGGTTCTTTCATAACCCAAAATCTTCTAATTAGAGGGATTCAGATCTACTTGGGTCGACCCAAGCTTGTGGAGAACCTCGGTCAAGATTAGATTGATCCCAGAACTGATATACACTAGGCAGCTATGGATTTACACACCATTGAACTAAACTATAATGTAAAGTGGATGAATGTTCCCTTATATGATGGATCTAGCATCCTCACTAGAGATAAAGAAAGTAGATTATAATTCCTCCTACATATCCTCCTCTGTATAGTAGGTTTCTTCAGCATCTGCTTCTACTTCCAACTATAGGGGGATTTTCAAAGCCTCCATAAGGGCCTTACCTATCTCTTATAACAAAAAGAGGGCCTCGAGAATTGAGATCATTGTAGGTATGATAGAAATGTTCTTCATCACGTCGTACTTCCATTCCAATGGAATGTTTCTACCTATGGGTGCCCCTTAGCTGGGGTCACAATGGGTGTTGTTGGCTAAACCACTAGGTTCAAGATGGTACTATAAATTTCCTACAACTAATATTCCAACCCACCTTGAACCACAATTGGATGACTGTTGGTTTACTGAGGCCTGTCTCTGGTTTACCATGCCCAATTACAGTGTGGATGTGGTTGCTCTGCTTATTTAGTTAACACAGTCAACTCTTTTGGAATATTTGATATAGAGGTATGGGAGGACTGTGTCTAGTGAGCTCTACACAAAACCTGTTTCCTAATCTTGGTATCATTCATGGCTCAATTTGAGGCACTGGCCTGAGAATTATGGAAGTGTGCATGCCTACAGCCTCCCCTTTAATGACATCAGTAGAAGGAACCTGGGGGGTTTACCAGGTATTCCTCATCGGCAGGAACTATGGTGGGCTCCACAATTCGATGTCGTTCATAGAGGCATACTTATTATCATCCCCATAGGGATATTCTAATGGTAGTTAGACCCTATGGGAGGTCCCAACTTAGGAGGCATGAAATCACTAAGATTACCAAACAACCTCAGCACCTGTGGTAGACTTTGGTTTCCCTTACTCCATTAGTGCTCGCTCTTCTGAGATTTGGGGAGCTATGCGATAGATATTTGGAGGAGGGAGGTGTTACAACCATATGAAGTCATGGACTACCTTGATAGACACAGATGACACCATGGGCATGACTGACTTCTCTATGATCCAACCAGTCATCATAATTATGGTTCTCACAGTTGGAAACTTGCTTTAATTTTTCTGAACCCTCATTATCATTATTGGCCTCGATGGAGATATGGGATACCAATGTTGTAATGTTTCCCAAATTAACCATGCCTCGATCCATTCAGTCCTAGATCCAATATCTGACTAGATAGAATTAATTGATGGTATTCCCAAGGATCCTTTTGTATGGGAAACTTTTTGGGTGGTCAGTGTGTTTGGCTTCCTCAGGCCGTTCTCACTCTTGAAGTTTCAGAATCCCTTTCTCAAGGGAACAAATGAAATAGCCTAGAACCTACACATCATCGAAGGATTAGGTTTGATTTATTTTTATTTAAAATGGTTCTATGGGAACCTATCCTTGATGTGGGGTTGGGGACACATTTTTTCTTCTAGTAAGTGACCCTTCTTTGTGGGGTAGAGCTTAGCAGTTCTGTACTGAGTGAGGTTGTGCCCGGTAAGTTTACACTCATATTGGATTTTTATTTTGAGGTTCCAACACCTCCAATAGCTTAGGGGACTATACCTATACTATGGTCTAAGTATCTTCCTTGGAAGATCATCCCATAGGAGGTGTGAGAGGCAATGAGTGTGACTATTTGGATTCCTACAATGATTCCTCCAAGCACAGGGCCTTATTAGACAAATCCTTGAACTTGCCTAAGATGTTCTATGGGAAGGAGGAAGGGACCAACTCAATCTTGAAATTACCCATGAAAATTTCCAATAATTACACTTAAAATAGTGGCATGTCAAGGGAATACATGAGCCCTTTCCACATAGTGAAAAAATCTATGACTCTCCCATAAGTATTTATCTTGAACTTGAAGAGTTCATCAATAATTTTCTTGTGAGTAGTGGAGATGAACTAGTAGAGGAACTTTGTGCGAAGGTCTTTCCAGCTAGTGATAGATCCTATGGGAAGCTGGTTGTACCATAGGAACATAAGTTCAACCAATGTTTGGATAAAACATCAGAGCTTGGTGGCCTCCTGTTTCTTTTGGGTCCCCAACATGGTCTTGCATTTCGAGATAAAGTGGTTTAGACTCTAGAATTAGTCACCCATCCCATTGAATAGGGAAGAACTAGGGTTCCAAAAATCTGAGGGTGCTTGCATATTTTCCACCTATACTGGGAACTGCTTACTGTTAGGTGGGATCACCACCTATCGTGTCTCCTGGGATTTGAGGTGATCGATGAGAGAGGATATCAAATTATCCTATTTAGGGTCCTTATCTTAATGAGTATCCCTAAACACCAATTCATTGACATGCTCCTCAACTCAGTAAGTGGGATCAGTGGCTCATGGAGCGACACTTCCTGGATCCTGAGGAGAAGGATCATGCTACTTGGAAGGGTTTGGTGACTCATACCTTTTCTGCTTTTCATAAACTTCCACCTCTTATCTATCAGAATGCATGGGATTTCTGAGCTCGATTAGGGTAAATTGAAAGAGGAGTGCTTTCTACCCCATTGGAGTAGAGATGGAATCCCAATGGGCTGCATCGTAGTCTAGGTTATGATTATCAATGAGCTCATCAATGGTCCATTTCTTCCATATGACCTAATAGAGTAGGGAAAAAACCATGGGATCTATCTCTATCATTGGAAAAATATCAGGTGGATAAGAGGGCCCAATATGCTTCTCACCATTATCAATATTTATATGGGAAAGAAATGTCTCAGAGGGATCTCTATGGCTGAGAAACTACCTATAATAGAGGGTGTGGATGTCTTTATGAGGGTATTTTTTGTACTATGTTTTCCCAGGGGATGGATTTATTCTATTAAAGCCAATGTCAGAGTCCCTTTCCTTGGATAAATCAAGAACAACCATGTTTGCCATAACTAAACCTGAAGTTAAATCCTTAATATCAATCAGTAGGCCAGGATATCGTATGATGGGGATTAAATGGAGAGATGTGTACTATCCTCAACCCCTGATCTGAACATATAGAGACACCTCTTCCATAATACATAAGAGAACTATAAGGCTCTTAATGCATTATTTTTTGAGGGTCTTGTGGTAACTAGATGATGCAGTGTGTTGAGCCACTAGGAGTGCAGGAAACTCAACCCTTCAACACTGTTGATCAATATCTTTGAGGTGCCCCTGACTTCCTGTATAGGTAAACTAATAATCCCTGAAGGGGTGAATCACCATCGGGATGGATTGATGGAAACACGTGACCTAACCCTCAATGAGGGACCTTATGATTTTTATATTGGGAGGTTTAGGTGGCAAAAACATCACTAGAAACTAATAATCAATCGGAGTTTCCCATAGGCTCTCCTATTCAAAGTCCTATTCTAGGTTGGCCCATGTATTGATCATTATTGGCTGAGAGATAGGAGGTGATACCGATATGGATCGATTTTATGTAAGGTTTTCCTATAAATGATCCACTTCATGGGTCTCTTGTTCACTACATCAGGGGTCATCTTTTTGGTGTGGTACCAACTGCATCATCATATATCTATAGGATGGTGTGTTCCCCACTACCTCATGGGTGAGGTAAGAAGTGCTCAATTATGGATCAATAGAATTCTCACTCTCTATAGGAGTCATCCCAATCCACTCATGTCTCCTAAATCTAATATAGAGGTAGAGAGGTGGGATGCTGGTGGTGATAGGGATGGATGCACCATGAGCTCCTGGAAGGGATCCAGATATTCCTCCACCTATATGTACATATAGAGGGCTCTAGGATCCTATATATTTCACCTTCTAGGATGGTGAATCTCACCTTTCAGGATCCTTACCTAGATTCTGGTATTCAGGGTGGAGGTACCATTGTTTCCATGATCAAATCATCCATGTCTTTAGAATATGAAATATTGATAAGGTTGATAGCGACTTGTCATTTCCCTATATTTCACCGACAATGGTGATTGTTTACCGTTATTCCTTGTGGAGGTTCTTCGGAGAAGGGAACTTCTTCATCATTGGTAGGACCTCTGTATTGGTTGGTTGGAGTATAGTGAGGACCTTTATTCTTATTGAAGTGGACATAGGGATGACCTCTATGTTTATGAGTGGGAGTGTGAAGGAGACCTCTGTACTAGTTGATGAAAGTTGCAGGGAGGAACTCATCGTTTATTTTTGATGGTGTGGTAATGACCTCCACACTACATCTCATCATTATGGGTCATCCTGTAACAGTTTTTGGTGGTTTCAGTGATTGATCGATTCAACCCAACCTACCTATGAGGTGGTTGATGTCTCAATCCCAATCAGACAAAGGCTGATCCCAGTTCTCCTTTTTTATGGATTATAGGTACTTAGATTAATTCACTAAAGGTTTAGGGGCACTAGGGATATAGTAGATGATGTCCCTTTTGAGAATTCACCAAGACCATCCCCTGAAATCGTTGTCGGGTTGTTTAGTAAAGGGCTAGTGGAGTAATGGTAAAGTCCACCAGCTCTTCAACTTGAGAGACCAGTCATCTCTAGTGCTAACGGGGCTTAATGGAAACCCTCATTTGTAGATCTCAGGTAGTAGTCATAGTCAGGGTGACTTGCTCATTACCCACATCCACTTAATAGGGGAGATAGTCTTAGGATAACTTTGGGGAGAGACTCCCAAAGTAGTATGCTATCTAAATGGGGATTGGTTTCTCCCTATAAAGCCCTTGGATACAGCAATGTCAGTAAGGTGTGAAAGCCTCCAGGTCCTGGTGGACTGTATCCCATGTGGTAATAACCCCTTTCTATTTGTACCTTTATAATAAAATTTTGATCACCTTCTATTGGATGATCTATGAGGGTGATATGGGTAATGGGTTCCCTACAGTTGAATACATGGAGGAAGTCATGGAAGGAGAATGGTCATGCTGGATCCTCACATCATTTTGTCTCTTTCCCCTATGCCTATGGGAATTTGGTGGCTTATTTTATATATATTGGGTCCTACAAAGAAGGTAGATGCATCCATCAATAATAGTATGAGAACATTAATTCCAATTAACCCAGTTTCATCCAATATTCTGATGTAGAGAAAGATCCACACTGATGATGTCGCAGATGGAAAATTCGCAATGTTTACTAACCAAATTCTCTAGTGAGTTCCATATTTTCCCCATAGTTTTTCTGGGTGGTACATGGTGCCAGATGTTTGAATTTGGTAACATGCTATTCTACTGATTTCTCAAATGCTACTAGCTTCCTTGTTAAGGAGAAGATATTCACATTAGGCTCACTATTTCTATCTCAATGGTTTCACCAAGGGCCCCACCAATGCATTGAAATGATGCATGAACGTATTTGTTGTATTGTATCCCTATATTCCCACTTTCCAAATGCATGTTTCTTTTATCACAATTAATGGTGATGTCTTCTCCTTGATCGAAATAGTGTGATGGGATGCGAATTTCTCCTTCCATGGATTCCTCAATGGAACTCATTTCCTATTTTGGGACTCCCTTGTAAATTAATTCATGTTCTTGGAACTCATTCTGGGTTACATCCCTTTGTGGAAACCAGTTAATTACACTGATTTGATCTTTACATTGTTTTTTTACAGGGTAGAAACCTTAGTTCCAGAGAGTATTCACATTGGGAATTTTTGGGAATTTTTTGATACTTGGTGCATTGGTCACATGTATTATTCCTATAGGGAGGGAATCTCATGGAGGCATCTTAGGGTGTATAACCCAAGGCATCCCATGTCAATAATTAGGTAATTATGTCAGGGTAATATGTCTTCCAAGGCTTTTTACCTCAAGAATAACATGTTTTTCATGAGGTATATGATGTCATGGGTGCATATATTACAAGTCTTTCACCTCTGTAATCTTATGTTTTTTATGAGGTAGTTGATTTTATGGGAGATATCTTCCAAGTATTTCACCTCAGGCATCTAAATTTTTGTATTATGTATGTATATGAACATCCCTTGAGATGGATCGGGTGATAGCTATAACATCATGTGGAGACAGTCAAAAGTTTAATGTCTTGTGTGGGAATGATGAGAACATGTTTAACATCCTATAGGGACATAATTTTTTGTCAAAACACCCCTTTAGGTGGATTAATGAGGTGTGTCCCTAGAAGGGAAGAGGTCAGAACTGAAAGGTTTACCAATGGATCAGGATGCCCAGTGGAGGATAACCTGAGATGGATGGATTAGAACATCCCTTTAGATGAACCTAGGGTGGTTGATCAGGTTTCCTCTTAAGGAAGATCATGTATGAATGGATCTGAAAACCCCTTGTGGTTAATCCGAAATGAAGAGGTCAAGACGCGCCTAGGGAATAACCCAAGAGGTGTGTCCCTAGGAGGGGGAACTGTGAGTTTACCATTGACCAGGATACCCCTAGAGGTAAACATGGGACACTGATCAGAATCCCCCATGAGGTGGATAAGGGAGTTTTATTCCTAGGATGGAACACCTAATTTGATGTTTGGTTAGGATCCCCCTTGATTTGAACCTAAGAGATTGATCGGGACACCCCTTGAGACATGTCAGGTTGGTACATCCCTATGAGATAGCACAAAATTTGATGGTTGGTCGGGATTCCCCATGAGGTGAACTTGGGAGATTGATTAGTATTCCCATTGAGGTGGATCAGGTAGGTGCATCCCTAGGAGGGAACACCTATGTTGATGGTTGGTTGAGACATTCCTTGAGGTGAACTCGAGAGATTGACCAAGACACCCCTAGAGGAAGATCAGAGACGTACATCCCTATGAGGGAGAACCTATGTTGATGGTTATTCAGGATTAAACCTAAGGATGATTCCTATGAACCTTTTTTAGATGATAGAGATAAAAACACTAAGAGTTCTATACTGAAATTTAAGGTCATGTGACAAGTCTGTTCCATATAGTTTAACGTCATTCGGTAAGGACGCTCGTGTCACAAAAGGAGAATTGATGAGGGATGGTGTGGGATTTATTCATTGAAGTTTCCATGGGAGGATATCATTCCATGTGAGTAATGATTATACATGGAATCTTCCCAAGGATTACCTCATTATATGTGAGTGGGGATTATACAAGGAAGCTTCCTTAAGAGAATCTCATTCCATGTGAGTTGCACACAGAGCATCCTATGTTTATCACACATGGTAAGTGGTGCAGGGGGTGTAGGGGTTATACCATTCCATTCATACACATGGAAACATTTTTTATCACATAGGTAAACACTATAGATTTATGTCAAGTGGTGAGGATGTTGTTGTAAAGTTTAACGTCATATGACTAGGACATCAAACTAGGTAGTTTAACATCATGTATCTCGAACATGGGTGGACTCACTTTATACCCGTATGGATTATAAGACAATTTATCGTGTTCCTTGGATGGGGAATGCCTTTGGAACTTCTGGGGTAAAATGAAGGGAGGAGTGTCCAGTCATGAGGTCCATGTTATTGATCCTATGATGAGAAGAAATAGGTGTTATGGTACCTATACTGAGAAGAAAACGGTAGGTTGGAAGCTTGATCCAAATTTGGGGTGAAGTGGCCAAACATGGGAATGGATGGAACAAGTCACAAGGGTACTCTAGGTGTATCTAAATCAGTCATGTATTATTTTGGGGGGGGGGGCTGGGAACTCAACCTTTATGAAGTAGGGTCAGCAGAAGGGAGTTACCATGGAGAGGCCCATGATAGGGTTTTCAAAAAGATTAGGGCCCCACATATAGGTGACTCTAAAAGCGTAGTTGATTATTATATTTTGGGTGTTTTTCAAAGTAGTATTATTCATGAAACATGTTTCCCCATCCTTGAAGTGAATTCTTGATTAGGAAAGGGAGTGCTTTGTGAAGGTTGAATGCTTCATGAAGCCTCAAGTACCCCATAAGGAATTCTTCCTTTTCAAATGGAATAGGAATTCATGAAAGGAATCCCCACCATAGGTTTAGTATTTCAATAACACATGAAAGTTATTTCACAAAGCTTGGATACCTTGGGTGATCCATTCCACTTTGGTTAACGATGCTTAGGAGGTTCGTGAATTAAGATCAATCTGAAAGATGAACGTTCAAGTAACCATCCGAAAATATCATAATAAAAGGGGTATTTATATGTAAGGGTGTTCATGAATATTGGAGGTGTATTTTGAAGAATTTTTAGGCTTTAAAAATGAGCATAGCTATGTTTGTATGATTATTGTAATAATTAAGACATCGTCAATGCTTCGCGAATTCAGAAAGTGCTCCTCGAATTTGAAAATCACTAGGTAGAGGATTACTCTTAGACCTTCATGAATTTTCAAAGGTAAATTCTAGTCTAGGGATATTTGTGACCTCTATTAATTCTCAAAGGAGATGGGATTTATGAAACATACTCCTTAGAGGGTTTCTGGGTTGTTTTGAGCTCATATATTCACCAAATCAATCATGCATTCCTTGAGTATTCTCATGAAAAGGGTATTTTGGAGCAAACAGTATCCCTAACATAATTCATAATGTAAAAAATTAATTTTAAATAAACTAAATTTATCTAATGAATTATAATTATTCTTAACAATTTTAATTAATTTTATAACATGACTCAATTAGGTATAATTTCATAAATACTCATTGGTCGACCTTATTAGTCTGAAACCATGACCCAAAACATGTGGGAGTTCCACTAGATAATCCTAATATCAACCTGGGATAAAACCTTATCATGTGATGACAATTAAATCATCATTTTAATTTAATTTAAAACAAAAACATTGAAAAATACAAATGATGACATACCTAAGATAAACCATCAAGCAAGGAATGTAGGTTCCATCTTAGAACATCTTCTCACTATACATCATGAAATCCTCTTAAAAATGTATTATTTCGCTATACTCTAGTTGAAGAAGATTTAAAACCATTACATGATAAAATTTAATCAAGGAAGAAGTAAGGGAAAACAAGAATGTTAGAAAATGGAAGGAAATGAATGCCTTCAATTATAAATAAATTTCCTCCAATGACCCTCAAATCATAGGATATTCAAAGAATAAAGTTGGAGTGGATTCCCTTAGTTCAGTCTTGCATGAGGGAGGAAGAAGGTGTGGGGTTATAAAATTTTCATGAAAGAGTGGTCATTTCCAACTTTAAATGAACCACATTTTTTCCCCATTATTTTCCAAAATGTGTGCCAACCATGAAGTATGAAATATTTAAGAAAACCCCCTTCACATGTTTGGTCAACATAGTATACCAAACCTTACACCAACCAGGAAAATTTGGCATTGTCTCAGTCTATAACATTTCACATGGTTTGTCTGTAACCATGTAGAAACCAAGTTCCAATCCCCTGAGTCTAATCATGTAACACCCTAATATTTTAGAATATATTTCTCTTTAAATAATTGCATTTTTTTTATTTCTTGTGTAACAGGTAGCACCGAGTTTAAACAAACCATGGTATACTGTTAAAATATTATTATGTGATAGTTATTTCCTAGATATTAGATTGAAAAGATTGACTATGACATTATAAATTATGAAACATATATGGGTACATATTTATAAAATTATTTATTTTGGTTATTAATTAATTAGAAACAAATATTAAAAATCATCATAAAATAAAAAAGATGTTTTTATGAAAAACAATTATTTGTATTCTAACATTGTATATTTATCTTAATAAATTAAATTAATCAATATTGGTGGATGATTTTATTAAAATTCATATATTATATATTCAATAAAAAAATTTAACATTCATTTAATATTTATCTAAACATGTGATAATAATAAACTATGTTTTATTAATAAAAATATATTTTTTTTCTAAAAAGTGGTTTTCATCTTATTTTACATGATTATTTTTGTAAATTAATTTCTTTCAATTATAGAAATTAAATTTTAAAAATTGGATTCTATATTTTGAATCCATAGGTACAAATTTGGAAAATAGGCCCTTTTATTTTTTTTCAAATATGAATAGTAATCGTGGTAAATTTTATCACCTTGATAAAGGGTAAATCAGATTAATCTTGGTTAAAACTAAGTGATAAGGTCATAATTTTTCATCATAATTATTATTGGTTGAATTTAATTTTACCATTATAACCTTAGTCTCTAAATAAGGTTTCTTAATGGACACTTGTCCACGAAAATTGCCTATATAATATTTAAAGCAAATAAAGTTACAAAATGTCACTCTCTAAGATTTAAATATATTATACTTTTCCATATAGGGATAAAATAATGAATAAAAAGTTATATTTTATACATTATGAAATTATATTAATGTTTATATTTTATTTTTATTTTTTAGTGATTAAATAATAATCTTTAATTCTTGTGCAACACTAATATAATTTTTAATCAATTAATAAAAAAGAATGGTTTCTAAAATATTAAAAGTAATATATTTGGAGTGATTTATATTATTACATGAATTTTTTAGATAGATATACCATATTAGTGATATATTATAGGATTATATTCTAATTACAACATTTTCTTTATGTCCTTTAAGTCAAATTAAATAAAGAGTGTCAAAATTTACATTAATGATATTTTATAAAAATAATATTTTATTAAATTATTTATAAATCATAAAAAAGTGAAATTGTACAAGGTGGGTTATATATGGTATAATATTTTATCCATTTTCCATTTATGTACCAATTTTTACTTTATAAGTAAAATTATTATCCTTTGAGAGTAAAAAACGATATTATTGCAGTTAAGGTTAAAATTGGTAAACAGAGCGGTTAATCAATAATATAAGATTTAAAACACAATTCAAAACCTATAAAAAACTTATTGGTTGATTTTATTTAAAAAAAATCCTATTTTAAGTTCAAATCCATACCATTTTGTATAAATGTTTCCTAGATAGTGACTTTATTATATTTAATATTTTATGAAATATCAAAAGTGCCTCGTCCCTCAATTATAAAAAGAAACCCATCCTTTCTATTCTTTACACCAATTTGAGACTTATATATCAAAAATAAACTATAAAAATATCTTCTCAACTTAATTAAATAAATTCTAGTGTTTATGGTTTTCCCAAATGACCAACCGTAGGATCCTTAAGAGAAGATCTAAAAGAGTTATTTCAAAGAAGATGTAATCTCCATAACCAATCACTTTATTTTTAATTCTTCTTTTACATCATCTAAATATATTATATTATTCATGAAATAATACATTTATTATTATAAATATAATAAAATTTAATTATGATTATTAAACCACATTTATTCACCTCTTTCCATCAAATGAGAAGTGAAAGTATCATTTGTACATATGTACGGCTTACCGTCTCCACATACCGATACTATTCATTTTCCATCACCATATTTCATGTATGGTTATTATGATGGTTTTAAAATTTATATATTATATTTATGACATAATTATTCTTATTTAATGATAATATTATATATACCTTCTAACTTTCCAATCAGTTGGAAAACAATAATGTTGCTCATGCATACGTGTGGAATACCACCTCTACAAAGCAATGTGATTTTTTTCAGTTTTTTTACTTATATGGTAATAGGGATGGATTTAATGAATATATAAGATATATATGATATAATAAGGATTCTTTAAATTTGAATTACTATTTACCTTTCTTTATTTCTATCCTTTCAAAAATAAAAAAAAATGTTCATGTGTACGTACGGTCTGTCTTATCCATGAACGGAGTAATTCGTTTTTTATCTCTATCTTTTGTGAATGATTATAAATATGTTTATAATGGATATATATATTATTTTTATATCATGATTTAATTTTTTATATTATATAACCATTATTATGGTATATGGACCAAATCTACTGAGCCATAAAATAAATGAAAAACAAGTCAGATATCACACATAAGAGTGATTTTAATAAAGAATTGTTAATAAAAACGTGATAAATGGTTATAATTAAATCATATATGGTATGATATATATATTTGAATGGTTATTATTTAATATATTTATTATATTGGAGGTTCTAACATGTACGAATGAAGTCATACCAACGGTGAGGGATTTTTGTCTCACTTTTATGTCTGTGAGGCATATTTCATTTCACCACTTGTTTATTTTATGTTGTATATATACTACCCATGAATTTATATTATGATTTATATTATAAAATTTATATGGATTTAAATATCCATATAATAATATTTATTTCATGGGGATTATGATTCAAATGTTACCAAAGCGGGGGGTTTATGTTACTATCTCATTGTTTATCAGGACTATTCATGATTAAGTTTATAATAATGAATTATGGTGATATACCTCTCAAGAAACTCATGAATTTTATTACCTACTGTTTATTTAATTAAATAGTATGTTTTCATTTCATTTTACTCTATTTAGTTACTTAAGACACCAAAATAATATTTTTAAGTAAAATCAACTTTATTTCTCTCTTTAGTTAAAAAATATTTGTCTTTCATAACCATGTTTTCTAAAACATTAAAGAGGTGTTTTAATATTCTACTATGATATTTTAAATTAATTTTTAACCATGTTTTAATTTTTTTTAAAAATAATTAAATATAAACTTATTTCTATTTTATTAATGATGTAATTTTTTAAGTTTTATTAAAATGTGAAAGGAATTTTTTTTCTATTGACTTATATGGAAGGAATGAAATTTCCCACCATCATGACAGATCATTACATTAAATATTAATTTATAATTTTCTAAGGTTATTTTCAAATAAAAATATTTTTACAATATTCAGTGAATTTTTAGTTTTTGAAATTTCATTTTCTCAATGGAAAGGATATTTTCCTCATAATGTCTTAATGATCTTATGGTGGTATTTCTATTAATCAAAGACAAGAAATCTTGATTTCACTTTTGATGGGGAAATAATTCAAGTATACCATACTTATTCTTTCCCTATATGTTTTATGTTTATTATTACAATATGTTTATGAAATTTTTTTTGTTTCCACTGGTTATGTGATGATGAAATAATGAAATGTTTATTAAACCCATTTCTTTTTCACAGGTTATGTTGTGATGAATCACTTATGAAACCCATCTCTTTTCATTGGTTATTATATAATTAATGTTTTATGGTATTGTAGAACAAATTTTTAGGATTTTAATTATTTTTTTGTCGGCCTGTAACTATATATACCTCTAATGAATTGGATAAATATTAATTTCTCAGGAGATAAATAGGACTATAATGGGCAGTGAACCTAATTCAGTAAGGTACTATGTCGACTATGATAGTCTTTGGAGTGAACCATGAAAACTATGATGGTTGTGGGAGTGAACTCAATCCACTATTATAGTCTTGGTAGTAAGCTTGGAATACTAAGGAAATAATTTACTATGCTTATGTGTATGCCATAAACTTATGTCTTATGCCAATGTTATGCTCTCATAGATCATGTTCGTTGATTCCTTTATGATTCATGACTTGTGAACTAGAAAGATTTATTACATGAAACAATATTATGGCCTTTTATATATATTGTTTGGTTTCTAAAATATTTTGATCATGTTATCAAATCCTTATTCTTGTATTATATTGATATCTAAACTATTTACCCTTACTAGGCATTTGATCTCACCCTTTCTTATGTTTCCTTTTCCTCGGGTTATGAAGAAATTTATTAAGTATGATATGTATAATAAGGGTACTAGTTATGAAGATTTTTGTGGGAGATGATGTTGTAAACTTATTAATCTATTGTTTATGTATTTTTGTTTCCAAATATATTATACCTATACAATTCCAACATGGATCGTTATGTTATATAATGAATATTCATCTAATAAGATATAATATCTATGTATGAAAATTATGGGTTTCTATAAATCTACCTCACATGGTTTCATTTGAATATTTCATGGTTCTCCCTTAACCATACAAAAACCATGAAACACAATCCATGCGAGAATAAAATTAAGGTAAAAACACCACTTGTAAGTGTATCTATATAGTTTTCCATAAACTGTGGGACCCAAACCATGCTCTATGGAAAAAAACATATCCAAATTTTTTTTAAAACAACTTGAATCTATCAAGAATCCCCCAAGAACACAATCCCACCTCTTGGACCTCAAACCTTTTCAAGAAATATTTCTTATTGCCACTAAAACTCTAGGAATTTAAATCCAAATCTCAGTTATCAAAATAATCCATCCACCGAACTCAAAAATTGAAATTTCTCTAGAATTTCGTAACCCATAAAAACATGGATTTTTACAATCTCCCCACCATATAACTTCTCAAACTTGAAAATTATTTTAAAACATTAAACTAACAAACCCAACCTACTTAGGTTACTAATCCATGTTCAATTAACCATATTCTTCTTTGTAGCACCAAATGAGCATTCACTATGCAATTCCATGAACAAGGCACATTATCCATTAAAAATATAGCCCAATATTATATCCATCAATGAAATTCCTAAAAGGTGATTACATGTAACCTTATATATTTTGACATAAAAATTTCATTGACAAACTCATCATTTGGTTTATAGTTATCCTCACCATATAACTCAACTCGAAAAGGTCGATTCCTAATCCAAGGAGCTCCACACTATTGGAATTTCTAACTGAATGCATCCTCAATGCCTCAAAAACCCAATAGGTGTGTTTTCCATCTCACTACAACCAATCACATATAAAAACACCATTCAAAATTTTATATTTCCTCTCATCTCTAATTCTGAATTGAATCAGATGAATATCCACCACCCATGTGCATAGCCTGTATACGTCAATATTTCCTCTAAAGGTACCACCTAAAACTAAAAATTTCACTATCATACTATATATTAAATACCCTAAACCATGGTACCAAAATTCCCTGTTTACAAAGTCATGTTATCCAAAATGACACCATCACCACGTTTTGTCTCATGATTAGCCCCCAAAATGACACAAAGAAACGGGTTTACCCCTTGAATAATTTCATTAACTTGGGTTCACCCCATGAAACATCCAAAGAACCATGATTCACCCCCTGAATAATATTATGAACCATGTTTAACCTCACGAATCACCTCCAGATCATATAAAATTTACCCTAAGTCCAATGACAATGCACCGACTTGTCAAATGTCTCATTTGAATATGAAATCTTGTATTTACCATGAGACCAGATATAATCATATTCATATTCTCACTGACATTCCAAAAACCACCACAACTATATGATGATATATCTTAAGAATCTATGAACCTGCCAATATGAGGTTCCTACTTCAATGAAAGAATAGGAAACCCGTTCACACCTGAGCACCAACATGAATCGTCAATCACCACCCATTCCTAACTCATGGGAACATTATCTTCAGAATTCGCTAAATTTTCTTCTGTAACTAGGGTCACACCCTACAATATCCTGTGGTACTCTCCCCATTATATGGATTTACATATACCATTCTACTATCCAAACCACAATATCCATATTCATTATCTAGTTAATACCTCACCAGGATCACTCCTGAATCAACTACACCATTATACCTGATCCATTTCCAATTTCACCTTTATCACAAAGGGAATTTTTTCATTTAATTAAACCTCAACAACTAAGATGAAAATGTCTCACTAAATGCATTGGTCCGTGGACCATACATGGTTTCTCACTGATATATAATTCTGGGACATTGTGTTTAAATAGAGTGCTTTATTTTGATCTCATTAGAAAACTAATGGGTGTATACTATATTGCCACACAATATTATAATCTGAATCATGATCAATGAGTTTAACATCATCACACCTAGTCTCACATTCCAAAATCATTGATCATGCATTACCAAAATTACCCTTGGTGCTTCTCTTCAAAATCAGGCCATGTACCCATACCCAGTGATATCAAATGAACTCCCACAAATTGGGAATCATTCCATAACCACAAGAATACATCCATGATCTACCATTAACCACTCATGAACAAATAAAAAATACATATTGATACATATCACATTGATCCTAGCCTCAAAAACAAGCCTTGTTACTGAAATCACCAGCACTGAAGGTGCTTTCCTCATCAAAACCCAAGGCATCTCCTTTCATATTCCATTTACTTGATTGCACCTCATGTGCACCGATCTAAAAGAAAGGAACCTAATCATTTCTTCCTCATTAATAACATATATGTAATATCCAAGCATGTGTCCTATATTTATAAGAACATCATCCGCACAAATCCTAACATTATGAATTTTCCCATGCTTCTTCCTCGAAGGGAACTCACAAAACTACTCTAAATCCGCTCGTATGTTACCCTCATATAGAAAAAATCATTTCATCCATAATAATTGGATCACCAATTTCTTGATTCATATGTCAATGCACTAGGCTCTCCCACCTAACGCATAATTCACATGACACTTAAAACATAAATCATAAGAAACACATCTTGGTTTCCATATCAATATTAGCTGAAAAATAATGTGCCAATTTACCTACTGTAGGTTCTCATATATCTTGTGTCTCTTTCCAAGCAACCAAATATTAGGTAATTGGATCTCACTTTGAATACACATACATTATTACCCCCTCGAGAATCTATAATCTCTTGTTGATCCTTATTAGACCTCTATATATAGGTGCTACCCCCTTGAGAATCACATTCTCATATATTAGAATATATGTATAGTGTAATTTCCTTACCATTATCATTTTCAAGTATCCCATAGCCAAATTTTCCAATTAAGTATAATTCCATGAATAATCTCTATGGGAAAACACCATATAGGTTGTTTGCTGAAACTTTAAATAACAGAACCTATTTATTTCAGAAATCTTCCACCAAGAGTTCATTTATAAGTCATTGTGCATCTGTACTAACTTACTTGGGACACTATATATCCCTTTCACTAAGAGATTATATATAATTCATCGAGATTCATCCTGATGTAATATCCACATGACCTTTCATCAGAAGGAACAATAATATGGTCCAACTTAGTGAAATTACATTCCAAGTTTTACAGGAAAGAACCACATAAGTTGTTACTAACACTTTAAATAGTTGATCCATCACCTTAAGCGATATCAATCACATATATGTATTTGTATGTCATGTTACTACCAAATTCCAAATATGATTCATGAACATCGACGTCGTTCCAATGGGCCAAGATCCAAAAATCTAGTAACTGGACTCTTGCCAATAGGCCAAGAGACAAAAAATATAATAGCTCATAAATCATAATCTCAAAACACATGTGTGCCATTATAGGTTAAAATAAATCAAATACAACATCATAAAACAAGAATTTTAGTCACAATTTCTCATTAAGATGGACTTCCCATCAAAAAAGGTGTGCATGAAACACCAGTAAGAGGTCTATCACAAACCCCAGAACATTCCTATGTCACATATATACCGTCACCAATTATTAATGAATCCACTCATGATAAGAATATATAAATAATACATTGAAAACATTTCTTAATTATTTCATCCACATATAGTTTCATAACATAAGGACTTAAAGGTTTTGTGTCTAAGAGACTAAAAACATAAAAACACTTATTTCAAATGTTGTGAACATTTCCCTATAAACTAAATCCACTCATATAAATTTCATGACATATAATCATCTTAAAATACTAGTTAAGTTAAAACAAGGGAAGGGGTGAGCTCAAATATTTAGTAAGGGGTAACATAACAAAGTATATATTGGTTAGATCATAAACATGTGGAAAATCATAAATGTGGAAAAATATCTAGTTAAAAAAAATAGATCAATAAGTGTTAACCATAATCTTTATGGATAGATATAACATATCAAACGATAACACTTTAACCATGGAATGAGAAAATAAAACATAAAGAATATAACATGATCCATGTACCATAGGAAAGAATGTGTCACAATCATAAACATAAAATTTCTCATCTTTGTGAACCTAGATACCCACCAACCCATTCACTCATAAAATTGTGGGTAAAGATAAATTCCATCACACTCTCTCTTAGATATGATCGTTTACTCAATGCATTGGAGGGAGATATAAGTCCCACATATCTCATACTCTATAAATTTTTGTACCATATAAAAAAACAACTATCACATGATAAAATAAACAATCAAAATAAAATGGGCTTCTTCAAATTTAAAAATAATCACATAAATAAAAAATGGAAATAAAATGGGTTTCATAGAACATTCAAAATGGAAATAATTTAATATTCATAGGTAACTCATGGAAATAAAATTGGTCTCATAAAACATACAAATGTTATAAAATCAATTCATGAACTAAATCACTTGATACAAAAAAAATTGATCACCCTAAATAATGAAATAAATAATATAGTTTGAAACATGAAACATAACTCCATTAGTGATAGATTATTTGAATATAATTAATAAAAATCATGAAGAAAATAACTTTTGAAAACATTTTTTTATTTTTCATTGTAAAGTTTATGGTTATAAACCTCTTTTTAAAAGTATACTTTGTTTTCAAGAAAAATAAAAAGGCGAACCTTTATTGAAATGGAATTTTTTCAAAAAAAAAATTTACCCAGAGGTAAATAAACAGAACCCTATTTAAAAGTTAATTTCATGGAAAAACAAATATCAAATGATAAATTGTATAACTCAAAGAAATAAGATTAAGTTACCAAGTCCCTTACTTTTACCCTTTATTTCCAGGGATGTTTTTCAACCACATGTAATATAAATATAAACATATTAATTACCTATTTCAAAACCTTATTTATATATATTAAATTTTATACTATTCATTAATAAAAATTTCCTTCATGTATTATATTGTTTTAATCACTTTTCAACATCAGGTGTTAATAACTTTAACAATTTGTGCATGTTTAATAATTTTGGTATCATTACCCATAATTTTATTCCAATTTAATTATTTATAAATAATTTATAATTATATAATATATAAATTATATTGATTTAAAATGTTCTTATATAATTCTATATGTTTTTTTGTTTTGTAATGTGAAAACTGAATTGATATTAGTTTATTTTGGTAATTTTATTGAATGAAAATGTTACTTTAATAATAAGTTAAAAACTTAATATGATATTTAAATAACCACATAATAATCCTTAATTGATTAATATATTAAAAAAATGTTATTTTTCATGTTCCTATAGTCATACATAATCATATTTTAAATCATTTTTCATGTAGGTGGTTAAATCGATCCAAACACTACCAACAAACTAGGTTTCTAAAGTGCCACCCTTTATTAGTGCTTTTTTAGTAGCACTGATAAAGGGGGGGCTTTATCAGCACTTTTTCCCTAGTTCTGATAAAGTTCATATTTCAAAAATATATATACTTAATAAAAAATAATATATTTATAAATAATTATATTTATATTGATATAAATATAATATATATTTTTTAAATATGTTTTAGATCAATTTGATATTTGGTAGACACAAAATGGACTCTCGGAGCAAAAATTATGGACGTTTAAAGGGATTAAAGACCTTTTCGTTCCTTGAAGAATATGATAAGGTGTTTTTGTGGTCACCAGAGTGTAGTTATAGTCTTAATATTTGATTTGATATGTGGTAGAGGCAAAATGGACACCAGAAGCAAAAGTGATGACAAAATGGATACCAGGAGCCAAACTTATGACGTCTAGAGAGATTTTGGGCCTTTTGGGCTATAAAGAACATGATAAGGGTTTCCAGTGGTCACGAGAGTCTGTATCATTTCACAAGTTTCAATTTGGTATGTGGTAGAGACAAAACGGACACCCGGAACATAAGTTATTATCGTCTGAAATTGAGCAACCCTCATTACAGCTAAAACCCAAGGAAACCCGCAACTTACTAAAACGGGCCTAAATTCTGCTATGGGTATCCTTCTGAGCACCAAGACTAGTAAAATCAAATATCATGAGATGAGTGAGGACCAAATGAAATAAAAAACGTGATAATATCAAAGAAACTGAAGATATATCGGTTATACCACTCCAAAAAAACTCCAACTTCAAACGACCATAACTTTCGCTCCAGGTGTCCGTTTGGGCTCTAGCACATATCAAATCTAAGGAAGCGAATAGATATATGCATATGGTTGATTGGAAGATAGTTCCAGTCACATCTCAGACCGTAAAACCTAAAACAACAATCAAAAGTCATCTAAAACTCTGTTTTCGTGTCTGGTGTCGTATCAAATGTTTCTTAAAATGGAAATAACTCCCGATCAGTGTGTCTGTTTGGCCTTCTCCACCTTTTATATGATAGTTAATTCCATGATCTTCAGTTTTAATGGTCATAGAGCTAAAAAAGACACCTGGACCAGAATTTTTTCATGTTTTAGTGACTCTGTGGTTTATTGGGGTTTTCAAGCCCCCATTTCTAGCATTTTTGTCATGTATGTTGTTTTTTCAAATAGCTATAACTTATGATCTAATTGTTTGTTCTAAATCCACCACCTATAATATCAAATATAAATTTATGATCTTCGATCTTATTGGTCACAGAGCTGGAATAGACTCTCAGATCAGTTTTTTTTGTAGTTACACTGAGTTTAGGGTTTATTTGACTTTCTGACTGTATTTACGGTTTTTGAGGGTTTGTCCATTTTTTACTTGTTTTTTAGGTTTTCAGGGATTTTATAATTTTTTATGTTGTACTATTATTTATAATAAAATATATATCAATATATACATAATTTTTATATATTCACACATAAAAATTTAATTTTATAAAAAAAATTAAATATATTTACATATAAAATATATTTTCAATATATAAGCCTTATCTTAATAAAAAAATAATATCCATTTTATTTAGAATATTGATATATGAATATTTATATACCTATATAATGTGTATTTTTATATATGTGTGTGTGTGTGTGAACCTGTATTAACAAACAGATATATATTATCTATATATTCTAAACATATGTATATACTTATTAATATATAATATTTGTAAACATATATAAATATGTATAAGTAAACTTATAGATACACAGATAATATATATTTATATGTGTGTGTGTGTGTGTTTCCTATTTTATAAATGTATTTAAAACTCATTTTCTAAATATATATTAACATACGAATAAATATATTAATATATAAATATAACTATATATATTAATATATGAATATATATATATTAAAATAAATATACATATATATTAATAGAACTGAATATATATATATTAATATATATATATGTGTGTGTTAATATAAATATATATTAATATATGAGTAAATATAACTAAATATAACAATATATATATAAATGAAGAGAAAAGTAATATTGTGGTGTGGTAAAGGCTTAGTCATGCAGGCAACAAGTCCGGAGATCGAATCCAAGGGAAGGCAGGTCACGTGCACAGGTTGGAATAAGGGCTAGCATTGTTAAAGGGGGTTGGGGTGGATGGGGCATGCGTGGTGGGGTGGGGGTGGGGGCGCTGTTAAAGGGGGATTCAAGTGCTGTTGAAGCCCCACCCCGAATTGCATAAATATTGTTTTATTTTTTTAATGTTTTTTTACTTTTATCAGTGCTAAAAAATGTGCTGATAAAGGACCCATTTATCAGCACTTTTTTAGCACTGATAAAAGACCCCTTTATCTTCATTGAGATTAACAGTGCTTTTTTAGCACTCTAAATGGACTTTTCTATCACTGATAAAGGCCATATTTGTAGTAGTGAAACTTAAACATGCTTTAACTTGATTAGTGAGTATGGTTAATGAGGCATTTATTTTGACATAATTTCATTATAAAATAATAATAATGATATTACACTCATGTTTTTTGGTGGTGTATTTTAATATTTTTATGTATTATATGAATATATAGATGAAAAATGAAAAATGTTTCATCATGGTGGTGATTATCTGCTCGTATTCACAATTAATGTTCTCATTTCTCAACACGTGAGAGTGGTGAAGGTGGATATTAAATTTATATTTCAGGATCATAATTATATTATATAAATAATATTTGATCATAATTTCACCCATTAATAGTAGACATGAAAAATGGTAATGAAAAAAATGACATTACTTTGTGAAGGTGGTAGCCCAGACAACGGACTAATGATGTTCTTTAGTTTTTTTAAGTGGATGAAAATGAGTAAATAAGAGTTTTACCACTAATATAAAACCACATAAGAATACTAATTATACTTAATTCATAATATTATTATTTTAATAATATATTTTTATGATTTAATTTAGAAATAAAAGCTTAATAGGATATAACATTTACGTTCGAGATTGATTTTTCCCTTAGAAGTTCCCACAAAATTGAATGGATTTGGTTAACTAAGAGTAACTAGGGTCTTATATTTTTTAGATAGGGTTTTAGGGAGAGTAAAATTAAATATTCTAAAGGATTAATTTTGAGGATATGTATATATTTTAAGAGTTGTAGTGGTATCTTTTTATAAGGGGAGAAAAGTGGGACTTTTGGAAACACACATCATTTTTCAATTATTCGACGACACTATTACAAGGTCAATGGCTCAAAATTTTAGATATTATTGCATTTGGGGTGAATTTTGGTCAATAATGGCATAACTATGTTTTTACACACATTTTTTAAACTTTTTATAGGGTTTTTACCATTTTATCTTTATATTTAATTTTTTTACTTTTAAACTAGGTAACTTGTTTTATAACAATGTGATTTTTTGTTTTATTAAACCTAAAACATAACTAATATACCAAATTTTGTATGTTATGGAAGTAAATTTATCAAATATCTAATCCAAATAAATTCATAAATATTATAAAATTAAATTTTAAATTAAAATTGATAACGTGTAGAAAAAACGTTTTAGTACAAAAATTAAATTTTGACGAGTATGGATTATTAATATTATTTAGTATTGATTACAAATTAAATGAATGTTAATATATTTAATAACGTGTTTATATATAATATTTATTTTCATTTTTTAAATTATTTCTATTTAATTTATTTGATATAAATTCTTTAATATTAATAAAATAATAATTTTAAAATAAATGTTTCACTGTTATCATAGTAATTACCATTAATCCTAATAATATGAATTTTATACCTAAGAATGGAATTTTCTATATTAAATAGTATGAAAATTATTATCTAAAACATACTAATAACTTTATTAAATTATCTTTATATATATATATAGGAAAAAATCTTTTCATTAGAGCAAGTAACGTGAAAAAATCCATTTTTTTGAAAAAGATTATTTTTAAGAAAACAAAATTTATGATTAGGATATAGTTATCAATTACATTGAATAAAAAGAGTTTAAAATATATATTATTATTTAAAAATTATTTATTGAAAAAAAAACCAAAACTTTATTTCTTCATAATTATTTAATGAAAATAGAAGAAAAAACAATTTTCGTTAAATCACTATCTAAAATTTCAAAATTTTGAGAATAGGTTTATAAATTTAATATAGTAAATTAAAATGATTAATCATAATTTATTATTTATTATTTTATAGGAAAAGTTTTCAATATATTTCAATATATTCATATAATAATATATTTTCATAAAAGTGATGACATTAAAAAAAATCAGTATTTTAAATATTCATCTAGAAAATAATTATTTAAAAAAATATCAAAAATTCATGTTAAGATGATATTACTATGATATATCCAAAAATTATGTTAATTTTTTCAAAATTAACATCCTAAATTTTATAAACTTAACATTTATTAAAACATAAATTATCATGAAAAAAATTATAATAAATAATTTTTTCAGATGTCAACCATTATTTTTAAAATTAGAGCTAATAAAAATATATTAAAAATAAAAAAATATCTATTTTATAAAATAAAATTTAAGCCTAAGGAAATGTTTTATTACTTTATTATTTGTACTAATTATGTCGATATTTAAATTGATTATATTTTTTCATATATATTTCATAATTATTTTACAATTTTTTATACCATCTAATATTAAAGTTACCTTATAATAGTCCATATAAATTTGGTTTTAGTGTTTCTTGTGGATAAAGTCCTTGAAAAAGTATTTAATTAATTGTTAAAAACTTGGTTCATTACATTCTACCCCCTTAAAATAATTTCATCCTCATAATTTCATTGCACAAAAAAACAAGTGAGGGTATTTTTCTTTCATCACATCCTCAGGTTCCCACATAGCCACCTCAAACATATGATTCCTCTATATAAATTTAAGATGACTGGTCTTTTTTTATAGCACCTTATCTCTTCGATTCAAGATCTACATGGGTTGTTCTACATGGGAGTGGTCATATTCTAGTTTCACAGATTCTAAGTTTAGTATATGTGAAGGTTCTTGTACATAATTTCTCAAAAGTGATACATGGAACACATCGTGTACTTGAGAGAGGTGTGGATGAAGCTCTAATTGATATATTGTGAACATAACCTGATCAAGGATTTTGAATGGACCGATTTACCTAAGGCTCGTCTTCCCTTTCTGTCGAAATATCATCGCCAATTTCCTTGGATATATTTAGAGAAATACCTTATCACCAACTTTGAATTATAGATCTATTTTATGATTATCATCCTAGCTCTTTTTTCAGCTTTGTGATTTTTTTCATATGTTTCTTAATAGTTTGGTCCTTATCTATAATTTCTTGGAATTATCAGTCCCAATCTACTTTATTTCCCCAACTTCATCTGAGTATGTTGGAGTTCTTCATCTGAGTATGTTGTAGTTCTTCATCTATTCCCATGCAGAGTGTCTTATGGTGCCATTTGGATGCTTGAATGGAAACTATTTTTATATGATAACTATATCAGGGGAAGATTTTGATCCCAACATTCTCTTAAATACATTGAATAATATCTATGTGTATATTTTAGAGTTTGAATGGTTATCTCAGACTAGCCATCCATCTTAGGGTGGTAAGTGGTTGTAAAATTCAGCTCAGTTCCCAAAACTTTCTCCATATTATTCTAGAATCTCAACGTACACATCGAATCCTGATCAGATACAATAGAGAGGGGTAGTCCATGAGGCATAACCACCTCTTTAATTTATACCCTCATAATATAATGTAGTTATAAATCCTCTTTTATGGAAATAAAACATGCTAACTTTGTGAGGTGATTGACTACAACTCATATAGCAATATAGCCTTTAGATTTCATGGGGATTCCTATAATAAAATTCATTGTAATGTTTTTCCATTTTCGTGTAGGTATATTATATGATTTAATCGTCCCTATAGACTTATATTGATTTCCTTAACTTTTTTACATACTAATCAACAATATATATACATCACAATTTCCCTCTCCATGTTATCAGACCAAAAGTTTTACTTCTGATCACTAAACATATTTGTTCTTCTTGGATGGATAGATAATGATTATCTATGTGCATCATCCAAAATCTCCTTCTTCAGTTTTGGTAAATAGATGACACATATTCAGGTTCCAAACCTTATAAAACCTTCTTTATCAAACTTTATCTTTGTAATATTATCTACCTTATTTTGTATCTCCACATCATCCTTCAAGGATTCATTGATCATACATGAATATTGGGTGGAGTAAGAACTTGGGAAAGGTAAAATTTCTCCCCTAACCTTATTAAATCAAGACTCATACTTTTGATATCCATGAGTATTAGGTCTTTTTTAATCCTCATCATGGATAATATAAAATTATCTTCTATACTTAAAGCATCAACAACCTTTTTTTCCTTTTAAGGGTGGTTGATAAACCGAAATTGATTGAAGTAATAATTATGTTGTATTTGTTTTCAACATGTTTATATGATGAAAATTAAATTTGATAGTGATTGAAGTATGGAATTTCTATGATTGAATTATTCTTGATAATTATTTATAATTTGTAAATGATTTTTTTTCTTGAATATTCATTACTTTAAATAATGCAACATTAAATGTAATGATTTCAAAGATGTTCTCAAAGTCTAAAATAGGTTACCAATTTCATTAGGAGAATGCACATTTTTTATAGCATTTGAAGGTTTTCATAAAAAAATTGGTAACTTCATGAAGATGTTTGAGTGGCTTAGTCGTGAGTATTATGGCATATAATTTGATCGTTTTGGTTAACTACAATTGATTGGGCATAACATTAAAAAGTATCCAACCACATTATCCAACTAAAGGGGGACAAAAAAAGCTATTTAGGTGTGTATTAAAACACTATACAATAAGCATGGTGGTTATGGGGAATGAATAGTGATCCAATAAAGGCTCATGGTAGCATATTGGTTCCATTGTGTGGGATAGTACAGTAGAAAAAGAGAATACACGCATGGGTCGGTGCCAATGGGTGTTCGGAGCGGAGCCCATACTCACATATTCTAGTGAAGATTATGTTTTTTACTTATTAGGTTCTATACAATTGAACACATTTCTAATGTGGGATTCTTCTAGGATACATAATGTTCATCCATCTTAAAAATATATGGATATAATTCCATCTGAATGATCAGATCATCCTTCACCATTTGATCGAAGATGATATCTTATTCCTCATTTGGATGAAGTATTATCAATTTGCACTAGAGTTATTTGTGTATTTTTTATTTCATGAAGTTAGGGGGATCAAATTGAATATTTCAAGTTCTATTTGATCATCTGGATTTTTGAATATGATCGATACATCATAAATCTTTTTTTGTAAATAAAAAATGGTACAGACTGAGAAACCAAATGAAAATGAAGTAGATATGTTTTACAGTGACAATGATTTTTATAGTCCTGTAAGATGAGAATTTTCACATAGATTTAAGCCGGTTTGTGTACATGTAGAAATGTGGTGGAGATTAGTTAGAGGTTTTTTCTATAAATACCCTAACATGAACTCATTTTCAGCAAGAGCTGAAACTGAACCAACTACACATCGTGAGTGAGAGAGAGAAACTGAAATAAAGACTCAGAGAGTTCTATTTCAATGAATTTATTACCATGAATTTGTGCTAATATTTAGTGAGACTCTGTAGCTACATGATGTATGTGAAGTTTTTCAAATCATGTTTGTTCATGGAATAAACCTGGGTTTTGTGGTGATTCTATGGATGTAACTGTAATGCAAGACAATATTATACCACATATTCAATTTTGTAAACATTTAACATAGTATCCATGTGCAAACCCTTATGAATAGATACAATGTAGTTATGTGATCTTCGTAGAATATTAAAGTACAGTTCCATGTATATTATTACGTGAAGAATGTAGTTGTTTCTATTTACTTACATGAATAAGAAGAAGAAATACTACATATTATATTATTTGAGTATATTGTGGAGCTTATACATGTTCAGTGGTAGTATTGTAATAAGAAGAATATGGTGGAGTTGTTGAGTATTGGAAAAACGGAAGAGAACCATGCAAATAATATTGTTAATTAATGAGGTAGAGTGAAACTATTACTCAAAATATAGTGTTTAATGTTGTGAAAATATTATGGATATTAATCAAAGAGGGTTTTCATAAAAACAATTAAACTTCACTTATAGTGATATATAAATGATAATTCAGTATAATATTTACATTATTATTAGTATTCCATGCATGAAATAGTATTCTTATAAAAATATAAGTTCCATCATAGACAGATAAAGGACACACAATGTTTAAGTGTGTAATAATTAAAAATATTGTTAGTGGCCTTTGTTTGATCTGAAGTGATATCTTTCAGTAAAGTGAGGAAGAAGGAAACTTTTAATGTGTTCAAGAATCTCAAGTTGTTCATTATAATATTACAGTGAGCTAAAGTTGAAGTGAAATCTTATACTTATTAAAACAATTATACTTATCCAACTTTCATACAGTTTTTTTATTACATTTAGTGGAATTTGAAGACTTTTAGTTGAAGTTAGGAAGTAAAGAATTGGATTAGCTTAGTGGCTCAAATAGGTGTTGGAGTTGGTGGACTAGAACCAGCTACTTTGTACTTTATTCCTTAATTAATGCATTATCACATCTTGATTGTTCTTCTTTGTGACAATTCATGTGATAATGTCTTAAGGATATCTGTTGCACCAAAGGGTCATATCAGATCCCTACTATGGTGAGAACCCGAAAGTGCCGTAACACTATTCTTGAATATATGTTCTATGGTCAGATGATGTTATTTGAGGGATACAAATAATACAGGACATTAAGGGTGAGGACTCATAAAAATTTGAGGCACCGTCTCATGGTGTGCACCCTTGGTAATATCCAAGAAGATATTTTGAGAACGATACCTGCCAGTAAGAAATTCACATTTCATAGTGTCATTTGATGTTTCTATCTATGAACGTGTGTATTGGTCATTAGAATTTAAGATTATTATTAATGGGTATTATAACTCACTCAATTAAATGAATTGACAAAAACTGTAATGACGCGTTGTTCACTATGAGCTAGGATATGTTGGTTGTGTCATGAGTAATATTTCATTAATAGATAATGTGAGAAAGGAATTTTCCCTTATATTCCATAACAGAAGTTGATATCTCAGGACCTTTGACAGAATTGATATAGCCTAAATAAACCCATGTCCATAGTGAGGAATGAGTGAGTTCAATTTTGGAAAGTTAAAGAAAGAATAATCGAGCACATAGGTTTATGGAACTAACATGAGACCCTCTTTATTTGAGATATCTATACAAAGGTATTACATTACATGGTAAGCGTTTTTAAGAGGTGATGATCCATTTCGGTGTTAACTTATTTATCTATGGGTTCCTTGGTATGTTTTTAGACTCTAACCTTGTACTTTAGGCAGGCTCGGCCTAATGAAACTAGAAAAGAGGCCTTAAGGGTCACAAACTATGTGTATCAAATTATCTCAGTTAAATATTCATTTAACAAGATGAATAAATATTATTCTCGATTATGGTTTATTAATTATTCAAGGATTCTTGATAGCATTTATTTAGACACTAGTTATTCGAGAGAATATATTACGGGAGAAATAATATATTTATTAGCAAGTAATGTAGTGATATTTATTTAAGAAATAAATAGTCATTATTCAAGGTCCAATAAATGTGGTGGCGGAAATAAAGAAAAAGGAAAAACAAAAGTACACACAGTGTATATTAATAAATACACATCATGTAGTTTTTTTGGGGATTCATGATAAATAATATTATTTATTTAATTAAAAAATATTAAGTTTAATTCGCTGGGAACATTTCATGTGATAATAATAATAGTCAAATGTTATTATTAGACATGGGGAATTACTATGGAATAAATAAAATGAATAAATTCCTTTGGGTAATTAATTCATTTTATTATTATAAGTATTATAAATCCCAATTAAATTATTCCCATTATTCCTATCCATTCTTTGGGTTTGTACACAATGGATCTAGAGAAAACTCTCAAGATAAGAGAGAATTACTTTCCTCCAATAATGCTCTCAAGTTACGAGAGAGCACCTCCTCCACCGGATCAAGGAGAGTGCTTTGGAAGTAGATCACAAGGAAATCAAAGGAGGACAACACAAGAGAAGGATCTTCTATACTAGAACCCAGAGATCCCTTTGGATAAATCCAAAGATACAAGGAGCATGTGTGGATCACCACTAGAGGAAGCCTACACTTGGGTTTTACGACACAATGATGGATCACATTGGATCGTGAATAGAAACATCAATGGATAGAGAATTCCATCAAGGTAATTCTTGTATTTTAATTAAATTAATTATAGCAAACATATGATGATCCTCTATTTTTTTATGGGACTCCCCTCTTTTCTTTCGTTCTTAATTTTATTTCAAACATCTGGTATTTTATCATTGCAACGAATCTCGGATTGATCGTTGTCAATGACAAAAATTTAAAGTTAGGTACACCCATCCATGCGCTTCCACTACACTCGGAACCTAAAAGTTGTATCAGAGGGGTCATATCATTGATTATAATTATTTAGTTTTTCGTTGATGATTTATGCATTTAATAATTTAGTTATTTCAATTAAAGTTAATCCTTATAAAAATATGAATCTCTAGATATGTTCCTCTTCTTTCATTTATTATTCACCTTACAGAAACAATCTTTTATTTTAATTTTGATTCAAATAAAAAAATAGGATCTCATCCATAGGTGAGAAAGGTTCATGGTCGTACAACACCAGAACGCATAGCTTGTATTAGGCAGTACACACCGTGTTTTCAAGGTTCAATGCATCGGGTTTGATCCTCCAAACCAAGCCATGTGTTGGAGTATATCTAAGTCTTTATGACTCCATGTGTTGACCAGGAACTGGTGGCACATGGTTTCCAGATTACACACCGTGTGTCCCACTGGACACGGTGTGTAGTCCCTTCATGTTAAGGTTAGACCGCGTACCCTATACACGACTTTCTTGGCTGGAGAACATGTAAAATGGATACTAGATGGCATGTGGACCACTAGACATGATGTGTAATCTAATGATTTCTAAAGTACATCTACATTCTGTCTCCCTGGGTGTTTACTTAGGATGGATGGCGAATGATAGTACATGTCATGTAGTCAGAACTACACATCGTATACTCATCCAAATTAAATAGATTTATTAAAATGTATTATTATATTATCCAAACCCTTGATATGTGTACCATGGTGAGGGCGTAAAGCTGAGGCACAACACATGATAGGTGTTTTATATATGTGTGTTTAATTTAACATATGGGTAATGTTAATTACTACTCATTGGGTATTTAGGAATATGAATTCATCGAGCTGCCTCCAATGTACAATTTCCATACAAATATAATTTTAAATGGATTTATTTGTTTAAAATTATGATGGATGAGAATATCAATGAAATTTAGAAAAGGGTTTAAGATAAACAGATTGATTAATTAAAGATAATTAATTGATTCTAGCATGATTTATCCTTAACAAGAACGATTAAAGAATAGAATTCTTGTTTTTTTATGTGTAAATATCATTTCATGTATGGATTATCATGATATAGACTAATAACTTTGTCTATGGATGGTTTCTTTTAATTAATTTATTTAAATTAAATTTGTTGGCATGCGATCCTTCTCCTCATTAATATATTGGGCCTACATGATCAAGGTTTCTCTTATGTAAAACCCTGTTTTACGCCTCACCTGCGTGTGAGATAAAAGCATATGTAATGGATAGATCTTCTAAGATAGTGGAGGTGGTTCGAGTTAGGAGCTGAGGTGAAACCAACCCAAGGAGATACAAAGTTGGATAGGTGGAAAGCTGTAAATACAAACTCAAAAGGTTCTAGGTGTTTTCTCCACTAGATCTTAGGTTAGTTTATCAATCGCTAGATTAACTAACCAATAGAAAAATCTCATGATCATTCTATTTATTTTATTTATATCAATTTCATGGTTTATTTATTGTGGGTGTGTTTTCACGATCACACAATTAATGAGTTAAACAAGAATTAATGATGGAACTAAAATAAGACCGTCTTGTGCATAAATATTATCTAATACAAGGTTAATAAATTAAGTATATACTACTTAATATTAACAATCATGTAATCACAGATAAAAAATGGAAATTATGTATAAGGATAAAATCCCTCAAAGAAATATTAAGTCAGTATAGCCTTCCATAATCTTGGTTAGAATAGAACCACAATTCAAAGTTCTTGACCAACCCTAGTTGGGGTGATTTCAATCATCAGGGAATTCTAATTCATGGTTTTGTGTTGACTTGACTTGGTTTACATCAAGAGTTGACTTCCACAATAAGACTTGGCATGACGAAGAGGAAAAGGTTGAGGAAATCCAAAATAAAATGATTTCAGGATTAGGGAGTCCTCTCTGCAGATCAAGGAACTATGAGTTAATGCAGTTGGAATTTGGAATTCCTAACTAAAACCCTTCAAATTTCTTGACCAACCCTAGTTGGGGTAATTTAGATGGAAATATGGATCCTTTCCACTAGAATATTTTGGCTACAGAATATTCTGAAGTCAATGGTGAGGGCTATTAGATTTTGATAAAATAGTGGGAGACTAATAAGTATTAATATATTTATTTTTCTTAGTTTTATCATGATAAAGTAATAAATATTTGCTCATCATAATTTGTAAAAACAAAAAATAAAAATGACTTTAATCATATCATTGTGAACCATACTTGAGAATGAAAACCTTCTCATCAACACCAATTTCTAGGAGTGGAAAAGGTATTTATGTATCATCTTTCGACACGAGAGGAAATTGTATGTGCTAGAGGATCTTATTCTAGTTGCTCCTAGAAAAGAGTCTAGTGATGAGGAAATATATCTCTATATGAAACATATGTATGATTCTACATATGTCCAATGTTTCATGCTATTGGCCATGTCTAATGAGCTCTTGAAGCAACATGAAAACATGGACGTGTATAACATGATGTCTCGCCTTAAGGATCACTATCAAGAGAAGGAGGGATATAAGATATATGAGATATCCAATGCTTTGTCCAAAATTAATCTTGGATAGTCTGTTCCAACTGGTTCTCATGTATTCAAGCTTATTGGATACATTGAATGCCTGGACATCTTAGGGATTAAGTTCCCGGATGAGTTGTGTACAGATCTCATCCTATCATCACTTCCCAAGACCTTCTATAGCTTTATTGTCAACAACAACATGAGTAACAATGAGAATATTCTATCAGAACTTAGGACCTTAATTATCTATGTAGATAAGTAAATGGGGCATGAAAAACACACAGTCCTTATGGTGAACAAGAAAAGTAAGGAAAAGACAAAGGGTCCGAATATTTATAAACAGTTTGAATCCCTCGAGCATTGTCCCTCCAAGAAGGGGAAGACACAGAGGTAGGTAAAGGAATGGGAGGAGGTGTGTTTTCCATGTGGCAAGTTAGTCTGCTTGAAGAGTAACTACACCCAGAAGCATGGGGATGCTTAAGGTGTGTTCGTTATCGAGTACAATCTTTCCATTTTTACACATTTGGTATTATATATAGATTGTGGGAGCTCACATATGTATTCAAATGGAAGAACCAAGTAGATTTATAAAGATTTCTAGTGGAGAGGTGGATTTTCAAGATGCTAATGGAACAAGGCTATCTACATTGGCCATTGGATATTTTCATCTCTCATTGAAAACTGGGATGAATTTGGTTTTACATAACTATTATTATGTGTCTAGTGTTACCAAGAACATAATTTCTATATCATGTTTAGATATGGATGGATTTATTTTAAAGTTTGTAAATAAGGGTTTTTTATTTTATAATAATAATGTATGTTATGGTATGATACATTTAAATAATGGTTTGTATGTATTAAATTTTGAAAACCCAGTGTTGGCAATCGATAAGGAAACAAACTCACATGACTCATACAAAACATACTTGTGGCATCACTATCTTGGTTATGTAAATGAGAACTGCTTGAAAATCTCTACCAAGATGGTTATTTAGACTCTTCTGGGCTAAAACCACTTGATAGATGTCATGCTTGTTTACATGGTAAAATAACCAAGTTGCATTTCGATGCACAAGGTGAAAGGTCCATAAAGCTTCTAGGATTGGTGCACACGGATGTGTGTTGACCATTTCCAGTAGAAGCTAGAGGTGGATATTCTTACTTCATTACTTTTATTGATGAGTTGAGTAGATATGTCTATATCTACTTAATGAGATATAAGTCAGACTCCATAGATAAATTTAAGGAATTAAATAATGAAGTAGATATTCATCTTGGTAAGAAGATAAAGAAGCTTCAATCAGATCGAGTTGGAGAATATCTGAACCAATAATTCATCAACCTTTTACAGGAGTATGTGATTCTATCTCAACTCACTCCTCCTTATACCCCACAATTTAATGGTGTTAGTGAAAGGAGTAAGCACAAAATTTTGGACATGGTGAGTTCAATGATGATTCATAAAGATCTTCCATTATACTTTTGGGGATATGCATTACAAATTTCATCATACACATTAAATCGGGTACCAACAAAGGAGAAAAATGGAATTCCCTCCATTTTATGGAATGGAAAGAAACCCATTTTTTAGCACACATGTGTATGGGGATTCGAGGAATTTTTTAAGGCCTTATTTGGAATCAAACTACCACCTTGGGTCACGAGGTGTATCTTTATAGAATATCCAAATGAAATGAAAGGATATTACCTATATAACCTTTTAGAAAAGAAAGTGATTGTCGCTAGACAAGGAGTCTTTCTTGAGAGGGAGAACATCCTCAAAAAGGATAGTGGGATAAATATTGACTTTGAAAAATTTGATGCTCAAGATACACAATATTCAATACAGGAACAAGTTCTACAGCTCCCCATGGAAGAGGTTCCGGAAACACAAGTACTGTATAGGAGCACAAGAGAGGTAAGGGAACCTAAGAGATTTGGTTTCCTAGTCACCAAGGATGGTTAATCCTTATTATTGTACAATTATGAACCTCTCTCCTATAAGGAAGTAGTAGAGAGCTCAAAAGCTAAAAGATAGCTAGAAGCTATGAAATCTGAGATAGATTCCATGTATGAGAATTAATTTTGGGTTTCGGTCAATGATCTAATTGATGTAAAGCATGTTGGATAAAAATGGGTATTCAAGAGAAATATAGACATAGAAGGTCATGTTAGAACCTATAAATAAAGGCTAGTGGCTAAAGTAATCAGACAGCATCAAGGAATTGACTATGATGAAACCTTCTTGGTAGTCAGCATGTTTAAATCCATAAGAATCATACTTTCCATAGCATCTTACCATGAATACAAGATTTGGCATATGGATGTCAAAATATCATTCCTTAATGGTAACCTTAATTAAGATGTCTATATGACACAACCAGAATAGTTTATGACACCAGGTGAATCCAAGTGAGTTTTCAAGTTGTAGAAATCCATTTATAGATTAAATCAAGAATTCAGGTAATGGAACATTTTATTTTATGAAGCCATTAAGGAATTAGGATTCATTAAGAATGAATTTGATTCATGTTATTATAAGTGGTTTAATGGGAATTTGGTCATTATCCTAGTAGTATATGTTGATGACATATTACTTATTGTAAATGACATACCAGTCTTATAGTCAGTTAAGGACTAGTTGAACAAGTGTTTCTCTATGCAGAACTTAGGTGAAGAAACCTACATTATAGGGAACAAGATAATTCGTGATAGATCTAAAAGGATTATTAGACTAAGTTAGGGTACATACATTGACCAGATATGAAAAATATTTAGTATCGAATAATCAAAGAGGGGATTGGTTCCAACGTCACATGGCCTACTTATTTCTAATATAATGTGTCCTCAGACACAACAGAAGAAAGATAGGATGATTAAGATCACATAAACTTTGGATATAGGATCCATCATGTATGTCATGTTATGTATCGAGCTTGATGTTGCCTATGAACTGAGTATGGCAGGAAGATATTAAGAAAATCTAGGAGAAAACATTGGACTTCTAAAACTATCCTTAAGTATATGAGAAGAACTAAGAATATGTTCCTATTGTATAGAGGAGATGAGGAGCTTGTCATCAGAGGGTATGATGATGCTTGTTTTTAGACAGATCAGAATGATCTAAAGTCACAATCGAGATATGTTTTATGTCTCAATAGAGAAGCTGTGATCTGGAAGAGTTCAAAGTATCAAGTTGTCATTAATTTTATAGTGTAGTTTGAATATATAGTGGCTTCTAATGTAGCCAAGGAATCTTTCTGGATTCAAAACTTTGTATAAAAGCTTTATGTAGTTCCTATAATTAAATATGATATCACATTTTATTGTGATAATACTATAGTGGTGGCTCTTTCAAAAGAACCAAGGTCACATCAACGGAAAAAGCACATTCTCCGAAAGTAACACCTCTTGAGGGATTTTTTTAAAAGGGGTGAAGTTGTAGTGAGAAGAGTTTCCATGTAAGTGAACTTAGTGGACCCCATGACTAAATTCCTATCTTATCAGAAGCATGAATATCATGTTAGAGTTAGTGGGTTAAAGGTTGTTAGTAGTTGGCTCTATTCCAAGTGGGAGTCTATTGGAGTTGGTTGCCTAGAACCAAAAACTTTGTACTTTATTCATTAAAAAATAACTTACCACATCTTTATTGTTCTTCTATGTTAAAATGAATGTGATAATGTCATAAGGATAGCTGTTGCGCCAAAGGGTCATAGCAGATCTCTGTTATGATGAGAACTCGGAATTTCCATAACACTATTCTTGAATATATGTTTTATGGCTGGATAATGTTATTTGAGGGACACAAATAATAAATTCCATTAGGGTTGATGACTCATAAAACATGGAGGAACCTTCTCATGGTGTGCTCCCTTGGTAATATCTAGGAGGATATTATGAGAACGATACTCACCAGTAAGAAATCCATATTTCATAGTGCCGTTGGATGTTCCTATTTGTGGTCATGTGTATTGGTCATTATATTTTAAGATTAATATTAATTGGTATTAGAAATTTCTCACTTATATGTATTAATGAAAACTATGACGATTCACTATTCACAGTGAGGTAGGATATGTTGGGTGTGTCATGAGTATACTGCATTAATAGATAACGCGAGAAAAGATTTTTTTCTTCTATTCCATAACAGAAGTTTATATATAAGGCCCTTTGATGGAGTTGATATAGCCTAAATAAATCCATGTCCATGGTGAGGAATGAGCGAGTTCAATTTCGGAAATTCAAAGGAAGAATAATTGAGCACATGGATTGATGGCACTAATATGAAAACCACTTGATTTGAGATATCGAGACAAATGTATCACATTACACAGTAAGTGTTCGTATGAGGTGACACATCATTGTGGTGTTAACTTATTTCTCTATTGGTGCCTTGGTATGTTGCTAAACACTAATATTGGACTTTAGGCAGGCTCCACCAAATGCCATTGAGAAAGAGGCCTAGAGGGTTACACACTAAGTGTGTCCTAGTATCTCAGTTAAATATTCATTTAACAAGCCGAATAAAGATTATTCTAGATTGTGGTTTAATAATTATTCAACGATTCTTGATTGCATTTATTTTGACACTAATTATCTGAGAGAATATATTATGGGTAAAATAATATATTCATTAGTGAGTAATGCTGTGATATTTGTTTAATAAATAAATAGTCATTATTAAAGGCCTAATAAATGTGGAGGAAATAAAGAAAAAGGAAAAACAAAAGTACATGTTGTGTATATTAATAAATACATCTTTTGTAGTTTTTATAGGGATTTGTGAGAAATAATATTATTTATTTAATTAAATAATATTAGGTGTAATTTTCTAGGTAAATGTCAAGTGATAATAATTTTCAATTGTTATTATTAGACATGGGGTATTACAAATAATTAAATGAAATGAATAAATACCTTTGGGTAATTAATTCATTTTATTATTCTAAGTATTATAAATCCAAATTAAATTATTCTCATTAATCCTAGAAATTATTTGGGGTTGTGTACAATGGATCTGGATAAATCTCTCAAGCCAATAGATAATTCCTTTCCTCCAAGAATTATCTCACGTTACAAGAGAGATCCTCCTCCATCGGATCGAGGAGAGCGCTTTGGAAGCGGCTCTTAAGGAAATCAAAGGCGTACATCACAAGTGAAGGCTCTTATACGCTAGAACCCAAATATCATTTTGGTGACGTTCATAAATATGTGGATCACATGTGGATAACTGATTGAGGAAGCCTACACTTGTCTTCTAATATGCAATGATGGATCACATCAGATTGTGACTGAAAACATCAACGGAGATAGAATTACATGAATATAATTCTTGTCTTTTAATTAAATTAATTATAACCAACATATAAGGATCCTCTTTATGGTTATGGGACTCCCATATTTTCTTTAATTCTTCATTCTTTTCCAAATATCCATAATTTTATCATTGTTATGTATCTTGTATTGATCATTATTAATGGGAAAAATTAAAGTTGGGTACACCCATCCATGTGATTCTACTGCGCCCAGAACCTATAAGAGGGAGATTAGTTTTGTGTTGTAGTGTAAATATTAATTTTTGAGGATCTTTCTCATTGTGTTGGTATTTTTCTTGTGAAAAATTTTTGTATTCCAGTATAAATAACACTAGTGGTATTCCAGTATAAACAACACTGGTGGGATGCTGGTACAATTTGGGTAATGGTAAATTCATACCCATAATGGTTTCAGGATGATACCTGAACAACCCACTTGTAATTGTTTATTGATTTTCTAGTAGAGAATCCATGTCTCAAATCATCCCAAACACTGTAAGGAAATATTCAAACACATAGGGGTGAACCTTGTAAAAATATTGTGTTTTCTTTTTTATTTGCTTTATGTTGTTCATGTGTTATAATTTTGTTTGTTTACAGAAAATATCTATTCATCCTAATAGGTGAATAGGTTTGAATTTAACAGGGTTAAAAGTGAAGGAAAATAAATCATTAAAACATGTTTGTAATAATTAAACCCTACCCCCTACTATACTTGTATGATCCATTAGAAACATTAATTATTATCAGAGGAAAGGTTCCACCTCTTATTGGATCTACCGTATTGTACCAGTTGTTTGTATCAGACATATATGAAGTGTAGGTTTGAATTTTAATAAGTATTATAGTTACCTCATATGGAATATTTAGTTTCTATATATGTCAATTCCAACAAGATGGTTTCTGAAAAATCCTTGAAGAATATACAAAAGGATGAGGCTAGAAAGTTGATAAAGAATTTGAAGAATAAAAGGGGTGAACCACAAACTAAATATAGTTAGGGTGGTAGTCTATCAGAAGAATATGTTAAATCTATTGATAATGTCCCTTTTATGATTGTGGTTTAAGTAATAATGAATAATATTTTATTGAATCAATTATTTATTTTTATTCAAAATTTAAATATTAACTGAATAAAGTTCATATCGAGGTTTTCACTTACATATTTTCATTTATCAAGGTACTAAATGATGAAAAGTCATAGCTTGAAGAGGAATATGATGATATGTTGAAATCCTTAGATAAAAAGTTTTAGTGATACAAACTTCTCACATAAATTAATCCAGAAAAATAATTAATTTTATCACTTTTAAATGAACACATCTCATTTTTTTAAGAATAATTTCAAAGAAATGTGTGTGAGAAATAAGTAACTTATAATTTCTTTACTAAGATGATTTATACACTTGAAGAAACTCATAAATATTCCATTATATCTTAGTTGGAAATTAAAGAAAATTATGACGTGTTAATTATAGATAAATAATCAAAATAATGGTTTATATCAAATTGTAATGAAATATTTACTTTGGTTTGAGATGAATTACAAAGGATTATTTGTGAGAAGGATGTGGCTGAGAATGTTTATACAGAAGTGATCCATGCATTAGAGAAACTAAAAAGAACCTCTATGAACTTTAACAAATCCTAACTTGATTTTATGATAAATACAATTAATTGGTTGAATAATTCTTTACTGGAGGAAAATCAAATTCAGAATATAGAGAGCCAATGGGAATATAACTAAAAGTTTTTGAGGATGAGAAAAGTTTCCTCAACATGAAATTTTTTTAAATGAAATTAAATTTAAGAAATATGAAGAATACACAATTAAAGACTTATTATAATGTATATGAAGAAATGGTAAAATCACTTGAATACAAAAATAACTATCTAAATATGAAATGTATATATTTGAAGATATAGTTTATAAATCTAGAGAACACAAAAGCTAAATCTCCAACAAAAACTAAGATCATAAAGGATATTAAGAATAATTATAAAAATATTATTAATTATAAGAAGACTCATTAAAGTGTAAATAATGATTTGAAATTATCTAAAGATAAATATGTTTCAAGCTCATTAAAATAGGTTACCCTTGTTCCAGAAGTTTCTACTTGTACTAATACTATTTCACCTCCTAATAATGGTTCCAAAAATAATTTTTTTCAATCATGGGTGAATATGACTCATGAAATATCCACTATATCATCAAATTTGGATTTCAAAAAATAATTAATTATTTTTTACTATAAAAATATCAATTGAATAACTATGTTATCCAAAAACAACAAGATTCCAAAGCTTTCCAGATTGTATCACAAAAGAAGAAATCTATTTTTTTTGTTACTTTTTTTGTTGCTTGAAGTTTGTGAAATAGTATATCGACTATTGTAATACTTTTTCAATGCATGATAATTAAATAAGGATATTATTGATGGGGAGAAGTTTTTTTGTGAAAGTAAATCATGAATAATTGAAGTAGAATTCACAAATGAAGATGAATTTTTCTATCAAGAATATATTTTAGTGCCTTAAATACTTCTATGATTATTTCAATATAAGTGTTCACAATTATTATGAGTTATATAATGTACCAAACATGTCCTATGGATATGATGATATTAATAAAATACCACAATAAATGCAGAAGAAAAGAACAAAAGAAGAAAAGACTTCCTTTGGGAAAAAGTAAAATAAGACTGACAAGAAAACTGTGAAACATGATATGCCCAAGATGAATTCTTAAAAGGATGATACACCAAATAAAATGTGCTTCTAATGTGAAAAAAGATTCCATATCCTGGATCTTTACAAACATGCCCTAAACACGAGATTTAGTGAAAGAAAGATAAATTGAAAAAATGAATAAATCTTGGAAATAAATAAAAGGGTTGACTTAGTGCATGACATCCCTAATGAAAATTTTTAATTTTGTGAGAGGTTATATAAAATGTGTAACCCTATCAATATGAGAAAATATTTTTGGAAGGATCAGAATTTTTGGGCATTTTTATGATAAATACATGACATGGTTTCTTGAAGAAAAAATATAACTATTAAAGAATAAGGGGAAATATAAAAATTCAAAGAATAAATAAGCATAAATATTTTTCATAAATTAAGAACTGAATTGAAATGAGTTACTAGTGTGAGAGACAAGTCTCAGACCTATTGATCTAACGAAAATGTAATGAAGAACTCTTTATTCCCATGAATATTTTGTGTTTTTATCTTCTATGTAGATGATTAAAGATTATAAATATATTCAAATGGAGTCCTCAAGAAATTAATACCATGAAATATTATAGATAATCCATGATATTATCCGTCATGGAGTTATTTATTTCAATTGGTGACATTTTGTCTCCCGAAAAAAACATTATTTGATTCCAAAATTGTTCTTGGAATTAATTCATAAAGAAATCTAACCATGGTGAAGAAGTTAGATAAAGTTCATACCTCTAGTGGGAGAAAAACATATACCATATCTGAATATCTAAATTGATATCACTTGAATATTTGAAGATATTGTAATGTATTTATCTGAGGATTTTAAATTCATTAAATTATATCTTATCATTAAAGATGTATGTTCCCCTATATTTAGAAACAAAATTCTAAATTGAGAGGGGATAAACTGATTATTTGATGAAAAAAGTAAAACTTATTGAAAAAGGGGTAGTATATTCTTACAGTTGAATTTTTTAACTTATTTTTCTAGATGAATGAAAGTTATTAATTGAAAATTATTTAAACAAACCCTAAAAGAAGGATTCAGTATTGGTTTCACATTCAAAAAAAATATAGATAGTTATGTTTTCTAGATTAATAACAATTGTTTTATACACCTGTTTAGCCCATATAGACTTAGAGTGGTGAATTGATAACTTATTGTTTTAAGAAATGTGATATTATCCTTTACTAAAAATATCAATTTGAATTTTTTTGCAAGTGTAATCTCTTAATAAATAAAGATGTTAATGTTGAGAAGATTAAAATTAAGTTGTTAAAAAATGAGATGATTTTAATTCCTTCCTATACATATATCATTGGTTTTATTTGTAAATATGGGGGAGAAAAAAATATTAACATTAGAAATTAAATGGGTATTGAAAAAAAAAATATAAAGGGGGTTATTGATGAACCAAAATTGATTGAACTAATGATTTTTTTTATTTTTTCTCAATGTTTTTATATGATGAAAATTTAATGAGATAGTGATTAAAGTATAGAACTACTACCATTGAATTGTTATTGATAATTATTCATAATTTGGAAATGATGTTTTTTCTTGAAGAGTGCTTATTTAAAAAAAGAAACATTAACAGTAATGATTGCAGAGATATTCTTAAAGTCTGAAACACATTCCCAGTTTCATTATGGGAATATACATTATTTACAAAATTTATAGGTTAACATGAAAAAAAATTAAATTGTAAAAATATGTTTTATTGGCTTAGAGGTGGGTATTATGACATGAAATTTGACCATTTTGGACAACACTAATTGATTGAACTTAACATTAAAACATATCCAACAGATGAAGGGGGATGAATCCACTACTTAGGTGGGAAATAAATTCCTATATAGTAAGTATGGTGGTAGTGGGGTGTTTATATTAAACCAACAGAGACGCATGGGTTAATAGTGGTGCCACCGTGTGGGGAGGCATGGGTCGGTGCCAGTTGGTTTCAAGAACAGACCTCAAACTCACATATTCCTGTGAAGAGGATGTGATTTATTTATTAAGAGCTTCATAGAAGGATGTACTTCCAATGTGATATTCTTCTAGAACACACACTTTTCATCTACCTTAAAAATATATAGATAGAAAATCATGCATCTGATCAGATTACCCTACACCATTTGATTGAATATAATGTCTTTATATCCCTTAGGGTAAAGGATTTGCATCACGTGTCAGACTTAATTGAGTATTATGTATGTTTCAATGTTCAGGTGATCAAACTGAAGCTTTTAAGTTCCATTTGATCAGCCTGAGATTCAAAAATGATCGGTGAATCAGGATGCTTTATTTTCCTGAATAAAATGAGTCCTAAACCGAGAAGAAAAATGAAAATTAAGTGGATATATTTTATAGTGATGACAATTTCTGTAGACCTATAAACTAAGGTTGTTCTCAAAAATTTAAGGGGGTGCATGTATATAGAGAAAGGAAAGATCTATTTTCATTAATATGTTTCCATTCATTTGTGTTCAGATATAAAAAGCCTTCAAAATTTAATTATGTATGTGAAGTTACCCAAACATGTCTTTTTTCAAGTAATACACAAGAGTTTCATGGTTATTCTATGCATGAAACTTAATGTGAGATAATATTGTACCGTATATACAATTCTGTGATCTTTTAAAAGAGTATCCACATAAAAAATCTTACGAGAAGATATAGTGGAGGTCCATGATTTTTATAGCCTTTTGAAGTAAAATTACATGTATATTGTTAAATGAAGAATCTAGAATCTTCTATTTACTTTTTAGAATAAGAATAAATACCACATACTATATAACGTGATCATAGCATGGAGTTTATACATGTTTGGTGGTAGTGTTTCAAGAGGAAGAATACTACGGATTTGTGGAGTATTTCAAAAAAGAGAAAACCATGCATATGATAATGTGCATACATGAGGCAGAGTGAAAGTATTACTCAAACTATAGTGTTTAGTGTTGTGTGAAGATTATAGATATTACCCAAATTTGGTTTTCCAAAACACAGCAACATTGGACTTATAGTGATATGAGAAAGAGAAGGCAATATAAAATTTTCATGATGATGAGTAATCCATTCATGAAATTATATTCTTATAAAAATAAAATTCCCATCATACCTACATGAATAACACATGATGTTCTTTTGTGTAATGATTGAACATATTGGTCGCAGTATTTTTTTATATGAAGTGATATCTTTTAGTAAAGTAAGGAAGAATACAACTTGTAGTGTGTTAAGGAATCTTCATTTGTTTATTTTGATATTATTGTGAGTTGAAGTGGAATTGATATCTTCTACTTATTAGGAAGAGTATATTAAGATTAATTTCATATATTTTTGTTGATTAAATTCAATGGTAGTTGAAGTCTTTTTATTTAAGTGAGAATGTTTATAATTAGCTTATCTCAATGGATCGAAGTGGAAGATCAATTTTGTGTTGTAGTGGAATATTGAATTATGTGTGATCTTTATCATTTTGTTTGTGTTGTGTTTCTAAGAACTAGTGTGATTAAAAGATAAATAATAGTAGTGGGATGTCAGTATAATTTGGGAAATGGTTAATACCTACCTATCAGTTTTTTAAGATGATACCTTAATGACCCACTTATACTTTTTGGCTTATTTTCAACTAGGGAATCTTTGTCTCGGATCATCCCAAACACATTATGGATGTAATAAGTTACATCGGGGTTGAACATTATAAAAACACTATGTTTTTTCTTTATTTACTTTCTATCTTTCATGTGGTATAATTTTGTTTGTTTATAGGGAATATTTATTCATCCTAACATGTGCATATGTTCAAATTTAATAGGGGTAAAAGTGAATGAAAATAAATTAGTAAAAATTGTGTACACTGATCCACACCACCCCCTCAGTGCACCTAAAAGATCCACTAGGAATGTTAGTTGTAATGTATTAGGTATACATAATATTTTATCAGATCTAACCATCTTCTTTATCCCATGTTTAACTCCATTTGTGGGAATATATATTTCAATCTCTTGTGATCAATGTATATATCACAATTTTCACCATATATATGACATCCCACCTTTTTATTACATAACATTTCATTACTTTTTACAAACAGAGGATCTTTAAAGTCTAGTGTCTTGGAAATTAGGAACATAATACATGAAAACAACATAAAACATTCTTCTAAACCACTTGTAAGGCTTCATCAAAGGTTCATCCAATGTACATTTACTGAATCTCATATCCTAGAGATAGACATAAAAGTAAAGGGTGAGCAGAAGGCCTAGTAAGGGTAAACAAGGGAATCAATGTACTTGTGGTATCAATAAGAACTTGAATAAAAACATAAAGAAATGAGAAATGGAAAAAAAGGCATATCATAAAGATAATAACTTGTAACATAACTTGAATATGTGGATACAACATTTAATTTAGACATTCATGAACATATCACCAAGGTCCATCCCCAAGGTGTCATAAAAATTAACAAGGTTATTCACCAAGGTATTGTGAAACTTTTCATATCTAGAGATTAATTCTTTACCCAATGCATTGGAGCACTATCAGGGAACACCCTTAATATGTCTTTACTTTCATGTTATCCACATATATCATAATCAAACATTTTATAAATAACTTAAATGGAATCAAAGAAATGGGTTTCATGTCAAAATCGTGACGTTTAAAAAGAGCTTAAAAATAAGATCATTATGTCATTTATAACCCATGGAAAGAGAGTGAGGGTTATATGTGTGTCAATTCCAAAAATCAAATATATCATATTTATATATTTATTAATACCCATGGAAAAGAAATAAGTCTGGGTATTCACATAAATAAACAATATAATTTCTTGATAGAAAGAGATAGAAATTTTTAGACGAAATTTCTACAGCATAACGGCTATATAACATGGTTTTAGAAAACATTGAAAAGATAGGGGACAAGGGTAAACCACTCATAAATAACTCATAATAAATTATGGTTACTTAATAAGATCATGTTATGGATATTTTAATGACATACCACATGAAAAAGAAACATGAAAGAAAAGAGAATATGCGATTCCTTTTACGAGAAATTCGACAGCCTAACGTCGTCACTTAAAATTTCAGAAAACAATTTGATGAGAGAAGAAAGGTTCTCTCATCATTTATACATAAAATGGAAAGTAATAAGAGAATATAATAACATGGTATGGAAATATTAATGACATACCACATAAAAAAGGAAACATGACAGAAAAGAGAAGACATGATTCCTTTCATGAGAAATTCGGCATCCTAACGGCATCACTTAAAAATTCAGAAAAAAAAATTGATGAGGGAAGAAAGGGTATATAATAATTTGGACATAAAATTTAAATTAATAAGAACATATAATAACATGGTATGTAAATTTTAATGACATACCACATAAAAAGGAAACATGAAAGAAAAGAGAAGACGCGATTCCTTTTATGAAAAATTCGGCAGCCTAACGGTGTCACTTAAAAATTCAGAAAACAAATTGATGAGAGCATATAGGGTCTCTCAAAAATTAAGAATTAAGTGGAAATATATGATAACATATAATAAAATACCCTCAACATAAATAGATGGAAATTATAAGACACAACATAAAGGAAGTCGTGACTTAAAAGAGGAGGGTGAAAGGATCTCTTACCTTGAAGAGTAACTTCGAACGCTTGAAGGTCGGGACCTTGGGAGGCTGGAGGGAACCTTGGGAGGACTCTTTGGGAAGTAAAAATACCAGAACTTAATTGGGGAGGATTTGGAAATCAAATTAATGGGGGAAAGGCTTGGTATTTATAGGATAAGTGAGAGAACAAAGCATTAATTGTCAAGGGACACCTCATTGGTAGTATTGGAAAAACCATGGGCTTGCCCATGGTATTTTCCCATGGTGTTGGCCACTTGGGGCACCTCATACCTTATCTTACTATTCATAAGTATACCATAATTATTTCATAATTATTAAATCATTAATGATGTCATTAAACACCCGAAACTCAAAAACTGTATTTTCACTATTCACCGAAAATTCAACTTTCTCAGAAAAATCCCAAAATTTCACCTTAACCAAATATCAATGCTATTATTTCAAAAATGTAATCCATTTTTTGAAAATAATTCTCTAAATATTTTTAATTTAATTTTTAAATACAAACACTATTCACTGAAAATTCAACTGTTTCAGAAAAATACCAAAATTTTACCATAACCAAATATCGATGCTCTGATTTCAAAAATGAACTCCGTTTTATGAAAATAATTTTCTAAATATTTTTAATTTAATTTTAAAATAAAAAAACACTATTCACCCATAAAAACTAATACTTAACCAATAATTTCTGAAATATTTACTTACCTATTTTATTGAAGGACATTACTTAATCAAGGTGCCTAAATTATATTAATACTTTCTTAAGTGAAGTTACTTAATCCATTTGGTCACATTACTAATCATAATCATAAAATCACTATTCATAATTTACTATTCACCAAAAATTAATTTGATCTTATTAGACTCTAAATTTCATACTGAACACAGTTGTAGAAGACCATTTTTTGAAAATCATTACACATTATTAATTATTTAAGGTTTACATAAATATTTTAAAATATCCTTTTTCTATAATTCATCAATAATATGCATACTACATTTATTAGGACATTTGAAAACTCACAAACATCACCATAAGAAGACATCACAATTTTTATTTAAATCAAAATATTACTCAAGGCAGTTACGGTCTTGTTACATATCCCCTTATAACACCAACATTGGACCTAAGAGTAAGGTGTGCTAGGGTGATAGAATCTTGGGGCGGCCGGCAACATTGCCCGAGTAGTGATTTCTATCATCTTGAACTTCTCGCAAAGGCGATTCTGTTCCAGCTTCACATGATGAAGTTCGTCTTGGGTTTGGTCCGGAGCAAAGCCCAAAGGTGCTACCTCCTTCCCGAGTTCCATTAGATGGGCTTCGATCCGCCCGATACTACTGGATAGGGCCATTGAATCTTCTTTCTATATTAATTAAGATCACTTGTATTTATAGAAAATAATTTTAACAATTAGTTTCCAATGGTCATATTGACAACGGTCATATAACAGTCAAAACCCAATAGTCTCATTATACTCATTTTATTAAATGAAATATTTTTGTTGAGTATAAAATAAAATAACGCATGAAAATTAGGGAACAAAAATTATTCAAAATTTCGGGTCATTACATTCTTCCCCCCTTAATAAATTTCATCCTCGAAATTTTAAAATTGGGCTTATAAATTTCGTTGGAAGTCTCACATCAGAAAAAGAGTCAGTAAAACTGTTACTTTAAATGAAAGAAAGGGAAGTACAAAGGTCACCCTAGTTAACCCATACTAGAATTCCAGGTAAAAAAACATGGATATGGAAGAGAAAACAAAGGGTCAAGTTCTGATGGAGAGTGATAGAAAACATTATTAGGACAAAATTAACTACAATAAGATCAAAAAATTAATATGTGTTAAACGGTCTTTGATTACCCAGCAGGAAACATAAACCAACAACATTTTTGTTTTACGTTCCTTTTCATAATTTTGAGGAATTCATTTACTACATAGAATAAAAACATAATCAAATATACTTACCTTAAAGTAGAGTTTCATCCCTTAATAAGTTTCCACCAAGACTAATCTTTTCTCCAAACAATGAGCATTCAAAAGGACTTGGTCTCATAAAAATCACAAGAATCATCTTCTAGAGAATCACATAATCCAAAAAAGAATAACTGTATTTTTCCTTTTTCTTTAGTCATCAACTATAACTAAAAAGGTTAGTATGAGATCATATAATCTCCAAAAAGGATAATCCATTATAAAAATAAATATGACTATTAATCTCCAAAATTCAACAAAAGTACTCAAAGTTCCAGAAAGACCATTCAATACACAACAATCCTTAAAATTCTTCAGAATAATCCAAACTAATATTGGAACCCAAAACTCAGAAGGATTTAATCACATAGTCTTCCCCAATAAATCTTAACATTTAGCTCCAAATAACATCGACTACTATTAAAGTCTCATACTAAAGTGTAATTAACCTATTCACATATTCTCTATGCTAGGTTCATCATTTTCCATTAATAACCCAAATCACCATATGTCCACAATAAATTCATAAATTCTTACAAAAATAATTCAACCATTCCTCCTCAATTTAAATCATATAGTATTTTATTTCCCTTAGGAATATAGTACTCTAAAAGAGAAAATATCGTCCAAAATAACCTTTATCATTTAATCACCAAATCATTTTCCTATACAATGGATATCCATTTGATAAAACATAAGTTTCCAAAATCAAATTATTCTTGATCTATAAAAATAGAAGGTGCATTAGTCAATCCAAAGGGCATAACAAAAAACTCATAATGCTCATATATTTATTGGAAGGCAGTTTTTGGAATATCATCATTCTTTACCCTTAATTGATGATAACCAGAATAAAGATCAATCTTAGAGAAGAATTGAGTCCCATGAAGTTGGTCAAATAATTTATCAATTCTTGGAATATAGTATTTTTTCTTCATTGTGATCCCATTCAGTTATCTATAATCAATGCATCCATCCTTCTTCTTCACAAAGAAAACTGGTGCTCCCCAAGGAGACACACTTGGTCAGATAAATCCATTCTCCAAAAGATCATGGAGTTGTTTCTTTAATTCCTCTAACTCTACATTTTATATTCTATAGGGGGTCCTTGACATCGGAAGAGATCCAGGTATGTGTTCAATGGAGAAATCTACCTCTCTTTCATAGGGAGGTCCAGGTAACTCCTCAGAAAATATGTCAACGTATTCCTAGACGATGGTGAAATTTTCTAAAAGAATAAATCCTTCGTGAGAAACTTATTTCATTTACGAATCTTTTAACTAAAAAGTATTTTATGTCTTAAAACTTCATGCTTAGAAAAATTATATTTTTCTGTAATTCCTTAATAATGATTCATAAAAAGCTTGTGACTAACCAAACATATCCCCCGAGAGTGTCATAACCAAGAGTGCAGCAAGGCCCATTGTCGTGTACCAGTTCCCATTCGAGTCTATTTCAAAGTTTTGTTTTTGAGTTTTACTCCTATTTACATCTGTCCCAGAGCCACCTCTACCTGCTTGTGTCCAGACAGGGATGTATTTGATTGATAAACCACTTACTCAATACTCACAAAAATACCAGGAAGATTTCCTATATTTAAACTTTTCTATAGGGTTCTTCCTAAATTTTTCATATCCTAATTTCCATAAATAACTAAACTATCCTTTGATACCAACTATGACATCTGGCCTTTTTATTACATAACATTTCTTTACTTTTTACAGAGGATCTTTAAAGTCTAGTGTCGTGGAAATCAGGAACATAATACATGAAAACAACATAAAACATTCTTCTAAACCACTTATAAGGCTTCATAAAAGGTTCATCCTATGCACATTTAATGCATCTTGTATCCTAGATATATAAATCAAAGGAAAGGGTGAGCAGAAGGCCCAGTAAGTGTAAACAGGGGAATCAATGTACTTGTGGTATCAATAAGAACTTGAATAAAAACATAAAGTTGTGAGAAATGGAAGAATAGGAATATCATAAAGAAAATAACATGGAACATAACTTGAATATGTGGCTACAACATTTCATTTAGACATTCATGAACATATCACCAAGTTACATCCCCAAGGTGTCATAAACATTACCAAGGTTATTCACCAAGGTATCGTGAAACTTGTCATCTCTAGAGATTAATTCTTTACACAATGCATTAGATCACTATCAGTGAGAACCCTTAATATGTATTTACTTTCATGTGATCCACATATATCATAATCAAACATTTCATAAATACCCCAAATGGAATCAAAGAAATGGGTTTCATGTCAAAATCATGACGTTTAAAAAGAGATTAAAAATAAGATCATTCTGTAATTTATAAACCATGGAAAGGGAGTGAGAGTTATATGTGTGTCAATTACAGAATCAAATATATCATCTTTATATATTTATGAACACCCATGGAAACGAAATAATTCTGGGTATTCACATAAATAAACAATAGAATTTCTTTAGAGAAATAGATAGAAATTTTGAGACGAAATTTCTGCAGCATAACAGCTATATAACTTGGTTTTAAAAAACATTGAAAAAATAGGGGGAAAGGGTAACCTACTTATAAATAAATAATAATACAGTATGGGTACTAAATAAGATCATGGTATGGATATTTTAATGACATTACACATGAAAAAGAAACATGGAAGAAAAGAGAAGATATGATTCCTTTTACGAGAAATTCAGTAGCCTAACGACATCACTTGAAAATTCAGAAAACAAATTCATGAGAGAAGAAAGGGTCTCTCATAATTTGAACATAAAATGGATAGTAATAATAACATAAAATAACATGGTTTGTAAATATGAATGACATACCACATAAAAATGAAACATGAAAGAAAAGAGAAGATGTGATTCCTTTCACAAGAAATTCGGTAGCCTAACGGCGTCACTTAAAAATTTAGAAAACAAATTAATGAGAGAAGAAGGGGTATCTAATCATTTGGACATAAAATGGACAGTAATAAGAACATATAAGAACATGGTATGTAAATTTTAATGACATACCACATAAAAAGGACACATGAATGAAAAGAGAAGACGTGATCCCCTTTACGAGAAATTAGGCAGCCTAACGGCGTCACTTAAAGATTCAGAAAACAAATTGATGACAGCATAAAGGGTCTCTCAACAATTATAAATTAATTGGACATAAATAAGAACATATAAGAATATACCCACAACATAAATAGATGGAAATTAGAAAACAACATAAAGGAAGTCATGACTTAAAAGAGGAGGGTGAAATGATCCCTTACCTTGAAGAGTAAATTTGAAATCTTGAAGGTCGGGACCTTGGGAGGCTTGAGGGCACTTTGGGAGGACTCCATGGGAGGTAAAGAGACCCTAACTTCATTGGGGAGGATTTGGAAATGAAATTAATGAGGTAAAGGCTTGGTATTTATAGGAGAAGTGAGGGGACAAAACATTAATTGCCAAGGGACACCTCATCGGTGGTATTGGCCAAACCATGAGCTTGCCCATTGTATTTTCCCATGGTATTGGCCACTTGGGAAACCTCATACATTATCTTACTATTAACAAGTCGACCAGAATTATTTCATAATTATTACATCCTTAATGACGTCATTAAACATACGAAACTCAAAAACTGTATTTTCACTATTCACTAAAAATTCAACTTTCTCAGAAAAATCACAAAATTTCAACTTAACCAAATATAGATGCTCTGATTTCAAAAATGAATTCTATTTTATGAAAATAATTTTCTAAATATTTTTAATTTAATATTTAAATAAAAACACTATTCACTAAAAATTCAACTCTTTTAGAAAAATCCCAAAAATTCACCTTAACCAAATATCGATGCTCTAATTTCAAAAATGAACTCCATTTTATGAAACTAATTTTCTAAATATTTTTAATTTAATTTTTAAATAAAAACACTATTCACCCAAAAAAACTAATACTTAACCAATAATTTCTGAAATAGTTATTTACCTATTTTATTGAATCACATTAATTAATCAAGGTGCCTAAATTATATTAATATTTTATTAAGTGAAGTTAATTAATCCATTTGGTCACATTATTAATCATAAGCATAAAATCACTATTCATAATTTATTATTCATCAAAAATTAAGTTGATCTTACTAGACTCTAAATTTCACACTAAACACAGCTGTAGAAGACCATTTTTTGAAAATCATTACACATTATTAATTATTTAAGGTTTACATAAATATTTTAAAATATCCTTTTTCAAGAATTCATCAATAATATGTATATTATATTTATTCCAAAATTTAGAAATTCACAAACTTCACCATAAGAAGACATCACAATTTTTTTTTAAATCAAACGATTACTCAAGGCATTTACGGTCTTGTTACATAGCCCCTTATAACACTAACATAGGACCTAAGAGTAAGGTGTTCTAGGGTGATAGAATCTTGGGGCGGCTCGGCCAACATTTCCTAAATAGTGATTTCTATCAGCTTGAACTTCTCGCAAAGGCGATTCCATTCCAGCTTCACACGATGAAGTCCGGCTTGGGTTTGGTCCAGAGCAAAGCCCAAAGGTGCTACCTCCTTCCCGAGTTCCATCAGATGGGCTTCTATCAGCCTGAGACTACTAGATGGGGCCATCGAATCTTCTTTCTATATTAATTAAGATCACTTGTATTTATAGAAACTAATTGTAACAATTAGTTTCCAAAGGTCATATTGACCAACGGTCATATTGACCAACAGTCATATAACAGTCAAAACCCAACAATCTCATTATACTCATTTTATTAACTTAAATAGTTTTGTTGAGTATAAAATAATATAACCCACAAAAATTAGGGAACAAAAATTATTAAAAATTTTGAGTCGTTACAATATAGGTAATGTCGCCAATTTTTTAATGCAAGTATCAAAACCACTAATTCCAAATAATGCATCAAGTAATTTTTCTCATGAATGGTTAATTGGTGTAAGGCATAGTAATTAACTTTTCATTTTTCAAAAGGATGCATCCCAGTCCTTTCAATGATGGATCAATGTAAATTAAAAAACATTCACCATTACGGGTTAATGTAATAATTGGTGTAGTGACCAACTTTTCCTTGATCTCCTTGAATCATTCCTCATATTAGTTTTTCTAGAGTAACTTTACTACTTCCCATGTTAAAATGGTAAATTTATTTAATAAACATTAGACAATTCTCACAAAGTATCGATAATATCCATTTAACCCAATAAAACTATGTATTTCAGTCATAGTTGTTGGAATGGGTCATTGGTCAAAAACCTTAATCTTTCCAAAAATATATTGATATACCCTCTATTATGATAACATGACCCATGAATGATAATTTTTGTAGCTAAAATTTACATTTTTTTAGTTTTTCATATAGTCTCTCCTTCCTTAGGGTCTTCAACACAGTCATTAAGTGGTTTCCATACTCTTCCATTCTTTTGGAATATATAAGAATATATTCTATAAAGACTACCAAAAATTGATCCAGGTAATTTATAAATACTCTATTTATAAGATCCATGAAGATAGTAGGTACATTGTAAAGTTCAAATGGCATCATTATAAAATTATAGTATCTATACAACGTGTGGAATTTTTTTCATTGGAATATCCTCTTGTTTTACACTCAATTGATGATATCCAAATTAGAGGTCAATATTTGAGAATAATTGAGCTCTATTGATCTTATCAAATAGTTCATCAATATGTTGAAAAGGATACTTGTTTCTAATGGTGATTTTGTTGATATTGTGATAATCTATGCAAAGATGCATTGATCCATCCTTCTTTTTTACATAGTAGATAGGTCCACCCCATGGTTATGCACCAAGTCATATAAAACCCTTATCATGATTCTCCTATAAAATCATCTTTAATTCCTCTAATTCAATAGAATATATTATATAGGGTTTCTTTGAGATAGTAAAAGATATAGGGATTGGTTTTATTGAGAATTAAACCTATCATTCTAGGGGAAGAACATGAAATTATTCAAGAAATACATCATCATATTCTTACACAATATCCATATTCAAAATGTTCACTACCTACTAGATAATATGATCTAAAAACTGATTATTTTTCAATATTAAGGCCCATATTTTGAATTTTCTTTTGAAGAAAGTGAAATATCACCCCTTTAACGATTCTTGTTTGATAGTATATTTATATATGGAAATATATTTTATACCCAAAATTATGTCAAATTCAACTACATCATGAAGAATCATATTTTCTAGAAGTGTCTCTACAAAAGTCTTATTGGGAGAATATTTTTATAAATTAGTTGTATTTATCATTCCATTATGTGTTTTCATGGATAAATCAATATCCAAAGTTTATTATGGTGAATTTTTATTCTTTTCAAACTTATAAGATATAAAATAATTGTTATAATAGGAATAAAATGAGACATTTGCGATTATAGAGTGGAGAATCAGTGTTCCTTTCACCACTTCATTATTATAGTCTACCTCTATAGTAGTAATTGCATATTCTCTCCCCTTACCCAATTGTTTAGGAGGCCACTTATACCTATTCCCATCATTAACCCTAGGGTTGGGTCATTTATTTTCATAATTCACATACTCCTAGAATTTGATGTATTGAAGAGTGGGTGGTGCATCAGATTGGGAATTCTTCCCATCAATGGTGTTATTCACCCTTTTCCCATTACTTCAGCAATAAAAAGCTTTGTGGACTACTTTACCACACTTACAACACTTTCTGAAACCTTTAAGTTAATTTTCTAGGTGTTTCCCCCCACACTTATTCCATATTCCTCATCAGAACTTCTAAAAACCATGTGGCTATTAATTAGGGATTATGTGATGCTAAATTATTCTTCTCCTTCCTACAGAATTGTGTGGGTCTCCCATCTTCAATTTTAACTCTAAGTTTTCACTGAACAAATTTCATAAAGATTCAAAATTCTCTTACGAAAAATTAATTCTGAAGGCTTCATTTTAAGACATGAAATAATTGATCAATATTCTTTTCATGACTAGATATATACTCGAAGGTTTTCCTTGTGAGCCTCTTGAAGTTCACCTCATAAGTTATAATATACTCACTATCCTTTTGTTTAAATTAAAAGTATTCACATTCCATCTTGTTTCAAATATTTCTACTGAAATATTTATTGAATAATATTCCCATGAAATTCTCCCACTTCATAGAGTCAAATTCCGCCCTTATAGTTGTATTCTTAATGAGATTCCACCATTGTTCAACCTCACCTTCTAGACATGGAAATCCAAAATGACCTCATTGTCTGATCATTTAAGGACATAAAAAATAATTTCCCTCAAATTAATACATCACTCATTAATCAATGAGTTTGAAGGACCATAAATGATGTTGGATATTTATACATAAATGATTTTATAGAAAGATGATCCCTTCTTGGTTCATCTAGGAGAACTATATTATTAATGTTAGTATTCATAATATGTGAGAGTTGAATAAGAATTTCCTTGATATTTTTAACTCCAATTACCATCTCATTTAGAAAATCACTATGTTGTCTATTGTATTCATCATTAGATTAGTTCCTTGTTGTTCCCACCATATCCTTTATAGAGTAAAGTTATTGTTTAGGATACTTAACTAAATAAACAGATAAAGAAGAAAACTATAATTAAAGAATTAATAACTCATAAATAATGATTATCTTCCTCCTTTAAAACTATTTATGTTTCAATATAGTCTATTCTTGATTATTTCTATTCTTCCATAGGATGACTGGTTGTATAATTCAAGAGGGGTTGAATTTAGTTCCTAAAATTTTCTTTAATATTATACCACCCACTTTGAGGTATGTGAGTTAAAATATTTCCATGATAATATATGAAGTGAAAATATGAAATCATACATAAATAAAATTGAACATAAAAATTTATAGTGGTTCAGGAAATAGAAATACCCTAGTCCACTCAACAAACACTCAACTCTACGAGTTTGGTGATTTTACTAAAACGTATCTTTTACTATGGTCTCCCAACTGAGTACATGTAGTTTTCACTTAATAAAAATTTCCAATAGATTTCAACATGGATCTCCCTTTTCAATACCTATCAACAGTCTTAAACACACTCTTATATTTAGTGTAAAAAAATATGGTGTGAAACAAAACATTAAGATAAACATTTGTAGCTCATAGTTACAAGTAGATACTAGTGGTAGATAAAGATTCATCTTGAGAATATGATAGTATTAATGATTTAGCTCTGGGTGATATTCAGATTATATAGATAAAATTTTAATCACTTTTCCATAAGAAATAGTCTATTTTTTTCTATATACAAATAATATGGTATTTTTTGATCTTCTGAGCAAGCACACATGTCTATTTTTCATTATTGTGTTCTATATTTATTTATGCAGTAGCTAATTTAGGTATTTATATCTCTCATTTTGATTTTAAATAGTATAATACAAGATAATCACAATGGTTTACTTGATAATCCATTGAGAAAAAGATAAAGAGATTTGATACGATAGGATTTTCATGATATGTAGTTGTTCTTCCTAAATATGGAATATACGTCTGCAGTATAAATTTCAGAGGCCTTCTTTTTCTTTGGATCTTTGTATTTATGTAAACATGGAATAAACTTTTACTTAAATAGACAAACTTTATTTGATGTAATGAAAGATAAAAAAAACTTATCACAATAAATATGATAGTTAATGATAATGATCCTTAGGTGTTAGGTAGTACTGTCATTGTAAGACAAATTTATGAAGAGACTTCGTAAGATAAAATATATATCTGGTATTCAGTACATAAGATAAAATTAGTTTCATGTTGTGTAGAAGAATTTTTTGTGTAAGATAAAAGGAAGAAAACTTCTTCTGATACTTCATAAGATAATTTTTTCCAAATTGATTTAAGATACTTCACTATGTTCTTTATTTATAAAGTAAAATATTATCAATAATATGTAAGATAATCCACAAGAGTAAGATAAAATAACATTTCATTTTAAAAGTATCTCTGATTCTCATAATATACTCTTTTATGTTATAAGATAAACTTTTACCACATAACCTTCAGATTCTGAGAACGTAGAAGATTGTATTTGATTTCTGTAAGATAAAGTAACTTTATCATAAACTAAATACTTTACAAGTAAAAATATAAATGATTAGAGAATAAATAATAAGATAATTTATTTTGATATGTTTTTAGAAACCTAATATAAACTTGTTAGGATAATATTAGGGATTTTGTGAATTGTAAAAATACATAAACTGATATAAGTTGGAGCAACATAAGTCTGTCCAATAATATCACCCTTTTTGATTATAAAAAAATGAAATAAAAAACATAAAAAAATCACAAAAGGAGATTTATGATCATTATTGATGTAATTTAAATTTTTTTTACTCTTTCCCCCCATTTTTTTATATTAAAAGGAAGTAGATTAAACAAATAAAATCAATGTATCACAATGGTAAATGTTACAGAGAAATGAATTAAATTCAGAATAAATTTGTTATAATGGAGGATAGTATAAAAATATAAATTGCAAATGAGGATTAATAGAATATGGATATCATTCATCTATTTGTTAAAATACGTTTCATGAAAAAAAATCATGCAATGATTCAAATGTTTATTAAAAATAGAACTATCTTTTCTCACAAGCTAAGAATAATATATCAATATTCCAATGGGAAACAAATTTTATAAGGAGGTTTCTTGAAAGATAAAGTTTTTCTAGAGGGTGATTAGGATAAAAGTAGAGAAGCATCAATAGTTTTCCCAATAACATCACCCAACATTAACAGGTACTCTCCAATTCATGAATGATCATGTTGAGTGACCCTTACCGAAGCATATTGAATTTTGAGAGCATCTTGTTGTGCCCTCACCAAGTCAAAATTATATGCATGGGTAAAGGATATTTTATATATTAGTTCAGGTAAATGTAAGGTTAATTATCCAAAAAACCTAGGATTTTTCCTTTGATAGAGTTTAGTTTAATCAAATATTTCCATCAAGCATTGACTGGTAAATGGGTGACGATCAACATTTTGTGGTCCTGGAAAATTCCTTCCACAAATATGAAATAGTGCATCCGCACAAGCATCGATCTTTTTTCCAAGTCATTTTTGAAGTAGGCCATCAATGTTGTTGAACCATTCCATAGTTACTGATAGAAATTCCCAACACAATTATGCATGTCTCCCTTAATAGTGCAATAATATATTAGAATTTTCAACACTTTGAACTGGTTTTTTGTGATACCAATTATAGAAGCAACTTATTTTACTTTTGTAGACACTTTTATTTATGAAGTTTCTAAAAATTCATTAGCTTATACCTCTTATTCATCTTTAGAAGAATATGGCTTCAAAATTTTGACCACTACTTCATATTGATCTTGAAATTTCTTTTCTATGACCATAAAGTAGTTTTATGATGAGCTAACCGGCCTTTGTAAACTGGTGATAAATCTTACATACTTAATCACTTGGGATGAATTTCCTTGAATTTGTGGCATCTTTTTATTTAAAAAAGAACTATTTTTATCATTGATTGACCAACTAACTCAACATATTCTTAAAAAAACTGGTAACTTTATGACTTCATCTACCATGCTTCTCTAAAAGTATTAAAACATCTCCCTTAATAAAATCTCTCACTATAGAGAATCAAGAGTTGTAGTCATTGTATCCAAAACATGAGATAACTATATCATCTTAAACTATTCCTAAGAACTATTTATACTTCTTATAGTGGATTCGTTTGAAAACATTTCAAACATTGATTAAAAACAACTTTACTTATTGAATGTCAACCTTCATTGACACTTGATCCCAAAGGGTCCTTATTTCATTATCTAAAATTCTCACTTGATATTTTATTAAATACATTTTAGAAAACAATCTCGAGTATCTCTCTACATCTATCTCCTCGTTAACGTTTTCATTAGAATGATATTCTGAATATTTGTGCTATGTGTGACTAGGAGAGGGTCTATTTTGTTTAACTTTTGTGATTTGAGCATCATCAAATTTTATATTTTCTTTAATATGATCTTATGCTTTATTATCTCTAAATTATATTTATTTCAATCTATTCATATTAGGATAAGTAACTAATATTATTTTTTAGATGAAAACACTAGAATAATAGGTATAGTACTTGGCTTTATTAATATTTCTTTTCCTTGATCAATAATCACTAACCGGGTAATTTTAGAGGTTAACTATTCTCTAGTCAGTGGGATTTGAGGACGATTGATCATAGGATTAACCTATTCTTAATATTGAGAAAAAATTATGAATCTTATATATATATCAGCAATATTCTCCTCATCTAATACATTTGTTTGAACAACTTGTATTTTCAATGGAATTTTAACATCACGGGATAATCCCATTAGGGATGTCTCCCCCTAAATCAAGGCAGGATCTATTTCAATGACTTATTCATGGCTTAATATGACCAATTTGTTTTTAGAATAACTCCAATACAAAAAACTTTTCCTTAAACTAGTTTCACTCAAATTTTTCAATCCAATATAATGAGTTCTTATTTCTTCATTGAGACAAACTCTATAATTACAAGAAACCAAAGTTAATATCATTCCATAAGGATAGAAACTAACTAAACTATTCTAAACATGATACATATATATCATGATATATTATACTATATTTATGGAATTTCAATCAAGAACATATATAACAAATTAATATCTTGAAAAAAAACTTTCTCAAACTCACCATTATGTTGAGCGATAAAAAATTGGATGAACTTCACAAGACCTTTTATTCCAGGTTATAGTTCTTTGGTGGGTTTTTTTCTCACAATTGAAGAGCTAAATAGAGACTTAATGATTTTAAGTAGATTGACTTCATCTTTCACAAGCAATCAAGTACTAAATTCTATATGACCTTGGTGAGGAAATTTGAGTGCCTCATCCATTTTCAATGATATTACAGAAAGGTGTTTCTAGTTGAAAATTATAGTGAAAATATCTACTGTATCACCAAAATAAAACACTCTTCTTTCACAAAACTCACAGACCTCCTTCTTAAAAACAAACTCAGTTCATCTTTCATCAAACATGTACTCTCGTCCTTGTTGATTTATAATCTTCTTGAGTAGCATATATGTTTCTTCTAACCATTAAATGTATATTGTTTTTCCACTCGGGACTTTCCCCATTTTTATTTAACACTTGGTCGTACTCATGGAAGTACTATCAGTTCACTTGGTCTTTAATATTCTCAGTTGAGTCTAGAGGATTTAAAGGTTTGGATATTAAGTTTTTAGAATGTAGAAAGATGAGGGATCATGGTTTTTCAAAAAAAACTTGTATAGAGTTGATAAATTCCCTCTTCTTTTTTCATTTTTCAGTAATCGAGGGGTCACACGGTGATGTGAAAAGTGATTATTAAAAAATATAGGAGACATTTCCTACTGATATGACTAGTCATTTAATGGTGTATTTATATATATCGAATAAAATATAGAGAATAAAAGTATTTATTTTATTAGATAAACATACAATTATGTATGATAAAAGTAACATTTAAGTAAAATAAAATAATCATAATTTAGATCTAATAAAATCAAATATATCAGCAGATAATGGTTTAGTAAAAATATATTCTAATTGATTTTCTGTGTAAACAAATTCTAAAAATGTATCTTTCTTTTGTTGATGTTATCCTAGGAAATGATGTCTTAAATCAATGTGCTTTGTTCTTTAATGGTTTATCATATTATTTGAAATATTGATAGCACTTGTTTTATCACATTTTATTATAACACAATTAAAATTTAATCCAAAATACATTAGAGTGTGTTTCACTAATAAAACTTGTGCACAATAACTTCCCAGTGAAATATATTCAGATTTAGTAGTTGATAATGCAACAGAGTTTTATTTCTTACTCAACAAAGATGCTAAGTATTTACTAAGGTAATGGTAATTTCTAGAGGTGTTTTTTATATCTAATATATAACCAATAAAATCAGCATCCAAATATGAGATTAAATTAAAATTATTGGTTTTGGAAAAATAAGATAAAGAGACATTGTTCCTTTTAAATACCATAAAATCATTTTAATGACATTAAAATGAGATTCTTTTGAATTGGATTGAAATATTTCACAAAGACATACTGAAAACATAATTTATAGCCTACTTGTAGTGAGATATAACAATTTTCTAAAGATCCCTCTATATAATATGTTTTCAACTAATTTTTAGTTTCATCTGAATCATGTTTAATATTGGATCTCATAGTAGTTGAGTAGGTCTTACTATTTTAATTTCCAAACTTCTTAAGTAAATAAATTTTTATTTGATTTAAAACATTATTAAAATATTTTTGATAAACTTGAAACCCTGTAAAATATTTCAGTACACCCATAATACTAATTTCAAATTATTTTTGCATGAGTTTTGAAAAATAATTTCAGAATTTTTGGTTTGTTGATTCGAAAATATTATCATCTACATATATGTGTACTAAAAAAATATCAATGGATATGGTTTTATTAAATAATATATGATTTTTTATTCCTACTATAAAACAATTTGATAAAATAAAATAATTAAACCTTTCATACCATGACCTTTGTGCTTGTTTAATTTCGTATAGATCTTTGATAAGTTTAAACACATAATTTTTAAAATGAGGGTTTTCAAAAATATGAGGTTGTTCTAAATAAACTTCCTCCATTAAAAAGAAATTTAGAGAAGAATATTTAATGTCTATCTATTATATTTTAAAATTTATATATGGTGCATATACTAGAAGGATTATAATTCCTTCTAACTTAGCTACGAGAGAAAAGGTATATTCATAATCTATTTTTTCTTCTTGATTGTAACCTTTTGAAAATAATCTAGATTTATTTCTAGTTATTATGCCATGATCATATTTTTTGTTTCCAAAAACCCTATTTTTTCTAATTATTGGATAATTTTAGGGTCTTTCAACTAATTACCACAATTTATTTATTTTGAATTGATTTAACTCTTCTTGCATAGCTAATAACTAGCCTTAATCTAATAAGGATTATTCTATGGATTTATGTTTGATTTGGGATAGAAAGGAAGATAATTATATAATACTTCCTATATTCCTTCTAATTATTTAACCATTATCTAATATTTCTATAACTGTTTCTAAAGGATGGTCTTTAATATTTCTAGTTATTCTTAGAAACACACTTTTTGGGTTCAATAGCATCTACGCTTATTGGATTTGTTTTAAAGTAATAATGATCCAAATAAACATCCTTGTTGTCATTAAATATGGATTAATGTAATTCCTAGACCCCAGTTACTCAAAGCCAGTGCATTATTACATAACATTGGAATGATACAAGGAATCATGTCCTGAAAGACTGATCAGTTTAGTATCCTTGTAAGTACTAGATACATACATAAGTTTTACATTACATCATGAAATAAAAACAACAACAGCAATTTATCACCTTTAAAAACAATTATATCCTTAGCCTATTCCTATAGGTCAATAATAAAATACTTCTTCAAATCATAGAGAAAAATAAGACATAGAAAGAGGTGAGCTCAAATACCCAGTAAGGATAACAATATAGCGAAAACTTTCATAAATAAGCATAAACAATTAAGGCAATGTATAAGACTAAAACACAAGCCTTTTAAACTTAAAATTCATCATAATATGGAAAAGATAAATCAAATAATTCCATTTACATATTCCCATGGATATTCTACTAGATGAATAATAACATGTAATATCAATAGCCAATTTCATAATGATAGAATGCATAATTCCAGACTTCATAACGACATAGTCATGGACCCGTGACAATACTACAAATAATATTTTGTCAAGGACTTGTTCCAATACACTAGTTTGTCTCATAATACCTACCAAAGCATCGAGGATCTATACCGAGCTCCACCCATCACATACTAAATCCAATGCATTCCTCATATGAAAAGGTTTAAGCATAATATAAACATTTGTATTAAAACTAGCATAGGAAATGTCAATACTTTATCCATAAACCTTGAATGTTATAAAAATAACACATCCACAGTCAAATATATCACAAACCCTTCAACAAAATATGGAATATTTTCATCATAATAAGTCAACTTCAAACATGTTTAAAATCCATCAAAGGATGTTGACATAATAGAAATGAAAACTTTCTGAAAGAAATACCTCTTTCTATTTTGAAACCATTTAAAAGTCACATAATTATAAAAGAAAACATTTATTTTTAAAATATACTTATAAGATTTTATGATAAGATTTGATGATGTTATAACGGTGGAAAATAACTACACCCACCATATAAGTTAAAAAAATACATTCTTACCTTAATTTTGTCGAAAAGGTCATAAAGTACCTTGTTTGCAAAACGAAGGAAAGATTCCTTTGAAAATATATATGATAAAATAAGGGTATAAATTAATTTACCCCATAGTCTAGTAAATAGTAAAAATATTTTGAATTACATTTTTAAGAAAACACGGATGTGGATGATAAAGAGGTCCCAGTAGATACTTACGTATTAACAACCTCAGATAAGTAAAGAGATTGTAAAATCAACCTTTACCTTCTAATTTTCCTTAGTAGATGGTATGTTAACCTCATATATAATAGTTAAACCATTTTTATTAAATTATAAAATAACTAAATATATAAATATTATATCATATATGATTCTCTAATATTGCTTTGTTAATAATATTTTAGTAGTATCATCGTTTCAGGTGTTAACTGATTCATTTTACTTTATATAATTGGTTATGTAAGCCATGTTTGTTATTTATAGGATTTATTTTATTCATATAAATAATTAAATTATGTTTATAACAATAATTTTTAATCATAAAATGAAAATTATTCTTGAATTATTATGATGGGGAATGAATCTCATCGCGTTCTTGGAGACGGTAATCCGTACGCACGCACGAGCGAAAATATCATTATATTGATGGTGAAATACTATGTAATTGGATGTTGTATCATATATATAGAATCATTAAAATGTTATATTTATTATTTACATCAGTTATACTCATTATTATACCCATCCAAATAATTAAGTGTTTGAATAACAAATTATACCACGACGTGGTGACGGTAAGCTATACGTACGCACGTATGGTGACTTTGTCATATATAGGATGGATATAATAATGAATATGGTTGTAATATATTTATAATAACATCAAATTATGTATAAGGTACTTGATTTATTATTTTGGTATGTAAACAATAAATAAATAGGAAGTGGAACAAGAAAATAACTTGAAAGAGGGTGGTGAAATTATTACCTCTTCTTTGGGTGTTTCTTTTTAGTTGATCAAAAGGGATCTTTAGGTTCACTTTATGATCAAATTAAGGACTCTAGGTTTAAGTGAGGGAATTTTGGAAGATATTTGGGAAGGTTTTGGCTGAGACAAATGGCTTTGGAGGTGTGATTTTGAAAGAAGGGGAAGTTCCCTTTTATAAGAGGGGTGAGGGTCACTTTAGGAAAATCTTGAAATATTGTTTTATAATAAAATCATTTTTATTTTATAATGGATCCAAAATGATTTATTTCAAGGATAAGGTGGGGATGGGTCTAAAACCTCTCAACTAATAGGTTTTAGATAGGTTTAGGTCGCCATATTAACCCTATTTGTTAGATTTAACTCTTAGTTAAATAGTTTGACATTTACCATGTCTCTTTGTATTTTTATATTATATGGTTAATAAAATTACTATAAACTGCCAAGAAAACCCCAAGTGGTTTAATATAGATATACATAACCTTATCTAAGTCCTTTTTCTGAACCTTTTATTTTTAAGAATATTATATCAATTAAAAATATAGAATTTGTTTTAAAAACTCAATTATGTCAATTTTGACACTATTTAGTATTTGGTTTTTGTGAAAATCATAACAGCATGATTAATTCGAACAAAAATTATTTAATCAACTATAAAATGTCATATTAACCTATAAAATTAGTTTAATTAATCAAAATTCTCAACTTACATTTATTTGGATATTTATAATATCAATTATTTTAATCTTTCATTAATAAGGTAATTACTACATCATCATTGTGTCATAAATAAATTAAATTATATAATGTCTAAAAATATAAATTAAATACCCTTATGTAGGAAATATTTTTATATTTCTAATGAAAATTTATAGTCAAATTTATATTGTGTGTAACCCTATATTAAAAATGGTTTAGTTATTAAACTTTGAATTTAACAATTTTAACTCTTCTTTAAATAAAATAATAATAAATGTCCTAATCTAATACAAGTGGACCAAAAGGATCATATTTTATTCCTAAGTTTTTTTTGGTCTAATTACACTTATCCAATAGAATTAGGACATGTTTTAGGGTAATTATAATATCATTTTTACCTTTCATTACCCTATTAACTTTTAACCGTGCTAAATAAAAGTCAAAAGTTACTATTCACCAAAACTTATTTTCATCTTATTGAACCACATTTTACTTACTGATATTAACCGTGTCTTTCGGATTTTTGAAATTCAACTCACAATAGTGGTAAAATTATGTTTTATGCAAATTTTCAAATGCTCCTAGAAAGTGGGTAAAAGATGGTAAAAAGTTCAATAAAATTTTATATATCTAAACTTATTATAAAATGACTCCAATGAATTACATTGAACATATAAAGGTATTATGTATCAATTTTGACATAAAATAAATTAAAATAAAATGAGTAATTTCTTAAATAAAAAGTCAGTTTTAAGCAATAATGTAGTATTTTTCACTATTCATCAATAATTGAAAGTTTTCATAAAAATGCCAAAAATTCACCCTAAGCTAATTTTGATATTCCTAATCCAAAAATGAAGTCCATTTTGAAAAATAAAATTAAGAAAATTTCAAAAAGTGGGTATTACTATCCATAACGACTAGGTTGATTGGTCGTGGTGTGTTAGAACACGATGTTGCGTACAACACAAGCTATTGTTTTATTCAAAGAGAAGCATACCGTGGAAGCATGGGGTGTTACATTCTCCCATCCTTCAAATAATTTTATCCTAAAAATTTCTCGAATACAACTACACAAAAATATTTGGTGGTTCTTCATCGTGCGTTCCTCGAGTTCTCACATTGCCTCTTCTATCTTATGATCTCTCCATGGAACTTTTACCAGAAGAGTTGTCGGGTTTCTCGACACATATTCTCTGGTATCAATAATCCTGGTAGGCACTTCAAAATAAGAAAGATCAGGTTCTAGTTCTATTTCTTCATAGGTGAGTACATCCATTAGGTCATGCATGTATTTTCTCAATAGTGATACGTGGAACACATTATGAACTTTGGAGAGACTTGGTGACATTTCCATATGGTAAGCTACAACTCCAATTCGTTCTAAAATTTCAAAAGGTCTGATGTACCTGGGACTCAATTTACCCTTCTTACCGAATTGTATAACACTCTTCCATGGAGATACCTTCAAGAAAACATGATCCCCTACTTGAAATTCCAAATCCTTCCTCTAATTATCAGCAAAGCTCTTTTTCCTACTTTTAAGCTGCTTTGATGTGGGTTTAAATAATCTTCACCTTTTAAATTTTTTCCTCAACATGTTTTGGGCCTAAAAGTTTTCTTTCACCAACATCATCCCAAAAAGTTGGTTTACAACATATCTTTCTATCTAACCCTTCATATGGTGCCATCTGAATACTTGAATGGAATATATTGATATAAGAAAATTCTACTAGAGGTAAATACTGATCCCACATACCTAGAAAGTCAAGTGAGAAAGCTCTCAACATGTCTTATAAAGTTTTAATAGTTCGTTCTGATTGTCCATCAGTTTGAGGGTGGTAGGCAGTGCTCAAACAAAGTTCAGTACCCAATGTCTTCTGAAGAATTTTCCAAAATCTTGATGTAAAATGGGGATCGCGATCTGAAACAATTGATAGGGGTACACCATGGAGTCTCAAAACTTCATTAATATATAGTCTTTCCAGACGTTCAAGTAGTAAATCTTCTCTTATAGCAAGAAAATGTGATGACTTGGTAAGACAATCAACAATGACCCATATTGTATCATTCCTTCTCAGATTATTTGGTAGCCCCATGACAATGTCTATCGTAATATTATCCCATTTCCACTCAAGTATGGGAAGAGGTTTCATGAATCCTCCAGGATATTTCCATCCAGCTTTTACTTGTTTAAAAACCATACATCTTGACACAAAATCAGCAATCTCCCGCTTCATGTTGTCCCACCAAAAATGTTCCTTCAAATATCTATACATCTTGGTGCTCCCAGGGTGTATAGAGAAATTAGATCTATGAGCATCATCCAACAATTCCCTTTTTAGATCGGGTATATTAGGAACACAAAGTCTCTTACCAAATTTCAAAATTCCATCTTCATATATGAAGTAACTCAATCTACCATCATTCACAGCTTTAATATTCCTTTGAAACTCCTCATCATCGGTATGAGAACTCTTTATCCTTTCTAGTAAAGATAGTTTAGCAACCATTTGAAAAATTGATGATGTTTTACCTTCCGTAGTTATTACCATATCCATATTTACTAGATCCATGAACATAGGATCCCTTTAAACTCTCATCTTATTCAAAACTCCATGATCCTTTCTGCTCAAATCATCTACCACATTATTTGACTTCCCCTAGTGGTAGTGTATAGTGAGATTAAAATCATTGAGTAGTTCAATCCATTATCTTTTATTAATGTTGAGTTTTTTCTGTGAGAAAATATATTTCAAACTCTTATGATCAGTATATATCTCACATTTTTCACCATGGAGATAGTGTCTCCATATATTCAAAGATAAGATTTCAACTGATAACTAAATATCATGAGTGAGATAGTTTTGTTCATTAATTTTTAGTTGTTGTGATGCATAGGCAATAACTCTATCATTCTGCATAAGGACAGAACCAAATCCTTTCTTTGAAGCATCACTATAAATAACAAACCCATCATTCCCTAATGGTATAGTCAAGATAAAAGAATTGAATAATCTTCTCATAAGTTATTCAAAACATTATTCACATTCTTTTTTCCAAAACAAATTAACCCCTTTTACGTGTGATCTTGGTTAATGGGTTAGCCAACAGGGAAAAATTACGAACAAAATGTTGATAATAACCTACTAAACCAATAAAACTACATACCTTAGTTACACTCGTCAGTGATGGATATTCTTGGATTGCCTTGGTCTTTGAAGGATCAATAGAGATTATATCCTTATAGAGAATATGGCCAAGAAAAGAAATATCTTGAAACCAAAATTAAGACTTGCTAAACTTCCCATATAATTCATTTCTTCTAAGAGTCTTTAGAATAATTTTCAAGTGATTTTCATGATCTTAGTAGATTTTAGACTATACCAAAATATCATCAATAAATATCACTACAGAGTCGTCAAGATATTCCTTGAATTCTCTATTCATTAGATCCATGAAAACAGAGGATACATTAGTCAATCCAAAAAGGCATTACTGTAAACTCGTAATGCTCGTACCTGGTTCTAAATGTTGTCTTTGGAATGTCTTCCATCTTTACACACAACTAATGATATCCAGATTGAAGGTCGGTCTTGGAAAAATATTGAGCTCCATGAATTTGGTTGAATAAATCATCAATATGAGGTAGGGGATACTTGTTCTTTATTGTTATAGCATTGATCTCCCTGTAGTCAATGCACAACCTCGTAGATTTGTCTTTCTTATTAACAAAAAAGGATAAGGGATCCCCATTAAGAAACACTAGGGTGAATAAATCCCTTATTACTCAATTCCTTTAGTTATTTATTTAGTTAAACTAATTCCACGGTGGCCATTATATAAGGGGTCTTCGATATGGGCCTTGAACCTGGAATTAAATCAATGAAAAACTCAATTTCTCGTTCTAGAGTATGTCCAGGTAAATCCTCTGAAAACGCATCAACATATTATTTCACAACAGGTACATCCTCTATTCGAACATTCATTTCCTCGCCCATAGTTATTTCTCTCTCTTCCCCCACAATAATTGAATTTAGTAGATATACTGGGGGTGGATCTAGATAAGAATTAGGTGGTGACATTTTTTCTCTAAAGATAAGGTACTCCTTATCATCATCAAAAATTGTAACCTCCTTCTTCTTACAATAAATTTTCACATCATGGTCTAAAATACAATACATTTTGAGGATTATATCAAATTAAATCATGGGTATGACGATGAGATCAGTAGATAAAGTATATTTATATACGGTAATGGGAACTGATTCGCAAAACTTTGTTGCGATGAGACTCCCCTTAGGAGTTTTGACTAAAAACTCCCTTGTTAAGTCAAATTAAAAATATCTAATTTTCATAGCAATTTGAGAATATATGAAACAATTCAATGATCCAAAATCAAATAAAGCATTGACTAAACTTGAGGAAACCATTAAATTATCTGCCACCACATCTTTCAGAGCTTCAACCTCAGCAGTAGTTATCGTATATGCTTGGCCTTGTTCCATTTTCCTTTTCTGAGGTATTTTCCCTTGGATATTATGAAATTCATTTTCATAATGCCCCTTTTATCTACAATTGTAGCATTTGACATTGACAACCTCTTTCTTTCCCTTGCAAGCATGAGCTTGGTGGCCTTTTCACCACAATTGTAACAGACTCTCATTCCCCTCAGGAAAGTACGAGGGTGTTTCTTCCCACATTTACCGTAGGATGGATATTCGACTTTTCCCTTTTTCCCCTTATTTCCATTTTCAGAGTGTTCAATAGATCTCTTTTTCTCTTGCTTTGCTTTAAAGTCGTATGACATAGAGAATTCATTTTCTGTCTTGATAGCACATGAGAAAATATATTCGTACGATGTGAAGGATTATGAGATTAATTCTCAATAGAGAAATGGTTTTAACCCATCAAATAATTGATCAATATTACTCCTTGGGTTATGTATATAATCTTCTACATGCCTTGCTAACCTTGTAAATTTAGCCTCATACTTTGTGACAGTCTCATCCTCCTTTTGCCTCGGACTCAGAAATTGTCTTTCCATATCCGCTCAATAGTCACGAGGAAAGTATTTTTCTAAGAAAATCTCTTTAAAATACCTCCATTCCGTGTTTGATACTTCTTTATCTTCCTTTGTGTTTTGGATTAATTACCACCATTGATATGTATCTCTTGTGAGGCGATAAACTTCCATGACAACTTTTTCCCTTTCGTTACTCCCCAAAGAATTAAATATTTTCTCTAAGGAACTTATCCATTTCTCAGCTACCAATGGATTTTTACTCCCATTGAATGTTGGTGGTTTTTTCCTCATGAAGCGGTCTAACATTGATCCTATGTGTTATGGATTAGGGTGCTCCATATGGGTAAGGTTATTATTCATAACGTGAGTGAGTTTTCCCAATATGGTGATAAGCTAATCAGCACCAGTTGCATCATCATCTCCACATTAATTATATTGAGTAGGAGGGAAATCCCTACATGGATTACATGGGTTGATACAATCTCCATTCTTTCTACTAGATTCCATTTCTAAACAATGGCATACAGTAGATTAGTTTATGAATCACAATACATAATTCCAAACTTGTAAAACACTTAACATAAATTGAATAGTTTGTGGATATAATCCATAATCATAAAAATGTTTTCTTTGTGGAGGTATATACTCATAAATCCTTCATAATGTTTTGTAAATAAAATTTGAATTATCCTAAGCATATCTCCCAGGAGTGTCGTAACCAAGTGTGCAACAAGACCATTGTTGTGTACCAAGATACCCCAGGTCAAGCCCGAAACTCCTTGTCGGAGTTTTCACTACTAGGTACATCTGTGTCAGAGCCGGCTATACCTTCTCATATCTAGACAGGGATGTATTTCTTGTAAAATACACAAAATCTCTACATTACTAAAATTCTAGAATGTTCTTTTATACTAATCCTCAAAGTCTATCTTAGAGAAATGGGCTCTAATCAGAGTTTATCTAAATCTAGTTTCCAAGGTTTGTACTAAACTTCCTCTGATACCAGTTGTAATGACCTGACCCCAGTTACCCAGATTTAGTGCATTATTACATAACATTGGCATGATACAAGTAATCATGTCTTGAAAGACCGATCAGTTTAGTAGCCTTACTAGTACTAGATATATACACAAGTTCTATATTACATCATGAAACAAAAACAACAACAAAATTTGTCCCCTTTGAACACAATTATATACTTAGCCTATCCCTACAGGTCAACCATAAAATACTTCTTCAAATCCTAGGAAAAATAATACATAGAAAGGGGTGAGCTCAGATGCTCAATAAGGATAACAATATAGCATAAACTTTCATAAATAAGCATAAATATTTAAGGCAATGTATAATACTAAAACACAAGCCTTTTAAACATAAACTTCATTATAATATGTAAAAGATAAATCAAATAATTCCATATACTTATTCACATAGATATTCTACTAGTAGAATAATAACATGTAATATCAATAGCCAATTTCATAATCATGGAATGCATAATGCCAGACTCCATAACCACATAGTCAAGGCCTCATTCTAATACTACAAAAAATATTTTGTCAATATCTTGTTCCAAAACACTAATTTGTCTCATGAGACCTACCGAAGCATTGAGGAGCTATAGCAGGCTCCACCCTTCACTTACTTAGTCCAATGAATTCCTCATTTGAAAAGGTTTAAAGATAACATAAACATTCATATTAAAACTAGCATATGAAATGTCAATATTTTTTCCATAAACCATGAATGTTATAAAAATAACACATCCATAGTCAAAAATATCAAAAAACCTTCAATACAATATGGACGATTTGTATCATAATAAGTCAACTTCAAACATGTTTAAAATCCATAAAAGTATTTTAACATAGTTGAAATAAAAACTATCTAAAAGAAATACCACTTTCTATTTTGAAACCATTTAAAAGTCACCTAATTATAAAAGAAAACATTTATTTTAAAAATATTAGTAAAATATTTTATTGGAAGCTTCGAAGATGTTATAATGGAAGAAAATAGTTGCACCTTCCATATAAGTTAAAGAAAGACATTCTTACCTTAATTTTGTCGAAAAGGTCATAAAGTACCTTGTTTGGAAAATGACAGAAAGATTCCTTTCAAAAAATATATGGCCAAATAAGGGCATAAATGAATTTTAAACATAGTCTATTAAATATTAAAAATGTTTTGAATTTAATTTTTAAGAAAACACGGATGTTGGTGATAAAGAGGTCCCAGTAGATACTTACGTATTAACAACCTTAGATAAGTAAAGAGATTATAGAATTAACCCTTACCTTGTACATTTACTTAATCAATGGTATGTTAACCTCCTATATAATAGTTAAAACATTGTTATTAAATTATACAAGAACTATATACATAAATATGATATCATATATGATCCTCTAATATTTCTTTGTTAATAATATTTCAGTAGTATCATCATTTCGGGTGTTAACTAATTTGTTTTCCTTTATATGATTGGTTACATAATCCTTGTTTGTTATGGATAGGATGTATTTTGTTCATATAAAAAATGATATTATGTTCATAACCATTATTTTTAATCATAAAATGAAAATTATTCTTAAATGATTATGATGGGGAATTAATCGCATCGCGTTCGTGGAGATGGTAATCTATACGTACGCACGAGCGACAATATCATTATATTGATGGGTAAATCCTATGTAATTTGATGGTATATCATATATATAAAGAATAATTAACATGTTATATTTATTATTATATCAATTATACTCATTATTATACCCATCGAAATAATGAAGTGTCTGAAAATCAAACTACACCATGACGTGGAGATGGTAAGTCGTACGTAAGCACGTATGGTGACTTTGACATTTACAGGATGGGTAGAATAAAAAATATGGTTGTACCATATTTATAATAACATCACAGTATGTAGAAGGTAATTTATTTATTATTTTTTTATGGAAACAACAAACAAATAGGGAGTGTAAGAAGAAAATAACGTGAAAGAGAGTTGTGAAATTATTACCTCTTCTTCGGGTGTTTCCATTTGTGTTGATCAAAAGAGCACCTTATGTTGGCTTTATGATCAAATTAAGGACTCTAAGTTGAATTCAGTGATTTTTAAGATATTTTTTCAAGGGTTGGCTGAGCCAAATGGATTTGTAGGTGTGATTTTGAGAGAAGGGGAAGCACCCTTTTATAAGAGGGGTGAGGGTCACTTTAGGAAAAGCATGAAATATTATTTTATAATAATATAATTTTCGGTTTCTAATGGCTCCAAAATGATTTATTTCTAGGATAAGGTGGAGACAGGTTGAAAAAATCTCAACAAATAGGTTTTATACAGGTTTAGGTCACCATATTAACATTATCTGTTATATTTAACTCTTAGTTAAATAGTTTGACATTTATCATGTCTCTTTGTATTTTTATATTATATGGTTAATAAACATACTATAAACAGAAAAGAGAACCCCAAGTGGTTCATTATTGATATATATAACCTTATCTAAGTCATTTTTCTTAACCTTATATTTTTATTAATATTATAACAATTAAAAATATAGCATTTGTTTCATAAACTCAATTATGTCAATTTTGGAACTATTTAGTTATTGGTTTTTGTGAAAATCATAATAGTATGCATACATCAAAAAAATTATTTAATAAACCCAAACATGTCATATTAACGTATAAAATTATTGTAATTAATCAAAAGTCTCAAATTACATTTATTTGGATATTTATAATATCAATTATTTTAATCTTTCATTAATAAGATAGTTATTGCATCATCACTGTGTTTATAAATAAATTAAATTATTTAATATCTAAAAATTATAAATAAAATACCATTATTTAGGAAATTTTTTTATATTTTTAATTAATATTTATAGTAGAAATTATATTTTGTGTAACCCTATATATGAAATGTTTAAGTTATTAAACTTTGAATTTAACTCTTTTAACTCTTCTTTAAATAAAATGATAACAAATGTCTTAATCTAATACAAGTGGAAAAAAAGGATAATATTTTATTCCTAAGGTTATTTTGGTTGAATTACACTTATCCAATAGAATTATTACATGTGTTAGGGTAATTATAATATCATTTTTACCCTTAATTACCCTATTTACTTTTAACCTTGGTAAATAAAAGTCAAAAGTTATTGTTCACCAAAAATTATTTTCATATTATTAAACCACATTTTACTTACTGATATTAATCATGTCTCTCAGATTTTTGAAATTCAACTCACAGAAGTGGTAAAATTAAGTTTTATGCAAATTTTCAAATGCTCCTAGAAGGTGGGTAAAAGACGGTAAAAAGTTCAATAAAATTTTATATATAAACACTTATTATAAAATGACTCTATTAAATTAAATTGAACATATATAGGTATTATTTATTTATTTTGAACTAAAATAAATTAAGATAAAATTACTAATTGCTTAAATAAAAAGTTGGATTTAAGAAATAATGCAGTGTTTTTCGCAATTCATCAAAAATTGAATGTTTTTAGAAAAATACCAAAAATTCACCCTAAGCTAATTTTGATATTATAAATCCAAAAATGAAGTCCATTTTGAAAAATAAATTTTATAAAATTTTAAAAAGTAGGTATTACTATTCATAACTGCTAGTTTTATTGGTCGTGGTGTGTTAGAACACGAAGTTTCGTACAACACAAGCTATTGTTTTATTCAAAGAGAATCATGCCGTGGAAGCTTGGAGTGTTACAATTCAGGTATCATATTATTGACTGAATCACTTTTATCATTAATTTTAATCATTTTTTTATCAAATGGATTACTTTAATCAAATTTAAGATGAGTTGATTCTTCAATAATCCTTTAACATTTATTGGAAACTCTATTGGATTTGGAATTAAAAATATAACCTTAGAATATACCTTAACTATCATTTGGATCTAACTTACCAAGATTATCCTTGGTATTTAATATAGAAACATTTCCTAAAAATACCTTAAAGTAGCATACCTTTGATTTTCTATTATTACAAAACTCATAGGGTGTTTTCATTAAGATATGACATATTAGAACTTTTTTTATGACATAACATGTTTTGTTAATAGCCTCATCAAAGAAATGATTGGGAATTTTATATTCACATAACATTGTCCTAGAAATTTCTTACAAAGTCATATTCCCCCTTTCAGCAACATTATTATGTTGAGGTATCCTAAGGAAGAGAATGTATTTTTAATTCCTTTCTTAGAGCAGTAAGAATTAAATTCATGATTTTCAAATTAACCTCCATGATCACTTCTTAAATACATGATTTTTACTGATTTTTCATTTTTCACAAGATTATAGAAATCAATGAAAATAGAACATGATTTTCTATTGAGTCTTAAAAATTAAACCCATGTAAATCTTAAAAAAATCATCAAATAACACATAAAAAATGTTTCACCAATAAGAATTTTAGTTCTAGTAATTATGAATAGATTCATATGGATAAGCTCAAGAGGTCTAGATATAGAAACCAATTTAGTTAGTTTAAAATACGACTTGTGTTGATTTCCCATTTGGAATGCATCACATAGCTTCTTTCTATCTAATTTGAGATTGGATAAGTTATTATTTAAATGTTTCTTATACAAAATTTTTAAGGAATGTACAATAAAATGTCCAATCCTTCTATTCCAAATCCATGATTCATTAATTTCCGCATTCAAACAATTTAAATTCTATATACACAAATAATTAAGATCTAGTGTGTAAACATTGTATATTCTAGGATCTATAAACATGATAAACTTATATTACAAAATAAAATATTCATTGTTAGAAAAATAAATAGAATATCCCTCATCAAAAAGTTGATATATTGTGATTTAATCCTTCAACATGAAGTACTTTTTTTATGATAATTGACTAAGGACTTCCAACATATCTAATTCCATCTATCTTTCCTTTTTCATTATCCCCAAAAGTGACATATCCACCATCTATTTTGGATAGAGAGTAAAATTTTGAATAATCTACACTCATATTCCTTGAAAAACCATTGTCCATAAACCATTTTTCACAACTATTCTCATAGATAGTTACCTACATTGAAAAATAAAACAATGAAATTATTTGGTATGAAAATTATTTGGGGTATTGAAAGTTAGCTATAAGATATCTAAGCATCCAAAAAAATTCATTCTAGAAAACATTATTTCAAGTTTTGAAAAATATTTTTAAATAAAGATATTTTTGATTCCAAATAATTGAGGATTTTTTAGAACATAAATATTGGAAAATTTCCTACTTAACCATAATGAAAACAAGTATCTTTATAAAGGTTTTTATTTTTAAAGAAAGGCATGAAATGATTTCTAAATAGTTTAGGCCTTTCAAGCTAGCTTCCAATTCAAAAAATTTCTTCTCTATGTTTATTCTAACTTAATATTTTGTTTATGTAATGTTCCCTTTTAGTAAAGACACTTGTAGCATCTTTGAAGTCTTGAACCTCCTTCTGTAGGTTCTCAATTGTTTTGACGTGTTCAGTATTTGAGATAGTATATTTTTTCAACTAATTTTTTAAGTATAAAATCTGGTTGTTTAGGTTTTACTATTCACTAACAGTTTTATTATATGAATTTATAAGGTATTTATTTTCCTTTTTCGATATTTTATAATTGGTTTGGTATAGTAATAATTTAATTCTTCACATGAGAATTTTTTATTTTCTGATAAATCCTTATGCCTAGAATATTAATAAGAATGTACCTCATTTGACTTTTCTATAAAACATATGTTGGCCTTCTGACTAACAACTTCAGCTTCAAATTCTAATGATGTTCATTTTCTAGAATTTTCATAATAACTCCAGGTGGCCTTCATAGATTTCATATATTTATTATAAATATACTTCTTGAAGTATTTATTTTCTATCTTTTATTATCATTAATTTTTAGATATTTTGTCTTGATATGTCCCATCTTTTTTCAATCATAGAATCTCAACTATTTAAATAGGTCGTTGTGATTCCTATTCTTGTTTAAGGGTCTTATGAAACTTAACCTCTTCTTATATAAATTTTTTGAATCTCATGAAAATTGATAGAGAAATTCATTTGATTTAATTTTTCTTGAGGAATATTATTCATCAGATACTTTATATATTTGTATGCTTTTACTCATTCTATCATCATTTGAAGTAGAATCTTTCAAAGCATCGTTTTTCTTCTTTATCTTATTATGATCTTCAATTCTAGTGTTCATTTCAGCTTCATACATCATGAGTACTTTAATGAGATCTTTTATCTTGAAATTTTTTACTTCTATAGATTTTATGATAGTATTTGAAATTACAATCCACTAGGGTGGTAATACTCTGAGAACATTCATTCTTGTTCAGGATCAGTGGCAAGTGTTCATAGAGTAGTAATTATAATGTCCCAAACATGGATTCCACTCAATAGGGCACAGAACATAGTTATCCACATGGCCTCATGCGCATCTCATTGAATGAAAGTGGCTTCCAAATAGTAGTGAGGGCCTATGGTGTATCTATGGGGAGACTATGCCCTCATTACCAGAGTGTAACATAGCAGAATATCAAAAACAACCAATAGAAAAAATAGATACAACAATCAAACAAATGATTAATAATCTTGATAGGAATATATATACAATGCCTGTAGTAATATCATATACATATGGTGATGATACATGTCATGTATCTTCAAAACAAAAAAAAGGTAGACAACAATACAATACAATATATGTATCAAAATACCAAAAACACTAAAAAGAACTATCTCCTGATAGCATCATGAGACTCATCTCAGTTCCATGATCCCATACTATTAATAAAGTGAAAATTTAAGCATAATATTGTGGGAACTTTACCCAGTCCCTACCTAAAATTTCAGACCCCTCGGGACGGAACCAAGGTATAGTAGACTAAGGAATCCTCATTGAGTCCCAAGAGAATCTTGATTGAAACTCAGTTAGGATTAAGTAGGGGTCCAAGGACCATGTCTATCAACCATGTCCATTGTGATCCCAACCAACCTGGATCCAATGGGTAATAAGGCCTAAGGCATCCCACAGAATCAAGACCCTAAGAGTAATCTCTATCCATGGAATCCACTACTGCATTCAAAAACCATAGGAGAAACTTCTATGGTATCTAATGGAAAAAATATCCAAGTATTACCAATCAAGGCATCCACTACTATTAAACTCATCACATTTCATTATTGAAATTACCAACATTAAAGTTCAAAGAGTTTACCCACTCATATAAAAATCCACATTCAATTGCATTCAACAATTAAACAAGTCAAAATCATATATCACATGGAAAAGTAGGAATTACAACTAGTAATCAATAAATTTGATTCAAATAATTTATATATGGGCTTCCTCTAACTATTAAAGCACAAAAACTCACCCCATAAGTTGTTTAACAGAGACAATATCAAAAGGCACACCCCATGGGTGACCTTGGTTTGAGAAACAACCTCCAATGAGTCTCAAGGAAACTAAATGGAATCTCTTATATCTTCTATTTCATTTATTTAATTTTTCAATTCATTTTTGAAGTTGTGATGGAAATTGGAGTGGGAGACATAATGAAAAATATCTCTATAAAGCACCAAACCATTTAGAAATAGTATAAACCACCTACCATGGGTCGGTAGTAGAGTGGCCATATAGTATCAACTCTGGATTCGAATAAAATCATAAGAGAAATAAAGAATGGAATAAGTACTTAGAAATAGGGAAATTTATATTACATCCAAATAGAAAATCTAATACCAATACAAACGAAGAATGGAACAAATGTAATTGAGTACTCACCGATGATGGATTCAATGAGATTATCGGCACTCAATAGTGATATAGAATAGAGGAGAGGGACCAAAATATACTAAATTAACTCAAAAGATCCCTCAAACCCCATAGCTACCAATGGAGGAATAATGGGAAAATTAGGTTTTGTTATAAAATTAATTAAGGGGATTTTTTTAATTTCACCCAAAACATTGCACTGCACAGATGGCCAAATTGTATTCCAACCATGCACCCACTGCTATAAGAAGGTACACACCACATGGTATACGTGCATAATTTTTCTAACCATGTGAAAACAGTGTTTCAACCCACAGTAAAAAACTATAGAGGCTTCCACATGGGTGTGCACCTCTATCTGCATGATTTTTCAAACTATACAGGCTCCTCAAACCTACTGTCCAGCCTCACATGGTTAAAAGTAACCATGTGACCTGAGCCACACAATTTCTACTAATTGTTTGTCCTATCCTGTTTTTCCAAAAATCAAGGCTCTGGCCTCTGAAGAATCCCTAGACACCCTTGATACCCACATAACCTCAAAGGGTATTCACATTAGGTCATAAACAAGAATTTAAACAAAAAACAAATGGATATTTACCTTTTATCAAAACTTGATTTCTTACAATATTCTCACATTAAAGAAATTGGTCCATGAATTCCCCTATAAAGGGTGGTTAAGATTCCTATGAGAACAACCTCATCCACTGAGCACATACATCATCCTCCCACTCCCAAGTCTTATCATGTAAATGGTCATGTTTCCATAGAACCAATACTAGAGAAACTGATCAGTCTTAGAGAACCTCATTTCTTCGATAAATGATATAAATAGGATGCTCATAAAAGGATTCATATTCCTATAACTCAAACTCCTCATGCTTAAAAGCTTGAGATGGGTCCGAATGAGAATGGAATAGCTGAGATACATAGAATAAATCATGCTTGTTTCAGTTCCACTAAGTTAACTAAAATTGATAGGCTACCAGTCCAACTATACCTATAATCTCGAATGGTCCAACATATCATGATGAAACCTTACCCTATCTCATGATTCGTCAATGTCTCGGCCTTAGTGAAACACTTAAAAAACCCAATCCCCAATCTCTAACTCTAGAGGTCATATACATCGATCGACGTAAGATTTCTATTGAGACTGTGCAATATCCATTTGCTTAAAAATAAACTAGACCTGCTTAAAAGTATCTTACATGAGATGTGGTCCCAGTAAAGTTTCCTCATCTACCTCTAACCAACAAATAGGTGATCATCATGGCCTATCATACAAAGCATCATAAGGTTCCATCTATATAGTATCCTAATAACTATTATTATAGGTGAAATTGGCTAGGGTTATATGCCTCTACCAAGAGCCCCCAAAATCTAGGATGCATTCTCATAGAATTTCCTCAAGAATCTTTATCATACTCTCTAACTGGACCTCATTATGAGGGTGGTATGATATTATTTGAAGTACCTATGTATCTAGTGCCCTTTGAAAACTCTTCTAGAAAAGAGACATAAAATGAGAATCCCTATCTGAAACAATATTCAATGGTACCCCAAGAAGTCTTACTATCTAATGGATATACAACCTTCCCTTTCTTATATATAATGAAGGTCTCCTTGATCAGAAGTAAATGAGAAAACTTCATGTCTTGTCAACAACAACCCACATGGCATCACTACCTCAAGGTGTCATCAGTAAACCTATCAAAAAATCCATCATGACATCATCCCATTTACACTGGGGAATAGGTAGCTACTGTAAAATTTCATCTAGTACTTCATGTTGTGGATTCACCTATTGATAAGTGGAACACATCATAAAAAAACTAGCAACCTCACGTTTCATACCTAGCAACCAATACTGGAAATGTAAATCATGATATATTTTGGTAACGCTAGGATATAATTCCCCAACTGAGGCATGAAACTTCCATATAAAATCCCCATGTATGTCCACTGAAACCCATGCACGACCATGGACACACAAGATATCATCCTCGCCCACATTCCAACCAAGATATGGGTCCACACCTGCCACACTCTCCCATAGGACTAGGCCATTTGAATCTAAAAGTTTTCTTATTCTCACTCTATCTAGAAGATTATAGGTCCTATCTAGAGAAGAAATAAATGCATTCCTCTTAGAATCCTAAACCTCCAAGTGCATCTTGAAGAATAAATCCATAAGCTTCCACTCGCTACTAGTCTATTGAACTGCATGCACTACCACAAAACAGGGCAAGGGAAGCATTGCAATTTATCAACGCTAAGCAAAAAGCACTAATAAGGGGTGGTCCTTTATCAGTGCTAGCTAAAATCACTGATAAATGTATCCTTTATCAGCGCTAAAACAATCATTGATAAAGGTATACCCTTTATCGGCGCTTTTTTTAGCACTGATGAAGGGTAAATTATCAATGCTATTATTAGCGCTGATAAAAGTTTTTATTATTAATTTATATAAAATTATTATATTTATATTCAAATATAATGATTATTTGAATAAATTAAATAAAAAAAATTATTATTAATATATATTTTTTAGTAATTTCAAAATATATATATAATTTTTTAATTGAAAAAGTATTTCTAAGATTATAATTATATATATATTTATTTATTTATATAATTAAATAATTATAATATTATAATAAATTACATTAAATAATAAATATATTTATTAGATTTATTAGATTTATTAGATTTATTAGATTAATTTATTATATTTATTATATTTGTTATATTTAATGTCACGACCCATCCCCCAGGGCCCATATCGTAACTACCCCAAGCTCGTCTTCCATAGGCCAGGGGCTGGCGACTAGCACCAAAGATGCAAATCCCTAAATTGGGAAGGCATTTCCTTAACAATAGTAATCAAACACAACAGAGAATGCAACTGGATGTAAAACACTAAGTAAAACTGTATACATAAGAGGGTGCTGAATGTAAAGGGGGTCGGAAATACAATCCCAACAGTAAAGTACAATATAACTGAAAAGCTAGTACAATAGAAGAAAAGAATTAAAGCATCTATTAGGTCATCCTCCAGCATTCCCACCTAAAGGGTGGGTACAGATGGCCTCCTGGGCACCCCAAGTCCATCTGTCTGTTCCGTGTACGTCTCGCCAAGTGGTCCACCTCTGGGTACTGTCCAGTTCTGCTACTCTCTTCCCCGATCAGTGTTGTCTGTCATCTGCAACCAACACAATGAGGTACGGGCATAGCTCGTGCAGGGTGAGTATAACGATACTCAGTAGAGACCCCGAGACCCTCAAGGTCTCACAAAATCCAACAAAGATAACCAAAAATTACAAAGTCAATAGATAATCCTTACTTAGGTATATTCCCAAACATATACCTAAGTTATTCAGTAACCCATCTCAATCATGAGGAAAACAAGAAAGTCAATGACTCAGCTCAAACCAGGATTTCATTGAAGTATAGAAGTATAGATGATTAGTCGCAAAGCTATATCTTCTTATTCTGTCAAGAGGCACTACTTCTGACCATATGGAGTCTGAACCACACAGGATCGATAGGTACTAACCCCCGCAATGACCCACACAGGATCTGACCCACACTGGATCGGTATGCGCTGACCCACACAGGATCACTGAGAGCTGACCCGCAAAGGATCTGACCCACACAGGATCTGTATGCGCTGACCCACATAAGATTGCTGAGCGCTGACCCACACAGGATCTGACCCACACAGGATCTGACCCACACAGGATCGGTATGCACTAACCCACACAGGATCGCTGAGCGCTGACTTCAGTCTGATCTGTCTCCAACCTCCGCCTCACTAACAGCCACTGGATTCCTTGCACCCGGTGTGCTCGAGTTCCATATAATATTCCCTCAAGATATTGGTCATACCTCGACCATCACTAAACTCCACAAAGGAGTAACCCAAAGGACCTCCATGTCATAAGGGTTCCAACGCGACAGACGGTGCGTCAATCGAACGCCCGATTTGTGAGTTATTTGCATTTCTGTTCCAGGGGCCCGGTTGGTTTTTAGGTTCAAACCAACACGAACATACCCCAAATATGTCCAAACCTCAATTGAGGTATGTAAAAAGAACCTTCTTGCTCCAATCAATCCATAACCGCAAGAAGTTCTTCAATCGGACACCCATAGACCAAGATAGGTGCGAAAAGGTGTAAAATGGACCAAACGAGTCTGGGTCCGATCCGACCCGTTCCGCGGGTCCAACCTGATCCGAGAGGGCGGCCCGACCCAAGTGTTTGGGCCAGCCCGAGTGGGAATCCCGGTGGCCTGGTTGGCCCGGCAGCCCGGTCGGCCCGGCGGCCCGGGCGGCCCGGCGAGGGTCTGCCTCAGCTGCGACCAATGGGTAGTGTGCGCCCCCTAGCTCCTGAATGGCTCTTCCATTGGGTTGGTGCTCCAACCGGTGCCATGTGGCACCGGTCCAGCACATGGGGGACCCGACGGGGTCCCGCTCCTCCCAGTTGGCCGAGCGTCCAGCCGCTCCGGCTCCATGGCAGCCGGCCCGGCGGGCCGCCACTTCACATCCACCGTGGCGCGACGGCACCACGGTTCTGTTGCCCTCTGCACGGCGTGACGGTGCCGTGCCTCTTCCATCCGCCTCGGACCTCCTGGCTGCGGTTCCCCTCCGACATGGTGCGACGACACCGTGCCCCTCTGGCACCACCGTGGCCCACCTGGTCGTGGCTTGGTTTTCTGTGCGGTGCGACGATGCTGCACCTTTACGGCGGCCTGGCGGTCCTTGTGCCGTCGGCTTCTTCCACAGTCCGCTCCACCGTAAACAAATAAGAACAACCAAAGGGGGAGGGTCGGGTCGTGTTTGTGCGGTCCGAGCCATCATCATCATGAAAATAACATTTGGCATTTCATAATCCAGAAATTTGAACGCCGAATAATGGAGGTTAAAACTCATATATAAAATAACTCAAATCCCCCTACCTCGTATGACGATGATCATTGATGAAGGAATGAAGGCAAACGTCATTCTGTTGACGTCGGAAAGAAGGAATAAGTCGAGGATGGCGTCATCGGCGTTCTTCAAGGACGGCGCTCCCTCCATTGTCCAGATTGAAGAAGGAAGAAGGTGGAAGATGTTTGTCGTTCTTCGTTAGAGAGAAATGGCTCCACAAAGTTCTTTCCTCTCCTTAATTCTCCCAAAAAAATTATGCCAACCCCATAATAATAAAATATCACATCTTATTATAATGTTGGAATAAAGAATTAAAATGGGGAAAATTAATTAAGGGTGGTCCCACTTAATTAATTCTTGTGCGTAGGAACAAATTAATTAAGTGGAGTTCAAAAGGTTTCATGGGTGGTGGCTCCATAAATGGGGAGTTCAAGAGTTTCATCCTTGGGTGGTCACCACCATTCAAACTTGAATTAGGGGTTTAAAGGGGGTTAAAGCTCGTCTGGGCCCCACCTCTTTGATTTCATGAGATATTTAAACTTCGGGTGGGCCCCACCAAATAATATCCTCTCAAGGGAGGTTATGTGCAGGTGGGCCCCACCTCTAACCTCCACTTGGGGGTTTTAACCACCTCAAATAAAAATAATGTTAACACTTTATTTTTATTCAAATTAATTAAAAACCCCAAAAACTAACTCCCATTCTCATTTGAATGCAACTGTGGTGAAGGCCTCACTAAGAAATCCCCGACTTTGTGAGCTCAATGGTGCCCTCAGATTTAAATTCCGAGCACCGGTTCAAAATTTATAAAACACTGCTCGCACATTTACTGAACGTACACAAAACAAAGTTCAGAAAATTATTATCAGTCACCCTCGACCCGCGTCGGTCGAGGATAGGCTCTGCCTAGGTGAATCATGCCCCAACAAACCCAACGGTACCCTTGGATTTCCAATCCGAGTTACCGTTTAGAAGTTATAAATTTTACAATAAAATAATAGTCACTTAATTATTTTATTTGGGGCTAAAAACTAACTATATCTGGTGGCCCTCACTGACCCATGTTAGTATCTACTTAAAGAAATCCTAACCACACGAGTTTAGCAGTGGTCTTGGATTTTTCATACAAGTGACCGTTTGTGAGTTATAAGCATTTGAAAAATAAAATAACTTTATTTAACTATTTTATTTACGATTATGCCATTTTCAGGTTTTCTCACAAGAGGCCCGCGTCGACTAAACTTAAGTCACGCCTAGGGTAAACCCGACATCCTTAGTGCAACGGTGGACTCGGATTTCTGGTCTGAGTATCCATTTAAGAGTTATTCCACTTTTTCAGGAAAACTGCTTATGCACGTTAATTTAATCTTAACAAAACTTTGACGGATCATTTTGGGCACTCCGGGCCCCGGAATCACACGCCGTCATATTTCACGGACTCGTAATAATCCAATGAATTTATGAAAAAAATTCCATAGAATTTTTGGGTCTTTACATTCTCCCCACATCAGGGCTTTACATCCTCGTAAGCTACAACTCACACTATAGAAACAAATGGGGGTACTGAGCACGCATATGAGCCTCCCGCTCCCACGTGCTCTCCTAGATATTCTTGTGCTACCAACGAATGTGCACCAGAGGTATCGACCATCCACGCAAGACCCACTCCTATCGATCCTTAATCTCCACCGGAACCTCTGTGAAAGTCACCCTGTCATCGATGTCCAGCTCCCCATGGTCGATGATGTGAGAAGGGTCATGCACGAATCTCCTCAGCTGAGATACGTGGAATATGTTGTACACCCAGTTCAACTAAGTTGGAAGAGCCAGGTGGTAAGCCACCTCGCCTACTCTGCTGAGGATGTGGAAAGGTCTAATGAATCGTGGAGATAACTTGCTGCCTTGGACAAATCTCTATAATACTCGTCGAGGTGAGACCCATAGGAAGACGTGGTCTCCATCCTCAAACTCCAGAGGTCTCCGCATCCTATCAGCATATGACTTATGCCTGCTCTGTGCAGTCTTCATCCGCTCCTGGATGATCTACACCTTCTTCGTGGTAGTATGTACCATCTCCAGTCCCACTAGTGCTGACTCTCCTGGGTCTGTCCAGCACAATGGTTATCTGCAAGGTCTACCATACAAGGCCTCAAAAGGTGTCATACCGATGGTGGAGTTATAGCTATTATTGTAATAAAACTTCACCAAAGGTAAGTAATCCTCCTAGCTGCGACCGAAGTCTAGGACACATGCATGGAGTATGTCATTGAGGGTCTGAATGGTCTACTCAGTTTGGCCATCTGTCTGAGGATGGAAGGTGGTGCTCAAGCGAAGCTGTGTCCCAAAAGCCTCCTGCAGCCCCTTCCATAGCCAAGAAGTAAACTGTGTGTCACGGTCAAAGACAGTAGAAGAAGGTATTCCATGAAAACGCACAATCTAATTCACATAGAGGCGTCCCAAGCTCTCTACTGAGCCCTGCACTCTGATCGATAGGAAGTGGGCCATCTTGGTGAGTCGGTCAATGATCACCCATATTGAATCATGACTCCTGGATGTACGTGGAAGACCCATAAAGAAGTCCATAGATATCCCATCCCACTTCCACTCTGGGACCTCTGAGGGTTGAACCAAGCCTGCTGGTACCTGGTGCTCCGCCTTCACTTGCTGACAAGTGAGGCATCGAGAGACAAACTCTGCTACTACCTTCTTCATACCTGGCCACCAGTGTTGTCATCAAAGGTCTTAGTACATATTTTCCACTCCAGGATGTACCTCTAGAGGGAAAGTGTAGAACTCCCTCAACAATTCCTTTTAAAGTGCTACAGGTACCATAGTACATCCTCTGAAGAGGATGACGTGCTCCCCACCTTCAGAAAATCCATCAGGTACCTATCCTGTGGATATCTGAGCACGTCATGTCTTGCAATCAGCATCCCCATGTTGTACCTACCTGACTCGCTGAAGAAGTGTGGGAGTGACTATAAGAGACTGAAGAAAGGCTGTTCCATCTCTATCCACAAAGGATATCTGTAAAGCAGCTAGATGCCCTGTCGCCTCACTCCGCAGCTGTAGGCCAGACCTCCTACTGAGTGTGTCTGCTACCATGTTCCCCCTTCATAGGATTATATACTACCCCAAAGTCATAGTCTTGGAGGAACACTAGCCACTCCTATTAGGAACTGAAAACTCAAAACTTCTACTGCCACGAGGGTGAGGCTAGCCGACTCATGAGTGATCAGCTGCACCCTCCCATGCATGAGTTTATCCTGTGCTACCTGGGTTTCCTTTTTCTTCGACCAAGGAAAACACTATTCCAACGTTGTAGATAAACCACAGCCTTTTGCCTAATATAGTCAATCTGTGTATGAACTTTGGTTGCCCAGTCCATACCCAAAATAATGCCATAAGGCCTCAATGCTGCCACCAAGAGGTTCCAATTGAAACTCTCACCTCGAGGGTCATATTACACCATCAGCATAAGTGTGATTATCGAGTCTCCTCCCATAGGTATCTCTAGACGTGAGGTTCAAGTCAACGGTTTAACCGGAAACTCTAGGTCTGGGAAAAGATTCATGGAAGGAAGGAATTATTAGTACCTATGTCTATTGATACAACAGCTAGTAGTAGACATAGAACGTACCTTGAATCATTATTAGAGCCCTTGGGTCACACTCCTTAACCGCATGCAGCTACTCTCTTCCCCTTCCCTCCAGCTCACTGAGGCTGGCGGGGACTACAAAGGCAGGTGGTTGTAACATGTCGAAATTTACACCACCTCATGTTGCTCTCCTAGCTCTGCTTACATATCTATTTCCCTGTAGATTTATTATTCCATGTCACATCCCCTTCTCAAAACTTCTTGCACGCCCAAGTCTCTGAGACTGGTACCAGTTTCTTACTTTCCCACTACTAACATTCACTGGCTGTATCCGATCATCCAAAGAACATTCAACCAGAAAGGTTCTCTCTAAAACCCTAATAAGAGTAGGAATGCATAGAGGAAAAGTGTTGGCTCGGTTGTTCTTAAACACACCATGCTCAGAAGTCCGATCCCTGAAGCACTGTTCACATCGTATTCATTGAGTACTAGGAATGGTCGGTACACCTCGATGAATACTCTACTACTGACATGTTGTATAAGGACCCAACCTTATTATATACATAATCTTGAATTTCATCAAGAAAACACTTCCTTTTATATTGAAGATCTTTTCAAGTTTAGAGCTTTGGAGAATTAGGATAGTACATTCATGACATTACACATTATTACAGAGTGGATACCATAAAAACAATTTCCATTTTTTCAAAATATAAAACATAAAAACCTAAAACAAGACTTCTTGAAAATTATTCAACATAAATGTGTCTTACTTCCTTGTATTACACATCCATTAACCTATGAAAAATCATTTAAAAACTTGGGATGATCACAAAAGCTCAGTAAGGTATGGAAAAGAAGGAAAAATCAAATTAGTCTATGAATACTCATAACTTATGAAAACATTTTCAAAATACATGCTTTTCACCCATATATATTTACTTCGTGTAACATGATATTTACACAAGATACAAAAAAACATGAGAACATTAATATAATCATAAAATTATATTGTGGAATTACCTATATAATCTTGTAACCATTCTTGGCTACCTTATAATCTGTAACCCTCATAGCTACCTTACTTTGTGTAACAATCACAGTTACACTTGGAGTAACCATACGGCTGACTTCCAACTTAATTATACCCAATAAATTGTAGGGAAATATAGGTACCACCCTTAATCATAAATAATTCCCAAGAACCAAAACATAATCATACGACATGAATAATTCCATAAAAACATTACTTTGGAATTTGGTAAAACTGAATTTTAAAAAGAGGATTTTTAAAGAAAATCCCCTTATAAATATCATACAATTGAAGAGAGACTTAATAGTGTGGATGAAGTAGGTATATATACTGTAAATACACATAATAAAACATAATATAAATATAACCCATCACAAAAACAATTTAAATATCACATAAATAATTAAGTATAAGGTTAACCCAAAGAATGGAAATCAAGTTAAGAATTCTCTTACCTTGGGTTTGTCTTACTTAAAACTTGTTTAAACCTCCTGTATAATGGTTAAAAGAGTGTTATTAATGTTTTACAGAAACATTTTCATGTTTACAACATCTTATATGATCATTTCATAACATCATGTCACCCTTAATTGTAAGTATTTTTCCCCTGCACTGTTTTTGGGTGAATTCTTTACATGATTTCTATGATTGGTTCATGGTGGGAATTCTTGTCGATTGGAAGTGGAACTCCAGAATTGGAATGGAGTAGTATCTACATATATTCAGTAACATAAATTATTCCATTAATCATTTTTAATTCTTACATGAGGATGATTCATAAGTTAGAACATTAATGATGTTCGTTTAGATCATTTTAGTGGTTATTTGATAATAACAACCCCGTTTTGTCTTATAAATTAGAACCATGAGTACAAAAGAATTACAGAACCAAGGGTGAGTCATAAAACATATATTATAACCTGGTTCAACCATATTAATTGTTTCATGACCAGACTTGAAATAATTAATGGAAATTGAAATCACATCGTCCACGATGTCGATAATTCGACACAAACGGAAAATGTTTTTATTCTTTAAATAAGTGGGAGAGGAGAAGAATAATGATGATTAATTTTTCATAAACATGATAAAATCAATAGTATACATGATTTCTGGAGATTTTATTTCTCTTGGGTAAGGAGATATGAAGAAATAATAAGAAAGGAACTCAAAATAAAAGGAAAAGTGAGAAATCTCTTACAAAAATTCGGCAGCCCAACGGCTACACAACATGGTTTTAGAAAATATTAAAAAGAGAGGGGAAAAGGATCAACCATACAGAAATGAATTATAATATATATTAGATCAAGAATAAGAAGAAAATAAGAACATGTTATGGAAACTTGAAAGTTATACCACATAAAAGAGAACTTGAAAGAAAAAAAGAATGAAATTGAGAATTTTCTTACCTTGTAGAGTAACCCTTAGAACTTGAAGGTTGGGACCTTGGACGCCTGAGGAAACCTTGGGAGGTCTACTATGAAGGTAAGGAGGTCATAGATTCGTTGAGGGATAATTGGGAATGAATTAAATGAAGGGAAGAGTTGGTATTTTTAGGAAAAGTGAGGGATTATTTTAAAACATTTCAAGGGACACCTCATGGGTGGTATTTGAAAAACCATGGGCTTTCTCAAGGTATTTTCCCATGGTATAAGACAATTGGGACACCTCACATATTATTTGACTATAAAAAAGTCTACCAGATTTATTACATCATTATTATATCATTAATGATGTCATTAATACACAGAAACTAAAAACTGTATTTTTTACTATTCACTGAAAAATCAACTGTTTCAGAAAAAATCCAAAAATTCACCATAACCATTTATCGACGTTTAGATTTCCAAAACGAAGTCCATTTTTTGAAAATAATTTTCTAAATATTATTAATTTAATTTTTAAATAAAATCATGCTTAATTCAAAAATTAACAATTCTAATTCTATAACTACTTCTGTATCACAATGAAAAATTAACCTAGATGCTATTATCTTAAATCCTTAATATAATAAAATAATAATAAAATTTACTATTCATTAGGTTCATATTACTATTCATATTACTATTCATAAGGGTATGTTATTATTCACCAAAAAAACAAGTTGGTTCTAATAGACTCCAAATAACATACTGAACACAATTGTAGATGACAGTTTCTTGAAATTCAAAACATAAGAAGTGGAAAAATTATGTTAAAAGGCTAGTTATAAATATCTACTTAAAAAAAGTTCCATGAATTTCTATTTATTTTTAAAAAAACATGGGTTGTTATATTATCCCCACATTCTTGAAATTGCGTCCTTGCAATTTTATTTACTTCTTAAACAACTGAGCGTATTTTTCTCTCATAGCATTTTCAGACTCCCATGATGCTGCTCCAACCATGTGGTTTCTCCACAAAACCTTTACCTAGTGGATTACCTTATTCTGCAATACTTGTTCCCTTTGATCAAGAATCTGAACTGGTTTCTCTTCATAAGAAAGGTTCTCTTCTAGCTGAATTGCTTCTGGGCTCAAGACATGTGATGAATCTGGAACATACTTTCTCAACATCGAAACATGAAAAAAATTATGTACCTGAAACAAACTCTGAGGCAAAGATATGCGGTATGCAACTGTTCCAACTTTCTCTAAGATTTCAAAAGGACCGATGAACTGTGGACTTAGCTTTCCTTTCTTACTGAAACACATCACCCTTTTCCAAGGAGAGACTTTAAGGAAAACATGGTCATCTACCTCAAAAGAGAAGTCTTTCCTTCTGTTATTTGTATAACTTTTCTGCCTGCTATGAGCTGTCCTCATGTGTTGCTGGATCATCCTCACTTTCTCAGCCACTTCTTCAACTAATCCTGGCCCTATCAACTTTCTTTCACCGACTTCATCCCAAAATTCTGGAGTCTGACACCGCTTTCCATATAAGGCCTCAAAAGGTGCCATCTGAATACTGAAATGAAAACTATTATTATAAGAAAACTCAACTAATGAAAGATAATTATCCCAACTTCCCTGATAGTCCATTGAACTAGCTTGAAGCATATCCTCCAAAGTTTGAATTGTTCATTCCGACTTCCCATCTGATTGAGGATGAAAAGCTGTACTAAAATTTAACTCTGTTCCCAATGACTTCTGAAGTCCCTTCCAAAAGATAGAAGTGAACCTGGGATCTCAGTCAGATATAATGGAAAGATGAACTCCATGTAACCTAACAATCTCTTTGAGGTACAATCAAGAAAGCTAATCTGAAGTCATTGAATCTTTAATAGAAAGAAAATGTGCAGACTTTGTTAGTTGATCAACAATAACCCAAATCACATTGTTACCTCGAGAAGTCTTTGGTAGTCCCACCACAAAGTCCATGGATACATTCTCCCATTTCCACTCTAGCACTAGAAAAGGTTAAAGCATCCCCTTTGGTAACTGCCGCTCTGCTTTAACATGCTGACACGTCGAACATTTCATGGTAAAATCAGTAATATCTTTTTTCATTCCATCCCACCAATAATACTCCTGAAGGTCTTTGTACATCTTAGTACTGCCAAGATGAATAGAAAATGGAGAACTATGAGCTTCACACAACAAATATTTCTTCAACTGAGAATCACTAGGCACACACAACATTTTTCCAAATCTTAAAACACAATCTTTATCAAGGTTAAATTCTGGTAACTTACCCATTTTAACCAATTCTAACTTTTTCTGTAGCTCACGGTCTTCCTTCTGCGCTTGCTTAATTCTGTATAACAACAAAGATTGCACTGAAATCTGAAACAAAACCGATGTATTCCCTGCACCAACAACTTCTAATCCAAAATTCATCAAATCATTAATCAAGGGATCATGTTCCAAATGTAGCATGGTTAATGTTGCATGATGTTTCTAACTCAGGGAATCTGCCACTTTGTTTTCTTTTCCAGGATGGTAATTGATCGTGAAATCATAATCCTTTATCAATTCTATCCATCTTCTCTGCCTCATGTTTAATTCCTTCAGAGTGAATATATACTTTAGACTTTTATGGTCAGTATATATTTGGCATTTGGTTCCGTATAAATGATGCCTCCAAATTTTCAAAGAAAAAACCACAGTTTCCAATTCCAAATCATATGTGGGATAATTTAGCTCATGAGGTTTATGTTGTATCAAAGCATAGGCAATTACCTGATCATTCTGCATCAAAACACAACCAATTCCCTTCAAAGAAGCATCACTATATATGACAAACTTGCCATTTCGGGAAGGTAAGGCCAAAACTGGAGTATTCGCCAATCTCTTCTTCTGTTCCTGAAAACAAACATCACATTCCTCTGTCCAAACAAATTTAACCTCTTTCTGTGTTAACTTAGTTATTGAGCTAGATAATCGTGCAAAGTTATTAACAAACCATAGATAATAACTTGCTAAGCCCATAAAACTACGAATCTCTATAACATTTGTGGGTCTTGGCCATTCATCAACTACTTTTGTTTTGGTAGGATCAACTATTATTCCATCCTTATTTACAATGTTTCCAAGAAAAGAAATGTGTTGCAACCAAATATCACACTTTCTGAATTTTCCATATAGTTTCTTTTCTTTTAATGTTTGTAAAACAAACCATAGATGTTTTTCATGCTCCTATTTATTTTTAGAAAATACCAAAATGTCATCAATAAATACAACCTAAAACTTATCCAAGAACTCATGAGATACTCTATTCATAGGATTCATGAATATAGCAGGTGTATTAGTTAATCCAAATGGTATAACAACAAATTCATAATGCCCATATCTAGTACGAAAGGCTGTTTTTGGGATGTCATCCTCATTCACCTTCAGCTGATGGTTTCCAAATATCAAGTTAATCTTGGAAAAGTACTGAGCTCCCTGGAGCCGATCAAATTAGTCATCAATATGAGGAAAAGGATACTTGTTTTTAACAGTGATGTTATTCAAAGCTCTATAATCAATGCAAAGTCTCATGTAACCATCTTTCTTTTTAACAAACAAAACATGGGCTCCCTATGGTGAAGTGCTAGGATGAATGAAGACTTCGTCAAGAAAACCCTGCAACTAATTTTTCAATTCAAGAAGTTCTATTGGAGCCATAAGATATGTGGGTTTTGAAATTGGCTTAGCATCAGAAAGTAAGTCAATTGTGAATTTGACTTCTCAATCAGGTATGACACTGGGTAAATCATCAAGAAAAACATCAAGGTATTCATTTACCACTAGCACATTATTAATTTGAATAGTTCCCTTGTTTTCAACAATATTAGAAAGATAACTTTCATTTCCATATTTCAATAGTTTCTCAGCTTCCTGATATGTTATCAATTGTATGGGTTCATTATTGTATACAAACTGAAACTCTTTCTTAAAAACAACTTCTTTAGATCTACAGTCAATATTAGCATGATAATTAGAAAGCCAATCCATTCCCATAATAACATCAAACTTGACTAAGGGTAAAACAATAAGGTTTTCAGGTAAATTACTTCCACATACCACAATATAAATATTCTTATAATTCCTCTTTGCTATAACATTTCCCCCTGGTGTTTTAACAACAAGTATAGGTTTCATTTGTTGAGGTGATATTTCCAATTTACCAGAAAATTTCTCAGAGATGAAGGAATGTGTAGACCTCGTATCAAACAAAACTTTAACAAAATCTGAGTGAAAAAACAAAGTACCTAATACAACTTCATTGGATGGCCCAACATCTGCTGACGTAGTCGCAAAGGATCTCACTAAATTTTTCTTCTTGTAGTATGGCTTATTTGCATCATTTGGATCTCTCTTTGGGCAGACGTTTTCATAGTGACCCATCTCACCACATTTAAAACACTTTATATTTTTCTTATCAAGATTATTCTTATGATCATTTTCATTGCAATCTCGGTCCATATGTCCAAACTTACCGCATTTAAAACACTTTCCAGTTTTTCTAAGACATTCCCCAGGGTGTTTAATGCCACACTTTCCACAAACTAGAAATTGTATTTTCTTACCATCGGATTTCTTTAGTTGATTCTTACCCATTTCTTGCCAAATGGACCTCTTCTTCTCTTTGTTTCCAAAATGCAAGTGATCATCAGAAAACTCCATCTCTACCCTCTCAGCACATCGGACAAGTTTCTCATAACTTTTGAATTCACGGGAGGCCAATGCCCTTCGATACCTTGGCTTCAATCCTGAGTAAAATAGGTTGATTTTTATATCAAGATCTAGAATAAGATATGGAGCATACCTTGCCAGTCAGGTGAAGTTCGCTTCATACAGGTCCACTGAATCTTCCTCCTTCTGTTTCAATTCAAGGAATTTCTTCTCCATCCTAAGTTGCACCACCTTAGGAAAATATTTTTCAAGGAAAAGACTCTTAAATTCATCCCACCCTGATGCATCAAAATCCGCTCTACCCCTGATATTCCTTACCATTGACCACCACTGATCAGCTTCCCCTTCAAAATGATAAATGGAAAGACTTACCTTTTGATTATTTGAACATCCCATAACATCGAATATCTTTTCAAGGGCTTTGATCCATCCTTCAGCTGCTACTGGGTCAGAAGATCCATTGATTGCAGGAGGATGTTGTCTCATAAAATGTTACACTACTGTCATGTTCTGTTGTGGTACCTCTATTGGTTCTCTTGCATGGATTCCACCACCATTTATTGCCTACGTTAGCTGATCCATTACTGTTACAAACTGCTCAGATCCAATCCCTACCATTCTGGGTTGTAGTTCCAGAAGGATGTCATTCTGTTGGTGCCTCTCCTCTTCAGCATCCTTGTTCCTTCTGTGAACAACCATTCTGAACAAACATGTCTTAGATAAAGAAACATGGAAATCTTTAAATTATATTACATTTCAAATAAAACATAGAGTGAAAATCATTTATGGTATTCTATTAACATCACCATAACCCCTAAAGTTATCTAAACCATCCTCTGATACAAACTATAAGGATCCAACCTTATTACATACATAATCTTGAATTTAGTCAAGAAAAAACTTCCTTTTACATTGAAGATTTTTTCAAGTTTAGAGATTTAGAGAATTATGACAATACATTCATGACATTACACATTATTACAGAGTGGATACCATAAATACAGTTTCCATTTTTTTCAAAATATAAAACATTAAAACTTAAAAACAAGACTCTTTGAAAATTCTTCAAAATTTAACGTGTCTTCCTTCCTTGTATTAAACATCCATTAACCTATGAAAAATAATTTATGAACTTGGGATGAGCACAAAAGCTCAGTAAGGGATGGAAAAGAAGTAAAAAATCACATTAGTCCATGAATACTCATAAAGTATGAAAACATTTTCAAAAGACATGCTTTTCACCCATATATATTTACTTCATGTAACATGGGATTTACACAAGATCCACAAAAACATGAGAACATAAATATAATCATAAAGGTATCTTGGGTCATTACTTACATAATCTTGTAACCATTCTTGGCTACCTTATAATTTGTAACCCTCACGGCTACCTTACTTTGTGTAACCATCGCAGTTTTACTTAGAGTAACCATACGGCCGACCTCCAACTTAATAATACCCAATGAATTAGAGGGATATATATAATCCACCCTTAATCATAAATAATTCCCAAGAACCAAAACATAATCATACAACATGAATAATTCCATAAAAACATTACTTTGGAATTTCGTAAAACCGAATTTTAAAAAGAGGATTTTTAAAAGAAAATCCTTTTATAAGTATCATACAATTGAAGAGAGACTTAATATAGTGTATGGAGTACGTATATATACTGTATATACACATAATAAAACATAATATAAACATAACCCATAACACAAACAATTTAAATAGCACCTAAATAATGAAGTAGAAGGTTAACCCAAAGAATGGAAATCAGGTTAAGAATTCCCTTACCTCGAGTTTGTCTTACTTAAAACTTGTTTAAACATCTTGTATAATGGTTAAAAGAGTTTTATTAATATTTTACAGAAACATTTTCATGTTTATAACATCTTATATTATCATTTTATAACATCATTTCACCCTTAATTGTTAGTATTTTTCCCCTTGCACTGTTTTGGGTGAATTCTTTACATGATTTCTATGATTGGTTCATGGTGGACATTCTTTTCGATTGGAAGTGAAACTCCGGAATTGGAATGGAGTAGTGTCTAAATATATCCAGTAACATAAATTATTCCATTCACCATTTTTAATTCTTACATAAGGATGATTCATAAGTTAGAACAATAATGATGTTCGTTTAGATCATTTTAGTGGTTATTTGATAATAACAACCCCGTTTTGTCTTATAAATTAGAACCATGAGTAAAAAATAATTCTAGAACCAAGGGTGATTCATAAAAAATATATTATAACCTGGTTAAACCATATAAATGGTTTCATGACCAGAATTGAAAGAATTAATCGAAATTGAAATCACATTGTCCACGATGTCGATAATTCGACACAAACGGACAGTGTTTTTATTCTTTAAATAAGTGGGAGAGGAGAAGAATAATGATGAGTAATTTTTCATAAAAATTATAAAATCCAGATTATACATGATTTATGGAGATTTCATGCCTCTTGTGTAAGGAGATATGAAGAAAGAATAAGGAAGGAACTCAAAATAAAAGAAAAAGTGAGAAATCTCTTACAAAAAGTCGGCAGCCTAACGGCTACACTACATGGTTTTAGAAAATATTAAAAATAGAGGGGACAAGGGTCACCCATCCAGAAATGAATCATAATATGTATTTGATCAAGAATAATAAGAAAATAAGAACATGGTATGGAAACTTGAATGTTATACCACATAAAAGAGAACTTGAAAGGAAAAAAGAAAGAAATTGAGAATTTTCTTACCTTGTAGAGTAACCCTTAGAACTTGAAGGTTGGGAACTTGGGGGGCTTGAGGAAAACTTGGGAGGACTAAAATGAAGGTAATGAGGCTAGAGTATCGTTTAGGGAGAATTGGGAATGAATTAAATGAAGGGAAGAGTTGGTATTTATAGGAAAAGTGAGGGATTATTTTAATAATTTTCAAGGGACACCTCATGGGTGGTATTTGCAAAACCAAGGGCTTGACCATGGTATTTGCCCACGGTATATGCCACTTGGGACACCTAACATATTATTTAACTATACACAAGTCTACCAGACTTATGAAATCATTATTATATCATTAATGATGTCATTAATACATCGAAACTAAAAACTGTATTTTTTACTATTCACCAAAAAATCAACTGTTTCAGAAAAAATCCCAAAATTCACCCTAACCATTTATCGACGTGTAGATTTCAAAAATGAAGTCTATTTTTTGAAAATAATTTTCTAAATATTATTTATTTAATTTTTAAATAAAATCATACTTAATTCAAAAATTAACAATTCTAATTCTACAACTACTTCTATATCACAATGAAAAATTAACCTAGATGCTATTATATTAAAGCCTTAATATAATAAAATAATAATAAAATTTACTATTCATTAGGTTCATACTACTATTCATAAGGGTATGTTACTATTCACCAAAAAACAAGTTGGTTTCAATAGACTCCAAATAACATACTGAACACAATTGTAGATGACAGTTTCTTGAAATTCAAAACATAGAAGTGGAAAAATTATGTTAAAATGCTAGTTATAAATATCTACTTAAAACAAAGTTCCATAAATTTATATTTATTTTTAGACAAACTTGGGGTGTTACATGTCGTTCGGATGAAACTGTAGAAGCTGAAGGGAACTCTCAACCACCACCTCAAGGCAGTCCCTAGCCGCCTTTGAGTTGGGCTCACCTCGGAACTTGAGGGGTATTTGATGCGAAAACACATGTAAGGCACTAATCCTACAAGGGTCCTCTACCGGTACCGCCAGTAGTGTCTGCTGACCAACGGGTAATGATATAGTTGGCACACTGCCCGAAGGTACCATCTCGGAAAACGGTCCAAGTATCGAAACCTCATCACTATACGAACCATCCTCATGGTCACTCACTGAAAAATACTAGTATCTAAGATCCACATCTTCTCTACTAGTGTCTCAACTAGGCAGAAAACTCCAGTAATCACCTCCATCCAGTCCTCTACTGCTTGGGAATCTGTCTCGCCTCAAAACCTCAGAGGCCTCGGTCACTGGAACTCATGCAACGGGCTCCGTCGGTGTGCACCGTCCTCCAATGTGGCTGGTGGGATCTGCTACCCAATGGGTTTTGGTGATGCTGGTACACCACCCAAAGGTTCCAACATAGTAAGAGGGCCCTGCACCAGAGCCTCGTCTCTTGGTGGGTCGTCATCGAGTACCATCTCGGGAACCCTAACTGGCTTCCTGCGTAGAGGCATCCTGATAAAGAATAAGTGCACCACGGTCAAAAGTTTATACCTGGTGAGCTAACTTGGTTGAGCTGACTTAAAGAAAACTCTTGAAAACACATACACAATTACTGTTTTCATGCACTGAGTCGGAAATCAGAAGTCAGGGTCCTAGTATATAGATACGTCAGCTGCTGCACCAACACTGGACTCCCTGAATTGAAAACCACACTTAGCACCCTTAACACTATTGCTTCACAGAAAAGAAAGATCAGAGTTCTAAGTTCTACGGTAGAACTGACTCCTCTAAAACCAATTTGTTATGACCTGTCCCCCGGGTCCCATATCGTGACTACACCAAGCCCTCCTTCCATAGGCCAGGGGCTGGATACTAGCACCAAAGGCACAAATCCCTAAAATGGGAAGGAATTTCCTTAACAACAGTAGACAAACACAACAAAGTACACAAATAGAAGTAAAACACAAAGTAAAACTATATACAAAAGAGGGTGATGAAGGTAAAGGGGGTCAGAAATACAAGCCCAATAATAAAGTACAATACAACTGAAAAACTAGTACAACTGAAGAAGAGAAGTAAAGCAGCTACTGGGTCGTCCTCCGGCATTCCCACCTGAAGGGTGGGTACAAATGGCCTCCTCAGCACCCCAAGTCTGTTCGTCCGCTCTGTGTACGTCTTGCTGAGTGGTCCACCTCTGGGAACCATCTAGTTCTACTACTCACTGCCCTGATCAACGTTGTATATCCTCTGCAACCAACACAATGAGGTGCGGGCATAGCCCATGTAGGGGTGAGTATAACGATACTCAGTAGGGACCCTGAGAGCCTCAAGGTCTCACAAAATCCAACAAAGATAACCACAAAGTAAGTAGTCAACAGATAATCCTTAATTAGGTGTATGCCAATACATATACTGAAGTTATTTAGTAACCAATCCTAATCATGAGGAAAACATAAAAGTCAATGACTCAGCTCAAACCAGGATTTCATTGAAGTATAGAAGTATATATGATTAGTCGCAAAGCTAGATCATCTTATTCTGTAAGAGGCACTGCTTCTGACCATACGGAGTCTAACCCACACAGGATCGATAGGTACTAACCCCCGCAATGACCCACACAGGATCAGTATGTGCTGACCCACACAGGATCGCTAAGCGCTGACCCACACAGGATCTGGCCAACACAGGATTGGTATGCACTGACCCACACAAGATCGCTGAGCACTGACCCACACAGGATCGGTATGTACTAACCCACACAGGATCACTGAGCACGGACCTCCGTATGATCTGTCTTCAAAATCCACCTCACTAACAGCCACTGGATTCCTCGCACCTGATGTGCCCGAGTTCCGTAGAATCTGCCATTGAGATATTGTTTGTACCTCCACCTTCACTAAACTCCACAAAGGATTAACCCAAAGGACTGCCATGTCATAAGGGTTCCAACGCGATAGACGATGCATCAATCGGACGCTCGGTCTATGAGTTATTGGCATTTCCATTCCAGGGATTCAAACCAACATGACCGTACTCCAACTATGTCTAAACCTCAAGTGGGTATTCCAAAAGAACAATCTCCCTCCAAGCCTTCCATCTCCATAGGCGGTTCGTCAATCAGACACATGTAGCCCAAGATAGAAGCGAAAAGGTGTAAACTGGACCAAACGGGTCCGGGTCCAGTCTGACCCGATCCGCGGGTCTGACCCGATCCGAGAGGGTAGCCCGACCCGAGTGGTCGGCCCAGCCCGAGTGGGCGGCCCAACCTGAAGGCGGCCCGGCCCGAGGGGGCGGCCCAGACCGAAGGTGGCCCGGTGACCCAACGACCCGACGGGGGTCCGCCTAAGCCACGACCGGGGGGGGGGGGTAGCGCGCGCCCCCTAGCTCTCCAACGGCTCTGCCATTCAAGTGGTGCTCCAACCGGCACCAGGTGGCGTCGGTCCAGCACACACGGGACCCGATGGGATCCCGCTCCTCCCGGCTGGCTGAGCGGCCAGCCGCTCCGGCTCCACGGCGGCCGGCCCAGCCGACCGCCACTGCATCTCCACCACAACGCGAAGGTGTCGCGGTTCTACTGCCCTCCTCGAGGTGCGACGGTGTCGCGCCCCCACCGTCGCAGCCTGACCTGGCCACAGCCTTCAGCTCCTCCACGCGGTGTGATGGCGCCATGCCTCTTCCATCTGTCGTGGACCTCCTGGCTGTGGTTTCTCTCTAGCGCGGTGTGACGTCACCACGCCCGTCTGGCACCACCATGACCCACCTGGCCACAGCTTGGTTTTCTACATGGCGCGACGATGATGCGCCTCTCCGGCGGCTCGGTAGCCCTTGCACCACCGACTTCTTCCTCGGTCCGCTCCACCGTCAACAAATAAGAACAACCGAAGGGGATGGTCGGGCCATGTTCGTGTGGTCTGAGCCCTCCTCATCATGGCGATAAAATTTGGAATTTCATAATCTAGAAATTTGAACGACAAATAATGAAGTTTAAAAATCATATATAAAATAACTCAAATCCCCCTACCTCGTATGATGATGATCGTTGACAAAGGAAGGAAAGCGAACGTCATTCTGTTGACGTCAGAAAGAAAGAAGAAGTCGAGGACGGTGTCGTCGACATTCTTCAAGGATGGCGCTCCCTCCTTTTTCCCAATTGAAGAAGGAAGAAGGTGGAAGATGTTTGTTGTTCTTCATTGGAGAGAAATTGCTCCACCAAGTTCTTTCCTCTCCTTAATTCTCCCAACAAAAATTATGCCAACCCCACAATAATAAAATATCACATCTTATTATAATGTTGGCATAGAGAATTCAAATGGGGAAAATTAATTAAGGCTCATCCCACTTAATTAATTCTTGTGTGTAGGCACAAATTAATTAACTGGAGTTCAAAAGGTTTCATGGGTGGTGGCTCCATAAATGGGGAGTTTAAGAGTTTCATCCTCGGGTGGTCCCCACCATTCAAACTTGAATTGGGGGTTTAAAGGGGGTTAAAGCTCATGTGGGCCCCACCTCTTTGATCGCATGAGATGTTTAAACTTTGGGTGGGCCCCACAAAATAATATCTTCTCAAGGGAGGTTATTTTTGGGTGGGCCCCACCTCTAACCTTCACTTGGGGGTTTTAACCACCTCAAATAAAAATAAATTTAACACTTTATTTTTATTCAAATTAATTAAAAACCCCAAAAACTAACTCCCATTATCATTAAAACACAACTGCAGTGAAATCAAAGACTTTGTGAGCTCAACAGTGCCATCATATTTAAATTCCGAGCACCGGTTCAAAAGTTATAAAACACTGCTCGCACGTTTACTGAATGTACACGAAACAAAGTTCGGAAAATTATTATCAGTCACCCTCCACCCGCGCCGATCAAGGTTAGGCTCTGCCTAGGTGAATCACGCCCCAATAAACCCAATGGTACCCTCATATTTTCAATCTGATTTACTGTTTAAAAGTTGTGAATTTTACAAAAAAAATAATTGTCACTTAATTATTTTATTTGCGATAAAAAACTAACTTTCTCTGGTGGCTCTCACCGACCCAAGTTAGTATCTTCTTAAAGAAAGCCTACCCTCACAAGTTCAATGGTGGTCTCAGATTTTTAATCCGAGTTACCATTTGTGAGTTATAAGCATTTGAAAAATAAAATAATTTTATTTAATTATTTTATTTACAATTATGCCATTTTCGGGTTTTCTCACAGGAGGCCCGCACCGACTAAACTTAAGTCACTTCTAGGGTAAACTCACCATCCCGAGTGCAACGGTGGACTCGGATTTCGTATCCGAGTAATCGTTTAATAGTTATTCCACTTTTTCAGGAAATTTGCTTTCACGCATTAATTTAAGCTTAACAAAACTTCAACGGATCATTTTGGGCACTCCGGGCCCCAGAATCGCACGCCGTCAGATTTCGCGGACTCATAAAAATCCCATGAATTTAAGAAAAAAATTTCCACAGAATTTCTGGGTCTTTACATTTAATTTATTATATTATTTTTTTTATTTATAAATATATAATACTTTTTAATATATATATATATATAATTATAATTATTGAATATATATGTGTTTTTAATGAATTTATTCAATGAATATAAGCGTATATGTTATGTATCATATGCATGAATGTTTATTTTTACATTAAATGATGTGGTATATTGATTAATTCATAATGTTACCCATATGAACTATATATGTTCCTAAAAATGTACTTATATAATTATATTAAATATATTTAAGTAATAAATATTTTTTATTATATTTTTAATGATATATATAAATAATTTTCAAATACATTTTAATTATAATTTTATTAATATAAATATGTTGACAATTATATACCAATATTTATAAATATATACTATTTATAGTTATAATTATTAATAAATAAATATATATTTATCATATATTTCATTTTAAAAAAATATATAAGAATGTAAATAAATTATTAAAATTATACCTTTATCGGTGCTTTTTTAGCATTGATAAAGTCATATATTTATCATCCCTAAAAAGGGACTAATAAAATAAGTATTTATCAGCACTATAATTTTAGTTCTGATAAATAGGTGTTTTATTAGCACTTTTATTTTAGCACTGATAAAACATACCTTTATCAGAGCTTTTAACTAGTGCTGATAAAGGTTCTAGAGGTTTTTATAAAATAACCCTAACTGGCCCCTCCTCCCTCGCACTCATTCAAGCCTTTGTAGAAACTGAACCTTGTGTTGTGAACCTCTCCTCCGCCATGACCCCTCCTCCCCCTCCTCCTCCTCCTCCATCACCATTGCCTTTTCCTCCTCATTTTCTGTGATGGTCCTCTTCCTCCTCTGTCACCGTTGCCTTCTCCTCCTCCTCTGTTGTGATCCCTTCTCCATTGTGACCCTACTTCTCCTCCTCCACCACCACCACTGCCTCCTCCTCCTCCTCCACCGGCTGCCAAATCATCTTTCTCTACTATGGACTCCTCCTCTATCTCCTTCTCCTCCTCTTCCTTTCACGGTCCCCTTGTCTACATGACTTGCTCTGGCGCGCCCTCCTCATCTGACGACTGTCTCGGCAACCTCCTCTATAGTGCACGGATTCCCCCAGGTGAATCTCTTATGTAATGAATTTTTACTCTTCTACATTATAAAGACAGTTGGTGTGCAGAGTTAGGTCTAATAGACCCTATAGTGGTATTGGTTCATGTTATTAATTACTAATATCCTAGTTTGAAACTATATAAATGGGATTATGATCAATCGTGTTATAAGGTTCATGGGTGGTGGTTTCTGTGAGAGAAGAATTATAGTAATCACATGGAAAGAGTCTTTATATAGATTTTTAATTAGGGTAGAGTGCTAGTGATGTGAACTTTATTGGTAAAGACCATTCCTTTACTAGATATTTGGTTATCCTGAGTTGTGGACCTTTGTGGTAGTATTGCATAGTGTGATTGGGGGGATGCCTTGGTGGGTAATAGTGATGGAATAACCAGTGGGTAGGCTGTTGTGTGAGATATATCAAGGATTATTTTAAATCTTATATCATGTTGAGTACATTGTTTGTATTGATTATCCCACAAAAAATATTTATCATGGTTATATGAAATTGTGATTTGTCCATTAGAACCCTTATTGGTAGAGTAAATGGAAAGGGGTTGATTATGATGTTAGTATAAATGATAATGTGGATTCCTTATGACCTTAAGGGTAGGTAAATCTGCACATGGGGTGGTGTAGGTTGGTAACTAAATATGAATAAAGAGATTTATTGTTGATATATTGTTACCTATAGGTCTTGGGATCATCATTATATATTTTTTAACTATAGGATATGCTAATGATGGATACATTTAGTGAGGCTTCTTAGGATGGGTCGTGTATGGGATTCTTATGTAATATCCTCTTTCTTGATGCTAGGTATCAATCATTGGCTAGATATGTACTAGGATGAGGCTTATCTTCCATGCGTGTTCATTATATCTTAATCGTTGTTATATATCTATGATGAGGATCAGGCCTAGAGACCTTGGGAGTGCAATGTAGAGATACTCTACCAAGGTGAACATTCTTTCAAATTTTTTAAAGTTTATGTTTGGCTATACATCATAGGGTATATGTGATTTTCCATAATACATAAATTATTTTAGTGATTCATATTGTGTTGAAGGTTATCTATGTTATACCCTCCCTAGGATCTTCTTTATGTATTTTCATTCAACCAAGGGATCTATCTTACATTGGTAGTCCTTCTCAGACAGTAGGTTGGTTATTTTATGACCTTCTCAATATCCACTTCTATTATATCTTATTAGCCATGCGGAATACCTTGTATTAGTGCTTTAGATTGTGTTATAGGTTAGATTGGTTATTCCTCTTTAGGTCCTCTTTATGTATGTGAGTTTATCCATGGGACCTACCTTATGTTAATGGTTTGGGTCATGTGGGAGGTTGGACATGTTATGCCCTCCATACTATTTTTTGGGGTGTGGATGTTATTTCATGAGGCATATAGTCACATCACAATTCATGATCAAGATTTAATGGTTCTTCCTAGGGGATGAGTGTTGCAGTGTATACCTTATGGTAATTCAACAATGCTATATCATAGGCTACACTATGCAATAGACCCTTTGGCTAAACAATAATGCACCCTATTATTGAAATGAAAAGAGATTTTTTTAGTCTTTTAATGAGGTTCCTCTATTCCTTAATTGCCACTCGACCCTATCACCCAAACCCCTCTTCCCCATAATTTTCCACTCTCATAATTCACTCTTTAGGATCCCTAATGGTCATTTCATAGTGGACAGCCCACCCACCCCCCTCCCTTGACATCCCAACCCCCCTCCCCCACACCCCTACACCCCCCCCCCACGTGGACACCCCCCCTCCCTGGACATCCCACACCCCCCTCCCCCACACCCTTGCAGCCCCTACCCCCCCCGACAGCCCACCCCCTTCCCCTTTTAAACTTTTATGTTTTACTAGATTTTCCCCCTTCTCTCATACAAAACCACTTTGCGCTATTCCACCCTACCCCTCCTCTCCTCTTGGGTGGTTCTCCATCACCCGGTGTATGTTTCATCTTTCATCACTGGTATTGGAGAGCCTAGGATAATTTTTATCTCTCTTTTTCCTTTTATATATTAGTTTTTAACCCCCCCCCCCCATCCTATATTTAAATGAACATGGGTCAATTAAAATTGGAAATGTAATGATATGGCCTAGGATGGTATCATAACCAACAACTAACCTAACTTTCCACTAACCTAAGAGGCATTCATGATCCCTATGGGATAGCAACAATCCCCTAGTAAAAAATAAAATTAATGTGGAATATTACCCCTAAATTATAGTAAATTAAAAAAAATATTTTTCTCTTGAAAAGAAGACATGTACCATTCATAAGTTGAACAAATAGGAAATTAGTAGATATGCAAAAAAATAAACAGGAATAAGATATCATAGATGGAAAATAAAATCTCACTATAGGACAATAAAATTGTTTAACTTGTGAGTTCTAATTTTATGTTCTGTTTTTAGTTGGAAATCTCCTCTGACGCGTGCCTCTCCTATGACATGAACACACCTCTGTAGCGTGCTAAACAAAACCTTCACGGTGTGTTTTCTCCCCTTACTCATTGGTTTCCTCTTGTTCTCATGTTATTACTGTTTATTATTGATGGTTATGTTGTTAAATGTATGAGCTAAACACCCCACTGAAAATCATGGTCATTGGTGGTCCTTATTTTCTCACTAAATGAATTGAATTTTGGTTGGTTCTTGTTGAACATTTGAATATAAATATTGGTAATTTAAGTATAATTGACTAATTAATGAATGCCACAGGATGATAAAACTTATGTGATAACCCCAGAATTAAAAAATGGAATTGAATAATGGAATCTTTGTAAAATATAAATTGTGATTGTTTGGTTTGTATGGTGGTGCGATTGTGAGCACGATTGTGTGAAAGAGGTACTCAACATGAGGGAGAAAAAGAGGTTCATCGAGATAATAGTATAAATGGTGGAGGCATAAAATTTGGACATTCAATGTTACAATGACGACTTGAATAAAGAATCCATGTGTACAATATAAGTAGAAGCTCATAAAAATTTAGTCATTAATGGGAGGTATGATATAGACAACCTCTAACATGAATTGTATCACCTATAATAAATTCTCAATGTTGTATAGAAAATAGTGATAGAGAAACATAATCTTATCAATGTGGATGAAAATTCCATATTTGATGCTACTAGCAGGGAAGAGGCACTAAAATAGGGTGTAGATGTGGAAACTAAATCAGTTGATCATTTGTGTTAATCCATAGCTACTCTAGAGTATTGGCTAGTAGAGATCAAGGGGGTATCTGAGTGCATACTATTTTGAGTATTCTAAATTTATCCTACCCCCATATTTGGGGAGTTATGGGAAAGACTCTAGACTGTGGAGATTGCTCCCTTTTTATTGTCAATAAATGAAACCTTTTGGATTCCATGTTTTTGTTGACATTTCTTCCTCTTCTTTTCTCATCCATGTAATCTTAACAAAACAATATTTATAATTCAATGAATCATGTTGAGACTCTTCTAAAATATTAATTCAATCCAAGGAAATATGGACATATAAAGGTTGTAATAGGCAACACATCTCATGATGGTCAAATAGCCATATCATTGTATATATACAATTATATTCAATAGAAAATGTTATAACAAGTTACACATCTCACCACCCTTATTCACTCGTACCACACCATGTCACACAACATCTGGTCTCAAGGCCACTTACCTACCCATATAAAGGTCATGTATCAAGTATCATCTAGTCATATGAACCCCTACCTACCCAAATGTGTCTTTTTTATTAAAAAATAAAATTTTAATAATTTATTCTATAATATTAATGTTTAATTTATTTCATTATTATATTACTAACATAATATTTGTTTTCTTATATAGGTGGATTTTTTTCTCCAGTTTGGATGCTTTTTTCAGCAACTAATACCATGGACGACTACTTTTAAGGGGGGGTCATGGATGCAAAAAATGATGAAAAATTAATGTTTATAACTATTTATTGGATAATTATAATTTTAACCATATAAAACATTGTTTTAAATGTATATAGCAGTGTGTCTTTTTATTCATGATTTCAAGTAAACGTATAAACCATTGTTTGTGAAACTCTTGTGTGCACTATTCTATTGTTCTATGCTTTGTTTGTATGTAGGTGTAGTTTTCTATAGTTGTTTTGTGTGCAGGTGTTGTTTTGTGCTATGTTTTCAAGTGTTGTTTGTGTGCAGGTGTGCAGGTGTTGTGCAGGTGCTGGGTTTTCTCAGGTAACATGGCCTTTATCAGCACTAATTAAGTGCTAATAAATTGGGACTTTATCGATGCTCAAAATAGTGCTGATAATGGTGTCCTTTATTAGAGCTCAAAATAGCGCTGATAAATTGGGCCTTTATCAGTGCTCAAAATAGTGCTGATAAAGGTTTCCCTTTATCTGTGCTAAAAAAGCACTTATAAAGGGGGACCTTTATCAGTTCTTTTTTTGTCATGGATAAAGGACACCCTTTATCAGTGTGTTTTTAGTGTTTTTAAAGGGGACCCCCCCCCCCATCTTTTCTGATATTAACAGAACTTTTCAAGCACTGTTAAAGGTGGATTCTAGTTCTTTTAAAAGGCCTATTTATAGTAGTGATGTATTTGATTCCTTCTCCTCGGGCCATCAAGCACTACATTTACATTCCTAGACATGTAGGCAAGATCAAATTCAAAAGACTTTAGATATTCAACCCACATTCACTATCTCATATTTAGATCATGTTTTGTAGATATATACTTGATGCTTTTTTGGTCTGTGTACACCAAAAAATGCTCTCCCGGAAAATAAAGTCTCTAATAGAAAAAATCCTGAAAAACATTAGCTAACTCGAGATCTTTCATTAGGTAGTTCCTCTTTTGTGGCCTCAGTATCCAAGAACCATACTACATGACTCTATCCCCATACATTACTGATTCAAGCCTAATACCTGATGTGTCAAAATACACAGTGTAGCTTATTCCTTTATCTGGAAGAATCAGAACTGGTGTTGGAGTTAATAACCCTTTAAGCTCTTGAATGGCTATCTTATAGGTATCTATCCATACAAAATTCACACCCTTCTTAGTCAAGACCATAATCGGTGCTTCTAGGTTAGATAAGTCATGTATTAAATTCATTTAATATCTGAATATCCTCAAGAAACTCTATATGTCAACTATATTCTTGGTATACTCTTAAGAAACTACAACTCTCACTTTCTCTGGGTCAACTTATATTCCTATATCTAAGATAATATGACCCCAGGAGTAAATTTTCTCTACCAATAAGTGGAACTTTGTGAGATTATCATAAAACTGATTCTCTCTCAGTGTATTAAAAAATATCTCAATATTTTTGGCATGGTCATATTGATTGTGAGAATACACCAATATATCATCCGTGAAAACCACCACAAATAAAGCCAGGTAATGATAGAATATTTGGTTCATTAGCACCATGAAAACCAGTGGAACATTCATGAGACCAAATGACATAACCAAAAACTCATATAGACCATACCTACTACCAAAGTTTGTACAAGGTATTTCTGTAGGTGGAACACGCACCTAATGATATCGAGATCTCAAACCAATTTTCGATAACACCCAAGATTCTCAAAAATGATCAAGCATATCATCTATAAATGGAAAGGGATAATGTTTCATGACCATAAAATGGTTCAATTTTCAATAATCCATGAATAACCTATGTGTACCATCCAACTTTTTCTAAAAAAGGACTGGTGAACCCCATGGAGAAGTACTAGGTCGAAGAAACCCTTTTTCCTCTGAAACCACTAGCTACCTCTTGAACTCCTAAAACTCTATCATTTTCACCCTATAAAGAGAAATGGATACTGGTGCAGTAATTGGAACTAGCTCGATGGAAAACTCAACCTCTATCATATGAGTTAAACAATAAAATTCATCTGGGAAAAGATCCATGAAATGATGAACCATTGAAAGAAAGACTGCCTAATGTGCTCCCTGGTCATCCAGATACAAATTCTCGATTTGGGTTGTCATCCTACCCAACCCATGATATTGTAGTCCATCTTGGATCACCTGGACATCACATTCACCCTTGTGGGTATAAATCATGCCCTTAATTGATGTAAATGTCACCCTTTATCAATATAATTCAATGTAATCTTTATAAGATACTATTCATTCCATATTGAGTATGACTTCAAACCTAGCCATCTCAAGGACAAGAAGATTCCATACTAAGTGATACCCACCAACTTTAAGGGGAACTCCCTATACTCACACACACTCTCTATTCTAATTCCCAATGGAGTGTCTAGGATCATAACCCCCTCAAAAAACCGAACCAAAAGCCTACATATTTCCACCATAGTTTCAAATATTAATCTATGTGATGCACCTATATCAAAGAGATAAAATATAAGAGTTGAGGCTACAAAAATCATACTTATCACCATATATGTTCCAGCGCCCAACTCCTCAGGGGTAGGTTGTACATAATAGATCTAGCATAAACCATGGCCTTGTGAGACAAACTCACTACTCATATTAGTCCCACTATAATGTCTTGATGTAACTAGTGTATGGATACCTCAACCATGACCACTACCACCGCATCATGATCGATCAGTACTGATCCAGCTCCCTTCCTGATGTAAATTTATAAAACATTCTCTTGAACTTAGTGTTATAGTTGACCTTCTACACTCACTCAGAGAGAGAAGGTCCTACAGAAATGTTTCATGTTGCCCATTCTTTTATAATCTTGGCAGTCTATTGGTTCATGATCACATTGATTCTTCATGTGTCTCTATCTTTCACACTAATGATCCAAAAATTCATTGATTTCACTAGTGTCATGGATGGAACTCATGTCACGGGAAGCCTCAAAACGGTGCTTCCTGCCATAAGATGATGAACCACTAGGTCGATATACTATATTGATCCGCTTTGTGCCCCCATATTCCCTCAGATTATACTCTATAATTAGAACATGATTTTCAGTCTCAGTAAAAGAGGTCAATATGAACAGATTTACTTGAGATTAAATGGATTTTTTAATACCTTCCTCAAATCATATCTCCCACAATAACTCATCAGCAAGGTACATCAGGGCAAAACACTACAACTCTATAAAGTGTATCAATTACTCCATAACCATCATAATGCCTTGATCCAGATGCATGAACTCGCTATCCCACTCTAAACTTAGAGTATTGGGGTAAAATTAATCACATAATATGGTTTATAAATAATCCTAAACCATATCTCATAGACTATCATCCAATTTTATAACATCCCACTAATAATTTGCTACTCCTTGAAGAATATAAGTCTCTATATTCACTCTCCACTCATGAGGTGCCTCCGTATTCTTGAAGATTGATAGAGTGGTATCAAGACATAGCTTGGCATATTGTGGACCTCCATCCCCTAGAAACTTGGGAGGAGGATGATACTAGAATACCCATGTTAGATCAGTCATAGACAAGGTAGGTCACAGTGCTCCCTAAAAAATCTTGATGAAGTAGAAAAATCACTCACGATTATTTTCCTTAGAACCTCTGTCTAGTAAAATAGCTTGTGTCACATCTATCACTAAAGGAGGATCCACTAGAAGTCAAGGGACCAGCTCCTCTAGAGCATGGTTTTCACCACCCTCCTGGCGTATGACTAGAGGCTGTTGTGGTTTCTTACCACTACAATTCCAAACACACACCTCAAAAAAGAACAATACCAAAGTTTATAGCTCATAATCATAGGACAGGTCAGAACCTTCTTATAATATGTCATTCCACATAGACTTATTCAATATCCAGGACTATATAAAATAAACAATCATAATAGTCACTAAATACACTACCTCTTTCCCACTCAAAAGCTGGGTATAAGTTGGTATCTATTTATCCAAGTCAATTCCCATTTTATTTTCATATTCTTTACACATTCATTTTAAATGGTTAAACCAAATGGTTCACCAAAATTTGATCCATAAGGTCTCATACTCTTCATGAACCGAAATATGTCATCCACCTAATCCACACCATAACACGTTCTATTACATGCGACTCATAGTCCGTGACTCAACATGCCACAGTTGGCTACTTAGGGTGTCTTTTATATCCCAATCAAGAAAACATTTCTTAGGTTATGGTAGGCACTCTAATTACCAACCATTTTTTTTCAATCCACTGCACAAAATTCTATCACAACAATAGGTAAATCTATCAATGAACCTATCACAAAATCATGAAAATAAGTAATTCACCCTATATGGAATGGAATAATACATAGAATTGGAATTCTAGGAAGTACATAAAATGATTCATGAGATGGAATACCCTCATCTCATTGGGTTGTAACAAAATATAGCCCATAATCATATCAGTAATTACATCACAATTCATGTACAGTGCCCAATGGTGGAATCAAATCAACTGTAATAGTCAAAATTTAGAAAATTGTAATATCATTCAAGGCAATTCATCTTTTTTCTATACGTGGTTTAGATACAACCTGGAAAAACCCATTGCCAAATTCTTATTACTTCCTATCCCTTTCTATTGTCTCAAAATAGTAACAAAACCTAGAAAAGAAAAATCTTTGATACCACTTTGTAACATCCCAAACCCGGATTCAACTCAACAATGCTTTAAGCCTAGTTGGCCACATAGCCTCAATCACATCACGTCGAATTTCATAGGTTTCCAGCTATCATCGAGGGATTAGGTTGTGTCCATGGGGAGATTATTCCCTCATCAACAGAGTGTAATATTGTGGAATATCAATAACAATCAATAGTATAAATAGATACAAAAACCAGAAAATGGTCAATAATCTAGACTTGAATATATATACAATTCTAGAAGTAATATCATATATAGATTGTGATGGTACATATCATGTCTCTAGAAAACATCCAGAATAGGTAGATAATAGAATAATAAAATTCATGTACCAAAATACCAAAAAGCCTAAAAAATCACAGTCTCTCGGTAGCATCACTATCCTCAACTCAGTCATGTTCTCCCCCTCTCCTAAGCATGGAACATGTCAAGCAATGAACTATGGGCGGTTGGCCCAGTCCCTACCTACATCCCTAAAGTCTTTTCAGGTACCCAACGGAGGTTTGAACAGGATGTGAGATACAATACCCATAGGTAACCACCCAAAGGTTTATAACAATCCTAGTTGTGCAATATAACAAGCTAAAGCATAGCACAATATGTATATCGTAGGAAGAAAGTAAATAAAATTAATGTTTCCATAGAATATCTTATAAATAATGAGTGATCTTGTATATCCATATAAGGTTTCCTATAAAATAGTTTCATGATCCTATAACAAAGCAGTTGTAACGTAAATAAAATTATACACCACATCCTTTTCATAAACATATAATATTATATCACCCATGACCTTGTAGTATAATTTGAATTTAAAAACATAAACGAACAATCCACATTACCAGAAGTTTCATAACAACCAAGGTTGAGCCGTATAATCACACATGTCACATTTACCAGGGTTGTTTTATATAATCAACAATGTCAGAACCCTTAGGCCGGATCTAAGGTATAGTGGATCAAGGCATCCTCATTGAGTCCCACGAGCATATCGGTGGAAACTCAATTAGTATTGAGTTAGGGTCTGAGGAGCATGTCTACTGACCATGTCTACTATGAGCCCAACCAAACTAGATCCAAGGGGTAGTAATTCCCAATGTGTCCTGCATAATCAATACCCAAGGATAAATCTCTATCCAAGGCATCCACTACCACATTGAAGACCCATAGGATAAATGTATTTGGTGTTTAATGGAATCAAGATCCAAGTTTTACAAACCAAGGAATCCACTACCATTAAACTCATCAAATTACCAACATTAAATTTCAATGAGTTTAACCACTCATATAGAAATCCATATTCAATTAAATTCAACAATAAAACAATTAAACATCATGTATCACATGGAAAAGAAGGATGTATATCTCCTAATCAAGAAATTCAATTCAAATAATCTATATATGGGATTCCCCTAACTATGAAAGCACAAACACTCACCCCATGGGTGGTTTAACAAAGGCAATACCATAAGGCACACCCCATGGGTGACTGTTTCATAGGGTTTTAAAGAATGGAATGGGGTTCGCTCGATGTTTTGATTATGGCGAGTTTAAGGCCTTTCTCAATCACTCTCATCAGGTTTTCCATATATTTCATCTTCCTTAGAAACTCCCAAGGGTTCCTTCATCTGTATCAAGGTAAAGACCTACTTTTCAAACACTACTATAAAATGGAACATTTGCGACGGGATCCCTTCACAAATGACCCATTGCATAAAATGGCATTTCAAATAAATTTTTTTGCAACATCCCATCGCAAAAGAAAACTATTTGCTATGGTATGTGCATCTGTCACAAATATCTTCCTCAAAAAACTTAAAAATACTATTTGTGATGGGGCTACCACCTCATCATAAATATTCATTTTGAGTTTTTTGAAACCGTGTTTGTAATGGACCGTCGCAAATAGTATAAAAAATAATTGAATAAAATAATAATAATAATAAAATAATTTATTCCAGCATGTTGTAAAAATAAACTTCGATTTCTCTATGATGAGATCCTCTCAAGAAAACACCACTATTCACTATTTTTTTGATTCCCCTTATGCATGTGTATGAAATCGAAAACCATACACCACATATGCATTATTTTTTTTAACCATTTTGATGGTGGGTTACTCAATACACACAATCGATTATCAATGTTATCAACCATTTTAATGGTGGGTTACTCAATACACAAAATCAATTATCAATTTTATCACCATGTTGAGATACCTAAAAATTTATAAAACAATTATCAATATAATATATAATAAATTTATTTTATATGTTAAACCAAATATAATTTATGTTACCTATTATTGAAACTGGTAGGAAATGTTTTTTGTCCACATTTTTCAAGGGAAGCTACTGTAATTTGTGGAAGTTGTTTCTTGATATGATAATAATATAACCTACAAAATAAAATAATATTAATTTACTATAAAAATTTATAAAATAATTGAAAGGAGCACTCACTATACAAATTGTTTCATTTCTTCATAGTTGATAAAAACATATGTGTGAGCTCTGTGATGTTCATCATCTAAAATCCATCATTCATGAACTCCATCGAAGCCAATTTCAGGATGATTGAAAACTAATAATTGATTTCCCATTTCATCATTAATATTCCCCTCATTACAGTCTATATGGTTGTGTTTTTTAAGGATATTCAGATTGAAAGTAATGATATGAGAAAAAATAAATTTCCTCTTGCAAATAAGCTTCTGCAATTGAACCTTAAATTGATGAGTTGTTACATACTTTTTTATTCAGTTTCGCATGAATATTTTGAATGGGTACATCCATCAGAACTATACCAGACCTCCACATTTTTCTTCATGTGAAAATGTAATATCAAATGTCCCATTGTGTCAAACAAATCCAATGGGAATATTTTTTCTAGTTTACATAAAATTAAAACAAAATCTTCTTACAGTATTCTTAATGCATGATAGTCACTTATCACTGCACAAGTGTCTTGTAAAGAATATAATATGTTTGTTAGTGCATCAAAAATCACAGAATTCAAAAAACCTCTTAATCCAAATGGAAAAATTCTTTCTACTATAACATGACAGTCATGACTTTTTAATATCGTAATATGACCATTTCTAACACATCTTACCAAACTAAAATCATAACCATCTAGAAGACTCAAATATACAATCCACTGACAAAATAATAATCGATTTTCTTTGGATAGTGTATAAGTTACTTTTGGATTCATTAACTTTTGTGATATGACATTTTCAAATAGTTCATGTTCTGGTCACCTAAAAATTTGGGTAAGATCTAATCATGTCTTTATATTAACTTTGGTATTACCTAGTGTATCCAAAACTGTATGAAATAAATTTTGAAAATTGTTCTTCTCAATATGCCTAACATCCAACACATGACAGAACAATATGGAAGATCAAAAAAAATTCTTTGTTTTATCCAATTGTGCTCTTTCCCAAATCCATCAATTTTCTGTTGGTTTATTGTTGGTATAAATGTGATGGGAGGTAATGAAAAAACAATTGATTTTAACTATGTACCTAAGATCATTTTTGGAGGTCCATATCTTTCAGTTGTGGCTTTTGTGAAATGATATTTGTTCCTCTGAAAGGGATGATCAGTTGGAAGGAATCTGTGATGACAGTCTAAAAACAAGTTTTTTTCCATTGATGATCATAAATTATTTATTGTCTCTCATATAGTACAGATAGGATTTTAGACTATGTGTACTCCAGCCAGATAACATTTCATATTCTAGGAAGTCACTAATTGTCCACATCAATTTAGCTTTCAACAAGCAATTTTGTTTTGCATCAACATAAAATGTACCTTCGCAAATAATACTATTTATGATGGGTCTCATCACAAATACCCACTGGTTAAAAATTATTTTGCGATGGTGCCCATAGTAAAAGACTACTTGCTGACATATTATTTATGAAGGGATATAAATCCTATCACAAATACTAAAACGCCATAAGGAATTTATGATGGACTACTATAGCCCATCGAAAAAACCCTTTCTCATGTTTTGGCGTGAAAGGAGCGCCAAAACGTTTTCAATGGGAACTATCTCCCCATCACAAAAATCTAATTATTTGTGATGGGATGGTTTTCTTTTCACAAAAAAACCTTTCTGACATACTATTTTTGATTGGACACTAACCCATCACAAATGGCCCGTCACAAATTCCCACTTTTCCTATAGTTAAAGGTTGGTGGAAATATTGGTTTTTAGGCCCAATGACTCTTGAGTACTCACATTGGTCGATTGGATGGGAGTTCGAGCTCATCACACCTTTTGAGGGTAATCGTTTCCTACTCTGAGACTCTCCTATAGATTGAAGATATGTTCACAAAATCCTTCCCAGACTCCAATACAAGACTGATTACCCTTGTTCCAATGACTTGATTATGAAATTTATTAATAGGAAAAATTTTGTGCATATCACGGGTTCTCTATCGTTCTCTTATTTCGTTATAATGATTTGGGTCATGGCTACATTCAAGAACTCTAGAGTTTATTGTCATCTATTGAGGAAGATGGTGTCTTAGAAATGGGATTGAACCTCTACAAGGCATCCTATGTATCTTTTGAAACATTAATCAAACCCACAAAGTTTATTCTCCATATTTTAAGTTCGTATGACTGTACCCATCCATGAAGTTTAAAATTGTATGGTAAGGATTCAAATAATAGGCTCAAACCTCGATGAGGTGTCTAATTTATCCTGTTTAAAATAGAAATCAAATTCTACGTAATTCTTGTAACAGGTGTTTGTGTCATGAGAGATGTGACAATAGAGTCCATGGATGGGACTTAGGTATATAAGGCTTCCCTTGATTGCTTCATTTGGAATATGGACCATTGATCTAAGGCAGGATGTAATTAGGACTACATCCCAATGATGGGCCCACACCAAGAAAAATCTTAACATGCACCTGTTATATTAATCACTGGTATCTAAGCCCACATGATTCATACTTGGTGTGAGAAACAAGAGATAGTGGTAGATTGCAAATATTGCATGAGATCAAATCTATACGGGGATTTCACATTAAAATTTCCTTTTAAGGGAAATTATTACCCATATTGTTGAGGATATAGTATGAAGCTCAGGTTTTAGGAAGGAATCTTATGCATCACAGTTATGGGGGGATTTAGAGTTCTCGTAGTTCGGTTCATCACCCAATCCACGGATGGGTTTGATGTGATCGATGGTATGATCAAGGATTATACCTAAAATGATTCCCATGTATGTGTCATATTATAATATGATGATGTATGAGGAAGTATGGAAGACCTATGGGTGAATTTAATCCCACAATTCAGGGATACTTGGGACCAGAAGGGACTTACAAAAAAGTGGATTCTCATTAGAGCTCAGGAATTAAGAAGGCGTCATATGTATCTCAAATATGGAGAGAATCAGAGTTTTCTTAGCTTGGTTATCCCTTATCCCACTATTGGGATAAGGTGGATGATCACACTCAGAAATATTATTGTTATCCTTGATTTTTTGGGGATTCCCATTTGGTCAGGTCTTGCACTCTGAGGCTGCCTATTTGGTCAGGGCTTCCACTCTGAGGTTGCACGTTCGGTATTCTCTTTTCTTATCTTCTAGCCGATTAAATAGAGGTGGTGATGACCATAATGGTCTGTCTGAGAGCATGATATTGGTAGGGTCACGTGAGTGTGTAACTCTAGATTATCAAGGAAACTTATTTTATAAAAGGGGAATGCGGTTAGTGATTCTTAGCTAGGGTCCACATGGAATGAGTCTAAATGGCTCTACCGGACAAGGTTGACATGTCCTGGGCAATCTATCTGACATGTCTCAACTATCTGTTAGAGATATCTTGATTTCCAGGACAATATGTTGGGGATCCAATCTAACATGGAATACACATCCAAGGGTGTCTAACTGATCAATTATCATTCCTTGTATGTCTTTATGTGGGTGAAGCAGACATGTCGAAGATTCTCTATATAACTAAATCGGATATGTAAGGGGTATTGTGTGTGATCAATTGACTTATATTGGATGTATTTTCTTAATCAAAGAAAACATGTGAAGGGTATTTTTCATGATTGAAGTGGATAGGATTACGCATTGTTGTGTGGTCAACCTATCTTATCTTCGGACTTTTTCATGTCCATGGGGACATGTCTATGGACAAGCATATGATCATGCCGACATATCAATGACTCATTCACATGATCAAAGTGAGTTTTCTAGGATGAATTTTCATGACCAAGATGGACAACACTGAGGTGATTCACACGATTTATATGACTTTTTCTTTATATTTATGTGTGACAACGCAGAAATCTCAAGGGGTTACCACCTGATCAATTATGGCTTGTCCTTGGGTCATCATATGACAATGGTGACATGTCAATGGGCTACCGTGAGATCATTCTGACACATCATAGGCCTATCTCGCAATCAATTTGATATTTCCAAATCATCCAAATGACATCGTGAGTCCAATTAGGACTCTTTCAATCATTTGTCCTTAAAATATTCACGTGGTGGGGTCTTGAGGATATATTTAGGATCTTGCTCTCATCTAAATGTTGCAATTTCTCATCTAGAGGGATCATGCCTTAAGTTACATGATAAATAATCTTGTGAAAGGGAAGTGCCTGGATAGTTGATTTATTCCACATTCGCATCTCCTGTCCACATGGAAATTTGAGGGATCCTCTATGGTTGTCATGCACATGATGAAGAGTGCACATATGATGTCACCATATAGGGGTTCCTGTTCATGTGACTCGCATGTCTTCAAAGGGTTCTTGCAATGGATTCTTCAACCATGAATGGGTCTATTGGTTGATTCCACATATACTGGTGAAGTCATACACTCCATAAAGAGGTTGCATGACCTATGTTTTGCACATCCTCTACGTCTGCCTTCCATGAAGGGGATGTCTGTGAGAATATTATATCTCAAGGAGACCACTTCCATGGTTGCATGAATACATTACAAGAATTAGATTCCCCTTAAATTGGAATAAGATAAAGTATTAGGGGATATATTTCTTGGGTATCAAAGTCAGGGGTGATATCCCATGTGATCATGGGTTCGTAGGAATGAATCATGTTATAAATGGTTCATATGAGGTTCATTTGTTCATGCGATTCACATGTCTTCCAAATGGGGTCTCATGAAGGCCTCTGTTATTGCGCCAAGGACCCATGGGGGTGATTCAAGGATAGGAAAACTATGTCAAAGGATGCATGTGATCACTACAAGATAAGGATTATCATGGTATTTGTGAGACCTTAGGGGTCCCCATGCACGCTAACTCATACTTGTGGGCACCGATAAGTGTTCTTGGTGAATTCTAGGGCCTGTATTGTTGCATCGTATAAATCATCATCATTCATTCTATCTATTGATTGAAATGAGAGCTATTTAGGGTGAATTTCTAGTGAATGCAGAGGGTGTACACTGGGATAGTATGCACGGATGAAGTCCCTTCTTAGAAAATTCGTGAAACCAATCTACCAAGGGGAGGGGATCACGTGATCTCGTAAACACCCTACACAAACTAGGTGTCGCATGATGTTTATTTCAACATGTTATCACCTTTCCTTAAAAGGAACATGTGGTGGATTCTATTGATTACCTGAGGGGTTCTCCAGTGAAGACCATCGATGCGCTCTACTCCTCTGTCCTGCTTCTTTTCCAGAGCCCTTATTTCTCCCTTGTATTTTATATGTTTTTATTAATGGGAGTGGGGTTTATATATGCTTTGGTAGGCTAAATGTGGTTCCTCTTTACACCAGATAAATGTCGCATGCACCAGTGGGGTGGTGGAGGTCGCATCATATGATTATTTCTTCTGATCATGTGATGCTTTTGTTTCTTCTTATGGAGTCACGTGATCCAGAAAATCCAATTCAAATCAGATGGAAAATTCATCATAGGTGGAAGGGTTTGTGGTCATAAATTTATTGTGACACCTTCATCATTTTTCTTTAATTTAGTTGCATTATCAAAGGATGATAATGTGATGATCCTAACCACTAATGGGAGATCTCGTGAAAGGATACTGACAACCTCGATCAAATTTCACAATATATTTTGTTGGGTACCTCTTATTTTTGCGACTATGGGTGAAGGATCGGAGAGGTGGTAGTGATACTAAGTGGATTTCAGGCATGCTTCAGGATGTCAAACCAGCGATACTGAATAGTTGCAGATAGGCTAGATTTTTAAGATGATGGTCTCTTGGTTCATAGTGTTGGGGCACATCGGAGCTGTGTGACACCGCAAAACGCACAAAAACAGAAATAAAATGGATCAAAACACTAATTTAATGTGGTTTAGAGATTTTCCTACATCCATGGGAGAAAGGGGTCACTTCTCTATTTCACTTCTCTCTGGTTCTCGTTGGAGGATCACAAATACACACCCATTACAGCCACATAGTTTATGGGATTCAAATATTGTTTAAATAGAGAAGGAAACCATGAGTTCCTCTAGTGGTTGGGGTGGTTTATCTACCCCAAAGACTACCTCTCGCCACCTTCTGTAGTCCATGAAAGCTATTGTCGGATGGTTTGGATGCCAACCAATGAATGTTACTGCAGCTTGTTTCTCCTCCCACAAAAAGCTCCACCCCATATTGGGAGTAACCCCCACAAATCTTCCCCTCACGTCCAATTTGGGTAGAACCTTGACCTATAGTCTCCTTGTAGGTGTCAAAAACTTTATCAGCAAATCAGACATGTTTCTTCATTCCATATGATGTGGAACTTCTACTATCTTCAATCAATCTCAGGCTGACTACGATCCCCATCAAATGATACAACCCTTGGGACTCCTTCCCAGTAAGTTTTGTTGCATCCCCATGTGAGACTTCCAACACTCCACCTACTATGTAAATATTGTATCCTATCACATCAATCTTAATTAATGATACCATGTTCCATCTCATCCTCAGAATGAATTTCACATCAGCCAGCTTACGTACTCCTCCATCGGGTGTCTTCAATTTCATTGTCCCGACTCCTCGAACCTTTCATGTTGACCCATCACCAAGTCTCACTGAATCATGCACCTGCTGAAAATTATAAAATTTACCTCTTGTCGTACATATGTGTTCTGATCTCTTGAATCCAAAACCCATCCTTCTACCTTTGGATGTTGAGATCACTCGGTCTTCCTTCTTAGAAACTGACATTCCCACTTCATGTGCCCATATCTTTTGCAGTAATGACACTGCTCTTCTCCTCATTCAACTCTCCCATCTAAGTGAAAGATTCCCATTATCACATAGACTTCATCATCTTCCAATAATTATATGATGTTCGCATCCTTCATTTCAACTTTCCCTTTCCTAGAAACGTACCATTTTCACTCTCCACATTCACCTTTATAGTGACCCTTTTTCTCTCACCAAAAACATGTGATTTTGCTAGGATCACATCCCTTAGATTTTGGCCACCATTCTTTACCTCCTGATTTCTGATGTTGTCTCCTCCCATGTTGATCATCTCGCATCACTATGATTTTCTCACTTGAATGTGTCGCAAGCCTTCAGAATGCCTCCGAATCTTGAAGTGATGTAATCACCTCTTCCAGCTTTAATTTTTCCTTCCCCAGGAGCAATGCAGTCACAATCCCATCAAATGATCTTAGTAGTGATGAAAAAATAAAAAGTGCTTTGTCTTCCTCTCCAACCTTCACATCGAGACCCAATAACTACATCAGGATCTTGTTGAATTCATTGGTGTGATCCAACAAATTTTTTCCCTCATCCATGCGCAACTGGTACAATTTCTTCTTCAGGGATAATATTTTGGTGACCTAATTTGCCATATACTGCTGCTCCAACTTCTTCCAGATCTCTTTTAGTGAGGTCTCGTCCAACACCGAGTACTTTACCTCATTCTCCAGACACAGTCGAATTGTGCTGACGACCCGCAGCTCAAGCTCTTCCCAATCATCTTTAATGGTTGCCTCAGGATTTTCTCCGATCAACGGTATGATCATACTCTGCTGCACCAAAATATATTTCATTATGATTTTCTACAAGCCAAAATTGTTTCGACCATCGAACTTATCGATCTCAAATCTTGGTAGTGCTCCTCCACCAGCTATCGTCATTGTCACAAAACGTAATCACCACCATCGATGTCGCACCCTTCTAAAACCAACTGATGGATTGTGATTTTTAAAAAACTAACTGTATAGATGTGTTCAGAATGGTTGAAATAGTTGTAATTGACTCCTGTATTTCTGAAATCGGGGACCAATTGACTGAGATATGGTCAAAACACGTTCAAGGATCCAGATCACCCATGAATGTGGCACTGATGTGGCACGCTGGAGTTCCTGCCGGAATCTCACTGTAAGTTTCACCAGCAGAGTGAACATTACCATATTCTCCATCATGGGGTTACTGTTGACCTGTGATTTTGACCAAACATTGACTAAGCCTATATTCTTTGTTTCAAATCCGTTTTTAACACCACTTATGCTATTGGAATTCTCTCATTGTCCTCTTCACAGATCTGGTATCAGAAAACCTTTCTAACCACTTTCAATTTTCTAGTCACTGGAAAACTCAACATCGCCTCATTGGTTCAACTTCACTCACTTTGACTCACCTCTGATACCACTTGTTGGGGTGCAGTGGAGGTACGTGACACCGCAAAACACACAAAAATGGAAATAAAATAGATCAACACACGAATTTAATGTGGTTTGGCGATTTTCTTATATCCATAGGAGAAAGTGGTTGGTTCTCTATTTCACTTCTCTCTGGTTCTTGTCGGAGGATCACAAATACACACCCATTACAGCCAAAAAAATTTTGGGATTCAAATCCTGTTTAAATAGATGAGGAAACCATGAGTTTCTCCAATGGTTGGGGTGGTTCATCTACCCCAAAGAATACCTCTCGCTGCCTACTACAGTCCACAAAATCTGTTGTCGGATGGGTTGGCTACCAACCAAAGAATGTTGTGGCATCCCGTTTATACCGCTAAAAACTCCACCCCATATTGGGAGTGACCCCCACACATAGGATAGGATGAGTTTAAAATGATCCATGTGGGATCAGCTCAAATTTGAAATCACGATCTGCAGGACTATAGTAGATGGTCGGGATAAATAAGAGGCATGATCAAACTATGAAAATTGAACTGATTTTGAGTTCATGGTGCGTGAGATCTAGGAGAATAGTCAAGATTAGTGGAAGGTGTGATTGGACGGTCCATATTTGATCACTATGAAAATATCATGTCCCGCATCGAAATCTTGCATTCCCTTTCCTTTGGCATATTATCCACTTCATGAATTATTCTCAATCTGAAAACATGGTTGGAACCTGTACCATACGTATCACCTCCACCACCCACCCATTGTCCCATTGAGTCTCTAGCTCGGGCTATGTGTGTCTATGGGATTGCACACCACTGGCCCTGTACACTGACTCTCTCAATTCTCATGGTATCCAGGATCCTTCTACTGGTCCACAGGCTACCTCAAGCATACTCCAACTAGTCATGGACGACCTCTAGTCCCACATGGTCTTGTGGTAGAATTTTTCTGGCTGGTTATTGTACTTACCATATTTTTGGGCTAAGGTTTGTAATATAATTCTTAACTACTTAAAATAAAATTATAATTTGAATGTAGGGTTCTAAAGTTTATATTCTTCCTATTCTTCAAGGATTCCTTGAAAAATATATATTTTTATTTCCATATAAATCTCAAACTTCTGAAATCTTCAACAGAAAAGTGTAAGATGCACAAATATGGGTGCCAAGAAAATACCCCCTCCCATAATGAGATTCATTGGAACGTAAAGAATAATATTCTAAGGTAAACATATATTACTTTGTTGTATATCTAAATATATAATGATTCATGATACTCAACATCATGATAGGAATTGTCCTGAGTATGTCTAAGGAACTCTTAAGAGTTATGGAGATCATACACCTATCCATCAATGCTCGGTTGAATCCAATATAGTAAGTAGCTTTGACTTAGTGCATGGATATACTGAAATTATAATACATATAAATTTCAGTATAGAACATGGATTAGGTAGAATGGAACTTGTGGCTAGATCCATAGTAAGGCACTTGGATGTATCTACGTATCCCATGAGGATGGGAATCAATCCATACGTATTTCTAAAATATACCACTATGTAGATCAAACTCAGGCATTGGATACATAGTTTCATATATGAATAAATTTATGATAAATTTATTTACATATATCTTTATCATACGTAGGAGGGGAAATGTCACTATTCTAGTGATGAAATCTTGGGCAATGATCCATGTTCAAGTGGAGATGTTGCTTGGATCATCCAGGGTACTCATCCTATGTTTGTAATACTGAACAAATACAATTGCCTAGATTTGATTGTTTGACTTTCAAAGGGTTTCTCTTTAATAAATGTTTATTAATTCTCAATGAAATGAAATTCTTCATTGATAAACCTGCTCTAGTATTATTCAGATTATCTGATTTGCAAAGAAAATTTGGAGATGGTATCCTTTCAAAATAATCTTACTTTCTACTAATAAAGAGGACTTAGTGATCATGGATTTATTTTTTCTAAGGCCATTTGATGGGCCCCACAATCTTTGTATCTTTTTATTTTTTTCCTAAATTTTTCCTAATATTCATATGGTTCAATTCTTTGTCTTTCCTTTCCAGTTCATTTGTTTTCTTTTTATATTATTACCTCTCCTTATCCAAATGTTGTGATGACTTCAGTACCTTACATGTACTGGAATGTTTTCATGATAGTGGAATATGTTATCATCATCTCTTCCTTTTACCTTCTTTTATACTAGTTACAAGAACACCATCTGAGATGTGTCAATTTTCCACATTCAAGGACGATGGGCTTTCGATTTCTATTATCATTCTCAATTATGGTCATGAAACCATTTTTTTTTATGGTTGAAAAATATTATTATATATGTAATATACCATATGTAAGGTTCTATAATCCCTTTGTACAAATGGTATTAAGTTATAAAGAAAAATGAGTTCGTTGTAATCAAAACCCACAAATTAACCGAAAAAGTTATCATTAATGTTCTATACAATAATTCATCCTCATTCCATGTAACCAAGTTATATAAATGATACTTAACACTTTTTTATGTTCATAAATAATATTTAATTTTAATTATATATATTTACATCCATTCCACATGAACTCCATTACTTAAGAACAAGTGATCTGTTTATGAAAATCAAGAAAACAAACACTCTGGAGCGACGAAATTTGATATTATAACTTATCAATAAGGACATAAATGAACTAAATAGAATTATGATAAACTAAATACATGTCTAATAGGTTTAGAATTAATTTTTTAATGAATATAATTTCATATTCCTGGACCTTAATTTCAAGATGGGAACACATTTTGATTTAAGGTAAGGGATATCTTAACTCAATTTTGATTCGTTGAGTTAAACATCAATGTCATTGGTTTTGTATTTTACCAGAATATGTGTGAATGACATATGATTATTTTATTATATATATCCAATTTTATTTTTTTAGTTTATGTTCATCACACATAATTATTCCATTTATTTTTCCTCAATCTAATGATACATTCTTGGTAAGGGTTTCTTCATCTCACTTCTATTTTTGTGAGAGTTTTCATATTAACTAGTAATACTTGTGTATAGTGTATGTGTATTTCCCATTGATATAACATATCATGAATATCTTTATTTTATTATTATTCAATATATCCTTTTTAATATTATTAATTTTGGGGAATTTGAATTGATTGATTACAAAGTGGTAAGGGTTTTCCCCCTGAACCTCTATTTTCATTCGGATTACTTTTATTATCTAATTAACTCAATGAAACTCTTGTGTATTATTATGTACTCTTCATAAATTATTTATGAGTGTTCTATATATGTTCACCAACCATAATCCTTCCTTTTTTTTTGGATAGTTATATGTTTTAAAAGGAACATTCAAAATTGTTTCCAAAATACAAACCCGATTCAAGGGATATTTTCAAATTCTTACTCATTTTCAAGTGTACAACAGAATCTGTTTTAAGACACCATTAGATTTATAAAAACACTCATTTTATCATGAAAAATTATCTTGGATCATTTCTGGATTTAAGAGAGAAAATGTGCTTTTCCAATTAAAAATTCTCTTTAATACTTTCTTTAAATTGCTCTAAAATGTTTTATTTATAAAGATTCTTAAGAACTATTTTTACATGATTTCACTTCAGTGGGACATAATATATGCCTAAAATATAATTTAAATGTCCTAGTATTTTATTTTATGGGATATTCATGTATAAAATATTATTTCTTGTCAAATATAAATGAATTTCCAAAAGGACTCTTCTTTCCAAAGTAAAAAAGTATTTTTTTCATCTCTCATTAACTTTTATGAAACATATGCCATGTTCACCACTTATTTATTTCTTGTGATGTATGTACTACACTTTTCTTTTATCGTATCAGGAGTCTACTTATTCTCATTATATTATAAGGTATTATGATTTGAATGTTTCAAGGTGGAATGGGACACTTCATAATGTTTAAGGATTATTTCCTCAAGAATTTTTCAATGGTCTCATTTAAAAGTATCTATATTTATGTCAACATCCTTTAATGAATCTGTATCCTAAAATATATATGGATATTGAGAAGGAATATTTTAATTATATTAAATATATGTATAAATAATTCTTGGGACATGAAGCGGTGGGTGGGGTCCGCTATAGCTCCTCAATACATCGAAAGGTCTCATGAGACAAATCAATTGGCGACAAACCCTTTGAGTTTGTTTCCAAAAATCAAACAGGTTTATACCTAGATACTTAAACCATTTTGACGGTATTGTGGTATCATGTGACAGATACATGACTTCTAATTAATAAGCATTCTCTTTGTTCATTTTTTGTTATTATTATCCATGAGGTTTTCACTATAACGAAACTTATGTTTGTAGTTTCATTCTAATCTTATTAAAGGCATGTGTTCTTCATTTATTCACCATGCCATATTGACTATGCCTAAATATTTATTATTTAGTTATTATTGATTCATGCTTCCACTATTTTTAATCCTTACTGAGCATTTGATCTCAACCCTTTCATTTGTTTACCTTCAACAGGTTATGAAGAGAAGACCATTTATTGAGTTCTCATGGATGCAGTCTTTTAGTTTTTTTATGTGTTGTTTTTTTACCTTTCCCAATGAAATATGAGTTAAATTTATATATCTAGTTCCTTCAAGACTAATAAACTACTCGGTCCATCAGGATTTTATTCTTTGTAATCTTGCCAATGTAATTCGTAATGCACTTACTCCAATCTAGAGGGGTCTGGGCATTACAGTTGGTATTAGAGGAAGTTTAGTAGAATCCTTGGGAACTAGATTTAGAAAATGTAGGTTATGCAGAAAATCCCTAAGATGGTCTTTGAGGATAAACAAACAATAACATCCTAGTAAGTAATATATTAAGTGTATCTTTATATAAAATACATCCCTGTATGGATACAAACAAGTAGAGGTGGCTCTGGCATAGATGTACCTATGAGTGAAAACTCCGACAAGGAGTTTCAGACTTGACCCATGATATCCTGGTACATGACAAAGGGCCTTTATCCACTCTTGGTTTGACACTCCTAGGGGATATTCTTAGGGTAATTCAAATTTAATTTACCCACCATTGTGAGGGATTTATTTCCTCAAAGTAACCAAAGTATATGGTTCTAGGATTTACAATGCATAAATTTATGCTATGTGTTATAGCATATTTAGAGTTATAGAGAGTTCATAATTTTATGATCTAATATATAATATTGAATTGATTAGATATGGTGCCTATCATAAGGAATGAGAACTTCACTAATGCACGGGATGCGAAGAGTAAGAAGGATCATATCTCTAATGGTCTTAAGCCATCTTTTCAAAGGAAGAATATCTCCTATGTATCCTCATCATATGATGAAATAATATCATGAGTTAACAAGGTATGCAAATACTTATCTGATTCCTATGGATTTGGAGGGAAGAAAAAGAATAATATGATGGCAGAGATATATGGGGATAAAGGGAAGAAGGAAAATAAGTGTTTTCCTATAAGTGATAACTGTGGAAAGAATCACTCTGGTAAATGATTAAAGGGAATGGGTGTTTCCTACAACTGTGGAGAAAAAGAACACCAAGTTAATGATTTTAAGGGTAAGAAAATGGTTTCCAATGTACAATTATTCAATTTTAAGGATATGGGAAACTATGCAAACCAATGTCTCAACCCTCAAAGGAACATTCACCAAATGATGATTTTGGATAATGAGCAAGTTATGATGCTATCGTAGATGAAGTAGAATGATTAATATGCCTAGTCAAGAATCATGATATTTGTATATTTTGTTAGTAATGTACTAGTTGTATGAATTATGAGACATATAAGGATTGTACTATAGTACTCTTTCATTAAGGATTTGAGGTCATATGATGAATGGTACAAAGGAAAAGTGATTTAGTGGAAAGTTAAAATTTTTAGAAAAAAACATGATTGATGGAAAGGCAACCCTTAATAAAAATATGATGTTGAGATAATGATAAAGAAATGATTGATTCAGATAAGTATCGACTACCTTGAAACAAATTATTGATCGAGAAGTGGTTTATGTTATCATCAATGAAGTTTAAATCACTTTTATATTTAAGGAATATATCCAATAACATGTATCTTACTTAAGGAATATGGAAGAATGCATGTTTTGAATATGGTTTTTATGGTAATTCAAGTTGTTACGATATTTCAAGAGGATACAAGATATAGTTATTCACATGTTTGGAATGAGAATTTTAGAGCTACTTCTTTTTGATTATGGGTCAATGATAAGTTCATCTTGGAAATTTAGAGGGCATCATTATAATGTGTTGAATCATTATATTTTGGAATTTTCGTAACCATTTATAAAATGGATTAAGTCGATCATTGTATGAGCTTTTAGAGGTTAATGTATTTCTTTACCAAATGGAGTAACCCATGCTATGTGATGAGGTATATATAGTTAAACTACAATAAAAGGATGAGTTTATAAGTAAAAATGTATATTTATACTCTTATAGAGTGGAATAATTCCTCGAACCCTGGAAAATAGTCTTAAATAAAGTTTTTTCCTATTATTATAATAATTAATAATGATTTTTTTTATAGTTTTGTAGTAATCAACAATCTTATGAACATGTCCTCTATCATAATCCATCATAACTTCATTGTTATATTTTTTCTTCCATGTCCAGTTTTTTTTCTTCCAACTAATGTCACCTCATTCGAAAGCATAACTTTTGGGGTGACCACCTAATCTCCATTAACCTTTTTTATGAGGATATTTTTTTAAACCTATTTTTGATGTCGGTTTCCTTAAGGGAATTTTCAAGTATCAACCATTAACTTTTAAAGTTCAATTTCAAATTTCGAGGATGAAATTTTTGTAAGGAGGGGATAATGTAACACCCCAAGAATTTACAAATAGATTTATTATAGAATGCATGAATCACTGATTCTATAAAAACACCACTTTGTTATATCCTATCCAAGAAAACATAATTTTTTTCACTTTTTTTATGTGAATTTCAAAAATATGACATACACGGTTGCGATAAGTAAGTTATTTGGAGTCCGATAAAAAAATATTATTTTTTCGTTAATAGTAACCTGCCCTTATGAATAGTAAAAAACCATTATAAATAGTTATATATCATAATGAATAGTAACCTTACCTATGATAGTATATAAATAATATTCAAGTTGGAGTATGATATACCTATGTTTTGGAATAAATAAATAAATGTTTTAAAACTGTTTTGTAGTATAAATTATGATTTTAATTAAAAAATTAAATTAATCATATTTAAGAAATTAATTTTGAAAAATGGAAATTATTTTTGGATTATACACATCAAAAAATTGTTGGGGTGAATTTTTGGGATGTTTTTTGAAATACTTGAATTTTTGATGAATAGTTCAATACCATAATTTACAAAATAAGCTAAATACACTAATTATAGAGTCATGTATAATGTTATGATAATGTAATCCCAATTGATTCAGATTCACATGATAAAATTACTATTCTTAGTCATGAAAGACTCACTATTCTTTTTCTTGTGTAGAAATAATAAATTAATTAATATAAAATTGAGAAATCTCCTCTCCCCTCCACTATAAAACCCCCCCATCACTCCCTCTTCTCTTCACTCGTCTAAAGCCTTGAGCCTTCTCCAAATTCAGCCCAAATATCCTCACAACCTCCTATCCGAGGTCCAACAGCCTTTTTATCATAAAAAGACCAAATCCTCTCCCTTAAATAGGCTCTCAAGGAATTTTGGTTCAAGTGGTAAATTCCTATTTTCATTTCCTTGTCTTTCCTTTCAAGTGTATTTGTTTTCTTTTTATATTATTACCTATCCGTATCAAAATGTTTTTATGACTCTAGTACCTTACATGTATAGGAATTTTTTCATGACAGTGTAATAATTTATCATCATATCTTCCTTTTACCTTCTTTTATACTAGTAGCAAGAACACCATCTGAGATGTGTCAATTTTCCAAATTCAAGGATGATGAGCATTCGATTTCTATTATCATTCTCAATTATGGTCATGAAACCATTCTTGTTATGGTTGAACCAGATTATTATATAGGTAATATACCCTATTTAAGCTTCTATAATACCTTTGTACAAATGGTATTAAGTTATAAAGAAAAATGAGTTTGTTGTAATCAAAACCCACAAATTAACCGAAATAGTTATCATTAAAGTTCTGTATAATAATTCATCCTCATGCCATGTAACAAAATTATATAAATTATCATTAACACTTCTAGATGTTCATGAATAATATTTAATTTCAATTCTAGAGATTCACATCCATTCCACATGAACTCCATTACTTAAGAACAAGTTAACCGTTTATGAAAATAAAGAAAACAAACACTCCAGAGTAAAGAAATTCGATATTATAACTTATCAATAAAGACATAAATGAACTAAAAAAATTATGATAAACTAAATATATGTCTAATAGGTTCTGAATTAAGTTTTTAATTAATATAATTTCCTATTCCAGGACCTTAATTTCAATAGGATAACACATTCGGATTTAAGGTAAGGGATATCTTAACTCAGTTTCTATTTGTTGAGTTAAACATCAATGTCATTGGTTTTGTATTTTACTAGAATATGTGTGAATAAAATATTATTGTTTTATTCTGTATATATAATTTTATTGTGTGGTTTTATATTCATCACACATTTTATGTCATTTATTTTTCATCAATCTAATGATACATCCTTGGTAAGGGTTTCTTCATCACACTACCATTTTTGTGAGAGTTTTTGTATTCACTACTAATACTTGTGTATGGTGTATATATATTTCCCATTGATATAACATATCATGAATATATTAATTTTATTGGTATTAAATATATCATTTTTAATATTATTAATTTTGGGTCATTTGAATCGATTGATTACAAAGTGGTAAGGGTTTTCCCCCCCGAACCTCCATTTTCATTTGGGTTACTTTTATTATCTAATTACCTCAATGAATCTCTTGTGTATTATTATTTACTCCTCATAAATTCTTTTTGAGTGTTATATATATGTTCAACAACTATAATCCTTCCTTATTTTATGGATAGTTACATGTTTTAAAAAGAACTTTCAAAATTGTTTCTGAAATACAAACCCGATTCAAGGCATATTTTAAAATTCTTACCCATTTTCAAGTGTACACCAAAATTTGTTTTAAGCCATCATTAGTTTTATAAAAACACTCATTTTGTCATGAAAAATGATCTTGGATCATTTCTGGATTTAAGATAAAAAAATTTCTTTTCCAATTAAAAATTTTCTTTAATACTTTCTTTAAATTACTCTAAAATATTTTATTTATAAAGAATCATAAGAACTCTTTTTACATGATTTCACTTCAGTGGGACATAATTTTTGCCTATAATATAATTTCAATGTCCTAGTCGTTTATTTTATGGTATATTCATGTATAAATTATGATTTCATTTCAAATATAAATGATTTTCCAATGTTTAGACCATGAAAAATTCATTTTAGATATCTATCATTTGTAAGGAGAAGCAGATCAATGGTGAACCCTTGTCAGGAATATGAGGAAATAGGAATAAATTGACTCCATGAAGTGGGATGAGTTTAAGATATTATATTTCAATAATTACTTTCCTTGTATTCTTGATATGAAAATGGAGAAGTAATTCCTTGAGTCTGTTTATAAGGTTTATATATCCGTTGGTACTTATGGGGATAATTTTACAAGACTTGTGAGGTAAGATTTTAGTATTATCATAAAACCTAAAAGTAAGTTTGATCGATTCTTCAATGGTTTAAAACAAAGTCTTTGAAGGGATTTATTCATAAGTTACTTTATTTTATATGAATAAATTTTTCATTGTGATATCAAGGTGGAAATAGAGATTTGAGTTACCCATAAATATCATGGGTTTGATGAGAAAGAAAAGATTGAATTCAAATAAAACTCTAAAAAACCATAGAGAGAAGAATATAATATTTACTTCATTCTTGATGTTTGGAAGGAAACATTGAGGAAATTATCTTTAGGGAACTTATAAATGTTTTAATTGTGGGAAGTAAGTTCATAGATAAATTAATTGTTAACATGATGATAAGAAGTTCACTAATGATAAAAATAAAGAGAAAACTCCACAGAATACACCAACCACACTCGATTGTTTCAAATGTAAATATTATGAGAATTATACGAATCAATGCCTTAATCCAATGGATAATGAAGATGATAAGACACAACAACCTATAAAGAAAAAGGAAAAAGCTAAAACTTATGAAATCACAACATTTGAATTGAATAATGATAATTAGGGAACACTTATCCTACACTCATTAGTTGGGAATTTCATGTTTGATTTTGTATAAATGATCCCTATAAAAATATTATTAAAATTTGATGTGATTTTGAGCATTGATTATCTTCATATACATGAATTTTAGAATAATGAAATCACATATAAAATTCTATTGGTGTAAGGGTCCCAAGCTTCCAATGGATTTTTTTAAGGAATAAAGGGTGATTTATCCTTTAGAAACATATATATCTCAATCTAAGGTTATCATTGTTGGAACCATGGTCTTCTATGAATGATTTGGAGTTTGGTTTGTGTTTGTTGTCAATCATCAGTGGAAGTTCGGATCGTGTACCAGCAAAGAGATCATACAGTTGAAGCAGACAACAGTTTTGAAGGTGGCGCCGTTTTCCAGTGTTTGCCAAATTTTTGGGGTCCAAAATTTGGAATTTGGTGAGCATCGCGAAAATAGGATTTCCATGAAGATCATGATTTAATATGGCAATGACATGAATTTCGTGAAGATAGGATTCATGGTTTGGAAATCGCGAAGACCAGAAGAATGGAGGCGATGAGTCTTCGCGATTACGTCAAGCTTCGCGAACGGCAGAGGGTGAAGCGCATCGCGGCAGAGAAGGGATTTGCGAGGAAGCTTCACAGAGAAGGCGCGAAGGAATGTTGACGGTGATTCTTCGCGATTATGTCAAGCTCTGCGAATGGAAAATTTTCGTGGTGCTTTGCGATTTGGACAGAATTCCGGAGGAAACTCTGGAGCTTCGCGATTTGAGCTGACGTGGCGCTGACTTCGCGCGGAAGGGTTGAGGGTCGGTGGAATATCCTATAAATAGAGGCCGACCCCCTCAAGAGAAGTAGAGAGAATTTCAGAGAAAGTCCTTTGCTCTCGGTTCACAAAGGTCTCTCGCGAAGGCAGTGTGCTTTGCGAAAGAGGAGCTTCGCGGTGGCTATTCTAGCTCCGTGAAAAACGTGCGCCCCGTGTTGGCTCAGTGAGCTTCGTGAAGAGGCAGGAGCTTCGGGATAGCCAAGCATTTCGAAGGCTGGATCATCACGAGAGTGCTTCGCGATTGAGCTTCGCGAAATGGCAGGGGCTCCGCGAAGGCTTGTTTGAGCTTTGCAAAATTGGGAGCCTTGCGAAGTAGGGCACTTTGCAAAGGCCTTTTCCAAAGGTGGTTTGCCCTGTGGAGAAGGGAAAAGGGGGTATTCATTAGTGGTTGGAATTTGGATCTTAACAGAGCATTAACTCAGGACTCTGATGCAAGCAAAGTCTCATGATGAACAGAAGACAATGAACTTCATGACTATCAATTGAAGAGACCTTCATGTCTATAAACTGAGTGTGACTTCACCAATGGTAGTGAGCCAGGGGGAGTCAGCGGGAGTGACCCGAGGGAAGCAGTGAGCTATCTCAGAAACTTTGTAAATGTAGTGAGCCTGGGACAGAGTGACTATGCCCGAACTTTTGTAACCTCCAGCTAGTGAAGCATAGTGGTTTTTGGTACGACCGACAACTTGTCGGCGTATGCTCCTTGGATGTAGCCCTTAGTGGTGAACCAAGTAAAAAGGGATATGTCTTCTCTGTGTATGTGCATGTTTTCTTTCTGATCTTTTTCATCATACAGGTTCAACAAGTTTCTACCAACATGGGAACAAGATCCACAACTTTAAGAAGAAAAAGTTGTCACCCTGATTCACCCCTCCCCTCTCAGGGTGTCCCGGGGTCCTTCAATCATAAGAGTTATGGACACCATCATGAGTTTATAATTTTAAGGTTGATCATATGTTTAAATTCTTAGAAACCCCTTTTCATGCTTTTTGTTATGGGTGTTTATCAAGATTAAGGATATTTTGGGAGACATTTATGGAAATACAAACCTTTGTTTTTGTATATGTTTTAGTGGAAAACATTATTTCAGGAGGAATAACTTTTCATTTTGTGTTAATATAATTCAAGGTATTAGTAACCTTTAGGGTTTATCTTATCTTTTATGTTGAGGTAATTATGGGTAATTTCAATTTGGGGACATTTCAAGAATTATATTAACATAGTTTTGGGAAAATATAACTCATATAATGGGTGAAAACTTGTCACATCTGGCAAGGCTTTGGGGTTTGATCCCACAATCAAATAATGACAAGGGTATATCACCTTACACTAGTATATTTGAAAGGGTATTTATAGTGGGAACAATATGAATAAATATATTACAAATTATATATCTTGGTGCTTAGTATTCTATCAATTTAATGCTAAAGAAAAAAGTTTCAAAGTATTTTACATTCAATACACATACCATAATGGAAATTGGAAAAAATCACCATGGATTTTGTTATTGAACTCCCCAAAACCTCTAAAGGTAACAATTCTATATGGGTTTTAGTCAATTTCCTTATAAAATTATCACACTTAATTGGTATTAGAGACTATATATATTTGGATTATGTTTAAAGTTATAAATTAAGGAAGTTTTAAGGTTTCATAGAGTACCACATTTCATTCTGATCAGGATTCAAGGTTTATCTCAAAGTTTTGGTGAAGTATTTAGAAAAATCTTAATATGGAGTTGTGTTTAAGTATTTTGTATCACCATAATACATATGTTCAGTCTGATAGAACAATTAAACCCCTAGATTATATTATATAATCATTTTATATGGATTTAAATGGTTTTTGGGATCAACACGTTCATCTAGTTGAGTTTTCATACAATAATAGATTTCACTCAAGAATTCAGATGGATCCTTATGAATCACTCTATATAAATAAGTGTAGAAATCCAACATGTTGGGATGGATTTTGAGAAATAAAGATATTAGTACCATATCTAGTAGAATAAATAGAAGATAATTTTAGATCTATTTAACAAAACATAAGGGAATCATAATTCGAGAGAAAATTTTTGTTGATAATCACTAGTATATTATGGAATTTGAAATTGGTGAAAAGGTGTTTCAATGAATTTATCTATGGAATAAGGTTATAATATTTTTGAATAAAGGAAATTTAAACCCTAGGTATATCAGCACATTTTAAATTATTAATATTATTGGGAGAACAGTTGATCGACCGATGCTTCCACTAAACCTCTCTCAAGTCTATAACGTGTTCTATGTATCTCTCTTGAAGAAGTACATACCTGATCCTTAACATGTACTGAAATCACAGTTCATACCATTACAGAATGATATTTATTATGAGGAACATTATATAGGGATTATGGATCATACATATAAAGTTCTATGAAATAGGACCACTCACTTGGTCAAAGTTTTGTGGTGAAATCACTAGTCTGAGGAAGCGATATGGGACCTAAGGATGTAATGGGGAAGAAGTATCCTCATTTATTTTCATTAGAGTGAGGAATATTGAGGGTGAAATTAATTTCAAGGGGGGTATAATTTAACACACCTGTTTTTTATGAAATATATTTTTTCAAATAATTTAATTTCTTTTATATCATGTGCTACTCAAAACATCGAGTTTTAACAAACCACAAAAAATAATTAATATTATTATTTAAAAATGAAAATTATTACCTATATATTAAAATTAAAGTAAATAATATGACTAAATTTTTTAAAAACATTAAGTATAACGTTTTTATATAATGAAATCATATTGATAAAAAAACACTTAATTTTTATTAAAGTCTTTATATGCCTCAGAAAATATAGTTTTTTCAAACCAATTATTTGTTTTCCTCCTTGTGAATGAATAATAAAATTATTTTTGACACTTTTAAAAAATTTATTTGAAAAATTGAACTTAATTTTTGGAATAAAAATTTAAAAATTTTCTTAGGGTGAAACGTTTCGAATTTTCAGAAAAGCATAATTTTTTTATAAATAGTGAAAATATTGGTTTTTATTGAAAAATGACTTTTCATTTAAAGATTTTATGAGGTTCAATTTTGTTTTAAAATGGTTTAAAAAGTAAAAATAGCTCAATTATATGATAATTAATCCTTTTTAGGTTATTTTAATAAATTTCATAATGAATTTTAAGATAAATTTTTTTAAACATTTGAAAATGTTCTCTTTGGAAAACTCTTTTTTTATTATGTCTATGGGATTAATTTTAAAATTAAATTTTACCCCTTTTGAGAATGGAAATTGGAAAAATGGATTAAATATTTTTAGTCATAATAATTAATATTATATAATAATTTCAACTTATTTTTTTATCAAAATTAATAGTAAAAATAGTAAAAAATATTTATCATAGTTAAGGTTAAAACGGGTTTATCGGGGGTTAAACTAAAACGATAAGGTTTAAAATGACCTAGAAACTTGTAAAAAACTCATTGTATGACCATATATATAACGTATTACCTCTAATATTGAATAATTAACCATTTTAGAGCCTTTTTCATGTGAAAAACGTGGGTACAATTTATTCTTTTCAAAATTTCCAGGTGTGTCCTCTCCCTCATTTATAAAAGGCCACCCACTCTCTTCTTCACTTCACACATAAAAAATACTTTATTTTAGAAAATAAATGACCCAATATTTTTATTAATTCCCTCAAAACATGCTAAAGTCCTTATTTTTATTAGGAAACCCTCCTAGGAAGGCTTCAGGTATAAATCTAAAGAGGTTCTCTGAAAAAGAGGTAAAATTCTTAAACTTGTGTTTTTATTTTATTTCTTCTTCCACATCATTAAAATATTATTAAAAAATAATATAATAATAAATCTATTATATAACATATAATTATTTGTTATTATGTTAATTTCATGAACTACATTTATCTCCTCTTACATCAAATGGAAAACAAAACTGTTAATCGTGTATACAGCAGATTACAGCCTCACGAACCAACGTTTTTTGTTTTTTCATCACCACCTATCAAGTATGAATATAATTATTGGTTTAATGTTTATATATATGTGATATTTGTTATATTATTATTATAATTTTATTATAACATCGTATATAACTTCTTAATTTCCATTCCATGGGAACACGATAATGTTGCTCATGTGTACAACGAACTACCACCTCACGAAGTGATGTGATTCGTTTTTCACTTACAGTTTACAAATGAGATAATAAGGGTAAATTTATTAAATATATGTGATATATATGACATAAAAATTATATTTTAAAGTTAATATATTATTTAAATTATTTTCTTATTATCTTTCAAAAAATGGAAACAGTGTTCATGCATATGTATAACCTATCGTCCCCATGAACAGTCTAATTAATTTTCTATATCGATATTTAATAAATGAATATAAATACTTATATAATGAATATATAGGATATTTATATCATTTTTAAAATTATTTAAATGATTTAACCATGATAAAAATTAAATGACCAATGATACCAAACCAAAACATACATTAAAAACGAACCACTTATTACTTGAAACATGATTTTGACAAGGAATTGTTAATAAATGGGTAATAAAAGGCCATAATTAAATAATATATGGTATGATAAATATTATTTTTCTTATTTAATATATTTATAATAAACATATATTTATTATAACTTAGTTTCAAACGTGTATGAAGTAAGTCAAGACTTATAATAAGGGATTTTCGTCTAACTTTTTTTTCGTGGGACATATGCCTTATTCACCAATTGTTTCTTTTTTATGGTCTTTATAATTCCCATTAATGTATTTTATGATTATTATAGTTAAAATTATGGTGATTTAAAAATATATTTTATTAAATCTCTTTCATGGGGTTTATTGTTCAAAATTTACCAAGCGGAAAGGGATTTTTGTCTCAAAATGCCTTCTTTAAAACATAAGTTATGTTATGCACCCATCTTCCTTTATGAGGTTTATATACTTCCCCTTTGAAATTTAATATCAGTAATTTATTTTTTTAATGATATATACTTTTTTCTAATATTTTTCTTTTATGGGTATTACGATTCAAATGTTACCAAAGTGGTAATGATTTTCTGTTACAATCTCAAAGTTTATCGAGTTTGTTTATAACTATATTTATGATGATGATATATTATGATATATCTATAAATAAAATCATTAATTTTATTATACTCTATTTATATCTTGAAAATAAATATTTTCCTTTTATTATACTTTCTTTATTGAATTAATATTCCAAAATAATTATTTTAAATAAAATCGACTTTATTTATCTCTTTGGTCAAAAACCCTTTTTCTCCCATATAAAACTTTTCTAAAAATGTTTTCAAGAATTTTTTAATGTTCCTATATGTTTTTTAATTTCATTTTTACCCTCACATTAATTTTTAAAAAAAATAAAAAGAATATTCATATCATTTTACAAATAATGTATGTTCTTCTTTTACTAAAAATGTGAAATTAATCATTGTTTTTACATGTATGACATGGATAAAATTTCCCAAAATCATGACCACTCAATGTTTTAAATATTACATTATATATTTTCATGGCTATTTTAGAATAAAATTATTTACACATTATTTTATGAATTTATAGTTTTAAAACGGTTATTTTCAAAGAAAGTTTATTTTCTTCAAAAAAATGTTCCAAGTGATCTTTCAAAATCATTTTCCATCTAAGATTAAATCCTTTTATGTTGTTTAATATTTATGGGGGGTATGATCTAATTATATGAGACTTATTATTTATATATATTTTTTATATATATTATTAAAATATATTTATAAAACCCATTATTCTTCGATGGGTTATGCTGTGATGAAATAATAAAATGTTTATGAAACTCAATTCCCTTCAATGGGTTATGCTGTGATGAAATTTTTATGAAAACCATTTCCTTTCACTGGTTATGATTTGTTGAATGTTTTATTAATTTTTTTCACCAAATTTATGGTTTATTTGATGGGTGGGACCTATATATCCCTCTAATGCATTGGGTAATGATTAATGTTATATGAGCTCGAAGGGTACATAAGAAGTTATCCCAAGAAAAAAAAAGGGTATAGGGGAAGATATCCCAGGACCAATAGAGGGTACATGAGATTTTATCCTAATAACAAAGCATGTACATGGGTGGTTATAAAAATCTTAAAATGTTATAAATTTCTTGGTGGATAGCCTTGACCCAAGATTTTCTATTCTTATGTTCATGTCACAAATATATATCTTATTCCAATGTTATGATATAGTAGATCATGTTATTTGATTAGTTTATGATCTCTTATAAACTGTCAATATTTATTCTATTACTTATTTCTATGATATATGGTATGCAGGGTATTTTTTTCAATATTCTCATCTTCTCATACTCTTATGACCATGTTATGTTTATATCTCACTTTTTTACCCTTAATAAGCATCTAAACGCACCCTTTATTATGATTCATTTTCCCAGGGTATAAAAAAAGGTGTCAGGTATGATATATCTTATAAGGGTTCTCATTATGAATACCTTAGTGGGAAATGAGTTATGTCACTTATGGAGTAGTTGTTTGTGTGTCCAAGTTTCTAAAGGCACTAAACCTAAACAATTATAGCATGGGTCATTATGGTATGAATGAATATTAATCTATTAAGATGTAATATTTTGGTATTATAAGTTTGGGTCTTTACAGATCCTATTTATAAGGTATAAATTAAAGGGGTGTTTAGTATTTATGGATTAACCTTCTATATTGTATCTGATCAATATTTGAGGTTTACATCAAGATTATGAAAAAGTATTCAACATGTTTTCGGAATTGAGAAAAACTTTAGCACCACTGACCACCCTCTGATAGATGATCAGTTTAAGAGAACCATTCAAACCCTATAATATATGTTGATATCTCATTTAATGGATTTACTTGTATGTTAGGATAAAAATATTCCTATTATAGAGTTATCATATAAAAATATTTTCCATTCATTCATCCAAATGGAACCATATGAGGCTCTATATGGGAGAAGATGTAGAACTCTAATATGCTAGGATCTAGTTGGGTAAAGAAAGATGATAATGCCATATATTTTCCAAGAAATGTTGGATAAGGTCCAAAACATTCAGAAACATATGAAAATAAAACAAATTCAACAAAAGATCTATATCAAAAATCCTCAAAGAGATATATAATTTGAAGTTAATGATAAGTTATTTCTTATAATATCTCCCTAGAAATAGTTTATGAGATTTGGGAAGAAAGGGAAGTTAAGACCTAGGTACATTGGTCTCTTATTGATCTATCATGTCAAGTTGAAACCTATCGCTTAAAACTTCCTCCACACCTCTCCCAAGTACATTATATAATTCATGCATCACTTTTGAGAAAGTATATACTAGTCCCTTCACATGTACAAAGATTAGAATATATAAACTTTTAATATGACCTCTTTTATAAGAACAGCCCATGTAGATCTTGGTTCAAAGAGATAAGGTGATGTGGAATAAGAACACACATTTAGTTAAAGTTATATGGAGAAATAATATGTTTGGATATAATATGTTGGAACCCGTAGATGTGATGAAATAAAAGTAACCACATTTTTTTCCTTTTAATGAAGTTTCAAGGATGGAATTATTTTAAGGGGGTAGAATGTGACGACCAAAGTTTTTTCCCATTATTTAAATGATGTATTTGATATATTTATCCACATTCAACACCAAAACAAAATATATTTAGATTATTAAAAGGTATTTTTAAAATTATAAGGCTTTAATATTGGGAATATAACTATAAAATATATATAAATGAATATAATTAATTTAAATATATACATAATTAGTAAAACTAAGAAACTAATAAAATATTTACTTATTTTTCAAACTTATTTTATAAAATGGATATTTTTTATGTTTGATATATTTATTATTAAAAATAATTTTAAAAAGAATAGATAATATATAAAAAATTATATTTTATAAAAAACTATTTTTCATGATATTTTATGATTTTATTTTAATATTATGTTTATAAAATATAGAAAGTGAATTTAGAAAAATTAACATTTTTTTATTTTATTGGAACCAAGGTTTTTCTTTTTTGAAAAAGAAGCATGGTTTGTGTTTTTTGTAAATTCACTCATGTATGATCAGGGAGATTGCAAGGAAAGGGGTCACACAGTTCAAGTAAAAAGCAGTTTTGAATGTGATGTCGTGTCCCAGTGTTTGCCAAATTTTTTAGTCCAAAATTTGGATAATGGAAATCATTGTGAAAAGTTGTTCTTATTAGAGGACTTATAAAAATATATAAAAGGTAGGTGTTTTCCAAATATGGGCTTTATGATTTCTATTTCACAAATGTTTAAAGAACTGAGATGGTGTCCTCTACAATTACGATAGTTTGATCTTTGAGCTTCGCGAAAGGTATTCTTACAAAATCAGCATTTCATTTATATGGAAAAGGCATGGTTTTGGTGAATACTAGAATGAGGATTTCGAAGAAATGATGCTTTGAGATTTGAGATGGTGTTTCTTTGAGGTTATGATGAGCTCTATGAACTGAAAATTTAAGCAGAGCTTTACGAGATAGAGGAATCACCGCAGAGACATTTTGACCAATATAGATTTCACGCCTGAAGAAGCGGAGCTCTGAAATTTGACCGTGCCTATAAATAAGAGACCAACCCTCTCCATTTCGCATGAACTTAAGAGAGAAAATTCAGCATCACTCTAAATTCATCAAGAAAGGGGTGCTCCATGAAACACGTATTCATTTCAAGCTTGAGCTTTACGAAAATACTATTCTAGTCTTGATCAAATTCAATGCTTCTAAGTTTTGGTCACTTCTCAAAGATGGAATATTCCACATTGGCTCAGTGAGCTTTACAAAGTAGGTTTCACTGCGAGGTAGAGAGCTCCATGAAAGGTCGTGCTCTATGAGGCAGTTATCTCTATGAAGAGGTGTGCTCTGCGAAGGGTTAATCTTTGTGAAGGGGTTTTGTAAAAAGGTTGTTTTGATTATCAGTGTTGAGTGGTCAGGGATTTTAGTGAGCATCTACTCGGGTGTTTGATGCAAGTAGTGTCTCATGAAATATAGAGATAAAGACTTCAATGTGAATCTATTAAATCACCCTTCAATTTGATAAACTGAGTTAGAATTCTCTCATAGTGGTGAGCTTGGGGAGTTTACAGAAGTGTTATATGGGAAACGGTGAGCTATCCCTGAACTTTTGTAAGGGTAGTGTTCCTGGCACAGAGTGATTGTGACCAAAATATTATACACCAAAACTAGTGAATATTAGTAGATGTAGTTATGAACAAAACAATGTCATCATATGCTCCTTGAACATAACCCTTTGTGGTGAACAAAGTAAAATAGTTATTTCATATACTTACTTTATTTTTACTGATATATTTAACAAGTTCCTACCAATTTGGGAAAAATATCCACAACTTTAAAAAAGAAAATTTTGACACCCTGATTCACCACTCCCTTCTCAAGGTGTTCTGGGATCCTTTAAGTTGTATCAGAGGTAGGTTGCTGGTGTTTGATTTGACTAATACCATCATTAAGAATTCATCCAGTGTCAGGGGAGTTCGAATTTTTTATGGAAGTAATTTTCAGATTTGGATGATCATAATGAGATCTCATAAAAGATCTATTTGAATGGAAGTTCCATTTTCTAATGTTCAAGGAATAAAAGTTACTAATCCAACAGGGGTGGCTATGACTGATGTAGATAGTAAAACATTTAATGTAGATGCTAAGGCACGGAATTCTCTCACCATAGCCCTTTCTGATCAGATCTATATAAATGTGATGAGTTGAACCTCAGAAAATTCCATGTGGTATAAACATGAAAATATTTATGAAGGATATTTAAATGTGAAGAAGGTAAAACTACAAGTCATGTATAATAGGTTTTATGATCTGAAGATGCATCCTGATGAGTATGCAGACAACTTCTTCAATCAAATTACTGAAGTGGTTGGAGAAATTCTATGTCTAGGTAAAGAAATCAAAGACGTTGATATTGTAAAGAAAATATTGAGAAGACTTCCTCCCCTGTACAATGAAAAGGTGTTAGACCTTGAGTAAATATATCTTTCCAAACTTTCTCTGAATGATCTGCTAAGCAGCCTAGTGGAATATGAAATGAGAGTCAAACCAGAAGATACTATGACTTGAGTGAGCAAGGAAATGGCGTTCAAAGCCATGGAAAACCTGAAAATTTCAGAAGATAGTAGTGGTGAATGTGATGAGGAAAAATAAATTATTTCTCTCATTTCCAAGAATTTATAGAAGGGAAAAGGGAAATTTAAAGGGAAGTTACCTCTTGCTTTATTTCTTTGTAGAAAATTTGGGCACATTGCCTTCCAATTCTTAAGAAAGTTCGAAGATAAATAAAGTGAAGATAAAAACATTGAGAAGCCTCAGAAAAGGTTTTCTAAAAAGGGAGACTTCAAATCTATAAATAAAGTACATAATATTAGTTTTTTCTATTAAGAGGAAGATGATGATAATGAATTCTATGAAGAAGAAGAACCATAATATAAAATTGGAAACCATGCTTCCATGATGGCTACCATTGAAAATTCAGAACCATCAATAGATTAAGCTGGAGAAAACCAGTTGACAACTAATTTTAATCCTAAGTTTCAACTTAAGGAAGCTTTTGGTAATCTTGAGAATAAGTGTAGGAGATATAATAAATAGTAAGAAATGGTGGAAGAATCATCAGAATATTTTGTTCATCTTGAAGCTGAAATTGAATGACTGGAAGAACTAGTGAAAGTAAAGTCATCAATCCTTAAAAGAACGGATGATGTAGTGTAACTAATTTTCAGAATCGAAGAACAGGAAAATTTCATCAATGGCCTTACCTCGAGACTGGGGCAGAAGTCCACAACTATTGGGGGACTCAAAGAATATGTTTTTACTCTTAGAATTATTCTCAAAAGTGAATCAAATTCAAAAAAGGTAAAGAAGAAAATACAATTTGGTAGGTTCTTAGATGATGATTTGTTGGAGGGAGAAAAATGAGGGTTTGATAATGTTGAAAAGAATTTTAGTGATCAAAGACCCACACACATGGGAAACAATGGAGTTAGTTTTGATGTTGAAATATCAAATGTTGTAAATAAAGTGGATCAAAATAAAGGAAACCTGAAAGTCGATCATGTTGAAAAATCACCAGAAGTGCTGAAAAAAGAGACCCTTAAATAAAATTGAAAGGAGAACAGAACACTATCCTTGAGCTTCCAGTAATGACAGGTAGTCAAACTTTTTTCCCAAGGAATGAGGCATGAGTTCAAATATAAGTGAGAAGACATTTACTCCCATTAAGTGTCAGTTTTATGGATATCTAGGTCATACTATGTCATATTGTGAAGATGCAAGGAGTTATCTGAATGGGGGAGATCTATGAGATCAACAAAGGAGGGAAAATTCATATCCTACTACCGATAGAAGAAACAATTTCTATGGATATTTTTTTCATTGTTCTAACTTTTGACATAAATCCATTTATTGCATGTAGAGGAGGGACATGGACACCTCATACCGAAGTCTGAGACAAGTCAAAGATTATCAACAAGAATGTGTTGCTCTTTCAAATAGTCTTTCTCTTCTAGAATAATATTTTGACTATGAAGAACCCATGTACAAGGAAGAGATAATTGAAAGTCCATAAGTGTTCTACACTCAATTCAATGTCTCATAGAAAGAAAATAAGAAAATTGAGAAATCCAACTTTGTAGAGGTAGCCCTCAAAGCTAAAAAAAGCAACAACACCTAGATTCTGGATAGTGGTTATTCATCTCAAATGACAAGTAAATCAGACTTATTAATGGATGTCAAGATGAGGGTTGATGGAAAAGTACGGTTTGGTAATGATGGAGCTCTAAAAATCAAAGGTAGTGGAAGTACTGAACTAGCTAATAGAGAGCTAAAGAAAACTAAAGTTATTTATGTGGATGGACTATGTCATAATCTCCTTGGTGTGAGTCAACTCTGTGTCTCAGGAATTATGGTTACTTTTAATCAGAAAGGTTTCACTATCAATGGAAAGACATAAAATTCACTTATTAAAGGATGTAGAATAGAAGGAAACCTATATCAGGTTGATAGTAAAGAAAACATTTTCTACATGACTACTGAAGATGAAAATAACCTGTGGCATTTGAGATTGAGTCATATCAATCAACAATACATGGAGAAGATATCAAAACTAAATATTTTCATAGATATTCCCAACCTGAAGTGTGAACATGAAAATTTGAAGGATGCTTGCATTTGGGGAAAGCTGGTCTATAGTTCAAATCATCCAAAGAACAAAAGGGCATGTCATCTTCTTGATCTCATTCATATTTAAGTATATGGCCCGATAAATGTTGTCAAAACTCATGAAGAAAGGTACTTCATTCTTTTCATATATGATTATAGTAGAATGGATTTTGTAATGGTTATACATAGAAATGAAAAGTGCTTGACTGCATGAAAACATATCGTTGAATCGCTGATAATGATATCGGATGAACAATCAAAGTGTTTTGATTTGACAATGGAGGGGAATACATGTCCATTGAATTCAAAAATTACCTGGAGAATAATGGGATAAAACATGAGGTATATTTTGTGATAACTCCATAGGAAAATAGATTTTTTGAGTGTAGAAATTGAAATGTGAAAAACATAGAAAGAACTATACTAATTGAGAGTCGTATTACTCGAAATTACTATAAAGAGACCATTCAAGCTATAGTGTATATTCAAAATTGAACAGGGATTTATATGGGTGAGACAAAGACACCATATAAATTTTGGCATGGAAGGAATCCCTCTTTGAAATAATTTTTTGTTTTTGGAAGTAAATATTTCATTAGAAACAAATAAGGAAATCAAGGAAAGTATGGTGAAAATGCAGAAGAAGGAATTTTCCTTGGATACTCGAGGAATAGAAAAGCCTACAAGTGTTTCAAAAAGCTCTTAGGAAGGATCGTACAAAGCAGTGATGTTAAGATAATTGAATAGAAAAACTAAAATGCTTTAAGTAATTCATATGTTGATGTGATATAAGATGAGGAAATATGTTAATATGGAGAAAATGAAAATACAAAAATAGAGGAAGGTGTACAAAACTCTCAAGATTCACATCATGATGTTGACTCAGAAAAAGAATCTGAAGAGGAAACCCTGGCTGGAGACAATTCAGTTGAATCTCAAATAAGGAATCAAAGAGCATAAATTTATCAATCCAACATTATTGGGGATTAGACTACACCCACAAAAACAAATAGAATGAGGAATAATACACAATATACTTTTCTGTCAATTGTGGAACCATCCTCATTTGAAGAAGCTGCAAAGGATGAATCAGGGGTGAAAGACATGAATGAAGAGTTAGATCATCTTGACAAGAATCAGAAATGGGACCTATTCAAGATACCTAAAGTTCACAATGTTAATGGTATAAATTGGTTCATTAAGAAAAAATTTGATATACAAGGAAATGTGGTAAAATAAGGCATGATTGGTTGGTAAAGGATACACTCAAATCGAAGGCATTGATGTTGAGGATAAATTTTCTCTAGTAGAAAGACTGGAGTCAATTAGGTTATTTATTACCATGGAAATCTAGAGAGGTTATAAATTTTATCAAATGGACAATAAGATATCATTCTTAAATAGAGTTTTTGAAGAATAAGTCTACATTGAACAACCCATGTGGTTCTTTCTTGGAAATAATAAACTGAAAGTTTTCAAATTAAAGAAAGATCTTTATGGCCTAAAACAAGCACCACGGGCATGGTACTCTCAGTTGGACTCTTATATGAGAAATCTTTAATTTAAAAGAGCAGTGGATTACAATATCTATGTGAAAAATTATCAAAAGGACCAGTTAATGGTATTGGTATATATGGATGATATTATTTTTGATGGAAGCAGGCAAGGATCAGTGGATTAATTTACCAATCACATGAAATCAAAATTTGAAATGTCCATGATTGGTGAACTCACATACTTTTTTGAATTACAGGTGATTTATAAGAAGGATTACACTTTCATTTTTTCAAGAAACTTATTCAATAAAGTTGCTTAATAAATTCAATATACAAGATTCCAAACCAATGGTGACTCTAATTGAAGTTGGAATAAAACTCAAAAAGCATGAGGATGGAATGTTTGTGGATCCCACAATATATAGGAGAATCATAGGAAGCCTATTGTACCTAATAGCGACACGACCAGATATTTTTTTTAGAGCATTCTTAGTGGTCTAACTTCAGAGTAATCCAAAGGAGGAATATATGGTGGTAGTGAAAAGAATCACGAGGTACATTCAGGGTACACATAGTTATGGGTTATAAATTGCTACAGGAAGAGACAGTGAAATGTCAGAATTTTCTGATGCTGACTGGGCTGGAGATGTAGTGGATAGAAAGTCCACCAGTGGTGGATCATTCTATATTGGGAATAAATACTTGGGTTAGTAGAGCAAGAAATAGGAAAGTACATTACTTAGTATTTTTGAATCTGAATATATATCTGCTACCAAGGCATGCACTCAGTTACTTTGGATGAAGTAGCAACTAGCTGACATAGGTGATGAGGTGAAACAACCAATGGTTATTTACTGTGATAATAAGAGTGCAATTGATCTTACTAAGAATATTGTTCAGCATTATCATATAAAACATATTGAAAAAATATATCACTTCATCAAGGAAAAAGTTGAATAAAGTGTGATCAAAATAGACCATGTGGGAACCGATGAGCAAGTGGATGACATTATGACCAAGCCACTGTCAGTGGCTATGTTTGAGGAGCATTAGTTGAACCTCGTCGTTCAGCCACCTCCCAGTGCATAAGAAGGTTACGAACTTCCCTTATCCCCAATTTTTTTAATAGTGTTAATCTGTTTATGGAAGTGTTATAGGTTTATGGGGGAGATAAGATCCAGGGGGAGTATGTTCTGATCTCTACAATGTTTAAATACTTGTCTTTGGATTTATTTCCATTGGGGAATAAATAACTAAATTCAATGAGGAAATATAGAGGATGAAAAAATGATTAAATTCAATGAGGAAATATAGAGGATGATATGTTTTTTTTCACTGGCTACAGGTTCATTATAAGATAATCTGATGTCAAGAGGAAATATTTAGAGCTTTCATTCAAACACACGAGAATTCATTTTGTGCCATCCCCCTTGTTTTCTACAAAAATAATTTCTCACATATACTTATAGTTTTAGATGAGTTTATTCTTGCGTAACAGGTGTTTATAGTGGTTGGTGCTCTATTGAATTTATCTGGAGATTTCCAAAAAAACCCAAAGGGGCAGATTTTTGGAATCAAGGATATTATTTTCTAAAAATGGAGCATGTTTTGTATTTTTTTTCAATCCTCTCATGGATGATCAGGGAGATTTCAAGGAAAGGGCTCATACAGTTCAAGCCAAAATCATTTTTTAAGGTTATATTGTTTCCCAGTGTTTGCCAAATTTTTGGGTCCAAAATTTGGATAATGGAAAGCATTTTGAAAATTGGTTCTTCTTGGATGCCTTATAAAAATATGGAAAAGTCAAGAGTTTTGTAGAGATGGGCTTCTTGATTTGTGTTTTTCAAATATTTAAAGAACTGAGATGATGTGCTCTGCGATTATGATAGTTTGATCTTTGAGGTTCACAAAAGGTATTCTTCTAGAATAAACATTTCATTTATATAGAAAAGGCATAGTTTTTGCCAATACTAGAATGAGGATTTTGAAGAAATGATGCTTTGTGATTTGAGATGGCGTTTCTTTGCAGTTACGAAAAGCTCTACAAACTAGAAATTTCAGCAGAGCTTTGTGAGATAGAGGAAGCTTTGCAAAGACATTTTGACTGATCCAAATTTTACACCTGAATAAGATAAGCTCCATGATTCGACTGTGCCTATAAATAAGAGGCCACCCCTCTCCTTGTTTCATGAACTTAGGAGAGAAAATCTGAGATCGCTCTAACTTCGCAAAGCATGGGGTGCTCCATGAAGTAAGGATTCATTGCAAGCTTGAGCATTGCGAAAAGACCATTCTAGTATTGATCTAAGTTAATGATTCTATGTTTTGGTCACTTCATGGATATGGGATGTTCTGAGTTGGATCAGTGAACTTCACAGAGTAGGTTTCTATGTGTGGAAGATAGATCTACAAAGGTTTGTGCTCTACGAGGTAGTGAGCTCTGCAAAGAGGTGTTCTCTATGAAGGGTTGAGCTTTGCAAAGGGTTGTTTTGAGTATCTTTGTAGAGTTTTAAGGGATTCTAGTGATCATCTACTCAAGTCTTTGATGCAAGCTGTGTCTAATCCTAGAAAAATACAAAGACTTCAATGCCAATCTATTGAAGCGACCTTCAAGTCGATAAATTGAGTTAGACTTCTCTCATAGTAGTGAGCTAGGTGGAGTTTATAGTAGTGTTCTGAGGGAAGTGGTGATCCATACCTGAACTTTTGTAAGGGTAGTGTTCCAGGCATAGAGTGACTGTGACCAAACTATTGTACTCTAAAAATGGTGAAGATTAGTGGATTTAGGTATGACCTACACACCGTCAGTGTATTCTCCTTGGATATATCTCTTTGCAATGAACCAAGTAAAAGTGTGTGTCTTCTCCTTGCTTTATTTTGACTGATATATTTAACAAGTTCCTACCAATGTGGGAATAAGATCCACAAATTTAAAAAGAAAAAGTTGACACCATGATTCTCCCCTCCTCTCTCAGGGTGATTCAGGTTCCTTCAAATTTATCAGTCATATTATCTTAAGATGAATTTTTAATATTTTTTAGAAATAATTAATTTTTAGGAGAATTGTTAAAATGAATATTTTATAAATGTTGTCACTTTTATGAAATTATTTTAGTATATGAATAAATTGAAATGTTTTGAAACCTTTTCCTATAAAAGTATATACTATAAATTATTATAAATCATTTTAAAATGTAATTTTAATTATTTAAACCTATTCTCAATATTTTTAAAGTTTATATAGTGATTTAATGAAAATGGTTTTTTCAACTATTCTTTTAATTAATTATGACATGATGAAATAAACTTTTTGATTTATTTTATTGTAAAAAATAAATAATTTTTTATTAATAATAATTATTTCAAAATCATTTTATTAAATTACATTTATAATTCTATCTTAATAATAAAAATGTTTTCTTAAAATAAACTCTTTTAAAAAATACGTTTTTGTGCCTTACATGCGTTGATGTTAGGATTGATTTCCCCATACATAGAAAGTTAATTTTATAAAGGTATTCATATATTTTAGATAATAATTTCCATACTACTTAATATGGATAATTTTATTTTATGTATAAAATTTCTATTATTAGGATTAATGTTAATTACCATGATAATGGTGAAAACATAATTTGGAAATTATTGTTTTATTAATATCAAGTAATTTATATCAACATAATTAAATAAAAATACTTTAAATAATTAATCTATTATGATTTATAAAAATATAATTAAATATATTAACACTCATTTAATTCTTAATCAATACAAAATAAGATTAATAATCCATAATGGTCAAAATGTTATTTTTCTAATAAAACAATTATTCTACACATTATCTATTTTAATTTAAAAGTTAATATTATTATATTTAGGAATTTATTTGGATTAAAAATATGTTAAATCTAGTTTCATCACACCCAAATTTGGTTATATGTTTCATGTTATATATTTAATAAAATATAAAATCATGTAGTTAAAAAACAAGTTACCTAGTTTAAAAGTAAAAAAGTAAAATGTAAAGACTCACCAGTAAAAACCCTATAACATGTTTAAAACATGTTTGGAAACCCATTATTGGGCCTTTATCAACCTAAATACACCCCAAACTCAATAATTTGTAAAATTTTACTCCATTGGACTTGTAATAGTGTCATGGAAATATTGAAAAATGATCAGTTTTTTCAAAAGTGCCATATTTCTCTCCTTTTAAAATGATACCACTACCAATATTCAAAGATACACATATAAATATAATTAATACTTTAAAATATACCATTTTAATATAAATACAAACCTATATCACAAAAATAATCCCATTTGATCTCATAGCTATCCTAATCCCTTTAATTTTAAGGGGAAAATCAAGTCTCCAACATATGTTTTATCTCCACATAAGATTTTCTTCTTAGTAATACTCTTCTAAATATATTATCACCATTATAATATGATGAATTAGGTATAATTAGTTTACTTATATGACTCTATAATAATGTTAAAACCCTTATTTATTCATTTTCATTCACTCATAAAAACAAAAGAGCGTTGTTAGTGCATTGCGTGGACTATCACCTTTACAAAGTGACATCATTATTTTTGTTACACCTATTCATGGATGGAGTTAATGGTGGTAATGATTAATAAATATTATATATATCATAAAATTATGATCTTAAAATATAATTTTAATATCCACCTTCACCCCCTCTCATGAATTAACAAATGGGAATGCTTATTGTGTGTACGTGCAAATTACCACCTCCATGATGAAATGTTTTCATTTTTCATCTGTATTTTCCGAAATTATCTAAAAATATTAAAATATGGGTCAACATTATAGAAACATAAAAATAATATGATTATAATTCTATTATAATGATATTATTCCAAAAGAAACACTTTCTTAACCATATTCACCAATCGAGTTGAAGCGTGTTCATGTTGGGTTGGTTTAACCACCTAAATGAATAATGTTTAAAAATACAATTATGGATGACTATGAGAACATGAAGACTAATATAATTATAATATATTAATAAAATATTTATTATTATATGGTTCTTGAAATATTATATTAATTATTTAACATATTATTAAAGTAACATTTTTGTTCGTTACAATTACCAAAATCAGCCGTTATTAATTCAATTTTCACATAATGATACAAAAACACATATGGAATGAAATAATAAAATTTTTAAAAAATAAATTTTATATATTAAAAAATTTAAATTATATATAAATAATTAATTTGGTGTAAATTTATGGTTAATTATATCAAAATTATTAAACATGAATAGAATAATTGAAGTAATTTACACCTGCTGTAGAAAAGAGATTACAAAAATCTAATGAATGAAGAGAATTGTTATTAATGAATATTATAAAAATGAATATATGTGAATAAGGATATATAATAGGTAAATAAAATGTTTATATTTATGATAAAGGAGGTTGAAGAAATTTTTTGGAAGTCAAGGGTAAAGGTAAGGGACTTGATAACTTAAACTCATTTCATTGAGATATGTAATTTATTATTTGAACATTATTTTTCCAAGGATTTTCACTTCAAATGGGGTTATTTTTTTATTTTGGTGAAAAATAGTTTTTGAACCAATTCCAATTCCATGAAATTTTTCCATTTCATTTTTCTTAAAAACAAATGATTATTTTTGAATAATTACTCTCAACCGTGACTTTTACAACGATAAATACAAAATGTTTTCAAAATTTATTTTCATTATGATTTGTTTTCATTATAATCAAATGATCTATATATAACAGATTTATGTTTCATGTTTTACCTTATATTACTCATTTACATTATTTTTTTCAATGATGATGTTTTTGGTATCGAATGATTTTGTTCCTGATGTTACTTTATATCTTTTAGAAGTTTTATGAAACCCATTTTATTTCTATAGTTTCCTTATAAAAATTAAATGATTCCCATTTTGGATATTATATGAAACCTATTTTACTTCCATGGTTTATTTATGTTATGATTTGAAAATATCATGGAACCCATTTTCTTTATATTGGTTATTTTATAATATGATGATTGTTTTTTAAGTGGAATAGAAATGTATGGATTATGGGATGGGTGAGAATTATATATCCCTCCAATGAATTTGGTAAATTATCATATCTCATAGATATAAATTTTATGTTAATTGGTTAACAATTAGATAGGTTCAAAAAGGATGGGTGTTATGGAATTTATCTACACTCACAATTTAATGAGTGAATGGGTTGGCGAGTAGTCAAGTTTACAATGATATGAAATACTATTTTTATGATTGTGCCACTTTCTTTACTATGGTTCATGGATAATGTTATATGATTCATGTTTTATTTTCTCATTTTATGGTAAAAGTGTTATCGTTTGAGATGTTATTTATATCTTTCATTCTTATAGATAATTCTTATTGATTTATGTTTCTTTTAAATCTGATATTTTTTCTTATTCATAATTTTCCACATGTTTATGATCTATTTGTTATGTAATTTCCAATGTTATACCTTACTAATCATTTGGGGTCACCCCTTATTATGTTTTCCATTCCTTGATTTTTGATGATGATTATATCTCATGTAATGTCTATGAGTGGATTTATTTTATAGAGAAATGTTTACAACATGTGAAATAATTGTTTTTAAGTTGTTAGTCTCCAAGAAACTAAACTTTTAGGTCCTTGTGTTATAAGAGTATCTATGGATGTAATAATTAAACCATTTTTTCAATGTATTATTTATGTATGTTTTCCTTAAGTTTCTTTAGTTGGTATCATAGAAATTTTTAGGGAAATATTTAGTGAATAATAGTATCTTAATATCCTCCAACTTCATAGAATAAAATTTCATCCTTTTCATTTTATTCCTAATGAGATTACACCATTGTTCTACCTCAACTTCTAGAAATAAACACCCAAAATGACCTTCTCATGCTCCCGGTATAAAAGGATAGAAAATATATTTTCCATTAAATTAATTCATTGCCCAGCAATCAATGGGTTTGAATGACCATTAAAGGATGGTGTATGTTGAAGCATAAAGTATTCAATGGAAATATTCTCTATTCTTGGTATATTTGGGAGCTCTATATTATTCCTGTTATTATTCATAACATGAGAGAGTTCTATGATCATTTCCATGAGATTTTGAACTCTAGTTCCCATATTATTTGGACTATCAGAGTATTTTCCATGGTATCAATCATTTCCTCAATTATTTTTTATTCCCACCAAATCATTTATAGAGTAAATTACATGGTGAATATACCTAATATAGTATTCATATAAAATAGGATACTTTGATCAAAAAATAAATAACTCAAAAATAATGAGTATATTCTTCCTTAACAACTCCCTAAGTTTCAATCTTGGTTATCCATTATTATTTACCTACTATCTATTTGATGTGTGATTATTTTTTGTGAATTCCCGATCAATATTTTATTTACCTAAGCATACAATATAGTGCACACCTAGAGTCGGTCTCAAGGAGGCAGCTCACACAACACTAAATTTCTATTATTACTATTTATATTATAACCAATACAAAACTAAATAATATAGAAATGTGTGTTTGAAATATTCAAGAAATATTGATATTTATGTGTGTGTGTGTGTGTGTGCATGTGTTTGTTTGTGTGTGTGATGCAAATAAAATGGATGCAGACAGAATGTTGTTAAATAAAAAGGAGATCCTCCCAGAAAATCACCCATAGTGAAACTTCATCATCTATTTATTAGTTTAAAATAAACTAAATTAACATGAATGATAATAAGAATTAATATACTCTACTACCCAATTTTCGATTATATGGTGCACTCAATGATCATTGATATACCACACATCAACCTGCTCGGTCGAGGGAAAATATTGTAGAAGAGAAAGTTAAGCCTCAGGTGGAAAGTGGAGACACAAAGGAGCCTTACCCGCTATGATCCCCCTTTAGTGAAATCTAATAAAATAAAAAAATAATAAACATGAATGTGAAATGACTTTGGTTCAACACCGTATTGATCTCCAAGGAACTTCCTTGGGTTAGTTACTCCTGATCACTAGTATAGGAGATTACATTGGCAAAGAATGGGTGGAAACATAAAAGATAAAAATATGCTAATGAGATAAATAAGAATACTAATATATATTAAAAATTAATAACACTAGTATAGAATAAAATAAACTATAAAACGAAAAAAATGGCCACCAAAAGTTCTAATTTTTTTATAAGGATACGGGATACATTTGTATATGCCAAAAGGGTGAAATTTTGGATCCAGAATCATTCCATCAAAATTTTGAGTGTGTTATACCCCATAAATGACTAAATATGTAATGTTGGTATTCTGTAAAGTTATTTCAAAATATATTATAAGTTTCTTCCCAAAATTTCAACTTCATATGACTTTTTTAGGAAAATAAATGTCCCATTAATTACAAATAAAATATTCTTGAAGAATTTTTTCTAAATATGCCCCCAATTTTCGAGCATCCAATGGCCACACTAATGATAGAATATCTCCACAATATTAAACATTAAAATGATATATTGAATTATATTTTCATTATTGGTATAATCACCTTAATTGAGGTCTTTTATCATGATTTATACTTAATTTACTGATTTGGGGTCCACATGGTCATCCAGAATGATCTTCCAAATTGACTGATTTTTTTGGCCCCTTATATTACAGAATTAGCTCATATTCTAGAAGAAGAAGTTGAAGATAAAAAATACATTAATCCTTGAAAAAAATAATCACTCAAATTGGATCAATATTTTAAATGTTATATATGAAATACAATAGTTATTAGCATCTTTCTAAATTCTATAATTAAGAAATTTTCATATTTTATCCCAAAACAAACCATAAATCCAAAATTGATGTAAATAAGTTGAAATTGATAAATTGGTATAGATTAAATCGTTTTAAAACCTGTTAAAATGATGAAAATATTATCTCTATCACTATTCCATAACCATTCTAGTAAACATGATAACCAAACCATTCCCAATGGTTCATAAAGAAAATGTGAATTAACCTAAGAACATCCCTTGGGAGTGTCAAAATAGTTGTGTGGTAAGGGCACATTCACCATGCACTAGAATGATGGTCAATGTATACTAAACCAAATGTTTTAAAGTTCATTACCCGTAGGTGCATTTTTTCCATAACCTTGTACACCTTTAGTAGCCATACATAGATTTATTTTTAGGAAAACCATATAATCCATACATTTCCAAGTTATGAGGATGTTATATTAATTTTTTTAGGGTTTTTGATAAAGATTTATAATCCTAATATCCAAAATAACTAACCCCTAATCTGATACAAACTAAAGATACATAAGAAAACATATATAAATAACACATTTAAAATAGGGTTTAATTATTACATCTACAAATAGTTTCATAACCCAAGGACCTAAATGTTTTTTGTCCCTGAGACTAGAAAAATAAAAGCATTTCTTTCACATGATATGAACATTTATTTGTAAACTAAATACACTCTTAGACATTCCATGAGATATAATCATCTTCAAATCCTGTGGAATGGAAAATATAAGATGGGTGAGCTCAAATGCTTAGTAATATATAACATTTAGATTAGTGGGGAAGTAACACTTTCTCCATGGTTATCTCAAATGGATCAAAGGATCTAAGGTATGTTATGGTTCTCACATTTCTAATCCTTAATACATCCATCTCATCTAATCACTAATCTCTATTTTGAGGTCTCTAATGGATCCTACACTGGAGACACTACAACATGTTCATTATATTTAATTAACACCCCTCATGGTCTAAACATCTATATGAAAACAAATATTTTAAGGAATCACCCATCGACAAAAGAGGCAAACAAGCTAGTGCATAAGGTCCATCATGAACTTGTAACTTTGTTCAATATATCCATAGGTATTCAATTTAATTTAAAAAAATAATAATTAATTTAAACAATTCAAACTCCCTCAATGTTGAGACTAAATATCACACACTACACAAATAAAATTCATAAATAACTTATATAAATTCTTATAAACCACCTACCTTGTTCATGAATCCATTTCACTTTCTATTTTCCACTCAGAATCTTCTTCCTAATCTCATTTAAGTCTATCCATCCATCTCTCATCTATATAAGGTCCTAACATAATTCATAAGGTCAAAATAATTTAATTATAATCCAATGATAATTAATCAATCAATTAAAATTTATCATAACAATTTTAATTAATTTTTTCAACTTAACACAATTGAGAAATATTTTCCTACATACTCACCATATACCCTTATTACACCAAAACTGTGACTAAAATCACATGGTAGGTCCAAAACGTACTCCTAACATCAACCTAGAATAAATCTCTATCACGTGGCCATAATTCAATTTTCAATTAAATTTAATTTAAACTAAACACTTTGAAAAATAAAAATGGTTATGTACCTCAAAAATGCTAAGAAATGGATTGAATATACTATATATTGGCACTCTCTCACTAGAATACATGAAATCCCCAAAAAATAGTTGATTTAGTCATGCTTTAATGGAATCAAAATCAAAATCCTAACTGAATAAAATTTAATTAGGGAAAAAATAAAAAAAAAATCCAATGTAAATAAATAAATGACTTAAATGAAAAAAAATCACCAAAAATTACCCTCAAATCAAAGGATAATCAATGAAAAAATGGATGGGTAGTCCCTGGTTTGTTTGTACTTAATGGATGAGGAAGGAGAAGTGGGGATTTTAAATATTTCAAAGGAAAAGTGGTCATTTTCCAACTTTTAATGATACACATGGTTTGTGAAACTTTTCAATAACTATGAGATAGGCACTATCTATGAAAAACCCCTTTATAATATTTGATCATATAGTTTATCAAACCACGCACTAATCATGCAAACCGACGTTGTCTTGGTCTACAACATTTCACATGATTTGTCTACAACCATGTTCAAACCATGTTACAATACCCCAAGTCTAATACACATCCCATGGTTGCCTCTCATGTTATCATGGATATCCAATAACCATGTGATAACTTTGTAACACAAACCATGAAAAAACAATATGGCATAAGAAACACTCTATGTAAGGGTACCTACATAGTTTACTCTAAACGGTGTGACCCAAACCATGTTCCAGGAAAAAATCCTTCCAAAACATATGATAAAAAACATAATCTCCCAAGACTTACCCAACACCTAAGGTGCCTCTCAAGCCTCAAATAATTTCCATAAAACATGTACTCAAGTCACTCCAACTCACGGAATTCGAATCTAAATTTCATTTTTTTAAACAAACCATTCATCAAACTCAATGTTTGAAAATCCCCCATGAATATATTAACCCATCTAGAGATAGTGTATTATACTTATGAGCCCCATGAACCATATAAACTTTGGATAAACCTTATTAATATTCATTACCTTATGAATTTTAGTATAAAACCTTATGAAGTCTCAAAAATAAACCTTGAGAATATTTCCTTTTCTATTTTTATAACTTATGATTGAACCTTACAATATCTATATGAAACTTATGAAAATATGAAATAAAATTTATGAATATTTGAGTAATTGTAAATTTAACCAGCCCCAAAATAAAATCAGAATTATTTGAATCAATTAAATCATCTTCAAATAAACTCATGGGATTTTTAATCACTTAAAATCGCTTCATAATGACTTTAAATTATTGTAAAAATTATCAAAATAATTCCAAAACTATTCAGATTGTTTCCAATGTGTTTTTAATAATTTAAATACTTCCTTCCAAATTAATTTTTTATTACAAGAAAAACACTTTTAAGGGTTTATTGGGAACTTGTAGTGTCATGAATATCCATATAATATACATTAAACATGACTTCTAAGTCATTCTAGATGAACCTTAATGTATTAGAATTATGTAGTGTTAGAAGATTCCAATTAGTATAGTTAAAGTTCCACTCTTACTCCTTTTTATATATTCCTCAAAGGAAGAATCCATATGGTCCCATATATTTATTTTCTTCTTTATTTCAATCTTTCCATTTTTATAGTAGTGAAGAAATATATGATCTTGACTATCAATCCATACCCCTTGTCCATCATTGTGGTTGGTTTTTAGATACCTTACACACATCATTTGGTGTTGTTCTTATAAATATTTCACATAATTTCGCATTACCACATACTCCTCTTTGGAAAATAAAATTAATATCATGGAAGGTATGGGATCCAAATTTAGATCTGGTTTAAGATCTTACCTCTAAACAAGAGGTTTAAGTACCCAAGGATACAAGTGGGTTTATGGGTGTCCATTCACAACTTGATAATAGGGGGGATAGGGAGTAAGGATTATGGATATCAAGCATTTATCCAAGTTATTTTCTTCACCAAATACAACCTCTATACTAAATAACACCATGATGATTTCTCCACAACTTCAACTAGATTTTATTAAAACATCATACCTCCTTTAATATGTTCTAAAAAAATTTCTTTACAAAATATTCAAAAGTAAATTCAACATCCAACTTTCAAAACATGACAACACTATTATAGAAAATACCATAACATCTTCACTAATCATTCACATGAAGATAATTTCATGAATAATCAGATATAAGGGTTGTTATCTTGAATTTTTTTCATCTTGGTATTCAAGGAAAACATCTCCTCAAACATCATTACCCATATAAATATGGGAATAATCTTATATTGACATGATCATTGACCAAAAATACAACCAATACAAACCTTTGGGAACTTTAATATCCCTTTTTTTATTTTTAATACCATTAACAACTTCACAAAAATGTATATAAGTATTCCTTCACACATTTATAGTTATACTTATCCCCAAAATTGATCATAAATTCCAAGGGGAAAGGTTTTTTCCCCCTTATTAATACCATAAGTACAAGGTTAGTTATTCTAAACTATTCAAATTTTTTAAGTGAAAAAAAACAAAAACATATTCTCCATTCTTGTTCTATCAATATATTTGTTTTTCCCTAGTTAAGAGAATCAATAAATTTTCCATTATATAAGTGTAATGACCCCATCCCTAAAAAGATACTATAATGAGGGGAGAGAGATGATGACCCCTGAATCCTTCCTCCAGTAGGCCTTGGTTTGGAGACTAGCACTAAGGGTATAAAAATCTCATGTATGGGAGGCATTACCCTCTATAATATAAATAGGATCAGGATAAAGATGAATAAAACACAATAAACTCCATGAAATATATATAATAAAACCAAAAACCATCCCAAAATGCATATGTAAATAAGACTAATATCGATAAAAAGTCTCTTAAACACATAAAAACAAATAAAAACTAGAGTATATTGACACTGCAACTATCCAAAGTTTCGAGCTCGTAAAATCCAGCAAGGTACATGAATTCGTCCTAGAATCTTGAAAATAAATTTATATACATTGTGTGATCATACTGGTATACTCACTAGGAAAACCAAAGTCTCTCATGCATATGTGAAAAGATCATACTAATGAACCCATGGGTAATATAGCAGAACCAAACAACACCTATATAGGTATACTAACCAAAACCCCAACCTCACCAAGGCTCACTCACCAAATAACACATCCGAGCATAATAATATATTATGAAACACATTGATGATAGTGTACCCTGCACTAATTTCCCACTGATTTTTTAGTCTCACACCATAATGTCGTATGTCATGATGCTCCCAGATCTTATGAATAACATCACATCAAATCAAATTCCACTCATACACACCTATGAAATCACATCACATCATATATCATAACTAGTGTAGTAAGGTATTGTGAACATAAAGGACATCAACCTTGTATCATCCTCCTACCATGCATGACCCCACTGTAATCCATCTCACCATATCTTGTGCGAACACACATGGGACATCACATCTCATCACATCACAACTTGACGTTAGAACTTTTGACTTCTAGCTATCACAACTTATGCATGTCCTTCTCATATCATGGCAAAGGGAGCTAGGAAGATAAGGTATCCAACCATCCATCCTCCCACTATGATATTAGAAAAAACACCCCCACATGACTATATGGGAGTCATCACATAGTTCTAGATGAGGGGGGTGTGTATAGAAATCAAAATAATATATAGGGTATATATATCTAAAGTTATAGCACATAGGCCCCATCCTAAAGGTTTAAAAAAAAATACATCTCACAGGAACCTCCACTTCTACTACTAAAACTAAAAACAAAACCCCTATAAGAAAAAAATAATCTACATATCATATTTTGATTTCTAATTATCACTAATTCATTTTATATATTCTCCATTACCAACTCATTCCATTAAAACAGACACTTTTCTTAGTATTTATAACCCCTAATTCAAATATAAACATTAACCATTTAATAAAAACATCCCTTTATTTATTAATTCATTGAATATTCCCAATATTATTATTCATTTAATGATCCAATACTAACTAGGAAACTAACACATCATAGCACATAACAAGCAGCACAAAACAACAGCTCAATAGCCACATCCAGTTCCACCTTCCATCACAACCCTGTTGCACAACCACTTCACAAGCTCCATCATAGCTCGACTTCACCACTGCACTATAAGAACCATCGCAACCCCAATACACAACCATATCTCATCCACTACCCCCACATACATCACATTACATAGCACAACACATCACATTTTTATATTTATCAAAGGGTATCTTATTCAATTTCACTACATTAATTAAGGGTGTTATCGCACATGCCATTAGGTCCTAGGGAATTCATTCCCTTAACAGAATATATGTGGTTAGCCAGTTATTTATGATGATATAAAACTATAAAAAAACATAGGTTTAAAAAAAGTCACTATATTATAATCAAGCCACCAACATACATGATTTTCATTAAGGCATTATGCCCATACAATTATAATATCAAATCAAATCAAATTAAATCAATAAAGTTGTAAGATCATTCTTTACTTTACCGTGCCCCTTTAAATTTAATTTAAACTGATTTATTATCTTTCCTTATAGGAATTAAACCATATTCACAAGAGATAATAATAATAAACCCATCATGTATGATACACATAAAGATAAATGAAGGAAACACCTACTTATAAGTGAAGAGCTTTTCCTAAACTTGTTTCACTAAAATAAGGGGTACACATATAAGAGGAAATGTTTTTGTAGGGAAATTTAACAAACTAAAAAAACAAGGTTCTATGACTTCAAGGGAAGAAGGAAATGGAACCTCTCATCTCAAAAGAAAAAATAAGGAAAGAATGAAGGAATGATCTTTACCTTATAAAGATCATATCTGAAACTAGCGGGATTTGAATCGGTTTAGATTGGTCATTAAAGGATGATCTTATTAAATCCATATGGTTTAGAGGTTTTAAAGGTCCCCGAACGTTTTAGAAATTGAATATATGATTCATCACCTTTGAAACGTCTCTAAAACCCCTTAATTAAGAAATTAAACACATTTTTTTCATAAAATATGTCAAGATAGAAAATATATAATTTTTTGGGGAAATGAAAAACTACCAGAATGATCTTCCTCCAGAATGACCCACCATTAGTAATTTTTTGGAAAAATGAAAAACCTTCGGAATGACCTATCACCAGAATGACCTTCTATCAAAAAAAATTCAAAAAATTTAAAACTACCAAAATGACCAACCATTAGTTAAAAATGACGTGCTATCAAAAAATTTCTGAAAAAATAGAAAACTGTTAGAATGACCTATCATTAGTTTAAAATGGCGAACCATCATAAATTTTCTAGAAAAATTCTTGAATAACCTACTGCTAGAATGACTTATCACCAGAATAATCCGCTATCAAAAAATTTCTAGAAAAATTGAAAATTATCTGAATGACCAACAGTTAGTTCAAAATGACCCACTGTTAGAATGACCAACCATTAGTTCAAAATGAACTATCATCAATTTTTTTGTAAAAATAGAAAACTACCAAAATAACCTATTGTTTGTTCAAAATGACCAGATGTTTGAAATTTTCTAGAAAAACAGAAATCTTCCAAAATGTCCTATCAATAGAATGACATACCACTAGAATGACCCACTATCATAAATTTTCTAGAAAAATAGAAAACTACTAGAATGACCTAGCATTCATTCAAAATGACCTTCCTTCAGAATGACCCGATGTTAGTTCAAAATGACCTAACATCAAAAAAATTCTAGAAAAATAGAAAACTTCCAGAATAACCTAGCATTAGTTCAAAGTTACCCTCTGTCATAATAACTTACCATTAGTTCAAAAAGACCTCAAAAATCCTCCTTTTCTCTATAAAAAACCTATAGACTTTCCCTAAATACCTCAAACACAAGAATTACTACAAATTAAAGGGAAAAAATATCTAAACCATTACATAATAGACCTATTAGACTATTCTCTCCCTTGAATATTCAAAACCAAACTAGAATAAAAGAGAGAAAGATATAAGCAACCATCCCTTGAGATACCTCTCAAGGATCTCATTATACTTGAAACACTACCACCAACCAAACCTTCTAACCCAAATGTTTATAACATCTGAAAAAAAATTAAATAAAATGTAATACCCCAAACATAGGAATCATGGATTTCTATCCTCTGTGTTAATATATTATCTAATCTAGGAAGCACTGACTCACTCACATGGGTTTAATTCTATAATATTATAAAGTTTCTTGATTATGAATCATGACTTCCCATTTTATCATGTCCTAAATTTATCAAGCATTACACACCATGCATCACATCAAGGGGAAAACAACATATCTCATAAAACACTAAGGTCCAAACAGCACATCACAAAGTAAAACATAGTAAGGAAAAACTCATAATATATCTTGGTATTGGGCACGCATCTGCATCGCTCTCTCCCAAGTACTCTCCTCTTGGCCACCATGCCTCAATATTACATGGAATAGTGGAATGGTACATCTTCACCGCACCTTTCATTGAAGGTCATGGATCTTCACTTGGTGCTCCACCAATGTTGCATCATCCTCGATATCTAACTCTCCCTAGTCAATTACATGAGAGTCATCATAAATATACAGATAGAGCTGTGAGATGTATAAGATGTAATAGATTCAGTCAAATTGAGGTGCAAGTGACAACCTTTAAGCCACCTTGCCAACATTCCCCAACACCTCAAATGGCTCAACAAACTGGGGTGAGAGATTAATCCCTTTTTCTAACCTCTACTACCCACATTGAGGGTAAACCTTCAATAATATGTGGTCCCAAACATAAAACTCCAAGTACCACCTCATGCAATCAGCATAAGACTTTTTTTGTCATGTGCTACTTTCATCCTCTAGTGAACCAACTGAACCTTCTTTATCGTTCTCTGCACCACATTGGGATTATGAATTATTGTATCCACAATCTTTTTCCAGCACAAAAGAGAACAAAATGGACTCTTATAAAAAGCCTCAAATGGGGTCATGCCAATAGATGAGTGATGGTTGTTATTAAAAGAGAACTTGACCAAGGGCAGGTGTTGTGCCCACGATCTTTTTAAGTCTAAAACACAAGCCCGTAACATATCATTAAGTTTCTTGATAGTTGGTTTCATCTGCCCATCTGTTTGAGGGTAAAAAGCAGTTTTGTGGTTAAACTTAGTGTCAAAATAATGATACAATCCCTTCCTAAATTGTGAGGTAAAACATGTGTGTCAATATGTGAAAATGGACCTCATAACTCCATGCATATGCACTACAAAATCCACAAACCTTTTTTCTAAAACATCCATTTTTCTTGACTACTTGATCACTAATAAGTGAGACGATTTCGTCAAATGTTCCACAATCACCTAGATAGCATCATAGCCTCCCTGGTCTCTCGGTAACCCTATGAACAAATCCATCGATATTTCATCACATTTATACTTAGTAATATCCAATGGATGAAACAGACCAATAGAAACACAATGCTTGGACTCTACCTGCGGGAAAACCAGACACTGAGCTATAAACACTACCACTACATGTTTCATCCTCGACCACCAAAACTATGTCCTCAATCAAAGTTACTACTTGGAAACTCCTATTTGTACCACTAAAGGTGATATATTAAACTCACTAACAACTCTGTCATTTATCACTACCAGAATAAACAACCTCCCATAAAACAACATCTAGTTCCAACCATCCATATAGAGCATCACCATAGACAACACGATCACACAACACCTCTCCCTTTGAGTCTCCCCACTGAGAATCCTCAACCTACTGCATCATTAAAGACTACACTATCATCTGAAACAAACAACCTCTACCACTATCCACCCTTTTATCTAAGTGTAGAGCTTCCAACTCCTCCATCACTCTCAAAGCATCTGCCAACTCCTAAACAATATCCTTTTGAGAATTTTTATTCTCAAAGAATTATCCATGAAATTACCCTTTATTGAGGTGTAGAAGATCTCAAAATCATAGTCCTAAAGAAACTCCATCCAACTCCATTATCACATATTCATATCATGCTGAGAAAATACATACCTAAAAATCTTGTGGTCCGTGAAGACCACAATGTTCTCCCCAATGAGGTAATTTCAACACAACTTTAGCACAAATAAAACTAATGCTAGATCTAGATCATGGTTGGAATAGTTACTCTTGTTAGGGATTAATTTCTTAGACTCATAAGATATCATTTCATTTTGTTACATCAACATGTATCTCAAGACAAGAAGGGACATGTCATAGAAAACCTCAAACAACACACCCTCCTCTAGAAACTGAAGCACTGAATCACTAAACAACTTCTCCTTCAGATAGTTGAATGTTTCCTAACACTAATCAGCCTTGATAAAACTAGTTACTTCTTGTTCAATGTTTTCAAAAGATATGAAACTCGAAAAAAATCATCCACAAACCTCTGATAATTGCACGTGAGACCAAGTAAGCTATGAACCATTACCATTCTCTTGGGTGATTCCCAAGAAACAACTATTTATACATTTTCTAGGTCTACTACCACACCCTACTAACACACCAAATGTCCAAGGAAATGAACCTATTGTGTTTAAAACTTTCACTTGGATAAATTTTTATATATCTGGTGGTGACGAAGAACATGTAAAATAGATATGAGATGCTCAACATGATCCTCTTATGAACTTTATTATATCAGTATTTCATCAATGAATACAATGAAAAGATGATCCATGAATTCATGGAACATGGATTTTATAATCCCCATGAACACAGTCGGTGCATTTGTAACACCTAAAGGAATAACCATGAACTCAAAGTGTCCATACCTGCATCTAAAGGTAGTCTTCTGGATATCTCCATAATTCACCCTTAACTAGTGTTATCCAAGTTGTCGATCAATCTTGGAGAACCAACTAGATCCCCCAACTAGTCAAAAAGATCATTGATCCTTGGAAGAGGATAGTGACTCTTGATCGTCACTTGGTTCAAACTCTGGTAGTATATGCCCAACCATAGACTACCGTCTTTCTTCTTATAGAATAATACTGTAGAACCCCATGGTGACACACTAGGTTGTCTGAAATCCCTCTACATCATATCATCTATTTGAATCCTTAAATACCATAACTTATAAGGTTCTATTTGATAGGGATCCACTGAAATCAGAGAAGCATCAGGTTTCAAGTCTATCCCAAACTCAATGTCGCATCAAGGGGGTAGTGTTACATCCTCCTAGAGTAAAACATCCAAGAACTATCTGACAACCTTGGGAGCCTCATATATCCATGTTTCTATTGATTCCATAAAAAATCATCCTCCAAGGAATTAAGGGGCTCTAAATGAAAACTTCCAACTTAGAAACCCCTCTCACTAACGAAAATCATATGTTGGACATCTATATCTAAGAATACTAATCTCCTATAGAAGTATTCAATAATATCACACAAAAGACAACATATGGCTACATCTGAATTAAGATAAGTTCCACACGTGACTGATTCTTCCCTAACATCAGTTCACATCCCTAGAAAACATCAAATAAGTTTTCCTAACCTCTAACTAGAGTAGTCAATACTAGGGGAACAGGAAACCACTCTTCTTTTAGTCCCAGATCACAGACTTGAGAGGGTTCCACAAAGGAGTGTGAAGATCATGAATCAACCAAGGAAAAAAAATGGTATATAATAAACTGAAAATACCTCAAACGGTCTCTAACCTACTGGTGTTTCTACCACCATTGGCTGAAACTATCCACGCCCAGATCCTCCACCCCTTTACTAATGGTCACCTCCATGACCACAATCAGGTCAAGGTCCTTGAGGAAAAGGTATATCCTGATTTCATTCTCTACCTTCACTATCTACTCTGGATGAAGCATAATCTTACTACCCATATTATTGGAACAGCCTCACTGGAAACAACTACTGAGGCTAATGTTAAACCTGACCACCTCTACCAAGCTATCCTCGAGTATCCATTGGACACTAATCACGAAAACGGCCATAAACCCCATAGAAAAAACACACTGGTCTATTATCCCTAGGAAGTGTATGAAAACCAATGGGACTAGATAGCCGAAAGGGAAGGTGTTACGATCAACTTCCTTCCAGTCGAAACCTTGAAGGCCCCGGTGCCTAAGACCTACCACTAGAAACTCTGATCTTTAAAGAGACACATTTATTCCCTTCTCACAGCAATTCTCTTCCCAAGTGCATACTATCAATCACTTATACCTTCTTTTAAAACTCTAGATACATTGGAAATGTAAAAGGAGTAATTTCATAGTGGATCAAGGTACGGAGTGCCTCCCTAATATGCCTCACCCAAGACTCATCATCAGGAAAAATATCTAGTTCAAAGTGTATAAGGTCCTTAAACATGATCACATGCTCTTGCACATACATACTCCCCTACTAAAGGGATATTAGCTTCTACCTCTTCAGAGCCTTCATGGTTTATGAGAGGAACTCCACATAGAACTCCTTCTAGAAGTATACCCATGAAATATCTTCCTCCTTACACTCACCAAGGTACATCATCCACCACTGGTTCATATCTCCTCACATCTGACTAACTACCAAGGGGAACCAATGATTCTTTGGGGCCCAAATCAAACGGAAAGTGATCTTTAGCTCCTCTAGACATCCCCTATCTCCATATCAGAAATGTTTCCCACATAATTTTTCAAAGCCTGCTACTGAAATGCTCTCACATCCTCTACCACTAATCATCATCCTTACCCAGATCAATCCTCTATCGACCAACTGGGTTAGCCTGCTAAACATTCACTACTTGATCCAAACATGGATGAAGACCAGGGGTCATAACTAAAATAGAAAAAAATAACTCTTAAGCCCGGTAGTATGGAATTCTATTATGGTTTATTTTAATTCACTTTTTCCATTATAAACTTCCCAAAATGGTCCAATTAAAATAAGAATACAAGTCATTGTGATATATGTACCTCTCCTAGGTCTCTACCCTATAAATAGTTCCATGCCACTTGGTTATTTAATAAGCTCGTAGTTTGTGCATTGGATCATAGGGGGGCCTAAAATCCCATGTTCTAGATGGTATCCATATCCTATATCACACAAAAAGTTCAACTAGAACTATTCTTATACCAACCCATGTAATTCTCACTATGACTAACTTCTAATTCCACCCTATTTCTCAACTAAAACCTTTGATACCACTTTTTAATGACCCCCTCCCACCAAAGATACTTGAATAAGGGGAGAGAGATAATAACCCTCGAGTCCCACCTTCAGTAGGCCTCAGGTTGGTGAGTAGCACTGAGGGTATAAAAATCTCATGTATGGGAGGCATTACCCACTATAATATAAATAGGATTAGTAGATTAGATGAATCAACTGCAATCAACTCCATGAAATATATATATAAATATATATATATATATAAGACATCCAAAAACCTTCCCACAATTCATGTGTAAATAAAAATGATAAAGATAAAAGGCTCAAAAGTAAATAACCAAAATAAAAACTAGAGCAATGATGTTGTAACGGTCCAAAGGTTTAGGCTAGTAAAATCTAGTACTGTTTGCAAAGTCTTCATAGAGTCCTAAAAATAGTTTTATATACATAGAGTTAGCATAAAATTATTTTCAGTAGGAAAACCAAAGTCTCTTGTGCACATGTTAAAAGAGAATACTAATGCACCCATGAAAAAAATAGTAGAACCAAAAAGAACCTATACAAGTATACTAACCAAAACCGCAACCTCACCAAGGCTCACTCACCAAATAAAACATCTAGGTATAATTATATAATATGAAACACATTGATTATAGTGTACATTGCATCACTTTCCCACTGATTTCCCACTCTCACACCCCAATGATGTACGCCCTAGCTCTCCCACCACTTATGAATAACATCACATCACATCACATCCCATCCACACACACCTTGTCCATAAAATCACATCACATATCATAACTTGGGTAGTAGGGTATATTGAACATGAAGTGCATCAACCTTATTCCCTCCTCCTACCACACAAGACCCCCACTGCAAGACATCTCACCTGAACACACTTGGGCCATCACATCCCATCACATCACAACATTACAGATGCACTTTTTAATTCTGAACATCATATCCCATGCACGTACTTATAATCTCTTAGAATATGGATTGGGGAAGAGTGAGTATCCATCCTTCCTTCCTTCAACCCGGATGTTGGGAAAAACACCCTCGTGTGACTATGTGGGTGTTGGAACATATTGATCGACCAGGGTGGGGTGTGTATAGAAATCACAAGAATATATAGGGTATATACATATTGATTTATATCACACATGTACAATCCTAAGAATTTACAAAGAAAAAAAATACATCTCAGAGGAACCTCCACTTCTGCTGCTGAAACTAAAAGAACAACCCCTATAAGAAAAACACAAGACATGGTTCATATTTTGATTTTTAATTACAATTAATCCATTTTATAGATTCTCTATTACCAACCTGTTCCATTAAAACATGCACTTTTCTTAGTATTTACATCCCCTCATTCATATATAAACATTAAATATTTAATCCAAATAGACCTTTGTTTATTAATTCATTATAAATAACCAATATTATTATTCACTTCACCATCTATTAATAACTGAGAAACTAAAACAGCATAGCACAAAACAATTAGTACAAAACAACATCCCAATAGCCACATCCAATTCCACCTTCCATCACAGCCCTGCTACAAAACCATATCACAACCTCCATCACTAGTCGGCTGCACCGGCACACCATAACAACCATTTCAGCCCCACTACACAACCATATCTCATCCAATTCCCCCACACACATCACATCACATACCACAGTAAAACACATTTTTAGATTTCGCAAGGGTCTCTTATTCAATTTCACTACATTAATTAATGTTGTTATCACAAAAGCGATTAGATCCTAGGAAATCCATTCCATTAACCAAATATACATGGTTAGTGAGTTATTTATGATAATATAAAACAATCAAAAATATATATCTTTCAAAAAAATCCACTATATCATTATCAATCCACCAACAGACATGATTTTCATCAATGCATTACACTCAAAAAATCACAATATCAAATCAAATCAAATAAAATCAATAAAGTCGTAAGATCATACTTGACTTATCACTTCCCATTTAAAGTTAATTTAAATAGATTCATTATCTTCATTAATATACATGAAACCATATTCATAATAGATAACAATAATAAATCCATATCACATGATACACTTAAGGAGAAATGGGGGGAAAACCTACTTGGAAGATAGAATCTTTTCTCAAACTTGTTGCACCAAAATATGGGGTGCGCGTACAAGAGAGAACTTATTCAGGGGAACTTAAACCAACTACAGCAACAAGGTTCTACAACTCAATGGGAATAAATATTTGGAACCTCTTATTTTAATAGAAAGAAGAAGGAAAGAAGAAGGAAAGAATAAATTAATGATCTTCTCTTTAGAAAGATCGGATCTGAAACTACTGGGATTTAAAATGGTTTAGATTGGCCATTAAAGGTTGATCATATTAAATCATCATGGTATAAACATTTAAAAGGTCATTATACATTTTTTAAATTTAAGATATGATTCATCACATTTAAAATGGCTTTAAAACCCCTTAATTAAGGAATTAAACCCATTTTTCATCATAAAACATGTAAAAATGGAAAATATATAACTTTCTAGAAAAATGGAAAACTGATAAAATGACTTAAAATTAGAATTACCTAACATAAATAATTTTATAGAAAATAGAAAACTATTAGAATCACCTACTACCAGAATAACCTACTGCCATAATGACCCTCCATAATAATTTTTTGGAAAAACAGAAAACCGTTAGAATGGTCTACCATTAGTTCAAAATGACCCACCATCAAAAAATTTATGGAAAAATAGAAAACTATCAAAATGACCTACCATTAGTTAAAAATGAACTTCTATTAGAATTAATTACAATTAGTTCAAAATAACCCATCATTAGAAGTTTTTTGGGAAAACAAAAAACTGCTAAACTGGCCTATCGCTAGAATGACCTACCACCAGAATGACCCACTGCCAGAAAGTATCTATAAAAATGGAAAAATACTAGAATAACTTACTTATAGTTCAAAATAACCCACCATAAAAATGACCCATAATCATAATGACCTACCATTAATTTAAAATGACCTATTGTAAAACAATTCATGAAACAAATAAAACATTGAGAATTAATTACCTCTAGAATAACCCCCCATCATAATTTTTCTAGAAAAGTGGAAAACTGCTAGAATGTCCTACCATTAGTTCAAAATAACCCACCATAAAAAAAATTAGAAAAATGGAAAACTTCCAGAATGACCAATCTTTAGTTCAAAAATGACCCTCAGTTAAAATGCCTTACCATTAGTTCAAAAACACCTTAAAATCCTTCCTTCCTCCAAAAAACACCCTTGTACTTTCCTTGTACACCACAAACATAATAATTCTTATAATGTAAAGAGATGGACGGACTGGACCATTACAAGAAGGGTGTTACAAAAACTTCCTTAGAAATTTTATATCAACAAATCAACTTTAGGTTTATGTAGTCTAACCTGGTATAGAAAACAAGAGTTTCTAATTAATCAAAAATAATATCCATATACAATCTATAATGTGATACCAACTCCCAATTTACTTCCTAATAATTATACAAATTTATTTTCAAGAAGTTTAGTGAATATTAACTCAACTTAAACAAACACATAAAAACATTGAAGTGTAAGTTTATTTTTATCCCCCTTTTATTAAAAAATCACTTCCCTTAATAACTAGATTTAAAATAAACCAAAATAAAAATGGAAAAATGAAAATCATATATCAACCTTTTGTTTTTCATGGATTTCTGAAATTATAGATTAATCATAAAATGATAAATTTCTTTTAGCTTGGACTTTTAACCCCCATCAAGGTATGCTCTCCAATATTCAGTATCATAGTTGGTTTTATCTTAAAAATAATCTATAATAATTTTTTATAACAATTGTAGTATGATAAAAAATTAAATTTTGTAAATAATTTGTTTCAAGGAATCAAATCTTTTTTTAAATAAAATAACTTTTTAGGGTGATTGATTACCCTTACAATACTAGATACAAGCCAAATTCAAACCATCACAAACCCAACCAAAAAACCACATAGATTCAAAATTAACTTTAAAAATTATAATTGAAATTTGAGAAGAAAGGATTGAAAGACCAAAACATTTTAGGAAACTGAGGTTACCCAATTCACATCAATCCATGTATTGATTCTGATGATGGAATGTCTCGCACATACTGAGGTACAATGGCCCTAAGGCATATCGTATCAAGACCCTATCACTAACAACTATTCATAGTCTCTCCACCATTTTCATACTTCTAAAGAACCACCTCATATTCTTCAATCATTGTATAATATTACCACCGATCACCAAATTGATGACCATCTTGCAGAAATAGCTAATGTTATGTAATCAATTCCTCTGAAAACCATCAAAAAAGACAAGAAACTGCCAATTGACATCAAGATGAGAAGTTTTAGTGATAATGACACAAACACTGTGAAAGAAAACCATAGGACATACTAGAATCTCAAACCCTTCTTCGAAACCACCTCCATAAGATTAGATAATAACCTCCATAGATGATGAAAAAGACAACACAAACTATAATAGAAAGCAAAATGGAAAAAATAAAAACAGCAAGGTGAATCATCGAATGAGGATCATGTGAAAGAGAATAATAGGGGAGAATTACACCCATAAATATACACTATAGTCATCCAAATAACCATCTAAAAGTCTTATCCCCTATAAATTCCATGGTTGAAGGATATAATGGTCCGACCCAATGATTTGGGTCCCCTCCATATCTAAGAAAGAGGTAGAATGCCACACTAGGTTGTGAGCACTACCAATAGGATCTAGGGGAACCATAAGAGATGGATCTTGGGTTTAACAAATATGATATCTACCACTATAGTGCACAGATCTTCACCAATGAGAATAGAAAAAGGACCATCATCTGGAGGAGCATGAGATGGAAAACCCTCCACAAAGGAAAGAAGCACTAGAAGGGATTCGAATAAAAGAAACCAAAAGTAGGTGAAGACAATAAATGTGTAAAGAGAAGAGGGATACACCACCACTATAAAAAATCCTAGTGAAGAGGGTAGGGTAAGAAAGAGATAAAGCTAAGGGATAATGGATCCATCAATAATGTGTTGCAAGAACACAATGTGATACTATTTAAAGTTATCCATGATAGATTATTTTTCTTATTGTATAAGAATAAAAAAAATCGGTTCTATTTATTCATTCATTGTAGAAAAAATAGAAACTTGGGAATAAGATGAGTTTATTTCAACTTCTTAATTTTAGAAACAAGTCTTATAATTGGATCTCAACCAAAAAACTCTTTTCTTTATAACAATAAATTTTTTATAACTCTTCAAGGTTGCTTCACCCTTGATTTTAAAAATCAATGAATCTTTAGGAAGCATGGTTATCATTTCCTCTTAAGATTTATTATTATTTGGAAGAGACTTTTCACATTAGAAAGTAGAAAAAATATTATTTTCAACTTATGTCATATTTTTAGATAATTTCAAATGGTTCAGAAGTATTTTCAATCACTCTTTTGGGGTATACATGACCTTATTCTTGTGTGGAATTTATTCTAGTATCATTAGTATTGAAATTATGAGTAATTGTTTATTTAATTTTATTATTATATAATTTATATTGTTCTGACAGCCATTTAATTCAATTATTGGATGAATGTTAAGAAACTTTTCTCTTTCCACATAGCTCTTTAATAGATTTAATTTTTAAAATTTAATGGGAAGCCTCTAAAACTCTTTCCTAGATTGATTCTTTTCATATTTATTACAACATTATTCCTTTTATCTAAAAATTAAATATATGTTTGTAGTGATCAGTAATATGGTATTTTCTTCCACAATAGAATTATCACTTATTTATTGGTGTGAAATCCTTTAAATCTCTCCTCATTGACTTCTTGGGAGTAATTGGTTCACTGGTATTATTTTGTTTCTACCACAAGGAATGCTTATTTTTATTTACCTGTTTCTTACTTTGATTTTGTGGAATTCTCTTTATGTCAGTATATCCATTGTTCTATGTTGGTAAATTCCAACACACTTATTCACTATGATCACTTTTTTGAAGTAATCACAAAACATTTCAAGATAATTAAATCTATTATTAGTTAATATATCTATTCTTTTATGTGAATATTACTACTATCTAGTAGATTTTCTATCCACTCAATCTCTACTTCCCCTAAATTCAAGCCTTTCGTAACTTCTATTTATTGATATGTTGTTCCAGTAATGAATATACTTTTTCCCAAATATCCAAAAGCATTATAAGTGGCTTATAAATCTTTGTCTCTTTATATTAGATTTAGTATGGATAGAATTTTGGTCCTGTTATTTTTAGAAAGTTTCACATTTCTTTTGAGCAATATTTTTGGAGATTATCCTTTTGGACATTCTAATGTCCACTCTTAACACATTGTTAGATTTTTTATCATTTATTTTCACTCATTTTCTTACATATTTTAATTTAATTCATGAACTATCCATCAAAATATAATTAGTATAAAAATGTTTAACTGGAGAATGGGATACCATTTTTGAAGAACTTTCAGTACATATTTCTTAGAAACATCTCAATATCTTTTTTCCCACCAATTTAAGTCTTCTTTAAAGAAAGAATCCTCACATAAGTTTGTGTGGTATCACAACTTCTTTCTATAGATTTGAAATATTCTACTTTGTGTTTTCCACAATTCTGAATTTTGTCTCCAACTTGTGATATTTAATATTTAGTGTGTACTTCATGTCTTCAAGTGATTTAATCCTTTCTTCAAAATATACTTCCAACTATTTCTTTCGATCCTCATGGATTTTATCTATATCTGGTAGGGAATTATCTAGTGCTTGTATTCTATTTATTTTAACTTCTTACTGAGTATCATTAACATTAATAAAGACTTGATATAGTTTTTCTAATGCATGGATCACATAATTGAAAAATTTCTCACAAATAGTCCTTTATAATTTTTCATCAAATAAATAAATTATTTCATTTTAAATTGAAACAAATTATTCCCTATATTTAACTAGTTTTGTGAGAGTGTAATATTTTCTTATCTTTTTGACCAATTATAATTCCATTATATTATCTTTCTACTCTAATAGTGATTTCTCATCTGTATTCCTTGGAGGTAAGTAAATATATGTGTAAAAAAATCAATAGGGGTCATTTTAAAATAATCATTAAAATCATAATATAAATCACAGAGTGATTCATTAAACATGTCTTTATCATATATGGTACTTGATTTATCAGAGAAATCAGTTTCATTATATTTATGAAGACATCAATTAAAAAATTTACCACTATGATTACCTTCAAGTAGTTGGGATTCTAATTTAACTTTTTAATTATTATACAACTTCTTTGCCTCCTTTTTCATCCCATTTTTCAGTTTCTTGGTTGAGACCTATAAATTTGTAGCAACATGAATATAAGTATAATTTTTAATATGAGGGTATTCATAAAACTCTTCAAATCTACACTTCAAATATTATTATAAAAACTCCTATGAAATAAAATGTAGATCCAATCAGAGGGGAAAATGTGATCTGATACTAATTAATATGTAGTAGCAATCAGGTGCAGACACCTAAGTGTGGGGGTGAATCAGGTGCTCCAATTTTTATAAAAATCTAAATATTATTTTAATCTTTTACCCCCTTCAGTTTTTAAACCTATGTTTCTAGTTAATAAAAATGGATCTATTATTGTTTCACCTAGCCCAAAACACAGCATACAATGTAATAAAAAATTTAAAGTGCAACACATTGAATTTTTACAAAGTGCATCCCCATCCTAGGAAACCTACTTCTTTCTTTGATCGATTATTCCACCCAATCAAGTATTTTTCCTTAATAATATTATTATCAATTATAAGTGTTTTGGTAAGAGATTATCTAGAACACATAATTCATCCCACAATTATATAGTATCTCGTTGTGCTTCTATACATACCCTTAATCCCATTGGTTTCACAACACCCCTATGAATTATGAAATTTCCTTATAACCTTTTGAAGTATATTTTTAGTCTACCCAATACATCATTACATCAATATAAATGAATCTCTTTCCTTACACAGAATCTCTAAATTCCTTGTAATAGTATACAATAATGCATGAAACTTAGAATCTACTACATATCCTAGTTCTTAGATCATTCTTAGAATATTCTTGTTATTCTTCCTCAAACTTGAGCTCATGTTATCTCTAATAATCCAAAAACATTTCAATCTAAAAGGCTTCACACCCATATTTGGAATAACAGTAGTAGTTTATATCTCTCTCTCAATGTTTTTCTTCTTATTTCTTTCTCAATGCTATTGAAATACAAGGTATTGTAAGAACTATTTATTTTATTCTCCATTAGTGATCAATATTCACTTCACAATAGTATTCTTAGATTTTTATTCTTCTCCATAGATGCATAGAGATTCTTTATTTGCACAGTAGAATTGAGTTCACTTTTTTCACTCATCCTCTCAAGGGGATCTCACTTTTATCCCTACCTACTCTTTCTTCTTCCACACCTTTTTTACTCTCAAAATCCTTGTTATCATTTCTATATTATTTTAATATAGAAAATATTTTATAATCCCAGCCCCATTGTATCCATTTATTTCATAATCTTTTTAATGAGGGTGTCCCTCCATGGTCTTGGTTATTCCTTTTGCGTCAACCATTCATCTCCATTGAATTTCTAGGAATACCCTGCTTTATTTCTTTCACATTTATTCTCATTTTAAACCTGATGAATAAATATCCATTTTAATTCAAAAAAACAGTTGTGGATATTTCTTATCAAAAAATTTCCACAATGTATGAAGTATGTTATTATATATAATTTTATGAAAATCATACAAAAAAATATATTTTTGGAATGGATCGTATTTGTTTTGGTGTGATGGTCCCTAAATTTCAGTTTGAGCACCAGCTTGAATTTTATCATTAGAGAAACTCACCCTTCCATCTTCTCATCATTCATTATGAATCATAAATCCATTTGTGATATTTAAATCACTTGAGAATAGTTTGGTATTTATTGTCACGAATAATCTTCTTGAGTTTCTCATTTAATAAAATCATCTTCAAATTAATTCTACCTCCTTATGTTATTCTCATCATTTGATCTTCTTATCTATGGTATGAAGATCACAATTTCTTCATTCTTATTGAATCATAATTCATTTTTGATTTTTAAATCAATAAATATTAGTTCCTATATTTCTAGATATAATTTCATTCTTCATTATATTTTATATTATATAAATATTAAATTTTCACTCTTAAAAATATAAAAATTTCATAAATTATTGAACCTTATAAACTTCCCAATGAACCTTATAAAGATAAAACTTATAAATTTCAGCAGTTCTTTTTTCACAAATGTAATAACCCTACAATGTTTGAGTAAAATCTTATGAAGATTACTTTGTATCTATAATGAACATTATGAAGTTTATATTTAACCTTATGAATTCCAAAAGGGTACCTTATGATGTTCCTTACTTTTTCCAATATCTCATATTTCTACTGAGAATAAACCTTAAAAAGATCATTAGGAAACCTTATGAATTCTATGAATTAATGTTATAAAGACTCATAATGAACCATATGAAGATTCATACTTTACCATTTCTCTACTATTGAGGCAACCTTAGGAGGTATGTGTACCTTATGAGGTAATGTGAAAAACCGTAAAAAGTCCATAAACCATGTGAACTTTTAAGGGACCTTATGAAGATTGAAAACCTTATGAAGTTCCAGAGACAACCTTATGAAGCCTCAAACTTTAACTTTATAAAGATTTCCATTTCCATTTTTCTCACTTTTGAGTGAACCTTACAAAGTCTGCATGAACCTTATAAACACTGAAAGTGTAGCTTATGAATATTTCATGACTTATCCATTTTTTTCAATCCTTAATAGAATTTATAGAACCCTTATAATCAATTTAAATAATCTTTAAATAAACTCAAGGCCTTATTAATCACTACAAATCACCTCATAACTGGTTCAAATAATTATAGGAATTGTTTGAATAATTTCAATTCTTTTAGTCTTATTTCTATGGTCTTTTTCATAATTTAAATATTCAAATCTGATTATTTCACTATATTATCACTATTGAGTCAATAAGGTTTTCCTTATGACTTTTCCATTCCTTTTTGTTTTGAAAACCACAAACACCTTATCTTTAAGGAAAATCTCTTTTCTAAGGAAAATTGCTTTAATAAGAAAATTTTCTTTTATAAGGAAAATTTCTTTTATAAGGAAAATTTCTTTTATAAGGAAAATTTCTTTTATAAGGAAAATTGATTTTATAAGGAAAATTGCTTTTATAAGGAAAATTGCTTTTATAAGGAAAATCGCTTTTATAAGGAAAATCACTTTTATAAGGAAAATTATTCTTATAATATTTTCATTATCTATATCCAAATTTTTCTTAAGTATAAGAATCGGATTCATTTCTATATTCTCAGAATCGTTTAAAACTTTGATATGAAGCATTCTGTTTTAGGCTCCGAATTCTGGATGAGAACTGTAATGAATTTCCACTCCAAATTCTGGATACGAACTCTAATAAAGTTCCACTCTAAATTCTGGATACAAACTCTCATGAAGATCAACACCGAAATCTAATGACAAATCCTGACAACGAATTCTCATTACGAATTCTGATGACGAATTTTCATTCCGAATTCTCATTCTGAATTCACCTATTAAACAGAATCTGATCATATTTGCTTTAAACACTCCGAATTTATTTAGACTCCGAATATTATTTTTTCTTAGACTCCGAAATTTAATTTTGCTTACACTTTTATAATTTTTCTGCTCTTTAATATTTTTTCTTACACTCTGAATCTTCACTCCGAACTTTTGAGTTAGACTTAAAATGATGTCATACTTTCTATTACACCTGTTTTGTTATAAAATGATGTCGTCTATTCCGTTATAAACTAACCGTTGGTTAAGTGACATGTGTATAGGTCCCTCTGATTTTTAAGGAAAATATGACTGTTGGAAAGGAGGCCGACCTTGCCTATAAATAGGAGCTTGTTTGAAAGATCTCAATAGATCTTCTTCGACATTTTTCACACATGCTGTTGAAGTGATTTCTAGAGAGAGAGTCTCTTATTAACTCTCAAAGCTTCATGCGACTCTGAATTTTGGTGATTACATTTGAGGACTTCCAGGGATAGGAAGACAGAGGTGCCGACTACCTTGAAGTTCGAGGGCTTCCTTGCTGAGGAAGATAGAGGTACCAACTACCTTGAAGTTGAGGGCTTGTGGGGATAGAAAGACAGAGATTCCGATCTTCGTATTGAGGGATTACCCTGGTGTGGGTAAGACAGACTTGCTTGAAAGTATAAATCAAGGGACCTTTATCCAAGGTTGTTTGATACCCTTCTCTTTGGGTTAAAAGACTTATATCTTGTTACTTGTAGTTTTACTACCTGTTCGTTTCTGCTGCACATTATATTGTAAGGAAATTATAACTTTCTTATACTTTCCTACTTATACTCTTTTTCATTTAGATTTTATACGCTTTAAGGTAGAATCTCATATTGTAATCTTTAGTTAAGTTTCAATTTCCGGATCCATATTTCCGGAACCTACTTTTGGAATCTCTTTCCAGTTTTAAGTAAGTACATAGAACTTCAAGTTTATAACTTCATTCCTTATTCCGATTTTTCAATTGGTGTTAGAGGTATTGAGAATTTTCTTAGTTTAACTTTTTTAAACTTGGCTCTTTCCTTTGTTAAAGTAAATTTTTAAAGTGTACAATTCATCCCCCCTCTTGTATATTGAGCATCTACATCATTATTTCGATCCTACAATTGGTATCAAAGGAAGGTCTCTAAAATACTCATACTCACGTATAAGTTTTTCTTGCTCACTTTGTCATTCCGAAACTTTGTCATTCCGAACTTTGTCATTCCGAACTTTGTTATTACGAACTTTTTCTACTAACAAGTTTGTGTGCCGAAGGTTATTTTAAGTATGGAAGGAATCAATGTTGGTTCCATTGATAATCTAAATCCTACAAGACCACCAATCTTTGATGGTAATGACTATGAGTACTGGAGAGATCGAATGAAGATTTTTGTTATCAATAATAAAGTGGATAACTTTTTTATGCTTACTGGAGATTATAAAATTCCTGATAAGGAAGTTAGAACTTTCACTAACCAGGAAAATCAAGAGTATCAACTCAATTATAAGGTACACAATACCTTACTATGTTCAATGACTAGAAATATATATAGCCAAATTTCTTCTTGTGAAGTAGCTAATTGTATCTGGAAGAAGTTAGAGGTTACACACTTTGGAACTTCTAAAGTGATTGAAACTAGGAGAGCTATTCTTAGAGCTGAATACCATGGATTCAGTTTTCTGTATGGTGAACCAATTTGTAAAGTTCAACAGAGATTCATTACTATAGTCAATAGTTTACAATCTATGGGAGAGAAAAGGTTAGATGATGATGCACTTATAGATAAGATAATTGATATTATTTCCAATGAGTAGGAATCAAAGAGAACTTCTATAGATGAGAACAGGAAGGTCACTCAAATTTCTCTTGATGAGATATTTGGAACTCTTCTTCAACATGATACCAGAATGAAGAGAGATGTTGATAACATCAAGAAGAAAAATGGAAATGGTATTGTTGCTTTTACAACAACATCAAATCAGATGAAAGATAAGACTCCTGAGAGGGTAACCAGATCTAAGTCTAAGAAAGTTATTTTCCAATCCGAATCTAGTGAGAGTGAAATCTCGGAAAATGAGTTAGAAAATCTTGCTTGAAGGATGAACAAGATAGCTGGCCAAAGAAGTTTCCAATCCAAGTATAAGAAAATGGAAAGAAAATATAGGAAAGATGGAGAATTTACTTGTTACAAATGCAAGAGATCTGGACATATTAGACCAAATTTCCCTTTGCTCAAAAAGAAAGAAAGGAAAGAAAGGCATTCAGACAGGAACAGAAAGAAGTATTATAAAGCCAAAGATAAGAAAGTTCTCAAATCAAATGACACCTGGAGTGCCAGTGGTGGTGACTCTTCAGATGAATCTTCTGATTATGAATCTTCAGGAAAGACGAATCTTGGTCTTGTAGCCAGACTACCTATTAACAATCATTTTTTATGGATAAGGTACGAAATTATGAATCATTGACCAATGTATCTTTAAATTCTAATGATAGTAAGTATTATAATTCCTCAGATGAAGAATCCTATTCTGATGAAGAAAATACTTTACCTACTTATGAAGAAGTTTCTAGGTTTGCTGAACTTCTTGAGATTGAGAACTCTAAACTCAATAAAAAACATGATAAGGTAAACTCTAGGAATTCTATTCTTATGAAAGAGATATCAGATCTTTCTAAATATCTTGATAAGAAAAATGATTATTTTGAAAGTATTTCAAAAACTCTTGGGGAAGTACTTTCTGAAAAGAACAAACTTTCTAAAGAGTTAGAAAAAGTAATTTCTAAGAAAAATGTTTTCATGCCTAGCTCTAGTTCTAAATCTAATGATTTTGAGGATAAAAACTTGATTATAAAACTCAAGTCCGAAATTTTTTCCTTAAAGAAGTGTTTATCAAACTTTACCCATGGTAAGGAGAATTTTGATAAAATGTATTCCCAAATACGACCTTTAGGAAATAAATCCGGATTTGGTTATACCCGTGCAAAACCAATTTTTAGTAACAATTATTTTGTTCCTCAAAGTGCCCCATTTTGTACCAAGTGTCATTGTGGTGGTCACTGGGAAAAGAATTGTTCCTTAAACAAAACCCAATCTCTAGGATTTCACAAATCTTATTTCTCTAAGAAGATGTGGGTACCCAAAATTTTGTTATGTGGAAATCTCAGATCCAAACAAGTTTGGATTCTGAAAGTCTAATTCTCTTCTTGATTTAAAGAAAATAAAGGATGTACCAACAACAACACATGGTACATGGATAGTGGATGTTCTCGGCACATGACTGGTAACAAAAGCTATTTTGAAAAGATTATCAAAACGAAAGGAGGAAGGGTAACTTTCAGAGATAATGCTAAGGGAGTGATTGTTGGTATTGGTAATATTGTTCTTCTAGGTAAAACTTTTATTTCAAATGTTCTTTTTGTTAAGGGTGTTAAGCACAACCTCATTAGCATAAGTCAGTTATGTGATGAAGGATACCTTGTGAATTTTAGGAATGATAAGTGCTTAGTTCACAATTCCAAGGAAGAATTTATTCTCTTAGCCAATAGGCAAGAGAATGTTTACAACTTAAATTTAGAAGACATAAGAAGCCAAGATTTACCTTTCCTAAGTGCAATGGAAGATCATTCCTGGATTTGGCATAGAATACTAGGACACTGTAACCTTAGAAACTTATGTAAACTTTCTAAGAAGAAACTAGTTAAGTATCTACCAGAGCTTAGATTTGATTCTTCTAAAGTTTGTGATCCTTGTCAATATGGAAAGAAACATAAATCTAGTTTTAAATCAATCGGTGAAGTCTCAACAACTGATGAATTATAGTTAGTGCACATGGATCTTTTTGGTCCAACACAAACTGAAAGTATTGGAGGCAAATACTATGTGTTTGTTCTAGTTGATGATTACACTAGATTTACTTGGGTTTATTTTCTAGCAAAGAAATATGAAGTTTTTTCTTTTTTCAAAATTTTTAGAGCTCAAGTTAAAAATGAGAAAAATCTTCCATTGAAAACTATTCATATTGATCATGGAGGAGAATTTCAAAATTCTAATTTTGAAACTTTTTGTAGTATGAAAGGTACTACTCACAATTTTTCAGCACCTAGAACTCCTCAATAAAATGGTGTAGTTGGGAGAAGAAATAGAATTCTTTAAGAGATAACTAGAACCATGTTGAGTGAATATTCTATAGCTAGACATTTCTGGGCTGAAGCTGTAAGTACTGCTTGCTATACTATAAATCGAGTTTTGATTAGACCTTTTCTTAATAAAAATCCTTATGAGTTATGGAATGGTAAAAAACCAAGACTATCCTACTTCAAGGTTTTTGGTTGCAAGGTATTAATTATTAATACTAAAGATAACTTACATAAATTCGCACCAAAATCTGATGAAGGAATTTTCTTAGGTTATTCCACAACTTCAAAGTCTTATAGAGTTTATAATAAAAATACTTGTATTGTTGAAGAAACAGTGCATGTAATATTTAATGACTCTGATCCTTTTGTTTTTAAACTATCTAAATCTACATCCTCAGATGTGTTTTCAAAAAATGATTGTCAACCCTTGATAGAAGATCCTTCTGATAAGGAAAATGTTCAAGAAGATACTTCTGAATTATTTACACCAGAAGACTTTCTACCCTATGTTGATGAACAGGTTTTACAAAACCCAAATCAGGTGTTTCTTAAGAATCATCCCAGTTATAGTATCATTGGTGATTTCAATCAACCTGTAAGGACAAGAAATTCCTTAAGAAATGAAGTAGAACATCTAGCATTTATTTCTCAATCAGAACCAAAAATCACTGATGAAGCTTTAGGTGGTGATGATTGGATCAAATCCATGCAAGATGAACTAAATGAATTTGAGAGGAATAAAGTCTGGACCTTGGTTTAAAGACCTAAGGAAACTTCTGTTATTGTAGTAAAATGGGTTTTCAGAAACAAATGTGATAAAAATGGAGTCATAGTAAGAAATAAAGCTAGACTCATTGCTAAAGGCAATAATCAGCAAGAAGGAATAAACTATGAAGAAACCTATGCTCCAGTAGCTAGACTTGAATATATCCGTATTCTACTTGCCTTTGTAGCATTATTTAATTTTAAACTTTTTCAAATGGATGTGAAATGTTCTTTTCCTAACGGTTATGTTCAAGAGGAAGTTTTTTTTTGAACAACCTCCTGGATTTGAAGATAAAAAACATCCTGATCATGTTTTTAGACTTACCAAAGCTCTATATGGTCTTAAACAAGCCCCACGAGCATGGTATGATAGACTCACTAGTTTTTTGCTTCAAAATAACTATGTTAAGGGAAATGCAGATCCAACTCTTTTTATAAATAAAGATAAGAAAAATGTTTTTATTGTTCAAATTTATGTTGATGACATCATATTTGGTTCAACTCAGCAATCCTTAACCGACTCTTTTGTAAGTATAATGAAATCTGAGTTTGAAATGAGTATGATGGGTGAGTTAACTTTTTTCCTTGGTTTTCAAATTTCTCAAAAACCAGAAGGAATCTATATATCTCAACATAAGTATATTAAATATCTTCTCAAAAAGTATGGTTATGACAACACTAAGAGTATAATTACTCCCATTGGTACCTCAAACTCTTTAGATCTTGATGAAGCTGGAAAACCAGTAGATCAAACATCTTTTAGAGGTATGATAGGAAGTTTACTTTACTTCACAGCTAGTAGACCAGACTTAATGTTCTCAGTATTCTTATGTGCAAGATATCAATATAATCCTAAGGAATCTCACTTAGAGGCAGTAAAAATAATTTGTTGCTACCTTAAGGGAACCATGGATCTAGGATTATTTTATACTTCTGTAAATTATTTTGTTCTAAAAAGCTTTTCTGATGCTGAATTTGGTGGATGTATAATGGATAGAAAAAGTACATCCGGAACTTGTCATTTGTTAGGAGATTCACTAGTTTCTTGGTCTTTCAAGAAGCAACATTCTGTAGCACTCTCCACTACTGAAGCCGAATATGTAGCAGCTGGAAGTTGTTGTGCTCAAGTGTTGTGGATGCAACACACACTCACAGACTATGGTTTGAGTTTTACTAAAACTCAAATTTTGTGTGATAACACAAGTTCCATTGCCCTAAGTAAGAACCATGTACATCACTCTTGTGCAAAGCACATAGATATTAGGCATCACTTTCTTAGGGATCACACACTTAAAGGATATATCATTCTTCAGTTTATCGGAACGCAAGATCAACTGGCTGATATTTTCACAAAAATTTTTCCTTCTGATAGATTTGAATACATTAAACAAAAGTTAGGAATGATAACTATAAGGTAACAATTCATAATTAACTTCTTGTTGAACTATTCTACTTACATTAATAAACTCCTTTTCATAGGGGGAGTACATATGCTTGTTATTATCTTTATTTTTTAAATGAGTTTAAAAATTTTCGTACTGAAATGTTCAGAATGAGACTTTCGTACTGAGACTTTCGTAGTAAGATTTCCGTATTGAGACTTTCACAAGGACTTTCTCGTACTAAAATTCTTGTAATGACATTCTCATACTGAGATTCTTCTAAATGAAATTTTCATACTGAAATCCTTATAATAATTTTTTGTTTTTTTATTTATTATTATTATTCTTTTCATACTGAGTTTTCCGTACTGAGTTTTTCATAGTGAATTTTGCGAACTATGTTTTTTTTCGTAGTAAAGATTCTTCGTAGTCAATTTTTTTTCTCTTCAAGAAGAATATAACCCATTATTAATAATCCTCCTAAGACAATCCGAAAGGTATGATTTTCTTACTCAAGTTTTTGTAATCATACTTTATTAGCTGTTGTTTTATTATATCTTGTTTTCGGATTCTAGTTTTCTTAAATCCTTTTTTTAATAAAAACCTCAAAAGATCAGATTCAAGTTTTCTTGAGAATTGGTTTTCAACCGTCATATCAGATCAAAGTTGTTTCAACTGTTAGATGGATTTGGAAGACCAACAGTCAAATTCTTTGCCTATTTAAAGGGGACCCCAAAATGGTTCTCCCACATCGATTTTTCAAGATCCAGCGTCCTGAGGCTCTGCCTCTCCGATTTAAGGCCGTTCCGATCTTTAGCAATCTCTGTTTCGAAATTCTCAGAAGTCTTCAGATCCGAATGTCTATGGAAGTAGCTTCTCAAGACATGTCAACCTCTAAGCCGATTTCTCAATGGTTAGTATATATATAAAGGTTGGTTCATCCTAATTTCTTCAAGAAGTATGATTCTCTTATATCCAAGAACATAAAGCTTAACAAAAGGGAAGATGTTGTTGTGTCTAAGCCTGGGAATCAAGATGAAGTATATTTAGAGTTGCTTTTAGAGTTTTATGAAACAATTTCCTTCTTTAAGGAAGATTCTAGGGAGAAATTGTCGTTTAAGTCTTATGGCAAGACTTATAATCTTTCTTATGCCAAGGAATCCATCTTGTTAAGGCTGAATAATGAAGGTGAAGCTGAGTTAATCACTCATGTTTTTCAAGATTCAAAAGGAAGTTTCAACATGGAAAAGGCTTTGGAGACTCTTGGACTATCAGATGATAAGGCTTCGAAGATTTATAGTATGTCTACGAATTTTCAGATTCTAGAATTATGGGTACAAGGCTTTATCGTACCGAGAAAGGGTGATAAAGACACTTTGTAGAAGAGTGAGATCTTTATCTTAGATTTTTTGATAAATCTAAGGAAGTCTAATCTGATGAAACACATTCTTATTAACATTGAGAATGTTAAGAAAGGGAATATGAGAGCTCAGATCATAATGTATCCAGCAATCATCTAGAAGTTAATAGTTTGGTACCTTGAGTCTTTCAAGGAGGCTTGAAAGTCTAAGCCAAGAGTTTGCAGAATTATGTTGGTGAGTGATGATACCCTGGAAAGGATGAATGTTGCCTTCGACAAGAATACTGGTGAGTTCTTTGATTTTCCAGTTCAAGAAGAAGTGGTTCCGAAAGTTTGTGAACCTGAATCTTCTAAGCCAGTGAAGAAGAAAAAGTTGAAAGAAGTTGAATTTTAAGCATGGAATCCCAAATTTAAGGAAGTTCATTCCGCACCTCCAAAGTCGAAGAAGAAGAAATCTTATCCTGATGAGGTAGTTTCTAAGTGGAGGGAAATCAAAGAGAAAAGCGTGCAAGGGGAGCCTCAGTTTGGCTTGGATCCTGAGGAGGCTAAGGCCTTGAAGAAAAAAAATAGCAGATGAATTAGAAAAACAAGTGAAACAAAAGAAGCTTAAGAAGAAGATGTCTGAAGCTGAGGTAGCTCAGACTTTGTTGAAGTTTAATGAGATGGCCTCCGGAAATATTCCAGTTCCAAGATCTTTCTCTATGGAATCTCTACCTGAGACTCTAGGAAGAAACTATGTCACTTCGGAGAAGGAAAAAGCTAAGCATGTTGAGGAAGTTAAGCAGATTGCGCAAGTGGAAGAGGAAGAAGCAGTTGCTGAAGGTAGTGGTGAGACCGGAGATCTATTGAAGCAAGTAGACGATTATAAGGGGTCACCTTCAGAACATATGTCACTCCGAACTTCAGAAGCTGAGTCTTCTAAGTTAGTTACTCCAGGGAAGGATGAGGAGAAAGGAGAACAAGAAGTAGCTTATCATGCAGAGGAAGAAAAACTTCTACATGATATTTCTCAAATGGAGAATGTAGTGGATGGTGCTCAAAAAGTTATTGATGATGAAGACAATGTTTTTCAAGTGTCTGATAGTGAAAATAGAACTCCGGAACAGGACTCCATTCTGATAAATGACAAGGGAAAGCAACTCGTTGTTGATACCCTGAGCTCAATGGTTGTAAACAGAAGGGAAGTTGGTAGTTCTTCAAAGAGAAAGGTTGAGCAAATTGAAGAAGAAATTTCTCTAAGCAAAGTCTCGGATTTGGAGTCATCTTTGTTGGGACATTACTTTGTTGTTCAGTCATTAAAGAAGTTGGTGGATTCTATTCCGACCTTCTCAAGTATTGATTCAAGATGTTAGATGCTTCAACATTCTTTGAATCAGAAAACAGACTCTGTATCCATGGTTATGGACAAATTTGTTGAGATGGAGTCTTAGTTCAAAACTTTTTTGTCGGCTACGAAGCCCACAAAAGGTCTTATAAGAGAATTACTAGTTGGTCGAGGAAAACTGTAGAATAGATGAGTCTCTTTGATGAATTCCAAGATAATGTTAAGGATGCTTTTGAGACAGAAGACAGGAAGCTAAATGAATTTACTTCTTCCTTTGAAGAAAATTTGATAGCTGAGAAGAATTCCTAGATTCAAGAAGACAGAGACCTGAATGGGAAGCTGAATTCTGTTGCTCAAAACTGGAGGAATGAAAGGGATCATCGGATTGAGATTGAATAAAAGTTGTTAAAGCAAGAACAAATCCTGAAGGCTCAGGAAGAAAATCTTGTATCCTATGAATAAAAGATTGAAGCTCAAAGTGCAAGAATAGTTGTGTTAGAGAAGCAAGTCGAGGAAGACCATAAAGACTTGAAGAAGATAAAGACTATTCTTAAGGGTCTTATGTCAAAGGAAAAAGATCCAAAATAGACAAATCCTATCTTTTGTTGTATCTTAGCTTTCTTGTTTTTGAACCTTCAAACTTAATGAAAATCTTGCTTGCTTGTCTCTTTTGTTGTTGTAACTAATTTTTTAGGTACGTTGTTATATTTTCCATTCCCTCGAATTATTTTTGAAAATCACAAAGGGGGAGAAGGAAAAAGAACCTTAACAAAAGGGGAAAAGGAAAAAGAACCTTATCTAAGGGGGAGTTTTTCATTAAAGAAAACATTCTTATTCTTAAAGAAATATCATTCTGGAAATCTAGAATATGATCCTTAGAGTTTAAAAGCCTAAGGGGGAGTTAGTCGTATTCATCAACATCCATAAGCAAAGGGAGATAAGCCTTAATGTTTTTTTCCTTAGTCTTTCTTTTTCATAAGGATGTTTGTGATTTCCAAAAAGTGGGAGATTGTTGAGTCAATAAGGTTTTCCTTATGACTTTTCCATTCCTTTTTGTTTTGAAAATCACAAACACCTTATTTTTAAGGAAAATAGCTTTTCTAAGGAAAATTGCTTTTATAAGGAAAATTGCTTTTATAAGAAAAATTTCTTTTATAAGGAAAATTGATTTTATAAGTAAAATTGCTTTTATAAGGAAAATTGCTTTAATAAGGAAAATTGCTTTTATAAGGAAAATCGCTTTTATAAGGAAAATTATTCTTATCATATTTTCATTATCTATATCCATATTTTTCTTTAGTATAAGAATCGGATTCATTTCTATATTCTCGGAATCGTTTAAAACTTTGATATGAAGCATTTTGTTTTAGGCTCTGAATTCTGGATGAGAACTGTAATGAAGATCCACTCCGAATTTTGGATACGAAATCTAATAAAGTTCCACTCCGAATTCTGGATACAAACTCTCATGAAGATTGACACCGAAATCTAATGACAAATCCTGACTACGAATTCTCATTACGAATTCTAATGACGAATTGTCATTCCGAATTATCATTCCGAATTCACCTATTAAACAGAATCTGGTCATATTTGCTTTATACACTCCGAATTTATTTAGACTCCGAATATTATTTTTTCTTAGACTCCGAACTTTCATTTTGCTTACACTTTTATAATTTGTCTACTCTTTAATATTTTTTCTTACACTCTGAATATTCACTCTGAAATTTTGAGTTAGACTTAAAAAGATGTCATACTTTCTATTACACCTATTTTGTTATAAAACGATGTCGTCTATTCCGTTATAAACTAACCATTGGTTAAGTGACACATGTACAGGTCCCTCCGATTTTTAAGGAAAATATGACTGATGGAAAGGAGGCCAACCTTGCCTATAAATAGGAGCTCGTTTGAAAGATCTCAATAGAACTTCTTCGACATTGTTCACACATGCTGTTGAAGTGATTTCTAGAGAGAGAGGCTCTTATTAACTCTCAAAACATTGTACGACTCTGAATATTGGTGATTGCATTCGAGGACTTCCAGGGATAGGAAGACAGAGGTGCCGACTACCTTGAAGTTCGAGGGTTTCCTTACTGAGGAAGACAGAGGTACCAAATACCTTGAATTTAAGGGCTTGCGGGGATAGCAAGACAGAGATTCTGATCTTCTTATTGAGGGATTACCCTGGTGTGGGTAAGACAGACTTGCTTCAAAGTATAAATCAAGGTACCTTTATCCAAGGTTGTTGGATACCCTTCTCTTTGGGTTAAAAGACTTATATCTTGTTACTTGTAGTTTTACTACCTATTTGTTTCCACTGCACATTGTATTGTAAGGAAATTATAACTTTCTTATACTTCCCTACTTGTACACTGTTTCATTTAGATTCTATACACTTTAAGGTAGAATCTCATATTGTAATCTTTAGTTAAGTTTCAATTTCCAGATCCATATTTCCGAAACCTACTTTCAGAATCTATTTCCAGTTTTAATCAAGTACATAGAACTTGAAGTTTATAACTGTAACAGCCCGAGATTTTATGAAAAATATTCTTTTTTATTTTACTAATGTCTTGTGTTATACGCTACACCAAAAGGAGCTTGCACAACACGCATCCTTGACTTGCCTTGCATTACACGCAATCGCAACCTTCCTCGATAGCGTGTGTAATACGCAATACTGAGTTTCATTAAACAATGATATGCTATAAAAATATTATTAAAACTAGCCGTTATGAATAGTAATAACCACTTTTTGAAATCCAGTAAATCTTATTTTTCAAAATGAACTTTATTTTTGGATTCGGAGTATCGAATTTAGCCTAAGGTGAAATTTTGGTACTTTTCGGATAACTTTCATATTCTGATGAATAGTGAAAATTACTAAATTATAATTAAAAACAACTTTTTTAATCGAAATAATTAATAGTGATAAATCATTAATTTGAGTGGTTGTAAAGTATCTTTAGAATATATTTTTACAATTTAATACAATGTTGGTCATTGGATGTAATTTCACATTTAAACCAGTTATAAACAAGTGTCAATCTTTTGATAGTTATTATCTCTTAAAAACACGCTATTTGTTGTAACAGCGGAAATTAATTATAAAATTAATTAATGCAAATTATATGTTTGGAATTTTGTAAAATAGAAATCATTTTTGAATTCGGAATATCAATTATAGCCTAGGGTGAAATTTTGGTACTTTTCTGAAAACTTTCAATTTTTGATGAATAGTGAAACCACTAAGTGGTAGGTTAAAAACTGAATTTTGCATAAAACTTAATTTTACCGCTTCTGTGAATGGAATTTCGAAAATACGAGAGACACGGTTAATATCAAGGACTAAAATGTGGTTCAATGAGATGAAAATAATTTTTGGTGAATAGTAACTTTTTACTTTTTTTTACCGCGGTTAATAGTAAATAGGGTAACTAAGGGTAAATATGATATTAATATTACCCTAACACATGTCCTAATCCTATTGGACAAGTGTATCTCGACCAAAAACAATCTTAAGTGTAAAATATTATCATTTAGGCCCACTTGGATTAGATTAGGACATTTATTATTATTTAATTCAAAGAAGAGTTAAAAGAGTTAAAATCAAAGTCTATTTACTAAAACATTTTTAATATGGGGTTATACATAAGATAAATTCGATTGTAAATATTCATTAGAAAGATAAAAAGATTTACTACATGATGTTATTTTATTTGTAATTTTTAGACATCAAATAATTTAATTTATTTATGACACAAAGATGATGCAGTAATTATCTTGTTAATGAAATATTGACATAATTGATGTTATAAACATCAAAATAAATGTAATTTGAGACTTTTTATGAATTAAAATAATTTTCTAGGTTACTATGATATATTAGTGTTGATTTAATCAACTTGGTTCTAACATTTAATTCTGTTATGACTTTCACAAAAATCATATATCAAATAGTGTCAAAATTGACACAAAATAGTTTTTAAATCAAATATTATATTATTAATTGTTATTTTATTCCTAAAAATCTAAGGTTCGGCCAAATGACTTAGATAAGGATATATATATTAATAATAAACAATTTGGGGTTCTTTTGGCATGTTATAGTAAGTTTATTAACCATATAGTGAAAGAAAACAAAAAGACACGGTAAAAGTTAAATTATTTAACGTAGAGTTAAATCTAATTGATAAGGTTAAAATAATACCCTAAACTTGTCTAAATCTTATTGGTTGATAGGATTTCGACCCATCCCCACTTTAGCTTCGAAATAAGACCCTTTGGAACCATTATAAACTGATTTTGACTTTAATATAAAATAATATTTTGAGATATTCCTAAGGTGCCCCTCTCCTCCCCTATAAAAGGACACCTCCTACCCCTCCTCCTCACACCAATTTGAGCACTCAAGCTCGGCCAACCCCTGCCAAAATCTCTTCTCCACTTCCCTAGAAACATCCTAGAGGTTCTGGTCTTACTCAAAGACCAATTTTAGTTCCCTAAGAGGAGGTCTCCAAAAGGCGCTTCAAAGAAGAGGTAATTACCGTTACCAATTCTTTCATCTTTATTTCTTCTTCCACTTCTTCTTCTTAGGTTGTTTCATTATGAAGTAATAACATCAGTATCACTCATATACTGATATGTTATTATAAGTATGAAATAACCCTATTTCACCATCTATCCATCCTACGGAAAAATAAATCACCGCGCGTGCGTACGTACGGAATACCGTCTCCACGCCGTGGTGTAATCTATTTTCCACCACCACCTTACATGGATGGGTATAATGGTGTAAAGAATAACTATACATAGTTATTACAACATCATATTGATTCTGATATATTGTATAATCCACTCCAATTCAATTCAATATTTATAGAAATGATATCATCGCTCGTGCGTACGTACGGAATACCGTCTCCACGACGCGATGAGATTCATTCTCCATGTTAACCATTTAAGAATGATTATAATGTATATATAAGAAATAATAATGAAATATATGACATTATAAAGCTACTGGATTTATGTATATATATACATATGTATGTCATCTACTTACTTCCATTCCAAGACAATAAGGAAAGGAAAACAGCGTTCATGCGTACGTACGGACTACCGTCTCCATGAACGGTGTTTTTCATTTTATTTATCTACCTATTATATATATATATATACTGAATATATATGATATATAAATCATATTTTATATTCTGGAAGTAAGTAAATCATGATATAAGTAATAATTATGTCAAGAACAACAAGTCAAAACACCTACGATAAATGAAACGATTTTACCCAAAACGCTTCTTTAACATGGAATTTACAAAAGAACGGGTAATATAATGTCATAAGTGAACCATATATGATATCATAACAATGAATATGATTCTGTAATAAGTCAATAACATGATTTAAATCATTATACAGGAGGTTCGGACACTTACAAAGCAAGTCGGACCTAAGGTAAGGGAAATATCACAATCTCATTTTTATCCGAGATTGTTTATTCGTAAGTATTTACTGGGGTGTATTTTATCATCCACATCCATGTTCCCTCAATATGTAATATTGTTTCCATCCACTTGCAATAGTTTAAATCCAATTTTACCCTTAGGTGAGTTTTTAGTAAAGAATATGAAAGGAATCTTTTGTCGTTTTTCCGTACGAGGTACTTTTTGACTTTTCCGACAAAAGTACGAAGAATGTTTTTTTTACTTATACGGCACGAACGGATTTATACTGTTTTATAAAGCCTTATTTTCATGAAGCTTCCTCTAAAAGATTTCATGACTATTTTCAATAAAATCTCTTTCTTTTAAAATTGCATGATGTTTTGTGAAAAGAAATTGATTTTGAAGAAGAAAGGATATTTTCCTCAAGAATTCAATTCAAGTGTTTTATCAAAATTATTTTCCATATAAGATAATAAAGGGTTCTGTTTCTATCCATATTTTTTACATTGATTTGACTATGTTGTGATGGAATTATGTTTATGAATGCCTTTATCTTATATGAATGGTTTTATGATGTCATGTTGTTTAAGAATCCCATTTTTATTACATGGGTTATGCAATGATGTATGATTTATGATTTTGTGGCACACATAAGAAAGGATTCATTAAGAGATGGGTGGGACCTATATCTCCCTCCAATGCATTGGGTAAAGATTTTATATCTCATGAGATAGACATGGCTGGAATGGTAGGTTATACCGGTTCAGTGAAACAGGACTGAAACGAGGATTACTCGATTCAGAAAGGGACTTTGTCCACTAAGATAGTCTTGGCAATGAGTCTTGACTAACAAGAAATGATTCTCTATGATTATGTGTGTATGCCACAATGAGTAATGTTTTAAGTTATGATTTCATTTCACTACTATGATTTATCCCATGTTATGAAATTATGCTCTCTTTTGCAGGTTAAGATTTCCAAAAATGTTATGTTCTTATGAAAATTATGTGATTGATATTTCTTTTGTTTACCCTTACTGAGAATTTGAGCTCACCCTTTTATGTTTTATTTTCCCCAGGACATAAAGAAAGGTTTTAGGTAAAAAAAAGGAAGATCTTTATGGGAGATGTTGAAGATCTTTCCCCACGATTAGAAGATTTTATTCCGAGTTTCCAAAGACACTAAACTATTACGGTCCTTGTGTGTGTGTTTTTGTTATGTACTAAGTATTCCGCAAATGTAATGTAATGTCCATGTACGATAAGATACGGGTCTCTACAGTTGGTATCAGAGGAAAGGTTTAGTCAACCTTTGGAAACTAGGATGCGAAAACGTTAGTGAGATCCCTAGAGATATTTCTAAGGTATGTCTAGGGATGCCCCTAAGGATAAGTATACGTATAGGATATAGTTCTAGAACTATGGTAACGATATTAGATTAAACCAAAGATGATAGATATTTAAGTTACTCCCCCTTTATTACGATTTTTGCATCTAACACTATTCTGTTTGGGTTTTAGAAAATGGCTGGAAACAAGATGATTCACAATAATGGAGGATATGATGGACAATGGAATGATATTCATCATGAGCAACCAAATGAAATGGGATTTGGATGTCCAAACATCATTATTATGCCGAATCAGCAATCTCACAACATGATCAATAAAGTAAAATTTGGTAAGTTTCCTGACTCGACTAATAAGAGAAAGATGGAGTTCCATGATGATCATAGAGGAAACAAAGTTCAATTTCCCCTATGTAAATCATGTGGGAAGAGGCATCAAGGAGAATGTTTCAAGGGAACTGGAAGATGCTTTGGGTGTGGAATAGAAGGACACAGAGCAAGTAAGTGCAAAGGAAAAGGGTTGGTTAACACCATGGATGAGGATAATGGTATTGCTACGACATCAAAAATGGTTAAGTGTTTTAAATGTGGAATGTATGGGCATTATGCAAACAAATGCCCTAAGGGAAAGACTCATGAAGAGAATCAGTATGTTCATATGGGTAGTATTTATGTGGATGATGATGAAGAGACTACAAATGATATGTGAGATGAAAGAATTTTTGAAGCTCGGTCAATGGTTTGAGAATGTAGTGGAATGATTACATGTTTATCATGTGTAATTTTGGAATAAAGAGACATTTATGGATTGTTACACTGTTGTCTTTCCTTGTGTTTTGAAAGTGTATGATTAATGTTACCAGTATCCATGAAAGGTTATTCAGATATTTTTGGAATGTAGATGATATGCGCATAATGAAGGGATAAGGAGAAAATTAAATGTTTGATAGTATTCATGAGCTCATGATTGATATAAGGACTAAGTGATATCATGGTTTGAGTATATAGAATTTTGAGGATTTTGGTATGTGGAAAGTGTTAACTTTTAACTACACTCATGTTTTCACTAAGGTATTCAAGAGAATACACGATTAAGGACTTTGAATGTTTGGAATGTGACCAACAAGACATATCTTGTGATATGAGGGGATCAATGACAGTATTAAATCTCTGGTAATCATTGTTACTATATTATGAGAGTGGACTGCAGTATTATGTATAAGCCTAAAGATTAGACTGGATTATGTTGGACATAAGTTAGTATTGTTTAAGGATAGAAGATTTTCGATATTATTGATGGGATGTTATAGTAACGTAGTTTTAGAAAAAGGGACAACCTGCAGGACGGGCGACAGCCCATCGCTTCGGACAAGGCTGTAGGAATCGAACCCACAACCGAAGTGCGACTGGCCTTTATCGCCTACCACTAGCCTACAGGAAGTCCCTGTTTAGTAGAAACTAGTTTTATTATATTAAGCAGTATGATATATGAAGTATAAGTCCATTTTAGAAACCATATGTGATTAATCTCACTATAGATCGACTTATGTATATAATTTTGCTAACCTTTTGTTTGAAACAGATGGAATGAACCGTCATTCTATCACATGATCTGCTAACACTTCACGAATAAAAAATTCAACATCATTTATTTAAGAGATGAAGTGGAAATTGTTAAAGGCACGAACAATAGTGAGATTGTACCAAAATAAAGTAAGTATTTATTCTAATTCAAATTCTTTAACTTTAGGGAAATGATCTTGAAAACCAAAAATGTTGTCCTAGTTCTCTTATACCTGATGAATCAGATGGTACCTTAGATCGTCACAAATTTATGGATTTGTGATTACTGGCTTTTCCATAGCCATGTTCTCTACCACTCTCCATCAGAACATGATGGTTAGATTTCTCTTCCATATCCATATTTTCACCTATGTGGAAACCCAGTGATTAGTTTATTTGGGTAATCGTTACATTTCATACTTTAGTTTTTAAAGCCAAGTTTTGGTATTCCATTTTACGATGTGGGTTTCTATTAAAGAAACTTTCGAATAGTAAACCATTTATAACCCCGACGAATTACGAGGGCGAAATTCATTTTAAGGGGGGTAGAATGTAACAGCCCGAGATTTTATGAAA